>CM051822.1:142610663-145110663 GCA_028451465.1 Erethizon dorsatum
TTAAACATTTAGTTACATGAAATAAAAAAATAAAAATTGTTTTGTCCAATAAGCTCCATTTTCACAGTTCATTTCCAAGTTAACTCTTCCGCTTTCTCTTTGTTCGATTTCAAATACCTTGCAAAGGTACTTAGCCCTTAAAATTAACTAAAAACAATTTAATGAATGACCAAATTAGTAAAAGAAAAGCATCATCAGAAACTCACGTATTTAATCAGATCTTACAAGTAATTGTTTAATTGTTCTTATGGTTCATTTCATTCCCTCCTTCTATTCATGTTTTTAGTTCACTATGAATCAATTCATGCAATAGCTCAAAAAGTGCTGCATAAATTATTTCCTCTGCTAAATTGTTCAGTGTTTCCACATAATCAACTAATATTTGGGATTTCAGGCATTATGGCAGGCTAGTAAGGAACAGTTTCTCAAATATCATCTCATTTCCTCTGTCTATAAATAGGACAGACTGATGTGGCCCAAGGATCTCCGTAAAAGTCAAGCTCTAGTGGTTGTTTTGTTATACACAATTTCAGAGAATGATAAATATACACAATTTCAGTGAATGGGGTGAGAAATAAGTTCTGTATTCAATGATGGTACAAAAAGTTTGGAAACAATGCATTTGGAACAATTTTTCTAGCTAGTATCAGAAAACACTAACATTATTTCATAAACAACATTAAACCACAAAGAGTTCATTTTGGACAAACTACAGAGAACTTAGCTTGCCAAGCACATTTTTCTTTTGAAACTTAATTTTTGGTTCATAGCTGAATATTATTTTTACACATAAAATTTATAATATATAATAAATAGATGAGGTGGGTATATTCCTTATGATTTTCAAGAAAGAACTGAATGTGCTTAGGTTTGGAGTTCTAATATAGCTCAAAGCAAAATTACCCAAATATGTCTCACAAAAATACATATTTTTGACTTTCACATCATGAGAAATTTGGTGATGACATTAACACAATAGAAAGCACCAATGATAGATATATTTTTAGAAGTGTGGTAGCTTTATAAATGACATTTGGTATAGAGATAACCTTACTTTAAAAGCCTACAGTCAATGTTGAACAATTTAATCCCTCTAAAACATGATTATAAGCAAACATATTACCACATGTGATTTATTTCTGTGTTAATGACAAAATAACATCTTAAAGTACAAGAATAAAATTCTTTCTCACCAATTGTAGGTTTTAATTTTAGTTTATATTTTAATGTGGAGAGCTGATAGTGTAAGAATCCACTAGTTTTCACAATTGTTTAGAAAAAAAAATGAGTGTAGTTCCAGGATTCTTGTTCTTTATTCTTATAAAAATCAAAATCATTAAACATTATTATTGACTTCTGGAAAGTCCAAGAAAAAATTGAAATGTTTAAAAATAGTTTGAAAGCAAAATTTCCTCCAGGTAATTCACAATTCAAATCCTCTGTGAACTAGCTTGTCAGTTGATCTGACAGAGATGCATCAGAAGTCTGAATACAACCAACATTTTATTCTAAAAGACCATCCTAAGGGCGTACCAGAGAAATCATTTGTTGTTAGATACACTTGCAAGTTTTTCTAGGAAAAATCTGCCCCTTACACAATCTGCCAAATTGTGGTAGCCCTGATGATAGCTATGTGAACTATGATTAACCATTTGTAAAACATTAACCCATCTATTGCTTGGTTTGTGATTTTCAACCTGGGACTTGCAGCCTGATGTTAAAAAGATCTATAGGCCCAGCTAGATTCTTTCTCATTTATTTTGAGAAAATTCTGAAAGAGTCATCATGTGTCAGAACAGATGTTGAAAAGTTGTCATGCTACAAGTAAAAAATGCAAATTTATACAGGGGAAGAAAAGAGAGAACAGAGGAAGCCTCTCAGGGTTTGGGGCAAATGTGTTTAGTTGTCTGTTCAACACCCTTGTACTCTTCTTTTTCCACTAATAAAATTCTGATTTTGTTTGTATAGTGGTGACTAGTCATAAAGATTGAATTATTAAATAATGATATTAAAGTATATTAATATTTTCTTTCATACATTTTCTGTTTTTAAAGTTTATAACTCAGTACAAATGAAATAATTTTAAAATGACTAATTAGCACATATTTCCCTTTTATTAATGTATCATGAAAAATTACAAGGTTTCTGGAACTATTCAGGATGGGACAGTGTGTCTATGTGAAAGTTATGAATTTAATAGATTAGACTGAAGTACATCAGAAAACTTTTTAAAGTTGTGTTAAATATGCATGAGAAATTTATATTTTGTTAAAAATAATATTACCATAGTCCAGGAAAATCTATTTCTCATAACATGAAAAAATAATAAAAATTAAAGAAGTATATAATTTATCTTAAGGTCAGGATTATGTTTTAAGAGAATAAAAAAGTATTTACTTCATTGCTGTTACGATACTATAGTCAAAACCTAAGGTGCACTTCTGAGGTTCTGACCTTATGAGTACTTTCACAATCCTATGAAATTCAATGCTAAGTTGCCATGAGTTAATCATCTGAGCATCACGTGGAGCCTCAAGCCCAACTGTTCCCAATGTATTTAGATGTTTACACTTGTTTCCTTGATTCTTTAGATTAGTAGTATCAAATTCCTACACTGGTAGTTGAATTGTCATGTTGTATCTCAAATCAATGAGAGCCTCTCCCATTGATACATAGTTCTGAATGGAGGAAAAATTGCCTGGAAAATAAGAGTAAAGGATAAAATGCTTATTTATTAAAGCCAGCAAAGACAGGTTCTATTTTCTCTTATGATTTTCCCATGAAGAGAAGTTTCTTTTAAAGGCGTAATGTAAATTGTGGAATTTCAAAGGTTAGAAAACATGAGGTAGGGCCGGTGAGATAGCTCAGCAGCATAAGCACCTGCCTGGCAAGCGCAAGATCCTGAGTTAGACTCCTGGCACCCACGTACGATAAAAGGGCCGATGATATTGCTCAGCAGCACGGGCGCCTGTTGGCGCGTGAGGTCCTGAGTTCGACTGCCATTACCCACAAAAGAAAACAAAAAAAAAGAAAACATGAGGTCGTAATCCCAGAATTGACTGCTGATGACACAATTGCTCTACTACATAGCTAGATTTTACTCCTAAAAAGCTCATTAATAAAAGCCTCTTTATATTACATAAAATGAGTTATGTTTACTATTATACTGTTTCCAAATATTGCCAGCATAAACATGTAAATTAAAAGATCAAAAGCCTACCAGATACAGCAAGGAATTCATCAATGCTTGTAATGTCGTCCACAGCTTCAGTGAGAACATGTATGTAATTCTCCCATGTGCGCTTGTACATTTCCATGGTGTTTTTCACCACTTGACTTTTGGGTCTTGCAGCCAAAGCAAGTGCAGCATTAATAATCTGTAAAGAAGTAGAATATTTACACAGTGAATTCTTTGTAAATAATTACAAATGTTTAGATGTCAGGTATTCTTTCTTCAAAAGGTTAGATACATTCATCCTTAATAACAGGGCAAATGGTAAAACGCCTCTTTCCTCTTTGCTTTTGGTAATAATTTTATTTTCAGCAGCAATTTAATTTAAAAACTATTAAATATTATTACCAAAGGACTGCAGGAGATACAAAGATATTGGTGTCTGCCTTTAAAAGGGAGCTTGAATATTACTCAATGAGAAAGGGTAACATATAACTATAACTCCATTCCACGTGTTATAAATGCCATCCCAACACATAATAGTCAATAGACAATAATGAGCAGAGAGATCACCTTCAACAGATGTGCTAAGGAAACAATTTAAGGAAGAGTAACTTTTTATCTGGACATCTGGATTCACATTGGACAATTAGGTAGATAGTGAGTGCACTCAATATGCAAATCACAAAAATAAGAGCTTTGACTTATTTGAGGTCTTGTAGATATTTCAATAATAATATTTCATATATTCACTCATTTATTCATTCTATATTTCAAATATATACCAGGTATCTTTTATCTAACAAATACTCCCTAGGTTTTAGGAATATGGCAATGAATAAGACACAAATTAAAATCACCACCTTCCTGGAGTTAATATTCCAGACAGGGATATAGGCAATTATCAAGTCTAGTAAGGAAAATATACAGTTTGTGAGATGGTTGTGAGGAACTAAGAATGAAATATAGAGTAGAAAAGAAGGATACAAATTAGAATGGTGGAAAGGGAGGAGATTTACAGTTTTAGGAAGGCCTTGTATTTAAGCAAATGTTTGAATAAAATCATTGGTGAGAAAGAATCTTGGGACAGAGCAGTTGAAAGATTTAAGAAAGCACAAAAATAGAAACTTCTGTGAGAATGATAAGAGTTTCATCTAGAACATGGATATACAAAAGGGACCAGCAGGAGCCCTTGACTGTCCTGCTCAGGACTGTGGCCTTATTTGGAAGGTATTGGAGAGTCATGTTGACTTTTGGACAATTTGCTCAGAACTACTAATTTCTCAGCAAACATAGGAATCTATTGCAAAAGGTTGTAGGAGTGAGAAAGAGTCTGAACTATGTTGGTGGAAGTAGTGAAAATGGCTTCACAGGATTTTTCAACTAATTAAAGGAGAGTGTAGCTAGGTTTAAGATTATTGCCAGAAACACCATGCAGCCATTAACAAATCCACAGAAAACAATACTTAAAGATAAGAAAATAAACATGAATAGTAGATTACAAAACATTATATTTCATAAGATGCTACTTCTACATATAAGGTACATGCAAACATGCTATAAATAATGATTAAAGGTTCTCTCTGGGTGATGATCTTTCAAGTGTTCTTTCTTTTCTTTTTATGAATTTTTCAGATTTTCTAGTATGTTTTTTGTGTACTCAGGATAAATGAAGTTACACTTCAAAGAAAGATGATTACTTTTTTTTCAAAAGTAAAGGGGAAAATGGTTGTAATATCATTTAAAAAGGGCAAGTCAGCAAGTTAGAGTCAGGGTTGTAGAGGCCAACATGTGAAATTGTCTTAGAGGACACAGGTGATGACACGTGTTAGATGTCAAGTATCCTACTGCAACGGTTGACCTGGAAGTAATTCTTTGCTTTCCATACAAAATACGAAGTGTAAAACAGATGTGTATTTCTTTTAAAAGTTTCTTTCATTTACATTTCATTTGTTCGGATCCTAAGGCAAATAGATACTGTGTAGCTATGCTAAGATGCTATCACACTTTCTGTCCTAAAACTGCCTATAGTCTAGTATGGAAATCAGACCAAATATAGGCAATTGTAACTTATCAATGGTGCTGACTAGCCTATATTAGGATCACCTGGAGGCCTTGTCAAAACAGATTTCTGGGCAATCCATTCGGAACCCCTCCTGTCTCCTATTCCTATTCCCCATTCCCCATTCCTATTCTTCAATAAATTTTCCTACTCTTAAAAAAAAACAGGTTCCTGAGCCACATGCTTGGAGTTTATGATTCAGTTGATCTGGGATGGGGCTTGAGAATTGGCTTTTCTAAGAATTTCCAGAGTATTGGCCTGGGGATCATACTCAGACCTCCCAAGAAGAACAATGATAAATCTGTAAGATGAGGCCATCTCAAGGGGCCTCACGTACATGGAAATGCCACTCCCCTTCACAATGAGAGCTGTCCCAAAGACCTAAAATCTGAAAAACAAGTACAAACTATGGAAATAGTGATGATATCTTCTTTGGAAGGGACACTAATAACGTGTGCATAGAAGTAGGAACAAGACAGAGCACAACGCCACCTCCTGGAGAACACTGAGTTAGAGACAGTAACAGACCTGCAAGAAAACCACAGATGAAAATGAAAAGACGAAGGAGACGAGAAAATACCTTTGGAGAAAAAGATCAAAGGGAGGTGATAAATATAAGCAATCATAAGAGGAAACAGTGTTAAACTGAAGGTATTAAAGGTCAGAATATGAAAATCTTTTCAAAAGGTCAAGTACTAAAGGAGAGTCAACAATAATGAGGACTGAAAAAGCAGGGTTTGAATTTGGAAAATGGACTCACTGGTATAATTCATTGGATAGTAGTATTCAGATTTCACCAAATTTAGTGGCAAAAATAAAAGGACAGGGGGCGGGGATATAGCTCAGTAGCACAGCGCCAGCCTGGCAAGCGCAAGGTCCTGAGTTTGATTCCCAGTACAAAAAACTAAAAAAAAAAAAAAACAAAAATAAAAGAACATCATCTCTACTCAGAAACCTAAGGACTTCACTTTGCTTAAATGGCTTTCAAGAAATTACTGGAAGTGAAGGAAGGGAGAAATTAGTTGGCTAAAATGTTATGTTGATATTCTCTTATTTCTTTTTTATAAAAGAAGAACATCTTAAATTTTAAGGTAAATACACACTAAGTTTAGAAATAACTACTGTGCAATGTTCCTTGAATTCAGCTTTAGAGTTTTATTAACCTATTAACTCACAATGTACCTTTGTGTTCACTGCAAAATCTCTGGTCTCTGGTGTTTCATTGTTCCTGCGAACGGACAACTGTGTACACATGTGGTGATGCTGAAATTATGCCTTCACAGTCAGGCATATCTTTAAAGTGCTGGTGCAGAATCCTCAGTGGGGATATGAAGTCATGATTATAAGACAGACTATATTTTATAAGAACATGCGCAGTTCTGCTGCCGTTCCAGTTTACCTGATTCAACACTGCACTCCATTAAAATGCTCTGTTCTACTTGACTCTCCTGATATTTAGCTTAAATATAAAGCAGACACAATACACAAGATATACTACTGCTTTTTAAGGCAGAAGAAATCTTCATCCCAGTGTCATACTTCTAGCACTTCAGCTATATAACTAGAAAAAAAAATGACCATTCTTAAATCCTTTTCAAGCATAACTAAAGATTTTTTAAATGAATCAGCTTTCTTTCTGGGGCTTTATTTTTTCCTTCTTTAGATTATGGTTGAGACAAGAACATATTAGAAACCCCTCAGACCTTGCCAATTACCTATGTGGTCAACTCAGACTTAAAAGTCTTCTAAAATTCAACCCTTTATTTGTATCTTGACTGTTTCAATAACATTATAGTTTCTTCCAGTTGCTTCTGCTCCAAGTCATTCTCCTTACTACAAACCCATTTGTTTCCCTGTTGCAGAAGAAATCATGCCTCCTCATTCTTGCCAATAACTTTTGATACAATCTTAGCTGAGTAGACAAAATCCAAATTCCTTTTCACTGAAATCCTCCAAGGGTTGACCCTTACCTACCCTGCTAAATAATTCCCTTCATTTTAGCTTATATTCCATCCATAATGTCTTCAACTCTGTTCCCTGATTATATTCTGCATCTTCATATCTCTGTGACTTTGTCCTTGTTAAATTCCTTTCCCCACTCTGGTCCACCTGAAGAAACAATTTTTATATCTAAAAACTTCTGAAAATGTCACCATATACTATGAAGCCAATCCCACACCCAATACCCAGAAAACTATATTGTCTTCTCATTAATGCCTTAGAAGTACTTTGTCCATACAATTAAATAGTAGTTATCCTATTGCATAATTATTGAGACGCGTATGCTCTTGGAACCCCTTCACTAGAGAGACTATGTCTTATTCATCTTTGTTTCTTATTAAAGATATAAATCATATAAACATCTGTATTCATAAACTGTCCTTTAAAAACATCTATTCTGCCCTTGGCTCACCCTGAGAGGAGAGCCACCAGGAATCTGGTTTGTTATCATTTTCTTCCTCTTCCAAATTGATTAGGTCATAAATGGGTACCTCACTCAAAATCAGTCAGTCTGTAGACTGGCTGGCAATTGGTCACAGAGTATGATTTAAGGTTGAACTGTTTTAATCTCTCTTGAAATTTTGAGCTATAATTTATGAAGAAACCATTCCTTAGAACTGGAGGTTAAAGGAGAAAATAAACATAGAGAGAAGCGATCTAGTAAAATCAGAACTGCAGTGGGCTGATAGAGCTAAAGCTATGACAGAATTAAAAAAAAGGCAAAGTTGTAAGTAGAAAGAAACTATGACTAGATCAAAGGTATGAGGTAAAGAAAAGAGTGTAAAGTAAAATAAACCACTGGATGGCAGGAAGAAAATGGAGAACATATGTATGAATCAAAAACACTAAAACTGAGAAAATGATAGAGGAAAAATAATAACTGAGAGCTGACTGTTTTCAAGAGCATGCAATTTTGGTTTAAAACTCTACAGACATGATAATAGCAATAATAATAAATACTAACACTCAAAGTTCATACTTTATACTGAAAACTGCCCTGAGCACTTTCTACACATTAAGGCCTCTAATTTTTACAAAACCACAATGAGGTAAATGCTATAATTATGCCCATTTTCAAAGTCACCAAGTTACTAGGAAAAATTATCACCCTGACCTAATGGGAATTCATGCTCCTAAAATCTGATGCTATGTTCTAGTAATTCTATAATAATTTATGATGCCATGAGTGAGTCTATAACCCTGAATACCTAAAGGGCTTTATTGAAGCAAACATTGCAATGCCTAGTTTGAAGTTAAAAAATGATGTGTAAGCGTGCGTGTGTGTGTGTTTGTATGAGGTAAAAAAATACACATAAATTTCATTATGTTAACCATCTAGAAGTATAAAATTTAATGGCATTAAGTACATTCACTTTGTTGTGCAAACATCATTATCCATCTCCAGAACTTTTTTGTCTTCTCAAATGAAAATTCTCTATCCATTAAACAGCAACTTCCTGTTCTTCCTTCGTGCTAACACCAAGTAACCTCTGTTATACTTTACTGATCTAAGATTTTGATTAATCTAGGTACTTCATCTAAGTGGAACTATAGAACATTTATTCTTATATGTGACATATTTCACTTAGCATAATGTTTTCAAAGTTCATTTATGATGTAGAATGGATCAAATTAATTTTAAGGCTGATATTCTACTGTACATACATGCTACATTTTGCTTATCCATCTGTCATTTTGGTTATCATTCAAATACCATGGACATTTGGAATATTTCCATCTTTCACCTATTGTTATAATGCTGTTATGATCATCAGTGTACAAATATCTGCTCAGCTGCAAGCTTTCAATTATTTTGTCTATATAATCAGAAAGGCATCACTGGATTACGTAGCGTATTAGTCAGGTTTCTTTGCTGAGACACAATACCTCACATCAACAATTTAAAGGAGGAGAGGTTTAAAATTTGGCACACAGTTTCAGGGGATTCAGTCCATGGGAAAAAACCTCAGGACAGAAGGACATGCCAGAACAAAGCTTCTCAGTGCATAGTGGCTAAGAAATAGAGCAAGGGAATGATGCCAGAAAGGAAGGGGTCAGGGGACCAGATATAGTACCTAAATTCACACCTCCATGACCCACCCAAACACACCCAGAAGTGTGCTTTACTAATCCCTAGGAAAGTCCTAAGCCAATCAAATTGATAAAATTAAGCTTAACCACCACATATAGTTATTTTAAATTTAATTTTTTTGTTGAATTTTCATACTGTTTACCAAGGTCACTGCACCATTTTGTATTTCTACCTGCTATGCACAAGTATTCCTATTTCATCATATTCAAGTCAACACTTGCTACTTTTATTATTAAATCAAATAGATTATTTTTACTAAATCCTACACTCATTTGCCTTGGGAAACCCTCAAATATCTAAACTAGGTTCAGAATATTTAAGATTGTCAAACTATCTTAAAGTTTCTGTTATTTTTTCTCCAAGTATCAGAAGCTTATATTTTGATCCTTTCCCTTGTATGGAACTTCTCTAATACTCCAGGAGAGCCCTAGAGATGTGTTCATTCTAGGAAAATTTGTCACAAGTGTTTTGAGAGTCAACTGAAGGGAAAGTTGAGTTGATGATGCATTTCATTTGGGTTTATTGGACAATTTTATGTAGTATACAATCACCTGCTTGAATATCTCTCAGTCCACTTATGCTCATGGTGCTGACATCATGTGATGGACTTTTAGCCTCTCCAAATTTTAGGTGTGCTCCTTCCTCAACCTCCCTCCAAATTATTCCATAAAACTGACATTATAAAATAAATTGTATTTTAGAGGTGGTCGCTAGTGAGAAGAGAGAAAATGAGAGAGTTGAAGGGAGAGATACATAAGAGAGGGAAAGAAGGAAGAAAAAGAGAGAAAGGGAGAGAGAAAAGCAAAGAAAAAAGTTGCTTCATTATGTATATTTAGTGGACAATTTATACAAATATTATAACATTTTTTAATTTTGTGATATTTTTCAGAATTTTTAAGTTACTAACTGCTTATTATTCATTTTTACATCCTACCCAAATATTCACTCTTTCTAAAGAGGGCCTCAAAATTCTTTGAGCTTTATACCTCACACAGCCTGGCCTGCTGCAACCAGTGTGTTTTTCATAAAAACTAGCTATCTTATGAACTGAAATTATGAACACAGATTCTACTGAAATATTTTACTGGAATTCTAGCTTGATAATAATATGATATCTTTGCTTCCTTGAAAATAGCAGTACCAGAAAAAGATTATTTTTTAATGTTCTACAATATTTAATCCTTTGAAAAGACAACTCCTTTACTGCTACTCTCTTTTTGATGTGGCATTAGTTTTCTTCAATTTTTGTTTTTTTACTTATAAAATATAGTTGTAAAGAGAGGAATAATGGAGTAATGATAAGAACAGCATTATTGAGGGCTTGCAAAGTGCCAGGCATGTTTTCTAAGTACTTGATTTGGATGGACATTTTTCAGCTACTGAGGAAGTTTGCTATCAGTATCCTCAGATGGCTGCTGAGACAGTGGAGATACAAGAAGACTGGAGAATTTACCCAGCTATAGGTGGGTAAATCTATACAATGAAAGCCCAGGGTCTTAAATTAATTTTACTTTACTTCTAACTGACTTTATGCATAAAACAATCATGTTAACTTCTTCCAGGACTCATTTTCTCAGAAGTTGAAAACATGTGCACTGGGTTGGAATTGGGAGTGTACTATGTAAATTAGACCATCTCATGGAGTTTCCTTCAGATTTTAACATTCACTTTAATACTGTCATCTGATATATGCATACACCTCTCTTGAAAGATTTCTAAAACAATTACTTAAAAAGTGGAAATAAATCTATGTAATTTAATTTCCCCCAGAGATAGTTCAATACTGGCATTGATACAAATAATCTTAAAAATTTAGTTAATATAACAAAAGCACTTTGTGGATTAGAAAGATGAGTTATGTGTAGCACGTAGAGGTTTGATTACCTCAGTGTCATGGCATGTAGAAGAAATTAAAATAACTAGATATATGATGCCTCAAATACATCGAAGCTTATATGTGAGGTGAATTTATATGTCGTCTTCTTAAATGAGTAACACCATAATGGTTTTGGAATTCTAGCAACCCTGGTATGGCATCAAATTCAAAGCTCTGTTTCTGTGCATTCTTTTCTTAGTTGCATAAATGCTGGTTTATTGCCAAATGTCTCTTACTTCCTATGCCAGTCTTTCCACAATTTTTCAGTTTTGATTTTGTATTTTGCTTACTTTCATATTACATTTCATTTATGGGAAATTGCCTTTACATTTAAATTTAAGGTATGCAATATTTCTCACCATGAATCTCCATCATCACAACTTTAGGTTAAATGATAAAATTATATCAGAGGCAAGGAAGGGGATGGTACTAAGGAGACATAAGTTGCCATGGACTCCAGGTTTATAGACAATTAATGAAACTCCATTCAACTTTGACCTCATGACCTTGTAATCTCCTTACTCCGTGAAGGGATAAACCTTGAATGATAGGATTACTCACACTAAAACTTCTCACAACCTTTATAGTGCTTTTGGATATACATAGAAGAAAACACACTAAACTAATCCAAGGGTTCAATTTATTTTTTAAATAGGGGGAAGCAAAGCTTATTTCTTGGCAAAATGGCTTTCTCTTAAAGTATATTCTAGTATAAATTTTCATATTTCCTAATACATACTGTCATAGAAAAGGAGAAAAATTGAATCTAGTACTATTAGGTTATAGAAAATTTAACATACAGAAAAAGTATGTACCACAAAAAGTTTATAAAAAGCCATCATTCCACACATGAAAATAAAACGTTTTACCTCTGCTGAATATACTGAACATAACAATAGGGCAGTGCATTAAATCAAATAAATAAATGAATGAGAAAGAATATCAAATCAAGGGCCGGTGAGATGGCTCAGCGGCGTACGTGCCTGCCTGGCAAGTGTGAGGTCCTGAGGTCGACCCCCAGTACCCACACACACAGAAAAAAAAGAATATCAAATCAATTGTTTAGTGTACAATAAAATTTTCAGTAAGTAGGTTTTGTAGACAAATTATAATGAAATTTTGGGTCAGATTTCACATTTTAATCCGGCTTCATTACTTGGCAGTTCTATGTTGTTTTATACAAACTGTTTTTTTTTCTAAGCCTCAGTTTCTCAATTTGCAATGGTCATAAAAATGCTTATTACACAGGTTGTTGGCAGAATTAAATTAGCTAAATAAATCAATTAATACTCACCAAACACAGAGTAAAAGCTTCAGGAAGTATCTACAGTGATATCTTGTTAAGCAATATAAAAATGTTTTGGGAATTTAAAAGAACCCAAACACTATTTACACAAGTATACACACAGAAATTATAATTATTTTAGATTCAAAAATCACTTTGATGTCCAATTAGAAACATATAAATAAATGCAAGTTTAAGGAAAACAATCTACAAAAACACTAAAATAAGAGAAATCCTGCCATATAAAGGATTAAAGTGATGCAAAACAACAACAAAATCTTTGATTTCCAATGATGAAAAAAACATAAGCAAAAGAAGTTTCATTGGATCCATTATAATATGCCACTCAAGGACTTAATAAGTTTAGAATTTGGAGTGGAACAATTCGCATCTTCCAAATCATTTGATTTCAAATTTAGTAATTAAAAATGAATTTGTTATCTTTGCCAAATGCCCAATATTTTTAAAAAGGGAGATTTTATGTCAGAAATTGCTAAAAAGTCTTCTTCTAAAGTACCTTCCAGTTTCATATATACATTAGGACAAAACATAAACTATTCATTAATTCTCAAAATATGTTTCATAGTAAGAGTCTGGCAAAGTTAAAAAGGAAAAATAGTACATTTTGGAACATACAAATATTATATATTAGATATTTTCTTTATAGTTTTGGAATTTCTAAAGATTTAATTTTGGTTTTAGCATTAAAAAGAATTCATGTAATGTTAGGAAATTTAAGTTTATTAACTATCAAAGAATATTTGCTATGTAACTACCATTTATCTAAGCTAGAAAACAAGACAGAACAAAGTCAGAAAATACTTTATTTTAAATGTTCCAGGGGAAAAAAGTTACATATAAGTATTCAATAAAGGACAATATATGAAATCTAGATTACGTAAGCATATAAGTATTCAAAAAAGGACAGTATGTATAGGAAATATGAAGTCTAGATTATACAAGCAAATTCCCCTGTAAAGCAAAGATATGTTAAAAAGATATGTATAAAGAGTATAAATTGAGTTGAAATAGAAATGATCCTCCCTCCCCACATTGTTCTTGTTCTCTTGCACTCTCTTCCTCTAATGGGTTCCTATAAAAACATTTATTTCATGTCCTTGACCAAGTGGTCTAACTTCTAAGAAACTAGACGCGTCACCATAAACCCACTCTACACTACCAATATCTCCCAGTGAGACAACTGAAATAGCTTTACTTCTGCTCCTAGTCAATCTCTGCAAAGAAATATTTCCAAATCAACAATCTCTTAACCCTCATCTGCCCTTCAATATTAAGGCTCACCTCCCCATTTTATGTTAAGCCAAACTACTTACCTACATACTTAGTACTTAATTCTAAAGCCTTGAAATATTTGACACTCACATATCCCTCTATTACTATGTCCCTTCAGTCTTCCTAACTTTCTCTTTTTCTTTGCCTAGAATATTCACTTATGATGTTCTGTCTCATTTTAAGCATCATTTCCTAAGGTCAGCTTTATCAAATCTAGGCCAGGTTCTTTATCTGCTCCAATGAAACAAAGCCCATTTTCCTTTGAGTATTTATCTCACTGTTTACTGGGATGTGCATTAGAGTGATTATCTGATTCTCTCAGATTAATGTCTGATCCTCTCCCTCTATTATTACCAAAAAGCAGGGATCTTAATGTTACTGCCTCAGGGTATGTGGAAGGGGTCACATCGAAACCCTTTGCCATGTAACCGGGGCTATAGTCAAAGGTCTCAAGTAACCATGTTCATCACTACAAGGAACTCGTACTAGTAGTTTAGTTGACTAAAATATGTTAACAGAAAAATAGAGACATTACTAATGTGTATATTGATCAGAGAAGGTATTAATCAAGTCTTCTTATTATACTATTTGAAAAATTATTTCAAGATGAAGAGCATATTCAAAGGACTGGATCCCCAGGGGTTTTCTGTGTATATATTCTGTGCTCAAATGTAGTGAGGCTGGAGTTAAAGATAACATTAGAGTATCATTTCCTTCATTAAATTGTCACATTGAAAATATAGCCAGATTTTAGTTTTCAGATTTTAATCTGATTTTGCCAGCTAGAGGTCAGAACAATAAAATAAGAAATTATCCAAGCTGCAAAACACATTTACAAATCCTGTAGCAATTTTACCATACGTTTGGTGTAAGTAAGAAAGAATTCTATAATCTATTTAAATTATCTTGAGAAAAATTAAAGGTTTTTATTACAAATCTATAGTGGAAGAATAAAAATAAAGTGTAAAAATAGATTCCTCCAATACAAGAAAACCTTACTGAATTTTTCTCAGTCGAGATATATATATAAAATCACACACAGACACTTACACGAAAGAGAAATTTTAAATTCCCTAAGAATGGAATAGCATTGTTTTTCTCAAATCACAAGCTTTTTCTAAAGTTTGCCTTTGTATCCCTTCCCTTACTCTATTGAATTAGGAATATATTATATATCATATAAAATTGTTTAGTAAATTATATCTATAATTTATAGTAATTTACTAAGATACTTCATTTATTGAATAGTAAAGGGCACTGGGGTGATTTGAAAATTTAAATACACTATACAAACTTAAGTTATTAAATCAAAATAAATTTTCATATTTTAGGCAATAGGACAGAATTTGAAGGGAATTTCTCTCTCATTTTTGAAATAGAAGAAAAATAAACACATTTTCCTATCAAATAATTGCCACTGTTACTATTTAAAATTTATTCTACACTGGAAAAAAAAACTTTTTGGAAACAACATAGTATAAAAGTTCTGAATGTTTATTTCATTCTCCAGGACCTGGAGTACTTAATTGCTGAAGCATATTCACTGGTGTGTGCGAAGTACCATAGTGATGCACTACTTATTGTAATCAGTGTATATTGAAGAAGCATGACCTACATTCACAAGGACTTGCTTTGTAAATACAAGTTTTAAGGGGGAAAAAATCTTAATTTTCAATTACAAAATGAGTTAGTTCATTTCCAAAATTTATAGTCAACAAACAATATAGATACTATCCATTGGAAAACACCCACTTTATTTGAGTGCAGACTTCAATTTTTTGAAATGTTATTCAATTTGTGCTGGGCAGGCTTGAGCCATAATATGCATAGTAGAAAATAAATAAGACTAAGGTTTTAATTACAGACTCGATCCACTAGTCTATGTATAGAATCCAGGAATAAAGTACTACTGTTTCCTGGGAGTTGGACTATGTAAATTAGATGGGTAGTAGGACACTATGCTATGAACAGGAGGGAATTCTCTCTGGGGAAATATAGATGACAAAGCTACAATGGCTTTTAGCAGTTGGCAGGGTCTATTTGAAGAGCTAATGTCATTTTACATAATGGGTCAGGAAGAACTGGATTCTCTCCATAATGCAGGCCATGTCTAATTTCCATGATGGCTGTGTTTTTTGAAATAACAGATACTATAGCTTCCTGCAGTTTTCTAGTCTCATTTTCGGCCTTGTGGTGAGTGATGGGGAGGGAGGAGTCTGCCTTGATCTATAGTCATCTGAGGCTACAGCTGCAGTGAAAGCAAGACTTGAGGGACAATCAACATTTAAAACTCACAGAATCATCATCAGTTAGATATGAGAGATGAGAATTATGAAGGACTCAAGGGCAGTTGTCAAGTTTCTGGTTTGAATGACACAATTGATGATTCCAGTGATAGGAATAAAGAACACAGAAGATATGACTTTGGTGAACAAAGTTGTAAATTGAGTTCTAGACATGTTGAAATTAAACAACTAAGATATTATAATGAATTTATGTAGAAATAGATTTCAGAAACAAAATATAGTCCAGAAAAATAGATGTTTTAGAGTCACCAATATATCAAGGTATAGACTGTACTAGAGGTTCGGAGATGAACTGAGTCCCAGAAATTGAAGGGACATGAGAGATAATTCTAATATTAAATGGTGTGGGCATAAAAACCAATGTATCCAAAGGGAAATATTCAGAGACACGGGTTAGTAAGAATTTCAAAAGGAAGATAGTGGTCAGTAGGATCAAATGCTGCAGATTAGTGGAATAAAATAGGAGTAAGTAGAGGTTCATAAATTTTGCACTTACAGACACTAGTGCCTTTAACAAGGACTTGGTTACAGCCTTTGACAGACACCTTAAGGTAATATGATGAGAAGAAAACTGATAGAGTAGGTTATTTGTAGTTAAATCTAAATTTATGTAATAGACATGTATTCTTGTCTATTGCATTGAATTATAAATTTGTTTATCTGTCTCTTCCTCCCGCTCCTTCTCTGTCTCTTAATACACAGTTGAGTATATAGGAAGGAATTTTATTTATGCTAAATTTCTAAAGTGACATTTACACAGTGAAAATAAGTTCACTCTTTTGGGCCAACTTTGAAACTGTATGCAGAAGCCTGAAGTTAAATTAAGAGAAAAGCATTTTATGTTGAACACTGAGCTGTATCTCCAGCTCCAGAGATATTTTCTTAACATTAGATGGTACATCTTTTTCACATAACGGTCCAAACAAACCCTTGGGTCTCATTGCCTCAAGATAGCCAGTTTCTCACTGAATATTATCATGACACAACTTTTTATTTTCCTTTTTCCCTCTCTCTTCATTTAATTTATTTACATAAAAGAGAAGATTAAAGGAGTCTTCAGCTCAGTGATCGATGATATATCTTTAACATAAAAATCAGCAGAAGCCTATGTTCAGAGTGGTAACCCTAAAAACAGTATGGTAATTGGCTTCACTGGACTTTACATCTGCACACTTGCTATTTCTGAGGAAGTTGTTTCCAGCACTAACGTGCTTACAAATCTGTTGTTTGGAGCTGGTATATTTAGTCACTTTGGGCCTATGGACTTTGAACTTCAGTAGCCCTTCCTGTACCACATTTTAATGGCAGAGTAATATTGCAAACAACATAACCAAAGGTGCTTGATTTTCTGACGGTTCAGCCTGAGTGTTTTTAGACTCTCTTGAATCAGGCACTTTACAGTTTACTGATAAGCTATTTAAATAATTACAAAAGGTCACTTGTATATCGGGCTGGAGAGATTAACCACTGGAATCTAGAAAAGCTGCTGATTTTAGCTAGTATATTAACAAAAGCTACTGAGGATCTAAAGAAGAGATAAATGTCTTCTGGCACAATATTGTCCCTCTGTAAACAAATTCCATCTTAGAGTCTAGCTGGGTAGAAAAAGGGAATTTTTAAAGACAGTTAATATTCTAAGTTTGTTTTTCTTTTTGGTGTGTACTGGGGGTCGACCTCAGGACCTCGTGCGCCAGCAGGCACCCGTGCCGCTGAGCCATCTCACCGGACCCTTGTTTTTCTTGTGGTGTTTTTAAAAATTTTTTCCTAGCTCTAACATTTTATGATTTTCCAATTTATCTGTTTTATTTGTTTGCATGTTAAATCTATCTTATCTCTGTTACAGAACTTTCTTTCAAATAAGATGATGTATTTAAAACTAATATTGTTATCACCATTGCTACAATAGTAAATATATTACCTGCTAGAGTTGTTTAAAACCTTGTTTCTCACAATGTCCCCTGTTTACATCATCAGCATCATCTGAGGGCTTCTTACACACGTAGAATCTTAGGTCCCAACATGGACCTACTGAATCAGAAGGTTCATTTTAACAAGATCCCTAGGTTATTCGCAGACACATTAAAAATTTAAAAGCACTAGGCTAAAGGATTAAAATTATTTAGGTAACATACCTGTAATACTTTCTAGTTGATGTTAATAAGTGTTCCCTTCACTTCCTAACACAGAAAATAGATTAAATTATTTTCTGTCTTAGAAGGCTACCCATCTTTTATTTGTTATCACCAGAAAAAGAAGCACTATCACTACAAATAACAATGATAAAAATGTACCAAATCCTTTCTACTTTAAACACAAGATAGAAATATAAGCCATGATGTCTTTACAGGTATGTATCATCTATTTGGGATGACAGAACATTTACATGCAATACTTAAATGTGAAGTATCTATATAAATAAAATTAAGTTTCTGTCTGTGAATAACAGCATCACAACAAAATAAATGGGTAGCTCATAGGTTTGGAGTAGTCTCACTTAAAACACAAGCTATTTATTGTACAGGAAATTCACTCTGGTAGTGTCTGGTTTAGAATAGATTAAATTTGAAAAGTTAGATGGTTGTCTTTGTGATCAACAGAAAGTGAGATGCAAAAGACCAGGACTGCTTGACCCTGACTGAAACAAGCCTCATACATCTGTCTCCTTGAACAGAAAAAATAAAAAGTATCTGGGATGAGTCCCAGACTGAAAGCTGTTGGCAAAGAGCCTAAATTACTATAAGTATGTTGAGCAACGTATTATTTAAATTCATATAGGCAGCGTGAGTACCATTACCTTTAGGTTTATTTTTCTTTCTTCTTCAAAATAAATACAGAGATAACTGCCTAATTTCAGATATCTGAAAATATGCTGAAACATATTGACAAAGGAAGAGCTGCATTCCAAGTTCCAAACTGAATGAATAATCCTGTGTTTAGCTGTTATAGACCTTTCATACTCTATAAGAAATTAGATTTTATTTCTTCTCTGGCTTTAATTTTAAAATGGACTATCCTCTCATACAAATTCTTTCCAACTGATTATTTTCCATAATTTTATCAGGGTCTCTTCTACATCCATTTTCTAAAATCAAGGTACAGAAATCAGACACACATGCAATATTTATGGCATATGGTAACTTGTTCTGCAATTTTTCTCCTTCATAAATGCACTGATAAGAACCAATATTTTTGAACTCATTTGTCTGTACCAATCCAGGGTTTCAACGTGGGAATGTACTGTGATGCTCAGATTCCTCTTCTTCACTGTCTCCCGTGCAAGTCCTGTCATTGCACAAGTGTGGCTTCAGTTATTTTCTCTTATCTCTGCAGTAGTCCTCTGCTGCTTATCCACAGTTTTGTTATCCACAGTTTCAAAATATTAAATGGAAAATTCTAGAGATAGTCTAAATGTTGCAACTCTGAGTAGCACGATGACATCTCACACAATCCCATTCCATTCCATCCAGAACATGCAGGCTCTATTTGTCCAGTGTAGCCACTTGGTGTAGGATACCACCCATTAGTTGCTTAGTAACTATCATAAATCCTCTTGGTTATCAAACTGACTTCCATAGTGTTGAACTGCTTATATTTAAATAATATTTATTTTAATAATATTTACCCCAGTGTGGAAGAGCAATGATGCTAACAAGTCTATTATGGTATCTTATTTTAGTTTTATTTTATTATTATTAGTTATCATTAATCTCATACTGTATCTAATTTACAAATTAAACATTATCACAGGTGTATATGTATAAGTAAAAGAAACTCCTTGGTATACGTACTGCTCAGCACTACCCAGACTTTCAGGCATCCACTGGGGCTTTGGAACATATTCCCTGAGGGTAAGTGGTTACTACTGTACATTCTACTTGTATCAAAGGAATATGATCTGTTTCATTCTGCTCAATATCCTAGGGCTCTAAATACTTAAATTTAATCACATCAATTTAACATTTCCCTGATGTTTTCATTCTGTACTTCCCTCTGAATGCTTCCAAAAATATTAGTGTATTAGAATCCCCAAAATATGTTTTATATCAAATATTTAATAAAGACTTTATTGGCCTTAAAATTTTCCCTGCACCTCAGCTGCTTCAGTATATTATTAAAATGAATCTCTCACACCCTTTTATTAACCAATTAAAGGATTTTAATATTATTAGGTAAAATGTTCTTCTAGAGAAATCATCCAACTTTTGCTTCATGACATATGTTTCTTTAAATATTATGTGGTGATAATACCAGAAAGTGGTCTTGGTATTCTATGAAATCAAGATTTTTTTTTTAATGGATGAACTGTTAGGTTGTAAAACATGTGTTCACCCTAGGAGAGAGGTCTATTCATTCATCCCCTTCCTACTAAGTGAAGAAATTCATGCTATTTTTAAAGAGATTCATGCTATTAAGGATTGCTAAAATTCATTTAAGAATTTCCCATATCTATGAAAAGTATATTGCAATGCATATTTTAAAGTGCAAAATATGAGAGCTCCTTCAAATAGAAATTTTACTTTTAGAAATATATTCCAATGAAATAACCAAAGACATATATTTATATTTTTAAAAAAGGGACAAACAAACACTACAATAAATGACCAAAAAAGAGCTTTAACAAGTAAATAAAATGAAGTCTTTGATGATATATTATACATCAATGAAAATTATATTGCAGAACGATATTTAACAACATGGAAATAAATTCAAGACATTTTGTGAGAGAAAACAAAAATTTTGTGGTACACTTAGGTTTTTTACATATATATTTACCCACAAAGAAGACTCTAAAGGAATATACACCAACATATTGCTCATCATTATTTCTATTAGAGCAGTTATGAGACTTCTATTTTTAAATTTATGTTTTATTTAAAGAAAAATATGAATTATATGTTCAAAGAAACAGGGTAAATAAAACTCTATTATAGCTGATTTGAAATCTTTCCCATCAGAATCTCTGATCATCTTTCACAGTCATTTCAATTATATGGAAGCTGTGAGCAGCAAGTAACAACATCCAATTCACCACTATGAAGGATTTCTTTTTTTCTCTACTAGAGGTTGAACCTAGGGTCTTAACTATGAGCCTCATCCCTAGCCTCCTTTTAAATTTTTTTTCTTTTTTTGAGACAGAGTCATCTTAAATTGACTAGACTGGGCTTGAATTTACAATCCTTCTGCCTTAGCCTCCCAGAGTGCTAAAATTGGAGAAGCTGTCATGATTTAAATCCAGAATGGCCCTCGAAGATCTCACGTGTTCAGAGGGTTTTCAGAAGGCTGCATCTTGCGGGTCTACAGCTGACTGGGTAGGAGGTGGGACCTCGTAGGAAGAGATGGCTCAGAGTAGAGGGAAGTGCACAGACTTGGAAAGGAGCACCTGCTTCCGGCCACCACGACGTGAGCAAGTTTGCTTCACCAGATCCTTCTGTCACACAGTTCCTCCTTTGGACCCAGCCAACTATGGGTTGAAACCACTAATAACCACTTGACCCCAAGTAAATTTCTCCTCTTAAACTGTAGGTTTAGGGTATTGTGTCTTAGCAAGGAGGAAAGTAACTATGACAAGCATGCACCGCCACGTCCAGCCTTATAAAGGGATTTTTAAAAGTTTATTCTCTTTGCTCATAGAGAAACAGGTGAATCTATTAAAATTTGTTAATTACCCTTTTTCAGAATTTAATCCTTGTTGACATGCGCACACACACACACACACACACACACACACACACAATTTGCTGGCCAGCATTTTCTCTGTTCTTTGTTTTGAGCTAAATGAGCAACCTATTTGCCAGCTCTATCAATAGTTTTTTTTAGTGTTTCAGCCTTCGAAGTTAATGCAGAAGGTTTTAATGGTATTTTATGATTTACTTCACACAGAAAAGTAACCCAAGGTTTCATCAACCATGTCCCCTTTGGTATTAAATATTTTAATGTGCTAACCATGACAGATACAAGATGGCCAGTTTCCCGGTAAATGTACTAGCTTTGTAGTAAATTATCCTTCCTGTTACATCATGCAGCTTATTTGTTACCATAGAAAGTCTCTTCCCTTCCATTGTAGCAGGAAGACTTAACTGAACATATCCTAAAGCTTGGAAGGTCCCTATTTGATGGGGATGGGAAAAGATAATAATCATTACAAGTAGACTAAAGTTGCTAAAACTGAAGATATAACTTTGGTCCATTTTCTATTTCTATGATTTGGTGAGGATACAAACCCAGAACTAAGCCAGAAGAACATTTTAATAAACATAAACTAGGATTGCTTTCACAGATGATAAAAGAAATCCTGTGTTATTTTTAGTCATATATTCTAGGTTCAAATTAATAAGTCTTTTGGGTATTTCATGCATTAAACTTACATGACTGTACCATGTAAGTAAGGTACTACCTCAAGAAAAATGAAATCTGCCTTAAATTCACTTCTAGGGGAGAATTGCACTTTGTTTTGCTTCTATCTTAAGTTCATAGTACAGTAAATACAAACCTATCAGAAGAAATCTTTGTAAAATATCAAAACTTTTTAAATGACATCAAAAATATTTTTGAATCTCACATAAAGAGGGAATGCATATTTTTGTAGTTTTCATTATTGTAAATATGTCTAGGACCAAGTAAAACAATAGTGTGTTATTGCCCTTCAACTGGATTGGAAAATGATTTATATAACAAGCCATTATCTTCTAGTTAGAAAGCAGAAAAGATGAGTGCTGTTGTTCCCGTAATTAATCACAGTGTAGTGTAGAACTCTATTGTAGTGACTTAACAAAAAACATTTAGATATGAATCTAAATATGCAGAAAAACTATTAAAGATGAATGACAAGGTATTTTGTTTTCTTCTTTTTTAAACCTTTGTATAGTTAAATAAGACAAAATAAAAAGCAGATAAATCAAAATGCTTAACCTCAAAAATTATTATAAACAAATACCAAGTTAAGAAAAAGGGGGCCAGTGAGATGGCTCAGCGGCATAAGCACCTGCCTGGCAAGCGCGAGGGCCCGAGTTTGACTCCCGGAACCCACATACGAAAAAGGGGCCGGTGATATCACTCAGCAGCACGAGCGCCTGCTGGCGCGCGAGGTTCTGAGGTTGACCCCCCGGTACCCACAAAAAAAAAAAAAAAAAGAAAAAGAATATTGCCATGACTTATATACCCTCTATATACATAATTGTCTTTATTGTTATTTCATAAGTATACATTTCTGAACATTGTTATTTTGTTTTCCCTGTTTCTAAAAGTTTGTAAAAATAAATAATGTCTTTCAGTCAATATTACAATTTTAAGATTTATGTAAATTACTATATGTATCTATAAGTCATACTTTTTTTGTTTTTCTTCCCTTCTGTGATTATGACACAAATTATTATATATTGTTTCAAATATTTTAGTTGTTTCTAGTTTTAGGTTATTATTGCTAATGTTGTCACTAACATTTTCTATATATGTCCTCACTTCTGTATTTATGAATCTTTTCCTGGTATTCATCTAGGAATGAGTTTGTCGGGTCATAGAGCGTATATACTTTTAACTTCAGGAGACAATGTCAAATACTTTTCTTTTTTTTTTTAGTGTGGGTACCGGGAGTCAAACTCAGGACCTTGCGCTTGCCAGCAGGCTCTTGTGCCTCTGAGCAATATCACCGACCCTTTTTTTCCTTTATGTGGGTACCGGGAGTCGAACTCAGGACCTCGCGCTTGCCAGGCAGGCACTTATGCCGCTGAGCTATCTCACTGGCCCTCAAACACATTTTTAAGGTGTTCATAACAATTCAGACTGCTGCAATGTATGAATATTCTAATATTCCATATTGTCACCAACTCTTAATATTGTCATTTTAAATTATTGTCATTGCAGAAGGAGTATAGGTGGGTTCTTTTCTGTTTATTTGCTTGTTTGTTTGGAATTCCTGATAACAAAAGATGGGTTATAGCTTTATATTTACAGCTTATCTGGGTTTTGTCTTTTATGACTAACATTTTAAGCCATTGGCCATTATTCTATTTTTCTATTATTTTATATAACCATGAAGATATATATAGACATATATAGATATATATTATATAAATCTAAATCTACTAGTTATATGCTTATGTGTAAGTATGTTTAGAATACATATTTAAATGCATAAATATTTCTTCTAGATTTGTACTTATCATTATTTATTTACTTTGCAAATATATTTCCCCAATTGAAGGCTTATGTTTCCATTGTCTCATTAGATATATCTTGATGAACATAGATCCTAAATTTTATTACTGTGAAATTAACTGTTATTTTTTATGTTCAGTGCTTTTTATTTCTTATTAAAATTTTTTAATGTCCCAAACTCATGAAGATATTCTTCTAGATTATCTTCTAAAAGCTAGTGTTCAGTCTTTCACATTTACTTTACTACATTAGTTACATTTGTTACATTAGTTTTCATGTAGATTGTGAGACAGTATTTGAACTTCATTTTTTTTCATATGCAATACAATTGACAAAATATCATTTATGGAAAATAATGCACTTTCTCCAGTTTTGCCCTTTTTATTTACTTATATTTGATCCAGTACTACATAATCTTAATTACTGTAGCTTTATAACAAGTCTTGATACATACTGAGAGTAATTTATTCCATATTCTATTTTGTTTTAGTCAGAACATAATTAGTTATATTAAAACAACAAATAATCTGAAATTGCAGTGGCTGTAACAATAGGGTATTTTATTTTCTTAGTTTTCCTGTTGTCACTGAAGTCCACTATGGGTTATTTGCAGAATCTACTTGTTCTCTTTTAATTCTAGGGTTCAGGCTGATTGAGCAACCAACAATTCTTGAATATTCTGTTAATTATCTTAGCGAAGGGAAACAGTGAGAGTATATGAATTACTCGCTAGATCTTAAATCTTCCAGCCAGAAGTAACACATGTCACTTTAACATTTCATTGGGCTGGTGAGATGGCTCAGCGGCATAAGCACCTGCCTGGCAAGCGTGAGGGCCCGAGTTCAACTCCTGGAACCCACATACGAGAGAAGGGCCGGTGATATCACTCGGGGCATGGGCGCCTGCTGGCGCTCAAGGTCCTGAGGTCAACCCCCGGTACTCACAAAAAAAAAAAAAAAAAAACATTTCATTGACAAAATATGTCACACAACCATTCATCATCTCAAGCAAGAGGAGAAAAAGAAATATTAGGGGATCACTACTAATGATTAACATTTTTTTAAGAGTATGTAACTTATTCCTTTATTAACATTTTTCATATGAACTTTCTCCTTCACCTGTAAGTTCAACAAATAAAAATTTTTAAGATTCTAAGGTCTGTCAATTTTATTGATCTCTTGGGCCGGTGAGATGGCTCAGCGGCGCAAGCACTTGCCTAGCAAGTGCGAGGTCCTGAGTTAGACTCCCAGAACCCACATACAAAGAAAGGACTGGTGATATCGCTCAGTGGCACAGGCATCTGCTGGCACGCAAGGTCCTGAGGTCGACCCCCGGTACCCACAAAAAAATAAATAAATAAATAAATAAATTTTTATTGATCTCTTGAAATAATGAGTTATTGGCTTTTTTTTAATCAATTTATTTTCTATTTCATTGATTTCCACTTTCATTTTCATTATTTTTGTTTATCTACTTTCTTCTCCCCTAGAGATTACAACGGTGTGTATACTTCTCATTCTATTTTTAATAGCTTTTACTCTTTCTTTTGCTTTCAATCCTTTGTCTCTTTGTATTCTTTCTTTGCTATACTTTGTGGCCTCTTTCCCTGTCCTCTATGCTGTGAAAAATTTGCTGAGTGAAATCTGTCCACTGAGATCATGATTTCAGCCTTTTTCTTCTTCACATATAGAATTACTGGATGGTTATTTTCTTTAAAAATTAGCATATCACTTCCTACAAATTACAATTCCCATTATAAATGCTGTCGTTTGAATCTATGATGTCCACAAAGGTCCCCGTGTTAAATTCTTGTTCTTCACTTGCTGCTATTCAAAGGTAATAGAACTTTAAGAGGTTCTTAGATCCACTTTAATCCCTGGGGTTGCTTCTCTGTCTCACTTCTCAACCCCCATGAAGTGAGCAACTTCCTCTGCTGTTGGGGAAAAATTCACAACGTCTAGTTCTACATACTTCCCTAAGGGATGAACGGAGGCTTGGGATTATTGGTATCAGCCTTTTGAGATTTCCCATTATCTCATAAGGGTGGGACATCCTCTCCCACCTACTAAGACTAAGAACACTGCGAGCTAAGACTAAAGACCAAGATGCTCCAGTGCAAGATCCTCATTAGTTTAAAATCACCACTGCCCTCTGAGTCATCTGATAATCCCCTCATCATTTTCCTCAATCAGTAAATACCAGGATTCTTGCTGCCTCCTGGCCTTTTGTTCCCATGAACAACTGGTCATCCCAAAGCCCTGCTGCACCACCATTTTTTGTCTTGCTCTTTCTTTTTGCTGGTGCCCTAACACCTGGCAGGAGATTGGAGCCCACTGCAGGGGTCTCCTATACTCTGCCATGCACACTATATACTGCCTTGCCACAGACACCAAAGCAATTCCAAGGACTGTAGTTTCTAAAATTAAGAGCCAGGCCAGTGAGATGGCTCAGCGGCATAAGCGCCTGCCCAGCAAGCTCGAGGGCCCGAGTTCGACTCCTGGAACCCACATACGAAAAAAGGGCCAGTGATATCGCTCAGCGGCACAGGCATCTGCTGGTGTGTGAGGTCCTGAGACCGACCCCCGGTACCCACAAAAAAAATAAATAAATAAATAAAAATAAAATAAAATTAAGAGCCAAAATAAACCTTCCAGCTTTGGAGATGATAATCTCAGGTCTTTTGTTATTTTAATGGGAAGCTAACATATGCATATATAATCTTGCTTTTCACATACCCATGCAGAGAATCGAATCCATCCTTCTTTTCTTCCTTCCTTTCTTCTTTTTCTTTTCTTGGTCTTTGACTGATAATAATAATAATTAATGTTCCTGTGGTTCTACATTTGGTATTTTTTCTCAGCTTTTCTTGTTATAAATCATTTATCTATGGCACACGTTTCTATGATTATATGTTGAACACAATAAAAAAAATCTTTAGAAATAAATTGAGATCTGGAGAAATGAAGGAAAATGAGTTCTTTGAAGGAAAATGAGTTCTAGTCAGTATAGCCTGTTTTAATTTTGCTTCATATTCTTACACTTTAAAGTCCCAGACCAAAAGCAATGGTGGTGTTCCTCACTTGGGAATTCTCTTACTTTGACTTTTCCAAATTCTTGAGGTACTTTGAAAAGTCGTGCTGATCCTCTCAATGGCTTCTCCCAGAACTTCAAATGCCTCTAGGTTAGTATTGCTGAATTACAGAATAAAAATTCAGAATTCCTACTTACAGTTACACTTCAGATAAATATATACTAAATTTAAGTGTAAAAATTTCCCATGCAATGTATGAGATTAAAAATACTTTTCAAATATGGGTGTTTATATGATGTTCAAGTCAGCAGCCTGAATTTTATCTAGTAACTCCAAGCCAGGTTAAAAGTGATCAGAATGACTGGACCATCTCTAGAATTCCACTTTCACCTAGATTTTAGCTCACTCTCCCTTCACTATTCTGTTAGCTCTTTAATGCTTTTAGCAAGATCTATTAAGCAAGTAATATTTTGTCCAATTATTTTAGTTGTCTTCAGTGAGATATTTACTGCAAATTAGTCTATTATCAACAAAGTCAGGGAGCTAGAATCCATTTTCCAGATTGTTTTAACTCCAAATGTATGAAAAGCTATATCAAGAAGATTTAAGGTACCTCCTTGACATTGCTTTTTTGAGTACAACAGCAGAGTTTCCTGCAACAAAAGCATAAAGCATGAATAAACAAATGGAACTATATTAAACCAAAAAATTTCAGCATATCACAGGAAATCAACAAAAGAAAAATGCAACCTACAGATTGTGAGAAAAGATTTGTAAATCAAGCATCTAGAATGGGGTTAACATGCAAAATCTAAAAGAGCTCATGCAACTCAATAGAAAGGATTAAATAAAACAAATAGCAAAAGGAAAAAGAAACAAAAAATTAAATAAGTTATTAAGACTGGGAGAAAGATCTAAATGGACATTTTTTTTCCAAAGAAGGCATAAAAATGGAAACCCGTAGATGAAAAGGTACTCCACATTGCCAATCATCAGGAATGCAAATTAAAACCACAATGAGATATTACTATCTCACAGCTATTAGAATGACTATTATCAGAGAGAGAGACAGAGACAGACAGAGAGAGAGAGAGAGGGTCAATGGTAAGGGTTTGGTGAAATGAGAACTGTTGTATGCTATTGGTGGTAATATAATTTAGTACACACCCATTTTGAAAAATAGGATATAAATTCTTCAAAAAATCAAAAATAGTAGTATAACATAAACTAGTAATTTTATTTCTGTGTTAAACCTAAAGGCATTGAAATCAGTAACTCAAAGAAATATCTGCACCTCTATGTTCATGGTGACATTACTGACAATAGCTAAGATTTAGATAAATAACCCAATATCTGTTGACAGGTGAATAAAGAAATTGCAATATGTAGATACATAGTAGAATATTCAATTTTTAAAAAGGAGATCTTGTTATTTGCAAAAGTAAGGATGAACTTGGAGGACATTATTCTAAGGGAATTAAATCACACACAAAAAGAAAAAAATATTGTATGGTCATACTGTCTAATCCAAAAAAAGTTGCTTACATGGAAGCAAGGTAGAAAAGTGGTTATGGGGCAGAGAAGTTACGGACACTAGGAGACATTGGTACAAAGGATCAAAAGTTATAATACTGTAGGTTCAATAAATCTAGAGATCTAAGGTACAGCATCATGACTGTAACTAATACTGTGTTTTGTCCTAAAATTTTGATAAGAGAATGGACTTCAGGTGCTCTCAGCAATAAAACAATGGTAACTGCAAAGAGATTAGCATTAGTTTGATTGTAATAATTGTCTTACAAATATGTATATCAAAACTGGGTGTCGCATACCTTAAACATAAACAATTTTATTTTAAGAACTTTACTATTTTAATGATGTATATAATACATTTCAATTATTTTTCCATTTGTATAGTGATATGTTTTTACCTATTAATATTTATTAAGTGCTGCTTTTATGATTTGCCCAAATCAGAGCTAAACTTCTAAATGTATATTCTTCCTTATTGGATTGAAAATTGTGCATCTTGTGTGTGCATTTGGGAGGAAAGGCATATGTGCTAAATACAGCAGAAAACAGTGTGGATCATTATTTCTAGAAGATAAATTTTCTACAAGTCTTCTGAAATACAGATATGAACAAAATCCCATGGAATGGAGGACTGATTGACTCCTTTAAATAAACAATCCTTATATATACTTTTCAGGTACTATTCACAAAAATGAGAGCAATGTACTCCATTATTGACTATTCTAGACGTGATATGGATACAAAAATTGGTATGAACCACGGTCAGTCTCTGATAATCAAACATATCATGAATATACAAGCAATATATACTTCAGTGAGAGTTTATTAGAATGATGGTGAAGACAGAATCATAAATGGATCTCACTAATTCCAAAGAAATTTTCTGCAACAGTGTAGGGTTCTTGTTTCTCTCAACACACCATCTAATTGATAACAATGTTTCAGTGAGGTAACAGACAAGCCTTAGTTATTTCTGGCTGTTCACATATAAGTTCCTATATTTATTTCCTTACTTGGATTTCAAAATTGTTGAATTTTTCCTCTTCCTGATTATGAATGAAATATTTTTAGTTTTTCTTTTGTACAAAACACTCAGCCTTAAAATATACTGATTACCTAATTATGATTAAAATATTTCTTTAACATTACTTTTTTCTTGCTATCAGTTTTGAGTATATTTTACATAATTCATTTGTTGCTGGTGATGAACATTCTGTAGAAATAAACTATGCTATAACAATATGTCAGTAGTTGAATCTGCCATCATTTGGATAAGACTTGAAGTACATTTGGCCCAGAGCACTAGGTTTCTGCCCTTGACCTCCCAGGTCTTGCTGTCGGACATGAAGCCTTCAGTTTTGTCTGTAGCACCCACATCTCTGTCTGCCAACTCCAATACTTTACAAATAGCCAAAGCACTTCCATTTTTCCATATGAGTAATATTTTTAATTTAACTGTCTTTCTTTTCCACTTTGGCCAGAATTTTGTTCATATTATAATTTCATTTGAGGGAAAGGAAAGAAATAACTTTTACTGCTTGAAGTTGTATACTGTGTTTTGGGAATCTGCCACTTTTCCAAGATTTAGTGGTGGCCTGCAGAATTCTGCATAAAAAAATTTAATTTTTGTCATATAATAATTAAGTTTTACATATTGCATAAATTTCTACATGAAAATTCAAACCAAGATGCACTGATCTTGCTAGTTTCTACTTATATTTTAGTTTTCAAATACAAATATGGGGGTGGGATGCAGGAACATATGCATATACTGTGATTTGTGTTGTTCTTTCATTATTGGATTAACATAAATATTTTAAATATCTGACAACTTAACCTATGTTTATGGCAAGCCTGACAGCAAAAATCCGAAAAGAAATTTAATTTGCTCCAGGGAAAGTTACTATTCATAAATGTAACCTCTTTGAGGATACAGAAAATATCTCTTATAAAAATTCATATTCAAATCACACTGAAATAATTCTATCTTGGTCTCTCTCTGAGCTGTATCTTCTTGATTTATCCTAAATTTTGATCCTAAATTGATCCTAAATTTTTGAAAAGTAACTCAAAATCAATATGGTCTTTTTCTTCCACATCTCGTTTTCTTCTTGTGTCCCCTACACAAGTAAATCACACCATCACCCAACCATTTATCCAAAGAAAAACTGAGAGTTCATCTTTGACAACTCCTTTTCCTTCAGATCCTTATGTTCAGCACAAATATGCATCATTATATCTTCATTTTTAATTTAATTTTTACCAGAGCCTCCCTACCAGCACGTATTTTACCCATTCAAATAGCCTCATCCAAACACTCTTTTCCTTGCTTTTCTATTCTTGCTCTTTTCCAACCCATTCTGTCCTCTGCAGGCTCACTGATAACTTTTAATATAAATTGGGTCTTTTGTTCCTTTTTTAAAAACCCTTCACTGTTTTCTGTAGTTCTTCAAGTAAGGACAAAAATCTTTGACTTGGCTAGGAGATCATGCATGATATAATTCTTAACCACCTCGCCACCCTATCCTATACCATTTTCTTGCTCAATTGTTCCCCAAAAGGGGAAAATTTTACCTCCTCCCAGGGAGGTAAATTTTGCAATGTTTGGTGACCTCTTTTTTTGTTGTAACAACTCAGGGTGGAGAGTTTACTGCTGCCACCTAGTAAGTGGAGGTTAGGGGTGCTGGTAAACCTCTTATGATGCACAAGATTCTTCCCCCAACCACCGACCCAAACAAACAGATAAACAATAGGTCTAAAATGTCTAAAATGATAAAACTGGAAAATCTTGCTCTTTAGATTCAGCCATAATACTTTTTATGGATATAGTGATACTCTACTTAGATCCACTTACAAAGGACTACTTGCCCCAGCTGCTAGGAATCTTTATCAAATAGGGATGGGCTATCAGTCTGTTCTTGGGAAAACCACTTCAGCTCAAGCGTGACTGCTTGCACAAAAGGCACTCTCCCCAGAGCAGTCCGCACTCAGTGTCCGAGGGAAGCAGGATGGAGACAGGTTATGTTACCTAAGCCAGACACATCCTCTGGCAGGCCATCTAAGCCTGGCTCTCCTTCAGCCCGATTTTGATTTTCTTCCCATCCCCTTCTCCTGGTGCTAATCCTAAAGGCATTTCCTCAAAATATTCTGTACTCTAATGAGCAGCTCGGATTCTGCTCCCTGGAGCACTCAGTCTGTAATATTGATTTTCTATCTGTGTCTTGCACTACCATCTCAGGGTTCAGGACAGTCCTTTATATTTCCTCAGATCTCTGCTTGAAATACACTTTCCCCATTGACCTAGTTAACAGGTACTCATCCTTTAGAGTATAATTTAAAACACCAATTCCTTCATTTCCTAGGCTATTTGTGAAGCTAGACCTGTATCATTTTACAGGTTTAATTTTTTCCGAAGACCATTATGTTCTCAGTCATGATCTATATTGGGAGGTGCTATGAACTGAATGAATGCCCCCAAAATTCACATGTTGTAGTCTAATCCCCAATGTGATAGTATATGGAGTTGGCAACTTTGGCAAGTAATTAGGTCACAAGTGTGAAATTTTCATGAATTGGAGTGGTGCCATTATAAGAAGAAATACAAGAGAGTTTGCCCTGCCCCATCCCCTGTTCCCTCTTATGTGAAGATACAGAAAAAACAAAACAAAACAAAACAAAAACAGCCATCTTGCAAATCAGAAGGTTGACCCTCTCTAGATATCCAGATAGCGCATATGGCAGTACTTTGATCTTGGACTTTTCAGCCTTTAGAACTATTACAAGTAAATGAGTGTTGTTTTAGTACTCAGTCCTTGGTAACTAGTTACAAGAGACCAAACTGACTAAGACAAGTTGAATCTTTAGTAAGATCTTTAAACTCAAGAAGGAAAAAAAAAATGCTACAGAGATATCATTATAAATTAAATGTTCACAATTTATAAAACAAATAGGGGCTTGGATTATAGCTCAGAGGTAAATAATTTGTTTAGCAAAATCACAAATTGACAAATTGCTTTTTACACTTTGTCCTTAATCTCTATTATAATCACATAATACAGATATTATCCTCATTTCAAAGAGAGGAAACTGAACTCATCTAGGTGAGGAAACTCGTTGAAGTTCACATAGCTCAAAAGATAGCAATAATTTCTCCCTTCCTTCCTTCCTCTTTATTTTCTTTCTGTCTTTCTTTCTTTCTTTTCTTTCTTTCTTTCATTTTCTCCACACAAAGTTAAGTTCAAAACCAATGTTATTTCCTCCAAACCACACATTCACCACCTTTAGTTGATGCTAAATAACTTTTTATCCCTTACTCTTCTGAGAGTCTATAATACTATAAATTTGCATAAAATTTTGAAGGCTAGCTATTAAAAACATGCCATATTTTACTGCACTCAATTGCTTAATAATATTTAAGACTACATTAAATAATGTCAGGTATATAAAAACCCTACCTAGTGATCAGAACATAGAAGGTATTTAGCCTTAAATATGTTGTCATCAGACCAGGTTAGTATATATGGAACAAAGAACTTTAGAATATATGTTTTAGTCTGTTGATTCCAAAATGTTCTAATAATAATTACTATCTTATCAACACTACTTTTATTTCTATTATTTTTCTCCTAAAAATGTAAAGCTTTCCACTGAAAATAATTATTATGCTATTTTTGTTGAATAAGCCCATCTTTCATATTCAGTTGTGTTTGTCTAGCTCCCACATAGCAAAATGCCTATGAATGAGTATGTGCACTACATTTAATAAAATTGGAAACAATTTAACTGATCTCTACTCATATACACATTTTAAGGGAGGATCATTGCTATCATTTTTGTGCCCTAGAGAACTGCCATTCCCATGGAATGCAACAGGTGACATGGCACCCAACCTTCCTTTCTGCTCAGTAGATTGCAGGAGCTTTATAATTACAAAGTTGATAATTATATTAAATAATACAGCTTAGAAAAACTACACCTCTTTTCTTCCAAATTTCTATCATTAATAAATATCCCAGCCCTTCACATCTACCATAAGTATACTAGGCATCACAGCAGTTTCAGACTTGAGCACAGTTTTACAAGCACAAAAGAACAAATCAAATTAAATAACCATGTCTCCTTTATTTTGCAAATTACATAGAAATTAAAACAATTCTTTTCATCAAAGATTCATTTTTTCTGTGAATGCAGGCATTCCAAAACCTGACTTGGTTTTCTGTGCTGAAAATACTCTGTCGTGTTTCAATTCATTTAAAAGATGAAAATAATGTTGCATATCAGGAAAAAATGTATTTGTAAAGATCTAATTACAATATCTCTTTGCCAGTGGTTTTATACCTCCTTTACAGGAAGAACTGACAGAGTTTTACACACACATATAAGGAGGGAAAAGCTTTGCCAAAAGTGGTCTGCTATGTTTGTTTTTAGAGCTCAAGTCATGGCCTGGCTCAGAGTCAAACGATGAGCATGGTACTTATTGCTGTGCCTGTGACACACTTCAGACAGAGCCTCTTCACTACAGTCCATAATCAGCAGGTGCACAATAGCTGGATTACAAGAAAAGACGTTGGTGTCATCCAGGAATCAGCAAGACTATAGCCTCCGTGGCTATGCTTCCGTGTTCTAACTCTTGGACCTTCTTCATCCAAATTCTAGTTCCCTTCTCTATAGTTTTTCCAAAGCCCTCCAGCCTGTAAAGTGATTATACCCTTAGGATTTGACTATTCTGTTGCTCCACTACTAATTGGCATATAAAGAGTTCTAGAGATCAATGTCTATTGAGTCAATGAGCGGCTGAGTGGATGTCATATGAGAGCACTGAGGTTTTTTCACATGGAACCTCTCATTCTCAGTAAACTACCCATGCAATCCTATTCTGACAAAGTTTCTGAAGAAGCCTCTATTCTCGAGGACACAAGAAGAGAGGAAGGGACAGGAAAGAGAACTAGCATTGAATAATGAGCTTACATTGTTTGAGCCATATAGTTTATATATGCTACTTATTCAAGCTTTACAGTGAACTAGAAAGAGAGGTATTTATATTGTATTTTTTCAGATGAGTGATTAGTTGCTCTTAAGTGAAAATATTTACTCAAATAATAAAGCTATAGTATATCTTTAAAAGTCAGATGTAGTTATAGATGATAGATATAGATAAGTAGATATAGATAAGTACATATGTACTTACTTTCCTAGCTCTGAGCTCCTTCCTCTTAAACTACTGATCTCTGCTTATGAATATATATATATCAGAATCAAACATTGTTCTTCCAATATTAGAACCAGTATCAAAACCAAATACATTGCGCTTTCCTTCCCTTCAAGGAAATGTACCTCAATAAAATGTACCCCAAGTTTCAAACTACTAAATCATTAAGGAATAATTGAAATATTTTATTTATTTAAAATGAGAACTTCTGATGTTAATTGCATGGTAAAATAAAGATTTAAGCTCTAAATATTTATGATCTAAAGCTAATAAAATTTACATCACCTATACAGCACATACCCCACCAATTTGCAGATGGGTATTATTTGATATACTGAGTCCTTACTGTTTTGAGCACCATTTTATGTTCTGGGAATACAAAGGATACAACAAAGATGAAAAATAAATCAAATGTGTGCATAACAATGAGAAAGAGGACAAGAAATAACTAAACCATATAAATAATTTGGGAACTAAGAGATGAGTGTACTTCTTTCTTCTAGGGCATGGGGTTCAACAGAGGGTCCATTACCATTGTCAGAAAAGGTTGGTATTTAGAAATCATATTTTAGCTGGCTCTTGACCTATGAATATTCTATAAAAAAAGAAAGGAAGAAGATAATTAAACAGTTTTACCAAATATCAAATGAAGTAGGGACAACCTGGGGCAAAGACGCAGGAATACTCTCCAACAGATTGAAGCATGGCAGGTTGCCTGTTTCAGCTAGCATGGAGTCTCACCTGAGGTGTCTGCAATACATCCTTCAGATCTCTGCTACAGCAGCGTAATCTTAGAAAATGTTTCTTGAGCCTCAAGACTAGATAAAAATACTACACATTTGCTTTCTTAGTTCTGGGCTCCTTCCTCTCATACACAGATCTCTGCTTATGAATAAACATTTGCATTAATTGATTATCTGCACACCCTCCCAAATGGGCAGAAAACATTTGAATAGAAGAAATTTATATGATTTTGTTCTTGAAATATGGGTATTCCCCAGCATCTAGCACACTGTCTGACTCAAAAGAAAAAAAAGTGGATAAATAAATGTTGAAAGAAACCCCACAGTTGAGATTAGTAGGTTGGATCCAGAATGTCAAGGAACTGATGGACACTGTCCTGTGGACAATGGCAGTCACTGAATTTTATTTAAATAAATAAATACTTTCAGCAGGAGGAGAACACGATCAGGGATGTTTTTAAAAGTTTGCTTCAGCTTCAATGTGAAGGACTGGTTGGTGAGAATACAGCCTGCAGGCATGATGACCAATTAAATGATTGCTTCGCATTCTGAAGAGATAATGAAGTCCCATATTAGAACATAATAGAACCCAGAAAAACAAAACTACAATGACACATACTCAAATCCCCAGGATTTAGGGAAGATGGAGGACTATCATAGGGAAGAGTAAGTGATGATTATCACTAGTGTCCTAGATTGTGTCAGTGAACACAGAACTGCTGGAAATGCAAAGCAACAAAAGTGAATCTTTTCAAAAGAACATTCAGGTGATACATGTTTGTCCAGATTCACATGCAGCTTATCTTAAATTATTGAAATCATCACCCTTTAAGTGTTTAAATAATTCAAAATCAAATTCAAACCAAATTTTCACAAATTAAATGGGGAAGTTCCTTTATATTTTTAGTTGCATAAAATGTTTTAAAATTATATATGATGAGAAAAAATAACTGAACAAAGTACATATAACACAATGCAAATCATCTTCACACCCCTGTCACTCAGTGCTTTGTGTGCTCTTTGGAGAGGCAACCTCTATTATCAGCTTCCTGTGTCTCTTGAGTATGATTATTGATAATCATTCAGAAAAGCTCAGAAGAGAAACCAAGATGCATTTCTCCACCAAACTGTGATTCAAAGTGAACTGCTAGAAATTGTCACTAAATATAGATATTAATAGATAACTTTATGAATGTTTTATAGAATTCTGTTCTACCTATTTCCTTGAATTTGAAAAGAGAAAGAGAAAGGGAAGGAGGGAGGGAGAAATGGAGGGAACTAAGGAAGGAGAAAGGGAGAGAGGGAAGGGGTATGGGAGGAATAAAGGAAGGCGAGAAAGCTGGCCTAGGTGACTCTTGAAGCCTAAGATTCATTTTTTCAGTATCACACAATACTATGATGTGTCATGTAAAGGGAACTCACTGGTGGTTGAGAGATACATGAAATCCTATGATTAGAATAGAAAGTGGCAGATGAAATGTCAGAGGAAGGTGTGGAATCTTATGGAAGAACACAAAAGAGATGATGCTGCTGTTCATTACACATCTCCAGAAAACAAGAGCACTAGTTGTCTCTCAAGACCTCCTTTCTCTTAACAGCAAAGGGTTCCAGTATATATAAATTTATTATACTGCTATTTTACTGAAATGTAATATTCCCACATTCGTTTTTTAGATCATTGAAATTCAACCATGTTCTTTTCCGTCTTTCTCATCTCTGAGCTCCCTTCTATCTATCTCAATTAATCATTCATTTTTCGAGCTCAGAGACTTAGGGTCCTAGTCTGGTAGTTTTCCAGATTACAGCAGCAATTGGGGTCCTGAAAATTTGATAACTGACACAGTTCGCAGCATCACCATTGGAACAACTACACTAAAATTAGGAATTATTTCACTTAAGACTATGGTCTCAAAGTGCATTCATTTATCTAGAAATGTCTCAAGTTTATCTTTCTTTATGACTGAGTAGTACTCCATTGTATAAAAAAAACACATCTTCTTTATCCATTCATCAATTGATGGGCATTTGGTATGTTTCCAAGATTTAGTTATTACAAACTGTGTTGCTATAAACATAGGTGTGCATATATCACTGTGGTACAATGCTTTTAATACTCTTAAGGGAAATAAATCAGATACACATGTGTAAATATTTATTGTTTCTCTGGGGTGAGAAACTGAAGGTATAAATAAGGACTAAAATGTATAACTGAAATTGTGAAATAGGAAGAAAATGTTCAAATGATAAGGGAAACTAGAGAGGGGTGGAGGAAGGAAGGAAGGAAGAAAGGAAGGAAGGAAAGATGGAATGAAGGAAGGAGGGAAGGAAGGAAGGAGGGAAGGGAAAAGAAAAAAAGAAAAGAAAAAAATTGAAACAAAGTTTTCGTAAATAAGGATGGGAAGAGGGTTTGAAGGGAGGGGAGGGGAATGGGGAAAAAAAAGAATCAAGATATATCATGTACAGGTACAAATTCCCTATGAGGAACGTGATCATTATTATATCTAAAATGTACCAATAAAATTAATTAATTAAAAAAGAAAAAGAAGTCAAAAAATCAATTAAGATACACTAATACTCTCATTATTTGTCGATATAAATTTATGACAAAATTTTTGCAGTTTGCAAAATTATGTTATTATGCATCACTATAAAATTTATAAGTAATAAAATATTTTAAAGAAAAAATAAAATTAGGACTTATTCAAAAATTCAGACTTCACAACTACAGCAATCATTGTGGTTTCACTTTTGTTCACTTTTGTGAGTTTTCCTTCAGTTTGCAACAAGAAAATTGGAGAGAAATAAGTTGTGTATGGGACAAAAGAATAGAACAGTTAAGTTTTTGCCAGGGAGCAATGCTTCAAAAGCATCCTTTTTCAAGCAGATGTAGGCTAAGGACCAAGTAAAAAATCACTTTTCATGTCTAAATTGATGCCTAATTGAAATGAGTAACTGGGAATGCTTCACCAAAAGCCAATTAGAGATCAACCTGATTGTAGATGGGATTCTTTCAACAGACCTGACAGGCAATATATGTCTATCTTGGTAATATTTACATCAAAAATGAAACCAAACCCACACAAGCAATGGAGAAACATCCAAAATAAGGCAATTTCAATATATAAATTATATTCCCTAAGCTAATGGATGATATTAAGTTCTGGCAAGTCCACTAGTTTACTTTATTCCTCTCCCCAACAAAATGACTAAAGAATTTCTTAATATCGTATCATGCAGATGACCATTTCTAACCTCAAAGTGCACACAGAACATAGAATTTTTGGAGTTCGGTAACTGGTTTAAGTGCCTTTTATTGCAGAGTTGAGGAAATTGCAGTCCAGGAAGAGCAAGAGATTTCCCTGAGGTCACAATGTTAGGAAGCAGCAGAGCCAGAACTGGAATCCAACAATGCTGGCTTGAGCCCTGGCCTCTTTTCCGCACTTTTCTACCTGTATCTAAACAGGTATTAACAGGAAAAGATGGCACTCTCAGAATAGTGACCAAAGAGAAACTGTTGACAGGTCAATTTAAAGTCATAGGCAAAGGTAAGAAAACCAACATGGGAGATGAGTCTGACTTGAATAGCTGTAGAAAACTGTTTCTAAGTCTGCTTCCTGAAGGAATGAAGGAGAAAGGAAAGTTTACTGAGAACCGGAAAACACTGTGGCTATTGCAAAGGATCTTCTGAAACTGTGGCCTTGGCTAGGAACACAGGGTTTGATATACTGTGGCTTGGGAACGAAACCCAGACCTGTGTTCCTTCTGTCCTCTATCTCTTGCTAGTGCCTCTCATTAGCCCTGCCCAACCAGAGGCCAGAACACAGCAAAGCCTCACTGATGTCCTAACTCCACCGGATGGGAAAGAGAAGGAATGTGGAGGGATAAGTGAAAAATAACTAGCATAGTTGTATTAAGCTTTTGCTTGGCAGTTTTGTTTTCCTTACCACCTTCTACTTTCACTAGGAGGAGAGAAATTTTCAAAGTTAATGAGATGAAAGCCCATGTAAAATTAGCACATTATTATTTGATAAAATTTATCTAAAATTTACTCACATGTAACGGAATTCTGTAGATGGAGCACAATAGGCAACACATAGAACTTGCAATATTTAAGAATAATTAATCTCAAAAATAATCTTCTCAGTACTATGACTCATTAGCTGGGGGAAAACTCAGTAATATGTTTTGTGCACAGAAGAATTTTAATTAATAAGCAGGACATATTTATTCAAAAATTATAAGATATTATTCTCAGAACAAGAATTTTGATGGCAGGTGTTAGCACCCTGTTGAGTTTCAGAGCATGAACTTCTGGATATTAAACACTATTGCTTTGAGGCCTCAGCTATATCAGCCTTGTGTAGTCAACTATTATCTATACTGAAAATTGTTTATAGCTACAAATCATCCATGCCCAATGTGATATCCAAAAGTACCTCAGTAAGATATTATAAGCAATAGCAGATGTGGGTGGTGTAAAAGTCATTCCAGTAATAAAACAAAATGAAGGGAGTTTATTCAATGCAGAGACATTACTAATTAAATAAGTAGAAATCTAAAAACATAAGTATCTTTTCTTTTTAGGGGCAATGTTATGAAAGGGAAGTAAGGAAAGCAAAGTTGTCTGCAATCTTTGAGCTATTTCTCTTTCTTTGATTTAACACAAAACCATGCAGGTGGCAAGAGTGATTCTAAGGTCTTGCATTTACAAATTGGAGAGCAAGAGAGTCATTCTACTACAGACAGAAAAGATGAAATAAAAGTATTCTGACTTGAGATGGACTCTTTTAATGATACTTTACTTGGAAGGTTTAAGTCTGTGTGGATTCCTTGTACTTCCCTGATATAACCCAAATTCTGGAGACAACCTAAAGTAAAGGCAACAGATGCTACATTTTCTCATTAGTTTTTCATACTATGCGTTTTAAAAGGTCAATCACACTTAAATAAACTACTGAACTTGACTTTCGAAAACTATTTTAATTATAGACTAGTTTTTATATTGACTGATGAAAATATTTTCTAAATAACATGAGCTAGTGACACAGCTCCTTCATCCCACGAAGAAAGAGCCAAGTGTACTATCGCTGAACAAAATACCTGGAGCAAAGTATCTGTGCTCATACATTTTTAATTTCCTCAGATAAAAATAATTTGGAGTAAGGGGTTCGCAAAAAAGTATCCCAATGTTCTTCCAATATATGAGGAAATCTTTCCAAATGCTGAAATTCCCTTATCTTTTGTTATATGTTTCCAATTGATCAGATCTGGCTCCAAATAAAGCATATTTAAACAAGATAATAATCAAAGTCACTGGACATCTCAAAAGTACTTCGGAACATACTAAGTCTTAATTGGTGCACATTTATTCTCTTTCTATTATTTCTAGAATGAGAAGAAGACATTTTCCCATATTTTGTCAGGGTATTTTGGAACTTTTTGATGCTAAGTATGTCTTTTCATGCCTGCTAGATCAGAAATGAGCCCAAATCAGTTACTTTTTTCCTTTTCAGAAATTAAATCAAAAAGCATTACAACCGTCTGCCTTGCATTTCAAACTGAACACATGCTTTCATAAGTTTTCCCATTTGCTGTCCATAATAACCTTGTGAGGAAAACAGGACAGCAATTATTGCCCCTCTTCATGGATGAGGAAACAGGCTGGGGAGAGTTAAAGTAGCTTACTCAAAGTTGCATGGCTGAGCAGTTATGAACTTCTGACTCATAATCAGGTCCAATTCTGGGAAAACACGTATTTACTGAGTGCTTTAAAATTAGTCCTAAGTCTTCTCAGTTCAAGGTAACGTACAGAAGGTAGACTGACAAAACAAAAACCAATACTTTTGTATAGTATTTATTATCTAAAAGACCCCCATTATGAGGACTTAATAAACTTATCACGTTCAATTCCATAACAACCCTAAGGAGTAGGACTGTTTTCATTATCATGTCATGGATGAGAAAGCTGAGGAATAGAGTAGATGTTAACCTGTACAACATCACAGAGGTAATTTGAACCCCAGAGTCCATGTCCTTAACCATTATGCCTGCTGCCTTTAGAGATACCAAGTCCCATGGATATTTTAATGTACTACATGGCCTCCCATAAGAAAAGTATAAATACACAACAAACATGAGTCTAGGCAAGTATACACAGAGGCATTCACACACGGACATAAACTATATATCTATTTCTATATCTATCTATACATCTTATACTCAGGGACGTGAGTATGACTGGTAATTTCATTCCACATAGCCATATTTCCATTTAGGACAAGAGTAAAATAAAATAAAAAATAACCTATATGAGCGAAATACCCTAAGCCTGATTTTAACTGGGTAGGGAAAACAGAAAAAAAAAATTTCCAGATTGGAGGCATACCTCTCCATATTTCACTTTCAGAAACTTCCTCAAAATAAATTTGTATTTAAAGGAATCCATCAGTCTTTACAAAGAGAGGAGAGAAAATAGACTTCAGGAGGATGTTCCCTTCTGTGTGCTGTGTGATTCAGGAGACGTGCTTCTTCTGTGCAACACTTTCCATCATCTGCCAAAGATGTGTGTGCAAATATCAGTCTTGCAAACAGACAATATTTGCACCACACTGTGGCTAACCTCCCATCTGGTTATCAGTTGTTTGGAGTCCAAATTGCACAGTTTCCAATGTGTTTTCTGTGAGGACAAATGGAATGATGGGACTCTAATGACAAGTATCAGTGCTCTGCACTAATAATCTATCCTCAGGTAGAGTAACATGTATGTTTTGCCTTTTGAAAAGAAGTATTTTCTATGTCTCAGCTTTGCATGAAATATAAACCTTTTAGTTCAAAATCTGATGTTTTTTTTTCTCAAAATTTGGAGAACCCCCTGATATTTTGGGCAACTACAATTCAGTGTTATGTTTAGCAGAGTATGTCAACTAAAATGCAATCACATTAAAAAAATTTTAATGATATTCATTGTTTTTGAATAAGCAAATGCCAAAAGCACAATCACAGTGTAATATAAATGATGTGATTGATTACTAGAGTTGCTCGTAGCCTGTAGCTTCAGGTAAAGCATCTACCATTAATGAGAAGAGAGAGAACATTTTCTGTTTTGAATTAACAACTATAATACTCCAGGATTATAGGAAAAACTCTAGGTGTTTCACACAAAGTACTTCACAAAATTTTAGTGAAGTTCAGTAAGATCATTACATAACAAATACGCATGAGAAATTCTTTCTTTTGTCATCCCTACTGAATTGCCTATTTATTTTTACTGATACAGAATCCACAGCTTTCAGCAAGATGAATATTAACAGAAATAAAATTATCTTTTCTATTTTAACACTGCCTGCACTCAATTGTTTTAAACAAGAAAATTCTCTTTTGAGGAACTGTAATAATAATGTACTTTACAATGATAAATATTAGAAATGTTCAATATACTTCTAAAACATATAAAAATGAATGATGTCAGGAGAATTACCAAATTTGGTAATGTTACCAAGGTTATCTATTGTTCTCGTGAAACAGCAAAGCTTCCTCAACAGACCATCATGTCCACTTAGAATATCGTGCAGATAGTTGACGCAGATAAATCTAGCACATATAAGTACATTTTAATAATTTTTTTCCTGTTGCTGTCCTACTGAAGGCAATTAGATTCAAAAATGCCCCTACACAAGATCATGACCTAGATGCAGTGAGTATAGAAAAATATAAGTGGCAAGGGGAGGTAAAAAATGACAAAGAAAGGTACAAATAGGGGGAAATCAATAATGTAATCATCACACCTGTATTTTTGCAGTGATCATTGAAAAATCAAGAAAGATATGAAATGACTTGCTATGTTTTTGTAATGAGAGAACAGCCCACTGAAATATTATAAGGAGATGGAGTCAAGAGTAATAATAAAAGAACTAAAAAAATTTTTTTTAAATTACAGAGATGGAATCGGGTGAGCAAAATAAAGGAAATATAACATGTTACTCCCTTTATGTGGATGTTTCCTGTTATTCGAAGTGCAAACCACGTATCAATTATTCAATATATTTCCCAATTTATCTGAAGAGAAAATAGTTTGAAGAAGGATCTAAACCAAGTTATTTTTCCTACTATAGTTTTGCTACATCAAGTATCAAACTATGGTCTTTGAGTATTAATCTCTGTGTCTGAAGGTATAAATATTTTGGAAATAAAATTTTCCATGATCACTGTGTTTTCTGCAAATACAATAAGTTTTTACTACAATTTTTCTTTCTATAGACAAAAAAGCAGCAAAATACCTGTGCCATAGTCTATGCTCAAAGAATACTCAGACTGAACTCTAGACTCAACTGCAATCCAAAGTAAGTACTGCACATCCATTCCTGTAATGTTCACCATATTGCATGGGTTGGATTCTTAGAAAGGCACTGAACTATGTGTATAATTGTCAATGGCTTCAGAGCAAATACAATCTGATTTAGGTCAAGAGGATTGATTCCTCCAGCTAAATTCATCATTTGAAAGCTGTAATCATGACAGTCACAATCTCAGTATCAAAATTATTAATTAGACTCTGAGTATAAGGCCCTGTGCTGCCCTAGCCACCATTCTCTTTTCCTGGGGAGGTGAAGAGGAGGAAATGAGAAGGAAAAGTGAACTACATTATTTTAGAACCTCACCCTATATCTGTCAGATAAATCTTAATGTCTCTCCCTTTGTGAGAAAAGGAGACTCAGAAAATTTCAAACACCAGTGCCAAAATTATAAAGATAAGAATGACTAGGGCAGGTATTCATCCATGGTTGTATGCCTCTGGAACTCACTTTATAGCTGCATGGCTGATAATTTTGCTCAGAAGATTTAAATTAAAATGGGCAAAAGTGGCTTGTGCCTCTGGCACTGTATCTAACTCTTTCCCCAAATGGAAAATAATAATAGGTACAATTAATTGAACACTCACCGTGTGTCTGGATCATTTCAATTAATCTTGACAATGCTGGTCAAGGGACTATTAAGATTCTCAGTGTGCAGATGAAGCTTACAAAGGTAAAAACAATTGCCCCACATCTTACAGCTGGTAAGAGGCAGAGGTGGCATTCACACCAGCTTCTGTCTGAACTCAGAACCTGTGCTCTTCCAAGCTATTCCATCTTGCCCCCCTCCGTGAGTCTTCCTGAAAACTCTCTGAGTTCTGCAGGTAGGAATGACTTCTGTTTTCAAGAAAGAAATAGGCTCAGAGGGAATGTTACCTGCTAATGCCATGTTACTAGTTCATGGCTGGAGGTCTGAGCTTTTTTTCACTGTACTTAGTGGACAAGAACAGTGAAAGAGAATGAAAAATGGATGCCATACAAATAAAAAAAAATACATGCTTTAAAACCTGTTATCACAGCTGTGGAATCAAATGTTTGGGAATCTTGAACTAGGCTTCATACACAACCTGAAAATATTATTGTGAAAATATCTATATGTGTTTGGTTTCTGAGTATAGTAAAGTCTAGCTAGACACTTCACCTATTAAGAAGTGCTAGGCTGCAGTGGGCAGGTTGGCAAAGGATATCTATTAGGAAGGGAAGAGAGATGTGGAAAAAGCCAGCACAAAGCAGTACATCCTTCTGCAGGCACCGATATTTTGTACAATCTAATGCTGTGGGTTCCAACCTAAAGCACAAATAAAAATCTCCTGGGAACTTGTTAAAATTACCACTTCAGTACTATTCTCCTGAGGTTTTTAATTGATTAAATCTGGGGTGATGTCCAGAAATCTGAATGTGACAAATATCCAGACTGATTCTTATGTGAATGGATTATGAACATCATTTTGAGGATACAGAGGCAGTAGATTAGAAAATATTTAGGTGAAACTTCCAACATGAAATTTAAGCCTGATCAGAAGAACAGAAAAGTGAAGATCTTAGAAGTAAAGAGATTGGGTTTCTTGATATTCTCAGATACAGTGCACATATGCACCTTACTGATGATTAGAAAAAAACACACTATAAAAAGAGATGTAAGAATGAAATAGAAATAAACAACAACAACAACAGAAAAACATTGTGGGAAATTATTTTGCTATGTTCCTCAAAAGTATTTGCCTTGCCTCTTATGTTACAAACTTAATTTAATGAATTATTTCTTAAATTCTAAAATAAGTTTTTCTAACAAAAGAATCCTATGGAATCATCACTGATATCTTATTGAGAAGTATCTGATGTCATATTTTAATGAATGATTTGCAAATATAGATATATATGCATGTGAATTTTAATACCATGAACTATCCAATTTGAAGGAGATGATCAAAGCAGAGTTTAGCTCTTAATATAATAGTTTTAAAATACAATCTTGTACAGAATATTATACATTTGTAGTTAGGGTTTTATCACTATGTTTCATTTTGATTCATTTTTACCTATAGAAAGATCTTCAATAATATTTTAAGCCAGACAGTATATATCATAATGCTTTGCATTGTTATTTCAATCAAGATAGTCATTCTTATAGGGTAGGCTTTCTGTCAACAAATTCTTTCAGTTTTCTTTCATCTAAGAATTCAGAAATGAAAAAATCTTCAGCTAATATTTCTTCAAGTATTTTTTAAGCAATGACTTTTTTCTCCTCTCCTACAATTCAAGACACAAATGGTAGATCTTCAGCTGTAATCTGATAAGCGTTTGAGCCTGCTTTTGTTTTGGTTCTTAGAGTCTTTTCTTCCTATTGTTTGGATTGTAGAATTTCTACTTGCTTTATTTCAGTGGATTGATTTACTCCTCGGTCCTCCATTCAACTATTGAGCCTATCCACTTAAAAATACATTGTATTAGTATTTTTCCGTTCTAATATTTTTAATTTATTATTCTATAAATCTTCTCTTTTTTGCTTAGACATTCTTTTTTTATTTGCTCAGATGCTTACTATTGTTCACTTATTTTTATAGTAGCTACTTTGAAATCTTTGTTAGATAATTCTGTCTCCATTATCTATTGAGTGTCTTTTTGAAAGTTCTAAATATTTTTAGTTCATGATATGGCAAGTGACTTTTGAATGAAACCTAGATATTTTAGTTATTATGTTAGGAGACTTCAGATCATATTTAAATGTTTTAGCTAAATTTCTCTGACACTGTTTTGTCAATGGAAGAGGAGGGCTGTTTCATTACTGGCAGAGGTAAATGAAAGTTTTAGTTCCCCACTCAAAGTTATCCAACACAGTCTGGCCTGGCACTTGGGGTACTTGAGTAAAGAGCTTAGCATTGATGAAGATCTAGCTTTCTCACTTGGCCTTTGCTGGAATGGTTGAAGTAGGACATTGTTGTGTTTTCTTACTGGAGTATGGGTTTTTAACTATACTATAGCTAGGCTATCCTATTCCTGATCCTTTGGCTAAAGAGAACAGACTTTTTGTTAGAGCTGTTTTGTTTTGTTTGTTTTGTTTTGATCACTGGTGTTTCTGGGATTTGGCTTCCTTAGTTCCAAGTGTTGGAATGTGAGATAAAAAGAAAACACATGGGTCTTATCACCATGTCATTCTTTGTGATTTAAACTCCTCAGCCAGTCTGGATTCTTTTCTCCACCTTTCACTGTCTTCTCGGTTTGTTCAGGGTTTTTAGTTCCACATAAGAGGAAGAATAGGAAAACATCTGTCTATTCCATCTTGCTAGAAGTGGAATTACTCTAACTAGATTATTTTTATGAATTATTTTCATTTTTCAAAAACAATAACTCCTTGATTTTCAATAAGGATACCCTACAGGCTCTGACAGTACTCACTAAGTAAATAGATTTTAAGTGTCATTCAATTTGTTGGAATACAATCTTTTGTATTAGTTTCTAGATTTATATAAATTACCAAAGCTAACCTAAGAAGATAAAAAAAATGCTGATCAACCCAATAACAAACAATAAAATTCAGGCAGTAATTAAAAAAAAAACCCTACCAACTAAAGAAAACTCCAGGCTTGATGGATTTACTGATGAATTCTACAAACTTTTAAGAAGATTACGTCATCAGTACTCCTCAAACTCTTCAATGAAATTGAGAGGAAAAGAGTGCTTCCGAACTACTTTCTGAAAGCCAGAGTCACTCTAATACCAAAACCAGACAAAGACACAACTGTAAAAGAAAACCATCAGCCAATCTCCTTGATGAACATTGACACAAAAATACTCGACAAGATATTAGCAAACAGAATGCAATGTATCATCCAAAAATCGTACATCATGATCAAGTAGTTTTCATGCCATAGTTGCAAGGATGGTATAACATATGCAAATCAATAAATGTAATATACCTCATAAACAGAAGCAAGGACAAAAACCACATAAACAGAGACAAGGATCTTATAAATAGATGCACAAAAGGCTTTTGATAAAATCTAGTGCCCTTTCATGATAAAACCCTTGAAGAAAATAGGTGTAGAAGGACTTTTTTTGAATTTGATAGAAGCTATTTATGACACATCAATGGGAAACATCATATTAAATGGGGAAAAACTGAAAGCATTGCCTCTAAAATCAGTGATGTGACAAGGATCCTACTTCTATTCACTACTTCTATTCAACATTGCATAGTACTTGAAATATTACCCAGTCATCAAATAAAAAAAAAATAAAAGGGATACATATAAGAATGAAAGAACTCAAATTATCATTATTTGCAGATGACATGATACTCTACATGGAAGACCCAAAGAATTCCACCAAAACCTCATAGAATTAACCAGTTTTAGCAATGTAGCAAGATACATATCAACACATAAAAATTAATAGAAGTTTATATAGAACAATAATGAACTTAAAGAAATTATGAAAAGAATATTATTCACATTACCACCAAGAAAAAGTAAATACCTAGGAATTACCCTAACCAAGAAAGTGAACGAACTCTACAATGAAAACTACATAAATCTGAAAAAGGAGATTGAAGTGGACATCAGAAAATGTAAAGATTTTCCCCTGTGCCTGGATAAGCAAAATCCATATTGTCAAAATGGCCATACTCACAAAACTCTTATACAGACTCAATGCAATCCCAATCAAAATACAAAAAGCATTCTTCATAGAACTAGAGAAAATAATCCTAAAATTCATATGGAAGCAGAAGAGATACAGAACAACAAAAGCAATCTTGGGCAACAAGAGCAAAGCAGGAAGCATCACAAGTTATACTATAAAGCAACAGTGATAAAAATGGCATTGTACTTGCACAAAAACAGGCATGTGGATCAATGTAACAGAATAATGGATACAGAAATATCCCTAGACACATACAGCTATCTGATCTTTGACAAAGGGTCCAAAAATACATGCTAGAGGTAAGACAGCCTTTTCAGCAAATGGTGTTAAGAAAACTGGCTATACGTATGCAGAGGATTGAACCTGGACCCATATCTTTCACCAGGTACTAAACTAAAATCAAAATGGATCAAAGATCTAAAAATTAAAACAAACATTGAACCTACTGGAATATAAAACAGGTAAAACACTTGAAGTCTTAGGGGTAAGCAGAGACTTTTTGAACCGAACTCCAGTTGCACAATAAATAACAGCAAGAATCAACAAATGGGATTACATGAAATTAAAATGCTTCTGCACAGAAAGGGAAACAGCCAACAGAATGAAGAGACAACCTACAGAATGGAAAAAACAATTTGCTAACTATTCCTCAGACAGATAACTAATATCTAGAATATATAAAGAACTAAAAAATATAGATTATCTAAAAGACCCAGTCAAAAAATGGTCAAGTGAAATGAACAGACACATCTCAGAACATGTACCAATGGCCAATAAACATATGAAAAAAATGATTGACATTTCTTGCCATTAGAGAAATGAAAATTAAAAAACACTAAGATTCCATCTTATATCAAAAAAAATGTAGTCATCAAGAAGTCAAAGAATGACACATGTTGATGTGCCTTGGTGAAAGAGAAACCCTCCTAAGAATTAAAATTAGAAATTCCATATGACCCAGCTATTCTCCTTCTAAGTGTCTTCTCAGAAGAGCTAAAGACATCATATTACAGTGATACATGCCTACCAGTATTTATAGAGCACAATTCATAATAGAAGCAGGCTGCATGCCCATTAACAGACAAAATGATAAAGAAAATATGGTATCTATACATAATTCAATACTACTTGGATGCACCTGGAAAAATATGTTGAGTGAAATAAATCAGATATGCCAGTTTAAATACTGTATAATAGCTCTCATTTGAGTAAGGCAAAGTACAAACAAAAGCAAAATAAAGGATGGACAGAAGGAAATAATAGGATAGATTTCTTGCAAATGGAAGGGGTCCAGGAGACAAAAGGCAAGGGAACTGAGGGGAGGGGAAGGGGAAGTGAAAAGATTTAAGATCTGTCATGCACGTGGGTGTTAGTGATCTGGCTAAACTCCAATAAACCTTCCCAGTGCCCATTTCTTGGACAGTCTTTGCTTCTGCTCTTTTGCCCATAGTAGTTTTCATGCTAAATTATATAATAATTTTTTAATAAGCCATAAGTTTCTTGAGGTCAGGGACCTAGACTTCGTGGCACCATCCCCAAACTTTATAGAGAGTGGTTTAAACAATGATTTGCTATGTGGAAAAAGAAATCATGTCACTTGAAGTAAAATGGATGGGACTATAAAGCATCATGTTAAGTGAAATCAGCAAGACTCAAAAAGTTAAATAGCATATGACTTTGCATATAAATTAATAAATAAATAATTAAAGGTGAGAGGACAGGAAACTAGGAGGCAGACTTCTGGAAATGAGGAAGGGGGCAAGTGAGAGAGGGTAGGAAAAACAGAAGGAGGTAATGGGATTGAAATTGATTTAAGATATGTTAAATTTATGTTTCAATTTACCATGTAAACCCTATCGTAATGTAATATTGACTTGCACTAACACAATTTAAAAAGAAAGAAAAAATAATTATTTAAGCCCATAGGCTAGATTATTCCTTTTAATACAATTGTTAAAATACCTGCAATTTAGTATATTTATATGTTACAGTATTTGGAGAAGATTGGTAATTGGGATATGGGTTTGAAGATGAACTATTTAGCCTATTCACCTTATTTAATATACCTAATTATCTCCTTACTCCATATGTAATCCAAATGCAGAGACATGCAGGGGACATGAAGGGGTATAGCATGAGCACATTTAGATGGGAATGAAAAAAGAGAGAGTTCTTGAGCATCAAATATCATAGATATGAGTCCTGGGTAATCCAAGGAATACTTCCAAGGCTGGATAAGGAAAAACCGTGTTAAATTGTATCAAGTTACAAGGATTGTGGGTAGCAGTGGGGATGCTGGAGATGAGAAATTCATTTGTCAGAAGCCAGCTGTATCAGTTAAAATTCTTTTGGTTGAAAATAACAGAGACTCCAACTCAAGTGGATTAGAACCTAAATAAATTTATTATCATATTTAATTGAAAAAAATCTAGTTGTGTATTTCAAGTAAGGAATTATCTGGCATGTTAAAATATCACTTAAAAGTTTTTTTAATTTTTCTTTTCCTCTAATTTCTACCATGTTTCTTGAGATTTATTTTGCTCTGAAATTGGCTTAGTTTCTGGTTGCCAGAGGCTGCCAGTAGCTCTCAGGTTTGTTAGTGTCACAATGCATTCAAAGTAAAGAGTAGTACGGGTTGGGAAGTGCGGCAAGGTGGAGATGAGAAATACTTTTATTTCACTGTAATTGGAACAATACCCATCCAAGTCCAATAAAAGAATGGTTAGTTTGGGTTAATTACCCTCCAGTCCTACCACCAGCACCAGAGGAAAGGAAGTAGAATGAATTTTGGAAAAAACCAATAATATCTGACAGCAAATGTCCTTGTTGTTGTTCTCCATATTATTCTGTATCAGTATCAGCAGGGGCTGCCTAATGTCATAAATTAGGAAACTAGCATACATATATGACAGGGTTTAACCGATCATTCAATGAAGACATCAATTTCTTTTCATTATTTTCAGGAGTTACATATGCACTTTGAATTAAGATATAGCATACAAGTTAAGATATGTTAATATTAACAAAAATAATGACAGCTGTTTAATCTGTTCTAACACAGATGGTTTAACATACTTTGACTCATATTTGTTTCCATTGCTTTTGCCCTAAGATGAGAACACTTAAGGAAAAAAATAGTGTTAATAAGATTAAAGGAAGGACTATGCCACACATTACAATAGAAATAAAATAAGTATGCTTAATGTACTGTGATACATGCATTGTTGTATTGATTCCCAAAATAAATGCTACTCATTCTCTTTTTAAAAAATAATGAAGTAAAACAAAATGAATTATTTCTTCTTAAGAGGTACAAAAAATATTGAAGGAGAGCAGAGAAGATGGTCGAGTGGTGAGCAGCAGAGAGAGAGCCTCTCTGAGAGTCGCCCTCCAGACGCTGGAATATAGCGGCCTGGGGAGGACAAGAAAGAGGGAAGTGGTTCCCGTGGACCCGGGAAGGATCTGAAGCACAGTTAGGGGCCCACGGAGAGAGTGAAGAGAGAAACTTCAACAAAGAAGAAGGAGGTGGCCGCCGGCACCTTCTCCCTGGGTCGGGACTCCTGGGACAGGAGCAGTTCAAACCTGCGGAGGACACGGTGACTGCTGGTGGCCCCGGGGCTGCCCCGCAGAGAGACTGCAGTGCTGCAGGGGAGCAGCGGATGTGAAGGACTGCACTGCCTGGCGGTGAGTGCTGAGGCTCAGCCATTGGGTGGGAGAGAGCAATTGGCCAGGCGCCACTGTGGTGAGGGGGGCGCGGCAGAGCTCTGCACTCAGAGCAGCTGCAGCTGCATCTATGGCTCCCATTCGGCTTGGGCCAGTGGAAGGTGTGCTGATGCCTGCAGGCCCAATGAGTCTGATCTTGGCCAGAAAATGCAAGCTCGCTGAGATTATCCACTACGCCACGAATAATCTGCTGCTGGCTTGCTGGGACAGATCTGCACAGAACGGACTCTGTTTCCACATGTTGTCAACCAGCGACAGCAGAGACAAACCTGGAAGTGAACTTTTTCTCTCTCTCATTTGTTTTTATTCTGGTGGTGGTGTTTTGTTTTTTGTTTTTTCCTTCATTGTTTGATCTTGTTTTTATATGAGTGTAAACAGAGTTTCTAACCTCTTTGTGGTTGTGGTTCTGTTCTGTTCTTCCTTTTATCCCTTCCTTCTCTTTTTCCTGCCAGCCTTCTGCACCAGTTTCCCAATGTTAGCAGGATCTCTCTTTGTCCTCCAGCCTTACATCTAATTCCTTCCTCTTCTTCCAATTCTCTATTTTCTCCTTTACTAATTTTAAATTTTAACTCCTGAGGGCAAAATTGGCATATTAAGGACTTGTATACTGCATATAATTTTCTGGTTTGTCTTAGGTTTTGTTATATAACCACAAATCTAATTTATACAGTTAAAAGTGGCAAATAACTGTTTAGCTCAGTCTAGGCTAAACATTTTCTAGGCTGTGTTTGATGCTTTTGGTACCACTATAGCCAAAACGGACATAATTGTTCTAAACAGCTGTTCTTCCTGGTATTCCATGACTGAGATTGACTAAGGGTCACAGAAAATACTGTGGCACAATGCCAAAGAACTAAGGACTGGGCCAAACAGGCAGCAACTTCTCATGTCCAACAAATTGAAGAGGTAGGATCTTGCATCAGACTCAAAACCTAAAAAGTAAGCTACACCTGGAAGATACCTCAGAGAAGTAGTCATCTCCTAAGGGTTTTAAATACTAGCAATAAAGCAACCTACCATAGGCAATTTATAAACATCACCCCAGGAATTAAACTAAAGATAGAAAAGAAAATGAGAAGACACTTAAACAAGATACAACCCCACACATCCAGTTCACCAAAGGCAAACCCAGGAGGCAATGAGGTGGGACAATCCAAAAGCCACCCACCTAGCATCTCTGAAGTGCTGATAACAAAGCAATTGAATGAGGCTCTGGAAAAAATCAAATCAGAAATAATTTCTCAGATAACTGTAGAGATAATGTCCACAGTGAAGACCATGCTCAGGGACTCTAGAGCAGAAACAGACAAAAAAAGTAGATGAGCTTATGAAAATTATGAAAACCATGAATGTTCAGCATAGGAAAGAAAGGGAATTCATAGCAGTCAAGCAGATATCCAGGAGAACAAAAATTCCATTGAAAGTATTTATAGCAGATTAAGCCAATGTGAGGACAGGATCTCAGATATGAAAGACAGGCTTGTGATTAGAGATCATGAAAAGAAAGAATTCTTAAAAATAGCAAGAGACAATGAGAAATCAATCCAGCAGCTGAGAGATAAGGCAAAGAAGAATAACTTAAGATTGATTGGAGTCAATGAAAAAGCAGGAGATAGCCTAAATGACATTAGAAAACTGTTCACAGTTGTCATGGCTGAAAATTCCCTGGTAGAGAAAAATAATTTGATGTTCAGATAAGTGAGGCTTATAGAACCCTAATTAGCCATGATCAAAAAGAGTCTTCAGCCTGGCGTATCATAGTCAAGATTCTAGAAAATTAACACAAGAGTAGAATCTTAAAAGCTGTTAGGGAAAAGAAACAAATCACCTATAAAGGAAAGCCCATCAGAATCACAGCTGACTTTTCAGCACAAACCCCCAAGTCAAGAAGAGCTTGGAGTGACATAACCTTCAACCCAGATTGATGTACCCTGCAAAACTATCTTTCAAAACTGATGGAGAAATAAAATACCTCCATGACAAAGAACATCTGAGAAAATTTATGACCACCAAAGCAGCGTCAAATGTTTTGAAGGAACATTCTAGAAACAGATAACAAGGACTACAACTCCAGGAACCCCAAAGGAAGGAATCCACCAGGCAAGGCAAACAATTAAACAGAGGGAGGAAAAATAAAAGAGTGGGAGCCAACAACAGGAAAATAACATGACAAGGATAAGTCAATACATATCAGTTTTAACCATCAGTGTAAATGGCCTCAATTCACCAATCAAAAGGCACAGAGTGGCAGAATGGATCAAGAAGCAAGATCCAACAATATGCTGCATACAAGAAACACATTTTTTTTTTTTTTTGGTGGGTACCGGGGGGTCGACCTCAGGACCTCGCGCGCCAGCAGGCGCCCATGCCGCTGAGCGATATCACCGGCCCCTTTTTCGTATGTGGGTTCCGGGAGTCGAACTTGGGCCCTCGCGCTTGCCGGGCAGGCGCTTAAGCCGCTGAGCCATCTCACTGGCCGCCAAGAAACACATTTAATTCAAAAAGAAATTCATAGACTGAAAGACAAAGAAATATTGAGAAGAGTAGTATTTTTGAGGGAAAAATCATTAATAGTGTAATTTCAAACAATATTGAAAATCATGAACTGCTAATTGAAGAACATTGTTTCAATCAGAAAAATGGTAATGTAAAATATTTATTACATGTTGAAAACATATTATAATGGTTCAAACATCCACCAAGTTAAAAACTTCCTGAAGTTGTAAAATATCAGATCTAGAAGGAATCTAAAAATTCAATTTGAGTCTACTCACAAAGGAAAGACTGGAGATCCAAAGAGTTTAAGGTTCAAGTGACTTCTAGAAAGTCACACCATTAATACAAAAGACATCTCCCATTTCCACAAGAGGAACCCATTGTTCTTTCTAGTTTTGACTTATTTAGGATATGAAATCACCCATACAGGAGAGGTGGATATCACTGTAAGATATGACACATATTTCATTTTGAGACAAAAAATGAAATGAAGATTTTTCTACCCTCTATTAAGTCATATATCTAAAGCCACATAATCCACTTAGAGGGCCAGTGAGATGGCTCAGCAGCATAAGCGCCTGCCTGGCAAGCACAAGGTCCTGAGTTTGACTCCCAGTACCCACATACAAAGGAAAAAAAGGGCCGGTGATATTGCTCAGTGGCACAAGCGCCTACTCGCAAGCGCGAGGTCCTGAGTTCGACCCCCAGTACACACACACACACACACACACACACAAATCCACTTAGATACAACTTTGATTAAAATTCTACTAAAATACATAATGAAGTGAATGAGGAAAATGTACAGAAATGAGAAAAATGATTCAGGAAGTCAATCTTATATTCAGTTTGGTGGGATCAGTAAGATTTATTAAAATTGCTAAGCATTTTTTTAGTGTAGTCATGGAACATGAGAATTGAGTTGAATTTTATGTTAAAATTATAGTTTGCCATATTTCTAAAGAGGGGGAAAAGACAGTATAAAGAAATTATAATTGTGAAGACCAGAAAGTATACTATTAACTGATGGTGCATTTGATTAATACAGAAAGACAAAGAGACTTACATATGTGCAGATGTAAAGAGAACTGACATTTGTAAACCATCCAAAGTATTTAAATTCTTTGTGGAAGCCACATATACAAGGATTAGTTATCCATGCAGAGTACTATTTAATATGGTTAACTGAGTGGGAGTGGTTTTAAATGAGAATTATTTTCCTGTCTCCTCTTATTAAGAAAACCAAAACAACAGTTTTGTCCTATGTTGCTGACATTTTTTTTCTGCATTATGATTGCTCCTGAACCGGGAGAAAATACATCATCTGTACCATTTTAAGAATTTGATTTGGCTCCTAGAAATAATTATAATTGTCCTTACAAAAGAAGACCAGCCTCAGCAGGTTGGGAAATTACTGAACAGTCAAAAAGTGTTTATTGAACTCCAGCATGTTTTCAGAACGCTATGGAGTGGAATGCAAAGTGTTTTCACTCACACTTTACGTTGGACGGAGGGTTGTTGGTGAATACTGGCAGTGCACATGGGAGGAGAACAATCCAGTACTTTCATTATTAAATATGCTCTATCGGTGCAATCATATATAGAGGCGGAGAGATCATTTTGAATAAGAAGGGCCTGATGATAAAATGCATGATAATAAAATCCAGTCTTTGAAGATGGAAAGCACTTTGCTTGATCACATCCGATAATAAGAAATCACCTGGTTTCTCTTGCTTTCTTGATTTCTTGCTTTCTGCTTTTGTTGTCTGTCTATTTTTTGGATTGAGGATTGAATCTGGGGATTTTACACTGAGCTACATCCTCAGCCCCTTTTAATTTTTTTTCTTTTTTTTAAATTTTGAGACAGGGTCTTGCAAATTTGCTAAAGTGCCCAGGCTGGGTTTGAACTTGCCATCCTTCTGGTTTAGCCTCTGACAGTGCTGGGATTACAGGCGTGTGCCACTACATTTAGGTGCGTTACCTATTTCTTGAGGTAACTCATTCCACTGTTGAGCTGCTCGGACTCCAGGAAAGTTTCCCTTCACACAACTTTGAGCTGAGGCCTATCCTTCTTTAATTTCCAGCCATCTGCCCATTTTCACCTTTTAGGTGCTCCAGCCCTTCCACAAGGCAATGTTTTAATGCAACAATAATATTCTCATGTAGTGTTCTTTCATATGGCCAACTATGATGAAGATACCATTCTAGTATCATCATTTTATTCACCATACATTGCAAAATCCAATTAAATATAATGTCAATGGTCCAAGTAAGCATTGGCTAGAGAGACTATGTAGGAAAAATTGTTTTCTTTGGTACATACACAGCATTTCTACTAGAAAAAGTATATGTTATCTTTATAAGTATCTGCATCATCCTATCAACTCATATTGAGTTTTTGAGAGTTTTATGTGACCTCTCACATGAACTTCAGTCAAGCAAATTTGGGCAAACTTACAAATACTAAAGATAATATTTAACTTGAATGTAGATTTAATAGTGATTGCTGTTAATGTTCCTTGTTGACTTTTTACTTATTCTAGCTTGGCAAGATATGGTGACTCATGATTCAGCTATCCATAATATTAGCTCTTCCTCCTTGATGTTACCCAAAAATTTAATCAGAGCTCTGGGTTTTCAGGTTCCCATACAATAATACATTTTCACAGAACTGCTGGGAGAATACAAATGAGATAATGTGAGAAATATATTTATCACAGTGTTTAGGAAAGAGTAGATATTCAATAAAAAATATACATTCCTCTTGTAAATATTTGAAATCTTCAGGATAAAATTTATTTTATATTCAATTTTTTTGTGTTAACTTATTGTGCTTTCCTTAATTGTACTAATATCTAACCTTCACTTTTCCATCTTAGCCACTAAAATGTAATTAGAGACCCTGTCAAATGCATGTTGGTAAAATATATCATTGATTGGAATGTGTAGGATAGATAACATGTAAGGAGGATAAAAAGCAATGGAATTAAATAAATGTAGGCCAGATCTCTTCAGGGTTATGAGCAAAAGCCTAACCACAGAAGTACACTTGGTAAATTCAAAAGATGAAGTCATGGATATATATATATCAGTGTTGGGTGAGAAATACCTGGTTTTTAGTGCTGGATTTTAAAGCAAAAAGGAGATTGGCATTGATAAGGAAAGCAATAATAGCCCTTGGATGACCTTGCATCAGGGGTGGGAATTAAGAAGAGAGAAATACCAAAAAAAATCCATATGGGGTAAATTAGAAATTACAAAAGATTGTCATGGAAAGAAAACCATGGTAATAATGAAAGTCAGAAACAATGAACATCTAGATTAAAATAATGGTAATGATAACAGAGTGAAATATGTGACTTTTGAATTCATTAGTTATAGAGGATAAAGAAGAAATCAAATGCAAAAGAAATTTTAGGACCAAGAAATGCCAAAGGGGAGAGGGAAGAACAATTGTGAAGTATGAAGGATAAAACTAAATTACTTCTGATCATTCTCAATTTGTAGGACCTTCACCATCAGCATCAGTACCAAGAGCTTGTTAGAAAAGCAAATTCAGATGATCTACCCTAGATTAAACAAATTTTCCAGCAGTTGTGTATTGAAAGATATTTAATAAGTTCACTGAAAGAAAGGGGAATCTGATTTGTACCATTGGAGGTATCTATTTTTGCTGCAAAATACACTCCAATCATAGCTAATTTCAAGTAATCACTGGCTAGGAGTTTGTGATAGCTATACACCATCAGCCCTCCCGACCCTGTACTAGGCCACTTAGTCATGCCGCTGCCCCATGTGAATATGTAGCATGCATCAGAATCCCCTGATGACTTTACAAAGCACTGATAGACTCATTTCCAGAGCTTCTGATTCAGTAGGTCTGGAGGGGGTGGTTCTGGTTCTTGGGTATTGCCATTTAGAGTAGTTCCCGCTAATGCTGATACTTTAGGTATGGGGAACAAACTTGGAGAAGTACTGCTCTAAGAGCACCAGTGCCACTTTATTCAAAAATGAATTAGCATACAGAGTCATAATTGCTGAAGTCCCATTGAATCACGGTTTATCTATCACATCTTTGTCTCTGAGATGCAGAGAGTTGTTTTCAGTTTTTGTCTTACTTGAAGACTCCAGGAACAATTGTTATAGGTTAAACATTCCTTTCTTGAAAGTAATTCTGAAGTTTTCCACTATACCACAATAACATATTTTTTATAATTACATCTCTGTTTCTTCTTGTGGGTTTCTCCTTCTCTATTGTTAGGTGAATCATGGAATAGCCCATGATTCTAGCTTTCCTTCTTTTCTTTTCTGAGTGTTAAATCTTAATTTTATGTTATATATTATGGCTCATATCTAGCTGTCCCCTCAAAGTTTCATGATCTTATAGGTGAGACTTTTCAGAGGTGGGTGGACCCAGGGTATATGAGTATGGATTATGGGTGAATGATAACTAAATTGGTCCATTGACTGGATTAGCATAGTTCTGGGTGTGGCTGAATGAATTTACTTAAGACAGAAGACCCACCTTAGGCGTGAGTGGCACCAGTCGATAGGCTTGTAGCCTGAATGGAATAAAGACGGGAATGGAGGCAAATTGCTGCTGCTTCCTGCTTCCTGTCTGCCATGCCATGGCAGGCCCTCTGCCATTCTGACCTGCCTTGGACACAGCTGACTATGGACTGAAACCTCTATGAACTGTGAGCTAACATAAACATTTCCTCCTTTAACTTGTCAGTGTCAGGTATTGTGTCTCACTAAAAATATAATTAAGACATTATATATTACCACCAAATAGTTTTAAATATCTATAGACTGATGACTCTGAATTTTCCTGCCTCAATATCTTCTCACAACTTCACGGTAGAAGTCTCTCTGTCATCTGACGTTTTCAAATGGTATTTCAATATAGTAGTGCCTAAATATAACTTATTTTTCTACATCCCAAATAATTTCTCCTCAACCTTTCCTTTTCAAGTAAATGGCACCACTATCCATTCTGATGGGGAGAAGTTAAACTTCAAAATCCATACCTGATCATTCTCTTTGCTCACTTACTAATATCTACCAACACCATTACAATTATTTCTAAAACATAGTGAATGAAATATCCCTCTAAAACATGGTTCTGCATGGTCTGATCCCTGACTTCATCTTCCCAACCCTACACCTCTTCACTCGAATGTGTCAAGTTCTTTCACATAGGGGTGATTTTGTACTATTTTTTTCTGTCTGGAAAGTTCTACCCCAGAATTTCACATGGTTTGTTCTTTCTTGTTGAAAAATTTTCTATCCCATACTTTATCTGATTTTCCTCATAGAGTGACATGTAGAATGAAGGGTAATAGTACTAATTAGAAAACCAGACCACGCAAGTTTGAATTAAGGCTCCCCAGAGGAGCCGGTGAGATGGCTTAGCGGCGTAAGTGCCTGCCTGGCAAGCACGAGGGCCCAAGTTTGATTCCCGGAACCCATATACGAAAAAAGGGCCAGTGATATTGCTCAGCGGCACGGGCGCCTGCTGGCGCATGAGGTCCTGAGGTTGACCCCCTGTACCCATAGAAAAAAAAAAAAAAAGGCTCCCCAGAGTCTTTCTTCTTTAAATTAAGCAAGTTAAATGAATTTTTTGAATGTCCATTTCCTTATCTTTAAGATTGTATAAATACTAACATACTCCATGTCAGTTTATTATGAACAAAAAGTGAATTCACATGTAAAAAATATCTGTAAATATATCTGCTACATATAAGAGCTATACACTGATATCTATTATCTATCTATTATTATTCAAAACCGTCCTGTTTGAATAATTCATCAAGGTGGTGTAGTAACAGGTCCCAACCCATAGGTCTTCCTAGAAACAGCAATTTTAACAACTATTTACAGGAGGGAAATCTATGGGATCCCAGATTCCAGCTCAGAGGTTCTAGCACCATAGTGGAGTAAAAATTCAAGAATGGACACTCTGAAGAGAGTAAGAACAGTTTTAGGAATTCTGGCATAGAATAATATAATAAATGAAATGCAAAATACAACAGAAAATTTCAACAGCACACTTAATCAAAAGAAAGAATCAGTGAATTCAAAGATCAATGGTTTAAAATTATCTTTTTTAAAATTATCCAATTGAATGAAGAAAACTTACAGGACATTTGGAACATTATCAAGCAAAGCAACACATGCATTTGAACATCCCACAAGGAGCAGGAAAGAGAAAGAGTAAGAAGCCATATTTAAAGAAAATTTATAGAAAATCTCCCAATCTGCAGAAATAAATAGACATTCAGATCCTTTAATCCCAAAGAACTCCAAATAGCTTGAATATAAAGATATCCTTACCAACACATTATAATAAAAAATCAATGACAAATAGAATTTTGAATGCAGTAAGAGAAAATTGACTCATTACACACAAAGAAACCTCAATAAGAGTATCAACAGAGTTTTCAACAGAAATTTTGCATGCTAGGTGAGAAAATGATAAAATATTTAACATGAAAAAAAATAAAACTGCTAAAGATACTTCATCAGGCAAAGATTTCCTTCAGAAATAGAGAAGAAATAAAAACCACCCTAGATAAATGAAAACAGAGATGTTCATCACCATTACACTTGCCTTTCAAGAAAGTTTATGGGAGTTTTTCAAATTGAAACTAAAGGTAGCTACTTGGAACATAAAAATTCATGAGAGATAAAACTCATTGGTAAAGGTAGGTATACAGTCAAATTCAGTATATACTAATATTATGATGGTGCATGAATTATTTTAACACTAATATAAGACTCACACAAAAGTACTAAAAATAGCTATAACTAGAATAATTTGTTAATGAATGCATTATACATAAAATAAGTAAATTGCAGCATTAATAGCATAACATATTGGGGTAATTAAAGTGTAGAATTTTTGTATACAATCACAGTCAAGGTGCTTCCAGATGAAAATACACTCTTATAACTACAAGATATTTTATATATGTAACACATATCAAAACCTGTGTATTAGGTATAGAAAACAAAGACAGGAATCAAAACATACTACTACAGAAAATTATCTAATTACAAAGGAAGACAATGGGAGAGGAAAAAAGGAACAAGGAGATACAAAAGAGTATGGGAATAATTAACAAAATGCCAACAGTGAGTCTTCTATTATCAGTAATTATTTTAAATGTAAATAGATTAAATTATACCAGTCAAAAGCTTTATTTCAATTGGATTTAAAAAGAAATATACAAAATCCACTATCTGCTAACTTTAGCTTTCAGAACACATATGGGCTGAAAATACTCCTATAGTTAACAATATTGCATACTGAAAATTTATTAAGCAATTAGATCTTAAGTTTTCTTATCACATATACATAATAATAATAGAAGTGGGAGGAAGCAATGGAAGGTAACAATATACCTATGGAATTGAAAGAGGCGATAGTTTCTTAGGTGTATACTTATCTCCAAACTCATTTTATTGTATAAATTAAATATGTGTGCTTTTTTACTTGTGTAATACCTCATGGTGGTTTTGAATAAAACAAAATTATTTGATTTCCTTACCTATTGTTTATCACTCTCAGGATGCAAGCTTCATAACCTCTAGTACGGTGGCTATTGTATTTAGTATAATATCCTCAATGCCTAGAAAAGTGCCTACTTTGAGGCTCACACACACAAAAAATTGTGTAATAAATGGATGGATCGTCTGTGTGAAACGAGATGACTCTCATAAAACAGTATCTAGAGGCTAACATATACGTTAAAAACCTCATGTCTATCAATGTAATCTGTATAGCAATTTTTTGTTATGAAATCTATTGATAGTTTACAAACCACTGCAAAAATTTACCACAATTATACTTTTGTTTAGATTGGCTTCCAAATATTTGCTTTTGAATTTCATGATTTATAGGAAACATCTGGCAGATACTCAAAATATTATTGTTATATATTGACAGTTGACAGTGTATTCAGCACTGAGAAGCAGAGTCTAACAGAAAGATGGCAGTTACGTCTATATTAATTTACCGACAAAACTTATTTAATAAACGTTTTCCTCTCAATCTATAAAAAACATTTCTTTTTGGCTAAGAGCACAGTCATGAATTCTTCCAGGAATGCAGACAAGCAGTTTTGCACTCAGAATCTGTGAGATCTTTTAGATTTCTGACAGTTCTTCCTCGATTTCCTCAAACTAATACGCTTTCTTTTCCCAAGGGCCCAGTCTCAGATTGGCATCAGAGCTATCTTCAGGCAAAAGACTATTGCTTAACATACTTTTCCTTAATATATAATATATTACTTGGAAAATGTAATAATATCTAAAGTAAATTATTGGATTTTTTTAGCAGGAATAAAAAAGAAATCTAAATAGCAATCCAATATTCCACTACAATAAGGTTCTCAATACTAGTAGCAGGTACTCCCCTGCAACACCATGGGAAGAAGTGATTTCAACTTGTTTTAGAAAATGAATTTGAAGGTTTTAAAGCTAACATTTAACAGTTTATCAGTTTCTTCCAATTAACATCCTGCCAGTTTATACATTAAAACCATTTTCTGGCCTCCACCTTTCAACAACACCTTTAAATATCTATATGATGACTAACAGAAATATTCAGTAACACTCATATGTGAAAGAAAATTAAATGTGCATTCCTTTGAGCCCCTATGTTATCTAAGAATGAAGCCAAAGCCTTTGAGAAATATTTGTTTCTTATTTAATACTTCATCTGGAATTAAAAACTTGCCATCTTAGAAAAATTATTTGAAATAGTGCTGTCCTTGTTGATATAGAAATAAATAATAAAACAAAATAGAAAGATGTAACTTTTATAAGCTCTTAGATTAATACAATTACTAAACCTAAAATTTAGTCTGAACCACTCTATCAAATGAACTCATTAATATAAATAATTTATTTAACAGACAAAAATCCAATGTAGGGGTTTTATAATTAATTAAGTTTATTGATACATTTTAGATATAAATAAGGATCACATTCATCATAGGGAAATTATACCTACACATGATATAACTTGATTCATTTTTTTTCCTATTTCTCTCCCCTCGCTTCAACCCCTCTTATCCTCCTTATTTTTTATATGTGAGTACCTGGAGTCGAACTCAGGACCTCGTGCTTGCTGAGCTATATCATGGGCCCTTATCCTCCTTATTTACAAAAGCTTTGTTTCAATTTTTTCCTTCTTTTTTTTTATTTCTTTTCCCATCCTTCCTTACCCCTCCCCTCCTCTTGTTCCCTTCCCATTTGAAGAGTTTCTTCCTATTTCACAATATCTATTATATATTTTGGTCCTTATTTATGCTTTCAGTTTCTCACACCAAAGAAACAATATGATATTTACATGTGTGTCTGATGTATTTCACTTAAGAGTGCAGTCTCAAGGCACATCCATTTACCTAAAAATGTCTCAAGTTTATCCTTCTTTGTGGCTGGGTAGTACTCCACTGTATAAAAAAACCACCATTCTTATCCATTCATTGGTTAATGGGCATTTGGGCTGTTTCCAAGATTTAGCTATTACAAATGGTGCTGTTATAAACATGGGTGGGCATATCATTGTAGTATGGTGCTTTTAACTTTTTCAGGAAGATACTAAGAATGGGAATAGCTGGATCAAATGGAATCTCTAGTTTTAATTTTTTGAGGACTCTCTGCACTGATTTCCACAGAGGTTGCACCAATCTACCCACCAACAACGGGGAAAGGTTTGTTTCCTCATAGCCCCACTAGCATTTGTTGTTGGTTGATTTCTTGATGATAGCCCTTCTTTCTGGAGGGAGATGCAATCTCAGCATTGTTTCAATTAGCATCTCTCAAATGACCTGTGATATTGAACAATTTTTCATATATTTATTTTTTGTTCATTTTACTGCATCTGAGATGTGTATTCATTTCAGAAGCCCATTTTTGGACTAGGTCTACAATTTGGAGGATTCTGATTTTTTTTGAGTTCTCTATGTATTCTAGATATTAGTCCTTTGTCTGAGAAAGAGCTGACAAAAATTTTTCCCCACTCTGTAGATTGTCTCTTCACTCTGCTGATGACTTCTTTTGCTGTGCAAAGCCTTTTTAATAGATGAGATCCCAATTTTCATTCTTTGTAATACTTTCTGTGTGAAGGGGTTTTGTTCATAAAATCTTTGCCTACACTTACGACTTCAAGATTTCTGTCTATTCTCTCTTCCAGCAGACTCAGTGTTTCTATTTTAATATTTAGATTTTTGATCCATTTTGATTTTAGTTAAGTGCATGGTGAGAGACATGGGTATAGTTTTAGCCTTTGGCATGTGGAAAGCCAGTTTTCCCCACACCTTTCATGAAAGAGGCTCTTTCTTCCAGGGAAGGTGTTTGGCTCCTTTTTCAAAAGATAAAGTGGCTGAGTGTGTTTTGGAGTTGTTTCCACATCTTCTAATCTGTTCCATTAATCCTCAGGTCTATTTTTTTTTTGTCAGTACTATGCTGTTTTTATCACAGTAGCTTTGTACTATAATTTCAAGTCAGGGATTGTGATGCCCCCTGTCTTGCCTTTGTTGCCCAGAATTGTTTTTGCTATTGTAGGTCTCGTTTAGTTCCAAATGAATCTTAGGATTGTTTTCTCTAATTCTTTTTTTTTTTTTTTTTTTCAAAAGAAGAACAAATTTTCAAACCAACATAGGAGGGTAACAATGGTTAATACATTACGTATTACTATCTTTAAGTTAGTTATTCAGGACACCAGACATTAGCATTCAATTGTCCAAACATTATTGGCACAAACCTTACTCTTCAATGAACTAAGTAAAAATGGTAGTGTATCTATCTTAACCATCTTATATATATATATATATATATATATATATATACAATTTTTTTTCCCTTTCCCTTCTTTCTTTTCCCTATTCCAGTCTCTCTTTCCTTTTGACCAGTTTCTTTTTGATTCACCATATCTATTGTACATTTTGGATCTTATTTACTCTTTCAGTTTCTCATACTAGAGAGATAATACGATGCTTACACATGTGCTTCTGGTTTATTTCACTTATGAGTATTTTCTCGAGTTGCATCCATTTACCTATAAAAGTCTCCAGTTTATCCTTCTTTATGGCTGAATAGTACTCCATTGTATAAAAATACCACATCTTTCTTATCCATTCCTCAGTTGATGGGCATTTGGGTTGTTTCCAAGATCTGGCTATTACAAATTGTGCTGCTATAAACATGGGTGCACATATATCGCTGTGGTACGATGTTTTTAATTCTTCTGGGAAGATGCCCAGAAGGGGAATAGCTGGGTCAAATGGGACCTCCAACCCTAGTTTTCTGAGGAATCTCCACACTGACTTCCACAGTGGCTGTACCAGTCGACACTCCCACCAACAGTGAAGAAGGGTTCCTTTTTCCCCACAGCCCCTCCAGCATTTGTTATTAGTTGATTTCTTAATAGTAGCCATTCTTTCTGGGGTGAGATGGTATCTCAGTGTTGTTTTAATTTGCATCTCTCGAATGACTAGTGATGTTGCACATTTTTTTGTATATTTGTTTGCCATTAGTATTTCTTCATCTGAGAAATGTGTATTCATCTCAGATGCCCATTTTTGGAGTGGGTCTTTAAATTTGGGAGGTCTGATTTTTTTGAGTTCTTTATATGTTCTCGATAGTAATCCTTTGTCTGAGGAACAGCTGGCAAACATTTTTTCCCACATTGTGGGTTGTCTCTTCACTCTGTTGGTGGTTTCTCTTGCTGTGCAAAAGCTTTTTAATAAGATGTTAATTTCTGCTCTGATCTTTAGGTTTAGTCCAGTCCAGTCATTTTCTTTCATATGAGCTTTAGGCTTGACTTGTTCTTTTTGTTCTGGAAGTTTGATGTTCAACGTTAGGTTGTACATTTGAGCTCACTCTTTTCCTGATGTGAGAATTCAGTGCTATAAATTTCCCTCATAGGACTGCTTTCACTGCATCCCATAAGTTTCAGTATGTTTTATGGGCATTATTATTTAATTGTTGAAAATGTCTAATATTTTCTTTAATTTCATCTGTGACCCATTGGTTGTTCAGGAGGGTGTTATTAAATTTCCATGTGTTAATGGAATTTTTTTGGTTTCTTTTGCCATTGATTTCCAATTTCAATACACTATAGTCTGATAATATGTATGGGATAATTTCACTTCTTTTGCATTTACTTAAGCATGTTCTAAGCACTAGTATGTGGTCTATTTTGGAGAACTTCCTGTGTGCAGCTGAGAAGAATGTGTATTCTGATGTTGTGGGATGGAACACTCTGTAGACATCTACTAAGTCCATTTTTTTACAGGTTTGGTTCGGTTCTGATATTTCTTTGTTGATATTTTGCCTAGTCGATCTATTTGTGACAGTCAAGTTTTGAGGTTCCGCCATTAAAATCGTGTTAGTGCTTATTTGATTTTTCATGTCCATCAATATTTAGTTTATATAGTCAACGCATTGGTGTGTGGGGCATATATATTTGATTGTTATCTCTCTCTTGGAGTTTCCCCATAACAAGTATGTAGTGACCTTCTTTATCTCTCTTGATCAGTCTTGGCTTGAAGTTCACCTTGTCTGAAAATAGAATAACTATCCCTGTTTTTTCCAGGTTCCTGTCACATGAAGTATTTTTTTCCCAACCTTTGACTTTTAGTCTATGAATTTCTTTTTGCATTAATTGTGTTTCTTATATGTAGCATAATGTCGGATCTTGTTTCTTGATCCATTCTGCCAGTCTGTCTCTTTTGATTGATGATTTGAGACCATTTACATTTATGGTTATAACTGATATGTATTGGCTTATCCTTGTCATATTATTTTCCCATGGTTGGTTCCCTGTCTTTCCTCTCTGTTTAATTGAATACCTTGCCTGGTACATTCATTCCATTGGTGTTCTTGGAATTATAGTCTTCATTATGTCTTTCTAAAATATCCTTAAGAACATTTTGGAGAGCTGGTTTTGTGGTCATGTATTTCTTCAGTTGTTTTTTGTCATGGAAGTATCTTATTTCTCCATTGATTTTGAAAGATAGTTCGCAGGATACATCAGTCTGAGTTGGAGGTTGTTTTCTTTCAGGACTTGAAATACTTCACTCCAAGCAGTCCTTGACTTAAGGTTTTTCTTGAGAAGTCTGCTGTGATTCTGATGGGCTTTACTTTATAGGTGATTTCTTTCTTTTCTCTGACAGCTTTTATTATTCTGTTCTTGTGCTGAATTTCTGGAAGCTTGATTATTATATGCCTTGATGTAGATTTATTTTGAGTTCTATATGCCTCACTTATTTGTATATCAAATTCTTTTACTCTGCTTGGGAAGTTTTATGTCATTACTTCTGTGAACATGATTTTTTATGTCGTTTGCACTGTCTCCTGCTTTTTCATTGACTGATCAATCTTATGATGTTCTTTGCATCATCTTGCAGCTGATTGATTTTTCATAGGCCCTAGCTATTTTTAAGAAATCTTTATTTTCGTGATCAATAACTGAAATCCTGTCTTCTAGATCTGATATTCTGTCCTCACCTTGGTTAATTTGACTTCATATACTTTCAATGGAATGTTTAATCTCCTGGATATCTGTTTGAATCTGTTTCATGGATCCTATTTCTTTCCTATGCTGGGCATTCATGGTTTCCATCATTTTCCTAAGTTCCTCTAATTTTTTACCTGTGTCTACTCTAGATTCACTGAGCAAGTCCTTCATTGTGATTGTCATCTCTTTTTTTTTACCTGAGAGATCATTTCTTATCTGATTTTCTCTATAACCTCATTCATCTGCTTTTTTTTTTTTTTCTGCTGCTGCTACTATTTTAGAAAATTCATGTAAGTGGCTTCTGATTTCCTCTATCTCATTGTTCCCTGGACTTGTCTTGGGTGGCATGGAAGTCTGGGGTTGTGTTTTGCTTCTGAGTCCTGTCATTTTTATTTTTTTAAATTTTAATTTGTTTTCTGTGTTGATGCTTGTAAATTGCTTATGGTAGGTAGATTTATCACTAGCATTGAGGCTTCCCTAGGAAATGTCTATTCCTCAGAAATGTCTTCTAGATGTAGCTGGCTCTTGGCCTTTATGTCTGTCCCAAGATCCTACCTGCCCAACTTAGTGGAGATGAGAAGTTGCTACCTATTTGGCTCAGCACCCATTCCTTTGGTACGGAACTGGTAATGACTATGATCCCAGACAATCACAGTGTTGTCATACAAGTGAGAACAACTGATTACAATAGCTGTGACACCCTGGCCAAAGTAATAGAATTAACAATAACAATAGCATCAAGCACAGCCTAGAAACTGACAAACTGTGGTAATTATTAATTTGGTGTCTTTAACTATAGAAGCAAGATCTATAGTTATATAACAAAATCCAACATAAACCAGGAACTTGTATACAGTGAGTTACCCCTCAGTAAAGTGATTTTACCCAGGGGATGTGGGATTTAAAAGAGATAAGGGAAAAATAGAGAAATAAATGAAGGGAAATATAGTAGAAGCAAGGCTGAAGAACAAAGGATGATCACCCAAGCTTTGGGAAACTGGAAAAGAGGACAAGAGAGAAAGAATGAAGCAGAAACCAAAAGAATATTGAAGTGAACCAGAAAAAGAAGAGACAATGTTCACTCACTCACATGAAAACACCAAAAAAATCAAGAAAGACAATTGAGGAAAGAGAGAAAAAAAGGTAAACTAAACAAACAATAAAAATAAAAACCTAAACAACCCCCCCAAAAAAAAACCCAAACAGAAAAAGAAAAACAAAACAAACCAACGAAGAAAACCAATAAAATACCCCTGGTTTCCTTAGTTCTATGGTAGTGTCCAGTCAGAGCCCAACTCTGTGATGGGTAAGTCCACCAAGTCTGCAATGGGATTAGTGCTGATTTTAGGGCTGAACTTGGCCTCTGGATGTGGGCACTGGGGCCAGAGTCCAGCCAGCAATTTGCTGGCTGTCCCTCATCGGCCAGCCCACATCTCCTCACCCTTTCTGTCTCTGTGTCCCTCTCCCAGTTGCTGTGGCACCTTAAGAGAGAGACAACCCAAGACTGCTCTCAGTCCCGTGTACAGTTGGCCCCTTCAGGCCCTTACACATCCTTCTATGTTCCACTCCACTGGCATGTCTCTCTCCTGTCTCACACTGCTGTAACCAGGGTGGGGGAAGTGCTGTTTGACAACTCACTGACCCTGCCACTGCTACAGAGACAGCCAAAAGCTGGTCATGTTCCACTTCTCTCTCCTCTCTCACACCTGTATTTTGAGAGCAGAGCAGAGGGAGTGCTGACTTCCCACTTGTTGCCCTGTCGTGGCCCAAGGCTGCTTATGTCCCATGTCCCTCTCTCTCTCTCATGCCACTGGGAGCTTAATGTAAGTTTTTAATGATATTTAAGTCTTTAAAAGTTAAATATATTTTCATGGATTCTAAGCAAGAGATTTTAATATAAAAGTTAGATTTTTAAGGAAATGGAATTACTTCAAACAGCTCAATCTTTTAAAGTCATTCAACTTTTTCTTTCTAGTGCCACCAGATATGTGTTTAAAGTGACAAAATATTGCTCTATTATCTTAAAAGAGACACTTTTATAACTAGCTATTCCTCATCTAAATCTCTTGATTTTTAATCAAAAGCTTTGACTTTGAAAATATTACAATAAAATGACACATGTTGACCCACTATTATGTCAGAATTTCAGTTATGTAAACAAGGATATTGAGTGGTTTTAGAGGACAAGAATTATATTTTAACTTCTTTCCCCAGTTTGCTGATCTAACCACTGATCTAACCTTACTGAGGGAAACAGCTTAAAGAAATTGTAAAGTCTGTTTTAATAATAAAGTGATACATAAATGTCAAATTATATTGTCATCCTACATTGTTGCTGGGCATGTAAACTAGTATTGACCACTATGGAAGTAACTATGGTGCTATAATTTAGATCTAGAATGTCCCCCCCCCCAAGTCTCATGTGTTTAGAGCTGGAGCTTTTAGAAGGTGATTGGATCGAGGGTGTGTTATACTCATGAGAGGATTAATCCACTGATGAATCTACAGCTCAATGTGCTGTTAGGAGGTGATTCTGGTCAGAGGAGGTTGGTCACTGGAGGCATGACCTGGAAGGGTATGTCTTCCTCACCATTCCACCCTTCTATCTGTACTTCCTGACCACCATGAGTTGAGCAGCTTTTCATCTGCCATGCCCCTCTACCATGTTGTTTCTCCTTTGGAACCAGTAGAACAGGGACTGAAACTGTGAGCCAAAATAATGTCTCTTCCTTTAAGTTGTGGGTGTTGGATATTGTGCCCCAGCGATGGAAATATGACTAACACAAATGGAGACTTCTCAGAAAACTACAAATAGAAATCCATTTGACTCACCAATGCCTCTTCTGGGTACCTTTCCAAAAGAGTTAAAGATGCCATATGTATTACAGTGATACATGCAAATCTATGTTTAGAGCAACACAATTTGTAATAGTTAAATCATGGAGGTGGCCTGTATGTCCATCGACAGATGAATGTGTAAAGAAAATGTTATATATATATATATTACTCTGTCATAAAGATAGATAAATTTGAGGTATTTGTAGGAAAATGGGTGCAATTTGAGATCATAATGCTAAGTAAAATAAATGAGACACAGAGGTTAAATATCACATGGTTTATCTTATCTGAAAAGCCCAAAGTATAACTAATTTAAAGAGCAAAGTAAAAGACAGATGATAGAAAAAAGGGAGAGACACTTTGTAGAAATGAGGAAGATATTTAGGGATGGGAAAGAAAACAGGGAGAAGGGGGGAAGGGGAATATAAAGGATCAAGATGTTGGAGCTGGGGGTATAGCTCAGCAGCACAGTGCCTGCCTGGAAAGTGCAGGGTCCTGAGTTCGATTCCTCATACCCAAAAAAAAAGGATCAAGATGTGCCAAGTCCCCATATTGAATATATTTATTATACATCACAAACACATTCTAATAAAAAAGAAATAAAAAGAGCCTAGACCTGAAATTCTAAAATAGCAAACCTTAAATATATGAGAGTCAAAAAGCTTCACCAACCCAATACTGAAATGAAAGGTTCTAAGATATTTTTATAGAAAAAATTCTATGTTCATTGGAGAAATATAAAACTCTGAATAGACAAAACTCTACTGATTAAATAATTCTAAAACCAAGAAGAACTAATAGTACTTAAATCTTAAAGCATTTAGTTTTTGGTTCCTTGACCTTGGTCCTTTGTTCCTTTTATTCCTTTGTTCCTTAATTAAAAATTCTGAATTTCTCTTTCTTCAGATGAGTCGAATAATTCATATATCACAAGAAGATTGCAAAAATTAAAGATTATATTCCTAAAAGCACTTGCCACAACTCAAATGCATGAGGGATAGCATCTTTTCCTCAATGTTACCAACTGTACATGTGTATCCTCTGCAGACATGTATAGGTTCAGAAGGTGTATGCACTTTCAAAAATAGATTCACGGCTTTTTAAAGAGCAAAGTTTGAAGAAAAGTTTATTTATTTTATTAACTCACTTTGTCCTCCATTAGACAGAGTCAGATTTCACTTGATATAAGTACATTAATTTTATTTCTAAGAAGAGTAGGCCAAAACAGAGATTAAATTTACATTTAAAAGATAAACTATGCAATGCCACACTGCTACCTTACTACTTCCTAGACACAAAATTTTGACTTATAAATTTCACACACCCAATTCATTCTATGAGCAAAGATTTTACAGCTCCTGGATCTTTTTTTTTGTGTGTGGGTACCGAGGGTCGACCTCAGGACCTTGCGTGCCAGCAGGCGCCCGTGCTGCTGAGCGATATCACTGACCCTTTTTTCGTATATGGGTACCGGGAGTCGAACTCAGGACCTCGCACTTGCCAGGCAGGCGCTTATGCCACTGAGCTGTCTCACCGGCCCAGCTTCTGGATCTTGATGTGGTTCTGATTTACTGATTCACTCCCTTTGACTTGTTGTTTGTACACTGCCTCTTATTTATTATTATTATTCTTAGACAACATCTTGCTGTGTGATCTAGACTGGTCTTGAACTCACTACGTAGCCCAGCTGGCCTCAAATTCATGACAATCCTCTTGCCTCAGCCTCCCGAGTGCTAAGATTACAGGTGTGTGCCACCGTGCCCAGCTGTACACTACCTTTTATATTGACCACAAGACGTAATGCTTAAATTGTTCCCAATTTTCTTTGTCCCATTCCCCCTTGAGACCCAAAATGACACATTTTTATATAACACTGTCTACAAAGGCAGCTTTTGATCAGAAACTATAGAATGGGAAAATAATAATTATTGTTCTATATAGTATAGGTTTGTTCACATTTACTCTTAAATCTATTTCATTGCTCTTTTAACACTGACTTGCCAGGCATGGCAGCACATGCCTGTAATCCCAGCACTTGGGAGGCTGAAGTAGGAGGATTGCTGCGAGTTCAAGGCCAGCCTGGGCTACATAGCAAGACCTTGTCTCAGAACAAAACAAAAACAAAAACAAAAAAACGGCTCTGACTATCCCAGCTCATTTTCCTAAGTAGCCTATATTCCAAGAATCCAGAGGTCATCTGTAAATCCTAAGCTTTTGGTTTAGTGTGATACAGAGATGGAACATGTTGTTTGAAAATAATGCAGAAAACCACTCTGAATTTAAATCAGGATATAATGGTAACTGCTATTGTCAGTTATAATACATCAAATGAGAGCCCAGTGTCTTTCAATTTTAAGACTATAATTTGCAATCTTTGTACAAAGAAAAGGATTAATAGTTGCTTGGATTTGTATAAGGTCCTTTGATCTAAGAAGCTACCATGACAGGGTTTAGAAGTTTTCAGGACATTTGGTCACAAATAGTATTTATATCAGCCCTCAAGTTCTTGGGTAGAATTGTTCACAGATATTTTCCATTTGGTTCGATTTCCTGGTACTTTTATTTTTTTCAGGCTCATGTTTGAAATGACATTCGAAAATTCTATTACAACCAAACATTTTTCAGCATTATTATTACTTTCTGAATTACATAGATGTTTCTTAAATTCTAAAGCTGTTTCATTATCTGTTTGTGCATTTAAAATTCATTTTAATGTTAATCACTTACAAGTCCAAGATATCATATTTACTTACTTATTAATAATCTGTGATTACCCATTATCATTTTTAGCTACTTGGATATGAACTCATCTAATAAAAAACATAGTTTAGAGAACATGGCTAAAATTGCTTAAAAACATAATTTATTCCATAGATTCTGGAAATAGAAAGCAATATTGAAAACTTGAATAGGGCTGGGGATAAAGCTCAGTGGCAAGGTGCCTGCATAGCAAGTGCGAGGTCCTGAGTTTGATTCCTGTTTCCAAAAAAAAAAAAAAAAAAAAGGCAAGAAAGAAAGAAAGAAAGAAAACTTGACTGAAAGTAAAAGATATGGTAGAATTCAATGATTAAAACAAACAAAAACAAAAAAAGCCCTGTGCCATAGAGTATAGGCTGAGAAGGTGTGTTTTTTTTTTTTTTTTCTTTTTTTTTCTTTTTTACAACTAGTTATCTTTTTTAAATTCCTGGAAAAAATTTTTAAAGGTGGCTCTAGCCCCTATGCTCCTTGTTAAGATTAGTGTTGACTTCCTAATTTCCAGCTTCACAAGATCTTTGTCAGTCCTTGACCCAGTGGACTTCTCTGGAGAATCTGAATTGCAGCTCCATTCTCTAGGTTTCCAATAAGCCACATTTTCCTAGCTTTCCTCATTTTGCTGATGATTCTAACTCAAATTCCTCTTCTTCTGCTCTCTTAGTTGTATTTTCTTAAGGTTATACCTTTGATCCTTGTATTTTCTTTCCTTATTTAGCAATCTCATCTAATATTTCTGACTCCATGCTACCATATTTAGCTGTGACATCTCAAGTTCTGTTAGTGTTGTTTGCTATAATAGCAACCTGGGTGAGCAGATAGTAGATAGTATTCTTTCTACCTGTATGTCTGTCTCTCTATCTATCTACCTATTTATCTGATCTATTATTTTCTGCCTAAAGTGTTGAGTCCATTTTATTTCCAATTTCTCCTGTAGAACCACTATCTTCCCAGGTGTTGAAATTAAAAACCTCAAATTCACCATCTTTTGCCTACAGCATGACAGTCATTTAGTGTATTTTTATGTGCTTGTCAATTTAGACAGACCATATACAATTTTTTCTATTTTATAAATTTTAATTCCTGCATCCCTTCCTCAGACCCTACTTTCTGCATGTATTATCAGTAATCTCTTAACTGGTCCTGTGTCTCTTTTTTTTTATTCTATTAACACAGTTTCCTGATTAATCCCTAGGAAGTATAGCTGTGATAATGTCATTCTCCTATTCAAAAGCTACAATGACTAAACCAAATCTAAATTCCTTAATGGAGAAGTAAGGGGTACAACCTACTTCTTCCATAGTCTATACCCTCCAACTGGTTGAGCAGTATCACCATCCTAGGAGGAAGCTGGAAATGTGTGAAGCCATTTCATGGTCATTAAAATGACTTGGCTGGGGGAGGTGCTAGTTATGCATTTAATGCTGATGCTGAGTTTTCTGGCATGTCAAATATCACCACTGTGTCAGTCCTATACAAAAAAGAATGTCAGTAGCTCCCTTTTTAAGAAATAATGTATTGAGCCGGTGAGATAGCTCAGTGGCATAAGCACCTGCCCAGCAAGCGAGAGGTCCTGAGTTTGACTCCCAGAACCCACATAAAGGAAAAAAAAAGGGCTGGTGATATCGTTTAGCGGTGCAAGCACCTGCTGGCAAGCCTAAGGTTCTGAGGTCGACTCCCAGTACCCATATAAAAAAAAAAAGAAAAGAAAGAAAGAAATAATGTATTCAGACTGACTCAATTACGCACTTATTTTCAACTTCAGTCATAAATGTCCTCTGCATAGAATGCCCTTTTATATTGTCCTAAGTGTCCAAATCCTTCAAGACTTACAGAAAATGTCATTTTTCTGTAAATCCTCCCTGAGTTCTCTATGAATAGTGCTATTTCACTATATTCCTATTCAAACATCACTTTATTTTTAATTTACTTTCTTTCTTTATTGTAAACTTAACGTAAGCAAAACTTCAAAGTATTTTCTCCATGACTAGAACATCATCCAGGCTATCATGGATCCTTTGTGTTGCCATACTTAACATTATACCACAAATATTAATATAAAACCCACAGTTAATATTACAGCATAAACTAGGGCATATACTTTCTGACTTGTGATTAATTCTAAAATTCTTGCCTTGGCCTTCATGTTAAATCGTATTTATTTCTGGATACTTTTAAGTTATTATCAAAATATTTCCCTATTTCCCCTCTTGAATTTTATGGCCACCACTCCTGTTTATTCAATGATCATTTCCTAAAATTTTCCTTCTAATTGAATCTTACCACTCCTAGTCCTCAGAACCGCCCCAGTGGATGCTTCTGGATTCCCTGCTCCATAACCCTGACTCACCCTCGTTTCATGGGTGCTCCCACGAGGTGGTCAATAAATACTTGTCAAATGAAGAGATTGCTAGAGTGAAGAGGACAGGCTGACTGTGTAATTGAGACAGAAGGCAGAATAACGATCATACAAAGGCACAGACATAAATTTCCAGACCTGGAAAGCAACCACAGTCATTGTTGCAATCAAGTACATACTATTTTTGCACATAAATATGGCATCACCGGAAAGGAGTTGGTCTTAGAATTGAACCTTAAATTACCCTAGTTAGTTTTTAGAGTCAACCATTTGAATGTGATCAGCTTTTAAAAACTAATCACCTTAATTTAGCTTTTTTATACCATGACAGGTCTGCTTGTTTCTAAAACTTTGGAATATTTTTTCCATTGCCTGAAGAGAATATAAATACACGAGGCACAATTATAAAAGTCTTGTCATGGTTTTTATAGGTGCACCCTGGTATCCTTAAATAATACTTATTTCGCATTGATTATTTGAGTCTTATATTATTCACTTGTAAGTAAAACTTCTATCATCATCTACCGAAAATGAAGTAAATATATTTTCTTTCCCAAAGCATGATACTTAGAAAATTAAATGCTTTCAATTCACAAATATGACAGCTTCTTTATCACAAAAACAAACCAAACATACAAATCAGGACATTTTTCCATTTGAAAGTTATAGCCCAGTGCCTTTCCTGATGCATGTACTACATACAGTAGAGACATCATAATTTAATCAGAACAAGCTGCTGTTGCAACAAAACAATCCTGTCCAAGCAATGGGAGATAATGCCAGTCATTTCATATGACTTGCACTTAAGAGGACAAAGTGTCATAGTGGGACTTTTTATCACTTTGATTAGAAATTAGAATTTCTATGCCTCACAGAGAACAAAGAAGAATGAAAAATAGTGCTCCCTTTAGCATTCAACTGCTAATCTCTGTAATCCAAAATAAATTTATTCAGGCATAATCATTCACTTAATCATTCGATCATTCACATATATTGAATGCCTACTATGTGTCTAGTGTTACTGTCTGGATACATCTGTGGAACAAAAATTTCCCTCCATAGAGCTTATATTTGTCCATGTTTAAATATGAGCACAGTGATCTCCAGCGCATACCCTCCTCCAAATACTTTTTTCTTTTATACTTCTATGTGTGGGATAATCAACTATTTTCCTTACCCACCACCTCCAATATACTACCCTCTCAGAAAGCAATTTTATAATCTGCAGAAGGAAGCTTGTAAAAATATTGTCTCTTTATGCCCAATTACATCACTGAAAATAAATCAGGTGCCTCTGGAAGCTGTTCTACTTCTGTCAGGTCATTGGATACTACTTGACGACAAGGATAAGTAGAAGATATTATGAAGTTATGTTAACACTGATTTAGTCAATGATTGGAAAACTTGACTTGATTTTGGAAAATCTAAGCACCGTTGAGAGTCACTGTTGAGTGTATATTCATTCACCATGGACAAAACATTGAATATCTCAATCAGCAAAAATGAAATTCTTTCTCCATTCTCTTTGGTAAGGCACAGTGTATTTGGATTTATTTAAGCATTTCCCATGATGAGGTGATAAGCCATCATGGCTTAAAAAAAAACTCTTTCTTTTTCTGCCTAGGCCTTAAATTGCAGGGTCAAGAACCCAGTATAGCATTGTAGATGTGCACAAAGTTGTGCCAAGGATGTTGGTAATTTCTTCCATTCCAAAGCCTAAGCAGTCTAATAATTTTAAGGCTATAATGTAGCCCATAGGTCATGCTACTGACATACACAGTTAAACCACCTAAACTAGTACTTTGAATTTCTTTTAATTCTCAGGCTGCAAATGTATCTTTAAAAGCAAAAGGTAGAGTGGGAAAAGAAGGACTTAACAGGCTTGGAAATTTTTCAACAATGAAAAAAATTATGAAAATCTAACATTTAAAACATTTAAAATGTTTTTTAAAAATATCAAGCAAGTAGTAAGTACATATGTCCAGAATTCAAAAGCTGAATAAATTTTACTTTTTGTGAAAGCTAACTACACTGACCTAATTTTACTATAGACCACAAAAATGTTTTCATGGACCCATGTTTAGAACTCATTGAACTAGATAATAAATATTCATTTCAACTCCTGATGCCTCCAGTACTTTTGACAAGTAATGTTTTATCAGTTCACAGCAGATCTTATTTATGCTAAGGCCTTGACTTAAAATGTGTCTTTATTCAGTTTCAGCTTATGAGCCTTCAAACATTAGACCAAATAATCAATGTATTTTAGAACTTTTATTTCTGTATATCTTTCTAATTATTATCTCATATGCAATTATATTTATTTTTCAAATATCCTTCCAAGTCACTTTTTATGGTGGAACAAAGATTGATCCCTATATATAGCTTTATTCTTCCAGTTGGACAAATACACCTATAGTACTTCATCTATCTTATCATTCAGACCACATTTCTCTCCTTTACATAAAAGGGACAAAAGGAATCATCCCAAAAGCTTTAAAGACATTACAGTGATACATGCATACCAATGTTTAGAGCCGCACAATTCATAATTGCTAAAACTTGGAAGCAGCCTATATGTCTGTCAACAGATGAAAGGATAAAGAAAATATGGTATCGATATATAATGGAATAGTATTCTGCCATGAAGAAGAAAAAGTATGGGTCATTTGTAGAGAAATGGATGCACTTAGAAAATACAATGTTAAGTGAAATAAATCAGACAGACATTAAATTTCACATTGTTTCTCCTATATGAGAAATCCAAAGTATAAATAAAGTAAAGATCAACCTAAAGGATAGATAAAAGGAAAGAGGGAGAGCTTGAGCAAGTGGACAGGGGGCTAAGATGGAGGGTTGGAGTAGAGGGGAGGGGAAGTGGATGTAAAAAGAATTAAGACATGTCAGGTACATGCACCAACTACCCACAATGAATGTAATTGTTATGCACCACCAACATGAACTAAAAAGAAAAAAAAGAAAAAGGAAAATGAGAGAAGGGGGTCTAGAAAGAGAGGGAGAGAGCAGGAGAGGAGAAGGCGAATAAGAAGAATCAAACTTTGTTAAGTACCTGTACCTACTCCCTAAGAGTAATGTAAACATTATGTACTTCACACATACACTAGTAATTTTTAGATAAAATAAATAAAACAAGATAAAATTAATTTCATCTAAAAAACATAATTCATTAGAGCATTTCAAGACTGGATATTGAAAGATTTCTAAGCCAAAATGGCTTGTAACCACTAAGAAGTAACTAGGTGAAGCACTCATCCACTTTATGTGAAATGTCAATGGTGTTGAGAAATTCCAAATCTATCTTTTCAGTGAAGTACAATTTCTTTCAGGGCAGTTCTGTTACAGATCTTGTCTCTATACTGAGATGAAATTGTATACTGCGAGATTCAACTCATACGTTGTAGAGCCCCACAGAGACCTTCAAAACAAGTCTTTCCCATCATACCCCTTAAAATTTGATGAAAGTTACGTTTATCCAAGTTTTACCTTTCCTGGCTAGAACTTCTCTGTTGCTTTCATGAGCTTTTCATATGACACTCTTTCAAGATATGTCCCTATTTCAGACATCTTGTGCTAAATATGCTCCAAGTGGCAATTCTTTTTTAAACTAAACTACCTTTAACTGGAAAAATCGTTATAGTTGTAGTTCCTTTCAGTACAATAAAAGAACTAGTACAATTCAATTCACCGATGCCTACGTGAATTCACTTGTACGTAACAAATAAAAGTGCCAACCTATAAGCTCCTCCTGACCCAGGGTTTACCTGACTAACACAGCCTAGGAAATGTTCAACAGGTTGGGTTTTGTTTAGAAATTAATAAAATACCTATTTCTGGTTAAATTAAAAGTCCAAAAAGAAATAATGTGTAATGTAAAAGTCCTCATTTGCCTTTGTCCCCAAGGCTACAACTATGAAAATTCTAATGACACAGCCATGGTAGTGCACACTTGCAACCCCAGCCTTTGAGAGTCAGAGGCAAGAGATCATGAGTCTGTGGGTAGCCTGGGCTACACAGCAAGATCCTGGCTCAAAAAACACAAGCTGGGTGTGGTGGCTCACGCCTATAATCTCAGAACTTTGGCTCTGAGTATCTGATAGAAAGATCGCAATTTCAATACCAGCCTGGGCAATCTAGTGTGACTCTGTCTCAAAAAAAAATTTTAATTAATTAATTAATTTAATTAAATTAAAAAGGGCTGGAGGTTTAGGTCAGGATGAAGGCCCTTGATTCAATCCCCGGGACTGAAAAACAAAAATAAAAAACTCTCAGGAGGACCTTTTACACATTTTGCCTATGAATACATAAATATATCACTTGATCTATCAATTTTGCCATAAATGGGATCATGTACATACTCATCTGAAATTTGCTTTTTTCACTTTTCTTGTTCACTTATTATTTTAAACAACTTATATCATTCTCTGTGGTTCTAGCTTTTAACATTACAGAAAACTCTGCATAAAATCTTGCTGATAGAGTGTGGTGCACCTGCACACATATCTGTACCAAAAATTTTTGGAAGTTGACCTGAAGGTATGTGTGTTGTTTACTTCATAGATAACATCAAAGTGCAACCCGTACACACACATATGCACACACAGATTCTAGGCTACACTCCAAACATACCAATTCCAAATTTGATAATGCATAGCACTAAGCATAGCATATAATATAGAGTTTGAAAAATGAATTCGAAATACAGAGAAGGTTGAGAATCATTTGTAGAATTTATTCTTTCACAAAAACATATTAAATCGTATTAGCTTTTCTGGAAGATATAATGAAGTGTGGACTCACACTGAGATAATTATTAACTAACTCCTCTAAGCTTTCGGAGAATTAATTTTTGTTGAGCCGTGATTCTTCCATTCTCTGTCATTGCAGTTGGCTTTATAGTGCTCAGTATATAATAGGTTAATAACTATCATATTTCATTTGGATAATTAATTTTAATCCATATTATATAGCACCTAGACTTTTTGGCAGTAGATTCTTTTAGTTAATGTATTTCCTTTATTGTTGAACTTTTTAAAAAAATTATGACTATTACTCTATAGTTTTACCCAAATGAATAATAAAATATTGAAATGACCTAGGACAAGAGCAGATTACTGGAGCCTGCCAGGAAAGGTATCATCCTTGGTTAGCATGTATACCTAATCAGTCATTTTAAAGGTTTGTTTTTATCGGTTATAGCTCAATATAATTACCCTGTCTAAAAAAATATTTAAAATAATATTGCAAAACTTGCCGGGCCGATGAGATGGCTCAGCGGCGTAAGCACCTGCCTGGCAAGCGCGAGGGCCCGAGTTCGACTCCTGGATCCCACATACAAAAAAAGGGCCGGTTATATCGCTCAGCGGCACGGGCGCCTGCTGGCGTGCGAGGTCCTGAGGTCGACCCCCGGTACCCACAAAAAAAAAAAAAAAAAAAAACTTGCCAAAAGCTTCCTTTCCCTTTACAAATATAGAATGAGATCTATCATTTATTTATATACTGGATAAATATTTAATAAATATCCAGTATGTTTCTACTGAGTACATGAGGTATAAAAAGCGCATATTTTCGCGTATCTTCTTTTCATATGCATAAGCTATAACTGCTGCATAATAGATATTCAATAAATGTTTGTTGAATGAGTAAAGAATCCCTCACCACAGTGTTTTTACTTAAGCAACCAACTAAATGGCTATACTATAATCTAAGACTGGTAAGATCGAAGGAGAAACAGAGTGACATGGAAATGGAAAAATCAGGTTTCAGTTTTTTACTATTTTAAGTTTTAGATGTCTTGTATATATCAAAATGGAGATACCAAAAGGAAAAATAAATGAGTCAGTTATTTAGGAAAATACTTAATCTGCACAGAAAATTTTGGAAGTTATCAGAATATAGAAGAGTTTTTAAGCCATGGAATTTTTAAAATAAGTAATAAGAAACTAAAGTGTCCCTAAAGGATAAAATATGACTACAGAAATACATATAACATATTTATTGATGAAAATATTCAATATCTTCATTATTGCCAGCTAAAGTAATATAAAATTTAAAACATATAACATGTTAATTCAATTATAAAATGACACTTGAGAATAACATTTCAAATTTTCAAAAAAAGCCAATGAGCCAATTTGCCTAAAAGAAATCAAGATGTAGCATAAAACCATAATTAATATATTGCAATATTACTATTTCAAGAATAGATTATGAACCAAACAAAGAAAAGAGTTCAAAAACTTGTATACTATGAAACAATGAAACAAAGTGTTTCAATTTGTTTATCAACCTATACAGTTTACATGTGGAATAGTAAAAAATATTACATGTATCTCACATGTATGTGTTCTATATGTATGTTATATAAATATATATTCACGGTATGTTTTCATGTATTATATCTTTATATAAGTATATATGGACATGTATACAAATATATAACAAAAAACAGAGACAGTGTGTATATGTGTGTGTGTGTGTGTGTGTGTGTGTGTGTGTATAAAACAATGGTAGCATTTCACATTAATCAGGAAAGGATAAACTAATGCATGATGGTTACCAAACCATTTGCACTATAAAAAAGTGATCCCCATGTTATGGCTTGTATCTAGATGTCTCCATGCATGAGTCTCCATGCACTCATAGTTGGGGCTTTCGGGTGGTGGCTGGATCATGGGTGTGTGATACTGGGATTAAGGGTATGTGGTACTGGATTAGTCCACTTATTGGTTTGGCATTGCTCTCCGTGTGGCTGAATGGACTTATTGAAGACAAAAACCCTACCCTGCGTGTGGGTGACACCTCCTAAAAAGCTTGTAGCCAGGATGGAATATAAAGAGAAAAGGAGGCTTCCTGCTGGTGCTTTTCTGTCTACCCTGCCGTGGACTGTTTGTCCTCTGCTATGCCACTCTGCCATGCTGCCTTGCCTTGGAGCCAGCTGACGTGCCTGAAACCTCTACAAATTGTGAGCTAAAATAAACTTTTCCTATCTTTTACTCGTGGGTATCAGGTATTTTGTCCTAGCAATGAGAGTAACTAAGACATCCTATGTCATGTTATACATAAAAATAAATTTCAGAAAGAATAAAGATCTACCTTTGAATAACAATATTTCAAACTTGTAAAAAAAATGATATTTTTGTTAGAAATTCTTAGCAAGGCCAAAAATCACAAACCAAAAAGCACAAGCAGGTGCTCAATAAATACTTATTAAAGGAATTAAAAGATGGATAACATGTTTAGATTAAAGTTCTTAAAATTCTCACAGTTTAAACTATTATATAGAAAGTTAAAGGAAAAGCCACATTTAACAGATATTTTTTAACATATTTCAGCAAATTGATAATAAAAAAGGTGAACAACCCAGGTAAAATTGTCGAAGGGATTGGCAACAACAGACTTAGCAAAATAGTTGATAAATATTTGAAAAAATATTCTACCAAATAATCAGAAAATTGAAAAGTGAAACCAATGAGATATACTTAACACTTCAGATTAAAAGATATAAAGTGACAACATCAAATGTTAGGCATAATGTGGAGAAATGAGAATTCTCACAGACTGTTGATGGGATTATAATTGATTGAACTATTTCAGAGACCTCATTCTGTTCCCTACGAGGTCTCATAGAAAACCAGTGTTAGTTGGGAGATACCAGTTACAGACCCTCTAACCGGTTTTTACTTCTTAATCAACATAAAGTCCAAAGAAGTAATTTCCCTCACTTTTACCTCAATATTAGTTGAAATGAAATTATCAGAAAGACAAATCAAGAATTTAACACATACCTTACTTTTAGGAGAGTAAGAATCTCAGATATCCAGAGACTTGATGTCCTTAATCATTATTATATGTCTCACTCTTACAACATTTATGGTCTTTTTTAGGAAGTAAAAATCCATAAGATATTTTGCATCTTCTAACACAGGGGCATTAAGGATTGCCTTATATAGTGCATTCTGATTCATAGCTCTGTGTGGTTACTAGTCATCTAGAAATAATTCCTGAAAGCAATGTGACTCTTCAGAGTTTAACAAACTCCTAAATTGTTGACAAGAAAATATTTCTGGTTCCTCAGAATATGCTGTCAAGTGTTTTACCATTAAAACAAAACAAAACAAAAACAACAAAAAAAAAAACTTTATCAGAAGAAATAGATTGAACCATCTCATGTAGTAAAAATTTGGGCAAAGGTCATCCATGACTATTGAAATGTTTGTCAGAATTCTGTTTTGCCCCCTAAAACAACCAGTAGTTTATAATACTTATATAATAACAATAATCCTCTAGTACCCCATTTGTTCATCTAAAATAAGAGGTTTACACTACGTGTTATAATATTCCAGGATTTGCAATAAGACTGCCACCTTGCCTTTACTAGAGATGAAAGGAATTTACCAAGATAGATCAATTGAAAAAACTTTAATTATCCAGCTTCAATACGTCTATTTACAGTAGTTGTAAATTTTTAGACCACTGGAAGATATTTAACATTAACATAAATCTCACAGGACCATCTAAAAGAGCCATAAGAACCAGTTCCTTTGTAAAGAATAAATCATGATGCTGAAAAATTCAGTCATCCATCTTTAAAGTGAATACATATTTCCATATTATGAAAGGATGAAGATATATATATATATATATACACATATATATATACACACACACATATATATATATATGCATATATATATGCATATATATATAGAAAAATAGAGTAACATAGTCATCATACCTGTGGACACAATGTTTCCAAGTGATTGGCTGCAATTCTGACAATTTTAATTCCATCTTCATTTGTTGACATGGAACAAGCAAGATTTGCCACCTTAAATACAATTTAAAATAATGGAAATGTTTTAGATCATCAAGGAGATGCAGAAATATTTGTTATGCAGGATATGTTAAAGCATGTACTCATTCTCTGAAAATACAGTGACAAAATTCTAACAAATGTCACTGGTGTATATTTTATGAAAGAATTCAAAGACTTTTAAAACAACAACAAAAGGCTCTAGAGAACTGTTTAAAACAAAAAGAAAATGCTAATCGATGAAGCACTAAACCTTTTACAGTCTCTTGGTATCAACATCTAACCCATAATAAAAAGCTCTTAAGGGACTGGAAAAAATTATCTATGTATTGCATACTAATAAATACTTGGAATACTTTATGATTGTGGTTTAAGTTTGTAGTTGGTTTATTATTTCCCAGAGGTCTATTATGCATACTTAAGTTGCATTAAGCATGACTGTATCTTATTCATGTTTTATTCAGCATCAAATATACTTCCAAGCTGGACAAATAAAAGAAAATTAAATACTTTTTCCTGTTCTTGATATTCTATTACAACTTAATGGACACTGTTTGACATTCAAACAGTCAATTTGATTCAAGCATTAGTGACACCCAAATTTATTTTCTATTATTGCTTTTGAAATTTACATTCTCTTGCAGTAAGTATTCTTTTATGGGTGTTCTCTTAAATAATTACCATTATGTACATTACCTATATCCAGCATTTACAAATAGTTTCTTCATATCATAACCATGGGAAAAGGTGTGGAATTCTTTACTGTGAACCCCACTCTTGGTTAACATTTCTCTTGCTGGCAGAGTGACAGTTTATGTACAGAGAAATGTTTTCTCTGATCTACCAAATCCATTATTGTCTTTATCCCTGCAAGAAGTAGTTTTTCTAACATCTTTCCCTAACTTCTCTAATGTACCAGTCACTATGTATTAGTACTCAAAATATATTGTTGCAGAAAAACTGCACAATGGTTGCAAGGCTGCTGATGAACAACAAACATAACTTCGCATCACTATTTTAAGAGTACCACTAAATATTATTTATAGTTTTTGCTTTTTATAGCATTACTTTTAATATGTCAATAGTCAAACAACTTCTTGGTATGCATTTACATATAATAAAATAACAGCCATACATTATTTAACTGTGGAAGGGCGTTGTTCACGTTATTAATGTACACGGAAATGGCTTACTTGAAAAGGTCTTTTGTTGGCTTGAAGGTCACAGTGCCTCAACGTTCATATCTGACACATAATTAGTGCATTTGTGAATTATTTGAAAAGGGCAACAGTTTCTGTGGCCTTCTACCCAATCCTTTTCACTGATAGTGAAACTCAACAGTTTCATTGCTTTAATGCTTACTGTATCAATTTACACTATTCTTGTAGAAAATACCTGTAAATCTGAGTACTGTGTGTTTAAAGTAAAAAAAAAATTCATTAAAAACTCATCAGCTCTATTCTTTCATCAAATTAGAATAATGTTGATTACCTGAACCTTAAAATTATATAAAACTTAGTCCATGTAGAGAAATTTTTTTCAGTGTATCTTCTTTGTTTTCTCCCTTTAAAAAACATCATTTTTGTTCTGGACATTTGCTGTACATGACGTTTATTGCAAGCCAATTAACTGACTAACATAACATAAAAATTACCCTAAACACAGTTTAGGTTTAAATTAGCTGAGTTAATTTTTTACAAAACTATGAAATGAAAATACAAAATAACTGGAAGTTGCATTTTCTAGCCAAAGTGTTATATTCAATGAATGATCATACTAGCATTATTTGGTTCCCATACATACCTGAACTTCCCTTTACTATAACTGTTCCATATCGATTAAATATCTAGGTAATCACATGCTATTTCCAGACATGTGTTATGTTGTACAAACAAGGTTGAATTTATAAGACACCATAGCTAGTGTTCTGTGGCAAAGAAGAAAAAATGTAACAGAAATAAAATATCATCATATTTTCTAACTTAAAATTTCCAAATTTAAACATTTTCCAAAATCACATCAACATGAGAATGAAAGCCAAATTTTTTGCAAAAATAATTATTCCTAAATTCTGTATTGTGTGTCTCTTTAGGCAGTTGTGTATTTTCCTACGCACAGTACAAAGATAATTCCCAACTTGTCGAAGAAAACAGCATGCAAATAAAATATTTTGGAAATAGCTTCAGATATTTTGACATCTGATATCCCTTGTTTATTTAGATTTGACTATGTTTCAAAAATCTTGGAAACTAAGGCACAGGAAGGTTTTGGAGACAAATACATCTGAGTTTGAACCTGATTCCCACAATAAGCATGCTTCTAATACTGAAAAAGTTGTTAATTTCTCTGACCCTATTTTGTTACCTATAAAATGTATATGATACTACCTACCTTCCTGGAGGGTTTTGAGTGTTAAATGAGACAGTCAATAGAGAAGGCCTTATACCTGAAAGTCCTGATCCTGTATGAATTTCCATTCCTCTCATCCATCCCCTAACTAATGGGGAAAGGAGAGAACCTTCATTCTCTCAGAGGATTTATAGAATTAAAACATTAGGAGCCTGAAGAAATTAAATAAAATTTATAAACAAAGCCCAAACTCAATTGTTTACAAGAGCCATATAGAGATAAAAACACAAAGTTCAGATGTAGTTCAGTGCTGTAGCACAATGGTGGATCCCCAAGTAAAATGAGTATGCATGCCTTATCAAAAGGTATAACAACTCAGGACAAGACAGACCAGAAAAACTTAATTCGTTAGTCAGCCTAACAGTCTGTTGGATTTCTTTAGTTCATAGGTGGCCTCTGATCCTGCTAGCTTAATCGTCCATTGTACACAGAGAAAAACAAAAATCAAATAGAAGAAAAACACTCAAGCCAATCAATGGCAGGAAAACTCTTGACTAGGTATGCGTGTGTGTGCTCTTTATGCATGATTAATTAAAGTATCAGCAGAGGTCTCCTCATTGAAATGATTGAGCAGACTTTGTATCGATATTATGCTGTACTCTTAACCAAGTCTAAGTAAAGCGAGGTCTAAATTATCCAAAATAAACAAGAACAAAGACATTGGGTAAATTCACATATTCATTAAAAAGAAAGGCTATGGCAAAATATCTGTTCATTTTACCAGAAGATTAAATTATGTCATTAAAATTATCACCAATACTATTTCTAGTAAGTATGAAATGACACAAAACAAAAAAATCTTTAAACAGAAACATGTTATCATATCATTTAGAGGGGAGTGACATTTTCTATTAGTACCTTTATATTTTTAAATTTATGTATTTTTAACTTATTTTTAATTTTTAAAATTTTTATCAGTACATGTTTGTAGAACATAATGATTATATTTATTGTGGAAAGTAGGTACATGTACATAATGTTTTGGTATTTTTTTTTTGTTGTTACCGGGAATTGAACTCAGGACCTCGTGCTTGGCAGGCAGGCGCTGTGCCACTGAGCTATATCCCTAGCCTACATAATCTAATTTAATTCTTCTTATCCCCCTTTCTCTTCCTTTCCACCTCTCTCCCTCCATCTCAAGATCACCTTCGCATTTACCAAAGATCTATCTCCCTTTTTCCTGTTGTCTATATTTTCTTTCGTTTTTTAAATTATTTATGCTTTAGGTATCTCATATAAGAGAAGTTATGTGATATTTAAGCTGGATTCATTTCACTAAACATAATGGCCTCAAGTTGCATCCATTTTCCTACAGACGACTTAAATTTTTCCTTCGTTACTCCACTGTGTATAAATAATGCACTTTCTTTATCCATTCATTATAGATTGCCTTCAAGATTTAGGTAGCTACCTTTCAGGAAATTATCTAGATGTGGAACATCTGAGTTGAATAAAGTTTCTAGTTTTAGTTTTTTGAGGAATCTCTATACTGATTTCCATAGTAGTTGTACTACTTTATATTCCCACTAACAATGTAGAAGGGTTTCCTTTCCCACCCCACCCCCAAAGCATTTGGTACTGTTTGATTTCTTGATATTAGTAGTTCTTTGTGGGGTAAGATGGAATCTTATTGTGGTTTTAATTTGTATTCCTCTAATGGCCATAAATGTTGAACATTTCTCATTGGCCATTCATACTTCTGAGAAGTGTCTGTTCATTTTAGTTGCCCGTTTTTTATTGGGTCTTTTATTGGGGGAGTCTGAATTTTTGTGACTTTTTTTTAATATATTCTAGATATTAGTCCACTATCCAAGGAGTAGTTGACAAATGTTTTTTTCTCATTCTGTAGGTTGTCTATTCATTCTGCTGGTTGTGCATTTTATTTCTGTGTTAAATCTAGGTCTTAGATTTGAGCCTTTCCCCTCTGCACTAGTCCTTTGTGCTGCAAAATGTGTGTCAAATTCCAGATCTTCAAACTTGTCTGACCTTCCTGCTCTATATTGACTATAAAAACATCAGTGTACTTAAAAAGGCCTGACCAAACAGTGAACAATCTTGATGATGTTTGTTCGCCTCAACTAGGTTTTTGATTCATGCTCTGTATAACAATTAGTGTGTTTCTGACGTGTTTTCTACTTGCCAGACTTTGAATTTTTCTTTCTACTTGGAAGAAAGCATGATGCTCTTTACTCTTTTACCTATAATCTGGGGTGAGAAATTCCTTGCCCAAAAACCTGATGTATAGATCCCTGCATGTAAGGTTATTCTGTCCCTCACTCTCCATCAAATTTAGGAATATGGACAGTGCTGACCCAAAAGCATAACTCACTGGTGGTAGAAACAGGTACTCTGCCATAAAAAATGATAAACTGGAGTTATTTGTAGGAAAATGAATGCACCTCAAAACCATAATGTTAAGTGAAATAAATCAGATATGCAACATTAAATATGATCTGGTTACTCTTATATGAGAAAAACAAAATATAAATAAATTAAAAGGCAAAATAGGGGCCGGTGAGATGGCTCAGCGGCGTAAGCGCCTGCCTTGCAAGCGTGAGGGCCCGAGTTCGACTCCCGGATCCCACATACGAAAAAGGGGCCGGTGATATCACTCAGCGGCACGGGCGCCTGCTGGCGCGCAAGGTCCTGAGGTCAACCCCCGGTACCCACAAAAAAAAAAAAAAGGCAAAATAAAAGATAGATAACAAGAAACGGGGAGATAGATATTTTACAGAAGGAAAGGGGACCAAGTGATGGAGGGAAGGGGGTGAAAAAGGAATTAAGATATGTCATACACATGTGTCAACTTCCCACAATGAGTATAATCATTATGTATTCCAAACATCCACTAATAAAAAATTTTTAAAATAGAATAAAACGTATTTTGAACTTTGGACCTATCTCAGTGATCCTTAATAAATCTTCCATCCTACAGGAAAATTCTGCTTTTCAACATTAACTATTTCTAGTCTAGTAAAGAGATTCTATTTTTTAAAGTATTGAATACTAGAGCGTGCCATATTTTAACATTCCAATATCAAGTTTTATCTGAACTCTTATGAGTTCTGATAGTCCTCTCAGTCATCTTAGACAATTGAAATGGAATCTTTGTCAGGAACAAATACAGTATTTGGACAGCTGCTTATCACACATCACTCAGTCTGTCACTAAGAAATTCTCTTACTGTGATACGATTTTTCAAGAACAAGAAAACAAGTTTTGATGTTTGGTGAGATTTCTGTTCTTGTGCATTCATTGTTTTTATATAGTTCACATAGTTAATTGTAATATCATGTCATCAAGTATTCTAGCTCTCAGTGGAACAGAAATGTCATTGTCTCATTTCACACATTTTCCTCACTGGCAGATGGTAATACATCTCCGGTGTAAACACTTCTAGGGATAGAGAATTTACTGTTTTGCAGGACATCCTATTCCAATTGAAGGATAATCAAAATTACATTATGAAGCTCTTCTTTATTAGGATGTAAAATCTTCTTCAACAACTTTCTCATAGTAGTCATAGAATGCTGGACCAATAGAAAGTTTCTATCAATAGTCTACTCGTGGGGTAAGTGAGATTGTGAAAACAACAGAATCGCCAGTGAGTAGCTATTAAACAGAAAAGTCTAGTTCCCTTTTAGCCCCCATAGTGGAAGTAGAGTGGATGTATAATTAGATTTTCTAAAGTCCTGTCCCACCAAGGTGATTCTGATATGCCATCTACCCTCCCCAACACACACACACAAAACCACAACAACAACACACTAGTACACACTTGGACTTTGGTTGACTTTTGTTTATTTGGATAAACATTCCTTCTTGAAGACTAGTGTAATGGGGTGAAAGTCTGGAAAAGTTTGATCTGAATATTTATGGACAAGTCTGGGAAGTCATACAAAATTTTCACAAATGGGAGATAGGAAAAGACTTAAACTGCTACTTGAGAAATAGAAAAAGGTTTTAAAATCAGAATATCCAATAAAGAAGAAAATGAAGTACACAGGAAAATTTCTGGCTGTCCACTCAGAATCCACTCCTCCTCCATTAACAACACTTGAATTTTCCTTTGGAGAACTGCTCCCTTTTCCTCTAATGTAGTGGAGTGAAGTCAGGGTGTGACTGTCAGTCAAGCATCCTAGTTCTCTCCTAGTCCTAAACTGTGTCTGTTCAGCACTTCCTACTGCCTACAGTCCTGGAATAATCCTGGTCTCTTCCCAGTCTCAGCTTTCTCCTTTCATTATGTCTTTACTTAGATGCACTACCTTGTGTCTTTCAGCTAAGTCTTTTTCTACTCAAATAAGAAACTCGTTTTCTCATGTATCAACCAAAGAACCTTGACTCTTAGTACTGAACCAGAAATTTATACACCAAGAATGTATTAATTTTAAGTGCCTACTTTCATCAGTGTTAAAAGCTGGTAATGCTGATCTGTAATTATATCTGTGGAAAGCACCTTCTAATCAAATGACTGCCCCTGCATTTAGCTAACTAGAATGTCCTAGTCATGCAATGCACAGAAAGAAAGAATGCAATGTCTGAAGTTTTGAACATATAAACAAATGTGTTTATATTTGTCTTCTCTTTGATATCAAACCCTTCAATGCTTATGAGAAATTTTACCCGTGTAATACAAAAGGACATCTAGTTCTTGAGGAAAATAACTTACATTTTAAAATTTATCTTTCTGTAAGGTGGTTATTCTGACAACCATCCCTCACAACACCTTTTCAAATTATACTTATACTTCGGGGCTGGGATCAAACACAAACTTATTATAAAGGCTTTTCAGATACCCCAGATCAGAATTAGTAGCTCCAATCCCCACACTCACAATTATAGCACACACTCATTTTCCATAAACTCATGTGGCTATCAAAGTTGAGATGCTCGGGAGTAAAATAGAGACCATTTTAAAAATTTTTTCATTATGCAAAATATCCTGAAAATAGTAAGTATTTAGTCTATATAAATGAATAAAAAGAATAACTTATTTTTGTCCATCTGGATCTGAATCATCATGAATATAAATTATTTTCTATTAGGTTGAAATTAATACGGATGAATTGTATTTTTTAGAAGCCTGAGTAAAATTTAATTTGTTCATTAGAGCTGTGACCTTCTTCCACCCCTTGTCCCTTAAAAAGTTCCTAAATATCTATAATATTAGCATAAAGTATTATCGCTTTATATTATGGAGGAAGATACAATACCTTAGAAAAGAAAGTCCTTGGGTTATTAAATTTCATTGCCTTAAGCTGATTTCCACCTGACTGTGTATGTTCTTTGGGAACATCAAGATATGACAAATCTGTTGCAAATATGTAAATGAATACAGCAAATCATTGAATGAGGATGCTAAACAACCTAGCTAAATGGGTTTTTAAAAATTCCTAATGTAGTATTTACAGAACAGATTTAGGCTTCTCCCTCAATTTAGGAAAAAATAAGATTCACAAAAGTTTGTGAGGAGGCATAAACAAGAAAAGAGGGGTCTATATCTTTTAGCATATGAATAAGTAGCAAAATTGTAAAGTCACTGGCTAACTCACTAATAGAAGGAACACTAGAAGTTCTTCAGGTTGGTGGGAGATATTGAGTCAGACTAGATATCTGTTTGATGGTTTGAATTGGTTTGCCGTAGAGATACATAAGCAGACATACGAATGCACAGTTAGGCATGTAGTTAAAGCAGGTCGATAGAGGGGAGATTAATTAGGTCATTAGCTTATCAGTGGTAATCAGATATGATTGTGTAGGGAAGAAGTATTCTTAAAAGAATATGTAAGATACAAATAATTGTTAGGCAGAAAGAAAAGGAAAATCCTAGAGTGAGACAAAAAAAACATCCAGAGACAGAAGTTATTCACAATAATGTGGTATCATGGGGATCAGGAGAGGAGTGTTTCAAGGAAATGCTATCAAATATCAAATACTGAGAGGTGAAGTGAGTAATCCTTGAAAATATCCATTGATTCATCTACCCAGAGAGCCCTGATAATTGTTCTTAGAGTGTTTAGCTGAAATGATGGTTACACTAGTCTTGCATGGCCAGAGGACTGTGGGTGGTTAGGGAGCCCCATGAATATTGTAATTCAAAGCAGAGAGCAATAGGTTACCTAGGTAGTACTTTCTCATTCTCACATCTATCTACTTCTTTTGAGTCTTCCTGTCAATTATTTTTTGAACAATATACTTTGCTTGTTCTTCATGCTAATTATGTTTTCTAGCAGTCTTATCTTTTTATTGTTGCCTTCAGTCTTAGCCTTATTGTCAACAACTGTGCTTTCTCTACAATATGTTCATCATACTGCAGCCAATTTTTTTCAAATGCAAATAAGATTTCAATATCATCATCTCCTAATTACCACATAATTTTCCCTTTGCTACAAGGCCCTGGATTGTCTGCTCACGATTCATTATTGATCTATGTTTACTTTCTTAGCTTTAGTTATATAAACCTACTTTGATATATCAATCTTTACTTCTGTCACAGGACATTTGCACATGCTATTCTCTCTAGCCAGGAATGTTCTTTTCTTCCATTTTCACTGCTACCCTCATACCAATTAGATCTGCTTAATGGTTATCCATCACAACTCAGCTCAAAAATCATTCCTTGGAAAGTTTCTCAGTGTCAATATATCCACCTTATCGCTAACATCTCCATTTACTTAAGTCAAGTTTTTCCTTCATAATAGATTCTCATTTTGTAATTATATATTCACTGGTAAGTATATTTCATTACAAGTGTCCTTTTCCCTGTTATATAACAGTAGGGATCTCTCATATGTCTGCTCATCATTTGGCTCACAGTACATGACATATGGTAGCTAAATAATAAACATTTCTTCAGTGAATGAATACATGCATGGGTGGATGAGTCAGTATGCTTAATATATAATTTTCTTAAATGAAGATGAGGGGCCGGTGAGATGGCTCAGTGGCATAAGCACCTGCCTGGCAAGCGCCAGACCCGAGTTCGACTCCCGGAACCCACATACGACAAAAGGGCCGGTGATACCGCTCAGCGGCACGGGTGCCTGCTGGCGCACGAGGTCCTGAGGTCGACCCCAGGTACCCAAAAAAAAAAAAAAAAAAAAGAAGAAGAAGATGAAAAAGAGAGAAAGAAAAAGGAGGTTTGAGGGAGGAGTCAGCAGCAGAAATTCAGGACGAGAGAGAAAAGTGGGTGAAATTTCACTTTGAAATTCATTGCAATATTCCACAAAGCCTTATACAGCTGGACTTCAAAGAAAAGTAGCTTGTTTTTCTCCCAGTCTGGCCATCATACTTAACTAGACTTGTGGGTGGGTAGCTTCTTTCAAGTTTTACTTTCACTTAAGATATCAAATTGAGAACTACTGAATAGCTACCAAAGTAGCATTTAATTTATTTATTTTTAATCAAATAAAATAATTCTTCAAAGGGCCCAAGGTGGCTGCCAAATACTGCTGAGTGTGGCAGATGGAACAAGGTGCAATAACTCCTGTCAACAAAATCAGAAGCTTTAGAGTTCTTTCAGAATATAATATTCATTTTGCTTCTAAGGAAGCCCAGCTCAGAGGTGTAGACCTAGGTCTGAAAAGTTTTAAAGTGGACCTGTGCCTTCCCCATGTCGGCATCCAAGTGACCTTTGGCTAAACATGCCAGCCTTTCATTTTTCCTAGTGGAGCAATACTCTTCTGTTACTTCTGGTAGGAAGAAGAAATTAACATGAATTATGAATTCTGTGTGATATTGAATGAATAAAACTATACTGTATAAATACATAGCAAGGTGTAGGAAAAAATTTTATAAAGAAACAAATATTGATTACGCACCTGTTTTGTGGCCGTGGAACTGCCAGGGAAAGTAAAGAAGTTAAAGACCTTGAAAGTGAATCTCAAGCAGCACACTCTTTTTAAAGAGTATGAGAGGAGGTCAATCTCTAAGGCTGCATCCTCTAGATATGGCAGGACACTAGAAGTAAGTGAGCTTCATAGAGGACATTACAGTCAGGATGGGCTGTCTCACGGGAGAAATTTTTCCAAGGAACTTCAAATTCTCTTGGATCGTGCATTTCAAATGTTCCCCAACTTTATGAATCCTAAATCACACAACACTCCCTGATAAATTTGCTAATGTGACCTTTGCCTCTACTTCTGTTTGTCCATCTATAAGTTGAGAAATACATTGATTTTAGTTCCAGGCCTCCTTCCATTTTAATCACTGTATTTTATTTTGTATATAACTGATAACAAAATAAAGGAATTAGACATAGAAGCAGAGCTATCATGGAGTTTTATCAAGTTAAATATAAATTTATAAATAACATATTAGCTAATTGAATCCAATTATGTAATAAAAGAATAGTAATAGAGCAAGACAATGTGGTTTATCCCAGAAATAAACAAATAGTTCAAGATCAGAAATCTAACAATAAAATTTCTGTTTTAACAGATTTCAATAGATTTTGAAAAAGCATTTTGTAACAGTATTATGACTATTGTTATTAGAATAAAACACAACAGAACAAAATAATTAACCTTAGTAATCTTAGAAACTAATTTTAAAAAGAAAAATAAGCATTTCCACTATTACTGAGGTTAATCAATATTTTACTCAATGTGTTAGTCAATGTAAATAAATCTAAAAAATAAAAGATGGCTACAAATACTGCAAAATAGAGAAAATCATTTTTATTCTGAAGTAGCAAAATTGTCTACCTAAAATATGCATGATTATCTGAAAGGCTGTTGTTATTACCAAGTATTCAGTAACTCGGGAATATAGGATTAATAATATAAATTATTTTTCTATACATCAGCTAGAATCAAAACAAAAGTTTTAATAACATTTGTGTCATAATAGGAAACATTACTAATGTTATAAATTTTATAGCAACACATATCTATTATAGAATGAGCATAATTATAGCTATATTTATTAATTTCTCTTAATTATGTTAAAAATGGTAGAATGAATATGGAGAAGTAGCATATTCCTGGATGGGGAGATTCAATATTTTAAAATACAATGCCGGCTCTCACTAAATTTTTCTATTAGTAGATCTATATTGAACTTAGGTTAATTTTAATGTGTGGCTGGAAAAATATATGAAAGACTAGCAAAGAAGATTAACATAAAAAAAATTGAGGGGAAAATATAACACACTAGTAATTAAGCCACAGATATTTAGTGTTCTTCAAGGCAATGGGAAAAAGTGTTGGTGATGGCTCATTTGACTACTTCAAGAAAAAGAGTTCAATGTATGTAAAGGGACCTACAAATGTCAAATATTAAAAATCTATAAAAATACAAAGATAAGCAAAAATGTTTTACATATAACCAGAAATTATTCATAGTATAAATAGCATCTAAGCATCAATTAGGAAAGGATGACATAATAAATGGATAGAGTATTTAGATCGATACTTCACACATGAAATACGTTGACCGATGAAGTTTTGCAAACTACCTCTTGTTCCAGTATGCAGGAAATGCAACTAGAACAAGAAAACGACCCTTTCTGCTTCTCAGATTAGCAATATTTTCAAACTGATATTTCTAGTGTTGCTCAGGGAGTGGGAAAGCAATTGGAAGTCATGTGGCCAATGTTTCAGAGGGCAAATTAGCCTCATCTGTGACAATTCAAACTATGCAGAACTGCAGCCATATAACTGAATCTGGCCTTCAGAAATACTCGATATATGAATAAATATACAGACACAGGGAAACTTTATTTGTAAAAGAGAAGAAGAATCTTAGTATTTTTCAGTAAAGCGTAAGTTACCTAATTCTGTAAAATGTGAGATAAAAATTTTTGCTGATATACAATACATAAAGTTTATAATTTTAATTACTGTTTTCTTATTGACACAATATTTGTAGATACTTCTTTGGTACAATGTGATGTTTTGTACATTAGTATTGGAAGTAATCATGTACAATGTTCATGTTTATATTGGAAGTAATCAATTCTGAACAATTATCCATTACCTTAAACTTTAAAAATTTTTATGTAATACATCAAGTTCTTCTCTTCTATTTTGAGATATATAATGCGATACTTTTAATTATATTCACCTTCTGTGCACTAGACCACCAGAACTTACTCCAACTGTACAACGATAACATTGTGTATAATTTTAAGCAGAAATATTCCAGAAGGTATGCAAAGTGTGGTTATATTTGAAGTTTTTTACAGTTATGTATAAATGAAAAAATATAATAAATCTCAACGATTATATTTGGTTATAGATGGGAAAGGAAGTCGGATTGCTATTTCTATGAAGAGAAACTTCCTCTTTTAAGTATTTCTATATTGGCTAAAATTTTCTTAGTATATATTTCACTTTATTAGTACTTAAATTAGCTTTCTAATTTATGAAAATAGTGATTGAGGAAATAGTTCTATATGTATTGACATAGAAACACATGAATGACAACTAAAGAGGAATGCATAATGCTCCCACTTATTGGAGATGTTGGGTTTGTTTGCATTCATGTGTTTGCATGCGTGAAATCTGACATGATCCTCATCAAAAATAGTAATTTAAATCACTGAAGAGAATCAAACTAATTTTGACTTTTTTCATACTTGTAAATATTTAAAATCTGGCTTATATAATGGGAATGAATGATTTTTATAATCAGAAAAAGCAATAAAGTTATTTTTATTTTAAGAAAATAAACTTTCTTTACCTGCATACGAACTTTTAATACTAATCCAGAAGATTGTAGTAATCATGACACTTAGTGCGAAACTCTGAACATTCAAAACCATTTAAAATAGGGTTTCCAGAATATATATATACATACATATATATATATATATATATATATATATATGCTAAGTCTTTCTTAGAGTAATATAAGAAATACTGCTAAGTATTTCATTATCTCCTACACTGTTACATTTTAAGTGATTTTTCACAAGTTTGATTGATAATTCACAACAGGGGAACCAGGCACTCATTTTCCTTGTCTTTACTATAATGGAAAAATAAGTAAATCAAAGTTTGTTGCCAATGACAAACTCAGCCCACCCAAAACTGATCTTAGTAGTGAATTAAAAGTCAATGTATTTACAGTGTGAAAAAAAATTATGTAGCGTGTGTGTGTGTGTGTGTGTGTGTGTGTGTGTGTCCATATCTGACTGTCTGCAATAGATACAAGGTAATTGTTTTCATGACTGAGGAATTATAATATGGTTCTATACTACAGTCTTTTTCTTATCTCACCCACACCCTCCAGTTGTATTTAAATTTGTATCTGAACTTCTTGTTCTTCTCAAATGAGTCATTAAAGATGAAAATATTCATTTCCTAACTAGGCATTTGTCAGTGTTGTTCTGGAAAATAGGCATCAGTATGCTGTTTCGGTATATGTCTTCACAAAAGAGACAAATGAGATGCAAACAAACACACAAACGTACACACATGCACACACAAGCACAGGACTCATATATGTTTGATTATTACAGTATTGCTTTCAATAAATTATGACAAATATATGTTCTATAGCTCAAATTGTTCTCTGAAATATAGACTATGCAAGAGTCCCATCTTACCAAACACATTTTCTTTTATTGTGGAACACTATATAATTGTTTATGAATACACATACTACACATTGGTATGTGATGTAAATTATAAAGATAAGACCAGCCAGACAGTTTCTTCAAGGTCTCTCTCTAAATTAAGCTATTATTCACCTCAGAATTACTACTCAAAGGATAAATGCATGTGCCAACTAAATTTAATATAATAAATAGCACTAAATAAAATTCATTTAATTATCAAAGAGACAAAAGAAATCTGATGTATAAATTAAAGACAAGATCAGGTGTCATTTCCTAAACTAGTGTTATATTTTGTTGTCTGCTGAGGTCAAGCAATAATATGAAGCATGCAGGCCCAAGAAACTTTTATTAATGGGATCATTGTGTAAAAGGCAGATGTCAAAAATACTATTATTAGCTTTCATTATTCTTGAAATGGGCATCAAATTTCAAAACAATTTTATCATCAGTAACCTAATTTATCATGTGGCAGAAAGAGAACTGATGTTCTTAGAGACAAAAAATGAATTAAAGACAACGTACATTTTCAGCGACTTTAATTCTGAACCAAAAAAACATGTTTTTTACACACTGTTCTATTCAAATGTAGTTTTAGAAACTGAAGGTGTCACACATTGAAAAATTAATTGTAAACTTTCTGTGTATGAATGAGACAGTGAAGATCACCTAATTCCCAAACTAATTGAGACACCCACATCCAGATACATTACTTATTTTCTCAAAGAGCAGGCCTTATAGTAGAATGACAGCAATCAATTAATTAGAACTTTCTGTTTTGGATGATATCAGAACAATAATCTGTGAAACTGTTTTTATTTTTTCCTGGAAGATATCTACTTATGTTATGAGAAAAATAGGCAGACAAAACTGACAACTTTAGTATAATTATAATCCCAGAGACAAATCATTATCTCTAGGTATATATCGCCTGTAGTAAGACAAATTGAAAGAACAATGTGTGTGTGTGTGTGTATGTGTGTGTGTGTGTGTGTAGCAGTAGTGAGATAAGCATAATTGTGTATGTGTGTATAACGACCAAAGTCAAAGCTGAAAAATCAGTATACTACCATTAATTACTATGATTTATGTATCCACTCATTCTTCAGTTCTCTGGACCCTGGAAGACCTCCTTGAATGTCTTCTGGATTTAAATCATATGATAAAATGTGGGATGTAGTTAATTTGTCATATGGGATGGAAAGACTTAGCCCCTATAATTTGACAGGAGCATAAGCCATTAAATGTTTAATCTTAACCACCCCTGTTATCTCTAAAATACAAAAATATTGGGCCCATACTTGGAGTTGAGAGTGTTACTAGAGGATATAAGAGATTTGCCATGCAATCTTGGTAGTATTTTTTGATATTTTTAATGGTTCAGAATAGCACTAGAAGGGAGAAGGGAGAAGGGCATAGAGAACTTGTTTTACTAACATTTTATAACTAGAACAAACCAATATATTAATTCTGTTTATACAAGTTTAACCTGTGAAGGCCTTGAAGACAAATCCATTTTACTCATCTTTTGCTCTCAGACTTTGCAAGCAAGAGATGCTTGTAAAGCATGTTGAATTGAGTGAATTTAAACCAATATTGTAAATAAAATATTTTCCTCAAACATTTGTGGATTTAGCTGTTGTTGTTAGCCTTCTGTAATTAGGTCAAACAGAGATATTTGTAGAGAAGATAATGTGAAAAATATTTGGGAATATTATGAAAAGACTACCTTGTAAAAAGTGTATGAATAGGAAACACAAAAGTTTTAATAGATAGCAATGTTACAAGATTTCAGATAAAAGAAATCAAAAATTCCTGGATAAATTAAAACTCTATTTAATAAATAATGAATAGTCTAATGGAAACTGGAAAACTGTTACTTTAAAAACCGGGAGTTAAATTATGATATTCCATTTCTACCTCCATAACACTATTTTCTGGTTTTAGGCGTTTTCAACTCTTATCTAGTAATGTGAAACTTGACTCAAAATCCAAGAAAATAATGCTGCAGGGAGGGCAGCCCTCATACATCAGCCACATGGTGCCACATGGCTGCAGGAGCCAGGGCTGGATGCTTCCCAGCTCTGCTTCCTGGCCTTGGATCAGAGCCACAGGAGGTGGAGGAGTGTAGCATCATCTTATGCAGTTCCTGACCCTTTTTCAGGAGCTTGGCTTGCTTGCACTGCACCTGAAGCCTTTCAAAACACTGTCAGGCTCACCCATGGGATAAAGCAATCCCACAGCATTCTGGCTTTGCTCAGTGTATATGGTTTTGTTCCAAAAGTGAAGAGACAGGTTGCTTCCTTTCCGAGCTTTCGAGGGCACAGACTGGGCTTTCCTCACCTATGAAATGGTAACCTTAATAAATACCTCCCCCTGGAACAGAAAGGAGAGTACAAAGTACCCTGGATCCTTAGTAACCAGAACCAGAGAATGCCAAATCAAGGCGCAGTCTGTTTTCCACTGCAGCAGTTAAGAGTCCTACCTCACCTTCAGGCTCTCACTAATATGGATTCCTCTTTCTTGCCTGCCAGACTTTGGAAGGCACACCGGCACCTAGTACGTGCCTCTCCTGTTGGCTAATTAACATGAATGGGCAGCTGTCTTCCCTGCACAAAGGCTCAGCCATGACTGGATTACTTAGGGGCTCATTCTACCATTTGTCCAGGCACAGTGTTTCTCTTTCTTCCAGAAGCCTGCCCTTTGGACCCTTATTGCTCATTATCACCTCCACAAGTGGAAAAAGACAAGACTGTCAGCTGTGCCGCTTCTCACATATTCAAGAAAAAAAGCTTAAGTCTAAGCAACGCCATTCTAGGCTTCTTGTGCAGAGATTTTTAGCTCGGCAGAATCCCTCTTGTGATCTTTCTTCATAGTATCACCCCACATGCTGAATTATCTTATTACGAACTGGAAATTTTTCCTGCAAATGACTTGCTTTCACATTTGCTTTTTAGACATCTCTAAGGGTCACTGACAATTTAAGTGAAATTCTTGATGTCTCTCCCCACACATTCTGTTCAGCCAATTAATTTCCAATGGATGTTTTCCCCTCCTCTTCTAGGAATAGACTTCAAAATCTATTGTTCTTTCTTCTCACATAAACGCACTAATAACAGTCCCTACTATCTTCCTGCATTCCTTTTCCATACCTAGGTCTCTTTTCTTTTTTTTTCTATGCTCATTCCATCATCTTCTCTTTTCTTAAACTGAACTCAGTCTCCACATAATCAATGTATTGCCATAGTCTTCAGGACCTTTCTGAATTCCCCAGGCTACATCTATCAATTGTTGGACTCTGAGCTACCGTATTATTCCTCTGTCATATTATCTTATCATCTTCTATTCTCTCCACACAATTTCTTCCTCACCAATTATTCTACCTTTCCCTCACATTTTCCTTCACATTTTGTTCTCTTCACAACACTGTCTCTATGACGTATAAAATATAACATATAAACAATATGGATTATTTTCTCTGTATGTTTTAAATACATCATGTTTAACTGCTTTCTCTGTTAGTGAGTAATTTATTTCCTGTTGTTGTGTTAATACAGTCTGTGAGCCAGGGGCTAGTTTTACATCTATATTTAGTGAATTCAATAGTAGCCTGTTTTCTTATAATGCAATAAGTGTACTGGAAATCACTGTTTTGGGAGTTATGATGTCCTGAGGGGCAAGTTTCCAATAATGTAACAGATTAGTTAAACTGTAGAAAAGGAATTAATTATGACTGCTCATCCTGCTAAATTTTAGGAGTTTACAGTGAGTGTTTAAAACAGATTTGAAAAATTATATTACATTATTTTAATATCTGAACTCTAGAGATTGTGACTACTTTTTTAGTAGGTCTAGTAAAGCACTCAGGTTTTCCCTGGATTTGTTAACAGTCCCTACCATCGTTTCTCTATGAAACGTTTCTCTATGAAACGATGGTTTCTCTGTGAATACGTGAAGGAGTATGATTTTTAAAAAGGAGAAATGGTAGTGTGGATATGGGGATCAAGACATAATGAGCTTTCTCTACTGTTATCTTGTTCTTTACTTAGAACATCTTTCATGAAGAGGACTAATCCCATATGTCTAAAAGCTTCATTTTCAACCTAAAGTAATCCCTTCTAATATGACATAGTAGTAGAAACAAATAATATATTTTAGATTATTACTCAATATTTATAAATTCAAAGCCTTCTATCTATCCACTCGTTCAAACTTTCTGGGAAAAAATTAAAACTTGAAGTACCTATTTAGAAGTCAGTCTTCTATGTATGCACTCTGCTTTGGGAGTTCATAACTATCTTAAGAAGACATAATGGAGGGCCAGTGAGATGGCTCAGCGGCTTAAGCGCCTGCTCAGCAAGTGCGAGGGCCCGAGTTCGACTCCCGGAACCCACATACGAAAAAGGGGCCGGTGATATCGCTCAGCGGCACGGGCGCCTCCTGGCGCGTGACGTCCTGAGGTCGTCCCCCCGGTACCCACAAAAAAAAAAAAAAAAAAAAAAAAGACATAATGGTAACAAGAATTATTCTAATCCTGTGTATCACTTCCTAGTGAAATAAGCATATATGTGAAAGCAGAAATAACCTTAATAAATTTACCAAGTCTGAGTTTTACCTCAGAGATGTTACTTTTAATTCATGCCTGTAGTTACATAAGTCACTTTTAATTCATGCCTATAGTCACTCATTCCTGAGTAACTAGAAGAGACTTTCCACAAATTCTGTCACACTATGAATGAACTAGTTGCATGTATACATACACATATTACTTTAAATATTCACATAATGACTTTAAAGAAATATTCTCTTCATATAAAACATTTAGAAAACACAGTTAAATATTAAAGAGTAAATGTGTATTATCAGTATAGAAGTTGGTTCCCCCAATGATTACCATCATCTTCTCTCTTTTTCCTTTGCTGCCATACTAATGCATACTCTAAAAGCTCCCATCAGGTTCCCTTTTCAGAATGGCTGCACCCATCTCCAAACTGCTGGCAACGTCTGCATCTGACCACTCATGGCTTATTCCTTGGCAGGAACTGCCCTTAGTTGTGAAAACTACCTTCCCCGAGGCCATGCACATGACAAGCTGATCTAGTGAGAGAAGGCTCCAGCCTTCTTGCCTCGATTTGTGACACTTTGTGATTCACAATTTGTGACAATTCTGTTGAGCACTCTTCCACAATCTAGAACAGATGAGGCGAGTTGAGGTAAGATCTCAGTTACAACATTACAAACTTATTTCTTGTTTTATCCAATCATACTTTCCTCCCTTCTTTAGAAGTTCCTCTCTGAAAATCACTCCCCACTGTTGGCAATAGTCTGTATCAAAATGTTTCTAGGAGACCCAATTTAAGAAAATCATAATACCTAGAACACAAAATACTCAATATTTCTTTCTCCCTATTGCTAAGGCTTGACCATGCACCAATAAGATTGTATAATTCCCCCAGGGGAGAATTTTGTTCTCCACTAGCAGCCAAGATTTACTGGAATATATACTTTTTATATTTTCTCTTTTGTCCCCCTCCCACTCTGAATGTATACAGGACACAGAGGGCAGCATTCATCTTAAGACCATACAGACAAAATCTAACACACCAAGGATCCAAAAAGAACCCAGATCCTAGAAAACATCACTGAGCAAATTAATTTATGCAGCAATCATCAATCCCTAAATTTTTTGTTCTGTAGGGAAATGTTTTAAAAACTGATTGCCACGGCCAAGTGCAATTTTTAAATGATACAATTAAAAAATCACTATATTTAGAAATGTAGGTGTGTTTGAATACTAGAGTGTAATGTACAGCAGCAAAAAGAATGAATTGTTTTACAAATGTTAAGTTGTGGCCTAGCCATAGATTATATATACATGTACAGTTGATGAAGCCATCAAATTTGTGAAGCTCCTTTATAGAAAAAGTATTCCTGTTATGGCATACTGCATATTATAAAAATGGGCACCTAATACATATTTTATTCCACATGATCTCTTCAAAAAACAAGTCTAAAGCTCTTTCCACCAAGAAGTAGCATGGTGTTTCATCATCTTGAATCTAGGCACAGGATTATGACTGCTCCTAACCTCCTCCCAAAATAACCACTCTTCAGACCTTTATCTCCATAGATGAACTTTCCCTTTTTTTCAAGTCCATGTAATTGATATGCTTCCTACCTCTTTTCTGAAATCTCAGGCAGGTATTAAAGTATATTACAGCAGTTACGCAGGAAAAAACAAGGAATAGGGAATAACAAAGCATACTAGATCTATCTCATTTATATAACCTAATACCAAAGATGGACACAATAAAAGAGACACTCTCTTCACAGAAATTGTCAAAAATAGGAAAGAATTGCTGTTTGGGGACATTAGATTTTAGGATGATTTATTATGCATCATTAGATAATATGAACACTTGTTGTTTATCTTAGTTACTATCTGATCTTCTGAAAAAACAGTTTCTTAAAATTTGAACTGATGAAAAACTTACATTTATATAAAACACATTTAATATGTAACCACTGCTTGTTTTCACTGTGGAAAAATACTGACAGAAATTCTTTAGGAATAGTTTGTTAGTTGGTATAATCCAGGACTCTCACTGTAGAATTGTATTTGCCAAAATGATAAGAGTCAGCATTATTGTCCTTTTGTTAAAAGTATTTCAAAATGTGTGACAAATGTTTCTTATAACCTATAGGCTTCTCATTCCGTGCAGGAACTCTGTAAACAAAGGAAAACTAGAGCATAACACATTTGGAGTCATGAGTAAAACTTTAAAAGTGCCAATTCTAGGGTAAGTTTTAATTTGTGCCTATTGCCTCTTGGGAAAACGGACCTTGGTAGGTAAACAGACAGCAGATAGTCCACACTTAAATACCATGATAGGTAGGTAAATTGCAACAAAAGTAAAGAAAATTGCTTATTTCTGCATGATCTCTGTATCAGGCTCATCTCCTGAACTTCCCATAGTAATTTAAATTGCAGTAGTCTGAGATAATAGATAACTGAAATTCTCATTTCTGTTAGAAAAGTCTGTAATAAAACTGTGGATATTTCTTTAAAGCACACACATACACACAAACACACCTCATATCAAATCTTACAGTCCCTTCCCTCCTCCCAGAAAATATGACTAGGTCATTTAAGCAATACCTGAATCTATTCACAGAAAATCAGCAGGGCAGGTAGAAAATTATTCACCCTACACTCCAGTTGTGCAGAATGTTGCAGGGTTTGAATTGCTGCCAATATATTTGGCATTGGCATACCTCCACTTTTCAATTTGCTAGAATGCACTTAACCTACCACTGCTGTTCAGTGTACTATAACTGTAATACAAGCTCCTGTATGTTTACCTGAGCACAACTATTCCCTTGGCTAGAAACACTTCCAAACAGGGTGATAAATATAAATGCCTGCCATTTCCAAAAGCACATATAATAAATATTCTGAAATACTTTGAAAACCCACATTTAACAATAGGGTTTTGTGACTTAAATTAGGGAATAAGGACAGGAAGGACTTTATTAGCACACAATTAAGCCCTTAATTTATTTCTGTAGTGACATCCTTGCAGGATTTCTTCTTTAACATGAAAAATTAAATATTTTGGGTGTTGAAAGCCTTACTTTAGAATCTCAGAATACCAGATAAATTCTGGTGATTACTGTAAATCATTTGTTATTAAATCAACTGTTCAAGCAGACTATTGAAAGGATCTTTTCAAATGTCCCATATAAAAGGAAGCTTACATATATAGCTAGGAAGATAGATAGACTAGATAGATAGATGATAGAAAAATACATATACAGATGTTGATAGATGTTAAAGATACATATAGAGAGATGCAGTAATAACAAAGATTAGATTGTAACACAGCCAAGCTGTCAGTATACCAGTTATCTTAAAGGGAATAACAAATTATCTCAAAATTATAGTACCTTAAAACTGTAGTCATATATTTTGCACTATAAACTTGTAAATCTTGCCAACAGCAATTGTGAGTCTACTTTGTTCTCATACCAAACTAAATTTTATTTCCAAGTAGAAAATATCTTTTTCCTTAACTGTATGCTGATCTCAATCGCGTATATTTAATCTTGGGCATGAAGACAGCAACTCCGCTCCTCTAGGTAATTGAAGACCTTGTTTGGTTCTGGGAACACGATATTAATGTAGTCCAAATATTCATTCCTTAACCGACTCTACTCCTTATCAGCTTTTATTATGGAACTTGAAAACTCAGCAAGCATAGTTATATTGACATCATAAATTCTAAATGGATGTCTCCTTATTTTTGGTGTAGCTAATATTAACAAACCATTCAGATAGGACAGGTACCCAGTTTAAAATATCAGCCATCTGCTTTTATAACTAGGCAACAATTTTCAATGATCCCTTGCTCTATTTAAATGGCTCACCAAAGAATACATTTTAAGCTTTCTTTACTTAAAACCAATGGTTGTTAATTTATATTATTGACAATTATAAGTGCTGCAGTTGCTATCTGTCCTTATAAATTCAAAACCATTATAGACAAGACATACATCCCATCTTTATTCCAAATTAATCATTGACATTTTCTACTTGCCAATATTTTTTATTCCCAAATCATGATATAATTAAAATTGTATACAAAAAGGAAAGAACAATGTGGATAACATCCCTATTAAGTATGTTTCCACTGCTCAAAAAAAGAAAATGTCAAAATTATATGTTCACAAAATATAACGTATATACTGTTATCTGAAATAAATTTGAATTGAAGTATTTGTTCAAATGATTGATGATCCCCATGCAGTTATAAGAAATAATAGAGATATCTCCTGTACACTTAGTTCACTATCCCCTCATAATGTTTTGTAAAACCACACTACCAGGATATTGACACCAATATCATCCACCAATTACATTAGGATTTCTCTAGTTTTATTTGTACTGATTTTTCTATGGGTGTGGGTGTGAGGAGGTATGTGTTTAGATCTATATAATTTTGTTGCCTGTGTAGATTTATTTGTTTACCACCACAATAAAGACACCCAGCAGTTACAACATCCTCACACCATCCTTTATAAGCATAACCGTTTCCCTTCTTGAACATTCCCACACCCTTCTCATATCTGTAAATCCCCACAAAACCACTACTCTGTTCTCTATCTCTACTCTATATTATTTCAACATGTTATATAAGTGGAAATACATAGGATAGATCCTTTGGGGCTGTGTGTGTGTGTGTGTGTGTGTGTGTGTGCATATGCACACACTGTTCATACATGCAACATAATTATTTGGAAATTCATCCTATTTGTTATATCAGTAGTTTATATCTTTTTGAAGTTGTATAGTGTTCCGTGGCATGTAGGTACTACAATACAAGTATTTTCTTCCATTTTCTACTTTTTTTTTATCTTCTCCATTGGTCTTCACATAGCAAATATTTTTAATTTTCATGAGGTTCAATTCATCAAATTTTGTTTATACGTCATGATTGTGGTTTCAAAAATAAAAATATATTTAGTACTAGATCCCAAAGATTTTTTTTCTCATTTTAAAATATATTTTTCTATTTTATAACTCTGATACACTTTGAGTTTATTTTTGCGTACAATGTGAGATTTAGTTTGGGGCTCATTTTTTGACTGTCAATATCAAATCGCTGCAGTCCCAGTTGTTGAAAAGGCTATCCTTCTTCCTTTAAGTTGATTTTGTATTTTTATCAAAAATAAGGTGAACATACTTCTGTGGAACTATCTGTGGATCCTTTATTCAGTTCCACTGATCTCTGTATCTGTCCCTCTGCCACTACCGTGCTATCTTCATTACCGTAGCTGTAGGGTAAGACTTAGTATCAGGTAGATAAATTCCTTCCACTTTATTGTCCTCTTTTTAGCTATTTTAGGACTTATGCCTTTCTTGATAAATTTATAATAAGTATATCTGTGATTACAAAAACTTGGTAGGAATTTGAAGGAATTGCATAAAATCTATAACCATATCCGAGGAATAAAATTTAAAATTGGAGAGAGATGGCAATACAAAAACAAATAATATGGAAATAAAAGAAAAATAAGTAACTCAGGATAAAAATTTATAAAGAAAACAGAACATCTATACATTTGGATATATGTGTGTGTGCATAATTGATGAGTTGGTAACAAACAAAGAAATGATATCATAGCTTGAATAAATAACAGTTATCTGAGAGTATTTTTATAGTAAACATACTTGCTTGATTGACACAACAGATGTCTCGACTTCGTTATTACACTACTTGCTTTTGAGGAGGAGAGGAGACAGAAAGTTGTCCATAGCATTATTCTCATATGGCAATACATATAGTTTGGGTTGTTCTCTAAACCCATCTACTTTTACAGAGAAGGAGAGAGAAAAATAATGAATCTTATGTATATTCTAAACTTCCAGGCAAGAATAAGAAAAGGAATACAATTTTCTAATAGAGTATACTTGGAAATAAGGCAGGGCAGAACAATGAAGAGATCTTCAATCATTCACTGATGTTCTATCTGACAGATAGCACTTTGTGTGACACTGTGCTAGGCACTCGCTTCTACATCAATTTTGTCCACTTTACATATAGGCTTCTCATGGAGTATGAGATGTAGCAACACTTTTTCCCTTATTTTTCTTTGTAAGATAACATAACTATTTTTATTATTTGAGAGATTTTAAGCCCTCTTAAATGTCATCTCTTACAGAATTTGACAAGCTGGAATTATGCTTATCTTTCTCTGAACTTTTTGAAATCTACCATGGCTATATTTCTAGCTACTAAACACTGTGACTAGCAAGGTAACTTCCCCGAGTTTCTACTGTTTCAATCACAATCTTTCTGACTGGTTGGTGCTGGACTAGAAAAGCACTTTTCTTTTCTTGTAGTTGTTTTCCCATCTTAACAAGACTCACCCATTATCTCTCTTGGTTTATAGTATATGGACATTTTATATGTTTATTTTGATCTTACAATAACTTCATTCTTTTACTAAGCGTGAATTGAGCATATCTGGTACTAGGTACTTCTACATAAGTTTTGTCCATTTTAAACACTGGCTTCTCATGAAGTTTTCTTAAGATAACAGAATTATTTTTATTTTTATTTTTAAGAGCTTGTAAGTCCTCTTAATGTCCTCTTTATAAAATTTATGATCATGAAATTATACTCACCTGAATAAGGTAAACATTCAAAAGGTATAAACACAGGAAAGTAAATATAAGCAGATACAGGAAAACTGGGGCAATTATCTAACAGTAATTGGGGAAAAGAAACTATAAGAGCTTTCATTATGTACATAGCACCTGAATTATTTTGAAGAACAATGGAGATAGAGAATACTCAAAAGTTTTCTTTAAAAAGAAAAACACATGTTGTTTCAAAAACCAATAGTGATAATGAGCTCAGAGAAAAGGTCAACAGATAAACTGTCTGCTTGGGGTTTAGCAAGCCAAATGTCACCCTTCCTCGCCCTTCCCAAGGCTAAAATAGCCCTGTAAAAGTTTGAGGTAGCTAACACTACAAAGGTTGAAGGAGTTTCGAATATGATGTGTTTCTTCCTTTCCCCTTTCTCATTTCACTGACCCTGCTGTTATGAATCCTCCCATAGCCTAGCAATGTTCAAAGAGTGGATTTAAACATAACAGCTCATTAGAGTTCCCAGAACTTTTACAAAAGATTTCTGCCTGAGTCCATTCCCCAGAATTCTAATTCAATTGATCCAGAGTAGGAGCTTCTACATTTCCAACAGTGACTGATGCCCTTCAAAAGGCCATCAGGAAAATCACTCTGCTGGAAATCTGTCTGGCTTGCCATAGTGAAAAAGTATTTAACAGAAAAAGATTAAACCAAACTAGAGAAAAAAATAATTAATGCTATGGAGTTCCACACCAGTTCAGAACTCCAGGCCTCATATATCATCATATAAAAGAAATTTGCCTAAGATATCTCTGTCAATTGCATCCATGATCATTGAAAAGAGGGAATATGTAAATTCCACCTAAAGATTAGGAACTATAGTGTGATCCTTAATTTATTCAAACAGTAATTAAGAAGGCCTGAAAAGTTTTCTGTCAAGCATTGACAAATTAAAATGTATTTATTATAAGAATCATTCTAGCTGCATTCAAGAAAATTGACAAGATAAAGACCAAGATGACTCACAGCCTTTTTTTTTTGAAAAGCCAGGTAATGCTTCATAAGAACAATTCATGATAAGTATTGATTAAAAAATGTACAGGTTTGGCAATGTGCTTAGAAAGGAACATGACGAGTTCTCCTCTGTGTACATTGACTTTTTGGTACAGATACGACATAGCAATGTGTATAAAGATTGGAAATTCAGGAGAAAGTATTAGATATAGGAATATGTAACTGATATCCATGTGCATAAAACTGGGTGTTTTAGATTAAAAGAATAGATGAGCTTGCTCTCAGAGGATGTATAGAACTCTATTTAAGAGAAGAGATCTAGAGTAGAACTTAAGGAAACAAAAACATAAATAGTATAAAAACATCAAAAGCAGATTAATAGAAAATGGCCACGGAAGCAGATGGAATACTAGGAGAATGTGGCTTAATGTGCCAGGAGAAAGGAAGGAGCTTGAACAATAGCTGCAAATGTCGCAGCAGTTCTGGTACAGGATGGCACCAAAATGTGATTATGGAGTAGATGCTAAGTAAAAAGTGGGCACACGAATTGAAAATGATTCACAAAAATGAAGATTAGGATTTTCCAACATTCATGCCCCACCAAAATCTCAACTTGAACAACTATCTGTGTACAAAACTATGTTCACACAAGCTAAAGAAGTAAAATGAGAGATTATAACAAGTAGGGGTAGCATAGAAATAAGAAAAGACACATTTAAAAGAGTAATAAGGGCAGTTTGATATTACCTGAATCAGCCCTTCCACCAATACATGTAGCAGAACATGGAGAAAAATACTCTCCACTTGAGGATTAGAGAAGAAAGTAAGTACCAAGTTTTGCTTTGGACTCCAATTCGGGGTTTGACCCCTAAAAACTAATGCTAATCGGGGCCTCATGGGTCCAGACTCCAAGCTGGTACACACAGATTAAGCCCAGCCTGGCATCAGGCCACATCTCTCAGCACTAGGCTTCAGGCTACTTGGCAGACTTAATTTCTGGTCCCACCCACTGCCACGTTGACCCTAGCAGCCTTAAGTCCTAGATCTATCCCAGCACTGGGTAAGTACCAGGAGCCCCAGAGTTCAGGTTCTTCCTAGCACCAAGTCAGGCCCCACAGATTTAGGCTCAAGACCACTCCAAGACAATACTGACCTCGGCAGCCCTTGACTCAATTCTGTCCCAACACTGGCTGGCTTTCCTGCCCCAGGACTCAGACCCCCACCCAGCATTTCAGGCCAACCCCTACATCCCTAGGCACCCAGCATTTCAGGCTAACATCTTTAAATTCAGAATCCAACATAGCTCCCATGGACTCAGTCTTCAGGCCCACTCCTAAGATTTGGACCAGCCCAGAGCCAGGTCAGTCCCAACCTTTAGACCCTAGCACCCAGTTATCATGTATGGATAGAAGTTTCAAGCCTATTCAAAGCATGCTCCTGTGGCTCCATGCTCCAGCAGACCAAAGGTCTTAGACTATTCCTGGAGACAAAGAATGCAGGCCCATCTCATTAGACTTCTGTATTGAAACAACCCCCTACAACCCCAGACACTAAGACTGACCATGTGAACCTAGGCTTCAAACCAGCCACTGTGTGAATACAGTCTCCAGGCTCACCTTTATGTATACAAGATACAGGCCTAAACCCACAAACCAAAGCAGACAGATCTAGCCCAGTGGATTCAGGTTCCATGCCCAACCCTGCAGACCAAGAGCCAAGACTAACTCATTTGCGCATCCTAGCAACAGGATAGTTTGTCCAAGTTACCCTGTCTATAGACCATGCCACATAGCCTGCCAGACTCTCTATATGAGCTGATAAAGAGCTTTCCCAGATAAAGCCAGTCTGCAAATATTAGACTATAGCCCAACTGCCTCAAATACACAGACATTTGAGTGTAAGGCAACAAAAAAATGAAAAGCCAAGAAGATGTAATACCATCAAAGGAACATAATGATCTCTCACTAGCTGACCACAAAGAAAGGGAGCTATACAAATTACCTGTGAAAGAATTAGAAATAATAGCTTAAAAACTTCAGAAACCTTGAAAAGCATGTTGCCAAAAAATTTATCCTAACCAAGAAAAAAATAAATGTTCAAAACGAGAAATTTAGAGGTAGAAATTATTTTCTAAAAAAAAAATGCAAATTTTCAAGCTATAAAGTGCAATGAATGAAATGAAAAAAATATACGATAGAGAATACCAACGGCAAAATCTATTGGGCAGAGGAAAGAATGTATAAATTCAAGACTGGTTATTTGAAAATGTAGTCAAAGAATAATAACAGAATGAAAAGGAATAAAGACAGCTTATCAATTTATAAAATAGTATTAAATGTAAGGGTAATAGGAGTTCAGAAAAGATAAGAGAAAGACACAAAGAGGTACAAAACTTATTTAAATAATAGTTGAAAAGTTTCCAAATCTGAAGAAAAGTATTCGGGTAGAAGAAGATCAATAGTTTCCAATCAGATTGAATCCAAATAAGACCACCCTAAGACATACTATAATTGAACTAGCAAAATAAAAGACAAAGGGAAGATCTTGAATACAGCAAGATAAAAGAAACAAACAAACCACATGTATGAGAGTTTCAGTGAGTCTGGTGGCAGATTACTCAGCAGAAACCTTTAAGGTCAAGAGAAGATAAGATGATGAACTCAAGAGTGCTGGAGGGGAAAAAAAAATGCCAACCAAGAAAACCTTATCCAGCAAATCTGTCTGCCAGAAATTAAGGAAGAATAAGGCTTTTCCAGATAAATAAAAGATGAAAGAGTTCATCAGTACCAAATCCATATTATAAGAAATCCTAAAGGATGTTTTTCAAGCTGCAAGAAAATCAAGCTAGTTAGTAACACAAAAATGTATGAAAGTATATAATTCACTGGTAAAAGGAAATACATGGTTCATTTCAAATATCCTAATGCTATAATTGTTGTACATAAATTATTTGTATCTTTTATATGAAAGTTAAAAGACAAAGCTAGTAACAGTAACATTAGATGCAATACTTCGTTAAAGGATACATAATATAAAAGATTTAGAATGACATTAAAATCATAAAATGTTGATGGGGAAAGGAAAGGCATATTTGTATGCAATCAAAATTAAACTGGCAACAGCTTAATAGCCTTTTGTAACTATAAGTTCTTTTATGTAAGTCTCATGGTAACCACAAATCAAAAAACTATAGTAGATACCCAAAAGGAAAAAAAGTAAGGAATTAAAGTTTAGCACTAGAAAGCAAATCATGAAACCACAAAAAAAAAAAAAAAAAAAGAAACAAGTGATCTACAAAACAATCAGAAAAAAACAAAATGAAAGTAGTGAGACAACATGGCTGACTAGAGGAGGAGCCTCGTTCAGAGCTACTCAGAGTAATTCAACTAAAACACAGGTAGCTGGAAGAAAGAGTAGGGAAATCCACCCTGACACTAAAATCAATGTGACAGAAGAGACTAGTAGATCAAGAAAAACATAAATAAAGGACTTTATAAACAGCCAGCCAGCCCACCTGGCTGCCAGTCAATCGGGACAACTGCCCTCCATACTTGGAATCTTAGAAGAAAAAAATAAGAGGATATACTGAAATAGTGTGGCTACATCAAGCCATACAGGATAGACTTGGGATAGCAAGTCCCCTGCCTCTTCTGCCTTCTTCCAAGCAGAAGATAAATACAGTCCAGCCATAAATTCTGTCAACATGAAATGCTCCCTCCCTAATGATTGGCCAGTTTTCCTTTTTTTGTTTTTTTCTTTCCTGTTTTTTCTTTTCCTTTTCTTTTTTCTTTTCTTCCCTTTCCTTTTGTGCACCAGCGCACTAACTGGAACTCCCAGGAACAAGATTAAAGACTACAGGTGTGCATAGTAAATGGAACAGCTAACCCCTCCCCCATGATCTGTGGTTAGAGAGGCACAGGGAAATAAACAACCTTGCACCTGGGGACTGTGCAGCCCTGGGCTGTCCCCATGCTGCTGGGGCCAGGAGCAGAAAGGCACCCCACAGCACCCCCCATCTCGCCCAAGGAAGTTACAGACTACAGCAGTGGTGGGTGAAGATGGCAGCAGAACTTGTAAAGCAACAAATGGGAAGTTAGCACCCCACCTCGGGAGAGGAGTAAAAATTGGGACTGAGCAGCCTTGGACTGCAATAGCAGGAGCAAAGGATCAGACCATATCACAGCATTTCACCCCACCCTGCAACAAATGACCTGAGAAGACAGAGACTTGCCAGTGGAAGAGGAACACAGAAGGCTGAGCAAGAACCAGGAGGAGCCAACAGTGCATGGGGCTGGAACAGCACCCTGTCTCTCTCTGAAAATAGCACAGCAACTGGGAGAGAGATGCTGCCAATAGAAACAGGGTAAGGAGTGGGAGGCCACTAAGGGACATACAGAAAGTACTGGGAAGACTCTGAAGACTCTGGCCCCAGGCCCCCACATCTGGAGGACAAGATCAGCCTCAAATCCAGCACAAACTCTACTGCAGGCTTGGCAGTGTTATCCAGTAGTTTTGGACTCTCAGTGGACACCAGAGGAATTTTGTTTTTTTTATTTCATTTTATTTTTCTTCTTTTTCTGCTGGTTTGCTTCCTTTTCCTTTTCCTTTTCTTTTTTCTTTTCTTTTTTTCTTTTTTTTTTTTTTTTTTTTTGGTCTTTTACCTATATTTTTGTTCTAATCTCTTCATCTTTTTTCCTCCTTTCCTCCATTTACCTCTCTAGACTTAATCACATTTTCATATGAGTGAATAGTCTAATTTTTCTGGTCAACTTCAATAATCCCTTGCTTACTCCTTCATTCTTCCTCTTCTGTCCTCTTCTCTAGTTTCCCAAAGCTTGCATGATCATCCTTCATCCTCCAGCCTGGCTTCTACTTTATTTCTTTTCAGTTATCTCTGTTCTATCCACTATCCTTCTTAAATTTCCCCACCCCAGGGTAAAACCACTCTACCAAGGGGAAATATTTTGCATACAAGCTTCCAGTTTACTATTGGTTCTGTCTTATAACTAGCTTTTTCTCCAATGGTTAAAGGTACAAAATTAATAGTTAATACAGTTTGTCAGTTTCTAAACTGTGCTTGATGCTATTGTTATTGCTAATTATACTTTAGTTAGGGTGTCATATCTGTTTTAATCAGTTGCTCTCACTTCTGTAACAATACTGGGAAGTTATGGGATAATAACCTCACCACACCCCAAAACCAAAGGACTAGGGACTGAGCCAAAGAGATACAAACATCTCACTCTTAATTAATTGGAAAGGTAGGATATTGGGACAGACACAAACCAAGAACCTCCTACACACAGAAGACATCCCTGAGGAACAAACCTTACCTGGTGAGGCCTTGATACTATGATAAAGCTACCTACTACAAAAACTTATAAGGATCAACACAGAAAACAAAATAAAAACTTTTGAAATAGAAAATGACAAGATTCAGAAGCAAAGTACAACCTCGGACCTCCAGCCCACCAGAACAAATCCAGGAGATGATGAGATAGAGAAAAATGGAAGATGCACACCTGAAATTTCTGAAATGCTAGTAACCAAAGTAAATAAACAAATCCATGAGGCTTTAGAGGAAATCAGATCAGAAATAATCTCTCAGGTAAAAAATGAAATGTGAACATTCATAAAGGAGTTGCTCAGCAAATCTAGAGTAGAGATAGATAAAAAAAAAAGATGTTGACAGGAAAAGGATGAAACCAAGAATAATCAATGTAGGAAAGAAATAGAATGCATGAAATGGATTCAAACATTTATCCAGGAAATTAAAAATTCCATCGAAAGCTGGCAAAACCACTTGAATGAAACTGAAGATAGACTTTCAGACATTAAAGACAGGATCGTGGTTAGCAATCATGAAAGGAAATATCTCTTAAAAATAACAAAGGATCAGGAAATAATTCAACAGCTGCAAGATGATGCAAAGAAAAATAATATCAGAATAATTTATGTCAATGAAAAAGCAAGAGTCAACACAAATGACATAAAAAGTCTATTTGCAGAAGTAATAGCAGAAAATTTCCCAAGCATTGGAAAAGAATCTGACATACAGATAAGTGAGGCATATAGAACTACAATTAGCTATATCCAAAATAAATCTACACCCAGACATATAATAATCAAGATCACAGAAATTCAGCACAAGAACAGAATATTAAAACTGTTAGATAAGACAAATAGATCACCTGTAAAGGAAAGCCCATCAGAATCATGGCAGACTTCTCAACACACACCATCAAGTCAAGAAAAGCTTGGACTGAAGTATTTCAAGTCCTGAAAGAAAACAACTTCCAACCCAGATTGATGTACCCTGCAAAACTATCTTTTAAAATTAATGGAGAAATAAGATACTTCTGTGACAAAGAACAACTGAAGAAATTCATGACCGCCAAACCAACACTACAAAGGGTACTGAAAAATATTCTAAACAGAGACAAAAATGACCACAATTCCAAGAACAACAACAGAAAGAAACCACCAAGGAAGGGAAGCAATTAAACAGAGGGGAAAAGCAGGGAACCAACAGCAGGAAAATAACATGACAAAGATAAGCCAATAAATACTAGTTATAACATCAATGTAAATGGCCTCAGTTCACCGATCGAAAGAACAGACTGGCAGAATGGATCAGGAAGCAAGATCCAACAATATGCTGTATACAAGAAACACATTCAACTCAAAAAGAAATTAGTAGACTAAAAGTCAAAGGATGGAAAACAATACTCTATGCAACAGGAACCCAGAAAAAAGCAGGGGTAGCTATTCTGTTTGCAGACAATGTGAACTTCAAACCAAGAATGATCAAAAGAGATAAAGAAGGTCACTACATACTTGTTAGGGGAAAACTTTGAGAGGAGGAGATAACAATCATAAATATATATGCACCAGATACAGGAGCACCCAACTATATAAGACAAATATTAACAGACATGAAAAATAAAATGAGCAATAACACAATTTTAATGGGGGATCTTAATATCCCGCTGTCACAAATAGATAGATCAACCAGGCAAAAAACCAGAAAAGAAATATCAGAACTGAACCAAACCTGTGAACAAATGGACTTAGTAGACATTTACAGAGTGTTCCACCCAACATCAGAACATACATTCTTCTCAGCTGCACATGGGATGTTCTCTAAAATAGACCATATACTAGCCCATAGAACATGCTTAAGTAAATGCAAAAGAATTGAAATTATCCCATGTATATTATCTGGCCATAGTGCAATGAAAGTGGAAATTAATGGCAAAAGAAACCACAAAAACTCCATAATCACATGGAAATTAAATAACACCCTCCTGAACAACAAATGGGTCATCAATGAAATTAAAGAAGAAATTAAACAAAATCTACAATTAAATAAAAATACAGATGCAACATACCAGAACCTGTGGGATGCAATGAAGGCAGTCCTAAGAGGGAAATTTATAGCGGTGAATTCTCACATCAGGTAAACAGAACAAGCACAAATAAACAACCTAATGTTGCACCTCAAGCTTCTAGAAAAAGAAGAGCAAGTCAAGCCCAAAGCCCATACAAGGGAGGAAATTATAAAGATCAGAGCAGAAATTAATGCAATTGAGACTAAGAAAATAATACAAAGAAGTAATGAATCAAAGAATTGGTTCTTTGAAAGAATAAATAAAATTGATAAACCCTTAGCCAACCTTATCAAACAAAGAAAAGAAAAGACTCAAATTCATGCAATGAGGAAAGAAAAGGGTGAAATCACTACAGATCCTATGGAAAGTCAGAAGATCATCTATACCTACTTTGAAAATCTTTACTCTCATATGATGGAAAACACAGAAGAAATGGACAGATTCATAGATACATATGAATTACCAAAGCTGAATCAAGAAGATATAAAAATTCTGAATAACCCAATATCAGTCAATGAAATTGAAAATGTAATTAAAAACCTACCAACAAAAAAATGCCAAGGTCCTGAGGGATTTACTGTTGATTTCTACAAGAAATTTAGAGAAGATTTCATGTCAATAGTCCTCAAACTCTTTAATGAAATTGAAAGAGATGCAATACTTCCTAAATCATTCCTGGAGGCAAGTATTACCCTGATATCAAAACCAGAGAAAGACCCAACCAAAACAGAGAACTATGGGCCAATCTCCCTAATGAATATAGATGCAAAAATCCTCAATAAGATACTAGTAAACAGAATGCAGCAAATCATCAAAAAGATTATACACCATGACCAAGTGGGGTTCATCCCAGGAATGCAGGGATGGTTCAACATATGCAAATCAATAAATGTAATACACCATGTCAACAGAGCCAAGGACAAAAATCACATTATCATCTCAATAGATACAGAAAAAGCTTTTGACAAAGTCCAACACTCATTCGTGATAAAAACCCTACAGAAATTGGAATATATGTTCTTTATCTCAATCTGATAAAAGCCATCTATGGCGGACAAACAGCCAACATCATACTAAATTACAAAAACTGAAAGCTTTTACTCTAAAACCAGTAACAAGACAGGGATGCCCACTATCACCACTCCTATTCAGTATAGTTCTGGAAAGACTAGCCAGAGCACCTAGACAAGAAAGAAATAAAAGGAATAAGGATAGGAAAGGAAGAAGTTAAATTATCATTATTTGTGGATGACATGATACTTTACATAGATGACCCCAAAAACTCTACCCAAAGACTTCTAGATTTAATAAACAAATTCAGTAGCATAGCTGGATACAATTTCAACACTCAAAATTTAATAGCAGTCCTGACACAAAAAGCAAACTCACTGAAATTAGGGAAACAACACTTTTCAACATAGCATCAAAAACATGAAATACCTAAGAATCAATATAACAAAGTATGTAAAAGACCTTTATATTGAAAACTCCAGTATTCTGAAAAAGGAGATCAAAGAGGATATCAGAAAATAGAAAGATATCCCTTGCTTATGGATAGGAAGAACCAACATAGTGAAAATGGCCATACTCCCAAAATTGTTATATAGATTTAATGCAATCCCAATCAAAATACCATTAGCATACCTCACAGAACTAGAGAAAACATTCTTAAAATTCATTTGGAACCAGATGAGACCTAGAATAGCAAAGGCAATCCTGGGCTACAAAGGCAAGTCAGGGGGCACCACAATCACTGACTTGAAATTATACTACAAAGCGAGTTTGATAAAATCAGCATGGTACTGGCAAAAAAACAGACCTGAAGAACAGTGAAACAGATAAGAAGATGCAGACACAACTACAAACACACTCAGCCACCTTATCTTTGACAATAGTGCCAAACATGTTCACCAGAAGAAAGATAGCCTCTTTAATAACTGGTGCTGGATAAACTGGCTGTCTACATGCTAAAGAATAAAACTGGACCCATGTCTACAAACATGCACTAAACTAAAGTCAAAATGGATCAAAGATCTAGATATTAAAACAGAAACACTAAATATACTGGAAGAGAAAGTAGGTAGAAATTTTGAAGACATAGGTGTAGGTAGAGAATTCATGAACAAAACCCAGACTGCACAGGAAATACTGTGCAGAATCAACAACTGGGATCTCATCTTATTAAAATGCTTTTGCACAGAAAAGAAATCACCAACATAGTGAAAAGACAACCCACAGAGTGGGCAAAAAAATTTAGCCAATTGTCCCTCAGGCAAAGGACTTCTATCTAAAACATAAAAAAATTGAAAAAAATCAGACTCCCTAAATTCAAAGACCCAATCCAAAAATGGGCATCTGAGATGCATACGCAGTTCTCAGTTGAAGAAATGCAAATGGCAAATAAATATATGAAAAAATGTTCAACATCATTGGTCATTCAAGAGATGCAAATTAAAACAACACTGAGATTCCATCTCATCACAGAAAGAATGGCTATCATCATGAAATCAACCAATAACAAATGCTGGAGGGTCTGTGGGATAAAAGGAACTCTTCTCCACTGTTGGGGGGAGTATAGACTGGTACAACCTCTGTGGAAATCAGTATGGAGATTCCTCAGAAAACTAGGATTAGAGGTCCCATTTGACCTAGCTATTCCTCTTTTGAGTATCCTCCCAGAATAGTTAAAAGCATCATACCACAATGATATATGTGCACCCTTGTTTATAGCAGCACAATTTGTAATAGCTAAATTTTGGAAACAACTCAAATGCCCATCAACCGAGGAATGGATAAAAAAGATGTGATATTTTTATACAATGGAATAGTACTCAGCCATAAATAAGGATAAACTTGAGACTTTTATAGGTGAATGGATGCAACTTGAGACCATATTCACAAGTGAAATAAATCAGACTCACATGTGGAAACATCATACTATCTCCCTGGTGTGAGAAAGTGCAAGAGTAAATAAGGTCTAAAATGTACAATAGATATTCTGTAATGGGAAGAAATTCTTCCAAAGGAAATGGAACTAGGATGAGTGAAAGGGGAAAGGATAGTAGGGAAAAGGGGAAAAATGCAAGTCAGTTATACTATTAGTGTCTCCTAGTTCACTAAAAAGGAAAGTTTGTGCTAATATCAATTGGAGGAATTTTTATGCCCACCTCTTGTACCTTGAGCAACTACTTTACAGATAACAAAATGTAATGTATTAACTATTGTTATTCTCCTATTATTTTGTTATGAAATTTTGTTTTATCTTTTTTCCCTAAAATAAAAAGAAGAAAATAGTAAGTACTTATCTATCAATAATTACCTTGAATATAGCAGTTTAAATTCTTTGATCAAAAGACATATAGTGACTGAATTGGGGAAAACAAAACACAAAAAATGAAGACCAAAACAACATCCAATTATATGGTGCTTTCAGGAAAGCCGCTTTGCCTGTCAGAATATACACAGGTTGAAAATAAAGGGATGGTAGAAAATATTTCACACAATTGAATTCAAGAGACGCAGAAATACCTATATTACATAAAACAGACTTCAGTTAAAAGTTATAAAAAAGAGAGACTCTTTAGATAATGGTAAAGGGGCTGATTCACCAAGTGTATTTGTGACAATTTTAATTATTCATTCATAAGTACGATACATAAATGTATGTCAAATATTTACTGATCTGAAGGGAGATATACACTGTAATAAAAGAGACTTCAGTACCCCAACTTCATTAATGGAATGATCATCTACACAGACTATCAATAAGAAAACATTAGGTTAAAATTATACCCTCAGCCAAACAGAACTAACAGATGTATATAGACCAATTCATTCAAAAGTATCAGAGTACACATTATTCTCAAAGACAAACAGTACATTTCCCAGGAAAGATCATAGCTTAAAGCAGTAAATACCTACAGTAAAAACAAGAAAGACCTCAAATAAACAACTTAATGTTATTAGACATCGTACCTTAATAAACTACAAAATATAACATACTAATATCCTAAAATTTGAAAAAGGAAGAAAATAATAAAATCAGAGCAAATCAGAGAAGAAATAGGTAAGGACTAATAAAATGATAAAAAAAAAACTAAGAGGGTTTTTTTAAGGAAACAAAATTAACAGACTTATCACTAGGTTAAGAAAAAAAAAGATTGAAAATGATAAATGAAAGGAGATATATTAAAACTGATACCACAGCATTTTAAAAGATCAAAACACACTATCATGAATAACTACACAATAATAAAGTGGACAACCTGAAAGAAATTGATAAATTCCTAGACACATGCAATCTAAGACTGAATTATGAAGAAACAGAAATTTGAACAAGTCAATAACTAATAAGGACATCAAATTAGTAATGATTCAATTCATTAAAAAAAAGTCCGGGACTTGATTGATGGCTTTATAGCTGAATTTTGTCAAGTATTTAAAGAAGAACACAGATCTATATCTAATCCTTCCTAAAAATTCAAAACAGAAAATACTTCCAAATTCAATTTATGAGGACAGCATTACTTTAATAATAAAGTTTGGTACAGAAATTACTAAAAAATTGTAGACCAATATCAGTGATAAACAGAGGATATTAGCAAACCAGATGAAACACCACAATAAAAGCATAATTCACCATGATCAAATGACATTTATACTAGGGATGCAAAGATATACTGTACACAAATCTCTAAATGCAATATACTGTGTTGACACAATGACAACACATGATCACTCAGATGACAAAAAGCATATGATCATCTCAAGAAAAAAAATTTGTTAAAATTTGACATCCTTTCACGATAAAAACTCACAACAAATAGATAAAAAATAAGTGTCCTCAATATAAAATAGTCCTTATTCAATGATGAAAATGTGAAAACTTTACTTCAAAGATCAGGAAAAAGACAAAAATGCTGACTTTTTTCACTTCTACCCAACATACTAATGGAAATCCTACCCAGAGCAACTAGGCAGGAGAAAGAAATAAAAATTATCCAAATTAGAAATGAAGAAGTTAAACTGTTGCTGTTTGTAGAGATGATCATATATTGTATATAGAAAGCTGCAAAGATCCCACCAAAAAGTATCTTAAAAATAAATAAATTAATTCAGTAGAGTTGCAAGCTACATAATCAACATGTAAAATGAGTAGCATTTCTATAAATTAACATCAAATTATCCAAAAATTCAAGAAAACTACCTAATACTTACTAATAAAAATTAAATGTTTAGGAAAAAATTTAGCCAAGAAGGTAAAAGAACAGTACATCAAAAACTATAAAACTTTGAAGAAAGAAGTTGATGAGGCAAAAATAAATAGAAAGATTCCCACATTTAAGAGTTGAAAGAATTAATAGTTAAAATGTTGGTATAACCAAAACAATCTACAAATTTAATGTAATCCCTACAAAGATTCCAAAGTTGTTTTTACAGAAATAGACAAAAACAAATCTAAAATTCAGATAGAGCTACAGAAGACCCTGATTAAGAAAGAAGAAAAAGAGAAAGAGAAAGAAAGAAAGAAAGAAAGAAAGAAAGAAAGAAAGAAAGAAAGAAAGAAAGAAAGAGAAAAAAGAAAGAAAGAGAAAAAAGACAGAAAGAAAGAAAAGAAAGAAAGAAAGAAAGAAAGAAAGAAAGAAAGAAAGAAAGAAAGAAAGAAAGAAAGAAAGAAAGAAGGAAAGAAAAAAAATGCAAGCTAGCTGGCAGCGCCTTTCTCTGATTTCAAAATATACTATTTTTTAGGTTGCAAGTATTCATGTATGTTTTTTCCATATTTTCAAAACAGCATGGTATAGGAATAAAAACAGACATTCAGACCAATGAAAGAGAACAAAGGGCCCAGAAATGAATTTACCCATTTGTGGTAAATTGATTTTTGAAATACATGCCAAAGATGCATAATGAAGAAACAATAGTCTCATCAATAAACAATATTGAGAAAATTATGTATTAACGTAGAGAAAGAAATTAAGCTTTTATCTTATACCACATACAAAACCCAACTCGAAGTAGATTAAATATTTAGTCAGGTAAGACCCTAAAATATAAAACAACTAGGAAGAAAACAAAAGGGAAATGCCTGTGACATAGGTATGGGGAAATGATTTTTATATATGACTCCCAAAGCAGAAGCAGACTAATGAGATTACATCAAAATAAAAATGCTTCTGCACTGCCAAGGAAACAATCAACAATGAGAAAATGTACAAACTACAGAGTGAGGAAAACCTTTACAAACTACATGTATGATAAGAGGTAAATATCTAAGATGCATACAGAACTCAACTCAGTAGAAAGAAAAACATAATGATTAAAAATGCATAAAGTTCTGAATAGATTTTCTCAAAAAGACACATGAATGTTCAATAAATACATGAAAAAACTGCTTGCATAATGCTACATTGAAAAACGCAAGACAAAACCAAAATGAGATATCATTACACACCTATCAAAAAGATAAAAACTAACTATTGACGAGGCTGTACATAAAGGGGAACTCATATATACTGTTGAAGGAAATGAAAATTAGTACAGCCTTATGAAAAATGGAATGGGATTTTCTTCAAACAAAAGGAAAAGGAGAGGAGAGGAGAGGAGAAGAAAGGAGAGGAAAGAACAGACTTTTCTGAAGAGAGGGGTTAAAAAAGGAAAGAAAAGGAAAGAAAAGAGAAAAGAGAAGAAAAGAAAATTAGAACTACAATATTATCTGGCAATCTCACTTCTGGGTATGCATATCTGCACTATCATGTTTATTATACTATTACTTGTAAGAGCCAAGACATGGAATCACCCTACATGTCCCTAAACATATGACTAGGTAAAGAGAATGCACTATGCATATACATTGGAATACTATGAAGTTTTTAAAAAGAAGGAAATCTTGTAATTTGTGACAACAGGACAAACCTGGAGGACCTTTTGTTAAATGAAGTAATCCAAGCACAGAAAGATTAGTTCCACTTTTCTTAATTATATGTGGAATATAAGAAAGTTGAGGTTCATAGAGGTGAGTAAATTCATGGTTTGCAGGTGCCAGAGTAGTTAAGAGAGATGTTGTTTAAATGATATAAAAGACATAAAATTTCAGATAGGAGGAATAAATTGAAGAGAACCATTGTATAACAATATTTTGTATTCTAGAAAAATGCTAAGAGAATAAATTTAAGTGTTCTCACCACAAAATGTAAAGTGCCGGAGATAATACATACGTTAATTTTCTTGATAAGCATCCCGCAGTATATACATATTATAAAATATCATGTATGTGATAAACATACAATGTTTATTTGTCAATCTTACTAATTCATTTTTAAAAAATAGAAGCAAGAAGAGTTGTTTCTTCAAAGACATTTGGAAGGAAAAATAAAATAATTTTCCCCTTTCTTTTTTGAAGCATAATGCTTATACAATTTAGTAGTAAAACTTAACAGCTATCTTTCTTCTTAACAGATGAAAGAAATGTGAACACCTTAGTTCTAATGAGGAAAATCTATGAAGAAAGAAGAAGGGAAGTGACATAAAAAAATTAAAATGTGTCATACGTGTACCAAATACCCACAATGAAAGTTGTCACTATGTATCACAAACACATACTAATAAATAAAAAAAAAAAAGAAAGAAAAGAAAGGTAAGCTTATAAGATCGTGACACTGCGTCCTTATCCAACTTTTCCCTGCATCTGGCACCACCTGACGTCTGGTTCTTTCTCAAAGTCAACGTGACAAAGAAAGGTAAATATTTTGAATCAGTTCAGGACACTGAGGCAGCCACAACAGTGCATTGAAAGACACTCAGAAAAGAGGACATCCAGAATTACTGCAGAAAGTGGCAACAACGATGATTCAAGTGTGTATTAAATGAGGGGACAAGTATTTTGAGGGAGATTAATAGTGATGTGTCCTTTACTGAGGGGAAGTGGGGAGGGAAGGAAGGGAAAGGAGATGAAAAATAGGAATTGGAACATGTTGTGTACATGTACCATAGTACATGGTACATGGAATGGTACATAAATACTATCCAACAAGGAATGTACACATTATGTAGTACATACATATACTAATAAACTAGCAAGAAAAACAGAGTTAAGATGTGTTATGTACATGTGAAAACTTCCCATAAAGAATGTAATAATTATGAGATTCACAAAACTTTCCTTGTAAGGAAGGAAAATACAAATCTAATGAGCTGAAAGGAGAAACACATGAACATGGACGTTGTCTGTTTGAAGATTTGGTGATAGGGTAAAGATGCAGCTCTTATCTAGTGGTTTTGATTTTCTCAGTAATATAGAAGGAAAGGTCTGATGCCAAGGAAGGAATGGTAAGATTCAAGGCTAAAAAGGTAGAATGGGTTTGAAAGAAGAACAGCAGAGAATCTGAGGAAAATAATTGGTTTAGAATTAAAGAAGAATTGTCAAAGAGCATTGAATCTCTCAAGTCTTTCTTGTGTTAGAAAGATCAGCATACAATTTTAGGGGTAGTAATAGCTAAAAGACAGAAAACATGTAATAGTTGTATACATATTAACACACTTGAGGCTCAATTCTATCTAACAGACCATTGTTGTTCAGGTACAAAACCTAAAACAAAGATCTGGTTCATAGCTGTGACAGGAATAGTAGACACAGTATTAGCAGATGTAGTAATAGTAATAGTAATACTAATACTGGTAGTAGTAATAAACATTTGATTGAGTGCTTATTGAATTTCTTTAGTGTTTTACATGAATTCCAGTACACAGTGGTTAGATATTGCTTTTATTTTCAGAGACCCAGTGAGGAAATTATAGCACAAAGAGGTTGAGTAAGGCCTGGTGTGGTGGCACATTCCTGTAATTCCAGCACTCTGGGAGGCTGAGGCAGGAAGACTGCCAAGTTTAAGCCCAGCTTGGGCAATTCAGCAACTTAGTGAAACCCTAGCTCAAAATTAAAATATTTTTAAAAATGCATTAGGGATACAGGTCAGTATGAAGGCCCTGGGTTCAATCTCTGGTATTAAAAAAAAAAGTAATTTTTCCTAGATCAAGCAGCTACAAAAATTGACAGTCTTAAACATTGAATGTAATACAACTCCAGAGGAAAGTAAGCAAGACACAGAGTTAAGAATTTCTGCAATATCAGAACTAATGAGATAATTACGGATATTTTCCCTAAGTAAGACAGGCAGCTGCAAATAACTATTGCTTCAATACTTAAACAGTTGCCATATGGAAAAAGAATTAGACTTTAATATTATGTAGCTTCAGGGAGCAGAACTAAAATTGATAGGCAGAAGCTGCAAGGTGAAACAATGATTTTTGTAGCCAGGAGAAGGAGAAGGGGCAGCTTCACAAAATGAAGTTTCAGTGACTGAAGAGTTTGAGCCCAGGACAGAGGTTTGGAGAGAATTCAGACCCAGATGCGAGGCAGACGGGCTGACTGAGGTGAAGCTCCACCCATTTCCAACACTAGAGGCAGCCTCTTGCGGACATTTTATTAACATACAATAAACATTCACTCTTTTATTTTCCCTTCAGAGTAGGAAGGTTGACAGATACATAAAGCACTTGGATCCATGCTACAACAATATCTGGATATAACAGATAAGAAATAATGCTATGCCAATCCACTAGATCTAGGTTTTCAATTGCTTCAGATGATCTAATAATTCAGGTGGAGCTGGGGAGGCAAGGAGAGGGAAATAAATCCTTTTAGCTTACCATGTAACCCCTCCCAAGAGCAAGCCAATATTCTTCTGACAGTTCTAAAACTGTTTCTACCCAAATTGTCCTTTTTAAAGCTTTTAACAGATAACCCATATTTCTTCCACACTTCTTCACACCCTCACACGTTTATGCAAAGAGCTCAGACAAGAAACTGCGAAGCCCTTCTCTGAGCAGAGGTCAGTGTTCTTGGTGCAGTTCCCATTTTCAAGAAAACATGTTCTTTTTTTCTGTCTTAAGAGAACAGCGTGAGGGAGCTGCATGTTAAGAAGTGAAACAGTCTCTGCCTGGACTTGATGCCAAGACAAGGCCCACACTAGGTTTTATTTGACATTTTTAGCCTTGATTTGGCTGCCAGCTTTATTGAAATGATTAATATTCTCGACAGGTTTTACCTAGAAAATTTGGTATTTGATCTTGGCCTTAGAGAAAATTTCCTTATAAAGCACATCTTGTTTTACAGACTTATAGCAACTTTATTGGATTCTTCCTCAACGAAGCGGTTTTTTGTTTGTTTGTTTGTTTGTTTAATCTGTTGGGATACTAGGATCCCACAATTATAAATGAACATCATGCAAGTCCATTACAATATACAGACATTATATGTAGCCGCTAATAACATACAAAAAATCTCGTAAGGATGACCATCATATTTTAAGGCAAATGACAAGTTCCATAACTGTTTTTCAGGCATTTCTGTCCTTGATTTTTCTCCTTCTCCAAGAGATGTGCTTCCTGTAATTTCTCTCACATCTGGCCCTACATTACTGGGCAAGATAGTTGCATACTTTAATCTAAACTACTGCATGCCTGCTTCTTGACAAATTTTATTTTAATAATTGAATAGATACTTCAGTCATTAGTCAATAACAACATACGACAGTACTGGGGATCAAATAATGTTTACAAAACATGCGCACAATTTTTCTACTGAAAAATCAGATTGTTTTTCTCTTTTCTTCAAATGATTACAAAGCTAACATATGGAAAAAGAGAGTCATGCAATTAGGACCTGATTATTGACACTTTCAAAAGGAAGAGTGTCCATGGCAACATCACAGCTGAAATATTTACACTTAATCCCCGTCTTTCCTTTTTTTCTTTTTAGTTGTTGGAAGCAAATTCAATCAGAAATTTTGGCATCAAGAAGTTGTAACATAAAATGAAGATGGAGATGTGTATACTCATCATGGAAATATGCAGCCCTTTTAATTTATATTAATGTATTTAGTGAACAGGAAGAAAAGTATTATTTTTTTTTTTAACTTGTGTAGGAAGACCTGGGTCCTGTGCTTGAGTTCTGTTTCTGTTACTTGTCAGCATGTGACAGCTTTCTTTCTTTTTATGGCTTCTTCCCTCTCTCCTTCCCTCCCGTCTTTCCTTCCTTTCTTCATTTGTAAAATCAGGGTCTGAATAAGATTATCTCTAAAATCCTATCCAACTCTAAAATACTGTCTCCATGAGATAATATTTCTTGATAGGCAGTTAATAAAAATAAATAAAAATTTAAGTGAGATGATAATCAAGAATATGTCACTAAAAGGTTATAGAAGAATAACCTATCTTTAATCCTTGAACAACTTTGAGTAGGAATAATTCTGCTTCAGTGAAACTAGATGAGAAAAAGAAAACTTTCTGTGCTATAATATCATTTTCACAAACTCAGTGAGTGGGGCCACAGTCAAGCACCCACATTTCAGGGTTAATGTGCCAAACTAAGATAGATAGAAAGATGGAAAGAGTATGTGTGACAAATGGAGAGTCACCAGATCAGTTGCAGTCTGAGCATCTGTATTTATGTCCTCCTCAGTCTCACTCATTCATTCATCCACTCATTCAATATGCATTAATTGAACAACTATTTATTGTATACTTACAATATACTCAAAACTCCTAGAACTGGAGTTATATTATTAAATAAGGAAAATTTCCACCTCTCACTGAATTTACATCTTAATTAACAAGACAGAAATATTAAAAAATACATAAATATGTATATTTTGAGAAGATACATGAAACCCCAAAAATCTGAAAAAAGGATAATGACATGGGGACAGCCTCAGGGTAATGCTATTGAGAGAGAGAAATTTCGCTGAGGAAGTAACTTCAAGCAGAGACTTATATGAAGAGAAGGATAGAGCAATACAAAGATTTCTGGAAGGAAATGAAGGTTTGTCAACACAGTAACTAAGATCTTTGCTTCCATTGTATTTTCTAACTAGTTATTGTTAGAAGAGACTTAGGAAGGATTATTAAGCATATAATTATTAATATCTGACTGTGTGTATACGATGTCCTGAATGCATCTTCCCAGAATCCTTATGTTGATATCCAAAGGGGGTGACGGTGAAGGTGGAGCTTCTTGGAGGTGACTAGGCCATGGGGGCAAATCCGTCATGAATGGTAATAGTGCCTTTTTAAAAGAGGCCCAAAGGATCTCATTTACCCCTTTAGCCACTGAGGCTATAATATCATTTCTGTGCTAGAATATATCATGATATCATTAATATTCTTATTTATGATGTTAGCCGTAATCAAACTTTGTGACACTGGTTTTATTTAAGATAATATAAGAAATATCCATGTGAAGGATTTGCTGCTTCAATAAAACAGTGCAGATTTTATTATACTTTCAACATTAATTATAAAATAGGTCAAATAATAATTTTCTCACAGTCAGGTTGGTATGAGTGATAAAATGGAAAATAGTTTAAAACAGAGGGCTGGTGAGATGGCTCAGCGGCATACGTGCCTGCCTGGCAAGCGCAAGGGCCCGAGTTCGACTCCTGGAACCCACATACGAAAAAAGGGCTGGTGATATCGCTCAGCAGCATGGGAGGTGCTGGCGCGGAAGGTCCTGAGGTCGACACCCCATACCCACAAAAAAAAAAAAAAAAAGAAAGAAAAAAGAAAACAGAATTGGGTAGATATTTTAGTATTGTCTCTTTTTTATTTTATGAAAAAATAAAACAAAATTTTATAACCAAATAATAAGAGAATGACATTAGCTATTACACTGCGTATCATTATCTTCAAAGTAGTTACTCAGAGTATAAGACATAAAGCAAAAATATTCTTATAAAAAAATAACACAAGCTTTCTTTTCAATGAACTAAGGAATTTGAGAAAATAAACTCGTTGGCCTCATGTCCTTTTTCTGAAAATGAGATTAAATGAGATATTTAAAATGTACCAGGCTTGACAAACACAATAAAGCTCTTAATACCCATTACTTAGACTGTTTAGAATGTTTCTTTCAGTTCTGGGGATTGAATCTTGGGCCTTGTCATGTAGCTACCTCTCCAGCCCTCCATTTTAACAAATTTTATCATTGAGATAGGGTCTCACTAAGCTGCTTAGGCGGACCTTGAACTTGCGAGCCTCCTTGCTAAGCTCTTCCTGGCTTAGCCTCTTCAAATTTTTGTTCAAATGACCATAAAGTTTTCCTTAGCTTACTTATTTAAAATTGGTTTCCATTCCCATTATCCTATATACCTATTCTTACTCTATTCTTTCTCCAAAGTATTTATCAAAATCTAGTATACTCATTTGTTTATTTAATCTATTGCCTTTTGTCTATTAAAATGTATGCTCCATGTGTCAGGGATTTCTCCAAGCCCTGCCACAACTAATATTTGTTGAATGAATCATAAGTTCCTAGAGTGTTTTTGTTAGAATTTAGTAAATGTTCGGCACGGTTCCTAGCACATAATAAGAACTGAATAATTTGTAGCTAGAATTATTATTTATAAACTATCTGAATCAGAAGGTATTTTTGATCCTTAAAAATTGGATCAGTCTTATTTAGCCATTCATTTCACTATTTTCAATTCCACCAATTTGAGACTCTAATGTCTTTTTATTTTAATCCTCTTATGACATTTGTATTGGTTAAAAATAACTTCATAAGACAGAAATAAGCCTTCAGGGATATACCTTTGTTTCCAGGGTTTTGCTACGTGCACCAAAAGGAAAACTGTGCACACTTTGGCCCCCATAGCTGGACGGCTAATTTTTATTACCCTGAAGGTTGTTAATGCAGCCTTAATCACTTAAGAGATTAATGTGAAATTGCTGAGAATTTGCCAAAAGGGTAAATGTTCCCAGGGAGATGGCAAGATGAGTAAAGTAAGAAATTTAAGTGCCACAACATTACTTATTTCTTAGTGAAAATGTTAAACAGTTGGATCAACATTTGGGAGATTTACAGTTCAGCCAAGAAGTTAGTTTACGAAAATTCAGTTTAAAAAAGTCTAGTTTAAAAAATGGTGCTTCGCTTACCACATGCCCCATGAAATGAATAAGAGCTGGCTGCTAGGGGCTGGTGAGATACCTCAGCGGCATAAGCACCTGCCTGGCAAGCGCAAGGTCCTGAGTTTGACTCCTGGTACCCACATACGAAAAAAGGGCCAGTGATATCACTCAGCAGCACGGGCGGCTTGCTGGCACGCGAGGTCCTGAGTTCGACCCCTGGTACCCACAAAAAAAAAGAAAAAAGAGCTGGCTACTACAAATAACCCCAATATTTGCAGCTGGGAAATCAAAAAACATCAATAATTAGAGAACATTTGCTTAAGAAACAAGTATTCATTGTTCATCTAAAATTCAAATGTAGCAGGATGTCCTATATTTTGTCTGACAACACTAGATCTTGGAGAAAATATATTCTTCCACAATACCACTGGTAAGCTATTGTTTTCTTAAGTTTCCATGGGATGACAGAGGCAAAGCAACATTGATTAATCAATTAATTAAAATATACATTTCTTGCAATAACAAAAACATACAATTTTCTGACTGATCTCTCTGCATGGATAATCACTAACTTGAAGAGGGTGCCTAGGGGAGGCCTGCAGACCTACCATATATCCCAGGAACCCTCCCACTCCCCTGGATGAACATGCCCTAACTTTTGTTGTCTACTTAAATATATAACAACCCTACCACTGTTCTGTTTTGCAGATAATCTGCCTCTCTTTTCATTCATTCTTCCACACACTCTCCTAACATCTAGCCACCCCCCATCCAAAGCTAAACCTATACACTATTTTCTTTCTGCCTCAGACCTAAAACCAACCCTTTCTATTAGGCACTAAATTCTATCTCCTTTTCCCCCTCAAGGGTATTCCTTTCACACTTGCTGAATGACCCTTCTTTAAAATCGTCAACTTTATTTTTTTACTGGATTATTTCCTTCAGCATTTAATCATGTGGTAATATTTCATCTGAAAGAGAGATGGTGTAAGTGGAGAGATGGAAGAAAAAGGAAGAAAAGGAAGAAATTCTCTGCTTTGTCATTGTATCTCCCTTCAGTTATTATCTCATTTCTTTACTTTCTCTTTTACGGAAGTACTGTGTAAAAGATTTCCAATATGTACTACTTCCACTTTATCACATGGTTTCTCTTCTCCTCAGTGAATCTACTGAGTGAATCCAATGGGGAATTATCAGCCCTCACCTTGCTTGCTCTACATTGGTCCCCTCCTATCTAAGGTTTTTCTTTCCATTGTTTCAGTTACTTGTGGTTAACCATGCTCTGAAAATATTAAATGAAAAATTTGAGAAATAAATACTTCATAAGTTTTAATACAATATATTATTCTAACAGTCTTATTTTATTATTTATTGCTGCTAATTTCTAATTGTGCCTAAATTATAGATTAATTGTCATCCTACATATGGAAGTACAGGAGAAGACATAGTATACAAAACATAGTATACATGGTTCAGTACTATCTGTCATTTCTGACATCCATGGAGGCATCCTAGAACATATGCCCTGTGGATAATGGGAGAATATGATATTAGTTTCCTCAGACTGCTATAACAAAGTACCACAAAATGAGTGTCATAAAACAACACGAAAGTATTATCTCACACTTGTGAATGCCGTAGTCCAAAATCAGTGTGTTGGCAGGAGAAGGCCTCCTCTGAAACCTGTAAGGAATCCTTCTCTGCCTTTTCCTAGACCCAGGTGTTTTGCCAGCCTTCCTTATCATATGGCATTTGGCCTGGATGTTTCTGCCCTTATTTTGTTATTTTATTGAAAGGACACCATTGATATTGAATTAGGGGTCCACCTTACTTCAGTATTACTTCATTTTAACCAATTGCATCGGCAATGAGTTCATTTCCAAATAAATTAATTCTGAGGTACTGCGAGTTAGGAATTCCACATAACTTTTTTGGAGGGCAGGAGACACAATGCAACCCGTAACACTTGATTATCAACAATATTTGACACAGCTGCTCACTAATTCCTACTTGAAACACATTCCTCCTTAGACTTCAGGACACCCCATTTTCTTATTTGTTTCTCTTACTTTACTAGACAAGTCTCTATGTCCTTCACTGGTTTCATTCATCTTTTCAACCTCTAAATAATGGGAAAAATCCCAAGTATTAATCATCTGATCATTCTTTCCCTTCATCTGAATTCATTCTCTAGAAGACAGCACACATTTTTATGGCTCTATTTCTATTCAGGCCCTTTCCCTTGAATATTATATATGTCCATAGTCTTTTCAATATCTCCATTTGAATGTGTAATAGTCATCACAAATTTAGCACATACAAATCCAAACACCTGATAAAGCCCACCAAATGTACTGCTTCCAAAGTCTTTTATGTTGCAAAAATAGCTACTTCATCTTTCCAGTTGTTCATATAAAAAATAAATCTATGGAAAAATCATTTCTCACTCTGTTCTTTTTTTTTATATTAGATCCATTGGAAAATCATTTCCACTCATCACTTCTCACTCTCCCACATGCAATGCTATCATTATTTTAATCCACCTTTTATCTCTTCTAAGCTATTAGCAATAGCCTTCAGACAGGTCTCCATGTAAAATAAGATTGGTCTTATTTTACTAAATCTACTCTTAGCAAAACAGCCAGGATTATCATGTTAAAAGGTAAGAGTACGTTACTTCTCAGCCTAAAACACTCTAATGACTCCCTTTTACATCAGAGTAATTGGTAATGTCCTTATAATGACCTAAAATCCTCCTCATCCCTGTCATAACACATCAACTTGCACACAAGCAGTCTCCTTAATGATCTTCCAAATCTTAGAACTTACCCTTCCCACCGTTTAGGACTCTCCCCCAAAATAATCCCAAATACTTTCATGGCTCTCTCATTCACCTCCCTAGCTCGAGGAAAAGTATCCACTTAGCAGTGAGAACTGCTTCACTATTTTTTTTTTTTACAGGTGCCACTCTACAGCACAAATAAATAAAAGTTATTTTCTATTCTTCTGAGTTATTGTCTTTCACTTTCTCTGTACTGGAAACTAAAGTCTAAGAATATGTCCTATTTCACTATCAGTATTAAAATGAGAAATCAATGAATTACGGAAGAAAACGATCAAAAATTAATCAGAGTTCAATTCTATGTACCAAGTTCAATATTTGTGATCACTTAGAACATAGTGCAAAATAAATAAATTTTTTCTCTAAGATCCAGAAAGCTATATTTATTTATTTTTTTTTGTGTGTAGGTACCAGGGGTCAACCTCAGGACCTCGCGTGCCAGCAGGCGCCCATGCCGCTGAGCGATATCACCGGCCCTTTTCTCGTATGTGGGTTCCAGGAGTCGAACTCGGGCCCTTGTGCTTGCCAGGCAGGCGCTTATGACGCTGAGCTATCTCATTGGCCCCAGAAAGCTATATTTATGAATTCTTATATAAAAATTAAGAGTCCTTATGTTATATATATTAAATGTACTTTTTAAAGTTAACACTTGATTCCAGAGACTATTTTTTGGTTGGACGGAGACTCCTATTACTTATACATTTCTCCTCTGTCATCTTAAGAAGTCTAGTTAATTTTTTGCTACCATTAATATGAGAGGAGAACCTATGTAGTGATTTCAAAACACACATTCAGCCTATAGCTCTTCTGTCAAATGTCTTTCGTACTAATTTTATATTTTATATTAATTTTTATCATATATAAAAGGTTAATCTTTTATACAAAAGGTTAATCTTTATTCTCTCTCCTGTTGAATACTTATCAGGAGTTTAATCTCCCCCAGACACTTTTCAATGAATATTTATAGCGTTGACATTGAATAATAATGAAATTCCCTGATACTCTTGCCCTGTCACATCTCAAATAGTTTTTTTAAAAAAGTATTAATCACATTCTTAGCATTAACCAAGTCATATAATTTGAACATAGATTGAAGACCCTAAAATTACCAAAAATAGAAAGAATAATTTTAAGGACTGTTTGGAACTTGGAAAGTTGGAACCCTTCGTAGAGATTGGTCCCATCTGTGTGCAAAGAAGCCAAGCTCTTGGCATCTAATTTAGTTGTGGGGCGGGATGCAGCGAGGCTAGTAGTTTTGAGCTCTGCTGGACCCTTTGGGAAACCAGAGGCTGGTCATATTTGGCATCAGGATGATGACAGGGCTGGAATCTGGAAACATGCCTCTTCAGGTGCAGAATCATCTACTTGTGTTCTGTCTGTCCCAGTCCTCCTGGTAGGGGCAAACCAGATCATTCAGCCAGGACGGCTCTGTTGCAAGGAAGAAAATAAATCCCATGGAAAAAAATATCTACCATGCTTTCCTTTGGGAAATGTCTATTCAAATAGCCCTTTTTAGGATTCTTTAACACTATTATTCAATTTTGTCCTTACAAAAATATTACAAAGTTTGATTCCTCTACTATGGCTGTACTTCTGAGTCACCTGGGGGAGGCAAGAGAGGGAGGAAGAGAGGGAGAGAAAAGTAGAGAAACTAAAACTGAAGCCCTCCTAGACCGTGCTAGTAATAATTGTTAATGAGGATTAACAATAATGTCACAAAGATTGGCTAGGCTAATGTTATCATTCTGATTTACGGGTAAGGAAACTGAGGTCAGAGAGGTTAATTGACTCTTCCAAGGTCACACTGCCAATACAAGATTTCCTCTTTCCATTATATTGGGATGTCTCCTGCCAACTTCCCCTCTCCTATTTTGAGCTAACAAAGCAGACTGGAAATCACAGGAGACAACATGAGCAAAATTGGACTAAATTCAGGGTCGGAATGCTTCATGGAGAGCCCATTCTGACTATGTGAACATTACATTGATGTCAGATCATTCAAGGCATGAAACTAAGGCAATGAAATGTGGACAGTGATACTCATAGCAACAAGTCAATGACACTTGGATAACTTTACACACATAAACTTAATATATGCTTCGATTTCCAGTGATGATGCACACAAATGCAAAAGCTACGCATATTTATTGTAGACTTTATTTTATATAAAATAAAAAGTATATACTTTTAAAAATTTGAGATACAGGGCCAGTGAGATGGCTCAGCGGCTTAAACGCCTGCCCGGCAAGCGCGAGGGCCCGAGTTCGACTCCCAGAACCCACATACGAAAAAGGGGGCTGGTGATATCGCTCAGCAGCACGGGCGCCTGCTGGCACGTGAGGTCCTGAGGTCGACCCCCAGGTACCCACAAAAAAAAAAAATTTGAGATACATTGTTCATATGCTTAGATTTCAATTGAGCAAACATCTGAGAAATTTTACCTAATCATGAGTTTCGAAAAGTCAACTGACAGATTCTTTAAACATTGCTGAGCTTCCCCGACACATCTATTTTAATGACAGCATAAGTCAGTAATACCATCTTTATCCAGAAAGGATTTAAGAACCTGAGGCTGTAGAAGTATGGAAGATCCCCTACTATCCCTACTATAGAAAAATGGCATTGGCAGAGACTCCTGATCAGCAATATTTTTATAAGGCAGTGACTTCTGCTTTTATCATAAAACACCTCTTTTGTTTCATGAAGTTTCTATCCCTTCTACTCTCCAAACTTTTATCAGAGATTACATTTTCTAAAAGATAATATTGGTAACAAATGATAACTACAAATCAGGTAAGTTATGATTTATAAGTATTTGTCAATTGCTTCAGCTAATGGGGAAGGTTGAACAAAAGGAGAAGCATCTTCTTACCATAAATTACTCTATTACAGAACTGAGAGTTCTTGGGGTAGAAAAGATAAACATTCTAATCTAACTCCAACACATTGCGAGTAGGAAACAGGCTCCTAGAGATTGGTGACTAGCTGGGCCCAGATAGAGAATCTTGGACATAGCTGATAGTAGGAGTCAAATTTGTATTCACTCATTTCTATGTTTTCTCTTAAACCAGACTGCATACTTTGGAGATTATAGACTCCAAGGCTATCTAAATTGGTCTTCTCCTTTAAAATTCAGTTCATTTCCTACTGCCTGGTATCCAGGAATTCCAGAAATGAAAGGACTGCTAAGGTCACCCTGTCCATTCAGGTCTGAATCTTCTCTACTATGTTCCCACCACAGGATCAGTACACACAATACATCCAGTAACAAAGAAAATTATTCCTGATAAACAACGTTTTTCATCTTTTGATACTTAGGACTGCATACTTTATAATGTTTAAGTAAAACATGTTTTCCTAAAGCAACTCATTAATAATTAGACCCTTTTTGTCATATAATGACCTCTCCGATATTTGATGATACATGATAGTTAATCTTGACTGGCAACTTGATTGTATTGAGATATGCCTGGGTGATGACTAGAGCACACATTTGGGTGCATCTGGCTGTGACTGTAACAGTGCTTCCAGGGATGTCTGGCATGTGGCTCAGTGAACTGAGGGAGGAAGGCTCTTCCTGCATTTGGGTGGCACTGTCTAATAGGATTGCAGCCTGAATGGATCAGAAGGAAGACAAGGAGGAAGAAACCAGTCAGTGCTTACAAGCTGGATTCTGCTTGAGCAAGTGCATCTTTTGCTGCCATCCTCATGCACATACACATCAGACTTCGGCTTCTTCAGTCTTTGTGAGTGTCTGGTTCTTTAGCCTCAAACTGGGGCTGCATCCACTGTCTCTCTTGTTCTGTGGGTCCCAGCTTCTTGGACTGAGCACCTACTAGATCCTCTGGCTCTGAAGCATGCAGACAACCATTCTGGACTATTCAGCCTCTGACACTATAACTCAGTCTAATAAATCACCTTCTGAAATATATATACATATATTTTTTTCTCTCTTTCTCTAGAAAATCCTAACCAATAAAGTAGGTATAAGGATTCTTAGTTTCATGTTCCCTAGGATTACCATTCACTGCATTTACAAATTCTTCCTACTGTGCTATCCTAATTAGATTCCTTTGAACACCATTCAGTTTTGAAATATGTCTTCTGTGGTATTTGGAATTGAATACATTATTTTAAACAATGCCAAAAACAAAAGTAGAACTTTCTTTTGCTCATTCTAGAATATTCTCTATTAATATTCTCCCCATGAATTTTTAGTAAGTGTGAGATCACCCCCAAGAGGATGGAAATTGGTTCATGGAGAAAAATTTTTACTCCTTATATGTCTAGAGCACAGATACACATAAAATATGTAACATATATTAAAGATATACTGTGTACTTAACAAATATTTGTAGTATTAAAATTTCATTGAGCCAATGACTAGGGGAAACTTTTTAAAAGACTCCTTAAAAGGGACAGTAATGAAAGGCTAGAAACATTAATATAACCTATGAATACACTAGCACGTTAACAGTTTTATCAACATTACATTATTAACTCCTGTTGAGGGTGTAGTCAGACAAAATCCTTAAGGCTATTTCATTTGCTCTGCTTGCTGAAAAGTATCTCTACTACTTTGTGGTTTTTGATGTGTTTGGTTGGTTGGTTTTGGTTTTTAGAGAGTGGCAAGATTTTTTGTTTTACTATTACAAGAACATGCTCGAGTTTATTCCTAATAAAATTGTCCTTGTTAACTTGTCTATTCCTGCCTGTCCAGATAATGTGGAAAATAATCTTCACCATTTTTTGAAGTTCTATTTGCAAATGCTATCTCCTATTATGTAGACCAGGAATCCTCCAAGCCCTAGGCCACAGACCTCTTAGGAACTGAGCCACATAGCAGGCTGTGAATGGCAAGCAATTGAGCCAAGTTTTATGTGTATTTACAGCTACTCCTCATCACTCAAATTGCTGCCTGAGCTCTGCTTCATGACTGATCACCAGCAGCAATAGATTCTCATAGGAGCAAAAACCCTACTATTAACTGTGTGCAAAGGATCTAGGTTTTGTGCTTCTTATGAGAATTTAATGCCTGCTTATCTTAGGTGGAGCTGAGGCAGTGATGCTAACACTGGAGAGAGGCTACATATATAAGTTAACATTAGCAGAGAAGTTTGGTTGCCCAAAGATCATAATAAATCAATTGATTGAAGACTCTTATTAAAACCCTATGAGTGGCAAGTGACAAGCTACATTTGGTGGCAGGTTTTATAGTGCCAAGTGATTTGTACAGGTGCATCTGGTAGAAGGTTTAAATCAGAATCTGACACTTGTTTTAGTCCATACATGGCCTGCCCATTACTTTACTTGCCACATTTATCCATGACTTTTTCTCATGCTATGCACTTGTCTCAGTCACAGTTCTGATAATTCCAAAAGCTAGCCAGAGCCAAAATGAATAATAAACAATGATCACTACAACACTTCTTTAAAACAGGAGAAAGACCCAATGACGATATAACAGAAGACTCCAAGACTACTAAACATAAATAAAGGTGCATTTAAAAGAAAATGCCTAGAGCTCTACTTAAATTATAGATTCATTGCAACAGATTCATATCCTCCAAGTCCCTTTTGAATAATATGTGGCAACCAGTTATCCAAAAAAGCTATGAAATCTTCAAAACTGCTTCACCACATGAAAACCAAGCACTCTTCATTAAAAGACAAGCCTTTGGAACTTTTCAAAACAAACAAACAAACAAAAAACTGTGAACATGAAGAACAGAAACAATTCTTGAAGGACACCATTTCATCAAGTGTTTCTTCACTGAGAGCACCAATTTGAGTGGCTAAGCACATTGCTAAATCTATGCAATACTAGTGTAGAGTTGATCCTGCTTCCTGCTAAGGACATTTTTCATGAACTTCTAGGATAGGCTGCAGTCCAAATGGTGGCATGTGTTCCTCTCTTGGTTAGCACCATAACTAAACAAATTGATGATAAAGCAGAATACATTGAAGCACCCTTATTAGAGAAGATTAATAAGCCACCATGGTAAGCCACAGGTTGACAAGTCTATAAATGTTGAAAAAAAGCAACAATGCTTGCTTTTGTGGTCTATTTTTTTTGGTGGGGGAGGCTGTGCATGAGGATATGTTGCCTGCACTTTTGTTGCCAACCAACACAATTCAAGTATTTGAAGTTATTACATATAAGTTAAACTGAATTGGTCATTTTGTGTTGTATGTGCATGGACAGAGCAGCTGCTATGACTGGACAACTTTGTAATTTCACTACTTAGGTCAAAGAGGTTGCCTCTGAATGTGAATCTAGGCACAATTTCATCCATAAAGAACTGCCAGTTAGCCAAAAAATGTCACCTGAACTTAGCAACATTTTGCAAGATGTGATTAAAAATATCAACTCCACTCAAGTACATGCCTTTAATTCATATCTGTTTGTCCAGCTCTGTGAGGAGATAGACACAGTATATACACATCTTCTCTTAATATGCGGAAATGAGATCACTTTTTAAAGGCAGATCACTGGCCAGATTTTTTTGAGTAATGAGCGCCACACTAGAAATCTCTTTTAGATAAATAGCCACCACTCAGAATGGGTCACAAAACTTTCTTATTCATGTGACATATTCAACCTACTCAGTGAACTCAATCTGTCACTTCAGGAAAAAATGACAACTGTGTTCAATTCAACAGATAAAGTGACTGCATTCAAAGCCAAACTGGAATTATGTGGGCAATGAGTGAACAATGTGATTTTTAACATGTTTCAAACATTTGCAGAGATTTTAAAAGAGACTGTCCCAGGTTATTCTTTCTTTCAGCTGTTGCATGATCACCTGACATGGCTTTCAAAAGAGTTTAAGGACTACTTCCCAGCTACAAAAGGCATCCAAACTGGGAAAGAATGGATCTGTGACTCATTTGTAAATAAACCAAGTGACTCAACATTCTCCATGCTGGAAGAGTACAAACTGACTTAAAAGTATGTTTGAGACACTTCAAACCTCCATATATTCTTGATTAAAATCAAAGCAAGATATCCTGAAATTGTCACAAAAGCCAAGAAAAGCCTACTTTAATTCCAACATGGAAATGGAATTTTGTGAAACACAGCTTTCTGCAGTGACTGCAACCAAAATGAAATTATGGAGTAGACTGGACTTAACCAGCACACTTTGTGTTTCAGTCTCTCCCATTGCCCCCAACTATCTAATTACAGGAAAATAGGCCCAGGGTGCTCACTAATTCTGTATTATGGTGAGTTGTATAATTATTTCATGTATTATAATGTAATAATAATTGTTATGGCTTATATCTAGATGTCCCCCCCAAAGCCTCATGCAGTCATAGTTGAGGCTTTTTGGAGGTGGCTGGATCTAGAGTGTGTGATCTAGAATACTGGGATTCATTTATAGTGCAATGCTAGAATTAAGGGTGCTAGTATTAAGCCTGTGAAAAGGAAAAGAAAAATAGTATGTGGTTTTTCAACAGATGGTGTTTAGAGAACCTTAGAGAAAGTCGTACATTGCAGAAAACCCACTGCACTGCTGGCACTTAGAGAAGAAATTGAAAATGCATGTGCAGCAGACCAAGGTTACCCAAGCAGCAGTTTGTCATACTAATAAATGTCTGGGAGCTAATGGCCACCATGTTGAGCACCTCTTGTAATTTTAGAGGCCAAAGTAACTTGTGTTAATCTCATGACATCTCAATAAATTTAGTATTAAAATATTTACACAAGTTTTTCTTTTCCTGAAGTGTGTATACATTTTCTGGCAGGCTCTGTATAGAATAACATAGTAGAAAATATAAAAGGAAAAACATACCTATAAAAAATAGGATTACAAGGTTGCATTTCCTTAGTATGAGTTTTCTCCAATTTTAACAATTGAAAATCATTTAAAAACAGATATACTTATTAAGATGTGTTCATAAGACATTTTTCAGCCCTCTTTAAATATCTGTGTGTATGTGTATATTTGTGTGTATACTTATGTACATATTCACTTAGTATTCTAAGAAATGTATAAAATCTCAGATTATAGAATACCTCTAAAATAGCAAATACATAATATCTCAATTCACAGAAAAACTGTGAAATAGGTATGATCACAGATAAGTCTATTATACAGATAAGTCTCAGACAAATGATATAATTTTCCCAGAGTAAAGATAAGAACCAAGTTTTGATTGGCTTCAGTATATTACACCGTTTCCCATATAATGATTACAGAGATTATAACATAAATATGTAGGATTACAAAATGATGTTTCTTTATATTGAGACAAATCATGTACAAACAGATTAGGCTGTGATCCTAAGTCTTTTATTCAAACTAAAATTAAATATATATGTATAATTTATTTAAATTTCCATATAACTCTGTGCGCAAGGTTCTCAAATTAGACATATTGACTACATTAAAAACACATTGACTGCCTGGATAAAAACTGGGTTACACAATTATCTAAATAAGCCATTTGCTATTTGCTGGTAGAACATTTTTCCACCTTAAATATTACATATATTCTGGATATATATGGTCTGATATTCTAAATTTTTAATGCAGTTCAATTATCTGAAAGGATATTATCAAATAATCTGAGAGAGGGTAGCAAAAACAGCCTCAGATATTTTTTAAATGTTTTCTTAAAGTGCTTGGTGATCAGTGTTTGCAACATTATTCTCAAAACCTTTTGGTATAGCTAAAAAACATCATACAATGTATTATTGTAGATGATTTGTGATATCACATCATGATAAAAGAAATTAAAACTAAACTACAAAAAACAAAATAAAATTAACCTAAAGTTTCCATTCCTTCATTCAACAGCTATGTTTAGGCACAGCATCTGTCTTCTGGCAGCAGTTTTAAATTGAGGAAGACATCACTAAGTTGAGTGTTATATAGAAAGTACATCCCTTCCACAGTGCTTTAACATGTACCCACCAAAGGCTTGATAAAAGCAATTGAAGATGTAGAGAGGAGAAATCTTTATTGTCAGCACGCAGTTAATTAAAAGGAGTTTATTATCACTCAATCTTACACCTCTTAGAGGTATAGAGTGCTAAGTTACATAAATGTTTTAGGAAGACAGTAGGGTGAGGAGTAGAAGGAAGGAAGAAAGAAATGGCATGGAAAATAAAATACATTCTAAGATTTCTTAAAATTAACAAAAGAAGTCTGGCACAATATTAAAAATTGGAAAATTGAAAAAAGAAACATTTGAATATATAATATAGATTTCCTTTTACCTAGACATTCTTTAAGGTTTTCTTTCAGTGGTTCCTGAGAATTACCAAGAATATCTCCCTAAGAGTATAATGTCCACCAGTTTTGGGAGTTACATAGGTACAGTTGCTGCCATAACAAATTTAAAACTTTAAAATGATAAAGGTCAGGGCTGGGGATATAGCTCAGTGGCGCAAGCGCCTGCCTGGCAAGTGGAAAGTCCAGAGTTTGATTCCCGTTACCAAAAAAAAAAAAAAAAAAAAAGATAAAGCTCAGAAGTCCTGATATTTTGGCTTTAGGACTTGAAAGGTCAATTCATGATGTTGGGCAGCCAGCCTGAACTCTTATTTGCAGGCTTAGCGGGGTGAAATTGACTTCCACACTCATCAGGTTGTTGGTTGCATTCAATTCCGTGCACTTGTTGAACTGAGATCTGTACATCTTGTGGCTTTCAGAGAGTGATTATTCTTAGTTACCACAGGCCACCTGCATTCCTTGACTCAGGGGGTGTACTTCCATCTTCAAAGGTAGCAACAATGAGCTGAATTCTTTTGACAGTTTGAATCTCTCACCTTCCCTCTGTTTCATCTGGTCTCTGACTGATTCTTCCGGTTCCAAATTCTGCTCTTACAATCTCGGGCAATTAAATTGATCCCACCTGAATAATGCAGGCTACTTTCTCTATTTTAAAAGATCAGCAGTTTAATAATAATTCCATCAGTAAAATCTCTTTAAAGCAATACAGTAACGTTTGACCATCAACAGGAATAGGAATCTTAAGGGAACATCTTCTGAATTCTGCCTGTTACAGAGTGTGCCCACCAAGTTTGAAGAGACTGGAATTACAAGCGACGGACGCCACCTGAAGAGACATTTGCCTGGAGGAATGACTCTCATACCCTGTTTATAATTAATGAACACTCACACAACATAGCATTTAATCTATTATTTTCAACACACATCCAATTAGAAAATGGCAGTCTAATTTATACTTTTACAATCTGTAAAACATAAAAAGTTTCTCTAAATGAAGCATTTTGAAACATTATTTGATTGCTTGAGTGGGTAATTTCAGGCTAATAAGTCTTTTTGTTAGAAATTTCAGTTAACAATGCTTTTATTTGTGATTTTTTGTTTTTAAACAGGCCATGAATTTCTTGAGAGAAGCTATTTGTACATAAGAAAGAAGATATTCTTTGATTGCAATTAGAGATGTCTGTTTATGAGAAGCAATTATCAGTGTAAGTTAAGTTCCAAATTGCAATTACATTATTCCTAAGTACTTACTAGAGAAACATTATTTTAACTGTAATTCTTCTGAAAATTAACCCCATAAGAAACATTGTGAAAACAGAATGGCATTATTATTGTTAAACATATAATGCAATAACAAGATCACAAACCCATTTGACCCACATTAATTTTGTACAATTGCTAAAAACAATTTATTGAAATTATCCTACTATATTTGAATTGGAGTGTATCAAGTGACTCATCTTAAGATTTATTACTCAAGAAAGGGAAAACCAATTTTTGAAAGATCAATTAAATAAAGATATTCAGTTAAATTTTTATTTTATTTTATTTTATTTTATTTTTTTTGTGGGTACCGGGGGGACGACCTCAGGACCTCACGCGCCAACAGGCACCCGTGCCGCTGAGCGATATCACCGGCCCCTTTTTCGTATGTGGGATCCGGGAGTCGAACTCGGGCCTTCGCGCTTGCAAGGCAGGCGCTTAAGCCGCTGAGCCGTCTCACCGGCCCTCAGTTAAATTTTTAAAAATCTTTCTTTTGTCAAAATTCTTGCCATTATTTTACTTATTGTGGAATCAAGGGATTTTTGGAAGGATGAAAATGATCAATTTTTGAAGTAGTATTGCATTCTTTTTCTTACTTTTCTTGTTAAACTATAACTAGACATAATAACTGTGAAGAAAATGCACTTCATCATTGATTCTACCAGAGGACAACAGGGATATGATTCATAGTTGCATGTATTCTGCTGATAAACAGAAATAATTGAGAACACAGGACTCTGACATCAGACTGCTTGAATTTCCATTCTGTATTGTCACTTACTACCTGAGTGGTTTGAGGAAAATCATTCAGCCTTTCTGTGCCTCAGCTTCCATCTGTAAAATGGGGATAATCACAGTACGCCTCTTAGGGTTGCTGTGAGCTTTAGATAATATAAGAAAAAAAAATATATATATATATATAACCCCTGTAAGTGCAAAGTACTCACTATACATAAACATCAATAAATGCTAGTTATTATTTTTAAAAGGATGTTTAATATTACGATTCACATTGTGATAGAGACCTCCACTCTTCAAATTTATGGGATTTAGAATACAAAAGTGTGGGCCCATGAGATGGCTCAGTGGCATAAGTGCCTGCCTGGCAAGCGCGAGGTCCTGAATTTGACTCCTGGAACCCACATACAAAAAAAAGGGCTGGTGATATTGCTCAGCGGCACGGGTGCCTGCTGGCACACAAGGTCCTGAGGTCGACCCCCGGTACCCACAAAAAAAAAAAAAGAATACAAAAGTGAACAGTGTTGGCCTTAGTAGAAGTGTCACATTTTTATTAAAACCAAAAGATTCAAAATTAAGCTATGGAGTAAAGACATAGTGTCCCCAGGTCCAACAATACCTTCGTTTGGTTAAATTAACTTTTTGCTTCCACATACCCAAAAGACTCTCCATCACTTCTGACATTCCTCACCTTTCTCACACTTAACCACAATTTGAGCAGCATGTTGCATCGACTCCGTTACACTCTGTTCAATTTAGGTTCAGGAAAGTATAGAAGAGTCCTTTAAGAATACAAGATAAGTTTAGGGGAAAAGTCTCTTAAGATTGATCAGCCTCCTCTCATGCAGTCTATATACTGAGGATCTTAGAATTTCAGGCTTGGAAGAAAAAATTAATATCTAATACAGCTATTTTCTTTGCATAATATTTTTTTTTCAAGAAAACATAAGAGGTTCGTTGCAAAGCCAGAACTGGAAACTAAATTCCAATACTATTTCAGCTTCCTTCCATATCAGCATGTGTTCTAATTGGATGTAATAGCCATTTAGTATTGTAGAGGATAGATTCTAGTGATTTAATCCATGACTAATGAGGCATTAAATGTCCACAGCTGAAAACAAATAACATGAAAAATATTTGAAAACTGAATTTATCATCACTTAGCACTACTTTAATCAGACTGCATAATCACCTTTGTTTATGCATTCCCTCCTGTGTATCTCTTTGTTAAAGATTTTTGCTCACTGAATCATTCATATAGACAAATTACATACATTAATGAAATTATATTCTTGACTTTGGGGTTGATGTAGCTAAACTTTATTGGAAAAACAATGAAAAATTCATTAAATATTGCTAAATTGTAAGTGTTTCTATGTCGTTTCCAGCAAAAAACCCCAAAGAAATAATTTATATTACAGCACTATAAAAATAATGACCACAAATAAAATAAGGCAACACCTTAATAGAACAGGTTTTCCTGGATACTGAAATGTCTCATTTAATTTTAGATTAATAAAAAACAATCCTAGACACTTGTTTTATTAGGAATACCTTTATTGGTAACAAATGCTGTGTTAAAGTGGGTACCTTGTCACATCCTTCTAATACCTGTTACTCAGGAGGCTGAGGCAGAAGGATTACAAGTTCAGGCTCAGCATAGCAAACTCTCAAAATTAAAAAAAAAAAAAAAAAGCTAGGGATGTTGCTCAGCAGTACAGTGTTTCTTGGTTGGATCCCCAGTACTGGGAGTGAGGTATGATATAGTAAGTTTCCAATTCCTTAGTAATTATACTCCTACAATTACATGGTGACCAAATACAGCTAGTACAGGTAGTACAATGGAGGGCTGGGATACCACTCCCCTTCCGTTCATCTGAATTTGGGCAATACCCCAAGGCCAAAAGTCCTTTCTTCACTCCTAAGAAAAGTAGAAAAAAAAAAAAAATGCAACAAAGACCCAGGAAACCTCTAAAATTGCAGGCTAAAGCATCAGCATGTTAGATCTCATAGCCTGATCTTCAATAACACTTTTCTCACTTAAACCTCGTTAAAGGTTCATACACAGGAACTGCACCTCGCGTGTGTGTTTAAATCAGTGTGAATGCTGGGACAGACACGTGTATTCCAGGGCCCCTGTGGTGACTCTGCACTCTGCTGATCGTTTCTGTCAATCTTATCCAGAGACCCGGTGAGAAGACCCCAGGGCAGATACACTTGTTTTAAAATCCAAAAGTCTGATTTATTTGTGTGCTTCTTATTTCCCTGTCACCCCAACACCCCTTTTCCGTTTGTGCCACCTTTTCGTTTCTGTTGGCACAGAAACAGGGTCAGCCTGGGTAACATAGCAAGTTTCTTTTCAATAAATGGACCTGTTTTTTCTTTGACCATTGGATGTACACTTACAATTCTTTGCTCACCATCCACAATAACTTGGAATCTATCTCTCGGATCTATCTCACATTATCACAGCTATATCCTCAGAAGATATACTACAGGGTCTTTAAGACAGTGCAGACAACATGTGGATTTCATTATATTCATCATTTCAAAGTAAACAACAATAAACATGTGAAAAATATGAACAAGGACATTTTCTGCTTATTTTAAGCATTTTCCTGAACATGGAATTATTTTGAGTGTCAGATTAGAAGTTCAATACCAACTTCTATCTTGCTTTCGCAAATATTTTTTCATCCTATTAGGAAATATATAGGGTTTTCCCATTATTATTGAAGTTTAGAAATCCATAGCCTTTTGTATTCAGTATATTGCTTAATAATTAAGATCATGGGATCTAGACTTAGGTCTTCCTGGAATCTTGGTTTGTCAATTCACTATGGTAGTTGTTTAAACTTGGGCAAGGTACATTAATTGTGCTTCAGTTTTCTTACCTCATAGAGATTACAATAACATGAACTTCATAGGGTTTTTGTAAGGCTTGAATGAGTTAATGTACATACAGATCAGAAAACAGTATGTGCTATATCATAAACTTTCAGCAATATTACACTGTTGCTCCTCATTTTGGTTAAATTTCCCATTTCTGGGATAAAACATTTGACATCTGCAACTTCAAAAATGAGAGGTTTAATCTGGCTCATTGTTCCCAAGGTTTCATTTCATAGTCAGATGGCTCCAAGGCAGAAACCGCATGGAAGGGAATGACAAAGTGAAGCTATTCAGTTCATAGCATCCAAGAAGCAGAGTACAGGGAATAGGGACAATGACAGACATCAAGGCATGCCTCACTTCCTGCAACTGGGCTCCACCTCCTAACAGCACAATCAGCTAGGAACATTACTGGATTAATCCACTGATGCAGATAGCACCCCCATGATCTAATCACCTCTCCCGGCGACTCTTAACCCAGTCAAGTTGACAATTAAGATTAACTGGGAAACTACATAACAGTATGCTATTCTACAGAGTGGGGAGAAACAACAAAACAAAACAAAAACCTTCCCAAATACCAATGAACATGCAAATTAGAATTTTAAATAAGTATCTTCCAGTTACCTGAAATATCTCTGGGAACATTTTTTCTGATTCCTAGCTTTCCATTTACTCTCCCAATGACAGGTAAGAATGTTTTATTATCTGTTCATATTTGTGCATGCAGGCTTAAATTTCCCCCTTCGTGGCTGGTATGAGCCCGCTATGCTTGGGCCTTTTTTTATATAACTGCAGAGTTCAGGCCACAGAGAGGAGCAGAAAGGCTGATTTCTTTTCAGGTGCATGTTCACCCCAGGGGACGAACATGACGTGTTTGTTCCAAAGAGGAAAAGTGGTAGGAAAACAACTGGATTTAGAATGTTGATGACAATAACTGGAGGAAGAACCAGAGCAAATATCTTTTCCAGCCTCTGTCTTGTCTGCAGAATTCTGACCAACTTAGAAGCCTTATTATGTGATTCTCTTTGACACTCCCACTCCTCCATGTGGGAGATAAACAACGCTGCAGCTTTCCAAGCATGGGATCTCCTCGGCTTTCTAGAGGCTTGGCTCCTTGCCTCTCAAGGTGTCTCATTCTTTGCTTACATTGGGCATGATAAAAGCCCTTCTCAACTCCTTAGATAAACTCCAACTACCTGTTTTTTTTCCTTTGTGTAAAAAACAAATCCCTAAAAGAGTCTGCTTTATTGATGTCACTCTTCTATTTTGTAGCATTGCTACAGATTTTTTTTCACTCACTTTATTCTTCTTTAGTCATTTCATGACATTAGGATATAGTGTAAAGAGAAAGAAACTAAATGTTGATTAATTCCCATCCTGAAGAGGGAAATCCTATTTTGAATCTTAAAAATAACAGTGATATTCATTCTTTTTTATGGCAGTTGAATTAGTTAAGGAAAAGAAAATAGTGTCATGTTAAGTTGCTTATTTAGCTAAAATGAGGAAAGTAAATGGCTGTCAACATGATTCAAATTATTGGCAACCTGATTTTAATTAATTTGATAACTGTGTTTTTTAACTTCTTTGACCTTTTGACCATTTAATTTAGACGACTTTTAATATATGTCTAATTTCCTGTGTTCATGATCAGCAATAGTATTGCAAACAACTCAAAAGAGAAATTAATCTAAATAATTTTTACTGTCACTAATTCCGATTATGTGACTATTTAAGATGCTGATTTTCTTCCCAAGTATATTATTTTTAAATTAATATGAAAATAAGATTTAAATTCTTATGTGTAAGCATCTGAACATCAGGGATATCTACAGAAAGAAAAGGCCAAGCCAGCCAGGGATTAAAATCTACAAACATAGAGCTTAGACTTGACTGTATATAAAAAAAGGGACCAAAGATAGGTGTAAGATTTCAGACTTGTTTTTTACATAAATCAGTCATGCGTAAATCATTAGCAGTAATATGTACTGTAATTTTTCCACTTTTTATTTTTATTAATACATGTTTACATTTTAAAATGTTGATTTAGAACTTTTAAGACATATACACAATTGCAGGTTAATTTATCTTTTTCTTTCTTGCTTGTGAAATGGACAGTAAAAAATTAGTTGTAGAGAAAGAGGTTGGACTGACATGTTGTGGTGTAGGCAGGTTGTCAAACTGCAGTTGGGATGGAGAAAGGTAGAGTATTCAACTATATGCAATGAAGGAAACTCTACCACCTCTTCCTGAGTGTCTGTGAGGTCAAATGTTCTGAACCTCAATTTACTTCCTGAAATTAATAGCCAGGTGTTATGCTAGTTATTGTACCTTATTCATTAGTTATGATTGTGGCAGCATGAGAGAAAAAAATGCTAGCACACATGAGCTCCGATGATAAAGGGAAAACATCAATCATGCATAACAGGAAAGGCAAAGGTATCTTCTCTCTGCCTGGGATACTTTCATTTGTGTCTCTGCAGATTCTCATTCACATCAGACTTCAAACTTTAGAGACACTAGTTTTCATGGTTTTCTCTTTTTTTCTGTGTGTGTGTGTGTGTGTGTGACAAACAACTATGGTCATAGGACTCACATAAATGAAAAAAGTAAAATTAATTTCCCTCATAAAATGTGAAACTAAGAGGGGGGTAAGAGGTGATGGGGGGTGAAAATATCAAAGTATATTATGTGCATGTATGCATATGCCAAAATGAAAACCATTAGTCTGTATAACCAATAAAATGAGTTAAAATAGCAAAAAAAAAATGCATTTCTGAGTAATTCTCATGTTTGTCAGATTTAGTTGAAACTAATGTCAATTTACCCAAATAAAACTATCAGTCAAAACTGATTATTCATTCAATAAATGTTCAAGTAAGCAACAGTATGAGGGGAGTTTAGAGTCAACAATCAATAGTAATAATGGCAGCACAAGTCGACACACACTCATTTTTCTTTAATGTCTTAAGAATGTTGCCTATGTCCCCTTAGCCAGTGGGTGACCAGGTGGATTTCCTACCCAGAGGCATATGGCACAGTACCGTGTATCACAAAGCTTGAAAAGTGGAAACACAATCCGCATTCTGTTGGTAATGAGTGCTATGCATGGATGTTCGGAAGCAGGAAGAAGAAACGAATTTGGCAGAGTGGAAGGAACTTAAGTTTGAATTCCAGTTTGCAACAAAACTGCGGATTGATTACTTCACTTTTCTAGTGCCTAGTCTTATCTAAAAATGACTGGTCTGAGCTACAACAAGACCCCTTAATCTGGAATTCACATTCGAGTTTCAGAGAATCTGGAAGGATGCCCAAATTATGGATAAATCTGTTCATCACGTGTTTTGAGAGTTACTATATAGACATGCACCAAGGGAGTGCTTTTCTAAATATCTGTAGAGACGTAGTTTTGTTTTAATTTTTAATTTATGGAAATACAATTTTTTAAAAAATATGCACAAACATGAATTCATACAAAGTAGAAGCCAAATTTTTCTATTAGATTCAATAGGTATAAAATTACCTATTTTTTTTGTAGTCAAGTGACTACAAAAATTTCAAAAATGCTGCTTATCAATTTGGGTCATTGTTGTGGACTGACCAACAGAGATTCACAGATTGCACTGTGGAAAGAAACTGCGCTAAGGTTCTTTCCAGGCCTCACTGCTGAAGTTTCTGTATGAGGGGCTGGGGGTCTAGCTCAGTAGTACATCAGGTGCTTAACATGCACAAGGCTGTGAGTTCTATCCCCAGTACCCCACCCCCCAGAAAAGTTTTTCTATCCCTACATGCATCTGCCTCAACTTCTCCTGTCAAAATTGCACAACGCAACTCACCATTGCATTCAGCATTTCAGGGAGAACTCAAGATAAAGGTTTGTCTTCTTGCAAAGTAATATAAGATTGTAAGTAATAATGACAATTATGACAAAATATGTTTTCCCTTGTCACTTGTGATTACTTGCATTCCCTGAACGACAAATATAGAGAAGAGGGAAAGCACGTAAGACTAATTAGAACTAGACCCTAGGCCATCTGCTAGCTGACACATGAGTTCTCTCATATGAGCTGCTCTGCTCACTTAATTGTCCAGACACAGAATGTCTTGACCAACCTTGACACTACATATTTCCTATTCAGGGCCTTTACAGGACACTTTACTGCATTTGTTATGTAGCAAAGCATAGTACTGTATTTAGTAGTTACCAATAGAAGGGGGCAAAAGGAAATATATAATTGCTTAGAGTACTTACAAATTATGTCTTGTAGATGTATTTTGTGAAGAATCACAACTGGGAATATGCAAAGGGAACGATTTTGAAAAGGCATACAAGTTAGAGTGGAGGATCACAGTCATGCAAGTCCTCTCAGAATTCTCTTAGTATCATGTCTTCAGTCCTGTACTTGGTGGTCTGGCTATGATATTAGAGAGGTTTAGTTACCTCACTGGTCTATTTGCAGTTCTCTACTTCTATTAATTGCTACATGCATGGATAATAAGTATGTTCTTCCCAAAATGTAGATCCGTCTTTGATCAAAGGTGTTTAGCTGACCTAGAAAAACATGCATTGGCATATGTGTTAGTTTTGTGTTTGGTGGGAGAGAATTAGGAAGAGCAGTACATGATGAGTGAATCGTAAAATGTATCATAAAATATAACTTCACAGAATGTGGCATACAGGGTGAGACATTGTTGAGAGATGAGGCTGGAGAAAATAAACATAGTAAAGGCTCATCTATGTCTTTCTAGGGATTCTGGCTTCCCCTTGAGAACACAGTTGTTTCATTGAAAATTTTTAAGTAAAGCAGTGATATGATCAACACTTTGTTTTGAAAATATGACTCTGGTAAGTTTATGAAGGATAACCAGGTGGTGAGCAGGATGGAACTGGTAGTGCCAAGGAGTCCATCTAATAACTCAAGGGGGGAATCATGGAATACTAGACTAAGTCAGTAGCACTTCGGAATGCAAAGAATAGGGAAGGCATGGAAGATATCAAGCAGACAGAATTACTACTGGTTTCAGGGAATGGACTGGAAAGAATCGTGATTACTTTTCAGGATAATGGCTTTGGCAACTTGGAGGTTGGGAATTCCATTCTCTGAAAGAAAGAAGAAGAAAGAGAAGGAGAAGGAGGAGAAGGGGAAGGAGAAGTAGAGGAAAAGCAAGAAGAGGCAGAAGGGGAAAGAGGAGGAAGAAGAAGACGAGAAGAGAAGGAGGAGGAGAGGGAGAGGGAGCATCTAGTGCATATTTGCAATGAGAGTAGGAAAACAAAAAATTCAATTTAAATATATTACACTCAAGGTGTCTGCAGCACTTTTAAATGGAAATGTCTGTGGGAAGTTAGAAATAAGACTGCAACTAGGAAGGAGATGGATTTGGGCTGGAGAAGGAAAAGGTGGTCAGCAGTAATTGAAGGAACAAACTGGTGATCACTTCAACAAGCTTTGCCTAAGGAACTTCGTATCACTCCAACAGAATTTATTTTACCCCACAAGTATGGCTGAATTTCATCTTCTGTATTTTCCTCCTTAAAATTTCCTCTTTTGTTAAATAAAAAAATGGAGAAACTTAAGTAGAGGATAGTTGATGTAGAACAATAAAAATAAAGCTGACCTGTGATTCACACATGACCCGCAAGCACTTAACACCATTTACTTTCCTAGGTAGGGTGACAGTTTTGGCTCCAAATCTTCAAGCAGCAATGCACAGGGGAAATTTTAAAAAGTTACACACTTCATACACAAAAAATTGAGCAAATTCCCCAAAACACAACTATTTATGCTACTGGGAGCTGAGGGTGCTCATAAGAAGAACACCATAATAGAGTGAGCAATATTTTAATTTGTGTTTTTGGTTTTTATTTTTGTTTTGTTGTGTTGGGATGGAACCCAAGGCCTCCTACATGCTTAGTAAGCAATATTCTTAATAACAACCCCACAGTTAACAAAAATCATACAAATATTATTGTAACTGTCAATATAGATTGATGATAAAATAACAAAGAGGAGTAAAAGTAATTAAAAGGAGGAAGAAAGGTAAAATTGTGTAATTCATAAGTAGAGCCCAGGTAGATTATGACATATCAAAGAACAGACACATTTCCTTCAAATATCATCTATAATACCTTGAATATATTTTATTTCCCAAACCAGACAGGCAATTTCCTTACCCGCCCTCTCACTATTTAATATCCACAAATTTCTTCAATGTATAGTCATTAGTACCCTCTATATTTAATGACATTCTGAGTTAAAATTAAAGGCCATGGAAGAAGGGACACTATTTTGATAAATAGTGTAGACTAAATCCAACGGTTTGAATAACAGTGGTTTGAGATTAATAATTGTTCAACAAATATTTTGAATAAATTAATGTAACAATTAATTAAATAACCTGGATAATATGATAGAGACTAGTGATGTTAAATAAGTAAGATACTGTGCTGGCCTCGGTAGCACATATAATAATAAATAAGATACTGTTTCTAGTGTCCAGTAACTAATAAGCCACATACCAGACATAAGAGTTGATAATTCTTTCAATGAGTATTGATTGAGTGACTATTCAGAACAGGCATTCTTCTAGACATTGATGACAGAGAAGGGAGAAAACACAAAATTTATAAAGCTCATGTTTCACAGTGGGATATCAAAAACCATATGTATATATATATATATATATATATATATATATATATATATATATATGTATGTATATATATATATATTCCATTAGATTGTTATAAGCAACAGGAAGAATAAAAAACTAAGGAAGAAAGAAAGCATTCTGGGGAATTAGGAGTCCAGTCTTAAGCAGAGAATTCATGGATTTCTCTAATAAGGTCACAGATGAGCAAAGAACTTGAAGGAAATGAAGGTAAGATTTGGGAGCAAGATTGCTTTAGGTAAGAGAAAGAACAAGTGCAAAGGTCTTAAGGCTGAAAAACAATGAAATGATTCTAATGAAGAGTCACAATAGATTAGGTCAGAAATGGCAGGGGAAAGTGATAAATGTCAAATTTATAAACTACTGTATTATTTTAGTTTTACTTTGATTTTCATGGGCATCATTAGAAGGCTTTGAGTTAATGAGTGAACTACTTTGTCTTGATAGTAAGTATAGTGATATGGGATATATATATATATATATAATATACAATATATTAAATATAATATATACAATATTTAAAACATAATATATAATATATACAATATATTATATGTAATAATATATAATATATATAATGTCCCATGTATTATATGAACAGAAAGGAAGAGGTGTGAAAGACTGACTTTGAAGGGATACTTATGAATTATCTAGACAACATGGGACACAGGACGGTAATAGGAACCCTTCTAGACAAATAAGGATGTGCACTGAACAAAAGGCACTAGGGTAAAAAAAAAAAGTTTAATGTGCCAAAAACTAAAGCAGTTTTGCATAGCAACAATGCAAATTGTAAGGCATAGAGACAGATGAAAGGTGAGACTAAAGAGGTGGGCATACAACATTGAAAGATTTTATTCTTATCCCTGTCTTTACAAATAATAATCTTGAGAATAGGAATTATAGGTAGCTTATACGTAGCATAAGCTGTGTATAAGAGACAGCCAATCTGCAGTGGCTTCATAAACTTTGTGCAATTTCATTAATGAAACAGTTCACACCGTGGCTGGAGAGGAGCATTCAGATGCATACATTTTGACTGATGTGACAGATGTTATCCCTGAAATATATCATGTTTGCTTTCTAGGAGAATTATTCATTCGTAATGAGTAAAACAAAAACTATGTAAGAGGAAAAAACATTGTTTCTGGTTCTCCAATATGTGGCTTGGGGGACGGCGGCAGTGCATGCTATCCTGACTTATTCTGCTATCAGTGTGCTTAAGTCACCGATACAGAACTGCTTCAACTCTTGGAACTAAGTTTGTCAGCTCTGAATTCCAGCAACCTCACAGAATGTGCCTGAGGATCCAAACTGGAAACTAATCATTATATTCCAAATAGGATTATATGGTCTAGAAAATGAAATCTAACACGCCTTTACTGACTCTTACAAAAAAATCAGATTAGAATTGTTTCTCTGAAAATGAATTTGCAGAGTAAACCATATTCAAAAGAAAAAAGGGAAACGATATCGGTGCCCTAACCTAAATAAAGTGATTTGTCACTACACTTCTTCTCAATCACCTCAGGCTCTTGTAGCATAAAGATTTTTACCACCTTCAGCCACTAAAATATTTAATAAGGACACAATGCACCGTACCTTTCATTTAGTGAGACAGCCCAACAGTCTAAATCAGATTGAAAGTTTGCCAATAATTAGAGGAGGGACCTCAGAGATTTCTTAAAATATTTCCTCTGATCTTACTCTTCTAAGACTTATTAAACCTAAAGTGGATTTTTCTTTTCATATGTATGAGGTATCTTTATTTTTTTGGTTTGTTTTTACTTCCTCTGGAAAACACTTTTCAGAAGTCTTGAATGATAATGGAAATTATTGCTGTGAGTTTGATAGCCAAAAGAAATATGTTTTGATCATTGTCAGAACAGCAATTTTCTCTGTAGTAGCACAACACAGGAGTACACAGCCCTGATGCTAGGGACCAGCAGGTGCGCTGAGTGCTTCACAACACTGCCAGCACCACGTCCACAAGCTCAGCTTCTTAAGGTCTGGGAGGAGATTTGATCCTACTAAGTTTCAGAGTATGTCAGCTAGAGGCAAATTCTTCCAGAATTACCCATTGCTCATTTGTAGTAGAAGTTTTATGAAACACATACAAAATCTAAGAGGCCATGTCACTGTGTAGGGACAACTTTAGAATGAACCCAGGTGCTGTCAAGACTATGATTATTTGAGCTTTCCTAAAGCTGTTTTTATTGGGGATTATACTGTGTATATAGGTAAAAATTAAATACTAGAGTTAAAGAAAATAAAGAAATGTTACTGTGTGAGAATTACTGCAAAACAAATATATAGCGATCTCCCCAAAACAGCTTCTATATGTCACAGATTATTTGGGGGAGAAAGAGTGGGAAAGAAGAAAGAGAAGAGAGGAAGAGCGAATCTCTTCCTATATGCTTGGCACACAACCGATATGGAGTAAAGTATTTTCTAATGAAACTAACTGATCCAACCACTGAGTTTTATTATATATAAATGCAAATGAACTTCCCACTCCCCAAAATCTATATGGTAAAGTGCTTTCAGTAATAAGAGAAAGAAGTAAATAAACATGTAACCAATCAAGACAAAAGGAAAATAAAAGAACCCTGAAATATGAGTCAAAATGCATTCGGTAAGGCCAGCACCTTATTTCCTCTAGTATTCTATTTTTCTGTGCCTCAATTTTCTCTTCTGAAATGGAGATCATAATAATCCCTGGCCTCCTTGGTTCATAGGGTTGTACAGCAAAGGCAAAAATGAGTTTTGGATCAGTCATTGCCAATGCTTAAAGAGCTACTTAAATGTTTGTAAGTTAGAAAAGATATTTAACTCTATGAACCTCCATATATTCACCTGTTATATAAGTCTCCAATGCTGGTGCCTACCTTCAAAATGATCTTGTAAAAATCAAATAAGGTAGTACCAGAAATGTGCTTTGAAATGTAAAATGCTATCAACCATTAGACTTTCAAACCTATTCAAATAATATTGTGAAAGGAAAGATTATGGTTGGCAGAAATGGCAAAGGTTTAGATTCATTCTATCATCTTAGGAAATAAAGGTGATAAGTATGAAAAGCTGCTAATAATATTAAAATTTTCACCTCTAAGGGGAAAATATAGATTAGCAGAAACTTCCACTACAGAAATCCTAGAACATTAGCTAATGATACTATTGCAAGTGGTTAGGAAACAGTAAATTAAATTTTGTAGTGCTTTCCCAAAGGAAGTAGAAATACACCAGCATTACTTAGAATTTAAATGGGATGAGGAACAGTAGGCGAGTATGAATTGCCGAGAAGCAATGCTTCAGTGGTGGTATAGTGAACCAAATGACACCACAGATGTTTTCCATTCTTAATGTTTGACAGCCAAAAAATACGTGCATTAATGCAGCAATGTGCAGGGGAAGTCATCACCATGGGAATAGTCAATCAAAGTTTTAATATTATTTAATAAGCGTCACACTATAAGAGCATATTTTCCCTTTCAAGTACAATTCATTCAAGTTTTAGGGAACTGCTAAATTGTCGCACTTGACAAAATTGTGAATGTCAGTTGGACCAAAACAAAAGCAATCATTTTGTATTTTGGGCTGGCTTGAAGAAAAATAGGAAATGTGAGGTAGGCATGGAAATTTAGAAGACTCTAAACCCCTTGCAACATTGAAAACGTTGGGTAAATAGTAGGCATCAGTGTTTTGAAATAAAAGACCACAATAAATAAAACAGGCACAGTGATGTGACACCCACACAAAGATGGAATTTGGCCAAAGGTCAAGTTAATTTGGGGACTGTAGATCTGAGGCATGGTTTTTAAAAGATGGTGTGTTGATGTCTGACCATCTGATTTGCAGTAAGTTGTCATCTCTATGATTTTTTATACTTTGCCTATTTTTAAGGCAGATGTTCTCATTTTGGTGAAGGAGCAATTTTGTCAGGGATAGTTGACCTATTTGGCTTGTCACCAAAATGGAGGTTTGCTCTGCTGGCATCTAGAGAATGAAGGCCATGGATGCTGCTAAATATCCAATAATGCACAAAACAGACCCCAACAAAAAAGAATTCCCCGGTCCAATATCCAATAATACCTAGGTTGAAAAACCATGCTCTAAACTGAACCTACCTATAATATGGAGTAAATAAGGACCTAGTCACTCCTAGCATAAAAGCAATGTTAAAAGTCCATAGACTTTCTAAATTAATATTATTGTTTTTGTTTAAGCTTCCTTTCCATCCATGTTTTCTTTAATTATAAAACACTTGGCAGAAAAATAAGATTCATTTCTGTAATAGGCTTACAGCTTTCATTTTCAGCAGCTTTTTTCTTCAATTAATTAACATTTAGTCATTTTCTTGTAAGGAAGAAAAAAAAAGTACTGTCTCCCTAAAAATCCCAGAAGTTACAAAACTCAATGAGAATATTAAAATTTCCTGATAAGGAATGTGTATGGCATAGATTGAGGAGACTTTTTCCCCCTCAGGGGTTTTATTTGTAAATGTTTCTTGGAAATAGCCTCTTTCAAGGATTTTATTTATTTATAAACATTTCTTGGAAATCTGAAATAAAAATATTTATGCACAAGTATACACAAGTCTGGAGGCTAGATATACTATCAATGCTGAAAATAGAACATCAGTACTGGAGAACTCCTCAGTATATACATGGATGAAGATAAGGTACTTGTAAGAGTCCAGCCATACAATGAATCAGATCTAAATCCCACATGTCCTCATACCTAGTTGCTAAATTGTGTTCATTAAAACATAGAAATAGCCTACATGACTAATGACTCATTCTAAAACAATTGAGTTTTTATTCTACAAATCTTAGAACAACATTACATGAAAAAAGTAAAAATCAAGGCTTATTATTACAAAACACTGCCTTGTAATTAAAGATTATCTGATTTGCCACACATAATTTGTGACTGTTAATCCTGGTTTATCAATTTCACTGGATTAAGAAATTCATTATACTCCTGGGTGTGTCTGGATGACTGATGGATGCATGACCTTAGGTGCTACGTAAGACCAAAAACTGGACCAAGAACAGTTTTAAACAGTATATTCATATGCCTCTCTCCTTTAAAAATTAAAGAATGAGGTGTCATATGCTTGGCTTGTTCTTCTCAGCTTGGTACTTTCCAAGATGTTAAACAAGTTATTTAACTTCACTAATTCTTTATGCACTTAAGTATAAGCAGAGGGGATTAAATGAAAAGATGTTATAAAATACCTCCCAGTTCCAAATTTTTATGATTTTATGAAACTTGGAGTTGAAAGTCTTTTGACCTGCACATAGGCTGCAACATCCTATTATTTTCATATCTGTATTTCAATAAGGATAGTTTATATTGTGATAGAAAACCACCACAAACTATATAGACAAACTAATTAGAAATGCTAACTTTAATTTTTGGCTTAAGGAGACTTATGAGTTTGTATTCTGAGAAGGCTCAGTCATCACTCAATCCTACTCCTCAGTAGCCTCAGTATTTGTTTTCTCTCTACCTCTCAACTCAGTTTTATGTCATGCCTATTTAATGCTCAAAACATAGTAATTCCTAGACGTTCTAAGATCCTTCATATTTTCAAATTTCAGAGAGAGAGAGAGAGAGAGAGCAAGCCTGTGTCTCCTCTCCTGCTAAGATTATCTTAGCAAAACTCAGCTTCTTTCCAATTTGCTCTGATTCAGTTATAGGCTTCTCAATGAGCCAATGACTACAGTCAGGGAAATACAATGGTAAATGATGGGCCCTTTCCTAGGACCAGAGATGAAGTAACAGGGAAGATGTTCTTAGTATAACAGAAAATCACGATGCTTATTTTGAGAAGTAAACAAACATAGAGAAAAGGAGAGCAGAAGGATGGAGATTCACCAAAAAATAACAATGCCTTTTGAATACCTGGAACAATGCCTGAATGAAGATGGAGACATTATGAAAGACAAACCAATGAAGTCTATTTATTTCCATAAGATAGTTTGAGTTGTTTTTCCATCCCAACATATTTAATGCCAACATAGTTGAAGTCATAAAATTAAAAAAACTATACAATATTTTCCTATATTCAAATCAATGAAAATATCTTTAGCTCAAAAAACTTTAACACTTTGACATCTCTGATATATCTTGTATAATAGTAACTGAATGAATATGTGTTGCTTCATAGAATATAATGAAGATAAAAGTAAAAGAAATTTGTATATACCAAATGAATATATACAAGAAAAAAAAAAAAAAAGAAAAGGGCATTTTCCTATGCATAGTATGGGGGGATATAAATAAATGATGTTGGAAAGAGGCAAAACAAATGGTATATTTAAAAAATGAAAAGGTCAAAACACACATTTTGTCCTTCACCAAGAAAAGAACAGAAGACTTGATGAGGGTCAGAAAAAGATGGCGGATGTGTAAGAAGCAGGCAGCAAAACTCTCTAAAAGTTGCTGTTGGACCATGGGAATATAGTGACCGGGAGAGCGCAGGAGGGAGGGAGATGCCTCCCCTGCACCCAGGAAAGTTCTGAAGCGTAGTTTGAGATGCCTGGCGTCAGTGAAGGATACTTTCAATGACAAAGAAGGAGGAGGAGACCAGGGCACCCTCTCCCTGTCCCAGGAACCGCGGCGCGACAGAAGCTCAAATCTGCTGACACACGGTGACAGATGGTGCCCCGGGAGCCCCCGCGGAGGATCCCGAGACAGGGCGGGGCAGGGGAGCAGCAGAGGACTGCACTGGCCAGTGGTGAGTGCCTCTCAGCCACAGCTGTCCCGCTCCAGAGAGCAACTGGCCGGGCATAAAACTCATTGTTGGGGGTGTGGGGGGTGTGGTGAAACTCAGAGCGGCGTGAGAACAGAGCGCTCGGGACTCAGCGCAGCTCCGCCGCTCTCAGGCCTGTGGAAAGTGCGCTGACAGCAGCAGGTGAACGAGACTGGTCTCTGCCTGAAAGTACACGCTTCTGCTCACTGCCTCGCCAAAGGGCCTCCTGGCTTACTGGGACGGACCTGTACAGAACAGGACTCTGTCACCACAAGGTGCCTGCCTGAAACAGAGTCAACACCTGGAACTGATTCTTTTTTTTTTTTTTTTTTTTCTCATTTGTTTTTTTGTTCTGGTGAAGGGTTTTTTTCTTTTTTTTTTGGTGGGGTTTTATTTTTGTTTTGTCTGTTTGTTTTGTTGTTTTTGTCTTCATTTTTGTTTCTGTTTGTCTATTTGCTCTTTCTTTCATTATTCTCTCTGGTTTTTATATGAGTATAATCAGCGCCTCTAACTTCTTTGTGATTGTGGTTGTGATCTGTTCTTCCTTTTATCCCTTCCTTCTCTTTTCACCACCAGTCCTCTGCACCAGTTTCCCAATGTTAGTGGGATCCCTCTTGGCCCTCTAACCTTACATCTAATTCCTTCCTCTTCTTCCAATACTCTATTTCCTCCTTAACTCATTTTAAATTTAAACTCCTGAGGGAAAAATTGACATATTAAGGACTTGTATACTGCATATAATTTTTCTGGTGTGTTTTAGATTTTGTTATATAACCACAACTCGACTTTATACGGTTAAAAGTGGCAAATAACTGGCTAGCTCAGTCTGCCATTTTCTAGGCTGTGTTTGATGTTTTAGGTACCATTATAGCCAAATGTGAAATAATTGTTCTAAACAGCTTTCCTTCCTGATATTTCATTATTGAGATTGACCAAGGGATACAGAAAGTACAGTGGCACAGTACCAAAGAACCATGGACTGGGCCAAACAGGCAGCAACTTCTCATATCCAACAAATTGAAGAGGTAGGATCTGGCAGAAAGCTCAAAACCCAAAAACAAGCTTCACTTGGAAGATACTGCAGAGAAGTAGTCAAAAGTAACCTACCATAGGTAATTTACAAACATCACCCCAGGAATTAAACTAAAGAAAGAAAAGAAAATGAGACCACACTTAAACAAGATGCAACCCCACACATCCAATTCACCAAAGGCAAACCTAGGGGGCAATGAGGTGGAACAATCCCAAAGCCACCCACCTGGCCTATCTGAAGTGGTGACAACAAAGCAACTGAATGAGGTTCTGGAAAAAATTAAAACAGAAATAATTTCACAGATAACTGCAGAGATAATGTCCACAATGAAGACCATGCTTAAGGACACTATAGCTAATACAGACAAAAAAATAGATGAGCTTAAGAAAATTATAGAAACCATGAATGCTCAGCATAGGAAAGAAATGGAATCCATAAGGCAGATTCAAGCAGATATCCAGAACAAAAATTCCATTGAAAGTATTTGTAGCAGATTAAGCCAATGTGAGGACAAGATCTCAGATACAGAAGACAGGCTTGCAATTAGTGATCATGAAAAGAAAGAATTCTTAAAAACAGCAAGGGACCATGAAAAATCAATTCAGCAGCTGCTAGATGACTCAAAGATAAACAATTTAAGAATAATTGGAATAAATGAAAAAGCAGGAGATAGCATCAATGACATTAGAACCTTGTTCACAGACATTATCAGAGAGAACTTCCCTGGAACAGAAAAAGAATTTGATCTCCATATAAATGAGGCTTTTAGAACTCCAACTAGACATGATCAAAAGAAAACTTCAGCCAGACATATCATAGTCAAGATCCCAGAAATTCAACAGAAGGGCTGAATCTTAAAAGCTGTTAGGGAGAAGAGACAAACCACCTATAAAGGAAAACCCATCAGAATCACAGCTGACTTTTCAGCACAAACCCTCAAGGCAAGAAGAGCTTGGAATGACGCATTTCAAGCTCTAAAGGAAAATAATTTTCAACCCAGATTGATATACCCCACAAAACTATCTTTCAAAATTGATGGAGAAATAAAATACTTTCATGACAAAGAACATCTGAGAAAATTCATGACCACCAAACCAGCACTCCAAAATGTTCTCAAGGACATTCTAGAAAGAGATAAAAAGGACTACAACTCCAGGAACCCCAACAGAAGGAATCCACCAGGTAGGGCAGATAATTAAAAAGAGGGAAAGGGGTAAAACAAACAAAGAGTGGGAACCAACAACAGGAAAATATCATGACAAGTATAAGTCAATACATATCAGTTTTAACCATCAATGTTAACGGTCTCAATTCACCAATCAAAAGGCACAGACTGGCAAAATGGATCAAGAAGCAAGATTCAACAATATGCTGTATACAAGAAACACATTTAATTCAGAAAGAAATTCATAGACTGAAAGTCAAAGGATGGAAAACAATACTCCATGTGACAGGAACCCAGAAAAAAGCAGGGGTACCTATTCTTTTTGCAGAAAAAGTGAATTTCAAGCCAAGAATGATTCAGAGAGATAAAGATGGTCATTACATCCTTGCAAAGGGAACAATCCAAGAGGAAGAGATAACGATCATAAATATATATGCGTCAAATACCAGTGCACCCAGCTATATAAAATAAGTATTAAAGGACATGAAAAATCAAATAAGCACTAATACAATTATATTGGGGGATCTCAATACTCCACTGTCACAAAAAGATAGATCAACTGGACAGAAAATCAATAATGAAATAGTAGAACTGAACCAAACTTTTGAACAAATGGAATTAGTAGATGTCTACAGAGTGTTCCACCTCACAACATCAGAATACACATTCTTCTCAGCTGCACACAGGACGTTCTCCAAAATAGACCACATACTAGCTCATAAAACCTGCTTAAGTAAATGCAAAGGAATTGAAATTATCCCATGCATATTATCAGACCATAGTGCAATGAAATTGGAAATCAATGGCAAAAGAAATCACAAAAACTCCCTAAACACATGGAAATTAAACAGCACCCTCTTGAACAACCAATGGGTCACAGATGAAATTAAAGAAGAAATTAGACACTTTCTACAACTGAATGATAATGACAGGACAACATACCGGAACTTATGGGATACAATGAAAGCAGTCCTAAGAGGGAAATTTATAGCATTAAATACCTTTATCAGAAAAATAGAGCAAGTGCAAATAAACAACTTAATGGCAAACCTTGAACTTCTAGAGAAAGAAGAGCAGGTTAAGCCAAAAGCCTGTAAAAGGGAGGAAATTATAAAGATCAGAGCAGAAATTAACGTATTGGAGACTAAAAAAACAATACAAAGAAACAATGAAGCAAAGAGTTGGTTCTTTGAAAGAATAAATAAAATTGACAAACCCTATCCAATCTTATTTAAAAAAGAAAAGAAAAGACTAAAATCCATGCAATTGAAAATGAAAAGGGTGATATCACGACGGACCCTGCAGAAATCCAGAAGATCATCTATACCTATTTGGAAAATTTATATTCTACTAAGATGGAAAATGCAGAAGAAATGGACAGATTCCTAGATACATATGAATTACCAAAGCTGAATCAAGAAGATTTAAAAATCCTAAATAAACCAATATCAACCAATGAAATCGAAGATGTAATTAAAAACCTCCCAACAAAGAAAAGCCCAGGCCCTGATGGATTCACTGCCAAATTCTACAAGAAATTTAGAGAAGACCTAACACCACTACTTCTTAAAATTTTTAATGAAATTGAAAGGGAAGCCATACTCCCAAATTCATTCCTGGAAGCAAGCATTACCCTGATACCAAAACCAGAGAAGGACCCAACTAAGAAAGAGAACTACAGGCCTATCTCCCTAACATAGATGCAAAAATCCTTAATAATGTACTGGTAAACAGAATCCAACAAATCATCAAGAAGATTATACACCACGACAAAGTTGGATTCATCCCAGGGATGCAGGGATGGTTTAACATACGTAAATCAATAAATGTAATACACCATATTAACAGAACCAAAGACAAAAATCACATGATCATCTCAATAGATGCAGAAAAAGCTTTTGACAAAGTCCAGCACCTTTTCATGATAAAAATCCTACAGAAAACTGGAATAGATGGTCTTTATCTCAATCTGATAAAAGCTATCTATGACAAACCAACAGCCAATATTCTACTAAATGGACAAAAACTGAAAGCCTTCCCTCTAAAATCAGGAACAAGACAAGTATTTCCACTGTCCCCACTCATATTCAACATAGTTCTGGAAACTTTAGCCAGAGCAATTAGACAAGAGAAGGAAATAAAAGGAATAATGATTGGAAAGGAAGTTAAATTATCATTATTTGCAGATGACATGATACTCTACACAGAAGACCTCAAAAACTCCACTAAAAAACAGCTAGATTTAATAAACAAATTCAGTAGTGTAGCTGGATACAAAGTCAATACTCAAAAATCAATAGCCTTTCTGTACACAAATAACAAACTTACCGAAAGAGAAATTAGGGAAACAATACCTTTCACAATAACATCCAAAAAAATGAAATACCTAGGCATCAACCTCACAAAGGATGTAAAAGACCTATACACTGAAAACTACAGTACCCTGAAAAAGGAGATTGAAGAGGCTGTCAGAAAATGGAAAGATATCCCTTGCTCCTGGATAGGAAGAACCAATATAGTGAAAATGGCCATACTTCCAAAATTGTTACACAGATTTAATGCAATTCCAATCAAAATTCCAACAGCATATCTCACAGAATTAGAGAAAACAATCCTAAAATTCAATTGGAATCAGAAGAGACCTAGAATAGCAAAGGCATTTCTGGACAACAAAGGCAAGGCAGGGGGCATCACAATCCCCGACTTGAAATTATACTATAACGCTACTGTGATAAAAACAGTGTGGTACTGGCAAAAAAAAAAAAAAACGGACCTGAAGATCAATAGAAGATGCTGAAACAACCCCAGACATACTAAGCCACCTTATCTTTGACAAAGGTGCCAAACACATTCACTGGAAGAAAGATAGCCTCTTTAATAAATGGTGCTGGAAAAACTGGCTATACATATGCAGAGGATTGAACCTGGACCCATATCTTTCACCATGCACTAAACTAAATTCAAAATGGATCAGAGATCTAAATATTAAAACAGAAACGTTAAATCTGCTGGAAGGTAGGATAGGTAAAACCCTTGAAGACATTGGTGTAGGCAAAGACTTTATGAATAAAACCTCAACTGCACAGGAACTATCACAAAGAATCAACAACTGGGATCTCATCTTATTAAAAAGTTTTTGCACAGCAAGAGAAACCACCAACAGAGTGAAGAGACAACCCACAATGTGGGAAAAAATGTTTGCCAGCTGTTCCTCAGACAAAGGATTACTATCGAGAACATATAAAGAACTCAAAAAAATCAGACCTCCCAAATTTAAAGACCCACTCCAAAAATGGGCATCTGAGATGAATACACATTTCTCAGATGAAGAAATACAAATGGCAAATAGATATACAAAAAAATGTGCATCACTAGTCATTCTAGAGATGCAAATTAAAACAACACTGAGATACCATCTCACCCCAGAAAGAATGGCTATTATTAAGAAATCAACTAATAACAAATGCTAGAGGGGCTGTGGGGAAAAAGGAATACTTCTTCACTGTTGGTGAGAGTGTCGACTGGTACAGCCACTGTGGAAATCAGTGTGGAGATTCCTCAAAAAACTAGGGTTGGAGGTCCCATTTGACCCAGCTATTCCCCTTCTGGGTATCTTCCCAGAAGCATTAAAAACATCGTACCACAGCAATATATGTGCACCCATGTTTATAGCAGCACAATTTGTAATAGCCAGATCTTGGAAACAACCCAAATGCCCATCAACTGAGGAATGGATAAGAAAGATGTGGTATTTTTATACAATGGAATACTATTCAGCCATAAAGGATAAACTGGAGACTTTTATAGGTAAATGGATGCAACTCGAGAAAATACTCATAAGTGAAATAAACCAGAAGCACATGTGTAAGCATCGTATTGTTTCTCTAGTATGAGAAACTGAAAGAGTAAATAAGATCCAAAATGTACAATAGACATGATGAATCAAAAAGAAACTGGGCAAAAGAAAAGAGAGACTGGAATAGGGGAATAGGGAAAAGAAAGAAGGGAAAGGGAAAAAAATTATATATATATATATATATATATATATATATAAATATATATATAAAGATGGTTTAGATAGATACACTACCAATTTTACTTAGTTCATTGAAGAGAAAGGTTTGTGCCAATAATGATTGGACAATTGAGTGCTAATATCTGGTATCCTGAATAACTAACTTAAAGATAATAATACGTAATGCATTAACCATTGTTACCCTCCTATTATGTTGTTTTGAAAATTTGTTCTTTTTTGATTTGTTTTGTTTTTTCTTCTCTTTAAATTAAAAAAAAAAGAAGAAGAAGAACAGAAGACTTTGGGTCATGGAATACTTCTGCTTTACCTTTTCCAGGTTCTCCATTGTCTGCCAGTGAAATGTGTTGGGCACATGGGCATCTATTGCTATAGCAATATTTTAAAAAACACCTCATAGGGCCGGTGAGATGGCTCAGTGGCATAAGCGCCTGCCTTGCAAGCACGAGGGCCCGAGTTCGACTCCTGGATCCCACATACGGAAAAGGGGCCGGTGATATCGCTCAGCGGCATGGGAGCCTGTTGGCGCGCGAGGTCCTGAGGTCGACCCCCCGGTACCCACAAAAATAAAAAAATAAAAAAAATTAAAAAAAAAAATAAAAGAGTTAAAAAAAAAAAAAAAAAAAAAAAACACCTCATAAACTCCATGACTGGAGATTTTGTTTTGTTTATGAATGTATATTTCTACCTTACATAGCACCCTAGAATAAAAAAGAACATAGTAAAAATAATCAATGAATTTATAAAAAGTTGACAAAATAAGGAGAAGGTCAAGGTGAACATGAATTGTTTTCAACTCTTGTACCTCCTTTCTTATCCTAAAAGCTCTGATCATTATGACCTCTTCTCAGTAGACTTTATGCAATATGTACAAAACATTTAGTGCCAGATTCCAAAGTTTGAAACATATAGTGATTATCTTCTAGAATATATATATTTATATATTCTTTTTATAATTTACTAGATATTGTAAAAAATTAAATTGAATTCAATAACATTATAGCATTTGTGAGATAATTTACCTATATCAATGTTTTAGATTTGCTGATCTTGGTGGGAGAAAAGAAGAGAGATTGTGCACAAGAAATGATAAGCTGTTCTGAGGACTGAAGACGTTAGAAAGGAAACAATAGTGAAATAATTAAAGTCAAATATATGGGATCTAAAAGAAGAATCTTACAACTTCTTTTCCCTCTTTCATGGTAGAAAGGCTCAGCAGGGGATGGGACTCAAATGGCAGGAGCCTCTAAGGGAGGTCTCTTAGATATTTATGTGAAGAAAAACATAGGGACCACCTATTTGGTTGCATCGTGGTGTCACCCTTGTGATCAAATTAGAGGTTCTCAGAGGTATTAGAATGAAATCCAAAAATTTCCTAGGCTACTGTCTTCTTTATCATTATCCATTTGCTCCCATCATATTCTTTTTTTTTTTTAATTTTATTTTAAAGAGAAGAAAAAACAAAACAAATCAAAAGAAGAACAAATTTTCAAAACAACATAATAGGAGGGTAAGAATGGTTAATACATTGCGTATTACTATCTTTAAGTTAGTTATTCAGGACACCAGACATTAGCATTTAATTATCCAAACATTATTGACACAAACCTTACTCTTCAATGAACTAAGTAAAAATCGTAGTGTATCTATCTTAACCATCTTATATATATATATACAATTTTTTTCCCTTTCCCTTCTTTCTTTTCCTTATTCCAGTCTCTCTTTCCTTTTGACCAGTTTCTTTTTGATTCACCATGTCTATTGTACATTTTGGATCTTATTTACTCTTTCAGTTTCTCATACTAGAGAGACAATACGATGCTTACACATGTGCTTCTGGTTTATTTCACTTATGAGTATTTTCTCGAGTTGCATCCATTTACCTATAAAAGTCTCCAGTTTATCCTTCTTTATGGCTGAATAGTACTCCATTGTATAAAAATACCACATCTTTCTTATCCATTCCTCAGTTGATGGGCATTTGGGTTGTTTCCAAGATCTGGCTATTACAAATTGTGCTGCTATAAACATGGGTGCACATATATCGCTGTGGTATGATGTTTTTAATTCTTCTGGGAAGATGCCCAGAAGGGGAATAGCTGGGTCAAATGGGACCTCCAACCCTAGCTTTTTGAGGAATCTCCACACTGATTTCCACAGTGGCTGTACCAGTCGACACTCCCACCAACAGTGGAGAAGGGTTCCTTTTTCCCCACAGCCCCTCCAGCATTTGTTATTAGTTGATTTCTTTATAGTAGCCATTCTTTCTGGAGTGAGATGGTATCTCAGTGTTGTTTTAATTTGCATCTCTCGAATGACTAGTGATGTTGCACATTTTTTTGTATATTTATTTGCCATTAGTATTTCTTCATCTGAGAAATGTGTATTCATCTCAGATGCCCATTTTTGGAGTGGGTCTTTAAATTTGGGAGGTCTGATTTTTTTGAGTTCTTTATATGTTCTCGATAGTAATCCTTTGTCTGAGGAACAGCTGGCAAACATTTTTTCCCACATTGTGGGTTGTCTCTTCACTCTGTTGGTGGTTTCTCTTGCTGTGCAAAAGCTTTTTAATAAGATGAGATCCCAGTTATTGATTCTTTGGGATAGTTCCCGTGCGGTTGAGTTTTTATTCATAAAGTCTTTGCCTACACCAATGTCTCCAAGGGTTTTACCTATCCTACCTTCCAGCAGATTTAATGTTTCTGTTTTAATATTTAGATCTCTGATCCATTTTGAATTTAGTTTAGTGCATGTTGAAAGATATGGGTCTAGTTTTAATCTTCGGCATGTGTAGAGCCAGTTTTTCCAGCACCATTTATTAAAGAGGCTATCTTTTTTCCAGCGAATGTGTTTGGCACCTTTGTCAAAGATAAGGTGGCTTAGTATGTCTGGGGTTGTTTCAGCATCTTCTAATCTGTTCCATTGATCTTCAGGTCTGTTTTTTTGCCAGTACCACACTGTTTTTATCACAGTAGCTTTATAGTATAATTTCAAGTCGGGGATTGTGATGCCCCCTGCCTTGCCTTTGTTGCCCAGAATTGCCTTTGCTATTCTAGGTCTCTTCTGATTCCAAATGAATTTTAGGATTGTTTTCTCTAATTCTGTGAGATATGCTGTTGAAATTTTGATTGGAATTGCATTAAATCTGTATAACAATTTTGGAAGTATGGCCATTTTCACTATATTGGTTCTTCCTATCCAGGAGCAAGGGATATCTTTCCATTTTCTGATATCCTCTTCAATCTCCTTTTTCAGAGTACTGTAGTTTTCAGTATAGAGGTCTTTTACATCCTTCGTGAGGTTGATTCCTAGGTATTTCATTTTTTTGGATGTTATTGTGAAAGGTATTGTTTCCCCAATTTCTCTTTCAGTAAGTTTGTTATTTGTGTACAGGAAGGCTATTGACTTTTGAGTATTGACTTTGTATCCAGCTACACTACTGAATTTGCTTATCAAATCTAGCAGTTTTTTAGTGGAGTTTTTGGGGTCTTCTGTGTAGAGTATCATGTCATCTGCAAATAATGATAATTTAACTTCTTCCTTTCCGATCATTATTCCTTTTATTTCTTTCTCTTGTCTAATCGCTCTGGCTAAAGTTTCCAGAACTATGTTGAATAAGAGTGGGGACAGTGGACATCCTTGACTTGTTCCTGATTTTAGAGGGAAGGCTTTCAGTTTTTGGCCATTTAGTATGATATTGGCTGTTGGTTTGTCATAGATAGCTTTTACCAGATTGAGATAAATACCCTCTATTCCAATTTTCTGTAGGGTTTTTATCATGAAAAGGTGCTGGACTTTGTCAAAAGCTTTTTCTGCATCTATTGAGATGATCATGTGATTTTTGTCTTTGGTTCTGTTAATATGCTGTATTACATTTATTGATTTACGTATGTTGAACCATCCCTGCATCCCAGGGATGAATCCAACTTGGTCATGGTGTATAATCTTCTTGATGATTTGTTGGATTCTGTTTGCCAGTATCTTATTAAGGATTTTTGCATCTATGTTCATTAGGGAGATTGGCCTGTAGTTCTCTTTCTTAGTTGGGTCCTTCTCTGGTTTTGGTATCAGGGTAATGCTTGCTTCCAGGAATGAATTTGGGAGTATTGCTTCCCTTTCAATTTCATTGAAAAGTTTGAGAAGTAGGGGCATTAGGTCTTCTCTAAATTTCTTGTAGAATTCGGCAGTGAATCCATCAGGGCCTGGGCTTTTCTTTGTTGGGAGGTTTTTAATTACATCTTCAATTTCACTGGCTGATATTGGTTTATTTAGGATTTTTAAATCTTCTTGATTCAGCTTTGGTAATTCATACAAATCTAGGAATCTGTCCATTTCTTCTGCATTTTCCATCTTAGTAGAATATAAATTTTCCAAATAGGTATAGATGATCTTCTGGATTTCTGCAGGGTCCGTCGTGATATCACCCTTTTCATTTTCAATTGCATGGATTTGAGTCTTTTCTTTTCTTTTTTTAATAAGGTTGGATAAGGGTTTGTCAATCTTATTTATTCTTTCAAAGAACCAACTTTTTGCTTCATTGATTCTTTGTATTGTTTTTTTATTCTCCAATACGTTAATTTCTGCTCTGATCTTTATAATTTCCTCCCTTGTACGGGCTTTTGGCTTAACCTGCTCTTCTTTTTCTAGAAGCTCGAGGTTCACCCTTAAGTTGTTTATTTGCGCTTGCTCTATTTTCCTGATATAAGTGTTTAATGCTATAAATTTCCCTCTTAGGACTGCTTTCATTGTATCCCATAAGTTCCAGTATGTTGTACTGTCATTGTCATTCAGTTGTAGAAAGTGACTAATTTCTTCTTTAATTTCATCTGTGACCCATTGGTTGTTCAGGAGGATGCTGTTTAATTTCCATGTGTTTAGGGAGTTTTTGTGGGATCTTTTGCCATTGATTTCCAATTTCATTGCACTATGGTCTGATAATATGCATGGGATAATTTCAATTCCTTTGCATTTACTTAAGCAGGTTTTATGAGCTAGTATGTGGTCTATTTTGGAGAACGTCCCATGTGCAGCTGAGAAAAATGTGTATTCTGATGTTGTGGGATGGAACACTCTGTAGACATCTACTAAGTCCATTTGTTCAAAAGTTTGGTTCAGTTCTACTATTTCATTATTGATTTTCTGTCCAGTTGATCTATCTTTTTGTGACAGTGGAGTATTGAGATCTCCCAATATAATTGTATTAGTGCTTATTTGATTTTTCATGTCCTTTAGTACTTGTTTTATATAGCTGGGTGCATTGGTATTTGACGCATATATATTTATGATCGTTATCTCTTCCTCTTGGATTGTTCCCTTTACAAGGATGTAATGACCGTCTTTATCTCTCTGAATCCTTCTTGGCTTGAAGTTCACTTTGTCTGCAAAAAGAATAGCTACCCCTGCTTTTTTCTGGGTTCCTGTGGCATGGAGTATTGTTTTCCATCCTTTGACTTTCAGTCTATGAATTTCTTTCTGAATTAAATGTGTTTCTTGTATACAGCATATTGTTGGATCTTGCTTCTTGATCCATTTCGCCAGTCTGTGCCTTTTGATTGGTGAATTGAGACCGTTAACATTGATGGTTAAAACTGATATGTATTGACTTGTCATGATATTTTCCTGTTGTTGGTTCCCACTCTTTGTTTTTCCACTTTCTGGCTATTTAATTATTTGCCCTGCCTGGTGGATTCCTTCTGTTGGGGTTCCTATCTCTTTCTAGAATGTCCTTCAGAACGTTTTGGAGTGCTGGTTTGGTGGTCATAAATTTTCTCAGATGTTCTTTGTCATGAAAGTATTTTATTTCTCCATCAATTTTGAAAGATAGTTTTGCAGGGTACATCAATCTGGGCTGAAAATTATTTTCCTTTAGAGCTTGCAATACATCATTCCAAGCTCTTCTTGAATTGAGGGTTTGTGCTGAAAAGTCAGCTGTGATTCTGATGGGTTTTCCTTCATAGGTGATTTGTCTCTTCTCCCTAACAGCTTTTAAGATTCTGCCCTTCTGTTGAATTTCTGGGATCTTGACTATAATATGTCTGGCTGAAGTTTTTTTTGATCATGTCTAGTTGGTGTTCTGAAAGCTTCACTTATAGAGGTGTCAAATTCCTTTTCTCTTCCAGGAAAGTTCTCCCTGATTATGTCTTTGAACAAGGTTTTAATGTCGTTGATGCTATCTCCTGCTTTTTCATTTATTCCAATTATTCTTAAGTTGTTTATCTTTGAGTCATCTAGCAGCTGCTGAATTGATTTTTCATGGTCCCTTGCTATTTTTAAGAATTTTTCCATTTCATGATCACTAATTGCAAGCCTATCTTCTATATCTGAGATCCTGTCCTCGCATTGGCTTATTCTGCTACAAATACTTTCAATGGAATTTTTTATCTCTTGGATATCTGCTTGAATCTGCCTTATGGATTCCATTTCTTTCCTATGCTGAGCATTCATGGTTTCTATAGTTTTCTTAAGTTCATCTATTTTTTTTTCTGTATCAGCTATCGTGTCCTTAAGCATGGTCTTCGTTGTAGACATTATCTCTGCAGTTATCTGTGAGATTATTTCTGTTTTAATTTTTTCCAGAACCTCATTCAGTTGCTTTGTTGTTACCACTTCAGATAGGCCAGGTGGGTGGCTTTCGGATTGTCCCACCTCGTTGCTCCCTAGGTTTGCCTTTGGTGAATTGGATGTGTGGGGTTGCATCTTGTTTAAGTGTCGTCTCATTTTTTCTTTCTTTAATTCCTGGGGTGATGTTTGCAAATTACTTATAGTAGGTTACTTTATTGCTAGTGTTTAAGATCTTTAGAAGATGACTACTTCTCTGCAGTATCTTCCAAGTGGAGCTTGCTTTTGTGTTTTGAGCTTTCTGCCAGATCCTACCTCTTCAATTCGTTGCGTATGCGAAATTGCTACCTGTTTGGCCCAGTCCTTGATTCTTTGGTACTGTGCCACTGTATTTTCTGTGTCCCTTAGTCAATCTCAATCATGAAATATCAGGAAGGAAAGATGTTTAGAACAATTATTTCACATTTGGCTATAATGTTAACTAAAGCATCAAACACAGCCTAGAAAATGATAGACTGAGCTAACCAGTTATTTACCACTTTTAGCTGTATAGAGTTGCGGTTATATAACAAAATCTAAAACACACCAGAAAAATTATATGCAGTATACAAGTCCTATGTATGTCAATTTTTCCCTAAGGAGTTTAAATTTAAAATGAGTTAAGGAGGAAATAGAGTATTGGGAGAAGAGGAAGGAATTAGATGTAAGGTTAGAGGACCAAGAGGAACCCCACTAAAATTGGGACACTAGTGCAGAGAACAGGTGGTAAAAAGAGAAGGAAGTGATAAAAGGAAGAACAGATCACGACCACAATCACAAAGAAGTTAGAGGCGCTGTTTACACTCATATAAAAAACCAGAGAGAATAATGAAGGAAAGAGCAAATACACATACAGAAACAATAACGAAGATAAAAGCAATAAAACAGACAGATCAAAAATAAAACCCCACCAAAAAACAAAACTAAACAAAACAAAAACAAAAAAAACCCTTCGCCAGAACAAAAAACAAATCAGTGAGAAGAAAAAAAAATAATAATAAAAAAAAATAAAAATAAGAAAAAAAAAATTAAAAAGAATCAGTTCCAGGTGTTGACTTTGTTGTAGGCAGCTACCTGTTCTGTGCAGGTCCGTCCCAGTAAGCCAGGAGCGCCCTCTGGCGGGCGGTGAGCAGAGGCGCGTACTTTCAGGCAGAGACCAGTCTAGCTCACCTCCGCTCTCAGTGCCCTTTCACGATCCCTGGGCCTGAGAGGCTCAGCGTGCTGTCTGGAGCGCGGGTTCCCTGCACTGGTTCCCGCCGCTCTGGTTTTCGCCACGCCCCCCATAATGGCGCCAGGCCAGTCGCTCTCTGGCGCGGGACAGGTGTGGCTGAGAGTCCAGTCTCGTTCACCTGCTGACCTCAGCACACTTTCGTGGGCCTGAGAGGCCCCGTGCTGCCCTGACCGGAGCACAAGTTCCCAGAGCAGTTTCTGAGCCGCTCTGAGTTTCGCCACACCCCCCACAATGGCGCCCAGCCGGTCGCTCTCTGGCGCGGGGCAGCTGTGGCTGAGAGACACTCACCGCCGGTCAGCGCCGTTCTCCGCCGCTCCCCTGCCCCGCCGCTGTCTCAGGATCCTCCGTGGGGGCTCCCTGGGCGCCAGCTGCCACCGTGTGTCCGTAGAATTGAGCCTCCGCCGGCGCTCCAACTCCCGGGATATTAGAAGGTGCGCGCGCGCGGTCTGCTCCTTCTTTCCGTCTTCTTTGTTAGATGTGTCCCATCATATTCTAATCACACTGGCCTTCTTTCTTACCTCAAATCATGGTTGTTTTCATCTTGCAGGATACTCACACAGGTTCGTCCTTCTCTATGGAATGACCTGCCTCACACCTTCCCCCAGGCATCCATAACTAGCTCCTTCTCATCAGTCTAGTTGCAGAACAAATGATGTCTTCTCCTCAAAGAAGCCTTCTTTTTTTTTTTTTTGTGGGTACCGGGGGGTCGACCCCAGGACCTCGCGCGCCAACAGGCGCCCGTGCCGCTGAGCGATATCACCGGCCCCTTTTCCGTATGTGGGATCCGGGAGTCGAACTCGGGCCCTCGCGCTTGCAAGGCAGGCGCTTACGCCACTGAGCCATCTCACCGGCCCAAGAAGCCTTCTTTGACACCATCTACACGAGCCTATTCACTAGTCACTTTCTATCAGCTAGATTATTTTGTTCATTCTATCAGAAGCTTTCTTATTGATTTATTTTTTCACTTGAGTGTCATAAATCTTCTTTTTCTAAAATTAAATCTCTGCAAGAGGTGCTAAATGTCCATTTTTTGTAATAATCCCAATACCTGGAGAAGTATCTGACACATAGAGTAGAAGAATTATCAGAATATGTATACATGTATATATATTATATATAATATGTATATATATTATGTATATGTATACATTACATATACATATTATATTATATAATATATATAATATATACATACCTATTACATCATTCATCAAAAGTCAGGAAAGCTTCAGGCAAATATCATATCAGAAGCTTATGGAGAGAACTGATGGAGGTTAGAGTTGCATCAGAAATGAGCAGAATGAAAAATAGTACAGAAATTTTCAAAAGTAAAATGATCTGAATCAGACCTGCATATCAGGACTTTTATATGGTCCTTTTAAAAAGTCTGTTGGCCTAGAAAGTGCTCCCATAAAGCTCTCTCCAAAATTAGGACATCAAAGGACAATATTAATCCATAAGAAGTTGCCATGTGTCTGCTCCTTTCAAGTATTTTACTGTGTCACACTCAGGTAAATCATTTTTCCCTGAATGAGGTTTAAATAGATTCTTAGAATAATCACCCCGATTATTTGTTAAAGTTAGTTGCAACTAATATAAGCAAAAGAAAATGTAAAGGTCTGATATAAGTTAGATCGTATCAAAATATCGTCATCAGTTTTCTAGAAGCATAAGTGTCCTTGGAGCAGTTTAATAGATAATTTTGACATTCCAAAGCTCTTTGTCACATTAATGAATATTGAATGTCACCTTATGAGGAGTCCTATAACTTTCTATATCATAAGTAACAACTGGATTCAACTAAATAAGATAGTAACTATTGTTATTGGAAATATCAATATAGAAAAATTCAACTGGAGCCTCACAGGACTTCCAGAACTGTGACCTATTCCCAAAAACACGATTTAAAGGACACAGGGGGAAAAAAATCTTACAGATCTGCATTTCTCTACTATTGCTTTAAAACTTTAGGAGATAAATAAATAGAGATAGCAGTGGAACTGACCAGGATAAAAAGACAAAGCCGATGACATTTAAGCCCACAAAAATTTGTAAAAGGGAAATTGGGCAAATGAGTCTTAAAAATTTACAAACCATTCTTGCAAAATAAGAAATAAGAGGTATGTGTATAAATATGCATGTATACGTGTGCATAAGTGTATGTGGGTAGATGTTGAATTGTGGTTCATTAATATAGACTGAAAATAGATCAAGGGAAGAACTTATATGTAGGTTGAATTCCAATAAAACGCTAAGCTAAAATTTGAATTTCATACAATTTCCACATCATTTCTTTTGATTTTTCAACCATTCAAAAATATATAAAAACCATTCTTATGTTGCAAGACATAGAAGAAGAGGTGAATTGCGCCCTCAGAAGCCATAATTTGCTCCTGCCACAAAATAATAGTGCAGCATAATCTATGTCTGTGAATTCCAGGGGATCACAAATGGGCAAAGCACAGTCGCAGCTGAGAGCAATAGGGAAAGAATAAGTTCTTATTGTTATTGCCAACAAATGGGAAATGCCACTTTTAAATTTGGTATTTCCTCCTGTGCCTCTCAGAAATTATTTTAAATTTCTTTTAGAATTCATTTATTATTAATGCGCACAGATTGTTTCAGTGTGAACTTTCTTCATTAAGGTGATTTCATTTTGAACTGAAACAAGAAATATATTTGGCTATTTACTAACTACAAAATATACAACTGCTGAAAGGTCTATGGCACCTAAAAGAATTGAATACTTTATTATCCCAAAGTGTTCTGACACCTCAATGTCATTGAAAAAATGCCAGTGATATTTCAAGAGATTTCTTTTCCTTTCCAAAGAAGCACATTAAATAGATTGCTATGTAAAGCTGGACACATCATCAGTTCTTCTCCAAAAGAGAAATTCAAGTACGTTGTTTGGGACTTGCCTCCCTAACCCTGTTGCTGGGAAATAAAACAAGTGAGGGCTGGATCTTTACAGTCAGACAAACCTGGGTTCTGCTGCTCAGGAAGTATGTGTTTTCTTGGGCAAACCGAGTTTTAGTTTTCTCTTTAATGAAAATTGGACCCTTAATTCCCTTACCTTAAATTGGAGACAGAAATTTCTACTCCCCACAGGAAATAAGAGGTTTAAGTAAAGTTAAATGAAACAAAAAAAGTAAATGTAATGTTCATATCCCTAGCACTAAATGTAGAATCCATTATTCATAAATACTTTTTGTGGCACACAAAGGAATAGGCACAGCTTGACCTGGCAGGCTAGAGGTTGGTTGAAATGTCTCTATCTGTAATAAAAGTCATTCTTTGAATTTGTTGCAAGGGAAAATTTATCCTGCTATAGGTTTGACAAAGACAAGAGAAGACAAAGCTGCAAAACTTTCCTTAACATTATATCAGTCCACCTGATTTTAGAAACTTGAGTTCTGTTTAAAAGTGTATGACTTTTCAGAGTGTGACACAGAAAGTTTCCAGTACTCAAGAGCCTCAATGCAGTGCAACTCCTGGGGTCTTTTTGTGTGGCTCAAAGCTAATGGGGACAATCTGACCCACCTAAAAACAGGGTGAAAAATAAGTGGAGGGGGAAAATAGATGTTTTTGACAACTAGTTTTCAAGTATATATATTTTAAAATAGAATAGCAACTTTGCCAGAACTTCGGTCATTCGGAAGTTGATATTGCATCTCAGTTATGTAAATTATGACCACTTCTGAACTATGACCTATAGATAACAGATAAGCAACATATTACAAATGTGTGGCACACACAAAGGAAATAATTTTATCAAAATAAAAATGTTCTTTTAACAAAAATATCAACAGTTCTAAGAATTTTACTTTAATTTTTCAAGTTCAATTTGTAATATTTGGTGAATTTCTTATTTAGATATTAACATTATTTCAAGAACTGATTTTTTAAAATTTCATAATAAAGAAATGTTATCTACTATAGCACTTTCCTGCTTTCCTCATAGGCATATACTCATGTGAGAAGGAGATACAAACCTGAAAACATAACATCTCATTATAGACCATCCACTGTTTAAAGTTTCGGGCTGGCAATATGTATTTAAATAATATGTCATAAACCTTCTGGTACATAATAACATAATAAATATGGGAAAGACTCTAAGGCTAACTGACTTATTTTTTCATTTGTTAGGTTACTCCCTGCATCATCACCAAATGTAGTTTTAGGCACATTCCTCCCGGCAAAAGAAATAGCAATGAAGGAAAAATGTAACTCATTCTATCTAGTTAGAATGAGAAAGTCTTTCAGTCATCTAAAATGTTCTTTGTAAGCCAGATTTTTATTTGCATAGGTCAGTTCAACTACAAATTCTCAGTAATTTTTGAATATTCAAACTTCTAAGATATCTGTATGTAATTTTAAAAAATTGTCCATCCTCAAGGGACTGAAGTACCTAAGATTTCATTCACATCATTTAAAGAAGAAAGCTCTCTCTCAGAAGAAATTTAGGCTTTTATCACTTTTTCATATACATACATATGCATAAATATATACATACTCATATATGTTATATAAGTTTGACATCAGAAAGCAAAACTTTCTAATAAAGATCAGGAGAAAAGGTATTAGGTTCTGGAAAAATGAATAATGCTACATAAAGCAATTTTATATAATATACACATGCTCACAAATACCCCCCAAATTAATCTTTAAAAAATGTACAAAACACCCACAGACACCAAATATACTGAGTGGTATCTATGTGTGTGTGTGTGTATATATATATATATATATATATATATATATATATATATGCCACATAAAATACCAGTTTGTTCACCAAACACTGGAAAACTACTTCAAAAGGTTGGTTTCCAGACAAATGGCAGGAAGTAACATCTTACATAAGTGATAGTTTTAGAATTGCAACACTTTCAATGATCACAAGCTTTAAAAATGCTCAATGAATTTTCTATGAATTTTAATGTGGTTATAAATTAAAACATTAAACTTTTTTTGAAAGTTGCACTCCCAGTACATGAAAAGATATTGTCCTGAGACTACCTCTTTGAAGCAGCTTTCAAGGATTTGTGAATGAAGACTGTGAGCAATAAATTAAAGCTGTGTATACAAGAGCTGCAGTGTATAAGATCTGCTAGCCTATCGTGCATCTTTGGTTCCACTTACAATCATAAGCATTGCTAGAGTGGCTCAGGCCACTGGCTGGTTCACAGCAATGATTTTTAGCTCTAAACCAATTCTTTTTTAACATAACAAATAGGTGACTATTGTGAGGAAACGGGACTTCTGAATTTTAAAAATCTGCAACCAGGAATTTTTTCTTTTGAAAATATGTGGAAGTCAGCTCTGCTTTTTACCCATACCAGAATGAAGTCTTAATAACAGTTGGTTTTAAGAACTAGAAGCCAATATATAAACATTCCCCTAAATAGATGCACATATGTTCCTAATGTAAAATCTTCTAGAAATAAGCATTGTGGAAGGTAGGGGAGAAGTGATCTTTCAAGAACTGAGTTTTTCACACCTGGAGAAGCGGTTTTCTCCCTAAGTGTCACAGCAGTTATGCTAAGATATGGCACAACTTCTCCTTTTCAAATGGCTGTCCTAGTGCTGACAAGACTCATATTCTTAGCCAGGTGTTTAATTCAATCTTACAATGTGTGTGTATTCTTATCCCTTCAATCTATGGCCTATACAAGGTACCAGTAGGTGGTGTCAGAAGTGAGATCTGAAATGCCAATAACACCAACTGCAAAAAATGTCAAGTAGCGTTTTATTTGATGGTGAAATGGGGAGACTTTTCCTTAAGATTCTTTATTTTCCTCAGTATCACAAGAGTATTATTTTTTAGAATATATTATACTAATGTAATAGAAGACATTGTACAAAAACAGCAAAATATAGTGCACCAGAAATGCTAAATCTTACAAGAAAATGAAATCCTAAACTAAACAACAGATGTGTACTGATATCAGGCCCTGAAGCCTATACTACTGAGAGATAAAGTGTGAGAGACAAGAAGTGAGAGATAGGACCATGCCATTAAACTCATGATTACATTAGTTAAAAAGAAAAAGCACAAGAGATAAAGAGAAGCATCCAAGAAATTCATCAAGATTTATACTGCAGGGCCGGTGAGATGGCTCAGTGGCATAAGCGCCTGCCTTGCTAAGCACGAGGGCCCGAGCTCGACTCCCGGAACCCACATACGAAAAAAGGGCCGGCGATATCGCTCAGCTGCACGGGTGCCTATTGGCGCATGAGGTCCTGAGGTCAACCCCCAGTACCCACAAAAAAAAAAAAAAAAGATTTATACTGCAAAGAATATACTGATATTAGAGATTATCCATATATGAAGACACTAATAAAAATATTGTTGCGTCATTTTAATAATTCCATTTGTTTTGAAATTAAGTAAAAATTAACTTCACTGACTTGAATAGCAGGAGAATATACATTTCATTCTTCCCAAACATTTGCAGCTATATACATATATACATGCATTCACAAACAACACACAATATATGTCACAGGCATAACTAAACTCTATGCTGGTAGTTCTCAGATTATCTTTTATTAAATAAAACAGACTATTCTTCACTAACATTTATTTATGTTTACTAGGAGCCAGGCCCTAGCCAAAGGGCTTTATGAATGCTCGTTTAATCCTTCCAACAATATTCGAGGTAGGACTTTATTATCCTCATCCTACAGATGAAAAAACAGAAGTGAAAGAAGTTCAATAACATGGTATTATACAGTTCACTGCAGGCAGAACAAGTATTTCAATATCAGCAGTCTAACTCTGGAGCCTCTGTCCTTAACACCTATTGCGTTGTCTCTTAATGACAGTGAAAGGTGCAGGAAAAAGTAGCAATTAAGGCAGAAGGAAAAATATTTTCAGAAGTATTTGAAGGCAGAGAAAATTGGACTGATTCCCAATATTCTTTTCAAGCTTATAAAGAACTTAAAATTTTGTTGGCAAACATGCTATGAAGCAGGAGCTACATATAGACGGTACCAGAAGTGCTAAACTTTTGGTAGATGGCTTTCTTTTACTCGACAAATAAAACTCTAAGGTGCTGATCAAATAGAAGTTTCTCTGTTGTGGCCTAAAAGGAATTCTGAAAGGGTCATGGTTTTGGAATAAAAACATATTCCAAAACACATATGAAAACACCAGCCACTCTTCCAAAACCACTTTGAACAACAGAGTGGGAATCAGACCAAGATTATGGGCTTGAATTTGGTGCCTGCATGGAAGAATATTCCAGGCTACCTCTGTTCCAGATTCTTGTTAAACTAAGACCCGTGTCTTAGCAGTTTACAATGGAAACTATTTCCCTCAGCTGTGCATTAGAAGCAGCAGGGAGTAAAGACTGAGTCACCTTGGTTGTCAGGCCAGCCTGAAGGGAATCGTGTCAAAGGCAAGTCAGAAAACAGTTGAGAGCAACACAAAGAAACAGGCAACTTCAGTCTTGGAAACTATGAACAATGTATCCTGGATAACTTTTATTAAGTGGGTAACTTCGGGTAAAATGTTCTATGAAGCGATCTGCAAAATCATACTGAAGAATAATGAGAAATAAGCACTGTACATAAAAGGCTAAGAATAAGTTGTTTGATTTTCAAGTTGAAAATCATATCTAAGACTGAAATATTTAAAGGTAAGGACCTGGTCAGGGACTATGATCCACACTGTTTCTGTTGTTGATGGTTGTGTTACCTGAGCTAACTTCCACTAAAAATTATCTTATTGTATGTATTTAAGATACACAGTATGATGTTTTGATATTCATAATAAGATGGTTATTATAGTAAACCAAATTAATATAACCATCATCTCATATAATTACCCTTTTGGGCGAGGGGTGAGGTAAGAGTACCTAAAGTTTACTCCCTTAGCAAATTTCCATTATATAATATAATATTATTAGATTTGCAGATTTACTCATATTATGTAATATAACTATGCTCTTTGGCCTATTTCCTCAATTCCTCTCCTTTCACTGTCCTTGACAACTACAATTCTCCTCTCTGTTTTTATGTACTTGAATTTTTCTTCATTTTGTTTTGTTTTTTGGTAGATTCAACACACAAATGGAGATCATACTATATTTATCATGCAGTGTATGTCTTATTTGATTTAGCATAATGTGCTTTAGGTTCAACTATGTTGTCAAAAATGGCAGGATCTCCATTTTTAAAGATGAAAAATATTCCTCTGTGTGTGTATTTGTATCAAAATTTCTCTATCCATTCATCCACTGATAGACACTTAGGTTAATTTTATATCGTGGCTACTGTGAATTATGTTGCAGTGAACATCAGAATGTAGATATATCTTAAAGGTACTGAAGTCACATGATAGTTGGATTTTTAATTTTTAAAAATACTCTCTATACCTTTTCATAATGCTACTTCAATTTGCATTTTCACCAGTAACGTAGAAGGGCTTCCTTTGCTCTATAACCTTCCTGACATTTCTCTTTCTGTTTTTGTTAATTGCCATCCTAACAGGTGGAAGGTGGTATCTCATATTGGTTTTAATTCGCATTTTCTTGCTTAGTGATGCTGAGGATATTTTCATACATCTGTTGGCTATTTTATGACTTCTTTTGAAAAATATGTACACAATTTTTTTTTTGCTATTAAATTCTGTGAGTGCCTTGACTATTTTGGAGATTATGAAGCTTGTAGCAGATGTGTGCTACACAAATACTTTTTCCCAACCCATAATTTGCCTTTTGATTTTGTTTACTTATTTTTGTGAACAGAAACTTATGGTTTGATGTGGCTGTCCTGTTCATTTTGCTTTTACTGGTTGTGATTTTGATGTAATGCCCAAAAAATCATGGAAAGATCAATATGAAGATTTTTTTTCTACATGTTTTCTAATAGCTTTAGAGGTTCAAGTCTTTTCTTTGGGTCTTTAATTTATTTTGAATTAATTTTTGTAACTGTTGAAAGGTAAAAGTCAGGTTTCCTTCTTTTGGATGTGGATATGAATTTCCCCAACATTTAGTGAAAAGACTATCATTTTTACTAATGTATCATTTTGGTAACCTTCCCAAAATTTGATATCAGTATATACACAAGTTAATTTGGAGGACTTCTATTTTGTTCCATTGTCTGTATGTCTGTTTTTATGTCAGCAATATACTGTTTGATTATCATGGCATTGCAGTATAATTTGAAATCAGCGAGTGTGACACCTGAACTTTGTTTTTGTTTATCAAGATCATGTTGGCTATTCATCATCTTTTGATGCTCCATAAGGAATTTAGTGCTTTTTTCCCATTTCTATGACAAATGTAATTTATTTTAAATATGTAGCTAATTCTAAATTAATAACGGTAAAAAGATCTTTCCTAGTATAGTTTGTTCATTTTTCAAGATGCACTTTGCACTTTGGCACCATCATAATAAACATTAGAAGCTAGAAATAATATTCACCTACTTCTATCTCTATAATAAAAAATATATCAGTTTGTTTAGAGAAAAATTTACATACCTCAGATATAGAGACAGTGGTAGCATCCCCTTATAGAGTACATGATACAACTAATCAATGATATCCTACATGATATCATTCTTCTTTCCCCTTATTTCTCTTTCACACTTCCCTACTGTTTTTAAACAGCTATGTTGAGGCATAACTGGTATAAAATAAACTGCCCATATTTAAAGTGAGTGTAAAATTTTGGAGTGATGTATGGATTTAAGGTTTTATTTGTATATGGATAACCAAATTTTTCAGCACCATTTGTTGAATTTATAATCTTTTGCACATTGAATTACCATTGTATTTGCCCACTGAATTACCATTTTATTTTTTTGAAAATCAGTTGTTCACATAAACATTGATTCTATATGGACTCTATTCACTTCTATTGATCTATTTCTTAAACTTTCCTTTCATATTATATTGTTTTGGTTATTGTCGTTTCATAATAAATTATTGAAAGGGCTGGTGAGATGGCTCAGCGGCGTAAGCGCCTGCCTGGCAAGCGCGAGGGCCGGAGTTCGACTCCCGCAACCCACATACAAAAAAAGGGCCAGTGATATCGCTCAGCGGCACGGGTGCCTGCTGGCATGCGAGGTCCTGAGGTCGACCCCCGGTACCCACAAAAAATAAAATAAAATAAAATAAAATAAATTATTGAAATCATGTAGTGTAAGTGCTTTACTTTTGTTCATTTTCAAAGATGTTTTGATTATGCTAGGTCCTATGGATTTTCACAGGAATTTTAGAAATAGTCTCTCAATTTCTAGAAAAATACCCACTAGAAATTTGATTAGAGTGGCATTAAATATAAAGATCCTTTGGGAAGAACAGACTTTCTAACACTAGTAAGTCTTCTGACCAGTGAATATCTGCATTTATTTCTCTTTATTTTCTCTTGGTAATGTTTTATAGTTTTCTGTGTATAGTTTCTGTTAGTATTGTATAGATTTATACTTCATATTTTTACTAGGGCTTTACTATTTCAATCTATTTCTATTTACCCCTAGTGGTATATATAACTAGTACTGATTTTTTTATATTGGCCTCATGCACTACATGTTTGCAATAATTTACTTCTAGTACGTAGTTCTGGGAGGCTCTGTAACATTTTCTACAATAAAGATCACATCACTTGCAAAGTTTTACTTCTTCCTTTTCAATCTGAATGTCTTTTATTTCCTTTTTCTTACCTTATTACACTGCTAGAACATCTGGTATAATGTTCAAAAGAATTGGTAAAGTAGACATCATTGCCTTGTCCATAGTCTAGGAGGAAAACCATCCAGGATTCCCACACTAAGTAGGTTTGCTACAGGCTTTTTATAGATGTCTCCTAATGAGTTGAAGTTCCTCTCTATTTCTAGTTTGCTGACAGTTTTTATCAAGGAGGTACATTAAAACTGTTCTTTTTTTTTTTTTGTATGTTTAGATTATCATATGATTTTTTTCTTTTTTAGTTTTTTAATATGGTGAATTTACATTGATTACCGTTAACCAGCCAGGTATTATTGGAATAAATCCCATTTTATCATATATTAATACATAGATATTGTAGAATTAATTTGCCCACATTTTAAAAATAAACGTTGGCATTAATACCCACAAGAGATGTTGATATATCTACATATGTATATATTGTATTTACCAACGTCTTTAGTTTTCAGTAACAGTGTAGTACTGGCCTCAGGGAATGAGTTGGGAAATAATTCTTCAGTCTCAAATTTGGACAGAACTGGTACTATGTCTTATTTATGTCTTATTCTATGTCTCACAGAATTTACCAGGGAAGCCATTTGGGCCTGGAATTCTTATGTTGAAGTATAAACTTTAGTTGGTTAAATTGGAAAATAATGTCCTTCAAGTCATCTACCTCTTTCCCAATTTTTTAGACCATATATTCAATTAGTTACCTAGATAAAGGTGTTAGAATCCTTGAATATAATTGCGGATTAGTTCATTATCCCATAATTCCCTTTTATTTCACAACTCATGTTCTCTTACTTTTTTATTTTAACTTTTTATCATATTCTTTGTTGCCTTTTTAAGGATACTGATTTGAATCACTAAAATAAATATCACTCATGGTTATATTGATTTTTGCCTCAGCCTTCATTCCTGTATTTCTAGTACAACTAGGTCTACCCATCTCCCATTTGAAAAAAAGCTATTTACTTTTCTCTTTAAAATGGGTCTCTCTTCCAATCATAAGCAACACAATACTCTTAGACACAATTATTTTAAAGCCGTGGAGCCATCTTTAACTTCCTTTTGTTTAATCATTTTTTTTTGTGGTGAGAATGTTAAAAATCTATTTTTTCAGCAATTTTTTTAAAGAGAAAAAGGATAAACAACCAATGAAACTGAGTTTTGAAACAGGTTAGTAGGACAGTTACAATAGTTGATACACTGAGTATTATTGTCTTTGTAGTTTAGCTTCCCTTTATAGAAAACACATCTTTACAGTAAAATTGTTATCTAATCAGTGTATTGTATTCCCTTTGTTATCAGTCCATAACCCTGGTTCATATTACTGCACCTTAAACAATTGTGGTAAACCAATTCCGGAATAATATTCTGTATGTCATCAGAGTATAATAAAAAGAAAATTTCCAAGTTCTCTGCTGCCTACAAAACAGTATAAACCTTTCAGTCTTTATTTGAATAAACTAGTTCCCTTTCTTTTCTCTGTCTTTTTTACTTTCTCTCCCTCCATCCTTGTCCCATTTTTTTCCTTTTCTGCTTTCCTGGCATTCAACAGATATTCACAATTTCTAAAACACTGATTTTATGCAATTAATCTACTCACTGTCCTCAGAAGATAGCTTATCTTACATTTATTTATTGAAACACGTGATTTTGCCTCTCTTCCTATGCAAACCCTGCATTTTTATTTCAGTTTCCGAATGAAGATTTGCTGTCTTCAAACACAGATCTCTCTCTTTTCTGAGCACACTATTGTCTATGCACATAAACCTACAGAGCAGCAGTAAGTTAAAAGGGAAAAACACAGGTGTCATTGCTTCCTCCACTAGTTATGTAAGAATGTTAAATCTTATAACTTTTAAAGTGATGGAAATGAAAAGAGAAAAGTTAGCTTGTATCTTAGTGGTACTGCCTTCCTGAGAGCACTGGTAGAAAGGCTATCCTTTCCCCTAAAATGCAACAATAAATTATGAGAGATAAATCTATATATACTCCTTACCATGCAGAGTCTATATGAAAGAGGAGGCGTGATAACTGAAGCATAAATAAAGCAAAAATCTTAGCTTATATCTAGATGACCACATACAGAAGAAAAAAAATTTTAAACCACAGTAATGAGAATAAATTAGTAAAACCAAATGTGAAATTTATAGGAGGAGAACCAAGAAAAAAATTACTAAGAAAGAAATATTTCAAAAGGCTATATTTATACAATCAATAGGATTAGTATAGAAGAAAAGATATAAAATGATAAAAGAAGACATCAATACCATAAAAGAGTTTAAAATAAAAAAGATAATTATACGTGCCCAATTTAATAATTTAATGGTGTTTATAAAAAAAATAAGTCATTCACCTGGATCTGATGGCACACACCTGAAATTCCAGCACTTTGGGGAGGATGAGGCTGGAGGATTGCAAGTTCAAGCCCATCCTGGAAAATTTAGTAACTTAGAGAGACCCTGTCTCACAATAAAAATAAAATTAAAAAAATACAAAGAACTGGGGATGTATCTCAATGTGAAACCCTGGGTTCAATCTCCAGCACTACAAAAAAAGAAAGTTATTCTTTAAAAATCCCTTCTGCATTTAATGTTCCCAGATAAGAACATTATAAAGGAAAAGTTCATACCATTAAAGCAAATTTCATTTCTTAATGTCTATAAAAGTTACTTTCATACTGATTTTGACTATATCCATCTTACACACAGTGTGTGCAAAAAGAACAGCTTGTCAAAGTCACTTGGCCCAGGGTATTGGCAGGTTTCTGTTTTCGGAAGAGCTTTATGCCGGTTTCATGACTCCTGCTAGCCTCAGCTCCCTTAATCAGGAATCTACCACTCCTGTAGCAACAGGTTCTACATATAGAATAACTCTTTGTGTAGTAGGATAATATTTTTGAAATATCAGCCTATGAGTTTTTGTTTTCTTTTTTTTTTCTTTTTCCTATCATTGGTATCACTTCACAAAAGTGACATACAGTAGAAGCAGTGGGTTATAAGTATCAAAAATAAAGCCCCTATGAAGACCAGAAAGGATTTGATGTAAGCACTTTCCCAAATACCATTTTCTCCAGACCAAATCCAAGAGGCTCTATGTACAACAATCACAGAGACCTTATATTCACTTGGGAAAAGCTGGAATGTATGGATCCTTGTCTCTTCAGATGGACCCACAACAGTGCATTGAATTTTCTATGGCAGGAGGTGGCACGGGAATATGATTCCCATTTGTCAAATGCGGACTTGCCACAGCTAAGGTAGCTCTTTCTGTACAGGGACGTGTTGATTCAGCAGTAACTTGTAGAGCTACAGACTAGAAAGATTAATGAGTCTCAGCAAAGGTCAGATAAAATGGAAGATCAGCCATACACATCCCTTGAAAATATGGAAATCCTCATAAATTAGAGAATCCTAAAGTGATTAAAGGAAGAAGTCATAATATTTAAATATCAGAGTTTATGAATAGTCCTATTTAAACAAAAAGTTGCTTCCTGTTTCCTTCACAGAATGTACTTCTACATTCATTTATATTGCTCACAAAAGTGTGGATACCAAAGTTGTTGATGTATATTAAAAATAAGCATTGAAATTAGATCAAAAGTACGTATGTTTTTATGCATGGACATTACATTGCCTACCCTTTGAGCCTTTGTGGGCTTTTAAAATATAACTTACTATATATTAAGAAGTTTGAAAATATAATAACAATCATAACCACTTAAAAGCCTAAGGTTTTCTTTAATAACCAAATGAGAATCCTAACATGAAATTTCACTATTTTAGTGAAGAATAAAGTACAAATGATGATATCTGAAATGCTAACTTTTTAAAAATTAAGATAGATGCTAGTAACACAATATGTTGCTCTCATTCTCAAAAAAAGTAAAAATAAAATCCATGTGTCCATCAGCCAATACTTTGAGATTGAGAACAATTCTAGCAACATAGTCTTTTAGAATTGGAAGGAGTTTTAGTAACCATCTGGTGAATACTCACGTTAACAGATGTAAGAATTGAGATCCAGAGACATGAAAGGATTTGTTTAGGGCAATACCAGTCACTAGCAGATCTAGCCTGGAAGATGGCATCTTCCCATTTCCACTTCTTTTTCTGCATGCTATGTCAAGGTCAGAGTGGAATTACCTTTTCACGGTGCAATTACATAACTGACAGTATTTAAATCTATAAAACTATTTATATGTGTAAATGAGAAAAAAGAGAGCCAAGAGACTGATAAATTCCAGGACTTGAGTTTTTATTTCCGTTTGAGAAAATATTTTTCTAACCGACAAGTTTGGCTCTCAACTTGTACTGGTTGCTAATGGCATGCTCTGTTAACAGAACGATGAAATAGCCTAGATTTGTTAATGTATAAAAAACTGTCCAGTGAAGAAATCTTCAATGAAAAGATAATTAAATTTAGAAAACATTTACATATAGCTCCCAATGAAATTTAGAAAACATTTACATGTAGCTCCTAATTAGATGTAAAATTATTTAACATATATCTTTAATAAATATCCTAAACACGTATTACAAATACATTTCAAAATATATTCAAATTATAATTAAAAATAGTGTGAAGTAAGAAATAACTGTTTGAATTATTTGTAATTCAAGGTTGGAAAATTCTTAAAATTGCAAAATGTTGTTACAATTAAAAGTTTTGGAATTGTTTGAATCAGGTAATTGCAAATGATTCTTCTTTATATGTTACTTTCCATAGAACATTTTAAAAATATGTCAATTGTATAATGCTGTGTTGTAGAACCATTTTTAAAAAAAGTATTAGCAGTTCATGTTGAAAGTTTTTTTTTTCTTCTAATTGACAAAAGATTAAGAGACAGCCACCAGGGCTGGTGAGTTAGCTCAGCGGCATAAGCGCCTGCCTGGCAAGCGCAAGGTCCTGAGTTCGACCCCCGATACCCACAAAAAAAAAAAAAAAAAGAGATAGCCACCAAAGGTGGATAATGTGGAAACTTATAGAAATACTTATCATGGGTGAAAATAGTCCTGTTTCGTCAGGAGTGGTGGCACACTCCTGCAATCCTAGCACTCAGGAGGCTGAGGCAGGAGGATTACCGTGAATTTGAGGCTGGCCTGGGCTACATAGAGAGTTCAAGGCCAGGCTGAACTATACAGTGAGACTCTATCTCAAAAAAAGTCCTGTTTTTTACTACCTGTTAGAACTTTCAAAGTGATTGATTTCTTGAACTGTATATTTCTGTAAAATTAAGTAGCATGGAATAATTACACTCACAAGAAATCAGTGAATATACAATTAGTCTTTTCAAGAAAATTTAGCAAGATAAAAAACACAAATGCATTCCAACTTTTGCCTTCAGAAATTTCAGAAAGAATTGAAACAATACAAATGAGCCTATGTATCATGAAGTTCAAGAAATGTATTGGTTTAAGTAATAATATATCCTCCAAAATATCCCTCATTCTCATTACATCAGTTTTGTGTTCTTTGCACTGTTTTGCTTCCGCTACTCAGCATACGTGAAGAATGTTTGGTCAACCTTACTTCGTATAGTTCTTACTTTTCTCCTAAGTTTACTGTTTTGAATAGCTGAAGGATTCCACTTTTTCTCATTGTTTCTCCCCAAACTCAATGTCTGGCCATATTCCCTGGCCTGGCCTATCCTTGTTAGGCCAGAAAGTTTCTCATATCAAAAATAAACTTCCCTAGTGCCCTCTGATTGAGGTACAACGCTGGTATAGCTGAAATAAAGCCAATGTACTTCTTTATATCTTCCAACTTTCTATGTATTATCCACATATGTGCTGAAAAATCTCAGAAGGAAGATGGTGATGATGCTCAAATGATGCTCAAATGCTGAATAGTAATCATGTGGTACAAACTGAGATTTATAGTGAATGCAGGAAATGTCCAAAAACTGACGCACTTCAAAATCATATCAATGATTTCCCCAGGAGGTTTAGAGCACAGGATTTTCTAATTCTTGATGAAGAAAGAGGAAGGAATTAAATGAGAAGCAAACATGTGAACTGCATATTGAGTAAGGCTTCATTGTCCCAAAGATCTGCCTTTGGCTGTCATATTTCAATGTCTTTTAAGAAGGTAGAATCAATTTTAGGAATGTCTAGAATTAGCAGAAAGGTACTATCCATATTTTCCCAAATATCAAAAAACATGGAGACATTATCAGTAACTGACAAATCCAATAATCAAAATCTTTCTGTCTCTGTCACTGTCTCTGTCTCTGTCTCTCCTCTCCTCTCCTCTCTCTCTCTTTCTCTCTCTCTCTCTCACACACACACACACACACACACCGGCAAAAGATATCTGAATACACTGTCAACTCTCCTTGGCCTACAAATGCTATGATACCACATACTGAGTCTCTTTCCTTTGGAGTTCGGTATCAGCACAGTGCAAACTTTGCTTAAAATTAAGCAATACATTTTCACGCTGAATGATTTTATCTTACATTTCCTCTGGTACAAACAGAAAAGACATCGCACATTCAGCTCCCTACGCTAGGCTGCACTACAGATAAGCAAGCATGTATTGTTAAAATGTGTCTATATGATAATGACCATGGAGAGCATAGAATTATACATATATTCATTTCCTATTTTCTTTACTCTCTTTCACCATCTAGGAACCACTCTCGAGGTAGTCTCCCCAGGAATGCTGGGGAAAGTTGAGTGCTTGTGACAGAAAACTCAAACTAAACTTTCATGAGCATAGTATTACCTTAACTAAGGTTCCTCTATGTACTCTAGGGAAAGCACTAACCTCCCGAAGCCCTCAATATAACAGAGTTTTAGCTCTGCACAGTAAGCCTGAGAAACACAAAGCTCCCAGGCTGCTATGATCTGGGTCACTCTTATGCCTAGGACTGCCCATAGCTTATTTCCTTACCTCATCAGACAGAAGTGAGTTTCAAAGTCTTCTTAAATTAGCTGTCTCCATCAATATTAAACAGCAGGACTCTCACCTTGTTGGCTGCGATTGTCTCACCTTCCATCTCTCTTCTTAATCACTAGTGACTTCTTTCCTTTTTGGTTTTGGTTCCAAAAGTAACTCATACAAGAGAATCTCTTTCATTTGACAAGATTAAGCAGATTGGTACTTTAAGTGTTTCCAAGCATGGTGCCTGGGAAAGCTTTTGTTATTTGGTTTTTGTTCTCACTGTGAGCAGTAAAGACCTTAATTAAAGAAAATAATGAAAATGTCACCCTGGGTTGGAAGCTTAACTTACAGCACTGAATTTTTGGCCCTCGACTGATGGATTATATCTTGGCAATGCTGTCATCGTACACCTCAACTAACTATGAGGAAATCTTCTAGGTCCACCCCAGAGTCTCACTCTCACTGTTCTCTCTTGACTTGACTCATGGTAATCCAAAGTCTTTCTTATGCCACTTTTGCCTACCTATATTTTCTTCAGAGTTTGAATCATCATTTAACATTCATGTCCCTTTTCTCAATAAAACCCTCCAATCACCCCCCCATATCGTTCCAGGTACTTATTATTTAGGCCCTATTTTATCTATTCTCCTGATATCACTGTCTTCAACTGCTTTTGCGCTTTCTTTACTGCAATACTGGCCTTTGTGCTATTTCTTAAACATGTTTCACAAATTCCTAATTACTGATCTTCCCACCTCCTTTTCCATTATCTTTCCTGTATTCTCTTCCTTCTCCTCTGCCCATTTCCATCCATTCATTTTTGTTCTATCTCCTTTTTCCTCTGTTATAGTCTGAATGCTTGCATCCCTCCAAATTCATATATTGAAATGCAAACCCTTATGGGGACGGCATCAGGAGGTGAGGTCTTTGGTAATTGGTTGGGTCATGTGGGAAGAGCCTTCCTGAACGGGATGGATGCTCTTTGCCAGGAAGCGCCACAGAGTCTTCTCATCCGCTTTCGTCGTGTGGGGTTACAGTGAGATGGCTGTCAATCAGAGAGGTATCTCTCACTAGACTCTCAATCTGCTGGTGCCTTGATCTTGTCTTACCAGATTCCAGAACTGTAAGAAATATCTTCCTATTGTTGACAAGCCACCTAGTCTATGGCATTTTGTTATAACACACGAAATGGACTAAGACACCTTCCTTACTTCTCACAGCACCCTCTAGATACCCAGTTAAAGTCTTTTTATGCCACTCTTCTCTTTCAGGCCACTGTCTCCAGCCTCCTCCTCTACCCTTAGCTCCACCCTTCTTAGAGCCTTTCTATACTTTAATTATACCCATTATTTGATTTCTCTAATTTGAATAGACACTAAGAGCACCTATTCCACAAAATAACAGGTATTTCTGAGAGCTCAAACCTCAGGGAAGGAAAGAAAGGCAAATAAAAGGTGCTAAGAAAAAGAAAGCTATAATTTAGTACTTTTTCCTTTTAAACTATCTAGAGTCCTAGTATTAATATTTGGCACTTAAAACCCATCCATTACACCCTGCCTTTGCTATATGTAATAGCATTTCTGTGCACTTAAATATCAGTTTCCATGAATACAATTCAGGTCCTGAGGGACTGTTTCTCCATATTTGTTGCCAATTTCCTTAATGTCTTAAAAAATGACTGTGTCCAAACCATATTAAAGTTTGTTGCTGTCTGGGTTGAAGAAGGACATAGTTTCCCAGTGCGGGGACAGGATGAGCAATGGAAGTGCTCAGGGAACAGAAAGACAAACTAATGAACTTGTCAAATCATCCTCTCAGTAAAATGCAATATTTTCTTGCATTTAGTATTATGTCTCAGGTGTTCAGTGTATCCATTTTCTTTTTTTGTTATGTTGCTTTGTTGAAAGATACCTACAGCTGTAGGAACAGTTCACATGGTGACCAAGGAATGGGTTACAATATTAAACAATTTGCACCACTCTCAAATGTGTGTATATGTGATGCTAAATATATCATCCATGAAGTGTAATATCAGATTCGTATGTAAGTAATTAAATGGATACTAAACACCGTAATATAGCAAAACAATGATTTAGATAATTTTTAGGTATCTATTTTATTTAAGTAATTTCAATTTTGAATGTTGGCATGCATTATTAATAATTTGCCATGGGCCGGTGAGATGGCTCAGCGGCTTAAGCGCCTGCCCTGCAAGCGCGAGGGCCCGAGTTGGACTCCCAGAACCCACATACAAAAAAGGAGCGGGTGATATCGCTCAGTGGCATGGGCGCCTGCTGGCGCGCGAGGTCCTGAGGTCGACCCCCCGGTACCCACACACACAAAAAAAATAATAATAATAATAATTTGCCCTATGCTTTTTAAAGATTATATTGGAAAAATACTAGAAAATAAATGAAAAAAATTCTAAATGTTAATTATATATTTTCTTGAATAAACATTTTTCTGTAAATGTTTAAATTTTTAAAATTTGAGTACAATTTTTATATTTTTATCTTTAAATTACTACTAGTAAATAGAATATAAATTGTATAAAAAATATCACACAATCTTTTTTTGTTGTTTTTTTAGACATGGTCTCACTATAGTTCAGGCTGACCTAGAACTCACAATGTAGCCCAGGCTGGCCTCAAACTCATAGAAATCCTCAAGCCTCAGCCTTCTGAATGCTGGGATTACAGGTATGCCACCACGCCCAGCTAAATATAGCATAATCTAATTAGTAATTACACTGAAGTGACCAAGGAAATAAATATTATGGAGTGAATGTATAACATGTATGAACTATGTCTATATTTTATGACTCACCCAGTCAACATAGGGCCATTAACCAAAATGCTGCAGATGCAGAATGATAAGCAACTGCAGCCAAAGGCATAGCTTTACACAAAAATTGTGTTGTGTGGGTTTATGTGTGAAGGTAGATAGATAGGATATATTTTATTTAAGAACTTGTTATTGTGGTTCATAATTTTTATATATTTACACATATGGAATGAGAAAGCTCCTGTTGCACATATTGTTTCCCTGGTTCATTCAAATAGTAAGAATGAGACTTTTTTCTTCACTCTGTGAAAGACAGTAATGTTACTCTTACTAAACCTAAAATAAAATTTTAAAGTTAGAGATATTCTGGACAGAAAAATTACATAATAGGGCATACTGAAGTAAAAATGTCTATTCTGACAGCTTCACCTTACAAAGCAGGAATTATGTCATAGACTTGACACAATCCCTAAAAAAAAAAATCAATCCTTAACCAATCCAAAATGGTATAACTGCAGTTTGTTGACCGTAACAGGTGAACAATATATTAACATATCACTAATATTTCTTTCAAACCTCCACTAATGGAGGTAATGAATTTATGTTAATAGAGCTAAGGTTATTCTGTAAGTAAATAATTTCCCTCTTCTTCGTATTGGAAAACCCAAAATCAGGTGATCCAGAGTCATTACATGATATTCAGTTAAACTGCACCTTCACATCAATGATTAGAATTCTACAAACCTGGGCTCTTTCGTACATCCAAAGGTAAACCACACACCGAGGCATCTTCAACACCTCTTCCTTACCTAGACCCTCCAAATTTAATTAGTTGCTATTTCTTCTTTTTTTTTTGTGGGTACCGGGGGTCGACCTCAGGACCTCGTGCGCCAGCAGGCGCCCGTGCCTCTGAGCGATATCACCGGCCCCTTTTTCGTATGTGGGTTCCGGGAGTTGAACTCGGGCCCTCGCGCTTGCCGCGCAGGCGCTTAAGCCACTGAGCCATCTCACCGGCCCAGTTGCTATTTCTTAAAACTCCTAGACTCTAGTTTCTTCAGTACCTTCAGTATCATGTATGACCTAGTGCAATTATTCCCTATCTTTTCTATTAGAGGTAGTTGTACCTCTCTGTACTATAAATACTATGTACCTATCTATTTGTATATATATCCTATACGAATATATCATACGTATATCCTATATGAATATCCTATACGAATATATCATACATATTTTAGGCACTATATATTCCATATCTGCACTATATACCTATATCTAGAAGTTGGAAGTTTTACACATTTGCAGTTCTTTAAACACTGCAATTCACCATCCACCGCCTTTTTTGAACAGGGGTTCTTAGAGTTTGGTTCTTATATCAGGAGCATCACATCACTCAGGGATTGTTAGAAACGCAAATTCTTGGGTTCCACCCCAGAACTACTGAGTCAGAAGCTCTGGAGGTGGGATGCAGCCATCTGTGTTTCAATAAGCCCTCCAAGTGATTATAATGCACACTAAAATTTGAAATCTAAGGCTGTAGAGTACTATTTTTAAAAAGTAAAACCCATGGTCACTTAATTGCTTAAAACCTCTGTAATGAAATTTCTCTTCCAGATCAAGGATAAAGTCTGAACAATTAAGACAGACATGTAATGCCCTTTCTGTTCTGATATTTTAGCTTTACTCTTTCCATTTTTCCCTCCCACCTAGAGTTTTAGTCATATGAACATTTTTGAAATATTGTGAAGGCAACATGCTTTTTTATGCCTTTCCCTAGTGCACTTCTTCCTACACAAAATGCATCCACCTGGAGGAGTTCTATTCATCTTTCCAGATCCCGATGCAATGTCTCCTTTTGTAGAATGGTTTCTGAGGGCTAATTTCAGTAATGAGATTACAGCTTATTCCAGTACTTACAGGTCCACCTACATAATTTTTCTCAATTAACATTTTTATACATTTAGTTTTTAAAACAAAATAGTCTGAGCATCATCTATCTCTTGGAATAATTGCAGCTCCCTGAGGATATTGATGGCTTCTCCTAGATGTTGGCCCACTTGTTTGGCAGTGCTGGTGCCTAGATTTGCAGGACCCAAGGAAAGTACAAATGGAGGGCCACATACCACATGTCCAAATATTTAAAATTTATAAATAAAACTAAGAAACTTCAATAAAATATGTTCTATTATTCTGCTACCTTAAAACATAATCTTAATAATAATTCAAAAATATATGAAAGAAATGTTTTGTTTTGTTTTGTTTTGTTTTGTTTTTGTGGGTACCAGGGGGTCGACCTCAGGACCTCGCGTGCCAGCAGGCACCCGTGCCGCTGAGCAATATCACCGGCCCCTTTTTCGTATGTGGGTTCCAGGAGTTGAACTCGGGCCCTCGCGCTTGCCGGGCAGGCGCTTAAGCCGCTGAGCCATCTCACCGGCCCCAAGAAATGGTTTTTAGATGACTGAAAGCTGGAAAAATTTCAAAGATACTATATTTAATATTTGATAGCATATCTGGGAGTTTTTTGATTAAAAGACAATGTATTAGTAATAAGATTTAAAACAATTCCAAGCCAGTAATTATATTTCTTGACTTTATTTTATCAAATTATGTTATTATAATCAAGATTCTTAATTTGGTGAAATTGACAGCCCAAATAATTTTAAATAAAATGTAAGTTTATTCAAATAATAGGAAATGAAAATGTATTTTATTAAAATCAAATTAAACTGAAAACTAAAAAATAAAATCATTTTGTTTTCAAGTTTTTGTTAATTCAAAATTATCTAGTAAGTTAAAAAGTGACAAGCATATAATGCATATCAAATTTTAATTTGAGAGTATTTCATTAAAGCTACTATTTTTTCACTTGACTTTGCCTCATTTAACATTGAGTACCCATTTGCCTGCCAATATAAAGAATCAATAGCAAACCTCATGCAAGTTTTCTCTAGTTGTCGCAGTCTCTTTTTTGTTGCTAGGACAAAATACCAGACACAAACAAATTAAAGGAAGAGAAGTTTATTTTGGCTCACAGCTAATAGTAGTTTTGGTTCATGGTTGGAAACCTGAAACACAAGGCATGGTGAAAGGGCCTGCTCTGGATGAAAGCTGTCATGACAACCAGGAAGCAGAGAGAAAGGGGAGGAGCCAGACAGGCGCTACATCCTCCCAGGTTAATCCCCACTGACTCACGTCTAACAGAGCACATAGCTGTTAAACTCATTAGCAGGTTAACCCCCTGTTGAGTACAGTGCCCCACGATCCAATCATCTTCAAAAAGCCCCACCTCTGAGGGCATGAGAGTTTTGGGGGGCATTTTAGATCTAAATTTTTACACCAGTCCCACATATATTCAAATTCAGGAGTGATATGAACTGTTTAACAATACAAAATATACTTTAGTCATCCTATAAAAATACTATGCTAGTCTGTGTGAACTTCCGAATCCACCAATAAAACATGAACAGAAGCAAGAAAACTGATGCTGAGCTGTGCTTGGGAAAACAACCTTGTTTATGCAATGATGTGGTTCATTCATCTCAAAAGGAAGCATTTGAAAATAACTTATTATTTTCTCTTACACTGCTCACAACCCAGCCTACCACACTCTCACACTGCAAAGCAAAATGTTTATCTTTGGTGTAAAATGTAGTTCAAATTTCACACTTTTATAGTATCTGAGTTCTGTTGGCTTTTGCTTCTAAAATGTAGGGAAAAGACATGGGGCAGCAGTTTCCTGGAGCTTGAATAATGTTAATCCTGAAAATGGATAATTAGCATTACAGATTGGACAAAGTCAGTGCTGATACCAAATGATGGAGTTATTTATGACTGTCTGTTTGTAACATGTAGGACCCTCTAATACGTGGAACCCAGGACAGAGACCCTTTGTCTTGGATCAAAGCATGCTATTACTTAGGTATTCAGTGCTCTCATCCTAGCTAGAACTGCAGGAATAGGATTTAGTTTGAAAGGTGCAATCCTAATGGAAATACCCCAATATACATAGGAATTGGAACTTTTATATATCTGCGATATCTCACTCAACTTGGTCCACCAGAACAAAGAGAAGCTATCTTTTGCAGACTAAACTATGCTCCACTCACTCACTGCCCCACCCCTGTTACTATATATCAGAAGAGGGACTTCCATATTTCACTAAGATGGAGGTGGAGAAGAAAGATCTGATTATACTCCAACAGATACATACATAATGTTTTATATTGTGATATGTTTGATAAAATACTTTTAAGTTTAATAATAAAACAGCATACTTTCTGGGTTAATTTCTTGGTATAGTAACTGTTACGGTTTGTGTCTAGATGCACCCCAAAAGCCTCGTGTGGTCATAGGGCTTTTTCTGAGGTGGCTGAACTAAACCGTGCAATGCTGGGATTAAGGGTATATGATTAGTAAATCACTTCACTGATTGGTTTGGCATAGTTTTGGCCAGGATTAAGGGTATGAGTGCAACACCTGCCCTAGGGCAGGTAGTCTGCATACAATATAAGGGACTTATATTGTCCCTTAAGAAAGAGGCTTGTCTCGCTGCTTGTTACTTTTGCTGTCTTTCGCCACAATGAAATGTTGCTCCTCTGCCATGTGCCACCCTGCTTTGGAACCAGCCAATTATGGACAGAAACTTCTACAAACTGTAAGCTAAATAAACCTTTCCTCCCTTTAACTTTGGGTGTCAAGTATTTTGTCTCAGCAACAAGAGAAAAGTAACCAAGACAGTTACTTAATTTATCATGTTTGGGCCAAAACATCCTTTCTGAGCATCATTATAAACTTCGGTTTCTCTGTGGCCATAAATGTGAATTGAAAGGGAAAATCGTAATGTGTAGGAGAATGTTTCTACACGTAGGTGATGTGATGGTGAATTGTATCTATCAACTTGGCTAGGTCATGATTCCCAGTTGTTTAGTCAAATATTTGTCTAGCTGTTGCTATGAAGATAGTTTATAAAGGTGTTTAATTGATTGACTTCAATAAAGGGAAGTACCCTTGAAATTGTTCATGGCCTTAAGAAGTTCAAGGCCTTAAGAACACAAAATTGAAATTTCCCTGAAAAGGAGAAATCTGCCTGAAGACTCATATAAAAATGTTGATTTAGTTTCCAGTTCGCACTACAAATTTTGTATTCAAGATTCTAACATCAACTCTTGTGTGAGTTTCTATCCAATGGGCCCTATAGATTTCAGACTAGCCTTCCCCACTGTAGTATAAAGCAATTCATTTTGGAGGATCCTGACTGGTACAGGCAATATTTCATCATTTTATCTGAACTCCTAAAGTGGGATAACTACAAAGAAAATGTAAGTATATGTTTGTACTTTATGTGTGTGCGTGCCATCCCATAGGATATTGTACAAACCAGTGATTTTAGAATTTTAATGTGATATTGTAGTAATAGGTTTAAAAGTCTGTCTCCTATTCTACACTAAGAGTTCTGAATATGCAGAAGCTGTGTTACTCATTATTATATTTCCTGAGGCTAGAAATTGCCAGTCACTTAATAAATGCCCACCAAATGTTAGAGCAAAATTAACACATTTTCAGAAAAGCTGCCATGTGGTAAGGGATAGGAGTAAAGGATGGTGGAAAAACACAAAGAAAGAAACAATGAAGAGGTAGGAAGCAGTCTCCCCGAAGCTAAGAATCCCCATGAGATGGTACTCATCTAGCTTTCCCAGGCTCTCAGTACAGTCTTAATCACCTCTCTCACAGAGATGTTGATAGCTCTGGCTAAGGAACTTGGTACCTGAAAGCGATTAACTTTAATAAGCCAGCAGGTGATTTCCTTAAAAAGAATGCTGACGATTTAATCTGCTGACAGAAGCTCTAGATTCTTTGGTTACTCAGCCATGGTTTCCACCTCTGCTCTTATGAACCCAGTCTGCAGACATGAGTAATGAAGAAAACAGTAGCCAAAGTTAGACACATTTAACAGTGATGATTGTAAACAGCTTTTAGGCATGATCATGTATAATAAGCAGAACCAAAAAATCTTTTCAGGTTATGAACAAAAGCAAAAGCTGACAAATGGTGATAGCTTCACATCACTCTGAGGTTTTCATAAATGTTTTCTGGGTGGTGACTATAAAAGTCTTTTTACCTACATTAAACATTTTCTGCCGTCATTATCTTATTATCTAAAGTAGAATCCTAAGGATGATTCTAATTCCTCTTTCTCCCAGTATCAATTATTCCTAGATGTGTGCCTAACTGTCCTAATTTATTTGTTTATTTTCACAGAGTGGAAGCCTAATAAGTCTCCCTGAGTTAGTCTCTGACTTCACCTCTCCATCAATACCACTGCTTGTGTCCTCTTTCTGAACTACAGGTATTATTTCATATTTATATGTAATTTTTTTCAATATCTCTCCAATGATAATTGAACGCATCATTTGTCAGCTTTGTGATACTATAACAAAATACCAGAGATAATTAACTTTTGAAGAGGAAAGGGGTTTTTTTGGTTTTTGTTTGTTTGTTTGTTTGTTGTTGTTGTTGTTTTTGTTTTTTTGCCCATAGTTCTACTTTATACAATGCAACATCTGGCAGCCTCATTTCTTTTGGGACCCCAGTGAAGGTGGCATATCATGGTGGAAATACATGGTGGAACAAAACTGCTGGGCCGGTGAGATGGCTCAGCGGTGTAAATGCCTGCCTGGCAAGCGCGAGGGCCCGAGTTCAACTCCCGGATCCCACATACGAAAAAAGGGGCCAGTGATATTGCTCAGTGGCACAGGCGCCTGCCGGCGTGTGAGGTCCTGAGGTCGACCCCCTGGTACCCACAAAAAAAAAAAAAAAAAAAAAACCTGCTTACTTCAAGAGGTAGGAATTAGAAGACAGAACAGTCCAGGATCTCACAATCTCTTTTAGTAGCAAATCCCAATGACCTAAGGACCTTCCATCATGCCCCACCTCCTAAAAGGAGGGTTAACAGGCATTGTTCTAGCTAACTCTTCATTAGATATCGTGTTGCACGATACATACTACGTTGTAGCACATTTCCACTACGTATTATCAATAGGAGCTGTATTTGCCATTATAGGAGGCTTCGCACACTGATTCCCCTTATTCTCAGGATACACGCTAGATCCAACATGAGCAAAGGTGCACTTTTTCATTATATTCATCGGAGTTAATATAACATTTTTCCCTCAACATTTTCTAGGGCTCTCTGGTATACCACGACGATACTCTGATTATCCAGACGTGTATACGCTATGAAATACATTATCATCAATAGGCTCCTTCATTTCTTTAACAGCTGTAATAGTAATAATTTTCATAATCTGAGAAGCATTTGCTTCAAAACGAGAAGTAAGCACCGTTGAACTAACTACTACTAACCTTGAATGACTCCATGGCTGCCCACCCCCATACCACACGTTTGAAGAGCCTACATATATTAAAGCTTAGATTCAAGAAAGGAAGGAATCGAACCTCCAAAAACCGGTTTCAAGCCAACCTCATAACCTTTATGACTTTCTTAATAATATAAAGATATTAGTAAAAATATTACGTAACTTTGTCAAAGTTAAATTATTGGATGAACTCCTATATATCTTCATGGCATACCCACACCAATTAGGTTTCCAAGATGCTACTTCCCCAATTATAGAAGAACTTTTATATTTTCACGATCATACACTAATAATTATATTTCTAATTAGCACCTTAGTGTTATATATTATTTCCCTAATACTAACTACAAAACTCACCCATACAAGTACAATAGATGCACAAGAAATTGAAACTATCTGAACAATCCTCCCAGCTATTATTCTAATCTTAATTGCCCTGCCATCCCTTCGAATTCTGTACATAATAGACGAAATTAATAATCCCTCTCTAACCATTAAAACTATAGGTCACCAGTGATATTGAAGTTATGAATACACCGATTATGAAGAACTTAATTTTGATTCATATATAATTCCCACTACAGACTTAAAGCCCGGAGAACTTCGCTTACTTGAAGTAGACAATCGCATGGTTCTTCCAATAGAACTTCCCATTCGCATGTTAATTTCATCGGAAGATGTCCTCCACTCATGAGCTGTGCCATCACTAGGATTAAAATCAGATGCTATCCCAGGACGTCTAAACCAAATAACATTAATATCATCACGCCCAGGATTATTCTACGGCCAATGCTCAGAAATCTGTGGTTCAAACCACAGCTTTATGCCTATTGTACTTGAAATAGTGCCTTTAAAAACATTCGAAAACTGATCTTCCTCAATACTATAAAGCATTATGAAGCTACACTAGCGTTAACCTTTTAAGTTAAAGACCTGAGATCTTAATCTCCATAATGACATGCCGCAATTAGATACATCAACATGGTTCATCACTATCTCGTCCATACTCATCTCACTATTCATGTTATTTCAACTAAAAATTTCAACACACCTTCATCCCCCCAACCCCAAAGCATCACACCTCATAACCATTAAACCAAAAACCCCTTGAGAAACAAAATGAACGAAAACCTATTTACCTCTTTCATTCCACCAACAATAATTGGTTTACCTATTGCCTCGATAATCATTCTGTTTCCTAATATCCTATTCCCCTCACCTAGCCGATTAATCAACAACCGCTTCATTACCTTTCAACAGTGACTAATTAAATTAATCCTAAAACAAATGATATCAATCCACAATACTAAAGGACAAAACTGATCACTAATATTAATCTCCCTAATCCTATTCATTGGTTCATCTAACCTTCTAGGCCTACTACCCCATTCATTTACCCCAACTACACAACTATCTATAAATCTAGGAATAGCAATTCCCCTATGAGCAGGAACAGTAGTCCTGGGTTTCCGCTACAAAACTAAAGCATGCCTAGCCCATTTCCTCCCCCAAGGAACACCAATAACTCTTATTCCCATACTCGTAATTATTGAAACAATTAGTTTATTTATTCAACCTGTAGCCCTAGCCATTCGACTAACCGCTAATATCACCGCTGGCCATCTACTTATTCATTTAATTGGAGGAGCCACACTAATTTTAACAACCATTAGTCCCACTACAGCTATAATTCCGTTCATTATCTTAACTCTCCTAACAATTCTTGAATTAGCAGTAGCACTAATCCAAGCCTATGTATTTACCCTACTAGTCAGCCTTTACCTACATGATAATACCTAATGACCCACCAAACACATGCCTATCACATAGTAAACCCAAGTCCTTGACCTCTCACAGGAGCATTATCTGCCCTCCTTCTAACAACAGGCTTAGCAATATGATTCCACTTTAACTCCACAATCCTACTATATATTGGTCTAACTACTAATATACTTACCATGTATCAGTGATGACGTGATATCGTACGAGAAAGCACATATCAAGGTCACCACACAACCATTGTACAAAAAGGCCTCCGATATGGAATGATCTTGTTTATCATCTCCGAAGTATTCTTTTTCTCAGGATTTTTCTGAGCTTTCTACCACTCCAGCTTAGCTCCTACACCCGAACTAGGCGGATATTGACCGCCTGCAGGCATCAAACCTCTTAATCCACTAGAAGTTCCACTCCTCAATACTTCAGTCCTACTAGCCTCAGGAGTATCCATCACCTGATCCCATCACAGCTTGATGGAAGGAAATCGAAAACAAATAATTCAAGCCTTAATTATTACTATTATACTGGGTGTATACTTCACACTCCTTCAAATCTCAGAATACCTAGAAGCCCCTTTCACCATTTCAGATAGCGTTTACGGTTCAACTTTCTTTGTAGCTACTGGCCAAACAGGCCACCCTGGGGAGCAAGTCTAATACAAGACCCTTTGGAAGACAATTCAGATCCAAATGATAGCACTCTGGCACCAAAGGCTAAGACAGCATTGCCAGAGTATCCAACTAATAAATATTGGTATACTGAATAGGAAAGTGATCTTAAATAACACTATTTAAACTATTTTTTTCTTTTCTTTGCAACACATGTACCACTAAAGTAAATTATATATGTGTATTGTGCTACATTATTAAATATAATTTTTTTCTATGCACTTCATATAGGCTTTCATGATCTGTACTATTTGCACATGATCTTTTGTACTTAATGCTTCTGGGAAACAAGTTACTCAATGTTCTCCAAAAATGTCATGCTTTCATCTATATCTTTTATCTTTGTACTTTGATTTCTCAAACCAGTTTAGTTGCCCTGTGCTATCAAAGAAATTTATTCTTCTTCCATTTTTTAGTATTTGCTACATTTCATTTCATTTTATTATTTTCTTATGGGTTTGCATTTTTTTATCAGATTCTAAGATTCTTGAGCATAATATCTATGTTGTTTTAATAGTTGTTCCTCTAGCAGTGTCTGGAAAATTTATTATTCATATATGTTTGTGATACGTAATAATTAAATTCATCTTATATACATATAGCATCTTGATCAATTTTACTTCCCCTTCCTTTTTTTTTTTTTTTTTTTTTTTTTTTTTTTTATTTTAAAGAGAAGAAAAAACAAAACAAATCAAAAGAAGAACAAATTTTCAAACAAACATAATAGGAGGGTAACAATGGTTAAAGTATTACTATCTTTAAGTTAGTTATTCAGGACACCAGACATTAGCATTCAATTGTCCAAACATTATTGGCACAAACCTTACTCTTCAATGAACTAAGTAAAAATGGTAGTGTATCTATCTTAACCATCTTATATATATATATATACAATTTTTTTCCCTTTCCCTTCTTTCTTTTCCCTATTCCAGTCTCTCTTTCCTTTTGACCAGTTTCTTTTTGATTCACCATGTCTATTGTACATTTTGGATCTTATTTACTCTTTCAGTTTCTCATACTAGAGAGATAATACGATGCTTACACATGTGCTTCTGGTTTATTTCACTTATGAGTATTTTCTCGAGTTGCATCCATTTACCTATAAAAGTCTCCAGTTTATCCTTCTTTATGGCTGAATAGTACTCCATTGTATAAAAATACCACATCTTTCTTATCCATTCCTCAGTTGATGGGCATTTGGGTTGTTTCCAAGATCTGGCTATTACAAATTGTGCTGCTATAAACATGGGTGCACATATATCGCTGTGGTACGATGTTTTTAATTCTTCTGGGAAGATGCCCAGAAGGGGAATAGCTGGGTCAAATGGGACCTCCAACCCTAGTTTTCTGAGGAATCTCCACACTGACTTCCACAGTGGCTGTACCAGTCGACACTCCCACCAACAGTGAAGAAGGGTTCCTTTTTCCCCACAGCCCCTCCAGCATTTGTTATTAGTTGATTTCTTAATAGTAGCCATTCTTTCTGGGGTGAGATGGTATCTCAGTGTTGTTTTAATTTGCATCTCTCGAATGACTAGTGATGTTGCACATTTTTTTGTATATTTATTTGCCATTAGTATTTCTTCATCTGAGAAATGTGTATTCATCTCAGATGCCCATTTTTGGAGTGGGTCTTTAAATTTGGGAGGTCTGATTTTTTTGAGTTCTTTATATGTTCTCGATAGTAATCCTTTGTCTGAGGAACAGCTGGCAAACATTTTTTCCCACATTGTGGGTTGTCTCTTCACTCTGTTGGTGGTTTCTCTTGCTGTGCAAAAGCTTTTTAGTAAGATGAGATCCCAGTTATTGATTCTTTGGGATAGTTCCCGTGCGGTTGAGTTTTTATTCATAAAGTCTTTGCCTACACCAATGTCTCCAAGGGTTTTACCTATCCTACCTTCCAGCAGATTTAATGTTTCTGTTTTAATATTTAGATCTCTGATCCATTTTGAATTTAGTTTAGTGCATGGTGAAAGATATGGATCTAGTTTTAATCTTCGGCATGTGTAGAGCCAGTTTTTCCAGCACCATTTATTAAAGAGGCTATCTTTCTTCCAGCGAATGTGTTTGGCACCTTTGTCAAAGATAAGGTGGCTTAGTATGTCTGGGGTTGTTTCAGCATCTTCTAATCTGTTCCATTGATCTTCAGGTCTGTTTTTTTGCCAGTACCACACTGTTTTTATCACAGTAGCTTTATAGTATAATTTCAAGTCGGGGATAGTGATGCCCCCTGCCTTGCCTTTGTTGCCCAGAATTGCCTTTGCTATTCTAGGTCTCTTCTGATTCCAAATGAATTTTAGGATTGTTTTCTCTAATTCTGTGAGATATGCTGTTGGAATTTTGATTGGAATTGCATTAAATCTGTATAACAATTTTGGAAGTATGGCCATTTTCACTATATTGGTTCTTCCTATCCAGGAGCAAGGGATATCTTTCCATTTTCTGATATCCTCTTCAATCTCCTTTTTCAGAGTACTGTAGTTTTCAGTATAGAGGTCTTTTACATCCTTCGTGAGGTTGATTCCTAGGTATTTCATTTTTTTGGATGTTATTGTGAAAGGTATTGTTTCCCTAATTTCTCTTTCAGTAAGTTTGTTATTTGTGTACAGGAAGGCTATTGACTTTTGAGTATTGACTTTGTATCCAGCTACACTACTGAATTTGCTTATTAAATCTAGCAGTTTTTTAGTGGAGTTTTTGGGGTCTTCTGTGTAGAGTATCATGTCATCTGCAAATAATGATAATTTAACTTCTTCCTTTCCAATCATTATTCCTTTTATTTCTTTCTCTTGTCTAATCGCTCTGGCTAAAGTTTCCAGAACTATGTTGAATAAGAGTGGGGACAGTGGACATCCTTGTCTTGTTCCTGATTTTAGAGGGAAGGCTTTCAGTTTTTGGCCATTTAGTATAATATTGGCTGTTGGTTTGTCATAGATAGCTTTTACCAGATTGAGATAAATACCCTCTATTCCAATTTTCTGTAGGGTTTTTATCATGAAAAGGTGCTGGACTTTGTCAAAAGCTTTTTCTGCATCTATTGAGATGATCATGTGATTTTTGTCTTTGGTTCTGTTAATATGCTGTATTACATTTATTGATTTACGTATGTTGAACCATCCCTGCATCCCTGGGATGAATCCAACTTGGTCATGGTGTATAATCTTCTTGATGATTTGTTGGATTCTGTTTGCCAGTATCTTATTAAGGATTTTTGCATCTATGTTCATTAGGGAGATTGGCCTGTAGTTCTCTTTCTTAGTTGGGTCCTTCTCTGGTTTTGGTATCAGGGTAATGCTTGCTTCCAGGAATGAATTTGGGAGTATTGCTTCCCTTTCAATTTCATTGAAAAGTTTGAGAAGTAGGGGCGTTAGGTCTTCTCTAAATTTCTTGTAGAATTCGGCAGTGAATCCATCAGGGCCTGGGCTTTTCTTTGTTGGGAGGTTTGTAATTACATCTTCAATTTCATTGGCTGATATTGGTTTATTTAGGATTTTTAAATCTTCTTGATTCAGCTTTGGTAATTCATACGAATCTAGGAATCTGTCCATTTCTTCTGCATTTTCCATCTTAGTAGAATATAAATTTTCAAAATAGGTATAGATGATCTTCTGGATTTCTGCAGGGTCTGTCGTGATATCACCCTTTTCATTTTCAATTGCATGGATTTGAGTCTTTTCTTTTCTTTTTTTAATAAGGTTGGATAAGGGTTTGTCAATCTTATTTATTCTTTCAAAGAACCAACTTTTTGCTTCATTGATTCTTTGTATTGTTTTTTTATTCTCCAATACGTTAATTTCTGCTCTGATCTTTATAATTTCCTCCCTTGTACGGGCTTTTGGCTTAACCTGCTCTTCTTTTTCTAGAAGCTCGAGGTTCACCCTTAAGTTGTTTATTTGCGCTTGCTCTATTTTCCTGATATAAGTGTTTAATGCTATAAATTTCCCTCTTAGGACTGCTTTCATTGTATCCCATAAGTTCCGGTATGTTGTACTGTCATTATCATTCAGTTGTAGAAAGTGACTAATTTCTTCTTTAATTTCATCTGTGACCCATTGGTTGTTCAGGAGGATGCTGTTTAATTTCCATGTGTTTAGGGAGTTTTTGTGGGATCTTTTGCCATTGATTTCCAATTTCATTGCACTATGGTCTGATAATATGCATGGGATAATTTCAATTCCTTTGCATTTACTTAAGCAGGTTTTATGAGCTAGTATGTGGTCTATTTTGGAGAACGTCCCATGTGCAGCTGAGAAAAATGTGTATTCTGATGTTGTGGGATGGAACACTCTGTAGACATCTACTAAGTCCATTTGTTCAAAAGTTTGGTTCAGTTCTACTATTTCATTATTGATTTTCTGTCCAGTTGATCTATCTTTTTGTGACAGTGGAGTATTGAGATCTCCCAATATAATTGTATTAGTGCTTATTTGATTTTTCATGTCCTTTAGTACTTGTTTTATATAGCTGGGTGCATTGGTATTTGATGCATATATATTTATGATCGTTATCTCTTCCTCTTGGATTGTTCCCTTTACAAGGATGTAATGACCGTCTTTATCTCTCTGAATCCTTCTTGGCTTGAAGTTCACTTTGTCTGCAAAAAGAATAGCTACCCCTGCTTTTTTCTGGGTTCCTGTGGCATGGAGTATTGTTTTCCATCCTTTGACTTTCAGTCTATGAATTTCTTTCTGAATTAAATGTGTTTCTTGTATACAGCATATTGTTGGATCTTGCTTCTTGATCCATTTCGCCAGTCTGTGCCTTTTGATTGGTGAATTGAGACCGTTAACATTGATGGTTAAAACTGATATGTATTGACTTGTCATGATATTTTCCTGTTGTTGGTTCCCACTCTTTGTTTTTCCACTTTCCGGCTATTTAATTATTTGCCCTGCCTGGTGGATTCCTTCTGTTGGGGTTCCTATCTCTTTCTAGAATGTCCTTCAGAACGTTTTGGAGTGCTGGTTTGGTGGTCATAAATTTTCTCAGATGTTCTTTGTCATGAAAGTATTTTATTTCTCCATCAATTTTGAAAGATAGTTTTGCAGGGTACATCAATCTGGGCTGAAAATTATTTTCCTTTAGAGCTTGCAATACATCATTCCAAGCTCTTCTTGAATTGAGGGTTTGTGCTGAAAAGTCAGCTGTGATTCTGATGGGTTTTCCTTCATAGGTGATTTGTCTCTTCTCCCTAACAGCTTTTAAGATTCTGCCCTTCTGTTGAATTTCTGGGATCTTGACTATAATATGTCTGGCTGAAGTTTTTTTTTGATCATGTCTAGTTGGTGTTCTAAAAGCTTCACTTATAGGGGTGTCAAATTCCTTTTCTCTTCCAGGAAAGTTCTCCCTGATTATGTCTTTGAACAAGGTTTTAATGTCGTTGATGCTATCTCCTGCTTTTTCATTTATTCCAATTATTCTTAAGTTGTTTATCTTTGAGTCATCTAGCAGCTGCTGAATTGATTTTTCATGGTCCCTTGCTATTTTTAAGAATTTTTCCATTTCATGATCACTAATTGCAAGCCTGTCTTCTATATCTGAGATCCTGTCCTCGCATTGGCTTATTCTGCTACAAATACTTTCAATGGAATTTTTTATCTCTTGGATATCTGCTTGAATCTGCCTTATAGATTCCATTTCTTTCCTATGCTGAGCATTCATGGTTTCTATAGTTTTCTTAAGTTCATCTATTTTTTTGTCTGTATCAGCTATCGTGTCCTTAAGCATGGTCTTCATTGTAGACATTATCTCTGCAGTTATCTGTGAGATTATTTCTGTTTTAATTTTTTCCAGAACCTCATTCAGTTGCTTTGTTGTTACCACTTCAGATAGGCCAGGTGGGTGGCTTTCGGATTGTCCCACCTCGTTGCTCCCTAGGTTTACCTTTGGTGAATTGGATGTGTGTGGTTGCATCTTGTTTAAGTGTCGTCTCATTTTTTCTTTCTTTAATTCCTGGGGTGATGTTTGCAAATTACCTATAGTAGGTTACTTTATTGCTAGTGTTTAAGATCTTTAGAAGATGACTACTTCTCTGCAGTATCTTCCAAGTGGAGCTTGCTTTTAGGTTTTGAGCTTTCTGCCAGATCCTACCTCTTCAATTCGTTGGGTATGCGAAGTTGCTACCTGTTTGGCCCAGTCCTTGATTCTTTGGTACTGTGCCACTGTATTTTCTGTGTCCCTTAGTCAATCTCAATCATGAAATATCAAGAAGGAAAGATGTTTAGAACAATTATTTCACATTTGGCTATAATGTTAACTAAAGCATCAAACACAGGCTAAAAAATGACAGACTGAGCTAACCAGTTATTTACCACTTTTAGCTGTATAGAGTTGCGGTTATATAACAAAATCTAAAACACACCAGAAAAATTATATGCAGTATACAAGTCCTATGTATGTCAATTTTTCCTTGAGGAGTTTAAATTTAAGATGAGTTAAGGAGGAAATAGAGTATTGGGAGAAGAGGAAGGAATTAGATGTAAGGTTAGAGGACCAAGAGGGATCCCACTAAAATTGGGACACTAGTGCAGAGGACAGGTGGTAAAAAGAGAAGGAAGGGATAAAAGGAAGAACAGATCACAACCACAATCACAAAGAAGTTAGAGGCGCTGTTTACACTCATATAAAAAACCAGAGAGAATAATGAAGGAAAGAGCAAATACACATACAGAAACAAAAACAAAGATAAAAACAATAAAACAGACAGATCAAAAATAAAACCCCACCAAAAAACAAAACAAAACAAAACAAAAACAAAAAAACCCTTCACCAGAACAAAAAAACAAATCAGTGAGAAAAAAAATAAAAATAAAAATAAAAAATAAAAATAAAAATAAAAAATATAAAAAGAATCAGTTCCAGGTGTTGACTCTGTTGTAGGCAGGTACCTTGTGACAAAGTCCTGTTCTGTGCAGGTCCGTCCCAGTAAGCCAGGAGCGCCCTCTGGCGGGTGGTGAGCAGAGGCGCGTACTTTCAGGCAGAGACCAGTCTAGCTCGCCTCCGCTCTCGCCGCCCTTTCACGATCCCTGGGCCTGAGAGGCTCAGCGTGCTGTCCGGAGCGCGGGTTCCCTGCACTGGTTCCCGCCGCTCTGGTTTTTCGCCCCGCCCCCCACAATGGCGCCGGGCCAGTCGCTCTCTGGCGCGGGACAGGTGTGGCTGAGAGTCCAGTCTCGTTCGCCTGCTGACCTCAGCACACTTTCGTGGGCTCAATTGAGAGGCCCTGTGCTGCCCTGTCCGGAGCACAAGTTCCCAGAGCAGTTTCCGAGCCGCTCTGAGTTTCGCCACACCCCCCACAATGGCGCCCGGCCGGTCGCTCTCTGGCGCGGGGCAGCTGTGGCTGAGAGACACTCACCACCGGTCAGCGCCGTTCTCTGCCGCTCCCCTGCCCCGCCGCTGTCTCAGGATCCTCCGTGGGGGCTCCCTGGGCGCCAGCTGCCACCGTGTGTCCGTAGAATTGAGCCTCCGCCGGCGCTCCAACTCCCGGGATATTAGAAGGTGCACGCGCGCGGTCTGCTCCTTCTTTCCTTCTTCTTTGTTGGAAGTCACCCGTCACTGGTGCCGGGGGTCCCAGATTGCGCTTCAGAACTTTTCTGGGTTTCGGGGAGGCATCTCCCCCCCTCCTGCGCTTTCTGGGTCGCTATATTCCCGTGTTCCAATGGTAACTTTTAGAGAGAGTTTTGCTGCCTGCTTCTTACTCATCCGCCATCTTGAGGTCTCCACCACTTCCCCTTCCTTTATTTTGCCCTTTAAATTATTTATAGTTTGGATTTCTCATATAAGAGAAATCATGCAGTATTTAACCTTCTGTGTCTGATTCATTTCCTTCAGCATTATGGTCTCAAAATCTATTTTCCTACAAATACCTAAAATTTATCCTTCTTATGGCTAAGATATATTTAGTCTTAGTTATTTTTCTGATTGCTAAGACAAAATACCCAACATCCAAAGTTAAAGGAGAAAATGTTTATTTCAGCTCAGTTTGTATTGGTTGAAGTCCATAATTGGCTACCTCTGAAGCCGGATGGCATGGCAGAGGGGCATCACAGACAGAAACAGTCCATGGTGTGGCAGGGCAGGCAGAAGGCAGCAAGCAGCAAACACCACAGCAGCAGAAGCTGCTCCTTTTTATTCCATCCAGGATATTCACCTTTTGGGTGGTGCCACCCACAACAAGGGTGGGCATTTCCATTATTCATATCCAGAATATGCTAAAACAATTAGTGGACTTATTTAGTAATCACAAACCCTTAATCTCAGCATCACATATCTTAATCTCAGTATCACACAATTTAATCCCAACATTACACACCCTAGATCCAGCCACCTCCCAAAACTCTCACTTATGAGCACATGAGGCTTTGGGGAGACATCTAGACATAAGGATATATATATATGTAATTTTCTTTATCCAGTCATCTGTTGATGGGCATATAAGTCTCTTGCATAATTTAGCTATTATGAACTGTGCTGCTATAAACATGGGTATGCATATATCATTGTAATATTGTGATTTTAACTCTTTTGGGAAGATACCCAGAAGAGATTAAGCTCAATCAAATGGAATTTCTATTTTTACTTTTTTGAGGAATCTCCATACTGATTTTCACAGTGGTTTTACTAGTTTACATTCCCACTAGCAATGTAGAAGTTTCCATTTTTACCACAACCTTGCCAGCATTTGTTGTTTTTTGAATCCTATTCTTACTGGAGTAAAATCAAATCTCAGCATTGTTTTGATTTGCATTTCTCTAATGGCCAAAGATGCTGAACATTTCTTTCATGTCTTTATTGACCATCTTCCAGTCGATCTTTCATGTATTGCAATGTATAACTGACTATTGATCACTACCTGTTACAATTAGCATGATCCCTTTCTTATAATTTAGTGTCTTTCTAGCTCCACTACAGGTATATTATCAAACCAGTTATATTATACATATATAACTGGTATATGTATATTAAACAACCCAGTTAAACTTTCTGACTCTAAATTTTCATCTGATAATACCTATTCTGCTCTGCATGTGCAAAAGATATACTCAAAGTATTTAAACAAATTAACAAATATTTCTAGTATCAAAGTCATACTACAGGAAGTACTCTTTGGACTAATATGCAGACTACTGTGTAGCAGCTTCAGCCTAAGGGGTACCTAGGGCACCACCACAAACAAAAAAATACTCTATGACCAGAGACACTGTAAAGAGACCAGAGTAGCTAGAAGCAGCACAATCTTGGGAGATAACTGGAATGTCTGGCAGTGGTCTTACATGAGCAAGAGACTATTGTGAGGAGGTCTGAAGGACATATTTGAATTAACTTGTTCCTGCACAAATGTGTGACCCTCCTAGGGTTTTCTAGAGATGGGGGTGGATTTGCTTTGGGAAAAGGGAGGAGATATTCTTTGGCCTTGGTGGTAGTTCCTGAGAACTAGTGTAACTTAACTTAAATAGAGTAAGTCATCTTTAAATGACTACATATAAACTCATATCTCAGGCAGGAATGTGGACTCAGGCTTTTTGAAAGCTGTTTCGCAAGGGGAGCCAAATAAGCAAGTGAAAGGGAAGGAAAATATATTTCCTGCTGGTGAAGCAAGCATACATAAAAATAAAAATACAAGCTCAGTGACGAATATGCCTTACCAAGCCCTCCAGGTAATTAAATGTTTATGTCACTCTGATTAGGGATGTCTCATTATGTGTAAAATATATTGTAATTCTCTTTTCTTATGCCACTCTCAGAAAAAAAAAGCAAAGAAAAAAATAGAGGGCACAATGAGCTCAACAGGATCTTTTTGGAAGTAGAAATAAATGGAGGGATTATTCTCAAAGTGGGAAGGTAAGACAGGCATCTCTATGCTTCCTCCCACCATCTCTTCTTCATGCCAATCATCCCCTCTAGTTGGTTGGCTCCCATAGCTTTTTTTATTAGCACTTGGAGAACACAACAAAACTTCGGCTTTAGAAGAACAAAGGTGCCCATTCTTTCACCTGCAGTGAGATGATAGTGTTGTTGCTGTTAAAGTTGAGCTGGTTCAGATACTGTCAGAATACCTTCTCCAGCATCAGAATGAGAGAACGGCCTCCTCTTCCTAAAGTAACTGAGGAAGAGAAGGAAGGTAGGCAAAGAAGACCCTCTCCTGCAGCCTCTTAGTTCCCAGCTTCCCAGTATAGGGATGTTGACTGGAACCTGTGGAAAAGAGTTGCCTGCTCCAGCCCAAGAACTTGGCTGAGATAACCTGAGGAAGTGAAGAGCCTCCTCTCAGCCTAGGTCCAGACCCACAGAGGTTTTGATTTATTTGTTCTGAGATTGGGCCATGGATATTTTTTACTGCTCTCTAGAAGAACAAAATGTGTACCTAAGCTAAAGAACCACTGGATTAGAGGGCCAACATGAAAACTAGAGAGAGATTTCTGGTCTGTAGACAGAGTTTGACTATCATCTTTACCCATGGAAAGAAATCCAAGTGTGTGGAATGCATTTTTTGGGAGGAAATATAGGTATGGAGTGATAAGTGAGGGGCAGTCTGATTTATAAAAAAACATAATAAAACATCAGAGCAAAGATTTTCAAAGTGTGCACTCCAGAGTGTGTGAAAAGTGACCCACAACATATAGGAAAAAAATAACTGAACTTATATCTATCACATGTTTTAAAAATTTCCTTCATTTTAGAATATCATATTAGCAGAGTAGTACTTATATATGATTAATAAATAAACATATATTCTGGGAATATCTTCTGTATTATTTCAATGAAATGTATGAACGATTTGAAAACATTTGGAAACTACTAATACAGAGAAAGATCATGATTTCTCACTGAAGACTCTGTTGAGAAATTTGGGGTAACCAGTTGAACCTGAGAGGAAGCAGAGGCTTCATACCCAGGTTCCTGGTAAGAATGACGAATATCCTGGATTGCTAAGAAAAGACATAAGCCAGAAAAGGGGGAGGAAGACTGCTCTACTGGAGAATGATGGTAAGGCCTTTAAAGCAGAGGTGAGGGCAGCTAAAGGCTCTCCCCATCACTCCTCTTAACAATGATAACTACAGTAGCAGTCAACATAATAATTGTTACTATTATTGAATCCCCAGTAAGGCTGAATTCTGTGCTAAGTACTTTTCAGGCATTATCATTAATCCTCAGTATGACATATCCATTGTACAGATGAATACCAAGAACCAAGGAAAGTCTAAAAATAGTAAGTGAAACTATTCCAAAGCCAGTGTTCTGGACACTCTGTCCTGCTATCTCAAAAGTATGGATCATTAGTGACATTAGGAACTACTCAGTGAGATCAGACACATATTAGAGCACTTGAAATACATTATATTACAACCAGGTTGTATTTATCAGAATTTTTCTCTTTTAACACATTTCCGCCAGTGTATATACCACGAGTGGTAATATGAATGACTGTTTCATCAGGTGGTTCGCCCCAGTGGGACAATCATGTGTGTACCACCAGTGGCCCAGAGCCATCTGGCAGCAAGACATATGAATTATGGCCCCTTTGTCAACATGGTAATGAAAATGCTAAACTATGTTAAATACCTTCGTAAATAGGGAATTGGGGCTGGCTTCCTAGGCAGGTTGAAAGACTGGATTTTCCTCACTTGAAAGTATAACATTTACATTAAGTGAAGTATAATACACACTAAGACAGTGGTGGCAAACCTATGGTATGCATGCCACAGTGGTCACACAGAGCCCTCTGTGTCAGCAGGTGAGCCAAGTCACTCCAGCAGCTGAGCATCGGATAGCGGCACACATAGGGGCCATGGTCTCTAAAAGGTTCGCCATCACTGCACTAGGGGAATCTGGTCCTCACACCAAATGTAATTATTTCCTTTACAAAGGAAAATCAACTTTATCAACACCTTCCACCACACGCAGACACACACACAAACACACACACACACACACCACTTATAGTTTTTTCAGTGACACCCTGTGCCTGTGTTCACTCTTCCAGAAACTCTCCCTGCAAATTTGTGGTTCTAAAAGTTCTGATATGAGCAATGTACTCCTAGAGGTATTTCTTCTTTATGGACCATCTTCAGTTTTAGCCTTTGCTAATAAGCACGGCTGTGAAGTTGAAAGGTTTTTCAAACATCAGCAGAGTAGTAAAAGCCAGATCTGTCCTGAGGGGAAAGTGTGGCTGGTTAATAGACAGACATGGTATGAGCATTCTTGTTCGAGTTTGAGGTCCACATTACCCTATCAAGGTTAGCGTCACTTTAGTGCAATCACAGTGTAAGAGAAAGTGTTTTGGTTTGTGTCTAGATGTCCCCCCAAAGCCTCATGTGGTCACAGGGTTTTCTTGGAGGTGGCTGAGTCTAGAGTGTGTGATTGATTCATGGTGCAATGCTGGCATTAAGGGTGCTGGGATTAAGGGTGGGTGATTGCTGGATCAGTCCACTGATTGGATGGGCACCGCCCTAATCCCAGTAGACTGAATACAATAAAAAGGACAGAAAGAGGCTTGTCTCGCTCTCATTGCTTTTGCTGTCTTCTGCCGCCATGAACTGTTACCTCTCTGCCATGTGCCACCCTGCCTTGGAGCCAGCTGATTATGGACTGAAATCTCTACAAACTGTAAGCTAAATAAACCTTTCCCCCTTTAACTTTGGGTGTCAGGTATTTTGTCTCAGCAATGAGAGAAAAGTAGCTAAGATGCCAAGTAACTTCTGAAGTCTTTTCTGTTCTAATATTCTAGGTTTTTCAACACCCCTTTCAATTTTCATGAACTTTCCCTTTGACCTGCTCCCCTCTAGCATGAAAAATAAAGAAAGAGACAGAAGGGAAGAGGAAGGAGCTGACCATGTACACTATAAAGACTGGAATGAAAAATTAGCTGTTAAATTAATGTTTATTTCTTTATATGAAGTATGACATATATGACACTTATAATTGATATCCATATTCTCATTTTATCTTTGGCAATTTTTCAAAGTATTACTGGGTTGTGTAGCTTTAATGGGAGATGCTGATGTTACAGTTTTACTTTTTGTTATTTAAATTCCATACATCACACAGCCACAAAACATTGATGTCAAAGTAATAAGAGTTGACTGTTCAAGGAGGAGACACAGAGGTCATCAAAAGAAGTCTCCTGTCTGAGGATTCACTAGCTTGAGAACACTCGGCTTAGCTCCTCTGCTTACACCCACAGGGAAATGTCTTAGTAGCTCTTTGTACACTCAAATGGAATATTGTGTAAGTTTCTTCAGAGCTACAAATCCTTGAGCCCCATGTGAACACTTCAATTTATCTTTCCAATATCAATCCTCCCATGGCACAAAGCAAATTAGATGAGAAGCAGACTTCATGTGGGCAAGCTGATTTGTCAAGTTCACATTACAGTGAGCAGATGATATTTTTCCCCTCTCCACTGAAAAAAATAATAAAAAAGCTTTATGGGCAGATCGTTTTTAAACCAACAAAACCCTTTCCTGGTTATATTAGTCTCCTTTTCCCTTCATTCCCACAATTCCCTTCATTATCCTATGCCCCCGTTCAGCCCCCATCCGTCCCATCTCAACTTTTCCCTGCTGGTTCTCTCTCCTCGCAGTTCTACCAGGGTGGCTTTACTTTTCTACTCCACACATGCCCAAGCCTATTCCACATTCCTAATTAACCCTCATTGGTTCAGCAAGCATCTTGGAAAATATGACTAAAGGATCAGCAGACCTTGAAATTATGGTGTGTTACAACTAAGTCTGGAATTTACAGCATGAGAAATGACCCCTGAGTTTCCTTGGAGCCTCTGGGTTGGAATGTTCTAGATTTCTGCAATATGTGTACAGCTTTCAGGCCACAATATCTGCTTTCATTGCTGCCCATAGCTTTTCCAGTGAGTCCTCTTAGCCCAGTTTTCTTTTAGAATTGAGATCTGCCTTAAGCAAGATTTTTTGTCTTGGTGCTTGTATGTTTTGCAGTTCTGGACGACTCTCAGTTTCCAAGAAGGGCGTATGGGAACTGGTTCTCCACCAACTCTATTGTCTGGAGGTCCTGGTACTAAACAGCAGGTGTCTTAACAGTTTTACCTATTCCCTGTTTACTGTGTGACTATTTCCATGTGCTATCTATATACCACATGGTACCACCCAGGACAAGCTATTTTATCTCTTTAAACAGTGTCTCCCTTTTCCTGTCACATCCAGACTCTACAACTATGTTAGGTCCCCATATTCAGCGAAAATAACATGTTTCTAATGTACATTGAAGCTGAGCACACCTCTTTCTGGAGAAAAATCTATGTCATTCTGCCCGCTCTGTCAACCAGTGTCTTGTGTACATTTTATTCAGTGACACATTCATGTGGAAGTCTCACTCAACTTTTATATCAAAGTTAGTAATCAAATAATGATGGATTATTTACAATCCTGGTCTTCTAGTCCAGTATGGTACATAGTAAGCCTGATCTGTCAAAATATTTCTTTAGGAATAGTATAAAGATAACAGAAATTACCATTCTCTATCACCTTACATCATGTTCTTTCATGGAGAAGCATTTTTATTAGCTTATCTTCAAAGTAATTTAACTTTTTAACCCCTTTTTTAGGGCTTCTGATAGCTTATTCACATCTACCTCACTGTTTTCATTTTTAATTTGAATTCTGTCTTCATATTCCAATGTGGCTAAGAGTTTTTTACATCAAGGTCTACATCATTCTTGGTGGAGGACTCGGGGTTGATAAGAGCACTACCCCTCCATACATCACCAGAAGCACATGTGAAGAGGAGACCCACTGAGTTCTGCCCACTCACAGCCTCCCTCCCTCACTCACCGTGCCAGGCTCCTAAATCTTCATCACCACAGACTGCCGGAGGAACCATCAGGGTTAGTCCTGTAGAGTTCTATATCCCTAATCTCTTTAGCTGCCTGAGAAGCTCAAGACACGTTGGGCTCTGCAGATCCTGTAATTCAATTCAACTTTTTTTTTTTTTTTTTTGTGGGTACCGGGGGGTCGACCTCAGGACCTCACGCGCCAGTAGGCGCCCGTGCCGCTGAGCGATATCACCGGCCCCTTTTTCATATGTGGGTTCCGGGAGTCGAACTCGGGCCCTCGCGCTTGCCGGGCAGGCGCTTAAGCCGCTGAGCCATCTCACCAGCCCCAATTCAACTTTTAACCCCTCCTTAGTCACAATCATCCACCACACCCTCTCAACCTCATTAGCAAAATATCTTCTGAACATTTCCTTCAACATCTTGCTCTAAATAAATACCTGATTACCCCTTAACAGAACTTCCTGCAAACTTCTCAAAGGGTGGTTATTTTCTCTTCTAAAATATTTAAGCTATTGGCTATGTAGATAGGTGGGTCCCCTTATTTCCCTTTGTATTTTCCAGAACATTTATCTTCCTTTATTTTTTCTACCTTCTGAGTATATTGAAGAAAAACAAGGCCAAATTCAGTTTTCCTACTATATGCTCACAACACCGAACACCTACTTCTGTGCTTTTAAAACAGGTGGCCATTTCTCTCTACCAGCAAGCAAGTAGTGAATTCTACAGTGGACAGCAGTTCGGTATCCTCTAATTCAATTCAATTCTGATACTATCTATGAGAAAAAAGCAGCAAATCCCATTGGTTGAATATTCAGTTCCACAAGATTGGCTCCTTCTATCAACACGTCACAAGTCCAGGCCTGCAGAACTTCTGACCAACTAGCTATAAATTAGGGTTCCACATCCCCCTCTCTTGGCTCAATAAATTTGCTATCATGACTCACAAACTCAGAAAAACATTTATTTACACTCAGTGATGTACTATAAAGACTGTTTTAAGGGATATAAATGTAGTCAGATGAAGACATACATGGGTAAGATCACTGCTTTCATTAATCCTGATAGGTCAAGTTCACTGGCTAAAGAAATGCCTAGCAGATTAGTAGAGCCTCCTTGCTCTTGGGCGTGTCTGGATGAGTCATGGAAGTGTTGTTTTGAGTATTCCATGTGATCCCTTGCGTGTTCCTGTCTGGCACTCTTCCCCTGCTCTGCTTCCCAGCCACCATGAACTCAGCAGTTTTGCTCCAACATACCCTTCCATAATGATGTTCCTGTCTTGGAGCCAGCTGACTATGGACTGAATCCCTCCAAACCATGAGCTCAATTAAACCTTTCCCCTTTAGGTTGTGTGTAGTGTATAACCTGACATGTACTGTGTCTCAAAAGTGTCTAAAATCAAACATAACATCTTCCTTTTGTAAACTTGCTCATTCTTCTGGTATTTAAATTTCTGATGATGAAGTCAGTGTATAGTACTCCTAACTATCCAGCTTTGAAATACCATAGTCATCTTGAAATGTCCTTTCTTCCTTTCTTGAATACCTAGCTGTTTGTGTAATCTCATCACTGCTATTCCTAACTCTTTGATGTTACCTTCTTCTTTCCACTCTGAATTTATATTTAACTTAAAGTCTTAATCTCTTAATACACTACCCCGATACAACATCCTTCTTTAGAAGAAATTTATTTCCCAAAAATATACCTTTAATTTTGTCACTTTCCTTCCTTAAAAATCTTAATGACCCCATTACCCATCAAATTTATTCCATACTCCTTAGAAGATGTCTGTAAAATTTACTTATAATATACTATTTTAGAATTCTCTCATTCATTGTTTTATATTTACTTTCTTCCTCAGTTAAAGTTAATATTTAGACTCATAATTTTTTTGCACTTTCCACTGCTGCTTATAAGTCCCCACATGCAGACACACACACACACACACACACACACACACGCACAGCTAGCATGCCCTCTACCTTACTCAATGTCCCATTTTTCTAAATCCTACAGTCCTCTACAAATGGAAGCAATGGCATTATAGCTAATACTCCAAATTATACCCTTGTGTACATGTACAAGCCTAAAGCACTTTGCCTTATAGCCACAGGATATGATTAGGAAGGACTAAGTTTATCAAAAACGTCTTAAATGCCAGTTCACTGCACAGGACAGTCAACAGCCATCTTGCTTACTTGCTTTTGACAAAAATGAATCCCAGCAGGGACTAGAATGGTGACCCTGATTGTGAATAATGGCATACATGCAGTGCCCTGCAATGGCTACCAGAAAACAACAATGTAAGTTAATAGCCTCTGTTGTCTCTTAACTACCCATTGTCAACGATAGGTTTTGCTCTATATAGTCTGGATTTCCAGTTTCAAGGGTTCTCACTGCTACCAGGCAAAGTGCTGTAATGAGAACAAGGCGAGAAGGGAATGATGCAGGCTCCCAGCCAAAAACCGGGTTATGTGAGAACAGCCTAGTCAGGGAAGCAGAAGAACAAATAATTGAAATTAGAAAAAAAAAAAAAAAAATACTAGTTTTTCAGAGGGAGCAGTCTCATAAATCAGACTTGAAAATTTAATTTGAGTGCATTTCTCCTCCTCGCATCATATTTTGTTGCCCTCCTGGAGCTGTGCTACAGGCCTGAGCAAAGGAAGTGAATGTGAATTAATCAATGTGAATCTGCTTCATTAATGGATTGCTACTCCCTATGTTTCTTCTAATAGGAATGTTTTTGAGAGCGCTCTTTGGCAACAATGCTACTCACAATCTGGGTAATGGTCCAGGGCAGGAAAAGAAACATTGAAATGCTTGCATGAAGAAAGCACATGTTTGCTATTGACTGGTAGAGAAATTTAGTTAGCTCATTAAATGTTCTGTTTACAAATCCTGCTCGTGCTTTTTAATCAGTCAACACCAGCCCAGTCAAACCTGGTTTCTCACACTGATTAAATATTGGGACACTGTCACAGAATGGCGAGATGCAGTTTCCTTTGCAGTCACAAGTGGTCCAAGAATCTTAGAAAATGCACATGGTCATGCATCTCTCTACTCACAGGGAACAAACCATTAATCTGCACTAATAAAGGGGAACAGCAGGCTAATCATAGCTCTTTTATGTTTGGCTTTGGAATGTGTTTATGAGGTTTTTGGTGGAAGAATTACCTTACTAATTATGTCTTACTTAAATTAATATTACAGTTAATTTGCATTCCCTTAGCACATACAGATGACAAAGAGAAGAAATGTGCTAAATGATAAAGGAAAATCATATTGGAATTTAAAAGTACTTTTGAATAATGTGCACCTGTGAGTATTGACATTATTTGTATATTTAGGATAAAACTCTTTAACTCCTGGGTAAGCCAGAGTTAAAATTATGTGTGAAAATCTCTGCTATCTATTGGCAAATTCATATCATCATTGTTTATTTCCATAGTGTGTCTTACTCTTTTTAAAACTAATAAACTGGGAAATTTTAACCTTCAATCAACAGATATGTGTCGGGTACCTCCTATATGCTGAACACCGTGCTCAGTGCTACAAAGGCATGTGAAGAAATACAGGCTACTTTCTTCCTTAAGATTCAAAAATGTAGAGGGAGAGAGACAGAAAGAGAACTATCCCAATATGCTCTCCTTGATACTATTTGACTTGTTTCTGTAGATTATCATATTCTTACACACCATTTCCCACAGGCTTGGATTGCTGCTGATGTGGGAAGGACAAATCAATGGATTTACCTTTCAACAGAGTCAAGGAAGTTGAGATAGGATATCTGATCTTCAGGTTAAGGAATTCTATGAGGATGATAAACGCAAATTTCTTTACTAAAGCAAATCAAGCATAATATCCACTAGCAATTTTATATTGACGTACTTGCAATTATGTCCAATTACTCACTTTTTACAAACTCAGACAAATGGTCACCTGGAAGATACAAAGATTTTAACATCTTTGAGGTGAATAAAGTGCCTGATAATGTAATGTTATCTGTCTACTTTTGGGTATGTGGAAACAATCAGCCAGAATTGGATATGGAAATCAAAACTCAATTTGTTTCATCATCTACAAGTATATTTATTTGAAAGATTGTAATACTGTCCAGTGATTTTCACCTCTTTCATTTTAATACAGTACAAGCTTTGCATAAGACCCTGGAAAGTTCAACTGATAATAGAAATATCACATAGTTTTTTATAATTCATTTCTGATTAATCTTTTGAGTCAACATATTTATCGATATCATTATGACAACATAAAAGCTAAAACACACTTTCTTTGAATCTTCTTTATCGACTTAGATACATTGATCAATTTCAATAAGTAAAATATATAAACTAATAATGACATTACAGTGTAGTGTTCAGAACTAGAAAGATTTCATAGCTAGAAGTGCTGGTACATGTCTGTAACCACAGCATTTGGGAGGCTGAAGCAGAAGATTCAAGGCCAGTCTGGAATATACACCAAGACCCTGTTACAAATGAACAAACGAACAACTAGAAAGAGAAGATGTTAAATGCTTTAGCAAAAGTGCTTTATTATTTTAAGGCTATTACCTTTCTTTGAGTGAGTCCATACTTTGATTCTTTTTCATTACAATGACATGGAAATTTCAGTGCACAGAAATCAGAGAGTAATCAAAGGATTTCACAGGCTCTTTTCACAGAATAAAACAGGAAATTAGAAAGAATAAATGTCATTGAATTCCTAAAGCCTGTGCCTCAGCAATTAATTAATACATAAATTCATATGCCAATGCAGTATTAAGCTGAATAGAAATGAATACCAGAACCTCTCTTTGAAAGGCAATCCAACAGGGCTAAATTAGTAAAGTGCTTATGCACTTGAGACGATAGACTTCTGTGACAGTATGCTAATTGTGCCAGCCCAAGAACACTGAATTCCATTTTGAGCATCATTTGGACCCACATTACAACAAACAAATAAATAAATAAATAATAAACTAGAAAGCCTTTAGAGATGAGAACCTCCTGATAATGAAAGAGTTAAAAGTACTCATTCGAACAACCGTAACATTTATCTGGAAGAAGAACACACGGAGTACGAGGGCTGACTTTTAACATCTCACGGACTGTCACAGGAAAAAACTTTAAACAGTAGAGTAATGTTTACTGTGTAGACTTCTTTTTAAAAGTATGTAAATGGAGAAGATTCACCTTACTGGAAAAAGCTGGATATGCGACCCAACAACGCTAGAAGAAAATTTGATCTCCCATAAAAGGGCACATTCAGTCTGACACTGGATATGAAAATTTTGACCTTATTTTTCTAAAACTGGTTGGTGTAAGACCTAAGTAAAGAATCAAATATAAAAGCTCTCACATGGGAGCATTTAATATGTGCTCAATAAGAATCATTAACAGTAGTATGTCAAAAATATTTAAATATGGAATTAACTGTTATGGGAGACAGTTATGTTTCCTATCAAAAAAATTGTTTATGCAAAGGCTAAATCACCACTTGGATGAATATAAAAAAGGAGAGAGTAAAGCTTCTGAGTTGGAATTACTTTCAGGATTCCTTCAACTCAAAATTTTAACATATTGGGATTATACACATTAAAAGAGCTTTCCTTGTTTAAATGATCAAGAATAATAATAGATATATAGTAAGCACAAATTAACCAATATTTGAAAATACTTTCAACTTCCCCATTAACCCAAGGTATATATTAGACCATTTTACATTGATCAAGAGGAAAGAATAAAAAGAATTTGGAAAACAATGCAGACCCTGCTTCGTTCAGTAGGTACATCTCTCTTTGCTAGCTTGATTTTTCTACATTCCCCCCACCCTCCCTTATAAGTGAGAATGATGGAAACCAGAGTGGTCTTACATACCACACAGTGAAGAAGGCAGAGGCACTCCTCAACCGAAACCCTGAGTAAGTATGTGAAACAGAGGCATCACTAATCTGGAATATACATTCACAACTGTTACATCAGAAAAAAAACAAACAAACCTCTATCTTGTTTGAGCCACATAGTCCTATCATGTTTTTCTTCTGCTTAAGTGGCTTAGCATTTGACTTTTTAAAAATTACTCTGATTAAAACTATAAAAGATGTATTTTTATATAATGAAACAAATGACAAGAGATCTTAGGGGAGTGCAAATACCGATTGTTTTAAGACAATGTTTTATAAAGGTTAAATATTTTCCAAATATGTAATAATTTCTCTTGGACAAGTAATTATTATGGATCAGTCCAGTGCCAATCAAGCACACAATAATTTTTGAATAGATTCTATTTTCTTTCAAAATCCAAGGAAGACAATTTATTGAAACAAGAGCAAGTTACTGGGGCAATTCACATTTGATTCTCAGTTGCACATTTACCAGAAGAAAATTTGGCGTTTCAATTCAGCATTTAAATTCACTACTATTCAGCAGCAATCTGAATTCCCAAGTTCAATTAAAAAGGTCATTACCCTCTGGAACTGAAGGTGCTCTTTTAATTACAATATTGTTAATGAATTGGGAGACAAGACAGTTTGGCTTAGTTCAATTAACACATTTAAGTCAAAGCAAGCTCCAGTAAATATGGGTAACTTTCCTAGTGACTTTTCCTTTTTCTCTCTCTCTCCTTTCTTCCTTTTTTCCTTTCTTCCCTTTCTCTCTTTCGTTCTTATCAAGTTTAAGTATAGCCCTGGTAATTAAATCTTCCATCTATCTGGACTTTATCTGTAAATTGCTGCTGAAACTGTTAATAGCTAAGGGTCTAAAAATAATTTTGTTTTGTAAAACTCTTTAAATTTATATGAATGTTGACACAACCGTTTGATGAGAAATGTGTAACTTAGCTTTCTGAAGCAGAGTGAAACATAAAATGCATTTTCCTTAGCTAAAACAATATCCAATTACTTTATGATGTATTGCTTTACTGTGCTATGGAAAAGGGAGGAAAAGGGACATATTAAGCACCTCACTACTAACAATGGTTAATCAAGATTAATTTGTACTAGGAAAGAAGCATTTAATGATGACATTCTGAACTAAAGAGTACTTACGAATATCTTCCTGAGCTCTGAGCTTTCCCTTTCTAATATAGACACCACAACTGCAGGCTACAGGACACTCCACTCTACTCATTAGAACCTGGGCAATGCCCCAGGGCCAACCCTCAACCCAGTACCAGGGCTTACCATGTGGTGGTGGAGATGAGGGAAACAATGGCCCCAATCCCACCAGGGAAAATTCTAAAACTTCTAAACTAAGACCAGGCACATTAGACTACCCTGTGCATTCTAGATTAATCTTTCTTCCCTTGACGCTCATTGAAAGTTCATGCATACGGACTGCATTTTATACACACAATTATAACAGAGTGAATTATAAAAAAGGACATGTGCAGTAGACACAGCTGACATAACTCAGCACCCTGTCAACCATGCCGTCAATCATGCTCTGCGGGACCTGATAGGAGGTGACTTAAAGCAGTGAGGACACTTAAACCCCTGCACCCTGCAACCTCAGCATTCCTGCCATTTTCCTTTTGTGGGCCTGAGCACCCTCATTCTGAATGTACTTTGGTTTTAATAACTTTGCTGCTGTTTCTTTTCCATCATGTGCTTTGTCCAATTCTTTTTTTGTCACATCCCCAGATCCCATAAGCTACAGTATAACAATTCAACCAGGAATAGTATTTTCTTAAATGCAACAGTTTTCACAGATCTAAGTCACCTAGACTAGGTATATGTTCATTTGCTCTCCAGCAACACCAGGCAGACTACTGTGAGCTTGCAACCAAGCAAACGCACAGAGGAAAAGATGGACTCTGCTGTTTCTATAAATTGTTATTAACACAGTTTTAGTAAAAGAGGAGTGATTGCCTTCTAATTCAGCACTACAGAACATTCTGCTTCGACAAGCCATTCATCTGTAACCTAAACAAAGTCATTTCTTTTTTGAAATATTACTTTGCATTATATTCAAGGAAAATATATTCTTTAAAGAAAACTTGGAAATGAAGAAGATAACCAAATGTCCCCTGCTTTCTCAAAACATACATTGCTAACATATTTTTATATCCTTTGAGATGTTGTCTCTTTTCTTTCTCTCTTGTGTGTACATTTTTAAAACTTGTAATTATATATTTTTTATTTTTTCCTCAGTTATCACAAACTTCTCATGAAAAATAGCAGCATATCTCATAATATATAGTATCATGATTTTTCTTATTGCTTGTCTTATTGAAGATTATAATTAAGATAATCATGCTTGTGAATAGTACTTTCCTAGGAATAGAAATATTGAGTCAAAGGTTATTTATGTACCCTTTGACTCAATACACACGTACACACCTATATATATATAGGTATATATATATATATATCTGTGTGTGTGTGTGTATACACATATATATAAAGAGAGAGACCACCAAAATGTACACACACTGCAGGAAAAAAAAATATGTTTTTTTCAACAGATGGTGTCAGCTTCCTGTGGGGACCCTAGAGGATGTCCAATATCACAGAAAACCCACTACACTGCTGGCCCTTCCAGAAGAAATTGAAAATGCATGTGCAGCAATTTCAGTGACCAAGGTCATACAAGCAGTACTTCCCTGTAATAATTAATGTCTGGAAGGTAACGGCCACCACTTTGAGCACCTCTTGTAATAGTCGATGCCAAAGGTAAATTGTATTAATCTCATGATGTCCCAATAAATTTAGTATTAAAATATTTATACAAGTTTTTCTTTTCCTGAAGTGTGTGTATATTTTTTGGCTATCTTTCTCTCTCTCTCTCCATATATATTTTTTAGTTGCTATATATATAATTTATGTATATAATATATATAATTTTAGTTGCTTCATTCTTATTGTCAAAGTGCATTCTCCAAGTGTTGAAACAAATTACACTTCATCCAACAAGATAGAAAAATGCACATTTAACTCTATTCGGTCATATACATAATGTATAGTTTATTCAGTTTTTTTGTTTTGTTTTGTTTTAATGTGGGTACCGGGGGTCAAACTCAGAACCTTGTGCCTGCCAGCAGGCACTTGTGTTGCTGAGCAATATCACCAGCCCTTTTTTCCTTTTTTATGTGGGTACCGTAAATCAAACTCAGGACCTCACGCTTGCCAGGCAGGCGCTTATGCCGCTGAGCCATCTCACTGGCCCCTACTTATTCAGTTTTTATGTAAAATTTTCTTATGACATAGGAAAACAATTGTATGCCATGCTTGTTTTAAGACTTTCCTATGTTTGCAACTAAGGTATGGTGCTTTCTGAAAAGTTGCTTCACATCAACATCATACCATGGTGGTGCTTCAAAAAAAATTTTTATTCTTAACTATGATAAAGCAATTAAGTAATTTTTAAAAATTAAATTTTAATAGTGCCATATATACTAAAATTGTAAATATATATATATTAAGCTGCATTTATTGTATATACTTTCCCAGATATAATTGAATTTCAATTTTATTTATGATATATTTGATGTAAAAGAAAGGTATAATCTTTATATCACTAATCGTGATGTATTTCTCCTATCAAGATTTTAACCCCTATTTTCTTCCTTTTTTCAATTCTGATAAATTTCTATAGTGTGTATTTCACATTATAGAACTGTACTACATTTCATTACAAAAGTATTTTATTGGTGCTCCTATTATAGAACATTTTACATTCAAAGCCAAAAATAGATGTTCCTTTTATTCAACATTTTCTAGTATGTACCAAAGGTTTAGATTTTTTTTACTTTTACTTGTTAGTGAGATAACATTAATATTTTTCTTTATTCTATATTATAATACTAAGTTGTTCTTCTAGTTATTCTTCTGCATATCTACTAGGCAGTGGTAGCAATTTCCTAAATATCTTTTAATTCACTTTTACTTTGGATTTTGCCATCTACAATAGTAAAAATATCTTCTATAACAATGCAGCCTATAAAAAGCTAGCATTCCTTAGGGAATCAAACCAAAACAAACTGACCAAAAATCTAATCAAGGTGATAATAAAGTAAAACTTTGAATTTGTAAGTTTAAGATGATCGCTGTGTTTAATGGAAATGTAATGAGACAAATCTATGCCTAGAACATACTGCTAGATTTTAAACTTTCCAGTAATGAAGTCATATCCTTCAGCATAAGAAGACAGGGTTGTTACTCAAAAGGCACCATCTCTAAGTTGACTTGCCAAACTGTGTACTATAATAAACTATAATAAATGCAAGGACAAAATGGAAGTTTATCACCTCCAATAAATAATTTGATCATTTCATTTATATTTTTCTAGATTTTCCTCTTATTTCAGATCTCTCCCCGCCCCTCTGTCTTTCTCCAAACTACCAGTTTATATCATTGTTATGCTTTGCATCTATATGACCTCCTAAAAGCCTCATGCGCTCATAGGTGGGGCTTTTGGGGGTTGATTGACTCTTGGGGGCATGATACTCATCAATAGATTAGTCCACTGATGAGTTTATAGCTAAATGTGACGCTGGGAGGTGGAGCCTGGTCAGAGGACATGGACCCCTGGAGGTGTGGCCTGAAAAAGTACACAGTATCTCCCTCCCTGGCCCCCTTCACATTCTGTTTCCTGCCTGCCATGCCTGGAGCAGCCCTGCTATTCCACAGCTCTCTGCATGCTGTCCTGTTTTGGAGCCAGCCAGTTTGGGACTGAAATCTTAGCCAAAATAAAGCTCTCCTCCTCTAAGCTGTATGTGTTGGGTATTTTTTCCCAGCAATAAGGAAAGTAACTAAGGCTTTCCTCCTTATTTAGTGAATTTGTGTTTTCTGGTCCTTTATTGAAGATGCAAAGTACATTCTCAAAACATCTGTTCCAAAAATAAATATTTCTGCTCTGTTTATATTATTAATTATTTATATAGACCTTAATTTAGATTTAATCTATTTGAATACAGCTCTCTACTCAAATCCAAATGTCTCTTGTAAATTGCATGTATATACGCTCCTTTGAATTTTCATCATCATTTAGCTGGGCACAATCTTATATTCCCTTTCTGATCTGGTCAGTGAAACCCAGTTTAACTTAGGTTATATCTCCTCTCTTTCTTACCCTTTAAGTAAAATAAATGAATTAATTTCTAGGTAATTTTATTTTGTTTTATTTTATTTGGGGGGGTACCGGGGGTCGACCTCAGGACCTCGCGCGCCAGCAGGTGCCTGTGCCACTGAGCGGTATCACTGACCTTTTTTTCGTATGTGGGCTGAGCCATCTCACCGGCCTCTCTAGGTAATTTTAAGTAATGTGAAATTCATTTCTCCCCTACAGCAGTGGTACTGTCCTGCTTTACATTTCATTTCATCTAATGTGTATTTTTCCTAAACTTTTTCACTTTTGATCATGCTGTATCATGACAGAATTCCAGATTGAATACAGAGATAGTATTTCAGTTATCTCAGGCAGCCTTAAATCTGGGATTACCACCAATTCTAACGATACAGAGATTATAAATCTCTGAATAAAAGATCCAGAATGTGGGTAAATGTTAGACATCTTCTATCCCCTTCAACTACTTCTCAATTCATTCTGTCCCTGCTGTATTTACTGTGGTAGTTTTAAATTTTATTGTGCATTAGAATCGCCAGAAGGGCTTATAAAAAAGGAAACAAACCAGATTGTTGTCACAATTCCAGAGCATCTGATTTAATAGCACCAAGGTGGGGTGTAATAATTTCCATTTCTAACAGGTCCCAGGTGATACACAGGCTAGTGCTTTGGGTATCATACCTGAAAATCACTAATTTATAGTGATCGTCTCAAGGGAGTGAACAATCATTGACAGAATATTTTTTAAACTTTGTGTCAGTGTCTGTTTTCCCGGATATTCCATTGGCAAGTAAAGGTGAGATCAGTATCCAGATCTATTGATTTATATAAAATATGTAGTTATATTTATGTATATAATTTATTTAGTTTAAAATTATATTATTAAATGCATTTTAAGTTATGATATATAGTTACATAGAGGCCATTTGGAAATGAAATATATTTTATCCTCTAACAGAACTATGAAAAATGTATTGTTTATATTATTTAATTCAGAAATGTACTTCTGATCTGGAATTATCTACAGAAAAAATTTTATAATGGGAATTAAGTAAAAATGTCTAATATGAAAATATAATTAACCCTGAGATTAATTAATTAACTCTGAAAATTAATTAATTAATTTTGGGTTTGTGTGTGTGTGTGTCTGTGTATGCATTTGAAAGTTACAAGACACAAGGAAAAATTCTAATTTTTCACTGTACACAGCATGATCAAAATATATGGACAATGTGTAGATTTTTAAAATTTATTATAGTAAAAGACATTGCCATTAATCCCCCTCAAAATACGTCCCCTTACCTTGAAGGCATGTAACCCAGCTTTCTTGTCACTTTCTGAAACAGTTTTGTAAGTCCTCTTTAGCAAGTGGCTTTATGGGGTGTGATCAAAAACTTGGTGAATTCTGCTGCTAAGTGTCACCCAATAGAAAGGCAGGCTTTTAAAAACTGTAGGGCAGGGCCGGTGAGATGGCTCAGCGGCTTAAGCGCCTGCCCGGCAAGCGCGAGGGCCCGAGTTCGACTCCCGGATCCCACATACGAAAAAGGGGCTGGTGATATCGCTCAGAGGCACGGGTGCCTGCTGGCGCGCGAGGTCCTGAGGTCGACCCCCCGGTACCCACAAAAAAAAAAAAAAAAAAAAAAACTGTAGGGCAAGTCCTCATTTACCTTATTTACCAGATTTGGCACCAAGCAATTTCTGGCCCTTTCACCAGGTCTAAACGACTATAAAAGGTAAATGTACTGACCAGACTCAGAACACTGAGACAGCCATGACATTGCAACTAAAGACACTCATACACACACATGAAAAAAAGACTATCAGAAGTGATTCAGAAGGTGGCAAGAATGATGGAATAACTATATTCAAAGCAAGAGGGAGTATTTTGAGAGAGAACAATGGCAATGTGTTTTTACTGCAATATTTTTTTAATTGAGTAGAAGGAGCTAGATTCTGACTTTGAGAGTTCAATAGCAGAATTATGGAACATTAAATCTCTATTTGTTGTGTCAATTTTTTTTAATTAGGAAGCATTATTAAATAAAGAAAATGGAGGAACTGTTTCAGTCCTATCCCTATGTTAAAATTCCTATTTTTCTAAGAGTGACTAGACATGATCAGACTTAATTCAATGAGTAAAATGCCGTGACATACTTTAATAATTAGAAAATTAGACGTGAAGTGTTGTAAGGGCAGTTTCTGAGTGGTAACCATGCAAAACCTAACAAAGAGATGCCACATCTTGCATGAGGCTCAGATTCATATGTTTCCTAGATTTGGAAAGTTTTAGGATTCAACTCCTAAATTTCAGATTTTCAGTTTACCTTTATTTTATTATACTGTAATATTTAATTTTGTTAAATTATTTTCCTTTTTAAATTGAACTATTCTCTTTTTTCCAGTTCTCTCAGGAATTAACAAATTTAGATTTTTCAGCACACAGGAGTACCATTTCAATGAAGTGAAATGGGGTCTGTTCATTTTCCTTTTGCTTTCTGTAGTTTGCTTTTCTTTGTGTGAAAAGAACAATTCTTTTTCAGAGGCGCTGTTCCCATAAACACAAACAGAAGCTCCTTTCACACTTGAATTGCCTTTCTTTTTGTCCTTAAAAATTATCACTACAAGTAGTTCGTGAATTAGAAGATAAGCATGATTAAATTCTACTTGACCTTGTTTGGTCTTTCATTCATACAACATTTCCTAGCATAGCAAACCTTTAGGAATATAGACAGAAACCAGTCCTCGAGACACTTACTACATAGATCGTACTGTTATTCTCACGGTGCAGCTCGCGAGCACCACAGACATCACCTATGGGCTATTGAAGCAGAATCTTTTTTAAACACATTCTAATGAAACTTTTTTTAAAGCCCTTCGGGTGATTTTTATGCATGTTAAATTTGAAGGCCAATGCTATAATTAAAGATAAATTATGATTAAAATTTCTTAAAATCATGTCTTAGAAAATTAATGAAGTGGAGGCAATGCTTTCTGATGAAGACAAAGAAAGGTAGTTGAACTGAAAAGTAAGAAGGGCTTTTTACAGGTCCTTTAAGGAATGGCTATGTAGAAGGAAATTCCCAAGGCCAGGAATACAGGTCTATCATTGTACAGAGGGCAGAGAAGTCAAAATACAAAGACCAAAAGACATTGCTAAAGTACCTTAAGAATATTGTGGGAGAAAATGGCTGCTCCTGAGGACTAGAGAAACACAAATTTAGATTTTCAAAGATGAATGAGACTTTCGGAATAATCTAACACAACTCACTACACAATGAGCTCCTCCTGTGCACATGGATAAACGTTTGTATGGCCTCGGTGGGGTTATAATGCACGTGCACCAGTATTCTCCTATACGTGAAGAATATACCTAATTATCAAGACAAAGGGATCTCTTCTGTGCTCTCAACTTTTTGTTTCTTTGATGTTTTTAACTGCCTATGAGTCTGTATCTCTGGTTATAGGATATTTTCACTATACGTTAACCTTTTCTTTAGGTATACAGCTTAGTTAGAAGATCTGTATTTTATAGTATTTCCCTTGCCCCTAGTTTTCTGCCTTATACTCATAAGTTTCAAATAATAAATGAAAACACCAAAACTCTAACTCATTTCCATTGTTATGGAATGAAAGGGAAAATTAAATTACGGATCATAAGATAAAAGATTGTCTAAAAACAGCCATTAATGGATCTACCTACAAGACTTGGTCAGAGGAACACCAAAATATCTTCCAACAGCCAGTTATACTAGTTCTGCAAGATGAATATATCCTACATAAATAAGGGTACATCATAAGACATCTTCACACTTCTAAATGTGACTAGACATCACTGTATCCGATTAAATACAGAGAAATGACTAAGCTCTAAAGAGGTCAACATTTTTTACAATTAGGAGATAAGATCTTTAAAAAATTACTCTGTACAAATAAAACAAAATCATCAGAATATGACTTTTTACTTACATGTAGAAGTTTGCCTGTGTGAAAATAGACCCCAGTTATAAGATTTTGCAAACACTTTCTGAAAAAAAAAAAATGAGACATAGTGTGGTCAATCTGAGATTGATACTCTAAAGTCATTTTGAGGAGATACTAGAATGCATTCTTGGACACGACTTCTATATGTCTATTGTAAGGTAAACTATAATCCAGTCAATTAGGTGGTAAAATGGCTGTCATGAAGTGCTTTCAGATATTGACACAAGGAGAGATTGTATAGAGAAGGGAGGAAAAGCTGTAAGAGGAAAGAAGTAAGACAGAGTAAATTGGAGTTAACAGACTGCAGTATCTCATAAAACAACATTATTTTCTAAGACTTACTCTCTTCAAAAATGGTCTGACTGCTAGGTATAGTGGTGCAAACCTGTAATCCCAGTTGTCTGGGAGGCTGAGGTAGGAGGATCACAACTCAAACCTAGTCTGGGTAATGTAGCGACTTAGTGAGACTCCGTCTCAAAAATAAAAAATAAAAACAGGGCAAGGGATGTATCTCAGAGCAAAAGCTCTTGGTTATATTCCCAGTACAAACAACAGTCTGACTCCATGCTGTAAAAAGAAATTTTAGAACACCTGTTAGGTTTTACAGATAATTTGGATGCACAAAGAACTGATAAAGTAAATTTATCAAGGTTTAACTCTTTCTTAGTACAGATGTTTTATTTCATTGAATTATTCTTTTTTAGATCACAGAATTAAGTATTGTTTAATGATAGAAGCAGCTTGTAGATAATGCATTTCCACATATTTATGCAACAAAATGGTTCAGATTTCATGAATCTCATCCAAATAAACAGAGAACTAAGGTAAGGACAGAATATTTGTCTTGTGCCTCAGTGTCTTGCTCTATTGTTCTGTATCGTCTTTGTTTAGAAATAATGTAATGGTCCTGACTCCTCAGAGGTTGGTAACAAAAATCTGTTTGCCCTGCATTTATGCTTGAAGTATTTACTTTATTTCTGGATCAACTTATTATATAATTGGTTAACATGGATAGTTTTAAATCTCAAATATTGTTTCATAAAATAGAATTATTACTTGATCCAACAGGCCCTGTTATGGTTTGTATCTAAAATTTCACCCAAAAGTCCCATGTTTGGAGGTGGGGCCTATTCAGAGAAGGTGGGTCACTTGGGGCTTGACTGGAAAGGTGAAATTTTGTTCCTGAGTCCTGTCTTCACTCTGTTTCCTGACTGTCGTGGAGTGAGCAGCATTCTCCTGCCATCCCCTTCCACCATACCATTTCTGCCTTGGAACCAGCCAGTCATGGACAAATCCCACTGAAAACTGTGAGGCTTACAAACCTCGCCTCCTATAAGTTTCAGGGGTAATCTATTTGTCACAGCAATGGCAAAGCTGACCAATACAAACTTTTATACCAGAAGTGAGGCCATTGCTGTGACCATACATGATCATGTGGTTAAGAAACCCTTAGAATTCGTTTGCAGGAATAGGTTAGAAAAGTTTGGAGATGCATGCTCAAAAAGGCCTAGATTGCAGTGGCTTGATGGGAGATTCTGGTCAAAGTTCAAAAGATAAGAATACTGATAGAAAGAAAAACAGTAAAAACCAGGCTCAGTGGGTTTCAGTTGGGAACAAGGGGTCCACTGGCAGTTGGACTAGAAGACATGTGTGTTACACTCTGGGAGAAAATTTGCCTACATTTTACCCATGCCCTGGGACTTTTCAGAAGACTGAGATTAATGGTGGTAGACTAAAGATCTAACTGAGGAAATTTCAAGTCAGCCCAACATTCAGGCTGTGCCATGGGTACTGCTGGCTGACTTTGCCAGATCTACAATGAAAATCAGGAGAAGGTGCAGAGCTATGGTTTAAATGTTTCTAGTTTCACCTGACAGGAAGTGCCTGCAAAGTTGGGCCCCAAAAAAGCATGGATATTAAAAAGATTAGCATTAAAATGTAGCCAAGTACTTTGCATCAGCAAAGTAAGAAAGATGGCTTGAACATATCTCAGGAATTGACTAGACCCCAACAATCACAGGCTTAAATGAGCAAAAGTTTAAACCTTTCATTGGAAAAGAGATCTCTGGGCCCCATGCTCAAGAAAAACTACATAGGGAATTGGTTTCTTGAGATTCATTTCACAATGCTCAACCATCCAGGAGTTCCTAGCCTGCTATAGCCATGGTCCAACGGAACCAGGCTACTGCTCAAGATGATGGCAGACCTGGTGTCATCCACATGGTGCTGGCTTTTCAGGAATGCAGACTGCAAGAGTTGTGGGCTAATGGAAGCCTCCACCCAGATTTCAGAAGAAAGGCTAGGAGGCAAGGCAGTGTATCCTGAAGAAGACAGTGCATGAAGCTGTGAAGGTAAAACCAAAAGGGCAGTGGAGACCCCAGGAAGCTGGAGATGCCAGAAGCATGGATCACCTGCTGAGAAAAATTACAGGCAGCAAGTAAAGCCAGCCCAAGAGAGAGCCGTATGGACTGCAACTATCATTGCCATAGCGGCAAGTCTGCCCAAGCCTTTTAGAGTTAACATCTTGCCACGTCCTGCTCTGCATGCTGGACATTCAATGTACTTAAACCTCTTTCTTTTGCAATAAATTAAATTTCTTATTTGGGCTTATCCTTGAATTTGAAGTATAATACATCACTTTATCTTTAGGAGCACTAAGGGGTTCTGCATATTAAGAAATTAATTGCAATAAAGTATTTCAGAGGTCAACACTCCCAAATGATTGTTTTTGAAATATCTTATTTCAAATCTAGATACTAAACGCATTTGATCACATACAGACAAAGGCTCTTCAAAGCCAATTGCCACAATTTAAGATCCCAGGTTCATTATTTTATATAGACTGGCACGAAATCTTCATGGCAACTCTTCATTCACTATGTTGTTCTCTCTACGTACCCAGGCATCAGTCACAAGGCTGGTGGCTCTATTTCCACTGCATAGCCTTATGTTATCCTCAAGTGCTGTGCCTTTTCAATTTTGGCGCATGCAGAAATATCCACATGAATTCAAAGTATTTTAAAACTCGCTTTCAGAAGTTCATACTACCCCTTTTTCAGTCATTTTATAATTGCCCAAGCCAACCAGTAAACTTGCTAAAACTGACACCAAAGAACACATTCATTTGCTGATACTAACTCTATCGCTTAGGAATATATTGTTAAGATGCACAAAATATCTAAAGGACTAAAGTATTTGCTGACCATCCTTTAAAAGCCAGGCCTGTAGGTAACAGATATACTCCTCCATAAATATCTGCTTTATGTTATCATTAAGTTAAAAGTTGTAGAACGGCTACTGTATGCTCCATATGTAGAGCACACAATAGAATATAATAAGAGTCATTATTGCAGGTTCTGAAAATATAGTTGGAGAGAAAAGACATATAATATTACTCTCTGATGAGGCATGGCATTTACCATAAAAGGATCTGGTAGTCACCCTTCCATCAGCTAACTGCCTCTCATTCATTATCATAATTCTACACTTTCTCATTTATAAAATGAAAAATACAGACTAGCAGGTCTCTTACGTTCTCCCATCTTTCTGTCTCCTGTTAAATCAAATGTAGCAAAGTTATTTTTGTTGTTTGAAACAAATGCTAACAAAAATTTCTAGGTGATTTTAGAAAAACAGTTTTCAAGGTCAAACTCATTAGTCAAAGCAAAGGAAAAACATTATATAAAAGATATAATTGAAAAAAAATATGGGTTTTGAATCCATTCAAACCTGGGCACAAATTCTAGCTCTGCAATCTTCTATCCTTGTGACACCTACTAGCTGATTTGCCATTCTTAACCTTCTACAAAATAAAGAAAATAATATCTAAATGAGATAATGAATGTAATACTGCCTGGCACACAAAAGCATTTACACAGGATAGCTATTACTATAACCATTACCGCATAGAATAGTTTTTGTTTCTAAGACCTTGCACATTAACTATGTAATTTTGTCTTTACAACTACTCTGTATTATTTCTGTTCTGCATTTAAAGAAACCGAATCACAAAGAGGTTCACTCACTAACACAGGAAATAGTGGGGAGCTACTATGTTCATCTAAACAGAAGTTAAATTAAGAATCCCTACTCCCCATGAGTTTCAAATTTTGCAACTGTTTTCATCTCAATATAGTCAATTCTTAAAAGTTTGTTCTTGCAACATTGCATATTTTTCATGCTTCAGAAAATGGATGCATTGTGGTGTGAGTCTGTGTTTGAATGTATAATGTACATACTGAAGAGAGATTACTGTCATAGAATTATAATTTGTACATAACAGGGATTATTAATTGCATATTTTGTACATTTTTTATCAATAAGCTCAAAGAGCTTTCCAAGGGAAAAATGCTCTTTTCATTAAGGCTAATGAGATTAAAGGTACAACAGCAATAAAATGCAGGTGGACTGTGACTAACCCAAAGGCATAATATCCAAAGCCAGTGAGCAGAGCCTCATTCAAATGCTTTGACTTTCTATTGCTTGAATGTTGCTTACAGCTTGGATTTTAATGCTTTCTTCTCCCTCCTGTGCCTTATTATCTTGGAGAGAAAAACCATTCTGTCCATAAACAACAAAGTAAAGATAATCCGTCATACTCTTAGGAAATAATAAAGACTTGGAAATTATTCAGGAATAAATGGCTAATGCCAATCATATTTATGAGCCATAAGTTCGCTAAATCTGCATTTATGTAAGATCATACCGCGGAAGTCTTGAGACCTCTCTAGCTCCTGTAAAAGTGCCAGCAGGGCACACTGTGACTGCACCACTATAGCTGTTTTTAATTTAAGAAGTTTTTTTTTTTTATAGCTGTGAATTTTCTGAACACAGATTGAATTATGAAAAACTGATCTATGCATCATCATTTAGCTATCTGCCAGTTGTAACTCAGATCTAATTGTTTATTAGCTCCCTGCTCAAATACCTGACTGACCACAAATTCCAGAAATTGCATGATAGTCCATCATGGAAATGTGATTTTCTAAATGTGACATTTACAAAACAGGACTCCAAAAACGGAGATACCTGGAACTGTGACTACTAAACTACTCTGGGGCAGGTTGTTCTACCACAGTTCTTTTTTTATTGGTACCTGTTTGCAGTGTGTAATGATTATATATTCCACATGGGGAGTTTATATATGTACATAACACATCTTAATTATCTTTTATCCTCTTTTTCTCCCTTTCTCCCCTTCCCTCCATCTCTTGGTCCCCTTCCCTTTTGGAAAAGATCATTCTTATTGAAGAAACAATCATAGACATAGATCATGAGTGATTTCTACTCTTTTCTCCATTTATCTTCTTCTTGCTTTACTAAAAAAGCTTTAAAATGACCATAAAAAATAATAAAATTAGGTATGTGATAAGAGACACCATCCATGGCATGAACTTGTAGGTCAAATGAAATACCACACTGACAACAATCCTGACTTCTCCTAAAGAGAAGATTGATGGTGACAGTCTATTTCCTAAAGAAAGATGCTGACTGGGCTTCCTGCCGTCAGTTCTTACCACAGATCTCATCTGCTCATCTGTGGCTTCAAAGGTGTCACCTCCAGCTCATGCCAAACCTAAACAAAAGAATTAAACTGCAAAGGGGCTTTGAAAATGAGAAAAATCAGGGAACATGAAATAAATGTATCAAGAGATTAAAAACCTTCAAAGTTCTCAAAACAAAAATCCTAGATCCATTTGTGTGTCTACAACTATGGAAAACAGTTCCATGGCCATTCTTCACTGACCTCAAGGTTATTTTTCTTAAGTAATACTACTGCTTTAATGTTTAATGTTCTGGTCCTTTCCAATGTTGTTAAGAATTATTGAATTTTTGAAATCAGATAAATCTGCTAATTTGATTGTAAATATTTTCTTGTGGCTGCTTTCTTAGGTGTATTTTATATCTGACATGCTGCTATCTGACAGAGGTACTGGCAGTTCCTATCTAATTCACATCCTAAAGATTCTGACTATAGTGTTTATACTGCACTACAAAATAATGTTAATCAGCTGTTGATCAGAAATATATTAAAATGTTCACTAATAAAAGACATTTTTAAATGAGACATATTGTCTTAGCATTTCTTTTAAACACCAGATTTTCAACTTACCTGGGATTTTATAAGTGACTATTTAACAGTCAATTAAGAAATTAATTCATCAAATTTATGTGTAGAGCAGTTTTAGGTTCCCAGAAAAATTGAGTGGAAAGTAGGGAGTATCCACACACTTCCTGTGTGCCACCTCGACACACAAATCTTCCCCCATTGTCAATATCTTACCCTGCAGTGGTGCATTTGTTACTACTAATGAACATTAGATTCTTATAATCCAAAATCTGTAGTCTGCATAAGAGTTCAATCTGTGCATTCTATGGGTTTTTACAAATGTATAATGACATGTGTCCACAATTATAGTATTGTACAGAACAGTTTCACTGCCTTAGAAATCTCTAAAGCTCTGCCTATTCATTGGTCCCTCTCTGCTAATCCCTGGCAAGCTCTTATCTTTTTACCATCTCTATAACTTCAACATTTCTATAATGTTATATTGTTAAATTCATGCAGTATGTAGCCTTTTCAGGTTGGTTTCTTTCACTTAGTAATACGCATTTGTATTTCCTTCATGTCTTTATATGACTTGGTAGCTCATTTATTTTTAATGGAAAATAATATTCCATTTCCTAGATGTGCCCAGTTTCTCTATTTATTCACCTAAAGAAGGAGAACTTTGTCACTTCCAATTTTTGTCAGTTATGAACAAACTGCTATAAACATATGTCTAGCAGAGTAAGTGTGTACATAGCTTTCAACTTCTTTTGGCCAATCTCAAATCACGATGCTGGATCTTACAGTAAGAGTATGTTAGTTTCATAAGAAATTATCAAACTTTCTTCCAAATTGGCTATAATGTTTTTCATTCCGACCAGTAATGAATGAGAGCTCCTGTTGTTCTGTATCCTCATCAGCATTTGGTATTGCCTGTGTTTTGGGCTTTGGTTCCTCTAATAAATGTGTAGTGGTATTTCATTATTGTTATAATTTGTATTTCCCTGATGACATGTAATGTTGAGCATTTTTTAAATATGCTACTTGACATCTGTAGACATCTTGACATCTGTCTTTTTGGTTAGGTTTATGTTTAACTCTTTTTTTTTTTCATTTTTCAATTTTTTTTCCACCGTGGAGTTTTAAGAATAGCTTGTATATTTTTGAATAACAGTCATTTATCAGATGGATCTTTTACAAATATTTTCTTCAAGTTTTTGGCTTATTTTCTCATACTTTTGACATTGTCTTTTAAAGCATGGAAATTTCAAATTTTAACGAGTTCAGCATATCAGTTTTTTGTTTCCTGAATTATAGCTTGAGTGTGTGAAAATATCATCTCTCTTCCCAAGTTCATGTAAATTTATTCTATCTTATAAGAGTTTAATAATTCTGCATTTTAAAATTAGGTCTGCAAGTAATTGTGAGTTAATTTTTATGTTAAAGCTAGGGTATGTTTAGATCATGTTTTTATATTTCAGCATCATTTGCTAAAAAAAGAAACCTTTGCTTAACCATAATGCTTTTGTTCCTTGACAAAATCAGTTGACTATATGTAGTTCTATTTATCAACGGTACTTTTCTATTTACCTATTTGTCTTTTTTCTCTAATTTCTCACTGTATTATTACTATAAGTTTACAATACCAGGTAGATCTTGAAGACAGGTAGTATCAGCCTCTGACTTCACTCTGTTTCAATGAGTTGGTTATTCTGGGCTTTTTGCCTCTGTGTAAACTTTGGAATTAGTCTATGAGTATTCATAAAATAATTTCCTGGGAGTATATAAAAATTTTCTTAAAGAAAAAAAATTAGAGAGTGATCAACTCCTTACTTCAAGAGTTATTATAGGGCCAGGGATATAGCTCAGCGGCACAGAGCCTGCCTGGCAAGCGTGAGGTCATGAGTTCAATTCCCAGTATCAAAAAAAAAAAAAAAAAAAAAAGTTACTATAAAGCTAGCCCTAAGGATAATTTTGTATTGGTGAAAGAGTAGACACATATATCAATGAAATACAAAAGAGACCAGAGGTATACTTACAAATATTGGTGTGATAGTTAACTGTTGTATTAATATGAGTAAGAAACACCCAGCTGATTGGCTTAGCATAGTTCTGGGTATGGGTGATGGACTTACTGAAGAGGGAGGACCCACCCTAGGAGTGGGTGGCATCAACCAGCAGGCTTGTAGCTGGATAGAATAGAAAGGGAAAGAAGGAAGCCTCACTTCTGCTTCGTTGGTGGGGCCACAGTCTTCACTGTTATCTTCGTATGTCCACCTCCATGCTTCCAGCACAAACTCTTCACCATTTTAGTATAGATTCTTTAGGCTTCCAGCTTAGACTCTTCAGCCTTCCAAGGAGGATGCTTTGGCTTCCCCATGCAGACTCTGAAGGACTCTGGAGTGAGTGTCAGTTTTTCCACCTGTGAATAGCTCATTCACCTCTCTAGCATGCAGGCAACCCTTTTGCATTCTTCCACATCTGACTTCCACATTTGCCCCGTAGGGGCAGTCACTCACTGTAAGCCTACCTTGTAAATCATATGTATTCAGTACATTGCAAAGACATATATTGTGTTAAATCTGTTACTTTAGTGAACTCTAATACTCTAGTGAATTGTAATTGATACAATAGATCAATTGATATTTGACAAAGATGTAAATATGACTCAATGAAGAGATGATAGACTGTCAACAATTGGACACCTATTTACAATAAATATGTAAATGAACTTTGACACCTAACTTTCACCATGTAGAAAAAATAAATCAACAATGAACAAACCTAAGTTGAAAACATAAAATTATAAAATTTCTACAAACAAAAAAAATTATTGCAACTCTGTGTAAATCAAACATGAAACACAAAAGCATAATCTATCTATAATAATATTAAAAAATTTGACTTCATCAAAGTTAAAAGTTTTTCTGTGGACAAAATATTATGAAGAGATTAGAAAAATAAGCCATAAACATAGAGGAAAATATATACAAATCACATTAAACAATAAGGGACTTGTTTTCTAGATATATAAATAACTTTTAAACAATACAAAAATGATAAAATACCCAAATTAAAAACAAGTGGGCCAGTGAGATGGTTCAGTGGCATAAACACCTGCCTGGCAAGCACGAGGTCCTGAGTTCGACACCCAGTACCCACAAAAAAAAAAAAAAAAAAAGTACAAATTGTAATCAGGCACTTCAATGAAGAAGATATATAAATAAAAAGGAAGCATGCATGGAAGATGTTTAAATAATTGGACTTGAAAATAAAGTAAAAGTTATCCATATTGGAAAGGAAAAAGTGCAACAAAATTTTCACATAACTTGATCCTATATGCAGAAAATCCTAAGGAACACACACATACACACCACCACCAACAGCAACAATTAGCTAAGCAAGGTTGTAGGATACACAGTTAATATACAAATAACTACATTTCAATATACCAAAATTAAAAAATTGAATGATATTAAGAAACAATTCCATTTATAACAACACTCAGAAGAATAAAATCTTGGAAATAAATTTAACAAAACAAATATAAACTTGTACTCTGCAAACTACAAAACTTATTCTCATTGAAAGATATTAAAACAGATTTAAATAAGTGGAAAGATGTTCCATGCTCATAATCAGAAGATTTAAAATTGTTAAAATGGCAATATTCTCAACTTGTCCTACAAATTCAATGCAATTCCCAACCAAATTCCAGATGGTTATCGAAGAAATGAAAAGCTTATCCTAAAATTTATATACAAATGTAAGTGATCTAGTTCAGTCAAAAGAATCTTGAAAAACAACAAAAATGAATTTTAAAACTCAATACAAAGCTACTATTATCCAAACAGGGTGATACTAGTAAAAAGGCAGATATATACAGTAATGGAATAGAATTGAACCCAGAAACAAACCTTTATGTTTATAGTCAGTTGATTTGCGGCAACATAATTGGAAAATAATGATCTTTTCAATATATGATTCTGGGTAAGTGGACAGCCATATACAAAAATTGAATTTGGGCTCTTACTTAACACTATATAGAAAAACTAACTTGAAATGGATGAATGACCTAAGTATAAAACTAAAACTAAAAATGTGGGAGGAAATTGGATTAAACTATGATGTTTTTATATATAAAACCAAATGCATAAGAGAAAAGAGGAAAAAATAGATAAATCTCACTTCATCAAAATGTACAGCCTTTGTAATTCAAAGGACACCATCAGGAAAGTGAAAAGACATCCCACAGCACCAGAGAAATTTTTTCAAGTCATATTCTAATATATAAGTAGAATATATAAAGTACTATTTTATCTCAATAGTAAAAAAATACAACTCAATTTTCACATAAGCAAATGATTTAAACAGATATTTCTTTAAAAAAAAAAAAGAAACACAAATGGGCAATAAACACATGAAAAGATTTTCAACTATTAGCTATCAGGGAAATGCAGGGCAAAGCCACAAGATGATACCATTTCAGTCCCACTAGGATGGCTATAATCAATGGCAAATAATAACAAGCATTGATAAGGACATATAGAACTAAAGCCCTGATAAACTACTGATGGTAATGTAAAATGTTCTGGTCTGGTACAAGTGACAGTCTGGAAACTTAAACATTTTCTCAAACTTAAACATCAGGGTAGCATATGACCCAGAAATTCCACTTGTAGGTTCATACCAGTAGAAATGAAAACAGATGTTTAAACACACACACAGACACACACACATGCATACATACACTTGTACATAAATATTTATCAGCACTATTAGTTATGGCCCAAAAGTATAAACAATCCAGACATCTATCAAATTATGAACAGATAAATAAAATGTGGTATATCCATACATCAAAAAGGCTGTAAGAGGGCCGGTGAGATGGCTCAGCAGCCTACGCGTCTGCCTGGCAAACGCGAGGGCCCGAGTTTGACTCCCAGATCCCACATACGAAAAAAGGGGCCGGTGATATTGTTCAGCGGCACAGGCGCCTACTGACATGCGAGGTCCTGAGGTCGACCCCCGGTACCCACAAAAAAAAAAAAAAAAAAGGCTGTAAGAAAAAAACGAGGTAGTGATACATCTAAACATAGGTAAGTCTTAAAAATTTTATGCTAAATGAAAAAAACTAGTCACAAAGACCATATAGTTTATGGTTCCACTTATAGGTAATGTCCAGAACAGGAAAATCCCTAGAGACAGAAAGCAGATTGGTAGTTGCCTTATGAGGAGATGAAAATGTTTTATAATTGAGGTGATGGTTATGGAACTCTTTCAGTATACTAAAAACCAGTGAAATATACATTTTAATGGGTGAATTTCATGGTGTATGAATTATATCTAAACAATGTTATTATAAAAAGATGTTCAATATCATTAATTATTAAGGCAACGCAAATTTAAAGCATAGAGAACACTACATATATATTAGATTGGCAGAAAAATAATTGACAATATCAAGTACTAGATGTGGAACAACTAGAATTCTCATATAATGCAAGTGGAAATGAAAAATAATCTGATCACTTTGGAAAACAACTGGGAAATTTCTTATAAATTAAGACATACAGGTAACATATGAGCCAACAAATCCACTCCCATATATCTGTACGAGAAACAATTTATTTATAGATAGAAATCCATACTTTTATTCCTCTTTCTTAAATATGCCAGTCTTTCTGTCTAAAAATTTGTTCTTTTCCCATTTCTTTTCCTAATTTAACGTTTAATGCCCAATCCTCAACATTTTATAGCTTCAAAGCCAATTCCTCAAATTTGGAATGTTTTCAATCCTAAACTAGTTCAATTTTTGTAGATGTTTCCATTAAACCTAGTAGTCTATCAATCATGTTACTTACCACAAGCATACACAAGTGCCATTTGTTTTTATTTACTTTCGCCTTCTTAAGGCTTGTACCCAGATGTCCCCTTGAAGCCTTATAAGTTATAGATGGGCTTTTCAAAGGTGGCTGGATCTAATGGGTGTAAATGTAGATTAAGGGTGTGTGAATATGGACTGAGGGTGTGATAATTGGATTAGTTCACTGATTGATTTAGCATTGTTCTGGGTGTGGGCAATGGGAAGCCCCACCTTGGGAGTGCGTGGCTAGTAGCCTGGATGAAGTAGAAAGGGAAAGGTGGAAGGCAGGCTTGCTGCTCTTCTGCCTGCTCTGCCATGGACCATGCCTTGGAGATAGCCAACTATGGTTCAAAACTTCTATAGACTGTGAGCTGAAATAAAACTTCCCACCTTTAACTTGTGGGTGTCAGGTATTTTTCAGGAATGGAAAAGTAACTTGTGGGTGTCAGGAATGAAAAGACAACCCTGAACAGTAAGATCCAAGAGGGAGAGTCTATATGTCTTTTGGCTGTGATTAAGTTTAATTTATTAAATTTCTAGAACTTAGCATAACTCCTCTCAAAAAAAAAAATGAAGTATAGATGCCCTTTTGCAAAGATACTGTGAACTTTTTAATCATTTAAACATCATGCTACTAACAAAAGTAAATTTAAACCAACCTTAGTTGTTCCCATAAAATGCATAAGGAATAATAATTTAACTATATCAACAGTTGGAGTGAAAGAGTACAGAGAAATGAAGAAGAGAGAACTTGTAGTAGGCGTTTACCAGGGTGATCCAAAAGCACAAGCTAGATTATCTAAGGAAGTTCTGCTTAGATGTTTCTTTTGGAACTCCATATATAATTTCACACAAATGTCAAGGTAATTTGGAAAACCCAAGTATCTTCATGCTACTTATTCTTTAGACAAAGTGATTAATGGAATGCAAGTAAATTTTAATCTGTTCTTTAGTGATGGGTGCATTTCTTTAAAAGCTTCAAATGTAATACTTCCATCTTGCAGAAAGTGCCAAGCCTAATGAATTTTCTCATGGAAGGGATATTTCTGGGTATAAACAACTGTGGCTTTAACTAGGTCTAACATACTCATGAATGATCCTTTAGCATAGACCCTCTTCCTCTCTCCTGACCCCTACATTAATATTGCTTGCAAGAAGCAGAGGAAATAAAGAGAAATATCTGATCATCTCTGCTCCCAACCCTCTCAAATTCACTTTCTAATTCAAGGTAAATTGCTAAAGAAAAGAAAAGTAGTAAGAACACATTTTTTCAAACAAAGTTTCCCTCCTGTATTGTACCATGTAGCTGCAATGTATGATTCTCACATCCTCTAGATCCTAGCACATCTCTGACAAAAATCCATCTACTGTCCTTTGTCTTTCAAAACTTGATCTTAGAGGAGGAATTGCAAAACCAGTGATCTTTGATGTTATACATTGGCACCAGTGATGGGGCTATGTTTTTGCTTTAATTTTGCTTTAAATTGATTTGGCTGTCTACACTTAACAATCAATAGGCTTTTACATTAAAAATCTATATTTCTGGGTTGATTTAAGAAATTGAACATCTGACAACACTAAGCCTGCATTCATGCTCTGCAATAATTGACTGGGGCTGAGATGATGCTGACCCCCTTACAGTAGGCATATGGTCTTCATTTCATCACAAATACACCCTTACTGAGCTCTTTCTTTTCATTTATTACTTCTTTAGACCCTACTTTAGGCATTTTAATTTTCTGTTCCTACCTTAGATGTCCACTGCACACAAAGTTGAAATGGGCTGAGCGATGGGGAGAGATCATTTTTAGAAGTATTTTAATGTTAGGAAGAATTCTCAAAAAAAAGTTCTGCAATTTTTTATCTCTATTATTAACTCAGTAGGCCTTTGTGGACTAAGAGTGGAAGCTAAATACTATACATAACACTGATTAAAAGGAAAAATACACTTCTAATTCCAAACAATCAACTCACAAATGACCAGTTGTACTTTCTCATTAGAAGATGATGCCTGATTTCACTTAGGTCTTACATCCTGAGCTAATCACCAAGCTAAGCAGTTGTCTAATAGTTAGAAAGAATGACTGTATGCTAACAGAGTTCTCAGGCATAAATATATGCTTCCTCCTCTCTGCTTCTTTAGTCAGGGAAGGTGGAATAAGAAAAAAAGGCAATCAATTCTTGGGACTTTTGCAGGTTGGTGTGCCTAATTGCTGGTCTTTTATTCCAAAGCATTCAGAAAGGTTTCTCTTCTCTACAAAAAATTTAAAAATTCAACTTACTTTCTACTTTCAGATTTATTGTACTACTATTATTCCTTTCGTATCTCTTATTGGCAGAATCCAGATGATCCCTATTCTACCATTATTACAAATATAACAAGTCTTTCTAGTTTCTAGAATATTGAATAGTGGGAATTAAGATTATTTTAATACCTCATCTTCTATTTAAAGATAATTCCAGAGTTTAGTGATTTTTTCTAATCTCTGAAGTGGGAGAGAACTCATTAAAACACAGAAGACAAAAATGGAACCCAGTTGTAAGTAGTAGAGTTCTCTATTTATGAGCTCTGTAGAGCAGAGGGCATTGTAGAGACACACTACATACACATTTTAATTGAATGGAATAATGAACTGGTTAAAAGGAGTAAATCAAACCCAATTTACATTATAAGGTTGTTGATTAAAACAAAATTTGGCATTAAGATCTTGGTTTATTCATCAGTTAATCCTCAGCATGTTTGCTGGTTAACTCTTTGCCAAATACCACCACGAGGAGTAATACTGCAAACTTTCCAGTTTCAGTGAAGTTTCACACATCAGTTGACTGTATGAGACCACTTTAGGTACATAATTTTAGCGGGTGATTTTTCCCATGTCAACTTTTGGCCTATTGATATCTTGGATAAAGGCCTTTATCTCTATTTGGAAGTTGAATACTTGTTAGAAGTACCTAGAGATTCAGGTCAGCTCTTTCCATATAAGATTTTTGAAAAAAAAAATTAAACAGAAGAAGGGAAGAAGACTAATGTTCACCAAACCATAGTGTCCACATGATGTAGAATTCGGTACTTTAATGGATTACCACATTGGATCCTACTATTATCTTCATGTTACAGAGGAATGTCTCCTTTACAGGCCAGATATAAAAGAGATTATATAACTTTTATAAGAACATACAGTCAATATTCAAACCTAAGTCTTTTCCTATTCTTCACATATGGCACAAAAACCATAATGTTCACCACCTTTTAAGATTCTTTTTTAGGATTAGTGGACATTTTACCTTGTTTATTCCTCAATTCATTCAACATTTATTACTATATATTAAGTAGGGAAACAAAAAAAAGGTTTCAGTGACCGTATCCCTAGAGTCTAGCACAGTATATGGCACATAGTAGGCACTGAAGGCATATTTATTAAGTGAATGAATGAAGATGTCCCTGCTCTGAACTTGATCTATCCAGAACTGCACTATCCGCTCCTTAGCCACCAGTCATGTGGCTAGTTAGTGCTTAAAATATGGCTAAAGAAGATTCAAATGATCTACAAGTGTAAAATACATGTCAAATTTCTAAAACAACTTAAAAAGTTGAAATCTAATGAATGGATTTTATATGACTGAAAATTAAAATGATAATATTTTGGGCATGTTGAACTAAATAAAATATTAAACTTATTTTAACCTTATTTTACTCCTTTTCTTAGTGTAGCTACTAGAAAATTTAAAATTTTATTATAATTGCCTTTGCTTTCTATTGGTCATTTTGATTTAGAGCCTTTAAGTCCCGGGGCACTTGCTTTTCCATTCCAATTTCATTATTAAAACTAGTGTTATTCTCCCTCTTTGATGTATGGTAATAGATTAGATTTTAAGTACAATTCTTTTTTAAATGTCAATGTTTGTGAGAAGCAATCATTGGAGTTTGGAAATTTTTATTCGCAGATGCAAAGTAGTCCACACACAGACCCTCCTGAAATATGACTTCCCTTAGGCCAGTGATGGAGACCATTTTAGAGCTTTCAGTAACGCAACCAGCCCACTGTGGCACACATGCCATAGTTCTCCATCGCTGTCTTAAGCCCTCCCTTGGTGAGAAGCTATTGCAGCTTCCCAAGTCCATTACTGAATCCAGTTTTATAAGATGAAATCTAACCTCTTCACCTTGTACCCAAATATTCAAGGCTGTTCATCAATTGCCTTTTTATCGCCTTGCACTCCTGCCAACTTAATCAACTAGATTTCATCATTGCTATATTTCTAGAACCCAGGAATGAGCATTGTATCTTTATTCATGCTGTTATTTCCGTCTCAGGTTCCCTTGTTTTAAAGTTAACTCTATCCCAGTCTTCAAGCACCTTAACTATTGCTTACTTAATGATAAATTCCCAAAGTATTCTAATCCCATGTGTTTTTTTCCCTCCTCTGAATTCCAAAACACTAATATTGTACTTGAATATTATAGTGGAAAGTTTCCAACTTACGATAATTGAATTACTGCACGTTTCCTATGTTCCACATATGATAAGTAGAAAATTTATAAAGAAATATCTCAAACATGGGAAGGAACTCACTGTGCACTTGGGACAGGGTTAAAAGTCATAATCATCCATGTCTCTTTAAACTGCAAGGAGATTAAGGTTCTGGGCAGTTTGTAACCCAAGGAGTGACATTCACATGTGTGTGTTTTGTTCAGATAAGCAAAAGCATTCCCATGTTAGCTGTCTTCCCCTCCAAAAGAGAGAGTTGGAAAGATACTCCCTGAGAACAGTGTTGATTTTTGTACAAATGTAAATATGAGTTATTCTTTATCATTTTTCCCTTCCCAAGAAGGAGGGACTCTAGAAGCTCTATTTATTTATAATTAAACATATCCTTATTTGATAACAGATGATCAACTAAAATGTAAAACTTAAGTAGCATTCTGTCAAAAAGCAAAGATGTTAGCAAAACTGAGAGCAATCAGTACTTCTGGCAAACAGCAAGAGTCCCCTCTAAAGCCTTCTCTCTTGGCACTGGGGATTTGCTAAATACGGCTCACCATTTTGTGAGTGGGAACAATCAGCTTTGTAGGTTGTAGGGAAGTATTATAATTAAATGTCCACCCACTTTTTCCTTTTTGATGAAAGGCTCCCATGAAACTTACTAAAATAAGGTACATCAAGATAGTTGAATTTTTGATGAGTAAGTCAAAGCATTGAGGAAGCTGGCTTTTCACATAGAGAAAATTCTCTAATTCACAGAAAATTTTCAGGCCTAGATCACGAACACTGTCATATTTAATGATAATTAATATGGTAAAATCCATGAAGTAAACCTGAGATTTTACAGTTTCAGTCAGTAGCAATTGTAGTGTTCAGCATGCACTGACTTCCTGAGAATAAATTGTAATATGATTCGAAAGTAACAGTGGGGTTTTAAAAGTTAATTTTGGAGAGATATTACATAATAGGTATTACAATAAACAATGCATTCATTGCATTTAATGGCATTCTTCTGAAAAATAGTTAAATCATCAAATTAAAGTCACAAAATGCATTGCTGAGATGGACAAGCGCTATCAATTAAATTTTCACACTTTTCTTCCTAGGAAGATCTGGAGCAGAGTGTGTAGTGTCTACTTTGGACAATTAATGCCAATGGCATCTGGAAATATCTCTATAAAGAATTGTTTTAAAGTGTCCACATACAGCAGAATAAGAAGGCACTCTGCTTAATAACTGGGTTTATGTGGATAGCTCAAATCCAATTACTGGAATATTCAAAATCAACTTTTTTAGAGAGAAAGAAACTGAATTGGTGTTACAATATTTTCCCCCTTTTCAGGGGTACTTAATTGCATACTAACTATATAGCCTTTGTTATTAGAGAGAGTTATTATATAGACTTTGTTATATGTAATAAAAATATAAAATCCTTACTCTCTAGAATGATTGTTTCATTTTCAAGATAAAGTTTATATTTTTAACTTCCTGTTTAATAGATACTATTAGTGGAAGCTAGAAGAGCTAATGGTGCTCTAAGTCACCACCAGGATGAAATTACAGTACTTGGAAGCATAACTCAATGACCGCATTTGTCATTAATTGCTAATCACTTTGTTAACATGACTTTTAGCATACCAACTTCTTGATCCCTTGCTATCATTCCCACTGTTGCTCCATGGATCAAACACAGAGTAACCTTCAAAGTAGGAAAATATTTGCTTAATTCTCAGTTCAGCATAACTAAGTTAGCAACAAAGATCTAGGTTATCTAGTTTTTGGAACTATCCAGAATTTTATAACCATTGTTCTACATCTGTTCACATTACAGCAAGCTACATAATAATAGCAGGACATCTCAGATATGACTGTACCAGACAATACAAATGTATAGGTCCGATTTTTCTGCCACTTTGTTCCTCGTTTCTATTTTTTTCTTAAATCGTCAGATCCACTTGATTTACTAATTATTGCCCATAGAATTTCTTAACGTTTTACTTTTGGTTTTGTGTTCAGTTCCAGTTCTTGCTGCCTTCCTTAAAGAGTTTGCTTATCAGCATGGAGTTTTTCTTGAAAAATCACATAGGAATTCTTTAAAAATGAACTCTGCTCTCCCACACTCCTTTTCAGTCTTAATTCAACAAGTTCACTGATTTTAGATTTTAGTGACAAACATAGTTGAGGTACCAAAACCCAGACATGTTACAACTTTATCTTGAAGTCATTTAGAATCCAAGACTTTCTTCCCTGCTAGGTCAAATTACCCAGTTTGGGAATAAGACTGGTGTAGATATATGTCTGTGCAGGGAGTTGGTAAGCAGGGGGAGAGAGAGGGAATGGTAAGCAATCTATACAAAAAGAACTCACAATGTCCTCTGAAACTGATAGATTTAGCTCTCCTATTTCTCAGAACACTTTCACAGACACTTCTGTCTCAGTGTTTGTGGGAAATTAATGAGGATTTCCCTGTTGTTCTCATGAAGCACCTCTTTTCAAAGAAGGATTTTCCTGGGAGATAAATCAGTACTCTTTTTCTTCTTTTTCTCCTAGTGATATATACTTAAACGTCATTTTATTTGAGAACTTTTATTGGAAAATTCTCTATGTCATATATATGTATATTCCACATGTATATTCATGTATATTCATATATATATATATATATATATATATATATATATATATATATATATTTCACATGTATATTCTATCTACCTATCTATCCTGTTGTATAAGCAATACACTTAAAAACCATTTTTATTTGCTATATGTCCAGAGAAACTAGAAGTCCCACAGTTGGGTGTGACCTTAGGTATTATCTTGCTGGAAATTCATTTTATAGATAAAGTGAATAAACCCCTGAACAGAGAAGTGTAGTGGATCAAAGGGGGCCACAAATACTTTGCTCTTCCTTCCACTGAACATGGAATTTCACCTCTTACTCCCCTTGGATCTGGCCAGACTCTGTCACTGCTGTGACCAACAGAATATATTAAAAGTGGGCTTGTACCTATTTCTAGGTGGAGAAATTAAGAAAATTGCAGCTTCTATTTCCTGCTTCTTACTTGCTCGAGTAATTTAGCACTTTGAACCCAACAACTATTCTGTGAGAAGCTGAAGCCACATGGAAAGACATGTTTCGATGCTCTAGCCAACAAACACAATCCTCTCAGCTGACAGCTATCATGCACTTTAAGACATGTAAATTTGCATCCTGGATGCCTGGCCTAGGCAACCTTTGGCAAGCTTCATTCCAACCCAATCACTTAAGAATGATCACATGAGAAACCCTAAGCAAGAATTGCCTGGCTCTTCCCAGTCAATGCACAGATTTGTGAGAGACAATAAGAAACAGTTGTTTTAAACCACTAAGTTTGAGGATGCTCTTTTACATAGTGCAAATTCACTGAAACTGAAAGTCACTTAGACAAAAGCTTCTAAGTAATACTAGAGTGAAACCAAAATTTAGCACACCTACTCTAGCATAATCTCATCATGATGTGTTAAGGGAACGTACAGATTAAATAAACCCTTCCTCATTTTCTCTTACTTTGTAATTCCCACACTTTTGTTCTTTCAATACTCAATATTTGATATTGAATCTATTCAGTATCTATTCAATATTTACATGGAATAGAGAATTTTCAAAATCCTCAAACATTTAAAATGAATTCTTGGTGCCGGTGAGATAGCTCAAAAATAAATAAATAAATAAATAAATAAATAAATAAATAAATAAATAAAATGAATTCTTGGAGATTTGCCTACACAATAAACCACTATTTGATTTTTAAAGCTAGTAGCATTTCCAACTGTTCTTAAAGACACTGCCTCAGTAATATGTCATAAGAGCCTTTTCTTAGGTTAACTGAATTGGGGAAAATGGCCTAAATTAAATTCTAAAAATCTCTTTAGGGCCGGTGAGATAGCTCAGCAGCATAAGCGCCTGCCTGGCAAGCGCGAGATCCTGAGTTCGACTCCCGGTACCCACGTACAAGAAAAGGGCCGGTGATATCGCTGATTAAAGATGTTAAGAAAGTCCTCGGTTTCAGTAAAAGTTGTATAACATGTGTTTCCGATTCAGGTGATAATTATTTTTCACTTGCAAGTTTTAAAAGCAATTTATAGACCATGAAAACATATTTCACTATAGAGCTCAAGGCTGGCATCAGAAGGTGTGGCACTCAAGAAAATTACCAGTATGACACAGGCACTGAGAGAGCAGACCCTGGCCGCTGGTTCCTGCTCTCATGCGTACTGTTCTATTACTTTGTTAGAAATTCTTCCATTCAGGTTCTCTTTTATACTGTAGCTGTGTTACTGATGTGCATAATACAAAGGGTTCTATTACCTGTCTCTTGGGAACCTCCCAGGACTTCACAGATCTCTCATCATTATGCCATCATCTTCCAAAAGCATGGGTCATTCCCATGTCTCCAGTTTCCAAGCACAGGAAATTATAGTCTTATCATCTCTTGCCTAATCCATTATACTTACTTATTCAGTATCTATATCTCTATATAGCCTACATTCTTGTTCTATCTTCATGTTATGTATTTAAATACGTTTTGAAAACCTGAAGGAGTCACATTGCCGTGAAAAGTATTTAAACACACACACACACACACACACACACACACAATAACCTGAGATAGAGTGTTCTGTACTTTTAAGTTAGAATGGAAAGAAATATTTTCAAGGGTAAATCTAAGTACCTGTATTTATCTAGTTCTTTTGTGTAGCTCAAAGAAAATATACACTAAAAGTAAAACAAGAGCAGGTATAATTGTATCGCTCTTTCTAAATACATGGTTTCTATTTCAAGCTAATAGGGGATGGCTTATACTATTTGACATATACACTTTCATATAACCCAGACCCAACTCTGCTACATTTGTAATACATGGTCAAAAGTTTTTATTTGAGTACAATTCAGCAGTAAACGGAAACTGGTAGCCTCCTTCACCTAGATTTAAAGTGGTTACAGTTCTAGCACACTTACCTCTACAAGCCTGCTGGTATGTTCATGAAATATTGCGGCATATTCTTTTATTTCCTTTTCCCGGCCATTCTTTGCAGCTTCAATGAGAACCAAAAGTGGACTGTAGTATCCAAGAAAGAGGTCTGACACATGATCAATAATAGCCTTCCGGAGCTGAGGAGAAATAAAAAATTCAAGCTTTTTTCTTTTTTAAGGAAAATGTTCATATTATTTCCTAGTCTTACAGTCTCGGTGATTACAAAATTCATTTTATGAATTTTAAAACAATCCGTAAGGTCCTAATATTCAACACTGAATAGGAATGTCCTTTACAAAAGTCAGAGAAACAAATTATCCAGAAAAAAATCAGCAATAATTTCCTCACTCTCAAAAGTCACTAATATTTTCTTAAATTGTACTTAGCCTATAAATTAGATTATAATGTAATACTCCATTTTTTGCTTAAATAAATTACAGTATTAGGATGTTTATGCATGTGTACAATTAACATTGCACATCTTGTATTTTCATAATTGCAAAATTATAAAATGTTTTCTATCTTACTGGAGTAACTGATGATAAATTTTGATTAGCTAAATTGTAGGCTTCATGGTAATTAAACCAAGTTAGATCACCAATTGCACCAGATGATAACAAATTAATAGAGCAAGAAGAATAATAAATGAGTTTGAGGTCCAATTTTCTCAGTTTGCATTAATTGTTCTTGTCTTCACATCTTAAATTATTAAACAACTATAACATTCTGCTACAAATTGTTCTTTTAAATTAGATTACATGTAAGAATATAAATGACAATTAGATAATTATTTAGCAGATATTTTCTTTATTAAATTTTTTAAACTTTTATTATTATATGTTTGCAGTACATAACGATTCAATTCATTGTGGGAAATTGGTACACATACATAACACATCTTAATTCTTTGTACTTCCCTTTCCCCTCCCCTCCTTCATCTCTCCCTTCACCTTTCTGAAATTTAAAACTGCACTGGAAAATTAATGCTTTGCATTTATGATACTGAGCCTTTAAGGATCACAATAGGCCTGAAAAGGTCTCATTAACAATGTCAATTATGAATGGGCCCAAAGTTTTTGTATCAGCCTCTCATTTAGTTTAATAACTTCTTGTACAGTAACAAAAAATAAGTACACAGATATGAAAAATTAAAATTTGCCATTCTGTGAAAATTATATTTCAAGGGTTATTTTTAAACCAATAGAAAACATAATTTTATATTCTTCTGAGAATTGTTAGTAATACTTTTTAAAGGAAATAGATGATAGAGCCTCATTTTTAAAAAGCACTGTCTTCCTATAGTAATTATAAGATAAAAAATATATAATATGCTAGATTTCTGGGAGAAAATACATCTGTCCAAGATGGTAGCATTTGCCTCAAAGGAGCTATGGAAATTTTCTTGCGCCATCAACAATTTCACAATGGGCTCCCGGCATATCCCCCAAGGAAAGATTCTGCTTAGTATGCTGAAGGGCAGATCACTAAAAGCAACAAATTAGTACTTACTGATCACTTATTAGGACTGAGTGCAGTGTGCTGAGAGTTTGCAAGGCAAGGGGAATAGGTTACAATGAATGAATAATGAGTTTGCTGTCCATGCGGAGCAGGATTACTGAAGTCAGGCAAGAGGCTGAAAGATAGAACTGCAGCTTGGAAGTACATGGTGGTGTGAATTTCAGATACATGACCGAAAAAATAACAGTAAACTCTCAGAAGAGAACTGTTTTCAATGACCTGTAACTGGGGCATGAACAGAATGTTTGCACTAGAGATAAGCTATTGAGGTCTGCATCCAGGAGGAACTCAAGAGGGGAATACATTGGGACCATATAGCAGAAGACTCACTGTGAGGAGACAGGCAAGAAGAAGCTTAGAAAACACTACCAAGGTATGATAGTCATTGCAAGTGGGAAAGTATAAGTAAAAAGACTGAGATAATGGCCAAGAAACAAAGACAACAAATGACTAGCAACTAAAAGACAAACTTTCAAATAAATCTAAGTGCCATTACTCTCCAAATGTACTTTCCCACAAACAAAAGTATAATGTCCATTATTATGGAATTGTTGAATATTTTTTTTCTGGTGTATTTGATTTCATTCAAATCAACAAGTATTTCTGAACATTGGCGGCCTATTCCTTCTACTAAAAACAAGGAAATACTCTGAGAAGTGTCAAAATAGAAATGCATGATCCCCTTATAATCCTCCTAGAGAAGAAGTGAGAACTATTAAATATTACATAAAGGAAAAGTAGGAGACTGACAGAGAGAGAGAAGAGGGAGATGGAGAAGGGGAGAGGGAGAGAAAAGAGAGAGAGAGAAAGAGAAAAGAGAGAGAGAGAGAGAGAGAGAGATTCAGGGTTAAAATTTTTAAAGAAAATTTAAATTTTTTAAAAATGACTTTGTCAATTGGAATTTGGAGCACTAAGAGTTTATGTGATGAACTTAGTAAAAGTAGTTATCAGTGGCAAGGTAGGAGCAGAGCTCCTATTGCTATTGTTTGCAGACAGAGTGGGAAACAAGGTGGGGACTGAATATAAACTCCTTTTTCTAATAATTGGATTGTGGTGTAGAGATGCAAGACCATATTAGCTACCTTGAAACACACCTTTAAAGATGGATTGTTTTTATATAATAGACAATGATATAAGTTTACATCTGTGAACACACCCAAAAAGGCAGACTACCTTGATCTTTTCAAAAAGCATATTGATTTGTAACCAAAGTAAAAATCTAGAGATAGGGAGAATAACTACATTCTCACATTGTAAACTTTTGTGATTTTTGTTCTGTAATAGAAGAAAATAGCCAGAAATCAGTGACGTGTGTTAGATATCCACGAAACATTTAAGCGTAAGCACAGAACAGACAGGGAGGTATTTCTCCCATGGAAAATATATTAATCTATCTAAATGACAAGCAGCATTATTACTTCAACCAAACCACAGTTTTCTCACTAGTCTCTATCTGACTTGCTGATTCCTGATCCTTTACCTTCATAGTTATGACTATGATTATGTACTACATTAGACATTTTTTGGTGCCTTACTTCTCATCTGGCTGTGTGTTTGACTTCAGCTGTGGGGAACTGGTCCTCTGAAGACCTGTCATGCTTCTTTTGTTATTCCATGTTGAGAACTGTTCTAATTCTCTGTGAAATTTCAGCCAAAGCACAAACACACCTTGGAAGTTCTAGAGAGTCCACACCCCTGGAAGAAACCATTAACTAGTGAAATAGGTGCTACTGGATAAAGTTCCTAGCCTTCATCCATTGGTCAGATAAATTGGGGTGACAGAAATCCTCAACTTCCTGTTGCTATAGCAGCAACCTCAAGAACATACCCTTTCTTTCCCCCATCTCACTTTTCATGCTCTTTTACACTTGTTCATGGGAATCACTTCTCAAATAAACTACCTGCAATAAGGTCCTGTACATTCTACTTTGATGGAAATCCAATCTAGAACAGGCACCTTTGTTTCAAGTTAAGGTTTGATCATTCATCAGGTAAGGACTCCAACACCTTACATAAACTAATCTTTACTGATCATATTATGACACTTCTGCTTAGAAAAACACTGCCTGTGATTCTGCTATGCCTGATATCATGCTAATTGTGAAAGAGGAATTATTTTGAGGGAACTAGATATGCAGATAGGGACATGATACAGAAGAACTAGTGTTAGGCTAAGCAACATTCTTTATATGTTCTAATATATTCATATAGGACTTTTTTCATTTCATTTCACAGTCATCTACATATATAATAGTCATGTATCCTCTATTTTATTTATTTCTATATTATTATCCTGGCCAATGGCATATTGCATTCCTTTCACTTAGAAACATAAAAAAAAATAAAAGACAAAGAATCTAATATACCAATGTAGAAATAGAAGCTATGGTGCTAAAATCTTAAGTTACTGGGAAACCAATAGGAGTTAGAGGTATGTACTTTCAATAAGTACCTGTTTGTAGTCAGGCATGAAAGATGTCAGAACAAAACCAAACTGAGGGGCTTTTCATCTTTTCTCTCTACAGTTTAATAAAAGGTTTTGAAACATCAATTTTTCTATTTCCCACTAATATAAGTGGTTTGGGACCTCAAATAAAATATTATATTTCTCTACAATTGAAACCTAAAAGTGAAAGCCCTATGTGAAAACTATGTGAAAGCCTCACCACAATTACCAAACAAGAGAATAGAAAGAATAAAACTGTGAGAGAAGGAGAATGGAAAGCAGAAAAAGTATTTCAGAAAAGAATAATCCTCAGGGAACTAGAAAAACTAATATTCGGGTACATCAATGGAATTTTAAGTGAAATAGCAAAATATGATTTGCAAAGCTCAAATGACCAACGGGAACTAAATCAACTAACAATTAAATGTATACCTAATGTGCCAATTGAATAAAATGTTACTTGGGGAAATAGTATGATTGGATAATGATGATGATGATGATAATGACGATGACAATGACTAGGAATATCAAGAGCGTAAGCCTTTTTCTGAGTATTGTACTACAAACATGGAAGAAAGATAGACATGACAGTTCAGCAACACAGAAACTGAAATAATCAAGTTTTATTTTGTTTATTTTTACAAGAATTTTGTTTTGTTTGATTTACTATGGCACTGACAATTTTCCCTAATATACACAAATAAAAATTTTAACACGCCCTTAGTGAAATCAAATGTATGATTTCCTCTCCATGGGACAATAGAAATAGAATATATTGGATTGCTTTAATTTTTAACTAAGTAGCCCCTGTTTAGGAACTGTCCTTTATTGAGCATTTCAATAGATATAAAATTTTCAAATAAATGATGGGTGAGGAGGCTAAAGGAAAAAGAAACTTTAGGATTTTATTTTATTTATTTATTTATTTATTTATTTATTTATTTATTTTTTGTGGGTACCGGGGGTCGACCTCAGGACCTCAGGCGCCAGCAGGCGCCTGTGCCACTGAGCAATATCACCGGCCCTTTTTTCGTTTGTGGGATCCGGGAGTCGAACTCGGGCCCTCGCGCTTGCCAGGCAGGCTGAGCCATCTCACCGGCCCAACTTTAAGATTTTAAAAGGATATGAAATACAAGGAGAATAAGGAGAGCCCTTATACTACAAGTGCATATACTGCAAATGCTCCAGAAAGAAAACGATAATTTGCAGCTGGTGAAAGTAGAACAGGGATCATGGAAGAAGTAGCATTTATACTAGTCTTGAACTTAGTGAATAGAGTTAAGGAGGTAGAAGTTACAAGAGTGTAGAAGGTACTAAGCTGAACATACCATAGATGTTCCATAAGCATGCTGAAGCAAGCATGTTGGGAAGTAGGTGATGGAATTTTGATGAACAGTAAGTAGACACTTTTGTCAGAGAATGGATGAATATGTTGGTGTGGTCAAGAGAAGGAAATGATAAAGAAAGCTACAGGAGAAAGAACATTAAAAATAATAGGGAGTATGCTGGGGCCAGATTTCAGAGAAACTAGAACACCATGCCAAGGACTTGTATCTTTATTTTCTAGTAAAACAGGCAAGGAAATCAGAGCAAGAAAGTTGGAACAAATAAGTGCTGTGTCACCTCTTAGAAAATCTATCTCAAGGCTCCAAAATGAATAGTTTGCTTTTCCTCATATACTTCTTAGCAATCTCTGTCACTCATTACAGTGGAAGTCCAATCATTTTTCGAACCAAAGCTAAAGTGTTTCTGTGTTACTGATGAAGAAGCCATGGTTAAGAAAGGAGGTATAGATGAATGAGAAAGATGATAGACTCATTATTTTTTACTAAAAACAAGCAATAAAACCAGTTCTACAGCAAGAAATGAACATTCTCCAAAAACATTTTAAGGGTAGGATTCTTTCCTTCTTGTGAGAAAGAATATGTGTAAGATGCTTAAAACAAACTGTTAGATAAACTTCGCAAGAAGAAGAAAAGGTAGGATAGTTCATGTTGCTGTTTTAACTAATTTGTGTTATTACCAAAAGTATAACATCAGGATGAAAAAGGAAGCTGAAGGGTAGTGACAAGGGATAATAATGGGAAAGAATCACAGCAAATAACCTCACCAACATTGAAGAACATGGATGTCTCCAAAGATGGCTCCTAACAACTCCATTCTTTTGTGCACACAAATACCACTTCTACAAAAGACAGAGTTACTGATTGCTCTTGCTGATGTAGGGTAGGGTTTGTGACTATGATAATCTACATAGTTTGGAGCCAAACAAGATTCTAAGGTCAGGCATTAAGAAAGCATGACAGCTTCTATTTCTCATTTCTTGGCACCATAAACCATCATGTAATAAATCCAGGCTTCCTGACTGGAAAAAACACATGGAGGAACTTTCGAAGATTTACACTACATGAAAAGAGGAAATGGGAAGAAACACCAAGGCCCAAACACCTAGCCTAAGCCCAGCCTTGGTCACTACTAATATAAGAGAAATGTAACTCCCAACCTGCTAGATGTCAGATATGCTGAGTTCGTGTTCCCTGAAATCGAAGAATGAATTCCAAAGGACAAAAGAGGTTAAGAGTGGGAAAGGTTTATTGGAGAATAGGAATAGCTCCTGAGAGACAAGAGGAGTCCAGAGTGGGTTGCCACTGAGGCCCTTTGTCAAGGGTAATTTATACAGCAAAGTCACAATCTCAGTACAATATGGGTTAAACTATAATCAACCTGTAGGATTACAAGTACAGCTGTTTAGCTACTATTGATCCAATAAGGCAACGGGGCATGTAGCAAAGGCATATGGCTAGCATTATTAACCTCGGGTTATGTATGACCCCTACAACAGGAACAATTTTGGGAAGGAATGGGTCCAGATGTCCTGGCCAATCACCTCAGTATCTGATGCATATCTGGACTTAATGGACTGGATGGTACCAATTACAGTATAATCTCAAGTTTCTATTTATCCCTTAGGGAAGTATTTAAGTCTGGCCATTGTGACTTTATCTTGAGGCCTTGCTTTTTTCAGATGTGCCTCCAGCCATAGTTATGATGTCTTTATTTTTTACTTGATGTCCTTAAGCCCAGTCCCTCTCTGACTGCATATTAATTTCTATCTAATTTACCTGCCTATAATACTACTACATGGGAAATCACAAATGAAAAGAGTACAGAAAAAGCCCTGTTGACCCCTAGCCAAACCCTGAAAGCATAAGATGGAATCATGGTTGCTGTTGTTTATGGCATTTTGTCAGACATTAATGGAAATCTGAAGCAAAGGAGACATTGACCCTTGACAGGTGCCATATAGAATTTTCAAACTTCCAAATCTCAGGAGAATTCTACAAACTGATGAAGAAATAACTCTGATGAAGAAAGTATTTGTAATCCTCAGTGCTATTTCTATATTGCACTGATGGCAGCGAGGTGGAAAAACAAGTATGATTACAAGATAAATACAGGACACCTGGTTACATTTTAATTTCAGATAAACTACTTATATTTTTAATGTAAGTATGCCCCATGCAATATTTGGAACATAATTACGTTAAAACATGTTTGTTGCTAATCTGAAATTCAAATTTGACTGGGCATATTGTGCTTTTATTTGCTAAATCTAGAAATTCAACACACATGCAACTGCTTTTTCTTGATTTTTTAAGAAAAATAATGACTCCAGAAGCTTTAGAGGGATGAATGTAGATTAGCATTTTATGCATAACTTTGTTGAAGGCAATATAGATAGAAGACATAAGAATAAGAGACATAATTGTTGATAGTTCATAGGGAAAATTCTTCCAAATTCTAGGAAGAACAGATGGGATTGAAATCCTGAAGATAAAGAATAGAAATCATATAGCAGAAAGGGTAAACAACGCAGAGGGTAAGAGTATCTGAGTCTCAGTTTAGGTTCAGACTCAAAAAAACCACCTTTATCTTCCTCTTTAGGCAAGTCACCTCACCATACTGGCCTGATTACTCATCTGCATAATAAAATTGCAGGATAAAATGAACTGTGGGGCCGGTGAGATAGCTCAGCAGCATAAGCGCCTGCCTGGCAAGCACGAGGTCCTGAGTTTGACCCCCAGTACCCACATAAAAAAAAGAAGAAAGGAACTGTGCTATTAAGTTCCTTTCAACTCTTACATTCCATGATTCTAATGCCTGACAGAAAGAAAATTCACATTAAGGCCATAGCACTGAGAAATTGGGATTTTCACAGACTTTAACATTGTGTTCTTACGCAGCAATGCTAAATGTCTGTGGATCCTTACTTACTCCGTTTCCAAATCTACTTTTCAATTAAAACATTGCTAAGCCATTTTACTAAATCTTCCTATTGAACTACAATAATATATTTCATTAAAACCTTTTGTTTGAAAGCGTTTTGCTCTTCTTTTATGAGTTAATGGTAACCATGTTAAAGTTTTGCGTGAGAAAGAAGCCTGGTTATTGAACAGTGGAAAGGATAGAAAGGAAAGGCCTTTGAAATTAGTTACGTTTTTATATTTCTGGAAAAAATTAACTGGTGGCATAAGTTAGACTTTTAAAATTATTTAGTGAAATTCTTTAAAATCACATGTTCGCCATGATCCAAGGTTAAAAAGCAGCATTTACTTCAGTAGAAATTCAACTTTGAAGAGTCCTGAAAATAATCAAAAAGGAGAATTGGAATGTTTGAATTACTAGCTCTTTTCCACAAGTATTTGGATGATAAACTCAGTTTTTAATGTGATAATCAATTTACCAACATTCCCTAAAATCTTACTATCATGTATTTTATTTAATCCTCAAAGCCCTATTGTGTATTATTAATTCAATTTCATAGGTTCAAAGAAGCTCAGAGAGATGAAATCAATGCCCAAGATATAACAAATGATAAGGACAAAGCCAGGATCTAAATGAAATCATGCAAGGCATTAAGGTACATCCTCTTTTTCTATTTTACATTTGCCACAAAAGCATTAGAGGTATATAAATGTTCTGTCTTGTTCTAAATTAATTTGGAAAGAACAGAAACAAGAAATAAATGTCTTGGCAGTGAATAAAAGTTTATTTGCATGTTTATTTCAGTCTCCATGTCTCTCTGTCCTCTCACCTGTCTGCGAAGGTCTCGTGTTTTCTTGCACATATTGTCTATAGCAATATTCAGGGTACTACTCCTTTCTTTTTTTCCAGCCTGCAAGGAAGAAAAAAATGACATAAGCAGTGGTATCAAATTACGCTTTATCACTTAGCAATTTGCTTCCTAAATTTCCTGAAAATAACAGCTTGGAAATTCAAGAATAGTTTTCAAAACTGCTATGATATTGCATATGATTCATGAGCATTTCACTTAAGACTAAGTAGAATGGTGATTAAAGCTCACATTATTTTCTTCTTTAAGCTTCTGTAATATTTCTGATATAGGGCTTGCTTGTATTCAATGTGGCAGTAGGCAGAGCATTATCTCCGTGAAACTCCTGTCTTCATTCTTAACAAGTCAACTCTTTAACTGTTAAGCATGCAATTAGCTTAAAAGCATTAGATGCCCAATTTGTCAACTTCTGTGGGAGTTTCTGAAGTCATTTTCTCAGTGTATTGTGTAAGTTATGCAGAGCCATATTGGAGTTTTGCTAAACACTAAATAAAATATGCAGTGCAAATTCATACAATTTGCAAAAGTTGACCACAATTTTAGCTGACAATATTCCAAGAACAAATTGTTTTAAGTAAGAACTGGATGCTGTTTTTGGCTCTTTATAGATAATTTGTGCAATACCTTTTCATTCTTTGACCAGAACAGTTCTCTCTGTTATATCCTTAATCTAAATCTTTAAGCACATAGAAAGTCAGCTTGGTTGATATTTTCTACATATTATTTTTGCAGGAGACAACTGGATTGAATCTAATCATACTTTTTTAGTGATATCTCATATAAAAGAGATTGGAAAAAATCATTATGTGATTCACCTCTAGGAAAATTGCTGCTTTTAAATTAATAAGCTGAAAAGAGCTCTTAAGAGACCTTGAAAATCAGGAAGGCAGGTTTAAGAGCTGATAACTGAGGGAGCTTACAGAACAGACCCGTGATAAAGGACACTGAGGCAAGTATATACCATTAGGTAGATGTCAAACACTGTCTTCATCACTAAACTCACACACAGACCCATATCTTCAAATGGAAAGATTCTAGCAGGAAATTCAAGACCATCCATTTTCTGCCTTACCCTACCTACTTAGTCTTACTTCCTGCCACATCTTCTCAAGCACTATCCTTTATAGTAGCAATATTCCTTACTTTTCTATCTCTTTCTCTCAGTTCTTATATAAAACATACCTTTGACTCCAAAGAGCATCTCCCAAAACACCTATTAAATTCCTTTCTATTCCTAGGTGACTTCCTTGGAGAATTTCCCAAGAACTCTGCTCAAAAGTAAACTCTCACCTCTTCTTGTGTCAATAACATTTCCCATCTTACTCACTCTGTTTCTGTGCATGCTCATCACCCTTATAATCCTTTTACAATGTTTATATGGGCAAATATATTTTAACATTTTTTTTATTCCCAGTAGTAACATACATAGGACATATTGAATGGAGTTAACTAATTTATAAGTGAACAGTGCCATTCAAAACACAAGATAGTGGGCCGGTGAGATGGCTCAGCGGCTTAAGCGCCTGCCCGGCAAGCGCGAGGGCACGAGTTCGACTCCTGGAACCCACATACGAGAAAAGGGCCGGTGATATCGCTCAGCGGCACGGGTGCCTGCTGGCGCGTGAGGTCCTGAGGTCGACCCCCCGATACCCAGAAAAAAAAAAAACACAAGTTAGTTTAATTAGGGGCCTACAATATGCCAGGAAGGTATAATACTAGACTTCGGAGAAAATTTTAGCATTTAGCCTCAAGGCACAGTTTAAGTCTTCTATTAGCTGAAGTTGCTGGTACCTACACACCTCAGTTCTAGATTTTCTCTGTGTTAGTGTTGTTAATATTTAAAGTGTGAAAAACAGACTATCCTTTGCGATTATCCTATACATCACATGTTTAGCAACTGTGGACCCATGTCTGCTAAATTCCAATACCAACTCCCAGCCACTATCATAGCCAAAATTTTTCCCACTGCCACCTATCAAGAGACATAGTACAAGACCACTGAGTTTTTACTACATTTGATTTTTAAAGAGATTGAGGAATGTGTACTCAATGAAAACTGTATTTAGTGAAGCAACAGGGGAGAAAAGGGAAGCAGAGGTAGGAGATATTGAAGTTAGGTCATTTGCCTGAGCACAAATTAAATTCTAGATATTAAAGCAATACTGGTGACATCCCCAGATGAAAGCTGTCCCTACTCTTCACAGTTCCTGCCAGCATTCTCTACACGAGCAGTGAGGAATTATGAAGAGTTAATTCAGGGCTGGATGAGGAAATGGTAGAAATACACAACAGGCTAAGAGATACTTTCTAGTTTTTCCTGAAGAACCTCACCCTTATTCTCCAGATTAATGCTTTATTACTTCATGTTTATATTTCTTTCCACTTCACAGAAGCAGAGATCATCAAAAAAAGGGCCAGGAGTAGAACAAAAAGACCACTCCCCTACACCCCTGTACACTCGCACTTCTGTTGTGTTGGCTGTAAAAACTCACTAGCTTCTGTGGTATGATTCACTGAAACAAGTAAAAGATGTCAGCCTTCTCAGACCTAGCAGCAGAGCATACACAACTTTAACAAAGGATGACAGGAGGTGACAGCATGAAGAGCTTCAATAAAAACTGTAAAGATGATTTTCTAATTTCTTCCCAGAGCTTAACCTTAGTTTAAAATGTCTCTTTGGGTCAAAGACATTTTACTCCTTAGGTAATAATAAACAGCCCCTAACACAACAGGTAGTATAAAGTTCTCCCTTCTTCCTTTTGTCTCCCTCCATACCCCACCCCCAACTACCAACACTTTTCTTCTCTTTCACCTCCAGCTTTTTATTGGGTCCTTGCTCTATCTATCCAGATTTATTTGGCTTCACTTCAGCCATTTTATGCCTCTTTATTCCTTTTGCATAGCATAAAAATAAATAAAGCAAGAAGAAATAGCCCCATCCTGTTTAAAAGCCCTCTTTCCTTCTGTTTTCAAAGCCTTAACAAATCATCAAGCAATGAGCTAGGACTGAAGGAGAATTCTGTGTTCTGCAATGAGAGATGGAAAGGGCAGGATATTAAAACACAACCACAGATATCAGTCTGAGCCTGCCTATATCCCAAGTGCTCAGTGGAGAGGATGCTCCTTAAAGGAATCCTTGACAGGAGCCGTCATAAGCCAGCAAAACCTTGCTAATGGAAAAGGGATGACTTTGATGGAGTGTCATGGAGAAAGAACTGAGAAAACATAGCATGGATCAACACTGCACAGAGAAAGCATTCACATTCTTCATCAGAAAACAAAACAAAACAAAAAAACAGCTAGGAAAGAAAGACTGTATTGAAAAGAATAGCTCTAAGTGTGGTTTTTATTCAATGAAGTTTTATGAAAATTATTATTGTATATTATAGGTACTGATCCAATGTGATCCAGATTTATACCTCTATAATCTTGACCAGGAATCCTTCCATGAATTCCGTCTCATCACTGATCCCATGAAATTAAGCACAGTTTATTGCACTCTCTCATGGTTCCCATAAATGTGCCCACACATTTGGAAAAAGTCTCTTTATAAATAAAATCTCCTTGAATTTTCCCAATCTAAGTATTCCATCTGTTTCCTGTTGAGACCCTGCCTGGGAGAGCTTTCTAACACTGTATTGTCTAATATGCAGTCCCTCATCTCATGTGGCTATTTAAAATCAAATGTAAGTAAATTAAAATTAAATAACATTAAAAGTTCAATTCCTCAATTTAAAGTGTTCAATTGCCGTGTGTCCAGTGGCTACTGTATTATACACCACAGATATAGAACATGTCCATTATCTGTAATGGATGGATCTATTGGATAGTGTCCTAAAACATTCATGAGTTCTTACTTTTATCCAAGTCATCTTTCAATTAGATTAGAATATATTAGAAAGAGAGGAAACCAACAAACAAAACATTTAAGTCTTGAAATGCTTACTTTCTAGAAGGACACTAGATCATGTCCTCTGCTCTAAAACTATTCACTCTATCCCCACTAACAAAGAAGCTTAGACAAACCCTAGATCATGGTTTTTAAATCCTCACCTGATCCATTTCCATATTTACTTACAAAGGTTACTGAGAAACTTTAATGGGTCATTTTCATTCTATGTAATACAATCAGAGTTCAGTAACTCTGCTTGTAAGAAACCTCCTTTTTTAATTCTTGCTGCCCACCTTTCTGATTGTGGACATCTTCCAAGATGCAACTCAAATACTAAATTTTACGTAACATCGTTCTTGATCTTCTAAATTGGAATTAATCACTCTCTTCTATGATACTTTCTTCCATTTCTTGTACATCTTTTATTACATTTGCTTTAATAAACAGTCCAATACACATAATAAATTAATATTTATTTTCTACTATTTGCTAGGCACTGCATAAGAACCAGTGGTACTTTAACCTAGTTACCTGCCTTTGAGGAATACATATCTATTGGTAGAAATACACACAGACACAGTGTATATAATAGAAGTATCTATGGTAGTGCATAAATTGATGAGACCAGAATACTCATTAAGGATGAGAAGATTCCTGAGGTGGTAAGAATTAAGCATTAAAAGATATGTGGGAATCAGCCAGGTGAAGACGAGGGGAGAAACTGTTCTGGAGGACAGTGATAGCCTGAACAAAGGCAAAGGTCCTTATAGAATATTTGATAACCAGTATAAAAAGTATGAGGGGAGGCCTGACCCTGCTGGTCTTCGCTGCACTAAGAAATGAGACTGAGACTATAGAGTCATACAATTTAATCAAATGAGTGATACAGTCAGACAATGATAGCAAACTGGCTGGAGTCTTCGCAATGGATTTGAGGAGATTAAGAACAAAAATAAGCAGAAGAATTAGATGGCCTCAGCAATAGTCTACAAGAGATGAAAATTGTTGAAACTAATGCAGTGGCAGTCAGGATAAAGAAAAAGAACATACTTAAGGACTTGTATGAGTAAGTAGGCAGGGAAGTGTAGGACTATGAGTGGCAGATGTTGGCAGGGGAAGGAAAGAGAATAACCTAGGCTCGATGTCCAGATTTCCAGTGGTGATGACAGCCTGGATGAATTCCTGTGAACTGAAATGATCATTTCTGGCAGAGAAGCATTTCAACCAAAGAATAGTTTCTTATAATTATTGAAGGTTCTGTAGAAGGTTTACTTCATTAGTATTTGTCCTATGGTTACTTGCTTGCCTGTATACGTGTCTTTCTCTAAACTGAAATATCCTTGAGGAAGAAAAACCTCTTCCATACATTTATACCCCATAGCATTGAGCACAGTCCTTTGCACATAGTAGGACCTCAAGACTTATTTATGGAATAATAGAGAAATGAAAAATAGGATACGATTTTGACAAATCCCAAAACATTCTTGGGCATTAATTTCCAAACTTGTGAAAGAAAGGATTTCCCCCAATTGTTTTTATATTCTGATCTTTAAAATTCTATGAAATAGCTACATTCTCTAAAAAGAATTATAGAATAATATGTTATTTTATTGTACAATTTCTTACATAAACAGTCATTGAAAATGCACTGAAATGTGTATAAAATATAAGGCTGAAATAGTACAAATAAAAGGAAACATTTGAAATAGGAAGGCCATGACATTTACCCCAGGAAACTATGAAGCCTCAAATACTAAGGAAGAAAAAAGGATTAAAGTAAATGAAAATTTATGTAGTTCATAATTAAATGAAAAAAGTGCAGAGGAGCCCTATTTAGAATTTAAACAGCAGGGAAATATTTTCGTTATTTTGTTGTCTTGTTTTTGTTTTTTGTGTGTATGACATTTTATTCAAGCTTTTAAAATGAAATATTTCCCTGTTAGAGGAAAATCTTTATTTCATGCTAAAGATAAAATATGGTGGCCTTAAACTTAGTTCTTCTCTATAGAAATATCTTTAAAAATATTTATGTTTAACAGATAGCAGCAGCAAAAGATTCTAGTCCACATTTTTTCAGGCATAAAAGATATACAAATAGGCAAGCATAAAACATAAAATCTCTTAAAATACCATTGCACTGAGTGGCACATCAGGACAGGGCATGCTAAGTAATCTTTCTAATCAAGAATTCTGATATGAAAATAAACCAAAAACAAATCAAAAATTAACTCTGCATTTGAAGCAATGTTTTAAAAAGTAACTATAAAAATAGTATGAAACCACTATCAGAAAACAGAAGAAGCACTTCAGGACACAGAAATGCAAAAAGATTTTTATACAAGACCCCAAAAGCACAGGAAAAAAAAGCAAAAAAAGAGGTAGTTGTCTCGAAATAAAATGCTTCTGTACAATAAAGAAAATGACAGAATAAAAAGACAACTTATAGAATGGGAGAAAATATTTGTAAACTATACTTTTGATAAGAAGCTAATGTCCAGAATATATAAGGAACTCAAAAAACAACAACAACAAAAAACCCATTAGCATGACTAAAAATTGGACAGTAAAACTAAATAGATATTTTTGTAAAGAAAACATACAAATGGTGAACAGGAATATGTAAAAAAGAAAAAGTGCTCAACATCACTGATTATCAAAGAAATTTAAATAATAACCATGATAATATATCAGCTTCTAATAAGAATGGCTATCATAAAAAAAATAAAACAAAAGATAACAAGTGTTGGTGAGGATGTACATAGTGAGAATAGAGAAAAGAAAACCCTTATACACTATTAGTGAGAATGTAAATTAGTACAGTCATTATGGAGAACAGTATGGAGATTCCACAAACAAATTAAAAATAGAATTGCCATCTGATTTAGAAATTCCTCTACAGTGCTAGGTATCTATCCAAAGGAAATAAAATCAGTATGTTGAGATATCTGCCTGCCCATGTTTATTTCAGCACTATATAAAACAGCAAGAAATAGAAAAAATCTGAGTCCATCAAATGAGGAATGAATAATATAATATATATACACACAATGGAATAATATTTATATATAAGAATCCATACAACAATATAGATGGAACCAAAGATCATTATGTTAAGTAAAACAAGGCAGGAACAGAAAGGCAAGTGCTGCCTGATCTCACTAATGTGTAGAATCTATAAAACTTTACTTCATCGAAGTTAAGAGTTGAGTGCTGGTTCCAAAGGCTGGGGAGAGTGAGAGGGTAGAATGGGAAAAGTTGACCAGTGGGAACTAAGTTATAGTTTAATAGAATAAGAAATTGTGTTGTTCTGTTATGACTGTAGGTAATGATAATATAGTATAGATTTCAAAAGCGAGAAGAAAAGATTTTGGACATTTTCACTACAACAAAAGATAAACATGTGGGACAATAGATATGCTTACTCTAATTTATATATTACACATATATTTTATAATGTATAGCATCAAATCATCATATAGTACCCCATAAATAGGTAAAACTTTTGTTTTTACGGATCATTTAAAAATAAATTTTAAGACAATTTAAGAAGTCATACTATCAAGCAAAGTAGGCTGTGGATTATAAGTATCTTGAACTTCTGTATTATTTGAGAAAGTAGGATGTCATACCCATGTAGCTGTCTGTTAAGTAGGATAGGACACAGTGTCACTGAGAGGGAGCCATCATTCTGTCACATGTCCACCACATCTCAGTACTTTACACATACTGTCTAAAGCGCTATTTATAGCAGTGCTTCACATTTGCATATGAACACACTGAAGTTCAGTAAGTTTAAATATCTTGCCCTAGGAGGATATTTAGTAAATGGTTGGATCAGGTCAAAATCCACTAACTGTAACAACTTGAATGTGTTGTGTGTAACTTAAGTCCAAATTATTATTTTTATTATCTAAATTACAGAGAGGTGTTTCTAAAATATCATGTGTGGAATATAAGTTTGGCGAAGCCAGTTAACATGATTTCAAGAAGGCTCAAGAAATCTTAGCTGTTATTGTCATACATATCATTAGTGTCACCGTTGTTAATAACAGCTGCATTTCCTGAATCCAAACACTAACCCCTTACCCGAGAATCTCTCATCTCATCATCAGGAAGATTCTTATTCACTATTTGGCTCAGCTCAATTGCCTACATTCTCTACATTAACTTTTTGACTCTTCTGAACCTCACAATAAGACAAAAACTATGAATCTTTGCATTTATGTTTCCATCAGTCTTTCTACTTATTTCATTATAATAGCTGTGCACTTTATTTTTATTTATACTCTGGCTCATCTTTTAAATAATCAATTCAACTCTGTAATGGTAGTATGTACTATAGTATCTGGGATTCAGGTAACAATAATAAAATGAGTAAGTCAAATATCATTAATCACACTTATTAATAGTAAATGAGATCCTGTTTTATAAATAAAATCAATATTTGTGCTCATAATAAAAGTAATTAACATCTAACCTGTTAGTTATCAAATATTTGATCAGTGTTTTCATTTAAAAAATACTATTATCATTGCCCTTTCTAAGAAGATACAATATAAACTTGTATAAGGATTAAATCTAAATTTTGGATCAGAAAATGGAGGTTTTAAAATAAGATCCCTATGTATTCTTAACTAAGCTGAATATTCTCACTTATCCTTAGACCCACACCTTCTTAGCATTCATAAAAAGAGGCCACTGCACTGAGTGATCTCCAGGATCTCTCCCAGTTCTAATAGTGTGTGGTGCTTTTGCATTCTGCTAACAAGTAATCTAGTAAAGACCAGTCAAGTACTGAGAGTACAATACTCCAACCTGTGGCTTGTTCCCAAACTAGAGATGTCTTAGCTAGTTGTAGGACTTCAGCTAATATGCATCAAATATGAAAGAAATATTCACAGGTTTGCACCATAAAAAATATTAAGATAACTAGAGATATTACTCATCTCCTTTGAATCCCAGAGGGACATAAGACACGTATTTCATTTTAAGGGTACTTCCAAGAAGAGTCAGACACATGTGCAAGTGGAAATGCAAAGACCAAACTAGTGACAAACAGGTAACTCTGAAAGCTACTGGAAGTGTCAGGAGTGACCTGATACTTTGTTTCCTAACATCACTGACTCCTTCACTGTTTTCATTTTAGGTTATTAAGTTTAGTGATAATTGCCTTAATCTTTACCTTCATTTTTTTCTCTCTTCATGCTGAAGTTTCTTGTCCTCCATTTAATCTAGAAACCTCTGGAATCAACAGAGTTCTTCATTAGGAGTAATTTAAGAGATGGCCTTAATTATTTCAGTAATTCAGGATTAAACTAAATTTGCTGTGACCCCTGCTCCTACGGATTTCAAATCTTGCCGATCCCTAGGTCAGTGATTGTTCCTGTATCTCATGTTATAGATGCCACTAAAAGAAGGATGTAGGTTCAAAATTGAAGGTTTTGTGTAGGTTCAGGGCACGTTTCAAAGATGTTATGTACATTGATGGTTCCTAAATACTTATTGTCAGACTCAAGCAGTGAAAAGTGCAAAAATAGAAATAATCAAATTATTTAGCCATAAGAATTGCATTTTTCAAAGGGTATTTCCATTATGTAGGTTAAAGTGTTTGTCATTTCTTTCACAGAATGATGGCTTTATTAAGTAGTAGCTTATAATGTCCTTATTAGAAATAGTAAAATAATGGGAAACCTGTCAGTCTCACAGGTTGTGTGTGTGTGTGTGTGTTCTTGGCTGTTTTTTTCTTACTTGTTTGAATGAACATGTAACATTGGATATCACTAGTCAAAAACAATAAAATAAGCATTGTCAATTTATAACAAAATCCAACAAAAAATCTCCCTAATCCTGAAACCAAAATTAATTGATCAACCAGTTGGGGTATTGGCATAAAAACAGAGCTTAATATAATTGTGTTGCTTTCGAAAACAGGCTTATTGTCTCAATTTGTTCAAAACATTTTGCACAAATTGCATAGCATTTATGGTAACACTCATGGGCTAAAGATAGAGCTCAGTGGTACAGTGCTTGTCTAGCATGCAGGAGGGCCCTGTCTTCAATCCCCAGTAGTGATGATAGATAGATAGATAGATAGATAGATAGATAGATAGATAGATAGATAGATAGATAGATAGATGATAGATAGATAGATGATAGATAGATAGATAGATAGATAGATAGATAGATAGATAGATATAGGTAGGTAGATAGATAGATAGATACATACATACATATATAGATACATAGATACATAGATGCATAGATAGAATAGTAATTTTAAACCGCTATAAAATTTGGCATAATAGCATTTCTAAGACTTTTTAACAAGGTGACCACCTGGGAGTTATATATGCTAAACTTCTGTCTCTTCCTCTACAGGTAAAGGATGACAATACTTATCTTAGAGATGATAACACTTTTCTTACAGATATAGTACTTTTGTAGTAAGAATTAAATGAAATAATATACAAAAACATGTAGACCTATAATTGTCTTCTAATTTATTTAAGAAATCATATGTATACATAATTAGTAATAAAACTAATTTAAGATCATTGAAGGCAAAGAATATAAACTATTGTATGCACTGCTATATCTCCCGCCATGGTTGGCCATAACTGGTGTTGAGTATTAATTAATTTGAATGATTTTTTTTAAATGTAAAAGCTAAATGAATGAATGAACATATAAAACATGATACAGATCTATAGGAGGAGGGCTTGTTTAGGGTGTCCAGAAAGATTGTACAGATCTTGTTACACAGGATTAAGCCCTTAAATATACTGTAATTGTCAATGAAGACAATGTAGACAAAATATAGATATCTGGGCCACAGTTCACAAATCCTCTAACATCAATTAAAATTAAAACTGTACATCCTGTCTTTACTGGCACTTCCATTTCTAAAATCCCTTTACTGAGTCATCATGAGAGGATCTTAACACACTTCAGAATGAGATCTGGCTCATTCTGTCTTTTTGATTTTGCAATGCTTGACCCAGCACCAAGCTTCAGGAGAGGGCTCATCCCTGAAGAAAATAGCTGTGATGATAATAGAAGGGTTTCTGTCAGGAAATGGAAGAATGCCACATTTTATTCTATCAGTTATACTGTGAGATCTTATAGAAAAACAATACCAGAATCTTAAGAACAATGACATGACATTATACATATAGACTAAATAAATTATTTTCCATCATATACACAGAACCTTGTCTTCTAGCAATTTTTCTGTCCCTATAGTGCTTTGGGAGGCAGAGAATTAGAACATCACTAATCTTATTAAAATTTTGTCTTCTGTCATTCCCTATTTCTTAAATTTTATCATCACTTTTTTGTTTCCTAATCCAGATTTTCTTAGTTTAATAAGAATCCATATGTCAAATTTAGCCAGCAGTGAATTTTATGAAGTTTGAATTATCAACTGTCTAACAAAGTATTTCATAGTCCAAACATTAAATCTAGAGCAGATAGATTTCCACCATTCTGTTGCCTGTTTTCACTTTCACCAGCAACTATATTCTCTGTCTTACAGACACTGCTATTTTTTGACACTAGAGAGTATAGCATAATGGATTTATTCTTTCTGCTCCAGATAAATATTTTCTATCACTGGTATCCTCATTTACCACTTTTGGGGTTTATAACTCGAAGAGGTCCAGATTCTTCAGCATACAGAGAAGATAAAGATAACCTCTACTTCAGAGAAATTTAACATACGAAAATATTTTCTTGAACATAAATTCATAGGTAATTATTTTCTTAACATTAGAATGCATGAATATATTTTATAGCAAGTTCTGTTAGCCTATTGAAAATATTATGTGTTATAAAACTTGATTTGTCCATTCATCAATAACAGACAAAAACTCATGCATAGTATTTAATTTACAGTCAAAATAAATTCTGCGTATATTGTAAAATGAGAGACAGCAATTGCTCCTACTTGGAAAATATTCACTCTTTTTTTCTCCTGCTAATAGACTCTACTCAATATTGGAAAATTTCCATTCATCTTTATTTTATTAAAGAAATTTTACCTTAAAAGAACCAAGATACATATAGAGCACTTCACACTGGTGTACAAGACCAAAATAGCCATTTTCAAAAAAAATAATGAAAATCAGTTATATGTTTCTAAATGAAACCTCACGTCAATGATCATACAGATAAGAAGGTCAAAATGTGTAGAACTTGGCAAAGATTCTTTTGGAGAGAATTATGTGGTGAAAGGTAATCTGGCGTTCCTATCCTCCTTCCTACTCTTCACTCCCACTCGTCTGTCAGTGAGATTTCAATGCGGCCATTTAGAAAGCACAATAAGAGTCTCTGGTAACTAAGACCAGGGGACAATTGTAATTGTCTTCCACAAAATTTAGCTGGTGGTGGGAGGGGGCTGGCTAGTTGCCTAGGAATAAGCGGAAGAGGTCACTGAACTCCAATGTGTGAACATTTTAGATGGTCCGTATATGAGTCTATAGGGAAAACAAGCCAGACTGGAGTCTTCTTGGTTCTTCTGACTATTGTCTAGATTAGTAAACACAAAATACAGAAAAGCAAAATTATAGAAACAACTGGATTTTATGCATAAGCAGTTAGCTGCAGAAGAATGTGTCATTCACATTACGGCAACTATGGGTGAAGTGAGGACCTCCAAGGAACCTTCAAAATCACCTGTGATGGTCAATTGCTGATGTCAACTTGACTACATTAAGGCATATCCAGATAACCGGTAAAATATTATTTCTGGGAGTGTCCTCAAGGGTATTTCCACAAGAGATTAGCATTTGGATCCATAAGCTGAATTTTAAAAATCTGCTTTCACCAAATAGGTGGGCATTGTTCAACCCACTGATACTCTAAGCAGAGCATTTTCTCTCCCTTCTTTATCTGGATAATTCATCTTCTCTTGCCCTCAAACATCTGAACTCCCCTGGTTCTTCAGCCTTAGGACTTCAGGACATCAATGCTCACAGTATGAATTACTTTCAAATTGCTGGTTAGAAGCTAGAGAGTAACACAAAGACTTAAGGTTAAGATAACTAAAAGTTTGGGCACAGCTTGTCTCTTCAACTAGTTAGAGAAAGAATCTGTTCTATGGTATAAAACTAAAGGGAGAAATAAAGATATTATTATTATATTTTACTTGATTTTGTTAATGTCTAAATTTGGTTTTAAGTTCTACAAGCTGCACTGGAAGAATTTCACATGCTCATATGTTGGATATATGTTATTGGGATAGTACAGTGGGAGAAAGGTGGTTTGTTATGAAATACATAAACTAATGACCATTCTTAGAGTGAGGACTGAGAATGGTGTTCAAGTCAAGTGGAAAGAAGAGCATGCAGGGCCAGTGAGATGGCTCAGCGGTATAAGCGCTTGCCTGGCAAGCAGGAGGTCCTGAGTTCAACTCCCGGTACCCACATACGAAAAAAGGGCCAGTGACATCGCTCAGCAACACAGGCGTCTGCTGACGCGCAAGGTCCTGAGTTCAAACCCCAGTACCCACAAAAAAAAAAAAAAAAAGAAAGAAAGAAAAGCATACAAAGGAAGAAGACCAAAGGACACTGAGTCTGACATAGAGTGCTGCCCCAGACTCACACAGAGCCCTGCTAAAAGAATGATGCATATTTAAAATCTACACTACTACTTCAAAGAAAATCCTTCTCAGAGTGATGTCAGCAAGACGACCAAAGAGAAGCCCTTAGTCTTAACACTTGTTCCACCAACAAAAACAGCCAAATCAATGAGTAACAAATATATGTGGGAGTACTAGAAACCCTGTAAAGCACAGAAACTGAGGATGGCCACATAAAAAACAGATGGACACATCTTGCCTCTGCCACCCTATCCCCCAGGTGGAATCAGCTGAAAACCAGGACTTCTTCCTGCAGGGAAAAGGCAAGCAAGAGGACACCAGCAGCCTCCATAGACACCTATACCCTTACAATGAGGACTCTAGCACTCCTCACCAGCACTAAGCCCACCTCAGGGAGCTGCCTGAAATCTATACAGCACAGCTATATAGAAAAGGAGCCAAAATTAATCTCTGCTCCCATGGCCCATGCAACTACTACATTGTGCCGCCCAAGAACCGGAGCCACTTCTAGAGTGTGTCCTGCTCTAGAGGTGACTGGCCATAGCCTCCTTTCATCCCTGAGGCTTTGCCTGGTGGCCCACCATTCCCAAGCCCCAGAGGACCAAAACGACATGAGAGGTTCCATCTCCTGCCTGTTGCAGCTGCTCCCTGCCACTCAGGGCCTGGGAGGAAGCAGTACACTGCCTCCTGGGAAAGTAGTGCCTTGACCACCCAGAGCAGCCATGTCCCACTGTGCCTGAAGTGGCACCCTGCTTCCAGAGAATCAGGTCTATGCTGACCAGAGCAGCTACTCCCTACCAGACTGCATGACATGGGAAGCAGAGCATTGGCTGAGCTAAGATGCCCACCCTAAGTCAAAATAACTATTTTCTCCCGCTTCCCTGGAACTGCATTAGCGTCCCTAGAAATCTCTAGTCTGAGCTGCTGAGACATGCTCTTGCTGGAGAATAGTGATAACTCTGTTGTTCTTTGCACACCAGAGTCAAAAGACCATTCCAGAGTCTTCTTTACCATTACTCATGACCTCAGAGAGCCTGGCAGACTTCTGAGTCCCACCATGTTAGGGTCCAGGATCACCACTACGTGGTGCTTCATCCCTGGAGACCGATTTGCCATTGTGCCCTGTTGGCTTGGTCCACAAGTTTCAGCTATATTCTGCTCCAGGCCAGTGCTGTGGCTTTTCCCTAGGGAAAAGCCAGATACAGCCTGGCCTACTGAGCCTGAGCTGCTGTGGGTGCCTCAGATTCCCAGCTCTGGAGGTCATCTGCTTCCAGCTCTGCTGCACAGGATGAGCTCGCATCCCAAGACACAATTATAAAATTCACTGGCAAGGGCAAATAGAGTCAAATCTAGAATACTCCAATATTGTTATGGTGCTCAGTAAATTGAAAAGAATACAAATGAATGAAAAAATATCCCATGCTTATGGGTCAGAAGAGTAAATATTCTTTAAATGTCCATATAACCTAAAATAATGTATAGATTCAATGCAATGCAATGGTATACTTCACAGAATCAGAAAAAAATTCTAAAATTTATCTGGACCCACAAAAGACCCATAATAGCCAAAGTACTTCTGAAGAGGAAAAATGTCAGAGCCGACACACTTCCTGATTTTAAATTATATTATAAGCTGCCTTAATCAAAACAATGTGATACTGGCATAAAAACACACACAGAGCAGTGAAACAGAAGAGAGCCAAGAAAATCCAAGCATATATGGTCGACTAATTTTTAACAGCAGCACCAAACGGATATATTGGGGGGGAAAGTCTCTTTAATAAATGATACTAGAAAAACCAGATCTCTGTATGCAAATGAAAGCAATTGGACTAATTTCTTATACCAAATGCAAAACTCTACTCAAAATGGATAAAAGAACTAAACATAAGATCTTAAACCATAAAACTTCTAGAAAAAAATAGAGGGGCATATGATAGTTGAGATTATTTTGGGCAATACTTTGTTACATCTCACACCAAATGCTCAGGCTACAAATACAAAAATAAACAAAGGGGGTAACATTAAATTAAAAAGCTTCTGCACAAAAGGAAACAATCAACAAAATGAAAGAGCAACCTACATATTGAGAGAAAATATTTTATAATGTTAAATCAGGAAAAGGGTTAATATCCAATATGTGTAGGGAATTCATATAAGTAAATAACAAGAAAATATATAACCTCTTTTTTAAAAGTGAAGTACTTGAATAGCATTTCTCCAAGAAGGATGTAAAAATGCCAACATGTGCATGAAAAAGCTGTTCAACATCACTAATCATCAGGGAAATGGAAATCGAAACTATTATTAGATACCTAACCTCACACGGCTTGAGTGACTATTATCAAAAAATAAGAGGAGCTGAACACAGTGGTGCATGCCTTTAATCCCAGCTACTCAGGAGTCAGAGGCAGGAGGATCACAAGTTCATAGCCAGCCTGAGCAACTTAGACAGACCCTGTCTCAAAATTTAAAAACAAAACAAACAAAAGTTAAGAAGGGGCTGGGAAAAATGTGACTCAGTGGTAGAATGCTCCTGAGTTTGATCCCCAGAATGGCGGCAGGGAGGGGTTTGACATAGGTGCAAATGAAAAGGAATTCTGGTACACTATTAGGAATGTAGATTGGTGTAGACATTATGGAAAATAATATGAAAGTTCTAAAGGAATGAAAAATAGAACTATCACGTGACTGTGCAATCCCACCTCTGGGCACACGTCCAAAGGGAGTGAAAGTCATCACCTCATAAAAAGTTCTGCATGTATGGGTTCATTGCAGCATTATTCATAATAGCCAAGAAATGGAAAAAATCTAAGTGGTCCATCACTGGCCAAATGGACAAAAAAAAAATAGTATATGTACATGACAGAATATTATTCTGCCTTAAAAAAAAGATTCTGCTTTTTGCCCCAACATGTGTAGACTGGAGGACAGTATTCTAAGTGAAAAATCCAGACGCAGAAAGAAAAATATTGTGTTTGTGATTTATATAGAATATTTAGGTCAAATATATAGGAGAGAGGAAATGAAATAATGGTTATTAGGGTCAAGATGTAAGGAGGAAATAAGGAGATGGAGGTTAAAGGATTCAAAGTAGCAAGTATGTAGTATAAAAAGGCTGAAAATTTAATGCACAACCTGAGGACTATAGTTAGTAATATATTACATTTAGGATTTTTGTTAAATGAGATTATAGATGCTCTTACCCAAGGAGGTAAAATAAGTACCTGTGGGGTGATGGATCATATGTTCATTGTAGCAACCATTTTATTCTGTATAGTATATATCTTATAATATCATGTTGTATGTTTTAAATGTACAAAATAAAATTTAGTTTTTTGGTTTTTGTTTTTGTTACAGTTGTTTTACAGTGCTGGTTATTGAACCAAGGCCTCATACATGCTAGACAAGCCCTCTACCACTGAGCAGCTCATTATTATTAAGTTTCCCAGGCTAGACTCAAATTTGTAATCCTCCTGCCTCAGCTTCTCATGTACATGGGATTACTTATGAGGGCTGCCATGCCTAGAAAAGTTTAAAAAAAATCTCTATTCAAAGTGATACTTCTAATTCAAGTACACTTTTCAATTTTTCTTATATACTGATGTGGAAAAAAAGATCTAGTTAATAACTCAAAAGAAATGGTTTAAGTCCTAATTTTCCACTTATGAGATGTGTGAACTTGGACTAATCACATAGTTTATATAGGTCCCTATTTTTTTCTTCTGTAAAATGGGGTTTAGGAATAGACAGATCTGATCACTACATACCAAATACTGAGGGTGTCAATTGACTTCTGGGGGTATTTCCCTACAGGAAAAAATATTCTATCATATTCCTTAAGAGAAAAACACTTTTGGACAAATACTCTTAGGTTGTTGGCCCCCTGAGTAGAACAACTTTCTTGGAAAGAGGTTGGGGAAGAATCATTCATAGGGCTGTCTCTACTGTGTTTGTGATTTTTTTGTTTAGTTTGTTTTTTCTCACTTTCTCTCTGTCTTTCTCTCTAAGGAAGAAGATGGGTTTTCAGGGAAATGTTTAGGAGTAGGGAAGTAGGAATAGCAAGCCCTTTAAATGATCAAGCCCAATCCCCTTGTCTAGTTTTGTTAGTTTGAATTTCTCTGGAAGGGAGAAGGAATAAGTGACAACCCACAGCATAAACACAAAAGTGGGCAGACACTGCTGGCAAAAGCTACTCTTAATCCAAACAGCAAGATTGAAAATGAAATACGCTCCACACTATGGCACACGTAATAGATTCATGTGCCACCACATCCTTTCAAAAACACAAATTTATTGAGTGATTCTCCCACAGAAAATCAACGTGCAGAGATGCTTAAAATCTTTCAATAAGCTTTAATTAATGCTATGGAACACAGTCTCAGAAATGCCCAGATATCTGAAAGGAAAAACTAAATTCAAAGAGAAAATACATAATAACCATTGAAATATGCTCATGATTCCAAAGAATTACTGTGAGGATTTTCTGTATCTTGAAGAGATTTATAGTTACTCTTCATTGGAAGTTTGCAAGCAAACAAAGAAACACTATATTTCATTATTATTTAGCACTGACCAAAACTCGATAAATCTCACTTTAAAGATGATATCATCTATAGTTTGACACAAAGGGCTCCAAATCCTGCATTGTTGTACTTTTACTTGTTTAGTGGGCACCAACCTCTTCCCGGGAGTCAACTTTCCCCCTCACTAGGGTGCTGCAGACCAGGAGATGGACCGCTGGGAGTCATAAACCAAGCCTCTCCGAGTCAGAGTGATTTGGAAGTGATGCTCTATATCAGCTTCTAATTTTTCCAGGAATTGAACTCAGGACCTTGCGCTTGCCAGGCAGGTGCTGTGCCGCTGAGCTATATCCCCGGCCCTCCTATATATCAGCTCTTGATGTCAGGGAGGACTGATAAAGCAGCGGAAAGCTCCTGATGAAGCACAGCCCAGTTGCAGGAGATTGTTACGGCAATAATCACCCGAACAAACCATAAATTTTGAACTCAGAATTAGGAATGGCCTGTAAACATCAAATAATGGGTGTCTAAATTGAAAATGAAACTATCTGTTGCCTGTAATATTTCTTGCAGTGTGTCTTCGAGGGCCAGTAACATTAGAGACAACCATGATCCTTTTCAATGTCTGTTATTAGAAAGCTCAGATTAACTCCTCCTTTCATCAAACACAGGGAAATGGAGCTAAATGAACTAGCTAGAGATCACACAGTATAAAACACAAATTTAACAATATGCAGCAAGAACATTACAGTTCAAAAAATACAGAATAACACAAGTATTGCACTTGAAAAACTGCACTAGCTAGCCATGAAGGAAGAAGCCCAAAAATTTTCATGGGGCACTTGTTCACACTCACCTAAAGAAAACAAAACAAAACATGACTTTTTTGCACCTGCCTGGAGGGAAGGGGTGTCAGATAATTCTGTGTGAATGTAGATTATGGAACCATTTTAAAGACAACAATTGGGGGTCCAGGTTAATTGCAGATAATTCCTTATAGGAATTTCTAGGTATTTTATTAAATAGGCAAGAATCATACATGATACACATTTTTAATTTAGATAGATTATTTGCAAATAATGGGTTACAAGTGCATGAAAAAGTATTGTTTCTTCCACCATTTCATGTAATACCTTGTTTATTCATGTTTATTAGACTTTTGTTCTTATGAAAAGAAAATAAACCAAGATTTATGTATTAACGGTATCTAAATTCATGAAAAGTTTCCATGAACACTCACTATCACACCTGCTAAATCAGTGTAAACATACACTCCAATGAACTAAGGTCTTGCTTTTCTTATAAAGATCTGTACAAGGAGATATTGATTCCTGGGAGTTCTTCACACTGCACTTAAGTAGATCTTTACCATGTAAGTATTGTATATGAAGCAGTTAAACAGTAGAGTGGGGTGGGGTAGAAGCAGTGATATTCAGAAGCAACAATGCCTGAGCTCCATCACTCCTCCAGCATGGGTAGGGGACCCTAGCTAATGGCAACAGGGCAGGATACCTTTGCTATCACTATGAAAGTAACTCCATATTTAAGTATTTAGTGTGGAGATAAGGGCAGGATGCTGAATTTTTGAGTGATTGCTTCTGGAGAGGGGGAGAAAAAGATAGTAAACTGATACAGAGTGATTGCAAACCATAACTGGGGACTCTATAAACACTGTGCATCAATTAGCAGATATCTTTACCCAGGAGAATGTTCCCTATCTCCAACCCCATCCCTCTACAGACTGAAAATGCTCAAGCTAATGAGAAAGGAAGCTAACAGAGAAAAACATCATCTATGAATTAACAAGAAAAGACAGCATTTATGCAACGTATATAGGAAAGAAGTAGAAGCTAAATAATACTAATACTATATACAAAAATAATAACAAATGTTAATGGTTTACTTATATGCTAAGCACTGGACCAAGTACTCTATAAAAGTTATTTTACTGAACACTCTCAACAGCCCTACTAATTACTAGCAATGCATATAGACTCTTGGAATTACCTACTAGTTACTGTTTGGGCATTAGGAAACTGAAGATCAGAAGAGCAAACTGTGTTTTGCATGAACACAAACCTATTCAAAGAGAAGAACAGGCTTAGTACCTAGATGTGTCTGACCCTTGGGGTCTTAATTGCTATGTTACCTCACTCTTTGGTTCTAAAAATGCACCTTAAGTAATTCAGTTAGCAGATATTAACAAAAAAGGCCCTATGTAAAAATTTCAAAAAAACATCCCAGCAAAAAACAAGCAGTAGAATCTGGTCCAGAATATAATTTCTTTGTATCTTTGGTTTTTTGAGACAGGGTCTCATTTTGTAGTGCAGGCTGGCCTTGAACTCACTGCGACCCTCTTGCTTCTGCCTCCTGGGTGCTGGGATTATAGATGTGCACCACCATGCCCGGCTTTTCTTTGTATCTTTGGTACAGAGGAATTTTAATTTTACATCTGAGAATCAATAGAAAATTTATTTATCCTGTGGTAATTAATAAATAGTAAAGTGTATATTATTCTCATTTTAGTATGAGAATATTGCTTATTGCTAATCAAATGCTTTTTTGTCCTAACAAAGTTTGATCCAAAGAACATCTTCATGTTCAAAATCGAACTAATAATATTCCTATCCATACTTAGATCTCTTTACCACCAGCCATGAAAGGCCACAGGCAGAAATCCAAAAGCTGCCCCACCTTCTCCTCCCTCCCATCACTCATTCCTACCACTTCATCAAAACCTTCATTCATAGTACTACAACACATTTAATTATCTTCATCACCACTATCTTAATCCTTTATTGCCTGGACTATTGTCATCATCCTCTAATTCGTCTCCCTATAAATTTTTACCTTCCCAGTCTCCTAGGCAATGCACTCACTTGCCAGTCCACAGCCAGTGTAATCTTAAAATAAATAAATGATAAAATTTTATTTTCATGTTTTGGCCCTCACTTTAAAAATCATCAATGGTTTCCCTCTGCAGGTTTTTAAGCAGAGATCCAAATCTTTACTACACCCTCAAATCCCTGCCTGATTTGACCCCTGCCTAAGCATCTCTCCAGCTCTATCTCAGGTGTCCACTTTTCTTTACTTTTTGTGTTCCAACAAGTATGGCTTCCCAGATACTTAAGCACGCCATTGCCTCCCTCTCCACAGAGCTCTGTCCATGTTGATTCCTCAACTTAGAACTCTGTTTCTACTCTCACCTCTTATATTCTTATTCTGGTTATTTCCTACTTATCCTTCCCATTTCAGTTCCGATGTTCCTCTGCCAGGAAGACTTTCAAGACTCTCATAGCACCTATCATGTTTATGACAGCTTGTCATGATAATTTCATTTTTATAATTAATTTTTTAATGTACATCTCCCCCATTACATCTACTGGAAGTGACAGGAGGGCAGAGGCTGATTCTGGTTTTATTCACTGCTTTCTTTGCAGCACTAAGCATATACCTAATACTTATAACTTTTATAATTATGTATTGAATAGGTTATGAATTAATTACATATTGTATAAGGATAATAGATATTTTATAAGGAAACTGGGATTAAATGCGCATTATTATAATCAAGGCTTTGTTGTCCGACAAGCAGTCTGTGAAATGTATTATATTACCAAGGCATCTTTCTGTATGGGTGAGTTACATATGATACTCATCTACCACAACCTGGTACTTGTTTAACTTGTACAACTGAAAACTATACAGAATTTTATTGAGAAGATAACAACAAATGTATGATAAAATAATTCTATAGGAGTATTTTCTGAAATAATTTTTGATACTGGTAAAATTACATTCATAAATTGTAAGTTGTAAAAACACATTTACCCCTAAAATTTGTTTTGACAGATGCATATATGACTTTAATATGCCACATGCAGATAAAAATATCTTATTTTCTAAAAACAATATAATCTCTTTTAACATTTAGCTTGTCAGGGTATTCTTATTTTCTGAAAATCGCTAATCTACATTTGGTCTGCTCCTGAAATTTAAAAAGGTACCTGAAATCAACAATTGATTATAAGAATACATATTGTCATGATGCCTGCTATGTTTCATGATGTCCAGTTTGGGACCCAGTGCTAATAATGTAGAAAAAGCAAAATCTTGATTTTTACATGCTCCCAGAGCATTATTTCTCTATCACACAGAAAAGTCTCCTGGCAGTCTTGTTTAAATGTACACTTTCTTTAGGTCTAGGTGGTGCCTGAAAGCCTGTGTTACTAACAAGCTTCTACTAACGAGCTTCCAGATGACACTGATAGAACAGGCCTATGGACCACACTTTGCATACATACCGAACAAATGGAATATTCCTATCTAAATCCTATATGATTCAGATACCCAGCATTTTCTTTTCTTCTTTTGGCTCGAATTCTTGCATACAAACCATACACAATCTACTTAATGCTATGAATGCCAAAAATCAAAAGCCAGTTATTACTTGGCAACATATATAAACTTTCTGTTTGAAAAATACCAAAATCTATGCTGGAGTGATAACTGGAATACTAGTCAAAAACATGGAAGATATTATCAGGAAGAATTGTGGTATTCAAGAACAAATTCCTAATCACTGTCTGGTCATCTAAGCACAGGCAACACTTTGCCTAAAAGCCATTCTATTTGGTAATTGTCTTTTCTAGAACTTCACAGGAGAGCTGAAGCATTTTCAACTATGGCTTTTCACTGGCCAACAGAATATGGGAGATGAAAGAATCTTAGTAAACATGTATGGAAATTATTTTACATCACCATCATGGAAACTAATTCAGAAGTTCTCTAAAATTAGATAGCTGGTTAATGATAAAGCTGATATGACAATCAGGTTTACAGTCTACCAGTGTTAGCTATCAAATGATGATCCATCAGATACAGTATTTTATATACTGAAATTTCTACCATGAAGCTGGGCTTATAGGGAATTTTTACTTTCACTTGTATAAATAATCATTACCTAATTGCCAGGTATCTTTTGTACCAAGAAATGTGCTATTAACTGTATATATATATTTTATCTAGTTTAGGAGACTATGTGAGGTAAATTATTATTAGTTACATTTTATAGAAAAGGAAGTTGACTCAAATACATTACATTTTCATGCGTGTTATAGTTAATCTTTTTTATACTATACAGTATACTATATACAACATACTTTAAATGTTTATAAGTATTTTCAAAATTTCTTGTTATAACATCATTGGTATGTGGGCTATTATTTATCTCTCTATTAAATCAGCTCATGACATCTGCTTTGTTGATATATCAGTACAGTAACATTTCTGCAACAACACACAAAAAAACTTCTATTTATTCCCTGTATTGTGATCACATCCCTGACATTTCCCCCTACTGTACTTATATCAAGCTTGTATCTTTTATAAGACATTAGCCACAAATACAGTAATACACAAGCAAATATGGAATTTTGAGTCATTAATGATCAAGCTGTCCCACTCACCTTCTGCTGAGGCTTCCATTTAACTGCAGACCTGTATGTTTTAATATTAAACAGTTACAACCAAATTACTAAGGCAGAAATAGATTCTGGTTAAAGCAGAACTGGGCTTGGTTTAGGACCCAGAGGTAACATGGGAAATTAATTTTAAAAATGTAGGAAGACCCTACCAAACTCCAGTCAACAGCTTCAAGTTTAGGCGTTGAAGAACAACCATCCTATACTTGAAGAAGTTAGGAAATGTCCGTCATATTAACACACATTTAATACATAGTAGTATGAAAGACCAAGTACATATTAACAAATGAACAAGTGAATGACACCCCAGCTGTACCTAACAGGACAAAAGCATCTGTGACGCTGACCTCAGCAGGATGATCCATCCTGTGATGCCAACACAAAGCCAATGTTGTATTTTCAGACATGTAGGTTTCTTATATTACTATTACTTATATCTCCATGAATTAAATGTATAATAAAGTTTAAAAGTACTTAATCTTATTAAGTTATCACATATTATTCATCTCATGGTTTTCCATAAAATACCCATGAAAACACATGAAAAAAAGTTGAAAATTAATAACAGCATTTATAACTAATATTATAACTATATCTCGCCATGAATGAATGTTTAGGTTTACTGGTTGACATTACTTAGGATATAGTGAGCTTTTAAAAGTTAGCTGATTTAAAATTTGTTAAAAGAAAGATACTAGGCAAATGATAGTACGGATGATATTTAGATATAAAAGCAATTGTAAAAATAGTATAAGAATGAAGGGACTTGGGTAAACTCTGTAGTTCATTACTGATTCAGTTCTTTTAAGTAGGTGAAGGATTGTCTCACTCAATTCAGAACAAACAGGAGCTCTTTCTACATCTACTTTGAGATCCAACATCCTAGAAAACACTGGGCAAAACCAGGAAGGACTTGGAGATAGTGCACTGAATTCTAGGGCTTAAGGTCCAGACAGTTAAATTTCATTAAGTGGGATGGTAGTAAGATACTAGTGTCAATATATGGTGAATATGGCAGTCTTTCACCAAATACACTATCTATTCAAAGTCTCCAAAAGCCATAAAACATAAGAATGTAATATTTTAGACCCACTGTGCTATAAGAACAAAACAAATGGAATTAGGAAGAACTTGCAAATATTTTATCTCCTACTGAAAAGCAATGGCAAGAAGTTAATTTGTTGACCACCAGCATTCCTCAGGTGATTTTGTTTTTCTGGGCTATATAAATGAAAACCTCCTAAAGAACTAAAATTATTCTATGAAGCTTATGCATGAGTCTATCATCCATTGATAGATCTGAAAGGGGATTCAGCAAGCTTACAACTAAATGGAGTATAATTAAAAGGTTATATATTCAATGTTTCATGGTAAACACCAAGACAGGATAAACAGTTGCTTGTTCATAGAGGAGAAAGGAAAAAAATAAAAGGATTAAAAATTATAAATGAGTCCTAAATCAAGCTCTGACAGCAGTGAAGTGACCTGCCAGGGATTTTACTCAGGTTCAGAACAAACCCAATGTTTATATAAGAGAAATTAAAATAATTCAGAGATTGTATATATACAATCCACAGTGAATGTCTTACATTATAAAATAAATAAGCGTGTAAAAGAGAAGGACTAAATGACTGATAAGAACTGAAATAGTCCACAGAGACAGACACAAGAGATTTTTCAGATAATGAAGTTAACAAACAGTTCAAAAAAGCTACGTTAATACTTCAGTGACAAAGCATGAAAATGGATAAATTTTTAGTATATTTACTCAAACGGCTACTGCTCAATAATTTAAAGTTTTGACTATTAATGTAGATGCTAACGTGGAAGGACTTCGAAAATATTTTTCTGAATGAAAGAAGACACACACATTTGTATGAAGCTTTAAACTGGACAAAATTAATTTATGGTAAAAGAAATCTGACCAATGCTTGCCTGAGAGTGTGGCCTATAGATTTTTCTGTACAGAGGCTCAGTGTATTTACTGGTGTATAGGAAATATTTTATGTTATTAGGGGTATTAGTTACATCAGAGTATATATTTTTAAAAACATAGCAAATTGTATCATTTTAAATCTCTACATTTAGTTTAAATTTATATTTTAAAAAATTGGACAAGTTGTATTCATTTGTTTATTGTTATAATACATAAGTCATTTTTTCCCAGGAAAGGCCACTATTAATTCATTTTGGTTTTGTTCTGGCTCTGAGATTTTTTTCTTACCTCTAATGCATGTTTTACAATCTACTAACATCAACTACTTACTTCAACTATGTATTCCCCAAACACTTTTACATATGAATTCTGTCTGCTTTGAATTTCCTTTCTATCCCTTTGAACTACAGAATTCTCACTTGGAATTTTTGAGGATCTATGTTCACTTCCTTTCCAAAGCCTTTTCTTCTCTCCTTGGCAAAGGGAATAACTCATAACTGCACCTTATATCAACATTTATTACTGTGCATTATACATCTAGAGAATTTGTTTATCTCTCTCACCATATATAGTAAGTACTAGAGGAAAGACCATAGCTATAGCACCTATTATCTAGTACCAATTGCAACAACCTGAACCATATATTGACTAGATATTTTGTGCCAGGCACATAGGCAAACACCTTGAATCTCAGTTAATCTTCAGTTATAATCTCCATTTTTCCAGATGATCAGATGAAGCATAGAGAAGCTGTGTTGCCATCAATAGTCACAAAGCTCACCTACTGAATATAGTTAATTTTGAACTTTCACTCAAGTGTCTATATTCCAAAATCCATGCTCCTAATCATTAACTAGAATTAATTGCCTACTTGATTATCCACTAAAAAACCATAGGCATTAAATGATGACTGCCTTGAAAAAGCCAGAAATACTGTACTTTTCTTATGACACTGATGAATAACTAAAGCCAGTTGAAATCTAACATGCCAGAGAATATGTATTATTTTTCTTTCTCATCTTTTGCCACACATATTTGTGAAAAGTTTCAACAAAAGTGTGTTCCTTGACTTGTACTAGGCATCTGAGTTAATGTTTTTTAATATGTATTCTATACTGAAATTGGCTCTGTACATGGCAAGTGTGTGTGTGTGTGTGTGTGTGTGTGTGTGTGTGTGTGTGTGTTTCACTCAAAGAAAATGGAAAGAATATATTATATTTTCTTAAACTGCCTTCCAAAATATTTAAACTCTGACAATGCAAGAAATTCCTGGTATCTGCTTCCAGGAAGATTACTTTTGAATTTTATTTTGTTTTGCTGTTTATTAAATCATTGGGCTTTGTGACACTGGCCCTGGGCTCTAGATGCCCTAACACCTCATTAGTGAACTGCAGGAAAATCCCCAGCCTCTCATCTGTATCCTCAGTCAGTGTCAGTTCTGGCAGAACTCTGTGCTCCACTCTCCCAATAATGAGAATAAAACCTCTCTCCTGAACCCCACATGGCCTTTAGTTGCCTTTTTACATTCACAGCATAAGCTTTATTTTACTTTTGTATACAATCTGTGAGAAGACAGGTGAAAAGAATAATTACTTTCATAACATATTAGAGGGAAGAAGCCACTATTTTTTCCAAAGGGACACTAGATTATTGTTTAAAAAATCTGATTCAACTTTGCTAATTCACATGTACTTAGGAATCTCCATTTCTTCTGTTTTCCATCATATTAGAGTAAAGGTTCTCGAAGTAGGTATTGATGTTTTTCTGGATTTCCACAGGATCCATTGTGATTTCACCCTTTTTATTCCTAATTGCATGAATTGCAGTCTTTCCTTTTTTTGGATTAGGTTGGCTAAGGGTTTATCAATTTTATTTATAGTTAGTTTCAAAGTTTTATTACATAGTTTCAAAGAACTAACTGTTCTATATATTGTTTCTTTATATTGTTTTCTTAGTCTCCATTACATTAATTTCTGGTCTAATCTTTATAATTTCCTCCTTCATACAAGCTTCGGGCTTCACTTGTTCTTCTTTTTCTAGAAGTCCGAGGTTTAATATTAGGTTATTTGAGCTCATTCTGTTTTCCTGATATGAGAATTCACCACTATAAATTTTCCTCTCAGGACTGCTTTCCTTGCATCCCATAAGTACTGGTATGCTATATCAGCATTATCACTTAATTGTAGATGCTGTTTAATTTCTTCTTTAATTTCATCTGTGACCCATTGGTTGTTCAGTGGGGTGTTATTTAATTTTCATATGTTTATGAAAATTTGATTCCTTTTGTCATTGATTTCCAATTTCATTGAACTGTGGTCAGATAATATTCATGAGATGATTTCAGTTCCTTTGCATTTACTTAAGCATGTTCTATGGGGCTAGTATGTGGTCTATTTTAGAGAAATGTCCCATGCTCAGCTGAGAAAACTGTGTATTCTGATGTGAGATGGAACACTCTGCAGACATCTACTAAGTCCATTTGTTAACAGGTTTCATTCAGTTCTGATATCTTTGTTGATTTTTTGTCTGGTTGAGCTATCTATTTGTGACAATGGGATATTAAGGTATCTAATTCCAATTGTGTTAGAGCTTATCTGATTTTTTATGTCCATTAATATTTGTTGTTTATAGTTGGGTGCATTGGAATTTGTTGCATGTATATTTATGATTGTTATCTCTTTTTCTTGGAGTTATCATTTAACAAGTATGTAGTGACCTTCTTTATCTCTTTTCATCAGTCTTTGCTTGAAGTTCACATTATCTGCAAATAGAATAACTACCCCTGCTTTTTCTGGGTTCCTGTCCATGGAGTATTGTATTCCATCCTTTGATTTTTAGTCTATGAATTTCTTTTTGAGTTTAATGTGTTTCTTATATGTAGCATATTGTTGGATCTTGTTTCTTGATTCATTCTGCCAGTCTGTTTCTTTTGATTGGTGATTTGAGATGATTTACATTGATGGTTATAACTGGTATATATTGGCTTATCCTTGTCATATTATTTTCCTGCTCCTGGTTCTCTGTCTTTTGCCTCTATTTAATTGCTTGTCTTGCCTGATGGCTTCTTTCTATTGGTGTTCTTGGAATTGAGGTATTTGTTATCTCCTTCAAGAATATCAGAAGATATAAAATTTCTGAATAACTGAGTATCAGTCAATGAAATTAAAAATGTAATGAACTTATCTACAAGGAAAGGCCTAGGACCTCATGCATTCACTGCTGAATTCTACAAGAAATTTATAGAAGGTCTACTGCCATTACACCTCAAACTCTTTAAAGAAATTGAAAGGGAAGCAATTTTCCCAAAGTCATTCCTGGAAGCAAGTATTACCCTAATACCAAAACCAGAGAAGGACCCAACCAAGAAATAGAACTACAGGCCACTCTCCCTAATGAAAATAGAAGCAAAATTCCTCAGTAAGATACTAGCAAACAGAATGCAGCAAATCATCGGGAAGATTATACACCATGACCAAGTAGGATACATCCCAGGGATGCAGGGATGGTTCAACATATACAAATCATAAATGTAATATACCATATCAACAGAGCCAAAGCCAAAAATCACATGATCATATCAATAGATGCAGAAAAGCATTTGACAAAGTCCAACACCCATTCATAATAATAAAAAAAAACCTACAAAGAATTGGAATAGATGGTCTTTATCTCAATCTGACAAAAGCCATCTATGATAACCAATAGCCAACATCATACTAAATAGTCAAAAACTGAAAGTTTTCACTCTAAAATCAGGAAATAGACAAGGATGTCTACTATCACCACTCCTATTCAATATATTTCTGGAAATATTAGCCAGACCCAATTATACAAGAGAAAGAAATAAAAGGATTAAAGATAGGAAAGGAAGAAGTTAAACTATCATTATTTGCAGACTCTACATAGAAGACCCCAAAAACTCCACCAAAAGACTTCTAAATTTAATAAACAAATTTAGTTGTGTAGCTGGATACAAAGTCAATACTCAAAAATCAATAGCATTCCTATAGACATAAACAAACTCAATGAGACAGAAATTAAGGAAACAACACCTTTCACAACAGCATCCAAAAGAAAATGAAATACTTAGGAATCAATTTAACAAAGAAAGCAAAAAAATCTATACACTGAAAATTATAGTAGTCTGAAAAATGAGATCAAGGAGGACATCAGAAAATGGAAAGACATCCCTTGCTTTTGGGTAGGAAGAACCAACATAGTGAAAACAGCCATACTCGCAAAATTGTTATACAGATTTAATGTAATTTCAATCAAAATACCATTAGCATACCTCAGAGGACTAGACAAAACATTCCTAAAATTCATTTGGAAGCAGAAGAGACCTATAAGACAAAAACATTTCTGGGCCCAAAAGGCAAGGCGGGGGCATCACAATCCCTGACATGAATTTATACTACAGAGCTACTGTACTGATAAAAACAGCATGGTACTGGGCAAAAAAAAAAAAAAAAAAAAAAAAACCTGAGATCAATGGAACACATTAGAAGATGCAGAAACAACTCCAAACACACTCAGCTACCTTACCTTTGACAAAGTGGCCAAACACTTTCACTGGAAGAAAGCCTCTTTAATAAATGGTGCTGGAAAAAGTGGCTTTCCACATGCCAAAGACTAAAACTAGACCCATGTCTATCACCATGAATTAAACTAAAATCAAAATGAATCAAAGATATAAATATTAAAACAGAAACCATAAATCTTCTAGAAGATAAAATATGTAGAACCCTTGAAGTCATAAGTATATGCAAAGTCTTCATAAACAAAACCCCAATTACATGGGAAATACTACAAAGAATCAACAGCTGGGATCTGATCTTATTAAAAAGCTTTTTCACATCAAAAAAAATAAATAAATAACCAACAGAGTGAAAAGACAATGCATAGACTGAGAAAAAAGTTTAACCAGCTGTTCCTCAGACATAGGACTAATATCTACAACATATAAATAACTCAAAATAATCAGACTCCCCCAAATTTAAAGACCCAATCCAAAAATGGGCATCTGAGATGAATATACACTTCTTAGATGAAGAAGTATAAAGGGCAAAAAAATCCACCAAAAAACAAAAAACAAAATAATGTACAACACCACTGGTCATTCTAGACATGCAAATTAAAACAACACTAAGCTTACATCTCACTCCAGAAAGAATGGCTATTATCAAAAAATCAACCAATAACAAATGCTGGCAGGGCTGTGGGGAAAAAGGAACCCTTCTCCACTGTTGGTGGGAGTGTAGACTGGTGCAACCACTGTGGAAATCAGTGTGGAGTTTCCTAAAAAAAACTAGGACTAGCGGTCCCATTTGACCCAACAATTCCCCTTCTTGGTATCTTCTCAAAAGAATTAAAAGCATTATACCACAGTGATATATGCACACCCATGTTTATAGCAACTATTCCCCTTCTTGGTATCTTCTCAAAAGAATTAAAAGCATTATACCACAGTGACATATGTACACTCATGTTTATAGCAGTACAGTTTATAATAGCTAAATCTTGGAAACAACTCAAATCCTACCAAGTGATGAATGTGTAAGACAGATGTGTTTTTTTAATACAATGGAATACTACTCAGCCATAAAGAAAGATAAACTTGCAAAATTTATAGCTAAATGGATGGACCTCGAGACCATACTTTTAAGTGAAATAAATCAGACAAATGTGTAAATATCACATTGTTTCTCTGGTGTGAGAAACTGAAAGTATAAATAAGGACCAAAATATATAATACATATCATGAAATAGGAAGAAATTGATCAAAAGGAAAGGTAAACCAGGGAGGCGGGAGGAAGGAAGGGGAAAGAAAAAAAAATGATTAGAAAAGGGGGATACAATGGAAACAAAGCCTTGTAAATAACGAGGGGAAGAGGGGTTGAAGGGAGGGAAAGGGAATGGGAAAAAAAATGAATCAGATATATCATGTACAGGTACAATTTCTGTATGATAAATGTAAACATTATGTATATCTAAACTGTACCAATAAACTTAAAATAAGAAAAAAATCTGTATAGCTCTTCACAGTTATAATCAGACCTAATCCTGTTGTGTCATGGCTTTTATTAAAATGCAATTTTAAAAGATTTAGAAATCTACCATACTTATCTTTTCTGTAGAAAAGAATTAAAAGAACATGCCTGAGAATGCTATTTATTATAGCTTGCATTTATATGTCCCCTCAAAGCCTCATGGGGTCATCAGTGGGGTTTTCTGGAAGTGGCTGGATCTAGGGTGTGAGATGCTGGGGTCAAGGATGTGATATTGGGATTAATTCACAGTGTGATGCTAGGATTAAAAGTGCAAGTGCTGCCTGCCCTTAGGGCGATAGCCCGGGTGAAATACAAGAGACAGAAAGAGAGCTGCTGCTGTTGTTGTTTGCTTGTCGTTTGTTGCTTGCTGTGTTCTGCCTGCCTAGCTTTGCCATGGACTGTTTCTCCTCTGCGATGCCCCTCTGCCAAGCCACCCTGCTTTGGAGCCAACCAACTATGAAATGAAACCTCTACAAACTGTGAACTAAATAAACCTTTCCTACTTTAACTTTGGGCAAAGGGTATTTTGTCTCAGCAACAAGAAAAGTAACTAAGACACTATTGTTAGAAAAGCACACTTGCAAGGTTGGCTCTTAGCTGGAAGGTGAAAACTTGAAGGGTAAATAGTTCTCTGCACTAAGGTAAAAGTTCCCTAACTGATTAAAATAGGTAAGCAGAGTTGATTACATAGCCAGCTTCCCCAATATACTTCGGGCTTAAAGGTTTAGCCAAGCTTCCCTAGTGGGGAACATTTCACATGTGCCATCATAATTTGATATTGGAAGAATTAAACATGTTCTGTGTGATTCCACTGGGAGAGGATCCCTGGAAGCTTGAGCATAGTTTCCCCCATAGTCTATCACCTTCATGCTCTCCCTGAGCTGATTTTGCGCTGTATCTCTTCACTGCGATAAAACGCAGCAATGTGTAAAATCATGTGCTGAATCTTGTGAGTCCTCTCAGCAGGTCAACAAACTTAGAGGTGTCTTTAGGGACCCCTGGAACATTAAGCTTATAGTTTTATAAATAAGTAAATAGATAAATATCTTTTTTGAAGATTAAACCTAATTATGTGTGAATGGATTTTTTTCACTTCTTGTCACTGGAATGGTATATTTTTAAATAATATACCATTCAACTGTATTCTACGTTATACAAATGAATAAAATAGTAATTTATAGAGGATTAAAACATCGGATACACATTCTGAGATATTTACTATTATTAGAAAATTCAAACTACCACTTTTACAGGATCATCTGTAAACTCCAATTGTAAGAGGAATGAATCATTAGTTTCAGGGAAAAGAAACTACCAGTAGAGGTTCTAACAAGTGAGTTCTTTTAAATGACCATAATCTGCAACAGGACATGATGTTTTGAAAGAGTTGTTTATTTTCCAGAAAAAGAATTGTACATCTGTGTACTTAGACCTGAGCGGTGAGAAAGAATAAAATGCACCTGTACACTGGAAACAACTTGGAAAGTATGCATCAACAATTTCTGTGGTGGACAGTGCCAAGAACAGATTTTCAGTTTTCCTACCCACCTATATCCCATTCAAAGGATAATTTGAAGTACTTCAAAAAAATAAAGTGGAAAATTACTTGTGAAAAAATTTCTTATGATGTAGTAATATGAAATGCTCAGTGATGATCTATCAAAGAGCTATTTGATTATAAGAGTGTTTTTGGAAACAAAGAAGCAAAAGAAAAGGATATTTTAAAAAATAAGTGCTGAAGGGCCGGTGAAATGGCTCACCAGCATAAGTGCCTGCCTGGCAAGCACGAGGGCCCAAGTTCGACTCTCGGAACCCACATACGAAGAAAGGGCCGGTGATATCGCTCAGCGGCATGGGTGCCTGCTGGCGCGCAAGGCCCTGAGGTCAACCCCCGGTACCCACAAAAAAATAAATAAATAAATAAATAAGTGCTGAATTTAGAACATGATATAAATAACAATTGCTAACAACATAGTATCTATTACTACGTACCAGACATTGATATAAGTATTTATTCATTTCCCCTAGTTGATGACCATAAGAGATAGTAGGTATTTTTGTGAACTACATTTAGTAATGAGGAAAGAGAGGTTTAGAGAGATAAGAGTCATTGAATATCACCCACTGAATGAACTAGAATCCAAATCGAGGTAGTTTGACTTAAAGATCCAAGCTCTTCACCACTGTATTATGTTGTATGATTAGACAAAATATATTATAAAAAATATTTCTCAAAATAGTGATCAAAATTTTGGATTGCTTACCAAATTTGTAGTTTTGTAAGAAACTAAATCTTGATGAAGAGAACATAACTTGTAATTTTTCTCACCAAACCAAACATGGTGCCAGACTCTTCCTTAAAACTAACAAAAAGTCAAGACATTCCTGAGGCCACATTCTATATGGAACTTTCATATAATTTGTAAATATTTTGCACAGTCACAACTACATAGGGTTTCTGGATGAACAATTCAGGAAATATAGCCCTCTAAGAAGTGTGATGGCACATGTCTACAATCCCAGTAATCCGGAGGCCGAGGCAGGAGGATCATTGAGAGTTTGAGGCCATCCTGGGCTACATAGTGAGACCCTGTCTAGAAAGAAAGAAAGAAAGAAAGAAAGAAAGAAAGAAAGAAAGAAAGAAAGAAAGAAAGAAAGAAAGAAAGAAAGAGAGAGAAAGGTGATTGGAATATTATGGCTGTTTAAATTTTTTAAAAAATCTTTTACAGTAAAAGATGTGTTACCATTAATCCCCTTAAAATTTTTGCCCTCACTTTGAACATGCTTTTTCTAGCAACCTGAATCAATAGTCGGTTTTACTTTGGGGAAGAGCCAGAAGTCATATGGTGCCAGATCCAGTGAATAAAATGGCTGAGGACATACTTTAATGTTTTTATCCCTGCCTTTTCATTGGATGGCATATGGCAGCTGCATTCACTGTATTTGTGAACACACCTTATAAAGATATTCCTGGAGGAGGACTTTCTAGAACTGCTTCAGGAAGTAGCAAAGAGAGCTTCTAGAACTGCTTCAGAAAGTGGCAAGAATGATGGGATAAGTGTTGAAGTGAGGGAGAAAATTTTGAGGGAGGATTAGTGGAAATGTGTCTTTCACTTCAATACATTTTTATTTAAATGCATACTATATTTTCTCATAAGTGTTTGCATGTTAATCTAGAACAAACTACCAAATACAGGCAAGCAGAAGAATGATGACTGTAGAAAATAGGCTAAGATTAAAGTAATTAAAATGATAAACCATAATCAGTGTAGGCAGAAAGAGTTAAAAACAAATGGCAAAAGGATAATTCACAGGAATGTTTAGGAAATATTTTCTGATTTTAGAAATCTTAGGTTGGTTTTCATCACTAATAAAGTTCAAAAGTTTGTACCTGTACTTAGAAAATCAGTGTCTAACTGAATGGAATAATTAGCCAGTGTCCACTTGCCCAAAACTCCTTTCCCTTAATATGAGTGGGATCTTTAGATCTGAATTCAGAAGGAAGGATAGAAGGAAGGAAGGAAGGAAGGAAGGAAGGAAGGAAGGAAGTAAGGAAGGAAGGAAGGAAGGAAGGAAGGAAAAGGAAGGGAAGGGAAGGAAGGAAAGAAGGAAGGAGGAAGGAAGGAAGAAGGCGAAAGGGAGGGTGGGAGGAAGGAAGAAAAGGAGAAAAGAAGGGAAGAAAAGAGAAGGAAAAGAAAGAGAAGGAGAAAGGTTCAGGTACCCTTCCCTGAGTCTCAGTTTCTTCCTCTAAAATTCAAATTAGAAATGAGTTTTTCAAAAGATTTGATACGCTTTCTTGCATTTGTTAAGAGCTATATAACCTCCTGCATCCATTTTTACTTAAGCTATCAAGAAACTCATTTTCAGGAATTTCCTTTAGTCTATGTTTTCTATTAATATAATCTCGTCACTCTTGCTTGCTTGATTCTGGCCTCAGTATGCTTAATTTAGTTATTTTATTGTATCTGGGGCTCTCGTGGTAAGCCACTGCAAATTCTCTTTTGAAGTATACTGAATATAATGGGTTTATGAAATGCACTCCTTAAACTAAGGATAAAAAGATATGACTCACCAGCAAAAATGTGAAAGAATAGCTATGGACGTTTTATTAGACGGTTCACAATGGTTAAACACTGCCATGACTGCTAAGATGTCACCTCCATTTTACTCAGGCTGCATTCAAAGGTATATAGTATCTATGATAACAAAGGATATGGCCCTAGAGAAGTACTCAGCACATGGAAAACCTTCCCAGAACAAGTACTTCATGAATTCAATCATATTTTCCTGCTCTTTAGACAACGTATGTAATATTGTATTCAGTGAAGAAAGTCCTTCTTTTAAAAAGTGGTATCTGACCTTAACAAGTGCTCACAAGTAGGGAAAGCTAATGGAATTCACATATGTGGCTGATGTGAATGTGAAATGGTACAACCACCTTGATAAACAATTTGGCCGTAACCTAAAAATGAAACAAATATCTTGAATTCAATCCAGTCATTCCATTCCTATATATTTATCCAAGACAAATGAAAATATATGCCTACAAAAACACCTACATGGTTGTCTATGATACATTTATTTGTAATTCCTAAAAGTTGCAAAAATTCAACAGTTTCTCTAGAGGTGAATAGATTTATTATAACATATGCATACAGTGACAGTAGTTAGCAATAGAAAGGAACATCAGTACATGTAAAAACATGGACAAATCTACTATAAATTAAGATATGTGAAGAATGTTTGACCAAGAAAACTCATACACTATATTATTTCATTCATATAAAATCTAAGGAGACACAAACCAATCAATAGTGACAAAACGGTGATCAACGGTGGCCTAAGCATGGGGTTGGAAAGAGTGAGAGATCATCAAGAGGCATAAAGACACTTTAGGGTGGGGGTTAGAAATATTTGACATTTTGATTTTGATGAAAGTTTCTTGAATGTGTATGTGGCAACTTGTCAAATTGGATACTTCAAATATGTGAAGTTTATTGTTATTGAATTATATTTCAATGAAATTTTTTTTTTCAAATGGAGAGCAGAAAAGAGAAGAAAAATAAACTGGGACTACCCAGAGAAGAGCAATATGGGTGGTTGAAAGACCCAAAATGAGAATATGTAGCTCTGCAGACAGAATAGTTAACGTCAAACTGACTTTGGTGCAAAACTAATTTTATGTTTCCCAAGTATTCCCAATAGGCAGTCATGACAAAATGAACTCTTGATTTTAACCTACTGTGGAAGAGAAACTCAAACCAACTAGCTATAAGCTTCTCCTTCTACCCTGTCCATCAATAACCTGCACTGCATCCAAGCTAGCTGTTCATAATAAGTACTTTCCCCAGCTGAAACTGAATATATCCGCAGGTTGTATTGGCTCTACTTCCAAAATATGCCCTCGCCCTCAATCCCTGTTTTCTGCCTCACTGCCACTGTCACCACAGCTCTATCTAAAATCATGTATGTATGTTAGTGCATTCTAAACCTGGATCACTGCTATGCTATGCCTCCAAATGTTCTTTCATCCCACACGCTTCCTACAAAATACAGTCCCCACAGAGCAACCAAGGTGATTATTAAAAACTGGAACTAAATAATCCCCCTGATTAACATATTCCAGTGCTTTCCTGCTGTATTTGAAATTTTAAACCTCTATCATTTCTTACATTGTCTACTAACCATCATACTTACCTCATACTTGCCCATTACCACCGTCTGGTGCAGTGGCCTTTACCCTGATTTTCATTCCTAATGTCCTTAAAGGATAGCAAAAAATTCTTTCTGCAAGCTCTCTGTCACAGCTGTGTCTCTGCCTGGAAATTATTCCTCCAAAGTGCTGCATCATCTGACAGTGTCTCATCACGTACACTTCTAAGGTTCCCATTTCAGACAAGCTTTCACTATCAAAGACCTAAAGTTGGTTCCCTTACACAGTTGTTCTGTTTTATTAAGCCATGATATTTTCTTCATAGCATTTAATGCTGATATTTTATTCATACATTTTTATCTTTTATTGCCCCCACCTACATGGAATGTAAACTCTAAGAACAAAGGTTAAATCTATTGTAATATCCTCAGTGTTTACAAAAATGACAGATTCTTAGTGAGCATTTGGTATTAGAGAGACATATGTCTGTTCAAGACTAGGAGTTACTTTCTAATAAAAAAGTTACTCAAGTAATGTAATGTATGGACTACTTTTAAAGGAAAAAGAATTCCCAAGCATTCTTGATGTTCACTTAATTATTTTTGAAGATACTGTTACATAGTTACTTATACACAAAAATTTAGAGTGAATTCTTTGCTTATAACTCATTTAAAACTACAAAAAATTCACTGATAAAACAAATAAAAATAAATAAAATTAAAAATTTAAATGAATTATTTAAATGAATTATTTTTAAGGATTACATATTTAAATTGATAGACATGTTGTTTTATTGAAACCAAATAGTCTACTACTACCGGACTACTGACTATTTCAGCACAGGGATGTTAGCGTTCGGTTACTTGAACCACTGTTTATTACGTGAAGATTCTCAATCTCACATCATTTTCTGTTTAAACTTTCATTAACTCTTCATTTGTAAAACTCGCTTTGACATCATTTAGAAATTCTCACTTTTCTCCTATGTGACGTTTAGAATTGGTGTATTGTACATTTTGTGTGCCTGTGTGTGCACAAGCATAGATGTGTGTATTTTTTAAAAAGCAGGGACCATGGTTGGAAAGGCATTATTTATATACTTATTTTACAAGAGATGACATTATTATGATATTAAGTCTTCCCATCTAGTGATATAGTATTTATTTTTAGTTATTTAATTCTTATTTTATATCACTACTTTACATCGTATTTATTAAAATATTTCTCCATATTTTACTCATCATCTTTTTTTTTTTTTTTTCAATATTGGGGATTGAACACAGAGTCTTCAAGTTTAGCTACATCCCAACCTCTTTTAAAATTCTGAGATAGGGTTTCACTAAATCACTGAGTTATTCAGGTTGGGCTCAAACTTGTGATGCTCCTGCCTTTGCCTCCCAGAGTGCTGGGATTACAGGTGTACACCACTGTGCCTAGGTAATACATTTTTGGTGCTAGTGTGAAAAGATATTTTTATAATACTATCTTCTAACTTCAGGATATTTTTCTTATATCTGTTCTCCTCACTAAATACTTAAATTTTTCTCTTAAAAGATTTTAATTGTCCTGATTTACTATTAAATCACCCATAAATAACAATGATGAATTTGCTCATTTTCTAATATTTGTACATCTTATATCATTTCTTCAACTCACTAGAAATGATAAATAGTATGGAATAATCAAGATGACAGAAAGCATCCTTGATTTGTGTCTTATATTTAATGGTTATTTTGGCATATTTCATATTTTATATGATGTTTTCTTGTTTGGAGTTGGGTCTTTGCACATTTAGGAAGTTTTCTTCTATTCCTATTTAATTTATATTTTTACCTAGAATGACTGCAGGTTTTTATCAGATACTTTTCATGTGCCTGTTTGTACAATTATATGATTTTACTCCATAATTCCCCTTTTTTTTTTTTTTGTGGATACCGGGGGGTCGACCTCAGGACCTCGCATGCCAGCAGGCGCCAGTGCCGCTGAGCGATATCACTAGCCCTTTTCTCGTATGTGGGATCCGGGAGTCGAACTCGGGCCCTCGCACTTGCCAGGCAGGCGCTTATGCCACTGAGCCATCTCACCAGCCCGACCATAATTCACTTTTAATGGAATGAATATTACTGACATATTGTTCATTATGAAATACCTAATCATCCATGAACTATTTTGTATTCTAAACATAATCAAAATTATAATTCTAATACCTAAATATACAAATTTAGTATGGAAGTGCTATGACTTAGCAGCAATTCTGGCAAACTGTAGCTCCCCATGCCCCTAAAGTCATTCTTTCCCTGTGTTCTCTACCTTTCTGGAAGATAACACCCTCCAGCCAGCCAGAACATTAGAGTCATCTTAGATCACTCCATTTCTCTAACTCCCACATCCAATCTGTCACCATATTCTGCTCATTACACTTTGAAACATCTCTCTATTCCAGATGCCCCATCCATTGACTTATTTTAGGCTCTCAATATCTCTACTTCTTTGGATAGATATTTCTGAGATTAAGGTCGCCCATATCACTCTTATACCCTCAAAATAAACTCCTATATTTTAGCTAGAAATTGGGTATGGCGTTTGGTTTCTTAAAATCCTTTAATATTTCCTCATAAATCAAATTCATTTAACCAATGAATGCTGTAAGAACAGCAAGTATGTTAGCATTCACTCCATTCTCTTCGTGATCTCAAATGCCCCTTGCTGTTGTCCATACCATTCTACTCACCTAATCAGCCTCCTGCCTTTGTGGTCCTCCCCACAAATCCCTTCACTACAACTTCTGTTCTCCCCTCAAAGAAAAATTTTTTGATTACCACTCTTAGAGAATGAGTACTCTTACTCCAAACTATAGTTCAATCATCTTTTCCCTCTTCATTTTATCTTTGAATCCTCAAAATTTGGTAGAGTACATTGCACAATGTGGAGATTCATTTGGGTTTGGATATATACATTGAAACTTTAAGTGAACACAAACTGAAATTATTAGTGTAGGTGTTAATTTGCAAGTTAACATCACAAGCCAAAGTAAGTAATAAAGTCAGAGTATACAGTGAAGGTACTAATTTAATGTGTAACATACTGAAATCAGGGAATGCGTTACCCATGAAAGGCAACCAGCATGGTGAAGTCCCTGGGAGCAAGGATACAGAAGTTTCTCAAGATGTTCCTGATGAAGGGGCAACCAGCAACACAGTTTCGGGAACTTGGAATATTTAAACTAGAGAAGAGTAATAATCAAGAAGAGAGGATAGTTATATCTTAGGGATCATCTGACAAGAAAAATAATAGAATCATAGATGATAGAATGAAGATCCAATTCAGGAGTTAAGCAAGAGGAATTTAAGGAATGTTCATCTGGAAAACAGAATTCACAACAATAAAACAGCTGTAGATCTTTTGCTCCTTCTGGTATACTTCAAAAGGGAGTGTATATCAATATTAAGTGGAAGGGTTCTTAGCTATATGGAATTATTCTGAGCATTCCATAACATTTAACACCACAGATTCTCAGCCCCTCCACTCAAAATTCAATAATGGTCCCAGGTCATCAGAAGAATCAAATGTCCTCACTTGCAAATGCTCTAAGTTGAGAATCACCAAGATTGACTATATATGTTGGGAAATGTGCATAACAGTTTTTGATACATGTTTTAATTGTTACCAAGGAAGATAGGAACTTATTGTTCCCATGTTATGAGAAAAATTAAGACTGCTTTTAGCAGATAGACCTTCCGAATCTGATTATCTCTTAGTATCTCTGACAGCACAGTACTTTCAAATTTCTTAGTTTCCATGGTCTATTCAGACAACTGAGATTCTGTGTTGTTTCTGAGATTGTGACTGTTGGCTTCACTGGAGTGTTCTCTGTGGTCTCACCATTCATATTCTGGATCCTGTCTCCTGCGCTGAATTCCCATCCTGTGCTAGCTCCATCTCATTAAGACAACCTAATCTGATGTCCTAGCAAACTGGTCTGTGCTTTCCCACTGTCGTCAGCCTTACTATGTGACTATGCTGTATGTAAAATCTCCTATCTTACTAAAATAAATCAAATTATTTAAGAACAGAGAAATGAGGCAACTTGCCAGAGATAATAAAGTAAATGAAACAAGTCAAAACTGTAAGGTATAGTTTAAATGTAGAATGCCCCCCGCAAGCTCATGTGTTCAGAGGTGGGGCTTTTGAAAGGTGCCTGGATGATGGCAGTGCTATACCCATCAGTGCATTAATACACTGATGAATTCAGAGCTGATGGTGCTATTAGGAGCTGGGCCTGGTCCAAAGAGGCAGGTTACTGAAGATATAACCAGGAAGGACATGTCTCCCTCTCCTGTTCCTCCCTCCTCTGTTCCTGGCTGTCCCAATGTGAGATTTCCTCCGCCAGACCCATCTACCATGCCTTTCTTTCCTGGGAGGTAGCCAACTTTAGACTGAATCCTCTGAAAAGTATGAGCTAAAATTAATCTTTCTTTCTTTAAATTGTGTCAAGAATTTTGTCTCATCATGGAGAAAGTGACTAAGACATTGTGTTAATACTGTAATGAATATGAGGATAAAGAGGATCAGAATGTAGTATTGTGCAAAGAAAATGTTTATGGTTTATATATAAACATATCCTCAGAAAAATATCTTTACTTTGATTGTGTGTCATAGCAAGCTGGCATTTTTTTTTACGACACACTATAATTATATAATATTCTAAGTCCTTATTTACTGAGGAAGTATATGTGAGAGAATAATAATGGTCAAAAATTCATGAACTAGAATTAGACAGCAAGACTTTGAAACCTAAATTGATCACTTACTAATTTCATGACTAGCAAATTATTCAACATTCTATACCTCAGTTTCTTCATTTGTAAAAGAGAACAATTATAGTATCAACTTCAACTTATGAGGACTAAATACATTAATACATAAAACATATTTAGAGTATTTCCTGCAAAACAAAAGTTCTATATAAATTTTAATTGTTATTATGAAAGAGCTGTATAATTCCAACTCTATTACTTGTTATCTTGTGAAAGTCATTTTATTTCTCTAGGTTTATTTCCTTGTCACTAAATTTGACTTAAGAGCCAGTTCAGAAATTCTAGTTGTAAAAATACAAATTTATCATGATTTTTTTGTCCTCCAAAATCTTAAGTAGATACATGTCACTGGTGTATCAAAACAAGGGTACCAATCATTGCTTGCACATTTCATTTTGAACATCCTGTAACCTTTTTTTCCCATCACTATTCTGCTGAAACCCAAGCAGCAGTAGTTATTTTTGGTTGTTCTTTGAATTAATAGGTTCTGTTAATGCCTTATAACAACTGTCGATGCTTCAGTCTTCGTAGCTACTCACCCAAGGAACATAAAGTGCAGAGTGGCTATCATAAGCTGTTTGCTTAATGAGAAGGGGAAAGGATATAATGTTTGCAAGCATGACATGTTCAGAGAGCTTTAGGATATTCAATTTGCTTATCGTCTAAGACACTTGCTCTGCAACATCTATGTTTTATGTCTTAATCTAAGACAGCTTTCTCTGCAGAACCCAACTCCAATTGCCACATTTTTTTTCCTGTCACCTGGATCTTAGGAATCCTGTCTAATAAAACATACAGGAGTTTTTCTCTCTTCCTATTATCACTAAAATCATTTTGGTATCTTATTTGGTGATAACAGGCGTATACTCAATTTGTAAAATGATAGGAAACCTATGTTTTAAGTTATGCTTGTCAGCCACCTGATCTTCCACTGGAATCAGTGAAGTTTAACTCATAAATGCTGTTTTAAGAAATCAGCTCTGTGAATTATTCTGTTCATCATGAAATAAATATTTGATGAGAAGGGGAAATTTATATATAATCAATAAACAAATTCAATAAAATCTTCTAGAGATTACTGGTCATTCACCCATCAAAAATTAATAATGTTTCTATTATATTTAAGTTTCTGCTGGGTATGAGGATTTAAAATTAAGAAAACATGAAAACGGGCCGGTGAGATGGCTCAGTGGCGTAAGTGTCTGCCCGGCAAGCACGAGGTCCTGAGTTTGACTCCCGGTACCCACATACGAAAAAAGGGCCAGTGATATCGCTCAGCGGCATGGGCACCTGCTGGCGCGCGAGGTCCTGAGGTCAACCCCCAATACCCACAAAAAAAAAAGAAAGAAAACATGAAGGCTGTCCTTGAAGGGATCATAGACCAAGGAGAAGGGACACAAAGTGTAAGAATTCTAAAAGAATCTGAAAGATTCTCGGTATGAAGTAAGAAGGAACAGGATCAAATTTTCCTTAGAAAATGACTATTGAAGATGTATGACGAAGATGTATGTAAGGGTGTGTGTATGCACAAAAGAGACAGAGAGAGAAAGAGAGAGAGAATGTAGAGTGGCAGAGAAATTAAGCCAAAGCGCTAACACATGAAATAAAGAAATCCCAAATTAAGGCATTGACAGTTGGTACAAAAATGGGGAGTATAGATTGTAAAGATACAATTCTAGAAAAATACATTCAATAAATTAAGAATAAAAATCCAAATATTGAACCAAAATTCCTTATGCTATATACAAACATGTCTTTCTTACAAAGCATTCATAAGTACTATACCTCAGTGCCATCATCACCATCTTACTAATCCATATCTATCTACTACAGTGTTGTTGTTTTGTTTTTTGTTTTTGTTTTTGTTTTTTTCTTCTTTTACGTGGGTACCAGGAACCAAACTCAGGACCTCACGCTTGCCAGGCAGGCGCTTATGCCGCTGAACTATATCACCAGCCCTACTACAGTGTTTTTGAAGAAGAAATTGGTCTATTTTAAAAGGCGATCCTCTGCCTTGGCGGATCACAGCACTTTCTGCCCTCCACCCAGAACATTTCCCTCTCTCTCCTCCCACCTGGGCTACACTTTGATATGCTAATAGGGAGGTTTTACAGTTCTCTAAACCTGCAGGGGTGTGGGGGTCCTCCCTTCTCCTCCTCCTTCCCCCTCCTGTACCCTCCTGTACTGGGACTTCACTCCCTAACTTGTGGCACTTATCCCCACCTCCCTCGTCTTTGGTTAGATTCCCTACCTGACTGAAGCTGACCAGATGGTCAAAGTCATAAACCTGTCGTTTTAGAGTAGTCTTTTTTTGAGCTCGTTTCTCCACCACCACCACCACCACAAACTCTATAAAAACCTTTGTAACACTATCTTCGGGACTCAGAAGTTACCAAGCATGAGCGTCTCTGAGCCAGGCTAGCCAAATAAAGACTCTCAGCCTCTCCCGGAGTGCAGGCTTTGTTCCTTATGCTGTCTGAAAAAGTCTGGTATTCTGTTTTCCACAACATTTCTACATATTAATAGCATATAAGATTGCTTAAGGAAAGTTACCTAATTAGAGGCATACCTGAGAGAACTTCAAATCTGTGTACATACATATGATTCTCTCTACCCCCTTTCTCTCTATCATACGTGAACATATAAGTCTGTCTTATGGCCCCCCAATGTTTGGAAGGTGACTGACAAATGGGGCTGCTATATTCATCGGTTAATCAGTCCACTGATGAGTTCACAGCTGTGTTCAGAGGTGGGGCTTGTTGGTGAGGGTTATTGTGGGCATGAACTGAAAAGATGTACTCTTGTTCCTGCATCCGTTCTCTCTCTGTTTCCTGACTGCTCCTCTACCATGCTCTTCCACCATGCTGTTTCTACCTTAGGGTAGAACCTGCTGTGGACTGAAACCACTGGAAATTGCCAGCCAAAATAAACTTCTCTTCCTATAAGTTGTGGATGTGGGGTATTTTGTCCCTGAGACAGGAAAAGTTAATACAGTCTATTTACATAGGTTCTTGAACTTAGAATTAATAAATCTACACATTCTGCTACTATGAAATGCTTGGGGAAAATGTGATTAGATGTGTTTGGTTTTTAATGCAAAAGGAAATATAAAAATGTCAGATTAACCAATTTGAAAACCCAGAAGCCCATACAAGATGTGGCATATCAAATTATTTCCAAATAGATAATATTTCACCATCACATCCTGTATCTTTATTGGCATATTCCAGCTATAAATATCTTAGTGAATATAAGAGACGGGACAACAGCACTCAATATAATAAGACTATAGAATTTAATAGGGGCCGGTGTGGAAAAAGTGGTCAGAAAGAAATAAATTGAGGAATCCAAGTAATGTACTTGGTAGCTCACCACAATTCAAAATCATAAGACTATCAATTTTCAATAGAAAGCCAGTAGCATCTTTAACCATATAATTTCACTACATAATAAAGGGCATTATCCAATTCCATAGGGTTGTTTGAAACATAAAAGCAAATGACTCTTAAGTGTTTACTGCTATTTCTAGTGCCACCCTGTCACTTCTTTAGAGACTTTCCTTGTAAACATAAGCAGAGTTAAATGTTTCCTCTTTTCTGTGAACATTCAGACTAATATATACTTTTGTATTGTATTTTTAGTTTTTGCGTTAATTTTTACACCATCTTCTCTAGCCAACTCAAGTGCCCTCAGGACAGACACAAGAACTTATTCAGATCTAGACCCAAGCATCTACCATACAATAGTTGCTAAGTTTTGGGTCAGAGAATGAATGATCAGAAAACTATTTTGATAATTAACATTCTGCCCTGTATATTTTATGAAACACAGTGTCTACATTTCCCACACCATGGAGTATAATTATAGCTGCCATGATTTGGCCCAGCAGAAAGGGTGACTCCCGGGATAACAAATGTCCAATATCCAAGTAGCTATTTCCTTGTTTCGTATCCATGGCAGGTATCTTTAATCAAAGAGAAAACTTTTACTGTAGAATTGAAATGGGCCTTCAGAATCCTTCTCATCTCTGTTTTAGGGAGCCACCGGTGAGCAATCTGTCACAAGAGTGGTAACCAACTTACATTTCCTGATCTTCTGAACACTCTCAGGGGAACCCTTTCTTTGGAAATACATCGCTTTTCAAGATTTACAAGTACAATTAGTGAAATATACTTGTTCCGCTATATATGAATTCTCTAAAAACACATTCATACTGCTTATATATTCTTGAATTCTTCCACAGTGTCATGTTAAATGAGACTGTAGTGATATTTCCTGTAGCCAGAAATTAAATGTTTTTAGTATTAGACTATTACCTGTAATTACTATTTTTAACCATAGGACATAGATCCCATTAAAGAAAGTTACCAATTTTACTTCTTATAAGGATCAAGGGGAACAAAAGAAACATGAATGCTTGTGGGTGAGACTCTTGAACTATCCCTCTGCTGGCAAGGCCTGCTAGCAAAAAACTGCTGGCTTGGCTGTGCAGAGCAGGCCCTGCTGATTGATTTAGCGAGGAAGGAACCTTTGCATTCCTGTAGGTGTGAGATAATCCCCTTCCTGCTGCTCTGAACCATCTGATCCACAGGCCGGCACAAAGGAAGCTGAGTTCTTTAATTGAGGCAGTAACAGACAGAACAAGAAAAGCTCTGTGGCAGAGCATACTGAAAAGACAACTAAAATTACTACTCCCTGCAAAGCTAGAATTTGTGAGTCCTGGAAGGGGGCCTGCAACAGCTCTCATAGTGGCAGAATCCCAGGTCAGACACGCAGGGCCTGCAACAAATGCAGAAGTATGTTTAGAGGTCAAGAAAATCCATACATCATTAGTTTGTCCACATCCCTTGCTGGTGGTAAGAACTAAGCAGTGACTCTGAGAGAATGCCAATAACTGTCATTAACTCCAGTTGGTTTTCATAAAGTTAAAAAAAAAAAAACTAAACTAAAATTCCATTTTTTTTCACAAATTTGGTGTGGTCACAAAGGCAAAATCATACATGCAAAACTCTTCTATGACTAATTTACTAAATGAAATTGGTGCTGTATGTGGATTTTTAAAATTTAATTAAAAAAAAAAACCCACCATTTCTCCTTTATTCACTGTAAAAGCAGCCATTATTCTTTTGAAAGAAAAAAGAAAGTAGAGTCCTGTGTAGAATTGTACTGTGTTGGTGACCAGGAAGCCAGGGCTGGAACAGTGGGACACTGAACATCTGAATGTCTGAGCAGAGTACAAGGCAAGGAGAAGAATCAGAAACATCATCTTCTATTACTACCATCATGGTTAATATACTAGGGAATTTTAAAATCTGTTTATCTTGCTAGGTGCAGTCAGCTTTCAGTATCTGTGAGTTTCACATCTAGAGATTTGACCAAGCATGGCTCTAAAACATTTGTAAAAACATTTGTGCCTGTATTGAACATGTACATACTATTTTTCTTGCCATTTTTTGACCTGAGCAATATAGTATAACAACTGTCACGTTTTATATCTAGATTCCCACCCCCCAAAAAAGCCTCATACACTCATAGGTGGGGCTTTTGGGAGGTGACTGGGTTATGAGTATGTGATACTCATGACTGGATTAATCCAGTGATGTGTTTATAGTTGGGTATGATGTTGGGAGGTGACCCACCTTCTGGGAGGAGGTGGGTCTCTGTGGGTGTGGCCTGGGAGAGTATATATCACTCCTCCTCTTTTATTCTCTAGCTGCTTCCTGATTGCCATGCCACCAGCTCTTCCAACTTTGCCACGCCCATCTACCACGCTGCCCTTCCTCCGAGGCACCCAACTATGGACTGAAATGTCTACAAAGTGTGTGAGCCAAAATAAACTTCTTCTCCTAATTTGTGGGTGTTGGGTATTTTGTCCCAACAATGAAAAAGCAACTAAGACAAAAAATACATAGTTTTTATATTGTATTAGATATTATAAGTAATCTAGAGATGATTTAAAGTAAACTGGAAGATGTGCATAAGCATATACACATACTATGCCATTTTTTTTTATGTGGGTACTGGGGGTTGAACTCAGGACCTCGCACTTGCCAGTAGTTGCTTGTACCACTGAGCAATATCACCGGCCCTTTTTTCCTTTTTATGGGGGTACCGGGAGTCGAACTCAGGACCTTGCGCTTGCCAGGCAGGTGCTTATGCAGCTGAGCCATCTCACCGGCCCAGTATGCCATTTTATACAAGGGACTTGAGCATCCCTAGATTTTGGTATCTGCATACAAGTGTTCCTCGACCCATCTCCCTGGACACCGAGAGATGACTGTACTAGGAATAACAGTAATGATAAGAATAATTACTATTTATTGAGCTGTGTTTTTCTGCTTGGTACTTCATATACTTTCTCCTAATAGATTTTCAAATCAAATTTAGCAGGTAGATATTATTATCTAAAATTTAAGGATCAAAATATATACTTAAAAAGGCTAAGTGCTACACTCAATGTCACATTGCTAATAATAATCAGAGTGACCAGAATCAAACTTAACCGTATACCTATCTAGTTTGGAAAGTTACCATATTTCCTTCAAGATTCTTCAAAGGCAAAATTAATTCAGATTTATGCTGTGGACTAATAGGAAGAAAATAGCACTGTTCTTTCTTCTCTCCTAAAAGAAAGAAGAATGTTACAGATATCCTTCCCCCAACACACACACGCATGTGCACACGCACACACACCTTTTTCCCAGAGAGTGGCCCTGAATCCATTTCTTAATGTTCAGGAATGTCATGTTAAAGGAACTGTATTTAGGATCCTATTATCCACCTCTTTGCTCAGTTTTAGGTGTTTCGATTCACGGGAAAGTTGAGTATGTAAGAAAATGGCAAAATGTGGCCATGTCTGCACACTGCCATTCCAGTGCACTAACCTGTGATACAGAAGCCACCTACTTGCATAAAGTTCAAAGCAAGCCCATGTGATGAGTAAAGTCTGGATCATAGCACAGCTGAAATGTTTTAACCTCTATTTATGAAGCCTAACCACAGAGGTGACCGAATTATGTCTACAAAGGGCTCAGGTCTCAGAGGGAATTTTAGAGTCTGACATTTAAATCTCTACTGATTTGAATGGAAGCACTTATTTGCAGGAGACCCTGGTAGGCTGAAATGGTAAATGTGACACACAAAATGCATAAGAAAGGCAATAGAGAGTTTGAATATGATTTGAGGAGAATATGAGGCTTGCTGTTCACAAAAGATTAAGGGTCTGCAAATCCAAACATGAAGTTAATAAGGTGAAACTTTCTTTTGATTTGTAGATAGAACTCCTATTGTTATTTCAAAAGGAGACACAGTAGTAGGAGAGAAACAGACAGATTCAAATGGAAGGACATTGTATAAAATGTCTAATCAGTATTGTTAAAATAGTGAAGGTCGTCTAAGGAGACATGGTTACTAAATGTAATGTGGTCGCTTGGGTGGAATCCCGGGCAGAAAGAAAATCATTAGGAAAAAAACTGAGTAAATCCAAATTATATCTGGAGTTTGGTTAATAGTAATGTATAATATAAAGTGTTTTAGTGTTGACGAGTGTATCATAGTTACATAAGATGGAAACTGGGAGAAGGGTGTACCGAAAAGCTCTGTAAGATTCTTGAAACTTTTCTATAAATATAGAATTTCCTGAAACACAGCTGGGTGTGGTGATGCATGCCTATAATCCCAGAATTCTGGAAGGCTGAAGCAGGAGAATCACAAATTTCAGCCTAGCCTGGGCAATAGGAAGTTGAAATAAAACATATAAAAGAGCAGGGGATGTACTTCAATGTGAAGGACCTGGGTTCAATTCCCAGCACCTTAAAGAAAGGAAGCAAACATACACACAAACCAGATAAGATAGTGTCCTCCCAAATGTTCACATTTTAAAATTCCATTCATTAGCACTTAGAACACTGCCTAACATATAGTGGGAACTTGATAACAATATATTTGAATCAGTGAATAAGTGTCTTGTACCTTTGTGTATGTTTGCTTTTTTAAATGAACTCTATTTCCAAAAATGTAGATCACTTCCTCTAGTCTTAAAAAAAAAAAAAAAGATCAATTGTTCCTTATCAAAATCTATGCTCAGCCCTATTTTCATGATCTTCCACCAGCTAGCTGAACTCTAGCTCCACCAGATTATCAGGATAGGGCCTGTGTTTGGGCGAAAGCTGTCTCTTCTATCTTTCTGGGGAAGAACATGAGTCTTCATTCCTGTCTCAGTTTTATCATCCTCTCATCCCAAACCTGAAATGCTCTCCCAACAAAACTCACCTATTCTTGGTGGAATTCAAATTCACAAGTCTTGAAGAGGTTTTTCTCAAAATACTCATGTATTTTTCAGAAATTCTTTTACTATATATTCCTACTGTCCACTTTTAGCTCATGTGTATACAAAATTGCTTATGTTGATTAATATATGAATTTAATTTCTCTTCTTATCCAAGCATCATTTAGGAGAAATATTTAGGGAAGCAGGGAAGGATGGATTACAAATAGGCATTTTTAGTATGTTTCTTATTTTGATTTTGGTGAAGGCTCTTTTTGTAGGACTATATCAATCTTACAAAAATTGTGTGTGCAATTTATACATATGATTATACAGCAGTAAAATTGTTTAAAATGTCTATATGATTGAACTTATGGTTCCTAATTTATTGATTTATCATTTTATACACTTATGTTGTTATAGATATTATTTTGAGAGTTTTCAGCCAAAACTAAACTTCAGTCAAATTTAATTTTTGAATATACTGCATGAGCACTTGAGAAAAAGTATGTCTCCAATTTAAATAGTTTGAGAGATAGGTTTTTACCTCATTGATATTTTAAGGACTGAGAAAGTTAAAATCTCACACTACTATTGTGTGCTGGTAACTTTCAAAGTGGTTGCAGTTTTTAGAAAATTAGGATATTACATCACTCCAATTGGCTCATTTATAATGCCAATTATGTGTTATGGAGTGATTTCTTCATTTGGCTTCTCACAGCATCTTCAATAAACTTAATCTAAACCCTTCAACATTACTTTCCAATTATTAGCCCCCTCCTCCCAAAAGGCTCTTTTTTTTTCTTTTTTTTCTTTTTTTTCTTTTTTTTTTTTTTTTTTTTTTTGTGGTGCTGGGCATCAAACCCAGGGCCTTGTGCATGGAAGGCAAGAAAGAGCTCTACAACTGAGCCACCTCCTCAGCCCACCACCAGGCTTTTTTATCTGAAGACAGTGACATGACAGTACGACTGTACTATACCAAATTACTCTATTTATGATTTGTCAAGAACTGACTACATCCTGACTGCAAGTTCCTCCTTGACCAGCTCTTGTGGCACTAATTTGGCTTTGGAAAATTGGTTTACAAGAGGCCTCAAACTCAAAATGAAGATGGCAGAGAATCTAGTCTTTCTACCGGGATGAAGTTACATTAATCGGTTTCTGCTTAGGTCCATTTTACATTCAGTATTTCCAGCTCCTCCTCCCTCTGACTCTCATCCTTTTGTATCTTTTACTCTTTTTCCTCTAACCTGCCCTGCTGGGTGTAATTTCATTTTTATAAACTTTAAGCCAGATCAACTTTCTTGCCATGCTTCACCAAACTTGCCTACTATATTTGACCTGGAATGGTTATTAATTTACTTTCTCTCATGTCACACATAATCTCATCTACCCAAATCATTAACAGTAATACTTAACAACATTTGCATTACTGAGCAAAAATTACATCATTTAACTTTCATCTTTCTTTCATACATAACATATTCCAAAATTGTTCTCCTACAGAATATGGTAAAAAGAGCTTCAAAACTGGAGACTGAAATCTCTCTGAGGCCTCCTTCTATCACTGACTAGTATATTATCTGGAACAACACACTAAACCTCACAAAGCTTCAAATTTCCTCGTATTTTAAATGGTATAGTGAGAGTTAAATGAAATAACGCAGGTACAATATTTTCCAAAGTAGGAAATGTTACACAGATGCTAGATAGTGCAAATATGCAAGGTGTATTCATCCTCAATGCAGATGTATTTCTTTGAGGTCTTTGAAAAATTAAGTAAAATATCCCATTTCTGGAACTAAAAGCTATCAAACCTTTCTGAAAGCCTCACAGTAGTTTGGTAGACATAAAACTGGAGACAAAAATTGCCTCTCTGAATAAAAGAGCTTTGTAAGAGATGAAGCTAGGAAGATATAAAACACAGGCTCACTGCAATATGTAGAAGTGGGTAAAATTGAGGTACTAATCAAAATGTTTGAAGACTCTCATCCTTGTAAGAATAATGCCACACTTAAGAGCCATGTGTTCAACATCTGCAAACCAAAAGCAAATGAAAAATTCTATTAGTTTGTACCAGAAATGTGAATATTCAGCTGAAACTAAGACTATTGTGGGAGGTATAATTCAAAGTAATATCAGGGTGGAAATGATGAGTGAGGAGAAAAGGTAAAAATTATTATAGAAACACAATTTATTTTGGAAAAGCATATGAGCACATGCAAGGCAGCAAAATCTAAACTTTCTCTTGGTAATTGAATGGCAGAGTCAGCACAGGGTTTCAGAAGAAAATAAGAAACCAGACTAACCCAAGCCAGTTTCATTTATGAAATCCTTCCTGATTCCCCTGGCCAACTCAAATACTTTATTTTTTATGTTTCAATTGCCCCTTGCACTTATCCCCATTGTAACTATTACCCCAATGGATTATAACCCTCTGTATGTATATATGGTAATTTCTCTTAAGCTGCCTTTTTTTTTTTTTTTTTTTTTTTTTTTTGTGGGTACCAGGAGTCGACCTCAGGACCTTGTAGTTGCTTGTGTCTCCAAGTGATATCACTGGCCCTTTTTTTCCTTTATGTGGGTTCCAGGAGTCGAACTCAGGATCTCACGCTTGCCGGGCAGGCACTTATGCCGCTGAGCTATCTCAATCTGCCCTTTTTGAAAAGCAGAAACCATGCCTTTTTTCCTTTGTGTCCCCAGTGCCATGCATATTGTCTGCCACATGGTGATCAATAAATTGTTATAAGTGATGAAAGAAGTACATTTTGGTCAGGGATATATCCAACAATGAATTCTAGGTTCTTCAAAGGGCAGCCTCTAAAGATACACTCATTTTAAAACACTTAACATGTCATTGCATGGCAAAAGGAAATGACCCATTATTTTTCTGAAACCCATTTTGTACAGTCTACTTCTAGACAAATTTTAAAGGATCAACCTTTCAGAGAGCCATAGTTTTGGCAAGATAATTCACAAAGTTGCACAGCTCTATGGGAATGCCCTTCACATAGAAAACATATAATGAGTCATGTAATCCATTGTACACAACCTGCAGTGGAGTCAGGGAGCTTGTTGATAATTAAATAAGATGATTTTCTGACCAAAGTATTTACCCATATTCTCTCAGCAGTTCAACATATATGTGCCTTTGTTTAAACAATAGAAAATTCATATCCTAATATTTATTCCATTTCAATGATTAGAAGAAATGACTGCGGCACAACATCTTGTATATTTTCACCAAGGAACGTCACCTCAAAAGGCTAGCAAAAGATATTCCAGTAAAAATAGTTGTGGGGTCAGATGAGGCAGAGAAATACCAGAACAAAGTTGAACTCCCTTTCATGTAGCATACATCAGAATCTCTAATATGCTAATACCTGCAAAAGACATACACATGCATTGAAAGACTTTATATGACACTGTGTTAATCCAGTTTATTTTACCTCCAAACACTGTTCCAAGAAACAATTTACAGAATTAGTGCAAAACCGGTCACTTTGGAATTCATTGCCCTGGAGCATAGGCCCAACCCTATTTGCCTTAAACCACCACCTAGCCATCAAGAGCTAGGAGGCTGAGAACAAGAATTTGTACCTTGATAAGCTCTCACAGGGGACTTTTCTGTGGCTAAATGGACACTAGTAAGTGGAGCCAAGTGGAGAGACGATTATACACTTTAGCCCAACTACTCATTACTACAAATTACCATTCCTGGAAGTTAAATGGGTGTACCCTATTTTGAGATCTGCAAATCTTGTTTTAAGTCTTTAAGCGAAATAGAAAAATGTGTATGATTTTAGTTCCAAGTTTAAAATATTGTAGGTTCAGATATTTGATACTGTTAGCAAGGCTTTTTGCCTGTTGAATCTAGAATTTCAATATGGGTACCAATAAGGACTAAAATTATATTAAAATGTTTAAAATGGAAATAAGTACCTAGAAACTTTTCTTCCATAGAGCTTTTTTTCTTAAGTAGGGGATTTCATAGAATCATGGAAGACTAGACTTGAAAGCAGTGCCTACAGAGGTTATTTACCTATAGTTAAAGAGCTCATTAGAGGCAAAACTTGGGCTTACATTCAGAGCTCTGATTCTTATTTTAGCGTTTTTTCTTCTACACACAAAAAAATCCTCTTGAAATCTACTCTCGACACTTCAAACTCTTAGAGCTACAAATCTGTTTTTCAGCAGCATTTCTGTCACCAAATTAAGAATATTAATAAAGTTTTAAAGTTTTGTTTTATCTGTTTTTAATGACAGTTTTTAGACAATTACGTGAAAATAGAATAAAGGATTCCAAAACTTTGCTCAAAGAAAATAACCACTGCAATACACCCTGGTCCAGCCAATGCAGTAGCTACAGCAGCATCTCTCACATGGAATACAATAACCCTGTCATCATCTCACCCTGCAGAAAAAAATGATCTCTTGATAATGGAATGCCATTTACTTTCTTCAAACCCTCCAACAACACCCCCTTTCTGAACTCATAACCCATAGGCCTTGTACCATCTTTCCCCTTTGACCCCATTTCTAGCTAATTCTCTTTTTATGCTTGGGTTTATTCATACTGACTTTTTAAAAATTTCTAAATTGTTATGCCTTTTTCCATCTCAAAACTTTATTATAGGATTTCCTTCTGTCTTGAACATTTCCTATACCTACCTGAAGCCTTCATTCAACTAATTCTTAACATTTAGCACTCAGGTTTGAAATCCCATCTGGGATGCTTTCTCTGGCCTTCATTACTGAGCTGTCTGCTCTACTCTGCACTGCAAGTGTTCACTTGAATGACTCCCATCCTATACTGTAAGCAACATGAAGGCAGATATCTTACTACAGAATAAAGCCTCAGCCTATCTAACACACAGTGGTGGTTTAATATGAGTTTTGAATAGAAGAAGCAAAAGGAAAAAAGAGAAGGTGAGATGGAGAAGGTTGGATTAGGAGAAGGAAGAAGAAAGGAAGGGTAAAGAAGAGAAAGAAACAATCGACTATCTTTCTTAATACAACACCCTTAATATGATTAACACAGTCCAAGATTTTAAAAACTAATGAGGATAAGGCAAAAAGATAAAAGCATAAAGAACTTGGCTGTATGGAATGCAATTTGATATTTTTGGATATAACAAACTTCATATCAAACAATATAATGATATGAGTGAAATTTATCAGATGCTTTAAAACACTGACAATATATGTATGTACATACTATTTGCCCTGAAAGACCCACCATACTCCAAAACCCAGAGGCACTGCAAACTGCTAAGTCAATTACTGCTCAATTAAAGCTTATATGAAAGACATAATATTTCTGTAAGTTAGGAAAAATCACGTTCATTTTTTGGCAGCAAAAATGACTCCATAGTTTTGATGATAAACTGTTATTCCTGCAAAGAGAGGTCTGAGACCCTGCATATGTCTATAAGAAATAGGCAGGACCTCAATTTTGAAAGTCTCATGCTAGACATCTAAGAGCACACACTGTAAAAGCACACACAGCTCAATTCATCTATCTTACAAGGAAAGTGAGCCCGCTGGAGCCCACTGGCATTTGTACCTGAAAGTTACAGGAATATTTGAAGTTCCAGAAAAAGTTCTTAAGATAAACCAGTTAAGCGAAATAAGTTGTAAAACACATTATTTTTGACGAGTCTTTTGGCTAAGCCAACAAAATTAAATGCTACTCACTGAGAAAATACAAAGATATAAACATCTCTACTAACAGTATACATATGTTCTAATTTTAGTTCTCGGTTATTTTTCAGAAATTGAAATGTTTTCTGGTAGTTGTGGATATATAAATTCTTAAAACACTAAAAAAGTAGGGGTGGGGGTTATGACCCAGCTCTATCACAGATTCTTAGAGCTGGAAGCAGTCTCAGAAATAGTTTACTCTAAGCTGAAACTGAAGCCGAGGGACATTAACTGTCCTGAACAAGGTTGGACTAGGAGACATTCAAATCGTTAGCATCACAGCTCTAATTTCCTGAGTAGCTAAGAGGCTAAATTTTTAACATCAGATCACTCTAGTATGCAGCCATAGTTTTCTGTTCAGCATTTTCCTTTTCCAAGTAAGCACATTCCATTCCATTTGAGCTCATAGATACCTAAAACCCCCAGATGGTTTCACATCAACTTCCTCCAAGGCAGATCATCCCCTTCCTGAATTTGTGCAATAGATTATTTTTAATCTAAATGAAGAACTATATTTATATCCATGTTATATTTTATCTTGGTGCTTTCACATCATTGTTCTTGCCATTTGAGAGGAATTTGAATTTTAGATCTGCCATTCATGGTATTAGTTACTCCTCTCAGGTCTGAATCACCAATGAATCTGAAGAGCTTGACCTCTCTGCCTTTGTCCAGGGCACAGTAAAGACACTGAACATGCAGGACAGAGCTGCTGCTAGCCAGTCTGCAGGAGGTCTGATATATGAATCAAGACCTACTGCAGGTGAACATTCAGTCAGCACTGAACCCACCTAAAGAGACTTTCATTCAACCTACATTTTTCTAGCTTACTTTTAATTCCATAATAAATACAACTGCACTGACTACATGCACATCCTTATAAACATTTTGAAAATAAAATATTGCATTTCTAGCAAGTTATATCATTGACATATTATTCTTAATTACATTATTTCATCCAAAACTCAGAATATAAGCAAGTCCACATTTATTATTTCTGTTTTGCAGATCGGGAAACTAAGTTTCAGAGAATTTAATTGACTTAGCATCAGCTACCTAATAAATTTTGAGACATGTTTCCAGACACTTTTCCCCAGCACTTTTTATGTTATTTTGTCTGTATAGCATATGTAATTGTCAAATACATGGCCGAGATGAATTTCAGGGCACTGTACTATAAAATGTTAAGTGCAACTATACATATAATTTTCTGAACATCATGAAAGACCAACAGCCAGAGAAATGTCTTCTAGAAGACTTCCATGTGCTTTCCCAAGAATGATTCTATAAGATTTTATAACCTGTTAAAAAATATATATATATATGCCAGCTCTGTCTTTTCTATTTTGAATACCTAAAATACTGTACCCATCCTCCCCTCTGACCCAGTAAGCAAGACTTTATAGTAAAGAAAATCTAGTTGTCAGACCAAAATGTTATTGATGCACCTAACAAAGACTAATAATAGAGTGTATTGTTATCCCAGTACTTCTGTTCTTTAAATGACACCTGCACTTGACTCCTTGGTGTATTTCCCCACTTTCCAAGCAGAGAATGCCAACAGAAGTTCTAAGGCCTGCAGCCATTCCCCAATTGTTCCTGCCTCTTCAAGTCCAGCTAATAGGCAACTTTTGTATGTACCATTCCATACTTGCAGCCTATGCTCAGTTTAACTATTAGGTAAATAATCTGATGTCATATTTAGTGTCTACTTCCATAGATCTATAAAGACCAAACACATACACACACACACAAAAAAAAAAAAAAAAAAAAAAAAAAACCAGCTATCACATTGTAAGGGTTTAGTCTGTGTCCTGACCATATGGAGTATCATAAAGGACACAAATAACAATGCTTCACAGTTTCATAGGACTTCAGAATTTACAAAACACTTTCAGAAATATCATTGTGAACTTCACACTAGGTAAAGGAAATACAGTACAGATGCCATTATTTTCACATTATAAATGGGGAAACTGAAGCCCAGAAAACTCAAGTCACACAAATACTGAGTGGCCAAGACAGGCTTTACACTAATGCTGCCTTCCTCAAATTTCCTAAGGCACATGCTAATGTATTTGAAGATGTGACATTAAAAAAGGAAATCTGTAACATGAAACACTTATGTTCAAATGCTGCATTCTAAGAGTTCAGGATGTTGACATTCATACTGAGCTCCACAATGAGACCTGCAAAAGTCTCTTAGAGTGGTCATGACAATCTTTTAAATCTTTTTACCCTGGACCCCAGTTTTCAGCAGGAAATACTTTAAACTGAACTTCCCAAGCATTAAAAAAGAGCTCTTATTCTGCCATGGAGGGTAAAACAAGAAAAAGACGAACTATAGATGCATTAAGTTATTCTATTCAAAGGAGGTAAGTTCTATTTAAAGAAGGGAGAATATATACTGTTCAACTTAGTGAGTGACCCATCCAGATGACAGCAGAAAGTGTGAATGAGGCCACAAATACTGCAATGAAGAAGCAGGCAAGTTCCATCTGACGTAACAGCAAAGTGCCAAGGCTACAAAAACTTAGTTTGAGAGTGAAAAAAAATGACAAAGTATATTACAACTCCGAACAATATCTTGACAAGAAATAGAGGGCTCAGCAGGCTCCTGCACATTAAAAATCATACTCCATATGATGTAGGCTTTGCTCTCCCTGAGGAGAAATCACAGTCAAGCTAAATGTAAAACAGGAGAGAACAAAAATCTAAAAAGCAGAAACTCATACAAAAGCAGACAGTTCGAAGATGTTCTAGAGCAGTAGTTTTCAAGAGTGGTCCCTGGACCAAGAGCATTTATCACCTAGGAACTTGATTATAAATGCAACTTATCACACCATACCCAGGCCTACAAATCAGAAACTCTGGGGCTGGGGCCCAAAAAATCTGCATTTGAACAAATCCCCCCATGGGATTCAGATTGTTAGCCCAGCAAGAACATGATAGTCCAGTTACCAAGTCTACTGAAAACACTTTCCTTTTGCCAGTCAGTGGAAGAACTTGAGTAATGGATGATGACTGGTATGTTTCCATGTGCTGTCAGACCTGGGAAGGAGACAATTTTGACACATCCTCACCATGTGTGTGGATGCTATAAACAGCAATCCCATTTAGCACGTACCCTCTGAAAGCTTGATAAGAGCAATGGGAAGTGGAACACGTATGAGACAATTGATCATTCAATTATAGTCATCCTATAGTTAATTAAACAGTTTATTCTTCCTCAATCCTTGGAGCATTGATTATTATATTTTAGCACATGTGCGATTCCTCTAGGTGGATGGGATAATTTAAATGGTTTCCTGCATCCCACCCTTAGAGGGTGATTCTATGGACTAAGAACATTCGCAACTCTAACAAGTTCCCAAAAGGTACTAATACTGCTGACCAAAGGACTAACATTGAGAATCCCTGTACTAGACAAACAATTATTTAAATGGATGTTTTAGTTACACTGGATCATGATGTGATGGCAAATGTTTAATAACTGCCTCCCTAGGGGGAAAGGGGGCAATTATATTAGTATTTGTCATTTTTTTGTGTAACTATTTCAACCATGATCCATATCAAGTTACCAACATGATGTCGCCAAAGTCAGCATTGTGGGATGTGTGCACAGTAATTGTCTGAAGGCCAATTTAAATGTGTCACAGTAGCTACTTCAAAATTTTTCTGAGCTGGATATGCACAAAACCGGTAGCACCATGCTGTTTTAATTCCACAGTTCCCCAAAGTAGAAACTCCTGTGTCGAGTTGCGTGTTAATTCTGCTTCCTTCTTTGGTGAGTTTCTAACTCACTAGCAGGAATATTGTGTGAAGATCCATTTCTTCCATGAAAACTTAGAGTCAATTCCCCCAGATGGAGACCTATCTTCCTGACTATCGGACACTCAGAACTTATTTGGGAACAGCCTTTTGGCAGACCGTCCACTAGAAAGTGGAGAGAGAATAAAGGTCATTTGCAAAATGTAAAAGCTGTATTGCTAGTCAAGCCATGCAGTGGGGCTTTTAAAGTAAAATATAGGTGACTCAATCTAAGGAAGAGTTCAGACATAAAATGTGGTCAAAACCACTAAGTGGCACATAGCAAATAACCCAGTCTCTTTTTAAATATAGAATAAATGTTGCTAGAACAAAATATTCAGGAATTTTAAATAGCATCCAATAAGAAAAGATAAAAGGAAAAGAGCCATATACATCTTTTTTTTCCCTTTGAGCCTCTACCAAACAATATAGAATTAAAGATTTTTTCTGGAAAACATTATGTGGTCTCTATGAAATCATGGCAGTACCTTCATTCACAAATGTATTTTTTTAAATGTAGTTAAGGCTTTCTCAACTGAACAATCTTCTGGTCAGGTCAGTAATCCCGGTGAGAATACTGATACATATGCTGAATAACAAAACCCCAAATAATCAAACTGTGGATGCAAAAGTGAAATCTGTCCCGGGTTGTTACGTCTTGTGTCTAGATGTCCCCCGCAAAGCCTCATTTAGTCATAGGTGGGGATTTTTCAGAGGTGGCTGACTCTACAGTGTGTGATTGATTCACGGTACAATGCTAAGATTAAGTTTGCTAAGATTAAGGGTGGGTGATTACTAAATCAGCCCATTGGTTGGTTTGGCACTACCCTAATCCAGTAGCCTAGATAGAATATAAATGGGGCAAAAAAGCTGCTATGGCCTCTTGTTTGCTTTGCTACATTCTGCCCACCATGAACTGCTTCTCCTCTGCAATGCCTGTCTGCCATGTGCCACCCTGCCTTGGAGCCAGCCAATTATGGACTGAAACCTCTACAAACTGTGAACTAAATATATAAACCTTTCCCCCTTTAACTTTGGGTGTCGACAACTAGAGAAAAGTAGCTAAGACGCAGGTTTTACTGATTTGTAAAGGTACAAAATATTCTTTACCAACGTGCAGAAAAAATGTTCAGAAGAACAGTTGCCCGTAAAAGAGTCTCTTTATTTAAATCTACTTACTGAGAGATTCTCTTTGCATCCCAGCCAAAAGTATTGTGGAATAGGTAACATCTGAAGGTTTTACCATTTCGAATAATTATCACAAGTCTTCCTGCTAAGGGCAAAATGACACTGAATTTTCTCATGAACTAATGAAAGTAGTTACTGTTGACCCACATTTTCATCTAGTACTAGGTAACAAAGACAACAGGTCCACAAATCACTTGGTAACCCCAGATTTCTCAAGCTTTCACCCACCCTTTTCTCCAAGTTGCCATTAGCAAGCAATGACCCTCTACTGAAGAGCTTATCCTACACAGAGTTCAGTTGGAGTCATTCAGTACAGCTCTGTAATTCCACACTTGAAAAGACTCTCTTGTTGGATCACAGCCAAAACAAAATTAAAGCATTTCCTATTCAATTTTGCCAACTGCAAGAACTCATTCACTTAAACCTTGATGACAATGAGTTGATTCAATTGCCATTCAAGAAGAGGTTATGTAAAATGTTTCCTGTTAGCAGTCCACACTAAGGTTCTTCTCTCTCTTCCTCCCTATTTTACCACTCTCTCTGTCTCTCTGTCTCTGTCTGTCTGTCTGTCTGTCTGTCTGTCTGTCTCTCTCTCTCTCTCTCTGTTTCTCTTCTCTCTCTTCCCAAAGATTTAGAAAAAGCTAGATCCTGAGAACTTAGCTCTTTTGGTAGTCCCGTTAGGACAAATAGTCACTGGGTTCCAATATACATGCTATTAAACACCACATACAAATCATTACATTCCTAAGACTACATGATCAGCAAGATCTCTAAGCCTTCTCAGCCACCTACTTCCACTTGCCTATAGCTGTTTATAAATTCCTCCTTCCAGCTTTTATATTTAATAAAGTCAAAAGGTTTTTTTCCCAGCATCAGATTTATTTATTTATTTTTAGTCTTTATCAAGTTAATTATCCTAAACAGATTAGCAGACACACTAACAGATCAAAAAAAACTAAACTCCCATGAGTCTATCCCACCTTTCATTTAAAATCCCAGTGACATTACAGGTCTAAGTCTGAAGGATGTTTTTAATTATTCCCTTCCTCCATCACTCACTGCATCAGCTAAAGCAATAATACATTTTTCAAAGGAAATTAATGAGTAAATAAAGACTGAGTAATTTTTTTCTAATACAGAGATTCTAAGATATAACTCAAAAGTTGCAAGTCTTTGATAATGCATTACTTAAAAGAATATAAAGCAGGTCAAGAACCACAAACCAAATGGAGAAAGTGAAGCCATTAATCACTTACAGAGAACTGGTCATAGCGTTTATCAAAGATCCATGTCACCTACAGTTCAGAACACAGTGAACTGATATTAGGTGATTCATGTCTAAACAATTTTGCTTTAATAATTATGTGTTTAGAGCCTATAACAACTTAATAATAAAAGGTATCCATTATATAGAAGTGAAATTATAATTATATGCCTTTTCTCTATAAGCTAATTCTTAAGAAAACTACTGATCCTTGGATAGCAAATAGGTTTCAATGTGCATGACAATTCTCACAGAGAATTAGTAGATGCCAGAGAGCTATGTTTAGACAGAAGTTGAAGACATGTCTAAATTCAACAGGAAAATAAATGCTTTTATCAATTAGAACAACTAATATAAGCTTGGACAGTGTATGTTATATATTTGCCTGCCTGTCTGCCACCAAACTTCAAATTTCTCTAGGAAAGAAAATATGAATGTGCATATGTATGTACAGATATGTGCTATTGTGCTTTATACCTCTTATTATCAATCCTTTGTGCATAGAACCTACTTAATTTTTTTAGAATCAAATGCATTGATGTAGAAGCACTAAACCATAGCTGAATACACACTAGACAAAATGAGAGTGGTTTGTGTTCTGGAACCAGCTGTAAAAATTTACAGATACAATAGCATCTATCGCCTAGTACAAATCACTGAACTACCCCAGGCTAGTACTTATAAGAAATTGGATAGAATGATCTCTAAGTCCTTGTGCAGTTCCAAAACTATCATCATTTCATTGTTCCTTTGTTTTTACTTGGAGAAGATATTTATGACCTATGATATCAATATGTCAATAGATTCATATTTCAAAAATAAATGGGATCAGGACAAAGCTCTGAAAGTCTAGAAGAACAAAGAAGTTTGATGTTTAAAATAGTTGAAAGTTGTGAAAGTATCAAATAGAATGAACTGTGATAATGCCACAGGGCCACAAAAGGTTTTAAATGAGAATCTGAATCTTGATTTGCTTTTTAAAGCTGGGCTTTTCAAATCTGATTCTCTTTGTTCTGTGACATTTGTCAGTAAGTACTACTGATCACCTTCATGATGATGTTTGAGCTATGAGTTTATACTGGTGATTGGAAAGGGAGGGAAAGTCAAGCAGTCATATATGTTATTGAAAAAAGGACAGCACAACCTAGATGAAAAAAGGGTGGTAAAATGGTAGTTCTCGGCTGACATTTGACATGAATGTGAGTATTTTACAAAGAAGTCATAAAAATATACAGAATTACTAAGCATGAAAGCCAGTGAAATGCAATCTAATAAATGTCTTATTAAAGCAAAAAGACACAAAACTCATAACAATAAAATTTTTCATCCATCTGACTAGGCAAAAATCCAAAATAATATTTAATGTCCTATAAAAAGTGTACACAGACAACTGTTCCATGATATTCATACAGTCAGAAGAGTGACATGTAAAATCACTTAGGATGGAGTCTTCAGATACCAATCTTCTAATTTCCTCAAAAGTCTCAGAAAAGAACATTCAGACAAAAAAGACTAACTAGAAGAGCAAAATGAAGAAATATATGGACATAGAAAGAGAATAAATTACAGCAGAAATCTTCCACACAAGTAAATATAAAATCATGTTTCCCTATCTTAAAAATTTGTAGACTTTATTTCCTATTGATGCTCTCCTGGGCTTTTCAAGACATCAGCCCTAACCATGAATCTAGAGCTACCCATTCGCAATTGCCTGTGAAATTTAGATATATGAATTATCTAACTTTTGCTGGTAGATCTCCACATATTAATTAATCAGCTCTAGTAATTAAAATCCCTCAAATCATATGAATTTTAATTTTCATATTACTTCAAAAACTAATCTCAGATAGACAAAGTGATGACCACTTGGGAAGCCAAAGATGAAAAGTTTCTTGGGAAGTGTTCTGGTTGCAACGTTATTGTTCATCACCCAACGAGTAACATCCCAGGCAAAAGCGGACTGACTGAATTAGAATACTTTTCAACTGATATTTCCTTCACTGTTATAGATACATCAGGCTATCATGGTTTAACCTTAAGGACTTGGTTCTACATTTCCTCTTTCAAGGAGCCTTTCCTCAGTACTTCCTTGACATAATTTGCAAACCTCTATCATACTGTATTTGTTTTGTAATCTCAGCATATGGTAGTACCTAGAACTTTGTTATAACAGGGAAACGAAAAGAAAATCTAGTGAATGTTGAATGAGTGAATAAAATCTTGAATGTAGTGTGTCAAATCTTTTGCAGAACAGCAGTATCCCACTTTCATTAAATGAATGGATTAGAAATTCTAATGTATTTGCTTTCAATGTAAAATTCCCTAAGGATCCTATATCAAAATACTACTTGACTTATTTTCTTTAAGCTTAAAATACATTTTGATTTTCACACTTGTTTCTCTGCCTCTGTCTCTATGTTTCTGTCTTTCTCTACCATACCCCCATTTTAAAATTTGCATTGCCCTTTTGTTTCCACAAGGCACAGAATTAACACTCAGGAGTACCCAAAAAAAAGCCTGGCTTGGACAATAAAGAACTATAAAAACAATGTACTACACCAATGTCTTCCTCAGCTATAAATGAAATAACTGGAATAACTGATCTGAGAGGAAGTTTTTCTTTCTAGTTCTATAATTCTACAATATTAGTTACTTGGTCTGTAACAGTAAGGAAACCACATTAATTTGAAATATTGGAATTTTGGAATGCATCAAAACGTTGGCTAACATAATCAAACCTATTAGATTGCTATCCCTTTTTTGTTACCTCCTTTAAATAGAAGACTGGATAACTAAATTAACCATATAATGAAAAAGGTTGAGGCTACCCCTACTCTTCTAAGAATACAAACTGGTCTTTAAAGGTTTTAAAGTATCTATTTACTTACAAACAGTATAATTGCAGAATATGTAGGGCTGACACTATTCAAACAAGTATTTTGATGAGGTAATTAGAGATCATCCTTATCTATTAATTAAAACTCAAGGCAGTGTCTGAGTAGTTATAATAGTTGCTGTTATTATATGTTTTTAAAGGGATTAAAATGAGTCTCCACCAATTTAATTAGTTTTCCTTCCAACTCATTCAAATTAGAAATGTTTGGCTATGTTTGTTTTAAATGAACTTGTACTAGAAAAAGTAGCTGCCTTAAATAAATTATAACTTTAATAGATTGTTTATTAGATCCAAATGCCAATATTATAATACAAACAGCATTAGTCATGACACCCTTATTTCTCAGAAGGGAGAGACAGTTCAGTAAATCAGGGCACTTGTCATGACTTAAGTCATTCTGCACAAGTTCATTCACAAAAGTATTTTGTGGAGTTGAAGCATTCTCTGTGTAACGAATGAATAAAATGTTTCAAATCTATACTCATGTACTGAGGATTAACATGGCAGGCTCTATGTATAGAGAATAATAATTAAGTTTTTAATTTATAATTTAACTTTTATATTTACAATTAAGCACTTATATAAGTAAATATAATATTAAGTTTGACAACAAAATTGCCAAAATAGAGATATGAAAAAGAACTTATGTGACTAAGAGGTAGGAAAGACCTCTCCACCAGGAGAGAGGAAAGGAAATCAACTTTGATGACTATGTGAGAAGCAATTCTGGAGAGTTTCTCATGTGCTGCTTTCTTAATTTATGTATCAGTCCTCCAAATAATACATATTATTGGGATGAAGAGTAAATTTAAGATATAAACAGATGGAAAGAATAACAATAAAAAGGAGAAGTGGTTTGCTAACAATAGAAAGAAAAAATAAGGAATAGTTATGAAGAATTAGGAAGAACTAATCTGAAAGTTTCATTGGGAGGCCACCTATAGAGAAACAGAAGAAAACACAATCCCCTGGTGATAAAAGCAAATACCCAAGTGGAAAGCAAATGTGGAGAAAATTTATTTAAATATAAATTAGTCCATATAGCTATGTAACTTCCAAGCAAGTACTTAATTGGCTTTGCTGCTTAAGGGCTGCACGTGAGCACCATGATATATAAATATATAAAGTGCTGTATGATTGAAGACACTTCAAAAACCATAGTTAATAGACCTAATTGGTAACTAGAGGTGAAGTAAGATGATTGTTTTGTTTTTATTTGACTTAGAATTTTTATGCTGTCACTAAAAGCATCAGAGACCTGGCAAATTGCTTCTTGGGACTGACTCTTTGGAAGCCCAGTGGGGAAAAGAGAAGACGTCACTCTATGTAAGAAGTGAAAACACGTGTTTGAAGAGCACCAAGCATGCCTATCCACAAGCTGCCATCCCTAGAAATGTTAGTATGTTGGGTCCAAACCAAGAAGCACACAGTGAGAAGGGGCAAGGTGAGTTCCTACTCATCGCTTAGTGGTAGCAGTGGTTAATACTATGAGAAGCACAGGACCTCGTGAAAAAGAGGACAGTCAATTATGGAGCAACGAGTCTACTAATGACCTGATATTTTCTCACAGGTAAAACAGACTAAAATGAGCTTCCCATGTGGGAACTGTACCCCAGAGAGAGTCCGAGATCAAAAAACCAGTATTCTGTATAGCCAAAAGATATGGGTACCAACTGGCAGAGAAATAGAAAGCAAGCAACATGCTAGCTTGTGCAGGAATAGAAATTTACTTCAATAACTGGCACCATGAATTCACAAATGAAAACATAAAGTCCAAAGGGCTTAAGAGGCTGAGGATCACAGGTGATTGATAGTTATGATTCAAACAAGGGTCCCTTTCACTCCAAAGCACCTGAATGTTCCATGAACTGCCTGCTCCTTTGTGACTTGAAGTACGAGATGAACAAGGAACAAGAATCAGTAGCAAAAGGACAGAAAATGTGAGACATTTGTAATAAACATATTCTCAAGTGTGTACTGTACTTTGTCAATCATTATTCAGAGATGATGAGATTTAACCATAAAATAGAATTCTTTGCTAGGAAAACGCAGAATTCTGAAGATGTGGAGAAACCAAGTGACCACAATAGTACGCAGAGAGAAGTCCATTAAGGAGACAACGAAGGAAGTTTTCAAAGTGGGGAGATGGCCTTGATTAGTCAGTACCACAGAAAACAGAAAAGAGGAGCTGGGCATTTTTTTTTTTTGAGTGACTAACTGCATAGTCAGGAAAGTACTTACTATAAGAGAAGGAGATGACCCTTTTAGTTCTCCTTGTTCTTTTCAACCACCCAGGTCTCCAGGCAACTTTCTTCATTCCCTTATCATTATTACATGGATCACTTCTAGAATGCTGATTTGGTGGGAAAGGGAGTACATTATTTATCAATATTTTGATTGAAAAACAGAACCTAAAATATTCCGTTTTTTACTAATGGGGGATGAAGACTAAGAGAATATCTTTTCGCTTGATAAATAATTGATACCAAAACAGACACTTATACTGAAAAAAATACCTCAGTTTTAACAGATCTCTGGATCAGGAGAGCCTGCTTTGCCTCTTGAAAGAAAATACCAAGTTTGTATAGCTAGCTAGTAGTATTTCTAGCTGTCATTGGTTTAAATTTAGATGTAAATTTTTCTAATTAGATTAATTTCATCTACATAAACATTTACTGTTTACTCTTGAATTTCACTGCTTAAAAAAATTAAGGCTTTTTCTTAAGTCTAGTTCCAATCATTATCCTTGCTGCTTTCTGAGTAGTTACATTTTTTTCAAATAATATACATTAGGCAATTTAAATGTAGTGTATGGTTCTGTCCCCTGGTTATTCTTAGTCAATTACCTGGGTGAAAGTATTGTATACTTTTTGTGCTGCAGCTTAACACTAGTCATTTACTTGGTAACAGACTAGCCTATTGATTGGTGAAAGCTTGTAAAATTAATGACTGGGAAAGCCACTTAGGCTTGTAGTTTTCAATGAAAGTCCGAGTCTTTGTGTCACTTGCTTTTACATATATGGAACATTTCCTGTTTAAATCTTGGGAATTTGGTTCAAGTAAATGTTTTTATTTCATCTCTGTGATTGGCTAGTCCTTGGTGGAATCTACAGAAAGATTTATATTGAGGAGTCAGTCAGTAGTGTAAGAGGTATGAAGAAATTGTTTCATGAATCAAACCATGTGTGTCAGTGGGAACATTTTCATGCTGTTCCTTTTCATTACATTACAGAAGTGATGATTTACAATGCAATTCTTCCCTCTCTCTGGTAGCAGAATGGGAACTAAATTGATACTCTCTCACAAATACTTGTTTGCAATATTTGTTTAAAGATAACTCTCTACTGTGGTTTTAACTTCTTGAAGATTCAGATTCCTTTTTTTTTTTTTTTTTTTTGTGGGTACCGGGGGGACGACCTCAGGACCTCGCGCACCAACAGGCGCCCGTGCCGCTGAGCGATATCACCGGCCCCTTTTTCGTATGTGGGATCCGGGAGTCGAACTCGGGCCCTCGCGCTTGCAAGGCAGGCGCTTAAGCCGCTGAGCCGTCTCACCGGCTCCTTTTTTTGTAATTGCTATGTTTGTCTCAAAACTGCTATAGACTGAATATGATTTTAGTGTCACCTAAGGTTTCACGTTTTGAAATATATCCCCTGCTGTGAGTTATTAAGAGGTGAAAAATAAATCCTATTGTGGTCTTTAGAGGTGGGGCCATTGGAAGGTAATTAAGACTACATAAAGTCATTAGGGAGGAGCTCCCAAATTGAATTAAAAAAAATAAAAGTAGAACTGTTATATGATCAGGCAATCCTACTTCTGGCCACATATCAAAAGGAAATGAACTCAGTATTTCTGAGATATATCTACATGCCTAAGTTCACTGTAGCTCTATTCATAGGAGCCAAAATGTGAAATTAATGTATGCGTCCTTTCACACTTGAATGGCAAACAGATTTTCAAAATTATATATGAGTAAGTATTATACACATACCTACACACAATGGAATATTATACTGCTTTCAAAAAAATAAGAAATCTTGCCATGTGAAACAACTCGAATCTGGAGGACATTTAAACTAAGTGAAGTAAGTCAAGAACAGAAGGAAAAGAGTTGCATGATTTCACTTAAAGGTGGAATCTAAAAAATCAAACTAAAAGAAGCAGAGAACATAATGTTTGTTGTCAAGACCTGGAGGGTGATGGGAAGAGGCAATTGTTAATCAAAAGGCATAAAGTTTCAGATCAGCAAGACAAGTAAGTTTTGGAGATATAATATACAACGTATGACTATAGTTCAGTGGTGGTAAACTTCTGGCACACATGTCACAGCAGGCATGCAGAGCCCTCTCTGTCAGCATGTGAGCCAAGTGTATGAGTTGTTTTTTCTAAACTACAACCTCAATATTCAGCTTAATTGCAGTGTTGGCACCTTGTAAAAAATAAGTGGGTTTTGGGTTGCTGTTTGGGCACTGAGTCTCTAAAAGATTTGCTATCACTGCTATAGTTAATAGTAGTGTAATTTATACTTGAAATTGGCTAGATCTTAAGTGTTCTTGCCATACACACACAAAACTGAACTATGTGAGGGGATGTACACATGTGATTGTGGTAATCATTTGACAATGTAAACACATCGAAGTACAGCACCACAGTGTACACCATAAAAGGACATAATTTTTGTCAATTAAATCTTAATAAGGTTGGAAAAAAGAAAGAATTTTATTTTCCAAGTGTTAATTTTGTGATTCTCATTCTTAGCAGGAGAAAAATATGTATTTTGGAGTTTTACCTTTTGGGCTCCTCCAATCCAACCCTCAGTTGACCATTAGTCCCAAGCAGCTCACCAAACAGCCATTTGCAGTCTCTGTACTGAGGTGGTATTAAGACTATTACAAATCTGACTATAGAGTCAAGGGTGGCTTGCTTGTACTCTTGGTCTCAAGTACTCATTGGTGTTTTTTATTCTCTGAATATAATATATAATATGATATAAAGAGCAGTAACTGCTTAACTTTCAGAATCAAAAGTTTGTTCACAAGCAACAGAATCTCTTAGCAGCTTTGGCTTCAAATAGTGAGCTTTAATCCAATAGTTCATTGTATTGGTCAGCTTCCCTATTGCTGGGAAAAGAAAAATACAGTACCTGACACCTTTAATTTAAAAGAAGAAAGGTTAATTTGGCTCATAGTTTCAGAGGATTCAGTCCATAATCTTCTGCCTTCAAAGCAGAAGCATTATGGAAGAAGACCTTGATGAAGGAACACTGTATACCTCACAGTGGCCAGAAATAAGCACAGGGAAAGAGCATCAGGGAGAGATATATCCTCCAAAGGCACACCCCTAATGACCCATGGCCAAATGGGCCCCACCTCCTCATGGCACATTCAGCTAAGAATGTCAATGGATTCATCCACTCAGGTACACAGAGCCCCCATGATCCAATTATTTCTCCAGGAGTCTCTTACACTAGGCAAACTGCCAATTAAGATTAACTGGCACACCCATCTTGCATGGAATGTTTTTATTCCCTACAACCACAAGTGAGCCAGGTTCTAGGGTACTTCTAAAAGCATGCCGGGCTAGTCAGTGATTTCAGGTTTGCCTAACGATTTTATGTTTCTGTTTTATTTCTAGTCCATGGAGAAGTTAGTTTTTGAAAGCAGAAGTGAGTTTTTGTGTTTTCTCCCTTATGACTTATGTTTTCTATATTTGAAACAGTGTTTTTGTCAAAGTGTGAAGTTACCCTGATATATTGACTAGAAGTCTTTTGAGGACTGTGTCTATCATTGCAAAGGATATTAACGAAGAAATAAAATTATATAGGAAACGTGGTGGCCAGCCATACTGTAAATGTACATATTGAATATCTTAATTCATGTCAACCAAATACTCGGTGATAATTTACTATGTAGAGGAGACATAAAGGTTTAGAAAAGGACCTTTTAACTGCTGCACTTAAATGCTAACTTTGTTGTTTTATCTTTGGCAAGTTACTTTAATTCATAATGCTTCAATTTCTTCATTATTGAAATGATATCTCAAAGTTTGTTATGAAAAATATATTAAGATAATGGGAAGTACTTATATTAATGTCTGCTCTAATAACATATATATATTTAAATGATTTTTCCTGTTTATTTATCATAGTATAAAATGGCACCAGATATTATGGGAGATATAAAAGAAGTTTATATACATGCCTTGCGTGCATGAATTTTATTTTGAGTCACAAAGGGAATAAATGTGATACAATTAGAGAATGATAAGGCCCTTATGCTACACTATTCCAGATAGTATTTTGTTAATTCTAAAATGTATCATGAATTCATATATCACATAATTCATTAAGAACAAGAATAATTCAGACAAACATCTTGGAGAGAGAAGATGTGAACCATAACAGAAGACACAGATGAAGAGAAAGGACATCTCCCGCTAGGGAAACAATACAAGGGAATTAAGGGGTAGCGATGAGTGTGAACATGTAAGTGCAGCAAGTTCAAAGGCAGAAGATCTGGAATAAAAATGAGGCAAACAGTGACAGATTAGCATGGATGTCTAAAAGGCAAGTAGAGTGCTTTAGACTTTAAGCACATGTTTTATTTTCAGTAAGGAGCTTGCCATGATTTGGACATGGTTTATGTGCATATTCCAAATGTTCATGTATTACAAGCATGGTCCCCAGGGTGGCAGTTTTGAAAGATAGTGGAACCTTTAAGAGGCGAAGCCTAGTGGAAACTGATTTGGTTAGTGGGGGTGTCACCTGGGAAGGGATTAATACAGCTCAGATAGAGACCTGGTTAGCTCATAGTTTTGAAGTTCACTTGAACTTTCAGCCTCCAAAACTATGAGCCAAATAAACCTTTTTTCTTTAAAGATGTTCCTTGTTTAACAACCTGCCTGTTTAACGACTGTTTGGACTTAATGACTAAGGCATGCTGTTCGGATTTATGAGCTGTCTTTTTTTATTTTTTTGTAAAGTTCTCTACATATTGTTTATGGAGCCTCGATGTCTCTTTTTTTGTATAGTACACCTTGTTTATATAGCACTGTAATTTTTGCTGATTGTACTGTACAGTGCTGTAGTTTTATGCTCTGTTATACATTATAGTACTGCATGTAAGAGTTATGCAAATAAAAGCAAAGTCATCAAGTTGGAGTTTCCTTTGACCATTTCTTTATTCTGAATATTGTAATGTACTATACACAATTCCTCATATAGTGACCAATTCATTTAACTATCTAGTTGCAGGAACATAACTCGGTCATTAAATAAGGAATGATTTACATTACTTGGTATTAGGTGTTATATCACAGCAATAGAAAATGGACGAATACCAAGATACAGAAAATGGACTAGATACTTCCAAGTTCCTCTGTAGAATAATTATAAGATAAAAATGGCACTTGGGGAATATTTTTAGGTAGTTACACTCAGTTTCATAGGTCATGGACTGAACTTAGTGCCCAGGCAACTTCAAGTTTGCTGGTATGCATTTTGAATTAAAACATGAATGATGTAATCGACTTTGTACAGTATGTGGTGTTAGTACAATAAGAGGGGAATGCACCAACTCCTCCCATTTTTGCAATGAAGAAGTGCACATTTACATCATTTTGCATTTTTACCCATAAAAATTGAAAAATACAGAGACATAACCTTATTTAAAATTTACATTGCATTATTATTAATGGAAATATCCCCTTCTCTCCTGGTGACCCTTGAACATTGTTTAAACAATGTTACTGATAAGACAGACACCAAATTCTTGCAGATAAAATATACTTCATCTTATGAGTTTACATGGAACTCACATCAAGCTAATAAAATATAACTGGTTGACCTTGTTAAAGTTAATGTACAGTAATTTAGCACTTCCTGAAGACATATTTGAAACAACTTATTAGAACAGTAGATACGTAGGAACACCTTGGGCCAAATAGATTTTTGGTGTGTCCTTGAGGAATATATATGCAGTAATATTAATTCTGGAAAAACACCAAATGTAAGTATAATGACAATGATACTATTAGCACTCCATGGAATTATTTTCATATTTTATTTCATAACAGAATCGTATTTTATTATCATCCTAAGATATTTATATTGCACAATTGTGCATAAAATCCTCCATCAGAGAATTCAGGAAAGAATGAATGAGTTAGAAAGCTATAATGAAGTCATCCCTAAATTCCAGATGTGTACAAAGCTAATTTCATCGTTAAGGTCCTGCCATCTGCTCTTTTTATTTATTTTAATCATTGCACATTTACATACCTTCAAACAGAAGCCTAAAAACAAATGCATTCATAACAAACACTTTATTCATTAGGAGAAGAGGCCAAAAAGCATAATCTCTTTTATAAAGGTTTGGTGGAATCTGGTCAGATGTTAAATGTATGCAACTTTTCCAGTAATGAAGAAATAATCAGACCAAGAATCCATTAGACATGAAAAATTAGAAAAAACAATAAAATTGTGACAAATATTATAGTATGGTCAAATCATTAGTGTGGTTTAAAATTTTGTTTTAGTTGTTTTGTTATATTTCTTCCCTATTTGGCAAATTCATATAAAATATTCCAACTTTTTGAGGCAGTAATGGATTGAGTAGTGTATCTCAAAATTCATGTTCACTAATACTTCAAATCAAGGATCCAGATGAAATTACCCTCAATTGCAGTAAGCCTTAAATCCAGTTCTCTTCGTAGAAAGTGAGGACCCCGAAGAGACATACAGAGAAAGAAGGAGAACAAGTGAAATCAGAGATAGAGATTGAATTGCTGTAACCACAAGTTGAGCAATATTGAGAATTTCTAGAAGCTACCAGAAACTAGGGAGAGGCAAGGAAGAATTCTTTTCTAGAGCCTACAGGATAAGCATGGCCTTACAGACACCTTCATTTCAGACTTCTGTCCTTCAAACTTCTGTTATTCAAACCGAGAGAAAAAAATGTGCTGCTTTTAGTCACCAAGTTTATGGCATTTTGCTATGACAGAGCTAGAAAACTAATACAACTAGCTAGATTTATGTCTTTTTAGACTTTGAAATTTTTTGAAAGTTTGAAATTTGATAATAAGTTCCTTTACTGTTTTCCTATTGTTCTAAATCATTCATTTTACTTCACTGGGTATTAGTTTTGAATCTGAAATTTAACCGAGATAATCAACATGTAATTGCATCTTCATTCCTGCTTTCAAAACTGTTATGTGCCTGTGGGAAGCCAATAGGTAGGATTGTGAGGCTAAAGAGGGAAAAGTAGAAAATCAATAGCTTTCATTTTGTTCTTCAAATTTAAGAGTCAGCAAATTTTCTTTTTTAAGATCAATTGTAGGTCAAAAGTTCAGTTATTCTATGTGCCTCATTTGTCATGAGCTGTGTTTCATTAACCAGTACACTATTGTATACTGTGTGGCCTTAGATTGAGGAGTATTGCCTGCATGTGGTAACTTATCACATGTAATATTTTTTCTTCAATCAATTATTTAATGTTATTGTGTTTAGATTTCTATTCTTAGATAATAAAGCAATATTTTTGTTCTTTTTATTGAGCTGTGTAGAATATGTCAACTATGAGAAAAGAGCCTTAATTAAAGTTGAAAATTGAAAACTTATCCAGCTTGACTTGTCTTAAGGAGCTTAGACATTTGCAGAAAAAAATAATTGTGCTTCCTGGCTTAGTTTTAGGTGACCAACTCTGTGAATCCTACAGTTTTCTTCTGTTGTGTATCTCCAAAGGATACATGGGGTTTCCTCACTGCTCCTAAAGCATCTTGTCAGCATTGTTGTTTCTGAGATTTTATTCACTTCCAGTTAACCAGAAATTCTCATCAATCTTTCCATGTAATTGAATTCTTCTATAAGTCTTATATGTTCTTTCAACTCATACCTTTAAAATCAGACCTGGGAATTGGCCATTTAATCACAAAAAGCTCATGACAATATTAAAAACACTTTTATTTTATTTTATTTTATTTTATTACTGAGTTATGTGCACAGTAGATACTTTCACCCTATGCTTGAACCAGACTCAGAAATGATGGGTAGCTCACGGATGGGTTAAAGGATGAAGATCAACATCTAACTTGAAGTAGAGCTCAGGAATAGAATGTGAAGAAGAAAGTTAAATGTTTTCTTGCAACCACACTTATTTATGCTTTGGACTGGTTCAATCAACATCATCATGACAAAGATGCTAAGATCAATTGGCCGTGTGAAATGTACAGTGCTTTGATTTGTATACTGTGTTATTTCTTAAATACATTATGATAGAAATCCAATGGCTAATGTGGATATCAACCTGACTATAGCCAACTTCTTGAAAGTATATTTTTTCTGACTCTCCTTATAGTTCTCCATGTGGTGTCATTTGTGATTATAAAAATATTTGTTACTAGGTCAGTTCTAGACTGTTAGGGCTTTGGAATGTACAGATCTAAAAGAAAACCATATCCTTGCATTTGGAAATATACAAGAATGAAACTTAAATGTCAAGGACTAATCTTTTAAAAAGGAGTAGGTTCAGGAAGAAAAAAAGTTGAACATTCTCACAAGGATAAATATTCTCCATGAGCTGATAGCAATATTTGAGTAATATCACTTCCTATGCTAAATATTCTGAAGATTAATGAAGTATGCTAAAATGTATTAATCTTGGAGAATACACTGCAGTATATTTTGTAATGTGGATAACCAACAGTGAAATCAATCATCAAAATTTTAAAAATATAACTGCACTTGGCAATTTACCTATAAATCTCATTTTTTCTATGAAAAATATTCTGCTATTGGTAGTTTATTTTTTGTAATTTTTTTCACATTTATTAGCAGTGCTATTTTTCTCAATGCATATTATCATCCTTTGTAACATTTCAAAAACCTACCACTAGTAATAATTGTCTTATGACAATTAAAACTAGTTTTTCAACCTATAGTTAGTTTTAATGCAGAGTTTAGCCAACTATGGTCTATGAGCCAAATTTGGCCCACCACCTGCTTTTGTACAGTTCAGGAGTTAATGATTTTTATATTTTTAAAGAGTTGAAAAACATAAAAATAATATGTCATTACACATGAACATTATGTGCTATTCAAATTTCAGTGTTCCTGGAGGCTGAGGCAGAATTTCAAGTTCCAGGCCAGCCTGGGCAACTTAATTCTCCCTCAAAATAGGACTGGGAATGTAGCAAACTCTTGGGCTCAATCCCTACTACTACATGCACAAACACACGCGCACACACACAAACACACACACACACACATACACACAAATTCAGTGGCTCTAAATAAACACAACCATGCTCATTAATTTGTCTATGGTGTATGGCAGCTTTCACACTATGCAGTACTTGTAAAAGTAAATGTATAATGCATAAAGCCTAAAATATTTGGTGTTTGGTCCTTTATATAAAATGTTTGCTTATCTGAGAGAATTGTTTTGCTTATTTCTGAGAAATACAATATAATTAAGCTTAATAGAATAGATTACCAGTTAAATAACTCTCTCCTATGTGCAACTGGATAAGAATATGACATGTTCAAGTTGTTTGTATGCTCTGAGCACATAAGCACATACTCAAAATTCATAGCTTCAATAACATTGATTTAAAAAATTTTTAGAACATCATTTAGTTTAATGCAAACCAATATACAAGATGGAATATAACAGCTGTGTCCTGAAACACAAGTAACAACTCACTGGTCAGGAAAAGTTCACTGGCCTGTGTAATCTCTAACAAGTACAAAGTAATGACATCTAAAGCAAACAGAAAGAAATCATTCATTGTGGGGATCAAGTGATTTTCTAAAGAAATGTTAAGACAAAAAACTCTTAAGAACCACCAAAGACATCCTAAGCAATAGCTTTGTTTTTTATTTTTTTCTCTATATGCCAGTAAAGGCTATCTAAGCACCGTTTCTTTCAGTTATTGAAAAAAGTTCACATCTGATAACTATACTACACGCACTGGTATGTGCAGTACTTTAATGAGTACAAGTTAATGAGTACAAGTTGTAGATCTAAGTGAATTTTAAATGCACTAGAATGTGAAATTCTGATTAAATGTAAAAATGAGATTCTAAAAATACTGCTCTTAAAACATTTGTGATCATGCTATCATTCCAAGCCATCACACATATATATGCTTTTCTATTTTCTTTCCAGTTGCTAAAGTAAATGACCAGGAACAAAAAAATGCTCTTATTTTTTATTTATTGGTCACTTCTCCCTTGCCTTACATATAAACCCCAAGCATTAATAAAATCCCATTTAAAAAGTTGACATGTTTTACAATCAAATTCACACAAAATAGAGATATTTCAAAAAAATAGGGATGTTTCAAGCTATGTATCACATAATATGTTCAATTTGGTTCTTTGGCTGTCCCAAGTACAGATTTGTTAGGTGACCCTAACTAAATTGCTTATTCTTTGTTCATTCACTGTGTCTTCCTTTAGCAAATATTTTTTTCAGCCTCTACAATGGACTAGGTGCTGTTCGAGGTGTTATACCAAATAAAAACATGAATCAGGCATAGCAATGTTCTCAAAAACCTCATAAACAGGGCCGGTGAGATGGCTCAGTGGCATAAGCGCCTGCCCAGCAAGTGCAAGGGCCCTAGTTCGACTCCCGGAACCCACATACGAAAAAAGGGCCAGTGATATCGCTCAGCGGCACGGGCGCCTGCTGGCGCGCGAGGTCCTGAGGTCGACCCCCCGGTACCCACCAAAAAAAAAAAAAAAGCCTCATAAACAAAAAACAGTGTTAATCACATGTACAAATAAATGTAATAATGAAAATAATGAGTGAATCTGAGAGAGTTCCACATAACATTTTGGAATTGTCATAGAGAAAGTGATCACTTCCACCTGGAAGATAGAGAAGGGATTTATTATGAGGCTGCATTTGAATTGTACCTTAAAGGATGGTTAAGAAGGGAAAATTAAATTGGGAAGAGCATTCCATGTACTAGCAAGGTATGCAAATGTGTTTTCAGATATGTGTGGGTGAATAAGAAATTTGTCTGCCCACAATCTAGAATGTTTAAAATGAAGCAAATTGAGGTTCAATCTAGAGATGCCGCCTGAAAATCTGAAGGCAATGTAATCTGGAAGGAAGCCTTCAATTCAGACAGAGCTGGACTAGACCACTGACTTTTTTTCTGGTACCTGGGATCAAACTCACAACTTCACTCTTGCCAGGCAGGCAATGTGCCACTGAGATATATCCCTGGCCCCAGAGATGGGCTAGAATCAAGGACCTACATACTGTCTATCCAGGTAAACCATAGCAACTTATTTAACCTCTAAGTCTCAAGAGAAAGCTTTCAGGGTCATTATAAAAATGAAAATTATGTATATGCACACCTTCAAATACGATGTAATGTCTGGCACATTATAGATGCTTAATAAAGAGTGGACATTACGGTGTCATATAACAGGCTAAGAATTTAGATAGTTCTGTAAGAATTTATTGTACACCTTATGGGAAAGTACCATGAGATTAGTTTCTAAAATTAGGAACTATTTGAAAAATAAAATAGGGAGCTAACTTTTCGATTGGGATTGCTCATTAAAATCATCTGGGGGCCGGTGAGATGGCTCAGCGGCGTAAGCGCCTGTCTGGCAAGCGCGAGGTCCTGAGGTCGACTCCCAAAACCCACATAAAGGAAAAAAACGGGCAGGTAATATCGCTCAGCGGCAAGGTCGACTCCCGGTACCCACATTAAAAAAAAAAAAAAAAAAAAAATCAGGGCCCGTGAGATGGCTCAGCGGCCTACGCACCTGCCTGGCAAGCGCGAGGGCCCGAGTTTGACTCCCAGAACCCACATACAAAAAAAAGGGCCGGTGATATCGCTCAGCGGCACGGGCACCTGCTGGCGCGTGAGGTCCTGAGGTCGACCCCCGGTACCCACAAAAAGAAAAAAAAAAAATCATCCGGTGATCATAGTAAATGGTAACATGACTAGGCTTTATCCCAAAACAGCTAAGTCATAATTTCTATTCCTGGAGCCTGGGTATTTATTAAAAGATCTCCAGTATTTCTAGAGAATAGTCAGAGCAGAAAACTTTGGCTTTAGATGCAAGTTGTTACAATTAATATGAGAAATCCTGCAAAATATTTTATGATAATAACTTGAGAACTATTTTCACTTGACTATAAAAGTAGATTTCACATTTATAGATGACTTTTCTCTATTTCTCTGCCATACTCTACCATACAGAGCCATACAGCAACCAACAAGACCTGGAACAATAAAGGTCAAATAAATGTGTGTTGAATGAATCTGTGATGGACTCGTTTTATTACAATTCCCCACTAGAACAAAGTGTCAAGACGAAGAACAGTATCAGATGGATTCCATGTAGCAATATTTTAAATATTCACACTTCAATCCTTGCTTTCTTCCTTAAAAGCTACCTCCTGTATTAAAAGTTAAATGTTCACATAATGTTCATAAGTGTAATTATAATGAGTAATCAGCTACATAAGAAAATTAACATCGTGAGTCAAAATGTGCAAGGGAAAATTCAAGACTGATAGTGTGATAGCTGTATTACCAACAATGTTGAAGTAATGTGGTCAGCAACTGTTTTGAAAAAACTGCCTTCCACATTGCCTTTTAACAATATCCCATACACAGAAATACTTTTTAAAATTTTAGCATGTGTCATTACCATAGTCTTATCATATTATTTTATGTAGTAACTGATAAACCACTATTATGTTGCTAAATTGCTAACAATCTTCTGGAACGACATAATTTCATATTAAGGAGTATGAGTAAGGTACATGGAAGTACACTGAGAGTAAAGGAGACAGAAATGAGTATTAAGGGAATCACCAATGTCTTCTTACAATATGAAGAAATTTAAGAAATAATCTGGGAAAATATCTCATCAAAAAAAGGGGGGGCAGGGGGTTGCCATTTTTCCACCAGTGAAGAAGAAAAAATCTACTTGCTTCTTATGCAAGCATTGAAACAACTATTCAAATATCAGAGATTACCTCAAATACAAAGGCCTGGACTTGGGGGCTCTCTCATATCTCTGTGGATTGATAGTACTTCTAAGGACCAACCTCATTCAAAACTATAACAAACAGATGGCAAATTCTACAGTCAGCAGAAGTAATGGAGGCATTAAAATGCTACCAGCAGTCTTGCTAATGGCTCTTGTTTCGGCAGGTGTCTACTGAGATGCTTGTGTTTCTAAGCAGTGTCTCTGTGTTCCTTTGTACAAGCAGCCCTCACCTTTGTATATTTATCTGTGCCATCATAGTATCTACCATACATAAGACAATCACAACCACTAAACTGTCTCTGATCCTTTCCCCTTGTGGTTATATAAATTATTTGTTTACACTGAGAGTACATGAAATTTTTATAGGCATTATCTAGGATTGCATCTATCCAGATTTCCTCTCAAATAAATCTTCTATAAATATTCAAACTCATATATACCTCAAGGTAACTACATAGTAAGCCCTGTCTGTTGCTTTCACATAAACAATCCATCCTGGCTAAAAGGCCTACCTCATAGCCAAAAAGGAACATAGGGATTATATTCTAATTTGCTTTGGTTTAGTTCACTTCTCACCTCACATGGGGAGAGGCCAGAGATACTCTGTAAATGGAGTATCAGGGAATTCATTGCAGCTATATTTTCTTAAATTTTCACATGTAAATTATTTCTATATACTTATTAGTGAATCACAATTTTGTTCTAGAGACTTTTCTAGGCACCAAGGAGACCATGATGAACAAAAGAAAAGTTGCTGCTCTAAAGAAGTTGTACTGAATGATAGAATAAATAAATATGAATTATGTCAGATAATGGTATATGAAGACAAACAATGTATATTAAGGGAGACAGAGTAACTGGGGTAGGAATGCTACCCTAGAAAGAATAGGAAAAGAAGGGATGTTTGAGGAGGGGACATGAAACAATATTTACTTAATGAGGTGAGAAAGATCGTTATCAAAGGGGAGAACATTCAGAGAGAGGGAAAATCAATCAGAGAATCTGGAGAGAAGAGTGTGCCAGAGAGAATGGAGAAGTAAGGAGATCAGAGGGGCACAGAATCGGGTGGAGAGTACCAAAGGATGGCACTACAGAGACTGAGCTGTGGTGGTTAATTTTACGTCAATATGACAGGGCCAGCAGGAGCTAGGACATTTAGTTAGACATTATTCTGGATGTTTCTGTAAAGGCATTTCTGGCTGAGATTAATATTTAAATTGGTAGACTGAGTAAAGCAGATTGTCCTCCTTAATGTGAATGGGTTTATCCAACCAGTTGAAGGCCTAAATAAAAGAAAAAAAAAAAAAAAAAACAGGCTGATACTCCTCCAAGTAAGGGAGAATTCCAGCTAGCCCATTACCTTCAAAGTGGGCGAGTAACTTCGTTCTCCTCCAGGGCTCAAATTGAAACATATTTCCTGGGTCAGGAACCTGTCCGTCTAAGGAATATGTAAAGCTATACACCAGACATCCAAATTCTTAAGGCTTAGACTCAAACTAGAACTATACCGCTGGCTCTCCTCTGAGACTCCAGGTTGCTGAGTACCCTGGTGTTCTTGGGACTTAGCCTCCATAATATCATACAACCCAATTCATATATATATGAATATATTGGTTGTGGTTGTGTTTCTCTGGAGAAAACTGACTAAAGGAGGGGCTTAGGAGTAGCAATATGGTCGACTTAATATCTGAAAAAATCACCCTCTCTTTAGCACTACCAGAAGAGAGTGGGATGGGTGTTGAATCAGGGAGAGTAGCTAATATGCTTTTGGAATAATTTAGGAGCTAGAGAAATGGTGGCCTTTACTAGCAATGTAGTGATTAAGGTCATGAGAAAGAGTGAGAGTCTATACATATTTGAAATTAAGCCAACAGGATTTGCTGATAAGAAATTGGGAAAGTTGTCAAAATGACCTCCAGAGCTTTTTCCTTAGGTTAAAACATTAATACACCTCATGATATGAGAAATGACTGTTGAAGTGGTAGCATTTCAGGAAAATTTTCAAAAAATAAATAGAAAGCTCTTGATTGTCTCATGCAAATCTTACATCTTCTTGAACTCCATAGTATACTATATTGTGTTAGGTTTTCTGTGAATTATGAAATATTCCTTACCAATCATGTGTGTCTCCTCTAGCACCCTAGATTTAAATGCTGGCTGTTCACTAATTATGCCAAATTAGACCCCCTATCACTTGCGAACTTTGATTAATGTGTTTGTTTATTCAGCCTCTCAACCTGCTGGTCCAATATATTTCTCAAAATAACTTATTTTGAGGCATATTAATGTTATTCAAGTATGTGATTAATAGGTATATTATATTTTTTCTATTCCATACCTGCTTCTACATTATAAGGATCTAGTAGGCAGGTACCTCATTCTAATATACACTACAGAAATTATTCTGATAATTACATTTTCTAGGCTAACATTAACTTATAATTTGACTTTAGCTGGTCACTCTATTTTATACTTGATTCAAAACTATTTATTTTGGTTTTATTATCTATACAAAGTGCTTCTATGTATCAAAGTTGTAAATACTGCAATAGGAATTACTATATTAAAATTTTGTTTTAACCTGGAGGGAGCTTTTATGTATTTTATATAAATGCAGAAAAATTAAACAGCTTCTTTACGTAGAGAAACTGAAATACATACATATACACTCTCTTTGCGTACCTGAAAGTGCAATATAACATAATTAGGGTATAAATTGATTGTAATGTTAAAATATAGAACTATAAAATTTACATATTTTATAGGTACAATGTAATGGAATTTTTCTGCTTTTTTTCTCAAATGTTAGGAATATTTTAAGGAGAAAACATAGAATGTAAACACTATGTACTGCAAAACCATACTAATTAAAAACAAAACATAGAAGAATGGAAAGAGACTAGGACTGAAGGTCCTAATAATTAGGCTACTCTTGCTGTGATGCCCAAAAAATCAACCTTCTAAGACAACATTTTCCATATTGATCAAATCAGATATTGGAATAGTTAATTGCTCATGTTTCTTCTGACTTTAACATTTATGAGCCCTATGATTGAATAAGCATAGGTGTGTGTGTGTGTGTGTGTGTGTGTGTGTGTGTTTAATATATCTCTGAAAGGATGAACCATTTACTCTAGGAAATTTTCATTCACTGTATTTTATACAAGTTACATAGCACAAATTGGTCAGGAGTAAGCATTTCTACCATAATGTAAAAAGACAGAAGTACATGGGTTCAAGCATTTCTTTAGTAACTAACAGAGATTCAGTCCTGAATAGTAATTTTTAGCATGTCTAACGACGTTTTTTAACATGTGTTTTCTTGCATATTCCCAATCATTTTAAATATATCATAGCTAATCAGTCACGTTATGCATATAATTTTCATGTTTTCATAATCATACTTATGTACTTAGTGAAACTTATGTAATCAAATAATTGTCACATGCAATTATATAATATAAATTCTATAAACATATTGGAGTAAATACAGAGATGTAGTTAAGAAGACATTTTCTTTTGTAGTTCCAGTTGTCCATATTATTTAGTATTGATTTTAACAACTTTTTGCTTAGTTCAAATTAGTAGATATCAAGAAGTGATCTTTATTCTGAATGGAAAAATTGACAGTAATTCCCCATAGAGATGATATATGATTAAACTATATCATAAGGCAAACTTTGAGGAAAAAAATATAGTAATATACAATTTTTCTCAGGTTGTTTGAGGGAAAATAAAATTTATTTTTCTTTATACCCTCAATACACTTGCTTATTCACATATTATTTTCATTTTAAGCTATATGCTTTCTTTGTTTTATTAAACCCTCAATTGAATCAATGTCAATATGAAATTATAGGACCGGAAAAATTAAGAAATAAAATAAAAGGTAAAGGTCACCAAGGATACATCCATCTTATTTTGCACATTGAGAAAATGAGGTCCTGGGAATTTGAGTGACTTCACCTGGTTACAAAGCTGGTTCACACAGGACATAGGCTGAACCTCAAAACTCACACCTGTCCAGGGTTTGTACCAAGAGGATATTCAGCATCGCACTTCAAATACCATGTTTTAGTGATCTCTTTTTGTTTTTATGTTGTTCCCTTGCTTCTGATATTTTTGAACAAAGAAAGCCTAGAACAGTGACTAGGATATAATAAGAACTGCTCTACATACAGCTCTTTGAGAGCTTTAATTTTTTCAACATTTGACAATTTTATTAAAAAAAGTTTGGGGCCCGTGAGATAGCTCAGCGGCATAAGCACCTGCCTGGCAAGCGCGAGGTCCTGAGTTTCACTCCCGGAACCCACATACGAAAAAAGGGCCAGTGATATCGCTCAGCGGCACAAGCGCCTGCTGGCAAGCATGAGGTCCTGAGTTAGACTCCCAGTACCCACATTAAAGGAAAAAAGAAAAGAAAAGAAAAGAAAAGTTTGTCTCCTAACCTACCATAATGAGTAACACATTATAGGTTGACTCAGTGACATCTGGTTGAATAAGTTATTGAAAATATTTACTAGATATTTAAAACATTTATTTTATTTGAATTTATAAAATATAAAAGTTTGTTCCATAGAATATACAAATGTGTTATGTACATATTAATATAATACCAGATTATTATAAATTTCCTGTGTACCCACCACAGGACTATTTGAATGACATCCATCCATCTATCTATCATCTGTAGTACTGGGGATTGAACCTAGGAAGTGCTGAGCTACATCTCCAGAACTTTTTTTTATTAAATTTTTTGAGCCAGGGTCTCGCTAAATTGCCCACATATATATAAAACTTGAAATCCTCCTGCCTCAGTCTCCCAGCAAGCTGGGACAACAGGTGTGCACCACCATACCTGAAAGAGTTTTTATATATAGCAAATTTATCCTTGTTCAAATATTTGTGGGGGAAAAAAGAATGCTTAGAACTAGTAAACTAACACTATCATATACATTTTCATTAACTCTATCATGGCATTTTCTCTTCACTTTATTTAAAACCACCTATGTATTAGCTTTTGGTTATTAAGCAAAAGTTCTCAGGGTTTCTAGAGGCTTCACGGGATAGATTCATTTTTATTTTGTTTTGAATGAAGAATTCACAGAAAGCTAATATGTGATTAATGCCAGACCAGTGACAAGGCTGAATTCTTTAACTGTATATTGTTTTAGTGGAAAAAAATGCTGTTACTCAGAGCATTACAGAGAGGAGCTAGAAAGATGGATAAACAGACTGCACTCGCTCAAACATTTGCATGTCATTTCTATAGGTGTAACTTTGGCTTTAGAGGATGAAAATATAGACCAGAGGGAACTCAAAGCACCTTCATCTTCTATGTTCTATGAGATAGGTAGCTGCTCTAGCTAACACTGAAATGTAAAATAGATCCTATGTCTAAGTTCAAGACTTACTTGTCATTACTGGGAACTCATTACTAGTTATTAACTAGAAAAATAAATAAAATCTCTGAACATGAAATATGATTTTCCTATATCTCTTGAATTCATTATTTTTCAGTTTGGAAATGTGCATTTGCATTTCAAAAAAATACCTATACTTCTCATTCTGTCCACATTCTGCCACACATTAATTCCTCCCTGTTGGACATTAAGCAAAGGTACACCAAAGGTATTTCAAGTCTTTTAACTTAGAATTATGTAATGCCAGATATTTTGATGTTTTAAATTTAAAGCTTTTTAATGTTTATAATACATACCCTTTAAAGACTAGGTATTCGGGCTGGTGAGATGGCTCAGCGGCTTAAGCGCCTTCCTGGCAAGCGCGAGGGCCCGAGTTCGACTCCCGGAACCCACATACGAAAAAGGGGCCGGTGATATCGCTCAGCGGCATGGGCGCCTGCTGGCGCGTGAGGTTCTGAGGTCGACCCCCCGGTACCCACAAAAAAAAAAAAAAGACTAGGTATTCTCACCGAAGATATTATTTATAATAATGATAATAATTACTATAAAAATCATCATTAATAGACAACCATAGGTAAATTACCCTATCCTGAGCTCTGGGCATTGATGCAGTCAGAGGCCCTATCCTCAACAACTTATTATGAATGTAAGAGAGACAAAATGGTACACAAAACAGACAGAGGCATTGGATACTAAAAACAATTTTTTTAATGATAGAGCTATTGAGCACATACGAGTTCTTTGAAATGCTTGGAAAAATGGAATAGCCTATTTCCTGGAAGAGATGAATGATACTTATAGTGGGTTTTAAATAAGGGACAAAGTGGAGGTTCAGAAATTGCAAAGTCAAATGCTGATAAAAGTCAGCTGGATATGGCAGCAGCATTGCTATATTTTCAAGAATATCTAGAGTTCCAGCTTGACATATAATAAATTCTGACTCTTTAAGTAGTGTCAATTAATTCATTTGAAAAAAACTAAATCTTGTGTTAGACCAATAAAGCAATGTGTAATTACAGTCTATCTGACTTTTTCTTTGTCATGTCCTCAAATATTGGATCAGAGGCAAGAAAGTTAGAAAGGTTGAATGAGCTAGATGGCTATGATGAGACTAGTTACAATTAAAGTAGTATTTAGAAGACTACTGAAGTAATTAGTGAAGAAGATAAACTGGGGTCAGATTAGAGATAATTTTGGACATGAATTTCCATTTCCATTTTCATTTATTCTGTAGGCAGACTAGGGAAAGAATACTGTGGAGACAGGGGTGTGATTGATTTAAAGTGCATCATCTGAATAAAGTTAAACTTTCTTTGTATTGGAATTAATACAATTTGTCAGTTTTAATTGCTAAACATAATTCAAGGTATCCTCAAAATTTTTAAAGTGGCAAAGAGCAAAACATCAGACATTATCTCAGAGCAATGTGGCTACGTTAGTATATTTTTGTGTGTAACTTACACTACTAGTTAATCATGGAGTGTTGATTTAAAATCCACCAAGACTGTACTATTTTATAACACCATATTCACTTCCAACATATTACTGTCTAGTTAACAAAAAGGATTTAAAAATTTTTACTAGGATTTACCATGGCAATATTCCAAGTACAGTGTACCACCCAGCTTGGTTAAGCAACTAGGCCATGTTTCAGCTGGGAATATTTTTTAACTTCATTTTATGAACATTTGGTGTCTCCTATAAACTGGCACTCCAGTTTGTAAGAGGTACATTATGCAAATTAGGAAATTAGTAACAAACTACTTCTGATGCTAGTCATTATTACTGTATCTTATTCTCTTCAGATCTGCAAAAACACAATAATGCAGTAAAATCTACTAATGGGCGTTTCGTTACTGCTTCTTAGGGACAATATTTTATTATAATGCTAAATTTACTGCAAAACTTAAGAATTTACAATACCATACATTTTCCTACACAATCTAATGCAACTCAATTTTCCTTGTCACAGAAGAAAAACAAATAAAGGCAAAATATATTGCAAATATATTCACTTGGGCTCTAAAGTTTCCCATTTATTAAATATTCATTCAAATGCAGTATCACCACAAGAGTTGTGAATCGATTTCATATTCTTCAGTGAAATATTGAATAATTTTCCTTCTTCACAATATTGAGAAACATTCCAAGCTTTAGGCATGCCTTTTCTCCTCAATCTAATTTTAGTATTGTCCTTCTTTTCATCGTTCCTATTGTTGCTCCACACACTGGTGCCAAAATCCCACTTCCAAGGCAGCAAGTATGTAAGAATTCATTACAGTATGTAGTTCCTTTTTTTTTCTTTTTGCCACACACTTGTTTATGCTTTTGATTTTAACTCTCTTTGGCCATCAGTTAGTTCCTCTATCTAAATGCAACAACTGAATCATAACTATTTCTATTTGGAACACCCTCATCAATAACTGGTGTGTCCACTGAGCTATAACCTACCTATAAAAGCCCAAAGGAAACCAGATTGCACAGTTGATATACATCATGGACTGAAGACAGAAGCTGCTGACTTCCCACATTTTAATAAAACCATTCTGAAATATATATATATATATTAGAACCAGGGTCTTGTTTGTTTTGCTTTGATGGCTTCATTTGTTATGTTTGTTTATCTTTCTATTTTGACAGCCATAATAAAATCATTGACACAAAGCACAGGGCCAAAGTAAGAAACCCCCAAAATAGCTGATCCTCTTTTATTTATAGTCAAACACCAAGAGAGATACATCACATAAACCGTATTCATTAATTTAAGGGCTATATTCAGCAATATATTTTTTTCATGATAGTTCATAAGGAATTTGTAACAACCATATGCCACCAAAACTTTTACTTGGTATTTCATATTTTTTAAAAACCTTAAAATATATAGAAAACTCAAATCATTGAATAAAAGAAAGATATCAACCAAAATTCACTCTCTAGATTGAGAAATTTCCAAAAAAACATTCTAGGAAACCTAGAAGATTTTTATTACTCTACTGAGCTATATTATGGAAAAGAGACATAATACTAGCACTCTATCTTCCATCTTGGTATTTAATGTATCAGAAAGGACCATGTGTTTTGCAGGTTCAAATAGAGGCATCAGAAAACACTCCATACATTCTCTTTACAATCATATGAATACGTAAAAACACTTCGGAATTTTGGCTTTTCGATAAATCTCTTAGTGTCACAGTTTAGAAAGTGTTTTTACATTTGAATAAATAAAAGAGTGCAGTGCAGTATTTTTTCAAATACAATACAGTAATTTAAAATTTTGCCAAGTTATTTTATTATAACCATTACAAAATATATTATGTAGTTAATTTTGCCTTTTAGATTCTTTAATAAAACAAGATAGAATTAAATATTTAGAGAAAATTTATAAAAGAGAAAGAGAAGTCTGAAACACTGCCTTTCTGATTTAATAACTAGTCTATTCCACTTAGTAAATTATTAGGTAATATACACCACAAATCTACTATAATATGGAAAAAGTACTAAGAAGCAATTCTTGTGCAAATTTAGGATAAGCAACAAGTGTCAAACAGACTTTCCATTCTCAATTTTAGACATACAGTTCACAGATTTATAAATAAAAAGTGAGTAAGCCTTTCTGTTATTTTAATTAGCTTCAGGTATTCCTAGAATATTTAGTCTCCTGAGGTTTCGGGAACATGAATGGTGTAAGAACAATTTGCTTTTAAGGAACTTTTATTACAAAATCTTGTTCCGTATTGTTTTGGTTTGGTTCAAGGGAGAATTGTTTATTTCTACATTCTCATCAATCAATCTGCCTTTAATAGTCCTATTGTACTATCTTGCACTGTATATGGAGAGCAAGAAATAATTTAAGTGACTTTTTTGGTGATAACAAAGAAATTATTGAACCACTAAGGTCACTTAAATTGATAACATTGCTTGTTGCTTTCACATGTGAAATATTTTCATTTAAAATCTAATATTACTAAAACTTTGGAAATTGCTACAAGACATTTGGATTCTAAAAAATAATACATTTTATTTAAAAATATATCAACTGTTAGGCACGGTGTCACATGCCTGTAATCCCAGCACTGGGAGGCTGAGGCAGAAGGACTGCTGCAAGTTTGAGGCCAGCCTGTGTGCTACATAGTGAATCAAGACCAGCGTGAACTACATAGCGAGACCTTGACTCAAAAATACAAAACAAAACAAAACAAATATACATATATACTTATTTTAAAATATGTATATCTATACTACTTATAGAAGTTAAATAGTGGATGTATAACTCTTTCAGGCCACTATCTTGATTTTAAAAAATAAATAAACAAGGTAGTCTCACAAGACAAATAGAAATATTCTGAAAAAGTAAAGAAAAATGTTTCCCTAAAAAATAAATGGAATAGGATAAGACACATACATAAGACTATGCCATATCCTCAATTTCTGAGTAGAGTATTGGTGAGCTAAAGTCTAATTTCATCAAGCATAAAAAGTCAAAATGCTGCTAACAGGGAAATAAACCCAATTTCTTTTTTTTTATCAAGTATTTTCCCTATTATAAATTTTGTCACTTAGCTTCAGTAGTTATGGTATTTATTTCAACTGGAAATGCTAGTCTCCATAAAAGAAAGATATGCCACAATAAACTTCTGAATAATTGTACTTGTAAAACACGCCCTATCAAAAGAATAAATGGATAAAACTTTCTATGGAAATATAGAAATGAAAAGAACAAATCAACAAAATTAAGTAAATAGGTTTTCAATGGCACAAGTGCATTGCTTTGGAATCTCTACTTGACCAACTATCGAATGATAAATAACAGAACTCATCCATAACTAGAATTTATTAGGGATTCTGTAATAATCAAAAATGACAGAATTTTGACTATGTGACTATAACATTACTTTATATTATAAATTTCATGCAAATATTTCTGACTCAATTGAATGAGTCTTTATCTTCATTGAAAAAGATATTTAGATCAATAATATTTGCACACAACTGTAGTAGTCTTTATACCAGCACTGCACACGTGCAAGTGGCATTATATTCACAACTGACACAATACCAGACAACTAAATGTGAAATAATTTTAAAACAGAAACTTTCTTTGACATCCATTTTTTGTGGAATGCTGTAGATCAAACCCTGGGCCTTGTGAGAACTAGGCAAGCACTCTACCACTGAACCCAATGGCTAGCTCATTTTTTTTCAAATTTATTTTGAGTCAGGGTCTAGCTAAATTGCCCAAGCCAGCCTCAAACTTCCAATCCTCCTGCCTCAGCCTCTGATTAGCTGAAATTTCAGGGGGCACTATGCCCACCTTTCTCTAACATACTTGTTAAATGTCTACCCACCTGAGAGCTAAAGACCCACTTAAACACTCAATCTTAATCTTCATAATTCTCCATTTATTTTGGGGAGCAGTTTCTGATTTTGCTCTTCCAATGCATTTTGTTATTTAATCCATGATGCAGTTGTCATTACTCACATTTTATGTTTGAGGAAGTAACTCAGACATTAAAAAACTGTTCTAATTCACACAGCTATTAATTATAAACATCAGAAGCCACATCAAGATCTTTCTCATTCTCGAGCTCATGTTCTTCATCCCTACTTCATATTCTCTCCTGAGATTATATAATTTAAGACTTCACTTGTTCTCTTTTTCAAGCTACCATTTCCCTCCACATTTATTTATGTTCTAGTTAAAAGCAGATACAGCTTTTGGTATGTCTCCTTCTTTTCTGCATTATTTCTTCTTGCTTACCCCAGTCAGACAGGCAAGTACGAACTCTTAAAGAAAAAAATCAAAATTCTAACTTCTTGAATTCTTACCTATGGCAAATACAATCTCTATGTTGGATTTTTGCTTCCCTTTTCCCATTCGCTGTGTATGTTATTTCTCTCCCTTCTCAAGGACTTCTTGATGGAAGGATAAATGAGTCTAGATCCTCTGAGAAGATGTTAAAACAGGATTAAACATGCAAGCCTTTTCAGCAGGGTAAGAACTGTTGAGAGAGCTGTCAGATGCAACATAAGATAGAGAGCAAATGGTGGAAGCCTCCTAGACTACAGTCTAAAGAAGATTTAATAAGGCCATTGAGGAATTCTCAAGCTGAAGTTAGTCAATGAGGAGGTCCATGCATGCCAGGAACAGCTGGACTTAGAATACCTACTGGTCTCAGTCACTTTCTGGGAGCAATCTTTGGCGAGCATGACTAAGACACTAACGTGGTGGTGGATTCCAGAACACAGCTGCTAGAAACCCTGGCCAATTACGTCCCCCATAATTGGAAGATAGTTAGGTATACTCATATAGCTGCAAACAGTAACAATTCCCAACTAGGCCATTTACAAGATTTGTCACATTGAGAATGTTACTGAATCTCTCCGAATAATTTTGTAAGAACAAAATTGTGATAGAAAATAAATGTAATATAATATATGTAAAAGCACCTACTGAAGGACCTATTAAAATATTGTTTGTATCTTCTCTAATATCAAGTTGGCTACCTGTACAGAGGATGTACTTAATATTTTTAGTTATTTTATGTATATATGTATAGATGAACATATATGTAAGTAAAAACGTCTATCAACACACATAGTAATAGAACTTTGTTTCCACATTCAGAAGTTCAAAAATATTTCTACTAAATTTTGTGTTTCATCTTTAAACCAAATTCATCCTGGTCTATACCAATCTATATCATTTGCTTTATTTATACCCAAAAAAGTTATTCCTACTAGTGAAGGTGCTAGACTGATAAAGGTCTTTCTGTTAAAAACAAATAGAAGTAACATAAATTGCTTTATCTGTGGCATTCATTTATTCATTTAGATAGTCATGCAGTTGATATGTAATACTCTATTTCAGGCTCTGTGCTGAAGAAGTAGAAACAGTTACTACTCCTACCTTCATCCAGTTCACATCCTAGTAGGAGGAAACAGTAACTAAACATTACATAACCAAATGTCAAACTGCAGCTGCCACAGTGCTGGAGAGGACAAACAAATGCAGAGTGTAAAGAGAGCCACGCATAAGTAGATTGGATATAGCTGGGAGGTCAGCAAAGCTTTCTGGAAAATGAGGTGAGGAGTTTAGGAAGTAATGTGGCATGGATCTTCCAAACTGCAAATATCCTAGAACACTGGACTGAAAAGTACTGAATAATAGTGGGAAGAAGGAACTGAGAAGTTTCACATGGAAATTGAGCTGGAGAGGAGCAGGGAAAACAGGAAGGGCTGTAAACATAATGGTTGAATAAAGACCCTAAAGAACTATAGCTGGAAAATAGACCCACATTCTATTCATTGACTCTCAATAACACTTAGTAAGTTATTATTAACCATTTTATCACATCTGCTTTTAGTTATTTCTGAAAAAAAGAGAGAAAAGTAGCAGAAACACAACAAGGGAAAATGTCAATCAGCCCATTGCAAATCATCCGTTATTATTCAAATGGAATTAGAAATGTTATCAAGACTACCAAAATAGGTTATTTTAAGCCTCTTGCCGATTCTGTCAACCCAATATCTGATTTAATCATTAAACTGTATGGAATGTAATCACTCAATAACATGACAACAGAATAGCAAACGTTAAAATAATAAAAGTGGGCAATCTGCTAATCCCATCTCACACAGTAGAAGATTAAAATGTCATTTGATCCACGAATGTTAAGATATTCTCATTAGTACCCTATTTCAGGGTCTGAGGCATAACAATGGGAGCAATGCAATTATTTGGGAGAAAGAATAATAAAAAAAAGCAATCAACCACTGACTCAGAGACCATCATTGCTAAGATACACTATGGATCAAAAGAGTCCTTAAAGCATAAAGGTGCATTCAGAGTTTTATGTACAGTATAAACCTTTGGCTGTTTTCAGTGTCATGTGCCTGCAGATTTCTGTTTTGTGGTTCATTGGCTGATGTGCTAAATCCCCAAAGGTTACATCAAGCAGGCCCAAGCCATGTTTAAGATAAATTAAGACTGTGCTTTCAGTTTCTTAAAGGTGTAGCATTACTAGACAAGATATGTAATGACTACCAGCCTTCTTAGAGAAGAGAAATGCAATATTTTCTTATTTTCATTATTGTTATGGCTGCAGGGAAAGATTCAGATAGGTGCTAAGATGGGCCATAGAGTAGCTGCAGTGTGCATTCCTAAGAATTTCACTCTGAAAACTTGGAAGAGAAAATAAAACTTAATGTAGTAAAACTTAAGACTAAGCATATATCAGGCTAACCTTTGAAACAAAAATGCTGGTTAGATCCCTGAATCTTCTAAGAAAATAAATAAAATTGAGATAAAGACCTTTCAGAAAATTACTTTGTTTAATTTTACTTTCAAGACCTAGGAAAGCAGATGTGGTATAAGAGTTACAAGGAATTTCCAAGAGTCATCATTTCATTTTAAAATGTCTCTGTTTACATAATATGTAATCCTTATTTAATTGAATCCTCCCAATAATGCATTAGCATGATCTTTTTCAAAAATATAATGTGGGTATATTCTTATATGCATTTACACCCATGCAAGCCAAATTTTAGGAAATGTTGGTCTTCAAAACATCTATAGCCGGGCCTGTGAGATGGCTCAGCGGCGTAAGCGCCTGCCTTGCAAGCGTGAGGGCCCGAGTTCGACTCCCGGATCCCACATACGAAAAAGGGACTGGTGATATCGCTCAGCGGCACGGGTGCCTGTTGGCGCGCGAGGTCCTGAGGTCGACCCCCTGGTACCCACAAAAAAAAAAAAAAAGAAACATCTATAGCCATGATTGAAATCTAGGCCCTATTCAGAACTGAAAAAAAATATATACAGTAATCCTAAATTCACCCCTAACAATATTTAAACTTAGTAGAATCAAGAAAGACCATAGTTGCTGTCATGTAAGAAGAAACAAAAAGAAAGGCAAAAGAACCAAAGGAATAGAAAGAACATGGGAAAAAGGAAAAGACAATGAAAAAAGAAGTAACCAGGCACAGATTAGCAGTAAATAAAAGATTTACAGGCAGTTATCCTGTGATATCTGAACTCTGGAGATCTACTCTTACTAGGTTCTCTTCATAACCCTGTACGTTCCCAGGAACAGTTTTGTTTTGTTCTTTTAAGGACTACAGTGAGGTATCTTGGAAACTCTGCAGGCACGATTCACAAGGTACTCTTGTTCTTTGCTCTTGCTCTGAGATGCTCAGCACTAAGAAATACGCTGGTCCACTTGATCTGCTTGCCTTGGCATCACCTTAAACCCACTTCTCTCTTTTTTACTCCCACTTTCTCATTAGCCATCTTGTTTGATAATATATCCTTCCACTATTCCCATCTTGACCTAAGCCCCGGAAGGTAATGCAAACCCTAGAATTCCTAAAATGATGAAGCAGTGTGTGGTGGGGATATGGAAAGGAAGGACCAGTTAGCTTCTCTTGTTCTTTTGCATAGTAATCACATTTTGCACTTGAATTATGTTTCATTGAAGTGGACAGGGGCCAGGGATTAACTCCAGTTCTGAGACAGCTCTGTAACTTGTCACCTACACCTGCTGCCTTTTATTATTACCTCATGAACTGTCACCTATCAGTGCTTACACTGGAGCCAGCACTCTTGGAAGAGTGGGGAGATAGAAGCCTGATAAGATCCTCTCACCATTTATATCTGAGAAGGATACTTATATTGTTCCTAGGGGAGCAAATGGAATCCTTCTAAGAAAATAAATCAGCTTTTCTATTTTGGGCCTCATGACCATTAACTCAGTTTAGAATTACTTCTTGTTATTCCATATTCTTCACTTGATCTAGAAAAATTGGGAGCTCCAGACTTGAGTAATTAATCTTAGATCCCATCAACAAAATGTAAGAAAATGGATTTCATTTTTACACCCAAATTTGACCCAGAGACTAAAAAAGTTCATGTATAATACATATTGGGATAAAAGTTTAGAAATTTCAAGTTTAAAGGTCCAGTTAAGGGCCTAATGTTTTAGATAATTTCCCCACTACAGAAATTACTAAATTCAATAGCGGATAAAAAAATGTCAATGACACAATCCTTAATAGTCCCTGCTGGATGCTATGTTTTCAAAAGTCAGGAAAGACAAAGCAGAAGCTTGGATAAACTAAATAAAGAAATGATCATCATTCATCACTCCCATTATCCATTCATTTTATTTTTCCTTTTCCATGAACGTGCATGTTGGACTTGGCATAAAATCTAATTTGCCACATTTTTGGCAAATACTTGCTCAAGTATTTGCTGTATACTGTATATTTGCTAAAGCCTTTTGTCCCTTAAAACTCAGATGCATCTGTTAAATCTTTTAGAATACAATGGAGCTCCAAGTCCTGCTCGCAGCAGCCTCAAACCCCACTATTGAAACAAGGCATCACACTCATAAAAATGTATAAAATAGAACAGAGGATACAATTTCACAAGCTTCCCAGTAATTCAAAACGTTTGTAAATTCCATTTTTCCATAGCACACTGCCAATATTCACAACAAATTAAATTCTCGTTCAGCTGCTCTGCTAGGAAGCATAACAAAACAAGACTGGCCATGAACCAAAGCGTCTTCTTTTATTACTTTTTCTTACTGGCTGTGATGTTCTAACTGGAGCCACCCTCTCTCTGGCAGTGTCCATATTATGGTTTTACCTGATTTGGAAAACAATCACAGTTAAAGTTGTCACATCACAGCCTCCTGCTACAATTAGTCATACCTCTCATAACCCAGGCAGGCCCTGGAGTCACCACAGGGGACAATTCCACTACCTCAGTGAATCACACAGAGGAGGCTCTTTCAAACCTGTACAGTGGCCGCAGTATGTTGGCTTCAGGTGCCAAAGTTCTCCATGATGGAGCCCATTCTGTAAATCTGCTCTTCCACCTGACACTACTGTGATAAAAAATGAATTCAGGAAGACAAATAATGGAAACAGTGTTGCTTTTTAAGCACCAGTAAAGTGACATCTGTATTTTCTTAAATAGCATAAGTATTAACAATAGAATTATTTTTGAGCAATAACTCTCTATTAGGCATGGTTTAAGTATCTTAAAAACTTTATGTCATTTCATCATCTCAACATTTCTATGATGGAGGTAGCTATTACAACCATTTCACAGAATCTGGTTCAAAGTAGCCAAATCCCCAAAGGTTCACAGTCACAAACGTCAGGTTCTGGAATTTAAACCCACAACTGTCTGGCTCCAAAGCCTTACACTCAAAACTGTGTAGCTATTTCCTAATTATGGTATTAATACAGGATATAGTACCAAAAACTCACTACCATGAACCACTGATTTTTCTAGGTCATTAAGAAAGAGACTTTAGAATTTCATCAACAACAAAAAAAGCAAAGATACTCCTATGGCTTGTACCTAGATGCCCCCCAAAAGTTTTTCAGAGGTGGTTGGATCTAAAGTTGTGTGATGCTGGGATTGATTCATGGTGCAATGCTATGATTAAGGGTGCCCTACCCTAGGTGGGAATGCTACCTTCCCTCAGGTGGGTAGCCTGGAGAGAATATAAGGGAGAGAAAGAGGGTCGCTGCTTCACTATTTCACCGTTTGCTGCCTTGCTGCCTTCTGCCTGCCATGAATTATTTCTCCTCTGCCATGCCACCCTGCCTTGAAGCCAGCCAACTATGAACTGAAACCTCTACAAACTATCAGCTACAATAAACTTTTCCTCCTTTAACTTTGGGTGTTGGGTATTTTGTCTCAGCAATAAGAGAAAATAAATAAGACATGTACTGTCATTAGGAGTCACTGTATTCATTTTAATACCACTAAATCACAGTCCTTACACTGTCAACATAAATTAGAAATAGAAGTATAAATTCTATCATAATATTTACATAACTTTACAAAAAACTAGAGTTTACAGTTCATGTAATGCAAATTAGAGCCTAGTCAATCATTCAATCATTCAAGCATTTCATTCTTCTCAACAAATCTTAACCATATACTATTCCTTGTTTAGCAGCTTTCTGAGATCATTGGAATATGCAGTATATACACAGTCTGCCAAAAAATGCATAGGCACTTCAGGAAAAGAAAAAGTTGTACAAATATTTCAATACTAAATTTATTGAGACATCATGAGATTAATGCAAGTTACATTTGGCCTCTACAATTACAAGAGGTAGTCAAAGTGGTAGCTTCCAGTAGCTTCCAGGCATTTATTAGTATGGTGAATTGCTGCTTGGGTAACCTTGGTCATTGAGATTTCTGCACATGCATTTTCAATTTCTTCTCTAAGGGCCAGCAGTGTAGCAGGTTTTTTTTGTGATATATGACATCCTCTAGGGTCCCCCATATGAGGATAACACCATCTGTTGAAAAGACATCATACTATTTTTCTTTTCCTGAAATGTGTATACATTTTTGGTGGACTCTGTATATATTCTCCTATCCTATAAATGACCTAACAGAAGAGATAAAGCAAAGGAAATGCCTAGGAAGAGTTAAGTAATGATAACAGTCAGCAAAGCACGTGCCAGCTGAATAAAACAAATAATAGATCAAATGGGAGATCAGCAAAAGGAAGAATTACATTGGTTTCCTAGACTAGAAATATTTCTGGGATAGATAGAGGAAGAGGGCATAATAAAAATAGTGATGGACCTTTGCAAGGCATGTCTAGCGGACCATGATTTTAAGGTTGGGGTTGAAAATTCAAGTTCAGTGTTCATGTTGAAGATTCATAGAGATAAGCTTAGAAATGGAGCCTGGAGTCAAATTATAAAAACTTACCAGATATGAACAGAAGACTCTGAATAGTATTTATAATCAGTGATGGAGGTGGGAGTGTTGAAGCTGTTGCCAAAGAATTGATAAGAAAAAGCAATGTCTTAAGAAAATGACATTGACAGCAATGTTCAGAATGCCTTGTAGATATCAGGGGCCAAAGCCAAGAACCCAGACTGGAGATCTGCAAGCAACTGACTGTAAGATGATAAAGTCTAGGGAAAGGATGTGAAGAGAATGAAATGACTTACCACACTTAGGAAATTTCTGTCTCCTGACCATACAATAATAGAATGGAGGCAGAGTAGGAGAAGGCTCTAGATACTTTACTGCTTGTATCAGTAGAGCTAGATGTGGAATATTTGAATTAAGCAAGCAGCTTCATCCTGCCATTCAGTCCACATTGTACATCAGCTATGTCAGACACTATCAGGCAGCAGCATCCTAGGTTACCCAGAGGCAGAGGTTTTTCTCAGTCATTATAATCACCTAACTCCAGCTCTGCATAGATATTTCTACTCTTTCAATCTCTAAAAGAATATGAACAGGATGAAAACAACACAAGAGACAGTTTATGTGAACTCAGTTGCAATATTACTCAAGATCATCCACTGATATTCACACATGAAGCCAAGTACTCTGAGTTGTATGGTAATCTAATATACAAAATGCAGAGTATACAAGCTTTCTATATATATTCTTTAAAATCTACACATAATTATACATAATTTATTTAGGCAAAATCTAACAGATCAATGTCAGCTGTTGTGATCCAGAAGAATATCTTGTGTGCCGATTTATTCTTAGAAAAATGAAACACTTAGCAAAAAGTCAGCCTAAAAAGGCTTCAACTCTATTGGACTCACATAACACATATGTGCTTCTCCAGAATACTTCATCTATACCTAGAAACCTACTGAAATAAATAAAAACTTAAGATTTTGACTGCTTGTCATGTAAGATGCTGTCCTCATTCTCGGAGGAGATCCCAGGGGAGAGCTGGTAATGACACTGATTAGCAATTCTCTTTTGCCAAAGACAAGGTATCTGCAAGACCTGTAGCAGGATTAAAAGACCAGCCTGAGATAATGCAATAGAATAAAGCTAAATAACCACATGGCTGAAGCCATGATCTTGTTTGCAGTAGGACTGAGTTTTAACCAACAAAGATGATTTTAACAGTATTGATCAGACAAGGTATGATTTAAAACGTTCAGCTGCAAACTACATCTTGGATTGCATCTTTATTTTAGACCAGAACCTAACCTGAAATAATTCTCAAAGCCCTGACAAATGACTTTCACAGAATTGTAGAGTAAAGCCAAATATCCATTCTGATTCTACGCTACATTAGGTCACTGGCATTTTCCAAGTGGACACCTACAGATTTTCTACATAGGACATGGATATGAAAATGCCCTATGCATATCAAAATATTAACAGCAACATACCACTTTGGATGGCATTTCAAATCAGCTTCTCAGGGGTCTTTTGTGGAGGATAATGAAGGGGTGGAGACTTCATTACACTAATCCTAATCAGCGAAACCCAAAATGTACCTCATGTGGTCATAGAAACTATTTGTTTTAATTCAAAATTCATGAAGTTGGAGTTGGAGTAGAAAGGGAGTGGCCACATCCCTTTAATTGCAGACACTCAATACAATGCAAAGACTGGCATTCCAAAGTTTTGGCCTTGAATTTCTGCCATCAGAACCGTTAGTCAGTTCAGAGGCAGAGCTTGAGCACTTGACTGCCTATACTCAGCCCCATCTGCTGCGTGCACCATTGCAAATACATAGTCCAGGGTGCCAATGGCACTGCGCATGAATGGTTCTTATGGAACATGCAGGATGCCTACATACTTCCACCAAAACTACACAGTGGTATCTCCCCTGCTGGAAGAGTATTCCATTTAAAAGCTGTAACACCATGTGTTAACACTTCCTTACTTCTTTGTTATTGTTTTAAAGTTAAAATACATGACCTCAGCATGAGGGAAATTTGGGGTTTGAGCAAAGCGATAATAACAGAATTAGGAGCTTCAGCACAAATGGGTCAAATTTATATGGAAGAAAAGAATTTATCAAGGGGAAAACAAAAATAATAGATAAAAACATGGAAAGATAAAATTTAAATGATTGTTTTTAGAACTACATATTTTAACTTTTGGTCTTACTAATTTCATAACTGTTGTAGGAGTAAAATTATCAATCTAATCAGTGCTTTTCAACATGTTAGAAGCACCTGGGAAGCTTTTTAAATTCTAGTTTTTAGCTTCTAGACCAATTAAAGGATGATGTGGTAGTCTGTGAGGCACTGTTGCTTCTACTAGTGCTGATTCATTGTGCTATAAGAAAGGAGTAAGTGTGCCTAAATCAATGTATTAGGAAAGATGACTTAGGCAGTTGAAAAGTTTGCCTCAGGTCACCTAGCTCACAGGTGGCAGAGCAAGGGCTCAGATCCAGGACTCTACACTGACTGACAATTTCCCTAAGAGACTCTGCGGCTTCTGGGCAGGAATCACTGAAGGTTTGGCTGTGTAGGGGAGATCAGCCTTTGGACCGAGGAAGGCTCTGATTAAAGATATTTCTTCACACTCATCTGCCATAGTGATTGCTACCATTTAGAATTCCACTTGAGTTATGCCAAGATTTCCAAAATTTCCCAGATACAATGCAAGGGCTACAATAATAATTAATATTATTGTTATTATAGTTAGCAATTATCACAAACATGTTCCATGTAAAAGGCTGATTTGCTTCACCTCCATTGACCCCCACTCTGCATTACATTCTGCAAAGTAGATGTAAAATGCTTATATTAGAATTAATGAATGTGAGGTTTATAAAGGTTAAGTGACTTGCTCAAAGTCGTATTATTAGTATATAGCACACCCAGGATATAAAGTGGCTGTATGCCTCTTTTTATCTTTACTATTTTATCCAAAATGTTTAAATATTTTAAGACAACTGCTCCCAATTACTAGTTTAGTAAGGTTTGAACATTCAACTGAAGTCATAAGACATGAGAAATTATGAAATGCGATAGTTTTAAAATATGTTCACCAATTCTTTACCAGTCATACTTCTCACTTTAAGAGTAGAACTTACTTTTTCTCCCCTTGAATGTGAGGTGGGGAGATGGAACAACATGGCAGCTGAGTAAGACTGTTCAGAAACAGTAGGATTTTTACAGCCCTTTTGCCATTTTGCATAGTTCAATAGACAATTGATGAGAATATGGTGCAATTGATGTGTACTCCACTAATTTGTGGCTAATAATTACAGGTAATATCTCTTTACCCGCATATCTTAAGGCAAAATGTTATCTATATCTTAATAAGCAACTGTACTTACTACAAGTACAGGTGCTCAGGGTTCCGTCTTTCCGTCCTCTTCGTTCACGCTTTCAGTTTGGGGATGTCCAGATAGGGGAATCAAGCCCCGTCTAAATTCCATATACTGTGTTCTAGTGAGTCTTAGGAAAACATCAGGGGATATACTGATTTTGTTCTTCCCGGTAAATCACCTCCCCAGGTAACCGTTATAATAAAACTACCAGCTGGGTCGCAAGTCTCAACACCAAGGAAAGGTTATATTTTAGCCCTCTTGTGCATTCGGTACAAATTTTAAAATCACAAGGAAGAGGAAAAATAAAATAAACTCCTGGTGACTAAAAGCTAATAAAAAGGAAAACAATGAAAGGGGAAGGGAAGTTTCTTCAGAACGCACCTTTGACATCGCAGTCAATGCTATAAAGGCGCTTGTGTTTCCTTAATAAAATTAATTTTTAAAAAAGAATTAAGATATGTGATGTACATGTATGAATTCCCTACAATGAATGTAATCAAAATGTACTGCATCAGGTACTAATAAAAATTTTAAAATAAACCAAAAAAGTGTTATTGAATTAACACATTATAAGTAAAGGAAAAAAAAATTAATTGATCACACCAGTGACTGGTAACCCAACCTCTGTCTGTCCAACTAGATAACAGGATTTTCTTGTTATTCTTTGTGACATAGACTCTTCCAAAAATATACAGGAATGTCTAGGTCTAGGCTTCCTAATGGTTAGAAACAAAAAGAATGAATGCCTTTTTAAATTTTTCTTATCACTATCAAAACCTCACAGCCTCTAAACACTTTTGGCATGAACCAAAGAAGAGAAAAAAGAAAAAGAAGAAAGTAAGGTAAAAAGTAGGAAAGGAGAAAAATACTTTTAAAAAAAGAAGAAGCTGGATGTGGTGGCACATGCCTATCATACCAGCACTGGGAAGGCTGAGATGGAAACATCACATGAACCTAAGAGTTTGAGACCAGCCTGGGCAACACGGCGAGACCCAAGCTCAAATAAAATAATAATACTATAAAAAAAAAAGAGCACCATGAATTTTGGAAAGGTTATAAAATAGTTTTCTTTTTCCTATAGCTGGGATTCCTGGCCCATTCAAAATCAACAATCATAGTCCTTCACTGTGATAAATTCAGTGGTGTCTCAGGAAAAATAAACTGAAGTTCTGACTCAGGGTAACCTGCGACATCATCAGGTCAACCTAATGTTTGTCTGGTTCTCCCTTCAGGTATCTGCACTCTGTCCTCGATCCCAATCACTACCTTGATCACATCCCTGATATCAAGACCCTTCTGTTGACTCTGGTATAGATTCACAGATACAAAGTACTGCCTCACTCTGCCTCTATGCCCAGCCCTAATGACTACAGAGTTCTATTCCTCATGGCTAACTTCATGGATCCTCCATCAACCTTTTGAATCTTATCCTCACAATCACTCAATTTACTCTTCTTTTGTTAACAGCCTTAACTAATAAACATATCATAGGTAGCTCAATTTTCTAAGAGGGCTGGAATTCTCTCTAGTGCCTCATTCCCTCCCACACATCCAATTTCCTTACCTCCCATTCTTACCCTATTTTAGTCTGCCCTACTCCTTGTTATTTTAGGACATAGCTGAGGTACATTTTTCTTAGTCAATATAAAGCAATGGAATTAAAAGCAAGGCTTTCCTTTTCCAGAATATGAATGGGGAAAAGCTTTTTTCCTTCACTTATCAAACTTCAAATCAATCCTGAGATAATTTGTTTGTCTTTTAAAAAAAAATGCAGTTTTAAAATACAGACTTTGATTGCTTGGGTGATTGATTCACCAGTCCCAAACTAAGGTTGAGTTGCAAATAGCAGTGACATTTCTAAGAGTTGTGCTGTATCATTAAACACAAGGTGATGGATATCTGGGGAGTTTCACTATACCAAGACAGCTGTCACTCCACTGGCTCTATATTCTACATGCTCTAATGGTTTGCTAGTTAACAGTGTGTGTGTGTGTGTGTGTGTGTGTGTGTGTGTGTGTGCATAGTCTCCACTCCCTCTACAAACAGATCAAGATTGGCACATCAGAACTCATCATCGGATGGGAAAGAAATCTTTAAGAGAGCCGGGGATATAGCTCAGTGGCACAAGCGCCTGCCTAGCAAGCACAAGGTCCTGAGTTTGATTCCCAGTACCAAAAAAAAAAAAAAAAGAAATCTTTAAGAATTTAGAAAGATAGTTTAACATAAATAACTATCTGAAAATGACAAATTACAGTGCTATCGCCCTCTCTTAGTAGCAATGCCCTCTCTACTTGAGCACATGATTTTCTTTCAAAAACAAAATAGCCTACTAACTCCTTATGCTAAAATAAAAGGTCTACCATTAGAGAGGAAAAGCAATGAAAATGCATTTTCCTGAATATTTTGCTAAAGACTACTGCAATTATTTTCTTACTCTCAATGCAAAAGTGACTGTCAGGGGCCAGTGATAGAGCTCAGGGGCATAATAAGTGCCTGCCTGGCAAGTGTGAGGTCCTGAGTTTGACTCCCAGTACCCGTATATTAAAAACAAAAGAGTGAATGTCAGTTGCAGAAAAAGAAGCATTTAATTTGCGATAATTCACCTTAACTCCAGCAATACATCAGGAATCAATGTACTTGGGGACTAGAAACCAACAGGCCAAACAGGCAGGTTTGAGCCAAGCTATTACCATCATACTCATGAGACTCAAACTCGCCTCTGCAGGTTTTGTCAACTCTAAATTCTCATAGCTTCAATACTCTGAATTCCTACCTATGGGCTCATTCTAACCTACTTTTAGAATCAACCTTCACTAAGCTTTACACTGTGCGAAGAACCAGAAGAAATACTGACAGTAAGGCCAATGAAACACAGGCTTTGAGAAAGTGTTTTACTGATTTGAGAACAGAAAGGAAGCCACCGAGGCAACTGAGTGGTGATCAAGTTAATGTAACATGTGGGCCTTCAAAGATGTGCAAGTCTGCTAGAACTTATGAATCCACGACCAAAAAGACTTTGCAAATAGCATTAAATATTTACACCTTAAAATGGAGAAATTTTCCTGGATTATACAGTGGATCCCTTTTGGTCCTGTAGGTCCTTAAAAGTAGAGAACCTTGCCAGGTGGAGGTCGAAGAGACATGTGACTGTGGAAGAAAGGTCAGCGAGATAACAACATAAAAATGGCTAAGTCAGCCTGCTGCTGCTTCTGCGATATAGTGGTTTGTGTGCAAGAGAAGCCTCGAGAAGCTAACAGCGGCCCAGCTGAGGGCCAACAAGGAAACAGACATAAATCCTACAAATTATGGAAGTGAATTTGGTGAACACCTTAAGAGAAGCAAGAAGAGAGGAGAGAAAGAGAGAGGAGGCTCTGAAGTATTCAAAGATTAATGGTTAGCTACAGTAAAAAAAAAAAAAAAAAGTTCCAAAAGAGAACAAAAAATCAGATCTTAGCCTGAAACCTCAGAAAAGAACCTGATCATGACACCTTGACTGTAGTCTACTAAGACCCATGTTGGACTTCTGATTTATAGAAGTGTAAGACAGTAAATTTGGGCTTTATTTTTTGGTAATTTCTAATAGCAAATTGTAGTAATCTGATTATGATATTTTGTGACAGCAACAAAATGTACGCTGATAAGCTAGATATACTTGTACAAGATCATGCAAGCCTTTCAGGCCATAGCAGAGTTTGTTTTTAAAAGCAGTGGAAAATCAATCGTGAGTTTTTATAAGGAAAATGACTCTGTTTAAATATTACTGTGGAAAAAGTGTTCCATAGCACATGTCATAGGGAAATGCTAGTTAAAACAATGAGTTATTACTATATATGTAGAAGAATGGCCAAAATCTGAACAATGGTAATGCTACGCAAGACTGTGGAGAAACAGGAACTCTCACTCACTGTTGGTTGGAATGCAAAATAGTACAGCTACTTTAGAGGATGTTTTGCAGTTTCTTACAAAATTAAACATACTCTTACCACACAATCCAATAATCACACTTCTTCAAATTTATTCAAAGGACTTGACAACTATGCCTACACCAAAAGCTGCAACACAGATGTTTATGGTGGCTTTATTCATAACTGCCAAAATGTGATAGCAACCAAAATGTCCATTAGTGGTGGAATAGCTAAATAAACTGAGTAGAGCCAAACAACAGAATATTTTTCAATAGTTATGGAAATGAGTTATCAAGCCAGGAAAAGACATGGAAAAAAGTTAAAAGCATCTTACTAAGTAAAGAAGACAACAAGAAAAGACTCCAAACTGTATGATTCCAATGATTTAGCATTCTGGTAAGCAAACCTGTGGACTTATAAAAGATTAGTAGTTTCCAGGAGTTAAGGAGGAAAGAGGGATGAATAAGAGGAACACAGAGGATTCTTTAGGTAGTGAAACTACTTTGTATGGTGCTATAATTGTTTTCTTGGTTTTTTTTATTATTGTTGTTTTGTTTTATTTTTTATCTTTTTGAGACAGGGTCTTGCTCTGCAATTCAGGCTGGCTTTGAACCCACTTTGTAGCCCAGGCTGCCTCAGCCTCCCAAGTGCTGGGATTATAGGCATGCACCACTACGCCTGGCAATGCTATAACTGTTGATACACCTCATTATATTATCCAAACCTACAGTATTTACAAAACCAAGAGTTAATCCTAATATACACTGTGGACTCTGGGTAATGCTTTGCCAGTATTGGTCCCTCACTTGTAACAAATGCACCACACTGGTGGGTGCTGTTGATAATAGGGGAGGCTAGGCATGTGTGGGTACAGGGTGTACATGAGAAAATCTCTACTTTCTACTCAATTTTGCTACAAACCTAAAGCTAATATAAACAAAAACAAAGACTGTTTAAAAATAAAAAGATTATTCCCTAACTGGGTCGTTTCTTTGGGGTAGCAGACACTAGCAAGAATAAGAAATCCTTATTGTTAGATTTGAGATGAATCATACAGGCCAAATTAGTGCTGAGTAAGATATGCGACAGATAGGTGAGTGATCGAGAGAAAGGAATCCAAGATGGCATTCATGTTTGGGGCCTGAGCAAGCTGAGCTCATGATGCTACTCTTAATAGTGACAGGGAAGACTGGGAAAACCACAGTTTTTGTTTTGTTTTGTTTTGTTTTGTTTTGTTTTGTTTTTTCTGGGTACCGGAGGGTCGAACTCAGGACCTTGCGTGCCAGTAGGCGCCCGTGCCGCTGAGCGATATCACCGGCCCTTTTTTCGTGTGTGGGTTCTGGGAGTCAAACTCAGGACCTCGCACTCACCAGGCAGGCGCTTATGCTGCTGAGCTATCTCACCAGCCCCCAAAACCACAGTTTTGACTAGTGATTTGGAAACCAAAGTTTGTCTTTTGGGCACATTTGGTTTGAAAAGGCCTTCAGTCATGTAAGTAGAGATGCATCATATATCAGTGTAGGCATTAGTATGGCTCTTGGGGTTAAAAGCTCGGCAGGAGGTAAATATTTGAAAATCATGAACCTATTAATGCATCTAGGCCCATATAACTAAATAACATCACCTATGTCATTTAGAAGTAAGAGAGAATGAAGAAAACAAGAGGAAAAAAAAGTAGAAAAGAGGATCTGCGGTACCCAAAGATTTTAGGGTCCATGAAAGAAAAACTATCAAAAAGAAGACCAAGAAAAATTTTTAGAAGTACATGATGTCTAGGATGGCAAAAGGGGTTCAAAATGAAGAAATTAGGTAACTGTATCAACATTGCTAAAGCACAGGGTAAGACTGAGACAAAGCAATGGCCATTAAATTTAGTAACATGGAGATCTTTGACAAGAACAATTTCAATGATGTCGTGGGGAAAAACAAGTGGGAAGTGGTTTGAATCTGAGGAACTGGAGCTGATGCAGATAAACTAACCATCACAAAGGTTATCATAGGGAGAAGACTGATAAGTGGTTGTGATTGAAGGAAAAATTCAAGGGAAGGCAACGGGTTACTTTCTAAGATGGGAGATATTGAAAACTATTGGTATAGTATTAGGAGCAAGAGAGGATGGTGATGGAAGGAAGCCACCACCATGCAAGGGCTAAAGAGAATTCCTTGTGAAGGACTGAAGACATGAGACTCAGAGCACAAGAAGAAGCAGGAAAAAAAAATAAACCATTTTCATAGCTCACCCACTCAATTCTGAAAGAGCTCTCTGGCCAGTCCCCCAAGCCCTTGTCCAAACTGTGGTGCAAGTTCTTAATAAAACCAATCTTTCTTCCATGGACTTGTGAGTGAAAATATTACCATATGTCCACCCAAATCTGAGGCTCCAATGTGGGAATAGTTCTGGGAAATTATTTACCTAAATGGAATCTTATTTCTGTTTGAGCTTTTATTTCAAGGTTGTGTATTTCAAGATGTTAGCATTAAATTCATCACCATGGGAACAAATACATTTTACTTTCTTTTTCACATATTAAGTGAAATACGTAGTTAGAGTGACATGGAAAAGGTAGAGAGAAATGGCAAGGAATGCAAGGTTAGGTATTTCTTCAGAAGTCAGTCTAAATTCATGATAGATGTGTCTAATGGTTCTAATAAAGTACCGCTCACTATGGAAGCCCTAGCTCCAAGGAAGTCAAACTTTTACAAAAATATCTAAAACAGAATTTTGCAGGGTATTTTGATCACACTATGCATCATTTTAAATCATATTCTGAAAAACTTCAGACTTTGTCTTCACTGTAAGGGTGACCAGTCAATATGTTTTCTCCTAAAAGAATCTAATGTCACTTGCAGGTTTCATATGGCTGCTTCTGCACATTTTCCAAAATCTCCTTTGATTTTTTTTTTTTTTTTTTGCGGGGTGTGGATTTTAAAGAAAGTTGGAGAGACAGAAAGAGATAGAGGTTGAGAGGGAAAGAATGGAAGAGAATTTTTTAAATCACATATGTTACACAAATGTAGAGTAGAGTTCTATGTATATAAAACTTAGGTTAAGTTAGTATTGAATTATGCAAAGAAATGATCATTTCTGTACCACCTCCGGGCTAGAAATTTTAAATACCTACTTGCTAAAATTTTTCAAATCAAGGGAACAAAAGACACTGTAAGTCCAAAAAACACTAAACTACATATCTAGGGCCCTATTCTGCTATTACCAAACATATAAGCCTTGTGAAATCACTTGTCTTGTTTGATCTATGCTTTTGTACCTTATATAATAATTGCTAAATTAAAAAATCAAATCGAAACCAAAATGTCAAAAATTAATTAAAAATTTAAAACATATTTTTAAAACAAATATTCACAGTTCCTTAATAGTTCTTAATTAAAAGATGAGAAACTCTATTTAAGGAAGAAGAAAAAACGTCATGAGTGTGATGGCAACTAAAACAGTGACTCAAATGACCTGGAATTGCTTCTTAAATACTATTTTTAATTGGGGACAATGTCAAAATACAGTGTGTTCTTTTGGATTCATTATTTTGCATCTGCGTCTTGTTTCCCAATAAACTGAAAAAATAAACAGTGATTTTTAAAATTAATTATAAGTACAATTTCACTCCCAGAAAACTACATTATAAATCATATTACTCTTTCAGAAAACATTCAAGGATACGTTTATTTATAAACTAATAGATGAAAACTGTAACACTTTTATAGTATTTCTGGTAACTTTTAAAAGGGGAGTTTTATATTTGAAAGCACCAAGAAGTAGAATTCAAAAATGGTACTTTTCCGTTTAAACTTATTTAAATGAGGAAACCCAATATATACTTGAAACCAAAAATAGTGGCAGCGAGGGTTAAACCGCAGCATTCATAATGCTAATTACCTAACCATGACTGTATGTTTAATGAAGATATTAAGCTTTCTTTAAGAACATTGCAACTTGAAATTCAAATAACTAATGTTTTAGGATAATTGGAAAATTTGATTAACTGATTTAAACACTACTGAAAATGCAGTGCAATTCCCTTTCAAGAGGAGGAACAAATATATTCTATAGACAAATGCCAAAATCAGAATTAGCACACAGTCAAGAAAGGAGGTAAGAGCACACGGGTAACCGTTTTGAATAAATCACTTAAAAACTAGTCACAGTGTGAATGAGGATAATTATATGGCTCTCGGCTCTGCTCATGTTTTTTGTCTTTCAATTGCAAATCCCCTGAACTGTCATGTTTAGTTGTTCTTTGAGGTGTTACTATACATGGTAACAGATGAATCTGCTTTTCTGTGAGTTTTATAAATGATCTTAGTTCCCTAATCAAAGGCATTAAGTTTAAGTTAGAAGAGGTTTGACCCTTGAATCTTTGCTTGTAGTTTTCTATTGTAGAAAATCATTGTAGAGCTCTATAGAGAGATCTAAAAAAAATCAGAAAATATTTTGAAATACAGAAAGTAATCAAGTTGTCCTGTCTTTTTGTGCTTACACTGATTATGTGTTGACAAAAAGAGTAACTAAATAAACTATTTAACAAGTGATTCTGGTGAGAAGGTATATTTCAACAGAAATGGCTAATTTGGGCCATCTGGTTTCTTTTAAAATGATTCAAGTAACTAAGTATAACTTCTTTAACAAACAGGAGATCACTAGTGCAGGGAATTCAATGAAATCAATATTAAGCATGGACTGAGTACAAATTCTAGAAGAGATGGCCAGGAGAAGAGAATATCATAAGGAACAAAATTTTAAAAAGAAAACCAACTAAGAGGAATCATAAATAAGCACCACAGAGAAATAAACACCATAACTGATGTGATGTGATAACTGATGATAAAGGAATTTATGTTTAAAACTACAAGATAATTACAATGACTTGCACTTACTACTGACTAATAAGCATTTGATGATGACAAGATCTAAGGAAAGTGAGATTTCTTAAATAAGATTAGAAAATTAAGTTATCTCATCCAGGAAATCAATGAAAAAATAGGGAAATCTAGTGTACTAGACTTCAGTGCAAGCTGGCCTCTTTTGGAACTGAATGATATGTTCTTAATTATTTTGCTGTAAGATTACACGTTATTCTTCTGAATCGTCACAGCTGATTCAAACTAAATCCAATATAGTCCTTCTCCTAAAGGCCACCAGAAAAACTTGGCAACTTTCTTGCTAGAGGGGTACTATTTTTCTTATCTAAATATTCTTTATATCTGATGCTGTAGAAAAAGCCATAGGTGTTCAATATATCTATTTTTTGAAACTTTATGTAATTGTAATGACTGATATTATCTACATTTTTGCAGAGTAAATCATAACAAAAAAGTTAATTTTACCTTAAATCATTCTTAGAATAACATACTGCATATACAAATAAAATAAAAATCATAATCAGATGCTTGTTTTATTTATGAAATTATTATTATTATATTTTGTGTGTGTGTGTACCGGGGGTCGACCTCAAGACCTCGCACGCCAGCAGGCGCCCGTGCCACTGAGCGATATCACCGGCCCCTTTTTTTGTATGTGGGTTCCGGGAGTCGAACTCGGGCCCTTGCGCTTGCCAGGCAGGCGCGTATGCCGCTGAGCCATCTCACCGGCACATATGAAATTATTAAATGCTGTCACATACTCTCAAAAAAATATGAGAGCAAATTCATTTTTACATTTTTATTTTTAGAAATAAGGAAGCTAAATTACAGAGATGATTAATAATTTGAAGAGAGTAAAAAAATAGTAAGTAATAATAATAATAATAATAATAATAATAGCTAAGAAAGATACCAGAGACTATGTTTTATACACTTTTCTAAATTATCAAAACTACTCAGGCCTTTATTTTCTGTGTTTCTTTAAGTTGTTCTTTCTTAGGTCTTTTATTAGTCTTTATTCTACTTAACAACCTTCCTCCCTTTTTCTTTCCCAACAAATATGGAAAATTAGTACACAATATGTGATTTAAGCCTGTTTCTTCATTGACATGATTAAAAACATTCATCTGAAAGACCCAGGAAAGATTATACTGACATACAAAACAAGGATAACTTAATAGAGTGTAAACAAAGGATTTTGTAACCAGAAGATTTTCAAAAATTGGTAATAAAAATAAAACATTACAATATAGCAGTCAAATTATATGGTAATTGAAAGCAGTTCATTTTTGTCCCTATATTTGTGTGGACTCATATTTTAATTAAGATATTCACGATTATTTTTCTTACATTTATCACTCTGATTCTGCTTTAGATTTTTTGGGCAGATTTTGGAGAGCACAATGCTCTCAACAAAGAAAGACAGAGGATTCAGCAGTTTTTGCATTTTATATATAATTGAAACCAATTAACTGTGACATCAAATAAAAAAGTCTTGTTTCCTTTGAAGCAAGTCCTTGTAAATACTGTACTTATGTATATAGAGTAGGCTTTTTGTTTGCAAGAAGATTTGAATATGACCAGAGCATTAGGTAAATATTGGAAAATTAAGAAATTCACAGTAAAAGTAGTACACTGAGCAGCCATATTTGTATATAATAGTGTCATCTGTAACAGCTAGACAGAAAAAAGTGAAAAAATAAATGAAAATGACCTGTTTGGAGTACACATAGAAACATACCCTCTGGTGGCCAGTGAGATAGCTCAGTGGCATAAGTGCCTGCCTGGCAAGTGCGAGGTCCTGAGTTCAACTCCCAGTACCCACATAAAGGAAGAAAAGGGCCAGTGATATCGCTCAGCGACACAAGTGCTTGCTGGCAAGCGCGAGGTCCTGAGGTCGATTCCCGGTACCCACATAAAAAAAAAAAAAAAAGAAAGAAAAGAAAAGAAAAGAAAGAAACATAGCCTCTGGATTAGATTCAACCTCAGTTCTTTTACTTCTTTGGGGCTTAGAAGGTCTAGAATTACATATGATCCCATCAGAGTGACCTCTGGTTACTTTGGGTCTCAAAAGCACAAAAGCTATGTTCCAATTCTCACAGTTTCTTGTGTCAGACAGGAAGTGTGAATTGCAGCCCTTACTCATTACAAACCAGCTGTGTTACTATGTCTTGTAAGACTGCAGGTATCTCACCTGTTAAGCATTGGGTATGGATGGATCTTAAATGACTGCATTAAAGACTGTTCACAAAGGGCTGATGAGATAGCTCAGCAGCATAAGCACCTGCCCAGCAGGTGTGAGGTCCTGAATTCGACTCCGGCTACTCACCAAAAAAAAAAAAAAAAAGACTGTTCAAAATTTTGTAAAGGACATCAAAATATATTCTCAGAAAAATGAAGATGTGTTTATTGAGTGAGGAAAATGTTCATTACTAGAAATTTCTTAATATAAAATATTATTTCACATATTTTCTTTGTGTAATTTCCCACTTATTTATTCCATTTTCTATATACCAAGAGAGGGAAAGCAGTATGCTTTTGTCACTAACACCACTCACCTTGGAGTCCGACTACTTGGATATAAACCTAGTCCTACTATTCACTATCAATAAACCCTGATGTAATCACAATCTTGCTTCAGTTTCCTTGTTTATAAAACAATAATATTACAAGTGTTTACCTATAAAAAGTCACAAGAATGAATAGAAGCAACTCATATAAAGCACTAGAATGTTGTCTGCCTGAGGTCTCTATGAACAATAGCTACCATAAATAATAGCATACAATAGCAACAAATTTAGCACAAGAACTGATATTTATTTTTAAACTCAAATGTAAATATTGCACGGCACTCCACTGAATGCCATGACTTTTTGGTACTTTAAAACTGAATATATTCTTCCATCTAGATTTAAATGGCTATAACTCTGTTATATAGGATAATGAGCATTATAAAGAAAAATTCATAGTTTTGTTTCTTTGAAACTTCCATACTAGATACCATAACAAGTGGGGTGGAGGACTAACAAAATGTTGGGTAGTTGGACCATACACTTATTTGTTAGTGTTTGTTTTAATAATACCATTTCATTAAGGCTGCAAATTTTGTACCATATCCAATGTTTTGTTATTTAAGAATATGATTGAAGGGCCGGTGAGATGGCTCAGTGGCATAAGCACCTGCCTGGTAAGCACAAGGTCCCGAGTTCGACTCCCGGTACCCACATGAAAAAAAAAACATAATAATAATGTTACTCTTATTCTTTAATTATTGTCTATATACATACAGAATATGTTAAAACTTTCAGTTTAAAAGCAATAACCATATGAAAACCTGCAAATCTAATCTGAATTTGAATCTTGTAAAGTATGAAAAGACCACTCAAAACACACAGAGTATTTCTCTTTCAAAATCTTCCTACAGAACAAACCTAGAAACAGTCACTGTTCACATAATAACCAGTAGCCCCAGTGTCTGGGTGTGCATACAAAAGTAACCATGGTGCCTTAGTGATATGGCCACTTCCTGGTCAGAAGAAAAAATGTAAGAGAAATGTAAGAGCCTGGCATTGTTTGTCCTATCAGAAAGTGAGGATGTTTCAGTGACTACTGGGGTCATATCAAAAGGACCAGGCAGCAAATTTGAAGAAAAACCTACTGACAGAGATGTAATGAACATCATAAAGAACAATAATTGCAATGAATTTAATTGTATCAAATATGATAAAGTCCATGCAGTCTATGATGGTTAATCTTGACTTTCAACTTGATTAGTTTGAGATACACCTGGGAAATCAGTAAAGCACACTTCTGGGTTGTCTGTGAGGATATTTCCAGAGATTTGTGATGTTTGGGCCAGCAAACTGAGGGGAAGAGATCCCCTGTAAATGTGGAGCACATGCTCCAGTAAAGTGGGGTCCTGGATGGAATAAAGAAGGAGGGAGCCCACCAGCACATTTCCCCTCTGTTTTCAGCCTGCCGTAGGGTGTCCAGCTTTCCTGCACCATGCTCTTCCACCATGATCTTTCTGCCTTGGAACCAGCCAAACATGAACTGAGAGCTCTGAAGCCATGAGCCAAAATGGACCTTTTCTCCTCTAAGTTGTTTATGTCAACTGTGTTGTCACAATGACAGAAATCTGACTAACAAGGGATCACAATGACATTTTTAAAAAATTCAATGATTATCTCTAGATAATTTTAGAGAACTAAGCCATTATTCACAAAATTTATAACTAAAGGAAAGAATCTGGATTTTTTTCTGTCTTTCCTATATGAAACATGTCTTAATGAACACATAAAATAATAAGGTTATTATTATAGGTACCTTCCAGGAAAAGAAAGTCTAAAATTCATATGGCAACACAAAAGAAAAAAAAAATAGCCAATACAATCTTGAGAAAGAACAAAGCTGGAAATATCACACTTTCTGATTTCAAAAATGTACTATGAAGCTATAATAATCATAAGAATATATGGTACTGGCTTGAAAACATATACAGACAAAGGGAACAGAATAAGGAGCCCATAAATAAACTTACATATATACCATCAACAAGTTTGCCAAAAAATGCATAATGGCACAATGAAGAAAGACAGTCTCGTCAGCAAATGGTGTTCAGAAAAATAGATACACATGCAAAGGATGAAACTGGACACTTACCATGTATTATAATACACACAAAAAACTCAAAATAGATTAAAGAATAAACATAAACCCTGGAACTATAACTCCTAAACAAAACATAAGGGGCAATCTTCATGAAAATGAGTTTGGTAATGATCCCTTGTCTATGACACCAAAAATACAGGCAATGAAAACAAAATTAAATGAGTGGAACTACATTAAAATAAAAGCTTATGCACAGCACACAAAACAATCAACAGAGTAAAAGGGCACCCTACAGAGTGGGAGAAAATATTTTCAAGTCATATAATTAATGAGGGAGTAACATACAGAATATACAAGGAACTCATAATTTGACAGCAAAAGGAAAATGCAATTTAAAAAATGGGCAAGGGGGCCGGTGAGATGGCTCAGCGGCGTACGCGCCTGCCTGGCAAGCACAAGGGCCCGACTTTGACTCCCGGAACCCACATACGAAAAAAGGGCCAGTGATATCGCTCAGCGGCACGGGCGCCTGCTGGCACGCGAGGTCCTGAGGTGGACCCCTGGTACCCACAAAACAAACAAACAAAAAAAAAAATATGGGCAATGGACTGCAATAGACAGTTCTCCAAAGAAGACATAAACTTGGCTCTCAGGTATATGAAAAAAAGTGCATCATTAATCCTCAGAGAAACTCAAATCAAAATCCTGAAACACTACCTCACATTTGCTAAGATGGCTATTAGAGCAACAAACAAAATAAGAAACATTGGCAGGGATGTGGAAAAGTTGGAAACAGTGTACAGTCTTGGTGAGAATATAACATGCTGCAGCCCTTGTGGAAAACACTATGGAGGTTTCTCAAGAAAATTAAAAATAAAATTATCATATGACCCAGAAATCCCATTTTTGGGATATATCCAAAGAACTAAAATCAGGATCTTGAAGTGATATATGCACTCCCTATTTCATTGCAGTTTTATCACAATTGTCAAGACCGGGAACGACCAAATATTCATTGATGGATGGATGGATAAATAAAATAAAATATGTACATACATAGGTTAATACTAAGACTTAAAGAAAGAAGGAAATTCTTCTATATGCAAAAACATGAGTGAACCTATAGAACATTATCGTAACCCCTGAAATAAGCCACAGGAAAACAAAAGTACTACATAATTTCACTTATACCACATATTTTAAATAGTCAAACTCATATAAACACACAGTAAAATGTTAATTTTCAGGTACTGAGGAAGGAGGAGAGAGGAGTTGCTTTTCAATGGCTGTACATGTTCAGCTGTTCAAGATAAATACATTCTAAAGCTCTGTACAACATGCTGCCAATAGTTAACAATACTGTACTGAACACTTAAAATTTTGTTTTAAGTTTTATCTCTGCTTTTTGCGAGGTAGAGCTTGTGATGTTAACGTAATAAAAAAAACAAATTTCAATAAAAAATAAAAAATTCTGGCTAATAAATTGAAAGGAATGATTGAATTAAAATAGTGCTATTTTGCAGTCCCTAGTGAACAAAAAAATTCAATAATCAATAGTGACTGCTGAAGTGTTAGGTGAAAAATTGATGGCAAACTTCATGATGGACGAATCAGGTAAGCCACCTAATCCTAATGATCAATCTCATCACCTTAATAAAGGTACATCAGACATGATATACTTCCTGACATGATGTGATAGGAGGACTCGACACCCCAAATAAAGTATTCTTGCCAACACATTAAACATGAATATGATCAAGTCTTTGTGCCTAGGCACGGCTTGTAGGAAGTAAAGGGTTAGAGACAAACTTTAAGCCACACCATGGAAATGCACTCAGCAAAGTCCAGACTGTGGGAAATCCTGCATGGTAAACAACTCAAAGTACAAGACAGAAAATAGATAAAGGCAAAAGTCTATAGTTTTAAGAAAGTGTGGATTTATATTAATCAAATACAATCTGAGGATCTAGATTGATTTTGATTTAAGCAGACTTCATACATATACAGTCTGTTTACATACATGTGCATGCATGGTGAATTTGATGTTCTCTAGTATTTGACTTGAAGTCAAATTTTTGCTGATGTTTAATAATGGGATGATAACATCTAGCAATATATCTTTTAGAATACCTACAAATGCTTGAAGATGTCTGACATTTGCTGCAAAGTGATCTGTGAGGGTGGGTGACAAATGGGAGTATAAATAAATGAAGTTTGGCCATGTGCCATTAATTATTGACACTGATCCTGGATGACAGGTACGGGAAAGTTCATTATGTTATTTCTTCTACTTGTATATATATTTTAAAATGTACATAATAAAAGGCTAAATAATGAAAAATATTAAGACACAGAATTAGACAAAAATATTTTTGAGGTTTTGCTCGTGTTGCATTAAATATACTTATCGATTAATTTAATCTGTTGAATCTTTCAATCCAAAAGTTGAAATTGCTCTCCTTTCTGCTCCTCAGTAATATTTGTGGTATCACTGTCACTTTTGTTTCTATTTTTTTGGCATAGATCCCGCACATTTCTTATGCTTAGAGTTAATTTACATTTGCAAGAAATTATTTAGCTTTGCTAATTTATAAATCTTTTCCTGTTTTGTTAACATTTTAAAAACAAACTGGAAGCAATTGCTTTTATATACTTACTTCGGAAATTTCCCAGTTCTATCCTATCTTTTGGTCCTAATAACTTTTCAGTTGAATCTCTTCAATATTTCAGGTAGACAATCCATAATCGACAAATAAAAAATTTTTTAAAAATAAAGATTTTTTTCTTGTCTTTAAAAATATATATGTTACATATTTTACTGAAAAGGCTGATGTCCCTTCAGTTGTTTGCTGAGATCTCTGAGGGATGTTTCCACCTTAAAACAAAAAAGTTATATTATGTTCCTGTCAATCTTGGCACTTTCAGTATTCCATATTAGGAACTCATAGATGAATATATATGATGAGTCTGCATAGTGATTAATGTTCTTAACTCACCCTACCATCCATAAGAGTTCAAAGAACACCACCAATAGATAATAGTTGGGAAGTCTATCCCCAAATATATCAAAGTATTTGTGCCCTGGGAGATTAGATAAGAGAATACTTCCTTGGTGCTTATTCCAGCTTGATGAAGTAAGTTAATTAAAAGAAACCCAGATTGTGCCTGGTCACAAAGTGGAAGTCAGGAAATCTATTAGGAAAACCGACAAAAAAAAACGCTCAATCTCAAAACATCAACGTGTTTTCTTACCACAAGGATAACATTTGTAGAGAAGTTATATTATCATAACAGAAGACATCTTGGCTTGACTATACATAGCACATCTGGGAATCGTCTGCTTGAAAGCTTTGTCTAGAAGCACTATTTGATGGCCTCAAATTGATTCTGATATTGAAAAGCCTATAGGAAGTTAGTATATGCCACATGCCAGACTGCTTGGCAAAACTGCCTAAGACACCTAATTTTCCTGTGGGTAAACACCAAACACTTCGGATCAGAACTCCACATTGATTTTGCATTATGAGATAAAAACCTTTCCCTTCAGTGTATTGCATCCCACAGTGACTTCAAGTGCTTTTGCCTCTACCTCAAGCCTCTGTGGTGACAATATGACTCCATGCCAGTTCCTGTAATATACAAGGCTGCCAGACACAATTATTTCTGACAACACGTCCACATTTGTCTCAGTCAAGTCACAGTACTTGTGGACAAGGATCTTATCCAAGCTGTCACCATTGCGCTTCATCTATTTTAACAAATGTTCAGAATGAAAGCATGGTGTAGACTACCAAAGACACCTTGAAGTGGAGATTTTCAGATACTGACCAATAATTGTTACTTGGATTTTTATTGTCCAAAATGTTACAGGTGTTCTCTAAGAGAGAGAACTAACCGGTGCTGGTCATGCCACATACTAGTTAAGCTAAATTTTATAATCTGGCAAGAATCTCTTATGAGAATGTATAAAATGAAGGAGTATTCTAGCTGCTGCTAAGGCTAAATGTATTAATGATTCATTTTTAAAAATTGTTTGTTTTTATCACAGTAGTTTAGCTTTGCTAGGACTTAGTTCTTGCTCTAGCTAATTGAGTGTAAATAGTGTCATTTCTGGGAAGTCACGGGTGCACTGCACTTTTCTTTTCATGACAGCTCACTATTCACATTATAAGAAGATTTTTAAATCGGTATGCCATATGAGATCATAAACGTTATGCATGCAGAAATATGCCTTTTCTCTTAATTCTACTTCCAGCACCTAGAATGGGACAGCACAAAGTAGACACAGGACCAGATAGCAGTCTGTTAGGTGAGGCTTCTTCAAGCTGGATTCTGAAGCTAGTCTTCTTCATATTCTACATTTGGCAAGCTCTTATTTATTTCATTTTTAAGGCTATTCTAGGAAGGTCTTCAGTCCCCATTTAAGCCACTTGAGGAGATACCATGAATTAAAAAACAGATGGAATAAGTCACTTCAAAAAAGAAGTTTCTCCCCAAATTACCCAAGAATATACTGACAAACACACCAAGTAAGTTGTTTTTCTGTACCTCCAAGGTAACTATGATTAGACACAAATAAAAGTGCCCTCAGAATTTCTCAGGTTTAAAGGTAATGAGAGAGCAATGAAAATCCATCTACAATGCCTCTTACTTAGAGACTGCAAAAGGTGAAAAGCGAATAGTATCCTGGGTAAGTGTCCAAAGTTCGAGTGCTCTTGATACTGAGTACACACTTCCCCTTAAACTTTCCTGCTGAGTAACACAGATTTGTGAATCAGTTTCAGGGATTCCTTCCAGAGAGTCTTAATCAGGATACAGCCATTAGAAGTATCTCACCTTGAATCATCTTGATGTTTCCTTTTAACACAAATTGAATATGCATTATCTGTTAAGAGGAGAAACTTGGAGATGAATGAGATTCTACAATCCCTGAATTTAAAGGATATTCTTTTGAGGGGGGACATATTCAAGTATATATAAACAATTATAACACAATGTATTTATATAGCTATGTATATGGTACACAAGGAATATGTGTTTATGAAAGAAATGACCAAAAGTCCTATGGAGAATATGTGATTCAGATACATCTTATAAAAGATTTCATCAGACAGAAACCAAGGGAATCTCTTGTAATAACAGAGAGCAATATTCCTGATGATTTAAGTCCTGATAGAACAGGACTTGTTCAGAGAACACTTTGATGTAATCATATTCTAGGTTGCACAGCATATTGAATAGTGAGCACACACAATAGCAAACAGGTGGAATTGGACAAATTGTTGAGGATCTTTGTATCAGGTTGCATCAATTGTCCTTTAATAGCCCCAGCTAAACCACCCGCCCGCATGACCCTGCCAACTTCACCACTGCCCTCAACCCTCCATCACATCTGACTGGACTCAGGATGATCACCTTTTCCAAGAAAAGCCATTCATAAGCTAGATAGGAAGTGGTATGGTTAAAAAGATCAGAGTTTTCTTGCCTATTATTTTAAACTCAGAGCATCTAAAGAATGACCTGGCTTGTAAAAACTAAAAGATAATCATGAGGTAGTGTGTAGGAATTACCAGTGAGTATTATGGCAATATCCTAACATTTGCCAATGAGTATTATGGCAAACTCATTCCACAGAAAGAAAAACCATCCATAAACTAGAGCTTTGAGCAGAACAAAGATAAACACAAGACCCACAATACAGATGGTGCTCAGCAGGGTGGCAGGAGCACTGGAATGAAGCTACACTTGGTTCCTTCTCTAACAGGGCTCCTGTTCTTTTCAAGATGTAATTGTCTGGCTTTATCTAACAACATAATGAACCAAATCAGAACTTTGTGTGCATCATGAGGATAAGTTTGCTTGCTAAATGCACATAACAGTGAGGTATTCGTGTGACTTAAGCAACACAGTAATGAAACCAAATTTGTGTGGCAGTGTTTTGAGGAGAGGGTAAAATGTTATGGACTTTACTTTCATGCCTTTTTCCCTGAAGACTTACCAAATCTCAAATGAAAGACAGGCAATACTTATTTTCTCTTTACTTTGTCCCATAGGATGGAATAACTTGCTATTTGAAAGATCATGTGGGAGAGAGACTCCATGTACTAGAATATTAGTAATCTGTCTTTTCCAGAGACAGTAATTTTCATGGTTTAGGATAAACCTAAATAATTCAGTATCAATAAATGGTAGGAGAAACTTAAAAGAATTGTTTTGACCAATATAAAGAATGTGATTCATTAAATTCAAGTTAATGAAAAAGTTCCAGAGCTGCCAAATTACTGATGGGGATCACCTTTGAATGGTTAGGTCATGACGTCTTTGTGTTGCAATAAATACGTATTACTGTTTTAATGGTAGGGACAAAACTGTAAAGAATAATTAAAGTTGTGTTCATTTCCACTGCATCTAAATAATCAATTTTAAGTTCTAGTTGTCTGGTTAAATCTAATGAGGCTAGGAAGAATGTTATCTATAATTTCCACTACTGTTTTTCCCATGACACAGAGACTTCGACCTGGCTGTAAAGACAGAATGGTTATAAGACACAGACCTTAGTGTCCAAGGAGCTGGGTTCCATTCAAAGTTCCTATTTCTGTATCATATTTGAATTAAGCCAGTTATTATCTCTCTAGGCTTTAGTTTTCTGATCTGTAAAATATGGCTTCGACAAAATAATTTCAAAATCCTTAAAAATTCTGAATGTTTTAAGCCTTTATATCACTAATACTTGGTATCACTGCAGTATTTTCCAAGTTTATCTTCAACAGTTTCTATGCAACTTGAAATTGTGTAAAACCACTTGAGTTTTAAAGTATTCACAGATATATACAAAGCTTAAGGAACAGAACTAACAGTCTGAGTATATGATGACATGTCTCATTTGTTTTGGTTTCTTTATACAAAAATCTAAAATATCTCAAAAGGAAAACACTAAGCAAACCAAAAATATTTGCAGGCCTTTAACAAGATACTATAAAAAGGAAAATATATAGAATTGATGTAAGCTGTTGACTTTAAGAGAAATTCGTGTCTCAAATATAGCAAATGAATAGAAAAAAACAATTTGTATTATGATGTGTTACCTATTACTTGTTTTTGAATGTACAAAACAAAAGGGTTATCAGAATGTACAAATTTGGATCACAAATAAACGGTTGCCTACTTGAAATATTATATGTACTTGTAAAGCTCTAGATCCTAGAGACACACACAAACACACACACACACACACTACTACCACCACCACAGTACATATATAACAAGTTCAGGTTATCCTAGTATTTTTCTACCAAGTTATGATGAAAATTTGAAAGTAAAAAGATTATACATTTTTAATTTGAAAATGTATTTTAAAATATAAGTGATAATTAGAAAAATATTGATACAAGAAAGGGGGAAATAAATGCCAAATTTAATTCATTATAGTTTTAGTGGTTTTATTATTTTTGTTTGTTTGTTCATTTGTTTTGTGTTTTGGTTCTGACGACCAATCCTCTTTTTATTCTTTATTCTGAGGGTCTCACTAAGTTGCTATGTTGCCTAGACTGTGCTTGAATTTGCAGTCCTCCTGCCTCAGCCTCCCAGAGTGTTGAGATTGCAGACATGCACCACTACACCTGGCTATGGTTGTTTTTTAAAAGAACATTTATCTAAAACTCTATTATCTTTATTTCAATATTTCCTCATTCCTTTGCAACAGCCTGTCAAGCCATTCTGTTGCTACCAAATATATTTCCTTAATATCCTCACTTAATATATAACATATAAATAGGTAGTTAAATTTTTCTCTAGCACTTTTGGAGGCTGCTGGAATGCAGAACTATGAACAGGAGAGTCTAGGCAAAAATAGGGAGATGAGGAAACCTCACATAAGTGATGATTCCAAGTTTACAAATAAGTGAACAAATGGGGAGACATTTACTTAAAGCCCAAGGAAGAGTAAACGAAATATACCGTCTTACTAAACTACACACCCAATAAAACTGTGAGTAAGAAAAATATATCCAAGCTTCTTCTGACTTAAAAGAAGAAATACTGACTTAAAAGAGTACATAAAGAAATAAACACCTAGCCAGAGACCTTATAGCGATACTAGTGAAAGACAGACCAGAAGAGATGGGTGACAAAGGACGGCACCTTGCTGTTCCAATTAAAGACCTCTGCCTCCCAGTTCCATTCTTCGACTGTAGTTCTAGTTTATATGACAACTTTGCTGGTCTCTACATTAACCTCTGCCATCATCTGCCTTGCCCGAAATCTGCCATGAGAAATTCACATCTTAAACATTTCAGATTCATTGATTCATTGCTAATTGCATTGCTTCTTCCACCTCAAAATTCATGTAATGACAAATGAATTCAAATGAGGAGAAAGGGGAGGCAAGATGGATGAACAATTTCTACAAATTTTTGGAAAATACAGAATGCATAATAGATGGATAGAATCAAGGAAGCTACAACCTAAGTGCTTATTAAAGAGAGACATTTTATTGTGCGCCAAAAGTATCAAGAGGCACCAGAAATAAGAGTCACTAATAATATGGGGACTTTATGAAGAGTGGTCAACTGCTAGATCTGAATCTTTACCACAAGGAACGAAAAGACTATCTTTACCTTTTAGCAGAGCAAAGTTTATTTTCTGGTGAATTAAAACCTGAAAAGCTAGACACAAGTAAGCACAACAGTGCTGTTTACAATGAAAAAAAAGAAAGAAAATGACGATGTACATAATGAACATGAAGCTCTCAGTACTCTTTCCCTGACTTAGTCTCAGAACTCTGGCAGCAGGTACTCAGCTTCCATGCAGGAGTCTGGCAGTTTTCTCTGCTGGAAAAAATCTGCAAACATGCATACAGAGATTCCTCCATGAAAAAGAAACTCACTGTCTAATCTGATTAACACAAAATCCAAAGCCAAAATTGTCTGCATACAGGGAACTTTCTACTAGCTTTTAGTGTCATCCTCATTAATTTGAATAAACACACAAGAATCGTAATAGATAAGAAAACCTCCAACATGAAAAAGGCAAAAATGAACTGACTGAATTACCTTCAAGGAAACATTGATGTTGTGGCAGGCAGTGTACCACCCCAAAACTCAAAGTAATATCCTCAGAGTAAGAAAAGATGTCACATCTGTAATAGTAACATACATACTATGTTATAAGAAAAGGGGAAAACAAAGGCGCTCAAGAAACTAACAAATATGATCACCTAAACTGAGATGGGATAGAGAACAAGAATTGGCCCAATTTTTCTGTAAAAAGCTGCATAATAAATATTTTAAGCTTGTCTGACTTAAGATTTGAGCTCTGCCTCTGCAACACTGCTTGACCCAGCATCATCATTACTAGACTTCCTTATGCCATTGCATGTTGATACCTGATAAAGTTATTAATTAATAAATAAACGATTACAGCACAAATCCGACAAACCACCCTAAATATAAAAGGCCAGAGATGGAAAATGGGAAAGGAAAGCCAAAGAACAAATCCAGGAAGTTCAAAATCTATAATTCCAGAGAGAACAAAGAAAATGTCAAGAGGTAATTTTTTTACAATACAATAATTTTTTATAGAATTGAAGAACATAAGCTTCTAGATTTAAAAGCTCCACTGAGTCCCCAGCAATGAATGAATACAAAGACACAAATCAAAGTACATCCTAGTACAATCGCTATATATCTGGGAAAAGAATTATAAAAGCTTCCAGAAAAAATAATAGCGTATATTTTACAGAAGACTGAAAAACAGAATACTATTCGATTCTCACAGTAAAGGCCGTTATGAGAGGACAAAGATCATGAAGGGAAATGATTATTATGGCTTGAGTCTAGATGTCCCCCCTCATGCAGTCATAGGTGGGGCTTTTTCAGAGGTGGCTGAATCTAGAGTGTATGATTGAGTCATGGTGCCATGCTAGGATTAAGGGTGGGTGATTACTAAATCAGCCCTCTGATTGGTTTGGCACCTCCATAATCCTGGTAGCCTGGATACAATATAAGGGACAGAAAGAGGCTTGTCTTCCCCCTTGTTTGCTTGCTTTTGCTGTCTTCTGCTTGCCATGAACTGTTTCTCCTCTGTGATGCCTATTGGAGTCAGCTGACTATGGACTGAAACCTCTACAAACTGTGAGTTAAATAAAACTTTCCCCCTTTAACTTTGTGTGTCAGGTATTTTGTCTCAGCAACAAGAGTAAAGTAACTGAGACAATGATTTATAACCCTTAAGTATATATATACAATGTCTACCCATCAGTAATTGTTATGCCTTGTATGTAGATGTCCCCCCAAAGCCTCATGATGTCATAGGTGGGGATTTTCAGAGGTGGCTGGATCTAGGATGTGTGATGCTGGGATCAAGGATGTGACACTGGGATTGATTCATGGTGGGATACTAGGATTAAGGCTGCACCACCCTAGGTGTGAGTCTTACCTGCCCTAAGGGTGGGTAGCCTGGATAGATTATAAGGGACAGAAAGAGTGCTGCTGCTTGTCGCTTGTTGCTGCTGCTTCTTTGCTACTTTGCTACTTTGCTGCTTTGCTACCTTCTGCCCGCCATGAACTGTTTTTCCTCTGTGATGCCCCTCTGCCATGCCACCCTGCCTTGGAGCCAGCCAATTATGAACTGAAATCTCTACAAACTGTGAGCCAAATAAATCTTTCATCCTTTAATTTGCAATGTTGAGTATTTTGTCTCAACAATGAGAAAAAGTAATTAAGACAGTAATGATGAACTGAAAAAAATTCAGATATGAAATTTTTATTTTAGATATATTCTTTCTTAGGACTCTATTAGTGGAAGTGGTTTCAATTGAGTCATAAATTAAACACACAGAGACATGGGCTCTAGAAAATATTGACCCCATACTGGAGAATGGTGAAGGGAAATACTAAGTTAACAGTTATGTTTGGATATAGGAGCAGATAAATAGAGTGCTAAAGGGGAAATGGTTACCTGGATATCTTGAGTGTTTCAAAAACTCAGACGCTTGATAAATCTATTAAAATGCTAGAAGTACTAGCACCAGGTACAGACAAAACTATGCAAATGTAAAAGAGGAAAAGAAAGAGAGAAAATAGGGAAAGTGTAGAAGTTCAGTGAGAATGAAAACATAGTAATCTAGTATACCACATGATCCAGCAGTATCATTGCTTACACAGTCCTTGCAAGTTGCTTGGTGTCCATTATTCAATACTGTACATATGAACCAGGGAGAATATATAGTACTAAACCTTTGAACATGATAGTCAGAAACTCAAATATCAATAAAATTCAGAAATATTATAAGAAGTAGATGTTAGCCAAATAAAGTGACTGCCTCAGAAAAGAATAATTGATAAAGAAGTAGTGAAAAGGGGTGAGAATAAATGTTTTCAATACAAGAATTTTCTTTGATTTTTAAATTATACATAGAAAATCTAGTTGTTTGTGATTCCTTAGTATTTTTATTGCAAACTTGCCTATTAAATTCCAAGCACTCTGAGAAAGTCAGTACAATAAGTTAGCAAAGTTAGACAGAAATTTGGGTAACATGGGGGAGCATATTTCAACTGGCATCTGAGAGAGGAGGCAATTTTTTGAGAATGAGTCTGTAACTGCAGGGTTGGCATTAATTCTAGATAATTAGGGTCATGCTGGAATTGTAAGACACTCAGTTAATGTCCAGAGAGTTGAAGAATTGATTGATGTGGAAAAACAACTCACACTTTTAGTGTCAGGTGTGAAGTGTGGAGTGTACAGAAAAAAAATTGTTTGTTTGGTTTTTTTCTTTTTAGCTGTGATAAATGAAAACCCAGAAGAAAGATTACCTCTAAGGGAAAAGAGTCATATGAGTTAGTGTCTACTTGCTCTTCATTGTCAAGTACTCAGAAAGGGATTTTCTTACTAGCCTATCAAACTGAAATCACCCTCATCCTTGTTATTTTTCTTCATAGTATCTATCAATAGTGGACATCTTAGAGTGTAACTGTGGTGTTTATTTTTGCTGTCTCATCAACAAGAAAGCAAATTTTTTGATGGTAAGCATTTGTCTTATTCATTATTGCAGCTCTACCACCAAGAACAGTGTAAGATCTTGATACACATTCATTGAACAAGAAAAATAAATTATCAAACTAGTACCAGAATAAGAAGTTTTATTTTTGTTTAAGGACCCCTAGCATTTTTTTCCAAGAACTAAGTCAATTTTTGCTTGAATCACACTTTTGCCACATGGGGGCTCTGCTGTTAGCCATAAAAGTCTCTCGAGCATTCCCCCATACTCTTTTTGTTTTTAATTCATTTTTTATTGTATTGAAAATGTTTTTGTCTATGTTAACATTCTGAAGAATAAAATGGCAAAATTAAACAGGATAGTGGAGGATCCCAAATAGAGAACAGAAACCAGGAATAGAAAACCAAAATCAATCAGACACTACATATAGGGAAATTCCAGAATGAAAAAGAAAAAGATGACCATAATTTTAAGGAAACTTTTCAATCAGGGAATGGCCACAGTCCTCAAATATTAACAATATAAAGGATTATCCAGCTCAGTTTAAGTGACTCTCAAAATACAATGTTACATTTTGGAATAATATAATAACTCATAGATTCCTATCCTTGCTAACCACATTACAAACCAATGCAGGGTTTCTTATCTCCCAGACATTTAATATCTTTTAAGTATGCAGCTTAAAATCTTTTAAAAATCTTGTTTCAGAAAAAAAATAGGACTAACCTATGGAAAATTTACCTCTTTATTATTATTTTGTGTGTGTGGCGGGGGGGGGGGTACCGGGGGTCGACCTCAGGACCTCGCGTGCCAGCAGGCGCCCGTGCCGCTGAGCGATATCACCGGCCCTTTTTTCATATGTGGGTTCTGGGAGTCGAACTCGGGCCCTCGCGCTTGCCAGGCAGGCACTTATGCCGCTGAGCCATCTCACCGGCCCTACCTCTTTATTATTAAGAAATCAGGATTTCTTTTCTTTTCTTTTCTTTTCTTTTCTTTTCTTTTCTTTTCTTTTCTTTTCTTTATGCCTCATGGCTTGGGAATTTAATTCTTAATGCTGAAATATTTGCCAGGAAGTCCAATATTAAGCTATACTAACACAGGCAGTTGAAAATATAACACGTAATGATTTAAATATACAGTACGAGTTTTTATTTTCTTACATTAGAATGTAGTAGGATGAATATAATAAAATATTTGTAATGATACCATCTTTAAAAACATTGATTTTACCACAGACATCAATGCAAAATAAAAGATCAACTATTAAGGTGAACATTTGGTTAAGGATTTTAGTCTAAAACTCCATTGTTCTACTGTGAGAAATTTGAAAAAAATGGGAATATATATATATATATATATATATATATATATATATATATATAAATTTTACAGTGTGGCAAGGGTGCCAAATGTTCCTTCATGGAATTTGTTCTAAATGAAAAGCTGGAAAACTGATTTTTCTCAATATAAGCAACTACAAATGAATTTTGATTGCTGTTCTCTTGACAGGAATTTGTTGAGAAACTGTTAAAAGAACATCTCAATATCAGTGGACAAATTAACACAACTTTTTTAGCAAGAAACAATATCAAATAATTGCTTTTGCTGACTGCAAGCAAAAAAGATAAGTGTGATGGGAAGTGAATAACAGGAATTTTGGTAATATGAATGTTAAGCCAACATTGATTCATGGCACATTATTATTAATTCTTATTCCTAAACTTTATGTTTGACCCATCACTGAATCTCCTATTAGTATAAAAAAATACATATTCCCCTTCAAGCTCTAACACCTATATTGTTCAAAAATTCTTCAAGTCTTAAATTATTAGCAAGAGTAAATATTTACCCCAAAAATACATTTGGACAGGATATCCTGCCTAAATTAATGAATGGACTTTTACTCAACAAATATGCTGTTAAAACTGACCTTTGCAAGTTAAGTAATACAACGAAGAAACAACCAAATGCAGAGCATAAAACAAGCTATAGTTCAAGTGACCTTGTACCTCTCACAAATCGATGGCATTAAAAAATAAAAGAGACACCAGAGACACAAACATCAAATGTAATATAAGGGCTTCGTTTAGGTCTTGATTCAAAGAAACTTTAAAGACTTATTGTTAATTTTATTACATATAATAATACTAGATAGTCTACTTAAAACGTTTTTATCGTTCAGAAACCCATACTGGTGCTGAGATCTCCTTTTAAAATACCCTATAAAGGAAAAAAAATGTATGCATGGATGTGGGAAGTGGTGTGAGGTTACATGAAACAAAATTAGCAAAATACAGGTAGTTGTTATACTATTCTATTTGTGTAGGTCTTTAAATTTCCACTGTAAAAGAGCAAGTATTTCCATTGTCATGAAGTCTTTTCATATTCAGAAGTCTGTCAGTAAGGTTCTACTTTAGGAGTTGGCTAGATTTCCCGACTCTCAACTTTAGCTTAGGGCTACCTCTGCAGGACATGACGGTGAAGAATGCAATAAAACTTGGGAATATGGATTGATGCTGCTGTATAAATGTATCTTCAGGTGAGGAGATGTGTTAGATAACCTTCTAAGGACTCATTCATTTGATATTTCCTCTCTCCAGAAAAACACTGAGAGACCATTTTAATGTTATGACCTGGAATATTCTTCATGCATTTATCTAAGTCAGAGATGTTCACTTACAACCATATGTGACCAGACAAGGTTTTTAATGAGCCCTTGAAGCAAGCAGATGGAAAACAAAGATATTTCAGAGAAGCGTTAATATTCTAATGAAGATCGAAATGTAATTATAAACATAGAAATGCACATGAGTATTATAACCAACCAGAAATAGGGAATTCTATGTGCCATTCTGAGAACGCTATTTTATAATATGGTCACAAACAGTGTATATTATAGCCACATCAAATCCATTTGTTGGTGAAAGCAACAGGTCAGAACACAGAATGTCAATGATGCATGCTATTTAATAAATAGTCATCATATTAAAATTTTACTAGAAAGAGAATAGAGAAATTTTACTAGAAAGAGAAATTTTAATAATACTAGTAAATTTTTACTTGCCCTTGGTCATATAGAAAACCCAGGTAGACCGAAAAGGAAATTAATTTTTTCATAGGTACTATGATTCTCGAAATATTTTATAGCACTTTATTATTTACAATGCACTTACGTATAAATTGTAGGAAATAGTCCTAAAGATCAACAGATCAAGTTTTATGATTTTGCAGATGACCACACTGAGGCCTCAAAAAGTTTGGATAGAATCAATTTCAAATTCCAAACATCAGTTGACATAGGTAATAAATAGGATATGTTACTGTTTAAATTATTTTAGAGGGCCGGTGAGATGGCTCAGTGGCATAAGCGCCTGCCTTGCAAGCGCGAGGGCTCGAGTTCGACTCCCGGATCCCACATACGGAAAAGGGGCCGGTGATATCGCTCAGCGGCACGGGTGCCTGTTGGCGCGCGAGGTCCTGAGGTCGACCCCCCAGTACCCACAAAAAAAAAAAAAAAAAATTTTAGAAAGACATTTTTGTTCAACCAAACTCACTTTCTAGAATGCTAACTCCAAATTTTCCCATATGTAGTAATTACATAATTTTTCAATTTCATGGTTGATCAAACCTTTTGGCTCCACTGTCGTCTAATAGCACATGCAAAGATGGTACCCTATCCAGGACATCTGAATAGCAACATACGTTGCTACTGTGTAACACCTGATTTTATTAATCATTTTATCACTTTTTGTCCAAAACAAAAAACCTTTTAAAATATTTTAAACTATATCATAGTGCTTTGAGGCCTAATATCAAAAAGCTGTTTTAAAAAATTAAAGACTCATAAAATTCAATAAAAGTGAGAGCCAAATCCAGACTTAATTCAGTATGTTGAACTTTTGATCCTACCTCCAAAACTCGATCCATGGAAGCAGCCAATGGCTTCACCTTCCCGTAAGTTGTTTAGTCTACAGAATGAAGAGTAGTATTTAATTTCACTCTGTTGCTAATTCATTAGAAAAATCCTGTTTTATCTAAAATATATCCAGAAACTAATCAATTCTCATCGATTTCCCTGCCACACCAGTATGTACATCGCCTCTCTCCCAGATTGATACAATAGTCTTTTTCTTGGATCTACCCTTACCCTTTTTGAATCAACTTCAACAGAAGCTGCAAGAGTGACTATCTTAGAGGATTTGGGATGCTGTAATGAAAATACCATATGCTGGGTGGTTTAACAACAAATATTTATTTCTCACAGATCTAGAGGCTGGAAACTTCAAAATCAAGGTGCCAGCAGATTGCTCTTTTTGTGAGGGCCTGATTTCTAGCTTGCAGTCAGTTGCCTTCTCCTGTATCCTCATGTGGCCAAGGACTGGTGGTGGAGGAATTGGGGACAAGCGCTCATGTCTCCTCTTATCCTTAAAAGCTCACAAATCTCATCTTGAGGGTCCCAACCTCATGACCTAATTACCTCACGAAGGTTCTATCTCCAAATACCATTGCATTGGGGATTGGGTTACAATATATTAATTTAGGAAGGATAAAAACATTCAACAAATAACAGTAACTCTTTTAATGAATGACTTTATTATATCTTAATTCTGAACAAAATCTCAAGTTGCCTCTCCATTTCCTCCAGAATAAAAACCAATATTCTTGCAATGGCACAGAAAAGCCCTTCATAACCCAATATGACCCCAATCTGACTTCATCTCCAATTATTCAACCACTTGCTCTTGCAGGTCTAGACTCATTGCCCTCCTTGATGGTACCTGAACACATGATGTGCTTCTGCTTTAGAGCATTTGCACTGGCTGCTCCTTTTCTGAATATATATTTCAGTCTAATAATCTTATCTCTTTGGAGAGTTTGCTCAAGGCCACTTTCTTAATGGCACTAACCATCCCATGCGAAATTACATCCACCTCATTTCTTACACTCCCGATGTTCCTTATACCTTTCTATTTTCTAGGGCTCATACTACCTACTTATAAGCTATGTGTGTTTATTTTTAAATTGATTTACTTACTTTTTTATTTATTTTTTTTTGTGGGTACCGGGGGGTCGACCTCAGGACCTCACGCGCCAGCAGGCGCCCGTGCCACTGAGCGATATCACCGGCCCCTTTTTCATATGTGGGTTCCGGGAGTCGAACTCGGGCCCTCGCGCTTGCCGGGCAGGAGCCTAAGCCGCTGAGCCATCTCACCGGCCCTATTTACTTTTTTAGAATGTAAGTTTCATAAGAGTGCAGACCTTTTTGTTTTGTTTTGTTTTTTGTATACAGATCTATTCTGAGTATTCATGTCTAATGCATAATGGGAATATAGACTACATATTCGTTAAATAAATGAAATCTCTGATGCCAGGCATTCTGAAGATACCAATACATCCTATTTCAATCCGTTTTTCTAACTTTATATTTGGCAATTTGGTTTCAGGATGGATTGAAATTTGGCATTATATACTGAGATTTGATTTATTTATCCAATTTAAATAAAATATGTTTAGTTTTTGAAGTACTATAAGTGCAATAAAACAAGTGTTCCGATAGATGACACTATGTCTTAATAGTGTATAAATCATTAAGGTCCTAGATTCATTGGGGAAATTAACTTGTCAGGTAGTTTATGGTTAGTTCTGTATGTGGTGTTAAGCGCAAAAGAAGTTGCTAAATATATAATGTATAATTTTGTTTCTGTTGAAAGGCAAGTCAGAAATAATCAGCTTGCTATAGTCACCGAGCAAAAGGAGGATAAACTTTAAAAAGTATACCAGAAATTATTAAAATCTCTTAGAACATTTTTTCTCTTGAGTAACTACTTCAGGCCTTGGGGATAATTTCTGTAGCCATAATTGTGTACTATGACTTAGAATCATGTCATTCTACTTTTGGATTTCTGAACTACAGTAGTTTCAGGGATAATCTATCTTATCATTACTTCAAACAAGGACAGACATGATGCTGATGCCAGTTTAAGAACTTGCACCAGCCAGGCGTGGTGGTGCACGCCTGTAATCCTAGCACTCAGGAGGCTGAGGCAAGAGGATCACTGTGAGTTCGAGGCCAGTGTAGGCTACAAAGTGAGTTCAAGGCCAGCCTGAACTGCATAGTGAAATCCTGTCTCAAAAAGACAAAAAAAAAAAAAAAAAAAGAACTTGCACCAACGTGGAGGCCACACAGTAGTAGAGGCCAACCAAATTCAAGAATGGCTAATGATTACTGTTGAGATAGATCAATGGTCAATATTAAGAGGTGTCATCAATTATAAGAGCCAAAGGGTAAGTGTGAAGTCAGAACTAGGGAGAAAGACAAGATAAGGATCCAAGGTACCTAAACAATGTGTGAAAACTAAGGGCAAGGTGTGTAATAAGGTGTTATGGTTTGTGTCTGGATGTCCCGCCAAAGCCTCATGAGGTCATGGGGGACGCACGTTTTGGAGGTGGCTAAATCTAGAGTTTGATTCTATGACTGGTTCATTGTCTAGTGCTGGGATTGGGTGTGTGAGAGCTAAACCCTCCCTAGGGCGGGTAGCCTGCATACAACATAAGGGAAGAAGAGAGGTTTGCTCCCCCCATTTGCTCTTGTTGCTTTTGCTGTCTTCTGCCACCATGAACTGTTGCCCCTCAGCCATGCCACCCTGACTTGGAGCAGGACTGAAACCTCCACAAACTGTGAGTTAAATAAACCTTTCCTTCCTTAATTTTGGGCATCAGGTATTTTGTCTCAGCAACGAGAGAAAAGTAACGAAGACATAAGGTAATATTATTTACTATAAATAACCCAAGATTTGTCCCAGGAATGGCAAAGTCAATGTTATGGTTTAGATCTAAAATGTCCCCCCACATCTCATGTATGTGGACGGTGATTGGATCATGGGGACACTATACTCAGCAGTGGACTCCACCATTGATGAGTTCAGTAGCTGACTGTGCAGTTAGGAAGTGGGGCCTGGTTACAGGTGGGACACTGGGTCTCAGGCTCCTCCCTTCTCTATCTGCTTCCTGGCTGCTGTGGGTAGAGCAGCCTTCCTCCACCAGTCTCTTCCACCATGCTTGTTTCTGCCTTGGGCCAGCCAACCATGGACTGAACCATGAGCTAAATTAAACCTCTCCTTTCAGCTGTGGATGTCGAGTATTTTGTCCCAGTGACAAGAAAGTGACTAATACAGTGAGGAAATTATGTTCTTAGGGGCACCTCTGCACTTATGTCAAGAGGGGAAAGGCACAGCAGACCATCAGTACCAAGTGAGTGGGTTCTCCAGTCACCCTACAGTGCCCTTCTGCAGCTGTTAGACAAGACACAGATCCCAACAGCTACTTCCCATGGAGAAGCAGGGAGAGCAAAGATAGAAACCAGGGCCTTTCAAGCAATCGAAATATGACAGAAGTTATAAATATGATTTCCTGTAGTCTTTTTTGATAGATGCAAGTTGTGAAGTACCATTTGGGGTGTTAATGATAAAAGCTCAGTGTTAACCTTCTGTACTATGTCAAAGAGAATATTTAAAAGTATATTTATTGTTCTCATGAAATTTATGGTTTAACTCCAAAGACAAGAGATGTTGCCAGGGATATAGCTCAGTGGCACAAGCACCTGCCTGGCAAGCGCAAGGTCCCGAGTTTGATTCCAGGTACAAAAAAAAAAAAAAAAAAAAGAGAGAGATGTTGTCTCCATGAATAGTGAAGATCGTCTGCTAATCTTTTCTTTTCTTTTTTTTTTTTTTGTGGATACCGGGGTCGACCTCAGGACCTCGCGCACCAGCAGGCGCCCGTGCCACTGAGCAATATCACTGGCCCTTTTTTCATATGTGGGTTCCGGGGGTCGAACTCGGGCCCTTGCATTTGCCAGGCAGGCGCTTAAGCCACTGAGCCATCTCACCGGCCCCTCGTCTGCTAATCTTGTATGTTTTACCACTTCCTAGTTTCTTGCTTTTTATACATATCCTTTAAGAATATTTTCCAAAACTGTTTTGAATCTCAGTGTTGGAGGAAATCGGAAGGGCTCAGTCACATGTAGAAAAGGTTAACACTACATAATCAGTATGTACTACATCTCTTACATTTGTGACCACCCATAAAATATATTTATTTAATAAATATGTTAATGTGTCGAGTACTATTGTAGGTATTAGCAAAAGTAGAAAACATGAATTTGACTTCATTGCACTTACATCTCAGCATAACTGTGCATACCCTCTCTTCCTACTGGAAGACATTTTTAATCATTCCTTTGCAATGAGTCTTTTGGGGTGTTTTATTTTGTCTTGTCTTGTTTTTTAGACAGGGTCTCATTATGTAGTTCAGGCTGGCCTCAAATTCACTATGTAGGAGCCCAGGCTGGGTTCAAACTTTTAGTGTTTCTCCTGCCTCAGCCTCCCAAGTGCTGGGATTAGAGGAGTGTACCACCACACCCAGCAGGCAAGAAGTTTCTTAAATTTACTTGTCCATCAAAATCTTGATAAAACACCCTCTTCCAGCCTCCTGTATCAGAATCTTGGAAGATTGATTGGGAAATCTACGTTTGTAACAAGTTCTCTGTGTGCTTTTTGTGCACTTACACATTGCTAATTTGGGGGGAACTGTTGTCCTATTGGCAGCATACTACATGAGGAACTGGCGATTTTCATTGGCCTATATCTGTAGAACCCAGTCGGATTTTCACAACTAACATTTACCAAGCTTCTCAGCCTTGGAGAATATGAAAGTACTTCCTAATTGGCTCTCAGCCAAGTCACCTAATATAAACAAAGTACAATTGTTAAAGAATGGCATTTATTTGTAACCAAATGCCTATCTCTATCAGATAGATGTTACCATGTGATGTTTTGTGGTAGAAAATGTTTAAACATTAATTATTACTTATGATCTTTAGAATCAAAAGATTCATTTTAAAGATAAGTGTAAAATGATGGAGATACAGATAGGAAGTTTTCTCATAAAAGATAAGACTTAGTGAATGAACCTCAGAAATCCATTATGTATAGTGTAAACAATATTCATCTAAATAGGTTTTTGTGAATTAATAACTGTCAATATAGTTACTATTCAAAAGTAAACAACATGCAATACTAGGAAATGCCATAAGGTTGATATTTTTCAAATAGTTAACACAACTTTATTATCTGCTACACCATATTCTAAGCACAGATATTACAATAACTTAATTCTCAAAACATGTCTATGCGGTATATTTTTTATCATGCCCATTTTCCAGATGAGAAAATTGATACATAGAGAGGATAAACAGCTTGTTTAAGGTTACATTGCTGGTAAATTGTAGCCAAAATTAGAATCTTGGCACCACAATCTGTGTTCTTAGTCAAAAGATTAACCTGTTCCTCCTTAGTTTTTACAATATTTCTTCAGGAGCCTTACACCAAAGAAATTGCTACTATTCTTTCTGGGAAACAAGAAGTAGTTGATTACAGCCTCAGTCCCTTAATCTTATTTTCGCTTGATTCGTTTTTTAACATGAAGAGAGCAGTGTTGTTGAACAGGAGTATCTGATTAGTAAGTCAAGAAAGTTCTACCACTTTCTCGCTATATGGCATTGAACAAATGACCTCTTCAAGTCCCTTTCTTCGACTTTCACATAGAAGTTATAATGGGACCTACATCATAACGTTATTTAAAAATAAAACAAGATGGGCCACGCAAAGCACTTTTTACTTTCAGTAATAAATATTATAGTGTAATAAATAGCAGTGGCATCAATAAACTACGAAACAAATTTCTCTTGACTCTTATACTAGCAGTAAAAATGGTTTATTTCTCTTCTAATAAAAAAAAAAGCGACCCAAACAATAAGCTATTAAACCAATTATATATCCTGTGAGAAAACCAGAAAGGCTATTGGGCCTACTAGTTCATAAGTTATTAGTCAAAAAGTATGTGTTCCAGCATTCTGAGGAACCTTGCATCATATAATTACTGTGACTCCGAGAGGGCAAAGGGGCATGCAGTTAGTGCTCCTCTGTGAAAAGCTCAATGATTCATTTTATAAATTTCAGTTGAAAGCTTACACTGAGGTTAAGAAAAATTGACATTCGGTCTACGAACTTAATGTCAAGCTTTAGAAAAACTCTGGACAGCACATGTTTAGCAATTACATGGACGCAGACAAAATAGACATTGCTAAATTGTAAAACACGGCCTGAAAATCACAGAAAATGTTGCTACTTATTGATTATGGTGACCATTCAGTTCCTATTGAGCCACCCAAAAGAATCATTCATTTTCCAGCAGAGAGCCTGCTCATTTGCAAGATAAAAGAGAGACATTTCTGCACATGCCCATAATGTTCTTCACCACTGGGGGCAGCTTTACATAAGACTGCATTCACTGAAACCAAAGCAACAGTCCGGGCAGCTTTCAGAATGACAGTCTGCAGAAGTGAGCTGAGCGTGTGCGCGGTGAGTGGCTCTCCTGCCTGCTGGGCTCCAACGCAGCTCTGTGGCTGAACTGGGTGCTCACCGCGGGAACTGCTGGGCTATGGAATACAGATGTGGCAGCTCAGGTAGCCCCACGTTGCCTGAGGGAATACATCATGCATTCTGATAAGAAGAAATTGTAGAGACCAGTTTTTTTTTTTAACCCCCTCCCTCAGGAAAAAAAAAAAAAAACCTGTAAAGATGCAAAAACGTAATATCCACGAAGATCCTATTACCTAGGAAGATTTGGATGTTTTGCTGCGATTGCGGTGTTGGGATTTATTTGTTCTTGGAGTGTTCTGCGTGGCTGGTAAAGAATAATGTTCCAAAATTGGTCCATCTCCCAAGGGGTCCAATTTTTCTTCCTGGGTGTCAGCGAGCCCTGACTCACTACAGTGCAGCTGACAGGGGCTGTCATGCAAGTGGCCCCTAAGCCAAAGCAAAAGACCTAAAGACGACCTTTGAACAATACAAAGGATGGGTATGTTTTGTCATTTTTCTTCTTTCCTTCTTAAAAAAAATCAAAAATCTTCTAGTCTATGTAATAATTCTACCTTAATTATTTTAGACATTACCTTGCTGTGCTCTAAGACTATAAATTCTATTGCTTAGTAGACAGGTTTCCTTGTTTAACTATTAAAAAAAAAAAAAAAAACTAAAGACAATCTCCTTAAATTTCAAAGAGATCATATTTGATGTTAAATGTTTTTATCTATATTTAAATTTCTAAAAATGAAAATATATGCCTATTTTTGCTTGATAAAAAATGCATTCTTTTTTGGGGGGATAACTTTTCTAAGTTGTTTTTATTTCCAGGTTTCAATGTAATTAGGCTACTGAGCGGATCAGCTGTAGCACTGGTTATAGCCCCCACTGTCTTACTGACAATGCTTTCTTCTGCCGAACGAGGATGCCCTAAGGGCTGTAGGTGTGAAGGCAAAATGGTATATTGTGAATCTCAGAAATTACAAGAGATACCCTCAAGTATATCTGCTGGTTGCTTAGGTTTGTCCCTTCGCTATAACAGCCTTCAGAAACTTAAGTATAATCAATTTAAAGGGCTCAACCAGCTCACCTGGCTATACCTTGACCATAACCATATCAGCAATATTGACGAGAATGCTTTTAATGGAATACGCAGACTCAAAGAATTGATTCTGAGTTCCAATAGAATCTCCTATTTTCTTAACAATACCTTCAGACCTGTGACCAATTTACGGAACTTGGATCTGTCCTATAATCAGCTGCATTCTCTGGGATCTGAACAGTTTCGGGGCTTGCGGAAGCTGCTCAGTTTACATTTACGGTCCAACTCTCTGAGAACCATCCCTGTGCGAATATTCCAAGACTGCCGCAACCTGGAACTTTTGGACCTGGGATATAACAGGATCCGAAGTTTAGCTAGGAATGTCTTTGCTGGCATGATCAGACTCAAAGAACTTCACCTGGAGCACAATCAATTTTCCAAGCTCAACCTGGCCCTTTTTCCAAGGTTGGTGAGCCTTCAGAACCTTTACTTGCAATGGAATAAAATCAGTGTCATAGGACAGACCATGTCCTGGACCTGGAGCTCATTACAAAGGCTTGATCTGTCAGGCAATGAGATCGAAGCTTTTAGTGGACCTAGTGTTTTTCAGTGTGTCCCAAATCTGCAGCGCCTCAATCTGGATTCCAACAAGCTCACATTTATTGGTCAAGAGATTTTGGATTCTTGGATATCCCTCAATGACATCAGTCTTGCCGGGAATATATGGGAATGCAGCAGAAATATTTGTTCCCTGGTAAACTGGCTGAAAAGTTTTAAAGGTCTGAGGGAGAATACAATTATCTGTGCCAGTCCCAAAGAGCTGCAAGGAGTCAATGTGATTGATGCAGTGAAGAACTATAGCATCTGTGGCAAAAGTACCACGGAGAGGTTTGATCTGGCCAGGGCTCTCCCCAAACCAACATTTAAGCCCAAGCTCCCCAGGCCCAAGCATGAGAGCAAGCCCCCCGTGCCCCCCACCGTGGGAGCTACAGAGCCTGGCCCAGAGACTGATGCTGACACGGAGCACATCTCTTTCCATAAAATCATCGCGGGGAGTGTGGCCCTTTTCCTGTCCGTGCTTGTCATCCTGCTCGTTATCTATGTGTCATGGAAGCGGTACCCAGCAAGCATGAAACAGCTGCAGCAGCGCTCCCTCATGCGAAGGCACAGGAAAAAGAAAAGGCAGTCACTAAAGCAAATGACTCCCAGCACCCAGGAATTTTATGTAGATTATAAACCCACCAACACAGAGACCAGCGAGATGCTGCTGAATGGGACCGGACCCTGCACCTATAACAAATCAGGCTCCAGGGAGTGTGAGGTATGAACCGTTGTGATAAAAAAAGCGCTCTTAAAAGCTGGGAAATAAGTGGTGCTTTATTGAACTCTGGTGACTATAAAGGGAACACGGTGCCCCCTCTCTTCCCCTCTCCCTCTCAGTCTTACTGTGCTGGCAAGGTCCTTCCCTGTCTGTTTGAGTGCATTCATAATACTGGTCATTTTCCTCCCTTACATAATCAACCCATTGAAATTGAAATACCACAATCAATGTGAAGTGTGAACTCCAGTTTAACATAATGCCTATTGTATAAGACCCTTTATTGATTCTATTAACATAACATTTGTTTTAAGATAAAACTTCTTCCATAAGTGATCCCCCACATCTGCTGTTATTCTCCTTCCAATAGGACCAAATCTACAGCTCTAGATGGTTTGTAGTTCATTTGTAAATCAAAGAAAAGAATAAAATGATCCCAGGTACTTGGGGCTTGAACTCAATCTAGGACATGACTTGATTATAGGAACATTTTAGAGACAGAGCTATTAAAACGATACCTGGCTTAAAAAGAAAATTGCAGGAAACTATCAAAAGATGGTGCTGGGCTAAAGCAGCACTGTGGGCAGTTTCCAGAGGTGTCTGAATTACATTAAGGCAAACACAGGGGGAAATTGTGGAAGTGTTAAAAAACTGTAAATGGGCAACTGAAAAATGTGAGGAAATGGTAAAGACACAAAGTTTTAGACTGGAAGACTTATCTCTGAAACCCACCCCTGTGAAATCACAGACCAGGTTTCACTGTCAATTTCTTCTAGTCTATATATTTCCTAAATATATTGATTAATTAAATAGCCAAATAATAAGCAAATAGGAGGAGACCGATTTCTCTACAGCTCCTCATATTAGGGAGTTTTCAGAGATAAGATTTTCAAATGAGAAGATGATTTACTACATGCATGTGGCTGGGACCTTACCAGAATTTCTTTCCAGGTTTTTCAAAGACCCCAGTGTACTTGGAATCACTAGCTCCGTGCTCTTCTGTTTAGGATTTGTCAGGCAGTCCTGTAGCGTTCCATGATGTGCCCGGTACACACCAGTCCCCTAAGGACTGATACTCCATTCAGATGTGCAAAGAGAACACATTCCAAGATGTGGTTTCGAACAGCCTCATTGAAAAAGATGATAGCACCTTCATAAATGTGTAAAATATATCCTTGGGTGAAGAAGAATAACGCTATGATAGCTCTCCTTTGCTTTGCTATTGTTGATGTTACTGTGTCCCTGTGTTCATCGGTATTGCAAACTCATCCATCAGTGCAATTCTGTACAGACCCTGTTGGCAATCTGCAAGCTGCATGCATGTTTTTATGTCGTTGGTGAAAGTTTATTGACTGCAGAACAAATATCATAGTCTCTGTATTTAAGTAATATGAACTACAGTCCACTGAGATTTTCGAAAAATGTCTTTAGTCTGTATCCTCTTTCATCCTCCAAAATGAAGAGTTTTATTATGGGAGCAAAATTAAGAATTGCCACATTGAGGCTGTTTCATTTAATTTGATTTGCCGAGCCTCACATCTTTAACCATGTCCCTCTTCTTTCAAAACAGAATTGCTGCAGCAAAAAAGAAAAAGTGAATGGCTATTTTTACCAGCATTTTTATATACTTTGGAGGTTTTTCATAGGCTGAGGGGAAAATTCTAGGCAAGTGACCATGAAATATAGTTGCAAGGAAGCCAGATTATTAAAATCATACTTCTATAAGCAATAAAGGAAAAAGAAATATTTAAGTGGATTTTTCTAGGTACTTTGATTTTGATTGAATCTTAAAATAGATGCTAGTTCAGAAAAGCATCATAGATACATTTTTCCATAAATACTTGCTGAATATACATTTATTAATGGCAAATAGTCATATATTCCCAATGGATTAATAATGCAAGTACTTTCTTACAGTATTATGAACTGGATGACTGAGCTTACTGTGATGTTTTTCACTGAAATTGTAATTTTACATTTTTCATAAAATGTCAGTAAATACATATTCCATCTAAAAAACAGATTTTCTTTGGTCAGCCTCATTTTTATCTGTACTGAAGATGATTGTATTAAATGCAGTGTTGAAGTGAAACCGCCCATTTCTATACTTCGACTTGACCTTCTGCCTCATTTGTGTTGGATACTAAATATATTTAGTCAAGGCATAGTTATATTTTTGAATTCTTGCAAAATATCAGTGCTGTGGTGCTACTAACATATATATATATATATATGTATATATATATATATATATATATATATATATATATATATAACATGTTTGCTGTGTTAAAAACTTTCTAAATCAAAGCCATCAGGTGTGTAAAATGTGACATAAGATTGAATGAATGACCAATATTTTGAAAACTGGTCATTTTTTAATGCCTAACTTTACTCACAAATTTAATAGACAAGAAAAAGATAGTATCGCTTCCAAAATAAAACTGATTCAATACATGAAATTACAAGAAAAAGTTCTTTCCCACACCCCCTCCCATCCATGGAAATGAAGCTTCTCTAGTTCTCAGTGTCTTCTGAGAACAAATACATGGCTCCTGTACTTTAGACAACCACTGCTTCACCATCGTAAATTCTAAAGAGCCAACTGCCAGTGTTCTCCTGATCAGAAGTTGTTGCCCTCACCTCCACCTCACGGCACTTCCCCCACTGCATATCATATAGCTATTTTTATAAGTATTTAAAACCCATTGCGCATTAAAGAAAATTAACTGACTCATTTTTCTAGCGCAAATTTACATGAAACATCTGACTTCCTTCAGAGGTGACAACAGTTAATTAAACAGCCTGACCTGTTGAACTCTACAATAGTGTGCATCAACGCAGAAAGGAGTCACACATTACTTTGAATGTTTTTTCAAAACGGAGAGGAAATGGAGTTTGGTCTCCTCGAACTGCATGTGTTCCCCGTCCCCCGCGCATTTTTCTGAGCCTCAACATGTATAGTGCTATTGCTGCACGGTCCCAGTGCTAATCTTCTAAGTAATACTTATGCAAGATATATTAATTTTAAATGAGTTATTATTTCCCAAAGATGTTGACATTACATGTTTGCAAAAATTTAAGCCATTTTTACTTGATTCGGTGAATCAACTACCTAAATATGCTAGTCGATAATGTGTTTCTATGGAGAAGCAGTGTCCTCTAGTGGCTATTTCGACTAACTACAGCTAGTCATACTTATTTCAGCTTTTTATCCTGAATCGTTTTGTAAATGTGGTTTACAATATATGTAGTTTTTTATGTACACATGATATTAATTTTACTCAGTTCATTTTTCGTGGAAATATAATTACTATGTAATTTTTTAAAGTTTAGTTTCCTCAGTGACTTTTTAGCAATGCCAGAAGACAGGCCATAAAACTGATACCGAAGGCTAGAAATAAGTCCAAAGATGAAACGCAATTAATAATGCAGTAAGAATAGATAAGAAATATTTTAAAGTGTTTATACTCATCCATATTGGCAAAAAAATTGTATGATATTTTCGTTAAATGCATTAATATTTTCCATAGGCAGAATATTGCAATCTAATGCAATTTAGGTTGGGGAAAACAAATTTCACAATTAATATAGACATAATCAGCACCAGCTATTTACTGGCCAGGAAGTATATCAGAGCTGTCAAGGGAGGGAGGCCTCCGCTGGCTCCAGAAGTCTGCAGGTTGCTGATTGTGCCAGCGACCTATGCTTTGCCCCATGCTTTCTCCCTCCCCTCCCCTTTTCAGCCAGCTGAACACTGGTTCTATTAGGCTCTTTGACAATGATGTTACAGTCTAAGAGGTGATGATTCATGGATAATGAAATTATGCTCTCCTTCTGGGGAAGGATAATGCAGAGTCAGATTCATGGATTTGGCAGGGGTTTTTAGGATGCTCTAGGTGCACAAAATATCTTCTCTTCCTTTGACATTTACCAAGATGAAAACTCAAATAGTGTATTTAAAGTATGGATTAGACAGGCATCAGAAACAAGCACCAGGCCATGAAGCTGAAGACAAAATGAGTTCCAGACATGACAAATGAGAATTGAGCCACAAAAAATAAAAAATTCAGAAATTATATGGTTTCTCCTATTCCTTTTTCCCTAAGTTCTCATTAGAATCTAGATCTGTAACAGGCCCATGGAGCTTTGCTGCTCTTATATTCTCTTTGCTGTCTACATTAAAATAGAAGGCAATTGGGGAAAAGTATAAGTACAAAAAACTAGTACTTTGAATGACAAATGAGAGAAATAGAATAGATGGATATTAAGAAGTATATATTATGTGGCTTTTGAAAACTAATGAAAAAAAAAAAAAAGTGAGGGCCGGTGAGATGGTTTAGCGGCATAAGCACCTGCCTGGCAAGCACGAGGTCCTGAGTTCGACTCCCAGTACCCACATACAAAGAAAGGGCCAGTGATATCGCTCAGTGGCAGGAGTGCCTGCTGGCACACAGGGTCCTGAGTTCGACCCCTGGTACCCACACACACACAAAAAAAAAAGTGAGAGTGGGGGTTTCCCCAATTATAACAGCATATAAAATTGGATCCACATTTTTCTTACCTTCTGAATTCATTCATGATTTGGGTAATTGAATAGAATACAATAAAAATATTATGGGAAAAAACTATAAAAGTAGTTCTGCTTCATTTAAAAAAATAATCATAGTCATATATGGCAGCATGTGAGTCTTAGAAATTAAGACCTAATTTCAAGTTTTTTCTGACACTTCCTAATCAAATACCTTAGGTAAATTTCTTAGTTTTTCTAAACTTCACATTTCCTATGTATAGAGTAGGTATGTATTACTGACTATTCATCCAAAAAGCACTTTGTAAGCTCTAGAATGGAAACCCCCTATTCTTTCTAAAGAGCACTTAGTGAGATTCAGACGTATTTGCCGATGATTTATGTTTGAGCTGTGTCAACAGGAAGTCACTAACTTCTTTGTTAACAGAGGTCCAAAATCATTTTACATCAATATGAATCTAGAATTTAGTCTTTCACCTTTGATTTCCATGTAGACACAGATTCTTCCATCCCATGCTGAGTCTTGTATTTTATCAATAATGACTACAATGTACAATAGACATGAAGACACTGGCCAGAGAAGACTAAAACAAAAACTTAAAAATGATATATTTCCAAAATTCTAGTTGGGTTCCAAATCAGGTCAGAGAGCAAGGGTTTTCCATCAGGTAAAGGTTTATTTGTCCATTTCTTCTCCAGCATCACTGTTTTTCAGTCCTTCTTGATTTCATACTTTGTAAAGTTTATCTGGCAAAATAATGTCATTATGGAGCAAAAAAAGTAATCGCTCATAGTATGTTGTATGAGATTAGCACACACTCTAGGTATAAAGCTCATGAAGACAGCTCTGTGGGTTCTCTCCCACACCCACCCTAATGAATGACCATGTCTAAGATCTCCTCCTAGTATAAAAAAACTACTATTGACTTAACTCTTATAATCATTCAAAATCACTGAGTTTAAAAAGAAAAAGTAGCCAGGCATAATGGCACAAGCTGTAACCCCAGCTACTTGGGAGCTTGAGGCAAAAGGATTATAAGTTCAAGGACAGCCTGAGGATTTAGCCTAAAAATAAAATTTAAAAGTCTGAGATGTAGTTCAGTGGTAGAGTGATCCCCTAGCATGCACGAAGGCCTGGGTTCAATCTACAGTACTTCAAATAAAACTAACATAAAGTACAAACGTGTTCTTTTATGAATAACAACCTTCATCTTATGCAAATCAAATACTTAATTCATCAAATAATAACTAAAGTAATCACAAATCTCTAGCCACTGGATATAGCTGGTCTTACCGAGTTAAGGGAACAGATATATTTCCAAAATTTTTATGATTTAGGTATTCACAAATTGTTTCTCATTGATAACTGAGTTCCTATGACCTCTCTAGAGAACAGAGAGGGTGGTAGTTTTATTAGGAGAAAAAGCATTTGTGAATGCTATAATGCTGTTTAAACCTCACAGGTTGATTGATGAACGTTTCCAAGTTAGGTTTCCTGAACATGTGAGGAGCATGTAGGAGTACACAGGAGAACAGGAATATCTGGGTCAGAATTTAAGACAAGCAGAGGCCATCTATTTTACAACTTTACTTTCTAACAATAGAACTTCTATGAGCAACAATAACTCATTTTATAGGGCAGGAAAGAAAAGAAAATTAGCTTCTACTTTATATGTTCTGGCAAGTTTTAGAATTAAAATTAATAATTTCTTGTCAATTTATGCATTTTCTTATTACTTTTAGGAGCTACTGCTCCTCCCAGAAAGAATTTTTTATTGCTTTCTCTCTCTAAGTTATTGTTCTTTTTATATGAAAAAGTCCTATGTTTCCCATATCACAAAAAAGTCTTCCCTATATAAACCAACATAATTTGATCATTTTAATCAAAATAACAGTGCATCTCCCATAGAAAATATACTGGCATTAAATATTAGAACATAAAACAAACCATTTATCTTCTGACCATTTCTCTTCTCTCTACAGCCTGCTAAACATATTGAAAGTACAGTGTCTTTTGATTTTCAGGGGAAGGAAGGAGATATAGTTAAATTATCAGCCTGGCAATTATTAAAGCTGACTATTCTCCTTTGACTAACTCTTTAAAAAAATCAAAGAATAAGACTGTATGTGTGTGGAAGTACTCAATTGTATTTCAACAATCAAAAAACACTCATCCTAATAAACAGAATTTTGACTCCTCAAGGATAAAATGTACAATTTTTGACCACATATATTAAATGATAAGGCAAATATTACATTCAGCAAAGGCAATTTTTGTGCAAGCTTCACACTAATTACATCCAGGGTATATATATATATATATATATATATATATATATATATATAGCCATTAGAAAGCAAAGGACTTCAATTACATATAAATCCTTATTTAGCGCATTGATGCTGAAACTTATTAAGCGGGGGTAAAAATAAAAGTGTCCTCGGATGATGACACTATGCAGTACAAGAAGCCTGTACTGTGGAGTGGACTTCATGGCTGCTAATGGGTAATCCCACATGTAGGTAAAAAATATTTCTGTCATTAATATTGGTCTGTTATCCTTCCTGAAGGAAAGAACATGCTTACCACCACCATCCCTTTGGTGCACCAGAATTTCACAAGAACTTTACAGGAAATTTGTAGCATGTATCCTATTGATATTGAAGAAATAGAGAGGCTTTAAAAACTCCAATAAATCTGTGATAACATTACGAATGTGAAAACCCTCTAAGTTACAAGAAGAGTTAGAATGCTGACAACTCTCTTTGAGATAAGGACCAATTTATAAAAGGGTTTTGCATCCAATTTGTACAAAATTTTAAAGTGAAAAGTATAAATATTCAGTTTGAGTACTGCCTTATATTAAATGGAAGGTCAGGAAACATGACAGATTTGTGATTAAAATAGAATATTTAAAGATTTGTGTTATGTGGCAGATACCATATTACATAAATACTTTGTGTTTTCCATCAAGCTAGTCATGTAATAGATGATGCCTAGAAAAAAATATTCATATCCTATAAAGTGATTATCTACATTTTATTGCCACTTGTATGTGTTTCTATGTAGTTGTATGAACTGAGTTCTTATTTAATGTACCAGGAACATATAAATATATATATTTCATGATTTGATAAGCCTTTAATACCTTTTAAAAGTTTATATTAAAAAAAATAAGAACAGATCCCATAGATGGCCTCTGCCTTCCTATAAGTTTCACCCATTAATTCTATCCCTTTCCACGTTTTTGTACAACTATCCTGTAATAAACCATACCTCATTCACACAAGGAATGTCAACCCAAATTACACATCTTCAGTTGCCCTTAGGAAATTATTTCCAGTGAAACTCTTTTATAAATTGATACTTATCTCAAAGAGAGTTGTCACTGTTCTAACTCTTCTTGTAACTTAGAGTTTTCACATTTGTAATGTTATCACAGGTTTATCGTAGTTTTTAAAATCCCTCTATTTCTTCACTTTTACAGTGTATCTCAGCTAGTAAACTCCTAATCTGCCAATCTAGCGTTCTTTCCAGCCTGCAGCACCCACTCCAGCCCACCTCATGTATTATAAGGCAGCATGTGTTTAGTACTATGGATTTTTATAGGGAGAGCAAAGTGGTAACATATAAAAATCTACATATATTTTTATGGGCTTTACTCTGGTCGTTTTCATAGTCTAATACACAAACATGTGTGGGGTCTTTATTAGTTTACAGTAAAATGCGAAAGAATCAAAGTGGAGTAAATTAAAAAGTAAAAGTCAAGGTAGATTTAAAAACTAGTCTAGAGCTTGACTCACAAGGCTCAGGAAGGAGGATGGCAAGTTCAAGGCCACCCAGGGCAGTTTAGCAAGGCTGTCCCAAAATTTAAAAAATGAAAAAGACTTGGAATGTAGCTCAGTAGTAGAGCACTTGCTTAGCAAACAGGAGACTCTTAGGTCAATCCCTAGAACTGTCAAAAAATAAAAATAAAAAGATCTGAAACTCGTACATTTCTTAATCTTAAAATAATTCCATTCATGTCCCCGTCCAGGCATAAAAAAAAAAAAAAAAAAAAAAAACAGCTGGTTTACCTTTGAAATTTGTCATCATATTCATGAATTTGAGTTTCATTTTCCTTCCATTTTCCCATTATACACACACACACACACACACACACAAGGTTTTCATTCTCATTGTTCTCTCAGTTTTGTGGTTGGAGCAATCATACAGATACAATGGGCTCACTTCTAGACTGCAATCTAGTGTGGTCTGAGATATTTATCTTCCACTTCTTAGCCCCCCACTTTCATGACTTTCTCTGTTTAGAAGGATTACCTATAGTGAAATCCCCCCATTCAGTGGTACCCAGGGCCCTCTGAGTGCCTTGTGCCTTATGTCTGTTCCAGATTGAGGGCAGTATTATTGTTTCTTCCAAGGGCACTTACATTTAAATAGAGATAAAATCTGCTCACTAAAGAAAGAATGTCATATACTAAGGTCAGGTAAAATCAGAGGAACTGAGAGTAGGGTTGGGGAAAATGCTTTTGGAGACAAATGGCTTTCCGATATCATCCTGCATAGATTCCTCTGTATTTTTCTCAAATATAAGGCTGGGCTTTCTCAAAGGAAACACAGAAGGGCAAATAATAGTTTCATTCAATAAAGTATACATATTTGAGAAATTTATTCAGTAAATTACAGGCTTTCTCCTTAGTTTTTCTCCATTAGGAGACAAATTTGTACACTAATTCTGGATCCTGGAAGAAATACTTCAAAATTTGGTTCTGAGACTTAATAACTGCAAGACCTTGAGTCTCGGCTTCTTCATCTTAAAAAAAAAAAATGTGTAAAACAATAAAATTATCACAAGATAGTTATAAGAGGATAAAGAACAAGCATTTCTTGAATATCTGATGTGCTTTTTGTAAGCACATTTCCTGTATTTTTTAATTTCATGCTTAGAAAGATCCTATGATGATTAAATGGAACAACCTAGATAAAATCACTTAGTTTAAAGCTTGGCACATAATAGTAACATTTCCCTTTTCCTTCATCAGCTTCAATTTCTAAATATCCCAAATACTTTAATAGTCATATCCCACTCTTTATTTTTATTTAGAATGACTGGTGGCTGGGGTGTGGCTCAGCAGTAGTCCTTGCTCAGCATTCACAAGGCTCTGGGTTCGATCCCCAGTACCACACAAAAAGAATGACAGGTTCCCAGCACGCTCAAGTAAGAATATCTCAACTGCCTTCAGCTCAGAGGCATCTGGGCACGTGGATACTGAAAAGTGCTGGTAGCATATCAAATCAGTATTCTAAACCTCCCGACAAAGCCCAAACCTCTCAGTAAAGCCTGTGCCTTTGGTACAAATGGTATCAAAATACCATTTCCCACGTTCTAACATAGGCCAGTCCTGTACATTCACTTAAGCAGTTTCCTCAGTTAGAAATGCCTTTCATCCCTCCCAAGCCCTCTTGTCAATGTCTGAGCCTTTCTATAACAGATCAAACTCAACAAGCCTTCTTATTTGTGCCCTGCCCTCTTTCTATGCTATTTCGCATCTCTACCAGAGATTAAAACACAGGCTGCCGTGTTCCTGAGTTATTAATGTGTCTGTGTTCCCTGTCTGAGGAATCAAACCAACCCTTCTTTCCTTCCAATATTGCTTGGTACAGTCTTTTACTCATGGTAGATATTTGTTGAATTGATTTTCTGGTGATTAAGATAAAGCTATTGTAATAAACAATCTAGTGTAAATATTTCAAGTCTATAGAAACAATTTCATCAGCCTCATTTTTATATATATGGTCAACATATACATTTTTAATTTCATGTAGATCTTTTCACTATATAAATATTCTCATTTATCACTTAGCTCATTTCAAAAATTATTCTTACAAAAACATAGCTTTAGAGAATCATGTTCTATTTTAAAGTGTTTTTATGTTGTGAATAATCTACTGATAATTTTCTTTGTGCTATTTACTAAAAGGGGGTGTATTAAAGTGACAAACAGCTAAGAAAAATTGTGAAATGAAGAAATAATATTTAATTTAAATATTAATACTTGGTTTTAGTCGACTTCTTTTTGTAAAAGCTGTATATTTGTGACCTTCCTTTGCCCATGTTCTCTTGGGAAAGTTCCTTTGTTTTTTTAGTTGAGATATATACTTATTTCATCCCAATTTCTGCAAAGATTCTGCTTCAGACAATTTCTAAGGCTTCTCCTCTTTTGCCACACAATAGAGGTACCCCAGCCTATCACAAAGAAACTCAGAAGCTTTGGCTCTATGATTATGCATATTTCCAAAGAAACTATTCTCCCAAACGCTTCAAACTTCAAATACTCAGAAGGTGACAAGTAGCAATACTTATTTTTTTGAATTTTTACATTATAAACACCAATTATGTAGAAGTCACTCTTGGGAATTTGGAGTTGAAGCACCTGCCACTGCTGAGTCTTACATTTCCTCTGTTCTCTTCATTTCCGAATTCCTTTTCACTGAATTTCTTTTCTCTCTCCATCTCCACTTAAAATTTCTTACAATTTTTCTATTTATAATCAGTTTATACCACTTGAATATGTACCTTGAGATTGGACTAGAAGGAGAATATGAGTTGTTTTTAATCTCGGACAAAATAAAAACTAGGACTAGAGGTCCAATCTGACCCAGCTATTCCCTTTCTTGGTGTCTTCCCAAAAGAATTAAAAGCATCATACTACAGTGATATATGCACACCCATGTTTATAGCAGCACAATTTGTAATAGCTAAATCTTGGAAACAACCCAAATGTCCATCAACCGACGAATGGATAAAAAAGATACGGTTTTTAATACAATGGAGTACTACTCAGCTGTAAAGAAGGATAAACTTGAGACATTTATAGCTAAATGGATGGTCCTTGAGACCATACTCTTAAGTGAAATAAATCAGACACATATGTGTAAATATCTCATTGTCTCTCTGGTGTGAGAAACTGAAAGTGTAAGTAAGAACCAAAATGTATAACAGATATTGTGAACTAGGAAGTAATTGTTCAAAGGGAAAGGGGAGTTGGGGAAGGTGAAAGGGAAAAGAAAAAAAATTTTAAAAAAAGGATAAAATGGAAACAAAGCTTTGTAAATGAGGAGGGGAAGAGGGCTTGAAAAGAGGGGAGGGGAATGGGGAAAAAAAGAGGAACTGATATATTATATATAGGTACAAATTCCCTATGATGATTTTGATCATTATGCACATCTAAACTGTACCACTAAACTTAACTAAAACAAAAACAAAACAAAAATACCTCAGAAAAAATAATTAAAATGACACTTTAATAATTTAATGAAAAAGTAAAACTTCTATTTGTATTCAACATTTTTGGGTCCACAAATGAAAAGGTATAATTTTGTGAATTGCACTTTAATGTCAGACACGGAAATGATATATTCCTGACTGTCCTTTTAAATTGCAACTTAATTGTGATTTGTAAGGTGCTGCAAATTCATAGACCACCCAAATACCTTCCTTTCATGAGAGGGATTGCTCGGGTTCTAGAACTTTTTCAACAGAGAAGTTTTATTTTTGGAACATATGTGATAGGGAAGTTGAAATGAATCTTTCTCTAGTCATAAAGTTTACTAGCTACAAGGATTTTTGAAAAGCTTGCAGGACATTCTCTTACCTTCTATTTGAAACTCCAAGCTAATTTAATTGTAATTTTAACAACTTTCCAAGAACTGCATTCTTCAGTCCCTTTCTGAGTTGCTCATTCTAGGGTTTTACTACAATTGTGTTAATTTTGTAACCTCTAATTTTTATCCTTCTTACTTAAGATATACCCAGTGTCTACTTGTTTTTTACTTTTTAAAATTTCTTTTTCAGTTTCTATTTTTGTTCAAAAGGAAGAAGCTAAAGAAGTAGTTGGGGTTTTTAATCTGTTTTTATTTTCAATACTGAAATCCACTTGGGCTAGCTCAGGTAGAAGCCCACACATAGTATGAATTGATGAAAAACCATTGTTCTGAAATTTGCACTAATCTACTTTAGACTCAGAAATTTTACATAACAGCTGAATAAAAGAACCCAGTGATTAACTGACTTATAACTAGTAACAGAGGCAAGAAGTCTCTGGCAAGGTGTATTCAGCAGCTTTCATCACCAGGTCGAATTATATTTCCAGAGATCAGATTCGCTAGTAATTCCTTGACCCATGACTATCTCCTCATATTCAACTCAGTGTTAAGATCCAGCACTGTGTTCTGCAAATAATCAATGGTTAAATTATTCCCATTTCGTTGGCTCAGCTCACAGTAGTCCACTGATGAGTTTAAAAAAAAAAAAAAAAAAAAAACTATCTGATCTTCAATTTGTATTTCCACTGTATCCAAGAGCAGATGCCATCTCCGGTAATATGACAAAAGAAATTTAGGTTTCTCAAGGTTTCTGCCTGCTCGGAAAACAGCATGTTTCCTACCTATCGCACAGTAACTATATTGTAGCTCAAAGTGCTGTAAAAAATGCAACTGCATTTTCTGAAGCATCATCTTAGAGTTAATAAACCTTCTCCACCTGTAATTTAAGAAAAAAGAAAAAGCCCAACACTCTTAAAGTCCATGGGAGAAAGGCAGTTTAAGAAATAGAAGTCCTCTGTTTATCCAGGGAGGTACTTTACAAGGCAGGCAGCTACACCACAGTAGAGAGACAACATTTCCTCAGCTGATTCAGTTAATTAAAATGCACAGTTACAACAGGCTTTCTTAGAGCCTGCAGCTGAATGACCGAAGTCTCCATTTTACTCCAGTGTCACGCAGAACATGAAGAGGCAAACGTACTGGCCAAACACAATTTGACTCACTAAAATTCAGCACTTTAAACACCAAATACATTTCTCAGGCACATTTTAAAGGATGCATTATCAAGCTTTATGATATAAAGATAGAAATAATTTGCAGTTAGGCACTGCCAGGAGAATATCCTCTGTGCCTCTCAGAGTAGTTTTAAGTAAAACTTACAAATAAATCCTAAGGGTAGAGTCCACTTTGAATGCAGAGACCTCCAAAGCTTTCCTTTCAAATGTATGGAATTTGGATCTGACAAACAGCCTGTCTGTTGCCAAAATTATGAGTGATATGAAAAAGCAAAGGCCACAAAAGCTATTTGTCAAATAAACTGCAGAATGCAGTATCAGGCTGCAGGGCTCATTTGCAGAACTCAGGATAAGCATGGGAGGAGGGGATGCTAACAGCTGCAGCCTTGACCGCACTGCCAGTGCCAGCCAGAATCCAAGCTGCGTGAGCTGAGTGTGGCTGAAAGAAGGGACCAACAAATTAAATTTTTAAAAAACGATAGACGAGGTTCTTGTACCAAGTTTTTAATAAATTTGAAAAGCGGTATAACCAGTTTAATATAAAAAAGAGACTTGTAGGGTTTTAAAGGTATAGTATTCAGATTTGTTCATGGAAGACTATTTTTATTTCCTGGCATAGGATCACAGATTTAAAAATCAATTGAACCTGGAGTTAAACCCAGCTGCAGTCTGGGTTAGCCTAACGGCATGCTAGGGCATCAGTTTCCTCATCTGCGAAATGTTACTTCATGTCCCACAGCAATTTTGAAGATAAATTAAGGTAACATGCTTGTGGGTAGAGCAGGTGCTCAATAAAATTTAGTTTTCTCCCATTTTTGCTAGATGTTTTCACATGCAGTAAGTTGATATCAATAGCAAAATGAAAGTGGTCATATTAAACATTTAAATTGCCAATTCTGCAATCTATCAATAATGATTAAATGACCCTGGTTCTTCATGTATAAACATTAAATCAAACCTAGAAATGGTCTACCAGAAATTTGGAAGCCCTCTGTTAATATTATTCAATAGACTTATTGTATTAAATATTATTCTGTGACAATTTTGCTTAGCACCAAAAGAAAAATTCTGATGTTGTCTTTTTTTAATAATTGAACATCATTTTCATTTCATAAATATTACCTAAAGAACTGGATCCATTGTCTTCAAAATTTTCCTTAAAACACTGCTCTAAAGTCCATGTGTCTTAATCTCTCCAGCTTCCCACCACTTTCTTTTTCATTTTGGTACCCAAAATATGGAAATATCACATCTTCCCATTCTCAATGCCAAGAGGATATGCTACTACTATTGTAGGAAATCAAATGGTCTAACTTAGCACCTAATTGATTTCTACTGTGAAAACAATTTAGGAATTTAGAGGAAAGTATCACAACATTAACATTCTTTAAAATTCCAAAATTGAGTCAGTGAAATGATGGGTAAATTATGCAAAAGCAAATTAAAGAGCCGGAAAAGAAAAATTCCAATAGATACCTATGTACCTACTATGTGCAGGCATATAAGTTAATTTTTCTTCTCAAGGCAAACAAAATGTAATAGAGAGTAAAGGTTATTTGAAATTTGGAATCATCTCTCTAGGAAAGTCACTGAGTTGTTTGGTTTTGGAAATTCACTTCTGAAAGCACTCGATTTTCTCTTCTTAAGAGAGAAACTTGATACATGTCCTTCACTGGAGACATAATAATTAGTTCTTTTTAAAGACTTGGAAAACAGCAGAGATGAAAAGAGCTATAAGAGTTTCTAAATGATGCAAGATCTGTGAAATGGTAGATATTTAACACAAACCTCATAGAGCTGTTATGTGGATTCATTAGTTAATTAGTTACTTAATGACTTTGAAGTGTTAAATCTTATTAGATGTTTCTTTACACTTTAACACATGTGAGAAAGAAATTACCCTGAAATTAGAAACTGACTATACCATTCAAACATATTGGATCTTTTCATGGTTACCTTCAAAGTTCTTTCCTACTCTGATTTTTTTCCCCCCAGACAGCTCCTGCAAAGCCTAGTAGACCCTGATGCTCAGCCTCTATTTTTCAGCACTGGCTTCAGCACTAAGCAGAGCCTTGAGAAATTCTCAGGCTTAGGTACTTTGTTTAGTAATATAAAGGAATTATTTTATAATATTACAGCATCAAGCTACTTAAAACATGCTTCTTAAATGCAACTCTGTACAGCAGGGGAAGACAAATACTCCTGAGAGTAAAGTAAGTAAATCTGAGAGAAAGTAGAAAAGGAAAAAGCTTGAAACCCAGAGGTAAATATTTTGCTTTTTGGAAATGGTCACAGGTTTCTCTCCTGCATGCTAGGAAGGATGGCAAAGGTACCACTAGATTAGCAATATTCTAATATGTGGGAGATGTGTCTATTCTATAGCTTAAAAAAAACTTTTTACTTGACATTATATAGAGAGCAAAGATGGCACCAATATACAGCTAGATGGATTCCTGAACAAACTGGAGTTTTCTGCCCCTAGATCAACAATCAACATTAGCAACATTTTTTTTTAACATAACTGAAACATAAAGAACCTGTTTTACTTTTTCCAAATACAGATACAGAAGTTTGTGTGTTTGCAAATATTGCTTCAAAGCAGCATTTCTATATATAGCACCTTCTGTTCTAGCAGCACATAAACATAGACATATATCCACAGTGTAATGTTGGCTCATCAAGGATCCACCTTGCACGCTCATCACTTATTTTAAAGCAGCAAGATGATTAGTCAAACCAGAACTTTTTGTCAAGGCAATTTTTAATAGGTGGATAGTTTTTTCTTAAAAGACAAAAAACTAAAGTAGTGCACATACTTCTAAATGGTGTCAGCAATGTTCGCAAATAACAGTTTCCAGTGTTCCAACTTGGGGTTAATTCACCTTGATCCCAAAATTGGAAATGGAGCCTCTCAACATGGCTTTAAATTAGGGAAACACACTGAGGTTATCAGAACTTGGGGAGTCTTCCTACTTCCCCAAGAACAAAAGTCACAATGAGTCAAACAGGATCATTTCCTTTATAAAACCTAAATGATAAACCCAGTAAGAACCCTGACCCCATTCCTTAACAATTGGGTCCCTGCCGTTGCTAACACTGGTGTTTCTGGTATAGGAAGAAACACTCAAGGAGTATGTAGGGAATCTCTCTAAGCTCTAGATAATTTATCAGACAGCTGCATCATAAGAAATGTGTGATGCTTTTCTGAAAAGAGAAGAAACAGGATGATTTTTCATAGCCACAACTGTGAGGTATGATGACTGTTCTACTATTGTTTGCTTTTCTGAAATTACATTTCAGTATCATATCCGTGCAAGGTGTAACTTTTAAGGTTATCAATTTCATATCTTATTCAAAGAGGAAAGTAGCTGGGCCAGGGATGTAGCTCAGCGGCATAGCACCTGCTTGTCAAGCGCAAGGCTCTGAGTTTGATTCCCAGTACCAAAAAAAAAAAAAAAAAAAAAAGAGGAAAGCAGCATCCTAAGCCCCTCTAGTTCTTTCAGTCACCCATTCCATCCTCAACTACTTATACCTCCAACAGTGTAAGTAGCTTTACGTGTTTGGGTACTCTATGTAAATGAAACCATAAGTACTCTCTTTTGAATCACACTTCTTTGTAGCTCAACATTATGTTTTATGAGGTTTTATGATATTGGTGAGTGTAGTTGCTGATCTGCACATTTCTGATTTCTGTTCCTCCCTCTCTCTCCTACTTACATGCCACAGAATTAATCACTTTCTTAGAGTGATTTCTCTAGATTTCTTGATGAAATTCCTGTCTGTGTGGTCAGGGCACCCAAGACGGCTGGGTTCAGGCTTTTTGCCTCGTCCTTTTTGTTTGTTAGTGAGTCAGCATATTACATAGCCTACACATGAGCATTAAATATGTGAAACAAGCAGTCTGTGTTATGTAACTTCTTGGCAACTTGTTGGCTTTGTGTAATACCAATATAAGGGGAGTGGGATTTTGCAGCATTACTCCCCATGCCGCTGAGATAGTAAAGGCATGGCAGATATTGCCGCGGCTCTGCATCTTTTCTTTGGGCTCCTCAAATCTCGAGCGAACCATCCTGGCCTGGACTGGTGACAGAGAGACTATCTCATATATTCCACAGCATAAGCAACATGAGAATTACCAGTGAAAAATTTCCTCTAGTCTTTATGCATTTTTGCACCAGTAGATATAATACAATCTTAAAGTATTTTGCATTCTTAAAATCTGACAGTGTACAGAGTCAGTTCTAAGGAAAATGCTGAGCTAGTCATCTTTTTCAATTGCCTTTGTTTTCAGCCCCAAACCCTCCACCTGAGCTACCCTCCCTAGCAGAGCTCTTCATCTCTGGCCTTTAATTACTAGAAAGGCCACCCTGATCTAGGGTTTATATATTTTTGAAAATTGGGTATATGACTGCACACTAAGGTGTTAATGTCTAGATCATTAGCTCTCAGAAGAATGGCCCCAGGACAGTGTTATGACACAGGACCAATTACTCCCTGATTACTCTCTAATGTGCTCTCTTATAAAGCTGCTTTTATTGACTTGATATGAGGTCCCTCTATATTGAAGGACTCTAAGAAACAGATCTATGACACTCAATGCTGTTTTTACTATTTAAATTTTTTGAAATTATTTCACTACATCCCAAAGTATTCTATTTACAAGGGCCATGGGGGAAAGGAGAATAGTTTTGTTTCTTCTAAACAAATTTGATATATATGCAACTGATCTTGACTTTTGTCCACTTGTTCCTCTCTCACTCTCTCATATCAAAAGTATCAGGAACAAACACTTATAATAAGTATTCAGGACTTTACAATTTGTAGGTTTGGTCTACCTTCCTCATTCTTGGTTCATCTGCTTTTACTTTTGTTCCCTAGTCAAATACCTTTGATTTTCAAAAAAGAATCCTGATGAATTTAGACAGGATACAGATTAATTCAATAAACAATACTATCTCTTAAAAGAATAATTTCAGTCACTGGCATTAGGTCAAGCTAGCAAGTGGAGGAATATATATATATTTTAGACAGGACGATCTTCTAGCAAGTGTCATAATTTGGTTCATTAGTGGACTGTGGTCAGAGAGAATAAAGCTGATATTTGTGGTGTGGTGCCTCATGCAAATGTTTTTGTTTTTGTTTAATGTGGGTACTGGGAGTCAACCTCAGGACCTCGCGCCTGCCAGCACGCGCTTGTGCCACTGAGCGATGTCACCGGCCCTTTTTTTTTTCCTTTATGTGGGTACCGGGGGTCAAACTCAGGACCTCGCACTTGCCAGGCAGGAGCTTATGCCGCTGAGCTATCTCACCAGCCCACAAATGAGGTTTTAATAAAGCTTTGCTCTGTGGGTTGACCAAAAATATTTTCCATCGAGCAAAGTGGACAGAATGGGAGAATTTCTAGGAAAAAATGTAGATCAAGAAAGAATAGGGGCCGATGAGATGGCTCAGCAGCGTAAGCACCTGCCTGGCAAGCACGAGGGCCCAAGTTCGACTCCCGGAACCCACATACGAAAAAAGGGCCAGTGATATCGCTCAGCGACATGGGCGCCTGCTGGCGCACGAGGTCCTGAGGTCAACCCCTGGCACTCACAGAAAAAAAGAAAGAAAGAAAGAATAGGATAAAAGACAAATGTCCTTGTAAGATAACATGGTGGTATTTTTTCAAGAAAGTAGAATGTTACTTCATTTATTATGTGATATTTTGTGACTACTGGCCCATTCTTATTTTTAAGGCTTTCAGAATTTTACATGAGAAGAGCTGATTAATGCATTATTTATCTAACAGTCATCGATTTATGGAACTTAACCATAAGATACAGGACAGCTCATTTTCTTTCTGATATTTGTATCTACAGGAAGAATATCATAGTGACCCTCACTCATAACTGATCACCAAAACTCACAATATTGAAAATACTAAATGATTACTATCTATTTGCTCCCTTCGTTACCAGTAAAATTAAGTAAAATAATTCTCCGAAACTCAGTGATAATCTGTAAGACATACTACAAATGGCTTAATACATATTCCAGTGAAATATCATTTTCTGTGAAACACAAAGAGGTGTCAAATGTGGAGCTCTTAATCTCTGTATTACTTTTTAGATCAAAGGAGTAACTCCACCCAGATAAATTAAAGATATAACTCTTTGCTTTCCTGCTACTTCATTATGAGATTAGAAAAATTATGAGGTCAGTCTTGCAAAATACATGAAAAAAATTATTATCAGATATTAACAATTTATAAACTGTATTAATGACATTCCTAAAGTGTCAATGGAGCCCCTCAGCAATGTAATAAAATACATTCACATTTATATTATTTTTTATTTATTCGATTTTATTTTGCCAACTCCAAAATAAATTTATTGAGAAGCTCTCACTTGTGGAAATACCATGGTAAACATGCTTTTTAAAAATCACTAAAGCCAATATAAATTTTTTTTTTTTTTTGTGGGTACCGGGGGGTCGACCTCAGGACCTCGCACGCCAGCAGGCGCCCGTGCCGCTGAGAGATATCACTGGCCCCTTTTTCGTATGTGGGTTCCAGGAGTCAAACTCGGGCCCTCGCAATTGCCGGGCAGGCGCTTAAGCCGCTGAGCCATTTCACCGGCCCAAAAAATTAAGATTTACTAAGTAAAAAAATTTCCATTCAGCTGTGACTATAGTATTAGACATGATTGTAGTACCATTGTGCATATTTCAAATGCTCATAACATGTGAAAATTAAAGTCAACTTGTTTATGCTGAGCAAAAACCAGCAGACCTGCTAGACCCTGGCAGTCTCCTACTTTATAGGATTTTTATGTCCGATGTATACAAAAGATATTTCCCCAAGTACTTTGAGATTCTAACAATATATGCCAAAAGAGCTAAACACTGAAACTATGAAAAGGAAAAACATTTTACTAGATTTCTGAGGGGTTCATGGTCCCAAAAGCTAGACATTACCTAAGAGTCTATTTCAAGTTTGCTCACCTGTTTCTTTTACCTGGAACATTCCTTTTTGCCAAAAGCGTCTTACATTTTAGGACCATACCTCTGTTTTAAGAAATATTTTCTGACTATTATAGCTAAAAATATTTTTCTTGCTCCCTCAATTCCAATTGTGTATTATTATTATTACTACTACTATTATTTTATTTCTATATCCATTATCATTTTCTAACTTGTACAAGATTTATTTATGTCCCTAAATCTTCTTTATTATTATTATTACTACTACTATTATTTTATTTCTATATCCATTATCATTTCCTAAATTGTACAAGATTTATTTATGTCCTTATATCTTCCTTTCAGGGAAATTTTATAGAGAGAAAACATGTCTTACACTTCTTTTTTTGTATCTCAAACATGCTTAAGGCAGAGTTTAAAAGAAGAATATGTTTAATAAATGTGTGATAAATAAATATGTAGCTATACGAATGTTACTTGTGAACATCCCATTGAGACTCTACTGTGTTAACAAGAAATCTCTATTTCCCTGTGCTTCTTAAAATAGTCATAAGAAATTTTAGGATCCAGTTTTTACAATAAAACATTTCTTTTCATGTACTTCATATTTTTTCAATAAATATTTACCATTTTCCAGTTTTGCAAGTTGCTCTGTATGGCAAAAGAAGGTTTAGAAATATAAAATAATTAATTCTACAAATTATAGAATCATTATTGAAGTATAAGCAGTCTTTGTAGTCTCTTACAAAACATTAGTCAACTGCAACCATTTAATTCTTATTTTAAAAGAGCACGAGTTCATACATAGACCATATTCTAGAAGGTCCTGAATGACATGCACGTAGAGAGGTTTTAGAGATTTTGCGAAGTGCAGTGAATGGGATCTTAGCCCATTTAATAGGTTAAGAAATTGAGGTATAGTTACACAGAGCCAGAATTTGAATCCTGATCTCTCTGGTTCAGCACCATTTAATAGTCACTGTGCTGCATTCCCTCTCTCTGTTTTTGTATTTTTTTTTTTTTTTTTTTTTTTTTTGGTATTGGGAATTGAACTCGGGGCCTCGTGCTTGCCAGGCAGGCACTGTGCCACTGAGCTACATTCCTGGCCCTGTATTTCCCTCTGAATGTTAGTTTCCCTCTGAACACATGTTATGCCTAGTTAAATATAAGTCATTTTTTTACCCTGCTTCACAGAATATGCCACAAACACATGGACAATGTTTTCCATAACATCTTCTTAACAAGGAGGGGAAGGAAGGAAGAGAGGAAGGGAGGGGAGGGGAGGAAATGGAAGGGACAGGGAGGAGGTGGGGAGGGAGTGAGAAGGAATGAAGGAAGGAGAGAAAAAGAGAGAAAGAAAAACAGAGAAAGAAGTATTAAAGAGAGAGGACAGAGAGAGGAAGGAAGGAGGGAGGGAAGGAGGGAGGGGAAAGAAGGAAGGAAGGAAAGAAAGAAAGGAAGGAAGAGAAAGGAAGGAAGGAAGGAAAGAAGAAAAGAGAAAAAAGGAAAAAAGAAAGAGAAAAAGAGGAAGGAAACTATTTCTTCTGAATGACTTAGTACGCTTGAGGCACTATAGTAGATTCTTCCCTTGATATTTCTTACAAATCTATGGGAAAGATCCTGTTTATTTATTTATCAGATGCACAAAGTGAGGTATAGCAACTTTGAGTAACATATTCAAGATCATAGAGCTACTAATGGAATTTGAACTCAAGTCTCTTCCTGCTTCAAATCTATACCCTTAACCACTCTGTTGCCTCTTTTTTTTCCCCTTTTCACTAATCTTTAAATGTGATTTCTTTCCCAAAAAGGAGATGGATTATTTGAAAAGCTCACTGTTCAGAATATTTACCTTAGCATGGGAAACATTTGACACTACATTAGGAAGGGCTCTACAGCACAGAAAATGCTAGTGGGGTAAATATAAAGATAGGTTTATCTGTCCTGATGAAACTGTTTACATTTTTCAAAAAGTCAGTGTTCAAGCCCAGCCCTAAAATGACAATGACCTTGATCTTTAATGGACAGATGACCCTGTCCCAGAGCTATTTCGAGAAATGGAACACACTTCAGGGAAGCAGTTAGTGCCCTTGACGAATTGGCTGGCTTGCCTCTCATTTTAAATCCGTGACTTTCAGCAGCTAAGCATAATATGGGAACAAGTCAATATTTTCCAGCATGCTGGGTCCATTTCCTCCCCCCGGTATTTTAAACCATAAGACAGGTGCAGAAATCACTTCAGCCACTGCCGGAGGGGTGCACAGCAGCTGTCACACAGCCACACAGAGGCAGAAGTCTTTGCTAAGATTCAAAATGAAAAGAATACTTTCTGTAATTGAAACTATGCAGGGACAAACTTCCCAGATACATACCAGAGTTCTGAGGGTTTGAAAAGGGACAGATGTCACTTGATACTAAAGCTAAGAGCCACCTTTCAACAGCTCATGAGGAGGTACATGCAAGTCTTCAGAGAGGGGGCCGGTGAGATGGCTCAGCGGCTTAAGCGCCTGCCTGGCAAGTGCGAGGGCCCGAGTTCGACTCCCGGAACCCACATACGAAAAAGGGGCCGGTGATATCGCTCAGCGGCACGGGCGCCTGCTGGCGCGCGAGGTCCTGAGGTCGACCCCCAAAAAAAAAAAAAAAAAAAAAAAAAAAAGTCTTCAGAGAGGAAAGACATAAACAACACATCTGTTGCAGCCAGAAAGTAAATCTTTCTAAAGCTGCAAGGGGCCTAGGAGATGACTTGGAGTGTGGCCTTTTGTTTCCCACTTGATGACAAGGTCTATAGAGATAGGTTAAGTCTTGTTGTCCAGGATGACTGAGTAAATCTTTGGCAGGCAAAGGCTTTGAAGCCAGATCATTTCTTCATTTCTTCTGCTCTACTCTGCTGATGCATTTCTACATTTTCTCTTTCTTTTCTTCTTTTTTTCTTTCTTTCTTTCTTTCTTTCTTTCTTTCTTTCTTTCTTTCTTTCTTTCTTTCTTTCTTTCTTTCTTTCTTTCTCTTTCTTTCTTTCTTTCTTTCTTTCTTTCTTTCTTTCTTTCTTTCTTTCCTTCCTTCCTTCCTTCCTTCCTTCCTTCCTTCCTTCCTTCCTTCCTTCCTTCCTTCCCTCCTCCTTTTTGTGCTGGGGATCAAACCTAAAGCTTATTATATGCTAGGCAAACGCTCCACCAACTGAACTGAGCTACATCCCGTTTGCTCTTTTTTGTCGTTGTTGTTGGAGAGGTACTTAATGAAAAGCAACTATGACCTAGCACTAAAGCAAGAGGAATTTCTTGCCAATACAGGAAGTTCTGCACTTTACTATCCTCCTGGGAAAAGCATGTAGTTGCTCTTTTAGCCAAAACAGAGAAAAGTGTCATGAACAGTCAGAAGTTCATGCCAAGCAAACGAGCTGAAACAAATATTTCTCTGGGTTGTGGCTTAACTCAGCTGTACTATTCTGAAAGGAGCTGTTTTTCTTTAAGAAATCTTTGGAGTTTCTGGCTGAGATGTGACTTGTCAAATCCTGCTTTCTGTTTTAAAATAATCAGTTTATGTACAAATCATGAGAAATTTATATATTCATTAAGCCAAACACATTTATTCAGTGCCTGTTTTATGCCAAACTAGATGCTAGTGATTCCAAGGTTAAACGTCTGATATAATGCACCCATTTAAAAATGATAGAAAAGTGACATCTTGCTCTTTGGTGTAAGATGGTGTTAGCCATGATTATTCACTTACTAACAATCAATTAATAAATGTTTATTGAGTGGCCTCTCATAAAAAGACTTATGGTAGATATTGCAGGGATATATGAAAACATAAGCTTAAAATCAAATGAAGAAGATAAAATGACTCCTTTGGGATGATGTAAAAACAAAATATTTTAATATTCTATATCACTGTGATATATTTCCAACCTTGCCAGTGTGGTAAGATTATGCAGCACTACATAGTGTAATGATAGGGAAAGCATGGGAGGATTCCTGTAGCACGTGTTTTGAAAAAGGATGACTAGAAAAAAGAATGGATGGAAAGAAGAGAGATCATTTTAGGAAAAGAAAATATAGTGTATAGTAGGCTCAAGTGTGGAGATTTGTAGAATATTAATTTTATGAGATTAGCTTAATGAATTGAACAGGTTTAATTAAGGTATCATAAGCAATGGAAAAAAATAACTGTTGATATGTGTGCAAGAATAGAGCATAGTAAAAGACAAATCAATTCTGAGTTAATAATGCCACAATCCAATGAATTCAGGATTTTTCTGCAAATTCACTTTTTAAGAATAGTCTTGGGCCAGGGATATAGCTCGGCGGCACAAGCACCTGCCTGGCAAGCACAAGGTCCTGAGTTTGATTCCCGTGTACCAAAAAAAAAAAAAAAAAGAAAAGAAAACAACAAGAATAGTCTTGCTAGTAATCATTATGTGTGTGCCCACTGTTTACAGTCACGGATTCTTTAACTTGGTCAATGTATATGTCTTACCAGTTGTTAAATATTTGAAAATTGCCTATAATTGATTATATAATTTCAATAATTTCTCATAGAATTCTGGTTAAAAAGTAGGCTCTTTCCCAGTTAGATAACTTAATACCCAGCAGAGAAGGGATACGGACAACATGTGTATAGGGCAGTAGTGTTGAGCCTATGACACATGTGCCACAGTGGGCTGTTTGTATCATTAAAAGCTCTAAAAGGTTCGTCATCACTTGTGTAGGGTATCCTCTAAAATACTTCTACAGAAGACTTCTAACTAGTTTTCGAAAGCCCAGAGCCATTAAAACAATTCCCATGTAACTTCCTTACCATCTAGTGGAGACAACAGAATCCGCTGAGAACCACAAGAACACAGAAAAAATAATCAGCAAAATCTAAGGAAAGTTCCCATGCAAGTCTGACCTCAGTTATCTGACCTCAGTTATCTTAAGTACAAATCTGACCCAGTTATGTTTCCCTAATAAGCTGACAACGTAGCTCTCTCAAGATCTTTCTGACTTTTCTGTAAACAACACACAGATTAACTCAGACCATCATTCTAGATATCACAGGGAAGTTAATCGTTAGGAAGAGGGAAATCACTAATTGTCTTTCAATATGCTCTTGCCAACAATACAAGTCATTAAAAACAAAAATCTTCCCCTAAAGGCTCACTGCCAGTCATCTGAAATGAGAGACTTGAAATGAATGCATAAATCAAGGAGGTTTATTTTGAGATCTTCCATATTTTGATCAAATGCTGATGATTACGTTGCATTTTTTCCTGCACTTTCCCAACAAAGAATAAGTCATACCATCATGTTCTTCCAAAATGACTCTGACTGGAGCACTTTGGTTAGTTATGACTCATAGTTATGTTTTAAAGATAGATCAAACTTCCAAGATACATTACCTCAGAACAATAATAAATAAAATTGTTATAAAACTTCATCTGTTTCCCACATAACAATTTTGTCTTTGAAACTTGAAATAAGTATCTTCTAGATTGTATGTCTGATATGTTTTATGATATATAGACATTGTCCCCCTAAGATAATATTAGACCATATAAATTGTATTTTTAAAATTAGCCAATGGTTTTTGTGGCCATTTTTGATATCATTATTAAGCACAAGGTCCAGAAACCGATTCATGGGTTCAAACCTCAACCAGAAGGGCAGTGTGACTTTGAACAAATAACCACTCTGTGCTTCCATTTCCTCTGTATAAATTCAGGATAATAATAAAACACAACTGTGAAGCTTGTTAAGAATATAGAAATTGGGCCGGTGAGATGGCTCAGCGGCATAAGCGCCTGGCTTGCAAGCGCGAGGGCCTGAGTTCGACTCCCGGATCCCACATACGAAAAAGGGGCCGGTGATATCGCTCAGCGGCACGGGTGCCTGCTGGCACGCGAGGTCCTGAGGTCGACCCCCCGGTACCCACAAAAAAAAAAAAAAAAAAAAAAAGAATATAGAAATTTTGAGATATAAAATGGTTGGAACAAAGCTGGAGGATATTGAGTGCTAACAACTACATCTTAGCGGATATCTCCTTTTTGGATACGTACATCGTAATTGCTAATATAAAATACTGATCAAAAGTAAAATTTAGATTTCTGTTCAATAATATAAACCTCATTCAAATGTAACATTTTTATTTAAAATAAATTGTCTATTATTAGTCCTCAAAATGTGGGTTCTTATGCATTTCCGTCCATGATTTTGCAGATTGAGTATGACCATGTATCAGTTGACAGAAAAATATTATTCATACTTTTAACAACATATTTGAAATTTATCCTAAATTTACCTTATGTCTATTTAAACTATTTTTTAAATTAAGATTGCTGCCTCATAAGCTCTTTTTGCATGACTCTTCAGTGACTGCAGTAGTTAAGGGCATAAAAACACTTTAAATAATGTGACAAGTTTCAGTCAAAGGCGAGGCTACCATGTGCAGGAGAGCAGGTTGTCTGCTCCACAGTCCTACAAGTCATCATTCACACAGATCGTACTGTTAATGTCAACCCCTTGGGGCAAACTGTATGCATTGGCCATTGTCAAAAGTGAATATAAATATAAAACTTGATTCCATTTGTAATTATGTCAAATTTTCAACAGAAGGAAAAGCAATATAAAATATTGAAAATTATTTTTAGACAGATTTGGATGAAAATCATAATGTGTATACTTATCATCACTTAACACTTGTGTTATGTTGGCTTAGTTAACTTCTTTTAACCTTATTCCTTTATTCTTTCTTTTCTATTGATTGAGAGAGACGTTTTCCTTCACAAAGGTTCTACTGTGTATGACATAGTAACCTACTATGTGTCAGCTGGCCTAAAAGTACTAAAAAATTTCCTGAGAAACTATCATAGTCCAGGTAGACCATCCCCTGACAGAGTCAACTGCTACTCTTTGTATTGCCGGGACCTGAACCCACGGCCTTATACATGCGTATTTTTTGTTTGTTCACTTGTTTATTACTTTTTCAAGTTCTCAAGGTCTTCCCACAAAGGATTGATTATTAAAATCCTTTGGCTAATAGAGAACACACTGGCCTAGAAATAAGGAGGATGGATTCTGGCCAAATCACTGCCATTGGCCTACAATATAATTTTATGTAATTTTCTCATGTATATAATGGAGGTGATGAGCTCTCATCTCAACTAGGAAATGTATCAAGACAATAGATGTAAATGTGCTTTGGAAAAAATTGGAGCACATTAACATATACAGTATTATCAAAGTCTTTCCAAGTCTTCATGTATAATACATGGCAAACAAAAATAAATAAGAAGCTTTCTGTTTACCTTTGAAAAGTAAAACTTTTCTAGATGCCTCATGTCTTGTAATCTTACTCTGAGTGCTATTTCTCTAAAAAGATCCATTGTTTTCTGAGTTATGTACTATAGAAGGCAGGAAAATAGATGTTCTAAATATAGATCATCAATAAAGAATAGGGAAAATGATTATTGTAGGGTATCACTGTATCACGTCTCTAAATAATGCCTCTCGATTATTGATTATTCATTATGTGCCAACTCCAGTAGAGAAATACAGTGTTTTATTCTCACAATCATCACATAATGTAGGTGATAAAATGCACTCCAGATGAAGATGCTGACTTGGTGAAGTTGTTTTGCATAAATACATGCACCTAGTAGGCTGGGACAGCCAGGATTTAGGCACATGTCTGTTTGTCCCCAAAGCTCATATTTATTCCTAGATTCTTCATTGCTTCTCATAACATTTGAGGCTGAGTAAGTTCAATAAATATGTATGAGTGGTTGGGTAGATAGATGCATGGACCACTGAATGAGAACTACAATCTATAAGAAGATAATGGAGGCAGCCTAGTTGGGCTCTACCATAAGTTGGAAAAGAGCATCTGTTTTTCCTTCTCTTCTGCAACTGAAAGTCCTAAGTTACAAAAGTTTTTGAACTGCTAGAATGAACATCACCTGTTTCCTATTATTTCTGCCTATACAGATGATAAAAATTTTAAATTCTTGAAACACATAGTACCTCACTTCCACCACTAACATCTGACTTGAGGGTCTCTCTTTCTCTAATAGGGCTGCAATGCTATTTGCTCAGGCAGACTTTGTTAATTCTGATCATGGGGACCCTACAGAAAGGGATCCTCAAGTCTAAGAGAGTCTCTAAAAAAATCTGCAGAAGTTGTCAAAAACATAAAGGCACTGGAGCCTTACCATTTGGTTTTTCTTTTTATGCATTTTATAAATGTGTCTGGTAGCTAGACGAAGCACCTCCTTACTTGTTAGTATTTGTATTTTCTGAATGTTGATGGCTGCCCAGTCCCTATTACAGTAGTCTAATTTACACAAAGGCAATGTACAGGCCAGTGGCTGGGATGTATTTTTATAAGCCAAGTAAGCAAATGATTCTGAGGAACCCACTAAGGTTTGAGAACCATGGATAGAGAATGTTTGGAGAGTGGAGGGGTTCTTCCCAGTGGAGGAAATAGCTAAATTAAGTTTTGAAGAATAAGTAAGTGTTTTATCTGTCTTGTTAGTAGTATGTACCCGACAAAACCAACTGATATCCAGATTGCTTGTAGAATTTGGGCTGAAATTTTTTGCAAGTCATTGTCATCCAGGCAACATACAATTATTTCTACTTCTTAGCAAGGAAGAGGTGAACACTGTAGGCAGCTGTTATAAGTCGTCAGTTTCCTTTCAGTGGAATGTTCTCTGCAAAAAGTCAACAGTCAACAGGCATCATGCTGTCATTTCAGGGTAAAATTAATTCCTCTTACTGTTTTTACCTGTTGCTCTGCTTCCATGCAGAGCAAATATCAGTACTCTGGCTGTGTTTAAAATAAATGAATCTATTGTTTCAAAGTGGTTGTTTAACTGCCTTTAACTATATTCAGCCATGACAAATCACATTCTAAAAGGAGCTTGAAAAACTGACCCAGTGACAGGCTCTGGTAACTATGGTCCTGTTTACTCCTAACCCTTAGGACACCAGCTGGAAAGCCCTACTCTTCTAAAGGATGAAGGGAGTTTAAAAGCTTTTTGGGGCCGGTGAGATGGCTCAGTGGCATAAGCGCCTGCCTGGCAAGCGCAAGGGCCTGAGTTCGACTCCCGGAACCCACACACGAAAAACAGGCTGGTGATATTGCTCAGCGGCATGGGCTCCTGCTGGTGCACGAGGTCCTGAGGTCGACCCCCAGTACCCACAAAAAAAAAAAAATGCTTTTTGAGGGAATGGTGTCATGAGAAGCATCCAGAAGTTTCTAATGGCTTTGCCTTGCAGGAAAGAAATGTAGGAGCAATAAAACCAGGGATATGGAGAATTGTTAGAAAGGAAGAATGGAAAGAATCTCTATGAGAATTCAATTTATATTATTATCAACCACACTTTACCTAACAGAACATCTCCTGGTGATCAACAGAGAACAAGCAGGAAGATTCTATTCAGCCAATGTGGAGAATTCAGTGCCTCACTTTTTTGTCAATAGGAGCCCATTTTTATGAATGAACTACATGTCCTCTCCTCCCTCACAACCAGGCAGTATCAAATAGATAAAAGGAAGTGAGATGTAAGTTTGGTTAGCATTTTATCTTAAATACTATATAGACTCACTTATTAAAATAAAAGGACATGTCCTTTCCAGAGTAAAAATAAGAAACAAGTGAAACTTTTGGAAGAAATAGGTCCAGAAGATCAAGGTTTTTCACCTGGGCAAGTGGAAAGGTTGACAGAGGAAGACCTGGGTCCTAGTCCCAGCAGTGAAGCTTACCAGAGTGGTGCCAATCTAGATCAGGGCATGAATTAGATCAAGTAGTCAAAATGGGTGGATTTAGAAAGTTAAAGCAGCAAACTTTTGCAAAAGTGTGGGCAGAGTTAAGTGGAGCCAGCAAGAATGCTGAATCACTTGGGAACATATAGCAATAGCAGGAAGCCATTTCCACCCTAGGCAGAAGGAAAAGAAGGAAAATTGCTAGAACTACTGAAATGTGTGCCTACAGAAGATGGTCACCAGCAATGGAGCTACTACTAACCTACACAAGCAGGGAGCTAGAGAAATAAGAATTTTACCATCTCTCCATCTGCTATCTGGGCTAACGCTTATGAACTCTCCATACAGCAAAACACAACAAGAAGCAGCAAGAGGGCAAGGGGCCTTCTGAAGTATTTCATAAAGCGGTTTAGAACAGGGTGGAGGGGAGAGGGTAGGACTAGAGGAGCCAGCAGCAGGTTTTGAGCACAGCTATGCAATTTAGATCATTTATTCTGCTGGCCTTTAGAATAATTCAGAATCTGAGCCAGATAATCTCAGATGTATGTTCCATCTCTAGTCTCATTTATGAAAATTGAATGAAAGAGGAAGAAAACAATTATTCCTACGATTTATTTGAAACAGGTAGATTTAGCAACTTACCTTTTACTAGTTAACAAATAGTAGGTATTTTTTTTTCCCTCCACCTGCTCTCTTGTAAGTAAAACAGTTTTGCCTCAAGGTTATCTAGAAAAGCTCCTAAAAGCTATTAATAGAATGCAGATTTAAACCCAGTCTCTAAAACTCTTAACTTTGTGTACTATAGGTCTGCCCTTGTAGAAAAATAAAAAAGCTTTTCTTAAAAAGAAAAATAGCATATAACTGAGATTATTAGCTATCTCTCTGTCACAAATATGCAGCAGGTTTCAGAATTTGCATGTTTCCCAGGCAAAATAATACAATAAGCGAGTAAGCAAATCCTGCCATTTTATTAAATACTTTGAGAAAACAAAGGCAAAGCAAGCTCTCACTCAGCTGGAACCCAACATAATCCCCTGAGCACATTAAAATTCCAACACCAGAGTCAAATTTGACCAAGGAACCTTCTCTCTCCAGCCACCCCTGGAGCAAATGTCCTAATTGTGATTCTTACACTCTTATTTTTTGAGATCCTTGAAACACTTTTGCTCAAACAAGAGAAAAAAGAATTGGGATGGGGAAAAGTAAGGTTTAAGATTTAAATGCAATTTCAAGACTCATGAATGAAGAAAGGGGAGGTGCTTGAAATCTCCCTTTATAGGTCAGATATCATTTAATCTATTTAAGTAATTATGCTTTGGTTGTGGGTAGGGAGAGAGTGAAAATGAAATTATCTCCTCCCCACAGCCTTTCAACAGAGCCTTGTCTCTTAATTATTACAGCAGTACTGCATAGGTCCTGCTGAGCACTGGTATCCACAAGGTCCCTGTGGGGGAAAAATTATAATTACTGGGTTATGCCTACTGCTATGAGGCCCACAGATTCAGGGCTAAGGCTGACAGAAATTGGCTCAGTGTTCTAATGCAGTGGATCCATTTTTCCTCCTGACAGTCTTATATTCTCTTCAAAACCTCTTCCTGTGTACAGAATCCCATGTTCCCAAATTTTCAGTTAGAATGGTGGCATTGGCAGGGCAAACTCACATAGCATCCGAGTGCCTGGACTGATGTTTAGGGAACCCTTTGAACTAGAAGCCAAGATAGGATTTCTATTTTCATTTCTGTTTCAATCTTCATGCTTAATATAAATAAGACAATCTCCCTTAAAATTACTCATTTTATTAATGAGTAGCCAGAATCATCACTCTATCTACTTCTGCAGCAATTCGGTGAAAGGAACAAATAGCATGTAAAGATTGAGACTCTACATAACCTGCTCCTGTTTATTTCCCTCAATTTAGGAAAGAGCCTTTTATTTTATTTTAAAAGGAAGGAAAAAAAACCAGAATTTCAAAACAAGATAATTGGAGAGTAACAATAATTAATACATTGCATATTGTTATCTTCAGAGTAGTTACTCAGGTAAAAGATATAGGCATGAGATATTGTCCAAATAATATTAGCACAAACCTTTCTTTTCAATGAACTAAGAGAAACTAGCAGTATAACTATCTTATATATTCTTATATATAAGATATATTATAAGATATATTATAAGATATATATTATAAGATATGATATATTATATATATCTTATATATTTTTTTTCCTTTTCCCTTCCTTCCTTTCCCATTCCCCTCATCCCAGTTTCTCTTTCCTTTTGAACAGTTTCTTCCCAATTCACAATATCTGTTGTACATTTTGGGTCCTATTGACTTGTTTGGCTTCTCACACTAGTGAGACTGTATGATGTTTACACATGTGGGTCTGATTTTTTTCACTTAAATGTATGGTCTCAAGTTGCATCCATTTACCTATAAAAGTCTCAAGTTTATCCTTTATGGCCGAGTAGTACTCCATTATATTAAAAAAAAAAAAAGAACACCTTTTTTATCCATTCTTCAGTTGATGGGCATTCAGGTTGTTTCTAAGATTTAGCTATTACAAATTGTGCTTCTATAAACATGGGTGCGCATATATCACTGTGGCATGATATTTTTAATTCTTCTGGGAAGATACCCAGAAGGGGAATAGCTGGGTCAAATGGGACCTCCAATCCTAGTTTTTTGAGGAATCTCCACACTGATTTCCGCAGTGGTTGTACCAGTCTACACTCCCACCAACAGTGAAAAAGGGCTCCTTTTTCCCCACAGTCCCTCCAGCATTTGTTATTGGTTCATTTCTTGAGTAGCCATTCTTTCTGGAGTGAGATGGAATCTCAGTGTTGTTTTAATTTGCATCCCTTGGATGACCAATGATGTTAAACATTTTTTCATATATTTATTTGCCATTTGTATTTCTTCATCTGAGAAATGTGTATTCATCTCAGATGCCCATTTTTGGATTGGGTCTTTGAATTTGGGGGCCCTGATTTTTTTCAATTCTTTATATGTTCTAGATATAAGTCCTTTGTGTGAGGGACAACTGGCTATAACTTTTTCCCATTCTCTGGGTTGTCTTTTCACTCTGTTGGTGATGGCTTTTGTTGTGCAAAAGCATTTTAATAAGGCGAGATCCCATTTGTTGATTCTTTGTAGTATTTCCCACGTGGCCTGGGTTTTGTTCATAAAGTCTCTGCCTACACCTATGTCTTCAAGATTTCTACCTATTTTCTCTTCTAGTAGATTTAGTGTTTCTGTTTTAATATTTAGATGTTTGATCCATTTTGACTTTAGTGCATGGTGATAGACATGGGTCTAGTTTTAGTCTTCTGCATGTGGAAAGCCAGTTTTTCCAGCACCATTTATTAAAGAGGCTATCTTTCTTCCAGTGAACATGTTTGGCCCTTTTGTCAAAGATAAGGTGGCTGAGTGTGTTTGGAATTTCATCTGCGTCTTCCATTCTGCTCCACTGATCCTCAGGTCTGGTTTTATTTTTTTGCCAATACCATGTTGATTTTATCACAGTAGCTTTGTAGTATAATTTCAAGTCAGGGATTGTGATTCCCCCTGACTTGCCTTTATTGCCCAGAATTGCTTTTGTTATTCTCAGTCTCTTCTGGTTCCAAATGAATTTTAGGAGTGTTCTCTCTAGTTCTGTGAGGTATGCTAATGGTATTTCGATTGGAATTGCATTAGATCCATAGAGTCTTACCTTCTCTGGATCCTCTAGAAAATCAAGTGGTTAAAGTAGATGATTTCTACGGCTGTTTTCAGGTTTAACCTTATTTGTACCAATGCTCCCATTTCACTGTCAGTGTAGTTGAACTTAATTTCCGAAACTGCAATCTCTAAATTTCTCTTCCTTAATTCTTAGTGCACATTTTTCTAGCTTCATTTTTCTCTCTATCCAGCCTAAAGTTCAAGACTGAGACTTTGCTGATACAAACCGTACTTTAATCTATTCTAGTCCCATCTCTTACACTAAGACCATTTGGCAAGTTCCAATGTTGGATAAACCCTCCATATCTGACTCCTGTGTCCAAGGTTCTGATTTGGCAACATCACAAAAAATATGTCCTCCCATAGTGAGTTTGTAATTACTCCATTTTGAAAGTCTCTTCAAAACAGGTATGCAAGTAAGCTTCCTGAATTGACCCTCAGAGCTTTTTGAAAACCTTTTCATTTACCTCTGACAAACTCTCTAAATATATTTCTTGCTCTCCTCGACTCAGCCTCTGTCTCTGCAGATAAGCTTAATTTTCAGTAAAATGATTACAATAAGATCATTTCATAATGAAAATGTTTAAAATTTAAAATATAGCAGCTCATTTTTAGTTCTATTGCATTAACATAATAATGATCACAAAACTTGCACAAAAATTATGTGATATTTCTATATATCTTCTACATTACTTCCAAGTCAGCTCCATTTCAACTTATAAGCTTGACTACAGATCTAGCTGTTGGACCAGATGTTATATGGAAAATACCCACTAAATCCGATTGGATTTCTTGATATGCCTCATTTGAAACTATACAGTAAAACAGATATGGTTAAGAACTTCCCTATTAGGGAATAGCACTAATTGCTAACTATCTTTTTCAGATAACATGTACTATATCACAAAAATGCAAGTTAATCATTCAAAAATGCCTATAAAAAAGAGAAAAAAAGACATTTAACTGAATCAAAATACTATAAACATACTCCATTTTTGACATTCTAAAAGTTATTGGCAGGTTTACTTCACTTTGAAATCACATCTATATAGCACAACATTCTAAAGCAAAATTTTAAGGCATAAATATGGAACAGCTTGCTATAGGATTTATGAAAATTATAGGAAAAATTTAATTTCCACTTTGTGGAAGCCTTTAGAAAAGGGGCTGTAGCAAGATAAAGAATAGTGGTAATGCTGATAAAAAAAAAAGAATGAGAAGGAAAGCCTATAGAAATCTTGATAATGACTCTACAACAGGAGCAATTTTAAGCTTTTTTGCTAGGTGCTATTAATCCTATGGAGTGGTTCTCAGAGGCATGAAATAGAAAACCATAGGATTATAAGTAAATTCAGTTAATTTGACATGATCAACTCCAGATTAAAAGTACATTGTGATTTATTATTATTTGTGCTCCTTTGTAAAATGTTCAATAGCAAGATCTTGCAGCAGACCCAAAAATTGTCATCATGTCAAAAACTGAGGAGTATAAATATTCTCTATAAAGCTAGATGCAAAAACTGTACTACTCTACAATAATTTTGGTGATTTCTTTTATTGTGTATAATTACTGATCTTCAATTTATCTCATTCTCTTTCACCTCAAAGTCTTTTCCCTCACACAGAAACTGCTCCCCCCAAGGTCATCAGTAAGCTCCATGTCACCACATCTATTTGTTCTCAACCTTCATTTATTTGACATCAGCATTATTTGACACAGTTGATCACACCTTCCTCCTTGATCTACTATTTTCATTAAATTCAAGGATGCCATTCATTGCTGACTTTCTGCTGACCTCACTGGACTCGCCTGTGACATTTTCTTAGCTGGTTCCTTATCTTACTGATCTCTTAATATTAGAGTGTTCTGGATCAGTCCTTGGATTGCTTCTCTTTTATGCCTAAATTTACTTCTTTAGCGATTGAACCAATACCACTGATACAGACACGTAGATGATTCCAAATGTACATTCGTAATGTGGATTTCTTTCCTGAAAGTTAGAGCCATACATCCAATTATCTACTCAATATTACCTCTCAGAGCATAGTAGACATTTTCAAACTCAACATTTGCAAACCCACAATCCTGTCTCCACATCTACCTCATTATACCTATTTAGCCTCATAGTCTCCAAACCAAATAGTGGCATACTCAGACCCAAATGTTTTCATTTATGATGCTTTTCCTTCTCTCTCAAGCCCACTTCCACAACCCATCACCAAAGTTTGTGATTAAAGGATTCCACATCCTAAACACAACCAGAATCTATCCTCTTTCCTGCTCCACAAATGCCATCTTGATTCAAGCTACCATAGTTCCTGGATTGTTTGTTGAAGTAACCACTTTGTCATCTACTCTCACTTCATCTCAAATATCAGCTACAGTGATCTTTTAAAACATATGTCATAGCATGTCACTTTCCTGCTCAAAACTCTCTAAATGACTTCACTATTTTCCTCACCAAGAAAGAAAAAGTCACTATAATGGTCTCAAAGTCTTACAGAATCTCATATGAATTTTTTCACTCAACTAACCCCCCCATCTCTCTGTCTGGGGAAGAGTCTGTAGGTCTCTCTCTCTCTCTCTCTCTCTCTCTCTCTCTCTCTCTCTCTCACTCTCTCTCACTCTCTCTCTGGTTCATTACAAGTACACAACTTCCTCAACCAGGGGCCTCTATACTTTCTATTCCTTCCTTCCTATAATATTATTTCCCCAAATGTTCACATGGCTTACCTTCTCCGATTCTTCATTTCAAATGCCCCCTCTTAATAAGGTCTTCGTGATACCCCCACCAAAATTTTTAATCTTCTTGTTTTACTGTTGTCCAGAGCAATAATTACCACATAATATAATATTTTTAATTTGTCTGTCTTGCTCAATAATGCATTTTATTAAGAATTTTTGTCTGTTATACTTACTGATTTATCCCCAGTACCTAGCATAAATCAAGCATTCAATAAACAGTTGTGGCCAAATCAGTGAATAAGGGTTTTGTTTTTGTTTTCATTTTTTTGGAATTTTGTCTTCTGTGAAGTCTAGCACATTTATCCATTCACAGTAAGAAGCATACTTAGTCTTGCCAAAACCATATCATTCTCTGTAAATTAACCAAGATTATTTTAAACGTGATGTTTGAAATGAAACAAAGCTAGTGCCTGGTGTTCAGTGTACAAATTAGGTAAGCTTTTACTAGTGGCTGGCAACCACATGGCAAAGTGCATTCATGGAGAGGTGTTATGTTATCAGGGAAATAAGAAGTGCTTTGACACAAATAGATACAGCTTTGGACTCCACCTCTGCCACTTGTGATCAATGTGAGTTTGGGAAATTACTCACTTTTCTAAGTCCCAATTATTTGTCTGTGATATAAAATGTATCATCATGTGATTTCTAGATCTTAAATACAATGATGTGCACAAAGTGCCTCGGCACTTGAAAAAGTTGTTCCTGACTTTAGTTCTCTCTACATGTCTAGTAGTTTGCAAGTAGAAGTGAGTAGATAACAGGGAACTTAGAAATGATCAAAGAAATGTGAGAACAAGACACAAAGAATGTATGTCAGATGTACTGTCAAACACCGCAGGTAGTGCTTAGTGTAGAAAGCCTTATTGGGCTCACTTGAACCCTGACAGAACCTACCCAAAGAGTATTTAGGTCTCTTTTTAGAGTAAGGTAGAGATAATATCTAAAATATCACTCTAAAAATAAAAAGATGCCGGGACTTTGTCTGAGAAAGAGCAGGTCAAATGGTTTCATCTGAAAAGGTAAATGGCAAAGAAGAAAGTAAAAGTTAGGTGGAATTTGGGCTGGGATGTGAAGTTTCCCCATTCTTGAGGATTTTTTGTTCAAGAGTCTTTACCAGTACACAGGCATTGCTTTCTATCCAAATAACTCCATAGGAAAAGCTATTCAACTGCTCTGGAATTCAGTAATTTGACTTGGGAAGCCATCTTTCTCCTCAGCCATAAATAAGGTATAAAATTTCTAGGTTTAAAAACAATTTTTTTAAATTTTTCTACTTTCCAGTCAATCCAGATTTTTTAGCTGGTGGGGAAAAAGACTTATCACCAGTACATTTTTCATAAATCACTCTACATTGTTTCTCTCATACTTCAAAACTGTATTTTTAAACAACTGGCACAAAGTACTGTCTTAGGAGTAGGAAACCAAAGGGATAAGATGTTCATCAGCTGATAGAAATTCTAAATATCCATGATTTAAGGACCAGAATTTCTATTTCTCAAAGAGTGGGCTTAGCCTAGAAGAAACCTCCCTGCAGACTTGAGGTGGTGCTTGGGCACCCTTACTGTTAGATTTATTCATTAAAAATGTCAGGTGACTCTTGATTCACTTCAGAGAAACAAGCATCCTTGATGAGCAACAGAAGACAGTGTCACCAATTAGCCCTGAGTCTGCACTCGGCTGTCTTGTCTTACAAAATTTCACAATCCGTCTCTAAAACACAAAAGGAAGAATAGGAGTAGGAGGAAGAGATAAAATGAGAAAAGCAAAAGAGATACAGATCATAAACCCAATTCAGCTTTGTGATTACTGAGCTTTAACCCTCACAGATCAATCAAGTTCAAATCCAATTTCAGACTTTGAAGTAATCTCTGACAGATGTAAAAACCCATGCTTAGAAATACATTTAACAGAAAAATTATATATATTGATGACAGAAAATTTAAAACTATTAAAATTAATGAAACAAGGTGAAATCTATGATAAGATTACCACATTCCACTCTTGATAAGGCAAATGAGCAAATATCTCCCTTCTAAAACCTCTTACCTCTAATGGCTACTAGTTTGTATGTGCTAGCTTGGGTCACACTCTGTCGCATGCCAGAGTGGGAGCTGGAATTCTTGAGAGGAAGCAGATGATCCCCTAGATTTAGGCACTGGTTTCCACAGGAAGGCATTTTAAATTCAGGTTTGGTACAATGATGCCAAATTAAATATTTTCCAGAACATGATAGCTACCAATATCTCTAACTTCCATGTAGAAAAAAAGGGTTACTGGTTGACTTTCCAAAGCCAAATTATAAGACTTCTCTTCACAAAATTAATTCTTTCTTTCCATCTTCTGTCTCTTATTTACTTTTTCTGTCAAAGGCTACATATGTTTCAAAGGATGCACAACACAGGAAAGTACAGAAGATCTTTTCTCTGTGTATTAAGTGCAAATAATAATTTCATGAAGTGTGCCTTTTTAAGGTTATAAAACATTTTTGAGAGAAGTGTATCCTCCTTGTCAATTTACTAAACCTGAAGGTTGCTTTTTAGGTATTGCACAAGTCCAAGTTAGTAGCATGAATTTACTATAGTTCAGTACTATAAAAGCAGAATGTAACATTTTAGTCAGAACTCAAAATTTGAGTTCTTTGTCTCCTTTAATTTAACAAATTACTTAAATTGCCTGCTGGTACCACAATTTCCTCATTTGTAAAACTGGAAAAATAATAATTCTTATTCCATAATGCTATTGTGAGAAAAGTGAAATATCTGGCATAAGACTTTATCATATAACTAATTCTCCAAGACTTTATATAAGGAAGTAGAAAATAAATGTATTTGGATGTCATTACTCCTTAAAAGAATCAAATGTCACATAATCACTTATGATTTTAAAGAATTACTATGTAAACGGGTTACCTCAACTATGCAAAAAAATTTTCAGGAAATACTTTCCATATTATACAAAGAAATAGCTACAAGCAAGCCACCAGACTCAGAGAGGCTTCTTAATATTTGGGTCAGTTTTAGTGTTATAAATCTAATAGAACAGATTAAATTTTCAGCCAGAAAAGCAGAGACAATAACCAATACCAAAAAATTCCCTTCACAATCCACTAACAGAGCAAATAAAACCAAGTTTGAGATGATCACTGACTGGCATGCCATGAGTTTAGAACTTCTTAAGAGAAGAAACCCAGCATGGATCAGTGTGCGCAGAACTCATACTCTATGTGGGACATGTTTAGTAGTTTTTTCCCTCTACTTTCCTCAGTTCATTCCCTATTTCAATCTCAAAGAAATGGGAAAAGGAGAATAAATATATTTTGTATTTGGATAAGGTGGCCTATTTTACACTTATTATGTTAGCTTCCTGTCACTGTAACAAATGCCTGAGATAATTAAGTTGTAGAAAAAGTTTTATTTTGGCTCAGGGTCTGAAAGGCTCCAGTCCATGATGAGTTGGCCCTGTTGCTTTGCATCTGTGTTGAGGCAGTGCAATATGGACGGCAGCAGCACATGCTGGGGCTAAACCACTCATTTCATGGCCAAGGGGGCAAAAAGAATAAAGAAAGGAACAGGATCCAGTGATCCTTTCCATTGACTCAAATTCTTCCACTAGGCCCCATCTCTTAAAATTTCTACCACCTCCCAGTAGGACCACTCAGGGAACCACATCTCTATCACATGGGTTTGGAGGTCATTTTAGATCTAAAATGTAGCACTGTTGAAATTGCTCTGAAAACTACAAGTCCCAAGAGCACAACAAAATATTAGGCATAACATGGGTCCTAGTACTATTTTGACTAGGTGAATATCAACACTTCATTGGAACTGATAATTCTGACAATGCAACTAAAATAATGACAGAAAAAATAGATTCTTTTTCTGGAAATAGAAGATTTTTACCATGTGTGTATGCACATACTCACATCGACCTCCATACAAAAAATGACCTTCTACTGATTAATAATTAAAACATTACCTCATATAAGATTGTTATATATATATATATATATATATATATATATATATATATATATATAATTTGTATAAATTACAATCAATGTCTCATCTAAATAAATAATTATAAAATTATACCTTTTCCTGAGTACTAGAAGATTTCAATCACTGCTTGCATCCCATTCCCCCATAGAGCTTTGGGCAGTACACAAATGATACAAGCATTTGGGGCAGGAGTATTGAAAAGTATCCATTAAAAATCACTTTTCAAAAAATAAGAGCTGATATCTTTTCATACTCGCTAATAAATTTTAAATGAATATTCTAATTATGAAATCATAGAAATATTCTGAGGCAATGAGGCAACCTATCTTATCTAGAGTAAGATAAATTATCATTAATCCAATGCAACACTTGCAAACAGTACTATAGTACTTGAGGAATATTAAACACAGTAAGTTCTAAATATATGGAATTTTTATTAAGATGTAATATACCCTCTTAAAAAGTTCAGTTCTACAATAATGAGCAGTTAATAGGTTCTTAAAGGGGAGGAATTTATTGTACCACTGAGTAGTAATGACATTTATAATTCAATGTTTCAAATATTTAGGAATGATGAATTTTAGGAATGATCAAATATTTATTTGATGAATGAATTTTTAACAGTTACTGAATTGCTTATTTCCTCTTTATATAAAATGAGAAGACTATATTAAAGGCAAGGAAACTTATACCTGATCATCAAGTTACCACTTAAAAGGCAGTTCTTTGGCCCATGACCGCTGAGGCTGAAAGATCCAATCTGTTTCCAGAAAAACTTGCCAATAAAACCCACAGGATATATGGGAATTATTCAAGATCCTAGAACCATCTCTACTGTCATCAAATAAGTGTATGTTGTTGGCTATGGATTCTGCTGCAGTTTTAAAATTTTCAAACTACTTCAAAACAAAATCAAAAGGTAGTCTGGTTCTAGGATGTAGTAAGAAATATTGGGTATTGTTTCAGAGCATGTATCTGAATAAATGTGATAGACATTTCGTATCTAATGCATATATACATTTATAGAGTTTGACATTAAGAAGAGTAAACTAAAAAAGATATAAAATGAATTTGAGATAGAGAAAATAAATTTGTAGAATTTTATTAAGGAAAGAGAAAATGAAGAAATTGTATACGAATAAAGGTAAAAAATCTGAGGATAAAGTAGTTAAAAGAGATTGGATTGAGAAGTTTCCCAAACAGAATGATTATCTCCTCTGTGCCAAAAACAGCACAAAAACAAAATAAAATAAAATAAAATAAAATAAAAAGGCATTCAATACATATTCAGTCAAAGAAAAATGCATGGCTATGTATTAGAGTATATACCATGATACTGAGTAAAAAAGGTACATTTTAAATAGGTGGAATATAGACATATAAATGTCTTTATTTCCTGATCTCTCTATTTTAAAATAACATGCATTGCTTTATTTTCTGATTCAAAACCAAAAATACTCATCATAGAATATTTTTGAATTATCAACTATTAAAAATGTAAGCATAATATAGGGCCAGTGAGATAGGTCAGCAGCATAAGCGCCTGCCTGGCAAGCGCGAAGTCCTAAGTTCAACTCCCGCTACCCACAAAAAAAAAAAATATATATTAATATACAGATAAAACCTCCAGAAAATATTCTTATATCTCTACACACAGACATCTGTTTTTACAAACTTCACATTACACTGTATATCAATTTAATGTCTCATTTTTATAATTTATCATTACATTGTATCTATTTCCATGTCATTAAAACTTCTTCAAAACCATGCGTTTTAATGACTTCATATTATTTCACAAAATGAATGTGCAATAAATGAAATATTATGCTATTGATGCATATTTGAATAATATCAAATAGTTGAAGGAGAAAATTTTAAGTGGCTTTGTCAATAAAACTTTATTTGTATCTTTATTCCCTTAAGATACATTTCTATAATGTCAAATTGCTGTATCAAAGGGACAGATTTAGCATTTTTTGATACATAGTACCAAATTATTACCCTGATAATTAAGATTATAAATTCTCCCAGTACTTAGGAAAGTACTTATTCCATGATACCTACAAGACTAGGCTTTTAAGATCTCTTTTACAGTTTGACAGATCAAAATTGATATAATTTAAATTTGCTTGTGCATTGAATATATTTTTGAATATCTATTAGCTACTTGTATTTCCTTTGCATAAGCTACCTTTCTCACACAATACGGGGAAACTGCCTCTCATAACACTCAGATTTCATGACCCTGAAGACTCTGTATTTCCCTTACATGAACAGCATCACGGGTGCTGTGTAATTTCTTCAGAAACACCTTACTGAAACTGAAAGCTTTTTGAGTATGAGACTAACAGAAGTGACCTACCTCAAATATTTCTCTCACAACATAATTATTACGAACTACTTTGGGACTGGAGACAATTGGGATTCCAAGTTAGTTTCATACGGGCAATAAGTTGCAGATGTCTCAACAACTCCAAAATACACAGTCACATCTTTAAGTGCATGCCCCCCCCACACACATACACACACACAATGTAGTTACTCTAAATTACAGACAGCTTAGGATTCCTGAACTATAACAGTGTCAGATATAAATAACAGTAACAAGGCCTTAGATTTATGCATCTACAGAAGTTTATAGTCTGTCAGTTTTAAGTATGACTATAGGGATTTCTTTACAGCTATTCTATTTTGAGTTTATACTTTGATTTTACAACACTGTTAGGAAGACATCCATACACTTCGTACATATTAGTCAGCCTTGTATCTCTGTGTTTCGGGTATTTAACTATTCTTTCCTTTCACAACATTGGCAATGATGCTACATTTGAGTTCGGTGTGGTAACTGGTAGACAAAAACCACAAAGGTTTGAAAATATTAACTATTATATTAGAGTAATTTTTAGCATTTACTTACTTTCACATAAATTTCTAATAATGCCCAATTATTTAAAATCCCATTCTGCAGAAACTTAGAAAAGACTGTGACATGAAATGTAGTTTAAATAAAAGAAAATCTATGTTTAGATAATGCTAAGCAGAATACAACTAAAAATCTCAATGAACATTAACTGTTTTTTTAGTACTTGCGCTGGTACAATTAAGTAAGGATGTAAAACACTCTCACTTCATTGAATTTTCAGGTAAACCCTGGAAATTTTTCATATCCAACAGAAAATATAATTTTAACATGATTTAATTTTAATACAAGAATCCTGACATATCTAATAATAAATTTACATCAGTTTTTTTTTTCTTCCAGTATTTCTCATTCTTAGCCCAAATCATTTTTTTTTTTTTTTTTTTTTTTGGTGGGTACCGAGGGGTCGACCTCAGGACCTCGCGCGCCAGCAGGCGCCCGTGCCGCTGAGCGATATCAACGGCCCCTTTTTCGTATGTGGGTTCCGGGAGTCGAACTCGGGCTCTCGCGCTTGCTGGGCAGGCGCTTAAGCCGCTGAGCCATCTCACCGGCCCCCAAATCATTTTTTATATCCAAGGTCAGAACCCGTTATTTTGTTTTAAAACACTACAGTGTGCTTTGGTATATTTCATTCTGCCAATATTTGTTTTAGGAACTTGAAACTAAATGCAGTTATTTTCCTATGTTCAATCCTCATATCTTTTGAAAAATTTCCTCATTATCCTTGAAACTACAGTCTTTAAGTCTTTGTAGTGTCTTAAACACTACATACTACTGAGTTTTTAAGCTATGCTGATTGTATTATATAGTCCTCTCCTTGTCTTTAACTATCAGTCTCCCAAATTTGACAGTACATTATCATTTTATTATTTTCTAGTTGCACTTGGAAAAGCAAAGATTTATTTATTTCTCTCACAGGCTAAACTTTCCCCCCTTCTTTGTTATTCTGCCTTAGAGTTTAACTCCTTCCTCAATTGCACAGTATAGTCGGTCCAAAATTTCTTTATATATATATATATATACACACACACACACACACATATATATATGTATATATAGTCTTAGAATATATTTTATTAACTTAAAATATCAATACCTTTCCACTATTTTCAGAATGAATGGTATTTTTGGTCCATTTGCTCTTGGAAAATAGTGAACTTTGGCATTAAAAAGTCAAAATTGCTTTATTACTTCTTTTAAATGATAAAAATATATTTATAATTTTTTCTCAGTAAGACATTAACATAAGCAAATTCATATTTAAATTTTTATGTGGATACTCTCTAAAGGCTCTGTCAAATGAACTTTTAAGTGGGTTTCATAGATATAGAAAGGTAGAGTACATAAATACAGTAGAGAAAAATAAGTACATTTCAGAAATGCCAGTATTAAAAACTAAGTCAAATACAAGGAGTCTAAATAATACATAAAAATAATATTTTATAATAAAACATTTGAAGATAGCTAAGAGAAGTTCTTTTTTTTAATTCTTCAAAATGAGTTCACATTCTGCCCATCTACCTATTCATTAAAAATATTTCTTTAGAATTCTTTTACAAATAAATGTCACAAAGGTTAGTTTCCAATTGAAATGAAATAATACAAAATAAATATTACAATGTCTGAGTTTTGATTTAGAAAGTTGACAATTAGGAAAATATTCTATGATAATATTCTAAAATTTTCCACATTTTTAATATAACACTAACATTAATATTATAATTAATCTTTGCCAATTTGGATTAACGGGTGGCAAGGAAAATTTGTATTCAATTGAAAAATGAAGTAACTTTAAACTTGGAAGCATTAATTGTACAGTAACTAAAGTTTTGGTAATCTAGCTATTCTACAGAGACATCTTTTAAATCTGTTCATTTAAATCTGGTCTAGTAATATTCTTATTTATAATGAGTAGCATATAATTTGTGTCAAAGGGCTAAAGTTCTCTATATTAGAAATAGTTCAAAATAATTTTATTAGACTCTCAAAGAACTCACTTACTACTTTATTTTAAATCAAATTTATTGATTTCATATTTCCACAAAAAATTATAGGCTGAAGTGTGTGGATTGATGTGCCTTGACAACTGTATACACCAGTGTAACTACCACACAAATCAAGATATACAAGATTTCTAACTTTCAGAAAATTGCCCTATATCCCGTCTCCATACCAGACAGCCACTGTTCCACCATAGATTGATTTTGCCTGTTTTTTTGAATTTTATGCAAATGGAATCATTGTAGTATTGAGGGATATTTTTGCTTTGCTTTATTTCTTGCTTTTGCTCAATAAAATTTTGAGCCCACTTCTGATTCAGTTTGTGGAAACCTGGCTTGGAGTGTAAACTGATCCTTAAGAATAAATGAGTGATATAAGAAACTGCTGTATTTTCCATAAACTCTGAGTACTATTTCATTGTGTATTCATTTACAGTGCACTTGTTTACGCATTTACTACTGGTGTGGATTTAAGTTGTATCCAGTTTTGACTATCATGGATTAAGTAGCTTTAAACAACTATGTACTAGTCTTTCATTAACATAAGCTTTTATTTCTCTTGGTCAAATATTTAGCATTGAATCTCCCAAACTGTTTTCAATATGGTTGTACCATTTTACAATCCCATCACTAATGTATAAGATTTTCATTGATTTACATAATCTACAACACTTAATATGTCATCTTTTTTCTTAGTCATTTCCATGGTGTGAAATGGTATCCTTATTTTGGTTTTATGGGTTGTTTTCTTCATATTAAATTCTAGTAGTTTTTAACAATATGCCTTTATTTTTTTAAGAAAAATGTATTCCAGTCCAGGTCAGTACAAGCTCTAAATCAAGAACGGGTCTAAAATCCACCAGTACTTTTCTGAAACATTAGGCTTTGAATCAAAGGTAATTTTTGATGAAGAGGTGTTAGGTAATTGCACAGTTCAGACTCCATTGAAATGTGTCATTTTCAAGCTGATCAAAAGGATTATTCTTTAATGTCATTTAAAATCAACATTCTATCCTTTAGAAGAGCCTGCAAAAAAAATAAGCAAATCATGACGAGATTTTGCATTTGATAGCTGGCCAATAACTGACTTGTTCATTAATGGGGAGCACTTACAAAATACACAGTTTTCATCTTTCTAATAAAGGTATTCATGTATAATGGGTAGTATTAAGAAGTACTGGTGAATAGTATGAATAATATATATATTGATTTCCTCTGAAAAATATTCAAGCAAATAGCTAAGCATCACAAGGATGTGCTTGATGTAGCTGTGATTTCATGAGATGTTCCCTGTTAGGGTTGGAATCTGAGTCAGTACTTATTGATATAAGTAAAAAAGAAGCTAGAAAGGTTTCCCTTCCATGAGGATTTCTGGGAAAGCTTGGTGACTATTTGGCTGGATTCTGAAAAAGAGAAACCAAGAATTGGAAAGTGATCTGCATCTGACTTTCTTTGCATTCTCTGCTTCTCTAAGTCTGTCAAGTACAGACTGATTTGCTTAGTGATTTGTGTGTGTTTCATGATTAATGGTGGCTTTGTGACATTCATATATGATCATCTAGGTCCCCATCAAGCTTTCATCCAATGTCATCCTGTCTAAATAGAGGGCAGTTCTGCTAAATCCTCACCTACTCTGCTCTTGGCTATTTCCTCTATTTAGTAGTTCTCTCTTTTTTCTCCAAGTTAACACATGATTTTCACTTTTTAAATCAAATTATCAATGCCTGTTCATAGGAGAATATAGAATTTATTTATTCTAAAATATATGATAAACCAATAACTGCTTAACAAGCTACTGAAGTTAAAAAAGCTGACATTAACTATGGCCTACCCACTCAATTCACTTTATTTCCCTTTATATTCAATAAGTCGGTAAAGGGCTGATACTAGGTCAACTGGGCCAGAAGTCCTGGTGGTATTACATGAATAAAATAAACACTGCCCTGTCTTTGGGAAACAAATCTGGTGGAAAGACCCTTAAAAGTAATCACAAATAGTAAATTAGGTAAACATAAGTGTGTTGGAGAGCATATGCATGAGGTGAGTGTGCTAAATTAGGGGATGAAGGAAGGAATATTTAACTTTGGGATTATTGCCTTTATTCTCATCACTTATTTCACCAAAATAAGTCTTTAAATGTCAAGTAGAAGATAATTTATTGCCAAAATACATAACTAAGCACAGGCATCTTAGCAGGAACCATACCTGTATTTGGTTTTGTTTTAAAGACAGAAATTGTCTTACAAATAACTACTTCAATAGGTTTATTGTTAGGGCTGAAATGAATCAAAATTGAAATTTTGAGAAATGCAGAAGTTTATTGAACATTTCAGGTAAAATTCAATGTAGTTTCTTTGTCCAAATGCTTTAGCGAGAGTTTGTCAGTGGTTAGTAGTTCTAAAATAATGACAATATATATCAGTGGGGAAATACATTAGTAAATATGTGAAATACAAATTGAAAATACATAATGACAATGGCAAGACTGTTTTAAAGACTTGAAATGTGTGTGATATACAAAGGTCTTTTAATATAACCTTTAGTCTAAGCTTAGTGATAAAACTTTAGGAATTTCTAAAGTAATTACAAGAATAATTGTAACCTATCACTGTTACAAAAAGGAGTCAATTTTTTGCCATAAAAGATAATAAAAACATCAGGATTCTCTTTCTGAGTTGTGGAGACAGTGGCTGTCCATAAATTTTATACTTCTAACTCACTGAAATTAAGATAAGTCACACTCTATAGCCTCCTATAATTTTCAATCACTATATTTTAATTTAGAAACTACAAAGAAGAGTTCATAAATATAAGTATTTTTGTCATTTATTAAATTAACACACATTTTAGGGAAACTGACATAGTCAAACTTTTATTCTGAAGTGTGGAATAACCAAGATTGTGTATAAAAGCCATGTTTTTGTATAATATCATGAGTAACAAATATGTACCTCCATATACAACATATCAGTGACATTCCTGAAAATATGATCCTGGAGAATTGAGACAATGGGGAGTGGCTGTCCAGTGGGTATAGTTTTGGTTACTCAAGCTCTAAGATGAGTAGCACAGCACTGTGTCTATATTTCACATTGCTGTATTGTACACTTAACATCTTTCAGGAAGTACACCTCATGTTAAGAGTTCTTAACACAATTTTTAAAAAGAGAGAGTAAAGGTTGGAAGAAGTTTCTAATAAGAAGTAAAAATTTGCAATTCAGAACATTTTAACGAGTTCATTTACTAGATCCATCACACTATTTCAGAAATATTTCTTTGGGTGGGTAGAGGATATTGAGGACTGAATCCAGGACCTTCATACTGAGCAATAAGATATGATCAAAATATACAGTGAATGTTAAAATTTTTTAAAATTACAGTAAAAGACACATTGCCATCAATTCACCTCAAAATACTCCCCCTTGCTAGAGTGCACTTTTCCCATCATTCTTGCTACTTTCTGAAGAAGTTCTGAAAATGCTCTTTTAGGAGGTGTGATAAAAAAAAAAAAAAGTACAATAAATGCTGCTGCTGAGTGCCATCCAATGGAAAGCCAGGCTTGTAAAAATATTATGTCATGTCCTTATCCACCTATTCATTGGATCTGTGACTTCTGGCTCTTGCCCAACATCACAATGATAGGTAAACACTTTGAATTAATTTAGGACATTGAGGCAGCCACAACAGCACAACTAAAGACACTCATGAGAGGACTTCCAGAAAGTGTGTTCAACATGAGGAGGAGTATTTTGAGGGTGATTAATGACAGTATATCTTTCATTGTAATCATTTTTAAAATTTAAACATCCACTGTATTTTTCAAGCATGCCTCATATATCCCTAGCCTTTTTGAAAAATTTGAGACAGAGTCTTGCTGAGTCGCCCATGCTGGGCTCAAACTTGTAGTCCTCCCGTTTCAGCACCCCATGCTGGAAATTACAGGTATATACCACCACACCTGAATAAAGAATATTTATTTAGTTAAATAAAAAGTAGCATGAAATCAAATCTTACAATCAATGTGGTTGAATTCAACATTATTATGGCCTATATTTTTTGCCAAATGCACAAAGCCTATTATTTAAAGAAAGTCATTAGTGAATCTTCCTGGTGACAAGTCACTTTTTAAGTAGCAACTTTGCACATACAGCTATTTCTTAAAATTAACTTTAGAATTGGGCATTCTAAAGTAACAGAAACACGTATTTGTTAGTTAAAAATTGTTTTCTATTGAGTTTTAGTTTGTTCATAGTATTAGAGTATACCTACAGAAATTTTCCCCCTCTAAATATTTTATCCTTATATTCAGAGAGAGAATGGAAACCTTAATAACTTAGGAGTTTCTGTGTCACGGAAACAGCAAAGACTAGGTCCAGATTGCAGACTCAGGCATTAACTGACTGGTCTCTACAAGACTGCCACACTCTGGGGGCTGGTGAGATGGCTCAGTGGCATAAGCGCCTGCCTGGCAAGCGCGAGGGCCCGAGTTCGACTCCCGGAACCCACATACGAAAAAAGGGCCGGTGATATCGCTCAGTGGCACGGGCGCCTGCTGGCGCGCAAGGTCCTGAGGTCGACCCCCGGTACCCACAAAAAAAAAAAAGAAAAAGAAAAAACACTGCCACACTCTGGCCATCTAACCTGGAAGAGTTCATTACTCTATACTGTACCTTGTTGCTTTATAAGTAAAATGGAAAATAAAAATAGCACTTTTGATATACACTTTTGGGGAGTTGAATAAAATAGTATGAGTAAGGCAGAGAATACTGTTGGACACACATTATGTACTCAATAATATTAATGATAATCTATTTTATCATCACCATCAACATAGAACCCAAGATTTTTCAAACAATGGTTAAAACTTTCAAATTTTCTTTCATAAAAAGAAAGCTCTTTGAAATAGCACTTATTTCCTGGATTTGAAACTATACTTAGGAAAAAGATCCATTTTTGTTTTTTTTGTTTTGTTTTGCCTTGATTTGTTGAAGTACTGATGGAATAGCAGGTGGTCTTATCAGGTTTTTTTTTTTTTTTTTTTTAAAGAGAAGAAAAAACAAAACAAATCAAAAGAAGAACAAATTTTCAAACCAACATAATAGGAGGGTAACAATGGTTAATACATTATGTATTACTATCTTTAAGTTAGTTATTCAGGACACCAGACATTAGCATTCAATTGTCCAAACATTATTGGCACAAACCTTACTCTTCAATGAACTAAGTAAAAATGGTAGTGTATCTATCTTAACCATCTTATATATATATATATATACAATTTTTTTTCCCTTTCCCTTCTTTCTTTTCCCTATTCCAGTCTCTCTTTCCTTTTGACCAGTTTCTTTTTGATTCACCATGTCTATTGTACATTTTGGATCTTATTTACTCTTTCAGTTTCTCATACTAGAGAGATAATACGATGCTTACACATGTGCTTCTGGTTTATTTCACTTATGAGTATTTTCTCGAGTTGCATCCATTTACCTATAAAAGTCTCCAGTTTATCCTTCTTTATGGCTGAATAGTACTCCATTGTATAAAAATACCACATCTTTCTTATCCATTCCTCAGTTGATGGGCATTTGGGTTGTTTCCAAGATCTGGCTATTACAAATTGTGCTGCTATAAACATGGGTGCACATATATCGCTGTGGTACGATGTTTTTAATTCTTCTGGGAAGATGCCCAGAAGGGGAATAGCTGGGTCAAATGGGACCTCCAACCCTAGTTTTCTGAGGAATCTCCACACTGACTTCCACAGTGGCTGTACCAGTCGACACTCCCACCAACAGTGAAGAAGGGTTCCTTTTTCCCCACAGCCCCTCCAGCATTTGTTATTAGTTGATTTCTTAATAGTAGCCATTCTTTCTGGGGTGAGATGGTATCTCAGTGTTGTTTTAATTTGCATCTCTCGAATGACTAGTGATGTTGCACATTTTTTTGTATATTTGTTTGCCATTAGTATTTCTTCATCTGAGAAATGTGTATTCATCTCAGATGCCCATTTTTGGAGTGGGTCTTTAAATTTGGGAGGTCTGATTTTTTTGAGTTCTTTATATGTTCTCGATAGTAATCCTTTGTCTGAGGAACAGCTGGCAAACATTTTTTCCCACATTGTGGGTTGTCTCTTCACTCTGTTGGTGGTTTCTCTTGCTGTGCAAAAGCTTTTTAATAAGATGAGATCCCAGTTATTGATTCTTTGGGATAGTTCCCGTGCGGTTGAGTTTTTATTCATAAAGTCTTTGCCTACACCAATGTCTTCAAGGGTTTTACCTATCCTACCTTCCAGCAGATTTAATGTTTCTGTTTTAATATTTAGATCTCTGATCCATTTTGAATTTAGTTTAGTGCATGGTGAAAGATATGGATCTAGTTTTAATCTTCGGCATGTGTAGAGCCAGTTTTTCCAGCACCATTTATTAAAGAGGCTATCTTTCTTCCAGCGAATGTGTTTGGCACCTTTGTCAAAGATAAGGTGGCTTAGTATGTCTGGGGTTGTTTCAGCATCTTCTAATCTGTTCCATTGATCTTCAGGTCTGTTTTTTTGCCAGTACCACACTGTTTATATCACAGTAGCTTTATAGTATAATTTCAAGTCGGGGATTGTGATGCCCCCTGCCTTGCCTTTGTTGCCCAGAATTGCCTTTGCTATTCTAGGTCTCTTCTGATTCCAAATGAATTTTAGGATTGTTTTCTCTAATTCTGTGAGATATGCTGTTGGAATTTTGATTGGAATTGCATTAAATCTGTATAACAATTTTGGAAGTATGGCCATTTTCACTATATTGGTTCTTCCTATCCAGGAGCAAGGGATATCTTTCCATTTTCTGATATCCTCTTCAATCTCCTTTTTCAGAGTACTGTAGTTTTCAGTATAGAGGTCTTTTACATCCTTCGTGAGGTTGATTCCTAGGTATTTCATTTTTTTGGATGTTATTGTGAAAGGTATTGTTTCCCTAATTTCTCTTTCAGTAAGTTTGTTATTTGTGTACAGGAAGGCTATTGACTTTTGAGTATTGACTTTGTATCCAGCTACACTATTGAATTTGCTTATTAAATCTAACAGTTTTTTAGTGGAGTTTTTGGGGTCTTCTGTGTAGAGTATCATGTCATCTGCAAATAATGATAATTTAACTTCTTCCTTTCCAATCATTATTCCTTTTATTTCTTTCTCTTGTCTAATCGCTCTGGCTAAAGTTTCCAGAACTATGTTGAATAAGAGTGGGGACAGTGGACATCCTTGTCTTGTTCCTGATTTTAGAGGGAAGGCTTTCAGTTTTTGGCCATTTAGTATAATATTGGCTGTTGGTTTGTCATAGATAGCTTTTACCAGATTGAGATAAAGACCCTCTATTCCAATTTTCTGTAGGGTTTTTATCATGAAAAGGTGCTGGACTTTGTCAAAAGCTTTTTCTGCATCTATTGAGATGATCATGTGATTTTTGTCTTTGGTTCTGTTAATATGCTGTATTACATTTATTGATTTACGTATGTTGAACCATCCCTGCATCCCTGGGATGAATCCAACTTGGTCATGGTGTATAATCTTCTTGATGATTTGTTGGATTCTGTTTGCCAGTATCTTATTAAGGATTTTTGCATCTATGTTCATTAGGGAGATTGGCCTGTAGTTCTCTTTCTTAGTTGGGTCCTTCTCTGGTTTTGGTATCAGGGTAATGCTTGCTTCCAGGAATGAATTTGGGAGTATTGCTCTTATCAGGGTTTTATTCTTTTATGTTCAAAAGAAGGGGAAGGAAAACAAGGTTATAGTTTGATAGCAGAGGTAATTTTTTTTTCCTGAAGTTTCAAGAGACCTAGAATGTACCTAGTAATTTGTAAGGCACCAAATATATCTACTGGTTACTAATCAAATCAATCGTTATTTTCATTTCTAAACCTGAAAGGAAGGCACGAGCTGTAGGTAAAGGTCAATAATCAGTCTTGCCTCCACTCTATCAATGAAATCAATTAGTAATTTAGAGACCACCACGTTCCTTGTCTGCTCTCCTAAGCCAGGTTCAGCATTAGACAGCAAAGACAGTAGCTTTAGGCAGCCAAACACCAGAGTGAGGAAATGCTCACTGTCTGCTTTCTCTATCAGCTGCAAGCTACATGGAGAAGCTACCTTCTGGCTCACACAGAGGAAAGAGAACCCCAGCAATGCCACAGCTGTCACTGTCCTTTTCTGTTTTTGCAGCAGAAATCAGAATTGAATGAGAACCAAAACTATTGAGACTTTCCTACCCGCCTGTGACTAAATGAGCCAAATGAATAGCAAAAAGACAGATGGGGCTAGAGTTAATGAGAATCTTGCAAGCCCACAATACTGTTAAAATAAAATTTTACCACCTCAGTGTTCCATACAAAATCTTACCAATTGAACCCTCCAATAGTTTTCCTCAAAATGAGAATAGTTAATCTCATTACCAGAAGAGAGCCTCCAAGTCAAAGAGTATTCAAGATACCCTTGAATTTTCTAACACTGCGGGTTTACTATGACTCTTCATACATGAAAACTTTCTTGGAATTGCTCATTCAAGGACCCATAGTTTTTATAGCAGTTTATTCCTAAATCGATAGTCTGAGTACAGTAAGTCATAAAGATAAATTATCACACTTATAGGTGTTTTCCTTATACCTTCATTTATATCTCTAATTATTGTTATTAGACTTTCTGCTTTAAATCCTCACCAGCTCACTCAGGCATCAGCCATCCTGTATTCTACACTCTTCCTGGATTTTGAATCCTTTTGAATTGCCACTGACCATATGAATTATACTCCCTTGCTTCTATTTCTATCTTTTTTGGCAGCTTGACCTCAATTTCTTTCTCTTCCTCCTCATTTATAGCATATCTCTATTGCAATTCTGGCCAACTTCCATAGCATAACATTTTCTTCCTGCTGTAGCTAAATCTAAATCTGCAGCTGTTTTAATATGGCATCTGTGGTTAATTTTTGGTACAATATTGCACATCTTGAATGACAGTAATGTCCAATGCTACTGCAATATTATGCAGATTTCAGATGGATAGACCTTATTAATTCACTATAAACTTGTGCATTATGGATATAGCATGGCACCGAGCTGCAATAGATAGTACATGTATGGAAAAACTACAGGTGCCTTGCACCACTTAAAAAGTGAGGGCACTGCATCACTTTCGCTGCTGCTGCTGTGTCCTATAATTTTACTACTTGCGCTCAAAGTAGCTTCAAAAGAACAAAGAGAAGATGAAAGCCACATGAAATTTCCCAAGGTTACCTACTTGGCTCAGCCCCCTGTCCATTTTTTTAGGTTATTCAATTGCTCTTGGCGACTTGACAGTATGAGAAGAGCTGCCTCTGTCTTTAGTGATGAACAAGGGGCTCCATTCATATAATGTTAGATATTTGAAAAATCAGTGAAAAAGAATAAACCAACCAAAATACTAGGGCCAAAATCTTGAAATAAACATATCTGCATTCTGGCAGTATGAAAAGTGGAGTTATTTGGAAGAGTGGCACTGAAGAAAATAAGCCCCTCTGTAGGGCAAACAACAGCTAGATTTTGCTAGTTCAGCATTAAGAGAAAAACAGCATCATTTCATATTAAAAATATGAGATTTTGCATCAAGCAGAATTAGTTTCAAACACCAATGTTACCCCTCCATTGTTGTGTGACTTAAGAAAGTTAATTAAACTCTCTAGATCTCAGTTTCCTCACCTGTAACCAGAGATAACACTTTCCTTATAAGCTTTTTGAGAAGATAAATTGATATAAAGCATCCAGAACAATGCCTACCATATTATAGCAGTTACTTCAGTTTTTTAAAGTAGCACATAAGCATAATTTATCAAGGGTTGGCAAGAAGAAATATAATATTTTGTCTTAAGAATGAAAAAGTTGGCTATGAAATTTTAAAAAGACAATCAAAATAGAATAAATATCATTCACTTTGTGTGGTTATAAAAAAAATAGAATAAAAGAGATCAGTGAATAGGAAAGGCCAGATGGCAAAAGACAAGCTAAGTAAGACAAGCTAAGGGAGATAGGAAAATGTGAAAGAAAGGAAAGGTAGCAAATAGATTAAAATGTCCAAAGATAGTTATTAATGGAGGCTTGCCTTTCCAGTAACATATTATGAGGACATTAGGGACCAGGAGGAAGACACTGAAGTCCTTCAGCTGACCTGAATAGGAAAAGAGGCAGGGAGAAAGCATAAGACCCCAGGGAGACCATGCAAGCTACATCTTAAACAGTCTGTCTTCAGAGGGCTTGAGGCTTCCGGCTCTGATGGTGCCTTTGACTCAGGCAGCGCTAAAAGAAGTGCACTAACAAGCAGAAGGGCATGGTGCTGAGAGCAGCGACTGCTGAGCTTACTGGTCAGGCAGGGCTTTTCATTTCATAAATCAATTACACTGTGCTCTGTTGATTTCACAAAGTCAGCAGGACTTAAAAAGTTAATGAGCAAAATATTTTTTTTATTATTTTTGAAAACACTGCAGTGTCTGTGGCCTAACACATTCGGCAGAAAGACAAATAGAGGCTTTGGCTGCTGCAGATTTCATTCCATTTTGTGTCCCTCATCCCAGCACCCGCAAAGAATGTGAGGCTGGCATAATGCTTGGGCAAATTATGCCAACCCATCTCTCTTTGAAGCACAAGCAGCCACAACTAATGTATCTGTGTTTAGGTGCTAGTGAGTTTTGTACAAGTACCCAGGCCCCTCCAGAGGCAGCAGACAAGGAAAGCAAGGAGAAACCCACCTGACTAAGCATATAGCATATCAGCAGGACCACATTTGGGATTGTGGCTTTGATAAGTAATTATAACACTTTCTTTCTGAACTAGAGTAACATCTAAAGTGGAGTTTTTAATGAGCTGTTTGTTTTGGACAACACCAAAAATAAGAAACTTGCTGAGGGATCTATTCTGCCAGTCAAGCCCCGACCCAAGGCCAAGAGCAGCAGAAATACATCTGAGGTCAGGGGAAGCATGGGCAGGTTAGCCTTTCTCCACAGTAAAGAAGGTATCTTATACATGCATTTCTCAGGAGGAAAATGCAAAGGAAAGAAATTAATAAATTTGGGTAATGAATGGTAGAATATTAATGGATGGTAAACTACTAGCCACATTTTTTTTGTACCAGGAATCGAACTCAGGACTTTCGCTTGCCAGGTAGGTGCTGTGACACTGAGCCACATCTCCAGCCCCTAGTCACATTTTAATTTTAGAAATATTCACACCAATACAATGTATCTTAATCAAAAGAGAAACTGTTTCAACTAATTCACCCACACATTTTAGCAAAAATTCCTCACTTTTTGTGGAAACTAAAAAACACCATGATTGCACCTAAAGAGAGAAATTTTCTTTATGAGTCTTCCTGTCAGAATCACAATATTGTTTATCCTATATTACTAAATGTGACCAATTTTAATGTCTCCTTTCATATATTTTGAATATAAAATATTGCCTTTTCAAATAACACTATTTTTCTTAAAATATTCAATGTGTTGGCTGTTGTATTGGCTTTTAAGTAACTCAGATTTATTTAACATATTCCCTTTAAATTTTCCTCCGAACTCTGCAGTAGCTATGTGAAAGTTCACTATTTTTATTAGTCCTCCCAACATGCTGTTAGGAAATAGAACCTATAATACCTACAGAAACATGATTTAAATTTATAAAGTATAAAAATGTTTAACGAAAGTATTGATTTACTTCACACTTTACACTACCACACTGTCCCAATCATTCAGAACCTTTAGGACTGACATATAGTCCAGAATACACACACACACACACACAAACACACACACACACACACGCAGTAAGAAACATTCAGGGTCCATAGTGCTTTTGACGAAAGAAAAATGATTACAATTACACTTAAATGACCTATGAAGATAAATAGAGATCCTGATGTTCCAAACAAAGAACAAAGATGTGCACTACTGATGAGACCAGTGACAGAGAAGCACCTTTATCCATGACTCTGTCTGAAGCACTAGGGCAACACGGTGATGTCCAGTCAAGACAGCTGAAGTGGATCCGATCCTCCTAAGTGAATATTTCAGGGAATCAGAGCACAAGAATCACAGTGCAGTACAAAAAATAATGATCAAGGAAGAGAGATTTAGATTCTATTCCAGCTCTTTTACTATCGAGATTTGTAAAGTTGGCAAGTTGCTTCATTATACGTATATCAGAAAAAATGGGAGTTTTAAAGTAGAATATCCCAGACAGGTTTCAGGTAACAAACTCTGAGTCTATTGAGAATGTTCTATTTTCATTAAGGTAGTGCTTCTACCTGCTCCAGAATAGGCACTATGTTAGAATGAATCTACAGCCGTGTGCCTGGTGGAATCAGACAAAGTATTAGTGCAAAAAAAATATTGTTAAATTGAGGCTTTCTGAAATATTAAGATATCTCTGTGGTAGATAAAGAGATCCAGGGTTTATAATACATATTATGTTCCTTTAGTATTCTTAAATTTTATTGTGAATAAATTTATATGCACGCCGGACCGGTGAGATGGCTCAGCGGCGTAAGCGCCTGCCTGGCAAGCGCGAGGGCCCGAGTTCAACTCCCGGAACCTACATACGAAAAAAGGGCCAGTGATATCACTCAGCGGCACGGGCGCCTGCTGGCGCGCGAGGTCCTGAGGTCGACCCCCAGTACACACACACACACACGCACAAAAAAAAATGTATATGCACACCTATACAGATATACATATACTGGAAGATGATTATTTAAAGTCTAGTGACAATCTTATCTAACACAGATGTTACTTAATTAACCTCGAAGTTAACCCCTGGGATAACTCCTGCTAAAACTCGTCTAGTTTAAAAACAAACAAATATACACCAAGTGTTTTCAATCTAGTTAGGAGCAAGGTCACAGTTGTATTCTTTATCTAAATATTAAGTCCTTCATGAATTAGAAGTAAAAATAGTAACATCACAACTCTTAAACATATAGCCGTAGAAAATACAAATAGAAACAAGGTAGAGAACAATTTAATTTATGTCTTAAAGATTTTCACTTTCCACCCCTCACTACTAATAAGTTAATATTTAAGTAGTTCTAATAAACACTGAAAATTTAAAAATAAATAAATTTTGCTAAACATTTACCATTAAAATTTCCTCCCTGTTAAAATGTACTATTCTTGAGTTAGACAAAAATTGTTAAAAATAATAGCTAACATTTGAGTATTTAATAGGTGGTATACTCTGTGCATTATGTCTCTGAATGCATTCTGTCATTTAATTCTTCAAACTGTCCTAAATGGTGGATGCTATTATTATCCTAATCGTAGAGTTGATAGTAACTGAGGCTTAGAGAGGCTATCTCCCCCAGTGCCTCATATTAAGTGGCAGTATTGTCTCAGCTCTTTATAGCAGAGACTTTTAAGCATTCACTTTACTAGCAATATTTATTGAGTACCTAAGACATACCAGGCACTATTCCAAGTGCTAACAAAACCACTTTTTAGATCGAGATAATGAATTCACCAGAAATGAAGACATTTTAAGAAGGTGCAACATTCTTTCAGAATATGATTTCATTTATCAAGATACAAAACTAAGAATCCAGAAGACAATTAAATTTCTAAAAGGAGAACAAGAGAATACAAAATATTCCAAAGATATGAATACAACAAATTAGGGTTATAAATAAGAGGCTGTGGGAATAAAACTGAAGGTAAGAAGTCTGAGGAGTTAATTTCCTCTTGCAAGGAAGGAGGCATGTGAAACTGATCTAAGGCAGAGAAGAAAAGATGGTAACTAAAGGTTATGCTGAAAAAATAGAAACTGTTTCTTAAGAAGTTATTTTGATCTCACAGACACAAGAAAGAAATGAAGATAATATTTTTAAAAACTGAAGTGCTATATAAACTTGATTGTCAAATTACTTCTCCATGAATTCATAATTCCTTTCAATATTAGAATAAATAGCAAATATGGCTTATAGAAGTCTTGCCTTATCAATTATTTATATTCTTCATGCCTTTTCCCTTGTTATAATACTTAAGTGGCTTAATAGACTGTGCTACAAATAAAGGAAAATGAAAATTTAAATAATTTATTTTTAGTAATTTTCCTTTTATTCTTCATAGAACTTATAAGTAAACAGAATTAGGTGAAAACGCACACAAAATATTACCTTTCACTGGTACATATTTCTTGCTTTGTTGCTGTGTTTTTTTTTTTTTTTTTTGTGGGTACCGGGGGGGTCAACCTCAGGACCTCGCGCGCCAGCAGGCGCCCGTGCCGCTGAGCGATATCACCGGCCCCTTTTTCGTATGTGGGATCTGGGAGTCGAACTCAGGCCCTCGCGCTTGCCGGGCAGGCGCTTAAGCCGCTGAGCCATCTCATTGGCCCATGCTGTGTTTTTTTTTTAAGTGCAACAAATACATTAATTTGAGGTAGTATATCTGGCACCTGCATAGTCTCCTTATTTATTTCTTTAATCATGACACTCAAGCCAAAACATTTCCATCCTACAAATACAGAGTTCGTCCCTACTTTAGTTCCTTTGTCTCAGATGCTCCTTTTGTCTAGAATGTTCTTCCATGAATATCCTTTTCATGATTGCTTTCTGTAAGACTTACATTATCTATTAATTCATCAGAGTGACTTTTCCTAACCATCTTTATCAATTTTGGCTGAATAGACAACAAATGATACCCTCATATAGTTTAATTAACAAAGGAACTGCTTGGTATAGTAATGTAATTAATTTTTATTATCATAAAGGTTAAAGAAACTTTTATTATTCCAAGTATAATGCAGCATTCTGTTACTACAAGAGCCACAGAGGTGTGGTTACCAACCCCAAAGGTGAGAGAACAAGGAAGGAGCATGAAAATACATGGAGAGGATCATTCAACAGAAACATGGCCTTGCGTAGAGAAAAGCATTCACTGCCAATGAGTGACAATTCAGCCTAAACCTTTCCTAGTTCTTAAATATTTGGCAGTAATTTTTATGGTCAGACAAAAGAGAGGCAAATGGCAAGGGTGCCCAATGACACAATCCATAAAGATCAGGCTATTGAAATCCAAAGCAGGGTGGAGAAGGGCAAAGAGCAGATAAGGATGGGTACATAGAAATAATAAGCATACTGCTTAATCTGGTTGCCTTAGTTGCACCCTACATCTTCACCTTCTATTCATTCTTTCATTGCATTTACAACTGTAATATTTTCTTCCTAATTTGTATATCTGTTTCACTAAGTACAGACTTCAGATTTGTCTCTCCTGCTCATCAGTATGTTTCAGAGGCGAAATCAGTGCTGGCACTGATCAGGTAGTAAGCATACGTTAAATTGATTAGATAAGCAAGACTTCTCTGACAAAAGAATTACATTGAAAATTCTAACCACTCTTGAAGAAATATCTATAGTTTATAGAAGAATGATATGTTTGACATCTCGCTTTACATAATAAGAATTTTAGAATCAGCCATAGTCGACTATGAGCAGTAAGTCAACTTTACAATTCTACATCTATCACATTGATCACTTCTATTTCTCATACCTAGCAAATGGAGGTATACTACATATTTCAGAGTTAACATAGCAGTTAAATGAAATATAGTCATTCATATTTTCATCCATTACTTTATTCATTTTGCAAATATTTACTGAATACCTATTATAGCATTACACTAGACACTGGGGACATAACAGTAAAACAAACAGCTAAAATGTATTGTCTTCATAAAGTTTATTTCTGTAAGTGGCCACAGTTAGGTGGTCAGATTAGGTCTCATTAGGAGCTGATATGTGAACAAAGGTTGAAGGAAGCACGGGAAAAAAAAGACAAGGAGAAATACAGAATACGGTCTGAACTGAAAGAATAGAAAATGGAAAAGCCCTGATATAGATTCATTTTATCATTTTAGAGGACAGAATAGGAAGCATAAAATGGGTAGTCATAAAATAATATGTGACAGTCTGATTCACAGTTCGACAGGGAAGCAAGACAGAATCAGAGAAGCAGCTATAAGAATGTGGCACTAATTCAGGTGAGGCATGGTGCTGCGAGCAGTCAGAGACTGTGGACTTATTTTTGAAAGTAGAGGTAAAATGATTTCCTGATAATAGAATGTGAGGCTAAAGATTCAGAAAAGTCAAGAATGATCCTGAGATTGGGGATCTGACCAACTGAAGATGCTCAGAAATGCTTCAGGTGTTGTTTGTCTGTTTAACTTGTTTTCCAGTTGATTCTGAAAATTGGGAGATTTGCCCAATTATTGACCACAATGCATGAAAATGCATCAGTTAGCACTATCTCACTGCTGTGAATCATTGAAGAAATATCTGGTCCTGAAACTTTCTAAACTTAACTTTGAAACACCTTTTTTCCATTTAAAGTCACAGTATTGTACTTTAAACATAGAATACTGAATATAGGATAAGACATTGGCAAAATAAAAGTTCCACGATTATTCAATTTCTGTGACTTCAGCTCATGATAAATAAATTTGGATAAATTTTACAAAAATGAATTTTGATCAAGATTTCAGATTTAAGTAGTGGCTTAATACTTTAATTTGAAATGAAATTAATTCCATTTGTAAAATGTTTTGAAAAATATTATGTTTTCATAATAATCAAGTGGTCTTTTTCATGAAGATTTCTGTCATATCAAACATGGCTTCCTAAATTATAAAGAATTAGAACATAATAACATGTAATTAGCATTGAACTTTAATATAATTAAGCCTTTTAGTTAGTAATTCATTGTGCTTTAGTGTAGTAAATGAGCATAAGCTTTGAAAACAGAAAATTAAGCAAATTTCTTATTCCTTCCTTTCTGGCATCATGAACTTAGATCATGTTCCATAATCATTTAAAACAAGTATTTTTATTTACTTAAAAATTATCTCCAGGGGCCGGTGAGATGGCTCAGCGGCTTAAGCACCTGCCCAGCAAGCGCAAGGGCCCGAGTTCGACTCCCGGAACCCACATACGAAACAGGGGCCGGTGATATCGCTCAGTGGCATGGGCGCCTGCTGGCGCGTGAGGTCCTGAGGTCGACCCCCCGGTACCCACAAAAAAAAAAAAAAAAAATTATCTCCAAAGTGGGCCGGTGAGATGCCTCAGCGGCGTAAGCGCCTGCCTGGCAAGCACAAGGGCCCGAGTTCGACTCCCGGAACCCACATACAAAAAAAGGGCCGGTGATATCGCTCAGCGGCACGGGCGCCTGCTGGCGCGCGAGGTCCTGAGGTCGACCCCCGGTACCCACAAAAAAAAAAAAAAAAAATTATCTCCAAAGTAATATTACGTCATCAAGTCATTGAGCAGATTATATCAGAGCTTTTTGTTTGTTTGGATTCAGATAATTTGGAATTTACTAATTTAACATTAGTAAATTATACTTTCTGTAGAAAGTATAATTATACTTTATACAGATTATACTTTCTGTAGAGATCCACCCAAACAACATTGCACCAATACAGTACTTCAGTTCACTAACTTGACACAATGCTGGTCACAAATCAAGTTGGATGGAAACCAAATAAATTCAATAGTTAGGTGGACCTTATGGGGAAATTTAATTCAGTTCTTGTCCAGTTTGGTTTGCAACCAGAATTATGGAGAGGATTGAGTTCCTGAACCAAGGTAGCACTGTATTTGCTAGCTCTTAAACAGATATTCATCTAAAGTTAAAATCTGTATCTTCTACTGCCACTCTATACACTCAGTCATTCACACTAAATTGGAAAGCTCTGATTCTCAGGTATTGTGCGCTTTTTCTTTGGTGAGTAGTGTGACAATTTCATTCTGCAGGTAAATACATTTTTAGAACAGCATGAAGAGTTTTATAGCATGTGAAGAAGCTGATATTTTCATGATGATTTACTGTGTTACATCAGTGCATGTGATGCTAAAAATCAATTCATGTTTAAAAGCCTTCAAAATATTCTGCACCCTCATTAGTTCTCATCCCAATACCAGAACCTAAAATAAGGTCACCATTTAAGAAAAAATGAAATGGGTCAATTTTTTTTTCCTACTTAAACTCTTTTCCTAAGAACAGCAGCTTACAACGAATGGATAATTATAACCCTCTTTCCTAGAACTCTGTCTTCTCTGCTCCCCCAAACACACACTTAAATGTCATCAGGTTCCCCTCTTCACCACTCATTACAGTTTCATCTTCCTTCTCATTTCCTTACATACTAAGGTGCTCTCTGAGGATTGGTCTTCAACTGTTTCACTCGCTTAAAAAAAAAAAAAAAAAAAAATCCCTTTGCAACCTCTCCTTTGTCAGTCTCCTTACCTCTCCTGGTGGTCAAAAGTGTTTTATCCCTTCCCTGAATTTCCTGGACATTTTATCTGTTTCACTTTGATGGCTCTTGTCTAACAGCTAAAAATGAAGAATAGGATATAGATTTGGAGTAAATCTCTTTGAAAGTGATGCCAAGATCTTATTTTTCTCTTTCCTTTCCCATTAAGTAGTAGAAGGCCTTCTAAGGGCTTAATATGTAACTCAAATTAATCAATGGTTATTTCAGAACACAGCATAGAGCTCTCAAAGTGTTAATACACATCAACTTTTTCTCTAAAATGAGCACAGAAACAATTGTGACAGAGAAAAATTCATTAAATACGAAATATTGTTTCAAAACTTGTTTCTTGATTACATTTTTATACGTAACAGAATTAGACTGGTTTAATGGCTAAATACGTTTTTATTTCATTAATGAGCTAAAATGAGCACTGCAGATGTCATATGTTTTGTCAGGTATACTTAAATTGATAGATTCATTAGCCCCAAAGTTCATGATAGCTGACTCACAAAGGGAGTGGGTATATACATTTTTTAAAAAACATTTTGTATGCACATGTGAGTAGTTTATCTAGCATAGCCATTATTCAAATTAAAGCTGCTTATTTAAATTTTAGACAGGTTTAGCTTTAGGGTTTTTGTGTGAATTTTCTTAGAAAATTCATTTTTATGCACATGGGAGTACTTTTATTATCCAACAGAATAAGATCTCAAGGAACATAAATTACCTTTTTTTAATGGCATTATGACTGAGAACAGTGCCTGATGCTTAACTAGTGCCCAGTAAATATACATTGAACTGAATTTAAAAATTAAAGTAAGAGGGCCGGTGAGATGGCTCAGCGGCTTAAGCGCCTGCCCGGCAAGCACGAGGGCCCGAGTTCGACTCCCGGATCCCACATACGAAAAAGGGGCCGGTGATATCGCTCAGCGGCACGGGCGCCTGTTGGCGCGCGAGGTCCTGAGGTCGACCCCCCGGTACCCACAAAAAAAAAAAAAAAAATTAAAGTAAGAGAGCCATTTCAATATTTGGTTTATATACACATTTTCAGGGGCATTATATTATATAAAGAAAGACATGCCTACAATCCTTGTGTAAAACGGAAGACTGTAGACAGTCATTTCAATATGAAATAGGTTCAAAAACTCTTTATATTCTTATGGTTTGGTTTGGTTTCTCTAGAATCTCTCTATTTAGTGCAGGCTGTCCTTGAACTCACTATGTAGCTCAGGTTGGCCTTAAACTTGTGGCAATCCTCCTGCCTCAGCCTCCTGAGTGCTGGGATTATAATTGTGCACCACCATGCCCAGCTAAGTTATTGTATTTCTTTATGGGTCTGTATGTCAAGCTTGTCAGTAGACATTGCAAAGCTACTATTAAGTTCTTCACCTTGTTCAGTAGAAATGTCTTCATGATCCAAGTCAGGTTCCTTTCAGGGTTAAAGTAATGAACTGGGGCCAATATGTCCCATTGTTTCCAATATCCATAGCAGCCACCTGGCACCCAATTGTGATGCAGCCAATCAAAGACACTCAGAAACTACAGCCCTGCCTTTTGAGCTATCATGTTTTTGTCCCCTGCTCTGAAAAACCACATCATCATTTTAGCTAAATAAGAAAGAAGCAAACCAGCTTAATCCACCTATTATTTCCAGATCTCAAAAATTAATAAATCATACAGTTGTTTAAAGTAGTTTGTGTATGGATTTTCTAATCATCGTATTATTCCTGAGTTTCAGAGACTATTTGCAAATGGAATGTTTCTGCATTTTGTATATGTGGACACCTGGAAAATCATGGAAAGGACCAGAAATCATCTAATTCTAATTTGATGTCCACACTTCACATTCGGAATAACTGAGAAATAGGTCCAGTGCTACTCAAATGATCCAGAATATCAGGGGCCATAGGTGGACCAGATACGCGTCCATTGTTGTATACCACATGGATACAGGATTTGTGTATCTCCGCAGATGACAACATTCATAAATGGAATTATAAAATGAAAATGAATCCTTTTCCAACACTGATATCCTATTCCATGAAGTGAAATGACACTAGCATTATGGGCATCTCAATCATGTCAGTTCCTGTAGGCCAAGTACAATTTCTAGTTATTTTTTTCTGAGTGGTAGGACAAGCACAGCATCATAATGCCTATGAACACATTACAATTTCTGGATGATCAGATGGCATGTATCAAACATTTTTGTGATAATAATGCCTGTTAGTGATACAGTGTATTTGGCTAGTGGTACACATCTTACAAGATACCCTACAGAAGAACCTTTCAGAATATAATCTCTGACCTTGAAGAATAGGTATTCTAAAACATGCCCAACAGGGATTTTATACATGAACAGAACTGTAAGGTTTTTCAAACATTCAATGAATCAAAAGTGTCAATGTACCAGATTTTCTAAACTTTCATCTTTCAAATTAGTATAATATAAGGGAAGTTACTGGTTTTAAAAAGATCTATACATTGCTCATTAAGACAATTTATATGTGCCAATGTCCAAGAAATACTTTGCTTTTCTGAAATATTTCCTTTAAAGGGGACATTTTATCAATATTAATAGGCTATCTGAGAAAATCATCTTTACATTAAATAACAAGCAAGACACTCATGTTTTATGCCAATCTCCATTTATTCTGATTTCTGAGATAGGTTAAAAGTGTTTATTTGAACACTGAAAAATAACACTAGCAAGTTGGTATAGATTTTTTCATTGACCTAGTGAAAACAGAATATTTTATTCACCATCAGTAGTATTTGCCAGAATGCTGCATTGTTGAAGTTTCACTGACTATATTACAGGCAAAATATTTTTAGCCTTTCCTGTATATCATTACTAAGGTAATCTCAAATAATTTTATTTAATCAGTTCTGATTTTTTATGTCATAGATAATCTCCTCTTTGTAGAAAAGAAGATCATCAATTCCTCACTTCTACCAGCCATTAGCTTTTATACCCTTCCTCTCTTTGTTGTGTCCTGGGTTTTTCTTCTGTTATTATTGTATATTTTGCATAGGTGATTTGATATAGTCTCTGTCTTTAAATGCAATCTAAATAATTTTGACTATCAACCTTCTATTTCTAATCTTCTAAGTTGACTTGGAACTTTAATTACATTCTTTCCTGCATCTCTTAATGTCTCACACTTAGCTCAAATGTGACTTGTCCAAACTGAACTTTGCAACTTTATCTCTGCCATCACACCCCACTCTACTTAACATATTCCAGCCACACCTACCTTTTTACAGTAACTAGGACATTGAGATTATTTATTATTCTTTTCACTGCTATAAACCGCTCTGTAGCAAATATGCCTCTAGGTTTCCTTGGATACTTCAACAATTAGAATATAGATTTCCTCATCTTTACCAGATGTTCCCAAATTGCTTTTGTATGAACTACTATCCATTTATTTTCCAGCTAACATTGATGAAAGTTTCACTTTCTACACCTCCTAGATATTTGGTATGTTCATGCTTTAATATTTAATATTCAATGGCTGTGATATATAATCTGATTATTGATTTAATTTTTATTTTAATTACTGGTGAAGCTAAGTATCTTTTTAAATTAAATTTATTTTTAACTGATACATAAAAACATGAAAATTATATTGTTATGTTTATTTTTCCTTTAGGTATCCTCTTCTGTAAATTGCTTTTTCGTATTCATTGCCTATTTTATATTGTTTGAGGCTTTTTATTTTTTGAAGATTTTTCCTCTTCATTTTTCTTTTTCTTCTCTTTCTTCTTCTTCTTCTTCTTCTTATTATTATTTTCATTTCTAAGAGTTCTTAATATTATCTGGATAATGCTCAATAAGTTTCAAATCTATGCATTGTAAATATCTTCCAGCTTCTGTCTTGTCTTGTAACTTTATGACAACTTTTTATCACACAGAACTTTAATGTAATGCTAATGTATTAAATTTATCTATTTTTTCATTAAATATTTAATGCCTTGTTTGACATTTATGACTTTAATTAACCTGTTGCTCATTTTTGTTTCTAATGGACAGCAGGAATCTAACTTTAATTTTTCCTCTCATTTATTAATTAAGCCATTGTTCCCTCCATCTCCCCAATTCTTAACGCCTTTTTTGGTTATACACCAGGGCTGTTTGAGTGAGGACTGCTTTAAGGCTCTGTATTCTCTTCAGTTAAACTACTTTTGTATCATTATCATACTGCTTCAAGTATTACAGCCTTATAATAAGTGTTTAAATATTTGTTTCAGTTACTTATTGCAACAATACAAAACTTGTGAAATATTTTTGAAAATCATTATTTTTATGATTGTCTGAATAACTACAACATTATACTTCTGATGGCATCTGCTTAGGCTTAGGAAATGATGAGGTGCAGAATGACCTAACTCACTCAATGACATTTGGTACTGGCTACCTGGGGGGAGGGAGGAAGCTCAGCTGGGATTATTAACCAGGATCCTTTTCTTCCACTTTATTCTCTCTCTTTCTCTCTGTGTGTCTATTTGGACTTTGCAAGGAACCCAAGAAGAAATGTGCCCAGGAGTTCAGGAAGAAATGTTCCCAAAAAACAAAGACAGAAGTCACAGAGCTAGTCATGCATAGCCTTAGAAGTCGCTCAAAGAAAACACCTCTGCCTTATTCTTATGGTCCAAATGAGTTCAAAAGAAGTTTAACTAGACAGCAACTCTTTATGGGGGATTTGCAATGTCACATTACTAAAAAGCACATGGGATGTAAAATAGAGTTGTGATCATCTTTGTAAATAACAATCTGGCAGAATAGGTCTTAACATTTTCATTATTTTTCTTCAACTTCATTTTGGGATATTTTTCCATCTGTGAATCTGTGAATTTGGGGATCAGCTTGTCCAGTTCCATCCACAAAAATGTTAATGGAATTTTGATTGAAGTTTGAAATAACATTCATTCAACAAATGTTTATTAAGTGTCTTTTATACACTCCCAATACTGATATACAAAAATAAACAAAACAGACAAAATCCAACTCTCACTGAGCTTATGCTTCAGCTTCTGTGGAGAAACAAGAAATCTGTATAGTTTTAGTCTTCTAACTAATGAACACATTTTGCTTCTCAAATTTAGCTAGGTCTTCTTTTATGTCCTTCATTGAAACTTTATAATTTCTTATAAACTTGTGCCTTTTTATGTGAGTTACTCTTTATAAACTTATTGTCTTCCTGCTCCTGTTATTTCAGTCTAAGCTCTCAAAGGCAAATATTTTCCTTGCTTTATGTCTTCTTGTAGCAGGGGGTACATTGGCAGATACAGCAGGACAATGTAACTTGTTAAAAAGACCACGTGAATAAAATCACCCGAAAGCAAAAGTTTTAATTTTCCATTAGGAAGTCTAAATAATGTTCAGTCACACTGTCTGAACTAAGCTAAACTCCTAGAAATAAGCAGCATTAATGTGGACTGCATCATCATACACTTACAGAAAGCCTTCTATATAAGAGCCCCTAAGTAATACAAAGGAGAAACACATCCATTTACTTTATTGTTTTAAACAAAGGAGAAAATAAAGAAGGAAGAAAACCTTTGCATGGACATTTAAAGTAACTAAAATGTGTCTGGCTGGTGTTATTTAATCACATCTTTAATAATTTTGAAATCTGTTTCAGTACTAGCTATAGTGTGGAACAAATTCTCTAACTTAATAAATAGAACAAAGCTCAGTGTGAGTCTCTTTAAAAGAGAAAGCCATGATCATTTCTACTTCCAGGCCCTCAATTACCAAGTAGGTACAATTCCTAGTTGTATAAGCATATTGATTCCAAAAATGTGTAAAAAAGCAGCTGAAAAATGTTATGATGATAAAAATAATGTTAAGTATCTTAGGAGACCTAAGATTCTTTGCTTCCAAGAAAGGTAGATTCTTTTTTTTTTTTTTTTTTTTTTTTTTTTTTTTTTGGTGGGTACCGGGGGGTCGACCTCAGGACCTCGCGCGCCAACAGGCACCCGTGCCGCTGAGCGATATCACCGGCCCCTTTTTTGTATGTGGGATCCGGGAGTCGAACTCGGGCCCTCGCGCTTGCAAGGCAGGCGCTTATGCTGCTGAGCCATCTCACCGGCCCGAAAGGTAGATTCTTACAGTGACACTGTGTCATCAAAATTGCCATCAAAATTCTGGCTCGCCATCAAATGGAATTTCCAAACATTTCAAGTTCTGGTGCAGAGATAAGGAATACTCTAATGACCATTTCACTCCGTCCAGTACTATTCATATTGTCCAACCACAGGACTTCATATAGCTAAGAATTGTTGCAAGCAAGTTTTATAAAAATCAGTCCTCTGAGAAGCCACAAATGTTGTATAAGTAATTTTTTTTTAATATGCGGGTACTGGGAGTCGAACTCAGGACGTCACCTTGCCAGGCAGGCGCTTATGCTGCTGAGCTATATCACCAGCCCTGTATAAGTAATTTAAAATCTGCAAAATGTTTCAATATGAAGTGTAAAACTAGGAAACCAGAATGGAAAGAGTGAAGAGCACAGTTTCAGCTAACAGAATACAAGAGACATTCAAGCTGGAACTCCTCACAGAGCCTCCCATCCTGCCACTTCTGCTTTTGCACCCCTAGGTTTCTCCTCTTCTCTTGTCAAGCAAATGCTCATAACTTGTAAATCTAGATTTCTAGACCATGATCTGCCATTTGAGCAACAAATCTGCAGTTCCAACTCCTCTGAAATATTACTGCTTGAATAGCACAGAAATACTGCACATTTAGCAATCCCAAACCAAACTCATGATTTCCATCCCAAACCCATCTACTCTTCCTTATTCTTTTTGATCTCAGTGAACGGCATCACCATTCAGCAAGGCCTATATGACAGAATCCAAGATGTCACTGAAAACCTTTTTCTCTTCCTTCACATCTAATTCAGTATCAAGACCTGAGGGTTAAATGGGATCTCATCCTTTATGTCAAAATGACCAGTTTTCTCTTCCTCATACCCATTGCTATTGTCTTGGTTCAAGTCCTTATCATCTCCTACAAGAACCACAGATCCCCTGCTTCTAGATGTATGTACCTATTTTAATCATCCATTCTCCAGTCACCAAGTGATCTTTTAAAATGCAAAGATCAAGTCATCCACTTGTTTAAGGCCTCTCAAAGGTTACCAGAATTTTTTAAGAGTGAAGTTAAAATCCTAGCATGACTTGCAGAGTCCTTTATATCCTGGCCCCTGTCTACATCTCTAGCTTGTTCAATAAGTCCTGATTCTCCTCTGCTCTGCCACTTATCCATGCCAGACTACTGAGACTCAGACTTACTAAGTCATAACTTTGCTCATGCTGCTCCCTTTGCTTGAAAGATCTTAACCCATAGAACTCCTACTCATTCTCAAGGTCCAGTGCAAGCACTATTGCCTTTACAAAATTTTTTGGAATCTATACATGGAATTATACACTCCCATCTTTGTGCCACAAATATAATAAGAATTGATATCATGGTGTTCTTACAATGTGCTAGACACTGTGCTCAGGAGTTTATTACATTATTTATCACCTTATCATATAAACTGATAAATTCTTTTCTTATTACCCTTACTAATATATGCTACAAAGACATTTGTAAGTGAAACTAACCTGAAACTTTACAAACCTTAAAATTATTTAAAGCTGCACTATGTTTTACTTTAATATCTATTGCCAAGAATATTTCTCTGCCTGTGTAGATCTTAAAGCTCTGCTGATAAATAATGTTTATTTGCCCCAAGGAGATTGCAATTATGAATATAATTTCAATAACCTTCAACGCACTTAGAGGTTTTCCTAATACAAATAGAGAAATTATCAGGTATAATTAAAATATTTTTAAATGATCCTGGATCAAAGTAATTACTTACCTAGCTTAGTATTTGTGTACCAAAAGAAAAATAGCAAGACTGACATTTATAGTATCAGTCTCAAGGAGGAGCTTATTTAATAATACATAATTGTATCAATCAGATGTGCATTTATCTGAGTTAATTAGAGCCTATGACAATTTTCTGCATTTTGGATTATTGGAAGAAAATTTTTTTAAGAGCACATTTTAAAAAAATGCTTAAAATATCACTTAAAAATGTTATTTTAAAATGACATTGTCAAATACAGTAATTCTAAACAATTCTATTTGAGCTAGCACCCCTACTTGTTCAGTAACTATTCACTGTTAAAAGTCTATGGTTGAGCTTGTGAATATTACTGCCTTGGTATATTAAATCAAGAGATTTAATATCTCTGATTAAATACTACAGACAATAAAGAACAGAGCAGACAGGTACATGCCTGATAGGGAGAGTTATAGATCTGCTGAAATTAATACTAACAGAGAATCACACGGCCTCCCAAAACTTTCAGATGTGGTGGCAATGGGAAGACGATTTGCATATCAAACAGTTTCTTCCTCCTTGTTTAGAGTCAAATATTTGAAAGATAACCTTTTGTCTTATTTCAACATCTTAGCAGTCTAATTTTTCATGGTCATTACTAAGTTAGCCTATTTAATACATAGCTTGAGGGCTGGTGAGATGGCTCAGCGGCATAAGCGCCTGCCTGGCAAGCGCAAGGGCCTGAGTTCGACTCCCGGAACTCACATACGAAAAAAAAAGGGCCGGTGATATCGCTCAGCAGCACAGGTGCCTTCTGGTGCGCGAGGTCCTGAGGTCGACCCCCAGTACCCACAAAAAAAAAAAAAAAATTCATAGCTTGAGTTCTTATAAAAATGAATATTAGTAAGGCATAATGTAAGTAGGAGGTACATTCTTATGATCAAATAACTACAATTTTTTTATGTTTGTAAGAATTGACTTATTAAACTATATCAGCTAGGCTGGATTTTAAGACCAGGACTTTAAGTATGTATTCCCCCAGTAACTAATAAAACATGATTTCTGAAACTTATCTAGAACATTTTAAGGCAAATTCTTTTCATAAGCTCCAGTACAACTTCTAGATGCTTGCCATTTAAGTAAATATATCTCTTAATATTTATTTACATAATTAAGTCCTCTTCCTATATGTTGTTTTAACTAAATTTAAGGTTCTAGATGTTCTTCTATCTTAACTAGGAAACCATCTCCCTATTTTTTTGCCTTCTTTCCTGAGCACGTTTGCCATCTAAATACTTCCTTAAATAATTTTATATCTCATTTCATCTGAACAGTTTATAAGATAATACCTTCTTCAGCAAGTATGTCTCCAAATATGCTATTTTCTGTTCTCTTCTTGGTGACTGGACTACATATTCAATTGCCCAACTCAGAAACCTGCAGTTATTCATTCCACTCCATCCTCACACCCACAATTGGTCAATAAAACCCATTGATTTCTCCTCCCAATTGTATTAAAAAACTCTGTTTTTTTTCAAGTTCACTATCACTACTTAACCACTTACATTATGATAGTGATTTTCTAATTGGACTTCTTGCCCCCAGCCTCAGCTCTATCCCCTCACTCTTCTGCACTATTTCCATCCCAGTTTTTTTCTTCTATACTAATTGTAATTATATTTGTAAAATGAAATGGATGATGCCATCCCCCTAAGTATTTCACTACTGACAATAACCCATAGAATGCATACTAACTTCCAAGAACTGGCATATGAACGTAGCCTTTATGTGTTTTACCTAACTTATGTTGTATCCGTCTTCTCCATTGATCTTATGCTGCAGTTCTCTTACTATAGGCACAAATATTTGCTTCCTTATTCTATGATCTACAAGTACTTGATAAACACTGTTGTTTTAATACTAGTTGCTAGAAAAAATTTAAATTCAAAATAGGATAAAGGACAGCATGTTTTTAAAACATGCAAACCACACTGGTATAAATATATAGCATAAAATAAAATATAGATGCAATAAAAAGATATCAATATGGCTAAAAACAAAGGGAATAAATTAGTCAGTTATAGGAAGTATCTTAAATTGGATTTTTATGGTCTTTGCAAAACACATAAATAAAATACAATGATATAGTAAAGTTAAAAGGATGGGAAAGATATTGAAAAAAGAAAATGAGATCTTCAAATATAGACCAAATTTACCTAAGTTGGAATAAAGAACTTTCACAAAACAATAAGAAATGACCAAGCTGGAAAATATTTAAAAATTCAATCTCATATGTAAATAATAATATTGCATAAGATACTCAAATTTTAATGAAGAAAATTAGAAAAGCGGTTGTCAAAGATTAACAACAGTAGAACATTTCAGTTCACTTCTTTTATAACTGATAGATCAGATAGCAAAAGGATCATGAGATCTTAGAAGATTTAAAAACAAAATTAAAATGTTTGTTCCAATGGTCATATTTGGGGCCATGCACCCAACCTGTCAAGAAGACACACTCTACTTAAATATATCATGAACTTTAAACATGTCATACTACAAGGTGCACCTCAACCAATACAAAAAACTCAGTAACTTGCAGAACATTTTCTGTGAAAGAAGGTAATTACAGTCTTCCCTCTATGTCCATGGGGGATTAGTTCCAAGACCTTTCCTAGATATCAAAATCTGCAGATAGTCCAGTCCTTTATATAAAATAATGTAATATTTGCATAGCTATCCTTTTCACATCTTCTATCTGCTTTGAAATATCACTAGATTACTTATTATACCTAACACAATGTAAATGATATGTAAATAGTGTTATATTGCATTATTCAGAGAATAAGAAAAAGAAAAAATTCTGTCCATATTTAGCACAGACATTTTTCCATATACAGCTGATTGAATTTACAGATGTGGAATCCAGAGGTACAAATGGCCAACTGTAATTTATTTTTAAAGATTTTAGTTATGGTAAATTCTAATATACCACAAAATTTAATAAAATTGAAACAGTATAGAATAGGGGAAAAATAACCCTAAGATTTGAGAATTAAAGATATTTATGACTTTTGATTTATCAGTTTCAGGAAATGGTTTGAACCAAAATATTTTATTCATCAAAACACTTATTCCTTAAAAAATATCACTATTGCTTAATTCTTTCAGTTTCTCAGTCAAAAGACTGAACCACAATGTAAATTCATTTCTGAAAAAATAGCATTGTTACTTCTACAATGAAATGTGAACTTATCACTGGCTGCCATTTTCAAGAAAAAAAACTAAGACTCCTGAAAAGTAATGTAAGTTGAGGTATTTGGATAGATGAGCAGTGAATAAATAAAACATTATCACTGATGCTCACTAACTTCACAGAAAGGTGGGATTTTTGTTGTCTGCTATGGTTCAGAATATGTTTTGCAATAAAATCCATTCATCCAGCTTCATTCACTGTTCCCTCTCTAGTCTGACTTAGAAGTGTTCAGACAGCATCCCTTGTAGATCAGGAAAGAAATCCTATTAAATGCCAAACTATAAATGGAGCTTCTGGAAACATAAAAACTGGATCTGGGTTAGTTTAAAATCAAATGCAAAAGGTATTTTCACTGTATTGTATCATTTTAGGTTAGTTTAATTTCATGTCTCTGACCAAGATTACTTAACCATCAATTTTTCAGACTTGTATAATAATACTGGTATTATTTTCCTAAAATCTGTCTCTAGTAACACAAATTTGTTTTGAAATGGTAATTAAAAGTCATTGAAGGTCACCTGATTTGTTGGATTGGCTTTAGATCAGTGACTAGATTTAACCGGTCCCTGCTCTGTCAGTTTTAATACAAACCATGCATTTATCTCATTTACGGTTCAATCTGTGGGATAGCTGTTTTTCACAATTAAAACCACTGAAGCTTTAATATATGTAGAAATGATCATGATAACATTCTCTTCACATTTCTAAAAATTCTGAAAGACTCTATTATAGAATATACACAGATGACTACAGCTGATTTTTAAGGATGGCTTTTAATATTGTTGTCTGATGTCAAGAGAAATATTTACATGAATCTTTAGATAAATTACCTAGTGCTGCAGAAAAAGGATTTACAAAAACACTCTTCATAAATAATTGATGAAGGATAGAAGTAGGAGAGGGCTCATCACACTTGCTGATCAAGTGGGTAAGACACAAGATGAGGAGAGTTGATGGAGAATTGGCACAAGAAAACTAATTGCAGAAAAAATGCAGCTGACCTGCTAGCTGAGCTAATGTTCACCAAGATCTAGTTAGTTCCATGAGGAAAATACCTTTTTATACAAAATTTAAAAAAAACCAAAATTTTCCACTCAACTGAATTCAGAGCCAATTTAGTAGTCACAGAATTCTAAATACCTAAAAAGGAACGCTACTGATCACCAGCCCTTGTACCTATAAAGAAAGAGTGGAATTAATAATTTATGCAAGAAGTAGGAATGAGATCTGCCACCTCCTATTATAGGACTCTTTCATTGAGTTAAACTGAATTAGATGTGTGGATTCAATAGAAGGAATCTTGCTGCAAAGTCAATTAGTATGAGAACAAGTCCTCCCCCATCCCTTCAACAATTATAATAAAATTCTATAGGGAATGTATTATGAAGAGTAGAGAAGAATGTCAGTACAATTCTGTTAATGCTAAGGCAATCTGAGAATTTAATTTTAGTATGTCTAGCCAAAGTCAATTACTCATATACAACAGGCTGGAAAGTGACCAGGGGCTGACTCAGTAGATTTCAAACCCTCTGTTAATTAAAATAAAAAATGTAGGAAAGAAGGAAAAGTCCAAGAAAGGATACAAATTAAATAAAATAGTGAAATTATAAGTACCTCAAGAGTTCTAGGCACTCATGGAAATTTACCTAAAACTGAAATAAGATGGAATAGGAGCTTAAAACAGGGGTGGGAGCAAAGGAGGATGGAGAAATGAAAAATAGGGGCTACAGACACATGAAAAATTTAGGCGAACCTAGGCTTTTTACCAGCTTGAAACAAAACTTTCTCATTAAAAAAAGACTTTTATATACAATAATCATCTAGCACTATGAACAGATATATTTAGTGTTTAACATTCAAAAAGAATAATTTTACAGAGGAATTTACCACAAGAATGGATCCTAATGGTAGAATTTGATTTACCAAATTTTGATTTATATATACCCAGTCAGGACACAAAAAAGTGTATGTTCATTTCTTAAAGCTTATGAAAACCAAAGGTAATATAAAAAAGAAATTCATCCATTCCTAGTGACTATCTCTCTCCCTTTTCATTCTTTGTTTTCTCTCTTTCTTGTTTTTTTTCCCCCCCTTTTTTATAGTCTTGTCATTACCACTGAGGAATTTAGGAAACTTGCTCATCTCTATGGTTGCATTTGCTATAACTAGGCATTTCTGTCCATCAGTGATTCACCATGGCTGGAAAGTAGAAATTGAGGGAGCAAAAGCTACAGAAATGGGCGCTAGTCTGAGAGTCCGACGAGCTGGGTTGTAAGGTCACTAACGAGCTGACTGACCATCTCTAGTATCAACATCTCTTAGGAACTCAGTTTCTTCATTCACAAAGGAGAGGGTTGGATTTGATGATCTCTAAGCTCTCTGACAGCTTTAAATGAAATCATTAATTTCTCCTTTTAGAAATTTCCTCACATTCTTTTTAACAGGAGAATAGGCATCTTTTGTAAAATGATAAATAATTCTTACCTGTAATACTCAATTTATATATCAAACTGCCTTACCTTTTGCCAAGGGCTCCAATGGACAGATAACCTTATATAACTACTAGTTATATAAGGCAGATATACTAGAGCAATACTAGTCAATTGACTAGAGCCATACTAGTCATCTAAGGTCACTGTTTACATTCAACATTGATAAAGAGGCTTTTGTAAAAGTGAGAAATGTTTTTAATGTGTAGCAGAAATAATTTAACGATGGGAAAAGTAATGCTTTCTTTTTAGGTTGCATCTAAAATCAAGCCATCGATAAGTGCTCCTTACCATTTTTAAGGTATCTATGGTTGAGAAGTAGAAAACAGGAGGAAAAGAACCCCTTTGATAGTGGTGATTTAAGACAATCTAGCATTGTGACTTGGACAAAATGGACAAAGGTAAATCAACTCAGAGCTGTGTTTAATGGCTTGAATGGTAAGCTCAGAAGTGCTCCATTTATTTCAGGATGCCTACTTACTAATACAGTTTGTATGTAAAAATCAAGCTAACATGGAATTAAGATACCACGTAAAAATATTTTTATAAGATTCTAGAATCACTGGCTATATTTCATACATAGCTACTACCTAAAATAACATGCTTAGTTTTTATTTATCATGTTTTTAGTTATAGATGTTTTCATATAAACAAATATAATTTCAAAATAAACCAAGTAGAATACAAAAAGAATAAAAACTTAATGTCATTATTCTAAACATAACTTTTTTTTAATTAATTAAGTATATTGGTACATTTTAGGTATACAATGATTACATTCATTATAGGGAATTTGTACGTGTACATGATATAACTTGATTCTCTTTTTCCCCCATTCCCACACCCTCCTTTCAACCCCTCTTCCCCTCCTTATTTACAAAAGCTTTATTTCCATTTTTTTCTTCTTTTGCCAACATTTTTTCTTTTCTCTTTTTTCCTTTCCCCCTCCCCTGCTCCCTAGTTCCCCTTCACATTTGGACATTTTCTTCCTATTTCACAATATCTATTATACATTTTGGTCCTTGTTTACACTTTCAGTTTCTCACACCAGAGAAACAATGCAGTATTTACACATGTGTACCCGATTTATTTCCCTTAAGAATACGGCCTCAAGGTGCATCCACTTAGCTAGAAATGTCTCATGCTTTTCCTTCTTTATGGAATAGAAGTACTCCATTGTAAAAAAAAAAAAATCTTCTTTATCCATTCATTAGTTGATGGGTATTTGGGATGTTTCCAAGATTTAGCTATTACAAACTGTGCCACCATAAACATGGGTGTGCATATATTGCTGTGGTATGATGTTTTTAATTCTTTCAGGAAGATACCAAGAAGAGGAATAGCTGGGTCGAATGGAATGTGTGATCCTAGTTTTTTGAGGAATCTCTACACTGATTTCCAGAGTGGCTGCACCAATCTGCATTCCCACCAACAGTGGAGAAGGGTTCTTTTTCCCCACAGTCCCTCCAGCATTTGTTATTAGTTGATTTTTTGATAATAGTCATTCTTTCTTGGGTGAGGTGGAATTTGTGTTGCTTTAATTTGCATTTCTCAAATGACTAATGATGTTGAACATTTTTTCATGTATTTATTTGCAGTTTCTACTTCTTCCTCTGAGAAGTGTGTATCCATTTCAGATGCCCATTTTTGGGTTAGATCTTTAAATTTAGAGGGTCTGATTTTCTTGAGTTCTTTATATAATCTAGATTGTAATCCTTTGAGGAACAGCTGGCAAAATTTTTTTTTCACACAGTGGGTTTTCTCTTCACTCTGTTGGTTGTTTCCCTTGCTGTGCAAAAGCTTTTTAATAAGATGAGATCCCAGCTGTTGATTCTTTGTAATATTTCCTTTGTGGTCTGGGTTTTTACTCTAAAATCAGGAACAACACAAGGATGTCCGCTGTCACTACTCTTATTTAATATAGTTCTGGAAATATTAGCCAAAGCAATTAGACAAGAGAAAGAAATAAAAAGGAATAAAGAGAGGAAAGGAAGAAGTTAAATTATCATTATTTGTGGATGACATAATACTCTACATAGAAGACCCCAAAAACCACCAAAAAACTTCTCGATTTAATAACTAAATTCAGTCATATAGCTGTATACAAAGTCAGCACTCAAAAATCAATAGCCTTTATGTACACAAATAAACTCACTGAGAGAGATATTAGGGAAACAATACCTTTCACAATAGCATTCAAAAAAATGAAATACCTAGGAATCAGTCTAACAAAGGAAGTAAAAGACCTCTACATTGAAAACTACAGTACTCTGAAAAAGGAGATAGAAGAGGATATCAGAAAATGGAAACATATCCCTTGCTTATGGATAGGAAGAACCAATATAGTGAAAATGGCCATACTTCCAAAATTGCTATACAGATTTAATGCAATTCTGATCAAAATTCCAACAACATATCTCACAGATTTAGAGAAAACAATCCTAAAATTCATTTGGAATCAGAAGAGACCTAGAATAGCAAAGGCAATTCTGTGCAACAAAGGCAAGGCAGGGGGCATCACGATCCCTGACTTGAAATTATACTATAAAGCTACTGTGATAAGTTCAATATGGTATTGGGGAAAAACAACAACAACAACAAAAAAAAAAAACAGACTCAAAGATCAATGGAATAGATTAGAAGATGCAGAAACAATTCCAGACATACTTAGTTACCTTATCTCTGACAAATGTGCCAAACACCTTCACTGGAAGAAAGACAGCCTCTTTAATAAATGGTGCTGGAAAAACTGGCTTTCCACATGCCAAAGATTAAAACTAGACCCATATCTTTCACCATGCATTTAAACTAAAATCAAAATGGATTAAAGATTTAAATATTAAAACAGAAACACTAAATCTGCTGGAAGATAGAATAGGTAGAACTCTTGAAGACATTGGTGTTGGCAGAGACTTTATGAACAAACAAGCTTTTAAATATACTCTTCATAAGACTTGTGGCTACTGAATAGAATACAGTCATCAAAGGCAACACTGTTCTCAAGGTTATTATAATACTGTTTATAATGCCATGGTTCTGTCCAAAGGCTACACATGCAGTCTTTTTGCTACAATACTCAAACATAATTATAATGCCCTTCTCAATAAAATATTCCATGCATCTTGCCACAATGACTTCATTCCACATTCAGTGCTTGCAGAATCAGACTGCTCCAATTATCCAGCCCTGATTTCTGTGCCTATGACTAACCTGGGATAAAATGAGAAAATAAACAAAATTAATGTTCACACCTTTCTGTCCATTTTTGACATTCCCTTTTTCCCCCTGGTCCCTTAAATCCTAAGACTGAAGAATTCTGAACTACTTCTGGAATAAAAAGAGCCTCACTATATAAAAAACATAAAGAAGCCAATGTTTCTCAAAGTACATAGCAAGTTAGCTAGTCTTATAAGGTATTTCTCAAAAAAATCAGAGTTTAGAGACTTGGGGGTGTAGCTCAGTGGTAGAGTGTTTGCATAGCATATGTGAGGGCCTGGGTTCCATACCCAGCACTATAAAAGAAGGGGGAGTGTGGAGAGACCACTAAATCTAAAACTTTGGGAAAACATTTCCCCAACCTTGAGGATTCCGCAAATTCATTTTTTTTTTTTTCTTTTTTTTTGTGCGTACCAGGGGGTCGACCTCAGGACCTCGCGCACCAGCAGGCGCCCGTGCCGCTGAGCGATATCACCGGCTCCTTTTTTGTATGTGGATGTGGGTTCCGAGAGTCAAACTCGGACCCTCGCGCTTGACAGGCAGGCGCTTAAGCGGCTGAGCCATCTCACCGGCCCTCCCCAAATTCATTTTAAAGGCTCTTCTAAGTTCTTCAGTAAAGAGATATTTTATTTATATTTAACCTATGCAAATCTGAAATTTATTTACATAAAGCTTATTTTATATCATATTTTCAGATAAATTTTATCAACTTATCTGATAACTACTGGCAAGTATTAAGTACTCCCTTGCCTTATTTAGAATTCAACCACTGAAGTCTTATTCCCTTCTGAGAGACCAGTTAGAGTCTGGCTAATAAAGAAAACAATACAAATTGAGAAGCTAATTTTTTAAAATAGAGTTGTGTGCTACCTCCATCAGAGGGTGGTTGATCTTAACATATATTTGCAATGCATCAGTCAAAATGTAGAATACAATGTAAATTTTAGGCACTGCTATTGTAAGACTGTATATTGTACATGTTTCTTGAGGCATGTATGAGAAATACCAGTTCTGGAATTTTTTAGTCAAAGAGTGAATGTTCTGAAGCAACAATTATAAATATAGAGTGAATGTAATATTTGTAGACACATTAAATTCAACCATATTTTTCACTTGACTAAACATAAATGAATATAGTAATCTGCTTTTTTGATATTAAAAAAATCACCTGCCTAGATCTAGATCTAGTACTGGGGTCATAACTGTGTTTCATTACACATTTGATTAATGACCAATATATGGTTGACTGCATTCATTGAATCAGGGGGTGACCTGAATTTTGATTTCTATAAAAAGGTTGCAGGGAAGATTTGAATCTGTACATGTTTTTGTCCTATATTTAAACAAAGTCAAAACACAGACAAAGCCCTTAGGCCACCTATGGGTATTCATACGAATGAAGAATAAAATGTTAATTACAGGATGGGAAAAGGTGAAGAATCTTGGGAGCCTTTAAACTGAAGTTGGAAACTGTGCCCACACATGTTTTTTCCAGACGTTTCTGATGTATCCTGTCTCCCTCTTAGAATGGTAGCTCATGTAAGGAAGCCCCAATGCTTGGTGTCTGACACTTCATCTCTGTCAGCTTTTTATTGCCATATCCTTCTGCCCTCAGAAGTGCTGATCACAGAACTTTTGAAAGATAAAATATGTGTAGGCATTTTTTTTCCAGTGGAAGCCAGCATTATTGCCTGCAACCTCAATCCATTCTAACAGAAGACTGCAAAACAAATTACCCCAATAGTAAGCTAAGACAACTGACAGTACTGGCAGGTATTTGAAATCCTTGGTCTAACAAAATAATGCTTTCCGAAGACTAATATATTCACTGACTAATGCCTTTTAAACTTACAATATGTCAAGTATTTGCAACCTCTCCTCTCCTCTTTGTAAAATATTTGCTGGTTCTAGGGAACTTTGCAATTCTTTGTTTCTGATTCTTTGCTTAAACATCAATACAGTTTATTCAGTTTTACTCAGCCATCAGTAGCTCCAGTTAAAGGTGAAAGAAATATCACTAATACATGCAAAATTTTAAAAATAGATTCTATTATTAGGAAAAGATAAAATTAGGAAGATTGCATTTGTTAGTTGAAAGTTTGCTTTATAGATATGCACAAAAGGGCCGGTGAGATGGCTCAGCGGCTTAAGCGCCTGCCGAGCAAGCGCAAAGGCCCGAGTTCGACTCCCGGAACCCAAATACGAAAAAGGGGCCGGTGATATCGCTTAGCGGCACGGGCGCCTGCTGGCGCACGAGGTCCTGAGGTCGACCCCCCGGTACCCACCAAAAAAAAAAAAAAAAACATATGCACAAAAACAGGAAATAGTACTCAAATACAATTTTGATGTTCTTCCCTGCAAGCTAGCTGATGTACTTTTCTTTTGTTATTGACTCTTTACCAGTAAAGAGGAATGCTAATACTCTCTCTGGAAAGTAAACTTTAGAAGAATATTTTCTTGATATTTTACTATTTGCTTTTTCATTCTATTTTAAAAAAGATGAGAGTTTGGGGATGTGACTCAGTGGTAGAGTTCTTGCCTTGTATGCACAAGGCCCTGGGTTCAATCCCCAGCACCACTAAATAAATAAATAAATAAATAAATAAATAAATAAATAAATAAATAAATAATAGTAAAATTAAAAAAGATGATTCCCAAAGCCAGACAATGGTGCTTTTAAATAAGAAATGATGACATTTATCAGAGCCCTCCTCCTTACTAATTTTGACATGTTTTTGTAAATCTCTTATCTAAATAGACCTCTTCATTTCAATCATCCCCCGCAACCAGAGATTCTCTATCTCAACACACAGTCCATTTCCTTCATTTTGTTTTTCAAACTGAAATTACTTTTTTCTTTACTTGTTTTTTGTGTCTTTCACCCTGTAGGCCACAGATTTTATATGGGAGGCAATTCTGTTCTTCTAGTGGCTATGAATTGTTATTCTTAGAAGAAGAATTGAATAAAAAGAGAGAGAGGAGCGGGGTGGATTGAAAAAAAGTCACAGTGTGAGTCCAAGCAGCAATCGATTTCTAAATGTATGAAGTAAAAGCAAAAGCAATAGTTCATTTCACTCCTTTATTTTTTTGTTGGACATTTATTCCTAAATTACTTAGTATTTTCTCTCTTTATTCCCTTATTACAATAATTATCTACTACCCATGTAACTGTACATTGACAGGCACTCTACAATATCTTTATAACCATCCTGTAAGTTAATCACTGTACTTGTTCAATGCAGGGAAGTATTATAACTACCATGTTTCATAATTACATATTACATGTAGGCATATATATATATATATATCTCCTCCCCACATTAGTTAGCATAATCTTTGACATAATAACAAAAAAACAATGTTTTTAAACAATAGTTTGTTATTTATCTTACCAAGGAGAGAGAAGACAGAAACAGAGACAGAGACAGAGAGAAACTAAGAGGTAGTAGTGTGGATTCTGACTTAATAACAGGAGGTAAACTATATGTCCAATTAATTTTCCTTATCTCCTCATAGTCCCAAAGTGGCTTCTGCTACACAGGCATTACATTGTGTTCATGGCACGAAGAGGAAGAGGAGCCCTAGGCACAACTTTCTTAAATAGGAAAACAGGACTCTTACCAACCCCACTACCACTACAACTGCCAGAACATTTCTGCTCACATCGCAGTAGGAGTTTTTCACCATGATAGTATAAACATGCAAGACAGAAGAGTTAGGAAGAGCTATTGATTCAGTCAACTAAAAGTGCTTGCCATATCCCAAGTGCTGAGAACTCAACAGAAAAGATTAACACACTTCCATCTTTGTATGCCCAGAATTTAGCAGGGTTTCACATATTTGTAGATATCAAACAAATATTTATTGTACTTCTTTAGGACTAACATTATTTATTGCTGCTGAACATACGACTGAAATAACATTTTCAAAATCATTTATCATGAATCTTGGACTACTATAATAGGCAATTTATAATATAAATCTAAAAATTATCATATTAATAGGTTGAATTAAGATTCTGATCATCAAAGATGTTAATCTAGCATTTCATGTGACCAGAATTATACTTAAAAAGTAAAATCTGTTCAATACAGCTTAGATCTGGAGTGACAAAGAGGAAGAGGTTGGGAGATTAGGCTTGTAAAATGCTGTTCTGCTTTATCTTTTGTGTGGGATTTTTTATTCCTGACTCTTTAGACATATCCTATTTGTTTTTAATGATAAGTTACTCAGAAGTTTATGAATAATGCAAAATACTTTCTCATTAATAAATAGGAATTAAGCTGTAGAGTACATTCAGAGTACCAGAAAGTGCTTTATTGTTATAGTTAATATTTACAGCACTTTAAATTTTACTGTTAATACTTACAGAAATTTTTCATTCTATCCCATAATATAACTGTTGGTTTCACACATACCTGGTTTTAACAAAATATTATCTCCTGTATCATCTCAAGTATTCTAATATACAGACATTGTTTTCTACATTTGATGTATGAAGAAACAGAAGCTTAAAGAAATTATAATAACTTCACAAAAGACAAAAGTAAATATGATTCAAACACAACTTTCTCTAACACCTACACTTTAAAAATATATTTTAAGTGACAAATAATAATTGTGTATTTATAGGTTACAGTGTGATATTTCAATACATGTATACAAGGTATAATGATCAAAATAGGATTGGCATATTCAGATATTCATTATTTCCTTGGGTTCAGAATCCTCTGTAACTATTTTCAAATATAAAATCAATTGTGAACCATAATGACAGTACAGAACATTAGAAGTTATTCCTCTTACCCAACTGCACTCCTGTACCTATTAACCATTCTCTCTCCATCACTCCCTCCCCCATACTATTTTCATGTTTTGGGAATCATTATTCTACTTTCTATTTCTATGAGATCAACTTTTTAAAACATTTATTAGTACATGTTTGAGATCAACTTTTAAAATGTCAATATATAATCTAGAATGTGTCATATTAGTCTTTCTGTGTCTAGCTTGTTACACTTAATACAATGTCCTCAAGACACACCCACAGTTGCTGCAAATGACAAATTCCATTTTTTATACCTAAAGAATAGTTCATTGTGTATATACTCGATTTCCTTATCCATTCATCTATCAATCAGCATCTAAGTTGATTCCACATCTTGACCACTCTGAATAGTGCTGCAATAAAACATAAATGCAAATATCTCTTCAGCATACTGATATTCTTTCCTTTGGATATAACCTGTAATGGAATTGCTGGTCTTCAATAGCACAATAGGATGAAGAAAGGATTTTGAATGCATTCAACACAAAGAAATGATAAATGCTTGAGATGATAGACATACTAATTACCCACATTCTATCGTTATGTGTTGTATATCAAAACAATCTCATTGTACCTGGTAAATATGTACAATTATGTATCCTTTTAAAAATAATAGATATCAATCATAACACCTACCAGGCATCACAATTGAAATCCACATTTTTATAGACTGCCCAGTGCACTGTATTAACTTGACAAAAGAAGAAAAGCCTCCAATGAGTGATCTACTTCCTATGTCACAAAGTATGAAGAACATCACAAGATCAAAGAATTTCAGAGTAAAAAAGGATCATGTAATCCAACCCATTTATTTTTAGAAAAGAAAATGAACCCGCAAAAGAATAGAAATACCACCACCTCCTCACTGCTAAATCTACTACATTCCCCTCCCCCACCCTTAAAAATCAGCATTCTCTAAAATATCCTCCCTCCTGTTCCCTCCAGGTTGGTTTTCCATTTAAAAATTCTTTGACATAGAACAAATTGTTATAGATAACAACAGGGAAGGAAGTGTAAATATTCACCTTTATCATTTTAAAATGATGAAAGCCTTCAGTATTCCCCAGCCTTTATTTTCTCTGTAGTTTTATTTCAAAAAGCATTATCTCTGTTCGTCATCTTAAAAAATATAAAATCTACCTGCTACAAAGTGATACAGCGCATGTATCAAACTTGTCTCCAGGAACCCTAGGAAGACAAAAATTGTGGCAATTTACACCCAGCATCCCTGAAGATCTCTGCCCATTATGTATCTGCTTTTATTGATTGTCCTCTTCCTTGAGTAAATGAAATCACTTAGGTCTTTCAGTTATTTCCACCGTCACATTAGTTTTGTATGCACTCTTCTATAAAACGATCAGATTTTTGGTTGTCTGAGATTTGCTAAACTTGATTCAAAGTAAACCTGGAAAATAAAACTAGAGCTTATAACTTATTTTGCAGGTTAGAAGAATACTATAGCTCATAAACAGAAAGCAATTATTAATTAGCATCAAAACATGCCATTTTCAATCTATTTCTTTCATGATGAAACTAATCCATACTTTTCACTTTTATTTTCCAGGCAAGGAATCTTACAGGTTCTTATGCACTACAAAGCCTACTATGTAATAATCTTTAAGGGGTATTGCCATAGTGTATTATTATTATTTTTCAGCAATCCCAAATGAAATGGCAATGATGTAATACTTTATTTTCTGTCAGTGAAATTAAAATGCAGAAAGGTTAGTTGAATAAACCAAAGTCAAAAATGCTAATAGAAGTAGAAACCTGACTCACATTCAGTCCTATCATCTGTAGCCAGCTAGTAGCCTTAATACTGCAGTGAGTTGCCTAAAATTGTTTTAGTCTGATATGATATCCTGAAGTTGTTCTTTTGTGATGTGCATCACTGATTTACATGTATTCTAAAGTCATTATACGTCAGTGCAGAGAGGATTAGGTTCACTTTCACAATGGTGTGCCTTTCCAATGTGCTACCTTGGATGTAGAAAGGCAGCCTAGGGTTTCCAGTCTGAGAACTCATGAACTCAGTTTTTCCTAGGATACTGGTTTGTTACAACCAGTAGCTCTGTCTCTAAAAACAAGTGATCAAGGATAGAAAAAAAGAGGAGTGTAAAAGATGCTGTTTTCCCCTTTAAAGACTTAAGTTGATCAATTTGAATTTTGGTAGAGTGTAGAAGTCAGTAACTATTGGGCCCTATACATTTCGTTAGAGAAAGGATTCCTATTACCAACATTAAGTACAATGTACACTTTGGTATTCATAGATGTTCTAGTAATTTTCCTAAATTTATAACCACACTAATTCCTTATAAAGTTGATGCAGGAGTGGCAATAGGTTTACACAAGAATTATAATTTATGTCATGCTGTTTTGTTGAAGAGAAATTTAGCTTCTATTTAATAGCTTTCATAAGCCATTGCATGCTTCCTAATTTTATAACTTATGGGATTATGGAGTATATAAATTAAGAAATACTTTTATCTGGAAATCCAAAATGATGTCTGTTTGACATATATGCTTTCTTAAAATATGTTCTTCCAGATAAGATTAGTTTTCAGATTAATATATTAGGGAAATTTTTACTGTTTTTATAACCTTTTCCTTTTTATGCCTCAATTTCAAAATGTACAATATATTAGCCAGAGATTTATTGAATATCTAATGGAAAAAAGTCTAAACAGAGATAGGGTTCATGCTGTAATTTTTAAAGCTAATGACTTTAATTTTTTGAGATGATATGTGTCCTTTATAAAAATTTCAAGTTCATACAGAAAAATTCATAGGAAGTTACATGTTAGCTAATCCAAACTCCATTTATCACAAAGAATTAACCACTTTCAAGACTAAATAGTTACCATTCTAAACAGAGCTAAATGTTTATTAAGACAGATAGATGGATCACAGACATGGATATGTGCATAAACCTTAAATTTTAGAAAAGATGGAATAAAATTGTATATGATATTTAATGTTTAAATGTTACACTTTCCTTCCTTGTATACCATTAAAGAAAATATTGAAGCAAAACTGGAGGAATTCTTGAAATTTAGATAAATGTTTCTTAAATGAAAAAGTATATTTTCTTTTCTGTAAGGCCACTACACAGTTAATAAAAAAAATTGAACAACATAAGGAAATTGGATTCTCATTATTTATTTCAATGTTAGGTCATAGTTACAAATCCTATGCAATAGGTACAAAAATATTAGCTCACTGATATTCATCCAACATTGCTTCTCTCCTTCCCAATTATTGCCATTAATATGTTTATATTATCACATTTTAAAACATTCCTATTCTGTTGTGTGACTGTAATTTCTAATGTTATTTTTTATCCTTCATTAAATGGATCAATTTGATGTTCACAAACTATCTTATAATGAGTTTTTCCATTCCTGAGCTACTCAGATTGAATTATCGTGCGTACATGTTTGTGTGTGAGAGAAGAGCTCCAGGATTCTGTATTTGTAGGTCTTTGGTTCAGAATGTCTCTTTGTTGATATCTTTGACAGAAAATAAAACTTGACTCACACTTGCCTCCTCAGAATGATGCAGAAATTGCTTCTCTGGCTTCTGACATTGTGTAGAAATTGGAAGACAACTTTTATTCCCTGTTACATTTTGCTGGCTTTTTTCCTTAAGTGTTCATATGATCCAGTCTGTCTTTATTCCTGGAGTTCAGGAAGTAGCACTAAAATATCTCTTGCTATTCAAAGTTCTATATAAAATTTGCCTAAAGCATAATATAACCTTCAATTCAAAGGTTCAAATTCTTTCATTTTTGTGTTTTTTATTGATTCAGTTTTTCTGCTTTCTTTTCTCAAAAACACAATTTGTGTACATGCTGGCTGTCTTCTCACTTTCATCCATTTATTTTATCATCACAAAATTGATATATTGTTCATATACTTCTCATTTTATCATTTTTTCAAATCTACCATCTGTGCTTCTACTTTTTTCAGTCAAGTTTATTTGATTTGTTTCTTCTTGTGTAGATTTTATGTCTTTCTTTTATTTCCATTTCCATTTTTCCCCTGAACTCTGAGCTCTATTTTCCTTTTTGTAACTCCTGTATTTATTTATTTTTCTTTTTTATTAGTACATGTTCACAGTACATGTAGTTTACAATCATCTTGAGGAGTGGGTACCAGTATGTAATACCAACTCATTTCTTTTTTTAATCACCTTCCCTCCCCACTCCTCCTTTAATTCCCCTTTCCCCATTTTCATTCTTGTTGATATTATTACTCTTAGCTCATGTTTATGGCGTATCATGTTTACGTTCATTGAGATTATTAGGTTCCTGTACATGCATACCTTTATTATACTTATTTCTCCTTCTCCTTCCCCTCCTCCTCCCTCTTCACCCTTGGTGTCATGGACCCTTTCCCATTTGCAAAAGCCATCCGCTTGTCTCCTTCCATTCATCCTTTATTATTGTCTTTGTTTATACTTTGCCTTACTCAAATGATACCATATTGTATTCAAGCTTATGTGTCTGTTTATTTCACTCAACATTATATTTTCCTTTTGTCTCTTTTTATTGTTCTGTATTGTTTTCTCTAAACTCTTTCTGTCTCTTCTCTGACTCTTTTCTTAGCACATATATTTCTAGTAACATATGCTTTTAATAGGTCTTATTTGGGAGAGGAGCCTTGTACTTTTCTCTGTATGTGAAAGAGATAATGATAGCTTTTATGCACAGATTATCCATTGGTCCCTTTCTAATCATTATTCATCTTTCAAATGAGGTAGAAAGCAAGGAAGTAGTCCATGGTGGGGGGAGAAATAGGGTGGTGGCTGGAAATACACTAGGGCAGTTGGCAGCCTCTGTTTCAGCTTACTGATTTAAATACCTTCTTAACAAAGTTTTTGTTACCTTAACATTAAAAAGTACTTCTCTCCTTAGACTTTTTCAGTTAAGGATGCTGCACAAATCTCTGTGAGTTCTCCTACGGCAGTTTGCCATCTACCTTCTCCACCTTCTCCACCTTCTCTGACAGGGTGTCTGTGCCTAGCGACCAAGTGGTAGAGAATAGAATGAGGTGGGTGGCAGAATGTCCTTCCGAGGCTTCTCTTCTCTGCCATCTAGAAAGTCAGGTGAAGTCTCTACAGGGACATTCTCTATCTTTTGTACTGCACCCAGAAGCCAAGCTCTCTTTAATGAAAGATTCCCAATCATATCATTCAGTGAAAGGAAGGTACACACTGCTGAGTGTTGAAGCAGCAAATATCATGTCTTAGTGAGCTTGACTAAGTAGAGATTTCAATATTTAATATAGGGACTTCATAATTTGCATCATTGAGATTTTAGAAGTTCACCTGCATCCTCAGAGACAGCTTAGTTTTCCTCTCTTTGTCTTCTTTGAAATGATGAGAAGACCAAAATATAAATAAAGAGTGAAATAAGAGATAAATGATAAGAAGTAGGCAAATAGATCTTTCCCAAGGGGGCAGGGGACCAAGATACGGAGGAGGGGGGAGGAAGAGGAGGAAAAAGGGGATGAAAAAAGGAATTGAGACGTGTTATGTGCATGTACTAACTCCACACAAGGAATGTAAACATTATGTACTGCAAACATGCACTGATAAAAAATAAAATGAACGAAGGAATAAGTTATATCCTGGCTCTCAACATTCCCATCAATAAAATACTCCAACTTAGAAAAAAAGAAATGTTTAGTGGACTTTGAAGGAATGTGCAAAAGAAAAATGCCGATATAACAGGATCTGAAACTGGAATATCTCAATCAGTTTACATAAAACATATCTACTAACTACCCTTCTATATATTAGAAAGACCTCAGCACATGTCTAACTGTATACGTCAATATGAAAATTGATGAGCCAAGCTCTGAAATGTCAGACTCACAGACTTACAGCTAATTATTGTATAATACAGTAAGTGTTACAATAACTGAATGAACAATGTAGTATAAAAAGATGTAGTTTAATACTTTGTAATTTTCAAAGTGTTCTCAGGTCCATTTAACTATTATGCAGAGAGCTGACTATGTTAGATCTAACAAAATTACTAAAATTACTAACTTCCAATAAAGAAACATAGCTGAAAGAGGTTAGGTTCATCCCCAAAAACATAAAGGCATAGAGATTGGCTGCTTTTGATTAGAGTCTAGGATTCTTTTTTATCACATCATGCTGCTCTAGAAGGAAGAAACAAGTTGCTCATGTAGAACAAAAACAAACCCACTCCGGAAGTCGTTATTCATCTTCCATGCATCACACTGGCATCCGCAGTCTACCTTCTGTGTACCTATCATTGTGGGATCCACTGTGACCCATGGTTTGTCCTCTAGGGAACGCTGTGATTCACTGTCCCAGAGTAACGGAGACTCCTTTGGATCTACCCAGGATGCTAACTGTAGTTTTAATATTTGGGTACAGATGTAGTTGGAAATATTGCTTTTTAATAAGGCTGTTAGTCTGATAATAAAAAAGTTGGCTAAATTTGATATCACATAAAGTATCTATGTATATACTGTATATATTAAACATATGTATTTAAAGTTAAAATACATACATATTTTCTAGCTGCCTTATGTAGGCCAAGGCTTTTCATTTCAGTGATGGTTTCCTCACTGGAAATATAATTTGCACTTTCCACATCCATTTCTTTTTAAGTATAATGAGAGCGTAAAGGTACACGAAGCTAACTGCAGAAAACATGTTTTTACAAGGTACCTCTACTCCTTTAGTTTTCTCCCATTTCTTATTTGATGCTTGATTTCCAATGTTTTGCACCCAGCATTTTTTAGGCAACTCCCTACTATTCAATGTAGGGCACAAATATACAAAATTGTATTTGGCATACCTAGCTTACTACATGATACTCAATGAAATTAGATAACGAACACTAGGGCAACTGTTATAACATGTTGGAGTATAACTGAAGCCTGAATAGTTTTCAAGTCATCTGGTGAGAGTAGAAATAGACACACCTGCTATTATCATTACACAGTGATTAAGATCATATGCTGTAAAGCCAGACTGCCTGGTATGAATCCTAATCCCGTCACCTACTAGTTGTTTTAAACATGCACAAGTTGCTTAACCTCTCCATGTCTCTTTTTCCTCATATGCAAAACAAGAATTACAGTGTTGTCTATGTTGAAGTCTTGTGAATATTAAAGGAATCTATCCTTTCACAACAAAGCAGTCAGTAGAAGGTGTTAACCGTTATGTATAGATATTCGATATTATTTCTAGCTAGGCATTTAGTATATAATAGTTTTTCAGTAAAAATAGAAAACATTAGCTAATCTGCAGGTAGGTTAAATGGAAACTGAAAGAACTTTTATTTTTGGGATTTGTTTACTAGTAGCCCTTACTAGATCATATATATCCTGAGAACAGGAAAAAAGATCTCTCCCATTCACTGTGCACACTTAATAAACACAGTGTCTGCACTCACTATTTTCTGAGTAAATAAATGAATCAAGTTCAAGTATGGCAGGATGATAAAGTTTCTACAACATGATTATCGATACTACCCTATAAATATGGATTGCTTTAGATTTAAAATATTCTTGTGTCTTTTCTAATTTGATTCTTATAAGAACTTTATAGCATATTTAATTATCTTCACTTTATAAATAAGAAATATGGAATACAAATGAGTTAATATCCTACAAATGGTCAGGAGATTTGTTTCAGGTTACACATGAGTCATTGATAGACTTTGGCCTCAAAGTCAGGATTCCTGTCTAGGTTAGACATATGTAAGTAATATCATTTTCTCAATTCAAATAGTCCTAAAATAATTTCGGCTAATCCTTTATCTCTAGAATTACCATCTCGATTGTTTGTCCTATTTGACTTTCCATGTTCCTTACTGGATTTAAGTTCAAATTCTAGGCATCTGTTTGTAAAGATATCTGTTACTCTTCCATTCATGCCTAATTTTCTCCATTGCTGTAACTCTATCATAAAAACATTCAAGCATGAGATTGAATGTGATTGACAAAATAAGAGCATCAGTCGTTTAATTTGCTTTAAATACCTCACTTTTGATGCATTTAATAACATAATTATGTTAATACCAATGCTATTGCTCTACTTCACTCTATCAAGAAGCACAGTACTGAAGATTCGATCAGAGTCACCTTCTCGTGTAACTCAGTCCAAAATCACCTGACAATTTAAAAAAATGCCACCAAAAGCAACGAATGGACAGATTTACAATATTTTATATTTTAATTTCATTAATAGTAGATTAGTGAAGTTAAATGGATGGGCCACCTCAATCTAAGCCAATCTAAGTGGTGTGTGGGTGTGGAACTCAAGCATATAACCTCCTGTTTAAATGTAGCAGTAAGAGCACCAAGGCTTCTTTATATTTGGATCATTCTTAATAATGTGCCCTTCTATGCTCTTAATATCTTTTCTCTTGAAGGGCTATTATAACATTTCAATTATAAGACTATAAGGAGCTCATTTTTAGCTTTATTTACAGGACCTAATAATTTTTCCCCTCTATGAGTTGTACAAAAACCTACATCAATAGAATTCAAGCACTTGGACAAATACTTATTAAATTTTTTACATGTTTTATACACTCTGGAGAATATGAGATTGCTTAAGGATAATCCCTTCCTCAAGCTTAAAATGAAATGGAAAATTCAGATGGAACCCAAAATTATTTTACGGGAAGAATGGGATAAGCACTAAAACTGAGTTTAAATAAAGCATGATGGAAACACAAACAAAAGAGATTAATCCTAATGAAATTGATCATGTAAGCTTCAGGGAGGAGGTCCTACTTGTTGGTTTCCTTAGTAGTAGGATTAGAACAGAGGTTCTTCAAATGAAGAGATGAGAATGACTGATGACGTGGAAGAAGAAATTAAAGACATAATGAATAAGAGTATGTCAGTGAGGCTGACACTTGGAATACCTGCAGCAAAGGTGAGAAAACACTAGAAGTCTAGTTAGACCCTGAATATAGAAAACCTGCTATATTAACAGAAAGATTTTAGCCTTATTAATAGTTATCGGACAAGCATTAAAACTTTTTCTTGGGCTGGTGAGATGGCTCAGCGGCATAAGCGCCTGCCTTGCAAGCGCGAGGGCCCGAGTTCGACTCCCGGATCCCACATACGAAAAAGGGGCCGGTGATATCGCTCAGTGGCACGGGCGCCTGTTGGCGCGCGAGGTCCTGAGGTCGACCCCCCGGTACCCACCAAAAAAAAAAAAACTTTTTCTTTATTCATTTTTTCAGTGATCTGGTTACATGAATTTTGTGATTATTACTTTGACAATAGGAAGTAAAATGCGATGGAAGACGAAGGTCAGACTATTAAAATAATTTAGCCAAAAGTAGTAAGAGCACACAACTAGTCAACAAAACACTGGAGGGAAAATGTGCAGCCTTGTTAGTTATTAAGAAAAGGCATATACAGTACAGAACATGATATCATGTCTGCCCTTTCAAAGTTAGTCAAAATTTTAAAAATGATCATGAAGTTAAAATGTATAGAGGACTTATATATAACCAGTAAATAAATTAGACAAATACTTTCAGAAATAAATTTGTTAATATGTTATTGAACCCAAATGAAACACTTTACCCTTTAAAAATCTAATTTGAAAAACTGTTTATACAAATAGTTCACCGAAGTATTATTTGTGATAGAAAAATTACTAGAAATATCATAGATGTCTAAAAAACAAGGTAATAAAATTACAATAAAATTTTGATAGTTATGAAAGTTATGCAGCAATATGGGAAAATATGTAAAAATTAAATAAAATTGTACCTATATTATGATTACAATAAAAATTTAAAATATATTCTGTAAAGAATGGGACATGTACATACAAAATGAAAACAGTTAAAATGCAAAAATTTTCCTCTTAAGATTTCTGGCATTGCTAGAATATATGTGATAAATAATTTAAATATCAGTGGGTTGCTCAATTAAGACAATGGCAGTCCAAATAAAGAAAGTATCATAAAAAGAAATATGGTAGAAATAAACAGGAGTGTGTTACTGGAAGTTGGAAAAGATAAATAAGATGAAAGATGCAGATTTAGATGCTGAGGTCCTGGTACAATAATTGGAGAATTTAAATAATTAAACATATATATTTTTAGCACTTAAATATGATCAGTCATGATTGTTGAGTTAAGGTGCCAATAGGTCTTTCCTAGACACATGGAATCATGATATGTATTTCTGAAGAAATATTAATGCTAAAACAAGAATCTTGAACTTTTCCTGAAGTAGCTTACATTTTAAGCTTAAAGGAGTGAAAAAGTATCATCAAATTTCAGCATGTAGAATGAGAAGAGAATACAAGTTTAGAAATAACATGAAAAAACACTTTCCTATAGAAAATGAGAAATTTAAAGAGCCATAGAAGCATGTTGGGAATAAATAGTGTTAGTGTTAGAGATCCATGTTAGTACACTACCATGGCAATTGAGAAAAGCTTTGTGGATGTGTTTATTTTTTAATGAAGAAATAAACACAGTTTACCTACACATTATAGGAAGTAGAAGAGAATAATTGAAAAAAGAGACCAAAGACTGTAGTCAATACAAGATTGCCTCAATGAAGTAGCTTTTATAGATTGGTAAAAGGAGAAGAATTTTCACAGATGTCAGAAGAAATAGTAAGAAGGTGGTGAATGTAAATTATGCCCTCAAGAATGAACTTACAAGGTTGTAGTATAAAAACTCACTATACAGAAAACAAATACACTATTATGTACCAACCATAAATATAGCCTGGTATCCAGTATAGCTTGTTCCAGGGCCTCACATGAAGAATGAAACCCATGGATACTGTAGTTGCTTATATAATATGGCATAGTATTTGCATATAAGCTGAAAATACATTCCTACATACTTTAAATTGCCTATAGATTACTTATAATACCTAATCCAATGTAAATGCCATATGAATATTCATTACACTATATTGTTTAGGAAGTGATGACAAGAAAATGTCTATATATGTCCAGTACAGATGCAATTTTTCCATGTATTTTTCAGTCACAGTTGGTTGCATCCCCTGAGGCAGATCCTATAGATATGGAAGGCCAACTGAACTGAAAATTTGAAATCTATACTAAAAGCAAAATTTTTTGAGTGAAATTTAAAAAGACTGAAAAAAAGACGGAGGTATATTTTCATGGACCTCACAAAAATGCTTTAATCAATGATCAGCCATGTATATTATTAAATTAAAATAGAGCTGAAATTTTTCTATCTTTTTCCTATAGCTTTTCTATGTTTAGATACACAGATACTTGCCACTGTGTTAGAGTGGAGTAAAGTAAAATGCTGTGCAAGTTTGTAGCTTGGAACAATAGGCCATACCATGTAGCCTGGGTGTCTAGTAGGCTATACCATCCAGGTTTGTATAAGTACACTCTATGACAGTGATGGTGAAACTTTTAGAGACCAAGGGCTCAAACTGCAACCCAAAACCCACCCATTTATTGCAAAATGCCAACACTGCAATTAAACCTGAATATTGAGGTTTTAGTTTAGAAAACACGACTGCTACCCAATGCTTAGCTGCTGGGGCAACTTGGCTCATGTGCCAACAGAGAGGGCTCTGTGTCACACTGCTGAGGCACGCATGCCACAGGCTCACCACCACTGCTCTATGATGTTTAAACAATGCTGAAATTGCCTCACAATGCATTTTTAGAACAATCCCCATCAATAAGTGTTGCACTACTATACAATGTTCAATGATAGGAATACTCAATATTTTAGAAAGCCAATTTTCCCCGCTTAAACTATATATTCAATTAATTTCAACCAAAATCCCAATAGAATGTAGAAATTAAAAAACAGATTCTAAAAAATTTGGAATAACTTTTTGTTGGAGAAGAAATTATTAGAGGAGTAATTTCAGTAGAAATAGTATGTATCCTCTAAATAATAATATTTATATGGAAGTGAGAGGAATGTAGACCCGTCAAGTGAAGGAAAAGATGGTATGGTAAACTTGAGATGGTATCAAGGTCAAGAATATAATCTACAATGCATAAAGTTATAGAAGACAGAAAGCCAAGGAATGTGCAGTTTCTGAAGGGTTGTGTGGAGAGTAACATAAGACTATCCTCCATGAAAATTTCCATTGTGGCTCTTCTTGATTGCTGAAGTCAAGAACTTCAGGGAAGAAGCATTAGACTTTCACAGCCCCAGTAATGTACCAAGCCCACCTGTGGATATTCAACAGGCAAAGATAACTATAGCCTACACCTGGGGATTATTATTTAACAGAATCTCTTCTAATTAAAGGTTCTGTGATAACACGTAATTTTTTAATTCATTCTATCCAGGCAAATGCCTAATGCTATCAGGCAGATGATCCTCATGGAAAGACGAGGTAGAATGCAAACATGGTCCTCTCTCTACAAAGTCACTCATATATTTGTAGAGAACCAAAGTCAGGGTGTATTTATCTATTTCAGACCTACTAATATTCTTAGAAGGACACCAAGGAAAGATTGTATAAGGGTTACTGAAACACGCTTGAGTTTTTACATAACACAGTACAGTATTGCAAAAGACAATAGTACACTGCAAGATTAGAATATGTGGATTTGATAATTTTGCAACAGATTGTATAACTTCAGGTGAAATGATATTCATCACTTTGTATTACTATGAAATTCATGGGTAAGGAAAACTTGTACTAGATAATTTCTAAGGTTAGTTAGAGCTATTACTCCATTTCTGCATTAGCTTCCTCTTACTGCTGTAGCAAATTACAATTTAGTGGCTTAAAACAACAAAAATTTATTTTACCTTTCTAAAAATCAGAAGTCCAAAATCAGCCTTAATGGGCTAACATCAAAGTGTCAGCAGGGCTGGGCTCCCTCCAGAGACTTTTTAATTTCTGTTTCTTTGCCTCCCAACTTCCATAGACCACCTATGATCTCTGGTCATGGGTCCTTTCTCTCTCTTCAAAACTAGCAATGTAGCATCTTTAAATCTTTCTCCGTCTCTCTCACTCCATCAGTTATCATACTATGTTCTCTGGCACTCTGACTCAACAGCTCTGTTCTTACATTTTCTCTCTCTGACTATGACTTTCCCGTTTCCTTGTTTTACACTCTCTTAAAGGTCTTAAGAGCCTTTGTGGGACATCATCAAGTCCACCTCTACAATCCAGTATAATATCAGTATCTTAGGATTCTTGACCATTCTGAAAAGTCTCGTGCCATATGAAACAATATAATGACAAGTTCTATTGATTCTGTTCTGAATATCTTTTGGGAGGGATCATTATTCAGCCTAGGAGAACATTAATATATACTTCTAAGACCTCACATGTCTGAGTTATTGCTATAAAATAATTTTCCTAATGTTTAAAGAAACATAACAAAATTAACCATATATACAAATGAGTTGTAACCGGCAAAGAAGTTACCTTAGAAAATTAACAAAACTGGCTTATTGATCTTGCTATTGCTCATACATTGGTAAATTATCTAAGAGGATATTCAGAGCCTGTTGTACACTCTTTTGAACGCCATCAATGTCATTTTAAATATTTGACTCATTAAAAATTTATTCGTAACCAACTGATTTATATATGTAGAGCTATATATGTATATCTACTATCTATAGTTAAATTCTTTAATTCATAAGAGCTTATATAATTAGTTGTTGAGTTATTTAAATGTCTTACAAATAATACAATTGATAGAGATTTTAAATGTGCTTCAAAAGTTAATGTAATGTGAGTGATAACATTTGTAGGATTACTTTAAAACTCTAATTTAAATTTTATTAACCTTAAAAATGTTTAATAGAGCATCATTCTGTATAGAAGAATGCTTTAACAGAAAGCTGCTGGGCCGGTGAGATGGCTCAGCGGTTTAAGCGCCTGCCAGGCAAGCGCGAGGGCCCGAGTTCGACTCCCGGAACCCACATAAGAAAAAGTGGCCGGTGATATCGCTCAGTGGCAAGGGCGTGCAGGCGCCCGAGGTCCTGAGGTCGACCCCCCAGTACCCACAAAAAAAAAAAAAAAAGAAAGCTACTAATTATAAAAACTCAATGTGTGAATATCTGATTTCCTTTCAAATGAGCCAACTGCTACTGTAGGACAAGATTATTTGGTACTACTATACATTGAAACATTCTTTTGTTGATGAAAATATACTTTCTATGTGGCTGTTATAAGATTATTTTTAGGGGCAGGTGAGATGGCTCAGCAGCGTAAGCGCCTGCCTTGCAAGCATGAGGGCCTGAGTTTGACTCCCAGATCCCACATACGAAAAAGGGGCCGGTGATATCGCTCAGAGGCAGGGGCGCCTGTTGGCGCGCGAGGTCCTGAGGTCGACCCCCCGGTACCCACAAAAAAAAAAAAGATTATTTTTATTTTAAAAAATAGTTTGCCTATCAAGATTCTTGAAGTATTAGGGCAAAGACACCTTAAGAGAGTATGAGGCTTTGGAAATATTTTTTGTATATGTTAATGTTGTCCAAATGAACTTTCAAGCAATGATGAGATAATCTATATCTGTATTTCCTAGTAGCCATGAGAGGCTGTTTAGCATGGTTTCTTGTACGATTAAGAAAGCAAAATTTTAATTTTCATTAACTTAAATAGCCATATGAGGTTAGTGGTACCTTTATAGACATCTGATGTATAAATAATTTTTGATATATATCAGAATTAAAAGTTAATTTGTAAAAATATCTAATGCTGTATACATACTTAAGTCTTTTAGAAAAATAAAAACTATTTTAAATAGCAACTGAAGTCATCCCAGTTTTCTCTTTAGTAACCAACAAAAGTTATCCATTTCAGTTTTGATGTGTTCTCAGTTCAGTTAACTCACCTATCAAACCATGGTCAATCCTGGGGATGCAACTAATAGCATATAAGCTTTTCAGCTGTATGTTAGAACAACCAAGACTTGGCACCCCAGAATAACATTTTATATTTAATTTTCAGCTTGCCACATAATTTTAAATGACCCAGAAGGCTAGCTATTGTTATTCCCTTGAACTAATGTATCTTCATTTTTACCAGGATTATTTTACAGTATTTCTACTTATGCATAAAGCAAAAAAGATAACTATTTTCTCCCAGGAGGTTTCTGTACACCCGCACCTTTTAAAAGAAGTATTTAAACAGAAATAAGTAGGGAAAAAAGGTCTGATTTTAATTTTAGAGACCATTTCTTCAAAGTTATACTTTTCAAGTACTCTTGATTTTTGAGTCATTTTTGAAATCATTTCTTCAAAGTTATACTCTTCAAGTACTCTTCATTTTTGAGTCATTTTTGAAATCAAGTTCTATTTGAATTAGGCTTTCCCTCTGAGGAATTCAAAATGTTTTATTGGAGGGTATATTCCAGTGTTCAAAAGCATTAAGCCATCCATCTTAGCCACATTTTCACATGTGCAAATCTTATCACTTTGGCTTGTGGCACAGTTATGCAACAGAAATTTTAATGTTGCTTCTTTCCTATCAATAGAGATTTTTGAGGGGTTACCTAAATCAAATTATCAAATGTTCATCAATTGTGGGAAGAAAAACGTACCAGAAAATCAAAACTGTACACTGCCCTGACACATATGTATAAAAGTTTGATGTTAACAGACATAGTACATTTTATGAGACACATAATGCCTAGCGTGTGCCAGGCACATTCTAACTAGGCATAGTAACTCATTTAATTCTCACGACAACCTTATGAGTTAGGTACTATTGTTGTCCCCATTTTAAAGATAAGAAAACGGAGGCACAGACAGGTTAATTGACTTGCCTAAGCTACTAAGTGATAAAGCTAAGATTCAAACCCCTCTACCCTGCATCTCTGCTATACATAAATAACCTTTGCTCTGTATACTAACTCCTAAAAGGAAAAGTAAGCTCTTACACTATTGGACTTGCTGTCATACCAGTGTTTTAAATTATCTAACTAGGGCCGGTGATATAGCTCAGCAGCATAAGCACCTGCCGGGCAAGCGTGAGGTCCTGAGTTCGACTTCTGATACCCGCATATAAAAAATAAATATAAATAAATTATCTAACTAGTGCAGATGGATATGTCCTTTACCAGTAAAGTCAATTCCAGAGCAACTAAAATCACTTTCTTTACCCACACTGAAATTTATTCTCTGTAGTCATTTGCCAAGCATTTGCTTATTTCATCATGAAATAGGCAGAAACCTAGTGCTTATTACGTGCTTCGCACTGTTCTAAGTAACAGGGTTACAATATCCAATGCAAGATGGACCCAAGTTTCCCTTAACAAGCTGATATTCCTTCTTCTAGTACTTGCCCATTGATTAATAATTGCTCACATCTTCTAGTGGCCTATGCTTTGTCTTCTTGTGCCCAATGCCTTCCCTTTCTGGTTCCTGGATATAGGCATTATTTCAGTCACACACCCTCCACTAACATGTTTCAGTTATCTTTTCATTCCTCCAACACTATCATCCAAAGTCAGGTCTTTACCAGTGACCCACAGTGAGATTATTGTCATGGCCATTTGTTTTGTTCTCACACCTCATCTATCTCTACCCCCTGTTCAGATACAAAAAACTGACTCTCTAGTGAAGGACTATGAAGTTAAAACTCCTTCATATAGTATGAAATTCTGTTTATAATCTGACTCCCAACCTCCTAGACCAGTTTTGTCTTCCCAGGGTTCACCTCAGGTGCACTCTAATCCAATAAAACAGATCTCTTTGCTGTTACCTGCTCACTACTTGATAAAATTAACATATCTCTTGGAAGTGTCATTCTCATTGCCTGAAATGTCCCCACCCATGCTACACTAGAACGTCTTGGAAGGCTCAGCTCAGATGCCACCTACTTCAACAAGCCCACGTTGCCTGCACTGAGATTTCCAGTTATGCTCTCTCCACCCTGTGAATGCTGACAGTTCCTTGCTCTTTCCCATCTGGCACTCACCTGCAAGGGGACGTCTGTGCATCTTCCCCTCCCTGACTGCTGTCTCACTGGTAGCAGGGGCATTTTCCTTACCTGTATGTACACAGATACGTATAGCATAATCCTCTGAACATACAGAGTCTATTAAAATATCTGAATAAGTAAAACTATCACTAGAAATAAAAACAAAAAACTGTAGGCCATGGGTCTCATTTCAAACATAGGAGTATAATCTCCTCATATTGGTTGTTGCAAAAACACTACGTGGAGAATGGTTTAGAGGGAGCAATACTGAAGCAAAGGACGCTAGAATGACTTCATATTCACATGCTTGCTTTAAGATTAGGTTCTTCTGATGTTTGTGTTGCTCTTGTAAATGTTGGGGTTTTTAAATTTGGAATTTGAGGGTCAGGTAGCTAATAAAGAATATGGGGAAAACTTTTCTTGATTTCTAGGGTGAATCAGTAAATTCCAACCGAGAGAATTTTGCTGCCATGCAGCTCCTAAATTCCCCTCAGAAGCTTTGACAAGAGAAACAGTAAGAAGCCAGGGGTTGGGAGGGCTACTAAGAGACAGAGGAGCAATTCATCTCTCTCAGTGCTCGTAATTCAATCTTCTCATCAAATTAGGCCAGAGACCTGGGCCATATCCTCTTACGTCATAGAAATTCTTTCACTCTATTGAGCTTAAATGTTACTCTTTTAGCTTTTTCAAAGTTTGCTTTAAAAATCCGTAGCTGAAGCATGCATCTGCATTTTACAGAGAAACTGTCTATTCAAATTTCCTTTATGCCCTGTTTAATCTCCAACATTAGAATTTTCTTTAAAATTTTGCTACCATTTTTCTTTTTCTGAAAACTAAAACTATGTAATTTCTCTAGCTCTTCTTTTTTGGCAAAAAGAAATCCCAAGGAAAACTTTGATATGGAATTAGGGCAATTATGTTAATAAGGTGATTGCATTTGGTTCTTCCTCTTCTTTAGCCATGATCTTATTTTCTATTTTATAGGCCTTAGAAATATTCTTCACTGTAAACTTCCTTGCATAATTTTGAAGTTTTATTTTTAAGGGTAGGCTATTTGAATAAATATTGAAGTTGTATTCATACGTTTATTCCTTAATTGAACAAGTATTTTGTATATGTTTTACTTTATTTTATTTTCAGCTTTTTGAAACAGAGTCTCACTATCTATTCCAGGCTGGCCTTGAACTCACTATGTATCCCATGCTGGCTTCAAATTCGTGGTGAGCCTCTTGCCTCAGGCTTCAGAGCACTGGGATTGCAGACATGTGCCACTACAACCCTACTATTATCTGTTTTAGATTCTAGAGCTACAACAAGAACAAACACAAACAGACAAAAGATTCTACTCTCATGACTCTCATAATTTTAACAGTGGGAAAAAGATACTTAACAGTATAAAAGTAAAATGCATAAAACATTGAATAGCAATTGTTGTGGAAAAACAATAAGGGTAAGAAGAAAGGAAGGAAGGGTTACAATTTTAAATGGGAGATGACATCTGATGAAAGACCCTAAGGGAGTAAACCGTTCAGCTACCTGACCCAAGATACCCCAGGTGGGGATCAAGGCATCAAGTACAAAAACTTTAAGGACCTGGGTGTTCAAGAGGAGACGAGGGGTCTAGGGTGGACTGAGAAGGGAGGAGTTGTTGACTGGGTACAGGGCCATGGGAAGCTCTAGATTACATTTGATTCATTAAATGTGTCAGAGATGGTTCCATATCTCAGCTCATAGTAACTGGTGAATCTTAAATGATACTTATTTGCAAGTAATGTATTTGTCAGTAAGTATTAGCAAAAATTGGCACTTAGAAATATGTGGTTGTTGAGTTTTGCAGCATTCTTTTTCTTCATTCACTCAGCAAAACTATATTTAGCACCTATTGTGTGCCAACAGTGGTACTGTAAAACAAAATCATATAGACAGATGAAAAACATAACCCATAACTTCAAATAAATGTCTTTCAAATGGAATAGTTGTTAATTATTAACATAACTCTATCTTTTAGGTAAGGGAAACTCCATGAGATGGTTAGGGAGGGGAGTGATAATCACATCCACATTTCAGATAAAACAATGTGTAGAAGAGATTTGAATAAAGCATGACACGATGCAGGAAGATGAACTAGAAAGCTGTGAAAAAAATGACGAAAACCTGAACCAAGACAGTCACAGAGGGTGACGAAGTATGTAGAATGTGATAATCCATTTTAGAATATTGACAGGGCTTTATGACTAAATAGGTGTGGGTGGTGTGAGTAGGGGAGGAATCAAAAATAATTCGTCATTTTCTAACTTGAACAACTACATGGATTTTGGTTACAGTTACTGAGTTCAGTTTAGGACAACCTGAAATATACTGGTAAACTCTGCTTAGCTGGTATGTTATAGAAATCTAGAAGGGATGGTAAATGGAAAAGGTCGAGTACAAAACCTCAGTAAGGCCAACATTTAAACAGTGGGCAAAGAAAAAAACTGCTCTTAAAGAAGACGTAAATTAATAAGCAGAAAGAGAACTTTCAGGGAAGCCATAGAAGAGATTTTATGTCTTATGATGTCATGGACCATGTCTACTTACAGGGGCAAACTCAATACGATTATTGAGCTTCAACAACACTGTAGGATGCATTTTAAAGTAAGCCTTTAGAGCAAGTTATTGAATTTTTAAAAAATAGCTCAGATTAAGTGAAGTAATCTTCATAAATTTAAAATATATTGCACTTATTTGTTGTTGATTAGCAGTCTTTAAAATATCTTAAAATTAAAAAACCTTATTTCTCTCAGTCCTTCAAATATAGTCACTTAATATGCTCCTAATATTTAAGTTTACTGTAACAAGTAACTACATGTCAACATCATTTCCTAAAAAGAGAGGCAACAGTGTTACAAAAGAGATGAAAATATGTATCACAAAAAGATAGAAATATGTTGGCAGCAATTAGAACATTTCACACTCCTGTGTGAGTTCTGAATAGCACTACTTATTTATGAACATAAGAGTAATATACATTCTGACATCATGGATATTTAACGGGATTGTAAAACTAATGAAAGCCCATGGGCCAGGGATTGAGCTGAGTGGCACAGCACCTGCCTGGCAAGTACAAGGTCTTGAGTTCAATTCCTAGTACCAAAAAAAAGAGAAAGAAAACCCAATGCATCAAAGACTGTGTAAGTCTCCATAAATGGCAGCTTGTATGTTTTTGTTATCGAGACTTTCACCCAAGTACTTTACAATTGTACAACGTTACAAAATTTCCATATTACTTCCTAAGGTGACAAAAACTTTGAAAAGGTTAACTGTCTGAAATCATTAGCCAGGTCATTGGCAGAACCAATGGGAGATATTTTTTAAATGCTCCTTTTTAGGTTATCTGATATTCAAAATCTTTCAAAGCAAATGCATACAATTAAAATATCGGTATATATCTTTACATAGTATGCAGTGCTATAAAAATATATAAATTTAATAGAAAGGAACTAATTACATAGAAAAGTCCTGATCAACTACAGAATAAATCTGAAATAGTCTTTCAAGGAAGGAGATGCACAATAGATATTAATTTTCAAGTATAATCAAGAATTACAATCCAAAGAGTAGAAAACTCTGGGCAGAAAGGTTTTAAGAGGTTGCTGGATCAGCAGATTTATTCTCCTTTATTTTTAGAAAAATTTCTACCTGTCATTTTCTCTACAATAATACAGGAACAATGCCTCATACTCAGGTTATTATGAAGCCATAAGCTATACTATTACCATACTTAACAGTATAACCAAAATTATAACTTTGCAAATAGTAGAGGAAAATTACAGGTTATACCAAATATAGCAGATGTATGGAAGGATTTAGCAGCTGTTAGAAATCCAGAATATTATACCTTATGAAATTATATTTCCAGTTAACATAAATGCTAAAACAGGTTATTCAATCAAAGAAGGTTTTCTGTAGATAAACATTTCCTATGCAGCAGACAGAGATTTGTATTGCAAAATCCCACTCTTATAAGAAGTTTCTATACCAAGAATTTAAAATGCATTATCTGGTGTCACATAATTAATCTGGGTGTGCAATAACTAAAAGGAATATGTATCTATTCACCAAGGAGTGATGCATGATAATTATCAGGAGACTTTTTGATATGTAAATATGTTATGTTGTCTTTAAGTCTACCATACAACTAACAGTATGTCAGAAAAACATCTGTTAGAAATAACAATTAGTAAGGGGACCAGAAAAATTAAAAATCATTGTAGAACACTGGTAACAGTATAAACAGCTGAGTAAGTCAGGATGAAAATCCACCTCCAAAATGCAATTGAAAATCTAAATCAGCAAAGAGTGATCAGTCCACTGCTTAAGAAATCACCACTTCTTTTTTTTTTTTCCTGGGTACCAGGGGTCGACCTCAGGACCTCGCACGCCAGCAGGTGCCCATGCCACTCAGCGATATTACCAGCCCTTTTTTCGTATGTGGGTTCTGGGAGTCGAACTCAGGCTCTCGCGCTTGCCAGGCAGGCGCTTAAGCCGCTGAGCCATCTCACCGGCCCCCAAAATCACCACTTCTTTAGGAGATTATTATTGATGTTTCTAATATTAAAGTATGACATCCATTATAGGTTATTTTGAATTTCTGTGGCCTCAATATGTATGTCTATCTCCTAGAACCTTTAAGACAACCATCAGAAAACGTACTAGCTGCTTTGGGGTTTGCCAGTGCCTCAGGAATGTCATCCTGTCCTCCATGTGCTGGTCATGTAGAGGGTTAGTGCCACTCTATGCCCAGTCATCATTTTTCTAAGTAGTGTAATGAGTTCAGCAATCATTCTAACTGTGTTTGCTATAACAACAGCATTATCCCATCCTACCTTATGCCAAAACTGTGAATGTTAAATGAAGGGAAACAAGCTCTAACGGTGCCCTTTAATGTTCTGAGGATGCAAGTGTTCTCTGTGAACTTGACATTTTCTTGGTCTACATCTGGTCCGAAGGATTCCAGATGAGATGCTTTAATATGTGAACGTACTCAAGCATTTTCTTGCAGATAAAAAGCATAAAATTGTGAAATTTGAACACTATCATTAGTAACTTGGTAAATGTTGCCCTGGTTCCCCAGTTGATAATAGAAGTCGGTACACAAATGTCAAATATTTTCCATGCAAGGTGTCCCACTTGCTATCACACATTTCGTTTGGGAGTAGCATAAAAATGATGAGCCAGCACTTTGCTTCTCTCTTTTTCTCACTCCTTCTCCTTTAGTGTTCATGGATTCTCCTGAAAATATCAGATGGATTTTTTTCAGACAGATTAAAGAAATTATGCATCAATAATCTTAAACAATATACAATAGTGACATTATTAGATGAGATAGATGGTGATGCAAATTAAGACCTCTGAGAATATTTAGAAGATGCAGTGACAAGTCCTGGAATATCAGTGTAAAAGTAGAATCTATGCTCTGTCATATAATGTTGAATTATAAGTATACATCAGTTCAGCCTAACAACCATTCACTAAACAACTGTGACATACACCAAAGACAAAGAAATGAGAAAACCTAAACTGAAACTTCAAAGAGCATATAATCCTTCTGAAAAGAAAAACATATAAACCACAATATAATTATTTTACATTTTTTAGATTTAGAAATGTAACATAAGAGAAGTAGATTTTTTCAATAAATATAAAAAAGTACTTAAGTCACACTGACATTAAGATAAGTGCTGTTTGGGCTGAGAGACACTCAAAGGGGATGTTCAGAAATAAACAGAAAATAATTTACATGATTAAACAAGTCTGACTGAGAAAAAGAGAATTTATCCAAAAAGGATTCCTGGGCATGTTCTGCCAGAGCAAATAGATAGTACAGAATTGAGTCAAATTTGTTAGATGAGATTTGATGATGTGTGATGAGCTACGGCTTCATTGTGAACCCACAGTGCCTTTTTGGAGAGTTAACATGTCCCAAGCTGCCCAAGGAAACTTAATGTTACCAATGTCATTGTAAATAAGAGAAACTACTTATTGGATATCAAAAATTATATGAGCATCTAATAGTATTTATTGTATGAAAAGATATTAGAAAAGTGATCAAATTCTTATATTCTTAAAGCTTTCTGCAATTCCCTCTTTCTCTATTCATGAAACAGTTTCTAGACACTAGACACATTTGAGAAAACAGGGACAGGAAGTTAATGACTCATGAAAGCTATAGAAATTAAATGCCAGCTGTATTGCCACTTCTATATTCATTCTTTTTGGCTATCTAATACCTCTAAACTATTAACATTTGCATATATCCATTCATTCAATAATCCTTTCGTTCAACTCAAGAAAACTGAGTTCTCATTATGTTCTAGGCCTTGATGACTCACAGATGAATAAAACAATATTCTACCCTCCAGGAGCTTAGAATCCAGTAAGGAGATGAAGACAAAGAATCACAAAAAAGTGCCATAGCTGGTATACATTCAAGTACTATACTTTAGGAAATAAAGTTGTAATGATTAATTCTCCCCGGTAGCATCAGGATGAGGTCATAGGAAAGATAATGCTTTTTCTGGGGGACAAAATGTTTGTGAGAATGTAGCCAGACACTGGGTAAATGCAGTAGTTGGATAAGGATAAAGGTGATCTTAAATTACACATGCAGGAACAAGATGTGGTGAGAAACGAAGAAGAAAAAGAGACACTTTAGACTTTTTAGACAAACAGGAGAAAACTGAGGGGAGAACAAGAAAGAATTTTAGGACAGAAATTCTAAAATGTGCTTTAGATACACATTAAGAAGAACAAACGTTGGTGTGAGGAGGCTAAATATGAGAATCATTGCAATACTATAGGCGAGAACCAATGAGGGCCTGAACAAAACTGGGCAACCCTGTGAATTGCAAAGAAATGATATTTAAGAGGTAGGGTCAATAGAACTATCAGTTGGAAATGAGAGATGAAATAAAGTGTTTGACTCCAATGTTTCTGGTTTGAGTAAGAAATTGGATGGCTATATCATTAGAAAATAAAGAGAGCATCCCATGATTTGAGGTTTTCTATGTCTGTTAGGCATGTAGATTTTTAATCTGAATCTCAGAAAAGAGATGCAGAGGCATTAATGTATAAAACATGGTTAAAGCATAGGAATGGATAAAACAGTGTCAACATGAACATGTAAGGTAAGAATACTGAGGAATACTCATTATTATTACAAGCTGGGAGCAGAAAAGATGTCATGGAGGAGTAGGATAAACCAAGCAGGTTGGGGAAAGAAAGAATCAGGAAATCCTCAAAGTTAGAACTCCTCATCAAATTTAATTGCTGTTGAAGAAGGGAGAAAAATGAAGTTTTCGGACTGAGAAATTAAGTCTGTTGTGCTTGTTGCCAGTGGCTACAGAGTAAATGGGAATTATGACCTTTAGTGCCAAAGAAAATGTAAGGAATAGTAGGTAAAAAATCATTTAACTGTTTCCTAGGATAAATGTTAATATGTTCCAAGACTTTAAGAAAGAAAGGAACCAAATAAAGTGAAAAGTGACCATCTAGGTCCCCCTCTCAGAGAAGTCAGGAGCTGGTGGAAAAGTAGAGAAATACAAGTGGAAGAGTCAGTACTAAACAGGAAGAGGGGAATCAAGAAATACACAAACAAATTACCTGTAGGTGTGAGGGCTAGCAGTTGAGAGATTTCACACCTCAAGGCCCAATTTTTTCTGTGCAACAAGATTCAAACCCACTGCCAACTTTTTCCACTGTGTTACATATATTTGAAGTGTGCCAAGAAAACCAGATATGGTAATAATCCACAGATGGTGACTGATATGAAAATAACCCAGAGGTTCTACATCGTCCTTACAGTCTCTGATCCTAAAAATGTATTCCCCATGCTCAGTAGCAAAACAATTAGAGAACCATAGTAACAATGGCAATCAGCTGAAGTAACCAAAACATACCATTGTAATGTTTCCTGTGTCTCACTAATGGAAAAATTCTAAGGAAAAATTTTCCTGAAGGAGTATGTTTCCTCCTAAGCTAAATGTTATTTAGCTCTTTTTTCCCTATCTCTTCTAACATAGAACTTACTTGAAGGGCTTCTTTGCCTAACTTGATGTTGTAACATTCTGGGTCTCACATCTCTTACCAGGCTCACTGATGTGCTGTTTTTATTCAGTCTGCCGGGTCATTAACACTTATTTTTAAGAACACTTAATACTGATCTTTGCAGTGATGCCTACCCCTCACTCTCTTCATGCTCCAGAAAAGAATCATTTATCTTTGTAAGTCTTTTCATTAATCATTTGTGTTTGGGCTTTGTTCTTTCTGACAGTTTCCCGTCAATATGACTGGGCTTCATGTATGTCGACTCAATAGTACAGGTGATTTGTGATACAGTAGAGACTATTCTCTCTGTTTACTATTGAAAACTCAGCATTCTGTTTTGTAGGCAATTAGACAATTGGGGAATGTTCATGAAAAAATAATCTTAAAAAGTTTTTTAAAACTGAGAAATATCTAGAATCTAACTCTAGATTCTAATCTGAATTTTTCAAAGGAGCTCAAATATAAGAAATAAAATTCTAGTTTTGAATCCCTTTAAACTGTGACACTTAATTAACTGGTGATTTTACAAGGGGAAATAATTCTTTGTCTTAGAAGTTTATCTACTCTACTTCCAGGCACGAAAGAGGATGCAACATACTTTGTAGGCAAAGTTCATTTAAAAGGGAGACCAGACATCCATTCAATTTTAATCTAACACACACTGTTTTGTTACTTTATTTTACAATTTAATAGAAGGGAGGTTATTTCGAAAACATTTAATTAATGTTTACTTTATACATTGTTTTAAAATTATCTAGTACTGCGATATGGGAGTACAAAGTAACATGAACTTGTCAAAAAATTAATAAAACCTGCTTTTAAGAAGACAGAGTCAAAATAGATGGTCTAAAGGTAAAATGCAGTGTTAGAAATATCATATTTGATGCTCTCTGGAAAGTTTCCCAGATTCCCCATTGAGCTAATCTCTGTGAATGCCCATTATGAGAAGTGACAGCTGCTTCTCTGGTCTGGAGTCAGGCTCTGTGTTATCCTTGGTTGACATAATTCATACCACATTAAGTTTGTGAAATGAATATGAAAGCTATGATAACTTCTGGTTTTAATGCCTTGCAGTGATTTTTTTAAAAAACTTACAGGGATATTATAAGGATAAAGTAACATAATAGATATTTTGTCAGTAAAAAGCATGATTCAGCACAATACAGTGGAAAGATCATGGTCCTTGGAGCCAAAAACAGAATAGCATCTAAAATTCAGCAACCTCAACTCTACCACTTTCTCGCTTTATGACCTTTTATAACTTTCTTATCTTCTCAAATCCTCTATTTCCTTGTTGGAAAAACAAGGATAATTGGATTGAACTCACTAATAAACTATGAAAAATATGATTTGTTAACTAAAGCACATTGTCCAATATTTGATCACATCTAATAGATATTTGATAAATACTAATTCCTTCCCTATATTTCCAATGCTATAGCTCTTACCAAATTTGTAAATTTCAAATATCAAAGAATTGTATGATATGTTGAAGACTACTGGATATATGATTCTAACTAGTTAACTCCGAAAAGTCATAAATATTGAAACACACAAAAATAGTCTATTCCCTTCCTACACTGGTAGCCTTAGTTCTTAGAAACATTTACCTTGTGACAGTAGGCCATAAACATAGCTAAGAAGCCCTCATTGATCCCAAAGAACACTGGTGCTTGAACCCAAACCTAAGCCATATCCCCAGCCTTTTTTTTTTTTTTTTGAGACAATATCTTACTAAATTGCCTAGGTGAGTCTCAAATTTGCAACCCTTCTGCCTCAGGCTTGCAAAATGCTGTGATTACAGGTGTACACTACTGCACATGGCTTCATAATCTATTTTTAAAGAACCACAGGAGATTAGAATTGGCAGGAATGCTAGAAATCATCAAATATTTTCCTGTCTATAGAGGAGAAACTGAGCACTAGAAAGTTTCAATGAGTTGCTTTATATTGATAGTGACAGCTTCATTAATGTCTTCCTGACTTTCAATCCAGCGATTTTTTTTTCTTTTACCTGTTCCCCTCAAATCTTATGTTGTATAAAGATTTGGGAAACATGCAGAGGAACTTTGTGAGTAGGTCAAGCGTTTCACTTTCATCTATAACCACATACCATAATGTTATCTGCTTTGAATTTCTATAATAGGAGTGTGCCCTTATATAAAATAAAGTAGAAAAAGAAATAGAATAAATCTTAGATTGTTTTATGCAGCACAATAATGATCCTTAAATATCCAGATAACTAATCTCAAGCATTTTGGCCTCTGTTATGCACATAGCTACCTCCATTGTCCATTTCATATTAAAATGTAGATCTATAAAAATAGCTAAGGTAGCGGCATGCCATGCCTATAATCCCACCACTTTGGGAGGTTGAGGCAGAAAGATTGTAAGTTTGAGTCCCACCTTGGCAATGTAGTGATACTCTGTCTCAAAAAAATTTTTTAATCATGATGAGTGACAGGGTTGGGAATGTAGCTCAATATGAAGACCCTTATCTGGTTTCAATTCATGTTACATAAAAAAAAAGCACGAATGGGGCTTCAGTGGAGAGACCCTGGCTTATCTTCTTAGCCCATTGTGTGCTCTTCCCCCCTTACTTTACCATGTGCTTCATCCAAGTCTCATTTTAGGGCCTTGTTGCCCTTGTTGCCATATATCTAATATGACAGATTTCAAATTTCAGGACTCAAAAGTAGATGTAAGAAAATACCTTTCCATAACTGTTACCTTTATTCATGTAACTGAACCAGGGATTCTCAGCATATAGGACTTCTAATCTACCCTAATTCCAGTTAGCTTCAAGCTGATAGACATACCACCTCCTAAAGCCATAGTGGAATTCCTAGAGAGAAAAGAACATGTCTGTCTTTGATCCCACTGGCCAATATCAGTGTCCAGTACTGACCTTTTATAATCTGTAGTCTCCACCACCCTAAGAAGACTTCCAAAAAAGTAAATAGTTTGCCAGAAAGTATTGGGAGCATTGTACTAAGTTACTGTACTTTGAGGTGGGAAGATAAAAATGAACTTTCTGACTGAGCATTTGGTCTCCTGTATCCATCATTCTAAACTCTTATTATTAATAAAAGAGAAGCAGGGACTACCATCCAACCACAATACCTGTATACATGGCCAAGTGTATCAGTGTTTGAAACCAAGAGATATCCAAAAGGATGGACTTAGGGAGAAGCCAGAATCAAGAATCAAGTAAGACACAAGATACCCAATGGAAGTATAAGCTAAAGGGCCTTGGAAGAGACTCAAAAACTAGATTGACAATGGAAATGAGATATTGGAAATGGAATCCAAACACACTATAGAGAAAGACATGGGTCTGGAACAGGAAGAAGTCAAAACTGGAATTGTGCTCACACGTTAGAATAGGAAAGGGGTAGTGTTTACAGTGCAATTCAGAGTCACAGAGTTCATAACTCAATCCTACTACATATTAGTAAGTAGTTTAATCTTATTAGTAGTTTAATCTTAGGGTTATTATTAATAGTAAATATATTTAAAATATTCAGTATAATGTTTGGCCTTGATTAACTTCTCAATAAATATTAGTTAATATCAATGACATAAGCCTTTTAATAAGCCTCCTTAGGTCAGTTATATAGGGAGTAAGGGCCCAAAGACAATTTAGGCTCCATCTTCCTTTTATAATAACAATTTGAAGGAGAAGAGATAAAATGCAGGAGTCTGTAAGGAAGAAAAGGTACACATTGGGACAGGGGGCACAAAGGGAATAGTCTCTTATTTGCAAATATTGTCTCACTGGACCAGGTACTCAGGGTCTAGAAACCCCGTCAGGATCCTATTCCTTGCTTCTACTTCTATAAAGATGGGCTTTAGACAGGGTACAATGGAGACAAAATTATTAGACAGTATACCTATCTTCTTGTATCCCAAAGTATAGAAGAATGTTTCCATTCCCTCTTTCTGAAAATATTTTAAAATATTTCTACCATCTTTTTAGAGTGGTGGAGGCTGGAGAAGTGTGAAATGCTAATAATTAATTCTTATAAAGAAAGACACTGACCTATGAGATGAAAGAAAGACATGCTCCTCTCCTGAAAATGTCTATTAGCTTGAAGTTAACTGACGTTTACTCTAACAATTAGAGATAAAAAATGAAGAGAAATAAATGAAAGGACAGTGTATGTGTATAAAAAGAACACAGAGGGAAAGAGTTGACATGATAATGTTTAAATATTTTTATATGTTTGAAAGAAAGCAGAAGTGTTACTACAATATATCTAAGCATGATTGGTGCAAGGGGGAAAGAAGCAGAAAGATGTGTACTTATAATTAGTCCAATTGTCTATAAAATCTAGATGTTGTAACTGTGCCTTTTTCATTTCAGTCTCTAAGAAAATAAAGTGTGTAAAAGATTCAGTAAGTTGCTTGGAGGAGTTCCGAAATGCTCATGAAATAAATGCCCATAAGCTTTCAAATGCTAAAGTAATCAGACTAAAAACTTATAGTATTTGATTAATTAATATTCAATTAATATTTCCTTATCAAGCATTCACAGTTGACCTTCTCCTTATTGTTTCTCCTCATGGTAACATATTCCTCAAAATAAAAGCTTAGACCAGTCTTACAATTCTTAGTTAAGTGTACTCCTTTAAATTAAATAAAAAAGTACTAACATTTCTGAATATGGAAAAAGGATCCTGGATTATTAGGTGAGTTGTCTGAAGTGGGAAAGCAATATTCAACAGGGAAAATACTAGACTGTCATGAAAAGTAACTATTGTGTTCTTTTTAGGAATCTAAATTTCAGCAATTTGCTATTTTAAGTGACTGCTTCTCTAATTAGGCTAACATAATCTAGACCAAAATATAAAATAAAGTAACTTGTGTGTGTGTGTGTGTGTGTGTGTGTGTGTGTGTGTGTGTGTGTGTGTGTGTGTGTGTGTGAAGTAGCAGGGATTGTACCCAGGGCCTCCACACTGAGCTACATCCTCAGCCATTTTGTGGGGGCATGGTCTTGCTAAATTGCTAAATTCCTGTAGCTGGGCTCACACATGCACTCTCCCTGCCTCAGTCTCACAGAGTGCTGGGATTACAAGCTTACACCACCATGCTCAACATAGCACAGTAACTGAAGTTTAAAAAAGAAACATCTTTCCTTCACTGTCTTCTTTTCTCCACTTGTATCCATCCTTTGCCATTTCCAATGGGGGGAGCAACAAAAATAATAGATTTACCAGGAAGACACTACTCATGGAAAATCACTTATATAAATATTATATATATATATATATATATATATATATATATATATGGAAGCAAATGTTGCATCTAAAAGCCAGTCTATATGATTTTGCATGTCTATAGTAATTAGTAATGTTCTTGAGGAAACAAAACCAATATATAAACTTCCTGAAGATGATCAACACCAGAAGTCTTCATTCTACTTGTACTTAACACCAATATAAAGAATTATGATTTTTATTCACTGGAAGGTACAAAAACAATAATAAATTCATATTAGGAATCCATAACATTTCACAGATCCCTAATACACCACAAATTATTAATCAAGAGAAAAAATATCTTGAAGACCAATCATATACATGACCACAATCCTCAAGGAAAAAAATCAGTCATTACTTTGAAGAATTATGGCATGTTTTACTGTGAGAGCCACAAAATACATGGAGCTCTCACAATGAATTTCCAGGATGAAAGATCAAAAAAAAGTATGACAAAATGAGCAGGGTGGAATAGACAGCAGAAAAATGTCAAAATGACAATAATTGAAATATTAATTCCCCCAAATAGTAACATCTCATAACAGGGCGTCTTATAACAGATAACAAGGTGTCTTACTATTGTTTCTAGCTCATCTTTTTATGTTCTAAAGTAGTTTTTGTTTTGCAAAACTCTATTATCTTGTTGAAATTTTACTCATAGAACTAGCATTTTTATTCTATAATTCTTTTTCCTTTTAATAGAGTTAAATATTGTGCATCAAAAATTATGACCATAACTGAATTTTTGTACCCTTTTCATCTTAAAAATAACCCTTCAGAAAAATGATATAACTTGTGGTCTATTGAACAAAATCATGACTATCTCATGTAAGATAATATTAGTCTACCAAATAAGGAAACATCATTTAAAGAAAAAAGAGTATAAGAAAAGATGATAGAGGTAAACACAGAAAACAGGAATAATTTATTTCCATGTTGATCATGTAAATTGTACTTGATATGACAATAGGTCTACTAAAGCTCAACCATTTCAGTGAATGATAAGGGTTTAGCAAAACTCCAGTGGGAAGAAAAATGTATTAAATCTAAAATCTCTTCTGATAAAGTTATTTATGAGCTACATACAAAACATAAATTGAATCTATAAGCTATACACAACTACCAATATAAATAGTCTATAATCAAATACATGGGGCCGGTGAGATGGTTCAGCAGCGTAAGCGCCTGCCTGGCAAGCGTGAGGGCCGGAGTTCGACTCCCGGAACCCACATACGAAAAAAGGGCCAGTGATATCACTCAGCAGCACGGGCGCCTGCTGGTGCACGAGGTCCTGAGGTCGACCCCTGCTACCCACACACACACACAAAAAAAAATACATTCCTGATTAAGGCATGTGTCTGTTTCCTCCTATAAAACTTACTCAACCAGCTTATTAATAATTAATTCCACCAAAGTTTAGATGACATTTCAATGGATTATTTCACTAGCTTGCTTTGCATTTAACTTGAACAAAAAATAAACAATGAAACCCAAACAATTGTCAAACCAAGAGACATAATGTTTCAATGGTAGAATTTCAAGGAGGAAACACTTGAAAGCTCAAATTGCCCAAACAGAAAATTGCCTATTCAGCATCAATCTATAAGGAAAGTATAAACTGCACAGTTTCTGTAGAGTAGTACTTATTAGTACAAATGTCATAGATAGGACACAATGACAAAGTATTTGACTACCATGTGCAAGTCTCTCAGTTTGGCCCCAGAAACAGCACCCCCCAAATTAATGAACATAGTTAAGTATCAAATGTAGTTTTGTGCATGCATTATGTATATTCGTAAATATTTATATATACACACAGATTTTTATACTAGTGCATGTTATTCAAAACATTATTCTTAGCATACACTAGATTTCTTATTTAGAAATCTCCAAATGTGTTCAGAATTAAGAGATGTATCACTCATAAATCACTCTTAAATTTATTATTTAATGCAATTTAAATTTTTCAATTAGTAGACTCTGCTCTCATCAACATATTGACTGTGAATAGACATACAGGAATTTCAGATATATATATATATATATATATATATATATATATATTTTTTTTTTTTTTTTTTTAAACCAGGGAATCGAACTCAGGACCTCATGCTTGCCAGGCAGGCGCTGTGCTGCTGAGCTAAATCCCTGGCCCCTAGATATTTTAGAGATATAAAGTCAATGTACACTTTTTCTGTCTGGTTTCCATTGTCTGCATTCCTTGTACTGAGCTATGATGTTCAGTTGCACATACTGCATGCAGAATGCGTGCAGAACATGCCTTTAAGAATCTGCAATGCAGATAAGAAGGAAACATTTTCCTTAATTTGCATATCACACAAACACAGTAACTGATTTGTCAAATTTCAAACAATTTACATATTCTAGGCCTCCTCCCTTTCTTGAACATTTGGTTTACTTTTACTTATTTTCCAAATGAATTTTATAGAAAGTAAAATATATCTTTAGCTAAGCTGCTGCAATTTCAAAATATGAGTACTAGATTTCTCCAAATGACTTAAGAATATTGGAAAAAAAAAAAAAGTACACCTTCAGCTTAGACTGCAAAACAGTCAGGGAGCTTAAATAGCAATCTCTGTTTCAGAAAATTAAATTTAGTCTGCCAGTTACTGCAGCAAAACATAAGACAACCTTCCTTGAGCAGCTCAGGTGGGGAGATACTGTTTTGCCACTCCTCCAAGCTCTTTTGTACACGAAGGTTGATGTGATTCCCCAGACTTGTGTCCTGTATAGAATTTAAACTACTTTTGTAACAGCAAAATCTGAATTTATTGACTTCCTCTCAGGCTGAAAGCATAAGTGACCACTTGCATCAAATTACCCATTTGGAATTTTAAAACCGGGGTAGGCCATGATTGATGTTGATTTTTATTCAATAGTCTCTGATATTCTGATATTTTAGTATCTTAAAATGTATATGCAAAGCTTTGTTTGGCTTAGTTACATGCCCACAACTATTCTTTTTTCTGCCAAGGTGACAGCACAAATCACATTATTTGCAGAGGTAGGGGAGTCTTTCCCACAAATCAGCCCCCACAACCAACACAAAACATTTATTTATTGAACTCTTGGAACAGTTACAAAGAAATATAAGACAGTTTCTGTTTTAAGAACCTTATAATCCCCGGATCCCACATACGAAAAAGGGGCCGGTGATATCGCTCAGAGGCACGGGCGCCTGCTGGTGCGCGAGGTCCTGAGGTCGACCCCCCGGTACCCACAAAAAAAAAAAAAAAAAAAAAAAAAAAAAAACAACAAAAAAAGAACCTTATAATCCATGGAGATAAAATATTTACAGATACAAATTAAACCATTAAAAAAGACAATGGCATAAGCAGTGCCACAAAAGAAAGCCACACTAGAGAAACTGCCCTCATAGGAATGAGATCTCATTTTCTGGGTGACTTACTCTTCTAGTTTTCAGTCATTCTCTGTAAAATGCAGAAGTTGAACTATATTACCTCTAATTTTTTTTTCGCAATCTAACAATCTTAAAAGAAATATGTGGTCAACTTACTTACCTTTAAATGCCTTTACCAATTTAATGTCTTATCTGAGACAATCTAAGAGAGAGTCAGTGACCACCAAAAGATACTTCAATTTATCTATTTTCTCTTAAACATTTTAACAATTTATTAACCAAGGAATACCATCCAATTTTCGTACACTTCTATATAAAGAGGAGTGAAGCTGTATCTGTTGTGGTTTATTTTTTAGCACAATTTTATTTGGAGGTGACATTGAGAATCTATTTTCTATATAAAGCTACTGAGGAGGCTGAAGAAGGAAGATCATAGGTTTACAGCCAGCCTGGACAATTTAGAGAGCCCTTTTTTCAAAATTTAAAAATTTTAAAAACAAGGGCTTTGGGGCCGGTGAGATGGCTCAGCAGTGTAAGTGCCTTCCTGGCAAGCGCGAGGGCCTGAGTTCGACTCCCGGAACCCACGTAAGAAAAAAGGGCCGGTGATATCGCTCAGCGGCACGGGCACCTGCTGGCGCACAAGGTCCTGAGGTCGACCCCCAGTACCCACAAAAAAAAATAAAACAAGGGCTTTGATGTAGCTCAGTGGTACAGCACGTCTTGGTTTGATCCCCGATATGAAAAGAAAAAAGAAAAAGAAAAAATAAGAAAAAAGCAAGCTCATGTAGTTACAAGCACTGGGGTTTCTCTCCTTGGTATGTCGTTTACCAACTATGCATCTAACATTGTCTGAGTTTGCAAAGTGATACACAAGCCACAGTCATTTTTGTTTAATTCTTTTTTTTATAAAACAACTTCATTAAACCAAAAATCTCTATACCATACAGTTTATAAACCTAAAATGTAGGATTCAATAGACCCCAGCACACTGACAGAGTTGTACAATCACAATCAAACAGGTTATTTTTGTCATCTCAAATCAAAACACTCTGCCCAGCAGCTGTCATCTCTCAGCCCCTCCTCACTGAATCTAGGTAATCACTAATCTAGGTAATCACTCTATCTTCAAAGATTTTCCTATTCTGAGAATTTACTTTTTTCCTTTCAAAACAGACCATGCTCACAACAATAAAGACCTGAACTTATCCAAAGAAATGTAAATCCCACAACATGAGCTCTCCATTTTCGTTCAATTCTTCAGAAGATTTTCACTGTTTCTTCCTACTTTTTGCCAATTATTAAGGTGAACTAACATGGAACCTTTCACACTTCCTCTCCATTACTGTTTAAAAGCCCTAAGCAGCCAACAACTTTTTCTCTGTTCCTTGGACTCCATTAGGAATGTCATAGGACCTCACAAGTGGAAGTCATTCTAATTCAAATTGTACTTCTCCAAGTCTTACAGCCCAAACACCATAGCAGAGGGCACATGAGAACCAGCAAAGACAGCAATACCATAAATCCTTTTATTTCTTTCACTAATAGATCCCCATCCTCCAGTCTGTGGCATTGTTCCAAATTGTTCCAATATGGGTTCAAATTTGCTAAGGATCTCTGCATTAAGAGGTTGGGAAGAAAGAAGGAAGGTCATGGAGATGATGGTAAAAGTCATATGATACAACTAGTAAATGGCAGTATGAACTAGAATTCACATTTCATGGCTACCTACCACACACACACACATCCCACACATATTTTTCTGTCATCTATAATTAGAACTACTCTTCCATTAAACTTTGAATACTTCACAAAATTATCTTTTCCTAAACTGCTACTTTAAAAATGCACGTTTTCCTAGACATTAGCATATTTGACTTCTAAACAACATACATTGTTATATACTATGCATCAAACCCCCAAATGACTATTGTAACAAGATTCAAACTTTAAGCGATATGCTTCTCAAGTTTTCATGTGATGGTACAGTTTGCCAGTGAACAAGTTTTCCTGCTATAAAATATACAGTTTGCAGATCCATTTTCATATTTCACTTTAGCTATTTTTAAAAACATTTTCTTAGTGCTAAGTAAAAGTTTCATAAATTGTACATATAATACAAATGGAAGGAATAATAGCACTCCTTTGGAGCACCTAAAGTGAAAGCCCATTCACTTCAACAGGATACTCATTGTGCTTTCACTGTATATGTATAAATTGACTATGTGTTTCTGTTGTAAAGAAAAATAATAAGAAGAAACAGGTACAGAAATTAAATCCAGGACAAATACAAAATGCAAGAGCTATGCTATCCTCTATAAAACATGAGGAATTTTATAATAATGCTTCATAACAATAATATACTTACTTTATCATAGCATTCTCTTTCCTAAGAACAATCTATCTCTTAGAATATTAAAGTTGGTTCAACATTCACACAAGTAGTAGTACAAGTAGTAAAGAAGAAGGCTGAATAAATACTATGCTACAGTGTTTTTCAAATATACCAACGATCATAATCCTACACAACTACAAATTCATAGGATATTATGTGAAAAAGTCTGATTTAATTGATCTAAGATGGAATATAACTGTCTATAAGAAGTCTTAGTATGTTACAAGCTTGAAGAACATTATTATAATGCACTTAAAGCCAAATACTAAGAATTTAGATTAGATTTACCAGACCGACTACTAATCAGTATCTATATACATATCATTTGAAGGAGCTTGAAATAGAGCTATTACTAAGAATATTTCCTCCATTATGTGTCATATGAGCAGTAGAAATTATTTTATTTCAATCTAAACACTTTTTTAATTCTTTGAGGATTCCCTTCTAAATCGTAAATTCCCTGAAAATGCTATTAGTGGATATCTTTTAAGGATTAAATAATAGCCTTCTATGAGGAAAAAAAGAGGAGTGGGAAGGTAAAAAGAAACTGCTGAAAGAATGGAAGACAGAATTGACTCATTTTCCCATTAAGATTAATATTTTAAAGCCAAAACAAAGCAAAATATCAAGTCCGCAGATTTAAATGAATGTGAATTTTTATATTTGTACTAAAAAGGACAAAAAAATGATGATAGTTTTCCAAATGGTCAATGAGAATTTAGCTAAACTTCTTCAATGACATTATGCCATCAACAGATTTTAAAACAATAACTCCTTCCCACATGGTAGTCAACAATTTCCTTAATATTGTCTTTCATTTTAGATTCTAGATGCTTAATATTTTTAGCTTCAAAAGTAAGCAGATTATTGCTCATGACCCCTTTGCAAAGTTATATTCACACAAGAAGGTATTGATAATTCAGTTATTCAATACCAACCAGCCAGCAATTTCTAGTTATAATAAAAGTTCATAATGAATAGGAAATACCCCAATATACATATATGTCACCAAAATTGAGATATAAAAATTTATTTCAGACAGGAAGGAAGAATATATAGGATAAAATATTACAATATATAAAAACAGATATGTATTCTTAGGTTCCTTTAACAGTAAACCTTGTTATTATGCAAAGCTAAGTAATTTATGAGGATAGCAAGACCACACCACACATCTACCAAGTCAATCTGAGCTGCTTCCTCAATATCAGGACTCCTGCATCATTATATCATGAATTCTCCCTAAAATATACTAACATAAGTTCAACAATTATGATTTTTACAGTGAGTGATCAGTTACTAATGCATGATAAGTTCCCTAATAGACAAGAGCAATGCTTACATGATTAATTCCTTACTATTCTTCCCTCCAAGCTTGATAGTGTGTTACCAAATGGTGGGAGATAGAGGAACAACATCGCAAATAGGAAAGGCATTAAGAATGACAGGGGGCTAATGCAGGAGGGCTGCAAGTTTGAGGCCAACTAAGTGAGACCCTTTTGATCAAAATAAAAGATCAAAAGGGCTGGGAATGTAACTCAGTGGTAGAACACTCCTGGATTCAATCCCAAACACACACACACACACTCAATGTCTAGCATCAGTCTCCTTACATTCCTTTCAGTTGAACTACTTTTTAATTCTCCAAATGGCTTTGGGGAGAGACCTTATCTCTTTTGAATAGTTGTGAGATAAAGCCTCACATTTTTTTTTAAAGAGAAGAAAAAACAAAACAAAACAAATGAAAAAGGAACAAAATTTCAAAACAACATAATAGGAGGGTAACAATGGTTAATACATTATGCATTGTTATTGTTAAGTTAGTTATTCAGGGTACCAGATATTAGCATTCAATTGTCCAAACATTACTGGCACAAACCTTACTCTTCAATGAACTAAGTAAAATTAGTAGTGTATCTATCTTAACCACCTTATATATAAATACAATTTTTTTCTTTTCCCTTCTTTCTTTTCCCTAGTCCCCCATCCTAGTCTCTCTTTCCTTTTGACAAGTTTCTTTTTGATTCACCATGTCTATTGTACATTTTGGATCTTATTTACTCTTTCAGTTTCTCATACTAGAGAGACAATACGATGCTTACACATGTGCATCTGGTTTATTTCACTTATGAGTATTTTCTCGAGTTGCATCCATTTACTTATAAAAGTCTCCAGTTTATCCTTCTTTATGGCTGAATAGTACTCCATTGTATAAAAATACCGCATCGTTTTTATCCATTCCTCAGTTGATGGGCATTTGGGTTGTTTCCAAGATCTGGCTATTACAAATTGTGCTGCTATAAACATGGGTGCACATATATTGCTGTGGTACGGTGTTTTTAATTCTTCTGGGAAGATACCCAGAAGGGGAATAGCTGGGTCAAATGGGACCTCCAACCCTAGTTTTTTGAGGAATCTCCACACTGATTTCCACAGTGGCTGTACCAGTCAACACTCCCACCAACAGTGGAGAAGGGTTCCTTTTTCCCCAAAGCCCCTCCAGCATTTGTTATTAGTTGATTTCTTGATAACAGCCATTCTTTCTGGGGTGAGATGGTATCTCAGTGTTGTTTTAATTTGCATCTCTCGAAAGGCCTCACATTTTTTAAGAGATCCTGTAAGTACATTATAGGGACTATAGGAAATGTGCCAAATGACCTTCATTATAACTTTAAATCTAGCATTTGTGCAAACTTCCTTAGTTTCTAAGATAATTCCTCTCCAAAACTCTTAAAAAATAAAACATAGCTAACTGCTATAATGAGATTTATTAACCAAGACATCATAGTTTTCATTTTATCAACAGGAATAGTGAAGATAAGGGAAGATATATTTTGGAGTCAGCAAGTCCAGGGTCCGTCTCCTACCTTCACCACTTCCTACCTGTGTATCTTTAAGATAATTGCACAGGTTCTTTGAGTCTCAAATTTCCACACAAAATGCAGCACCAACATAGAACATAAGTTTATTTTTTCTTCCATGGGTGTTCATTATTAGTACACGTATCAGAGCTGCCCACCATTTCCCATAGTTTTCATGCTGTTGGAATAAAAGTTTAACAAAGCATAAAGTTCATTGTGAGAGTAAAAGGAGAGCAGTTGAACTATAGATACAGGAAACAAGGATGGACCAAAGCACAGCAGAACATTCCACAGTTTCCACTCCCAAAAGAAAATTAAGAAAACTAAGTGGTTTGTATTGTTATGACAAAAAGGACTAAGCTAATGAAAAAGGAAGACTGAAGAGCTGGAAAGAATATAATGCTGTGAGCAGGATAGGATGTTACAGAAAATTTTAAAGCAATAAAAATTTAACATGACACAAAATATAACCAATCCAATATTTTGAAAGCAAACAATGCTTCAGAAAAGATGGGTGAGGTATCACTCACCATGGGCTTTGTTCTTTGTAAAAGTTTGCTGACATTTTATCACATTTTTGAGGAAGTAAAGTCTGGAAATTTCAGATCTCAGAGCTAAAGGTGAACAGAGCAAGAAAGATAGAGCTCAAAGATTTTTAAAAAACTTTTAAGATATCAGAGGTATTTTAAATATACCAACTTCCACATTCCTAATGATAATCTGCCATTGGTTTTGACAGGAGATTCTGTTCAAGGAAAAATATTTCCAAGTTTTCTCATGAATATACTACTGTACTCTAACCTTACCTCTTACGTTCTATTGCCACTGTACACGTGTATTATATTTTTGAGGGGTGGATGTAAAAATGCTTGTAAAATATTGGAAAGAACAATGACCTATTTTTATGTCCTCTCAGAAAATAAAAGGTTAGCCTACCTGTAGCCTAAGATATATATTGTCTGTCATACATGGAATTTCTGTCACATAAGAGTTTATTAACTGAGTCTTAGTAGTGGTCATAAAATTGTTATCCCATAACTTCCAATTCAAGAACTGGAGTCCCTTCAGATTCACTGGGAACCTGGTTAAGGAGAATATGTTTGAGGATTTTTTTTTTTATTTGAGTGGGGGCCTAACCTTCTATAGTTTGCAATTACTTTTGTGCATAGTTAGTCATTGCTATAATCCATTTTAGGGATGAATTACAAGAACACTCCTAGGGCCTGGTGAGATGGCTCAGTGGCATAAGCGCCTGCCTGGCAAGCACGAGGTCCTGAGTTCGACTCACAGTACTCACATACGAAAAAAGGGCCAGTGATATCGCTCAGCGGCACGGGCAACTGCTGGCGCACGAGGTCCTGAGTTCGACCCCCGGTACCCACAAAAAAAAAAAAAAAAAGAATGCTCCTAGTCTCCACTTTTGTAGCTAATTTTCTCTTCACAATTTTGTATTCTTTTTCTGAATGAGAGGATCCCCCAAACTGTATAAGCTTCAGGCCTTACACTACCAGCTCAAAATCTGTATCTGCAAATGCTCAAGCATCTTTGCAACTACAGGTTTCAAGAGCTTCAACAGATACACAGAAACTTTCTAGAATATCCACAATATTAAGTGATGACAGATAAACACAAAATCAAAAATCTTTTACCTACAAAATAGCAGCAATAATATATAAAAATAACTTCTAATTCATATGATTTTCAAGAATTCTATCTCACCAAACTAGTATAAGTAATAAACAATATATAATTTTCTTTGGTGGAATGTCCTTCACCTTACAGTTTGTGTGTGAGTGTGTGTGTGTGTGTGTATTTAAGACCTACTTTCTTAGCATCTTTCAAGTATACACTACATTATCATTAACAATAGTCAATATGTTGTACGTCTCCAGAATTTATTCATCTTATAAATGCAGATTTCTACCCTTTCACCAACTTCTGTTTTCCTCACAGACAACTCTACCCCCAGTAAGCACGATTTTATTCTGTTTCTGTGTATTTGCCTTTTTAGATTTAGAGTCTGAGCAGTATTTTCCTTTCTGTGTCTGGCTTATTTTACTTAGCATAATTTTCTCCACATTCATCCAATTTATCACAAATGGCAGGATCTCCTTTTTCAAGGTTTCGAAGAGAATATTAACCAAACAACAACACAAGGTTGATTTACATTAAGATGTGCCCTCAGTAAAGCTGTAAAGTTGCTGAAATAGGTCTTCATTCCTGTCCTGATCACCATTCTACCACCAGCACCACATGAGCTTCTCACCTCTCTTTCCCACTCCAAGTGTTTCCTTCTGGATATTAATCTTTTCACATTGTCTCAGTCTTTTGCCATCTTGTGAGGAAAGTAACCACCGAACATTTAAGCCAGAGTGTGAGAGTTCATACCCTACCCCACAAAACCGTTCTTACCAGGAGGAATTCAAAGAAGGTAATGTTTACATCAAAGAAACACTTTCCAACTGCATAATTATGGAAAACGAAAAGGAAAGGAAAGGAAAATGATCACCCAAAGTTCCACATATCATATACAAACTCAGGGGATTATAGTGTAACTAAGACGTTGTCATATTTTTTCAGTTAATCGTTTCTTGCAGACAGTGATTTTTCCTTGACTATTAGCTCCAATGCAATAATATAGTTCATGCCTCTAGTTACAAGTTTCTATAATCTTTGAAAAGTATTTTTGTGATAGTTCTAGTTATAGCATTTCATGAAATACCCCCAACCACTACACTACATCCATTTCTAAAGATATTCTGGGAGTATGTAGTTACTAATTTATTCTTTACCTATTGCATGATTTTTATTAGAAAAGTTTGTTTTATGCTCTGTAAAATAGACTTTTTTATGGTCCTGGTCCTCAAAAGAAATGTTATCTTTTTTTCTTTGTTTGTTTCGACCCAACCATAGGCATAATTTCTGGCTGTTAATCACTAATTTGAAACAACAGTTATAAATAAGCAGTAAACAACTTTTAAAATCAATTACAGAATTTTTAAAGAAATGTATTTTGCCCTATCTCCACTATATTCAGAACAGTGATAGGTTTATCTGTTCTCAGAATTAAATTCCTCCTCATTCTCAGCTCCATTGCTCTCCAAGGGCCCACATTTTTCTATTTCTTAGAGTACAAAGAACCCTTATTACAAGTTTAAGAAATATACTGAGGTATAAATATGAAAAGTGACCACAATATTTTTGCAAGAAGTGTAAAGCATTTCCTTTTTTTTGCAAGGGTCACTTGCTGCATATTTGTGGAATCATGACTGCATGGTAATATTTTCTACTTCATAATGTCTGTAAACCAGAAAAGCTGAGTTTCAAGCCAACCTCTAATGATTCTCAAACACATGATCAGTTTCCATTACTGTGAAACAGAAACAGCATAACAATACTTTCCTTTCTTCTACAGCTATATCAAAGAATTTATAAACCATAAATCATTATACAAAAGCAAGAACTATTTTTATCATGACTGAAATATTTGTTCATCTTCTTTCAGTCTTTTAATTCTGCTAATGCTGCCAGTTGAGAGAAGGATTTTTTCATGAAGAGTTGATAAATATTATCACTATATGCAAAAGAGCCCACTCAGTCTTAGAAATCTAATCTTTTATTCATAATCATCTTGATCCCCTTCCATTTAATTTAAGAATTCTAGTGGCAAGGTAACATTACATGCACTATTTGAATGATGAGAAGAAATGCACTCTGCCCTCAAGTTGCTTACACTGTAATTGTTATAAGATTAATGATGCAGATCACCATTTTACAAGAATATGGAATCTTGATGAATGTTCTAAATGAAATGACATCATGTTAAATAATGAAAACAGTTTTGAAAATAGTAATGGCTTCTATTTCAGCCAAACAATATTTTAAGACCTACCAAGTTTAAGAAAATGGGAGGAAAACAAAGAATTAGAAATGCTGATCAACTGCAAAAATGCAAGGAATGTTTGAGAATAGGTAGATTATAAGTAAAGTATGATAGTAGGAGTGAATTTAGACTTAAGGTAATGTAAAATCCAGCTATGGAAAGGTTTTACTAAGGGAGATGTTTGCAAGTATGTTCTAATATTAAAGTATTTTATGATGTTTTTATTTATACTCACGTATATACTATTAAAAGATAAAGATTCCAAATGTGGCAGAAATAGTCATGCTCACCAAATCCTGCATTTGGTCTTCTATATTTTGTATTGCCCTTGCAGTAGGTAAATTCTAACTAATGAGCTGCTGGTTAAAGGATTTACGTCAGTGCTAGGTTAAGGCAGCACGAACACTGTGTGTGCTTGGGCAGGTTCTGTTCCCTTGCCATGGCTTCCAGTCTCTCTCTTACTCTGCCATGGCCAATGGAGAATTGAGCCATCAGTCCTTGTGACGAAGCTAGAAAACTAGGGGGGCTTCATCAGCATAGGTCTACAAGTGACTATGGATTTGTCACTCACAACTAGGTCCCCCAATTCAAATGAGGATATATATATATATGATGTGAACAAGAAATAAACTTTTCCTGTATTAAGCCACTGACCTTAACTTGTTCTTCGAATTTTTATTTTTGCGTAGGACAGCATATATTAGCTTATCTTGACTAGTGGTGCAACAAACTAAAGCCATGTAAATGAAGAAAAAGGCAACTCCACGTGACCTGTTAAAATAATCTCAAAGACTCACCTGAACCTAACTTGGTGAATCAAAGAAATTCTATTTGAATCAACTGAAACAAAAACACATGGATTATTTTAAATCCATGGAAAATTAAGGCTAAGAAATGAATTGTTTGGAGAGAAGTAGGAGAGTGAAAAATAAGAGAGCTTTGAAAGAGTTATCACTTTGTCTCCTCTGTGGTACATGGCATATTAATCTCTACCTACATTCAGAGAAGCTGAACTGAATGAAAAAATTTTATCTCTAGCCTTCCTAAATAATAGCTAATCTTCTTTCCTTTGCTTCACTAAGAAGGGCAACTGCACCCAGCTACATATTGCTTCAAAAATGTTTTATCCATACGCTGTCATCACCAGTTAAAAACTAGGGAAGTTTGCATCATTAGCAAGTTCTATTTTTTTTTTTTTTGTGGGTACCGGGTGTCAAACTCAGGACCTCACGCCTGCCAGCAGGCACTTATACCACTGAGCAATATCACCAGCCCTTTTTTTCTTTGTATGTGGGTACCAGGAGTCAAACTCAGGACCTCGCGCTTGCCAGGCAGGTGCTTATGGGGCTGAGCTATCTCACCTGCCCTGCGAGTTAATTCTTATATGTGGTATCAAGTTCCTTCATTCCTTCTTCCCTGAGTTTTTATTTTTCTCTCCAAACTATTCAGCATTTAATATTCTTTTTTCTTCACCATTCCTTGGTATAGAAATTACACTTCCTTAGCCCATTAACTTGCATATCAAAAAGAATACAGGTACTTAATACCAGGAAAGCTACATGTGTGTTCAAAACCTTAGCAATATTTCAGTATAGAAGACAGGACATTTCAATAGAATTTTTACCTCCCTTCATGTGTGGTCACCATAACATTTTGCTGGTGCAGGAGGAACAATATCTCAGTAGTCATGTGCATATCCCAATGTGCGTCTTTATTTCAAAGGATCTTGGTTCATTTTAGCTTTAACCTTAAGTAGAAAACATAGCTTCATTACAAAATAAATTCCTTATTAGATAAACAGAACAGAGAAAAATAAGGTTATGGATAAGGAATCAGTTCCTCAATATGCAATGATGATCTAGATTCATGCCAAGATTCACACCAAGATCTAGAATGATGTTCTAGACTTATGCCATTCATTTAAAGATTAGGTGCCAAGTCTTAGATAAATATAAGGAAGCTTATACACTGTTTAAAAAGAAGGTAGGACATATCAACCCCCACACTTTCCACCTACTTCAAAACTAGAACCCAAACGTTAGAAAGAACATTCAGGAAGAGATAGAAAAGGAAGAGAAATCCAGTGTACTTGAGAACCCACTAATGGCATCCACTTTTACATACATTATTTCATTTGATCCCATAGCAAAGTTAGAGATAAACATATGATACTTTTATCTTTATTTTGCAGATTAAGAAGATAAAATCCAGGAAGAAGTAGTAAATTGCTTAAAGTCACTAAAGTAATAAATGTGATCTGCAGCCCTTGTTTTTACTGTAACTTATAGCACTTCAGCTTCTGTAAGAAAAGCAACTCATTGAAGTTATCTTTCCTTCTACACACACTAGCAGTGCTATCCTTCAATAAGATTGAAATTAATGATGCTAAATATCAATAATAGAATAACACATCTTCCCATTCTCTCTTTTTTTCTTTTTAAATTTTGAGACAGTGTCTCACTAAATTTCTAAGGCTAAGCTTGTACTTGTGACTCTCCTGGGTCAGCCTCTCAGAGTGCTGGTATTATAGACAGCTAAATTATGTAGAAATAGTATACGTAGTCGCATAGAGCTGGGCCCTCCAGGGAGTCAACACAAATGGTGAAAACCCCACTATAGCTGTGGCCAGAGACACATCAGTTGGAGGCCAGGCCTCAAAATAACAAAAGGAAAAAAATGTATATATATATTTTTATATATATATATAAAAGATAGTTAGTTTATATATATATATAAAAGATAGTTAGTTTATATATATATATAAAAGATAGTTAAGATAGATACACTACTAATTTCTCTTAGTTCATTGAAAAGAAAGTTTTGTGCTAATATTGTTTGGACAATTGAATGCTGATATCTTATCTTCTGAGTAACTAATGTACAGATAACAATACGCAATGTATTAACCATTGTTACCCTCCTATTATGTGTTTTGAAATTTTGTTCTTTTTTCCCTTTAAAATTAAAAAAATAATAATAACAAAAGGACCAGACCTACATACTCCCCAAAGTATGAGATTAGTGATAACAGCTGCTCTAGATAGGCACCAGTCACCCCAGCAGGCAGCCAAGACCCCAGATCCCTCTGAGAAGTTCTGTGATTCTTTCATGCCCACTGGCTAAGTGACCTGCTTCCCCACTGGATGAATATTACCTAAGCAGCTATACTTATAATCTTATTGGTTGATCATAGTTGTAACATACATTGTACCCACGTGGGTTTTTCTCTATAAAATTTCCCTATGGAGTGGGATCCCCAGCTACCCATTAGGGACACCTCCTTTTCTTCTGACAGGAGCTCTCTATCTCTCAATAAATATTTCTTACTTTTAACCTCTGTTGTTTCTAGAAGTCATTCTTTTATTTTTAAAGAACACAAACTCAGCATATCAGACATCTCACAGGTTGGGGATATATTTCCCTTATATCATATTTGGAGGTTCTGATATCATCCCTGTAACACCGGGATTATAGGTATGCAGCATCATCTCTTGTTTAGCATTATCTCTTAAATATAAAGAAGAACTTTGGAAAATAAATGTACTCTTCTTATTTTTTTATTTTTCCTAGCTATTATTTCTGTTTACAAAGTATGTGCATAAGTATAGAACATTACAACACGAAAATTGATATCATCAAATAAAAAAATTGGAAAAAAGATATTTAGGTATGTGCAATAGATTGCTAAAATTCTGAATTCTCTCTTGTCAATTCAGCATTACCTCTGCCTGCTTTTAACATTTTTCTGTGCACTGCCTGGAAGCTATACTCCCAGAACATTTCATCAGCAGGGCTCCAGATTTGAGTCTGCTAATCAGGAGCATTTGTAGAAGATTTACAAAGCAGAGAAAGAAAAACTATCATTTTCCTCCAACAATGGCTGGCAGGCAGGTGTCAGATGTGAAGTTTATGTGGGCTTTGGGTATTCTGAAACTGATCAACTTTGGGTAGCAGTTTCCTGCAATTTCTAAAGCTTTCTAGTCTGCTGAGAGCTGATCATGATCACTGTCTCCTAGGCTTTCCAATGCTATGTAAGCACCTAATTTGCTAAAGTTGATTACTTCTGGCTTGAAATACTAAGAGTGGCTCCTATTTTCCAAATTCAGTATGTCCAATAAGAATTCATTATGAATCTATCAGGGAGCCATCTTAACACAGGCTTACACAGAACACAGTTACAAATTGTGGATGCCTGAGACAGACCTACAGCGCTATACATAAAAAGTGCTTTATAATTATAACTCTGATGCAGAATTACTTGTCCAATCTTTTAAAAAATGCATTAGTTCCCATTTGTTGTGTTATATGACTTGAGGCAACAATAATAGCCTGAGACAGGACTAAACAAAGACTCTAACTAAATAATAAATATTTATCATTTGGAAAAGTTAAGGGTCTCAGCCCAGGAATTCGATCAACCAAAGAAAAGTATATGAATACTCTAAATTCAAGCAGAGAGGCAGAGTCAAGAGATCACTCAGCTAAAAACAGTAAACAAGTGATAGAAGAGATGCCAGGTTTCAATGTAGGGAGGTTATCACTGTCGGGGAGATATAAATGGCACCAATGAAAGGAATCCAGTTGGGATAAATGAATGAATATCTCTCTTCACTTCAGATGACATATATGACATGGCTCTCTACTCACTGACCAGTATTCTTTTAAGAATGACTATTACATACCTAATATGCATAAAGTCACACATATCATTGGCATGAGCCAAGGGAATGTGGCCTGTACTCTACATAAAATCCTACATAGTCACTGGCATTGGGACTTTACATTAGGAGGTTGCTTGGTCTGAGAGACCTCTGAAGTTCTATCCCACTAAGTATTTAAAAAGATTAAAACATTCCAGGAGGATCACGCTACCAATCAATCTAAAACCCTGGACTCCTCTGGAGAGGAACTAATTTGATTGTATTTTTATATGTGCATTTATACTATATACACACATTAACATACCAAAATAACACAGCCAGCTGGGTGAATCTCTAAATGTAGTTACCTCCCTGTATGCGTGCCTGCATTAGCAAAATTAGATATAATATATTTGATAATTTAACTTTTCATTTAATAGTTTACTTATTTCTTATTGAGCCTTTGGTGATCTTCTCAAACTTACTAGCCTATCAAATTGTTTTTTTTTTTCAGGTGTATGACAACTAATTCTTTTAGTTTTTTAACATTGTGACATCTCAATTGTTAAAATTTCATATATTTTTATATGGTTGTGTCCTATAATCGCTAAAGTCTTATGTTACTAGATGTACCTTATATACAAAGCTATGCTATATATTAGCATTTCAATAGATTTAATTTAATTTTCTATAATGATCTATCCCTTTAAATTCCATGACTAAATATGTAGAACATGTATAGTGCTATTACTAATATAATTGAAGTTGCCCAACTCTGGGTAATTTTTATGAATTTATGAGATTCAGAATAAATTATTTTTAAAGAATTGAAAATGTTTAACTTCACATTTAATTTCATATTATTTATTTGTCCTCAATTATTAGTCAGCATTTTTGTATGCAATTAAATATGCAAGTTTTATTGATAGTAATTCTTCATAACAGCCCTATCTAGAACATAATTTTGACTGATACCTCTTAGTCAGCAATTTGTGCTTTAATTTCTGTTCATGTCAATAAGGTTACTCATAGAAGGCAAAGGAAATATATTTCTTAAGGGTTTATTTTACTATTTAAATTACATGGAGAATCAGGAATTCAGTTAGGATAAATTGTGCTTGGGACTTTTATTAGAATCTAGGCATATAATATTCTAGAGTTAGGTATGGAAGATGACAATAATTCAAATATCACTTTTATTTCATATGAATAAGATATGGTGACCTCCTTTAAGTCAGAGAGTAAGACGTACTCACTGAAAAATTTCTACACACATTCATGGGTAACTTTCAATTATGAGAAATGGCAGGATGGACTTTCAAAAATGAAAAGGAATATAGCTGCACAAACCATCCCTGGAGTTGTAGCCAAGCCATACAGTTTCTGTGGTTTCCATGTGCCACCAATACCTGCAGCTCATCCTGGCAAGTCCCATAGAGCATAAGTGGACATATTACACTGACAAAATAGCAGTGTCATGATCCTGTGATAAAAGATAGAAAGCTCAAGGCACTACTGCACCTCTCACACCTGAGAAAATGTATTTTTTTTCCAAGAAGGAAAGGACATTAGATGCATTTCTAGAGACACAGTTTCTAATCCCAGGGTGACTACATACCACCTTTATGGTCTTGGCAGCTCCTCTGAGTCTGTTTTATCCTTTTAAACCCCAAGGTTAATTATGCCTATCTTCTTAAATTGTGATGAGAATAAAACATATCATGAATATGAAAGGGCTTTATAGGCAATAAAGCTGTATAAAATGACATTGATTATTTTCCCAACCCTTTATATAAAGGTTTAGCTTATTTCAGTCCTGTTGCAGAAAAAAAACAAAAAAGAAAATAAATAGTGAAAAGTATGAAGGCAGAAACTAGCAAGTTGTTCACCAAAGCTGCTTGTTACCTTCCTGGGTACTTTCCCAGTCCCCCTTGCATTTAGAAATGGCCATATCACTAGTTTCTAACATAAGGGAAGTAATACAGGATACGTCTAGCCTTGGACCATAGAAATCTCCCATATCAGGTCCTTCTTGCCTTTTCTCCATACATGTGCAGAGAACACCAAAGTTCTGGAAGAAAGATAAACTATAAGAAGAAGGAGGTACATCCATGAAAGATCAAGTAGAAAGCTTCTTACTAAACCTGGCGGCTAATTTTGGATTACTAGAACACCATACAGAAGATCTCATGTACAGTATGTTAGATCAATGAGATTTGGGGTTTATTTTTGTATGAGTCACTTTTCTATGGCTATAAAAAAATACGTGATGCCCACAACTTAAAGGAAAGTTTTACTTTGGTTCATAATTTCAGTGAATGCAGTCCATGGTCAACTACTTCAAAGGCAGAAACAGCATGGCAGAAGAGCATGGTGCAGGAAAGCTGTTAACCACATGGTGGCCAGAAAGAAAGAGAAAAGGGAAAATCTAGGGACAAGAATACACCCTTCTAGGTCATGCCTCTAATCAAGCCTCATCTCCTAACAGCAAGTCAGCCATGAACTCATCAGTGATGTGTATAGCACCTCCATGAGCCAATCACCTTCCAAACACAAGAGATTTTGGGGGGAAATTTTAGATATCAGGCATAACATTTTTATATAATTTAATAGTACCTTAACTAAAATAGGAATATAAAAAGTCAAATGTCAAAAGTAATTACCCTGAGGCAGACTGCCACTCCAAAAGAAACTTATCAAGAATATAGACAGCAGGGCCTGTGAGATGGCTCAGCGGCGTAAGCGCCTGCCTGGCAAGCGCAAGGGCCCAAGTTCGACTCCCGGAACCCACATACGAAAAAAGGGGCCGGTGATATTGCTCAGCGGCACGGACGCCTGCTGGCGCATGAGGTCCTGAGGTCGACCCCCCGGTACCCACCAAAAAAAATAAAATAAAATATATAGACGGAAAAAAAAAAGAATATAGATGGCAACTATAATTGCCATGCTTTGACAAAATATTAATAGTATTAATGATTCTTCATTTTAGAGTATTTTGCTCTGTGTGGATCTTTAGTATGTATAGAAAACTTTTAGTTCTCTCAACCATCCCAGGGAATCATGAGTGAACTGAATTACTTCTTAACACCATTACTAGTTTTCTCTCCCCTATTGCATACAGTTGCTCTCACCAAAATTATTTATTTTCTAAGATGCAGAATTACCTATGTATTTCTTGGCAACATACACACACACACACACACGCGTGTTCCCCATTATTGGAGTCAAAATATCAAGTTTATGGGCCGGTGAGATGGCTCAGCGGCGTAAGCGCCTGCCTGGCAAGCACGAGGGCCCGAGTTCAACTCCTGGAACCCACATAGGAGAAAAGGGCCGGTGATATCACTCAGCGGCACAGGCGCCTGCTGGTGCACAAGGTCCTGAGGTCGACCCCCGGTACCCACACACACACACACATAAATCAAGTTTATATTTATAACCTGTGCAGGTACCCTAAAATCTCAAATTACTAATTAACAACAACTCCGAATGTGGTTTTCTCATCTTAAGTTTTTATTACACAAATGTCATCTTTTTCCTCTCTGTCTTCTATTTATTTTTAAATTTTGGAAATCTTCAAGTTATGAATTAACATATTAAGGGTTATATGTACTACTCAGATAAATATCCTCTAGCTTACCATCATGTATAAGGAAATGTAGATAAATTATATAATATTAAAACTCTGCCTTTAATTTCAAAACAACGAGTAATGATAAAGTAATATGGGACTTGGAGGACAGGATTTCTTTGGATAGGGAAGTCTTGGTAATATCACACTAACTGGAGCCCATTCTAAGATTAAAACAAGTGAGAGATGGAGATAGACAGAAGTTGCTCTGTTATAGGAACCAAGAACTTTATAACCAAAAGCCTGGACAGTTATAACCAGAAGCTCAGGTTACCTCTAACATTGAACAAGTGATTACTGTTATTTAATACAAAAGAACTCTGTCAAATAAGTAAAGAAAAACTTTTACTTTTGTTATTGCATTAGAGAATATCTTTATGGGGAAAAATAATGCAGTCTACTGGAAGATTTTAGTGTAAATTTGAGGTCATAATTTCGTGATTTTTAAGACATCTATGATGTGAATAAGTAGTACTATACTACAGACTAGTACCTCACTCATAAAATTAGTACTGCAAACATTACTCAAATAAGAATGTTCCTGGACATAAGTCTCAGCAGGATTTAATCAGAGCAAAAGGTTGCCAAGAGGCAAAATAATGTCAGGAAACATTAATGGCTCTGAAGTACGAAGCATAGCTACAACAAGTTAGATTTTAGCTTATTGATAATACCACAGGGGTACAAAGCAAGAGTAGAAGATAATATAATCTTTGGTATTCTACTAACATAATTTATCTTATGTATTTGGATCTAAAGAAGGAGAATTATTTTTGTAATAATTTTAATACAATTTTAAAGGAGATTTTTAGACAGATCTTATTTATTCCAGAGTTCAGATGAATCTGCATTCAAAAATCTCAGTAGAATGTCTAAAGTATGTATTTGAAATATATTAAATGGATACTTTGTAAATCATATACATAGAACTACAATACCAGTTCTGATTATTACCTATCAAGAAATACTTACCATAGAAACCAAATGTCTCTTGTTTCAAATTTAGCATTTTCTTCCCACGTTTGTTACTCATAATCCTTCAGACAGTACGTTTGAAGTAGCACCACAGTTTTCTCTTCTCTGCACTAAGTAACAAACCCTCTCTTTAAAATGAATCCTGTCCCTTAGTTTAACTGGTGAAATTTAGTTTTGTATAGGTGATTGTATTCAGAGTAGTAACCACTTCTGAATAAAAATGCTGTACATGATCTGTCCACTTATTTTTCCCAGAAATTCATTATGCATTTAGGAAATGTGAATAAAAACCACAATAAGACACAAACATGACAATCAGATTTAGTAAGCTATATACCACAGAAGTGAAAAAATTTGAAATATATGTGTATATTTACATATTTGTGTGTATGTATTATAACTATTTTATGTTAAATGAAATAATTCAGTAATCAACCAACACTACTTATTTAATAGTCATTGAGCATCATCCCTATACTAAGCAAAAAGTTACTAACTCCTCCCTCTCCAAATTATTTGTTCATATTCATTTTTTTATCTAATGCTTCCAAGATAATTTCCTGGTCCCTATAATAACATTCCCAAATTCATTTTGGACTAGTGATAATACTACTAGTGATTAGTCAAATTCATTAAAGACTAGTGATTAGTCAATATATTTTGTTTTTGTTTTAGTTTTTGTCTTTTTGAGACAGGGTTTCACTATGCAGTTCAAGCTGGACTTGAACTCACTTTGTAGCCCAGGCTGGCCTCCAACTCACAGCAATCCTCCTGCCTCAGCCTCTTAAAGGGCTGGGATTACAGGCATGCACCACCACACTTGGCCTTAGTCAATATATTTTGAAAGATATCAGGTCAAAAAGATGTATATGAAACATATGCAGGCTTACTACTTGGAAGATATGAAACTGAATTAAGAAAATATTATAGTCTAATGTTCCCCCAAACCTACCTGATAAAGAGTCTCCTGGCCTTTTCCCTGGAGACTATCTGGAGTAAGAACCAAGGGTCAGTATTATTAACAAGCTTTCAGTGAATTCAACATGGGGTTTTGGAAAACACAGATTCGAGCTCAATTCACTTATTCATTCATTCATGTAGGCATCCATTATTATTTTATTTATCCAACCCAGCCATATTTGTGTGTTGCTTATAACAGGATAAATAAGATATATTCCCAACTTCACAGATATATGCAATGAAATATGATAAATGCTTGGCTCAAAGCATATAGAGAATGTAGTGGGAACACAAAGGAAGGAATTGTCAATTTTGTCTGAGAGGTTGAGTAAAGGTCATTCTGGCTTCAGACAGAAAACCACATTTAACAAAGTCTCAGATGAATAGGTGTTTAATAAGTCAAGAACTGACAGAAAATATCCTAATAAAAGGAATCAGTGCTGGCATCATTGTGCATAATGTTATTGGCTGAGTATGAAATTAGAAGACAGATCTCCTTGGAAATTATTTTTTTTAAAGTGAGAGCCAGGACTGGTGAGATGGCTCAGCGGCCTAAGTGCCTGCCTGGCAAGCGTGAGGGCCCGACTTCGACTCCCAGAACCCACATATGAAAAAAGGGCCGGTGATATCGCTCAGCGGCACGGGCGCCTGCTGGTGCACAAGGTCCTGAGGTCGACCCCCGGTACCCACAAAAAAAAAAAAAAAGTGAGAGCCAAACTAAACTGAGGCAATGGAAAACATATTAAAGAAGAGGGGAAGAATATATAAAGTTAAGAAAGAAATATTAGTTAAATATAGTAACCAACTGGATGTAGGATGGGGGAAGGAGAGGGAATAGGAGAGTCCAAAATCTCTCCCCATCTGCATAAAACAGGTATAGATGGAGACACTGTTTCCTAATGCAAGAAGTTGTAGCTTTGAGAAAAGATAGAAATTCAGTTTTGTACGTTAAGTCAAGGAACATACCAGTGGGTCTGAATATTAAGCAGTTGAATATGTATGTCTAGACCCCTGCAGAGAGTTATGAATTTAGACAAAGATTTAGAAATCCAACAACAGATGAAGAATGACTGAGGTCTTCGGAATGGTTAAAATCATACAAAGAATTTTGTGGTGTGAGAAGCAGATCAAGAATAGAACTTCGGAGAGATCTTATATTTCAAGAATGATCAGAGAAGAGAAAAGAGAACAGGAAGAGAGTGATGTCAGGAAATTATAGAGCAGAGAGTCTTAAGAAAATGAGGTCTCATAGGCACATGAAATATACTAGAAAAAGACCAGAAAGAATGCATCAGATTTGGCCATTGAGAGGTCAATAATTAAAAAACTGCTATGAATTTAAAAAGGGAATGGGAGGTAAACTGACAACAGGAAAGTAGGCTATGATCTCAAAGTTTATTGATAAGGAAAGAAATATGTAGATGAAGTTCAAAGTGTACCCTTTTAAAAAAATCACAGAAGCTCAAAATTTAAAAGATTTTGAAAAATTATCGGATACATTTTATTTTATCCCAGTACAGAAATCCCTTCCACATTTACTTTACAGATAATTGTTGAACACCTTTGCTTGAATATTTATAGGAATAAGTAGCTATAAACTCAAAAGATAGCTCATTACACTTAATTTGTTTTTGAAGTACAGAATATATATATAGAAAAATATACATATTATGCTGTTGAATATTCATAAAGTGAACACATCTAGGTAAGTCATATCTAAACTAAGAAACGCATATTATAAGTAGTACAGAAGCCCACCCTACCCTACCTGGCCTCTTCCAAGAGTACCAACTATCCCGACTCTTAATATATAGATTAGTGCTATCTATTTTTGAACTGTGAATAAACAGAACAATTCAGCACATAATCTGCTCTCTGGCCTCTTTCACTCAGCATTATGTTTGTGAGAGTCACTCATATTATTATATGTAGTTGATATTTATAAATATGATTATCACAAATAATGATGTTGAATATATACACGTACATGATTTTATATATATATAGAGAGAGAGAAAGAGAGAGAGAGAGAGAGAGAGATTATATATAGGGGAGAATTGATCATCTCTTACATGAAATGTCTGTTCAAGACTTTTACCTATTTTCCCACTGGATTGTTTGTTTTACCTTTTTCATTTGTAGCTCACTATATAATCTATGTATGAGTCATGTGTCAGATATATGTATTAGAAATATCTTCTACCTCTCTTTTCATTCTCTTAATGGTGTGTTTTGATGAAAGCAAGTCCTTAGTTCTAATTATACAGTACATATAGATATAGATACAGATATAGATAGATATAGATAGATTTTTTTTTCTTTATCAGTAGTGAGTTTGGGCCCTGATTAAGTCATTCTTGCCTAGTCTATGTTACAAAGACTTTTTCTACTGCCTCCTATTTTTCTAAATGTCCTAAATACTATATTACCTTTCTTTCTCATAATTCAACTTCTCTGTATTAATCAAATATCCATTTATTTCTATTAGCATGTTAATTATGCTTTCTTTTACTATTAATAAAATCTTATTCTTTAAGGGTTTTCCTTAAGAATTATAATATGCATTCTTGAATCAGTTCAATATGATTATTACTTTTACTATCATCCCAATATTGTTAATCTGTGGAAGTTTTTAATTCCATTCATCCTTTCTTGCTTTTTTATAATATTGATGTCACACAATGTTTGCCCCAAGTGTACGTTAAACTTCATCAGGCATTACTCTTAATTGATTAATATTGCTAGTGATCATTTACATTTAAAATATATTTACATTCTCCAGCAATCTTCAACAATTCCAACATTTCCATGGTTCTATTTATAGTCATTCATTAAATTATAAAAATTTCCTTTTCTATTTCTTTTAGCACAGGCCTCATAGTGATTAATTTCTTCAGTTTTCATACTGTGTTTTGAATTGAGAGCATTTTTTCTTTGTCTTGATCAAAAATGTGTTTTTTCTATATTTTTGAAAGCTATGTTTTTATTCATTACACAACTGTAGGTTTGCAGTAATTTTCTCTCAACATTTGACCTTTCATTTGTCATCCTGCTTCCTGTGAAAAGTCAGTTCTCAACCTAAGTTTTGCTCTTGGATGGTAAAATGAGTCCTTTTTCTTTGATAGCCTCTAAGATCTAATTGGCTTTGGTTTTCAGCAGTTTTACAGTGGAGTGCTGATGAATGTTTATATTGTTTTTATTCTGCTTCAGTTTTGTTAAACTTCTAGAATCTGGGAGTGTTTAAAATTTTTGGAAGTTTTCTGGTTTTAACTTCAAATAATGCACCTCCTCCATGTGTCGTCTCTCTTCAAGGACTTCAATTTTACATATGTTTAAATATTTTTTTGCATAATCCAAATGCCTTCTATACATTATCTTCATTTTTCTTTCTTTTTTATTTTTTTTGGGGGTGTATTTTCTAGTTCATCTACCTTATATTCTACTGTACCCAACCTACTATACTTACCTATCAAATTCTTAATTTCAAATAGATATTTTACAGTTCAAGGTTGTCTGTTTAACTTTTTTTATGTATCCCAAGTGCTGAATAAAATTTTCTATTCGTTCATCCCTTCGGTCCACCTTCCTTTCTATTTCCTTGACTATATGCAATAATCTCAAGTATTTTAAAGTCTGTGCCAGTTATTGTAATATCCAGATCATCTACTTCTGTGGTTCAAATGTTTTTTTTACTTGTTTCATCTATTTGTACATCTAATTATTATTTTATTACATGACAAATTATGTATAGAAGAATCATAAAATCTCCAAATAATGTTCTATTCCCCCAGAGCAGGGGTCTAGGCAGATAAGAGGATGGCCATTCCAGGATTCAGCTGGGTTAAGGGTTGCAATTTCAGGACATCATCTCACCCTTGTCTTCCTCTATTTCTGTGCCATGGCACTCCCAGGATTTTTGTTTAAAGCCTGATATATCTTTATCATCTCACCCTGAGAAGAGTATAAGTATTCTTTCAGAAGTTTTCAGTTTATTTCCTTGTTCTTAGGCCCAAAGAGCTAAAAAGCTTGGCAAATGACTTCAGGACATATTTAGCCCTGTGTTTGCATTTGGTGTCTGCCAGCTGCCAAGTCCCTCAGTTTGTTTCATACCAAAATTCTGCTGAGGTTCTCACTTTGCCTTAGAGAACCATTCAGCCTAGTCCTCCAGTTTCCTCTGCAACCTCACCAAGCATCCCATGGAGAAAGCTGACTGTGTTTTCAATCCCTCCAATCTCCAATTTGTCATTTGAGACTTTATGACTAAAAGTTCTGGTGGCTTTTCTTACCCCCAGAAGATACCTTCTTCCTGGGTCAAGTCCAGTTCTTAGGACCACGCAAAGAATCATCAAATGCTCTTGGAAAAAGAGAGAAATGATAATCAGCAGCATGCCTTAGATTGGTTTGTCTTTATGAAATTTTATTTTATACGGTCTTTGCTGCTTCAACAGCTCTAAGAACTATACAGCTAACATATCTGTGTTGTTCTAAGTATTGCAACAGAAAAGTCGACCTGCCACAACTTACCTGAAAATGAAGACTATTACATTTTAATAGCTCTAACTGAATTTTAAAACTCTTTATGTTGAAGCAAAATTGATTCTCCTGTATTGCCCACTTATCTTCATTTTGAAATCAAAAACATCGAAATAATTTATTCCTACCCATATTATATTTCTTCATCTCTTTGAAGAATTCTCTTGTCTTTTTCTTCCAGTTCAAATATCAACAAGTCCTAAATCTATTTCTCATATTTAAATTCTTTGCCATCCTGCTTACCATCCTCAGGAAACACTGTCAAGGCACGTCTTATTATGACAGTATTAACATATTATTTAATATATTGTTCAAATTATATAATGTTCAAATTGTTAAAATTATATAATATGAACAAATATCCTAGTTTATATTTGTTTAAGTGCAGTTAAGGAAAAAAAGTATCACATGATAATTAATATACATACCAAGAAAGTTATATGATGAGCTGTTTTTAAAATCCCATGAACGGAAAACAAACAATAATATAATGAAAGACAAATAAACAACTATACAAAAGTTAGATAAGATTAAAATGTTTCCAAAATTAGAAAAAAATCATGAAAAATGCTAAACACAATAAAAAGAACATTTTATTTTTAAACCCTCTTTTCACAGATTATTTCAATTTATTCATACAAATGAGTCACATTTTATACATGAGTTGAATAATTTAAGTGACTTTTCACTAATGTCAAAAATATAATTACAGGAGGAAGTTTTTTGTTCAGATATAAATAATTATTTTGCACAACTACACTCAGATGTACTGTATTGTCAAAATAGTGCCATGTGACCATTATTAATTCTTACCATAAAATATTTAGCTAGTAAGAATGTTCTTCTAAAAACATGAGCATTTCTTTTATAATACTGTGTGTATGTATACATGTATGCATGCATGCAAATTAGTTTATTGATGAAAATATAGGTCAAGCTTCACTCATCCCCTACCCTCCCCAACAACAGATCCAAACAATAACAGAAGAATGGTAACCATTCTGAAGGGTACATTTTCTCCTTTCCCTTTCTTCCCCAATTCTCTCTAGACCTCTAAACCTTATAATATACAGAGTAGGACTGGTGATGACAGACATTCAGAGAATCTCTGGCCAACAAAAGAGTTGTGGGTCTGTGTTTGCTTCCCTTGCCTTTTATATAATGCCGTAGATGTTATAAAGACATAGTTAGGCAGAGGAGAGGGGAATGAAGCAGAACCTCAACCCTACCACACCAATTTGGCAAAGCTATAAATGGTCTGTCTCTTCAGCAAGGAAGTCCTTTTATGTAGAATCCCTCCTTAACTCTGCTTAAAGTAAAATGGGACACAGCCTCCCCAAGGATAGAGGGTTCATGGATTGGCTCAGTCAGGTCAGCTGAGAATAGTAGCTGCTACTCATTACTGGCAAGGAGGTAGAAATAAGCCTAGTTTCAGGGGTTGAGAGACAAGGGATTCTATCTGCTTACTAAGAAAATATACATAGGTTCTTCCTTAGGCAGCTAAAGATATGTACAGAAACCCCACAGCACATTCCCTATCGCTTTTACAGGAAGAGAAGACTTACATATTTGAAAAGCACACATTTAAGAATCAAGTTATTCATTAATATGGTCAGTATTTTAACAAGTAAATTTCATTCTGAAAAATAGGTAACTCTCTACCTGTCTCTTACAGTTTAAGCAAATATCTCTGAAACTGATCTTCTCTTTAAGTATTTAAAGATTTATTTGGCACCTGACAGGGCTATTTTGAGCTTCTAATAGTGTTTGTTTCCCAGGGCAATTTGTGCTAAAACGATGAAGATACATTTGTAGTTATTATGGTTTATAGAAGAAGGAAACAAATTTGCTTGCTTTGTGTTTCTTCTGGGAAATTCTCCAAATATAAATACCATTTAAAATGTTAACTGAACAAATTTTTTAAAAAATATAACACTCAGAAATCTTAAATTTAGAAAAAATCAGGGCCGGTGAGATAGCTCAGTGGCATAAGCACCTGCCTGGCAAGCGCGAGGTCCCAAGTTCCACCCCCGATACCCACCAAAAAAAGAAAAAAAAAAGAAAGAAAAAATAAAAAACCACTGTACCCATAAGTAGGGAAAGTAATAGTCTACATTTGAAGCAAGTATTTCATCCTACAATCTGAGATAAGATTAGGAAAAGAGTTACCATAAAAGAGGTGTCAGTTCCTTTTTAATTCATGGTAAGGGGTAATTGAGCACATAGTTGACTTAGGCCTGGCACAGGTTGGGCACCTACACTATTAAGACAGGAAAGAGATAAAGTTGAAGCTGGAATTAATAAGAGTTCCTCTAATTCTATGAGACTGCATACTTGGAGTTCTACCAATATTTAATATTTTTTCAAAGTAAGATACAGATGAAACTCTACCGTCTAAGAAATTAGATGGGTCCAACCTGTGACTAGGAGGAAAAAGAAGATATTTGCAAACATTTTGAAGTTTGATGTAATACAGAGTGCCCAAGCTGTTGCCTGGCACCTTGAAAATGCTCATTACTATTAATCACATTGCATCAGAATGGAATTGTGAGTTCACTAAAAGCATGCTTCCTGAGTTAGGAGGCCTGAACAAATGGGGCTAAAAATTAACTCACACATTCAAAGCCATCTATTTTTAAAATGCATGATAAGCAATACAGGAAGCTTTTACAACTAGCCAGCAAAATCTGAGCTTTCAATCAACAATTTCTTTCACTGAAGGTGTGGAGCATGGAACAGATCCAGAGGCACAGATGGTATTTTACATCTGCACATGCAATTTCCTTTTTCCCCACTTTTATATAAACCTCTATCTCTTTTCCTAAAAAAGAATGATAGAATTTGCCAGTAAAATTCAGCATTACTTATTGCCTCTGGAAATGTTACTCACCTCCATTTCACATTTTTAAGAACAATTTAACTGTCTTTAGTATATGTAGAAAGATGGGAAAAAGGATCTTACAAACCCCTCTTTATTAAATCCTAAGTAATTTCAGAAGCTTCAATTCTTCCAGAGAACTAAAACTTTTCCAGCATTTAAAGTAACTTCTGGGCCAGTGAGATGGCTCAGCAGCGTAAGCGCTTGCCTGGCAAGCACAAGGGCCCAAGTTCAACTCCCAGAACACGCATACGAAAAAAGGGCCGGTGATATCGCTCAGCGGCACGGGCGCCTGCTGGCGCATGAGGTTCTGAGGTCGACCCCCGGTACCCACAAAAAAAATAAATAAATAAAAATAAAGTAACTTCTCTCCTTCATCCGTACCCTTAACCATTTTCTAGGATTAATGGCAATTTTTCATAGATCTTACAGCCAAAATGAATCTTAGTGATCATATTAAGGCAATACCCACCACACAGGATACAAATTTTGAGGGTCCATTAAGGCTAGTGACTTACCAAGGTCACATTGCTGATTATGGCACAGAAGATCAAAGAAGTTCATCTGTATTATAATCCACAATTACAGAGACCAAAGCAGGAAGATCAACACATAGCCATATCTCCAAAACTCCATTTCCAGGACTTCATCGGGACGTAAAGCCCTCCTCTTTATAAAGTAAGTTAGATCCACTTGAGACATAGAGAAGTCTGACTTTCAAATGCAAGGGTATTTCAAAAAACAATGAATGCAAATATCATGTCTCTTTATTATATTACATTCAAACAAAAGATAAATAAGTCTTCAAATTAATATTGGATGGAGTGAAATTCTAGGTAACCAAATAGTATCAGAAACTGGATTTGTAAATTTTGGTAAGGGAATAATTAAGAAATTACAACATAAACTCAGAAAATGTTTAAAAAGGAATTGTCATCTTACCCTTAATAAGCTATTCTATTAAAATAAACAAAATGTTGACACATCTTCTGATTGTCACACTAGTTTCTCAGGCCCAGACCCCTCTTCTGAGTTCCAGAATTGAATGAAGTAACTCCCTGATGTCCCTGCTGGCATATATCAAAATCTCTTCATATTTACTATGTGTAACACCAAATTCATAGCCAAAGCAACTGAAAACCTGTTGTTCTTGTGTATATCCTGCTTCAAAGAATACTGCCCAACAGGAAGACAATGGTACATCCAGAAAACTGAACATTATCCTTGAGAATTTCTTCTCATTCCACTCATCCCTAATGCCTTTGCCAAATTCAGTCCCTTTCCCCAAGTCCCCTGAAACCTGACAAATTCCCTCTACCTTCATAGCAACTATCCCTCTTAACACTGTATCTTGCTTCTCTTATGGTTTCTTCAATAACCTCCTTTGCAATCTTGTCTTTAATTGCTCCTTTTCCCTAGAATAGTATTTTTGTAAATATAAATCATGTCATGTCACTACTCTACTTAAAATCTTTTATTGGCTTCTAATTGCTTTATAGTAAAATCCAAACCCTTTAAATCCATAAAAATTCATGAAGTGGTCTACAAGGAGCTCTGAGGCTTTTTGGATCCCATCTCAAGCCAGTTCTTTTGCCCCAACCCTTTATCATGTCCCTTCCTTGAAGTCTCTATTTCAGTCATTCTGGGCTCTCCACTTCCTGCCTGCCTATGATCTCATGTATTGTGTTGCCTCAGCCAGAAGCATTCTTCTTCCTACATTGTACTCTGTTTATTCATCTCAACTCCCATGAAAGTTTCTTAGGAAAACCTTCCATGTTGTCCTACCCTGCAACATTATTTCTCTGTATTTTTCCTGCATAACCAACACCAAAATTTATAAAAATATATTTGTTTAATGTGTAACCCTTACTATAATACTTATGTCTACTTATTCACTCATCCTACTAGCACCTAGGACAGTAATTGGGAAATAATACGTATTCAATGATTATTTATTGAATGAATTACTAAAGATAATGTAAAAAGCAGCATGTTAAAAAAAAAAAGGAGGAGGGCCGGTGAGATGGCTTAGCAGCATACGTGCCTGCCTGGCAAGTGTGAGGGCCTGAGTTCGACTCCTGGAACCCACATACAAAAAAAAGGGCCAGTGATATCACTCAGCGGCAAGGGCGCCTGCCAGTGCGCAAGGTCCTGAGGTCGACCCCCGGTACCCACAAAAAAAAAAAAAAGGAGGAAAAGAATGGAAAAAGATAAAGGGAGAGAGAGAGAGCAGGAGATATTTATAAAATTGAATTCAAGAGGTTAGAAATTTCTATTTCATACATAATTATCTGTTCTTGTATAGCTGTGAACTAGTAGGATATATATATTGTGATATATATGATCACAATCCAGGGGCACCAGGGGCAAATTTAGGCCAAGTCATTTCAAATTATCCAAATTTAGTAGTCTTCCCTCAGTGGAAACAACCACTTACCAGGGTTTCTTGATAGCCTCAGTTTAAAAAAAAAAATCATTTTTAAACTTTCAATTTGAGCTCAGTAAACAGCCTAAAATGGGATGTGAAGAGTGATCTCTCAGTGCAAATCTAAGACCTGAAAATGTTCATGTACCCTTGCAAAATTCTATCATTCCAGGACCTACAAACTGGTCAGTGTACAGTGTCAAACATTCTAAAACACAATTGTTCCAAAGTTGGTGTGTGTGAGCATTTGATCTGTAAGAATGTGAGGAAGGATACGACCAGCCAAGGAAGTAACTGACGGAGCGACTAATAAAATGTTACTCCCCTTAAATTATTTAAGAAAAGAGATTTAAGGAAATTATTATGGTTTCTAATTTTTTTCTGATGCCTTATTAACAATGTAACCCTCAAAATTCAGAGCAAGGTTAGCAGGTCAGAGATAATTATGAGAGAGATAGAAAATGCCAATGCACTGCAGTCAAGCACTTCATTTGATTATATGACTTAGAACACTGGTATGGTTTGGCTCCCATTAAGGGATTTCTAAAATTTGGATACAGTTTCTAAGACACTCTTAGTCCACTTCAACTAGAACCCACACCATGAATTTAAAGCCATCAATAATTCATAATATCTAGGAGGACAAGGCATAATCCATATTTATAAGTTTTAGAGACAAGATCTGAATTCCCTGTTTGGCTTCCCTAATGCTTTGCTGGCCATATTTTTTTGGGTGGGCGGGATATGTGAGGTCAATTTATGAGCACAGACTGTGCCTAAGAAACTCTGCTGTATAGAGCAAGGGGGAAATTGGAATTTAAGAAACCACCACAAACACAGATATCACTGTCCATGGCTTGGCTTGTTGCCAACTGTCTGACATGGGTTCAGAAGGAACATAGTAACAGGCCAGACCTTGATCTAAAATCTGGAAGATGTACAATACAGTTAAAAGTTTTATATCTAGGTTTAGAAAGTCCCAAGGAAGCCAATAAATCCACAAGTATCTCTTGAGAACCAGGTAAGACAATAGAAAAAGCAAAGCAGTTGCTGTCCAGCATCTGTGGTATAACTGGGGAGACAGACATAACTCATTATGAAATAGTCATTAACACAGCAGCAGCGCGTAAAAAGTATCGGGGGAGAAGTAAAATGAAAAACTGCTATGGTTCAGATGAGTTCAAGAATGTTTTCCCTAAAATCTTCATAGAGTAGATAGAATTTGACATGGCTTCTCAGAGAGGGATAAAGGAGCTGTCAAGAAAAAAGCAGGATAAGGGGCAACCCAAAGCTTGCATTTCTTTATATAATTTTCCTTTTCTCAAGAAAGAAAAGCATACATTTTGCATAAACTATTTGATTGTTTTGCACATTAGAGACATTTTCTGCTGGATTAGGTTTTGAAATTGTATTTTTCCATTTATCTTACAGCATCTATATGGGGGTGGAAAGAAAAGCATCAGTAGGCTAATTTCTATTTTTCATGGAGACTTTGCTGTTCACAATTTAAAGCAAAACTACTGAAGTATGTAAGAAAGTTTTAGAAATCAGAACACATTTGGAGAAACTGACATTAATGAAAAAAGTGAACTATGGATATGATTTCTACTTAGACTGTTTTATTAAGTCCCACCATCAAAAATCAATCTGCTGACATGAGTGTTTTTCCTTAGAGGAGAAAATTATTATTTTATTACTTAGAATTCTTATGCTTAAGCTTGCTTATTGGTATTTATTCAGTAGGTATCATCTTGTTCATTTTTTTACTGAAAAAATAAAGTAACTTGCCTAAAGCTAAACAGTAAATCAGTATCCTATGCTAGAATTAGAATTCTCAGTCCTTTATATTTAGCTGGATATTTGACACTGGAACTATGATATTTTCCATCAACAGGCCAACAATTCTAATAATGTCCAAATGTTTCTTTCTTCTTCCTTTAGTTCTGATAGAGCTTATAAATTTTTGAGCTCTTCAATTTGATTACATCTCAAATATAGATTAACATGGTAACAGTAATAATTATTGAAGAAATGACTATTGGCAGAGAATTTAAAGAATGCTTAATTCTCTGAGCTCATTTCAGCTATGTACTGAAAAGTGATATGAGACTGACAAGCAGTGAACTATGTAGAACAGAGGACAAAGTGGAGTATTTAAATCAATCAGTAATACTATTATAATCATTTCTTTTACTTAATGAGAATTTACTATTCCAGGAAACACACATATATAATCTTCAAAACTAACCACAAAACTGTAAGGTAGGGCTACTATATCTATTTAATGAACATCAATATTGTGGCTCAGAGAAGTTAATTAACTTGCCCAAGGTCATACATCTCTCAGTCCCTCCCCATTATTAGTACCTGATCTCAAGCCCTCGTCATCTCTCATCTACCATTTTGCTATATTATGATAATCCATATATACCATTTTGAGATGGGCTAGTCTCCTGGGTCAGCTATAATGTCAGGTGCTCCATGCCTTTTTCTGGAATGGTCTTCCTGCTTCTCTCCAAGTGAATTCTTAGTCTTCCTTCAAAGCCCAGCTCAAGAATATCCTCTGAGGTATTTCTTGACCCCAGCCTAGCAAAGCTGACTCTGTCCTCTTCTGGAGCTAGTACATATCCTGTTAAAGGCTGAGCTTACTCACTGTTTGTGTACATGCATGGACACCTCTTGGGGACTGGTTGCTCCTTGAAAATAAGAACGATGCTTAAATGATCTGTGAATCATCTGTATTTAGCATGGTTCCTGAAACTTAGATGGTGTTTCAGAACTAGGAATACCTATGCTACCTTGGTTAGAAATGTAAGCTGAACCTAGACAGATATGATGGTGCATGCCTGTAATCCTGGCCCTTTTGGAGGCTGAAGCAGAAAGATCCCAAGTTTGATCCCAATTTGAGCAATTTAGCAACTTAGTGAGACCCAGTCTCAAAATAAGTAGGCTGGGGATAGAGTTCAGTGTGAAGGCTCTGAGGCCCAACCCCAGTATCACACACACACACACACACACACACACACACACACACACACATACACACACACAAGCAAGGAAAAGAAATAGAAGCTGAATCCAAAGCCCAAAGTGAATTGAAGATAACTGAAGTATGTTAATCTTTTCCCAGTACAATATCATTGACATTGCAGCATTCTCAAAAACTAAAACGTTTTCTTTCAATGCTATAGAGAAAACGTTTAAACATTATAAATCAGATAATTTTCATAATGCATTTTAGTTAAAAATTAGATCAGCAACACTTGCATTTGCTGTTCATTTTCCCTATTATATTTATTAATTATCAAACATATTAGTTGGGTTGAACAACTGCTTGCTCCCTTGTAGTCCATCTGTGCTTTCTTCTCAATAATGTATTGAAGTCATAAATGCTGAATTTATTGCCTCAGTGATTTCCATGGCACAAATTGTGATTTCACTACAGCACTGAGCAGAAGGCAAAGCTAATGGGCGAGGCAGAAAATGCTTAATCAATATCACTAACTGCATAGTTTAAAACCCTAAGCCCCCAAGCAAATTTTGAAAAGGGTTACAATCAAGGCCCCAGTCTTTAGGAATACATTTACTGCACTACTGGGTTGAGAATCACTGTATTGCCTACAAAATTTTCAATTACGCTATAGGTCTCTTAGAGAAATGCTAAGCCTATGAATAACTCAGCTGGTCCTGAGGAGAATGAGACCCTGCAGGAATGAGACAGGAATTTATGATTTCCAGGAAGGCCTTTACTCCTGAAGATGGGTACTATCAAAAAAAGATGAAATAAAGAGCTTATTCTACACCAGCATGCAGAATTTCAGTATTGAATATAATTTTGAAGATTAGCTATCAGCCCTGGGACTGGTGGGTCATGTTATAATCTAGGAAGATAGAGAGGCAAACCACAATATTATGTGTCAAGAGAAGAACAGATTTTGGTGAGTAAACCTGTTTGCCAACTACATCAATGAAACAGTGTGCTCATGAGGAGTTAGCTGGCATTCTTGAACAAGGCAGGCATTTCTACCATAGTCATGTGCTCCATCAAAAGCCACCTGTGCGTTCTGATAATAAAACAGGTGTTCACCACAGGGTCAGAAAGGGCAAGTGTGATCAGGGGACCACTATGCATCCTGGCATAAAGACTTCTGCATTATTAAACTTCCTGAACCTTGAATCCTTCTAAATTCCCACAGGTCTAATTTATTAGGGAAAAATTCTTCCTTTCTTCAAAACCATTTCGCTAACATTCTCAAGCAGAAAGAAAGGGTCTGCGATGCAGTCTAAGCACCATGAACACACTGTCAGATTGAAACAATCACAAAAGGCTGGCTAGGAAATCGGTTCAGTAATCAAAGTTCTTTCATGGAGCTACACTGAAGGCAGCATGTTCTCAGTGGCAGAACAAGTACGGTCCTATTTTTCACGCTACTTCCATTCCTAAAACAGAAAGACTCTACCCCAATGTGTTACTTTTCATTGTCTACCTCTACATATTAACAATCATCTTAGAATTTTAACATTTGAGTTATATGTGAAATACTCATATTTTTATAATTTGTATGTTCTTAACTTATATTTTAAAGTTCTCCTTCAGAAGGAGCTAAGAGTTATTCAGAAAGAGACATAGCAGCTCAATAAGAAGAATTTGGTGCATTTATCAATAACTATGTGGCTTTACCCCCTGCTGCATCACTGAAATGTGTCTCAATTTTATGTCCCTTAATAAAAATTAAGAAATCATTAAAATAAACAAGCTACTCAAAATATATTAGTTCTCCCCAAAGGCATTTGGAATATTTCCAATTATATAATTTTAAGAGTTTAATTTACTTACAAAATCTATAAATATTTTATTAAAATGTAAGCAATTGAAGTAAATTTAAAAAGCATAGAGAGAACAATTATAAAGGTAAGAAAAATTAATTCAGTTCTTCCTTAGAAGGTCCATAAAGCCAGGCCAAAGAAGAATTGTATTGATAGCATTTGCCAGAAAGAGGATAGAATCAGTGTTCCAGAGTTTCCTTCCAAAAATTACAAAATATGATGCCCTAAAAACATTCTCTCTGTGCACCTATATTTCTACCTAGTCTCACTTACTTAGTTTTTAACTTTACATTTACATATTCTCAGTGATGACAGGATTTCAGATATAGTAGGCAACCACCTCTCACACCAACTGCTCTTTGAATATCCTCAAATATTTGGCACAATTCTGTGCCTGGAATAAGAATTTCACAATTATCTACAGACATGGAAGGGTAACAGGAAGAAAATGCCAAAGACAGTCCTATTGGGAAAAAGTCATTAGCCATTATCAAATTGCCTATTCTTATATTATTTCTCAGACCAGCAGAACACCCCGAATGTTTTTTAAAATTCAGTCTGAGTTGGAGACCCAGATGTTTAAAAAATTATAAATATTGTTTGTAAATCTAAAGTTCATTCAAGTGAGAACATATTGAACCATGAGAAAAAATCTTGATCATTTAGATTACATTTTCTAATCCTTACATAAGCTTTCTTTAATCATGTAGTTTTGCAAGAATAATGATCTGTTTTCCCTTTCCAAACTTTATAGTTTGCTACTTTCACAGAAGTTACTTAAATAACAAATAGAATGAGAAATGATGAATCGCTAAATCCATAAAAGATTATCCTTTTTCACAAAGAAGCCTGCATCTCACAGAGAAGCTAACTAGGGAATGTGTTTATAAATTAAGGTTCATCCTTTCCTTTATCACTGATGTCATGCCATTTGGATTATTAATGAGCAGTATAAATAATAGAATCTAACAATAAGGAAACCAATTAAAAATTCTTACACAGTTACGATTGTTATGGAACTCTCTCATATTATTTTATATTTGTACCTTTTAGATCACTGAATATCAAGCTGTGTTAAAAGGAGCTAAAATACTCTCTGAGTAGGGTATCCTAATAATACTGAAGATTATTATGCACCTCAGGCTTCAGTTTACTATCCAATGTGGCCTAAATCATTTTAACTTCTTAATTACAATTAATATCTATTTTGAACCTGGAGTTGAAACCAAATAATTGCATTGTTCATGAAACAGGAGGGACTATTAAGAAATAACATCTCACATTTTTTCTTCATGTAGCTTATTTTTAATTAGTTTTGATCAAGGTATAGTTTAAAGAGGTTTATTTGAATATATAATTATAATATTTCTGAGAAACTAAAGACATACTATATGCTATAAAATAAAGTTAAATAATACAAAACCCAGAAAATGATACCTTGTAAATGTTACGAGTAAGTGTGAATAAGAATACTAAAATTAAGTGAGACAACATAACTAAATTACTGAGAAAAGCTAGATATTCCCTGCCTCCAACATTACTGTCCATTAGTCCAACGATAGTCACTCTCATATAACCTATATGTATGAATGCAGCTTAAAAGTTAATGTTTATTTAAATGCTGACAAGAAGAGTTTTACTGCATGATAATGTAAGTTATATTATTAAGGCTTACTTCTTCAAAAGTTCATATTTGTGTATTAAAAATTTGAAATAATAAATTAGATTAAATCTATATTACACTATCTTTCATATTAACTACAAACATAAATACAGAAATATAAACTTTGTGAGAAACAATTCTCTTCCCATTAGCCTTTACACTAACAAGAATTTTCAAAATTTTACTCATGCTCAAGCCTCCGCAAGTCCTAAGTCTTTATTCCCTATTGAATTTACAATCTAGAGAGACAATGTTAATACCAATGAAATAGTCACATATATGTATGTAACTCTATCTATCTATATCTGAATATCTCCAGATTAGCGAGCTCAAGCATGGTGTATCAATACAAAGCCTCCCAGCAATGGCAGAGAATCTTCCCCCCCATGCCTGTCACATCGTACAGGTACCTACATCTATCTAGGAAAAGTGGCATTCTACAACTGTTTGTAAGACTGAGGAATTGATTTTGTTCATTCAATGTCCCTAGAGTAGCTACTAAGGGGTAGATGTATATGAACATGGATTAATATATGAGTGGATGGAAGGAATAGTGTTACTATTGTCATACTTACATGCATATAAATTCAGAAGAAAATCACAGTAGGAGCACATACCTAACAATCAAATACATCTGAGGAATTTTCATAAAGGAAATGTCATTTGATCTAAGATAAGTGCAAGATATTTATGCAAATTTAGGTGGGAGATGATCTCATTCAAATTTTGAACTAATTTAATAATAAAGGTGAGCAACTGAGTGATCACACAATCTCTGAGTAATCACATCATTCAAAAGTCAGTCTGAAGTGTTTTTTTGTTTTTTTTGGGTTTTTTTTGGGGGGTTGTTTGTTTGTTTGTTTGTTTAAGAGACAAGATCCCATTATGTTGCCCAGGCAGGCTCCGGAATGCCGGGCTCAACAATCCTCTGTCCTTAGCCTCCTCAGTATCTAGGACTACAGGAATGCTACGTTGTAACATTTGGGACCCTTCAAAGAATACTTCAGATTCCTGTAGATCATGAGCAAAAGCACTGAAGATTTGAAAAATGTACATGGAAGATACTAAAGGATAAAACACAGAAAAAATTACCATGCTGTTAAATTATTGCATCCTCTTGGTTGGAAGACAATTATTAGGATTCCAGCAAATCCTGAAGTGCTGCCTTCAAGTCCTACACAAGAGTGTGAACTTTTGTGTTGTGTGTTTGTGTAGTACTGTGGATTGAACCTAGGGCTTTCACACTGAGCTACATCCCCAGCCCTTTTGTGTGTATGTATGTTTGTATGTATGTGTGTATATATGTATGTATGTATTTTTGAGAGAGTATCACTCTAAATTGCTAAATTATCCAGGCTGGGCTCAAATTATGATCTTCCTCCCTTGGCCTCCCAGAGTGCTGGGATCACAAGCAGACACCACCACACTAGGCTAAGAAAGAGAACTTCTAGGGAAGTTAGGATATCAAAGTCCTGCCAAACAGGACAAATTCTGTAGATGGGGCATGTCAGAAATGCTAAGACTGTTCTATGAAGACTGCCAAGGCTGCAATTAGTTAGAGAAGAGAAAGACACAGTGGGAAAGAAAGTGGGATACCAAAAGCCATGAGAAAATACTAAACATAAACACCAGTGCTCAGAGAAATCACATATAGAACTTTTCTATACCTCCAAAATGCTTATCAGTCATAGACATAGAGAGGTCTTTTCCAGTTACCTCTAAAACAGCACCAAACACAGTAGTTTTTGGTTTGTTTTGTACTTGCTGTTACAACTTGATGATTTTCATTCTTACGGATTTACACAAATATAAACTAAAAATATCAAGGGCAGTCGGACATGGTGGCTCATGCCTGTAATCCCAGAACCCTGGGAGGTTATGGGAGGAGGGGTTGCAAATTTGAGCTCAGCCTTGACAACTTAGTGATTTATCAAGAACTTGTCTCAAAAAAAATGTAAAAGGTTTGGAGATGTAACTCAGTGTGAAGGCCCTGGGTTTAACTCCCAGTGTTGCAAAAATAAATGCATTAATATGTAATTAAATAAACTGTTGTATCATTATTATAAAACCTTTAAGTAGATTATTATAACTACATTTTCCAGGAGGGAGAAAAAAATGAAAAGAAGAATGATGTTTTCAAACTAATTAGCAACTGCACCTTATAGCACAGCAGTATAAAGAAACAGATTTGGAAACAGAGCACCAAGACTACTGGAGCTTTTGAGCCATAGTCACAATTTGGGTCTCATCAGTTTACCTGGCAACAGCACCAATTTAGCAGGCATCGGGCTGTGCAGAAACATTTGCATGTAAATGAACACAGTTTGGGGCATTTTGCTTTGCCTTAGTAAGAGAGAAACATCACTTTTCACTGGCACTACAAAAGTAAAACAAAGGTTAACACAGAAGGGTCCATGGTACAGTCCATTACTGGAAAAGCTAATTTGGCAGGTGTGTCGAACTCCTGGAGATCATGAGCAATTATTCTAGGAAGCACTAAAGAGTTTTAAAATGCAGATGTAGAAGGTACTGGATGATAAAACATAAGCATAACATTATGAAATTTAGAGGAGGAAAATCATCAAATAAGGAATAATTATTTTATTTATAATATCATTTTTAAAAATTTTATATATGTCAAATATATAATTAATATATTCCACAATAAAATAAACAGCAATTTTTAAATAAAATAAATTTTACAAAAATATAATTAATAATCAATAATTTAATAGAGCTAAAATAAAAATAAAGTTTTCAAACATTATAATGTGGTGCTATGTGCCAGATCATTACTATTGATTTTTGGTAATTCATTTTAATCCTCTACCTCTAACCTAAAGTCATAATGACCAAGATCTTTACCCAATCAGACTTTAACAGATCGTCTGTTATGTGGTACCCATAAAGCCCAGCCATCCTGGCGTGGAAGTTTTTCATGTTTTCCCATTCTATCCTAAATATCCCTTGCTCTCCTACTTCATTCAAGTATTTTTTCCTAAGTTTAAAGGACAATGTGAGCAATAAAAAGCATGGAGAAATGCAGTTGGTATTAGATTCTTGGATTCAAGAAGGATACAGTCCAATAGGAGTTAAGACACAGGTACAAATAAAGATGGTAGAAGTCAGAACTTTAAAATATGGATAATATAAAAGTAGAACTAAGAATACATTGATAATTAGAGTGAGCGCAAACAAGAGTGAGTGGGGGTGGTAAGTTAGTGAATGAGTGGAAATTTGAGAAACACCAATTGCAAAGAAAATAAATGCTCTTCTTACATGGAACTGTTCTCTACTTGCTAAGCACGTGTCAGCACAGATTATGTTTTATGCACAAGCCTTGAGGATGAGGGCTTTGCATATCCTGAGCATCTAGCACAACATCAGGCCAAGACGAGGCACTCCTCTTTATTTCTTGTTGTAAAACTGAAGTAGAAATGTTTTGTAAGGTGCAAAGTGCATTCACACAGGACCACATCACTTAAATTTTGTTTTAATTGCAAACATAAATGGACCTTCATTTTATAAGACTCTCCCCATTACTCAGTTACACTGAGGGCACTAAGATTCAAATTAGCGAAGACACAGAAAGCTACTAAAATCCAGGGAGTTTTTTTTTTATTATTATTTTTACCCTAAATACACTTTATTGCAAGAACTGACCTTTCAAATGGAACTCTTAGTTTATATTTTCAGTTTATGGTTTCACTCTGCAGGAGTTAACTATAATGTACTTTTCACACGGAATACACTAGAAGAATTATTATGCTCTTGCAATGTTTTCTTTTAACTTATACTCAAACTATAGGCATTTGAAAAATTTTAAATCCATATAAGTTCTGCTTTACTATCCCATACTTGTGATCTCAGAATAGCAATTGCTACTACTTTAGTTGGGAACTTAGCTCTTAAGAAAATATCATAATTGAGTATTAAGGCCTGGATTATATCTAGAATTTTAAAGGATTTTAAAGGATTTTAAAATTAGGTTTCTTTAAAGTTTAAAGATAGATAACATAAACTCAGACTTTAAGTAATTCTTGAAAACGGTTTTTAAATAATTTACTAGACTCAAGATAATTAAAATTAATGATCCAACAGTCTGTTGCGCTCATACCAATTAACTATTAGAATGCTAAAGTGTTGCAGGAGATAGATTGCTCTTCAAATAAATAAATCACTTTCAAGGCAAAATACATTATCTCTGTGAGAGAGTCTATGAAGTAAATATTGAATCACTTCTCAGCAAAATTGACTCTTGCCAATTAATTTGGAAAATAACATTACCTTCAAACAAAAAAGCTGCCTTTTTATTTTGTACCCACAAAAGACAAATGATATAGTTAGTAGAATCAACCAATCAGAGCACTAGATAGATAGATAGATAGATAGATAGATAGATAGATAGATAGATAGATAGATATAGATATTCTACAGTAGCCTTATACACAGACACAGTACCCTTTTGTCTCCTGCATACCTCATCCATCACTTTGCTTTACTCTCTGGCATTATTGGCCCTCACAGGACTATGGTTTTGCTAAAGAAAAGAAACTATGCCTTATTTATGTTTGCTCTCCATTTCTGCAGTTTGCTGTCCCCCAGCACCTAACCAGAAACATTTTTCACATAGAAAGAAATCAAGACAAGTATAGTTTAATATAAAGCCAAATGATGTTTCTTTTTGTATATTTTGTTAAAAATAAAAGCTAACATAATCTAATTGGAAAAATGTCTACCCAATTCCAAGTCAATGCAAAATTAACTTTACAATTCCCCCAAAGTCTCCTTGAACGGTCTTACATATATGTCTGTCTAGGAGTATTTTAAGGTTCGTGTCCCAGCCCCAGATATTCTGCAAATTGGACACTTCTCCTTATACCTTGTATTGGTCAATATGAATAAGAAACAGAAAGCTCAGTTTCTGAGGTGTTGCCATCTAACTACGTAGAAATTCCCTGACAAATTAAGCAAAATTCCCTGAAGACTAATTATACAAAGCAGCAATATAAAACTATAGCATAACATAGGAAACCAGAGTGTTCATTCTACCATAACGCTATATGTTTTATATATATATATATATTATATATATATATATATATATATATATAATGAACTATATTTGTAGACTCAAATGTTAAGAATTGGTGATTAAACAGTATCAGATATATTATATTGTGTTCACATCTCTAGGTTCCATGGCTAGTGTGAGTTAGATAGAATATAATAAATAAGCAGTAAAATGTAGTAGTTAGGAAGTCAAGAAATCACTTCTGCAATTCACTAGATGATTTTAGACTTTTTAAACTAAGGCTTAAGTTTTCTCACTTAAGAGAGGATTATTACATTTATCTTACTGCTAGCAGTCTTAGAAGGCTTAAAAATGATATCCTAAGTCCAGCGTGTAGTATAGTATCCAGTACTCAATAAACGCTCAATGGATGACAATTACGATAATGAAGAGGATGTCAGACATATGTCCAGGCTGGTGTCAACCAAGAGATGAAACAATTTTTCACAGCTACTCTAGGTGGCTGGACAGAAAAACACTGCAGAAATAAAATTAAAGAAATTAAACTAGAATCCAAGGTACTATTTAACTTTGACACTCTGCCAGAGACCCAAGCTACAGTTTGGTGATTTCTAACACTATTTCTCCTCACATAGCACTTATAGTTTATCAACTGCCTCAACACATAGAAACCAAAATAAAGATTAGTGACAAATTTTTTAAGCTGAGAATCAAGCCAGTAGGAAAGGCATTTTCAATCAAGAGTTTCTTAATATTGTTCAAATAATACAAAAGATGAAGCTTTCTATTTTGACCATAAATAAAACTTCCAACTCTACACAAAGTTCAAGTTTTATAGAACTGAAACAATTGTGGCTAACTGATCCTCAAATACACATCAAATTGCATACACCCTAGCAAAACACAAGGCTCCTCAAGAAAATCAGCATAGGGAAATGAAACAGAAAGTAGAGGTATCAAGAGAAACACCAATTGAGTTTTTTAAATTCTTTAAAATTTTGTTTAAAACCTCAAGTTAATTAAGAACTTTACAGGCAATGTCACAATACACACACATGTATATATTCACAAATATATCTAGATATACATATAAAACATTTATGGAAGCTAATTTCCCAGAATAAAGTATATTTCAAATCCCACATTTTCCAAAGATAAAGAATAAGGCTTTGGCCATGAGCCCTGGTGCCAGTAAAAGAAAAAGAAAAAATATGAAACTATTTAACATTTTTGAAATGTTGCTTATATTTAGTTAAATAAAAGTATAAATAATTTTCTCTAGAAATAAACATAAATGCTTGGTTTTATTTGCATCTCTACACAGTAAAGAGATAAGTTATGTGGTCACTGAAGTGTACAGAGTAATAATACTTTAAGCTACGATAGTAATGGCAGAAGTGGGTGCATGTCATTGGTGTCCAGAAAGTAACTGGCAAATCGTGGGATATCTGGAGCAAGCCACAAGAAGGAGTTCAAGTATACAGACAGAGTTGATTTAAACTAGTGCATGTGCCCAGAACAAAATAGGACCCCTAGGAGGAAGAGACAGCTGGAGCCAGAGATGATGAACTCCACTGAAGACAAATTTAGAAATAAAGAATTGTCATTAATCAGAAAATATTGTACTGCCTCCTTCTTGTTTTATATATAAATAGTAGAAATAAAATCATTTGAAAACCCTTTAAGTTTAGTATATGAAAAACAAAAGTAAGATTCTAGGTTTCTGAATTCCAACATAAAATAGCAAAAAACATGTATTCAGAGTTATAAGGCCAACATCTCAAAAAAAAAAGATTCCTTCACTGAAGCAAGTCTATTTCCTTCACTACATGCAGATGATCAAAAACATGAGTTCCAAAAAATTTTAAAGTATTATCTTTTTTAACAACTTAGAAAGAGAAATACTTGCTAGATACCATTCAGCGTTAGAAAAATAAAAGATTTTCCTGTGAAATATGGGAACAGTACGGGCATTCTGATCAATTATAATTTTTAGTAGAAGTGCTATATTTACTAAAAACTCTAGAAATAATACTTAGCAAGAAAACACTATCTCTTGATCTAGAGAGGCAAAAGAATGAGTTATTATTCATTCCCAAAAGTGTAATGTCATTTACCATTCTTCAGACTTTTTGTACTTAAATTAACCCTTGTTGTCATAAAAAAGAAACTTAAGTGATTTCTAACTAATTAGAATGTGAGCAATACATATTCATGTTCATATACCCCCATGTATTTCTACAAACACATTAGATAATATTTATGCAGTAAAACAAGGTTTAATGATTACTTTTACCTAATTACAAATTAGAAACTTTAAAAAGCTATTCTTTTGCTATAATAAGCACTTAATACATGAGTGGGTAAAAGGTCATTAATAATTATTTAATTTATATGTCTATAATTTTTATGCAAAAGGTACATATCATTGATGTTGATACAGATACTAGAAAATTACTATTAAGGCAAAAGTCATTGATGTCCCTACAGCGCTTATTTAGCAGAATCTAAATTTTACTAAGAGGAATTTCTTAAACAATGCGTCAGCTACTACCTCTCATCATTACAAGAGTATGTAATGATTTCTTAGTCCAGACTCTTCATAACAATGCTTTGTAGAGAGCAAGCTTTCATATCCCATAGCTCTATAAATTACACCCTAAGTATAATTATATCACCTGGAAAACAGTGACCTACAGGATTAAAAGAAACTGTAAGTAATTATAAATAAGACTTTATCAGATAAAAGCACAGTGAAAGAGACTGTTTTCTCTCAGGTAAGATACTTAGATTCTGTGGACACTTTAAATACAGCCTTCTAACAAAAGGTCTGAGGAAGCGGTAGCCTTAATAGCTTTAAATCTTCTGCCCTTCCTAGAACTATTCTAACTAGCTGGTTGAGCTAGTTAGGGTCAACCATTCTAACTAGGTTGAGCTAGTTTATTTTCTTTACTAAGTTATTTTATTGTCCAAACTGGAACAGTAAGTAGAATAATGGACAGTAACACTGAACACTTTAGCCACAGGAAAGAGCATATTAAGAGAACCAGGTAAAAATACAGAGAGAAAGAGGGGCAGAGGGAAGGATGGTGTGTGGAGGGGAGAGGAAGGGAGACAGAGAGAGAGAGGAAAATTAGTGGTAAAAGGGAGGAGAATACAAAGGGCAAAAGGTCATCTGATGGTTAAGTGAAGGAGAAGAGGATGCTGTGTTTATTGTGACTTGGTGACAGATGGGATTTACATGGATTGGGTATGAGCCTCATAGTGTTTATTTGTTTAAAGCCAGCTGGTAGCTTCTCCTTCACTACCCATCCGTCAGTCACTTTTGATGCAAGGATATGTCCTCTCAACAGAATCCAAAAGTAATTGTTTAGTTCACAGTAGTTGCCCAAATCTCTACATCAAGTAATTTCCCTGATGTGAAAAATACTTATGCAGATTTTAATATTAAAATATTTTAGATAATTTATTTGAAATATGAGTAGATTTTATCATATTTAAACTCTTTTGTCACATAATGGAACTATCACAAAAATGCCATCTGCCAGGTTCCCAAACAACTAAAAATAATTTGAAAAGAATAAATAATTTCCCTTTCTGGCAAGAACCAAAATATGAGACATGATCAGAAAATACGGTGAATGTTCATTACAGTAAAAGACATTAATCCCCCTCAAAATACTCTTCCTCATTTTAAACATACTTATTTTATTGTTCTTGGCACTTTCTGAAGCAGTTCTAGAAGTACTTTATCAGGATTTTTGTTGTACTCCTGTGCCTGCCTTGATGTCCTGAATCCATTCAGAACATTTTCCTAATCACAATCATTTTGGTTTTGGAGAAAAGCCAGAAGTCAAAACAGTGCCAGATCTGGTGAATAGGTGGATGAGGATACATTGAAATTGTTTTTACAAGCTTGCCTTTCCATTGGATGGCATTCAGTAGCAGCATTCACTATATTGTTTAACACACCTCATAAAGACAGGAAAGAAGACTTTCAGAACGGCTTCAGAAAGTGGTAAGAAGGAGATAAGTGTGTTCAAAGTGAGGGGGAGTATTTTGAGGAGATTAATGACAGTTAAATTTAAACATTCATTGTATATGTTTCTTACATAGTACTGTGATATGGGGAAGCAAGTAGTTTATTATTATTTGAGAAATAAGTGTGTTGGGAAAGAAATTGCTTAAGTAAAATTAACGAAGTATTTTATGTAAAAACGAAATTATCATACCATTCCATTAAAATTACCTTTGCAAAATTTTCATAATTAAGCAAGAATTTACCTGAACTTAGTTTGAAAAGTTTCTAATGAATGTACACATTTGTGTATACCATATTATATAAACATCTATAGGTATGTATGTTATGTGTACATATATATCTAATATAGACAACTTAAGTGTGTAAGTTATCCAAAATCATACATCAACAAAATTGTGTTTCTCATACCTGACTTAATATTTTGAAATCATTATTAATTATTAGATCATACATGTATAGGTAAACATAAATAGCATGTATTGTATATACATATATACTTCAATATTTATTATGTCAGTAAATGTGTGTACACCTATAAATGTGCATGTATTCAAAGCCAATGTTAACTCATTTATATTTTCAAAATCATTTAATTCAACTGGGGAAAAATCTACTAGGACATATTCATATGGGGTTAGCTGTTAAACTCTACTTACTGATTTATTTTCTTAATAGTTAGATAACCTAAAGATTAAGATACACTTTGAAAGGCAGGGATAAAATATATGTTAACTGCTTGTAAGTACTATCCCAATTTCAGAAGTATTAAAATATGAAAAATTGTGCCTTATCATTGACACAGTATAGTCATAGAAAGGGGTTTCAAAATAAGATATACCCTACAATAAGAAACTCTCTAAAGAAAATATTTGGGAGTTTTGTAACAAACTGTAAGAGCTAATTATTTAATCAATATGACTCATATTGGGCTTGACTCTGGATACCAACATCCTGGAGATACTAAACTAAGCAGTAAATTGTGTGTGTGTACACAAACACACACAAAATAAATGTATTTATTTTTTCATAACTTGTGAGCATAGAAATTACAAATTCTTCAAAGCAGAATTAATTCCAAGTAAGGCAGAAATGATTTAGTATATATGACATGTAAGTTTCTATGGCAAATAAGAGCAAATCTAAGAATCCTACAGATATATGACCCATAACACTGTATAAAGCACTGATTTCCCAAAGCCTGATGTAAAACTCACATATCTAATAATAGTTCTATTTTTGTTCTCTCCTATAACTCAAATCTACTCATGCTGCACAATTACTTTTACATAATAATATATTTTAGTTATCTGAGCGATTTCATCTATAACAATGAGAATTCTTATTTATTTTAAATAGAAGTACTGTATTATATTTTACTGTTAAGTATTTTCTTCTTGATCAACTGTCTTGACCATTTTAAAGCATATATTCTATTCATACATCAGAAATTTCAAGTTTCAAATTTTTAAAATCCACACAAATATGAGAGATTACTCAGGAAATTCATTGATGAAGTGGATTATACTTCTGCCTCCAAGGACTAAGCACTACACATTAGATACCCTGAAATATTTGTATAAAGAAATTATCTCAAAGTAAGTGATACTTTGCCAGGTGTGGTGGTGCACACCTATAATCCCAGAACTTGGGAGGCTGAAAACTCTATTCTCCTTTACTTTGGGCTCTAATCTCAGCTGAGTTCAGAAGGGAATTTAGTCTAATGTGCTCAAACAGAAGTATATATTTTATGCACTCGTCAAACAAGAATGGAGGCCGGGGATTTAGCTCGGTGGCGCAACACCTGCCTGGCAAGTGTGAGGTCCTGAGTTCGATTCCAGGTACTCCCCCAAAAAATTAAAAAATAAAAAAAAGAATATTTTCATTCAAGAAAATACAACAACATGCATTAGTAATTAGGATATTATATTAGTCCATTTTCTGTTGCCAGTAACACAATGCCACAGACTGGATGAGATGTAAAGAAAGATTTATTTAGGCACAGAGCTCTGGAGGTGAACAACTGCAAGGCATTATCTGTTAATGACCTTCCTGCTGCTAGATACCAAGGAAGTGCAGGGCATTGCATGGTGAGAATAGGGTGTGTGTGTGTGTGTATGTGTGTGTCTGCTGTTCTTTCTCCAATTTTTATAAAACTACCAAGATTCAATACTGGGAGTTTCCACCCTAATCACCTTATCAAATCCTAATCACCTCCCAAAAGCCCCACTTCTAAACACCATGGTCAGATTGAGTTACCACCCTCTTAATACCTCAGGATGGAAATTAAATTTCCACACACAAATCCTTGGAGGACATACAAACAATACCTAAGCTATAGCAGATACTAAATCAAGATCAGGCCTGAAGGCTCCTCAAAGCCTTTTTACGTAAAATTTATTCTCTCATTGAAAAAAAAAATAGAATGATCCTTAGACTTTTGACATCTGATTGTATATGACTATCTGTTGTGTGTAACGTATGTTTCCCTTCCACTCACCATGATCATGCTTGTTTTTTCCCTCACATCTTTAGAGCTTGTATTCTCTTCATTAGCAAGGAAGTCCCTTCCTCATCTCTATTACTGGTTCCATCAAAATAGCATCATCTTTTACAATTTTTAGACCTTACAGAAGCCATAGATTTTTTTTTTCCTAAGAGTTCTCTAAGGTCTAAATTTTAAAGCCCAATTCTGCTTGTTTTCTTGAAATAGCATTTATGTTTCACAGAATCTTCATGATGAAATAAATATTAAGAAGTTATGAGTAAGAACAGCCGGATTAACTTGAAAATTTTCTTCTGCAGTGCTTCCCAAGATGTGGTATGTGGATTAACAGTGCCCACATAGACATTTGTAAGAAATGCAAATTCAATACCCTACACCAGACCTTAATGAATCTGAAACTGGGTGGGGAGGGGCAACAGGACAGGTAGTTAAAGAAGGAGGTGTTTTTTACACATACTAAGGTTTGAGAACCACTGTTCTATTGCATCCTAATACCATAAGTAACCAAATAATAGTTTTCATTTTTCAAAAACAGTGTTTTACTACATTTAGGGAAAGAAATTTCCTGACTCTCCCAGTGAAGAATCTTTTATCCTTTTTTGTGTCATTTACACTACTGTTTATCTGAAGGTTCTACTTAAGCATCAAGCTGCTTCACCCCAGTCTATAAAACTTACAGTGAGCTTACTATATCAGAATGAGGGACATTCACAGAATAACATGGGGACACCAGAGCCACGGATGTAACCATAGAGACTGATCAGGTCAGCATGTCACAGTCTCCAAACTTTGCCCCAAAGTTGTCTGTCTTTTAATAACTGACTTTTCTCATGTCATTTTTTCCCAGATACCTTTATCAATGAATGTGTCAACCTTTCTGGCATACGACCAGCCCACAATAAGTTACTGTGGGGTGCACCATGAACTTCTCTCTCATAAGCCCTTTGAAACGAATGCACAGGAAGATCCGATGGAAACACATCTAGAGACTGAGCTGGACCTGAGCACAATCACAACAGCTGGCCGAATCAGTGACCATAAACAGCAGTTGGGTTAACTGAGCTAATCGGTAGCCAATGTTTGCTACTAAACTTTGTAACCTCAAGGACAAAATGAGGAAGATTTGTTCATTGTGACTCTAAAAACAAAACAAAAATCCCCTGTTCAAATAAACAAAAATCCAAGATTGATTCATGAAATAAAGAAGACATGAATTGTTTCAAGTCTACACTTTGTAATTAGCTAAGTTGTGCAGTATTTTTTTGACTTAAACAGAGTATGACCCTGAAAAAGGAAAAAAAATTGTTTTTTTGAAACTCATCCTACCTATGTGTAAAAACTGTACAGAGCTAATGTATTTTTCATATTGTAAAGTTTCAATTATAGAAACAACTGGTATGTACAGTACCATAATTTAATTACATTTTACTTTACAAACTTTACACATTTCAGTTTCTAAAATTTTAAATTAACAAAAATTATTTCTTGTGTTATTCAGAGTTACTCAGTTTTGTAGGGACTGTTTTGTTACTGCTTTTGTGCCCAGAAACCTTGACTCTAAAATTCTGTGCTGTGCGAAACATGCACGCTTTTTATCATGCTTACTGCATAGAATTTTATCTACTTGTTCCAGAAATAATACATTAACCAAAAAGGATTTAATTGTTCCGACTTGTAAGAGGTTCTTCAATTACATAGACAGGTTTTTCTTATAAATGAAAAAAAAAATCAAAGTTTTTTTTAACATTTCTTCTCAGACTTAACTGTTGCCTTGAATTACAGCCTAGTTTCTAAGCAGTGAAATGTAATGATAAAGAGGGATATTTTAACAACATATTTCTGAATGAACTGACTCATTATTTCATTCTTTTGAGTAACCCTTGTTAAGGGTGGGGGGAAGCATGGACAAAACATCACTGGAAACAAAGGCCGTAACCACAGCAACAGACTTTGATACAATTAAAAGGTGCAGCTGCCAGTGACAAAGAAAAACTTTTGTTACATCTCATTATTTTCAGGCCAAGGTGGGAGGAGAGAGCATAATAATTGTACAGTAGCAGTTTTTCTCCTAATTAACCTAAAGTGGTTTACCTAAAAATAACCGTCAGTCAGTGTGAAATGTGCCTGGTTCTTAAGACAACTTTTCATTTAGAACTGTGAGACTATATTTTGAGAACATCTCAGAGGAAAAAAGTATGAAATTTTTCTTACTGTGTGCTACATCAATTCTCTCCTGAGGGAGAACTTTAAATATCTACAGCTCATTCTATATAGATATGAGCCAGGGTGGAGAACTTCATCACTCCAGTAGACTGTAAACATCTTTAATATGCTCTACATTTTTTATACTGCTATTCACAATGGAATCCAGCTCCAAATTATCTGAAAAGTAATTCAGAGTTATTGGACCCCAATCCAGATCATATATTAATTATGTGATTGTATGTAAAGTAAATTCAAACCCAATTAAGAAAACCTGACTTTTAATCAATTTGTTTCTGTTGTTTACCTGACATAGGTTATTGTTTCAAAATATTATTTTTATCTATGGTAATCACACATTCCTTTCAGTTCTTGAGGATTTTTAAATATAAAAATGCAAGCTTTGACTACTGTTGCAGTAGAACGAATGTTTTTGTTGTCATTTTATATTCATAACATCAAAAACAGAAGGAGAATATTGTATTTGATAGAAGAGGTCAAATACAATCAAAACAACAACAAAAAATTAGTGAAAAACAATGTCAAACAATTTCTTTGTCTCTTCCAAAGAAATTATATCTACAAATATCTAGTTTTATTCAGGTTTATCACAGCAAACTGAAGATCAACTCCAAGAAGAATGAGCTTAAAAACTATAGAGGAAATTTTTGTTGAAAATATACACTCAGGAAAAAAAAGGATGCAAAATATTGAAAGAAGCAAACTATTAACAACAAACAAAGGACTTGTGTCAAATATATAACATCCCACATTTTGTAACATATTTTGCATAAATTATTTGCTATTCAAAAATTTTTGTCATTTTAAGTCTAATTTTAATCTTTATTTTTTGAATTTCTCTAATGTATTATTCAGAGTATACTTAATCCCTTACACTGAGGCTTGGCTTTGCACAAAATTTATAGAGAGTTATAAATCTATTATTTTTGGATCTGAAATCTAATATAAATTTTATTTATTATGTAAATTAAAATGCAATTTGCAATTTTCTTCATTAGAAGCTATCCTTGCAAAGATTCCAAAGGAGAAATTCATTTGTGTAATTACTTTAAACCCACTTCTAGACATTTTCAAATTGAGAAATAATTTTTAAAGATTTTAAAGTTCCGAAGAACCTTACAAGTGCATGCCCCCTTGATTTCCTCAAGCAAAGCACTTTTTTTCTTTTTCTTTCTTTTTTTTTTTGAGAAAGGGTCTTGCTATGTAGTTCAGGCTGGTCTCAAACTCTAGGCAATCCTCCTGCCTCAGCCTCCCAAGTGTTGGGATTACAGGCATGAGCCATGCCTGGCGGCAAAGCACTTTCTTAAACATTTTAAGTTCATCTAAAGTGAACAACTATATATAGAAGCTATCACCTTGGAACTGTAGCTCTGAGCATCTGAGTTCCTAAGCTACAGTCAGGCAAATAACATGAAAGAAATTTGACATTTGTCATAGTTGAAATTAGACCAAATGATCTTTAAAAGAAAAAAAAAAAAAGATTCTCTATTATTTGCTTAATTTTTATTCTGCCACATTGGGGGCAAGAAGCAAGGGAGGGTAGTGGTGCTGAAAACATTAATAGTTGGTTTCTAGGATCTTTATCACGTATTTGGAATTTATGAGTCTGTGTCTAAAATTTTTATTTCTAACCTACCTTTCCAGCATTCTATAGTCTCTCCTTTCCTCCCTCTACTCTCAACTCAGTCTATATTTCCCTTCCTGTCTATTGCTCACCTAAATCACTGAAAAACTGTTTTCTGTTTTTGGAGTTGAAAAATGGAGCATTTGACCCAGTGTGGTTGCAATAACAGCAGCAGCTGCAGCAAACAATAAAGTTATGCAGTGTTTTGAAGCTTACAAACCACATAAATTATCTCATTTTGTCTTCATAACAACCCTATGAAGAAACATTAATCTCAAAAAAGCTGAATCCTCACTCAAGAACACAGAGCTAATCACTGGTACAACTGAACCATTCTGAAAATTCAGAGGTTATTAGTGTTTTCATTATACTAAAAGCTTTCTCTGTCTGATTAGTGCCAGAGACCCTCCAAGGACAATAGATAAAATAAAATTAAAAAAATGTTCGACATGCCATTTAGTAAACTCTAATTTTACTCAGTTCCCTCTGTCTGTATCACTATATTGGCTAACTCTTTCTATGTACTACCCTGGGCTCTCACATTAAAATTATTTGTTCAAAAGTACAGTTAGTCATATATTTCTTAAAATACAAGATTATTTATGCATGTGCAAAACAGTTACCACCAACATGTAGATGTAGATAGACACCAAGGTACAGACAAAAATTCAAGCACAAAGAAAGAAACCAAAGACTTTAAATTGAGAATGTATGGGTAGTTGTAAAAAAGACCCATAAGGTAAAGGTTAAATGCATGCTCAACTGAACACACATTCGATTCAGTGTTGATGGCAAAGACACATCTATTTTTTTTTTTTTTTTTGCTTTTGGCAAGATTTTTTGAACCATGAATATCTCATAGTAATTTTTCTCTATTCTCCTTCTAAGAAAAATGAATTATAACCTATCCAAACTGATAGATGTTCTCCTGAATCTAAAAACCATAAAGCTATATAGATTTTTAATATAAATTATATTTAAAAAGAAAAGACAACTTGCCCAAATTCAACACTCGAAACAAATGATGTAACACAATTGAACTCAAATCTGTCTCAATCCATAAGTGTCATAGAAATAGCAAAATCTTATTATTTTTTTTGTGTGTGTGTGGTTACCGGGGGTCGACCTCAGGATCTCGCGCACCAGCAGGCACCCGTGCCCCTGAGCGATATCACCGGCCCTTTTCTCGTATGTGGGTTCTGGGAGTCAAACTCAGGCCCTCACGCTTCCCCGGCAGGTGCTTATGCTGCTGAGCCATCTCACCGGCCTGCAAAATCTTTTTGGAAAAAAATACTTTCTAAAATAAAACCACTGTTTATGAGAATAAAAACATATTTGGTTTTGACTGCTCCTGATTGGAAGATATATCATTTTTCAAATTAAAGATTCAAAATAAGTTTTTAAAAAGCATAGATTCTAAAAACATACACTATGTGAGCTGTCAGTAAGCTATCTGTCATGGACAAGTATCCAGGATCAGTAATTTGAAATTCTGACATAATGGCAAGACTAGAGTAGGCAGATATTCTGCAATTGTGCTTCATTTTACCAAGAACTATAATGGGGAAGAAATGCCTGAAAATTTAAAAACCAACAACAAAATGGTGAAGGAGGTATTTTTAAAAGTATTCCATGGCTTGCATTAGATTTTCTTGTGGGATAGAAGGCAGTTTATATTTAATTTTTTAAGTTTAGCGTTAAATTCATGTTTAAAACTTTGATAGTTGATTATTTACCTTTATATTAAGGACAGTGATCTTTAATTAGCAGAGTGCCTGAGTTGTCTAGGAATTAAAGAACTCTTCTTTCCTTCTCTCTCTCAAATATTTGTAGGATGTTTGTTTTTATATGATATTTGCCTTCCTGAACAGCTGAATAAAAATTTTTGTGTAAATCAAATATTTCAAATGCACCAAGAGAAATTGTTATAAAGATCCTTGCAGTAAATCCTTTTTATTTTCTAATCTAAAATATCACCCACTAATTTACCTTTAGTAAATTGATTCCACATATCTTAAGTTCCATATATTCCATATATCTTAATGTAGTATATTGGTTAAGTGAAGGTTTTATGATGTCATCTTTACTTCAGACTATATAAAATGAAGGGCTGACTCCAGTTTTGGAGTTGGTCTACATGAGGGATCAATTTGCATTAGTTCCATTTAGTGAATTTATCTAGATTAGTGTGAAAATCATATTAAAATAACATGGATAGATAAAGTTTACAGTTTTTATATTTATTTGTTTAAACTTTTGCTGCCTGTCATATCCTCAAAGTTACAGTTAATAGGCTAAGATGAACCTAAATCTTCAAATAATTCTTCCTCAATCTCAGCTACTCACAAATGATTCTTAAATACTCTTTTGCCTCCATTAGTGTCTTCAGAAGCTTTTTATTAAACCACAAGGCTGTATCTTCTATTCTTTCCTGAAACTGCACAAGCTTAGCAATGTCACTAAGAAATTATATTAGCACTTTACCATGCTACCTGAACAAGTAGCATGCATATATGCATATAAAACATGCTTTTCTTTCATAATACATGCAAGATTTCATGAATCATTAAAATACTTTGTAAGTCACACCTACTAAAAATGATCACTACTATAACTATAAAACAAGGTTGTAAATTTAAAACAATTAATAAATCCAGCAAGGAAAGTAATTGAACACCTCCACTGTAATTTCATTACATATGCTCATTCTGGCACTTCTTTCACAAAAGAGAAATTTTATCTAAAATATCTAGCATAATTTTAATTGTAGATAACAAAAAAGACCCAGGTATCTGGATGAAGACGTGGTAAAAAAAAATGAAGAGGATAAAATATTACACCAACTGAGAGGTAAGTGAAGAAAAAATTTTTATTGTTATTGGATAGTCCACAACTGATTGTTAAAACTAAGAGTCATGATTTATAAGAACATGTATGCCATCAAATGTCATCAGTAAAAGTCAACATAGACATTAGAGATATAAGAGGAAAGGAATATTTGTAATAGTAATACATGTTAAATAGATGATACCTAGATATAGATAGAATGAATTCTACCAAAAAAGAGAACATTAAGAATAAAAATTAGTTCAATAACCATCATGATTATTCCCCCAGCAAAAAAAAAAAAAAACTGAAAAATCAGAGAACAGATTTTAACTAAATGCCAAATGAGTTTTTCAAGCTCAAATTTGACATAGCCCCAAAACTATAAACCCCAAATTGACATTTCAGTCATATCAGTAGTTACATTAATTCACATACACCTAGTAAAAATCTGACATAAAGAAAAGAATTGTAATTTTAAATATATTCCATCTGTTCTTACTGCTTTACATCAGTGATAAATTTCCTTGCAACTACAGATCAATAAATAATATACCCTAAGCAGTCAGATGTCAATTGGCCGCCCATTACTTTGTTCTTCTATAAGGCAATTATCAGAATGGAATGTTCACCAGAGTGGGGAGCCAGAAACATGTTTCTAAAGTTCTCTCTAGAAGGTTGTCACTAGGCACTGTAACGAATACTCACAATCTCTATTACAAAATACAGAAATCACTGTTTTGAGCTAAGATCCTAGAAGCCACACCAGCTCTCGTCTGACTAAACTTACAGCAGAGAGATCTAGAGAAAGATATTAAACATCTTTATACTTATTTGACATCTGGAGAAAAACATCTTTAAGATCTCAACATCTTTTTTCACTTTTGGATTTGATGGACTCTTAAATTCAGTGTATTTAACATCTTCCAAAACTCCTTGCCAGTTTCCTCTTTAACAAGCTTAAAATCTAAGTTTCTTGAATTAATTCTGCATTTTACACATGGCTATTTCCCAATGAGCTCTTGTTATATTTCATCATTTTGTGGAAGAATAACATAAAGCAGGGATTATTGACTTATTCCCTGCCTATGATTCCAGGTATGTAGTGAAATGTCTAAGCTTGATGTGGCACTTTGATATCACCACAAAGGAAATAGAAGAAGAGTTTTCTAACAGATAACAGTCTATGCCATCTAAAACACAAAACAAGTTTGGGCTCACTCTTTTCAATGCAATAGTTTTCAGATATGCTAACTGTATGCTTTCCTGCAACTGAGAATATAAACGTCACTATAGTGAAAACAGTGTTATGTTCTCATCTACTGTCACTCTCTGAGAACAGACCTAAGACAGCTGGTCATGTCATATAATTGCTACAAGAAGGAATGTCTATTTAATTACTTCCAGAAGGAATGACTTGATACTACTTTAAGACAAAAGGGTAAGAACTAAACATCAATTATTTTTCTAAGCATTTTACCTATATTAACTCATCTAGTTCTCATTATTATATTTAAAGAATTAACAATAATCCTATAAAGTAAGTAGAACTGTTCTCACCTTAAAAATAAAGAAAATGATAAACTAAATAATTTGCACTCTACAGCTAGTAAATTGTGGAGCGAGAACTCAAATCCAGGCCTGGTGAGATAGCTCAGCGGCATAAGCACCTGCCTGGCAAGCGCGAGGTCCTGAGTTCGACTCCTGGTACCCACATATGAAAAAAGGGCCGGTGATATCGCTCAGCAGCATGGGCACCTGCTGGAGTGCGAGGTCCTGAGTTCGACCGCCGGAACCCACAAAAAAATAAATAAAAAAATAGATATACTGACAAATTGACCCTTACTAACTGCCCATTTAATGTCTATTTTATAGGACTTTTCTCATGAAAAGTCTCCCTATTTAAGGATATAACTGAAGATATTTTATCAATATAATGAATAACATTTATAATGTACCTAATATTTATGTAGAGAAAGTTAAAAATCTTTGAGAGATATATAGATTATGTGACACAGTCCCTGTCCCCAGAGGCTTTCAATCTTAGCAAAAGCAGAAAAAAGAAATCCATATTTCACTATTAAAAATTCCAAGAGCTAAATTTAATACCTGCAAGTGTAAACAGAAATTATAAGAAAATAAAATCGAAGATAGAGTTGTTGGGGATGTCTCAGGGCAAAAGCGAGAACAGAGACAAAAACTAAAGACTGGCAGTCTTTAGATCAGCAAAATGAAGATGAGAAGACAGTAAAGAAGGAAGAACATAGTTTCACTTGTGGACATCTATTATTCCAACAGTATTTGTTAGATTTGTGTTTCTCTGGAAGAGAAATATCAAGCTCAATTTCAGCCCTGCTTGCCTAAAGTTAAAAGTCAAATGGTATTCTGAACACAACATATCTTTTGACAATTTTAGATAGAGTAAGTATCTCCCACACTTTTCTCAAGACTGTTTCTCTCTATACTCCTATTTTACCCATTGTGTTTGGTCTTCCTTTGGAGGGTTGGAAGCAAATTATATTAATTCTTTGTGGAAAATGCTGTGAGCCAGTTTTAACAAATGATCACAACCATTTTGAAGAATGATCCAAGCAACTTCACTAACTTAAAATAAGTATGTGGATTATATCAACCATATATCAATTATATGAATTATTTAACACCTTCTTAGAGGGTAAGGATGTTTGGCATCTGAGGAAAATAAATGACAGTTATTATTTTTGTCATATGAAAACATGGCCTATTGATTTATTGACTGTTTCTTTTTTCAATGTTTTTAGATTTTAAGTAAGAATTGTTGAATACCAAGCAGAATTTTTCTTCTAAATTAAAAAATTTCATTTTCATTGTTATATTTTGAGAGATATATAGATTAAATAAATAAAGATTAATATATATTAATCTTAATAATAATATATTAATAAAGACTAATAAAATAGATTAAATGAAGAAATTAAAGTAGAATATGATTAAAGGCCATGATCAGAATCATTTAAGTAATGAAAAACAGACCAAAACTAGAACTCACATTCACTTGAATTATTTTTCACTAGAATAAAACATTTTTATAAATATACCGACATTTAACAATTTTCAGGATCATTTCTGCCTTAAAAGTACAGATAACTAAAAAAAGTACAGATAAATGTCAATAAAGATTTTTTAATTGTATGCTCAGATGTATTCCTATTCAGAGAAATTATTCATAAAAAACTATTTCTTTAAGTTTTTTACAAGTCAAAAGTATTCTCTCATCATGAAATTTTGCTCGTCATTTGGCCTATTAATTTGCAATTATCTTTATATTGCCTTCATAGTCACAAATTTTCACACATACCCATTCAGTGTTTTATTTTTTATTTTTTTTTGCTTTTACATAGCAACTATCTTTTATACTATGTCATAACACTTAGGTACAGTATTTTAAATTCAATTCAATCAAGTATTCATTTATACAGCTCTTACTATAATATCCCCAAAACTGTGATAAAAGACTAAGTGGTCAAATCTTTGAAAGGAATAAATAATTGTAAGTCAATATGATATCTCTAAAGATGAAGTCTGTCACGATGCTGCAGGAAGAAGAGAGAATGATTAGTTTCACTGAAAGAAAATCAGAAAAGGCCTCAGAGTAAATGCAGTTTAGACCCTGGACTCTCAAGTTTGCTAATCACATAACTCGGGTCTGTCCAGTAGGCTCCATGCACAAATCCTAATTACAATTTAGAGAGATTTGAGATGTCTAAGAATATTAGCTTCTTGAAACCCAGGAATCTAGCAGTTTCTGATTCTGTTATCTTCACGCATATACCAACTTTATTTTTTCCAGGATATAAAGGTTAAAGAAGAATTTTTTTAAATAGTTGTTTCCCATAATCTTCTAAATTCAACCCTCAAATAAAAAACATTCAGTATAGCCATTCCATGAAATATGGGTCATGTGTAATTCTATTCAATAAATAAATAAATAGTAATAAGTAAATAATTTAATGAATTGTCAGAGTTTTTTATTTTGTTTTCAAAATGCCCCATGTAAATCCTATATATTTGTATGTCAAATAACCTATATTACAGTTCTATCTTCAGGAATATGTGAAAAAAATGTGGATGAAATGTATTGACCTGTGCTATTTAAATTTTCACCATCTACTGGTTATGGCATAAAAATGGTATTAAAATGAATGAAAATTAGATTATATGTAGAGAATCTTTTATATTTTAATTCATTACTATTAAATCATTTGTTAGGAAAGTAAAAAAATTAGTAAGTTTGTAAATTCACTTGATACAGCAACAGTTAGAAACAGCTATTTCACGAAGTTCTCATTCTCATTAACTCTTTCTAAAGTACTTTTTATCATGTATTAAAAGTACAAACATCTCTCTTTCTAAGAAAACTATGCTCCCAAAAGTTTCCATTTTTTATTGATACCTAAGATGATTCTTATTAAATCTTAAAGAATTCAACTTGAATTAATCTGACCCAAAATAGTATTAGTGAATTCAGTAACTAGTTCAGGGCATAGTTTTCTGATTTTCCTACTTAGGAAGATGAATAATTTTAATTTTAGAATTTCAGAATATATCAATATTAACATGAAGAGAACTTATCATGAATAATGCTATTTTAATGAATGTCAAGGGAATTGTGCATAATGTTCTAAAATAGGCTTGGAGCATTATGAAGAATGGATAGTATGGCAAAAGCAGCCATGAGAATCCCCAATATTGAGACTGTTTATTAAATATAAGTAGATATTTTAAAAGATAAATCACATATAAATGTTCATTCTAGATAGTTATCTACATTTTGGTCCATGCTGTGTGGCGGTAAATGAGCCCATGAAACTAAATTCCTTAGAGTGCAACTAGTTCTACTAAATATCTAAAACATTCTTAGTGTGAGCACTTTGAATGTTGTTTTTGAAGGGTTGCATATTTAAGGTCTATGAATTTGTTAGTGAAAATAAATTAAATTATATAACAGACTTTAAGTTTCACAATTGTTCTTTTGAAATCTTATGAAAAGACACCAAAAAATAGTAGTTACGAAAAGAAAGTTAATGTGCTTTTCATTTCATGGGACCCAGGAACTGTCAGGATTAGTGTGAAATACTGATATTTACACTCCTAAGTGGAATAAAAGAGGAGCAGGATGAAAGGGCGATGGCAAATAATTAGACAATTGGACATTCTACAGAAAAACTTGGAGAAATACTATTAGATCTACATCTTTTAGTTGGAAATTCCAAGTGCATAGCTTATAGTGTTAGATGAAATGGAGCATTAGCCTAGCATACTTAAGGCTCTGGGTTCAATCCTCAGTACCTACATATATAAACAAATATTTTTGAAAATGGAAGTCTTACCATTCTCTTTTAGCTTTGTATCCCCACACACATCTCACTTTATAAGGACCTGTGATAAGTTTTCAGATTTAATATCTATAAAATTAAACTTTTTAAACTAGTGATCACAAGGAAACAGCCTAGATTTAATATTGCAGTTGAACTGCCCATCGTATATTAAATTTTCTTTTAATTCATTACCCCAAAACTCCTGCGTTGAAACATTTGATGTAGTAAAAAGTACACAAAAATAAGAAAAAGAACAGAAATAGGCTAAAAATTAAATTAGGGTCTAATACAGCACACGTATAATGAAATAGTCCTAAGGAGGTAAGACTTGACCTGAATAACTTATCATTCCTTTGATTTATGTGGGACAAATGTACCTTGCATATCTCCCTGCCATCAGGACAGCTCATAGGTGACCTTCATGGTAGTGCAAGCGAAGAACAGTTAGTTTTAGGTCCCTACACAAACTACAAGGAAAATGATATCATATTTTGCTTATTTTCCTGCTCTTCATGTCTGTCTCCTTCCTTCTTGCCTTCTCTGCTTCAGTTTTGTATTACCCATGACATACATATATGTGCTGACATGATGAATATGACAAAACTGGGAAAGGCAGAGATTGCATTAATTTATCTTGCAATATGAACTGTCCAATTTTACAGTATTGTAAAGTTCCTAAAGGAGCTAAACCTCACAAAAGAGGATAAATAAGGTAATATTTAACTCATCACCATACCTAACAACCAAACCAAGTTTCCAAAGTTTTTTTTTTTTTTAAATAAATTGAATATCCCAGAGTTTGAGAAAAATTCAGATAGGCACAGAAAGTTCTCTCTTTAAAAGATCTTTTGATGCTTTTCATAAAAGCAGCTCTTTGCCTATGGCTCAGTTTTTTGACTCCTATGAATCTCGTGAATAATACACTTGGTTTTACATAATTGTATGTGTGGCACTCTATGAAAGATCCAGTAGCTTATTAATGAGAATTATTTTAAAAATTAAAATTCCTCGAGATTATTTTTGTCATTTCATTATGTGGTAGTAGGTTAATAATTAGAGAATATTTACATGAAGTTACTGGAATGCTGGCAGGATAAAAAGAAACCCACCACAGGACGTTCCCATCTGTCTGAAGAGTCACGGTACCCAGACAGCACAGCAATCTTCTCAGGAATACCAATGTATTTTTTAATACATGAAAAGCAGCCGAGCTATTCAACTGTCCCTGATAATGAAATTTACAAATGGTGAATTTCTTTCCAAAGCAAATCTTGGAGCATCTGGCATTTAAGTTATTTCATTATGGGGGAAAATCATCATTGAGAAATAAGAATACCAGTTAATAATAAATTATGTAAAGACACTCCAGCATAGTGTGTTTCAATCACTCCAGTATTTTTATCCTCTTATAAAAAGTGTCAGAAATGAAGCATGAAAAGCTATTAACTGAATGATTCACACATTGAATAGATGTTGTTGTCAGTTTGTTCCTTCAGTGGAAATAATGAACAACTGATTTATTATTAAGTGAAAATTATAAAAATATACGTTCATTTCCCCCATTTCAATATATAATAGACACATTATAATTGTCTTATTTTATACCCAAACTAAAATCATTTGCTTTCTATTTCCTCAGGCTCTTCCTTAATTCCAATGTTCCTTTGACTTATTCCTTTGACATGTTTTTACTGACTTAGTTCCCTTTCTTTATTTTCCTTTTTATTTTTCTGTATTTCCCCAGCTAGAATTGATCCATGTCTTACATTTATGTAACTAGAGGCTAAAATATGGATTTTAAGATGAAGCAGAAAGTATTTACATAATCACTATAAAGTGAAATTTGTCAGCACTTATTTGGTAAAGTTTACATTGTTTTCTTTCTGAGAAAGAGGTATGTTTTCTTTCTGTGGAGGAGGTAAATAGAAAAGGTAAATAAAGATAATGGAGAGCTGAGTATGGTTGCATGTGCCTGTAATCCCAGCACTCAGCAGGCTGAGTCACAAGTATTGAGAGTTTGAGACCTGCCTGAGCTGCAGAGTTGGACCCTGTCTCAAAAAAAAAAAAAAAAAAAAAAAATGCGGGGGGGGGGGATAGAAGGGATGATTTGTACTTGATAACTTCAGAGAAAATAAATTTTTAATGTTCAGAATTGAGGCAAGAAGACTTCATCTCATTTTTCATCTTATTTAATTTTACAGCAAAGAGGACATTTCCCTTCAGCTTTTATTTTCTAATCTTGTAATCAATTTAATCTTTGGTAGATATTCAACCATTTTTTTCATTTTGCTACATAACAATGTATACTGGATTCTATCTTCAACTTATTCTACACTCAATGTAAGAAAAATCTTTTAGGGACTTGCTTCTACATTTAATAAAAGTTATGATTGGAAAAGACATACATCATATTATGAAATACCATTTTTAAAACAACATATAAGAATTGTATTTCAAACCAAGGTCCAGGAAAAAAATCCCCTGTGGAAAATGGTTATGTTTTATTTCTGATGAATACTAGAGCACTGTAACACACTTGATCTTCCTCATATTTTATCTCAGGAATCTAGAGCTGTGTTACACTCAATAGCATGGTAATCAGGCTAATTCTCCTGTCGAGTATTCTGACTTCCTCCTTTTATAAGAGGTTCTTCTTTTCCTTTTTCTAATCTATTTTGTTAATCTTTTATGTGTTTAGACAAGCAGTCTGAATTTATTTTGGGAGAAGCAAATTATAAGGAAATAAACTAAAGATGCCATTATTCAAATGCATTTTTGTTTCTCATTGCAGTTGTGTCTTTATCTGAACCTTGGGGTGTTCTTTTTTTTCTTTCTAGCATCATGCCTATTTCCCATTATCTCACCAATGACACATCTTCACATTTTTATTTTTGTTAGCCTGGCATGGTGACACACACCTGTAATCCCAGCATTCTGAGAGACTGAGTAGGACGATTGTAAGTTTGAACCCCATCTGGGCAGCTTAGCAAGATCCTTTCTCAAAATAAAGAAAATAAAAGGACTAGCAATGTAGTTTAGTTCAAAGACCCTGGGTTCAATCTCCAGTATTACAAAAAAAATTTTTTTTATTTTTATATATGCAACTAATGAACTATGGAGAAGAAAAGAAGAAAAAAGCTTACAGACACACATACTCACACAGCACCCTCCTCATATACTATTCTTCAGATATAAAGATCATAAGCAGGGCAGGACATATATTCTAAGGCATTTTTTCACTATTAAAAATATTCTTAGGCACTGGACTTAAAAATAGAGCAAACTATATGTTCAAAAAAGATAAATAGGTGGGGTTAAAAAGGAAGTTCTCAATAATTTTAAAGAAAGATATAACTGTAAGTTCAAGTCTTCAGAATTGTCATTAGAAAATTGTCTTTTTCTAATCTTAAAATTTACCTTGTTTTATTAACACCTAGTCAAATTATGCCTTATAGATATTAAATTATAATTGTGGCCGAATATTAATTCCTCTATTTTCCTCAGTACTCTAAGCCCCTCTTTTAGGACAGCCCACCTACCCCTCCAATCCCAGCCCCAAATTATTTTTTCAAGTACATCCAAGTTTATCTGTATAAGACTATCCTTAACATTATTTCATGATACTACATAGAAATTTTCCTTCCATTTATGTTCAGAGAATAGGGGTTAATATGTGAGTTAAATTCTGAAACTTAAAACAGATTTTAAATGCCATATAAGTAAACTATGAAATAAATATGAACAAAATTCCAAAAATTGAGATTTAAAATGAACATAATTCCAAATTTTATCAAAAATTTCACCATGAATCACTTTAGTCATAGTCCATAAAAATTTCATGTACAGGGAAAATATTTAATCTCTAATATTATGTGGACTCATTCACATGGAGGATTTCATGTATATTGATATGGTTAGACCTTAATAGCTACATGCATGAAGCATGCAATGAAGAAAAATTTTAAATATAATAAATTTCCCTGGGCATGTACATCCTATCTTCAGTTCAACATTCTAGTGCCCCTTCACTTCTGAGACTCAAAGATGTCAGATGCAAGAAGCGTAAAATTAAGAAAATGTATGTCAAAATATTTCATGCTGTTTGCAATTATTATATGATTCCTATTTCATAAACATTCCTTGAAACTTAAATAATAAGTTGGGAGCAATACGTTAACTATATATCAATAATGAACATATTTAATATTTTGAAATACAAGATTTTTACACATTTTTAAATTAGACATGTTTCTGAATTTAACTTCAGTTCTGTTCAGAGGACAACTTTTTTAAAAACAGAAATGTCTTCTTAACAAATATAAAACATACTTATAAATCTGGGCATAACTGTATTTATATACAAGTAAAAATCTAGTTTAAATGAATTATTAAAACAAGTTCACACTACATATACAATATATATGCATTTATTTATTTACTTATTTATTCCAGAGTCTGTAGATTTTTTTCTGCATTTTCCTGCAGCCAATACATTTTGTTATACCATAACTATGGATAAAATTATGCATACATTACTACCACCATATATACGAAACTGAGTAAGAAATTTGAATCAGTGCTTTTTAATTTTTTCTATCTTAAATACTTAAAGATGCAACACACTCAAGGCGTGTCTCACATGAATTATAGAGCAGCTTTGGGTTAATTCAAACCAAGGAAACCCCAGGGTGGGATCTGAGTGTGGGATAAATCAAATTTGAATATGCAAAAGATTGGAATCCCATATCCAAGAAACCTACTGTACTCTATCTTGGAGGATCCTTTTTCTGTCAGCTCAGAACCTCCACTGTTCTTTCACAGCAAGTTCAGGCCATATCTCTTAGAGCCACTTTGGTCCTTTCCCACTATAGACTCCATCTGGTCCAATATTTGACTAACTTCCAGTATACATATGTCAGTACTACCGATTTGCTTCACATAAAGTCCTTAATCAAATAACACTGCAAGCAAGACAATTATGATGACCCAGTTGATCATGAAAATGGCCATGAGGAAAATAAAGGAGGGATAAATCAAAAAATTAAATGTACATGTTACTTTCTGCAGTAAAAGATTTACATTCCTATATCTAAAGGATTCTATGACTGGAAAATGAGTTAAGGTGGATGAGGCAAAGCAAAAACACAGGTATTTAGATCCCAGATGCAGAAAGAGATTATTAAATCAGAGCTACTTCCTTAACTGGTCTTGTAATACCAATTTCTTTTGACATTTCTTGTTCAAAATATACAAATCATCTACAGAGAAATTTAGTAGTTTAATCATTTTTTTTTTTTGGTAGCACTGAGGATTAAACCCAAGATCTTGAAAAGGCTAGGCAAACACTCTACCACTGAACTACACTCCACTCCCAGCCCTTTTTAGTTTTTTGTTCTTGAACTTGTGGTCCTCCTGCCTCAGCCTTCCAAGTAGCTGGGATTATAGGCACACACCATGCCTGGTACCATTTAATCCTTTATGCTTGCTCGTTTACATTGTTTTTTTTTTTTTATACTCCTGTTCATATGTTTCATATGGATTATAATGATTTGGCAAAAAAATATTGTTCTTTCTTTTTCTCTAGCATGCTGAAGAACAATGAGCCAGCTCCTATTAGATGAGTTAACTATTCCCTAGGTATAACTCCTGGGGTCATATTAATTTCATTTGCTGCAGTGGTATAATAATTTACTATAAATATCTTAAATTACAGCATTTGAACATGTGCCAGGAAATAATACTTTTCCCCAAAGCAGATGAATCATGAAACTGAAATACATAATGCACCTTGAAGGTGCTTAAAATTCATCTGAGGAATGGTTAATTCACATGATAGAACGTTGACCATTTGATTTGAGTGGTGACCTTCCAATAAGACTGAAGAGCAATTCAGTGCTTTTGAAATGTTACTGTCAAAAATAAAATAAGTATTTAGAAAGGATAAAAATAGAAGCTCTTTTCATAATGCCTTCCTGGTAAAGCAGGAAGCCTGAGTACCCACATCAGTAATGATCTTGGTTTCCCTTCCCTGTGTCTTTGTAGAAGAGCTTTTCTTGTATGTAAACTTTTCCCATGCTTCTCCAAAATAGCTCAAATATTTATGAGGGAATTTGGTTAGATTTGAGAGTCTAGGAACAAGTGTTATCAGATAAAATTTATATAGAAGAAACCAACAGGTAACATCATAGAACCACTCGGTATTATTTAGAACAACATGCTCAAATAAATCTGAGGACTCTAAACCTTAACTATCTGGAAGTCAGTTTTCAAAATTAATACATGTGCATGTGTGTGTGCATGTGTGTTTTATGATCTTCCTTGTGTGACTGATATAGCTCCATGACAGAAATAAAAGAAAAACTGAAAGAGCTATAAATAGCCAGTATTTAATAAGTATTCATATGTATGTAGACATATAAACACACAAACATATGTATGTTTATAATTGAACCTGTCAGTGTGCTTCTGTATTCATGAAGTCAGTCATATTTATTGAGAACCTACTGTATTTAAGACCATTTAATCCTTCTTAGGGATTAAAATAAAAATGCATTAGAGGTAGAGGATAGTCTAAAAGAGGTTTAACTAATGCTTATCTCAAAATTCAGAATAAATGAAACAGAAAATTGTAATTATTAATTAAAAGTAATTTCACAAGAAAGATGGCATGACACAAATGAATAGTGTCATGAATAGCAGCATGAATGACATTACATTGAATGTACATGTTCCTCCCCTATTGAATTGAGGAACGATGATGATTGAAGAAAAAAAAAAAAAAAAAAAAAAAAAAAAAAAAAAAAGGGCCGGTGAGATAGCTCAGCAGCATAAGCGCCTGCCTGGCAAGCATGAGGTCCTCAGTTCAACTCCCGGAACCCACATACGAAAAAAGGGATGGTGATATCGCTCAGTGGCACGGGTGCCTGTTGGCGCACAAGGTCCTCAGTTCAACCCCCGGTACCCACAAAAAAAAAAAAAAAAAACTTAAGGGAGCCTGCAGTGGACTGAATAATACAGTAAAAGAGCTCTGAATCACATCAGTTTAACCTTCATTTAGATCAACTCAGTCCCTTACCTAAAAAGTAAGGGAAATTTAAAGTAAGGGAAATTTAACCATGTGATCTGTGGACTCCCTAAGCTACAACATTAGGAAAAACTATATTCCATAAGCTTGGTTTACACCAGAAAGTTCAAACCTCATTCTTTACTTGTAATGGCTTCACTGATGAATAGCAATATCGACTAATATGAATGTCATTTCCTTTTTCTTTCCCTGACTCCAGTTCAACAAAGGTTACAGCAATGAAATAGCATTGAGGAGTTAGTACTAACAAAATGACAGAACTGTATTAAAAGTCAAAATACTGTTTATGAAAATATAGTTTCTGCAACCTAACATTTTGAAAATACCTGATGAAGACAAACAATGAAAAGAAGAGTAGGTAGACAAGAAATTCAGAAAATAGCTGAGAGAAAAAAATGTTTAAGTTTTCTTGTTTGAACTTTTTAAGAAAATGAACATCTAGAGGTATTTCATTCAGGATTTTTTAAGCGAAATTCAATTATGAAGCCATGGCAACTATAAGATAAAAAGTAAGAGTGTTATCATTAATTTGAAATGTCTTGGCTTGAATAAAAGTTTGGTAATAAAATCAAGGTTAAATGAAATATCATGAAGCTGTGCAATTAGGTTAATAATGAGGTGCCTCAGGGATCAGCGCTAGCACAGGTGTTCAATATATTTATTAATGGCCTAGAAGAGTTGTTAATAATATGAAGGCACATTTGGATGACTTCAAAGATATTTATAGCAATCAAAACAGGTGAATGACCGCTTTTCTTGACCCATTCAAGAGCAATTATTTAACATATTACAGCAAATAATCAAAAAGAGTAAATTAACGTGAAGTGGGTGAAATTAATCGTTTTCTGAATATGGTAATAGCTACTGAAATAGTTATTGCTTTTCAGGGAAGAGTAGGCATATCTAAGACATCTGTCCAATAAACACTTTTCATGAAAAAGGATGCTCAAGAAAGACAGGAATAAAACAAAAGCAAGCAGATAAGTATCTAAATCTGTAAGTATTGATGAAAATATTTACACACTAGAAAGACCTGCTCTGTTGAGTGACGCTGTTGGGGAAAGGTGTAGCTCCCCAAATCACACAGTGAAGTAATCTAGTGTCTTATCTGCTGGTTTTCTAAATAGTTTCCGACACTGTTCACTTCTCTCCAGCATCCATTCACTGGGTTTCCAGATGGCTGTCAGGTGGCAATGAAGTCTACAAGGGCAACCCCTTTTCACCTCTGCTTTCCTCTGTTGTGAAGGATTTCACTGATACTAACTTTTGTGTGTTAATCTTACCAAATTGAAAATCTAAAGGCTTAGAAAAATTAAAACTAATTCCTTTTCATGAGGAAGCTGGAATAAAACAAATCAATAGTATCATGAATTATATCTTCCTCTCACCCAAGGACTATTTAATTATTGTACATATACAAGGAAAACCTAAGTGTAACACAATTTATGTTATTCACTCTTTCAAAAATATTTCCTGAATGCCTATTTTATAACCTGATTCTGCCCTAAGAGAATTTAGAAAGCTACAACTCCCCTCTCATCAACTAAGCATTTCTCTATCCTTTCCATATAAGTTACATATAAATATAACATTATGTTGACCCATAGCATAAACTTTACCATTTAAAAAATAAGGGTCGGTGAGATAGCTCAGCAGCATAAGCGCCTGCCTGGCAAGCGCGAGGTCCTGAGTTCAACTCCCGGTACCCACATAAAGGAAAAAAGAGCCGTTGATATCGCTCAGTGGTATGGGCACCTGCCGGCACGCAAGGTCCTGAGTTCGACCCCCGGTACCCATAAAAAAAAATAAAAAATAAAAAAATAGTAAAAAATAAAAAAGAAGTTAAATACACTTCCAAATTTTAGAGAAAAATAAAAGATTTGTAGACTGGAACTAAGGTAGTATAACTAAAGTAAAGCTAAACACTAACACAAACACCAAATTGTCTCCAATTTAGTTTTACAGAATAAGAAATCAATAAATTAATCTACAATATAGAGGGCCGGTGAGATGGCTCAGCGGCGTAAGCGCCTGCCTTGCAAGCGCGAGGGCCCGAGTTCGACTCCCGGATCCCACATACGAAAAAGGGGCCGGTGATATCGCTCAGCGGCACGGGTGCCTGTTGGCGCGCGAGGTCCTGAGGTCGAACCCCCCGGTACCCACAAAAAAAAAAAAAAAAATCTACAATATAGAGATTTCTGGAAAGCACTGAGAGTGTTGCTTTTTAAGATCTGATCAAGCATTTCCACTCTCTTTATATACCCACTCACAAATTTCAGATGTGAACATCAATATATCCATGGTCTTGTAAGAATCCATAGGCTTTTAGAACCTTAATGTTAAAAAGGACCTTAGACTTTAATCATTGCTTAAGCTAGAAATGTTCCCTACATAATCTGACACATCACCACCAGAAATTTAAGAAAGTAAAAAGCAAACAAACAACAATCTCATTAATAAATTAAAATATTCATGTTGAAAGACACATGTCAGATAATTCTTAATTAACAAGGAGCCTTTGTTAGAACCTCAAATTAATACTGAGATTTACGAGAATGTCTAGGACTATCAGAAAAAAATAAAATTCACAATTTGGAGAACAATATATGTATCAGTTCTGTTAATTTTTCCTTCTAGATATTTCAGTATCTAGCTTATTTTGCAGTATGATTTAAGTAAAATTTCAGGAAGAAAAACAACTGGTGAGTAAGACTACATTAGCAGGTGGTCATGTGTAAATATCTACCAATCATGCTGGTATTTTTAAGCATCACTAAATTTAATTCCATCTCTAAGGGAGTAAACTCATACTTTAAGGGATGTGGTGTATCATATTTATTTTTAAAGAACATTTCAGAATGTTCCTTGATATAATATACTGAAAGTATTTCTCCCCTTAGGTTTCCCAGGCAAGCAGGAAGTAATGATGACTTGATGCAAATGAGAGCATTTTAAAGAACAAAACAGTGTTCATAAAAATACGAATGTCTCCATATCTTTGCTTTAGACAACAGATTTGTCAAGGAAAATCAAAAAATCTGAATCAGGCCTAAAATTATGAAAAAAAGGACATGAAAATGAACCAGAGATATGTACAGTACTGATCTACACAGAGAAGTAAAATCTGCTCTTCTTTTGTTTTATTTTTGCTCAAAGCTGAGCTCAAAATGATAAAATAAACTTAGCAGTTCTTCACTCAATTCCAGCTTTTAAATGTTGGGAAATTACTAGGAAATGATTTTCTACTTGCATACTCCAATTGTATTTTATTTCCATTCTGAATCAAGTGAATGATTTAAATTCATCACATATTTTTACCACCTTATATTTCACTAGGAAGGAACTACCTTAATTCAGTGTAAGTTCACTTTAGTGAGGCAAGGTATCCATACTGATTTTAATAAACTCATTAACTCTACGAGGTTAAACAGCAATTTCAAGGGAGAAAAAGTATACGGAGTGTTAATACACTTCTGTATCGTGACTTTTGAATCTTAAAATACTCTGCACTTCAGAGGAAGTTAGGAGGCATTTGAAAAACTTCTGAAACCAAAAAAAAAAAAAATCTGATTCCCAAATGAAGTAACCAGAAAAACTGAGCACTATCCAGAAAATAGAAGAACCAAGATTTCAGGGTACCTCCTCCATGACACTGAGCATTACAAAAGAGAAAAGCAAACAAAAAGATTCCATCTACTGAATACATCTTGTTTACTGCCCAGTTGCTTGATGGCTGTGATGGCAACATGCAGGCTGATGAGATTCCTTTACTATATAAAAAAAAGTCATCTCTATTTTATAATGCATATGTAAGTCTTTCCTAACACAGAGAACACATTTTACTTGTTATTCAACTATATGGAGGAAGAACCGATGTGGGAGGTAAGTCACAGCATTATATCTTTGAGCTACATATGAAGCATGCTTGGTACTAATAGTCATTGCTTGTCAGTTTTCAAACAGGAATCGGGACACAAATATTAAATAAAATATTTCTCTTAAGGTCTTTATTGTCAGTGTATCAACTATAATCCCTGAGCAAGATTCCAAAATTCCCACAAAACCATTTACTTGAATAACACTTTAAATATTCCTCTATTCTCAATTTCTTAAACTAATGGTAGTTCATCAGAATTTTTCAATTGCCAAATGCTACAAAATTACATTTAAAACCATCTACCAGGACCAGTGAGACGGCTCAGCGGCATAAGCGCATGCCTGGCAAGCGCGAGGGCCTGGGTTCGACTCCCGGAACCCACATACAAAAAAAGGACCGGTGATATCGCTCAGCAGCACGGGCGCCTGCTGGCGTACGAGATCCTGAGGTCAACCCCCAGTACCCACACACACACAAAAAAAAGCCATCTACCAATTCCAGATTAACTTTCACCAACCAATGAATGACACTTTATCCATTCTTGTTAATATTGTCTTGGGGTAGAAACTGTTGTAGTCACCAGCTTTGTAAGGAGTATGTGGAAAGGACAGAAGTTCTGGGCATGCACTCACTGACAGATACGAGAGTGAATCATGAAAAGGGACAACTTGATAGGGCATCAGTGGAGTCAAACTGTAAAGGGTGACAGCAGATTGCCCCATGCATAAATGAGACAATACCATGCAAATACATTGTTAGCCCTGAATATCTCCTCCACAAATGATAGAACATGAAATTCATAACCATTAGATTCATTTCTGTAACATATTGCCTGTAAGAAAACTGTTCATTCATATTATCATATTTAGAACAGAGAATAAACTATAGTTTACAAAAACTCTCTGTGCCCAGTGGTGCTTGTCACGGTGCAAATAAGTTCCAAGGAGGCAAAAAGATATAAGCAGTCACAATGTTAAGTATTCAGAGGGCCAGGTAGGTGCTTGGGCATGGGGAAAAAATAACCAATAAGCCAAGTACTAATGTCAACTGACCACTAGCCTCACTGTCTACAAAATAATAGAAATTAGTGTAGGTTGAGGTAAACAGAACTTTTGTCCCAACTAAAAGGGGCGAGTATCATTGAGTTCCAGAGAACCGTTGCCAGACAAGGATATAGGTCTGTACTGTCCAGGATTTTACAGAAGCTAAAATCAGGAACTTTATACGAAATCTCTAATTTTCAAATTTTACAAACTAATGCAATTTTTGTATAATATCTTACAAGCCAAAGTTGTTCTGGCCAAATAAAAAGCAGCTAAGGCCCACCACATATGGGAAATCTATGGGTAATTCCTTATCTAGAGTACAGAGAATGGTGGTTCAAGTGGGAAGGGGGTGAGTTCTAGACTGACAACTAGTACACCACATAAGGACACCAGAGAGCATCTTAGGAAAGGAGATTCAGACAGAACCTATACATGAAAACATTATGCAGCAAACTACTTGTTATGGACATATATAAGCCTCACACATAGTATACACTACTTGCATAAAGGAGGCCTTTTCAATTTTTTTTGTGTTTTTCAACTTTATTATTTGGTTTTGTGTAAGAACAGATTTAAAATAACAAAAATTTTCAGTGCAATAAAATTAAAAATAAATCATGAAGGAAAGGCCTAGAAGAAATTATATTACTAAAATAAAAACAAGATAAAAAGTGTATGAAATATATGGTGAGTATGGCCTTGGTGTATAAGAATAAAACTTCATCACCACTTATTTTATAAAACTGATTACTATGTGCATGCAGGGAGGTGTCCATTTTTTTGGAAAATCTATTCGCTTTTTCAAAAATGCAATTTGGTCTTTGGTGAGTATGAATATATCTTTCTTATAACTAATAAAAATGCTGCATATCAGAATAAAGGAGCATTATTGCATGTTTTGACTATCCATATTCTAAGTTTTCCCAGTCAAAAAGTGTAATTTCCAAAGGATATTTCTGTGGGCCAAAATAAAGGGCAGAAGAGATCCTTTCATACTTAGGATTTTAATACTCCCTTGGCTGAAGAGAGATTTTTCAATAATAAGAAAAGTCACTGTGAGTTACAGGAGCTTGGGTCTGATGAGGCCATATACAGGATATATTACTAGCTATATTCCAACCTAATGTGTCAGAATTGTACAGCTCTTTTTAAAAAGCCATATTAATAAAAAGTAAGCACTTCCACCAAGAAAAATGATTGTTGTTTGTTGTTATTTTAAGAGAGGAAAAAGTAGGAATGATGCAGTATCAGCAGTGGTAGGCATTAGTGTATTCCAGTCTAATTGCAACCCAAAATCTAGACCATTAAATACAATTTGGAAAGGCTCAGCTCTTAGAGCGGACGTGCAGCCCATACATAATGAAGATGCACTCCTATAAATCAGTGGGTGAGCATCATGCATTCTGATGAACTAAGCATAGAGGTTGAAATTATAACTAGGCAAAAGCTCCCCCTCCTAACCCAGTGTGCCCTAAAAAAATTGCTAAGCTATAGCCCCAGAGTCCAGATCTCCAAATTTAATATGATTAACAAATATTTATTAAATATCTACTTGGTAAGTGTTACTTCTGAAATAAAAGTATTCTAGTGAATCCCGAGTTAATTCATGCTTACTCAGCAGTTTTCTTCTAAATGGATAGCTTCAAAAATAGCAGTCAACTTACCTTGCAATTACAATAAAAGCTCCTGTTTATTAAAACCATCATTTAATTTTTCAGATAACAAAAAACTTACTTAAATCATTAACAACAAAAAAATGTTACCAGACATCTGAATATCTTTGTCTTAACCCATCTCTATTACTATACTTTATGATTGAAAATCTACCTCAAAATAATAATCTTGGAGCATTGCAAAATGCTAAACTATAAAAGAGAAAATAAATTTTCATAGAATAGTTTACTTACTCTGAAAGAATAATATTACATATTTTTCAAAAATATTCAGTAGCAACGAAAAAATTGTTTGCCTTGTAATCTCCAATTAATCAGCTAATTTGTCATTATAATACTTTTTCTATCTCCCCTCATATTCTAGCTAAATGCTGTAAAGTACTATATTGTTTCCAGTATTATAAGTATGTTTCGTCAAGAGTAGCAAACAGCTCTAAGGACAAGAATGAAGGACTCAGAATGTAGCATCAACTTTACTGTCATATACATACACAAACTATAAATGTGTGTGTATATTGAAACTGCACCTTTGTTTTTTATTTTAGTTTGTTAATACATGTGCATAGTGCAAAATGTTTATATTCCCTGTGGGAAGTTAGTATACGTGCATAACACATATTAATTCCTTTTTTCATTCCCTTTCCTTTCCCTCTCTATCCCCCTCCACCAATTCCTTGATCCTATTCCTTTTTTTTTTTTTTTTTGGCAATAATATTTACATTCCTTGTGTAGAACTGATACATGTACATAACATACCCAGTTCCCTTTTTTCAACCCTTATCTCTTCCCTCCCCCTCCCTTCTTCGTCCATCTTTTGATCCTCTTCCCCTTTGAGAATGATCTATCGCCCTATTTTCTATATCCATGTTTTATGTTGCTCTCTACTTTTATTCTAGGTTTCTCATATAAGAGAAACAATGCAACATTTAAGCTTATGTGTTTGATTTATTTCACTTAACATTATGGTCTCAAAGTGCATCTATTTTTCTACAAATTGCTCAACTTTATCTTTATGGCAGAGTAGTACTCCAACTTTATCTTTATGGCAAAGTTTGCAAAATAGACTTTGCAAAAAATGGACATCTCCCTGCATGCACATAGTAATTATTATGGAAGAGTAATACACCATGGTGTGAAAATACTACATTTTCTTTATACATTAATCCATCTGTTGATGGATATAAGAGCTACTTCCAAGACTGAGCTATTATGAATTGTGCTGCTAAAAACATGGGTATGCATGTTTCACTGTAATATGATGTATTTAACTCTTTCAGGAAGATACCTAGAAAAGGAACAGCTGGGTCAAATGGAATTTCTAGTTTTAGTTTTTTAAGGAATCTCCTTACAGATTTCCATCGTGAGTACTAGTTTACATTCCCAATAGTGTAGAAGGGTTCCTCCCCGCAACCTCCACCCTGCAGTCTTCCCAGCATTTGTTATTATTTGATTTCTTGATGATGGCCATTCTTCCCGGTGTAAGATTGAATCTGTATTGTTTTAATTTGCATTTCTCTAATGGCCAGTGATGTTCAGCATTTCTTCATGTATTTATGGCCATTTGTACTTCTTTTGTGAAGTGTCTATTCATTTCACTTGCTCATTTTTTGATTGGGTCTTTTGTTGTGGGGAGTCTCACTTTTTTTCATTCTTTGTATATTCTAGATATGACTCCTCTGTCTGAGGAATCACTAGAAAAAATTTTTTCCCATTCTGTAGGTTGTCTTTTCACTCTGTTGGTTGTTTCTTTCGCTGTGCACAGGTTTTTTAATTTAATGTGATCCATTTGTCAATTTTTGGAACTATTTCCAGTGCAACTGGGCTTCTGTTCAGAAAGTCCTTGCCTACTCCTAAGACTTCAAGAGTTTTACCTATTTTATCTGGAACCACATCATTAAAATTTAGAAAACTTACACTGCCTTCAGATCTCTAAAGCATGGATTTTGGACAGTGGGGACTTTGAACCAGCATCACCTGAGAACTTAGAAATCCACATTCTATAGTCATCCTATTCCATGTGTTCATCAGAAACTATAAGGGTGGATCCCAGGAATCTGTATTGTTTCATAAAGGGGATTCTGATGTATGCTAAAGGTAAAAATCACTGCTCCAAAAAATGAGGATGACACTATACAAAATATTCAAGTTTTTGGTGATACATTTTAAATTGTAAACTATAGCTATTATTTACAATTCCAAAACTGACACATTTCAAATTAGGAAAATCATTAATCACTATTCAAACTCATGGGTGTTACTTATACTTAACTATAGTTAATGGAAGTTAATGTTTTGCTTGTGTGAGGGGGAGCATGTAGTCTAGAAATGAAAGTGTACTAGTCCATATAAACATTGCCCCAGTTGTCAAAAAAATCCATTTGAAGAAAATAATGTATAAAATTCATTTCTAGGTTATATTTTTCCCATGAAAAATAACCAAGTCCTAGTTACTTGCCATGGGCACAGAACCTATTACAAGAAGTAGTTTGTAGTAAATTTATTGGGTATATCAAAAGTATGATCTGTAGTCTCCAGAGAAATTATCCATTCAGGTTTTACAACACAGACTGGAAAATAACAATATATTATACATTTTAATGAGTATATTATACCATCATAAATTCATCATTTTCAAATCAAGATAATTCATTTGTAATCCATTCAAAATTTTCTCATGTAACAAACTAATCATGCATCACACTAATTACTGTTTTTTCATATGATTCCACAAAGTCAAGTAAAATGATATGCCAACAAGCTTTCAAAATACTGTTATTGTAACACATACTAACATAGGAAATAAAGATTATTACCACTAATGTTACATATGGGACTTAACAAGAAGTAACATTTTTATGTCTACCAGGCCTGAATAGGCCTCTCCAATAGGAGGCTTGTGCAAAATCATTTATCAAGTCAAGCCAGGTGAATCTGTAATCAATGATCAGAGCTCTGCTGGAACTGCAGTGCCTCATAGAAAGCAAATTGAGTTATGAGCTACAGAAGAAAATATTGATTGTTGCTTTTGCCTGTTTGCCTCACAAAATAAAATAGAAATGAATATTACCAGTTTTAGTTTATAAATATTTAATATAGTTTTCACTAGGCACTATATAAATATACAAGGAAACTGCAAAAACAATTGAAAGTCCTGTGACATTAATAGGAATCAAACATTTCCCAGTGACAATGAATAAAATAAAATAAATAAAATACTAATTTCAGTGACTTGAGAGTGACTGTCATTTGTGTTATCATTTAGTGAGTATGAGCCCTATAAAAATACTTTTTTCCCCATATGTCATTTTTTTAAAGGAATCATTAGCGACCAATTTTCTTTGCCAATATTTTTAGTGTCCATAAAGCCTGAAAGTATACCATGGAATAAACTTCACACTATTCCTCACACTTACATCTACACACATTAAACTTTTATTACTTCACTGTAAAACTTTTCCTCAGGTTACATCAATATTTCCAATTACAAAATTTTAGGAAAGAATTAGCCAAGTAGAACCAGATAGAATAGAATCTAAAGTGAAGTTGCATTATAAATACATGTAACTTACACAACTTTAATTATATAAATGGAGAAGAAAGCAAAAATATTAAATATTCTCTCTGCCAATTTGTATGGCCCAGACAGAGTGTGAAATTAGAAATCTTCCTCCACTGTGCCCTCATAACCTCAGAGGGTGCAAAGCATACGAGCAATTTGCCTTGGTGAGGGAGAGTGTGGTGTTTACAGATGGCTATGTCTGGTGCTCAACTACAGAAAACTGGTTGTTGGTCTTGGTGAGACATAGTACACTGATCTCCAATACATTCTTTTTTAAGAGTAATTTTAAATAACTTGGCGCCTTCTCCCTTTCTGTTAATTTTGAGACCTAAACTCTGAATACAATGCTTCTTCTCTACAGAGTTACCACACCAGACAATGCCTTTCCCTGTTAAAAACAAAACTGTCAGAGTGAAGGGTGTTACAAAAAAGAGAAGAACAGTAACTTTATCATGCATCTTTCATGCAAGTTTTCATGATAAGTTCAACTAGTGAAAAAACGCGGTCATGGACAAACAAAATAGACAAACTCATCTGTAAAAAGACAATTATAATTATTACCAGGCTACATGTCAAAGAAAACCTCTATGCCAGCGATTTGTTCATCATATCTTATCATTGAGATGAATTTATGCTAACTAAACTCTACTTTCAAAGTGCGTTTGAGTGACTTATTATGGGTCGAAACTCTGTGCCACATCCATATACATTGGGGAGAATTCATCTCCGTCAAAAATGATTTACAGTGAAACACCTTTACCCTTGATGGATGTATCAGATAGAAAGTGTTCTGGAAACCAGATAACAACAGCCAAGTAAACTGGGAAGCCAGTCATGCATTGTTTTGGGAGTTTCTAATTTTTGTATTGAATTTTTCTTCTACTAGAGAGCACAAGCCTCTTTAATAGAACTCTCTATCCAGTTTCATAAGTCTCCTTGATACCGGTACAACTATAGGATGCATTTTCTGACAATTCAAGCCAGCAAACACTACACATTTATTTCCATTCATGTGTTCACTTCTTCCTGAGCTAATGGGTAATTGTTTTCTTCCTCTATTTTAATGTGACCCATATATATGTATATATATTAGCTCATTATAAGTGTATGTTATATATATTTATTGAATAATAAGGATATTGTATAAACTATATATTTAATGCTAGTGAAAATAATAATAGAAAACATAAATAATCCAAGGGTTCCACAGCTTATGCTTGACTGAAGAGAGACCAGACTTGTGCCTCACCAAACACATTCATTTATCTAAAAATGAGCAGCAGCACCCCAGGATTTAAGCTCCATGTTCCAATGAAAGTCTAAGTTTTCATTTCCTTCTCTAGTGCAAAGCTTGCATTAGGATAGGAGTGGAATATCTGTTCCTTCCAGGAAAAGACCACCCCACCATCAGGGATGTGGTCTGATCTTCTGCAACAAAATAAGCATACTTCATCTCACTCCCCAACATCTGAGTTATAACATGAAAATATAAGTAAGCATTATACCATGGGGAGTACTGAGAGTCCTTACCAGGCCCAGCTATAGCCAAGGTAAGTCTAGTTCTTTTTCAACCTCTCCTCAGAACCTAATCTCACACGTTTGTATTTTTACATTGTATCTACCCTCTGACTATTCCAATTCAGTAGGGAAGGGCAGAAGTTCCGACTACAATTCTATACCTGCCCATACATATTTTGGTAAATCAAAAAGTGCTTAGTATGAGTCATTCACATTCACTAACCCAATCACTACTATTCATACTTTGCCCCATATGTCCTCAACCTAGCAAATTATATTAATCATTGCTCAAACACAAGACTTGGGAGTTAATTTTACTCTTCCTCTTGGTCAAACATTACTCTAAATGTCTCTGTGAAAGCATTTTTGGGTGAGAGAAACTTTTAAATTGGTAGACTTAGTAAAGCATATTGACCTCCCTAATATGAGTTGTCCCCATACAATCAGTTGAAGGCCTAACCAGAACAAAAACACTGTATCATCCCTGAATAAGAAGGAATTTTTCTAACCTAAAATTAGGTTTAAAAAAATGACCTTGAATTGGAACATAAGATATTTTTTCCTGCCTCAGACTCAACCTGAAACGTCATATTTTGCCAATCTTTGGACTAAAACTACACCACTGACAGTCCTGATCCTCAGACCTCTGACTCAGATTCGGACTAAACCATCCATTTTTCCTGAGCTTCACCAACCTCCACAATCACATTTATATTTATATTTATATTTATATTTATATTTATAAATATCAAGATTTAGTTTAAGAAATTAGCTCCTTAAACATGCACATGTGCAAACCTCTTAAATATTACTATTTGATCAGCTTTTTAATCACTTCCCAATAGTCAGTCCAAATGAACATCACCTGCTTTATGACTTCTGAAAGAGCCTTCTGAATTGTTTTTAACAGCAACACTCAACTCATTGCGAGCTTACATATTTGATATATGTAGATATCTGAATAGTGTGGGCAGGACACACAGTCACAATGGGGAAAAATCAACCAAGAAACTTCTATTAGCTCGTAATTCAGTGATCTTAGTAAGGTTTATTTCTGTCTATAATACATATGTCACTTCTCTAGGTTTGCATAGATGTATCACCATATACATTATCCTTAAATAACTGGTAGAGAAGGCAAGAGTTTTAAAATCTATGTAGAATTCTCCTTTCAAAATGTAGGAAGCATGCTCATAAGTACTTAATATTTATGTAGGAAAAGAAAAAAGAGATGATTCAGAAATTAGGAATTAAATCTTTCCTAGACAGCTCCATTCTATTCTTACCCATAAAAGTAATTCACTTCACAGCTACATCTTCTGATTGGGGTACAATAATACCAAGTAATCTTTTTTGGAATTACCATAAAATATTTTTCTCCAGGTTAACAGCTCATCTACAATTTTCTCCATCACAAGCAACTGCAGGCTGCACTGTACAGAGCTGCATTTGAGAGTAGCCTTGGGCAATAACATTTGCTTCTTTTTCCTTAAGCAACTTTACACACTTGACAACATTTTTAAATAATCAAAGGCTTAACTTTTCCAATTTCTTCCTCAGTAGTACTTTGGCAAAGGTTTGGGTATTAAGTTGGTGGAAATCAATATTCTCTATGGTCCTTACCTTCAAAGATGTTCACCATAAAATTACTAGGTGTCCTGAGCATAAAGTGTTTTTTCATAGATAAACACATATTCAAGGGTGAGATCTTAATGCCCCAAGCATTTAAGATTTTTTTTTAAAGTAAAGACAAAACAAATACAGTTATTCATTTCTTGGTGAAATAACTACATCTAGAAAAAGATTCTTTTCCTTCTCTTTCTAAACATAGAAAATTGAAAACCTAATAAAGTACAAGTCAGAACCGGGTTGATCATGAAATAAAGTGTAAATTTAAAATATATGTTAATTTAAAAACACATCGACCATATAAATTATAAAAGACTGCAAAATATAAGGGAGAAAAAAAAACTATGAAATTAGAATGCTCACTCACTTGAAACCTTTTGATAAAAAGCACTCTATCTTCTTTGGACTGTCACCCCAGTGAGGGAAGAGACTGTGACATTTTGTATTAATCTTTACACAGCACTTCCCTCCATACTGTGCCTGTGACAGTACTTCAGAATAAAAATTTTTGGATTTTTTTCAATGGATTCATTTTCATTAAACATGAAACTAACAAGATCTGTTTGCCATTCCAACTACCGTGAAACATTAACCATTTCATTTCAAATATTTGACTTTGCTTTCTAAATTTACTTCCTTCCCTGATTTCTGTTAAAAAGTATCTAAAATACAGAAATGACTTTATAATTTATCTGTTAATTATTGCTAGTCATCTGCTTTTAAATAACCAAAAATTGTCACCATGTCTTATTAACCACACACAAAAAACTTGTAATTTAAACACAACCTGAATTATATATCAGATGCAAAGTCAAACATGTTTATAAAAGAAACTTAGAAATGTACATAAGAACGAAATATGATTTTTCATACTATAGATGTGAGAACTTCAAAATTAAGATTTAATAATAAAATAACAGGCTTTACTGTATATTAAATTTCATTACTTTTAGAAGTTCCTGTATTTCTTTACCACCCCCATGGAAACATAAAGGGAGGTACTAAGTGGAATCTTTTAATAATATGAGTAGAAAACCTCTGGTGGAGGTTTCACGTATTTAGCAAGCACTGACTGATTATAGTCAATCACTACGCTAGTGCAGTATATGCTAACTAGAGTGAAGCCAGTAAAGAAACCATATGTAAAGTGTGAGTCTTGCTAAGTGCTATTTATTCTGAAAGATGAATATTGACCATGAGAGTCAGGCAGGACCCACACATAAACACACTTACAAATTTCCCTATTTGTGAAATCAGAAACCTAATTCTTGAAAAGAACTCTGTTCCTATCCTTTGAAATTTGAACTGTACACAATGTACTACACATTAATGTTGTATACTTGCACCCATTAACATAAGTTGATGAGGTTTTCATGTCATCTTCTAGTTCCTTTTTAAATTTTGAAAATTTTTTATTTTTTATATTTTATTAGTATATGTTTGCAGTACATAATGATTGCATTCATCATAGGGAGTTGGTACATGTACATAACACATATTTTTCAGTTCCTTCTTACAATAAGCTGATAAGAAGCCTTCACTTCTTGGCTAATGATATTTCCTCAAACTCTAATTCTAGGATCTACACCATGAAGACTATGATACCATAGGTCATTTTGAGCCTCGGATATTTGCATTTCAGTAAGGAAGCCACATGCTCCTCATACTGGCGGTCCTCAGGATTTTAGGCACTGTGGTCTCTGTTCAGGTCTGAACCTCTTACACCACTCGCTTCTGCTCATTCTTCTTGAAATTAAATACCACCTGTTTAAATATATGCTTTGCTTTCTCCAAAATGTTTTCTAAAACATCAGCTTCATTTTTTAACTTGGCTGACTCTGGTCTGCTTCTGTAGGCTTCCAATATTCCCTCTCATCTAGATGTTTCTTGTCTTCTGGCAAAAGAGTAGCCATGTCTACATGACTTCATTCTCTCTGATGCTTTCCAAATGTGTGAAAAAGGAAAAGAATTTGTATGGGATGGGGGAAAAATGCCTCTGTTTTAGAATTCTCTGAATGGCAGTAAAATGATGCTGCCTGCATAACACTTTGATATATCCTTGAGGATTTACAACATAAGCACTTCACAACTATTATTGCATGAGCCACATGTGCCACTACAGATACAAAGATGAAGCTACACGGTCCCAGCTTTCAGGAAGCCTGTAATTGTAGGGTGAGGGGGCACAGGAAGAGCAAGCTGGCCTAAATTAATCAACCTTTATAAAACTATGCTCTTGTAAAAGTATGGAAAGTTGTTCATAGAGCAAGAAGAGGCATATTGTTCAGCCTAAAGGGTCTACATGGAGGGCCTCTTGAAGGGCACAGAATAAGAACTGAGTCCTTAAGGACTTATAGGAATCAGATATCAATGAGGAGTCTGTCTTTGAAATCCACTCCCTGCAATACCATTATAGTTTAAGCACCCACTACACCATTTCACCCCTAAAGAACTACAATTGCCTCCACAGAGGCATTGCTGCTTCAGTATTGTTCCTCTATAATCCTTTCACCACTAAGAGTACCATCTTTCTAAAACCTGGTCAGAACATCAATGTGCCCTAAATACTCAGTGGCTGTTCTCATCAGAGAACTTCTAGCTCCTTAGCTTAGCTGAAGAGGCTCTTTATGATCTGAATTGACTTTTAGGGTGGGCAGGGAGAAGGCACCTATCATAGGGGAAGTGAGGAAAAAGTAGCCCACAACTTGCTGGTTCAAAAGATTGCTGGCCCTGAGACCATACAGGCAATGTTGCTTAGTAGGGACATAATGAATAAATTCACAGAAGGAGTCACTCTAGAAAAGAAGAACTGAGGCTTCAGATCCTATAGCTGAAGATTTAATATTAGATAACTTCTGGAATGGAGCTCAGGCAGAAAAGAGTGATAAAGCTAAAGAAATACACTCAATACAAAGGCCTAAGAAGCTGTTAAAAGTGATGCGTTTCAATGCATTGTGTGCTTATTTTGGAAGCTTTTCAGAACTAATCTTTTAGTGTGAATATGATGAACACAGAAATGGAAACAGAAAAGGGATATAATCCTATAATCTGAGCTTGAAGCATCAGTGGTTCCTGGCCAATGACTTCTCCCACAGCAGAAGATGAAGACCTGGTAGACAATCCAACAGCAGCACTACATACAAATGAAAGAACTGACAGTAATGGATACACTGGATACCATTTCTTCCTTTATTCGAATCTCATTAACTCCTGGAAATTGGGGCATGTCACAAGAAGGTAAGTAATTCAAGAGGTGGCGGATTGAATCAAGGGAGGTATAAAAATAATAATAGACCATGCAGGGACTAGAGCAATGAATTTGAAAATTAAAGAAATGTTTTCCCATCTCCTCATTATAGCCACAATATTTCTAGGCATGATTTATCACTCTTCTTCCTTTCCCACTTTACCCTCTCTAACATAAAACTCAGAGAACAATATGCTATTTCATGTACTTTCTTGCTATATTTTCTTTCCTTTGTGTGGAATGCTCTATGAAGCCTTTTCTGAACCCAAAGAGCTGGTGTTTACCATTACTACAGCAAAATAGTCAAGGCATTAACTTATAAAGATAAAAGGTTTATTTTGACTCACAATTTTGGCAGATGATTGAATGGCCCTATTCCTTTGAGCCTCTGTGAAGAACAGCAAATCCTGGCAGGAATGTGTGACCAAGCAGATAGCTTGCAGCAAAGAGAGGAAGAAAAAGAGACTTGGATCCCATTGTACCTATACCCTTCAAGGACATACCTCCAATCACTTAAGGACCTCCCATCAGGCCTCAACTCCTAGAAGTTTCACACCTCCCAACAGTGCTACCCTAGATACTAAGCCTCATCTTAGGAAGTTTTGATATATTAAACTGGCATATCTCCTTAGTATAAATGTGAAATAACAAGATTATACTCTTACAGATTTTTCAGGCACAGTGTAAACAGTTAGAATATGAAAATACAGGATACATGTTTTTTTTCAAGTTGTTATTATGATTCACAATATTTAGAATTCAATTTAAAAATTGAATAAATGTGAAAGCCAATGTAAATCAATATTTTAGTGGTCATTAAAATAACATGGAAGATAATGTTATAATTACTATGTTTCTAAAATAGAATCCCATTATGGTCAGAATTTAAAAGATCAGAAAAAAAAAAATCAATGCCTAAACTTTTGTCCCAATAGAAAGAATCCATTAATTCAAAGGGAAATCTCAGAAAATTATTAATTTTTCCCAATGAACAGTATGGGATTTCTAAGCCTACATTATATGCTCAAGACTTTGATCTGCTTATAGAGTACTTTCTTTAATTCTTTGGACAATATTTTTAAAGTAAGAATACATTAGGAAAATCTTTTACTAAAGAGATGCAATAAAATTGATGAGATTTCTTATTTCACACTTTTGCAAATATTCCTTATTCTTGGCCTATTAGATAACACATATTCACATTTGCTCCATTATTGTAAATAGGAACTAAAATAAATTATCTTAAAATCAGTAAGTTTAGCACTCTCTATTAGATGGTTCTGAGTATGAAATATCAATTACATAAAATTCTCTGAGTGTTATTGTTAATAATACATTTTAAAAATTTAAATCCATATGAAATTTTAAACAAATAGCCAAATTCATGGTTACTTTGTTTTAAGGTATCAGAATGGGTTACATCGATAGCATAGCTCTAACAGACAAATCATTCAATTTGTTAATAATTACGTGCAACTGATTTATAAATTATTTGCATATATTACAGATGTGGATATATATTTTTATATATATAAAATGACCAAAAGTTAAAATAAGTATCATTAAAAAGATTCATTAAGTGAAGTCTACTCATTATATGTTGAAGAGGTATCCTATGAAGTAAAAGAAAAATAAGTACACTTTAAAACAAAGTCAAGCTACAAAGTATGAAAAGAAACACATTTATTTTCCGACTTCAATATAGCTTAATAACAAAGACTGTAATGTTGATGAAAATACTATTTGAAAAAAAAAAAAAACTTTTTGGAACTATAAATACCAACATCCTAACAGGAGTTCAGGTGCCATCTGGTTTCATATACTACTACATGAAGTAGGAGTTCCACTTCTGGTTTTATTCCTTTTCCTGGCAAGAAGGACTTCACAAGGCTACTACACTAACATATATTAACAGTGCTTTCTATTTCCAGGTAAGCATCACTACATTACACTTATCCTTAGACCTATTTAATGTTTGAGGTATTGATCATATGCCATGAAAGACATAGAGAAAATGAGAAATGTACACAGAAGCACAATGAAAATGTTCCCAATCTCGAGAGGAGAATCAAGAGCTAGGAAAAATGAACAAAGGAGTCTGCTCTCAAGGATCTTAAGACATACATCACCTCAATGTATAGGCATGGTCCCTGCCCATCTAAAAGGGAATATTTGATAATTGGAGCCAGGAAAAGGAATCCAAACTATTTGTTTTTGTAGTCAGCTCTGTCAATTAAACATATTTTGCCTAATTGTACAATTCGGCATATTACTGTAAAAAAGAAAAACCTCTAAAATGTACACCATGCAATAACACTTATCAGATGAAGAGAAATGTTGTTAGTCTTAATTAATGCTTGCAAAAGCACTAAGATTTTTTTTACAAGAGAGCACTGTATAATGGCAAAATATCTATTACTGTTCTATATCTCTCTAGCCAAAGCAAGTTTTGGCCTCATAGTATTGCTGGCAGCAAAATAAACCTGACGTCATTCTTCTAAGCCCAATTGGCAGCCTAGCTGTGCTATTATCCCCGGGAAAAGTGGTCATATACGGTAATACCAGCATTATATGTCTATGACCAAGCCGAAATTACCCCCTTGGAATAGAGTTCAGCCTCTGAGAATGTAGAACTGAGAAGACATGCTGGGTTGAACAGACGAGTCTTGGTGAGGGACATTTTTGTCTGATAATGGCTCTAAATTACTGATATCAACTTGGCGTCTGAGACTCAGGGCAAAAGCAGCTATTTTCTTCCTATGTTAAAATTCACCAAAAATATGAATGCAGCTGCCTCAGTCCTCATTTTCTTCTCTATTTTTATGAGATGTATAAGGTCATGACTATAAATATAGATAAAATTTATATAAGACACCAAATTAACTGGAAAGCATTTTATACGTTTTAAAATATATCTAGTCTTTTCTTACTTATAGATTTTTAAAGGCATATAAAACCCAGGCCCCAAACCAATTGACAGTTTAATAAACAACAGCACAGTTGTGTATTTTCAAGTATAAAATATACCAAAATGATAAGAGGCTGGTAAGTCAGTGTGTGACTTAAAGCAATTGCTTGTCACAATTTTTCCATGGGCTTTATTTATGAAAACAAATTCATATTCTACAACTGGAAAATTAATATTATACAAAGTATTCTTTATGAAAATAAAGTTTTCTGTACCACGAGGAAAATAATATTTATTAGGGTTTAGTAAATATACATATCAGGGGGTGCAGGGAGGAGAGAGAAATTAGGAAAAAAAAAACGTGTTCAAAATCCCTATGCTCAGATAACTGGTTATTGACTTGTCTTTTAGAAAGTAGAACATGGACAAGGTTACTAAAATGAAAGGTATCTCCTCTCCCCCAAGGTACTCTCCTTTGATAAGCTGTCATTTTCCTGGATCTCCTTCCAGGAACTAAAAAAAAAAAGTTACATACATGTATCAGGATACACTTATGTGAAAATATATGTATATATATATATATATATATATATATATATATATATACTTCCATTTATTTCCTGTTACAAACTGTGAAATTCCTGGGTTAAAAAATATGTATTTTTTAAAGTACATATATTTTATTCTGCTAGATATTCCAAACACATTTTGCAAAGTAAAAATTTAGGTTTTACAAATTAATCTTCATATAAATCAACGACAAAAATGTTTGCTGAACTAAGAGAAAAATAAATTAATGTTCATTGGACAATGCTGTAAAATGGATGACAGAGGGATATTTGGCAACAAAATATACTTTTTGACTTCCAGCCCCTAAATTCCTTTAGCTTGAAGAACTGTGACATTATATTTCCAGTATACCTCTCACCCAAATCTGAAATAAACATTTTACCTATTTGGGGAAATAGTGGCAAGTCAAAATTGCTGAATTTCTGATATTTTTATCTTGTTCTACCCTGAGTTTTTACTGTAATTCTAAGTAAGGGACTTTTGTTTTATCATAGTAACTGTATCTTTGATCTCATGTCTTTATGTCCTAATGTTTGGTACCCCAGGTCCTGTGACAGTGAAATTCTTTTTTTCTTTTTAATGAATTTCCAAGAAATGGAATCCTTATAGTAAATTCCACTAACCAACAAAGGCTCCTTGCCATGTGTCCTCTTGCAAACTCCCTGCCAACATGCTAAGATATCCTATATCTCTTTTCTACCTCTAGACCCCTCGACCGTAACTGTCATGACCAACTATGATGACCAGTTACTTCAATCTTCCCAGGCTCTGACTGCTCCTCTTCACTAGGAAAGAAAATTTGAGATTTCTAGTGTAAAATGATATTGTAAAAATTAATGTTCACCTCTTAGTAATTCATCTCTTGTTTATAACTCTAATACCTCAAAAATTCATTAAATTAATTCCTTCAGTCCACTGAAATATTCAGTTAAATGCCACTGTGGCAGGATAAATTGTAATGCATGGCAGCAAATAACAAAAGTACCTCAGAAAAATGCCAAATTTTGCCTTCAGAGAAAATCACCACTGGGAAAACCTAGCTGAAGAAATTAAAAAATAAAATTGTTTCATGTGTCTGAGTGCAAGATAAAAGTCTATTTCTGACTGAAAATCCAAGTATCCAAATGATATTTACTCAGCACAGTCAGATATTCTCCATACTTCATCTGTCATGTAAACCTTTGTCAGACCATTTTCTCTCAATGTGCTTGCCAGGAATATACTCTACTTCTGCTCCTCCCCAAGCCTTGGGTCAAATTTCTGCATATTAGGAGGTCAGTACCACTTAACACTGAGAGTGAAGCAAACAGCTGGGCATGGTGGTACATGGCTGTAATTCCAGCGCTGAGTGGCTGAGTCAGGAGTATTGCAAGTTCAAGCCCAGTCTGAGCAACTGAACAACTTATCAAGACTTTGTCTCAAAATAAAAAATTAAAAGGGGCTGCGAGATACAGCTCAGTGCAGGGGCCCTGGGTTCAACCCTCAGTACTATAAAATGAAAAAAATGTGGCAGCAAATTCAGATTTTTCATCTACTATAACCTCCCTTGGTTATCCCCAAGAGCACAATAGACTTGGCTTTTCCATTCATATCTAGATATTTCAGAGGTCACTGAACTATTTGGTATTTAGACTTCGAAGAAAGGAAGGCAGAAAACATTGTGTCCTGACCTTGTTTTCTGTCTTCTTTCTTGCCATAAATCTTCAGGCAGAAAGGATTGGGCTTTTCCCTATTTTCCCTTTCTATATACTTGTGATTTCACATAGCAAGGCAAAGGGACAGGTATGAAACCTTCCTTTTCCATCATAGCATATCCTCCTATGTCCCAATTCATGAATCAATTAGGCCAAAAGAGTTCAGGAGGGGTAGAAAACTTTAGTAATAATAGAGCTATTACTGGGACTATTTTTATATTGTATCTACTATATAGATTTGAAATATCTTTTCACTATTATCCTAAACTAACAGGAAAAAGAGTCATAACGTGATAAAACTAGATGTTTAGTCAGTGAATATCTCTAATATTTATTTGCAGTTCTTGGTTATACCATTTTGAAAATTTATGTTGCCTGAAAGGTTGTGAAAAATTCCACCTCAGAGAACATTTTTCTGAGGTGGGGGAAACGTCTTCCTTTGCCTAATATATTTCAGTTATTGCCAGGTGTCCTGAAATGTGAGTTAATGGAGATTGTACTGAATCATCTCTGTGGATCCATGAATTGGACCTGGCATACACATGTGCACACACACATTCATGCACAAATCATTAAAAGTATACATTGAAGTAAATGCATAGCTCTCTATGAAATGCAGTTTTAAATGTTTCTCCATAGTGTGATAACCTATAGGTGCAAAGAAATTGCCTAAGTGCTAATTTTCTAAGCTATTAGAGAATATTTTAAAAACATATTCCCCATAGGACAGTAGCAAGGAAATTCAAAAATAAGTACCCTCACATTCTCTTTGCTTCAAGAATCTAGATGATAATTTGTACAAAAATACATGCATATTATGGCCACACATATTATGGCACTCACATATACCCATATCAAAGAGTAAATAAAATTGTTCAAAAGGGCAATCTGGTTGCCATTTAGGACTTTCAAATTGTGGGGCAAATAATGCTGTGTAGAAAGACAAAAACAGAATTGGTGGGATTTTAAAGAGAGATATTTCCCAAGCATGTAATCCCATCCACTTGAGAGGCTGAGGCAGGAAGGTAACAAGTTTGAGGCCAGCCTGGGCAATTTAGCAAGACTCCTGCTCAAAATAAAAAGATAAAAAAGGGCTGAGAATGGAACCAAGTGGGAGATCACCCCTGAGTTCAGTCAGAGAGGGAGGGGAAAGGGGGCATTCTTGGACTTTTATCAGCTCAGGCAATCTAGGCTAGTTCACTAAATTTTAAAGAAAACACTTCACATCAAGAAATGTCTGAAAGTATCATGTGCTACAATTTATATGCAGTATTATTACTCTTTTACTACATTTAAATCTCTGTCTTTGCTAACTTTAAAAAAACTAAAAATTGCAGCCATTTGAATTATAATTTGCAGGTCTTTAAAGTAACACAACTCTAGTATATTTGAAAGAATGCAGCACTGGGAGGCAACATGGCCTGGAGTTTGAGACCCTAGGTTTGGGGGTAGAACAGTGGGCAACCTTATACAAATTAATTAACCGCTCTGGGCCTCAGTTTTCTCATCTGAAAAGCTGGTGTTAATAATAACACCAACCTCATAGAATGGTTAGGAGGAGTAAATGATACATAAAGTGCTCCAAACAGTAACAGGATCTGCGCAAGCATTCTATAAATGCTTGTCAACCAGATAAAATAAATATTGCACTAAAGTACACAATGTATCCTTTGCTCCCAAGGTCAAAACACAGTAATAGCTCTTCAAACAGCCTGCTAGACCTAACAGCAGGAGATGAACAGCTTTAAGACTAAATAGAGATAAATGAGAAAAGCAAGATATTTATGTCCTTTATTGTGTCCTTCTCTTTAGTATATATGTACTTTCAAATCAAAACAGTACATTTCACTCTATATTAGTTTGTTTTTTCTTCTTTTGTTTTGCTCTCTCTTTCATGTATTCTGGCATTTTTCTCTGCCACCCCCCACAAATTTCAAGTTTGGTTCAATGTTGAACTCAGAAACACAAAAATGATTACAATACCAGCTCTTCCTTGAAGTTTGTTAACAGTGAAGCTGTGTGGGGTGACCATTTAGGTTTTCTGTTGGTTGGTTGGTTGGTTGGTTGGTTGGTTGGCTGGTTTTGAGACAGAGTCTCACTATGCAGTTCAGGCTAGCCTCAAACTTTCAGCAATCCTACTGCCTGAGCCTCCCAAATGCTGGGAATACAGGTGTGCACCACCACATCTGTGACCTTTTAGGTATTAAATGAAATTCTCTACAACGTGATATCAATTAAGTAAGCATCAAAAATGATTACTATTGTTTCTTCAATAACCTCAGAATAAGTGCAAGGAGTAGAGGAATAAGTGGGCCAGATGGGGGCCGGTGAGATGGTTCAGTGGCACAAGCGCCTGCCTGGCAAGCACAAGGTCCTGAGTTCAACTCCTGGAACCCACATAAAGGATAAAAAGGGCCGGTGATATCGCTCAGCAGCAGTAGCGCTTGCTGGCAAGCACGAGGTCCTGAGGTTGACTCCTGGTACCCACATTAAAAAAAAAAAAAAAGTGGGCAGATGGTTAATATCACCAGGACCAACATCTGAAACAAGTCCTTACGATGGGAAGAGCACTACAGCAAGTAGTAAAATATCTATTGCACTGCTTATTGCTTGTTTAAAATTTCACCATGCATTTTGTTTGTTTTTGTACTAGGGATTAAATCTAGCTTCATTCCCGGCCCTTTATTCACTTGTATTCTGAGACAGAGTTTCACTAAATTGCTAAATTTCCAAAGCTGGGCACAAATCCATGATCCTCCCACTTCAGCCTCTGAGTTCTGGGATTGCATGCATGTGGCACCATGCCGGACTAGTACTTCATTTTTTTTTTTTCTTTTGAGATAGTGTCTCATCTGTCTCACCTATAATTCAGGCCTGCCTTGAACTCACAGCAATCTTCCTGCCTCAGTCTCTTTGCCATGGAAGTATCTTATTTCTCCATCAATTTTGAAAAATAGTTTTACAAGATATATCAAACTGGGTTGGACGTTGTTTTCTTTTAGGGCTTAAAATACTTCACTCCAAGCTCTCCTTGTCTTGAGGGTTTGTGTTGAGAAGTCTGTTGTGATTCTCATGGGCTTTCCTTTATAGGTGACTTGTTTATTTTCTCTAACAACTTTTAATATTCTGTACTTGTTTTGAATTTCTGCATTCTTGACTATTATATGCCTTGGTGTAGATTTTTTTTTATCATGACTAATTGGAGTTCTACATGCCTCACTTATCTATATATCAAATTCTTTTTCCCTATTGGGAAGTTTTCTGCCATTACTTCTGTGAACAGGTTACTTATGTCCTTCCTATTATCTCCTGCTTTTTCACTGACTCCAATCAATCTTTTTTTTTTTTTTTTTTTTTGTGGGTACCGGGGGGTCGACCTCAGGACCTCGCGCGCCAGCAGGCGCCCGTGCCGCTGAGCGATATCACCGGCCCCTTTTTTTGTATGTGGGTTCCGGGAGTCGAACTCGGGCCCTCACGCTTGCAAGGCAGGCGCTTAAACCGCTGAGCCATCTCACCGGCCCTCCAATCAATCTTATGTTACTCTTCTTTGCAACATGTAGCAGCTAGTGGATTGATTTTTCATGGTCCCTTGCTATTTTTAAGAAATCTTTCATTTCATGATCGCTAATCGTAATCCTGTCTTCTATATCTGATATTCTGTCTTCACATTGGCTCATTCTGCTGTGTATACTTTAAATGAAATTTTTAATGTCCTAGATATCTGTTTGAATCTGTTTCATGGATTCTATTTCTTTCATATGTTGGGTGTTCATGCTTTCCATCATTTTCCTAAACTTTTTTATCTGTATCTACTCAAGAGTTATCTGAGAAATCATTTCTGATTTGATTTTTTTCTAGAGCCTCATTCATCTGCTTTGTTACTTCTGCTGATACCATTTCAGAGAGTCCAGGTGGGTAGTTTTTGAATTGTTCCATGTCATTGCCCCAGTGAGTTTGGGTTTGCCTTTGGTGAGCTGGAAGTCTGGGTTTGTATCTTGCTTAAGTGTCTTCTCACTTTCTATTTTTTTTTTTAGTTTAATTCCTGGGTTGCTGCTTAAATTGCTTATGGCAAATAGGTTTACTGCTAGTATTTAGAAACCTTAGGAAGTGACTATTTCTCAGATATGTCTTCCAGGTGTAGCAAGCTTTAGGTTTTGAGTCTGTTGCAAGATCCTACCTCTTCAATTCATTGGGGATGAGAAGTTACTGCCTATTTGGCCTAGCCCTTGCTTCTTTGGCACTGATCTATAGTATTTTGTATGACCCTTAGGCAATCTCAGTCTTGGCATACCAGGAAGAACTGATTGGAATAATTATGTCACCTTGGCTAAAGTAGTACAAACAGCAGTAACAACAGCATCAAACACAACCTAGAAAATGACAAACTATGGTAACTATTAATTTGCCACCTTTAACCATATGAACTAGATTTGTGGTTATATAACAAAATCTAAAATGAAGCAGAAAATTGTATACAGTAAATATGCCCTCAGTATAGTGATTTTACCACAGGGGAGAATTTAAAAGGGGTTGGGTGAAAAAAAATAGAAGAGGAAGAGATTAGAAGCAAGGCTGGAGGACAAAAGATTACATGAATTTTGGGAAACTGGTGAAGAAGATGGGAGGGAAAGAAAGAAGGAAGAAATAAAAACAAGAACAGAACAGAACAAAAAAACTAGAAATAATGTTCATACTCACATGAAAACAAGAACAAATAATAAAAAAAAAGAAAAAACAAAAACAAAAAAAGAAGAAAAAAAATGGCCACTTTAGGGCATGTCTCTGCTGTCACTGGTATGCAGAGTGGGCAGACAGAGCCCAGATCCATGTTAATTAATCCCAGCGAGTCAGCCATGCTTTATGGTGAGGTAGTGGATAATCCCAGCAAGCCTGCACTTTTAGTTCCACTGAAATTCAGGCTGGTTTCTGGTTATAAGGCTGGAACATGATTTGTTCAGCCTACAACACTCTGTGTGCCTCCTCCTGGCTTAAACTCTGCTCTCTGACAGCTTTAACTCTCCACTCCTTGACCTCCTGCCAACTTGAATGAAGTTCCGCCTCACCCTGACACTGGCAGCGACTACATGGAGCCAGTCCACAGTTGCTCTGAGTTCCAAACTCAGTTGGCCCCTCTCCATGATGGCTACTGGCCAATCGCCCTCTTCTGGGGGATGTCTGAACATGAGTAACTCACCAGCCACTGTATTCCACTGCATCTGCTGCTCTGTTCCACTGCTGTGTTTCTCCATGGAGGCTTCTGGGGAGAAAGCCAGCTGGTTGCCAGCAGTAACTGCGTGTCTGCAGGTTTGAGCCATCCCTACCACACAGTGAATCAGGGCTCAGGGAGAAGTATCTTTCACCACCTCTTTCTTCTTCATTGAGGTCTCTCTTCACTCTCCCCATGGGCTTCAATTCTCACTTCAGATCCTTGCTGGGTCCCAGGGACCCACTTCCTTCCTTCTTCTCTTCCTCACATTGCTATATGCCAGCATCTGGACACCAAATCTCAGAGAGGCTCTTTCTTTGCTATTCACCACTCTGCCATCTTCCCAGAACCTGCCTCAGCCTCCTGAGTGCTGGGATTATAGGAGCCACCATGCCTGGCTGTAGTATTTCATTTTTAAAATGAATGTTGTCCTCAAATTTTGCTCCAGTTGGTATACAAACATGAGTATATTATTAAAACAAACATTCCATTGTGAAGGTTTCTCCAAAGTTCTTAAGCAAGATTTGCCACTTCTTTGTCTACTTTTTCACAATATTCTCCTCAATAAAGAAAATATATCACATTATACAATATGATACAATGTTGCCTGTTGGTATTCTTGCTCTTTTATAAATTTCTGCAGGTGTCTTATTTAAATATCTTTGAATTCCCTTCACTACGGGTAGTAACTGCTACATACACAACATTCAAAATTAGTGCCTTAGTCAATAAAGGATCCAAGTACTTCCCTTTCACAGTAGTTTCAACAACCTCATTCAAAAATTACTCTAGCTCGAAAATTATTAAAACTCAAAAAATCTTTGCAATTGCAATATTTGATGTAATATAAAATTGTCCATTGTCACAATACAGTATTAGTCACAAAACGAGAGAAGTCCACCTCCTTTCTTGATTCTTATGCAGTACTTCACTTCTATTTCTTTCAGATAAGTTTAGAATTTCTATTCCTGAGTTTGTTTTACTATTCCTGTATAGCAAATCTAATTTGAGAAAATAAATCCTCAGATACATAAATTTTTCAATTGAAAATAATGTAGCGGGCAAGATAACTTATTAATTGTATGGGATGGAACCATAAGCTACAACTCCATTTTTGTTTCCAGAATTCCCTACAAAAACGTTGTCACAGTAGTAATATTTGATCTTTTTGCTATTTTTAAGTATGAAAGGAAGGTAATTATTCAATAAATAAAATCACTTGTTAAAATAAGAAATTTATCAGTAAATATTCCTTAAGATTTATTTCTTGCATTCTCTTAGATGTGAGGGTCACAGCAGTGAATAAAATACCCAGGTTCTAGGTCCCTTGGAGACTAAATCCTAAATAAAGAAAACAGTTAGTGGATGAATGGCAGAATGGATATTTAAACAGACAAGCTAGAGAAATATCAGAATTGCTGAAGTAAAATGTTGAAAATAAAATGATACAACAGGGCGGGTGAGGTAGCTCAGCGCCTGCCTGAGTTCAACTCCTGGTACCTACATAAAGGAATAAAAGGGCCAGTGATATCACTCAGTGGCACAAGCACTTGCTGGCAAGCGCCAGGTCCTGAGGTCAATTCCCGATACCCACATAAAAAAAAAAAATGATACAACAGAACACTTCAGTACTTGCTTTAGATGGGGTATTAGAGTTCTCTCTGTGGATATAATATTTATGATAAGGTAGATCCAACTATTAGAAAATCAAGCAACATGGCTGAGCTAGGCCATACCTGAAGTTCAGTATAGATCTGAGACTCGATAATACTGACTTGGCTCAACTTAAGGTTACTCTGATTTCCATTCAATACACAAGCAGTAACCAAACACTACAAAAGCTATCTGTGCATATGTGTGTATACAGGAAAAAATACAAGTAGTATCTTTTTCCACATGGAAACTGCCCATGTGTGATGTGTTAATTCAGCATGAAATGAGGAATCCAACAGGTAAGAGCCTCTTGCATTTTATACTTTGGGGAGTCTTGGGAAAGCAAATGTCAACACTTGAGGGTTACTTTATTATCACACCTACCAATCCTTGCCACACCAGAGTTACATCTTTCCATTTTTGTGCATCCTATAGATTGAATTTAATTTAGAGTCTTTAAATAGGCAAAAGACTTTGTTGGTTAGGAAGCTGAAAGTCTGCCAGTGGGGTTGAAACTAAATTGGAAAGAGAGAGAGAGTACAGTTCAGTGTGTTAGAATAGGTCAGTGAGGCACGTACACATAACGGTTTTGTAAGCCATGGTGAGGAATTCTGATTTCATGATAGTGTCCTAGGGCATTGCTGGGAGGTTTTGAGAAGCATAATCTAGTAGGCTGCAAAGCTTAATCTTGATCATATGGAAAATAAAAGCAGAAGCATGCAGAATACCATGTCAGACGAGTTTACTAAGAAAAGATAGTGACTTAGACAAGGGTGGTGGTGGGACAGAGGGGAAGAAGCAGCTCTCCTGATACACTGAGCTGGCACAGTCCGCAGGACTTAATGACAGATTAACGTGGAGATGAGGAAAAGAGGGGAACAAAGTATCAGTCCTAGATTTTTCATCTACTTGTTAGTGATGGCTTCATTTTGGAAGATGGACTAGTAAGGAAGTGCAGGTTGTTGACGTTAGGGGAATCCTTATCCTGCCACAGTGTAAGTAGGGCTGTTCATATTCTCTTATTATTTAGATGCACAGGAACAAGTATGTGGTGCTGCAGAAGCAGGGACAAAAAAGAAAACAAGCCTCTCAAAATAGGCAAGTCATTTATTACCAAAGTAGAATTAACTGTCAAAGAGCCACTAAATTTAAATATTGAGTGAGACTAGCTGCAAGAAAATGTCACTGGCTGAACATGTTAACAATGAATCAATGATTTGCTGAAATATTTAATGATATTTATACTAGAAAAAATACTATGGTACAGGAATGGTGGGATCTGAAGTACTATTTTGTTTGCTTTGTGTTTCCTTATTTTTGAAAAGGTAATTATTAAACAATGAAAATTATAATGTGGAGATAGAATTCTTCAGAATTCCACATCCTTCTCCCAAGAAAAGAAGAAAATCTAGGTGTTCCCTGAAGCCTGTATCCCCACAATAAAATTGGGTTGCCACTGAAAAAGGTTTTGAATTCAACAAATTAAAAATTAGCCAAAGAAATGACAGCAGAATTTTAGAACTTACCTACAACGTGACATATTCTTAGCTGAAGGGCTAGGCATATTATGCCATTTAAAACATAATGTTATTAGAGGATTTAAATGGTATTCTATACTAGCTTCTATCACTAAGGGAAGAGATTCAAGACACTTACCTAATGTGTAAACAAAATCTGTAAGAACGGACCAAATATGGAGGACGTAATAAAAATTTTCCTCTAGTTTTTGAAAGGAAAGTATAATTTTCAGAGGACTAGACAATTCTTGTTATAATAGCATTCCCCTTACCAATCAGCAAGATACTTACTATCAGAAAATGCACTGATTTTCAATTCTTTTCTTAATGTTTTGGGGAAATCTAAAAATGTTCAATATTGTTTTACTGATTTAAAAGGCTGGTGTGCCAAAATAAACTTCTTCACAGAAATAAAAACCATGTATAGCACATACAAACTCAGGCCTTACTTTTCAATGTAAAATTACTGACAGGTGACCAATTCATTGACATGATACATATATGGTTTTCACAGTGAGGAAAGCACACAGGAAAAAGAATGCTTTCTATGAGTTGCCAAATTAGAAAAATCCCTTTGGGGGAAAAATTGGCTTCAGGACATACATATAAACAAAAACTCTCATGTACATTTTTTCCAGAATTTACAAATGAATTCTCATTCCACTCCACCATCCTCCTAAAAATAAACTCAGTTTTAGGAAGAGGGAATGTTAGAGTTCCTGAATAATCAACAACCATCCTAAGGTCCTAACTCAACTTGGTATGCCTCTCTATTGTGTGTGATAGCCAGTAAGCAGGAAAAAAGGTTTCTGCTTCCAATGTCATGTGTAAGGAAGTGATGTTATCATTTAGAAGCTCATGTAAGTTGGAGGGTGAAGGTATGAGTTTATACCAGATAATAGGGTTCTGATAAAATGATGTCAATTTCCCAATTTCAATACCATCTTGCTAGAAATGCAGGCTTGTCCTCACTGTAATTCTTCAAAAAATATATATCTAACATCCAGTAAGGATAAAGAAACAAAAATATTCAGATAAAACACATGTACTGACAAACATACTGTTTGTCAAGATTCCCTCTTACAATGCACTGCAGTCTCCTTTAATATGACAGACAATGTGACTCAAGGCCAATTCTTCCAGGTGAAGATTAAAGTGCTCCAACAATATAATAGCTTGTGAGTAATTTGTAATAAAAATTTTGCAGTGAGCATTACTGCCAAGAAATGAAGCAAATCTACCATGGGACTTCTATTATACCTGTAAGAGCTGGGTTTGTGATAAATTGTTTCTATTTTTAAGCTATAATTCCCCATGTCTCACACTTTGGCTTTTAAAATCTTCAGTATAATAAATAATGAAAACTAAAGCTTAAATATATTCTTTAAATTGAAAATTACCTTATGGCTAAATTCAAAATCCTAATTGAGACCTCCACTGTGGCCATTGTTAACACTACCCAGGTAATGTGGAAGGCAAGAAAATCAGAGACTTTTATAAAAATGTACTTTTCAAAGTAAATGCCCAATGCAAAATCTACAATATTCCCAGTTTACTCTTAGGCAATCAAGATGTTTATTTTCCACATAAATACATCTTGGTGAAATATCACTGGTATACTATAAGGTACTAGGAAAAATCATGGCTTGAAAAATACAAATTCTTATCTTCCTCAACTAAAGTGAGGGAAAAATTTGAGCAAAAAGTCAAAACAAAAATGATAATATCTGACTTCTAACTGGGGGACAAATCTCGTATCAACGATTTGCATAGGAAGATGGTATTGGCTTGTCCAACATCACTGAGTAAAGGCTAAATTCAGAGACTTTTCTGTAAAGGACAAATGAATCCAAGGATGTAAAATCTATAGCACAATCCATGGCCCATAGTATGTTGAAAAATTGTAGATTCTACCCCTGGTCAAACTTCCTTCCTTACACTCTTTTTTTCTGTAATATGCTACCAATATACTATGACATTTTGATAATTTTCACTCTGATTTTGAGAATTAGAATTTTAATAAATAACTGCATTACCAATTTTACACATCAGAATTCAGTGCACTTCTATTCAAAATGGCTTTTCTAAATCAAATAATCTAAAAGATCTTACCAAAAAACACTGAATACAGAAAGGTTACAAAAGATCAATTTACTTAAGGTCACTTATGCATGCAAACAATATATTTCCACTGTATAATGTTTCTTAATCTGAGGTCAAAAATTAGTTTTACTACTTAATCTTTGGGTAGTAAGCAATCTCTCTTTTCAATAAGCTAATCCGTTGAATGTTAAGATGTATATTTGAAAGTTTGATGAAGTTTGATTAGCAAACTTCAAATATAAGTTTCTTAGATATACATTTAATTTGTCTAACATAAATTAACTTGTGTTCATATTTAACCGAATGTAAAAATGAAAAATACAAATGAATAAGCATATATAGAAATACTAATTTTAATCAGAATATGACTTTATTTTATCTAATTTATTTGTGGAAGATAAAATTTATCTCCACTGTAACATGACTAAACCTCATTCTGTAAAGACCATGGTAGTAATTATCTTGTAGTTTCTCCAAATGAGAATGAATCCAATTATCATATCATTCCAAATCTGAGGCTCTAAAACAGAAAATGGAGTCTAGAAGATGCACAGAGATATCAGAGTTGAGATCATTACATGTCCCCAACATTCATAAGAACATTCTCTTTTAAATGAGGCTTGTGAGAGTTCACTAACTCAAAACTAGTGATAAAGAGAGTAATAAGACTATGGACAGATTCTGGTAACTGTAGGTGCTGCACCACAGAGATGTAAAGAGACCAGCAACACATCATGCTTAGTGAATTTATCAACCTTGTTTTGAGATTCAGTATGAAGAAAAGAATAAAGCCTTTGGATTGCCTCACTTTCCATCTACATAGGTAGCATTTTTTTCAAACATGTAGAACAAGAAGTATCTCCCCACCCCAAGTTCCAGTTCTATATGTATCTTCAAGAATGTTTTCTTCAGTAACAAATAGATTTTTAAATAGTACACAAATGTTCACCTTCTAGTCTGTATTCAGTTACTTTTTCCTACAGTTCCTTCTAAAAGTTATGACATTTTTTATCTTCTCAAGATCATGTTTCAGATGAAGCTTTCCTTTATAATACAGTAAGTATTTCTACTCTTTAAGTAAAGGAAAAAGAAAGGCCTTTCTTTTAATACCTCCCAAATAACTGGGAATAGAGAACAGTAAAGAAAATCTTAGTGTCATTTTGCTTTTTCAATTTTCATCTGTGAATATGTAAAACCATAAGAGAATAATACCACTAAATTCTCCACCACAGCCTAGAAGTACATGCACACACCTATAGCCAACTGATCTTTGATAAAAGTGTTAAGAACCTACAGTAGAAAAAGGACAATAAATGGTGCTGGCAAAATTGGACATCTGTACACAGAAGAATGAAACTAGATGCTTAACTACTCAAAGTGGACTGAAGACTTAAAAAACCCAAAATAATGAAACTACTAAAAGAAAGCATAATGGAAATTCTTCAGGACATTGGAATAAAACGAACTTTTTGGATAAAGCTCCAAGAACAAAAGAAATAAAGCAAAAATAGATAAATGATATTACATTGAACCGAAACACTCTGCACAGCAGAGAAGATGAAGAGACATGTCCCTACACAATGGGACTAAATGATTACAAAGTACACATCTAACAAAGGGTTAATATCCAGAATATATAAGGAACTCAAAAAACTCAATAGCAAAAGACAAATAATGCAATTTTAAAATGGCAATAAATCAAAATGTACTTCTCAAAAGCAGATGTACAAATGCCTAACAGGTATATGAAAAATGCTAGTCATCACTAATCATCAGGAAAATGCAAATCAAAACCACAATGAGACACTGCTTCACCCCAGTAAGAATGGCTATTATCAAAAAGACTAAAGATAACAAGCACTGGAAACAAAGTAGTTGGAGAAAAGGAAAACCTTGTACACTTCTGGTAAGAATATAATTAGTACAAACATTATGAAAAACAGTATGGAGATTCTAAAACAAGTAAAAATAAAACTACCATACAATTCAGCAATCTACTGCTGGATACATATTTTGGATATTTTGGAAATGAAAACAGTATGTCAAAGAGATATCTGCACTCCTATGTTTACTCCAGCACAATTCACAATAGCTAAGAAATATAATCATCTATGCGTCCTCTAACTGATGAATGAATAAAGAATACGTTGTACACATACAAAATGGAATACTATTTGGCCATAAAACAAAGAAGTTCTGCCATTTGTGGCAACATGGATGAGACTGGAGAATACTATGGCTTATGTTAATAAGCCAACTATAGAGACGAGTACCTCATGCTCTTACAAATATGTAGAATCTAAAAAGATTAGTCTCATAGAAGTTAATAGCAGAATAGTGGTTACCAGAAGCCAAGAAGAGAAGGGGTGGGGGTAGTCAGGTTGTTCAATGAGTACTCAATTATAGTTAGATAAGAGAAATAAGTTCTGGTATTGCACTATAAGATGAATATAGGTAAGAATAATGTGCAATGTATTCCAAAAAAAAGCTAGAAGAAATAATTTGGAATGATTTCACCACTTAGAGGTCATAAATGTATGAGGAGACACAAATCTTTACCCTGATTTGAACATTACAGAGTATACATGTATTAAAACATTGCATGGTACTGGATAAATATGTATAATTTTATGTGCTAATTTAAAAATAAATTTTAAAAAATTATTCATCACACCATGACATTTTGGTGAATAAAAAATGTATTTTATTCCTTTATTATTTCAGAAAGCAAGAGGAAACATTTTAAGCTAACAAAACATGATACTAAGTTTCCTATGAAAAAGTCTAAAATAGACCATTTTACTTTAGGTTTATAAACATAAAACAACAGTGTTATTTAAATCATCATTAATGAAACAAGCTTCATACGTAAACATCCTTTAATTCACCAGCTAGAATTGTCCTTTTCTGTTCACTCTAGAAAATAAGTACAGTCTTGTATAGGTTAACAATGGGGTACCTTCTGGGAAATATAAAATTAGGCAAATTCATCCTTGTACAAACATCATAGAATGTATTTACACAAACTAAGATGACTATAATCTTATGAGATAGGCAGATGCTCACAGATAAAACACAATGTGGCACAAGACTGCAATTCAAATTCCCTTTCCGTGGCACATACAAAGCCTGATAAACTTCCCAAGGTCTCTGAAACTCTCCAAGACATATTCTCAGGCACCTAAGCTTCTGCTTCTATCAAAGCCGTCCAGTTTAAAGAGTATCACAGCATTCTACAAAGCAGAACTCATGGAGAAATCAGCCTTTTTCCATTATTTGTGCCAAATAATGTGTGGTGTTTAGCAAACTTTACTGAAGTTTGAGGAAGAGAATTTACATTATAGAATGCAAATGTAAGATTATTCACTGAAAAACTTGCATTTCCAAGTCGTGCTAACCATTCCATGTTTCTGTACCACCGCCTTCTGTGCCTCCTTTCTTTTCCCAGTCTTGCCCTGCTCTGCTCTACCCCCACTGCAGAGCATTTTAGCTTTTCCTTTGATGTTTTATCTCCTGCTGCCTCATCCCCTCCAATTGCATCAGCGAAGTCATTTGTCAAGATATTTTCCTGACAGGGACAATTTCTTCCTAAGAGAAAGTATGAAAGCACCAGTGAATATCATTTTTTTCTCTTTTCACCCTATCACTCTTTAGCTTAGTTCCATATTATAAAAGTCTATACTCTAAATCAGTGTTTGTCAAACTTTGTATTCAACAGAGAAAGCTTTTGTCAAATAAAATTTTACACAGAACTTTAACATACAACTAGGAAAGTAGAGGTGTTGCTTGGAGTAGAAGCAGGGAGCTGACCGGGAGATTCTTTCCTTTGTCTCATCTTCTCCCTTTCTTCCGGAAACGTTCTGGACACATGATAATAGAAGCCCAGATCTCCATGTGATCAAGTGTGAAAAACACTGAATTACAGTGGATTAGGAAGAAACTGTAAAATCGGGTAATTTATTATATTTTAGAAATATGAGAAGAATGAGTGGAAGTTGACCTGAAGATGATAAGCCTTTTAAATTGGGAGACAGGTAACATAAACGTCACAAAAATAAATATGCTGGGTAAAGTATTAAAAACTTCTAGTGTCATAATTAGTGATTACACATGTATATATTTCATAAATCATTTAGATGAAATGCACATAAACATGGGGACTTAAATGACAGATATTTCTAAAGCATTTAGCATAAAATTTAGGCATTGGCAAATTAATAACTAATATCCATATTCATCTATGCTTCCTACTGTTATAATTACACATGTTTTTAATTAAGTGTCAGTTGATATATAATTTGGTAAGCCAAATTAAATTTCAACATTTAAGTCTAAGGAAAAAGGGAGTACTTATAATGGTCTACAAAACAACTTCCGTTTACTTTGCCAAAAAGAATTACTATATTTTTTCTCTTTCACTAACTCTTACATATAGTTCATGTCATATGTTTCTAGAAGGAATCTAAGTTTTATATAAACTGAGGGCAACTACCATATTAAAGTACGAGAAGGGCCGGTAAAACAGCTCAGCAGCGTAAGCGCCTGCCTGGCAAGCGCGAGGGCCCAAGTTCGACTCCACAAACCCACATAAGAAAAAAGGGTCGGTGATATCGCTCAGCGGCACGAGCGCCTGCTGGCGCGCAAGGTCCTGAGGTCAACCCCCGGTACCCACAAAAAAATAAAAATAAAAAATAAAATAAAATAAGTAAAGTAAGAGAAAGGAACTAACACTCATGATATGCCTGCCATAAGCAAGGCACTGTGCTAATGCTTTTATATCAGCAGTCTTCAATTCTAGATACACATTAAAATCACCCACAAATCCTTTTAAAAAGGGGCCGGTGAGACGGCTCAGCGGCTTAAGCGCCTGCCTTGCAAGTGCGAAGGCCCGAGTTCGACTCCCGGAACCCACATACGAAAAAGGGGCCGGTGATATCGCTCAGCGGCACGGGTGCCTGTTGGTGCGCGAGGTCCTGAGGTCGTCCCCCCGGTACCCACAAAAAAAAAAAAAAAAAAAAAAAAAAAAAATCCTTTTAAAAATATTCTAATTCGTGAGTGTTAGCCTAGAGATTCTGATTAATTGGTCAGAGATGGAGCCTTGGCTTGAGAATTTTTTAAAGCTCCTCAAGTGATCATAATGTATAGATAATAATAAAAATTGTAGTTTTATATACTTTATGTTATATCATCATGAAAACAATCTGGCCAGGTATTTTTATTATTCTTATTTTTATTATTATTTATTCTTATATTATATTCTTATATTCTTATATTATATTCTTATATTATTCTTATTTTTATTATTCTTTATTTTATAAAGGTTACAAAAAATGCCCCAGGACATAGAAAATTTAACTATCAGAATTTAAACTCAAGTTCCCTTTCAGCAATGACTTTTCTAATCCCTACTTTGTCAAATTCAAAACACCAGAATTATATGAATTAAGAGTGGATGTCTATATTTTATTTTGTTCTTGTCTTTAAGAGGACATGGAATAAAGTATCATTTGCCTTTTGCTACCAAGACACCAGTTCCTTTGTTGAATTAATTGAATTGCTAGAAAAGATAAAGTTGTTTTGTATTTTATGCAATTACAGTATGATATATTTTCTCATTTTCAGAATGTTTGTGTTTAGGAACTGTTTAAACTATGTTTAAAAATTATGGATTTTAGAATTGCCTGTCAGAGATAAGGAGGAATGTAGAATGTAAAAGTGCTCAAAAAACATAAAAATAGATTATATCTGTCAACCATTTTATTTTGTGTGTCACTTTTCCAGGAGAAAGGTGAAATTTGTTATAAAATCCCATCATTTGTTAAATAGCAGGCAAACTTAAACAGAATTCTTAATCATGGAGACTTATGGTTTTTAAAAATATGCAATATATAAGTGGGTAAAAATATAAACATTTTATACATACAGATCAACATTTATTTAAACCTTAACTCTATATTTAAGCTAATTTATAAATCCTATTTGAAAAATTTATAAGAATAAAATGTTATTCATGTAATTTGAACTACCTAGCTGAAAATAAATATGTAAATAATATGCAGTCTATTACATTCCATCTTAAAATATTTTATCAGTGTTTTTTTAAGTCATACCTAAGGTAATATTACCAATTCCTTAAGGGCAATGAATAAACTAAAATTCATATTTCAGAGAGGAGATGGATAACATCTCACAATTCAACCTCAGCAAGAGTCATGAACTCAGGCATGTATGTGAGAGCTGTATTTCTCATTGGATTACAAATCCAATAAAAGCTTTTCCTTTGAGTTACTACCACTACAAAGATGAAATCAAGATATTGTAAGCAAAGGAAAAACCCTTGGATGTTTGGAGATTTCTAGAAAAAACGCTTATGAATTACTTAGCTCAAATAGAATAGACATCGTTAGAAGTCATTTAGTGCTAAATTTCCCTTATACAAACCAGCTAAAAGGCTTTTGCTGTAGGCTGTTTTTTATTCTTGACTTCCTCCAGTCCTGTACCAGCTACATACAACCTAACATGCCAAAATGTTGGTATGGGCTGCAAGGCCTAGCATGATACGTACCCTGCCTGCCTTCCAGTCTTATTTCACACTATGTGTCTCTTCCATCTCTGGACTGAAGCCACTCTGGATGTCTTTAAGATCTGCATATCCCAGCATTCGGGTGGCTGAGGCAGGAGGATCAGCACAAAATGGAGGCCAGCCTGGACTACATAGTTAGCTCAAGGCCAGCCTGAACTACTTAGCAAGATCCTGTCTCAAAAAAAAAAAAAAAAAGTCTGCATAGCCACTGAGTTTGTTTTCCCTTCAGAGTGTCTGCATAAACTATTATATTTTCCTGGAATGAGTTTCTACTTACCCCTTCATACTTTAGTACAGAGAGGTCTTCTCTATCACCTCTTCCCCCTCAGATTCACATATAGTCCTTTTTCTTAGCACCCTGTAAATTTTTTTGTAATTTCTATTCAGTTTGCAATTATATGTTAATTTAAGGAACTACTATTTCAGGTCTGTGTTATCACTAGGCTGTAGCTTCTGAGGAACATAAAATGTGTCTTACTAGTTCATCATAATTTTCTCCATATTTTTATAATATCAGGTGCAAAACAGATGCTCAAAAAATGTTTTTTTAAATTAATGAATCAGTTGGATACTAAAGGAGAATAATAAATAGAGGCTTAGCCCAGCATGGTGGTGCATGCCTGAAATCCCAGCAACCCGGAAGCCGAGGCAAGGGAATCACAAGTTAGAGCCCAACCTGAACAATTTAGTCGCTTAGCCTGACCCTGTCTCAAAATTAAAGAACAACAAAATTAGAAAAGGGTGGAGGAGTGGCCTGAAAACATAGCTCAGTGCAAAGGCCTTTGGTTGAGGTCCCAGTGATAAGAACAAACATAGAGGCCTTAGAATCAGTCTTCATTCAATTATTATTTCAACTACAAAGTGCTTGTTAATTCTTTTATCTCTAAAACAAGAATTTTAAGAGTAGCTATTTATGGAGTTCTTATAGTGATTACATGATAGTAAAATCAATTATCTAATGCCTCAAGCAAATGCTAGTTTTCATTTATAATTTCCAGGATACAAGTAATATTTCATTCATGCCTTATGAAATATATGTACATGTATATACAATGAATGTGTACACATATGTATGTATATCTGCATTTTTTCTATCCAGTCTTCTTATAGTCACCAATTAATCCTTTTTGAATACATTAGGATGTATTGATTTTTCATTTTAAGCCTATTTGAAAATAAAGTATTGAATTACTCATGTAATTTATTGATGACTGTGCTGAAAGTGAAAAACAGAATGGTTGTACTCATCAACATAGTGTTAATGTAGGTTAAAGTATGACTACTTCTGAATGCATATTTTTTCACCATTGAAAATTCAAAAAGTAATAAATCAAACCACTGTGCATCAAGGATCATCTATAAAAAAATGAATTCAAGAACATATTAAAGGTTTCGTATACAATGGCCAAAATGGAATTTATCCCTGGATACTAGGATGATACAACATAAAAATAATCAATGAAAATACACCTCATTGATAGAACAAAGGATGTAAAAAGTCATATGATTATCTCAATAGATGTTTAAAAAAAGAATTTGACGGGCCGGTGAGATGGCTCAGTGGCATAAGCGCCTGCCTTGCAAGCGCGAGGGCCCGAGTTCGACTCCCGGATCCCACATACGGAAAAGGGGCCGGTGATATCGCTCAGCGGCACGGGTGCCTGTTGGCGCGCGAGGTCCTGAGGTCGACCCCCCGGTACCCACAAAAAAAAAAAAAAAAAAGAATTTGACAAAATTAAGCATTCTTTCATGATAAAAATTCTCAACAAACCAGGAGCAGAAGGAAATTACCTTAATATAATAAAGGCCAGATATAAAAAGCCCATGGCCAACATTAGACTGAATGGTAACCACATAAAAGCTTTTCCTCTAAGATAAGCAACAATCCCAGGACAGACACTCCCTCCACTTCTATTCAGCATGGTACTAGGAGTCCTAGCCAGAAAAACTAGGCAATAAAAACAAATAAAAAGCATTCAAATTAGGAAAGGGAAAATTAAATTGTATCTGTTTGTAAATTGTATGGCCTTATATGAAGAAAACCATAAAGGTACCACACAAAATCACACACATTAGAACCAACAAACAAATTCAGTAAAGTTGCAGGATAAAAATAAATCAAAATATAAAAATCAGTTGCATCTTTATGTAGTAACAAACTGTTTTTGCACCGCTCTAACAGGACACCTGAGACTGGGTAATTTATAAAGATCTAAAATTTATTTTTGTACTTCTAGAGAATGGGAAATACATGGTGAGGGCACCAACAGTTTCAGTTGTCTGGTGAGCGGGGCATCTTCCAGAGGGGAAGAATAACACAGTGTCCTCACAGAGGCAAGAGAGGTGAACTCCGGTTAAGCTCCATTAAAATGACACCCAATAATATACATGAGGGGCTTAGCCTTACACCTTCCTCACCTCATGTAGGTCTCTTATCACAATACTATTATATTACTAATTAAGTTTCAACATGAATTTTAGAGGGCACAAAATTACTGAAACGCTATCCTATCTGAAAAGGAAGTAAGAAAAAGTCCATTTACAACAGCATCAAAAATAATAAAATATTTATAATAAACTTAATTAGGGATATTAAAAACTTATACACCATAATTTATAAAAAATTAATGAATAAATTTAAATAATGGCCTAATTCCATTCTTTTGTATGTGCCTATGTCCAGTTTTAAAGATAAATAATCCAGGTATGGTGGTGCACACCTTAATCCCAGCACTTGGGAGGCTGCGGTAGGAGGATCACCACAAGTTAAAGGCCAGCTTAGGCTAAATAGTGAGTCTGAGGCAAGTCTGAATACATAGAAAGATCGTGTCTCAAAAACCAAAACAATTTTATAAAAAAGAAGAGAAACAAAATAAATGAGAAGACATTCCAAGATCATACAGTGAAAGTCTTAACAGTGTTACAAATAGTGTTTTGTATTCCATAGTACAAAATCATTTTACAGATTTAATGCAATTCCTATCAATATCCCCATGGCATTTTTTGCAGAAATAGAAAAAAATTTTAAAATTCAGATAGAACCACAAAGGATCTTAATAGGCAAAATAATCTTGAGAGGGTAGAACAAAACAGGAGTTATTGCACTTCTTACTTTCAAAATATATCACAAAACTACACTAATTAAGACAGTATGGCAGTAGAATACAGACAGACATATAGACCAGTGGGATGAAATAGCCCAGAAATAAATCTACATATAATTATTTGTCAATTTAAAATAGAATTTTAAAATCCACACATATCAATTTATCTTCAACAAAAGTGTCAAGAATGTACAATGGGGAAAAGTCACTTCAACAAATGGTTCTGAGAAAACTATATATTCACATGCAAAAGAAATAAAATTGGAAACTTATGTTGCAACATATGCAAAAATCAACTCAAAATGCATTAAAGATTTAACTATAAGACACAAAACGGTAAAACTCCTAGAAAAACACAGCAGAAAAGTATCATAACATTAGGCTGGGCAATGATTTAGACACAGTACCAAAAGTATAAGGAATGAAAACAAAACAAAACAAAACAAAACAAAACTATTATTAGAGAAGAGGAAGGAAATGGGGGTGAAAATGCTCTATGTATGTTATATGCATGTAGAATCTGCCAAAATGAAACCCATTAGTCTATGTTACTCATATGCATTAATAAACTGTTTAAATTAAATCCCCAGAAAAAGAAGAAAAGCAGAATTGCATGAAACTAAAAGGCCTCTGCACAGCAAAGAAAACAATCAACAGAGTGAGAAGACAACCTATAGAAAGATATTTGCAAAGCATACATCTAATAAGGTGGTTAATACACAGAATATATAAGGAACCCGAAAAAGTCAATAATGAGAAATAAACCAATTTAAAATTGGGCAAAGGGAGCTGGTGAGATGGCTCAGCGGCGTAAGCGCCTGCCTGGCAAGTGCGAGGGCCCGAGTTCAACTCCCGGGAACCCACATACAGAAAAAGGGCCGCTGATATCGCTCAGCGGCACAGGTGCCTGCTGGCACGCGAGGTCCTGAAGTCGACCCCCGGTACTCACACACACAAAAAAAAATAATAATAAAATAAAATAAAATAAAATTGGGCAAAGAACCTGAATAAATATTTCTCAAAAGAAGACCTACAAATAGTCAATAGGTATATGAAAAAATGCTCAAATCACTAATCATCAGAAAAATGCAAATCAAACCACAACGGGCTATCTCCTCACATCTGTTAGGAAGGCTAGCATCCAAATAGCAAAAGAAAGCAAGTCTGGGAAGAATGTGGAGAAAAGAGAACCTTTGTACACTGTTGATGGGAATGTAAAATGATGTAGTTGCTATGGAACAGAATAAGAAGGATCCTCAAAAAAGTAAAAATAGATCATATGATCTAGCAATACCATTTCTAGGTATACAGCTAAAGGAAACGAACATATAGTCTGTAGCTAAAGAGATACCTACACTCCTACATTCACTGCATCGTTATTCACAATAGCAAAGATGTTTAATCTAAAAGTCCATCAACACAAATGGATAAACAATGTGTGGTATGTACATACAATGGAATATCATTCAGTCTCATTAAGAAAGGAAATTATTCAATATGTGACAATATTGATGAACCTTGAGGACATAATTATGCTGGGTGACATAAGCCTGTCATAGAAGGACATGCTGCAGGACATCACTTATTTGAGATATATAAAAGAACCAAATGTAGAAGGAGTATGATGGAAGTTGCTAGTAGCATGAAAAGGAAGAAATGGGGCATTGCTATTTGACAGATAAATCACTAACTACTTATATGAAAAAATAGGAAAATGTCAAATCACTCATTGAATCTTATACTTCAAAAATCTATTAAATGAAAAAAATTTAATCCAAAGCACATAAAAAGAAGGAAATAATAAAGATAGGAGCAGAAATACATGAAACTGAACACAAAAAGAAAGCCTGGTGTGGTGATGCAGGCATGTAATACTAGCGTGGGGGCATGATGCAGGGAGATGGCAAGTTGGAGCCCAGCCTGGGCAACTTAGCAATAACCTATCTACAAATAACAATAAAAAATAAAAAGGCCCAGGGATGTAGCTCACTGTAAAGCCCTGGGTTGAACCCCTAGTACCAGGAAAAAGCAAGAAAGAAATATAAGAGAGTTCCTGAAAAATATCAAGAAAAATTGATAAAATTCTAGCAAAATTAACAGAGAGAGAAGTTACAAATAATACCAGCAAAGAGCTATTACTACAGGCATTAAGACAAACAAACAATTCTACACACATAAAATTTGAAAACTAGAAATCACCCCAATTCATTTATTACCAAGTTACCAAAAACAAAGCTATCATAAGAAAACTGCAAATTAGTACCCTTCATGAATATAGATAAAAATATTACTAACCAAATATTAACAAATAGAATTCAGCAATATATGAAACAAATTATATACCATGACATAGTAAAGTTTATTTGGGGGAAGCAAGTCTACTTTGATATTTGAAAATCAAAGTAATCCACCATATTAACAAGCTAAAGAACAAAAAGACCCACATAATCGTGTCAACTGATGCAGAAAATGTATCTATATGACAAAACTCAACACATTCATGACAAAAACTATCAGAAAACTAGAAATAGAAGAAACTTCTATATTTTGATTTTTTTTAAATCTACAATAAAAACATCTGAAGCTAACATCATATTTGATGATGAAAAACTTCCCTAATATGAGCAACAAGGCAAACCTATCAGCTCTCAGCACACTTATTCACCATGTCACTGGAAGTATTACCAGAGAAATATGGTATGAAAACAAAATAAATGGTGTACAGATTTTAAAGGAAAAAATAAACTGTCTCTATTTATGCATGGCATAATAATATGCAGAAAAGAGATAATAAGAGATTAAACAAACAACCCTACTCATATGACAAGTTAGATGAAATGAATAATTTTCTTGCAAACTACAAACTATCACAACTCGTTTAGTATAATTTACTACCAAAAAGTAAAATTTAAAAGTCCTTGAATGAATAAGTAATTTCCGCAAGGTTAAAATACAGGATAAAGATTTTTTTAAAAATCAATTTTTTATTATCCCAGCAATGACTGTAGAAATTAAAATAAACATATAATGCCATTAATAATGTCTGAAAAAATAAGACAATTAAATGTAAGTCTAATGAAATTTTCACTGGATGTCTGGCAAAAATTACAAAATGCTGATGAAAGAAATCAAAAATCTAAATAGTGAGACACAAAATTCATGAGGTAGAGGTAAGGAGGGTAGGGGTAGCACCAGAGAGATATGTGGAATGATAGATTATTTATGTATCTTTATTATGGTGTTGGTTACATGAATCCACACATGTGATAGAACTAAACATATAATTTATACCAGTATGGCAACCTCTAGGTTTTGATATCTTACTATGGGTACATAAAATGCCTCCAAAGTGGAAAACTGTGCATAGGACACATGGAACCCTTCTATACTATTTTTGCAACTTTCTTTCAATCTATAATTATTTCAAAATTAAAATAGTTTTTAAAATTATTTATTTTTTAGTATTTTTAGGGGAATTCTTTGGACACTGTAATAATCCAAAATTGGAAAAGACTCAAAGGATTTCCCATGGAGTATGAACAGCTGAATTTAAAATAAAAGCAGTCATTAAGTAGATTCAGTTAGCTTTTACAAGCTTCTAAATTTTATGTACAAGTCAGAAACTAGATAAAATAAGCAGTCAATACTTCTAAAAAAGTTGTAAAATTAGGAAGAGCTTCTGTTTCCACAGAAGACAACATAATTATCACAAACAGTGATTATCATTTCTCTGCTGTACACCAAACAAAAGCATTAATTATTTTTCTATCCCCAGTTGTAAGCCAACTACCATAGTTGAAGTCCTGCCAACTTTGTATTTTCTTTGTGTATTCTTTTTTTCTTTTTTTTTCTGAGCCCCTGCTACTACACCTAAAACTGTCAGGAAGGAAGACTTAGTAACTATAAGAGGTTAAATGAACATTTGCCTATGACTATTCTGCAACATAAATTATATAATCACTCAGTATCTATTGATCCTGATTCAATATCACTGAAGAGAGCAAGTGATCATCATGTACATTTTGGAAATATAAATTGTAGATCACCGGGAAGAGTTTCAAAGTTGCCCTTTGGGGGACGGGGGTTGGTTACTGGAGATTGAAGCCAGAGTCATTACTGTGCAATATCCTCAGCTGTTTAGCCTTGACTTATTTTTATATTGAGACAGGGTTTCCATAAATCACTAAATTGCCCAGGCTAGGCCAAAACTTGAGATTCTTTTATCACGGCTTCCCAGATTGATAGGATTACAGGTATGTATCACCACACCTGGTTTAAAGTTGCTTCTCGAATGTGCTTACAAACATCAGTATAGTATAAATGCACCCATATATTAAAAAATCCATCAAAATAGAATTCTGCCTTAGAGTAGCTTATCTAGGTTTTTTGGTTCACTTTTTACACTGAACACTAGATTCTTAATACTTATAATTACATAAGGTTCACCTACTAGAGATCATACCTACAGAGGGTTTATTTTTTAATTTTTTACTTAGTACATAAAGAATATAATAGATGTGTTGGTGTTAACTAAATCTATTGTTTGTAGTAGATTTTGTATTATTTGTATTCATTAACAATGGGAAGACCCACCCTGGGTGTGGGTGGCACCACCCAAAAGGTTTGTAGGCTAGATGGGATAAAAGGGAAAGGAAGGCTTGCTGCTGCTGCTGCTGCTGCTGCTGCTACACTACTTGCTGCTGTTTCCTGCCTGCCCTGCCATGGACTGTTTCTCCTCTGTGATACTTCTCTGCCATCCCACCCTGCCTTGGAGCCAAGCCAGGCAATTATAGACTAAAACCTCTACTAATAATCTGTGAGCTGAAATAACCTTTCCTCCTTTAACTTGTGGGTGCTGGGTATTTTGTCTGAGCAATGAGAAAAGTAACTAAGACACTGTCTAGAGTAGCATATCTGTTTTTGTTCTTTTTTCACACTGACCACTAGATTCTTGATCATTACAATTACATAAAGTTTATCTATTTAAAATGATACCTACAAAGGTTTTTTTTTTCTTCTTTTTCTTTTTACTGAGTACTTAAAGAATATAAAAGATTTTTGAGTATTAACTAAATCTATTGTTTGTAATAGATTTTGTATTACAGTGGTACCTTAGTTTATAAACTATTTGTTTTATGATTTCAGGGAAGATGGCTGTGTGTATTCATGTGGGGAAGATGGCTATGGTTGCATTTGTCACCCTAAGTGGAGTTTGTGAACAGAAGCAAAATTCTGCTGAACATCTTTGTTTGCTAATTGAATTGTTTGCAAACAGAAGCATCCGTGAACCAAGGCATTACTGTATTTATATTCATTAAGAATTTTTTCTACATACTTCTGCTTACTGATACCAGTTCTGTATTTTTCCTTAAAGGCTGTTGTTAATAAACCCTTGACCATTAAGTTTAACGGGATAGTCCAAATCCTACTTTGTATCCTTTAGGTTTTTCCTTAAATTTATTATTAGGATGTTTCCAATCCTTTATGTTCTCCTCAGAATAAAGTCACTACCTACGAAATTCAATAGTATTCTGATTATCCATTGGTGTGTAAGAAGCCATCTCAAAACCTAGCAGTTAAAAGCAACAATTTTTTTTTTACTGTTTCTCATGGTTCTGAGGTTTAGGCTTAGTCAGGATTTCTTATGTCAGGTCTTTGTGCAGCCATAGTCAAGGTTTGCCTGCAACTGGAGCTATATGGAGGATTAAATTGTCTGGACATTCAAAATAGCATATTCACAGTGCTGACAGTTGATGCTGTTTTTTGGCTAGAAAGAGATAAGTCCATCAACCAGAATATCTACCTGGTTGTGACCACCAGGTGAGTTGGACTTCTACAGTTTAGCAACTGCATTCTGAGAAGGAGCATCCCAAGACTATTCCACCAAAATCCTGTCACTTCTGCCATACTTAGTTGGTCAAAAATTCATTCATGTCAGGCCTAAAACAAGAAAAATGATATTAAATTTCACCTACTGATGGAGAAAATGCAAGTCATACCAGGGAAGAATGTGCAAAATGGAAGATACTATGACCATCTTTGGAAAATATAACCTACCACATATGGAAAGTATATTCCTTTCCAACATGCCAGTATAAAATCACAGTTGCTCGTGTTACTGGTTAACTCCAGGAATGACAGTATAATGATGGAGCTCTAGGCATCCCTGACCTGAGTGTTCTATTTTTCTTCTTTTGTTACCTTTTCTAAAAGTAGCACTTTCAAAACTATAAAAACACAGAGATGATCAGACATTAAAAGTTCTATGGTGGAGAAAATATTTCTGCATAAAGCTGTGCTATCTTATACAGTAGCCACTAGGTACACACAGCTATTGAACACTCAGAATGTGGCTGGTGCATATGTACTATAAATGTAAAATATACATGGAATTTGAAAGACTTAATACTAAAGTGGAATGAAATGTTTATACTGATGAAATATTTATATTGTAACATGTTGAAATGATGGTATTCTACATATATTAAGTTAATTAAAATAATATTTAAATTAATTTTACCTATTTCTTTTACTCTATGTCATTACTAGAAATTTTTAAATTACATACATTGTTCATATACCATTATAGCTTCCATGACTTGATACCATTATAGTTCCCATAACTTTCTATTGGACAGTGCTGCCTCACAACATGAACAAAATCATATTTCCTATTATGTAGCACTACATGTCATAGTGTTTATACATCCTTAAAAGATTCTCATAAAAAGATTCTCATAAAATTATAAAATGAACCATTTTAATTACTTATATGGTTATATCTTACATGAGATATATAAGCACATTCAAAACTAATATTTTGGTATTTGTGTTAAAAATCTGTGATTGCCTTTCCTGAGATTTAAACATACATTTTATATTTCAGTACTAGGGGCATTGAGCTGTATCTTAGTCCTTTTTTTCCCTTTCTTTCTTTTAACTTTATTTTGAGAAGGGTCTTGCTAAATTGTCCACGCTGGACTCAAACTTGTGATCCTCCTGCTTCAACCTTCTGAACAGAAGGGACTACAAATGTACACCACCACACCTGGCTAGAATCAACATTTTTATGGGGGAAAAATATTCATTATAGATATATCCTTGACATGTGTAAATGAAAAAAAACATTTTGCAAATGAGATGTGATGCCATCTATCTGACTCATGCTCATAATTCAAATAATACTCATAATCCAAATCTGTTGCAGTACTAGAAATTTGTATTACATTGGTACGAACGTCAAACTACAGAAATATAAATTCCTTTAAAATATTAAATATAGTTTAATGAAAATTTATTTATAAATATAAAATAGGTGATATTATAAATGACTCATAAAGGGAGATAGGATTAAATTGAAACTTGGGTGTTTTTTTTTTTTTTTATGTGGGTACCGGGAGTTGAACTTAGGACCTCGCGCTTGCCAGCAGGCGCTTGTGCCACTGAGCAATATCACCGGCCCCTTTTTTCCCTTTATATGGGTATCAGGAGTCGAACTCAGGACCTTGCGCTTGCCAGGCAGGCGCTTATGCCACTGAGACATTTCACCGGCCCTCGGGTTATTTTAAAAGTAAACAAATTATGTTTATCAAATATTTGAAAAAATACATGTGGCATTTCATAGTTAGTACTTGGTCTCGTATACCACCTTTCCTTTCCACTACATTTCATCTAAATTGACCAGTGTGTGGTACCCACACCAAACACACCAGGAGAACCCCTCTTCTGTGTCTTTGTACAGGCTGTTACATCTTCCCCAACTGTGCAGTGGGAACCTACGCATTCTTCAAAAACAGAAAAAAGTTTGCTGCTTTGTGAAGCCCGCCTCCATTCACACCGAGGAGTTAGTCACTTCCTCTTGGTGCTTCTTGGTACTTAGTACTTACCACCATTACAGCTTTTGTCATGCTCTATTTCACTTACTTGTTTATTTGTCTGATTCTCCTTGACAACTAAGACTTCAATTGTTCATTCTCTAAAATCACTAGTTCTTAGTTCAGTATCTGTAGAAGAATTATATAACTAAAAATTATGATAACACCAATATAATTTTAATTCACTCTTTAAATTTTAGTTTTTATGGACAATATAGACTCTGTCAGCAAAATGTGTTAAATATCTCTTAAAATCCTTCATACATACTACTTTATTTATAAGTAATATACAGTCATGTAATTTCTAGGTGGCCATATATTTCAATTTGCTTGGGATACTGCTACTCTGTACCTTTTGTAGATCGATTAAGAGCTATTAATCATTTTAGTGAAACTTTCTCAGGCGTATCCTAGTGAGGGTGACAAATTATGGTTCCCTAATAATTTCCAATAATAAATTAAATACTCCAGGAGGCCAAGTACAATGACAACAGCTGCTAACACAGGACAATGTCCCGTTGTTCAAGGGCTACAGAAAGAACCTTTTTATTTTTTGGTATTAACTGGTGTAGTCCTTTTCTAGGGATTCCCTTTTCAGCTGGAAATATCAGCTGTGTATGATTCATATCTCTGTTCTTCACTAGAAACTGCCCTCAGCTGCATATTCCAGTTACATGACTCCTAGGAGTGACACATAGCCAGTGACAGTTGTGGGGACACAAAGGCTCCATTCCCTTGTGTCATTCTAGGATAATTCTGAAGGACTCCCAGCTCCAGAGCCCCCCATATGGTGACTAAGACTTCTATTGTAAATTGTCTTCTCTGGCAATCCTGCCTACATCACATTCTTGCATATACATCTCCTGAGGGACTGCCCCAATAAAACTTCATGCTAACCTTTGTTGCAGAGCCTGTCCCAGGTGCATGGTCTAAGATGGTATTTTTTTTTTCTTTAATATCAGCTGCTAGCTAGGAAATATGCCAGGTCCAGGACCATTGAATTTTGTCCAAATTAGAATTAAGACTTCATACAAAGGTTCTTGAATCCTACTCGTTCTCTCCTTACAAAATAAAGAACATTAAAGTCCAATGTTAAAAAAAAAATAGCAGGAAGCAATGTCTGGGGAATAAATGCATTTCTTGATAAATATTCAGTGGAAACAATACACAAAATGAATAACTGACCTAACTATAAATATTAGAATTCAAGACTACTTCTGATAGGAGGCAAAAGACAAAGGGGTCTCATTAAGTTTTCTGGCCTAAAGGATGTAACCTTCAGAGACTTTCACCTGTGTATTGCTCTCTGTATGGAATCTAAGTCTTGCCACTTATGATAGCCTCATTTTTTTAGTTATTTTGATTTTATAAAAATTACATATTCTCTTCTTGTGCTCTACCTCTATCTAAGTAGTTTCAATTTTTTTTTTTTTTTTGTGGGCACTGGGGGTCGACCTCAGGACCTCGTGCGCCAGCCGGCGCCCGTGCCGCTGAGCGATGTCACCGGCCCTTTTTTCGTATGTGGGATCCGGGAGTCGAACTCGGGCCCTCGCACTTGCCAGGCAAGTGCTTTTGCCACTGAGCCATCTCACCGGCCCCCTCAAATTTTTAACAATGACTTCCTACTTTTATTATTTTAACATTACTTATTAAGTCAGTAATCATATACTTTGCATTTCTGTAAGGTTCTCCCTATTAACTTTGATTTTTAGGAGAAACTACAATATCAGAGCAGAAAGAAGAACTCTGCGAAAATAGCCCTCAAAAGCAGATTGTACATCCCTCCGCTTCCACAATGAGCACTCGCAAACCCCTCTTAAATCCCAAAGTAGAAATTCCACGACAGAGATAGATGACCCCAAGGTTAGCCCATCAAGAAAGACTTGAAGTCATTATTTAATAGTTATCAAAGTAACTAAGGAACCTTGATGAGAATAAGAATAGACTCCAAAGTAGCTTAGAGAAAGAATAGCTAAAACAATAATGCTATCTTATTTCTAAAACAATTCTTTCACTTAAGTGCCTGTCCAATATGTAGTCCTTAAATTAGAAAAGAAAACAAGGAAATTGAAACCCATTTTTCCCATTAAACCAGACTCCTATTATTTATCATTTCTTTCAACTCCCTGGTCATTGAATTATCAGTTCTTATGTTCCAGCTTCAATATTGAACAAGCCCTTTCATTTTGACAATTCCTTTATATCTTTTTGGACTTTGACCCCATATTTTAATATAAGCTTGGTTGATATCTCCTCTCCGATTTTCGCAAATCCACTATTGTACAGACTTAAATAGAATACTGTTCATTTCTTTTAAGTTGGCTGAGGTTGTAAAATCCAAATATGTATGAAGTAAAAAGCATGGTTTCCAACATAATCGACCATTCAACCACTGTAGATAAATTTAAGAATATAAAAATATAAAATGTCTAATACACCCTGCCTGAGCTGAAAATGACAATTCTGATATGTAGTACATGTTAAAAAAATTTAAAGGGGATGAACTTTGGTTATTTGTAGGAAAATGGATGCACCTTGAGACCATAATTTTTTTTGTGTGTGGGTACCGGGGGTCGACCTCAGGACCTAACGTGCCAGCAGGCGCCCGTGCCACTGAGCAATATCACCGGCCCTTTTCTCTTATGTGGGTTCCGGGAGTCGAACTCAGGCCCTCACGCTTGCCAGGTAGCCTTGCTGAGCCATCTCACCGGCCCAAGAGACCATAATATTAAATGAAGTAACAGACACACAACCTTAAATATAGCATGGTGTCTCTTACATAAAATCTCTCTCTCTAGATATATGTATAATATATATATAAATATAAAACTCAATGTATATATATTTCATATTTATATATTTCATGTATATATTTCATATATGTTTCATATATATATATATATAAAAACAGATAATTGGGAAAAAAGGTATTGTAATCCAGTGTATGCAATGTATCTAAGCGTGTACCTTGACTTAGTATAATTGTCTTACATGTTTTATGTATTCTTTGGCCTATTAGTCCAGCTTAAATTTGTATATGTAATAATTAACTTTATAAGGTCTCATAAGACAAATAAATGAATCTGATGCTAGAAAAATAAAACAGGGAAGGGGGAAAAAGAAGGGAATTGAAATGTGTTATGTCCATGTGTACATGTGCCAATCCCTTACAGTGAGTGTAATTATTATGTAATGCAAACATATACTAATAAAAGTCAAAAAGAAAAAAAAAAGAAAAAACGCGTGAAAAGAGGAAATGAATCTTAAGGATGTGGGAAAATGGCGCAAGAAACATAAAAAAAATGCTCCCAATTACTGAACATTATCATCAGGAGACATTACCTAAATCTGAAATTATTCCCAAAACGGATTTTTAGAAGGGAAGAGACCCTATATAGAAGATAATTCCAGTAACATCTCTTTGTAGACTTTTTTGAAAACTCATAATTACCCAAGATAGGGAATGCATTAAATTCAAGATTCACAAATGAAACCAATTTCTAAATAACAAAATCCAGTCCAGTCTGTTTGGTTATTTATTCTCTAAATAAATAGGTAATGACACCAGACCATGTGCTTTCACATAAAACAAGAAGAAAAGAAAATAGTGGGAAGAGGAGAGGTCCAGAAATGTAAATTAATCCCTGCATAAGACTCTGGCCTGATTTATTTACTCAGTAGCACTGTTTCTACCCAATGCTTTAATATTCCCTGGCAGTAAAGTATCATATGAATGTTAACCAACTACAACACATCACCTAAAGATCCTGTCTTGTAATAGATTCAACATTTAACAATACCAATATGATTTCAAATCACTTTTTGAAAAATACCCATATCTGCTGGTATCTTAAAACTCAAGCATGATGGCTGCTCACCTCCAATTCTATTTTCACCAATTATACAAAATCACTACGTAAAAATAACTCATTTTCCTAAAATCCTTCCTTCTTCAGGGGGCCTCTGTACTCTGCTCCATCTAGTGAACAATTATTCATATTATATATACAATAAAGTACAATAAAAATCAGCAGAAATATGTTAGAAACATATACCTGTAAGTTTTAAAAGATAAAAGCTATACTTTCCCTGATTCTGAATGTTCTCTAGATTATATTTTCTAGTGAAAAAACTTTATTTTGGAATATGACCAGATGTGGATCCAATGCATTGAGTGTAATGAAAAAAAAGTTTTTGAATATTCACATAGGTTTTTAGAAGAGACATACTTTGCAAAATAAAATCTTTTATAGCAGGCAGTCTGTTATATAAATTTAATAAATGCGTGAGGAGGGGACTGACTAAGATGGCGGAGTGGTAAGCAGCAGAGAAAGAGCCTCTCTGAGAGGTGCTGTCCAGACGCTGGACAACTCAAGGAAGACAAGAAGGAGGGAACTGGATCCCCTGGACCCAGGAAGGATGTGAAGCATGATTTGAAGCCCACAGAGAGAGTGAAGAGAGAAATGTCAATGAAGAGGAAGGAGGTAGCCGCTGGCGCCCTCTCCCTGAGTTGGGACTTACTGCGCAAGAGCAGTAGTTCAAACCTGCGGACACAGGGTGACTGCTGGTGACCCCAGTGGCCTCCATGGAGATGCAGCAGTGGAGGGGAGCAGCAGACATGAGGGACTGCACTAGCTGGTGGTGACTGCTGAGGACTCAGTCATCCCACGAGAGAGTGATTGGCCAGGAGCCATCGCCACCCGAGCCCAGAACTCAGAGTGCCTGCTGCTCCCAGCTGGGCTCAGGCCGTGGAAGGTACCCTGACCACTCCAAGCCAAATGAGTCTGGTCTCAGCCAGAAGGTGCAGGATCGTTGAGACTATCCACTACCCCGCCAAAAAGCAACTGCTGGCTTGCTGGGATAGATCAGCACAGATCAGGACTTGGTCTCCACACACTGTCTACCAGTGACAGCAGAAAAAAACCTGGACCTGGATGTGGACTTTTTTCTTTCTTTTTTTTTTTTTTCCCCTCTCTGTTGTTTGTTTTTTGTTGTGGTGGTAGTGGTTTTTTTTTGTTTGTTTGTTTTGTTTGTTTGTTTTTCTCCTTCACTGTTTGATCTTGTTTTTATATGAGTATAAACGGGGTTTCTAGCCTCTTTGTGGTTATAGTTCTGTTCTGTCCTTCTTTTTTTCCCTTCCTTTTCTCTTTCCCTCCAGTCTTCTGCACCAGATTCCCAAAGCTTGCGTGATCCCTCTTTATCCTCTGGCCTTACTTCTAATTTCTTCCTCTTCTTCCACTTCTCTATTTTCTCCTTAACCCATTTTAAATTTTAACCCCTGAGGGCAAAATTGACATATTAAGGACTTGTATACTGCATATAATTTTCTGCTTCATTTTAGATTTTGTTATATAACCACTAATCTAGTTTATACGTTTAAAAGTGCCAAACTACTGGTTAACTAAGTCTTTCATTTTCTCAGCTGTGTTTGATGCTTTTGGTACTACTATAGCCAAAAGTGACATAATTGTTCTAAACAGCTGTTCTTCCTGGTATTCCGTGAATGAGATTGACTAAGGGTCACAGAAAATATTGTGGCACAGTGCCAAGGAGTGGGCCAAACAGGCAGCAACTTCTCATCTACAACAAATTGAAGAGGTAGGATTTTGCAACAGACTTAAAACCCAAAAGCAAGCTACACCTGGAAGATACCTTGGAGATGTAGTCATCTCCTAAGGGTTTTAAATACTAGCAATAAAGCAACCTACCATAGGTAATTTACAAGCATCACCCCAGGAGTTAAACTAAAGAAAGAAAAGAAAATGAAAAGACACTTAAACAAGATGCAACCCCACACATCCAGTTCACCAAAGGCAAATCCAGGGGGCAATGAGGTGGGACAATCCGAAAGCCACCCACCTGGCCTCTCTGAAATGGTAACAACAAAGCAATTGAATGAGGCTCTGGAAAAATCAAATCAGAAATAATTTCTCAGATAACTGCAGAGATGATGTCCACAATGAAGACCATGCTTAGGGACTCTAGAGCAGATATAGACAAAAAATAGATAAGCTTAAGAAAATTATGGAAGCCCTGAATGCTCAGCATAGGAAAGAAATGGAATCCATAAGGCAGATTCAAGCAGATATCCAGGAGAATAAAAATTCCACTGAAAGCATTCACAGCAGATTAAGCCAATGTGAGGACAGGATCTCAGATATAGAAGACAGGCGTGTGGTTAGTGATCATGAAAAGAAAGATTTCTTAAAAATAGCAAGGGACCATGAGAAATCAATCCAGCAGCTGCTAGATGTGCCAAAGAAGAATAACTTAAGAGTGATTGGAGGCCATGAAAAAGCAGGAGATAGCACAAATGATATAAAAAAAAAACTGTTCACAGACATCATGGTAGAAAACTTCCCTGGTAGAGAAAAAGAATTTGACGTACAGATCAGTGAGGCATATAGAACTCCAATTAGACATGATCAAAAAAATCTACAGCTAGTCATATCATAGTCTAGATTCCAGAAATTCAGTACAAGAATAGAATCTTAAAAGCTGTTAGGGAAAAGAAACAAATCACCTACAAAGGAAAGCCCCTCAGAATCACAGCTCACTTCTCAGCACAAACCCTCAAGTCAAGGAGAGCTTGGAGTGAAATATTTCAAGTTCTAAAGGAAAATAACCTTCAACCTAGATTGATATACCCTGCAAAACTATATTTCAAAACTGATGGAGAAATAAAATACTTCCATGACAAAGAACATCTGAGGAAATTTATGACCAAATGACTCCAAAATGTTTTGAAAGACATTCTAGAAAGAGATAACAAGGACTACCACTCCATGAACCCCAACAGAAGGAATCCACCAGGCAAGGAAAAACAATTAAACAGAGAGAGGGAAGAAAAAAGGAGGAGCCAACAATAGGAAAATAACATGACAAGGATAAGTCAATAGGTATCAGTTTTAACCATCAATCTTAATGGTCTCAATTCACCAATCAAAAGACACAGACTGGCAGAATGGATCAAGAAGCAAGATCCAACAGCATGCTGCATAAAAGAAACACATTTAATTCAAAAAGTAATTCATAGGGCTGGTGAGATGGCTCAGCAGCGTAAGCGCCTGCCTGGCAAGCGCAAGGACCCGAGTTTGACTCCCAGAACCCACATACAAAAAAAGGGCTGGTGATATTGCTCAGCGGCACGGGTGCCTGCTGGTGCGTGAGGTCCTGAGGTTGACCCCCGGTACCCACAAAAAAAAAAAAAAAAAAGTAATTCATAGTCTGAAAGTCAAAGTATGGAAAATAATACTCTATGCAATAGGAACCCAAATAAAAGCAGGGGAAGCTATTCTATTTGCAGACAAAGTGAATTTCAAGCCAAGACTGATTAAGAGAGGTAAAGAAGGTCACTACATCCTTCTAAAGGGAACAATCCAAGAGGAAGCATTAACAATCATAAATATATATGCAACAAATACAAGTGCACCCAACTATATAAAACAAATATTAATGGGCATGAAAAATCAAATAAGCACTAATACAATTGTATTGGGGGATCTCAATACCCCGTCACAAAAAGACAGATCAACTAGACAAAAAATCAATAATGAAATATCAGAACTGAACCAAATTTTTGAACAAATGGACTTAGTAGATGTCTACAGGGTGTTTCACCCCACAATGTCAGAATACACATTCTTCTCAGCTGCATATGAGACATCCTCCAAAATAGACCACATACTAGCTCATTGAACATGCTTAAGTAAACGCAAAAGAAATGACATTATCCCATGCATATTATCAGACCATAGTGCAATGAAATTGGAAATTAATAGAAACCACAAGAATTTCCTAAACACATGAAAATTAAATAGCACCCTCCTGAACAACCAATGGGTCACAAATGAAATTAAAGAAAAAATTGGACAGTTTCTACAATTGAATGATAATGACAGTACAACACACCAGAACTTATGGGACACAATGAAAGCAGTCCTAAGATGGAAATTTATAGCAGTAAATACCCATATCAAGAAAACAGAGCAAGTGCAAATAAACTACTTAATGGTGAACCTCAAACTTCTAGAAAAAGAAGAGCAGGCTAAGCCAAAAGCTCATACAAGGGAGGAAGCTATAAAGATCAGAGCAGAAATAAACACATTGGAGACTAAAAAAAACACAGAAAATCAATGAATCAAAGAGTTGGTTCTTTGAAAGATTAAATAAAATTCACAAACCCTTATCCAAACTTATTTAAAAAAGGAAAGAAAAGACTCAAATCCAAGCAATTAAGAATGAAAAGGGTGAAATCACAATGGACCCTGCAGAAATCCAGATCACTCTAGATTCAAATTGTACTTAATTTGAAAACCTGTATTCTAATAAGATGGAAAATGCAGAAGAAATGGACAGATTCCTAGATACATATGAGTTACCAAAGCTGAATCAAGTAGATATAAAAATCCTAAATAAACCATATCAATCAATGAGATCAAAGATGTAATTAAAAACCTACCAACAAAGAAATGCCCATGGGCCGGTGAGATGGCTCAGTGGCGTAAGCGCCTGCCTTGCAAGCGTGAAGGCCGGAGTTCGACTCCCGGAACCCACATACGAAAAAGGGGCCGGTGATATTGCTCAGTGGCACGGGTGCCTGTTGGCGCGCGAGGTCCTGAGGTCGTCCCCCCGGTACCCACAAAAAAAAAAAAAAAAAAAAAAAAAAGAAATGCCCAGGCCCTGACAGATTCACTGCTGAATTCTACAAGAAATGTAGAGAAGATGTAACACCAGCACTGCTCAAACTCTTTAATGAAATTGAAAGGGAAGTAATACTCCCAAATTCATTCCAGGAAGCAAACCTTACCCTGATATGAAAACAGGAAGGACCCAACTAAGAAAGAGAATTACAGGCCAATCTCCCTAATGAACACAGATGCAAAAATCCTCGATAAGATACTGGCAAACAGAATGCAGCAAATCATCAAGAAGATTATACACCATGACCAACTTGGATTCATCCCAGGGATACAGGGATGGTTCAACATACATAAATCAATAAACATAATACACTATATTAACAGAGCCAAGGACAAAAATCATATGATCATCACAATAGATACAGAAAAATTTTTGGACAAAGTCCAGCACCCATTCATGATAAAAAAAAACCCTACAGAAAATTACAATACATGGTCTTTATCTCAATCTGATAAATGCTATCTATTGCAAACCAACAGCCAACATCATACCAAATGGGCAAAAAATGAAAGCTTTCTCTCTAAAATCAGGAACAAGACAAGGATGTCCACTGTCTCCACTCTTATTCAACAGAGTCCTGGAAACTCTAGCCAGAGCAATTAGACAAGAGAAAGAAATAAAAGGAATAACAATATGAAAGGAAGAAGTTGAATTATCATTATTTACAAATGACATGATAGTCTACATAGAAGACCCCAAAAACTCCACTGAAAAACTGCTAGATTTAATAAGCAATTTCAGTAGCACATCTGTATACCAAGTCAAAAATCAATAGCCTTCCTGTACACAAATAACAAACTCACTGAGAGAGAAATTAGGGGAACAACACCTTTCATAATAGCATCCAAAAAAATGAAATACCTAGGAATCAATCTCACAAAGGCGGTAAAAGACCTCTACATTGAAAACTACAATACTCTGACAAAGGAGATTGAAGAGGATATCAGAAAATGGAAAGATATCCCTTGCTCTTGGGTAGGAAGAAATAATATAGTGAAAATGGCCATACTTCCAAAACTGTTATACAGATTTAATGCAATTCTGATAAAAATTCCAACAACATATCTCACAGAATTAGAGAAAACAATCCTAAAATTCATTTGGAACCAGAAGAGACCTAGAATAGCAAAGGCAATTCTGGGCAAAAAAGGCAAGGCAGGGGGCATCACAATCCCTGACTTGAAATTATACTATAAAGCTACTTTGATTAAAAACAGCATGGTACTGGCAAAAAACCTGACCTGAAGATCAATGGAACAGATTAGAAGGTGCAGAAACAGTTTCAGACATACTAAGCCACCTTATCTTTGACAAAGGTGTCAAACACATTCACTGGAAGAAAGATAGCCTCTTTAATAAATGGTGCTAGAAAAACTGGCTCTACACATGCCGAAGATTAAAATTAGACCCATACCTTTCACCATGCACTAAACTAAATTTTAAATGGATTAAAGATCTAAATATTAAAACAGAAACATTAAATCTGCTGGAAGATAGAATAGGTAAAACACTTAAAGACATGGGTGTAGGCAAATACTTTATGAAAAAACTCCAATCACACAGGAACTATCACAAAGAATCAACAACTGGGATCTCATCTTATTAAAAAGCTTTTGGGCCAGTGATATAGCTCAGCGGCATAAGTGCCTGCCTGGCAAGTGCAAGGTCCTGAGTTCAACTCCTGGTACCCACATAAAAAATAAATGATTAAAAATTTAAAAATTAGAAAGCTTTTGCACAGCAAAAGAAACCACCAACAGAGTGAAGAGACAACCCACAATGTGGGAAAAAATGTTTGCCAGCTGTTCCTCAGACAAAGGATTACTATCGAGAACATATAAAGAACTCAAAAAAATCAGACCTCCCAAATTTAAAGACCCAATCCAAAAATGGGCATCTGAGATGAATACACACTTCTCAGATGAAGAAATACAAACAGCAAATAAATATATGAAAAAATGTTCAACATCACTGGTCATTCAAGAGATGAAATTAAAACGACACTGAGATTCCATCTCACCCCAGAAAGAATGGCTATTATCAAGAAATCAACCAATAACAAATGCTGGAGGGGCTGTGGGGAAAAAGGAACCCTTCTTCACTGTTGGTGAGAGTGTCGACTGGTAAAACCACTGTGGAAATCAGTGTGGAGATTCCTCAAAATACTAGGGCTGGGGGTCCCATTTGACCCAGCTATTCCACTTCTTGCTATCTTCCCAGAAGAATTAAAAACATCATACCACAGTGATATATGTGCACCCATGTTTATAGCAGCACGATTTGCAATAGCTAGATCTTGGAAACAACCCAAGTGTCCATCAACCGAGGAATGGATAAAAAAGATGTGGTATTTTTATGCAATGGAGTACTACTCAGCCAGAAAGAAGGATAAACTGGAGACTTTTATAGGTAAACGGATGCAACTCGAGACCATACTCCTAAGGGAAATAAACCAGACTCACACGTGTAAACATTGTATTGTCTCCCTAGTGTGAGAAGCTGAAAGAGTAAATAACATCCAAAATGTGCAATAGATATTGTAAAATGGAAAGTAATTGTTCAAAAGGAAAGAGAAACTGGATGTGGGACTGGAGAAAAAAAGGAAGGGAAAAGCAAAAAATATATATATAAATACGAGCCGGTGAGATGGCTCAGCGGCGTAAGCGCCTGCCTTGCAAGCGCGAGGGCCCGAGTTCGACTCCCGGATCCCACATACGAAAAAGGGGCCGGTGATATCGCTCAGCGGCCCGGGCGCCTGCTGGCGCGCGAGGTCCTGAGGTCGAACCCCTGGTACCCACAAAAAAAAAAATATATATATATATATATCTAATATATATATTAGATATATATATATGAAAGATAGTTAAGATAGATATACTACTAACTTCTTTGTTCATTGAAAAGAAAGGTTTGTGATAACATTGTTTGGACAATTGAATGCTGATATCTTGTACTCTGAGTAACTAATTTAAAGATAACAATATGCATCGTTACCCTCCTATTATGAAATTTTGTTCTATTTTTTTCTCTCTAATATTAAAAAAAAGATGCTTGAAACTCATTTCAATTAATGTCAAAGAAACTATTGCTCCATTACATTTCATATACAATATGTAATCATTTCATTTATTCTTTCATTTGAAAAATTCAACTCAACTTTTTCTAAATGCCAGGCATTAAGCCTTGGGCATGGGATAAAACAGTAGTAAACAAAACAGATATATGATTTGCCTGCAGAAAGCTTAAAGTATATAAAGTCTACTAACTGTAATGGATTCAAAATGTGAGAACTGATAATTATTTCATAGAAGAGAGTAAGGAAAACTTATATTGATATATGTCATGAGCCCCTCCCCACCCTAGCAAGGTCCACATCCTAATTCCCAGAACCTATGAGGACTATACTATCTTACATGGCAAAAGGGACTTTACAGATGTAATTAAGGTTAAATTCCTTCAGATGGGAAGATTATCTTGGACAATCTGAACTCTATTTAATTATGAACCCTAAAAAAGGCAAAGAAACTTTCCCAGATGTAGCCAGAGAAAGAAATATCAAGATAGAAGAAGGATCAAAATATGCAGCAGTTCTGAGTTTGAAGATGGAGAAGAGGGCCACAAGCAAAGAAATGATGGTGGCCTTTAAAAGCTGAATAGGGCAAGAAAATGTATTCTTCCCTAGAGACTCCAGAAAATAATGCAGACTTCCAAACTCTGATTTTCTGATTTAGGTGATACCTATGTCAGACTAGGAAAACAGAATAGATTAATGCACTGTACTTAGATCACCCAAAGAACAAGTTTCCTCTCTTCTGTGTACTTCCTTCTCTGTGTTCCTGTTCTCACCACTATCCTCAGCTTTTCTCCATTCTCCATAGTCCTCATACAAATTTTAAAATATGAATTATGTAATTGCTTCAAGCACATTTCATTTATTTTAATTAGAAAAGATGTAGTCATTAAATTTAATTTATCTGTATCCAAATAAAAACTACTGAGCACCTGCCCCTTGAAAGGCTCTGTGCTAGTGGCCAGGGACACACCTCTGCTGTTCTAGACCTCCTACCTAGTGGGGAAGTCAGAAAAATAAGCAAAGGCACGCCAGTGGGGATGAGAGCTGGGAAGGGGGAAGTGCCACAAAGGAGAGGTATTTCTGGACTTGTTGCACTCCTTTGTCAGAAGAGAAGGAAAGGGAAAGGGAGGTGGAGGAAAGAAGAAGAAAACAGCCTCCCTCAAGTATGAATAGCACTAAGGTTACCCTAAAAAATAAAATTTAAGATAATTACTGGTTAAGGTAAAAAGAAAAACTTCTTATTTTTTCTCTAAGTTATTTGAGACTATAAATAAAAAGTCTCTTTCTACTTAACTCTAATGCAGAACTTACCTTATTTGGAAACAACTATCTAACAGAAGACATTAACAACATAAATTGTGCACTTGAAAAGGGCACTTAAGGGGCCAGTGAGATGGCTCAGCGGCTTAAGCGCCTGCCCGGCAAGCGCGAGGGCCCGAGTTTGACTCCCGGAACCCACATACGAAAAAGGGGCCGGTGATATCGCTCAGCGGCACGGGCGCCTCCTGGCGCGCGAGGTCCTGAGGTCGACCCCCGGTACCCACCAAAAAAAAAAAAAAAAAAGAAAAGGGCACTTAAAACTGATAATCAGGTTAAATCCTTGTTAAGGAAAAGAGCAATAGAAAATAGAAAAGCAATTCATATTTTCAGTAGCTTACTTAGTGTATTTGATACCTGGAGTAGATATTTTGAAAAAACTCCTCTCCCTCTTTGACAAAATTAGTTTCCATTACTATGTAGTAATAATCATTATTTTCTTGATATGCTCTTTAACTGAAAAGTAATTAATAATTTTCAAAGAGAGAATAAATTTTAGTTATTATTCAAATTCAATGAAATATCTCATGTATGAACTCAATTTGCAATTACCTAACAAAAATATTACCATTTGCAATCCACATTGTTTCATTATACTTTTAAACTTGAAAATTCCAAACGAACACATCAAATAACAGAATTGAAATGACTCAATTTCTAGTTCCTTGTTTTACAATCAGTACGTAATCACTGTTATTTTGAATCTTCTCTATTCATAAAGAATATATTTATAAAAATATGTTAGAGGATACTCTCTAACATCTTCTAATTTGAATCATACATACTATTAAAACAACAATAATCACAACAAGTATTTAGAACATAGACCAAAAAAAATTTATGAAAACCATTAGTTTATCACTGGTATTTACAATTACTAATGCATGAGAACATTAAAAAAGCAGACTGACTTTTGGTTAGGTTCTATAAATTACTATTAAGGACAGTGACCATTCTTAATGATTGTACTCAAGTGCCCCACCACTTCACAGTTTTTAACTCCATTTGGAGAAACCATAAAAATCACCACTATTTTATGTGATATATGATTATTATTTACAGTGTCAGCTCCAGGGACTTACAGCTGTGCACAGACCCACTCTTAAAAAAAAGGAGGGCCCCATGCTTAAGTTTTAATGCTCTGCTGTCACAGTTCTGAAATTTCTTTGAATTTGTATAATCCAGGATGTATATACATCTAGGCTCACATTCAGTCCTGCCTCTGAGTAAATTCCTAAACTAGGTTCACATACACCTGTTCTTATACCCAGAACTTACTTCCCCCTTCCTCCCTAGGAGAGGCCTTGGCAAACTGTAGAATGGGTCAGGATCACAGGGCAGGGCCATAAAGCCATTTGAGGGTCTGCCTTACTCCATAAGTACACCTTATATGCTATGAAATCTAACATTAAGTAGCAAATAAAAATAATCTTACAGAAGTCAACAGAAATGGAAGAAAGGGAGAGATTTTTTTTGCCCTTTGCTGTTTGAATAAAAAGCCTGTCATTTGCATTTTCCACTCAGCCACACAAATTATGTAGCCATATCTACTTATGTGTATGGGTAAGTATATATACCTGCATGTGCCTGCATTTGTATCTGTAAAGAATAAAATAAATTTTTATAAAGTCAATTTATCCAGGGGCCGGTGAGATGGTTCAGCGGCTTAAACGCCTGCCTGGCAAGCGCGAGGGCCCGAGTTCGACTCCCGGAACCCACATACGAAAAAAGGGCCGGTGATATCGCTCAGCGGCATGGGCACCTGCTGGCGCACGAGGTCCTGAGGTCGACCCCCTGGTACCGACAAAAAAAATAAATAAATAAAGTCAATTTATCCATAATTTATAGATAAGCTAAATGTTTATATGACTTTACTATATCCTATCTATAAAGATAAGAAAAATTACCTTAATAGTCTATACATCAGGGGAGAAGGCATTCTAATGTAATTTTATTGCCCGAGTTTCTTGTGACTGATGAACTGCCTTGAAAAATCTTTAAGAATATCTTATGTTAAAAATGGAAATATTCTATCTTCAGATATTCTAGCAGGACACAACATTACTAATATGTTCTTATTAATAAAATCTGCTTTACAAGTTTGATTTCTTCACAGGCAAGAGATTGTTGGTCAGGAGCCAAAGTTATCAAATATGAAGACTATGAAGATACATTAAATGTGTTGGAAGATCCTCAAAACTCATTAACTAATTTAGCACATCTCAGTCATTTACATAAAGAATTTGTATCAAACAACACCACATCTTCAATTTCATAACTAAAAAGTCCTATACTTTTTGACTAATCATTTTCAAAACATACCTTCATAAATCCTGAGTTATTCTACTTAAAATAGACGAACAAAATATTCCTAATAGAACTCAATAGTTCTATTATTTAAGAAGGTTTCAGGATTAATATATAATAGCTCTTCTTATCTGTGAGGAATATGTTTCAAGATCCCCAGTGGTCACTTGAAAATGTACTACCAAATCCAAGTTATGGCATGATTTTTCCTATACATGCACACCTGTGATGAACTTTAATTTATAAATTAGCACATTAAGAGATTAACCATAATAGCTAACAATATAAAAGAATAATTATTAAAAAGCACTGTAATAAGTTATTTAAAACTTAAGAATCATTTTTGGAATTTTCTATTTAATGTTTTCAGACCATGGTTAAGCATGAGTAGATGACACCACGGAGCAAAACTGTGGACAAGGGGAGACTACTTTACGGCCACCAATACCTTCACTATGTTCTTCATTTTATTAAACTAAGATTTGACGGGAACAAGTTACAGACCCTCCGTAGATGGAGATATGTGTGCATAAAATGAAAAAAGAAAGGACCTCGAAGCAAATATTTTCCCCTAAATTAAGACAGCATTTTCAGGGCTGGTGAGATTGCTCAGCAGCGTAAGTGCCTGCCTGGCAAGCGCAAGGGCTCAAGTTCAACTCCCAGAACCCACATACGAAAAAAGGGCCAGTGAGACCTCAAGATGGCGGATGAGTAAGAAGCAGGCAGCAAAACTCTCTCTAAAAGTTACCATTGGAACACGGGAATATAGCGACCCAGAAAGCGCAGGAGGGGGGGAGATGCCTCCCCGAAACCCAGAAAAGTTCTGAAGCGCAATCTGGGACCCCCGGCACCAGTGACGGGTGACTTCCAACAAAGAAGAAGGAAAGAAGGAGCAGACCGCGCGCGTGCACCTTCTAATATCCCGGGAGTTGGAGCGCCGGCGGAGGCTCAATTCTACGGACACACGGTGGCAGCTGGCGCCCAGGGAGCCCCCACGGAGGATCCTGAGACAGCGGCGGGGCAGGGGAGCGGCGGAGAACGGCGCTGACCGGCGGTGAGTGTCTCTCAGCCACAGCTGCCCCGCGCCAGAGAGCGACCGGCCGGGCGCCATTGTGGGGGGTGTGGCGAAACTCAGAGCGGCTCGGAAACTGCTCTGGGAACTTGTGCTCCGGACAGGGCAGCACAGGGCCTCTCAATTGAGCCCACGAAAGTGTGCTGAGGTCAGCAGGCGAACGAGACTGGACTCTCAGCCACACCTGTCCCACGCCAGAGAGCGACCGGCCGGGCGCCATTGTGGGGGGTGTGGCGAAACTCAGAGCGGCTCGAAAACTGCTCTGGGAACTTGTGCTCCGGACAGGGCAGCACAGGGCCTCTCAATTGAGCCCACGAAAGTGTGCTGAGGTCAACAGGCGAACGAGACTGGACTCTCAGCCACACCTGTCCCGCGCCAGAGAGCGACTGGCCCGGCGCCATTGTGGGGGGCGTGGCGAAAAACCAGAGCGGCGGGAACCAGTGCAGGGAACCCGCGCTCCAGACACCACGCTGAGCCTCTCAGGCCCAGGGATCGTGAAAGGGCGGCGAGAGCGGAGGCGAGCTAGACTGGTCTCTGCCTGAAAGTACGCGCCTCTGCTCACCACCCACCAGAGGGCGCTCCTGGCTTACTGGGACGGACCTGCACAGAACAGGACTTTGTCACAAGGTACCTGCCTACAACAGAGTCAACACCTGGAACTGATTCTTTTTATATTTTTTATTTTTATTTTTATTTTTTATTTTTATTTTTATTTTTTTTCTCACTGATTTGTTTTTTTGTTCTGGCGAAGGGTTTTTTTGTTTTTGTTTTGTTTTGTTTTGTTTTTTGGTGGGGTTTTATTTTTGATCTGTCTGTTTTATTGTTTTTATCTTTGTTTTTGTTTCTGTATGTGTATTTGCTCTTTCCTTCATTATTCTCTCTGGTTTTTTATATGAGTGTAAACAGCACCTCTAACTTCTTTGTGATTGTGGTTGTGATCTGTTCTTCCTTTTATCCCTTCCTTCTCTTTTTACCACCTGTCCTCTGCACTAGTGTCCCAATTTTAGTGGGATCCCTCTTGGTCCTCTAACCTTACATCTAATTCCTTCCTCTTCTCCCAATACTCTATTTCCTCCTTAACTCATCTTAAATTTAAACTCCTCAAGGAAAAATTGACATACATAGGACTTGTATACTGCATATAATTTTTCTGGTGTGTTTTAGATTTTGTTATATAACCGCAACTCTATACAGCTAAAAGTGGTAAATAACTGGTTAGCTCAGTCTGTCATTTTTTAGGCTGTGTTTGATGCTTTAGTTAACATTATAGCCAAATGTGAAATAATTGTTCTAAACATCTTTCCTTCCTGATATTTCATGATTGAGATTGACTAAGGGACACAGAAAATACAGTGGCACAGTACCAAAGAATCAAGGACTGGGCCAAACAGGTAGCAACTTCGCATACCCAACGAATTGAAGAGGTAGGATCTGGCAGAAAGCTCAAAACCTAAAAGCAAGCTCCACTTGGAAGATACTGCAGAGAAGTAGTCATCTTCTAAAGATCTTAAACACTAGCACTAAAGTAACCTACTATAGGTAATTTGCAAACATCACCCCAGGAATTAAAGAAAGAAAAAATGAGACGACACTTAAACAAGATGCAACCACACACATCCAATTCACCAAAGGCAAACCTAGGGAGCAACGAGGTGGGACAATCCGAAAGCCACCCACCTGGCCTATCTGAAGTGGTAACAACAAAGCAACTGAATGAGGTTCTGGAAAAAATTAAAACAGAAATAATCTCACAGATAACTGCAGAGATAATGTCTACAATGAAGACCATGCTTAAGGACACTATAGCTGATACAGACAAAAAAATAGATGAACTTAAGAAAACTATAGAAACCATGAATGCTCAGCATAGGAAAGAAATGGAATCTATAAGGCAGATTCAAGCAGATATCCAAGAGATAAAAAATTCCATTGAAAGTATTTGTAGCAGAATAAGCCAATGCGAGGACAGGATCTCAGATATAGAAGACAGGCTTGCAATTAGTGATCATGAAATGGAAAAATTCTTAAAAATAGCAAGGGACCATGAAAAATCAATTCAGCAGCTGCTAGATGACTCAAAGATAAACAACTTAAGAATAATTGGAATAAATGAAAAAGCAGGAGATAGCATCAACGACATTAAAACCTTGTTCAAAGACATAATCAGGGAGAACTTTCCTGGAAGAGAAAAGGAATTTGACACCCCTATAAGTGAAGCTTTTAGAACACCAACTAGACATGATCAAAAAAAAACTTCAGCCAGACATATTATAGTCAAGATCCCAGAAATTCAACAGAAGGGCAGAATCTTAAAAGCTGTTAGGGAGAAGAGACAAATCACCTATGAAGGAAAACCCATCAGAATCACAGCTGACTTTTCAGCACAAACCCTCAATTCAAGAAGAGCTTGGAATGATGTATTGCAAGCTCTAAAGGAAAATAATTTTCAGCCCAGATTGATGTACCCTGCAAAACTATCTTTCAAAATTGATGGAGAAATAAAATACTTTCATGACAAAGAACATCTGAGAAAATTTATGACCACCAAACCAGCACTCCAAAACGTTCTGAAGGACATTCTAGAAAGAGATAGGAACCCCAACAGAAGGAATCCACCAGGCAGGGCAAATAATTAAATAGCCGGAAAGCGGAAAAACAAAGAGTGGGAACCAACAACAGGAAAATATCATGACAAGTCAATACATATCAGTTTTAACCATCAATGTTAACGGTCTCAATTCACCAATCAAAAGGCACAGACTGGCAAAATGGATCAAGAAGCAAGATCCAACAATATGCTGTATACAAGAAACACATTTAATTCAGAAAGAAATTCATAGACTGAAAGTCAAAGGATGGAAAACAATACTCCATGCCACAGGAACCCAGAAAAAAGCAGGGGTAGCTATTCTTTTTGCAGACAAAGTGAACTTCAAGCCAAGAAGAATTCAGAGAGATAAAGACGGTCATTACATCCTGGTAAAGGGAACAATCCAAGAGGAAGAGATAACGATCATAAATATATATGCGTCAAATACCAATGCACCCAGCTATATAAAACAAGTACTAAAGGACATGAAAAATCAAATAAGCACTAATACAATTGTATTGGGAGATCTCAATACTCCACTGTCACAAAAAGATAGATCAACTGGACAGAAAATCAATAATGAAATAGTAGAACTGAACCAAACTTTTGAACAAATGGACTTAGTAGATGTCTACAGAGTGTTCCACCCCACAACATCAGAATACACATTCTTCTCAGCTGCACATGGGACGTTCTCCAAAATAGACCACATACTAGCTCATAAAACCTGCTTAAGTAAATGCAAAGGAATTGAAATTATCCCATGCATATTATCAGACCATAGTGCAATGAAATTGGAAATCAATGGCAAAAGATCCCACAAAAACTCCCTAAACACATGGAAATTAAACAGCATCCTCCTGAACAACCAATGGGTCACAGATGAAATTAAAGAAGAAATTAGTCACTTTCTACAACTGAATGATAATGACAGTACAACATACCGGAACTTATGGGATACAATGAAAGCAGTCCTAAGAGGGAAATTTATAGCATTAAACACTTATATCAGGAAAATAGAGCAAGCGCAAATAAACAACTTAAGGGTGAACCTCGAGCTTCTAGAAAAAGAAGAGCAGGTTAAGCCAAAAGCCCGTACAAGGGAGGAAATTATAAAGATCAGAGCAGAAATTAACATATTGGAGAATAAAAAAACAATACAAAGAATCAATGAAGCAAAAAGTTGGTTCTTTGAAAGAATAAATAAGATTGACAAACCCTTATCCAACCTTATTAAAAAAAGAAAAGAAAAGACTCAAATCCATGCAATTGAAAATGAAAAGGGTGATATCACGACAGACCCTGCAGAAATCCAGAAGATCATCTATACCTATTTTGAAAATTTATATTCTACTAAGATGGAAAATGCAGAAGAAATGGACAGATTCCTAGATTCGTATGAATTACCAAAGCTGAATCAAGAAGATTTAAAAATCCTAAATAAACCAATATCAGCCAATGAAATTGAAGATGTAATTAAAAACCTCCCAACAAAGAAAAGCCCAGGCCCTGATGGATTCACTGCTGAATTCTACAAGAAATTTAGAGAAGACCTAACGCCCCTACTTCTCAAACTTTTCAATGAAATTGAAAGGGAAGCAATACTCCCAAATTCATTCCTGGAAGCAAGCATTACCCTGATACCAAAACCAGAGAAGGACCCAACTAAGAAAGAGAACTACAGGCCAATCTCCCTAATGAACATAGATGCAAAAATCCTTAATAAGATACTGGCAAACAGAATCCAACAAATCATCAAGAAGATTATACACCATGACCAAGTTGGATTCATCCCAGGGACGCAGGGATGGTTCAACATACGTAAATCAATAAATGTAATACAGCATATTAACAGAACCAAAGACAAAAATCACATGATCATCTCAATAGATGCAGAAAAAGCTTTTGACAAAGTCCAGCACCTTTTCATGATAAAAACCCTACAGAAAATTGGAATAGAGGGTCTTTATCTCAATCTGGTAAAAGCTATCTATGACAAACCAACAGCCAATATCATACTAAATGGCCAAAAACTGAAAGCCTTCCCTCTAAAATCAGGAACAAGACAAGGATGTCCACTGTCCCCACTCTTATTCAACATAGTTCTGGAAACTTTAGCCAGAGCGATTAGACAAGAGAAAGAAATAAAAGGAATAATGATTGGAAAGGAAGAAGTTAAATTATCATTATTTGCAGATGACATGATACTCTACACAGAAGACCCCAAAAACTCCACTAAAAAACTGCTAGATTTAATAAGCAAATTCAGTAGTGTAGCTGGATACAAAGTCAATATTCAAAAGTCAATAGCCTTCCTGTACACAAATAACAAACTTACTGAAAGAGAAATTAGGGAAACAATACCTTTCACAATAACATCCAAAAAAATGAAATACCTAGGAATCAACCTCACGAAGGATGTAAAAGACCTCTATACTGAAAACTACAGTACTCTGAAAAAGGAGATTGAAGAGGATATCAGAAAATGGAAAGATATCCCTTGCTCCTGGATAGGAAGAACCAATATAGTGAAAATGGCCATACTTCCAAAATTGTTATACAGATTTAATGCAATTCCAATCAAAATTCCAACAGCATATCTCACAGAATTAGAGAAAACAATCCTAAAATTCATTTGGAATCAGAAGAGACCTAGAATAGCAAAGGCAATTCTGGGCAACAAAGGCAAGGCAGGGGGCATCACAATCCCCGACTTGAAATTATACTATAAAGCTACTGTGATAAAAACAGTGTGGTACTGGCAAAAAAACAGACCTGAAGATCAATGGAACAGATTAGAGGATGCTGAAACAACCCCAGACATACTAAGCCACCTTATCTTTGACAAAGGTGCCAAACACATTCGCTGGAAGAAAGATAGCCTCTTTAATAAATGGTGCTGGAAAAACTGGCTCTACACATGCCGAAGATTAAAACTAGATCCATATCTTTCACCATGCACTAAACTAAATTCAAAATGGATCAGAGATCTAAATATTAAAACAGAAACATTAAATCTGCTGGAAGGTAGGATAGGTAAAACCCTTGGAGACATTGGTGTAGGCAAAGACTTTATGAATAAAAACTCAACCGCACGGGAACTATCCCAAAGAATCAATAACTGGGATCTCATCTTATTAAAAAGCTTTTGCACAGCAAGAGAAACCACCAACAGAGTGAAGAGACAACCCACAATGTGGGAAAAAATGTTTGCCAGCTGTTCCTCAGACAAAGGATTACTATCGAGAACATATAAAGAACTCAAAAAAATCAGACCTCCCAAATTTAAAGACCCACTCCAAAAATGGGCATCTGAGATGAATACACATTTCTCAGATGAAGAAATACTAATGGCAAATAAATATACAAAAAAATGTGCAACATCACTAGTCATTCGAGAGATGCAAATTAAAACAACACTGAGATACCATCTCACCCCAGAAAGAATGGCTACTATTAAGAAATCAACTAATAACAAATGCTGGAGGGGCTGTGGGGAAAAAGGAACCCTTCTTCACTGTTGGTGGGAGTGTCGACTGGTACAGCCACTGTGGAAGTCAGTGTGGAGATTCCTCAGAAAACTAGGGTTGGAGGTCCCATTTGACCCAGCTATTCCCCTTCTGGGCATCTTCCCAGAAGAATTAAAAACATCGTACCACAGCGATATATGTGCACCCATGTTTATAGCAGCACAATTTGTAATAGCCAGATCTTGGAAACAACCCAAATGCCCATCAACTGAGGAATGGATAAGAAAGATGTGGTATTTTTATACAATGGAGTACTATTCAGCCATAAAGAAGGATAAACTGGAGACTTTTATAGGTAAATGGATGCAACTCGAGAAAATACTCATAAGTGAAATAAACCAGAAGCACATGTGTAAGCATCGTATTATCTCTCTAGTATGAGAAACTGAAAGAGTAAATAAGATCCAAAATGTACAATAGACATGGTGAATCAAAAAGAAACTGGTCAAAAGGAAAGAGAGACTGGAATAGGGAAAAGAAAGAAGGGAAAGGGAAAAAAATTGTGTATATATATATATAAGATGGTTAAGATAGATACACTACCATTTTTACTTAGTTCATTGAAGAGTAAGGTTTGTGCCAATAATGTTTGGACAATTGAATGCTAATGTCTGGTGTCCTGAATAACTAACTTAAAGATAGTAATACGTAATGTATTAACCATTGTTACCCTCCTATTATGTTTGTTTGAAAATTTGTTCTTCTTTTGATTTGTTTTGTTTTTTCTTCTCTTTAAAATAAAAAAAAAAAAAAAAAAAAAAAAAAGAAAAAAGGGCCAGTGATATCGCTCAGCGATATCGACCCCCAGTACCCACACACACACAAAAAAAAAGACAGCATTTTCAGTATTTCTGAGCCACATCTAAAACTGCAAAAGTTATGACACTATGTCACTTTTGAAAAAGATTAAGAGCTATCCAAGTGGCATGAGCTCTTTACACCTTCAAATATGGCTCATGATCTCTGCAGCATTGACTCTTACCTGATACTATCTAAATTCTAATTCTAATGCTCTTTTCTTGTTCACCAACTTAACACTGAGCAACCTGCCACTCTTAATCTTCTTTTTAATTGGCTAAATTAATGTGCAACCATAGTTTCCTTTTTCTAAACCTGACTCACTTTTTCAACTAATATTTAGATAATTCTGCAAAGAAAGCAATCTTGTATAAATACTCATCTGGTTCTAATTCTGTTCCAAGGAACTCCTAGGTTAACTGTTCAATCTGAATACCAAGAAGAATCCTTTCAGAAAGACAGTTCATGTAAAATCACATACTCATGTGTGATTGATCATACTTTGTAACAGAAAGCATCATAGCACATATTCTAGTACAAGGGGAAAATGGGGAAAGGGATGACTGGACAAACGAGTCACTTACATTGCTCATGTACTCTGAAAGCAAGTCTTGAAGAGCCTGGCGAATTGCATTGCATTCTGCAATGATCCTCTCCCGGTGGAAGTCTCTCGTGCACGAGGAGTCTGCCAACAGAGCAGCCCCGCTGATGATGGCTTCAAGGCGCTTTTCTAGTGATGGTCTTATTTCCTCTTCAGTCACTGTGAGTGGGTTCAGGACAATTAAATTCTATGAGAAGAACACATTTAAAGGTTTCGAGGTTAGAACCCCATGACATTCCAATTTTATGAAACAAGTAATATTTTGATTCCACAGTTTAGAATTCAGACATAATAATAAAGACAATTGTATTTTACTACTTCATCCAGTTCATAGATAGGGTGATATAGCAATTATTATTCAGGTGAATGATGAGAGTGATGTGATTATCAGCATTGGTTCTAGTGTCAGAAAGCCCTGGATTCAGACCTTGCCTCTCTGTCTCACCAAGGTGTCCTATGTGCTCTCAACCTCACCTTCCTGACCTGTAAAATTTGAATATTAATGTTGCTTGTGTCATAAAACTGTCAGAATAATAATATGAATGCTTAATACATTGACTGGCACACACTAACTGTTACTTATAATAATAACATTTCCAGACTGCACTAATGTAATATTTTCAAATAGATCATCTCATCTCGACAACACTATGAAGTGGACAACAAAGATATTAGCCACATATTTTAGCTGGTGATGGGTGAGGCTGAGAGTTGGTCTTACCCAAGGTCACAGAGCAAATGAGCTAGTCTTATAACATCTAATTCAATATTATTTTCATTATGCATCACTGTAAATAACAAGCTGTAGTTTTACCACTAACATATCAAAGAAAATACTGGATTTTATTATTCATTTAAAAAATAAAACTCCATCTTCCTATTGATCTATTATAACTTTCAGCCATTGGAACCTGACATGGTATTTTTAAGGTTATATAAAGAGTTAAGTCTTTAGTTAAAATAGTCAAGATAATCTATAGCCTCTGAAGAAAAGTGAGAGTGTATGCTGCTCTAAGGATCTTTCAAAAAATACATCAAAAGAATAAGCCTTTCCAAGGTGAGGCCTAATATAATAACTGAAGAAAGACTTAGTATAAAATAAAAGTTCTCTAGTTCTCTAGACCCTCTATAAAGTGTTCTCTATTAGAACCCTTAATATAAAATGAAGTCATATAATGATCTTCATAGTGTAAAACTCAGAGTGGAGTTTGCATAAACTCACACACACAACATTAAATGATCTTTGCAATATATAATCTTGTAAGATTTTATATATGCACATTAGATAGAGGTATACACATATATAAATATGTATGTGTATGCATCTTACATTGATCCACGTGCTACATTGCATGATGATAAATATTTGGAATCAGAAGTGGTCAGAGTATAATTTTAAAAGCTATAATTATAATACAAAGCTTAGGAAGGGAAAATAATTACAGACAGATAATTCTGCTAATTAAGTTTAAAACAATTAGAAAAAAGAATATCTGCATTTTATAATAATTATATCTTATAAGATATATTGTAAAATATAAATTAGACTGTAGATTTAATATTAGTTATCTATGTTAGAAACATTCAGGAAAGCTCCTTTATGCCTCTATTTCCTTCCTGCATTTTTACTGCTTAATTAGTCATTCCATTTTTTTCTTTACACAGACAAAGATTTTTAAAAATCATAAAAGTAATTTTACAGAAGCAAAATGTAACTTATTTTTCTTTGTCCAGTGTATAATTTTTTGATGATACTATAATCCCAACTATAAACTTGACCATTGATCAAAGCTTCATTTCTTCTTATTTTATTTGCCACTTTTCCACATCTTTATTGGGCTCACTAACTTAATACAAACTTTCCACTCCAATGTTTCCTAACAAAAATTAAACCAATTAAAGTCTTTTAAAAATGGTTCTCCAATGTGGTATCATCATTAAAAAGAGACTCTGAGAGGGCAAAATGACTGTTTAATTGCTCAAATGAAATCAGATGTGATGGGAGCTGTTAATATGTCTCTAGCATTTTAATCATAAGAAGAATTCATCAAATTTCAAATCTATTCACCTATAAGTATTGCAAGAAAAAAACTAGTAATTTTACGTGTTCTGGCTGTCACCTCCTGTGAGCAAAACAACCTGTACCGTGGGATTAAGTTCACTCTAGTTTCTGTTCTACAGAGATATTCCACAAACCATTTCAACCTTTGAATTTTTACCTGCTTGACCTTTAAAAGTTCTTCTTCAAATCCATCTGAAGTCAAACCATTGCCTGCTCTCACATCAGACACCCACATGTAGACCTCTTGATTCTGTCTAAAACTACAGTCCTATTCACATCCTATAAAGGTTTTCAGTAGTCTTACTGTCAGACCAATAAAGAGGCATGATAATTTTTAAAATAACTTGAATATTTCTGAAACAGTACTGAATTTTTCTGAGATTGAATGAAATAAATTATGTCTTCTGATCTAGTATGGCACTATGGTAAAACACTCTTTTAGTCAGTGTGTTTTCACAGCATTAATTCCATGACAGATAATGAACAGGATGTTTTATTTTCAGTGTCCCACTCTGTTAAACATACAAAATATTTCCCCTTTGCAAGGCTTTGCCCATTATATACTTAACTCCCTAACACCTCCCTAATACTTCATCAAATAATTGTTTTAAAAGAGAAGATTGGGCCGGTGAGATGGCTCAGCAGTGTAAGCACCTGCTTGGCAAGCGCGAGGTCCTGAGTTCAACTCCTGGTACCCACATAAAGGAGAAAAAAGGGCCGGTGATATCGCTCAGTGGCACAAGCGCCTGCTGGCAAGCGCGAGGTCCTGAGTTTGACTCCCGGTACCCACATAAAAAAAAAAAAGAGAGAGAGAGAGTAGATTAAGGTTACTAATCCAATATTATATAACCCCAAATCCAAACATATTCTACCACTCTCAGGAAACGGAGCTAAACAAGTTCTGGTGAATTAATGTATAGCATGGGTGGTGATATATGTGTTAATTAGATTGTGATAATCATTGAACAATGTATATGTAGGTCAAATTATCACTTTGTATACTTTGAATATGAGGTGCAATTGAAAAATACAGCAAATGTTTAATTTTTTTAAATTATTACACTAAAATACACATTGCCATTATCTCCCCTCAAAGTATGCCCTCTCACTTTGAGCATACTTATCCCATCATTCTTGGTCTTTATGAACCTAACTTCTCTAAAAATATAATTAAAATCATAAGAAGAAAACAAAAGCATATCACCTCAAAGTGCTGGGGCTCTCTTTTAGTGGAGTCAGAAAAAAATGAATGTAAATGTTGGCCCTCCACTCACATAGGGAAAATGATTCAAATTGCCTGAGTTTTTATTCCACTCCTTATAAAATTGAGAAAAGGAAACCTACATCCACCATATAGGACTTTAATTAAGGCAGCTTTATAAAATGTTTTCATATCTAGTGTGCTAGCCCTGTCTCAGTAGTTTACTTGCTACTTTTGTCTTTAAATGTACTACTATCCATCCCTGATGTATATAACAATAGACTCTTGTGAAGGAAGCTACATGTTCTGAAGCAGAACATTCTAATATATCACACAAATGTGTATTGTGTACTCATTTTATTTCAAAAATATTTATTAATCATTAATATTTTCTAGATTCTGAACAAGGCTTTGTCCATGCATTACCAAGACAGGTAGAATTTATTTTTAAAAAATCTTGAACAAGCTAAAGCATAAAATCAATATAGCTGGGAAAAGTTTTCTGTATTTTAATAAACATGATGTAATAAACCGTATTCATCACTCACATACTCTATACTCTGTGATGGAATTGATCGATTTACATTTGAAACACTAAAAATCTTACACCTATTCTCCAAAGTGAAATTGCCTATCAAAAGAGATGCAGCTATGATTATAATCAAGTACCAACATTCTTCAAAAAAAACACATGCTATGCCTCAAGTTGGAAGCAGCAGAAATAATAACCATATAGCATAAAAAATGTTTCTCATGCAACTACATTATCAATCTTCAGAGTGAGTGGTAAAAATGGAACAAAATTCCTCCTTGTGATTATCAACAGAATAACTATTGGGAGAACTCACAGGCTCTTCTATGTCTAGTATATCCCTTATTTTAATGCACTTCCACTTAAAGAAAGGAAGCTTTATATATGAAAAATACAACGCATAAGCAATAAACTGCAAATTAGGAAAATGATCAACATGAATTATTTCTGCTACTTGAGTAAATTAGCATTAATTTACACACACATCTATTTAACTACCTATTTAGCTATAGTAAGTCAAAATGTACATGACTTGCATTTTGTTGTATATTAATCACTATGAAAGAAAACTAGAAAATATTTTCAAGAGATACTCAGTAACTTATAAATTAAATAAGATATATACAGATTCCTTGGAAATATTTTCTCTAAATGATTCGTGTAGGTCTTTGAAGTAGCTCAAAAAGCACTGTGATGATGGTTCCACTAGAACACTGAAAAACTGTTGGTCATATCATCATTTCACCTAAGGTAGTAACTCTTTTCTCAGTACATTTGTGTTGGAGTTCAGCAACCAGTCTAGGGCTAACAACATAATTTGAGTTCTTTGTTTTTGTCTGGGCACAGAAATAATAAAATAAACTTTCAAGGATTTTCTTATTTTCAACAACTTCTGTATTAAATAATCATAACATAAGCACTTCTGAAGTGTCGATTTTGTACTGATATTAAATAGGATATTGAATGAACTTTAGTACATAACATTGTTGACTGAACAAAATATACGGCAAGAGCAAGGCAAGACTTCATGATTCTCTTTTTGGAAATATATGTTTTGAATGTTTGATTTACCTTTATATATGGTCTATTTTTAAAACATATGAAATGTCCTAAACATATATATGCAATGGTGATTTAATTTATTCTGTTTACGAGCTGGGGATGGAGAGCTCAGTGGTAGAATGTTTGCCTCCATGCACGAGGCCATGGGTTTGACCCCAGCACCACAAAAACAAACAAACTTGCTCTGTTTACAATGGAGTCAGAGAAAATACAGGTGATTTTTATATACAATAACACTGTCAATAAAAATATAGCATATGTACCAATATTTTTTGCTTACTATTAATCCTTATTCTCAGTAATCTTATGTGTGTTCTACCTTCTGTGTCCATGAGTTTTACTGATTCCAAGTCAATTAAATACAACTCTGCAAAATTTAAACAAACATTTGAATTGCGCCTGCCATTTCCAAGGTTTATACCAGTTGTTATGCCTGTAGAGTTGTCCCAGAAAGTATCCCATCGGCAAAGAAAGAAAAAGCACACAAGGGGCAAATGGAAAGAATAAGTAAATCCATTTGTGCTTTATTTCTATCTGACTCTACCTTCCACTTCTGTCTATAATTGTGTCCTTTGGGAGAGAGAGCAGGGTAAGTACGAGCTCTGGATTCATGTGTGGATTTTGTGTAGCAGCATATTGCAAAAGAAAAAGAAAGAAAGAAACAAAGAAAGAAAGAGAGAGAGAGAGAGAGAGAGAGAGAAGGAAAGAAAGGAAAGAAAAGAAAGAAAGAAAGAAAGAAAGAAAGAAAGAAAGAAAGAAAGAAAGAAAGAAAGAAAGACAGAGAGAGAGAAAAGAAAAGAAAGAAAAGAAAAGAAAGAAAGGAAAGAAAGAAAAGTAATCAGTGCAGCAGAGTCAGACCTAATAACTATAAAACTTCCAAATTCATATCTGCTCTAGTGGGCTTTGAACAATTACGTACGTTAAAAAGCCTTCCAGGTGGTGGCCATTTCTCAATAGCATCCTTCAGATGTTTTTAATATGGCTCCTCAGGAGTTCCCCATACTTTCTGGGGAACTGCTATTTGAAGATAGTGGATATTCTGAAATGTTGAAATTGCAATCAGCTGGAGATGTTCTTACCATGAAAAAGTTTAAAATCCACTCTTTTTCTGTAATTGAATATGTAATTAAGTATAAATTAACTCAAACATTTCCAGTAAATTGGAGCTAAAAGAATAAAATTGTTCAAGCAATTTTATTTGAAAATCCCTATTGGGATGTATTAGCCCAAAAGTGCCACAAAAATCATCATTTTAAAAATTTTACATAAAGGTATACTCTACTGTCTTGGTAAGAAATTAGGATGAAACTGTGTTGACTCCTAAGTACTGCACACTCAAGTGCTATCCAGAAGAACCAAGGTGCTCCTGTTTAATGATTCAGCAGATACTGAAAAACCCTGATTTACCATTACAACTGCCAAACAAAAGTGTGGTAAAGCCTCTTTCTTCCTCTGCAGACAAAGGAAAAGGCAATTTGAACACAAAGGCCAAAAAATCAGTGTTTGGAAGCAGTACCCTATCAAATGAGACACAAGTAGAGGTGCATATCAGAATAGCTAAAGACAGGAGGGATGTCTTGGGTGCCAATGAAAACTAATTTAGGTAAGAATGGACTGAATTGTTTTCTGTAGTCTGGAGCAGAAATGACTAAAGAGTTTTCAAATTAACTTAGTTGTGAACTTTCCTGCACCTATGACTTAGATACAGCACAGTGTGTCCCACCAAACTTCTATGTCAGGGCTCAATCCTCAGTACACCAGGGTTGAGAGGTGGTGGACTCTTCAAGAGGAAATAATACTTTTCTGACAGGAGTGAATTGTAGCTCTGGAGGTACTGCACTGTGAGTTTCCTCTCTTGCATTCTTGTATCCCCTCTTGTCACGTAACCTCTCTTGATCCTTCCTACTATGAAGCCCTCACCAGAAGCACAGCAGATGCTAGGGCCAACCTCTTGAACCTTTAGAACTGTGAGCCACAATAAACCTCTTTTTTATAATTACCCAGGCTCAGGTATTTTCTTATAGTAATAAAAATGAACTAAGACACCTATTATGCCATATTCAAAGATCTGGTGAGGGAAAAGTGTGTTGAAATTTCAAAATATGCTCAGAAATACATGGATCAAAAACAAATAGGAGATCTTTAAGCAGAAAATACCCAGCATCTTAACTTAAGAGAATTTTAAAGTAAGATAAGATAGTTCAATACTCCCCCAAGAAAGCACAAAAATCTTTTAGGGCCAGTATCCTTTGTTAATATAACTTCTGCTTCAGCACCAAACATGATTCTCTCTCACCAGAATTTCCAAGAAGTCTCCTTGGCGATTGCATCCATCTTGCATGAGGTAAAGTGACCCCAATTCTAAATCTCTTCCAAATCTACTCCCACTAAGTCCAAGGGGTGGAAAGTTTGAATCAGGTCAAAATTCTCTAATGCTTTCCCCAACTCAAGCCACTCCCGCTATTTCAAGACACACAAGATGCCCACAGGCTATGTACCAGGTAGGGAATAACATTCGGTCTATCACGCTTTCCTCATTAATTTCATCAAAGTCCAAAATGTTACAGATGCATTTTTTATTCATTTGTTCAAGAACTTTAATATAAGCATCATAGACATACTTTACTACTTTAACCACAAATAATTAAGCCCTATATTTAAATTATGAATATTTGGACATATTTATTCCTTAATATATAAAATATCAATTAAAATAGTCTGTTATCACTGCCTTCAGTAGGATATGTCTCCTTATGTGTCTTATCCTGTTTTTCATAAAGAGGTCAGTTAATTCAACTTATGGTTTCTCTGACTGGGTAATGAACCTAATAGCTATATCTATTTACTATATTAGCAGGGTGTGATGGTGCACTCCTGTGATCCCAGCACTTGGGAGGCTGAGGTAGGAGGATCGCTATGAGTTCAAGGCCAGAGTGAACGACATAGTGAGAACTTGTCTCAAAAAACAAAACAAAACAAACAAACAAAAAAAAGTACTATATTACACTGCCTCACCCATCACAGGAGTTCCTACACTGCCTCTGGTCTCCCTCCTTGTCACTAAGACTGAGCCAACATCCCCACGTCTAAGAGAGTAACATGAGGACAAAAATATGTCAGATTCATTCTAGGCATTCAAGAAGCCACTATGCCTTTTAGAGACAGCATGTTTTCCATGTGAAACAAATAAGAGTAATTTACCTCCCACAATGCAGATATCTTTCTTCAAAACCCAAAGATACTGGCAGGTTGCTTAACAAATATAACCTCCAGCAGATGAATAGCAGATCCCTACATCTGCACTGTATACATTTGTGCAGGCTGCTTTTCCATCTGCAGGACATAACATATGCCAGTTGATTGGCTTATAGCAGGCTTGGAGAAGAGTCAGACAGTGTTGGCAGGCACCTCATGTCTATTCATTGCTTTTCATTTTTTCCCTTTCCTCTGAGGCTTTTAGTCTTTGCTCTTTTGGATCCTGTATGCTAAATTATTCATTTAACTTCAAATGGTTATTTGTGGCTAACAGAGCTGAGATTCTGTGACTGTGTAACTCATATTTTGTCCAAACTAGTTAGATGTTGGTAATCAGTTAACAACCTTTGCTTTAATTGCTATTCTATCCTACATTTGACATCTTAAAAGTAGTAACAGGTAGCAGGTGATGGCCACTAAACAACGTACCAGCCAACCTGAAAGTAACCAAAGGATTTTCTAGGACTAGCAACATAATTTTGGGTCTTAATGCAAAATGAAAATTTGGTCCTCTTATTCAAAATGTATTCAGGGTTTCAAGATAGTGATCTCAGGGGAAACAAACACAAGAGCTTTCTAATGTTGGGGCCCTAGGCAGCTGTACGGATTACGCATAAAGACAGTCTGGATGTGGAGGAAAACGAGACATGTCTGCCATTTCTTTTAAATGTTAAGTGTTCATATTATAAAAACTAATATACCAGCAATATTTTCTTCACGATCAATAGTATCTCCATCAAAAAGTTTCTGTTTAGAATTTACAAAGACGATTCTTTTTCCTTTTCAACTGATGTCACTAAAAAAAACTTGAAGTTCCATTCAAAGCGCGAAGTTTAATTGGGTTCCAAAATATAATTGCCTACCAACTCTCCAGCCTTTCTAAATCTTACTATAAACACTAAAATGTGCAACTAAAGTTTGTCAATGATAGGTCTATAGCTGGATTTAGGCAACCCTAAATCTTAAACATAACGGTGAACACCTGCCTCTCACAAAAGCCATAAGTGCTAAATTCTAGGAATAACAAGGCTCCTACATGATGTCCTAGATAATAAAGCAATAATCAACATGCTATGAAGCAAAGCATGGTACAATACTACGACTCACACCACTAACTAGATTTTACCAAATGCTGTCCTAAAAGCAAAGAACTCTAAAATTTACCATTTATCAAATTTACTACACTGGAATTCACATGACCAAATACTACTGAAATTTATATTTTACAAATATATTTAAATGTAAGAAATATATTTATGGCTCTCATAGACTACTCTCATTTTTCTGAATTTCAGTTTTTTCTCACAACACTTCTCAAATAAGCATCAATCCATTTTAAACAAAGTACTTTATTGAACAGATGATACTAAATGGAAAGTTTGCTCCATGTGGCAGAAACGAAAGAAAAGTGGCTGTAATTGATAACTTTACACAGTCCCTGTAACCTTGAAAGGCTTTGTGATAATGTAATCACTGATAGCATCTACAGCCATGGAAATCTTTATTTCAGCAAAGCAATATTCTTTAAACAACAATTATGGAAATAGTAAATTGCTTATTTTAGTTTATACATCATATATACAGTACTTGAGAACAAATGATATAAATCATAAAATTAATTCCAAAGATATAGTTGAATATCAGAAGCTAACACCTCTTTCCTTTTGTTTGCCTCTTTTGTTTCATTTCATGTCTTCCTTCTTCCAGCTCATTTCATCCTCCTACAAAGAGTCAGACACCACCATTCTTCTAAGCATACATCCATTTGGTATCTAATATATCTTAGCCAATTTTCTCCGCCTACCCTTTACAGTCACTACAACTGTCAATTCTTTTTTTTTTTTCAGGGGGTTGGGGGATATTAGGGATTGAACCAGAGGTTTTCTCACTGAGCTACATCCATAGGCCTTTTCCAAAAGCAATTTTTTGAGACAGGTCTTGCTAAATGGCTAAATTGCCCAGGCTAAGCTCAAGCTTGCCATCCTCCTGCTTCAGCATCCCAGAGTGCTGAGATTACTGGCATGTGGCACCACACACAGTGTCTTCTTTATATCTTTCTCTTGTTTCCACTTCAACACCTGTACTTTTGGTCCTTATTATCTCTATCTTAAGATATCCAAAAAATTTCTTGATTCTTCTTGCTTCCTTCCAATGTTGCAAAATAATCTGCATATCATGACTGGTTAATCTTCCTATGATAGCTATGTGATTTTGTGTCTGTCATGATCAAATAGTCGTTATTAATAAAGTCTAAATTTCTAATTTGATATTCAGTATGGTTTCAAAATTTGATTTCCAAGTAAGATTATCTACTATTCTTCTCTTGTAGATACTGTCAGATAGCATTAATGAATATGGGCTAGAAATACAACTTCATTACTACAGGAAAAAAGCAATATTAGCCCTCTTTTTAATAAAGGAAAATATGAACTTAGAAACTTGATTTCCTCAGGAAGGAAACTGGATTTTATTAGATGAAATTATAAAGCAAATCTCTTTATATTTTTTCTAGATATGTACTGTGAAATGTCTTAATCACCATTAATAACAAAGCTGAATTTATAAGCTCTTAAACTAAGTAATGTACATTGATTTACTGATTAATCAAACTAACATACCAGTTAAGACTAACTTCCATTCTGTTCACTTAAGCATGTGTTCCTATGTAAAGTTGTTTTGCTAGATAAGAACTCAATTACTGGTAAATAATCTCCTTTAGTCCTTATTCCTTTATGTTTGTACAGTCATTAGAGTTTGTAAAATCCCTTTAGATAACTGTGAAAAGTCACTAACATTCTCTCAAAAGTTCTTTCAAGACAGCTCAGTTCCCTTCCATAAAGCCTTTCCTGACTGATTCTTACATTGAGAACTGTTATTGTTTGGATTTTTTTTATTTTTATTAGTACATGTTTGCAGTACATAATAAATTAACTGTCTCCCTAAAGCTCATGTGTTGAAGGCTTGATCTCCAGGTGAAGGTTCTATTGGGATGTGGTAGAAATTTCAGGAGATGGGAACTAATTGGAGGAAGTTAGGTCGCTAGGGCCTTTTCTCTCTCTCTCTCTCTCTCTCTCTCTCTCTCTCTCTCTCTCTCTCTCTCTCTCTGTGTGTGTGTGTGTATGTGTGTGTGTTTTGTTTTGTGGCCACCAAGATGTGAGCACTTTTCCTCTGCCACAGACTCCCTGCTATGATGTTTCCTCACCACAGCCTCAAAGTGACAGGCCTAATTAACCATGGACTGAAACCTCTGAAACCATGAGCCAAAATAAATCTTTCTTCCTTTTTAATTGTTTGTCTTAGGTATTTTGTCACAGCCACAGAAACCTTACTAACATAAGAACAGAGCCTGGAAAGTGGATTCAAAACACATTTCTAGAATTTGTACAATGCTAGGAATTTGTCCCTGAGTTATAATCACACTTGTACATACAGGGACCACCTCTAGAATAATACACAAGGAATTGTTTAAAATGTGTGTGTTTGGCTATACGCAACAATGAGGGTTTTTTCTGTCTGTGCAACTTTAGCAGATTGCCTGTGATGTGCATCACATTCCAGCTTAAAGCTTATCAATAATAAAACTGTTTTCTTTCTCATTTATCTTTGTGAAGATGTTTTCTGGGTTGACGAGAAATGTTTTAAATTATATTTTCCTCAAACTCACTAAAGACTATTGTAGAATTTAATTTTGTAGATATTCACATGGTTGAGCATCTCAATAAAAAATTGTCTGCTAAGTAATTAAAGGGCAATGACAATATCCCAAAAAAAATGTGACTCAGCAATTGACCCAAACTGAAGTCACAAGTCAAGTGTAGGACAATTGTTCTTAACCTTTTATTGTGTCTTGGATCCAGCTAGCAATGGGTAAAAACTAAAACAATGATGATAATGCACAAATGAAAGACAGATTTAAAAGGAACCCATTTCATTGACAGTTATAAAAATACAGTGGGAACTTGGTTTATAAATTTAATTTGTTTTATGATTTTGGGAAACATGGCTGCATTTGTGTTTGTGTGGGAAAGATGGTTGTGGTCATGTTTGTCACCTGAGGCAGAGCTTATGAAGGAAAACAAAATTTTGCCAAACACTTTTGTTTTTGAACTGAGTTGTTTGCAAACAGAAGCATTGACAAACCGAGATATTACTGTATTTCTGAATTTAACATATTAACTCATGAAATAAGATCTAGTTGTGAAACTATTAACTAAGATACTAACTTACATTGCATATCTGTAATGCCATATGAAAATATCTGTAATTTCTATTGGTGACGAAGTCTTAGGTGCCAAGCATCACTGTAGTTTGTCACCTACATTGATAATCCAATACAAAGCCAGACGTGGTGGTACATGCCTGTAATCCCAGCACTTGGAAGCCTGAGGCATGAGGATCACCACAAGTTTGAAGCCAGCCTAGGCTACGTAGAGAGACCCTGTCTCAAAAAAAAAAAAAAAATAATAATAATAATAATGTAATACTAAATTTCAGGTAGAGCTTTGAAAAATAAAGATATAATTTTTCCCTTCACATACACTAAATTCTGTATAGAGATTCCAATGGACTCCAGATTAAAAAGCCCTGTGGGAGTTGTGACATTAGAACCCAAAGTAGGTTTCACTACCAGAGAAGCAAACCAACATCTACCACAAGCAATGTCTTCCTCCAGGAAGACAAACCAACTTCTCTGGACTAAAGGAGCACATACATCTCCCTGCTCTCCTCCCTCCAGTATAACAACTTGAATCAGCACTTTTGTAGTAAATTCCTTATCAAGACCACAAGATTACGTGACTATTAATACTTTACAATAATGTGGATGGATGGCTCTTAACAGTTAGTGTGCATAAGGATCACCTAGAAAGATTTGCTTCTGGAAAGAGTCATGATCTCATCACCAATGTAGGACCAAACTGGGGAACGGAAGTCTTCACTGTAGCACCTAAGTGACTCTCATGCAGGTGGTGAATTACCAAACAGTTGAGAAACACCAACTGAATTAAAGAGAGTGCCTAAACACAAGAAACAGGACTAAACCCTTAATGAAATTTAATTAGCATAATTAATATCCTAAAAGAGATTTAAATGTTTCTCATAGCTATAAAAAGAACACCTTAAATAAAACCAAAAAACTAACTTGAAGAACAGAATAAACACTGCTAACAACAGATTAGTGACCAGAAAACAAAGCCAAACAATTCTCCCACAATGGAGAATAGAAAGAATACACAAAGTATAAGGAAAAAATTGAAAAGCCACAAGAATCCTCCAGACAGGCTAACATCCACATTAATAGGAGTTTTGGAAGAGGGAAAACTCTATTTCTGACTGGAAAATGTACTCCAAACCTTTAACAGCAGTTATCTCTGAAAATAAGAATGAAATTGGGGAAAAGTGACAAGATGTACTAACTTTTTCCGTTACGTATTTCAGAAATTGCCAGATTACAACCAGAATGAAATAATGTATTTTTTATGAAATAGCTTAATTCAGCTGTAAGTGAATAAAATTATTGTCAAAGATACAACAGGAAATGCTAATAAAAAGAAAGCCAAGAATGTCAATACCACACAAAAATAGAGCAAAGACTGTTAAATGGTATAAAGAACAATATTTTACAATAATAAAAGGTGCAATCTGTTAGGAAGTCCTAAGATTCAAGAACATTTTTGAATCTAGTTTTTTTTTTTTAAGTGGTACTAGAAATACAAGAAAAAAGTCAAATTCTGCTGTAATGTGGGAAACTTCAACTCAGCTTTCTCACAAAGGTAAGGTAAGAAAATAAGAGTAAGGATATAGACAATTTATTTATTATAATCAGGAAGTTCAAAATAATAGTGATAAAAACAGAACTTGCTATTAAACAAATCAAATACACACACTTTTTTCAAATATACATGCAACTTTTTTTTTTTTGGTGCCAGGAATCGAACTCATGACCTCACGCTTGCCAGGCAGGTGCAGTGCCACTGAGCTATATCAGGTGTTGTGCACTTAGCAACATGCAACTTTAAAAAGGAAAACCTCAATAGTTTCAAAAAATTCCAAAATAAACATATTTTCTGACCAAAATTCAGTGAAACTATAAATTTTAATGATAGCAAACAAAAAACAAGTTTAAATACCCTTCTACTAGCCTTAGGCCAGAAAGTTTCTAAATTAAAATTAATACTATTTTGAAAGAAATGAAAATAAAGATGCCACTTACTAAACCTATGGCATTTAGAGGAAAATTGAGACTGAAAAAATTTACCAACACATAAGGAAACCATTATAAAAACTAAAAATAAACTAACTTTACTAAAAGTATTATGAAAAAATATCAAAATTACCCTAAGAAATTAGAAAGTAGGATTTACAATAAAAGCAGGGACTCATTAAATTTTAAATTAATAATCTTAATTACTAAAAGAACTATTTACAAAGAAACAATAGAAAAAGTCAAATTTTAAAAATTTAGACAAAAAGGAAGAAAGACATACATTCCTAATATCATTCATCACCGCCTTTTTAAAATGCATGTCTTTGTAGGACATAGTGTGATGTTTTCATATATATACATGGACATTGTGGGATGAATAAATCAAGCTAATTAACATACCACCTCACATACTTAATGGGTTGTTTTGATGCTTCTACTTTGTAGAATTGAGGTTTTCTATGGATTTTGATCCATTTTTGTGACACATGTGAAAGGTACATATTCTCTATTTTATATAAAAAGTTCTACACATCAAATCAAATTGCAAATTGTCCAAAGTGAATACGAAGTGATCAATACGTAATAATAAACAAACTGTTGAATTCTGGGATCTACTCTGCCATGCCTTAAAACAAACTTCCTAAACTATTTTCCACTGGGTCTTAAGTGTCAATCATGCACTCCTATTTCAGTCTCTTCATCACTTTTCATATTTGTTTTTCCTGCACATACCTAGGTTTTCCCTAATTAGCACTAAACTAATACCAACAGTAAACACCTTCAGGGAGCGGATCCCAAAGAGCACAGCCTGTGACACCTGAGGGAGGATCTCAAGAAAGAGCTATGTTATACTCTAACTTTTAGTTTCTATTATTCTGATCTCCTGAACAGGCATGTAATTCTTAACAAAGGAGACCATTTATTTTCTTTCTTTTCTAATTCCCATGAACCATTGACAATGTGGAAATAGAGATTAGGTACCTAATAAACATGAATATTAACTGATGGTCATGAAACTCATGATGCAAATGCATCATAAGAATTTTTTTCTTAAAATTTGCACTGAATTTGTTTTAGCTTTGTCAAGTTTGGGAGAGAAAAACTAAAATTCATTATTATATTTGGCCATCTGAGAGTTTTCTGTAAGGTTGATATCAGGTTTATGTAATAAGAAAACTTTAACATTCTCCATAATACGGTATGTACACCATGTATCTAATAGTCCCAAGAGGCCAAAAGCAAGCAAATTCTCAAAATTATTACTATCCATATATTTTATCTACAGATAATTAAGCTCTTTCATTTTTAATCATCAAGATAAAAGAGAACTTGCCCTCCTTTTATTGAGTAAATATTTATTAGATACATTAAAATCTTTCACTAGGTTCTCAAATGTCAGCAATTCGTTATCTTTTCAATGAATGTATTTTAAACAATTATTAGATACTTAGCACTGTTTCAGGCTGTGAGAAATATAAACACATCATTCTTTCACTCATAGAACTTATAATAGGAAAAGATAGATGCTGTTATGGTTTGTGTCTAGATGTTCCCCCAAAGCCTCATGCAGTCTTAGGCTTTTTCAGAGGTGGCTGAATCTAGAGTGTGTGGTACTGGGATTAAGGGTGGGTGATTGCTAAATCAGTCCATTGATTGGTTTGGCACTGCCCTAATCCCAGCTTTCTAGATAGAATATATAAGAGACAGAAAGAATCTTGTCTCCCCCCTGCTTGCTTTGCTACATTCTGCCCGCCATGACAGTTCTCCTCTGCCAACCCACCCTACCTTGGAGCCAGCCAATTATGGACTGAAACTTCTACAAACTGTGAGTTAAATAAACCTTTCTTCTTTTAACCTTGGGTGTCAGGCATTTTGTCTCAGCAAAGAGAGAAAAGAAACTAAGACAGATGCAGAAATAAATGTATTAAATCCAAGAACTAATCTTTTTTCATTTGTCACAAGAGCTCTTACTGGGAAAGAAAAGTTCTGAGAGGTGTTGAGAAATGAGTCCAAGGTATAACTCTTCTAATTCCTGCTTATTTGACCCTGTGCAAGTTATAAAATTTGACAGAAAAGTAGCTGCCTCCACTATAAATTATATAATAATTCATTTCCTATGTACTTTACAGAGCAATCTGGTATAGTATTAATGATAAAATGTGCAGATAAACATGCTGAAGACCCCAAATGCAGGTGTTAGAATTAAGCCAATATTTAGCATAGTGTCTCACATAAATATTGATTAGCAGAAAATAGATTTAATAAATATTTGTTGAATATGAAGAGCATGTTTTGCATCATTTCTCAGACTTGTCCTATTTTAATACACTTTATTAAATTTCATTAAGTGCTTCATACATAAAAGAATGTATGAATAAAAAATAATAATATAACAAACATTCACACACCACCCAGCTTCAGAAAAACAAAGCCCAGGGCCGGTGAAATGGCTCAGCGGCATAAGCGCCTGCCTGGCAAGCGCGAGGGCCCGAGTTTGACTCCCAGAACCCATATACGAAAAAAGGGCCAGTGATATGGCTCAGCGGCACAGGCGCCTGCTGGCGCGTGAGGTCCTGAGATCAACCCCCAGTATGCACAAAAAAAAAAAAAAAGAAAGAAAAAGAAAAACAAAGCCCAGAGGCTTTAAAAATGCTGATGTGGGGCCGGTGATATCACTCAGCAGCACAAGTGCTTGCTGGCAAGTGTGAGGTCCTGAGGTGTGAGTCCTGAGGTGTGAGTGCTGAGGACTCCCGGTACCCACATAAAAAAAAAATTAATTAATTAATTAATTAATTAAATAGAAAATAAAAAAAATGCTGAGGTGAGCTATGCACTCTCTTTCTCTCCACCCCCACTAGTCCTCAATTTTATATATATCATTTGCTTCCCTCTCTTTAAATAGCTTACCAAAATAGATCTGTAGTGCTAAAATGCAGGTTTATTTTTACATGTGTTAACCTGTATGTAAATATAAAAATGCATAGATTCTTACAAGGGTTGTTTTTGTTTTTTGGGTTTTTTTTGTTTTGTTTTGTTTTGTTTTGTTTTTTAGGTTTTTTTTGGTAGGGCTCTATGGGTCGGTCACATTCATGTAAAATGTATTCCTATAATTTATTCATTTTTATTCATATGGTATCATTCCTAATTTTGAAGGGAATCGTTTACATGACTCAAACAAGAAATTTACTGTAAAATTTTATATGAAATACTTTACTAACTTAGTAAATCCACTTCTGTTCCTGGCTTTCTAGAAGTTTTACATATATTTAATTTTTCAAATGTTTTCTGATCTACTGAGATTATAATATAGTTTTCTTTTGTTAATGTGGTGAATAACTTCAGCAGAGGTTCTAATGTTGAACTAAGATAACATTCCTGGAATAAATTTAACTTTATCATAATGACTTTTTTCCTATTGCTAAATAGTTTGCTCACATTTTGTTTAGGATTTTTGTATTAAATTAGCATGTGAGTTTCTTTCCTTATCTAACCTATATAGTGTTTCAACTGGTTTCAGCAGCTTCATGTAATGAATTGAGTTATTTCTTTTGCTAATCTCAGGACATTGTTATGGAAATACATTTATATTTCCCTTAAAGGGCTTGCAATATTTTGCAAAAATTTATGGGACGGCCATTTGCTTTAAGTAAAAACTAATTCTACTTAATATTTTAATTCATATCATCTATTCTGGAGCCAGTTTTAGTAGTTGTATTTTGCTGGGAATGTTTCCATTTCATCCAGAATTTTATTTTTACTTAAATAAATTTTTCACAACATTCTCTTTTAGTATTGTATTATCTACAAGAGTTAGTGCTGGTCTCCTCCCCGTTTTCATTCTTGCATGCTGTTTTCTGTCTGCTTTCATTCTTCCTAATCAGCAGCACTTTGTCAATTTTATAGGTCTTTTCAAAGAACACATTTTGGCTTTGTTGATTTTCTCTACTGTATCTTTCTTTATGATTTACTCTTACCTTTATTAATTTATTCTTTCTGGGTTTCTTGTTTTGCTTCAAATCTGAACTGGAAACACAGCTTGTTAATTTTTTAGCTTTTCTTCCTTCATAAGATAAGTATTATATGTGATAAATTTCTAAGTATTCTCTCTAGCTAGATCCCTCGAGTTTTGTTGTATTTTTATTTCTCAATTAGAAGTATTTTTACTTTTAGTAATATTTTATTCATGACCCAGGAGTTATGCAGATGTGCTTTCCAAAAAGGTTCCAAATAAAAAATTTCACTTATTTACCTAAATACATTTCTTGGTGGCCTATATCATACTAGTTCTCTGAAAATTATCAGCTCAGCACTTTGTCGATTTTTGTTAATTTCCTTGAAAAGAATGTGTTACAATCTCTTGAAGAATTTAATCTTTTTAACTGTAGGTAGTAACCATTATTAAAAAGTAATACTGATATAGCTATACTAGCTTTATTTGGGTAGGAGTTATTGAATATCATTTTTATCCTTTGATTTGCAGACCTGTCTCTCTCTCTCCATATATATCTATGGATATATATAGATATATAGAGATACAGATATATCTATATATAGATATATCTGTGTATACATAAGTATATGTATATGTATACACACATAAACTTTATAAACAGCATGTAGCTAGATTTTGTTTTATAAGTTGTCAACACTTGTTTGGAGAGTTTAGGTTTTCTTTTTTTACATGTATTATGATTATAGTAATATTTGGGTTTATATTATCATAGGACATCTACCATTATTTATCCTGCTTTCCCATGGTGATTTTTATTTTCTCCCTTTTTTCTGATTTTAGATTGAATTTCTTGTTTTCTTGTTTCATTTTTCTGTTCTCCAAGTTTAGAAATTATATGGCCTATTACTCTACATTTTCTAGATGTTATTCTAGAGTCTAGACATTTTAATGTGTTTATGTAAAATTAAGATCTAAATTAAATCACTATCTTTATCTTTCCCCCAAAATATACTGAGATCCTGAAACATGTAACTCTGATTCCACCTTTCTTAATTATAATTATATTATGTTTCCAGGCATATTAATTCTGTACTTTAAATTATATAATATATACACAGTTAGCAATCCTTTTTAAAATTAATATTTGAGCATTAGTAAACACATATGTTTACTACTTCTCTTGATTACAAATTCCTTGCATTTACATCTTGAGTGTATGATAATATTTTTGTAACAATATTCTTCAGTGAAAGATTGCTAATAATAAACTATACAAGGTTAGCATTTGGTTAAGATATCTTTACTCTTGAAAGACAGCTTTATTTAGTGTGTACTGAATTGAAAGTTAACAGTTATTTTCTCTCCGGATAATTCCACTGTCTTGAAGCATCTATATTTAAAAAATTGACTGTTAGTCTTCACCCACAGGCAACTCTTTTGGCTATTTTTTTAAATACTTCTTGTCTTTGGTGTTCTTCAGCTTCAATGCAGTATTATAAATGTGCATTTTTTTACATATCTTGTTTGGAATCTATTGGGCTTATTACCTATGCAGATTTGTATCTTCCATGATTTCTAGGTTGTTCTCAATATTTTTTTTACTTCTGTCTTTTCTGGATCTTACATTAGAATATTTTAGAACTTCTCACACCCACCCTTTGTATATACTAACTGTGTTTTTATGTAATTTTTATTTTTCGGTCCTCTGTGAGGAACTCAAGGTAACTTTTTTTAACTTTTCCAGATCACTAAGTCTCTAATTACATTTTTATCCAACCATTGAATTAGTTATTATTCTATTTTTCAAAGTCTTTCATTCCTTCGACATAGTCGTTATACTTTAAATGAATAAATGAAGGAATAATGCATAACTAACACATTAATTTATAGTTTGTATCTTATAATTTCAATATCTATACTGTCTGCACATCTTATTATGCAGTTTGTTCTTTTTATGATGTCTTGCTCATGATGGCTTACTTATTTGTGTGTTAGGAGAATTTATCTTCCTTAGAAATATGTGGGAATTTTTTGAAGACTAGAATACACAAAAAGAATTTCAGTTTTCTTCTGGTCATTTCCAGAAGTATAGCCAAGACAGGAAAAACTTTAAATTAGATTTTATACTGGGGTTTTAGAGGGTATACAGCTAATATGAATTGTGACCCCAAATCCAGATGAAGACAGGGTTGTGATTAGAAAATTTCCAAGGTACATTCTGTTCCTTTTTTCCCACGTCTGAGCCACCCAGAGTCAACCTCAAGAGAAGTTTTCTATTGCCTGCAGTAGGAACTAGTGTTTTTTTCATTTATCCAACAAAGTGGTTGAATTTCAAACATTCCCAACCTGTTCCAAGGGTCTTAAGTGACTTTCCAACTAGTAGGATACAGTTCATGATCTTTCAAAATTCAAGCTCTAGGCCATAATCGAAAATAATTTCCTCACATTTCTCAGCACAATGTGGGTGCTGGTTTATAGTCTGGATTTGTGCTTTCTTTGTATCTACCCTCAAAGAATTTCCCTAATTCACCTAATAGATTAATTACGTATGCAAAGATGTATTATCCATCATTTTTAGTTCTTCTGAGTCATTATATTCCCAGGAACCAAATCATTTGTTAAAAATTATGGTAAAGTACTTCTAGATATCAGTGATGTGCATTTTTTCCTTAGCTCCTAGATGCTAATCTGACTGGTAGAGGTTCTGTTTTCTCCTTTAAGTGAAAATATAATGCTATTAGGACTCTATTCCCCAAAATCACTAGTTTTAGTCAAAGACAATATATCTGAAGAAAACCTACACTAGGTATGGAGAACTACTGAGAGAAGGAAATACACACATACACATTTTTTTCTCCTTGTGCTGCCTTCTTACAGAAAAGATATGAGCAGTTTATTATTTAGATTTGTTTCTGGTAGTTTCCCTCACTACAAATTCATAGCCCAGTTAAGAGTTAGACAAAATAGAGCCTTACACCTCATGTACATACATTTCTAGTTGGAGAAGAGAAAAAAAATGAGCAAGAGAAAAATGACTTTCACTCCAATACCACAAAATACCATACAACATTTTCGCATCCATTCCTCCTTCATTTACCTACCACTTACTATATAGGGGGTGTTGTTCTAGGTAGTGAGATTATAACAATGAATAAAGAGCATATGAATGATGATACAGAAATGAATATATAAACAAAAGAAGCAAATAATATGACAGCTGTTTGAAAATAGGAAAATACCACGTTTCCTTTGTTATTATCTTCTTAATAGAGTGAGGATGCAAATAGTTCTGTGTTGTATAATTATGATAGCTGCTTTTTCTCTCTACACAGGAGAAAATATGCCTTAATGGATGTGGAGTTTTCAAAGCAATTTCCACTGGCAAAGTTTCTTGCTTTAAAACATTTTCAAAATTCTATTAATCTACGTTCAATACTTATCAACTCCCATTCAGTCACAAATGAAGAAGAAACACCCTATAATTCGCAGTGGCCTTTCCAATAAATCAATTGATTTAGCCTGTACAATGTTCTAATTCAACTTCTACTTTCTTCACCAATAAATCTCAGGTTTCATACCCACAACCAGCCATGGGCCAGAATGAAAGATTTAACAAAAGCTTCTGCATGATAGTTGTTGAGTAAGCATTCTAATACATTTCCACACTATAAACATTTAATGAGACTTGCTCCCAACAGAGTATTTACTATATCAATTTATTTCATAGTGTTATATTTGCAGGAACAAAGTAGAGCAAAGGTTATTTTAGATCCTTTACCAATATAGCATCCTGTAAATAATGAAAAGTGTGACCATTTAATTTACAAAATCATTTTTAAAAGTTAAATGTTCAATAAATTCGGCTTTGTCTAGTTCAGACAGCCTCAGCAGCTATTTGTATCTTGGATATAAAATATATATAAAATTTAGGCATTTTTTGTATCAGTTTGTGCCTCCCAAATCTGACTGCAACTGAATTTCAAAAGTTGTTAGGACAGTATTAGCATTTCAGGGAAATACCTTCAGGACTTCCACTTCACTTGTTCAGAAGTAGTCTGCCATATAAAGGACCTCTCTTGAGAAAGACTCCATTCCTATCCCTCTGCCCAGTCCCATCAAAGCTACACATATTCTTTCCCCACTCTCCAACCTCTGCCATTCCTTGCCATAACCTTCATTTTAAAGTGAGAAATAGAAGCCTCAGAAGGAGGAACAATTTGGCAACCTTCAGTCTTCTAAAATTCTAAGAATATGAAATGCAGTGCCTGGGATAAATGATACCCCTTATGGGAGCATCCTGTGGCACAATTCTATTTAATACTGTGGAAAATATGCTACATACTGTTATCCATCTACTCTAGCAAATTTCACCTCACTGCACTAGACACTCCCAAAATATATATTATTTTTATTTAAATGACTCCACCAATAATGTCTCATCCAGCAAAAAGATATTCTACTATTTTAATTTGGTTATATATAATTTTTCTGATGGTTTATATAAACTAAGAACCATCACATGAATTATGTTGAATTTTGACTAAGCACACTAAGTTCCAGCTATGAGAACTCAATAAAGCACAGAAATTCTTCCAATATGTGAGAAAATAGACTCATATCCTGTCTACTACCACTTACCAGCTTTTTGACTTGAGCAGGTTACATAACTTATGCCTCAGTTTTATTTTCAGTAAAAAATATCTTAGAGTGACACTAATAATAAAGTGAATAATTAATGTAAAATGTTTAGCAATGAATATGTGCTATCTAGTTAATTTATTGAGGGCCTAATATTCAACTAGTATTTAGATGATATCTACAAGTATCAACTAGTATCACTGGTATAAAAAAGGAATTTTTTTTACCTTGTTATGAAAACAAGACATGCATCTAACAGAAAACATTATTGAGGGCTTATCATACAGGGCAAACAATTAGATGAAGAGGTATTATTAGAGTTGTCATTAATCTTGTGGCTCATTAGACAAACAGTTCCTAAAATTGTCACACAGATGATAAAACTAGAAATTTAATAAATGTTCACATGGATCTCAATAATTAGGAATTTAAGAATGTTGAATTAGAAATGAAGACACCTCTTTAAAGACATGTAAACTAATGGAAAAGTATTCTAAATTTAAGTATATCAGTTATATAGTAAGTATATCATGAAATGAATATTGGCACAATATAGGCATTGTACATGTTTTGTTTCATTTTTTAAGTTACCAGTAAAAGTTTAGTAATTTTAATTTTTATTGACTTATTTATTCTGAAAGAATCTGCTTCTAAATAGTCATCTCCATTGATAGTATTAAAAGCTAAGAGTAATTGAGCACTTGCTATGTGGTATTACTCTAAGTATTTGTACATGTATTATTAAATCACTGATTCTGACAATAACACTAAGTTATAGGACTTGTTATTATCCCAGTGCTATGGATAAGAAAACTCAGAGTCACCTAAATAACTCTCCTTATGTGTGAAAGGTAGTAAGTTCTACAGCTGGGATTAAAACCCAGGAATTTGGGATCAGGAACCCATATCCTTAACCTCTATGTTATGCTGCTTCCCATAAAGGAACTACAGCACATGTCTGACTGGAGTGGCCAATGATCTTCGATATCATAGTGAAGCTCTGAAAATATCTCAATGTCAACATGTTTAAGAATGAGTGTCTGATCTCCCATAACCACCTTCACCTGCAGTCTCCCCAGCATGGCTGATGAAAATTTTATCCAATCAGCTGCTCAAGCAAAACACCAAAAAACAAAAACCAACCCTTTTAATTATCTGTGGAAGACAAAGAAATATGCTGCCTACATCCCCCTTCCATGTAGAATTTGCTGTCCAGCTGTGGGCTAACTTCCCATCCCAGCAGTTCACACCCTTTCCAGAGTAGGGCGACTTATGTCTAGTGACTGAAAAGAGGCAAAATGTCTTGGCCATCACCACCTAACAAGGTATGCTCTGAAAGGCAATGATCTCTCCAGAACTTGTGCATAATCTGCTGGAAGATAAAACAGGTAAAACTCTTGAAGACAAACGCATAGGCAAGGACTTTTTGAATAGAACCCTGGTTGCACTAAAAATAATACCAAGAATCTACAAATGGGGTCATATCAAATTAAAGAGCTTCTGCACAGCCAAGGAAACAACCAACAGAATGAAGAGACAACCTAAAGGATGGGAAAAATTTTTGCCAGCAATTCCTCAGACATAGGACTATATCAAAAATATATAAAGAACTAAAACAAATTAGACTCCCCCAAAAAAAAAAACCCAATCAAAAAATGGGCAACCAAAATAAATAAATACTTCTAAGAAAAAGTACAAATGGCCAATAAATACATGAAAAATGTTCAACCTCACTGGTCATTAGAGAAACACAAATTAAAACAAAAGTGAGATGCCATCTTACTCCAGAAAGAATGGCTATCATCAAAAAATTTAATAATAACAAACACTGGCTTGGATGTGGAGAAAAAGGAACTGTTCTGTATTGTTCATGGTAGTGTAAACTAATACAACCACTATGGAAGCCTTCATCAAGCGCAGTGATCAGATATATCCTGAGCATATAGAACAGTGCCAAGCGTACATATTTGTAGATTGAATAAATCCTACATTTCACAAATTGATCTATGTAAAAAAAAGTCATTTCAGTTTAATAAACAATTCCATTTCAAATTCATTGGCTTCCTTGGTAAAGATGCACAGGAATCAGAAGTCTACTAATACAATATTCTCCTAGTAATTCATTGGAGAACACAGTGAGGTCATAGAGACTGATGAGATAACTGGATAAATCCAGTTATCTCATCAGTTATCTTTTTTTGATACTCTAAATTCCAGCACATGGATCTAGAAGCCTATTTCTGTTTTGGTTTTTTTGTTTTTGTTTTTGTTTTGAGAGATCAAATCACATTTTGCCTGTCCCTCAACTTACCTCCAGCTCATCAAGTGCACTTCCCAGGGTGGCTGCCTGAGGTTCAGATGGGGCTGGCATATTCTGAATACCTTGAGAAGCATTTGAAATCACACTGAGGGCATTCTGAATTTCTTCACAAACTGTGTCCTTGCTGGCTTTGAGGGAAGCAACATCAGAATGCTCCAAACAAGCTGAACAAATCGAATGCAAGAGAGGAGAGTTCTCCTTCAGTGTGGCCCGGGCCCCTGCAATTTCATCCCTCTGGTTTGGAGATTTTAAGTCCTGAGAAGATAAACAAAGAGCAGTTTATTTCAATGGATTATGTGAAAAACTCATTCACAAAAGCTCCATTTTTCCGTCAATATAAATGAAAACAGACACTGAAACATAAGCTATAAGTCAATCAAAGACATCAATTAATTTTATACTCCCTCAAATTCCGAAGTTCTACACTAGGAAAGAAGAACATTTCACAGGTAAAGGTCACAAAGGTACAGATGTGTAAAATCTGAGCAGATCTTAACACCTGTAAGTCATATCTTTGTAAATCACTAAAGACCTCTGGCATTCACATTATTAAGTACATTAATAAGACAGTTTGAATTACAAGGATACTGATTACTTTTTTCCCACAAATATTTTTTTTTTTTTGTGGGTACCAGGGGGACGACCTCAGGACCTCGCGCGCCAACAGGCACCCGTGCCACTGAGCGAAATCACCGGCCCCTTTTTCGTATGTGGGTTCCGGGAGTCAAACTCGGGCCCTCGCGCTTGCAAGGCAGGTGCTTACGCCGCTGAGCCATCTCACCGGCCCTCCCACAAATATTGATAATTGAATTTAAATTTTTATTAAAACAAAAACAAGTTAAAAACATTAAATTAAACTTCTCACTACTCAGCTAGTTTTGTAAATACCAATAAATTAATTCTGAATCATTTTTCTTTGATATTTTTTCAACAAATACTGAGCACTTAGTATTACTAACATTTTTGCTGGGCTCCCACTGTTCAGAGGTGACCAATCCCACAAAGACTTGTTCTCCCAAAGCTTACGTTCTTGTTGGGGGAAGGGGATGTACAGACAAACAATACAACTACTGAAGACAATGTAATTGTAATGCCATGTAATTATAAATGCCGTGAAGAAGATATAAAAAAGTGAAATGTCATAGAGATTGACCCAAAAGGGGAAAATTGCCTTAATTTGGGTCAGCAAGGATATTTCTATGGAGATGACAATTTGAAGCAAAATCTAAATGAAGCACATTACAAACAGAAAAGTAAGAGAAAAGAAAGTCCTACCTAAGTGATACATGATCAAAAATAGCTTAAAATACAGTGAAAAAAATCTGCTGAGCACTAAATTGACCAAGTGCTGAGGATTAGCATATCAGTAACATCACATGTACACATCATGTCCAGATCATATACCCTTCGAAATATTGTGACCAAGAAGAGCATGTTACTATCCAGTCATAAGAAACACAACGAAGAAAACCAGAGTATTAATCTGGTTAACATCCTACTTGGACACTATTCCTTAAAACCATGAAATCATGAAAAACAAGGAGAATGATAAACTGTCACGGGTTAGAGCACCTCGGGAGACACAACTAATAAAGAAAATGTGGTACTCTAGATCGGATCCTAGAACAAAAAGATTTCATGAAAACCTGCTAAAATCCAAATAAAGCTTATTAGTAGATAGCAATGCATCAGTATTTATTTCTTTGTTGTGGCAAATGTTAACACATTAACAATGGAGAAAACTGAAAGAAAGGTAAATGGGAACTATATGTAACTTTTTTTGTAAATCTAAAATATTCTTAAAAATTTTATTTAAAAAAGTTAATTCAAAGAATTCAAAGAACATAATGTACTTTATATATAATATCTTAAATAATCTTTATAAAAACTGAGGATAAATATAATTATTATCCCATTTTAAAAATGAGGAAATGGAGGTTTCAAGAGACTAAGTTCTGTAGCCAAGACACAGAGATAGGTGGTAGCATTTCTTTTCTTTTCTTTTCTTTTCTTTAATTTTATTTTGTTTTTTGGAGACAGGGTCTCACTTTATAGTCAGGCTGGCCTTGAACTCAGTATGTAGCCCAGGCCAGCCTTGAACTCATGGTAATCCTCCTGCCTCAGCCTCCCAAGTGCTGGTATTACAGATGTACACCACTATGCCCTGCACCATTTCTTTATTGTAACCCATGAGTGCAACTCCCAAGGCCTGATCATAACACCTGTGTTATGCCCTTTCCTGCACTGAAAGAATTTCCCTTATTTACTATAGAAGAATGAGGCCTTGATTTATATATTATGTAGCATATAAAGTACTTCTATATAACATCATCGCAACAACTGTTGAGGGAGTTAACCTTCTATAATTAGTCCTATTTTAACTAGGTAGGTATTTAGTGTAAGGAGATTGAGACTACTTAAAAAATAGACTGATATCTAAACCTAAGTCTTCAGATTGTAACCCCATACTTCCTTTTAACAACACTGCTACCTCTGGATAATGCTGCCTGAGGTTAATAAATGGCTTGTGTTACTATATTTTTAGTTGTTTCCCTTCTGAAAATAAAGACTGTCTGCTACTTCATGCAGGCATTGGGGAGATTAACCAGTTTACAAATGTAGGGAGGACAGTTAGCAGTAGCTGTCAACCTACTGTTCATACTCACTAATTAGCCAAGAAAAGACATTTTGTGGTTTACTTGACTTGCTACAATTTCCCCCTTATTTTTTGTCTGGGTTCTAGTTTCAGCTCTGTCATTAGGACTAGGAGCTGAGGAAGTTTTGCATTTTTTTTTATGTCTGTTTTTCCATTTTAGAAATGACAATAATGATAGTTCTGCCAACCAACCTTCTTATAAGACACGGTACATAGCATATCTAAAATGGAATATCTGAGGAAAAGAGTGAAAAATTATAGAAAGAGTATGGAAATATTTTATTCCTTCAATTTATCAAACTGGTATAATGCTTTTGTCCTATGAGGGTCTTACAAGTTTTTCACTTTCCACACAATTTCATAGCATGACTTATACTCATCACACTGTGATTAAGAGAGTATTTAATATTTATTTATTTTTGCTGGTGGTGCCTTGTTTCTTGGTTTTGGAGATAGGGTCTTGCTATGTAGTTCAGGGTGGCCTTGAAATCACTATGTAGCCCAGGCTGGCCTCCAACTCACGGCTATCCTCCTGCCTCAGCCTCTCAAGTGCTGAGATTTTTAATATGTAGAAATGATATATAGCTCCTCAGGGGAATAAAGATAAAAGTATAAATATTTAGAAAGAGCTGAGGAAGACTCTCTGTATATTACAATATAATTACAACTTACCACATAATTTCTTCTGAAGTGGCCTATAGATTTTTCTACTTTATTTAGAATGGCAGTGTCAGGATTCAGATACTTTCTGAAAGGTGACAAACTAAACATAAATTATTACAAAGAAGGTTAAAATTAAAAAGTATTTCTTTTTCTCTGATGGTGGTTATGTGTATTTTACTGTAAACTGTGGTGACTTTAATATTGTAGAAACTCTGGAATTTTAAAAATATACATACATTTCGGCTTTTGAGCCCATACTTTGTCGTCTCTGCCCAAGGCAATTACGCAATCCTCAATGAGCACTAGTACCCCAAACAGCAGGTCTGTGAAGCCTGCCAAGGAGGACAGGATTAGTAAGCACAGCAAAAAATAATATATGGTGACGGTGGATAGAAGAAGGGGGGGCAAGTTTTAGAGTTTAGGTAAGAGAAATTAAAAAGGAAAACCATTTCTCTCAAAAGCTATCACACATAGTAAATTCAATTTAGTAAACAGACACAGTTAAAAGTGAAACTAATGACTACCATTCTCCTAAACAAAAGGTTGTTATGATGGTATTTGTGGTTTTCTCATTTTATTTTAAATAACGATGCCATCGGTTCAAAGATTCATATGTTGACTGTTTACATTAAAATTTTAAACCAGGTCAAACTAGGAATTAAATGGTAAGGTCAACTGGGGATTTCTCTAGATAGAAAAGTATACAGAATTCAGCTACTCAAGAACTGATACTTATTTAATATCTTTTTTAAAATGCTCCAGGAAAAAAATCTCAAATGAGATTTCTAAGTTAAGGCGACATTAAATGCTTCCAGCTGATGAAGAAACTTACAGATGGAATTATAAAGGCCTTACAAGTCAGTGCAAGTGGTAGGGAAGTAACATATGAGTTTTAACCCTGGCAAGAGAACAAAATATATTTAGGGGTTTTAAAGGTCACATAATAAAAAATGGAGGGCTTTAAGCTATTGGTTAATTTATTCAACTATTCATTCAACAAATATTGTTGAATCTCTATTACACATTAGATAGTATGTTAAGTTTTAAGAATGCAAAGAGAAAGAACTCATAGACCAGAAGGAGAGGCAATAAACAAATTTGTATGGGAACTGTTACAGCTCGTATCTAAATGCAACCCTCCAAAAAAGAAGCCTCATACACTCATAGGTAGGGCTTTTCAGAGCTGGCTGGATTTAGGGTGTGTGATACTGAGATTGATATTGTGCAGTACTAAATTAGTCCACTGATTGGAATTAGCGTAGTTCTGGGTGGTGCCACCCAAAAGCTGGTAATCTGGATGAGACAAAAGGGAAAGGCAGGCTGGTTGCTTGCTGCTTGCTGCTGCCTTCAGCCTGTCACACCATGAACTGTTTCTCCTCTGCAATGCCCCACTGCCGCACCACCCTGTGTTGGAGCCAGCCAACTATAGATTGAAACCTCTGCAAATTGTGAGCCAAAATAAACCTTTCCTCCTTTAACTTTGGGTGTTGGTTATTTTGTCTCAGCGATGATAAAAGTAACTAAGACAGGAACTAAAATGAAGCTCAGCATAAAGTTCCTCAATTTGAAGGGATTAAAGAAATTTTATCAGAAAAAGTGAATCTTTCCAATTTTTGTGGTAAAATTGATAAATAAAAATTGCATATACAACATGATAATTTGATATTATATATAATGTGTAATGATTACCACAATCAAATTAATTAATATATCCATCACTAAAATGTTAGCATATATTTATGTGTTGGGAAAACACTTAAGATCTATTACCAAATTTCAAGTAAGCACTACAGTATTATTAAAAATTACCATGTTGTAATTGTACCTTTTGACCAATATCTTCCCACTTTCCTCATGTCTCACTACTGGAAACAACTGAAAAAAACTCTGTTTCTATGAGTTGGACTCAGATTTCACACAGAAGTGAGATTATAATTTGATTTTCTATGTCTGGCTGATTTCACTTAGTATAATGTCCTTCAGTTTCATCCAAATTGGTGTTAATGGCAGGATTTCAGAGAAAGTGAATCTTAAACAATACATAGAAGTTATCCCTGTGAACAACACAGAACAAAACAGTGAGCGAAGGAAACAGTATGTGCAAAAAAAGACCTGGAGCCTGAAAGGGCAAGGACCACGAAGACCACTGCAAGTGACAATACAGATACAGAAAACCTGAGCAGGAATGCTGATGAATCCAGCTGGAAAGGTAGGCAGATGATACCTCACAAACCATGCTGAAGTGCTTTGAAAGCAATAAGCTCAAATGTGTACTTTCAAAGATTTCTCTGGCAAGAGTCTGAATAGATTAAAGAGGATGGCATTGCAGACAAGGAAACCAGGAGATAACTCAGGTCCAGGTAAGAAACAATGATTGTGTGAACGCTGAACATTATTGCTGAGTTATAGTAGAATGGACCCGAGTAATATTTAGGAGGTGAAAATGGTAAGCCTTTCAGATATTTCAATGGAAGGGAGCAGGATAATGTACTTAAAAGTGTCTAAAAAATGGTTTCAACAATTGTATATTTATGATTGTATTCACCGAGATGGGAATACAGGAAAAAAAAGAACGTGTTTGGAAGAGAAAGGTGAAGTAGATTTTGTCATATACCGAATATGAGAAGCCAGCACAAGATCTAAATAAAAACACACTATATAAGAATCTAGAATGCAAAAGAGAATCTGTTCTAAAAATATAAATATGTGAATCACCAGCTCCCAGTTGAGAAAGAATGTTATGTGTGTGATAGTTACAGGGCTTTTATCCAGTATGAATATTATAATAAGGAAAGGAATTTGAGAGGCATCATAAATTATTCCTTGAGGATGTCAAACCAATGTACTAGTTCCAAAGGCCAAGTAAAATATATATTTAAATTGCCAAAAGGAATATCAGAAAATACTAAATTTTAATGTTAGTGTGAAATTTTTTAAAAAGTAAAGTAACACATGGACACATTAGAGTTTAGAACCTGAATTACTGTAGATAATCATAATCATCATAAGAAAACAATTTATAAAGACAGGATTACTTCTGTGTCTGGGAAGCTTGGAAATATGGGTCTGTTCATCTTAAAAAGGAAAATTTTTACTGGAGAACACGTGATTTAAAAAATCTAGAAAAAAATCTAGAAATCGGGCTGGTGAGATGGCTCAGCAGTGTAAGCTCCTGCCTGGCAAGTGCAAGGGCCCAAGTTCGACTCCCAGAACCCACATACAAAAAAAGGGCCGGTGATATCGCTCAGCGGCATGGGCGCCTGCTGGTGCGCAAGGTCCTGAGGTCGACCCCCGGTACCCACAAAAAAAAAAAAAAAAAAATCTAGAAATCATAAATGAACTTGGTAACTTGTTAATGGATTTCTTCACTAAATTTAGAAACACCACATTGTCAGCTGACTAGGTTCAGAAGCACCCAGCACATTAGTAAAACAGACTTCTGCGTGTGTCTGTAGGTGTTTCCGGAGATAACCGGCATGAGGCCAGAAAACTAAGAGTGGATGACTCACCTGCCTGTGGGTGGCACCATCCAATAGGCTTTCCACCTGGATGGACCGAAGTTACAAGAAGGAAGGAGTCAGCCTATGTTTGAAAAGCTCCATTCCGCTTAAATGGGTGCATCTTTTTATCTTTTTCTTCCATCACCTATGGACTTCAGATTCCAGTTTCTTCAGCTTTTTGGTGAGGACTCACACCAATGAGTCTCCAGGGAGTTTCAGGCCTCCAATCTGACTGGTGTTGCATTCTTAATCTTTCTCATTCTGTGGCTCCCAGCTTCTTGGACTGAGCACCTACTGGGTTCTCTCTCTCTCCAGCACACAGACAGCCATCATGGACTCTCCTACCTCTAATCCTGCAAGCCTATCTTATAAGTCCCCTTGCATTTTTATATATTATATATATAAATATATATATAAATAATATATATATATATATATATATATATATATATATATATATATTGTGTGTGTGTGTGTGTGTACCGGGGGTCGACCTCAGGACCTTGCGCGCCAGCAGGCACCCATGCCGCTGAGCCATATCACCAGCCCCTTTTTCGTATGTGGGTTCCGGGAGTCGAACTCAGGACCTCGCGCTTGCCAGGCAGGTGCTTATGCCACTGAGCCATCTCACCGGCCCCATTTTTATATATTTAGAAAGAGAGATATAGATATAGATGATACAGAGATAGAAATGTATTTTACATGTGTATATTTTACTATATGCATATATGCTTTTATTATACTGCATATGTATTTTCCTTTGTATATGTGTATATATATATATATTTTCTCTTGCTCTAGAGAACCCTAATCAATACACCTGTTGTTCACTGTCACATCTCCCATATCAAGGAGAAGATGACAAAATTGAAGGTACAGACCATTGCTTTCCATTCTGAAGGCTTGTATTAAAAAAAAAAGAAAAAGCTGAGTGTTTAAAAAATAAAAATAAGAGAAAGCTGGCCATCAGAAAGGGCAAAGCTAAAGGATTTTTACAGCAATTGAATCCATTTGTCCTTGGACAAACTTGCATTTCAGAGAATCAAACAAAACTTCCTTACTAAGCTAGATCCCTGCCCACGTGGAATAGCTCAGCAGATACCCTGCTCAGCAAAGCAGAACTCCATGCAAATTATCAAATTTCTCTTCTGGTGTTTAAATGAGGTTTCTGAAGCTGACAAAACTTCTACTGGTAGGGTAGGAAGGGAGATTATGAAGAACAGTTTTGTTTTCTTAAAATTAAAAAGACATGCCACAAGAAAGCTGATGTACACTTTGCTATCTGGATTTTGTTTGCCTGGCTCCTCTCCCCAGTCTTCTTTCTGCCAAGACACTGCATGCCATCTGCTTTACTGGTCACTGGGCAGTGTAGTGCTGCATCAGAAAACAAAATGGTGCAAATACCTGCCAATCGGAATGTTTTTCTCTAACACAAATTAGGAAATGGAATAGTTAGCCTTAACTGAGCTGATGAAATAAGATCAGACTACAAAGAAAGTCTTGAGGAAAAAACTAAAAATTGATGCAAGATTTTATAATCAAGACATCATTATGCAGCAGAGATAGGCTTTTATTGCCTTTCTATCTTTCTTTTCCATTTCATATTAATAAGACAATTTCAATAAAAAGGAAAATAAAAGAATGCTTCAACTTCAAACAGAAAACTAAGAAACTGTGTAATAATAGCATTAAGATATCCTCAAAGATGTATTCTGGGCCAATAACACACACTTTGAGTGGCTGAAATAGAACAAGGTGAATATTAACAATTTCAAAGAAATCACCTTTGAAAACAATTTTATGTAATTCTAATGCAGACTACTGTGAGTCAAGAAAATGTGTATGTGTATAAAAGTTTAGAAATATACTATGTCATTTCCTATTCAACTGAATCAAATACAATATATTATATCTGTTTACTGATTGCCTAGAATTGATATCTGAAAAGTAAAACTTTCTAAAACCACTTGTCATATGATTTACAAAGTAAAAAGGATAAGTAAAAAAAACAGAAAAAATAATAGCTACTTTGGCAAGATCCAATTCCTATACTTCATACTTCCCTACCATTTGTATGTATGTTTTATCATTCAATCCAACAAGAATATTCAGATATCCACAGGCCAGAAAACTTTTCCTCTCAGTATAGATTGACAACTACAAGAGTTAAGTTGAATTTTAATACCTCATCAAAGCTCAATAAATATTGTTATCCTTACAGTTGCCTCATTTAAGATGCCTTATTTAAGATTCTGTGACTCATCTGTGAGAAATATATCACCTGTTTTCTGAACATTCTGGTGTATCTCAGAGAGCAAATAACATCATTTAAGCCAAATAGGATCCAAATCCAGAGATATCGATGCAACTTCCTAGCTAATAATCCCTTATGTTTACATAGTGGTTTACTGTGTTTGACATATTTCCAGAAATTCTTTCACAAATAATCCTATAGGACATGAAAATTGTTATTATGCCTAGCTGTCAAAAGAAGAAATGGACATTTGGCCAAAGACATACAGATGAATAAAAAGTAGTGCAGTGATTATTTTAAGAAAGCCAACACTTACAGAGCTGCCATAATGCTTCCCTCACCTAAACACTGTAATTGCTTTCTCATTTAATGGTCTGGCTATGGATAGGATCCAAGATTAGCTCCTGTATAAACACTTTTTCTACCCAACGTTATTTCTACTTCTTGTCAGTAGATTTGTGATCTGCTCCCAAATACTGCCAAAAATTTCTCCTTTAACTCTGGACTTTGTGATAATACAGCAGAGAATACTAATTTCAGACATATATTCGTGCTAAATAATTTCCACACCTAATTCATATTAAAAACGCATTCCTTAATTCAGTTTCAGAGTAACACTGATAAGAAAACCTGGCGCCAAAAGTAAGAGATTGGAAACTAAAAGTATAGTCCATAAGATCAATTAGAGGACTCAAAAATAGAAGTCAGAGATACATGAAGAAAGTAAAATTAGGAAGTATCATCTTGAGTATTTCAATCTAATTTTGATAAAAAGAAACATTCCAGTTTTGGCATCTTAGTAATGATACCTTCATGGTTGCCTTTCCTAGAGAACAAAACTGTTACACTTTTTAATTTAATTCAACAACCCTGAAACATCTGCTATTAGGTGTGACATTAAAGCTGAGATTACAAACGCAGATGTTTATTCTGAGCAGGAGACATGAATAGGCCAGGTGTCAGTCAACAGGAAGTGACAAGTCCTTAAAACACTATAGAATATCTGCCTCCATTTAAAAACATTCAAATCCAAATGGGCCAAACAAAAAGAATCCCTGACCTCTGCTCTAAAATATTAGCACCAATGTCTACGTGAGCCTTACTAATTCAGTCTCTGTGCTTTATAGTCATAGAATATGTGTACTGACCTTGGAAAAGACTGAAAAGCATTTCCCTGGGCCCAATAAGCCTACAGTAGCAAAGAAGAGGAATGTGGAAGTCTGTCACAATATAATGGAAATTGTATGATCTTTAGGGTTAGAATCTCAATGCAGAAACCCTCAATTGGAAGAAATTTGGAGTAGAAAAACTAACCTTACTTCAGTTGCAAAAATGAAGATTATAATTCCTATGTTCCAGGGTACTAATTAAGTTAAACAATTCAAGGCAAACATTTCTCTAGCATTTTCTTACTTGATCTTTCACCACATAGCGAACTATTAGCTGTGTTCTCTCCTTAAAAGGTACCCACCTCCATTTTCTTAGATATCAGCAAATAGTAAATTTAAATTGACTGGTATTTATCTGTCTTCTGAGCTCCAGATGTATAAACTTGAGTCTCAAAGTAAACATACCTGAAATTGAATTCATTGTCTTTCTTATATTCTTGTTTTGAGACTCAGGTTCGACTGCTTACTAATGAAAGCCACATGCAGTACTGCATGAAGTACTTATGAAGTGAGTGTTGGTGGAAAGAAAATCAATTGTATCCAAGGGCCAGCATCTTGAGACAACGGGGTGGGGGTGCATATTGGCTCACAATCCCATTAGGGAACTCAGGGGCGCAAAGGGCTTTTATATAGGAGGAGCAGGGGACAATGGGCAAGACTATATGATGGGTGGGGTCATGCAGAAAGTGTGTCTCTTTTTTTCCTCTCTCTCTGGCTGGAACCTCTCAACTGACCTTGATTTCCTGGGTCGAGTTACAAACATACTACTTTTCTGCAAATTAAACATCACAGCAATTTACATGTTTTATATACATTGATGCACAGAATTAAAGAATAACAAGGAGCATTATAGATTCCGATTTTATCTGAAGGTCACCAGATGTTCTGGGTTCTGTAAATCTAAAGAAAGATTTTTTAGCAGTTGACACTGTAATCATTTAAGTGCAATTTATCTTTTGAATTTAGAATGCCAGGCAAAGGAAAGGGAAGTAAAGTAACTCTGCCAAGTTCAACTCTCAAATGCCACTTGCAGCCACTGTTACAGTCCCATTCCCCATATATTTCTGCTCAAACCCTGTCAGTTTGAATGGCCCCAATATCCAACTGATCAACATGAAACCTGAGGAATATCCTTGATGTTTTCATCCTCTCACCATTAGGTAAGGTCTGTTATTCTACTTATTAATTTTTTTCTAATATATACCCTTGTTCTTGTCCTTAAGAGTAGCACAAATCTAGAGAAGAAAAGATGGTAGGAAACAAGATGGCAGAATTTTTGGAAATAGGGCAGGGGTTCAGGGAGAGGGGGAGGGGATAAAGGAATGGAAAATTATCAAGCTACGTTACAAGCATGTACTAGTTCTCCAAAATGAACATCACTATTCTGTACGCAAACATACACTAATTTTTAAAATTCAGTAAAAGACAACCAAAATAATAAAGAAATTATTAGAAATAAAATCAAATGCCTAGGAACATAGGAGGAAAGAACATTGAGAAATATTTAGTGAGGGACAAAACATTTTACTGATACAATATTTTCTCTGTAATACCACCAGAGAAGACTCTTTAAAATTCACTTATGGTTTTTATTCCTCAATTGAAAAATTTCCAGGGACTCCAAAGCCACACATAATAAAATTCCTAGCATTTATTATGGATAAGCTGGATCTTATTCTACATTCTCTCCCTAGCCTCATTTACTACACTTCCCCTCATAGACAACATTCTCTCTAGCCACAGGGTCACATGAAGCTCCACAGGTGCCTCACCATGAGCTGTATTCCAACCATCCCTTATATTATGGTTTAGATCTAAAATGTCCCCCAAAATTCTCACGTGTGTGGAAGGTGATTGGATCCTGAATGCTACGCTTATCAGTGGATTCATTTGTTGATGAATTAAGCAACTAAATGTACCATTGGGAGGTAGGGTTTGTTTGAGGTAGGTCACCAGGCACTTGACCTGAAAGGGTGTATTCTTATTCCTGGCTCTTCCCTTTTATCTCTGCTTCCTGGCTGCCACGGGGTGATCATCTTTCCTTCACTGAACCTGAAGCATTCTGCCATGCCATTTCTGCCTTGAAGCCAGCCAACCATGGACAGAACTGACTGCAACTGTGAGCTAAAATAAACCTCTCCTTTAAGTTGCTAGAGTTGGTAATTCTGTCCTATTGACAAGGAAAGTGACTAAGACACTATTTCTCCTGGGAAAAGCCTATCCATCCTTCCTAGTAAATTCCTATTCATCCTTAGAGACATCTTGGATTCTCAGTCTATCACACAGACTCCACTCGTGCACTCCTTTTTCATAGCACTACTCTAGTACATATTAAATAATTACCCTTTGATATAGTTATTTGTTGACACTTCTATAACTCTCACCAAATTATGAATTTTTAGTAGAACCAAAATGAAGTCTTAATTCTTCCATCCTTTTCATGGGAGCTACCATGCAGCAGCCAATGAATTAATAATACCTCCCACTACTTTAAAATCATCACAAAACTTTGAGGGTTACTTTCATAGGATAATTTACTTTTCCATGAAATACAAATTCTTATTTGGAAAATGAAATCACAACTACAAAAAACTAAGATCTGCTCAGTTGAGAATGGAAATGTTTTTTAATTGTATTTCCAAATAGACTTAATAGATTTGTTGGTGAATTATTCTTCAAAGTGTTCTGGTGAGGGCCTCTTTTGTAAAAAATGATAATAACTTTTAGCACTTACATAAATGTGTGTCATTCAGAGTTTATTGCTATGAATCTCAAGCTGTTTCAGAAAATAAGCCAGTGTGGCGGCCCGCTCTTGTAATCACAGCACTCTGGGAGGCTGAGGCAGGATGATCACAAGTTTGAGCCCAGCCTGGACAACTTAGTAAATTAGTGAGAGCCCATCTCAAAATTAAATAAATAAATAAATAAATAAATAGGGCTGGAGATATAGCTCAGTGTGAAGTCCATGGGTTCAATCTAGAGAGAGAAAGAGAGAGAGAGAATAAGGAGGAGGAGAAATGAAGGGAGGGAGGGAGAAAAGAAGGGAGAAAGGAAAGGAGGGAGGAAGGTAGGTAGAAAGGTAAGAAGGAAGGAAGGAAGGAAGACAGGGACAGAGGGAGGGGAAAAATTCTGATTTCTACCACATTACCTAGTAGTAAGTAAGACCTCAAACAAAATTTAGGGAAAGATGTCCTATGTTTGACATACTTTTCAGAAAGCTAAATTGGTGCCCCCTGTGTTAGTAACTCTGGTTCAAAATCTTGCTATGTTTCGATATTCTGTAAAACTGATTTCAACAAGAATTTATACAGTAAAATTGCACTGAGCTGTGAGGAAATACAACTGCCAGGTAAAAATAAGTAACTAGATTTGAAGTTCTATATTCCTCAGAAATTGTTAAACAATAATATGCTAAAATAAATGAAATAGACTAAAATTGGCGAAATAGATAAGAATTACTATAGGAGTTATAAGCAAAAGCATGAGAAGCTTAAAAACTGCTTCATAGGAAGGCAGATGAGCATTTCTAAATGTACCAGGTAAAAGATGTCCAAGAAAACTGATGTAAATAAGAGTTAGCTAGCTCACTAATAAGCCCCTCAAACCTGAGCGCCTGACAGAATCTCTCAACCCACTATTTCTACAATCTACACTGGTTCAGTTAATGGCAATTATTTAGTTGTCTAGGCTAGAAACTTTGTTATCATCTTTAAGCTTCTTGCTTTCTCTCCTATGTCACATCTAGTCTGTCGAAAAATCCTACCGGTTTTAGCTTCATTCATCCAGAATTTGACCTTTTATCAGCTCTACCGGTCATCATATCACTGCTTGATTCAAACCATTCAATGTTATCTCTATAATCCCATCTCTAATACTCTCCTTGCTCTGTGATCTAGCCACATGGACTTCCCTGCTGTTTTTCCAAGAAGCCAGGCACATCCCTAAGGTAGGCCTCCCCATTGCCAGCATGCTCTTCTAGATTTCAAGTCTTTACTCAAAGCTCAACATTTAGGGAGACCTGTCATGTTTACCCTATCTAAAAGTTCAACTAACAATTCCATCATCAATATGCCATATCCCCTTTCCTTGCTTCATTTTCTTCTTACTATTTATCACTGATGTGCTATATATTATAGCTATTTATTATGTTTGCTTTCTGTCTTTTCCAAAAAGATAAAAGCTGCACTGAAGGTACATGAGAAGTGCATGGTAAATACTTATCCATTTAATTAATGTATGATCAACAGCCCAAATTAAAAATGTGCAGTTAACTATTCAAAACATCTTACCAATAACACCTCCAGGGCCAGTGAGATAGCTCAGCAGCATAAGCGCCTGCCTGGCAAGCGCGAGGTCCTGAGTTCGACTGCCGGTACCCACATAAAAAAAAACGGTCGGTGATATCACTCAGCGAAATGGGCGCCTGCTGGCGCATGAGATCCTGAGGTCTACCCCCAGTACCCACAAAAAAAAATTGCCCCTCAAAATGGGGTTAAAATGCCAGATGCCAGAGAATGGAGATCAGGAGAAACAAACAGCACAGAAGTAGATAGTATAAACTTTCTGCTGCATTTTATCTTTTATTCTTAGAAACACCCCTGCATGTCTTAAGATTTGGGTTTGGGTTTTACTAAGGTCATCTTTCCTGCTTACCAGAATTCATATAAAAAGCTTCTGAACTTGAAACGATGCAACTCAGTGGCTGCAGTCAAAAGGTGGACTGTGTATACCCCCCTATTAGAAGACAAGGTATACTTAAAATCTAGATCCCTAATTGACAAAAGATTTTGCCTTACTCCAGAACTGTATACCGAGATGGACCATCTTTATATGCAGATTATTCAGTGTTTAGTTTTTGTCAATTTAAATACTCATGTTTCTAGTAATGGCTTCAATCCACTCTGGTACATAAAATAAATTAGCATTCTTGCACTCTAGAGAGAAGTATGTGTTTAGCACCAAATGGAATCAGCAGATGACTAAATACTCTTTTTTCCCCCTCTCATACTTCTATCATAAATACAACAGATGCAAGATGCTGGAATGTGGACAACCCCAGAAGGTTGATGTTTGCCTCTAATGCAGAAATAAACCATTCAAAATTCATTCCATAGAGCATACCAAAGTTAGAAAGAACCCCTTGGTTCTTTTATTGCCATCAAGATGCCTACATGACTAAATATATCACAGAAGTCTCCATAGTCTCACTGAAGCATATGGCTACCTTTGATGTTAAAGATCACTGAATATTTTATAAACATATAGCAATGATCATCCAAGCCCAAAATAAGTGATTGTCACATAAATGAAAGGTAAGATCCATGTTACATTCTGAACATTATCCAAACATATGGGACACAAAGATAAAAAACACCGATCTTGAGAGAACAATTGTTTCTGCATTAAGTAGGAAAAAAATACCCTTACTAGGAAAGAGCTAGCATACTTCAACTTTGCCTCTTTTAAGAGCATAATGTGAGTAAAGTGACAGTACCTCACTATTTGTTGAATTATCTTGCTATATTCTTCAAGTTTCCTCTAGATTTCTTGCTACCCCTAATCTAAACTGTACTTTCATTGCCATTTTAATTCACTGTCAGATATGTAAGTAATATATACTCAGAGTCGATCAATGTAAAAAATCTTAAAACTGATCAAGGGAATCTATGAAAAAAACCATAACTGAAATCAGACACTATGGCGAGAGATTAACATCTTTCCTCCTTAATATAAACAAAACAAGAATGCCCCTCTTCATTGCTTCAATTCAACAATGCACAGGCAGTACTACTTAAACGCTTTAAAACAACCAAAAGGTATCCAGATTAGAAAGGAAAAGTAAAACCTTCTCTATTTGCCTGTAGAAACTTTCTCTATTTGTATATATAAAATCCTAAGAAATTTATCAAAAAATTTTTAAAACTAGAGCTAATAACAAGATTGGTAAGGTTGTAGGATCCAATACCAATATGTAAAAATCAACTGTATATATGGACACTTGCAATGAAATATCTCAAATTGAAATTGAGGAAACAATTTCACTTATAATATCACTAAAAATAAAACATTCAGTAATAAATTTAACAACAGAAGTGCAACATGTATATGCTGAAAACTTTAAAACATAACTGAAAGAAATCAGGTAAGACTTAAATGAATGGAAGAACATTCCATGTTTTGTATTAGAAAACAATATTTTTATGAGGGCAACATACCACAAACTGAACTATAAATGCAAGCTGTGTTTTTGGCAGAATTTGATAAGACAATTCTGAAATTCATATGAAAATGCAAAGGACCAAGAGTAGATATCACAATAGAAATAAGAACAATATTAGAGGACTTCACACTTTCAAAAGTTACTCCAAAACCACAAGACAGTATGTTTCAGACAAGGACAAATGTATAAACCAGTGTAATACAATTCAAAATCCAAAATAAACCCTAAATTTGTGGGCAATTATTTTCAACAAGTGTGTCAAGACAACTTAATGGAGAAAGAATAGTCTTTTTAATAAATGGTGCTGAAACAACTGAATATCCAAACACAAAAGAAAATCTGGGCCTGTAGTTTATCGCATACATAAAAATTAACCAAAAAATGGATCATAGTCCTCAATATAAGCACTAAAATTATAAATTCTTGGAAGTAAACATAGGAGTGAGTCTTTGTGTACTTGAATTAGATAGTAGTTTCTCAGCTATAACAACAAAAGCACAAACAACAGTAACAAAAATAGATAAAATGCATTTCATCAAAACTAAAAACTTTTGTGCAAAGCACACTATCAAGAAATTGAAAAAACAATATTCAGAATGGCACAATATTTTGCCAATCACATATGTGATAAGGGTCTTCTGTCTAGAAGATAAGATAATGCAAATAAAATCACAATAATATTTTTAATTCTAGAAACAAAAATGGAAACACAACATACAAAACTATGAAATACAGCAAAAGCAGTACTAAGAGGGAAGTTTATAGTGACAGATGCTGTTACGGTTTGTGTCTGGATGTCCCCTCAAAGCCTCATGTGGTCATGGGGGGCAGGCTTTTCAAAAACAGCTTGTTAAACCTGGACCTCTTGTTTTCAGGCCCTCACCTCAGGAAACAGAGTTATAGCATTTCCAGCTTGACTCAGAGGAGGCCAGGGTATTCACTTTTTAAACATCCTCTGCCTGTGCAAGAAGAGTGCATGGAGATGGTGTGAGTGCTACACCCACCCTAGGGCTGGTAGCCTGCTTACAATATAAGGCAGGAAACAAGGCTTCTCCTTCCCTTTTTGCTCTTGTTGTTTTTGCTGTCCTCTGACACCTTGAACTGTTGCCCCTCATCATGCCACCCTGCCTTGGAGCCTGCTGATTACAGACTGAAACCTCCATGAACTGTGAGCTAAATAAACCTTACCTCCCTTAATTTTGGGTGTCAGGTATTTTGTCTCAGCAACAAGAAAAGTAACTAAAGTGCCCACATGAAAAAGCAGAAAGATCTAAAATAAACAACCTATTGTTACATCTCAATGAGCCAGAAAAACAAGAACGAGCCAAACCAAAAATTACTCAAAAGAGGGGCCAGTGAGATAGCTCAGCAGCATAAGCGCCTGCCTGGCAAGTGCAAGGTCCTGAGTTCGACTCCTGGTACCCACATAAAGGAAAAAAAGGGCCGGTGATATCGCTCAGTGGCACAAGCGCCTGCTGGCAAGCGCGAGGTCCTGAGTTTGACTTCCAGTACCCACATAAAAATAATAGTAAAAAACAAAAATTACTCAAAAGAAAAGAATATAAGCAGAAATAAATGAAAGAAACTAAAACAATACAAAATATCAAAAAATGAAGAATTGGTTTTTCAAAAGATCAACCAAATTGACAAACTCTTAGCAAGACTATAAAATGGGGAGAAGACTCAAATAAATAAAATCTGAGATGAAACACTGCAAAAAATACTACAAAAATACAAGTGATCAATAGAGTTCTTATGAACAACTATATGCCAACAAATTTGATAATCTAGAAGAAACAGACAAAATCCTGGACACACAGACCTTATCAAGAATAAATAATGAAGTAATAGAAAACCTTAATAAACCAATAAGTAACAAAATGAATGAATAATTAAAAGTCTCCCATCCTAGAAAAACTCAGGACCAGCTGAATTCACTGCTTTATTCTACCAAACATTTAAGGAAGAACTAACATCAATTCTTCTTAAATTATTCCAAAAAATTGAAGAGAATAAAACTCTTCCAATTTCACCCTACAAAGCCAACATTATTCTGTTGGATATAGCTCAGCAGCATAAGCACCTGCCTGGCAAGCGCGAGGTCCTGAGTTCAACTCCCGGTACACGCATATAAAAAAACAAAATAGACAAGGACAAAACAATAATAGCAACAAAAAACACAAAACCTATAGGCCAATATCCTCAATGAACATAGATACAAAGTCCTCAACAAAATACTAGCAAATTGAATCCAATAGTACATTAAAACATAATTACGTTATGTGTAGGAAAATGGACGGATCTGAAGACCATCATGTGGAGTAAAATAATGAAAACATAACATAAGAACCTATGAAATACAGCAAAAGCAGTACTAAGAGGAAAGTTTATAGTGATGGATGCCTACATGATTGCCTTGGGATGAGCCGCTTTCCTCTGCCCATGCCTTTCCTGCCTTGGAGCCAGCTAAATATGGACTGAATCCTCTGAAAACCATGAGCCAAAATAAATCGCTCCTCCTTTAAATTGAGGGTGTCAAGTATTTTGTCCCAGTGACAAAGAAAGTGATTAAGACAGCACCAAAGCTATTTGCAAAAAGGAGAGTCTCTTCAATAAATGGTGCTAGAAAAACTGGATGTCTATACAGAGAAAAAAGAAAATAGACCCCTTATCTCACATAGAAAAGTCTAAGTAGATTAAGGACCTAAATGTAAGACTCCAAACTAGGAAACAATTAGAAGGAAACATAGAGAAAACACTTCAAAATATTGGGGTGGGCAAACTATCACACAATTGAGAAGTCCCCACTACTGGGTATCTATCCAAAGGATATGAAATCATTATATCAAGGAGATACCTGAATGCCATGTATAGTGCAGCCCCATTCACAATAACCAAGAAATGGAAACAAATTAAGAGTCCATCAAATGATGAATGGATAAAGAAAATGTATATTTATATGATGGAATACTATGAAGCCATAAAAACAATAAAATGTCATTTGCAGCAATGTGGATGGAAATGGAAGACATGAAGTTAATGAAATATGCCAAACACAGAAAGAGAAACATTGGGCTTTCTCACCCTTTTGTGGAAGATAAAAAGGCTCATCACATAGAAGAGTAGAGAATAGGATACAGGTCACTAGCAGCTAGGAAGGAAAGTGGGAGAGGAAAAATGAGAAGGTGGGTAATGGGTATCCAAGGGGGCAGTAGTTCTCATCCTACATAGCACGAAGGATAACTATGGTGTACAGCAGTTTATTACACATTTCAAAATAACTAGAAAGAACTTCGAGGATCCCCAACATAGAAATTATAACATTTTAGGAGATGGAAATGTTAATTACCCCAAATTGATCATTAGAGCGTATATATACATATATTTAATTGTAATACTGTGTCCCATAAATTGAGTGAAAATATAGGTCAATTTAAAAATTTTTTATGGGCCGGTGAGATGGCTCAGCGGCTTAAGCGCCTGTCTGGCAAGCGCAAGGGCCCGAGTTCGACTCCCGGAACCCACATACGAAAAAGGGGCCGGTGATATCGCTCAGCGGCACGGGCGCCTGCTGGCGCACGAGGTCCTGAGGTCAACCCCCCGGTACCCACAAAAAAAAAAAGAAAAAGAAAAATTTTAAATTGCTACTATATTTTTTCATAGGGAATCAGAGCCACAAAGAACAAGAACTTAGAGTGCGTCAGGCCCGGTTTGAATACCACTCCTGCTCTGAGCAGTATGGCTTTGGACAAGTTACCCTCTCTGAGGATCTTTCCTCTTCTTAAAAATGGACCTATTTGAATGAAGTATACTAAATGAGATAAAATGTGGTTAGCCCTTAATAAATTGTAGCAATTATAAATTTCTGACATTTCCTGAGTATATAAGGATTATAATGTCTTCTATTCAATCCTAGTTCAAATGTCAGTCTTTTTTTTCAGAGACTTTCTAATAATATATACACACAGTAAAAAGCTGACGTTATCAAATTGTTTTATTTTCTGACACTTATTTTATTACATTCCAGTCCAAATAGCCTTGTGATTTAAATGTAAATTTCATCTCATCAGCATTGCCTCGTTTATTAGAGTTGAAGCTGTCCTTCCCTAGGGTGGGAGTCTTTTCCTGCTCTAATATGCTTGTTCTTTACCAGCAACAGAATCCTCATTACTCTTAGTCTAGCCATCGCTGGATGTAGATGTAAATCCTCAGCGTCTACAGTGTGAATCAGCTCATGTTTTACAGAATTTCACATCTGGTACTTCATGTCCATCTGCACATCCTTTCCCTGACATAAAGAAGGGGCTATGAACAATATCCTTACCAAGATGAAGCAAGGAGGCTGAAAAGTGTAAGATCAAAGTCTTTGGTAGCATGCTAAATCCTCTCTCACAGAATGAGTGCTTCCCTTTTTTATGAATAGGTGTTTGTAAAGAATGAAGGCAACCATCTGCGCTTGTTAATATACTCCCCTTGGACTTAAAAACGAAAATAAAAGTTTCTGCACAATTCTCCATGCCACAAATCAATGCATTAGTAACCTTTCCTCCACCCCTGACTTTTATCTCTCAGAACAGTGGAAGAGACATTCAGGAAAGTTGTTGAAAGTGGTGTTTATGGTGCTATAATAAAAAGATCCCAGATCACAATAGTACTAGGTCTGAAATAACTCCAATTCCATCAGGTTTTAAACTGGAGTGTTGTTTTGGGCTTCTGGGGAAGATGAAGTTGGTAGCTGAAGCAAGAACTCATTTGTAAAGGAAGGCTAACATGGCCTTGCAGTGATGACTGACTCTTCTGAATAAACATGCTGGTCACTGCTTTTTAAGTCACATCAGGTTGTTTGCCTTACAGCCTCACTGTCCTACAAAGCCTTAACTTTATACAAGCGCAGTGTTATGGCATCAAGCTTTCTCCTGTTCACTCTAACAAGTAATTGTGTAATATGTAAGACATTACCTATGTGAACTTGTACACTCCTTCTTTTTAAATATTTTCCCCTGGAAGACTGATTTTTAAAAGCCTATAGTGTGTCATTTCAGAATGAGCAGTAATTTACTGTGACTCTTGCCTTTGTTGATTAGTCTTGCTATTTTTCACTTCCCCTTTGTGTTATTTTCTGTTCTCATTTTTAGCATTATCTCTTTGCTTTTGTGAAATAAATTTCTTTCACCTGTCAAGTTTTAAATCACTTTAGGTTTTATATTCTTGTTTAATTTGTTCTTCTTTCTGTCTCTGGTAAGGATATTTTTCCCCCACACATCCACAGGCAGCTTTTTGTGAAACTATAGTGGGAGTATGAACTGTTTGTTTTCTTTTTTTTTTTTTTTTTTTTTGTGGGTACCGGGGAGTCGACCTCAGGACCTTGCGCACCAGCAGGCGCCTGTGCCGCTGAGCGATATCACCGGCCCCCCCCTTTTTTTTTTTTTTTCCATATGTGGGTTCCGGGAGTCGAACTCAGGCCCTCGCGCTTGCCAGGCAGGCGCTTAAGCCACTGAGCCATCTCACCGGCCCTGTTTTCTTTTCTTATAGCAGTTTTGGTTTGTGTGATTTGTGGAAGTGTAGGTTTCTCTGGCATCCACAGATCTTATCAACCTATCACGTTCTTAAATTGTCTTTGTAAAACAGTCACAGTCGTACAATTTAATGATCCATCATAAAGTTCTATTTCTGACTAATGTAAGATGGAATCTCATGGTCACTATTACTAAGCTTTCCTCTCTTCTCAAACTCTACTTATTACCTCCAGTCAGCAGCAGAGCCAGTTTACCTTCTTCTTGAGTGGGTATTCTGCTTCATCATTTTTGAAAGTAGTCATAAAACAGTCCATAAAATCACCTCTTTGATTCTGCATATATATACGTTTTTATAACATAATAGATAATTATGTTGGGTAAGGTATCCCATTATTTGTTGCAGGAATTAAATTTCTGAAATGTTCACACAGTATTCATTCTATTATTTGTGAAAACCTATGGTTGACAATAATAATCATTACGGTTTCTCTCCTCTCTCCATTTATTTTCTTTTTAAAAATAATTAAAATTCTAAATGAAATTGAACTATTTGTATTCAACATTACTGTATAATGTTTCACTACATGTTATTAAAATGTATGGAATAGTACATTTAATGAGATACTAGATGTAAAATTCTTAACACAGTGCTTGACACACAGTTAAGTGCTACATTAGTGTTAACTATTACCTGATTTAAAAAACATGCACGAGGGCCGGTGAGATGGCTCAGCGGCTTAAGCGCCTGCCCGGCAAGCGCAAGGGCCCGAGTTCGACTCCCGGATCCCACATACGAAAAAAGGGGCCGGTGATATCGCTCAGCGGCACGGGCGCCTGCTGGCGTGCGAGGTCCTGAGGTCGACCCCCCGGTACCCACAAAAAAAAAAAAAAAAAAAAAAAAAAAAAAACATGCACGATTCATTTAAACAGCAGAACTCCATGCATATGCTGTATACATGAAGAGAAACAACTAGCATGAACTAGGGGCAGAGTCACTGAAAATGAAACATTTTTCTCTGATTTCTTCTTTCTGAATTTTTTTTCTGTACCAATTATTCCTTGTTGACCACACCGACTGCTCTAGTTTTGAGATTTTACACTACACAGAAACAATGAAAATATTATGAATAAATTTAGGCATTCAAAATGACAGCCTCTTTGAGCTATAAACATGATCTGATTCAGGAAACAGCAATGGATTTTTTTCCCCATGCTTTATATTTATAAATCTGGTGATGTTATGCAATGTGGTTCTAAGCCAGAACTAATGAGAAAGCTCATCTCTGTCTCCTCCATACTCCTCTTCATTATGCATTATATAATCAGTCTTCACATTAAGATGCCTTAATTTGTTAGTCATTGCAAAATGCCTCCCTCTTAACACCCACAGTGTTGGTATTTCTGACATACAGTTTCCCAAATGTCAATTTTGAGGACCATTCATATATTTTTCAAGTTTCATTGTTAATGTTAAGGCCTTTTAAATCCTTGATCTTAGTTAAATTGCAGGCAGTGTTCTTAGTGTTTCTGCCCCTCTTGATTTTAAAGGTTAGCCTTGAAGTAGGTTTGGGAAAATCTTGAATACCTTTTACGTGCATTTTGTAATCTCATTATTTCAAGACATCTGCTTGCGAATGTAAACTGTGTTTGTATGCATCAATAATCAGGAAGTCAGGGTCTGCCCAAAGCAAACCTTAGAGCAAAGGCAGCCCTCTGCTAAAAAGAAATGCTCCAAATGTCCTAAAGACAGGTTGACCACATATAAATGACCACTGAACCTTTTCTATCAGAGCACTTGATGCCTTAAATTTTGTCAAACAAAGAAATGGATTCAGGAATAGCAATCACATAACATGTTGTTATTCAATGCTATCCATACCTGAAGTGCCTGCATTTGAAAGATAGTATTACAGATAGGACACTGCTTTCCTAATGGATTGTATCTATCTAAGAATGAAATATGAGAGAGAATTTGGAGTGAGGAGACTTCCTGGGCACTTGTCAAATACAGCTCAAATACAGCTACCATCTTTTCTGTTTAAGGTGGTCTCAAAAATTATTTTTTGTAGGAAAAATATGTCATTACATTGCCAAATTTCTCTATTAGAAGTCCTTACAAAAAGAAGGCAAATCATATCAAATATCATGTGCTTTGAGATGTTTCCAAACCCAGAGCTTACATTCTGAACCATGGTTATTTTGAGTCCTCTTCTGAGCAAGTATCCTCTTCCTCCAGCAAGTTTGCACTCCTCAGAACCAAAGTTCATGGCCTATTCCTTTCCTTCTCCATCTTACACAAGTGAGAAATGCATCAACTCTGTGGCTTCCCACCCTCCAAATCAGGGTTCCTATTAGGCAATTACACTGTTACTTGCTTGATTTGTGATTTAGCACTGTATATTTTTTTTCCTTAGCAAATACATGTTAATTACATCTTTAGGGGTATTGGTTTCTACTAAAGGACTGCTGAAGCAGTTATGTCTTAATCTAAAGTAATGAATTATATATAATATATATTATATTATACTCTTCTATGCTTTATTATACTTGTATTATATTATTACCACACTACCCTACAAAAAGCCAAACAAAATGAAAAAAGACAAAACACCACCAAAAGAGCCTATGCATTAAGCATGAGTCCACCCATTTTAAGAGAATCTTGTACTTGTGTTTAGGAGCAGAGTCAATGTACTGGAACATCCTTAATAAATACAAAATCTTACTTGAGTAGAACATCAAGGTTATAAATATAAAACAAACACCAGCCAAGATATCATTCTGTAATACTTTCCACATTATATGTAATAAGGCATTCATGTAAGAACATAATTAGAAGCAAGAACCCTGCTCAGGTAAAATGTGAGAAAATTAACGTGGCAATGAGAACATTAGCTTTTGCCTTCTCTAGTTTAAACTGAAATTTGTGCTTTCAGCACTGCGCACTAGGAGCCTATGTACACTTTATTCTCTAGATTATTTCTTCAGTTAAAAAAACCACAAACCCTATCTTTAACTCCCCAAGAGCCTGTTTGTTCTTAAAACAACAAGCACAGAATTATAGCTATGCAATTATCACTCACACACTGGCCTTACAAAGCCCAGCTGTGTAAGTATTTCATGATGATTCAAGAAACTATTTAAATAACTATTGTTTCATATTGGTTTATAGCCATAAAATTATTATCTGCTATCAGAATTCTAAAATTATAGATGTTTATAGCTAGCAACTGATGAAATGTTTGCTCCATAAGTAAGTGCTTATGCATGCACAGAATATTAGCCAAGATGCTTTTTTAACTTAATGGAAGAGATTCGTAAGCAGAGTTTGCAGTTTTAAATGTTAATTTTTTAATTTAAACTACTTAACTCTTAAATGTTTAAATTAACTTTATCCTGAGTTTCACTAAAGAAGCATAATTGAGTATTTTCAACATCTATGATATTGAAGTTTTCACAGTTTTCCTCCCTATATTGCCTTGTTACTTTTCTTATTTGATCTTAAATGATCTTAATTAAAGCTTAGGTTGAATATTTTATATTGTGCTTTGTTTCTCCTTCCTGGTGGGAAATAAATTAAATGCCTAACATCACATGGAGAATTTTCAAAGCAATGTTAAACTCCCAGATAATTAACTCTAAGATAATTACTAGAGAATCTCATCTTATGTCATTTGATTGAATGTAGGGATAAAGAGATTTTAGAGAAAAAATAGTCATCTTATTGCGTGAGCCTTCATCCACGTAAACATCCAAAAATGATGAAATACTTATGTCCCATTACTTCATCCAAAAAGAGAAGTGAAGCAGCATATTTATAGTTTTATATTTATTGATAATTTAATAATAAAATAAATCTAATTGTTAGATTTTTTTTTTTTTTTTTTTTTGTGGGTACCGGGGGGTCGACCTCAGGACCTCGCGCGCCAACAGGCACCCGTGCCGCTGAGCGATATCACCGGCCCTTTTTTCTTATGTGGGTTCCGGGAGTTGAACTCGGGCCCTCGCGCTTGCAAGGCAGGCGCTTACGCTGCTGAGCCATCTCACCGGCTAATTGTTAGATTTGAGATACATCAAAAGGAGACATTTGGTAAGGCAAAGAAGAAATTACACAATTCAGACAAAAGCATAATCTTGGTATAAAATCAAGATAAAAAGGCATCACTTCTTTAGTATGTACAGTAGGTTTTCCAGTTCAGTGAACAATCAATGCAGTCAGAAAAAAATTAATTTGCATCACATTAAAGAAGGAGATCATGGCACAGGAAAGGTGGTGCTAAATGTTTTTCCTAATGAGTTACATAAAATGGTGTAAATCTTTAAGCTGCAAAGGATTAGTGTGATTTAGCTCAGTTCAGTGGTGGAGAAGACAATGAAATTGACAGTGTATATGAACTTTAAAGGAAAGACAAAAACAATTTTCCTGCTGCCATTCTCATTGTCTCTATTATCTATCATATGTGTGAGAGTACATATGTATTTGCATGTAGTAATTCTATTAGTCTTCTTCTTTTTTTTTTTTTTTTTTTTTTTTTGTGGGTACTTATGCCGCTGAGCTATCTCACCGGCCCATCTGTTAGTCTTCTTAACGGAAGAGATTTATTTTTTTGACTCAGAGTTTCAGATATTTTAGCCACGATTGGCTCCACTGCTGAGGGCCTCTGGCAAGGCAAACCCTGATGACAGAAAAGTATGGTTGAACAAAGCACATCACAGGGTAGCTAAGAGAAAGAAAAAGAGAGAGAGAGAAGATGGAGACAGGATAAAACCCTGTAATGGTTGATACATTGTGTCAACTTGAGAAGTTTAGAAGTTTAAGCAACTCAACAGGGGGCCAGGGCTCTCACTCTGTAAACATCCTCATCCTGTGTGAGAGGAGGGCACGGAAATGGTGGGAGTGCTACACCTGCCCTAGGGGGGTGTAGCCTGCTTACAATATAAGGGAGGAAAAGAGGCTTGTTCCCCCTTTTTGTCTCTTGTTGCTTTTGCTGTCTTCTCCCGCCTTGAACTGTTGCGTCTCAGCCATGCCACCCTGCCTTGGAGGCAGCTAATTACAGACTGACACCTCCACAAACTGTAAGCTTAATAAATCTTTCCTTCACTGATTTTGGGTGTCAAGTATTTTGTCTCAGCAGTGAGAGAAAAGTAACTAAGACAAATCCCCAACAGATGCCCCCAAGGACTTACTCCCTTAAACTAGGTCTCACCTCCTAAATTTCCATTACTTTCCAATAGCTTATTAAATTATGAAACCATCAGTTGATTAATCTATTGGTGAGGTCATAGCCCTCATGATATAATCACTTCTCAAAAGGCCCATCTCTGAACTTTGGTGCACTGGGGACCAGGCCTCCAAACATGAAGCATTGGAAGACATTTACATGAAACCATAACGATATTCTATGTCTATTAAATTTAAATTATTATTTCTCTGATGGTTTTTATTTCCAGTGGTAACAATTCACAGAACAATTCATTTCCTGTATTACAGGAAATGTAAATTGTATTTTGCATTGTCTGATAACTGTATGACACTGAACAAGCCCTATTTTCCTGGGACTTATATTTATCTACTATAATGGGTACAATATAATGGGATCAAACCAGAAAATGTATGCAAAATTCAAACACCTAGCAGGAGGTTTTCTGTTCTCATTGGAAAGTCTAACAGCCTAGTGGTCAAGCACCTCGACTCTGGAGACAGAATGTGTTGGTTTAAACTTACCTTCAATACTTAACAGCTTTTTTACTTTGAACAACCACTTAATGTTTGTATGTCAGTTTCTTTACATATAAAATGGTAATACTGTTCATAGTATTAGAATTAAAACAGTTTATTTAAAGTAAGCATAGAATTCTGATACATAGCTATCACATATAAAGAGCCCATTAGCATGTATGCTTATGTAATGTACAGAAAAAGCACAAGTTGCAATTATTGGGATTTTAGGCCTTATAATTTTCCTTCTGAATATTATTTAATGAAGATATAATTAGATAATGTAAGAGTCGAAGATTTTAAAAACTATTGTAGTTTTTAGTCACAGGAACAATGGCATAAAAAATTGTGTCATTTTAAAGCAATACTTTAAATTCAGACATTTTGCTTATTAGAAAAATGAGTGTGAGAGATGTATTAATAGAAGTACCATTGCATTGTGCTTAGAACATAGATTCAGATGAGAAATGTAGGTTCCAGTGCCAACTCCAGTAGCAGTTCTATGACTTCCACTGTAACCTTTTTGTGTTTTCATTCTTAACTGTCTAGGAGAACAGTGATAATTACTCTACAGGGAAAGAAAAACACCTTGAACCTTACCACCCACATAGTAGACACTCTATTCATGTTATTTTTCACTCATCCATCCCATTTGTTTCTTCCTCTTTACTCTTTCCTTCTGTAAGTGGCTTTTCTTAGTTGCAACTTGTCAGTGCTCCTTATTCATTTATAAGTCATGTATTTTGAAGTAAATCTAAACTGAATATTCAGGATGGTTTGGGGAATTTTGTTTACAAACTCAGCTTTGGACATCTTATTCTTTTTTACTGCCAGTATTTTTCATATAAAAGGCAGCAAGATGGTAAATCCTAAAAAGGACAATAGAGGATCCTATAAAGAATTAGAATATTACTAAAAATAAATTGGTAAGAAAAATAATCCTGCTTTTCAACTTAAAGAAACTCCCTCCCTATTCATGAACCATGGAAGGAAAGGATCACACCAGAACCCTGCCATCCATATAGTAAATATTCAATATATGTCTGCCATAGTTCTTTCCACCTATGGCAGATCCTGAGTCTCAATGGGCAATCAGGAAAGAAATACAGATGTTTGAGTGGCCCTCATATTGCATCACTTTCTGGACCACCAATGTTGGCCTATAGAATCAACATTCTTCCTTGGTCCACTGTTTTGTTCTACCAGTCTTAGCTCATCTCTGTCATTATTATCATCACCATCATCATCCATCAATGATCTTTATTTATTATTTCCTTTCTATTTCTCTTCTAGAGAAAGGATTTTAAGGAAGAGCCACAATCTCCTATGGGGTTGACACTGTCTGTTATCTCCTATGATTTTATATTCCCTACTCTCAAAAGCTAAATCCCTTAGTGTTTTGCATTTTAGATTCATGACCTTCCTAGGTCTTGAATTAATCAAGAAATGGAAAGAGGGTGAGGGTGAGGAAGAATTAATCTTAATCTTCAGTCTCACTCCTCCCTAACGTCCTATTCTTCAGACAATAGGTTAACACTTTTAATTTCTACTTCATCTCTACATTTCCTTATTTCTTCCTACTTATCTAGCCTCAAAATAGTGCCTTCTTCAACCTCAGACAGTAGGTGAATTTCTAATTTCATACATAATAGCTATATTCTTCCTCCTCAGGGCTTGATTCTGTTGATCAAATATCTCATGCCATTGGTGGCGATCTTGTGGAAACAGATTTTCTGATGCCAGATACCACTCCTATCTATATTTAAATTAACATTCCTCTTCTCCTTCCCAAACCAGGAATTTCTCTGTTGAGGCTTGGATACCTTATTGCACATTCTAGAAGAGATTCCATTTATAGTTTATGCTGAGATCACTTTCTGTTGACAAATACGACTTGACCTACTTAGATGTCTTACGTCAGCGTATCCCTTGATTTTATCTCCCTCTATGGTCCTGAGCTGCCAAAGTATTAGAAAACCTCGGGTCTGGATCACACCAACTATGACAGGGTGCATTTTCACTCCTCTTTCAGAGAACATATATATGTGTATATCTTTGGATTACTTTTAACCACTTGGTTAAGATATAATTCACATAGCATCAATACATTTAAAATGTACAACTTAATAGTTTTTAGATAGTTACAAAGTTGAGCAATGATTAACACACAATCTAATTTTAAAACATTTTTACATACCCTCGGGTCATGCCCCAGTGACCTGTCTCTCACCAAGCCCCCCCTTACAAACGGTAAATCAGCTATGAATTCATCAGTGGACTTAATCCACTGAGTGTAGCTCCCCCTTGACCCAGCCACCTTCCAAATGAGGCTTTTGGGAACATCCCAGATCGTAACCATAACACCAGCTACAAAGACTACATTGTATAATTTAGTTCATATGAAATGTCCAGCAAGGTAAATCTGTGGAGAGAAAATTAGATTAATGGTTGCAAGGGAAATGACTCCTAATGGATAACAGTTTTGTTTTAATATATGTATATACTTTACAAAGTTCATATTAGGATAAACATACCAGTTTCCCCAAGCATTTATAATGTCTTTATGGGGAACACATTTCAAATCTTTTCTCCTTTATTTTTTTTATTTTTTTTTTTTTTAATTTTTTGTGGGTACCGGGGGTCGACCTCAGGACCTTGCGTGCCAGCAGGCGCCCATGCCGCTGAGCGATATCACCGGTCCTTTGTTCGTATGTGGGTTCTGGGAGTCGAACTCTGGCCCTCGTGCTTGCCAGTCAGGCGCTTATGCCGCTGAGCCATCTCACCAACCCTCCTTTATTTTTTGAAATACATAGTATCCTGTCATTATCTACAGTCACCCTACTGTACAGAACATGAGAACTTCTTTCTCCTACCTAACTATAACATAGTGCATATAGATCCATCCCACCCTACCTACTCTGTCAGACTCTGGTTAGCATTATTGTATTCTCAGTTCTCTGAGAACAAATTTTTTATATTTCACATGAGTGAGATCATGTGCTTCTTGTATTTCTGTGCTTGGCTTATTTCCCTTAATATAATGGCCACCAGGTCTATCCAAATGGCAAGATTTCATCATTATTAAGGCTGAATAGTATTTTGTTACATATTTGTACTTTTTTTTGTTTTTGTCAGCTGATGAACTCTTAGGTTATTTTCATTTCTTGGTGTTATGAATAGGGCTTAGTGTTAGAAACATGGCCATGCAAGTATCTCTTTGAACAAATGATTTCACTTCCTTTGGGTAAATACCAGTGGTAACTGCTGGATCCTATGGTAATTCTATTTTCAGGTATTGGGGGGACTGTCATACTGGTTACCATAACAACTGTACTAATTTATATTCCCACTAATAGCTTATAAAATATTCCATTTATCCATATCTTTGACAGCTTCTGTTATCTTTTATCTTTTTGTTAATAGCAATTCTAATTGGAATTAGGTGATATATCATTGTGATTTTGATTTTCATTTCCCTGATGATTAGTAATACTGAGCATTTTTTATATACCTGTTGAACATCTATAGGTCTTATTTTGACAAATATCTATTCAGATCATTTGTCCTCTTAAAATTGAATTTTGTTTTTGTTTTGTTTTATTTTCTCTGTTGACCTTATTTGCCAAGTATATTAACTCTTTTCAACTGAATAGTTTGAATTTATTTTCTTCCATTCTGTCTTTTACTTCATTGCTTGTTTTGTTGGCTGTGCAGAAGTTTCTTATTTTGATATAATTCCATTTATCTAGTTTTAATTTTGTTGCCTATGCTTGGGGGATTCTTATAAAAAAAATTTTTAAAGAAACCTTTCCTATTCTAATGTCTTGAAGTGCTTTGCCTACATTTCCTTCTAGTACATACCCTGGCTAGTTTAGAGGACTTACATTTAAGCCCTTGATCCATTTAGAGTTGATTTTTCTATGTGAGGAGAGGTAGGGATCCCTTTTCATTTTTCTCTGTACAGCTATCTAGTTTTTCAGGCACCAGTTATTGAGAATGTCCTTTCTGCAATGTAGCCTTGGTGCCTTTGGAAACATCAGGAGGTTATAGATATATAGCTTTGTTTTTGGGTTTTCTATTTTGTTCCATAGGTCTATGTGTTTGTATTTATGACAGTACCTTGCTATTTTGGTTACTATAGCTTTGTAGCATGTTTTTAGGTCAGGTATTATGATGCATCTAGTTTTGTTTTTCTTTTGTATTGATATTTCCCCAGGATTGTTTCAGCTATCTGGAGTCTTTTGTAGTTACATATAAATTTTGTGATTGTTTTTTCAAATTATGTGAAGAGTACCATTGCATTCCGATAGAGATTGCATTGAATCTGGTAGATTATTTTGGATAGTATGGAGATTTTAACAATATTGATTCTTCTAGCTCATTAGCATGGGATGGCTTCCCATTATTGTGTGTCCTTGATAATTTTCACTGTAGAAAACTACAATGTACATAGAACCAAAAATTCTCAACAAAATTCCAGCAAACTGAATCCAACAGCATGTCAAAAAGATTACATACCATGATAAAATGGGCTTTATCCCAGTGATGCAAAGATAGTTCAATATAAGCAAATCAATGAATATATGACAACAATCATCTCAATGGATGCAGAAAAAGCATATGATAAAATTCAACATCTGTTCATCAAAAAAAAATCCTCATAAAATTAGGGATACCAAATACCTCCATACAAGAAAGGCTACATATATCAATCAAACCCACAGCACACATGATATGGAAAAACTGAAAGTCTTTCCTTTAAGATCTGAAATAAAACAAGTATTACAGTTTTACCACTGCTATTCAATATAATATTGGAATTCTTAGCCAGAAATATTAGGCAAGACAAAGAAATAAAAGGCATACAAATAGGAAGAGAGGAAGTCAAATTATCTCTTTTTGCAGATAACATGATTTTACTTGTAGATAATCCTATAGAGTGAGCCAAAAAGTTGTTGTAACTAATAAATTCAGCAAAGTTTCAGTTTTCTAATTTTTAATGAGCTACATTAATAACTCTTAAAGGCTTACTATATTCTAGGTACATTATATCACTTTATGTCTGAATAGCTGTATGAGACATAATTCTACTTGTTTTATAATTAGCAAACTATTAGGAGGTGGGGCCCAGTTAGAGGAAGGTCACTGTGGGGGTGTGGCATATCTCCCTCAATGACTTCTCCCTTCTCTCTCTCTGCTTCCTAATGACCATGATGTGAGCAGCTTTTCTCTGCCAGACCCTTCCACCATGTCATTTGTGCCTTAGAGCCAGCCAATTATGGACTTAATCCTTTAAAAACTGCGAGCCAAAATATACTTTTCATCCTTTAATTTGTGGATATTGGGTATTTTTTCCCAGAAACAAAGTGACTAAAACATTTACTCATAATTTCTACTATAAAGTCTCATCTACGATTTGTTGAAGGTCTATAGCTTGCTACTTTAAAATTTCATCAACAAGTTTCTAGTGACTTCATCATAAAAATTTTATCTATTCTTTTCACAAACTTCACTGAGATGGTGAAGGAAAAAGAAAGAGACACGTACAAAGAAAATAAAAGGCATCACTAAATGAGATTTTTAATGTATTTGGGAGGAGGGCACTGACGAAAGATACATAATTTATTTATCAGGGGAGAAAAAAGCATAACTACAGGGAATAAAGATAAGAAAAGAACTGATTCACTTCATAAAACACTTTTAAAAGCTTAGGATTAAAAATATCTGTTATCATTGGGTAGAGAACACTCACACACCTCTCTCCTACCTTTGCACTGGACACTAGCATCAAAAGACTACAATTTTCATGGATGAAGTTTTACCAGAGTAAGCCAACACTCAGAGACTTCAAATATGGTAAAGGGCTAAGGTAAGACCTAAGGCAAGAAAACTGTGCATTTATTAAAGTCTACATACTGAGTATGAGATCCCTCCCCATTCAGCCTCTGTCCTTTCATGTGCACAACCTGGGAAACAGGCATCTGTCATACACATAGAAAGCGAACATTACCTTCTTGGAAAAACTGAACTTCCCCAGGGAAAAATATCTTTATTCTCAGATTTGAGGGTCCCTATCAAAGTACTAGTTCCCAAATCCCTAAAGATTCCAAAATGAAGTAGACTAATTAACAAGACCTGGAAACAGATCTTTAAACCAGGCTGTTAATGCTTTGGTCAAAAGAAACTGACACCCAAGACATTCTAGACATTTGCAAAAGACTCCAATGTGAAGAAGAAACCAAAATAAACAAAGAGGGGGAAAAATAGAACTCGAAGAAACTGATATGTACTAGAGACAAACAAAAAGTCAACAAATAATTCTAATCAATATCATCAGAAAGATCCATAAAGATTAAAACAGTGATCTTAAAATAGGGATGGGATGCTATGGAAAAAGGAAAGGGAGGAAACAAGGCAGAACTCTAAAATACTGAACTCACACTTTACCTAGTACATGCAGTAAATATATCATTTTTCAAAAATATTCTCAGCCCCATCAATGGCAGGCTACTTGCCATTGGTGTCATTTGACCAGTGAAATACATGTATTTGAATGTGACATTTCACTGAAACTTTAAGAGAAAAATGCAGTTGACATTTTTCACCCTCTGACACAAGATTGGCAGTATGACAGTTGCCCCAGTGTTCTGAATCCTCAAGCGATGATGATGTGGACATGTTTGCAGCTGACCCACAGTGAAAAACTATCATGATTAGGAGTTAAACTTTGGGTAGGGGTAACAAGAGGATGGAAGTTATTGGCCAAAGGGTAAAAATTTTCAGCTTCACAAAAGGAGTAAGTTTTGAGGTCAATTGGACAGCAGGGTGACTATAGTTTATAATAACATACTATATATTTCAAAATATATAGAAAGGATATTTAAAATCTATTACCACAAAAAAATGTTAGGTGAGGTGTTAAGTATGTTAATTACCTTGCTTTCATCACTCTGTATTGCATACATATATCAAAACATCACATTATGCTTTATAAATGGAATACAATTATGATTTATCAACAAAAATAATATTAATAAAAAATAAACATTTGTTATTGAAAAATTTTGAGATTTGGACCATGTTTGCTACTGCAGATAACTCAGTCTATCCGGACAATTACAATACCATTAAACAATCAGACAAAAAATTTGGATTTATTAAAAAAAATCAGAGCCTGACCGTGCAAAGGCCCTGAGTTCAATCCCCAGTGCTACATGGGTTTATATATAAAGCCTGCATTAGTAGATACATAGAAAACTTAGCAAATTAAAAATAAAATTTTAACTGAAGTATAAAGTAAAAACAGTAACCATTTCATATTATATGACTCAATAAAACCCAGTCAGCTAGGCGTGGTGGCACACACCTGTAATCCCAGCAATCAGGAGTCTGAGGCAGGAACATTGCCATGAGGTTGAGGCCAATCTGAGCTACATAACAAGCTCAAGGCCAGCCTGAGCTACATGGCAAGACTCTGTCTAAAAGAAACAAAAAATAAAATAAAATAAAATACCAGTCACATAATCATAATAATGTATAATCACTTGATAATGAACTAAAAACTATGAAATACAGTTATGCACAGCATAATGATATTTTCATCAACAACATACCACACACAAAATGGTGATCCTATAAGGTTATAATAAAGGTAAAAATAATCCCATCACTTAGTGGTATTGTAGCCACTATAATGTAGTGTAGGGAGCAGCTCAAGGTGGAAATTGATCACACAAGGTAAAGTAAGGCCAGTCCAAAAACAAAAAGCACCCGAGATGGGCTACATAGACAAGCTGCTCTAGTTCAAGGTTGCTAGGCAAAGGGGTGTCACATGACACCCACCTGCAAAGATGTATAAATGAACGTGCTGAGGTGGTTGAGCAGTTCCTTTTCCTTTCAGCCCGAGAGAGGGCTCCACCTGACCTCAGCTTTCTGTATACTGTCTCTTATCTTTATTTCTCCATCCTCTCACCATCCTTCCCCCTAGGAACTTTGAGAGCTGTGCTGGATGAGGCATTTTGGCACCCAAACAGGGGCTGGGGTAAGAAGAAATAGTAGGCGAGGGGACACTTCTCATTGTGCACACTAAAGGGGGAGAAGTATATTGATAGCATCAATATCAATCACAGAGGTGTATTGATGTTGATATCATCAGGTGTAAAACTTGGGGCAAGAGAAAATTGGGCTCATTAGGGCCAAAGAGAAAAATGGGCTCACTAGGGCCAAAAAATAAAAACAAAAAAACAAAAAACAAAAAACAAAAAAAAAAGGGCTCACAAGAAACAAAAGGGAAAGAGGTGTATTGATTTTATCAGGTGCTAAACACAGGGCAAACAGATTCCCAAGAACCACAAATGTGTATGAAACTGTTTATTGTATTCTTTTTTTTTTTTTTTGTATGCAGGTAGCAGGAGTCAAACTCAGGACCTCGCGCTTGCCAGGCAGGCACTTATGCCACTGAGCTATATCACCGGCCCTTATTGTATTCTTGATTCCTGTGATTCCTGTATTTACTTTACTTTTGTGGACTTGCATAAGGGAGTGCTTTAATGATCACAAGTTTGTTGGGACGACCACAAAGGATTTCGCTTGGAGCACTATTTTAAAATCAAGTCCCGAGCCAGGAAAAGATGGCAGAATAACACCCACCCTGATAACCTTAACTGAGCCACAAGGGGCAATTCCCACCTTTTCAGCTCAGAGAAATATTGCTGTGTCACAGGTTGGAACTTCTGCCTGTCAGGGAGTAGAGCCGTTTTCTTTCTCTCCCTTGCAATTGGCACTAAAAGAAGCCAGACAGTGGAAGAGTCCATGGAGGGTTTTCAACATGTCGACCCTGTTACTGAAGTTCAGGTTCCCAATAATCCGGGACAAGTTATATGTCTTCATGAAGCTGTACCCTTTAACACCTTAAAAGAATTAAAACAAGTTACTGCTACCTATGGCCCTACAGCCCCTTTTACCTTAGGTTTAATAGAACTTATAGGATAACAGATTATGGCCCCAAATGATTGGAAAGGAATAGCTAAAGTGTGTTTAAGTCTGGGGGACTATTTGCTGTGGAAAGGAAATTTCTTTGAATTCTGCACGGATCAGGCCAATCACAATGCCGCTCACAACATAGCCATTACAAAAGACATGTTAACCGGAGAAGGTACCTTTGCTGCCACAAATAATCAACTTACTTTTGACTTACAAGTATATGAACAGATTAAAATAGCTGCCACAAGGGTTTGGAGGGAACTTCCTTCAAAGGGTGAGAAATCTCTTAATTTCACTTCCATTCATGAGTGTCCTGATGAATCTTTCAAGATTTTGTGGCAAATTTATTGCAGGCTAGTGGGAGGAGTATAAGCGATATAGAGGCTAGCAAGTAATAGTTCAACAGTTGGCCTTTGAAAATGCAAAGAAATGGTGTAAAGAGGCTTTAACAGCCCACAAAAAATGGGCTACACTGGCTGAGATGATTCAAATTTGTGTAGACATTGGCCCCTCATATGTGCAGGGGCTATCCTGGCAGCAGCTATCACTCAGGTTATTCATCCACAGCATAGAGGAAAGGAAGAAAACAGGGTTACTTGTTTTGGCTGTGGGGGCTGGGTGCATTTTGCCAAAAATTGCTCTGCTGCACCTGTAGGGGCAGCACAGCCACTATCTGTCCCTTCAACAAAAATTTTTACCATCTGTCCAAGTGTGGACGAAGGAATCACTAGGCAAATGAATGTAAATCCAAAACTAACGTGGAAGGGCAACTCATCTCTGAAACTTCCAGAGGGGCCTGCCCTGGCCCTGCCAAACAGTGGGGGTGCTTTCCCTAATTCCTCCCAACCCTACCCTCCAACGCCACGCTTGTCCTCTGGCGAGCAACAAAAACAGCAGAGGCTTGGACCTCAGTTCCTCCTCCAGATTCGTACTAACTCCTGAAATGAGACCCCAAGTTATTCCTACTGGGGGTTATGGACCTTTACCTCATGGAACAGTGGGTCTCCTGCTAGGCTACACCAGTCTCACTTTAAAAGGTCTCCAGGAGTTGCCTGGTGTCACAAAGAGATTACACAAGGGAAATGAAGGCTATTTGAAACACTGTTCAGGTCACACCAGATTCTCATATTGCCCAATTGGGCATTCTTCCCTTGACAGAAATGGGAAAATCTATAAATAAGGAAAGGGGATCCAAGGGTTTTGAATTTTCTGATATGTATTAGGTTCAACTGATTAAATAAGATCATCCTGAGATGGAATTGATTATTAAAGGAAAAACATTTAAAGGGCTTTTAGATACAGGTGTGGATGTTTCAGTTATGGCCCAACACCACTGGTCTACGGCATGGCCTCTGGTTGTGGCAACTACAGATCTGCAGGGGGAGGGCAGTGTTTCTCACCCTAGTAAAAGTGCTAAATTGTTAACTTGGAGGGGTGCAGAAGGCCATTCTGGACGTTTTTCACCATATGTCCTCCCCCATACACTAGTCAATCTATGAGGTCATGATGTATTACAGGATATGAGGGCATTTTTGTTTATTCCTAACTCTTTAGTGACTCATCAGATGTTGCAACAAGATTTCCTCCCCACTCAAGAGCTTGGTAAAAACAATCAAGGAAGGAAAGAACCTCTTCCAGTTATTCCTAAAAAGGAACATTTTGGTATAGGCTACTCACCTTCACATTTTCAGGAGGGGCCTTGATCTCTTCTCCAACCCCATGGATGGTGTCCAAGATCACTTGGATGTCTGATGACCATTTGTATTGATCAATGGCCCCTCACGAAGGAGACGATTACAGCAGCTCACACACTGGTTAATGAACAGATGATGGCGTGCCACCTAGAATCCTCCAATAGCCCTTGGAATAACCCCAATTTTTGTAATAAAAAAGAAGTCAGGAAGGTGGAGATTACTACAGGATTTGTGGGCTGTTAATCACAATAAGAACCCTATGGGAGCACTTCAACCAGGACTAGCCAGTCCCATAGCTATTCCTTTACATTTTTTATGCTTAATGATTTAAAAGACTGTTTGTTTTCTATCCCTGTCCATCTGCAAGATAAAAAATGTTTTGCTTTTAGTTTACCCTCAATTGATCATCAGGTCCCTATGCACCACTTCCAATGGTGTTGTCTGCCACAAAGAATGGCAAATTGTCCGACCCTATGTCAAGAGTTTGTGGCTGCAGCCATTTTGTCAGTCCATCAGGCTCATCCATCTGTTTATCTTATCCATTACATGGGTGATATTCTTCTAGCACATGAATCCTCATCCACCTTGCCCTATTTATTCAATTAGATAATGCCCTTCGTAATGCAGGTCTAATTGTGCCCTTGAAAATGTGCAAACCATGGCACCTTTTTCATATTTGGGCCACCTTAGCCAACAAAGACATATTGTACCCCAAACTGTTCAGATCCAGGTAAATCATCTTGCAACCCTAACTGATTTTCACACTCTACTTGGTAATATTAATTGGCTCCTCCCAGCTCTTAAACTAACAACTCATGATTTAGCTCCTCTTTGACATTCTTAAGGGGGACCTGGCCACCACCTCTCTAGGAGTGCTCACATCAGAGGCTAAAACTGCCTTGGATAAAGTTAATCTGGCTCTCTCTAATGTTCAACTCTCAAGAGTTGACCCATCTTCACCAATATTTTTAATTATTTTCCCAACTCAACATATGACCTCTGGGGTCCTTTGGCAGTCTCAGGGCCCTCTACAATGGCTACATATACCACATACTCCACATAAAACCATTACATCCTTTTGTGATGCTGTGGTAGGACTGACTGTACATGGGTGGATGCATACTATTCTGCTTTTTGGACATTAGGTGCAAAATATTATTGCTCCCTATTCGTCAGTTCAACAACAATGGTTATGGCAATTCTTGTCCTCTTGGCAAACCACATTAGCTACCTTCCCTGGTGTTACTGATTGTCATTATCCTCCAGATAAATTAATTCAATTTGCTTCTCTCACAGCGTTTGTCTTCTCTTCAAAAATAAGCTCAGTTCCCATAGCCAGAGGTGTCTCTGTTTTCACAGATGGCTCCTCTTTGGGCAGGGGTGGTTATGTTATGGCCTCCTCTTCCCGAATACAGGATACAGGTTTTTCTTCTGCACAAAAGATGGAACTGCAGGCTGTTATATGGGCCTTAAAAGATCATTCATCCACTCCAATTAACCTTTTTTTAGACAGCGCTTATGTTTGCAGTGTGATGTGCCACATTGAAACTGCTACCATTCACACTAACCAAGAAGATCTTTTTCATTTGTTTCACACTCTCCAATTTGCTATTTGGTCATGTCATGTCCCCTGTTTTATTGGTCATTCACATTCTCATTCCCAATTGCCAGGGCCTCTCACTGAGGGAAATGCTGCAATAGACAGATTGCTAGCTACTGTCATTGTTACTCACTCAGATGCTATTCAACAGGCTTCTGTTTCCCATGTTACCTTTCACCAAAATGCTTCTGCCTTATGCAAACAGTTCCATTTAACTCAGGAACAGGCTTGACAAATTGTCAACAATGTTCCTCATGCATAATACATCTTCCCTCACCCTCTACAGGAGTTAATCCCCTAAGAGTACACCCCAACCATCTCTGGCAAATGGATGTCACTCACATTCTTGAGTTTGGCTCTTTATGCTGGGTCCATGTTTCAGTAGACACTTCCTCAGGATTTATTTTTGCTTGTGCCTGCAATGGTGAAGCAGCTAAACGTGTCATTACTCATTGCTTGGCTGCCCATGGGCACTTAAGACTGACAATGGCCCAGCTTATACATGTGCTGCTTTCCAAATATTTTGCAAAACTTTTCATATTTCCCTTACCATGGGAATCCTTATAACCCTCAAGGTCAAAGAATTGTTGAACATGCTCTACTGTAGGCTCAAAATTCAATTACAAAAGCAAAATTGGGAATCCTTCCCTACAAAATTTACAACTTTTAATAGACTTCACTTGACAGTATATACAATTAACTTTTTAAATCGTACTAAGGATGGAACTACAGCAGCAGAAAGACAATTCAATTAGGTAAAAGAGAAAAAGCTAGGAAGGGTCCTTTAAAAGATCTTCATACTAGACAATGGAAGGGACCAGCCCAATGTTAATTTGGGGTCAAGGGTATACTTGTGTCTTTCCAGAGAATGTTGAATGTCCTATCTTGCTGCCAGAGTATGCTGTCCAGCTGTATCAGGGACCCAGGCCTGAAGAAGGAGTTGATTCCACCTTTCAAGAAGCTGATGCTCAGTCTTATGATAGTGCTGCCTCAGAGACTGCTTTACAGCCAATAGACAAGGAGGAGCTAAGCCCATCCTGGGGCCAATTGAAGGAATTGACCCAAAATGCCCAGGAGATGGTAACCAAAAATGGGAATCAAAGGTCTGAGTAGGTGGAAGAGTGCTTGCAGATAACTGAGCTGAAACTTACATGAAAGAAGGAGACACAAAAGTTACCAGTATTCTTAAGACAAAGTAAAACACAAAAATTATATATTAATTATAGATAAAAGATTTTATTCCTTCCAAATTCTTCTTGTGAGAGATCTCTGTTAATTGACTGAGAAATAATTCTGACTAGTCTATTTATAATTACAAACTTCTAAATTTGTAAAATAGTTATTATAATTTATTTTGGTCAAAAATATATTTGAGTACATTCTGATTTTGTAAGATGTTTGTCTGTTTGTCTAATCTGTTAAGCTGTGTACTTGTTTATTTGTTCTTGTCCATTCTGTGAACAGCTGTTTTTTATTTAAGCCAAACTATTTTTTCTCTTTTCCCTTTCTCTTTTGCATTTTTGGATCATTTGTTCATAATTTAATTTGGTTTATAGTTTTAAAAAGCATGCTTCCACCTGGGTTGCTAGCTGGTCAAAATGATATCAAATTTGGTTTTCTCATAGATCATCAAAAATTGTTAGGATAATTAAACAAAAATCCTTGGGGTGGGGAGAAATTATTGGACAGGACTCCAGTTGATGAATAAGAAAGCAGCTGCCTGGAAACATTATCCAGTTCTTGTTCATTGATGGGAGGCCCCAGTGATCTGCATGGCCTTATGGAAGACACCCCAATAAATGTTATTAAAATATATTATTGTAATATGCTTACCTTGCTCATTCATCAAAGGATTACGTTTTTAAACAATAAGGTTTTTGATTTAAACTTGCTCATTCATCAAAGGATTAAGTTTTTAAACAATAAGGTTTTTGATTTAAAGATGGCTCTGGTACAAAGGTTTTCATATGACTATGACAATTGACTATGACTGTTATCGTTTTTGTAGTGTATTGAATGTATTCATGCCTGCAGATGTGTGGGTCTTCCAAAGGTGGAAAAAGGATTGCTTATAGTGATAGAATTTTCTTTCAGATTCAGATATCTGCCTTTAACAAAAACTTATATGCTGTACATCCCATTATAAGGACAACAAGTTAGGTAAAAGATTTTATGTATTAGAGATGATTGATTAAAAAGGTTATGCTATGTTGAAATGGAAATTTAAGTATATCACAAAATGTCATCATGATCATCATGCCGCAAAATTATGTATGGCTTTTGATTTCTAATTTTTTGTGTAAAATATGTAACTGTTAACACTCTATAGGGATTCAAATATTAGAATATCCATGGTTGTTAAAAATAATGGTTATATTTTATGTTATAAGGTGCTTGATATTTAGATAAAAAAGTAACATTGTTTACTGCCTTTATTACAATGTCATTAACCTTCTCTTCTGGATGTTCAACAACTGAGGTTTACAGACCAAAAACTAGAAAGATAGATGGGCTAGGAGGACAGCCAATATTTTGGCCCCCAGCCCTGTGAGGTCAGTGAGGACCCAGGACATAAGAGAACCTCTACTGTGACATCCCATAACTCGGTGAGTCCCTGGTCTTCTGACCAAGGAGATTATGGGACCACAGAGGGAAGTGATTTATGATGTATAATGTGCCTAAGAAGAGTCACCAGGAGAGAAAAAATCTCCCAAGCTTTCACAGAAAGCAACTTGGTCAAGCAATGGCTGTGACTCATCCAGATGGCTGACACTGACAGAAGTACTAAGAGGTGCTGTGCATGGTTCCAAGGTAATTCCTGAGGAGACTTAACTGACAATGATACAGAAATTAATTAATACAGGTCTCACTTTAATTTGGCCTTGAACATCCAGAAGACAAGTATAACCAAGAAAGCTGTCTGCAGAATCCTCCAAACACAGCTCCTCCAACTTCAACCAACCACCCATCACTTACAACTACAAAACAGAAAAAGAGGAGATGTGGGGAGCAGCTAAAGCCAGAAATTGGTCACACAAGCAGAGGTAAGGCAAGGCCCATCTGAAAACAAAGAGTGCCCAAGGTGAGCTATGTAAACAAGCTGTTCTAGTTCAAGGTTGCTAGGCAATGGTGTGTCACATGACACCAACCTGCACAAATGTATACATAAAAACACTGTGGTGGTTGAGCAGTTCCTTTTCTTCTCAGCCAGAGAGAGGGCTCCACCTGACCTCAGCTTTCTGTATACTGTCTCTTATCTTTATTTCTCCATCCTCTTGCTGTCCTTCCCTCTGGGAACTTTGAGGGATGTGGCAATGTAGCACAACACTTCACTTGCAGGTTTGTGTGATGCTGGCATAATCAAACCTGCTTCACTGTTAGTCATATAAAAGTATAGCACAAACAGTTATGTACAGTACATAGTCCTTGACAATGCTAATAACTATGTCACTGGTTTATGTACTTACTTTACTATATTTTTATCATTATCTTAAAATGTATTGGTACTTATTTAAAAGTTTACTTTAAAAAGTACACTTATTTACATGCATGGCAGCCTCATATTTCTCCTATTTACACCATCTCTTGATTGCACCATTTTCTTTGTGCATGATTTAACCTTGTATTGTTTTGTTCATCATGGCCCTAAAAGCAATAGTCTAGTTATATGATATGCTATTCCATTGAGGTTTGTGTACATACATTCCGTGATGTTTCCCAAGGACCAAAGCATCTAATGAATGCATTTCTCAGAATATATTTCCATTGTTAAGTAATGCATGACTGTGTAGCTGTAATAAAAGAAGAGGAAGGACAATATGTTTATGTCTGTGTATGTGTTTGTACATACACATATAAAAGTGGTAAGAAAATTAAATCAAAATCTAAAAAGAAGTCAATAAAGATGTAATAAAGAAAAATTAAAAAACAGCAAACTGTGATATTTTTAAATGTGGACATAAATAGGAGAAGAAACAATTAAAAGAGTTAATATAGTTGCTTCTGAGCCTTAAGAACTACACCATAGAAATGTTGAGGCATGGGTATGATAATTTTTATTATAGCATTACTTGAATTTATATGTATATTATCTTGATAAAAGTGAAAAATGAAAAATGAAATTTACTTTTATCATTTACAAATACTGAATTAAATATCAGAAGAACAACCAAAATAGTTTAAAAATGATTATGTATGGAGAAGAATTGGAAATTGGAAAGGAATTAGGCAAGGAACTGCTATTTTTCATTTTAAGCTTCTTAATACTATCTGATTTTTTTAACTTTGTGCATGATAATTTGATGAAACTAAAAATTGAAATTTTCTAGGAGAAACTTTGATCTAAAATAAATGAAATCTGTAAGCAGAATTTGCTTTGGTGTAGGAAGCCAAATCATTAGAACTCAGACCTATAATATGAGAAATAAAAGAATTCAATGCTAGTTATGTCCTGGCAAAATCAACCTATGTTAGTCAGCTTTGCACTGCTGTGACAAAATACTTAAGGAAAACAACTGTAAGGAGAAAATATTTATTTTGGCTAATGGTTCCAGAAATTTCAGTCTGTGGCTGGCGGTTCCATTGCTGTGCGCCTGCAGTGAAATGGAATATCTCAGCAAAAGGATGCAGCATGGGAAAGCTGTTCCCTTCATGGCAGCCAGGAAGCAGAAAGGAGGCAAGGACACTAAGAGTAAGGGGTGAAGGGCCATCAAGACATAGACCACAAATTTACACTTCCATGATCCATTCCCTTCAACTAATCCCTATTTCCTAACTTATTACCTCCCAATAATGCCATAAAATTACAATCTCATCAATGGGTTAATTCACAGATGAAGTTAGAACACTTGTGAGCCAAACATTTTCTGAAAGCCCTATATCTGATTACATGAGGCTTCTAAAACTTTGTGCCTCTTTGTGTGTTTTTTTAATCAACAATAAGAATTTGTAATAAGCTCATATTGGGTATTTTAAGAATCCCATTCATTATAAACAGTAAATTACTTTCAATATACAGTATAGTACTCTATCAGCTAAGCCTGCAGAATGCACATCTCAAAAGTGTTTTCAACAACCATTGAATATTTTATATTTAATCTTCAGTTAAATCACAATATTATTAACTATAAATTTGAGTTAAATACAACAAATATTAATTAAATATCTATTATATATGTATGAGATTGTCCTAGGCTTCGCAGGGTATAAAAATTTAATATATCAGTCTTTATCATTTGAGAGTTTATAATCTTCTAAGGAGCATAAGATATGCATAGCAGTAACTATTAAATATAGAAAATTTTAGAGAGACATAAAAGAGTACAAGAGAAGAGAAGAGAAAATTACTTATGATTCATAAGACCGTGGAGGAGATGGTCTTTGAAAATATCAAGATTTGAACAAGAAGCTAGAGAAAAAATTATCTCATAAAGCTCGAGAAAAGAAAAGTGCAGGAAATCATTCATTTTGGCTGGATCACAATATGAATGAGGGGGAGTAGTAAAAACTAAATGAAGAAACTAGTGTAGGAACAGAGCACAGTATTCCTTGAGAGCCAAGTTAACCATTTCATAAGTGATATGAAAGACATGTTGAAATCATTAAAGGTTTTAATCAACGAGTAACTTGTTCAGATTTATCATTAAGCAAAATGAATCTGAAAATGTATATAGGAAAGATTAAAAGGAAAGAGACAAGAGCTGTCCTTTAAAAGGTATGATTGAAAAATACAGTTGTTTTAAAAATGTATTACACTACAAAACACATCATTTCTCTTACGTGAGAAACCTGAAGTATAAATAATTTAAAAAGCAAAATGAAAGATGATTGGAAACGGGGAGATAGACTTCATGGAGATGGGAAGGGAAGCTGGGGAAAAGGGGAGATGGGAGGGAGGGAAGGCGAAGTAAAAAGGATCAAGATGCAATATGAGTATGTAACCATATCCCACAATTAATATATTATGTATCACAAATATATACTGATGTTTTAAATAACAGTTGTGATTTATATCTAGATGTCCCCCAAAAGCCTCATGTACTCATAGGCAGGGCTTTTGGAAGAGGATTGGACCATTGGGCACTATAGTCAACTTGCTATTAGGAGATGGGCCCTGGTCAGGGGATGTTGACCACTGGGAACATGACCTGGAAAGGTTTATCTCCCTCCCCACCTCCTCCTTTCTTTCTCTGCATCCTGGCTGCCACGACATGAGCAGCTTTCTTCTGTTACACCCTTCCACCATGCCTTTCTGCCTAGTAATCAGCCAACTACAGACAAAAAGGTGAGCCAAAATAAACTTCTCCCCCTTTAAGATGCAAGTGTCAGGTATCTTGTCCCAGTGAAGAGGAAATTAACCAAGACAGATACATTGTCATTGTTATGGTTTAGATCTGGAATGTCCTTCCAAAGTCTCGTATGTCCAGAGGTGGGGCTTTAGGAAAGTAGTTGGATCATGGAGGTGCTGTATTTATTTGTGGATTCATTAGTTAGAAAGTTCAAGGGTCGTGTGCATTGTTGGGAGGTAGGGTTTTGTTAGAGGTGGGTCACTGTGGGCATGACCTGGAAGGGTATATGTCCCTTCCCAGCTCCTCATTTCTCTATCCGCCTTCTGCCCACCACAAGATGATCAGGTTTCCTTCTTTGTGCCCCTGTGCTGGAGCCAGCCAACTCTGGATTGAAAATATTAACCAAAATAAACCTCTCCTCCTTTAAGTTGCAGGTGTCAAGCATTTTGTCTCAGAAACAAGAATGAGACAGATTATGGTACCAAAGAAGTGAGGTCACTGATGTGACTTCCTGCCCATGTGGTTCAGAAGCCTTTGGAACTGGTTTGTGGGAATAGTTTGGAAAGGTTTGGAGAGCCCAGCTAGAAACACCCTAAAATGTTGTAAAACTGAGCTTGATGGGAGATTCTGGTCAGAGGTCAGAAGATGAGAATGGTAATTAAAATGCAGAAGTTAAAGACCAGATTGAGGAAGTTTCACTTGTGAACAAAGACTCCATTGGGAGTTGGACCCAAAACCATGTATGTTATGCTCTGGCAGAAAATTTGTCTTCATTTTGCTTTTGTCCTGAGACTTGGTGGAAAATTGAGATTAAGGGAGGTGGACTAATTAATCTGGCAGAGGAAATTCAAGGCAACCTAAATTGAGGCTGTGGCATGAGTACTGATGGCGCTCTTAGCCATATCTACTGTAAGAAGCAGGGCCAAAAAACAGAGCGGAATAATTTTGAAAATTTTTGCTGGTGGCCTAAAAGGAATGCCTGTAAAGTGGCTATAAAGTTTTGGCAGAGGAGAGCTTAGTTGCTGAAAACGTTAGCAATAAAAAGAAACCAAGTACTTTGCATCAGAACAATAAGTAAGAAGCCTTCAGGCCATCCCAGGAATCACAAAGATTCCACTCTTTTCAGGCTAAGAGGTGCAAAAATGAAAGACTTTGTTTCAAGAAAAGAACCCCAAGGCACCCTGCTCCAGAATGACCCCCTAGGAAATTTGTTGCCTGGGATGTGATTCACAGTGGTCAGCCATCCAGGAACTTGGAGGCCTCTGCAGCCATGATCCAAGGTTGCCTGTCTATTGCTCAAGCTGGCAGCAGACTCTGGCATAATCTACATGATACTAGTTTTACTGGCATGCAGAATGCAAGAGTTGTAGGGTGAGAGAGCCCTTCACCTAGATTTCACTAGAAAGCTGGGGAGGCCAGACAGAGCACCACTGAAAGAACAGTGTGTGAAGCAGTAAGAGTGAGGCTAGTAGTGCAATGGAGGCTGCAGGAAGTTAGAGAAGCTAGAAACATGTAGTGCCCACCAAGGAAAAGCTGCTGACAGTGAGCAAAGTTACCTGAAGAGAGAAAAGCTGTGAGGGCTGCAAATGGCAATGCCTGTGGGTGGGGTCACCCAAGCCATTTGGAGTTTGTATCTTTACCCTAGATGCTGGACACAGAACTACAAGATTTAATGTGTGCCCTACTGAGATGTGTCCCATTTCTTTCTACCCCCATTTCTTTTAGAATGGGAATGGGGATGTTTCCTCAGTGCCATTATACATAAAAAGTGTTTGATTTTCTTTTTTATTTTCACAGGGCTCACATCTCAGAGGAGACTTTGGATTTGGACTTTTCAGCAACGATGAAATTGTTAAAATTCTGACATCTCTTGGAGATAGACTAAATGCATTTTGCATAAAGAAATGTTCATTTGTCTTTTAGGGGTCAGGGGCAGAATGTTATGGTATAGATCTGGAATGTTCCCCCATCACCTCATGTGTTCAGAAGTGATGCCTTAAGAAGGTGGTTGGATCATGAGTTTATAACTTATTGGTGGATTCATCCACTGGTGAGTTCACAATCTGTGTGCTGTTGAGGTAAGACCTAGCTAGAGGTAGGTCACTGAGAGCATGAACTGGAAGGTTATTTCTCTCTTCCCAGCTCCTAGCTTCTCTCTCTGCTTCTTGATAGCCATGATGTGAGCAGTTTTTCTGCACTTTCCTTTCATGGTGCATGGTGCCCTATCTGGTGAATAAAGTAGATGAGGAGAGACTCTAATGTTTTATAAGTCTCCCTTCCCATGGAGTGACTCTCAGCAGCAGCTTTCACCATGTTTTTAATCACACCTCATAAAGACACTCACAAAAGAGGACTTCCAGAACTGCTTTGAAAAGTGGCAAGAATTATGGGATAAGTGTGTTTGAAGTGAGAAGTATTTTGAGGAAGATTAATGGCAACATGTCTTTTACTATACTCAATATTTAAAATTTATACATTCACTGTATATTTCAATCATATATTTAATATTAATAGATAATAAGGAGAAAATCACATTCTTTGAATAAAAATCCAGACATACATTCTGAAAAACGTTATCATTGTCAAGCAATGTGTACATTTCAAATTTACATCAGTATTTTATGAACAAAATGGTGTGTTAGAAAAGGCACAACGAAGCAATCCATATTGATCTCTATAAGCTCTATATTTGTATTATTGATCAAAATAGTTCGTGTTCATCTAATGAAGGAATAGATGTCTTCAAGTAGAAAACAAAAAACTAGTGTATATTTGAAAACTCCCCTTATTTCCTAACATGTGCTCCTCAAAATAAATATGAATAATTGTTTCTGAAATGTGAACATATCTGATTAGTAGACATATGGCAGGAACAGTAAATGAGCAGACCAAGTTGAAATCCTAATTTGTCAAAAATAAGCACGTTAGTATTACCAATCTGTTAATGTTGACAGGAAGACTCATCTTGACTGCTCCTTTTGTATCAATAAATGAATGGATTTCAAATACTCTAAATATAAATACTAAAACAGGCCTTCTAAAAGTACATATGAACCTAACAATTTGGGGATGCTGCTTCAGTATATCTTACAAACATTTGCTGGACAGCAAATCAGAAGGGGAAAAAAAATGTCTTAAGCCCTTGAGGTCTGTACTGAATGCTAATGTATTTGTATATGATGGATTTAATACAGAACTGAGGATAAATGACTTTCAGCAGCTGCACTCTAGACCTATAAATTGCTCGGGGTACTACAAAATCCATACAGAGGAAGAACAGCTGGATAATTTACACCAGCAGTATTTGTCAAGAAAAAGCTGAAAATAGAGAACCTGATTTCTCCTTTTTTCACTTCTTCAAAAATTAAAAATTATCCTTCTAGAATCTATGTGAATAGGAACATCTATTCACATCTTGACATGTTGCTCCTTTGAAATACAGAAGCCTTAATTCTCCTCAATTTAAGGTACACTTTTTTTAAAGGATGTAAACAGCAAATGAAAAAACTTTTCCTTGTAACCAAATGCAAACACAAAGAAAAGTCTGTTAATGTTTATTTTGTGTTGCAATTGCTATGCTCTGGTAAAATCCTACAAAAGGAAACACATTAACCAGATGACTTGCAGAGCACAGTGATACCAAAAATAGTACTTAAGTTAATACACTAATTTCAAAGTTGCAGAGATTAAGTTCATCATTCTAGTTCTCGGATAAACTTCGGAGAGGGAGAATTTAAAGTTTAATATAAGGACTGTCTTAAGCTTCCTAAAGAATAACACAAGCAGTAAAAATGTGCTCTGTTTAAGTGAACTCTGGAAATAGAAAGCTGAAGTCACTAAAGGAATATTAGCCCTTGTATAAGCAACCAAATTACTCTTTTGCAACTTCCATTAGTATTGATACAAGAGTACCTAAGGCTGATTTTGCTCACAATCTACCATTGTTTGGGGTTTTATATGTCATTCTAATTCATAAGTCATATTACCTTGACAATTCTGGCCAAAGAAAATTCTAAAGTCCCCACCTAAAGCCAAAATACTAAATGTCCCTGAAAAGGCTCTTCATTATATTGAAGGTCTGTTTGCTAGCTGATGGATTTTTCGGAAAGTGATTGGATCCTGGGGCTCTACCTTCATCAAGTGCACTAATCCACTGGTAAGTTTACTAGCTGAATGGGCTGTTTTTAGCTGGGAGCCAGTTGGAGGAAGTAGGTAACTAGGGACATGTTTGTGAAAGTTATAGCTTGTCCTCAGCCCCTTCCTCATGGCTCTTTTCCTACTCTCTCTGCTTCCTGGCTATCATGAGGTGAGCAGCTCTGCTCCACCACATCTTCTCCACTATGATGTATCTTACCACAGGCCCAGACGAAATGGAGCCAAGCAACCGTGGACCATTAAACCAGTCTGAAACCATGACCCAAAGTAAGTCCTTCCTCCTTTTTAAAAAAATTTGTATTTTTATTACTACACGTTTGCAGTACATAATGTTTACATTCATTGTAGGGACTTGACACAGGTATATAACACATCTTAATTCTCTTTACACCTGCTTATCCACTCCTCTCTCTCTCACACATACACACACCCCGTCATATCTTGGTCCCATTCCTACTGTATTTAATTTTTTTAATGTATTTTGTCACAGTGATTGAATGCTAACACAAGCCCATATGTAGAAATTTGACCATATATAAACATTGGGGCCTACTTTCAAATGTCCTGTCAGGTTTAGAAATCTAAGTTCCCTGAAAACAGTAATAATAAGAAATTCAACCAATTGACTATATTCTTCAAATCATGCAATCTAGTGAACTCTCACTTTAATATTACATAAGTGCTGTGACAGGACTATGCATGGAGCAACAAAAGAACAGGCAGTTTTATGTGCCTGCCAATTTCACATCAGCTAGAAACAAAAGAGATGAGTGAGGTTATTGTTAATTGACACCTGAAACTCTTTCTTCCCTTATACGGCACTCCTGTAATCACTTTATTTTAAAATCAGATAGCTCAGAGCCCTAACAGGACTGCCTCTCTATCGACTGTCCTTAAGCTGAACTGGATCTTTTTAGCACACTCGCAGCCTCACTGGCTTTGAAATCATTTAGCAAAATGCAAGAGACAAACCATAGGAACAAAATAGTAGAAGTAGGCATGGACTGACAACACTTAAGAGTAAGAAAGAGTAGAAGAGCTTACAAAGGACACACTAATTTATGTGAAATTAGTATCATTCAGATAAACAGAAGGATTTCAGCTCACCTCTCTCAAGTTACACTGCTTACTAGTTCACAACATAAACTACCAACCAGATAGGTAACTGCACAGCGGAACTACCAAAGGAGAAATCTTTGCAGTGCAGTAGGCTAGCAGTAAAGGGCTAATGCTATATCTATACTTTTTAGGCTACTAAGTCCAGAAAACTATATATTTATATCATTCTCTTCCCTATACCTGTATCAAGACTTTGGATTTCTTATACATTCTCTCTCAGGAACTCATCTACTAAACTAGTGTAACTTTAAATGCCCTACCATGCTTAACTGTTCTATAACTCTAAAGTTAAAAGAGCCTGTGGTTCTAAACTTGACCCAACCTATTTTAAGAACAATAGTAAGCAACTTTTAAAAATGCCCATTAAATAAAAGTCTTAAGCAAAATCAATACTCTATTAATTCACAGTTGTAGAAGCCAAGCCATTACAGCAGTAGAGAAAATTTAAAGAATAAGGAAGAAAATTATATTTCTCATAATTTGTAATATACTGAACCATCTTCATTACTTGCTAAAGTTTCTAGCCTCAAATAATCTTGTAACTTTAAGATATCTTTCTGGTTCATCTCAGTGTTATTACTTCATATAAGTGTATGACTATCCTTTACATGGAAGTATTTTTTATAAAATTCTATGTCCCACACCACACTACCACTACTTGATAAACAACTAACTTCTGGTCATTCATCAAAATCTATCATTTCTACTTATTATTTTAAAACATCTCAGACCGGGCCGGTGAGATGGCTCAGCGGCTTAAGCGCCTGCCCGGCAAGCGCGAGGGCCCGAGTTCGACTCCCGGATCCCACATACAAAAAAGGGGCCGGTGATATCGCTCAGCGGCACACGCGCCTACGGGCGCGCGAGGTCCTGAGGTCGACCCCCCGGTACCCACCAAAAAAAAAAAAAAAAAAAAAAAAAACATCTCAGACCACAAAGACTTCTCTCCCACATGAAACCCTATACAGTTTATTATGTGTAGTGTAACATAGCAGTAAAAAGCACAGGGTTTTTATGATAGACCCTAATCAACTATAATCATTTATTATTCACGAAAGTATGGACAAATCACCCAACTGGCTTATTCCTTATACCTAAAGTGAAAGTAATATTTACATCATAAAATTTTTGCAAGACATAAATAAAAAATGGAAGTGCTTATGCTTCAATAGAAGGCAGGAAATGATAAAGAATAAGTTTTTAAAGAATACAACTCAATAATAAAAAGATAATCCAGTTTTTAAATGGATAAAGTATTTTAACACACAGGGAAAGATATATAAATGAAAAGATATTCAAAACTATCATTAGGGAAATGCAAATTAAGCTACCATCAGATCCTGATACACATCCCTCAAAGGCTGATATTCCAGCAACTGGAAACTCTCATATATTTGTCTGTAAAAGAGTAAAATGGTACAACTTCCTTAGAAAAAAGTGATTATTTATTATAAACTAAAAATATATCTACCCTATGACCAAATAATTCCACTCTTAGATATTTACTTAAGAGAAATAAAGGTACATACTACAATCTTGCAAAACAGTGCAAATAGCACATTAATTTTTAATAACCAAAACCTGGAAACAGCCCAGATGTCAATAAACAAAGATGTATACACCATAGTTTGTGTGTACATCTTTCTATTGGTAATAATATAGAAAAGTAGTTGTATACACCATAGTTTGTATATAGATATTATATACAGTGATATATATATATATATAGATATAGATATAGAGATAGATATAGATATAGATATCTATATATATCACTGTACCCCATAAATAAAAATTTTATTTAAGTAAAAATAGGACAAAAAAACTACTGGTATGCTCAATATGGATGAATATCAAAAACATCACACTGAGTGAAAGAAGCTTTATAAAAAGGGGAACACTATGTGATTCCATTAATATGAAGCAATAAGAATAGGCAAAACTAATGAATGATTAGAAATGTAAAAACTGTGATTGTCCAGAGTCAGGCAGACAAGACTGGCTAGGAAGAGAGATAAAGAAGCCTTTAAACTATGTGAGATTATAGATTACATAGATGTACATGATCATCAAAATTCAGAATATGTACAGTTAAGATTTATGCATTTAAATGAAAGTTTTGTCATAAACTTACTACAAAGTAAAAAAACAAAAATAACTGTATTAATAGCAGAGAACAGAAGTAAATTTAAATACTCAGTAAGCAAAGCAGAGTAAAATAATTAAGCTGAGTAGACAAAAGAAATTCTCATGTTTTTTTCCCTTAATTCAGCTTTATGCTATTCCAAGAGAAAACTGTAAAATATAAGGAGTACAGGAAGGATGCAGGAAGAGAAGAACTGGAAGGCCAGACACAGTGCTGTATACCTGCAGTCCCAGCTACTCTGGAGACAGAGGTAAGAGGATCGCCTGAGACCAGAAGCTCAAGACCAGTCTGGGCAACACAACAAGACTACATCTCAAACCAAAACAAAAAAACAAAAAAACAAAAAAAAAAAAAAAAAGGAAGAACAGTTACAAATCAAGAACTAAATAGAAGAATGTTACATAAATTAAGAATAAAGAAAATGCTATTTATTAAATCAAGCCAAAAAGATGTTAAATTTGGGAAGAGTCATATAATCATTAAAGCTGAATTATTAAAAACCTAAGAACTCTAAATGTTTAAATAAGTTGCTCAAAGTCACCTAGCTAGTTCTAGTTACAACCAGAAATAAAACCAAGGGTTTTTTTGGTAGTTGTTCAGTTTTTATTTTTTATTAGTACATGTTTGCAGGACATAATGATTACATTCCATATGGAGGTGTTGGCATGTGTAAATAACACATCTTAATTCTTTTTTTATCCCTTTTCCCTCTCTTCCCTTTCCCTCCCTCCATCTCTTGATCTCCTTCCCATTTGAGAAAGATCTGTATCCCTACTTTCTATTAACTATTTTTTATTTTGCTCTTTATTTATACTTTGGGTTACTCATATAAGAGAAACCACATGTATTTAAGCTTGTGTGTCTGACTTATTTCACATAACATTATGGTATCAAGGTGCATCCATTTTCCTACAAATGACACAAGTTTATCCTCCTTAATGGCAGAGTAGTACTCCATTGTGTGCCACATTTTCTTTATCTATTCATCTGTTGATGGACACATAGCCACTTCCAAAATTTAGATATTATGAATTGTGCTTCTATAAACATGGGTATAACAGTGCTCTTTCAATTACTCCAAGGTGATAAAGTATATTGAGAGAGGTGGGAGAAGAAAAAAACAGAAAGTGAAGTGAATGTTAAACAGAGAGGGACAGAGAAACTTTAATTTACTGACAATGACAAATGATATTTATCATTTCTTCATAAAAATACCCAAAATTGTATGCATTACACAACTACACAGACTACATTAAATAATGCCACATTATAGAAATAACAGCAATCTTAGCACATTTTTACCTTTGATTTTTCATCATTATCCTTTCTATTTTTATCAATTTTTCTCTACTTTCTCCCATTGCTGATTTTAATTCATCATCTTTATCCTTTTAGAAGAAAATGGGAAAACACTCGAATGTTTTTCACTACAAAAATGATTTACTCAAATAGTAAGGCTAAGCTAAATAAGACCAATAGCAGCAGTGAAGAATTGTTTAGCATTTAAAATTTTTTTCTAACAAAAATTTAGGCATTCTCTCTGTCCAATTAGTTATTACCTAATCTATATGAGTCATATTTAATCACTTTAATTCAGTTGAAATTCCTTTTGTTTTTCTTGAATATCACCTCACTAAATGTAAAACATATAAACACCATAAGTGCTTTTTATTTACAGTTCTGAGTAACTAGAGAAATTTATTTGATAGCAAAACCTAAAAAACAAACCAATAAGTCAGGGAAAAAATGCATAACACTGCTTCCACACTCAGAATAATTTTTTCCTTATATCTGTAATGCTTTATAATTTGTAGATATCTTTAAATATTTATAATTCAGTAGGGACTCTTTATTAGTAAACTTTATTTCAAAAATTAAATTACTTTTTCAATATACTTCAATTTCATAGATTGTTACTGTCATTTGTGTAATATCGCATGAAAAATGTCTAATGAAACAATTACTATTAAATGTTTAATCATGAATAATTGATATATAATCAACTCACTTTAGTTCTGAATATATATATCTCACTAGTCAAATGAACCAAATTCAGTCTATCCTATTTTTTAGAGGATACTTTCAGTACAATAAGAAGTACAATGATTTGTAGAGGGAAAAGACTTTGGATTACTCTTTCATAGTGTGCACTCCTTCATTCATCAATCCATTGAACAAATATTGACCGCTCAACCCATCTAAGACCTTATGCTAGGCCCATATGATAGTGGAGAGTTGCCCATTACTGTGACTAACAGAAGAATAGTAAAGTTTCATTTTAATGACATCATCAGGGCTCTCTATTACACATATATATGAGTTTGACATTATTGTCATCTAAAGAGAGAATAAGACTATCATAACAAATATTATTTTAACTCATACTTTCTATTAGAAATAATTCTACACAATTGCTTAAGCAACTTGTTCCAAAACTGCCACATCCTGCCCAGCTTTCAAAGTTCCCAGAGAGAAGGACAGCAAGAGGATGGAGAAAAAAGATAAGAGACAGAAAGCTGAGCTCTGGTGGAGCCCTCTCTCCCAGTGGGAGGAAAGGAACTGCTCAACCACTGCAATGTGTTTATTTATACATTTGTCATCTGACACCCCTTTGCTTAACTAGCTCGCCTCTTACACCTCCTGTTCTCAGGGCTGGAACACCTGTTCGCCTGGGATGCTCCGTGCCCTCAGAGCGTTCCTCAGGTTGCTCCATGCTTTCCGCTCTGCAAGTGTGAATGAGCTCCAGCTCACCTGCTCCCAACATCTCCCCCTTTCCTGTTTTTGTAGTCGCAGTCAACGGGTGTTTAGTTGAAGCTGGAGGAGCTGTGTTTGGAGGATTCTGCAGACAACTTTCCTCCTTATGATTATACTTTTCTGCTGGATGTTTAAGACCAAGTTAAAGTAAGACCTGTATTAATTAAAATTAATTTCTTGCTATCTATTAAGGTCAGTTAAGTCTCCTCAGGAATTACCTTGGAACCATGCACAGAACCTCTTAGTACTTCTGTCAGTGTCAGCCATCTGGATGAGTCACTGCCATTGCTTGACAAAGTTGCTTTCTGTGAAAGCTTGGGAGATTTTTCTCTCCTGGTGACTCTCCTTAGGCACAATATACGGCTGCTGATCATTTTCCTCTGTGGTCCCACAATCTCCTTGGTCAGAAGACCAGTGAATCACTGAGTTATAGGATGTCACACAGCAGAGGTTCTCTTATATCCTGGGTCCTCATTGATTTCGAAGGGCTGGGACTAAAATACTGGCTATCCTCTTAGCCCATCTATCTTTCTAGTTTTTTTGGTCTCCAACCCTCAGTCGTTGAACATCCAGAAGAGAAGGTTAATGGCATCACATTGTAATGGGAGCAGTGAGCTTAATAGAACCATTATTTTCTACCAACCATGGATGTCCTAGTATTAAATCCCTACAGAATATTAACAGATAATACTTACATATTTTACATAGAAAATTAGAAATCAAAAGCCATATGTAATATTTAGCATGACGATCATGATGACATTTTGTAACACACTTAAATTTTCATTTTGACATAGTATAACCTTTTTAATCAATCATCTCTATCTAATACATAAGAAGCTTTTTACCTAACTTGCTGTCCTTTAATTTCATGTACATCATGTGAATTTTATTAAAGGCAGATGTCTGAATATGAAAGAAAAGTTTATCACTATAAACAGTCAGTATTCCACACTTAGGAAGACCCACACATTTTCAGGCATGAATATATTCAATATACTACAAAAACAATAACTATCAGTTGTGATAGCCATATGAAAACCTTTGTACCAGAGCATCTTTAAATCAAAAACCTTATTGTCTAGAAAACTTAATCTTTTGATGAATGAGCAATGTAAACCTATCACAATAATATATTTTAACAACATTTATTGGGGTGTCTCCCATAAGGCTATGGAGATCAGTGGATCTTCCTATTAATGAACAAGGACTGGATAATTATCCAGGCAGCTGCTTCCTTGTTCATCAATTGAAGTCCTGTCCAATAGTCTCTCCATACCCCAAGGGATTTTTGTTTAATTATCTTAATAATTTTTGATGACTTATGAAAACCTGATCACAACATTTAACACATTATTTTGAACAATGAGAGATGCTCAAGTCATAATACATAAACAAGTATACATTACATTTACACAACTAATTTTAGCATCATTTTGAACAGCTGGCAACCCGGGTGGAATCATATCAAACAAATGCTTCAAAAATTCAAAAATGCAAAAAGAAAAATTTGTTGAGCTCAAATAAAAGAGCTGTTTATGATTGGACACACAGACAAACATACATAAGAAGCAGAGTGCACTCAAATATATTTTGATCAAATTGAATTATAACTCTTTTACAATTTTAGGAATTTATAACTATAAATAGACTAGTCAGATTTTTGTTGTAGGTCAATTAGCAGAGATCTCTTACAAAAAGAATTTGGAAGGGACAAAATCTTTTATCTACAATTAATATTTATTTTTATATTTTATTTTGTCTTAAGAATACTAATAACTTTCATGGCCCTTTCTTTAATGAAGATTTCAGCTCAATTATCTCTATATATTCTGTCACCTACTAAGACCCTTGATTCCTATTTTTGGTTACCATCTCCTGGGTATCCTGGGTCAATTCTTTTAATTGGCCCCAGGTCAGGTCTAGCCCCATCCTTGTCTATCAGTTGTGGCACAGTCTCCAAAGCATCACTGTCATAAGACTGAGCATCAGCTTCATGAGAGGTGGAATTAACTCCTTCTCTGAGTCTGGGTCCATGATACAGCTGGACTGCATGCTTGGGCACCCAGATAGGCCATTCGGTGTTCTCTGGAAAAACACAAGCATACTCTCTACCCCAAGTGAATAGTAGGCTGGGTTCCTTCTATTGTCCAGTATGAAGATCTTTCCAAAGGACCCTTCCTAACTTTTTTTCCTTTACCTGATGGAATTGTCTTTCTGCTGCTATAGTTCCATCCTTAGTAGGATTTATAAAGTTAATTGTACATACTGCCAAGTGAAGTCTATTAAGAGGTAAATTTTGTAGGGAAGGATTCCTAATTTTGCTTTTGTAATTGAATTTTGAGCCTACAGTAGAGCATGTTCAACAATTCCTTGACCTTGAGGGTTATAAGGAATTCCCATGGAAAGAAAATATGAAAAGTTTTGGAAAGCAGCACTTGTATAGGCTGGGCCATTGTCAGTCTTAAGTGCCCATGGGCAGCCAACATTACTAAAGGCATCCAAGCAATGACCTGAGCAATTACATGTTTAGCTGCTTCACCATTGTGGGCAGAAGCAAAAATAAATCCTGAGGAAGTGTCTACTAAAACGTGGACCCAGCATAAAGAGCCAATCTCAGGAATGTGAGTGACATCCATTTGCCAGAGATGGTTGGGGTGTAGTCCTCAGGGATTAACCCCCATAGAGAGAAAGGGAAAATGTATTATACATAAGGAACATTGTTTAACAATTTGTTGAGCCTGTTCCTGAGTTAAATGGAATTGTTTGCTTAAGGCAGAAGCATTTTGATGAAAGGTAGCATGGGAGACAGAAGCCTGTTGAATGGCATGTGAGGGAGTAACAGTGACAGTAGCTAGCAATCTGTCTACTGCAGCGTTTCCCTCAGTGATAGGCCCTGGCAATCAGGAATGAGAATTCAAATGACCGATAAAACAGAGGACATGATGTGACCAAATGGCAAACTGGAGAGTGTGAAACAAATGAAAAAGATCTTCTTGGTTAGTGTGAATGGTGGCAGTTTCAATGTGGCACATCACACTGCAAACATAAGTGCTGTCTGAAAAAAGATTAATTGGAGTAGATGAATGATCTTTTAAGGCCCATATAACAGCTTGCGATTCCATCTTATGTGTGGAAGAAAAACCTGTATCCTGTATTTGGGAAGAGGAGGCTGTCATATAACCTCCTCTGCCCAAAGAGGAGCCAACTGTGAAAACAGAGACACCTCTGACTATGGGAACTGAACTTATTTTTGAAGGGAAAACAAAGAGTATGAGGGAAGCAAATTGAATTAATTCATTTGGAGGATAATGACAATAACACCAGGGAAGTTAGCTAATGCAATTTGCAAGAGGACGAGAATTGCCATAACCACTGTTGTTGAACTAAAGAAAAGGGAACAATATTTTGCACCTCACCTCCAAACAGCTGAATAGCACATGTCTGCCCACGTGCAATCAATCCTGTCACAGCATCATAAAAGGGTGTAATGGTTTTATGTGGAATATGTGGCATATGTAGCCATTGTAAAGGGCCCTGAGACTGCCAAAGGACCCCAGTAGGCTTATGTTGAGTTGGGAAAATAATTAAAAACATTGGCAACGATGGGTCAACTCCAGAGAGTTGAGCATTAGAGCCAGGTTAACTTTATCCAAGGCAGTTTTAGCATCTGATGTGAGCACTCTTGGAGAGCTGGTGGCTGGGTCCCCCTTAAGAATGTCAAAGAGAGGAGCTAAATCATGAGTTGTTAGCTTAAGAGCTGGGAGGAGCCAATTAATATTACCAAGTAGAGTCTGAAAATCAGTTAGGATTGCAAGATGTTTAACCTGGATCTGAACAGTTTGGGGCACAATATGTCTTTTTTGGCTAAGGTGACCCAAATATGAAAAAGGTGCCATGGATGCACTTTTTGGGGGGCCTCCACTAGGACTGCATTATAAAGGGCATTATCTAATTGAGTAAATACTCGGTGCAAGGTGGATGAGGATTCATGTGCTAGAGGAATATCATCCATGTAACAGATGAGATAAGCAGATGGCTGAGCCTGATGGACTGACAAAATGGCTGCAGCCACAAACTCTTGACATAGGGTTGGGCTATTTGCCATTCCTTGTGGCAGACAACACCATTGGAAGCAATGCATAGGGACCTGATGATTAATTGAGGGTAAACTAAAGGCAAAACATTTTTTATCTTGCAGATGGAGAGGAATAGTAAAAACAGAAAAAAAATAGTCCTTTAAATCAATCATCATGAGGGAAAAATGTAAAGGGATAGCTAGGGGACTAAGCAATCTGGGTTGAAGTGCTCCCATAGGTTCCATGGTGCAATTAACAGCCCGCAAGTCCTGCAGCAATCTCCACCTTCATGACTTCTTTTTTATTACAAAAATTGGGGTTATTCCAAGGGCTATTGGAGGATTCTAGGTGGCACGCCATCATCTGTTCATTAACCAGTGTATGAGCTGCTGCAAGCTTCCCCTGAGTGAGGGGCCATTGATCAACCCAAACAGGATCATCGGACATCCAAGTTATCTTGGACACTGTCTGCAGGGTCAGAGGAGTGATCAAGACCCCTCCTAAATATGTGAACCTCCTAAAATGGTTCTTTCTAGGATCTATTGGAAGGGGTTTTCCTCCTTCCCTGATTATATTTATCAAGCCTTTGAGTGGGGAGCAAGCTTCATTATAACATGTAATGAGTCATCAAGGAGTCTGGACTAACCAAAAATGCCCCCATATCCTGTAATATATCACCCCATAGATTGAATGGTATATGGGGGAGGACATTAGGTGAGAAATATCCAGGCTTTCTGCATCTCTCCAGGTTAACAATTTAGCACTTTTACTAAGGTGAGAAACACTGCCCACCCCCTGTAGATCTGTAGTTCCCACATCCAGAGGCCATGCCGTAGGCCAATGGTGTTGGGCAAATAACTGAAATATCCATACCTGTGTCTAAAAGCCCTTTAAATGTTTTTTCTTCAATAATCAATTCCATCTTGGGACAATCTTGTTTAATCTATTGAACCTAATACATATCAGAGGACCCAAAACCCTTGGATCCCCTTTCCTTATTTATAGATTTTCCAATTTTTGTAAAAGGAAGAATGACCAATTGAGTGATACTAGAATCTGGTGTGACTTGAACAGTGTTTCAAATAGGCTGAACCATAACCTTGATTTCCCCTGTATAGTCAGCGTTGAGGACACCAGGTAACACCTGGAGACCTTTTAAAGTAAGACTGCTGCAGCCTAGCAAGAGACCCACTATTCCATGAGGCGAAGGTCCATAGACTCCAGTAGGAATAATTTGGGGTCCCATTTCAGGAGTTAGTACGAATCTGAAGGAGGGACTGAGGTCTAAGCCTCCACTCTCTTTTGTCACTCACCAGAGTTTAGAAACATGCTAGGCATTGGAGGGTAGGGTTGGGGAGGAATTAGGGAAAGCGCCCCCACTATTTGGCAGGGCCAGGGCAGGCCTCACTGGAAGTTTCCCAAAATGAGTCAGCCTTCCATATCAGTTTTAGATCTACACTCATTTACCCAATGAAACTCTCACCTACACCTTATACAGACACCAGGTTTCGTTAGAGGAACTGATAATCGCTGTGCTGCCCTCACAGGTGCACCAGAGCAATTCTGAGCAAAATGTACTCTGCCTCCACAGCTGAAACAAGTAACCCTGTTCCCTCCCCCTTCTCTAGGCTGTGGATGAACAACCTGAGTAATAGCTACTGCCAAGGCATCCCCCTGCACATATGAGGGGCCAATATCTGCACAAATTTGAATCATCTCAGCCAGTGTAGCCCATTTCTTGTGGGCTCATAAAGCCTCTTTACACCGTTTATTTACATTTTCAAAGGCCAACTGTTGAATGAGCAACTTGCTAGCCTCTGTGTCACCTATAATTCTCACACTAGCCTGCAACAAGCGTGCCACAAAATCTTGAAAAGGTTCGTCAGGACCCTGAAGAATGGAAGTCAAATCAAGGAATGTCTCACCCTTTGAAGGAAGCTCCCTCCAAGCCCTTGTGGTAACTATTTAATCTGTTCATATACTTGCAATTCAAAAGTAAGTTGATTATTTGTGGCAGCAAAGGCACCCTCTCTGATTAACATGTCTTTTGTAACATGTCTTTTGTAACAGCTACGTTGTAAGCAGCATTGCATGCAGCCTGATCCGTGCACAATTCAAAAAAATTTCCTTTCCACAACAAATAAACCTTCGGACTTAAACACACTTCAGCTATTCCTTTCCAATTATTTGGGGCCAGGACCTCTTGACCTAGGAGCTGTATTAAATCTGGGATAAAAAGGGCCATGAGACCATAGGTAGTTGCAGCTTGTTTTAATTCCTTTAGGGTCTTAAAAGGTACAGCTTCATAACAATGTATAATTTGTTCTGGGTTATTGGGGGATCAAAGTTCAGTAACAGGGTAGATATGTTGAAAACCCTCCAAGGACTACCCCACCTATCTGGCTTCCTTTAACACCAATTACAAGGGAGAGAGAAAATGGCTCCACTCCCTGAGAGGAGGAAGTTTCACCCTGCAGTGCAGCAAAACTTCTTGGAGCTGAAAAGGCAGAAATCTCCACTTGTGGCTCAGCTAAATTCATCGAGCATTGTAAAATAGAACTCACCATGAAACACTCCTCCAGTGAGAAAGAATCTTTTTTGCTCCCCATCACTCCTTCCCTATGTACTTGAACAAAGTCAGAGAGTTTAAGCTCTACTGGGGGGGCTACGGTTCTGCCATCTTTTTTCCTCTTAGGACTTGGTTTCAAAATAGTGCTTCCACCCAAATCCTTTGTGGTTATCTCAACAAGCGTACAACCATTAAAACACCCCCTAATGCAAATCCACGAAAGTAAATTAAATACAGGAATCAAGAATATATCAAACAGTTCCACACACATTTGTGGTTCTTGAAAATCTGCTCCATGTTTAACACCTGATAAAAATCAATATACCTCTTTCCTTTTTGTTTCTCATGAGCCTGTTTTTCTCTTTGGCTGTAGTAAGCCTATTTTTCTCTTTGGCCCTAGTGAGCACCTTTTTCTCTTTGGCTTCTCTGGAGCCTATTTCTCTCTTTGGCTTCCCTTGCCCCAAATTTTACACCTGATGATATCAATATCAATACACCTCTGTGATTAATATTGACATGATCAACGCACTTCTTCCCCTTTTGTGTGCACAATGAGAAGTGTCCCCTCACCTACTATTTCTTCTTGCCCCAGTCCCTGTTTGGGTGCCAATATGCCATGTCTAGCACAGCTCTCAAAGTTCCTGGAGAGAAGGATGGCAAGAGGATGGAGAAAAAAGATAAAGAGACAGAAAGCTGAGGTCTGGTGGAGCCCTCTCTCCTGATGGGAGGAAAGGAACTGCTCAACCACTGCAATGTGTTTATTTATACATTTGTCATGTGACACCCCTTTGTTTAACTAGCTTGCCTCTTATGCCCCGTGTTCTTGGGGCCAGAGCTCCTGTTCATCTGGGACGCTCCATGCCTTCAGGGCATTCCTTACGGACTCTGTACCCTTCGGGCATTCCTTAGGCGCTCCATGCTTTTGACTCGACATGTGTGAACGATCTCCAGCTCAGCCGCTCCCAACACAAAACCTATTTTAAACTAAAACTTTCTAACTATAAGTTGAATCTGTACTATATGTCAGATGCTTCTAATCTTGGCCATACAAAAATGCTCCTTATGTTCAAGGGGACCAAAGCCTGGCTGTGGAGAGAGTTCCAAAGTCACAAATGTCACGATGAATGTTTTCCTGCAGGTATACAGTCATGATAACACAAATCCAGGTAGGACACAAGGGATGCAATCTTCAGGAAAAGACCTCAAGAGAAATAACATTTGATTCAGGCCTATACTGCCATAGGAGGAGGAAGAGAAGGAAGGAGAGTACATGTGATAAGCCAGTCACTACAGTTTTATAATCACTCTATGCAGTTGCCTCAGGAGAACTTTTTGGGCAAATGTTGTTTTTTCCAGTAGCTACTGAGCATCTGGTTTCACAGCTACTATGGTTGTGTGCCTTTCAAGGTTACTACTTATCTAGGGAGAAGGAGATGGAAAAAGAGCAAGTTAAAATACCATAAAAATCCATCATTTTCTTAAATTTTTTTTGTTATAAGCCTTTGCTTAATTTTTAGAGTTCTGAAAAACTTATTTTGACCACTTTTTTCTAATGTTTTCACTGTTTTAAAGGAGCAGATTTTGACAGGTCCTCATTGTCATTTTAAAATGATTTCCTGAGGTTCATGAATTCAAAATCTAGTATCTTCTAGTATTATTAACTGGATCTTTGTAGGAATAGTTTTCTTTTGATGGAGTCTTCTCTATGAACTACTACATATTTTTGTAAGATAGTTCAAAATATTACAAATTTTAAAAGATCATATAGAGTGAATAATACCTTGATCCACCTCCAAGAGAGTCTGTAACCCCTCCCAGGTGGACATCCTAAAAGCCTAATACATCTCTCAGAGATAAAAAGTTGATTCTGCTAATCCATTTTCATTATGTAATACACCAATTGATATGTGATGCTATGTGCTTATTTATTTTTTGTTGTTATTATAATTGTACATACGTATGAGGTACAATGTGATATTTCAGTACATGTATACAATGGATAATAACCATATTAAGATAGTTAGCAGGTTCCATCTCCTTAAATATTTTTAAGAAATTTTGATAAATACATAATAATTGTACATGAGGTATAGCATAGATCAATTACATATGTACAATGTGTGCTAATCAAAACAGGATAATTAATATTTCCATCCTCTTACCATACTACGTCTTTGGAGACTGTAACGTCCTCACTTCTATTCATAAAAAAGTTATATATGTGTGTGTGTGTGTGTGTGTGTGTGTGTGTGTATTTTGAACTACAGTCACTATCATGCTGTAGAACAACAGAATTTATTTTACTTAATTGTGTTTTGGTACTGATTATGCAACTTCCTTCTATCCCTCCCCCAACCCTTGCAAGCCTCCAGTAATCACTATTCAACATTCAGGTCAACTTTTTAGCAACCACATATGAAATAGAACATGTGGTAGAAGTCTATTTTTTGTCTGACTTATTTCAGTTAATATCCTCTAGTTAAATCTATTTGCTCCAAATACTAGGATAACATTTCTATATCTGAATAATGCTCCATTACATATATACAGAGTCTGCCAAAAAATGTATATACACTTCAGTGAAAGAAGAATAATAAGGACTCTCCACACTGATTTCCACAGTAGTTGTACCAGTCTACACTACCACTAACAGTGGAGAAGGGTTCCTTTTTCCCCACAGCCCCACCAGCATTTATTATTGGTTGATTTCTTGATAATAGCCATTCTTTTTGGAGTGAGATGGAATCTCAGCATTGCTTTAATTTGCATCTCTCAAATGACCAGTGATGTTCAACATTTTTTTCACATATTTATTTGCCATTTCTACTTCTTCATCTGAAATGCATCTGTTTATTTCAGATGCCCACTTTTGAATTGGGACTTTAAATTTGGGACACCTAATTTTTTTTTTTTTAGTTCTTTATATATTCTAGATATTAGTCCTTTGAGGAACAGCTGGCAAAAATCTTTTCCCACTCTGTGGGTTGTCTCTTCACTCTGCTGATAATTTCTTTTGCTGTGCAAAAGCTTTTTAATAAGGTGAGATTCCAGTTGTTGATTCTTTGTAATATTGTCCGTGTGATCGGGGTTTTGTTCATAAAGTCTTTGCCTACACCTATGTCTTCCAAAGTTCTACATATTCTCTCTTCCAGCAGATGTAGTGTTTCTGTTTTAGCATTTAGATCTTTGATCCATTTTGATTTTAGTTTAGTGCATGGTGAGGAACATGGGTTTAATTTTAGTCTTTGGCATGTAGAAAACCCATCAACTGATGAATGGATAAAGATGTGGGGTTTTTTTTTTATATAATGGGGTACTATTCAGCCATAAAGAAAGATAAGCTTGAGACATTTCTAGGTAAATGGATGCACCTTGAGATCATACTCTTAAGTGAAATAAATCGGACACACATGTGTAAATATTGCATTGTTTCTCTGGTGTGTGAAACTGAAAGTGTAAATAAGGGCCAAAATGTATAATAGATATTGTGTAATAGGAAGAAAATGTTCAAATGGGAAGGAGAATAGGGAGGGGGAGGGCAAAAGAAACAACTAGAAAAGAAGGAAAAAATGGAAACAAAGCTTTTGTAAATGAGGAGGGGAAGAGGGGTTGAAGTGAGGGTAGGGGAATGGGACAAAAAAGAAGAATCAAGATGTATCATGTACAGGTATAAATTCCCTATGATGAATGTGATGATTATGCACATCTAAAATGTACCAATAAACTTAATTAATTAAAAAAAGAAGAAAAATAATAAATGCCTGGAAGGGAATGGTCACCACTTTGAGCACCCTTTTAATTGTAGAAGCCAAAAGTAATTTGTATAAATCTCATGATGGTTCAATGAATTTAGTATTAAAATATTTATACAAGTTTCTTCCCTAAGTATATACATTTTTTGCTCTCTTTCTCTCTCTCTTTCACCCTCTCTCTCCTATATATATATTCTTATATTTTCCTTATCCACTCATCTACTGATGGACATCTCAGTTGATTCCACATGTTGGCTATGGTGAATGATTGCAAGAAATGCAGGCAGGCAGGCATATCTTTGATATAACAATTTCATTTTCTTTGGTATATATCCAGAACTAGGGGGGCCAGATCATAAGGTAGATTTATTTTCAGTTTTTTGAGGAAACTCCAAACTGTTTACTATATTGACTACAATAATTTACACCAACACTGCATAAAAGTTTTTTGTATTTTTACCGGCATTTTTTTCTTTTTGTTAATAGCCATTCTAACTGGGATAAGACATCTCACTTTGCTTTTGAATTTAATTTTCTGATGACTAATAATGTTGAGCATTTTTTCAAAAATGTGTTGGTCATTTGTATATCCTCTTTTGAGAAATACAGTACCTACTCAAATCATTTTCTCATTTTTCATAGGATTTTTCTATTAAGTTTTTTCTGCTGTTGTTTGAGTTCCTTATATTTCTGAATATTAATTCCTTATCACATAGTTGGCAATTTTTTTTTCCATTCTGCATGTTGCCTCTTTGCTGTGTTGATTTTCTCCTTGGCTGTGTAGAAGCTTCTTATTTTGATATAATCTCATTTGTCTAGTTTTCTTTTTGTTGTCTATGCTTTTGGGGACTTGTCCACAAAAGTACTTCCCTATATTAATGTCTTTAATTGATTGTGTTTTCTTCTAGTAGTTTCACAGTTTCAGGTATTATAGTTAGATCTTTGATCCATTTTGGGTTAATTTTTGTATAGCGTGAGCAATGTGAGCTATAGGGATCAAGTTTCAGTCTTTTGCATGTGAATATCCTGTCTTCTCAGAACCTTTTATTGAAAAGCCTTTCCTTTTCCAATGTATGTTTTTCCCACTTTTGTTAAAAATCAATTGGTTGTAAATTCATGGGGTTATTTCTGGACACTTCTGTTCCATTCGTGTGTGTGTCTGTTTCACTTACTGTGGCTTTGTAGTCTACTTTGAAGTCAGTTAGTATGATGCCTTTAGTTTATTCTTTTTGCTCAAAATTACTTTGGCTCTCTTTTGTGATTCTCTATGAATTTTGTGATTTTCTTTCCAGTTCTGTGAAGAATGTCATTCATATTTTGATGGAGATTGTATTGAATCTGTAAATCATTTTGGATATTATGGACATTTTAACAGTATTAATTCTTCCCATCCATGAACATGGGAAATCTTTTCATTTTTTTGTGTCCTCTTCAACTTCTTTCATCAGAGCTTCAAAATTTTCATTATAGAGGCCTTTTACTTCCTTGATTGAATTTATTCCTAGATATTTTATGTTATGTCATTGGAGCCGAATTGAATTGCTTTCATGATTTCATTTTCAGCAACATCATTACCAATGTATAAAAATGCTACTGATTTTTCTATGTTGGTTTTTGTGTTCTTTCACTTTACTGAAATTATCAGTTATATTAGTTTTTGTGTGGAGTCTTTAGGTTTTTCTATATATAGAATCACATCTGCAAAGGATAATTTAAATTCTCTCCTTCCTGTTTCTACATCTTTTATTTGTTTCTCTCGCACAATTGTTCTGGTTAAGATCTCCAGTACTGTATTGAATAAGAGAGTGAAGACTGCACATGCTTGTCATGTTTCAGATCTTAGAGTAAAAGCTTTCAGCTTTTTCTCACTCAACTTGATGTCTGTTGTGGATATGTTATATAGAGCCTTCATTATATATTTATAATACTATATATGATGTAAAGAATCCTCTTTATTATATATTTTGAGGCATGTTCCTTCTATAGCTAATTTACTCAGTTTTTGTCATGAAAAGATGTTGAATTTTACCAAATACCTTTTCTGTATCTATTGAGATAATTATATGAGTTTTGTATTTCATTTTGTTGATATAATGTATTAGGTTTGTTGATTTGCCTATGATGAACCACCCTTGCTTCCCTGAGTTAATTTTCAACTCATCATGATGAATAATCTTTGTGATATGCTGTTGCACTCAATTTGTTAGTATTTTGTTGAACATTTTTGCCTCTATGTTCATTAGAAAGATGGGAGTGTGTGTGTGTGTGTGTGTGTCCTCATCTAGTTTTGGAATCAGGGAAATGCTGGCCTCTGAGTTTGGAAGAATTTCTTCCCTTTCAATATATGAAATAATATGTGCTGTGACAGATTTCAGAAAAGCACAAGATTTTAAAAGACGAACTTTGCATTAGGTGAACAAGAACTCATGTCATGCCTCTGGCCCTTTTTGGTAATGTAATGAAGCAATCACTCCAAGGCTATTTCCCCTTCTATAAATGGTGGTATTGCCACCTACTTTGTAAAAGAGGTGTAAAAGTTAAATATAAAACAAAATAATATGTATTCAGTTCTTGGGACATAGTGAGCTTCCAAAAATACAGTAGTTAAGGTTATTTGTGGAGCAGTTGTCATTACCAGTGTGAGCTATAGCACAGGGACAGAAGAAAAGTAATTGATCTGAGTGACCAAAATTGTGTTCTTGGCATGAAAGAAGAGTAATGTAGCACAGGCTGACTGATTTGTTCACAGTCCTTGTTCATTCACTCATTTATAAAGTATTTCTCTTCTCCTGAGTTCTCCACCTTGCCCCAACCAGTGATTTAATTTTTCCTCATTTCCTGTGACTTATTCAAAACCTTTCATATCTACCCTTATAAGCACCCAAATAGTTGGTTGTCCCCTAGCACAACAGTTTATCTACCTGGTAACCTGTGATTCAATTTACTATGTAACAATCTAACATAAATATCTAAAGCTTTTTTAAAGATTACCTCCCCCAAAAAGTTTGTATATTATCTTAGCCTCTTCACACAATTTACCTATATGAGGACAGCTTTCTATGAAAAATAAAACTAAAATTGGAATCCAGATGGCTTTCCATAATTCAGTATAAAGTAGTAAACACAATGACTCTAATAATACTGCATTTATTTCAACTTTGGTATGAAATAACACCATATTGTCTTACTTCTTCGGGTTCTATAAGTAGTCTCTTTTACATTTTTACATCTAAAAGCTAATTGTTTCTTTTCTTTCAAGGGCTACAATGAAACCATAACCTAAGAGACAGAACTCTCTCACTAACATTTCTTATAGCAAAAACTTAAGTTTTAGTTTTATTTAGCAGAGTGGTCACTTAAAGGAAAACTATTAAGCTGTTAATATGTTTTAGATTCAAATGAAAATAGTAGTGGCTTTCATAAAGCAACATTTCAGATCAGCAATATGTAATAGAAGCATCATTGATTCAAGTTGAGTTTAACATGGAAAGTTCTATATGGTCATCATATACCACAATTAAGGTTTTCCAGTAATTCTGATGGGCTCGCTAAAGATTGGAGCTCTAATAACTACCAGCACTTGTTGAAATTTTTCCCTCTTTATTCAATATTAAATGAAATTAACTGTTGCAGTTTAGGGTATTGGTTTGTTAAATTATCAATTATTATCTTTGAGAAATTCATCCAGTAGAACTCATCACTGGCTTAGTTTCATGTATGATTCAATTTGGGATTCCTATGTGACTTATTAAATGAAGCCAGCTTAGAACATAGATGTCCATTTTACCATGCCAGTAACTGGGTTTCCTTAGGTGCTAATATTCCTCTCTTTCTGTAAAAAGGGCTGCATGATTTCACAACGTTCAATCTGTCTCTTATAGTGACTTAATTTTTAAAAACTCCATTTTCTCTCCTAGATTTCTTTTTTTTTTTTTTTAATGTGGGTACCAGGAGTCGACCTCAGGACTTCGCACTTGCCAGCAAGTGCTTGTGCCACTGAGCGATATCACCAACCCTTTTTTCCTTTATGTGGGTTCTGGGAGTCGAACTCAGGACCACGTCCTTGCCAGGCAGGCGCTTATGCCGCTGAGCTATCTCACCGGCCCAAAAATTTCCAGTTTCGTTTTTGTTTTTTTTTTATGCAGGTATTGGAAGTCGAACTCAGGACCTCGCGCTTGCCAGGCAGGCGCTTATGCCGCTGAGCTATATCACCAGCCCCCCTCTCTCCTATATTGTTGAGAAAGAATTTTCTTCTTTTTCTTTGGAGTATTTCATTTTGAATTCAAGAGAACACATTTTAAATATATATGTTTTCTCACAGATAATAGGCATTTAGGTGGTCATCATGCAACATTGGCAATATTCTTTCCCCAAATTACAACAAAGCAAGGTGATAGAGGTCAATGCCAAAAATACACAAAAATTCCATTAGACTCAAGTTCATTTCATGGGTGGTATGTTTTTCATGTTGGGATATTTGGGGTGAATTATGACATTAGTGAAGGCACTTAATTCAACTTAACCTCTTTATATTGAATCATTTTTTAGCTAAAATAACAGAAAATGCTATTTCTATTATTTGCCTGAGCAATGTGTGGCAGTCATTAGCAAGCAGAATGAGAACTGCACTTACCAATTACTGAACAAAAATTAAGCTGTAAATAATGTCTAGGCAGATGACCTTATCTACTTACCTTCCTACAATGTATAATGAAATAATGTTTGATAAGGGATATAATGGTTGTTTTGAGATCAAACTTTTATAAATCAAATAAAAGAGATCTCCCCAATAAAAGAGATCACTAAGATTTAAATGGCAGTGTCATAAATCCTTTTAGCATCTATCTCAGTGGCAAAAGTAGGAGCTACTTTTGTGTAACGTTTTTCCCTTCATGAAAATTTCAGACGCCTGATAAATTTGCATATTTGATTTGATACACACAGCTCTATTATATTCATTAATAGTCTCCTTAAAAATAAAATCAATACAATTCATTTATTAAAAAAGTCTCGGGCCGGTGAGATAGCTCAGCAGCATAAGCGCCTGCCTGGCAAGCACGAGGTCCTGAGTTCGACTCCTGGTACCCACATATGAAAAAAGGGCTGGTGATACTGCTCAGCGGCACAGGCACCTGCTGGTGCACAAGGTCCTGAGTTCGACCCCCAATACCCACAAAAAAAAAAGTCTCCCAAATTTCTGGTGTCATCTAAAAATTCAATTAAGAGAATTTGGGGAGCAGAAAGGAACATGTACAGATATTATTGTGAGGATTAATTTAATGTAGTTGGATACATTTTAAGGTCTGGGGGATTAGATATAAGATAGCATATATACATGTAATTATCCTGTAATTGTGCCTATAGTTGTGACTTGTCTTTATATATTTACTATAAATATTATATTTCATTACGTATATTTGAATTTCTAAATGCTCATAGATTTATTTTTTCAGTAAACATTGGGTGCCTGCTGAGTGCCAAAGACTTTTCTAACAGTGGGAGAGGGAGGTATATGGGGGGATGAATAATATCTCATCTTTGTATAACACTACAGCCTTTCAAATCGAATCTATAACCTTGATGGTGTAAGATAAGCCTCAGGAGATTCTTTAGTGCACTGCATTCACCATGTTCAGGGCCAACTGGACTGAAAGCTTTTAAAATGTGTAATTTAGCAGGAAAAGAAAATTTAATATATTCATTTGTAACTTGTTCTGGTCATAAATAATCATTGAAACTTTGATCTATGTAGAAATATGAGAGACTATCTAGTAAGGAGCTACATTATAAGAGAATATTTATTAAATGAAACAAAATTAATTAAATTCTGTCCTGCAATAAAAATTGACATTCTTCAAGCTTTATAGATTTTACCTTTACTGGGGTTCATTCCAATCACCTTCTAAGAGGACCTCTGAAGGAGTTTTTCTTGAAATGTTATGCTGGAAAAAATCTAACATACTCATAAAAAAGAGTTTACTTGATAAAACTTAGCAGCTTTATTTTCAGGAATAATTCTTTCATATAAGCTAATATAATAAAAAAAAACTAGGTATTTAAGCTCTTTTCAATTTAGAGAATTGTCCCAGGTTCTATGAACTATTCCTAACTTAGTAATTCTCTGTAGGAATTTATACAAATTGTATATAAGCCAAGATGTAACTAGTAAAAGTAAATAAAATATTCAACTCCTGTAGTGGCAGATTCTATGTCAAGATTTAATATAACCAGCCCTTCACTGCTGAAACCACAAATGAACAAAATTAATATTAGGCAGTCAAACCAAAACCGGGGTAGCTTCTCATTGCCTAAATGCTTCAATGTGTGTTTTAATTAGTTTGATGAAAATAAACTAAAAGTTGACTAAAATCAGTTTAAGTTAGGAGAGATACACCTGTGACTATATTTTATTCTGTTAAATCTTGCTTGTTATATTATTTATAAATATCCACCTCAGATATTAATAAACAATGCTATGCCACAGGGCTTTGAAAATTGTAATGCACCATGCACATCCAGGGCTACCACCTGTGGCTGCCCAGAGTGTGCTGCTCACAGCACTGCCACATGGAAGGGAAGGTACAGAGAGATCTAAGTTAAATGTCTTATTCTAACAGAAATTTTTGACACAGCTGAAGTATGGGTAAGTAATGAGTGTGTAAGATTATTTCTATTCCAGAAATTTTATTATCTTAGTAAAGAAGTTCCTGGAAGAAAAACATAGCTAGATATAGCACTCAGAGTTCAGTCCATTGGAAAGATTTCTCTTCCCACTATCTTTCATGGGATGCACCTACTCTCTACAGCTGGTTTCAATATATCATGCAAATCCCTCCAAAAGTCAAGACCATGTATCTTCCTTCTCTGTTAACATGTCATAGGAAATTCCCCAGGAAACAATAAATATGAGTTGAAAAAGAGGCAAACAAGTAATAGGATTAAATAACAAGGGCATGCAAAAAACCTGCTAATGCAGTTCACTTGTGTCTTCTGGGCCTGCTCAGTCCTGTTCTTCATACCCCACTTTGCATCCTGTGTGGTCATGTAGGCATTCAGCCAATTATTGAGGTCCAGAAACAAGCCAGAAGAACTTTCCAAATGAAAAATAGTTGGCAAAAAAAAAGAGTCTGTGCCATGGTGTTCCTTTGGCATTTGCCAGAAACTCCAAATAGTATCTCTATCATATTATTTCCAATACTTTGAGTCTATTGGGCCATAAAATTCATGATACAGAAAAGTTTGTTCTACAGACAGTACCTCCTTTTCTGATTTCAAAGGGGCACTCTTAAGAGTTCACCTAATAGGCAGCAACAGTCCACCCAAAGGTGATACATCTGCATTCAAATCCAAAGAGTTTCACCAAGCATTATGCCTCATTCTTGGTGGTGGGAAGGGAAGATTCAAGATGCAGGTATAATAACTTTTTCTCACTTTAGAAGAAGTACCCTAACAATTTCACTGTAATCCTAAAAACTTCACATGTATACCACACTAGAATTTTTACAGGATTTATATGCCATATTCTGACATACACATATCTTTCTAAGGTAACTAGGACACCTGCCACTTTCTATCTGTTAGATTAAATTAGTTAGATTAAATTACTACCAGTGTAACAGACATATTTGATGTTTTGTTGGATAAAATGAGATCAAAGTCCTTCTGAATGATATGGTGACACTTATCAGTTGAGTATTACTTAGGGTAAGCCTGTAAACATATACTGTTTTACCTGCCATGTAAAGGTCAACTCCTTGTGATTTTTCCTCACCAGTGGAAATGGGAAAATAAAATATCTTCCAGATGGTTATTCTTGTTTACTCCCATACAAATAGCACAACTGGAACCACATGGGCAATTAGCATCACCACATGATTAAATCTGAAAAAAATTCTCATTCTTCATAAGCCATATGACTTTTGCACTAGCCAAATAGTCAAGTTACACACGAATGTAGTAAAGATATTCACCCCTGTGTATGTTGAATCATTTATGCTGCCCCTAATATCTGAATGTCTCCCCAGAATGTGGGGTTACTTTTTATCTACTATCTTAGCAAGGTGGAAGATTCCATTCCAGCACCTTCTGTTTCCCCACTTCCCATCCTTTTTTATCATAATAGCCTTAATTCCATATGTCAGGAAACAAATATGTTGATTCCACCATATACTAATTATATCTATATCCATTATATATTCTGTGAACTGCTGTTAGATTTAGAATATGAGCATATATATCAACATTTCCATAAATCTCTACTCTGACTAGTATACCATGGTGGCATTTAAGGTCTCTGGGTATCAGTCTAAATTTAAAACCAAAATCAAATAACTCCAAGTCTGAGTATTCCTTTGAAGACTGCAGGGGTTTTTATATAATCAACAACATTTTTCTTTCTTACTGGCTTTCAGGGTCATCCCTGAATAGAGTCAACGGTGCAGCACCTATCTGATTATAGTTGCTCTTAGTATACAATAAAGGTCCATTCATAAGTCTGGGCCAAATGTTTTCTTCTTCTATTAACATATCATAAGAATATGTTTAGGTATAACTTGGAATAAAATGCAAAATATGCACCAATGGCTACACTGCAGGGCCCTTTACAAAAGGATCTGGCATCTCCCTCAACAGGGAGGATCTGAAACATGAACTGGCAGATATTCAAAACACTAATGATGTATATCTACCTACAAGACCTGCCACATGGCAGGATTTTTCTACCTGTACATCAGGCAGTACCTTGGAAGACTGCAAATATATTTAATTCTTATAATTCCATACATAGCCATTGTCATAAATAAATGGTCCAAAAGTGTGGCTCCTAGAACAGCAGTATCAGCATTACTTAAATTTGTTAGAAATAGAAAATTTTAGACCCCGCTTCAAGCCTGTCAACTTGGAAATTGTATATATGGCCAAGCAACCTGAGTTTTAATAATCCCTCCAAGTAAGTCTGGCATACAGTAAGATTTGAAAAACATTCTGTTTCACACTACTGTCCCCCAGCAAGAAAGAAAGAGAGAAAGAGAGAAAGAAAGAGAGAAAGAAAGAAAGAAAAAGAAAGAAAGAAAGAAAAAGAAAAATGCCCATAGATCCTTCTAAATAAAAAATCCCATTCTTGTAGCATGTTGTAATTTCACACATCTTCTTTATAATAATTAAGGGCCATCAGCTGGCAGGTTTTTCTAAAATCCTTATCAATCTCACTAGATCAGGGAACCCAATTCCATTATAGTAACATCCATAGTCATCTCTTTCCTACAGAGGACAGCAACCAGAAAAGTATACAAAGATGCAGTTATCTCTCTCACTAAAGCATATTTTCATGCTTTGACAAAAAGAGCAATCCCCAGCCTTTCCAGAAGTATGGTTAGCAGTTGGCTGATCCATTCCAGCATTTTTATTTCACTGGAGCTTTGAATTCCTTTCTCTATAGCAGGTCAAGTAATCACAAACATTTCTCTCATTAAGTTTATCATTGAGTTTAGGCTTCAATTAATGTAGTTATAGATCACTAATGCCTCTCCCACATGTTCAGTATTACATATTAAATCCCAAATCCCAGATGAGTACATCAATGTCAATGAATTCTGTCTAATACTCCTTAGCATCCACTCCACACGTACACCAATACAGATTGGACAGTTCTTGAACTCTTTCAGTGCATTAACTCTTCCTCTTGTACCTCCTATCAGGGCTTTGTTGAGTCAATAAGAAATAGCAAAGGTGGGTCCTGAGATAATCAGCATGAGTATGTGAGATGAATTAAATATTTAATTACAATGATTTTTAGTTATTTTTAAAAATAATTTTTATTGTGCATATATAAGATATAAAATATAATGTTATGGTATGTTTTATAACAAAAGTAAGAGTTAGGTTTAAGACTATAGGTTCCTCAACCATATTTGTCCTGAAATCACAAGGGATGGGAAGTTTTTTCAGGTCTGCAATGGATGTGTCTTGTTTAGCCATGTATACATGTACCTAAATGAATATTCACAGTTTCTAAATTACTCCTCTTTCCTATTAACTTCCTTAGGGACTTTTCCTTTGGAAAGAGTCAGGGGCTGTACAATCTTTAAATTTATTTAAAATCACAATGAGATATCACATCACACATGTTAGAATGGCTATTATCCTAAAGTCTAAAGACAGTAAGTGTTGAAGAGGATGTGGAAAAATAGGAGCCCTTGTACACTGTTGGTGGGAAGGTAAAACTAGTAAAGACATTATGGAAAATAAGATGATAGATGACTTTTAAAATATTAAAAATAGAAATACCCTATGATCCCACAATCTCATTACCTGGTATCTATCCAAAGGATATGAAAACGGTATGTTGAAGGGACATCTGTTTCCCATGTTCACTTAGCATTATCTACAATAATCAAGATATGAAATCAAACTAAATGACTATCAACAGATAAATGCATAAAGGAAAAGTGGCCTATGTTCACAGAGAAATACTGTTCAGCCTTTTAAAAGAAGGAAATCTGCACAGTGGCACATGCCTATAATCCTAGCCACATAATAGGCTGAGGCAGGAGGATAACCTACTTGAGACCAGCCTGGGCAACTTAGTGAGAACCTATCACAAAAATAAACTTATTTCTTAAAATGGCTGGAGATGTAGCTCGGTGGTAGAGAGCACTTGCCCAGCACGTGTGAGGTATTGGGTTCAGCCACCACTAACATACACATGCATACACACACACACACACACACACTCAAAGGAGAGGATGAAGACGGAAATTTTGTCATCTACAGCAACATGCATAAACCTAGAGGATATTATGTTAAGTACAATAGAAAAATACTTCATGATCTCACTTATTTGTAGAACTTTAAAAATTGAACTCATAGAAGTAATTAAACAATGATTTTCAGGGGCTAAAGAAGTGAAGATTGGAGAGGAAGATGTTGATCAAAGGGTACAAATTTTTTTAAAAACCCTAAAACAAAAAGGAGGTGGGGAGTAAGAACACAGTGGTATAGTGCATGTTTAGCAACTCCACAACTGCTTGCCAGCAAGCAACTCCACAAAAATACAATTTCCATTATAGAAAAGGAATAGGTCCAAGTGATCTATTATGCAACATATGAACTAGAGTTAACATCAATGTGCTATACTTCAAAAGATAAAGTAGATTTTAAATCCTCTGACCACAAAAACTGAAGTAATGCATATATTGATTAGCTTCATTACACTATTTCACAATCACGTTATACATGATAAACATATACATTTTATCAACTCAAATAAGACAAATTATAAATATAAAAATAAATCTGTTACTACTGACATACAACTAGTGCCACAGCCACTTGGTCTCTAATAGTCCTTCATCTCTAAGTAATTATAATGTTGCTACATGCCATAAATCATCCATGCCCCATTTTTCTCCACTGTACTCTTTAAATATATGACTTGACTAATTCCAGAATTTAATTTTTTGTCTGCTGGAACCATTTTTGATACAGTGAGAAAGAGTACTAGGCAAATCCCAGTATTAAGCAGATGGTACACCCAAATTAGAAGAATTGAAAAATGATTTCATAAAGAAACAATTTAAAAAGCTGAAGGTGGGCCGGTGAGATAGCTCAGCAGCGTAAGCGCCTGCCTGGCAAGCGCGAGGGCCCGAGTTCGACTCCCGGAACCCACATACGAAAAAAGGGCCGGTGATATCGCTCAGCGGCACGGGCACCTGCTGGTGCGCGAGGTCCTGAGGTCGACCCCTGGTACCCACAAAAAAAAAAAAAAAAGCTGAAGGTGAGGTAGAAGGAAACCACAAGGCTAAGTGTGGCCTCTGTAACAGCAGAACTAGTGTCACCTAGGAACGCATTAGAAATGCAAATTTGAAGTTTCACCCCAGGCCTACTAAATCCAAAATGCAGGAGGCAAAGCCTAGCAGTCTGTTTTAACAACTCCTTCAGTTTCAAGAACCACTAACATAATGCAAGAACAAGGTGCTACTAACAATGGAGTTGTCACCAACCCCAGGCCCAAAGGGACAAGAGGACAGATTAGGAATTGGAACCCAGAGGTCATGTAGAGAGAACTATCTTGAAAGAATCAGTGACCTTTGTCAAGAGACCCAGCTTGAGAAACCTCATAACAAGGGTATAAGATAATAAACCAGGCTCGTTATCTCCCATCCTCCAGTTGCAAACCTAGGCACTCAAACGGCCAAATTCAACCAGAATCCAGAAGGGAAGGGAACTGGATGATATGGTACATTCAGGGTTGGCTTACTGGGAACACACAGATTGGAGAAAGGAGGTTGTATCTGGAGGGGCAAATATAGGAGGATCTGCAAGTAAGCCTAATATGCTTTTGTGTACACACCCAAATTTTAACCAAACTCCGAAACTTGAGGAAGCTTGAGATTTAAGACATTTTGTAATTTCCAGGGTAATAATGGTTTCTTAGGAATGATCATTTACTATTTAACCTAATAATTAGATTCCAGTAAGAAAATTCTGTTTTCACTTGTGAACAAACTTTTGCCTTATATTGAGTGGCTTAATACAGTGACAGGTATATTGTAGGTATACTGCTGCTACATTCATTTTATAATCACCTCCTTTCTCATATTTCCATGCTGCATCCACTGAGCTAAAGATTTAACCTGCCACTGGGATTTTTGTTCATATTAGGACCCCTCCCTCTTCTACATGCCATAAGCAAAGCTCCATTTCCCACAAGCTCCAGCCTATTAATTTATTTAATTTTTTTCTGGATTACAAACTGACATATTCAATCTTGGGCTTACTCTTGCATTTAGTTTAATGAACTGCTCTAGCCTCTTTCTAGTTCTTAGCTAACATGAACCTCTTAACATTATCTTAACACTTGAGTTATAAACATATATAATATGGAATTGGACTAGATTAAGTAAATTAAGTGTCTGCACCCCTACTATTGACTTCGCAATTGCATTAATTTGCTGTACCCTTATTTGGATCTGGTCTCACTGCATAATGCTTGCATACATCTATTCAGACTTTATCTCAATTTAAAGTCTCAGCCATCCCTTCACCAACCCTTCCACTAGGTAAAAAAAAAAAAAAAAAAAAAAAAAAAGAAATCATGTTCATAATCATAGACTACCATATACAGTCTCATCAGTGTTTCCATTACACATAAATTGAATTAGAAATGATCCTGGACGGACAATATATAATCATTTCAAATTGAGTTTTTTAGATAAATAAGAATAAGACTGCATTGAATATTATATGATTGTTATGAATGTTTCTCTCAAATATTTCTTGCAATTCTACCACTTGGCTTTCTCTAAAACAAAAGGAATACATTTATAATTATTTTTATTAATGCTCTGCCAAGTAATAAAAGATATATCTTTTAAAGTGTTACAAGGATCAGCAAACCAGACTCACCCAATCCTTACTTGGCATCTACTATGTGCCAAACATTTGCTAGTTGCCAATGACTCAGAAAGAAAGGAAACACAGACTCTTCCTTCAAAGGGAAATAATAAACGGGTAACTACAGTGATTAGTATTACAGAAAAGTACACCCGAAGTAATGTTCTGTAAATTGTGTGATCCAGATTCTGTGATCAGAGGAAATTTTCCTGTAGGAGATATTCCAGAACTCGGTCCTAAGAGAGGAGTCAAGTTAGCGAAGAAAAATGAGTGAGGAAAGAGGAGGGGATAATAAGGAAGAATAACTTTGTACATGCAAAGGTACAAGAACATCAGAAAACTGTGACGTCGTAAAATAAAAGTAGAGAGAAGAAGTCAGAATATATATGTAGAGAGCAAATAAAAAAGGGTCATGTACTTTATGGTAAGAACCATGCTAGAAGCTGTAGAGGATCATTAAAGAATTTTGAACTGGAGAATTAAATAGTAAAATTTTCCTTCATAAAAGATCACTTTGTTACTTGTAAAAAAAAAAAAAGATTGTATTGGAGAATCAAGACTAGATGTAGGGAGATCAGTTTGGCTATCATTATAGTCTAAAGAAAAAGATGAACCTGGGATATTGAAGTAGAAGACAAACAGATTAATTTGAGAAATATTGGACAGGTAGTTCCACAGGTCCTAGTGACTATCGGGTTGTAGAGCCAGAATAGATATCCAGAGACAAAAGATATCCTTGGATACTGGAATATGACTGAGCTCAGAAAGAGGAATGAGCAAAGGTGACCCAAGCAGCACAACCAGGAAATACGAGGAAAGATACGTCATGGCACTTCACACACAAAACAAGGGTTTGAGGAGAAATGAGTCTATGACATAAGTTAAGTAAATAAGGTCTAAGAGCAGTCAGTGAATTTGACAATTACTGTTTGGTGAAACTTTCCAGAAGGATTTCAGAAGTGAGGTAGAGGGAGAAGTCAGATCAGTGATGTGAGTAGAAAACAGGAAATAAGAGACAGCAGATCAACTTTCTCTTTTAAAAAGCTTAAGCTTGGGCCGGTGAGATGGCTCAGCGGCGTAAGCGCCTGCCTTGCAAGCGCAAGGGCCCGAGTTCGACTCCCGGATCCCACATACGAAAAAGGGGCCGGTGATATCGCTCAGTGGCACGGGTGCCTGTTGGCGCACGAGGTCCTGAGGTCGACCCCCCGGTACCCACAAAAAAAAAATAAATAAATAAATAAATAAAATAAATAAAAAGCTTAAGCTTAATGGTCAGGAATAGAAAAAACTGGAACTGGAACTTGTATAAATATCGATAAGAAAGAGCTCAGAGAAAGGATGATGGAATTTTCCTCCACCAGAGACTGAGATGTATAGAGTAACAGGCACTCCTGGCACGAAATGTCCTTTAAATAATATGTCAGAATAAATACCCAAAGGCTTGAACAAATGTTCCAACAAAGTTATATAAGATGTAAAATAGGTGGTTGAAGAAAAGGAATCCAGGAATCACTAGTACTTCCTGGCTAACACCTTTAATGGTGTTACTAAGTGAGAAGACATTATTTAATAAAACCTGGACCATAAACTTCAGGAACTGGAGACAGTAAAGGTTTTACAGAGGATGTTTCAAAAATGGCAACAAATGCCCATACAAAGAGAAAATATTAGCATGTCTGTGTTTATGGTATTTTATAAGCTAGCAGATCCTCAAGGCTTCTCTTCCATCAGTCCCCTACAATCCCACTCTATCCATTGCATTACACAGGACCATCATCTGATAGCTTTGTCTCAGAACCACTCTGGAGTCCTCTTCTGCTGGAATCTCAAAGAACACACAAGTATTAAGGGTTTACCTGACTTCCAGGTTCTGGGCCATTCAAGGTAAAACAAACCAGTCTTGTATCTGGCTCTCCTAGGAAAAGTGCTCCAGAGGAAAATCTATTTCCATTTTAATGTAAATGTATATGAGAAGTGAAATTAAACATTCTGCATACAGAGACAAAACTATCAAAGACTCAAAGGAGATGGAAAGGAGGGAAGATATTGAAATGTAAACATTTTGGAGAAAGTATGTACTGTGACTACAGGTTCTGGAGACAAATTACCTGAACTAAAACTCTGGCTTCGTGCTTTAGTACCTGCATAGCCTTGGACAAGTTTTTTATTATTTGTGTACTTCATTCTCCTCATCAGGAAATATGGAAAAATATTCCTCTCAGAATTATGGTATTGGCTAAATGATTTAATAAAAGCAAAATGCAGCAATGATTTCTGTCTAGTCTTATTAACTTTACAGTTAACCTTCTAATAGAAAAGCAAAGGAAATAAACTTACCAACTAACAGAAAGTCATATCTACTCAACGATTAAGTTGAACTAGTAGTATACACAAACTGATAAACAATAATTGATTATAAGTCATAGCATATGTCCATCCACTGAGTTACGACAGATAGCATGAAAGTCTTTCCCAGTCTTGACTCTGCGTTGCACATAAATCCTACCAGTTAATCCCTTTTTGACCTCAGCAGCTGAATACAGTAAGCCACAACATAATACATAATACATAAGCCACAACACTAGAGACCCATTTGGTCATAGGGTAACTTCACACAGGAAAACATCACACTTGTCTTGAATAACACTTACAAGTTACAACAGTTAAAACTCAGCCTTCTAGAAATGTCACTATTAGAAAATGGATTCTGTTCTGCCTACCACCTCTTTCTCAAGGCAAATACACAACTGGTAGCCTCAAATCTCAGGTTATGCCTTAAGCACCTCAAGGTGACACAGTACATAATGGTCTATACAACAGGATGCAAATTTCAAATTTCATGCAAAACCAAATTTCACCACTCTGCAACTATAAAGGAAAAAATAGACAAAATCAATTTAGAAATTAACATAACAGTCACATTAATGTGAGTAATAGAGTGAAGGGTAATAGAGTGAAGAGCCACAAAACTTGTGTCACTGAGGAGACAATACTATCTAGTTTCTCTCCCTAAAAGGCCATGTATGAGTCTGCTACCCTACCCTACCCTACATGTGTTCTCATGACACTCCCATCACTCATGTTCTGTGTGACTGGAAATTGCCAAACTAACACACTCTGGCATTTCATTGTCATTCCTTCCCCTATTTTGACCTATTTACTCACTGGATCACCCTTTCAACACAAAAGACTAAGTTACAGAATCACATCTTTAAAACAATTTTACTGTCCTAAAAGTTAAACTATACATGCAAAATGAGTATCGAAAGACTGTATTTAATAAAACTGCCAGTTAAGAGGAGTAAGCATAATGTTCAGAAGAGAGAAAGACTTTTAGGATTGAATCAAACTATTTAAGTACTAAAGTTAACTTAGAGACTCAATTAGTCCAACTCTTCATTTGAGAGTCAGGAAACTGGGAGCTAGGAAGTAAGCTCTTGGGGCTGAGAGACTTGCCAGAGATGACACAGCTATTTACAGGCAGAGGCAAAACAGAAACCAGAGCTCTACATTTCTATTCCAAAACTCTTTTTTCCTATTACATTAGGGAACTTCAATTCTCAAAAAAGCTGACTTCTACTCCTGGCCTGAATTGCCTCCTAATCTCTTTACCTTAATTCCAACATCTTTGAAATGCGCTAATATAATTGTGATGATAGGAAGAACGTTATTTCATTTTGTGAAGAAATCTGAAGATAAATAGCACCATTACAATTATGACTCATTTCTAAAAGTTTGTTTCAACCTTTCCTTCTTATTGTCATTTTATGTGATTTGATTAGCACACTCTATTGCTTGAGTCTATCACAAGAGCCACAAAATATCTCACTTTCTTTGTTATGACTTGGTTTGAAAAAAAATCACTGTGCCATGACAACTTTTTCTTGTCAGACATGGTGGCATATGTCTGTAATCCCAACTATTTGGGAGGTTGAGGCAGAGGATCATAAGTTCGAAGTCAGCCAGGCAACATAAAAAGACCCTGTCTCAAAGTTAAAAAAAAAATTTTTTTTGAAAGAGCTAGAGATGTAAACACTGGTACAAGAACCCTGAATTCAATCCCCAATATGGGGGAGCATCTTTTTCTTGAGCATTCCTTTACATAAATATGCCAAATAGAAACTTTACAGTAGTCATTCACCATCATCAAGAGAAATACTATGTCACCTTAGAACATTTTCTGATTGAATATTTGTGGTAAATCTAAAGAGCTTCATAAACTTATCCTGTATTTCCCATTCTGTAGGAAAATAGGAGGTGGCAATATGAGAATAAAAAAAAAGAGAGAATGAAGGCAGGGGTATGTGGAAAGTGGATGTGAATAAGAAAACCTCAAGAAGACTGGAAACAACACACACAGAGAGAAATGAGGACTTCGTGTATAGGAGTACATGTGCGTGTCAGTGTGTGCATCTGAGTTTGTGTGCAGCTGATCACACAGACACAGTCAGAAGAAATCAGCATCACACTGTTTTGACTGGTCAGTTGAGAACAGAAAATGTCATGAAAACAGCAGCAAACAAGGTCAACATAATATTAATCAGTGTCTGTAGTAAGTACTTATATATCAATCCATGACTTCTTTAGATCTCAAATAGACTGATAAGAAACCAAAAAATTGCTGAGAGTATTCTGAAAATGTCAGTGCAACATTGTTCTGTACCAAGAAGTTTTAGTAGCTGGAAATGTATCTTCCCTCTGAAAAATTACCACCAAAGGTAAATATTAAAGAAACAGCTAAATAGATGTTTCTGACTACCCACACAAGGTCCAAAGGAACTTACGTGAGTGCACCAGTCAGGATGACACTATACTTTGCTCAAAATGAATAAATAAACAAAAGTGTGATTTTTTGTGTTGCTTAGAGAATGACAGAAAGGTTAAACAAATAGGTGGAGGAAAGGAGAAAATCTTACAGGTTCACAGCTTGGAAGATATTTAAGTAAGAAAAAACATGGCAAAGTTCACAAGACTGTTCTTACAGTATATTTCACTATTATAAAACCACTAATTAAATATCCAGTGCTATGTATCTTTCGACATCTAAACCCAATTAAATGCCAACTGAAATAGCATTAAATTACTACCCCTAAATAATTCCCTCTTATTTCTATAAATAAAGCATGGCAAGCAAATGGCACTAAAAACAGCTGTGATGCCCTTTACACACATACACTTGCGAAAACTCTTTAAAACCATAGTTTTCTGAGATATTAAGTTTGCAAGAGAGGAAAGAATCAATACAAATCCATTCTGATAATCACCCAAATGTACTCATAATTTTTAAATTTTGTAAATATTACTTAATTCATAATTCCTCCTATGACCTATAAAATTAGGTCATTTTATAAGAAAGGTAACTTTGGAAAATAATCTTAACTGCCATCTATTGTTTTACTTTTCCTCCATTTGGTATATATTACACAGGTGTTACAGAGTTCACCGTATTATAATTTAAGAAACTTCTTCTACACATCCAATGGGCTTTAAAAGAAGCGATGTTACTGAAATTTGGAAATGAAAAGATTTTTGTAGTTCAGAAGAAACAGAAGCTTCTTGTGCAATCACTTGCAGTCAGACTCCTTCCTACACTTATATAATAGAAAATGAATTAACTATATCTGAAGAAGAACGAGACAGAGTAGGAATTTTTAGAAAAGAAGAAAAGAATTGAGACTCCAAAGGAAAAATAAGAGCACTTTCCAGGCTCTTTCACTACAGAAACATGGAGGGAGGGGTTTGGAGAACAGATGACAGATGAGTATAAGAAGAAAAATATCATTAAAATCAAGTGCCTGATAAAACTGATAGTGGCCAAAAACAGACCCGTGGTTGCCTGTGGCTGGGATGGGAAGGGAGTTTAACTGCAAAGAGGCACAGTGAACTTGCTGGAGTGAAACAAAATGTTTTATGTTTTGATTGTGGTTGTGAGTACATGAGTGGCTACATTTCTCAAAATTTATTCAACCATTGAAATGGATGTATTTTACTGTATGCAAAATGTACCTTAATAAAGTTGATTTTTTAAAAAAAAATCAAATGCTCAGAATAGAACTCAGTCATACATCTGACTAAGTGTAAAGGAAGAGAAGAACATCAGAAAGGCTGCTAAGAAGAGACTTTCACAAATAAATAAAGTAAGGAAGGCATAAAACTATCCCATAATCTTAAGGAACAATATGTTCTAGAAGAGTAAATTTTATAGACCATTGAAGCTTATGTTTTTTAAAACCTCCTATTTTTCCAACTCATTTCCCTTGGTATCTCAGCCTTAATATTTTTTCTGTACCACTTTGTGACCAAACCCATCAATCACATCAACTTTTCAGTCACACGCACAAACACACCACCTTGCTGCCACCATACCAACCCCACTCTACTGCCCCTTGTAACTTGGATTTTGAGAAATGATTTTTTAAAGTGCTGTTTCTAAAGGGCTTAGGAACATAAGATTTAAATTATATTCAAGAAAAGTTTTTAAAGGTCCTTGGTTTTTCTTAGAGGCTCCATTCAGAAATGTGGAATAGACAAGAAACAATTGAGTGGAGCATTCACCAGATTCACAAAATGAGGAAAAACGTTCCAGATGGAGGAAGGAAAATAAGCAAGAAAATATTTTAATGCATTATGGAAAACACAAATAGTGAATTTGACTGGCAATTGTGAGGGAAGAAGATAGTGGGCAAATATATCTTTGAGGAATGAACAGATGGATGGATGCCTGGATAAATAAATAACTGGCTTGAATTATGAAGGGCCTTACTTAAGGAGAAGAGGCCGGACTCTGATATAAAACCCATATTTTACCACTCACGGTAACAGATGACCATTTCTGAAGTATGTCACCAGTCATTTGTTAGTAATTAACGTCAAAGTGCGTTAATTTACAAATGACTTAGATAAATTATAGGACTTGTGCTCTGGATGGCACCATTTTGTCCATATACTTTATTAAACAGGAGAATGAAGGATGGAGTTCTAGCTAGTTCATCAGAAATGCAGATGATCTACAGCTTTCCTGTTCTGAGCTATGATTCTTAGTACGTCCTCACTGCCAAACCATCAATAATCATGGAAATTTTAAATTATTGAAGCCTACATTTCTTCAAACTAACCTTTGGTGTTTTTGTCAAATATCAGTGAACTAATTAAAGTGTATTAGGCATGTGAAAATCATTTGTCATATGACTGTAGTGAAGGAAACAAAGTCATTGACTTATTTTAAGAATAAGATTGATATTATATAATTTGTGCTGGAGAAAAATTACTTTGTGGCAAAGTAGATTAGGGCAGTATATGAAACTTGAGGCAGGAGACCATTACAAAATCACAGGTGAGAGACGGAGAAAATCTGAAATAAAATAGTAGCAATATAGGATTAAAAAAATCAATATTTAAGAAATCAGTAGTTTTTTATACACAGGTAATCAACTTATAAAGAAATCAGAAAAAAATTCCATTCACACTAGCCTCAAAAAATAAAAATACCTAGGGATCAATCTAACAAAGGGGAAGAAGGACCTCTACAATTAAAATTTCATAGCCCTAAAGAAAGAAATTGTTTTGAATTGATTTCAGATATCAAAGCAGCCACCACAGTGCAACTAAAGATACTCATGAAAGAAGGCTTCCAGAACTGCTTCAGAAAATGGCAAGAATGATGGTATAAGTACGTTTCAAGCAAAGGAGGTATTTTGAGGGGGACTAATGTCAATGTGTCTTTTACTGTAATAAAAATTTTAAAATATTAAATATACACTGTATTTTTCAATCATACCACATAGACTCCAAAGGAAAGACTCCCACAAGAATTGGATAATGGTAAGGCCATGGGCTAAGGAGGAGAGAAAGAGTAAATTAATTCTTGGTATTTAAAATGTCATGTATACTGTGATCCCAGTTTTCTAAAATTATATACAGCTATATTTTTCTCAATACAGACACATTCAGAGATGTCTGGAAAGATGTTCAAATGTTGAGAATGATTATTTCTGGAAACAGGAATTTGGAGAGATTATCTGCTTCCTTATTTTTATGTATAGTTTAAATTCTTATAACCATGTCATTTTTATAGTAAAAGTTATTGAAATTTTTGTCTAGGACCTTTATTAAAACAGAACACTTCTAATAGATATTTAATTCTACCAACAACAAAAGCAAGGCCTTTGGCTGTTCTGAACATATGGAAGGAATCAAAGATAAGATGGATAGATTTCAAGATATTGCGTTTGTGTGTGTCACATTGATATTTCTTTAAAAGTAATAAATATTTTATGCTTATACTGATTTATGTTAGCGGGTTTGTGACAAAGTCATTCAATGCATCGTTGGTTGAAATAATGCAACATAGAGTATTCAACAACATCCCAAAGGTCTATAATATAGAAATGCCTCTATACAGAAAATTTTTTATCTCTGAAATAATATATGTCATATCTTACCTCCTCATATTCAGAGGAGGTAGTTGGTGATTTTCCTCCTTGTAAATAAGAAAAGTATTTTTAAAATGCCTGTATTTCCAAATCCACTTAATTAAATAGCTCTGAACTTAACCTTTTAAAATTTATTCTAAAGGGTTCCTTTTACTTTTTGTTTTGTTTTTCAAAGCAACAACAAAAAAAGCATTATTAAATTGCCTTTCATAGCTGTCACCAAAATCATATCTTTAGCAAACATACACCACGGATCTATTTGCATCCAACATTCATTTCTTTATGCTTAAAAGCAGTAAATGTTTGAAAAACTGTCAATCTTCTTTTCAGTCTGATTTTGCTTAGAAAGAAAAAAATTACATAGAAATTATCTGTTGACTGTATAAGCAGTATATGTCATCTTTAGTTTAAAGGTCAAATATACTGCTCTCTGGATCGGTAATAAGAAGGGTTCTTTGGCCACATTTCACTATTTTTCAACTATTGTCAGTTCTTAGTGTGACTGTTAAAGAAACCGCCAATGAGACAAGTTAGCTTTAAGTTAACTTTACTTTCTTTCTACAACACCTGTGAAATACTGAAGCTGATTTCTTTAAAATTAGAGGACAGCTTAATAAACCTTTTCTTTATTAAAATATAATGACAATACAGACAAAAATAGAGAGGACCTGACAAGCAAAGAAAACAATTTTTTCCAGATCATATTATGATATGAAGATATTTAATCAAATTATTAGTCAGTCTAATAAGAAAAAATACCTCTTCAGCTTTATCTCCCACTCACTCAGAGATTAAGCATCCCAGTTTCTCTTTATTCTAAACAGAAACAAATAAGTGAACATTATGCCTAAACAACTCTGAAGAAGTTTGGCATCCATTTATTATAATTATTATAAATCATACTAAATTTTTGAAAATGTAATGGAGTAAATCACCAATATTCTCTTGGTGTTACATTCTATATACTATCTCCTTTCAGTGAAGACTGTGACCTTAAACGAACACTTCTGATTACTTAGAAGTTACTTCTCCACCTGTAAAAGAAGGAAGTTACCCTAAATCTGCAATTTGTCAATGTCGAGGGCTCACAGAATCTAAAGAAATGAAAACTGCTGGATCTCTCCCCACTGCACACATACATGAACCGAAGAACTAACGATGTTCCAAACTTCTGTGTGCCAGTTCCCCCCATCAACCTTAACTCTCTCTCGACCACAACTTCATCTCCACGTTCACTCTGCTCTGGCTACACTGACCTCTCTGCTCTTTCTCAAACATGACAAGCAAGCTCTCGCCTTTAGGGTAATTATATTGGCTTGTTCTCCACCTGGAGTGTTCCTTTTTATCTCCAAAGCTTCTCTCAAATGCTGCTTTCTTAAGTGAAACTTACTTGATTACCTTATTTACAGCTGCAATGCACATCCCTTTCCAGCACTACTAGTCCTTGACCCTTGCTCAGATTTTTTTCCCCTAAGCACTTCCCATAATCTAGCTGTGCATAAAAAAGTTAACATAGCAGGCTTGACTGCTCCCCTTTCAGTGGGTACAGTCAAAGGCACAAAGTTGGACCCTGCCTGGCATCTAGGAATTTGGATTTCAGGAGAGTTCCCACATTCCCAGAACTGAAAAGAGTGGCTCACTATACCTAAATGTTTGTGCCAACCATACAGTTTATGTTGAACAACTGCTTTCTTTTGGTAAGTATACTAATTTGGTATTTTCCAGACTCAGAGTACTGTAAGTTCCCAATAAAAAACTTAGCAGAGTCTGTAATAAACTTCACTGTTTAAAAAGAAATCATTTCAAACATGTTATCACAACTTGTTACTAGGGGAACAAAGTACCTCCTGAAGTAACTAAGTTACTTTATTAGGAGAGGGCACTGGAAATGTGTGTCTGGTCTTCACTGGAAGTTACCATTTGTGTCATTTTTCTTTGGTGACCTTGCTCTATATCCTTTCATTGTAATAAGTTTTAATTGTGAGAACAACTGCATGTTGAGTCCTCCTAGCAAGTCACTGAGACTAGGTATGACCTTGGGGACCCCTGACACATTAGCAGGTTATAAAATTTACTTGCAAATTATGTTTGCTGCCTGTCAACACCTATAAGTTACATGACAATCAGAAATTTTGTGGCATTTGCTGATATATCCCAAGAGACTAAGAAACAGTCTAGCCTATAATCAGTGCTCAATAATATTTATTAAATAAATACATACAAATTTTTTTCAATTACTTTAAGAAAGTTAATGGAACTCCATAGGGAAAACTTAACCATTAATGCTGGTAAGAATTCCTTGTCAAGATAGTATCTTTACAATTGGAAGATTCAAATTTCTAAGCATGATCTATTAACTAGTTTTACTTCAATTCCCTGAAAATGTCTAAACTTAAGAAGCAATACAATTTGGCAAGTGTTTTCAGAATTAAGTGTGTAGCACATTATAAACTTTGAAAACCCCTGTTTATACACAAGGCCTTGGTGGAAATATGAGGTTTTTATTTTTCTTGAGTATCAAGCTTTCAAAATTAGACTTGGGAGATCCTCATAAAACCAGATTTTGGAAGTTCAGTAATTTCCTGAGCCAAGTTAAACCAGCGGTAGTTTCACAGCCTCCTTTACCATGAAAACCATGGAATGTTAAAGGAAATTGGAAAAAGCCAAATATGAGAACAGAGCCAAGTATTCTTTGAATATGTGCAGAACATATGGGGGAGGGAGAAAGGAAGTGAGAGTTATAATTAATGTTAGCTGAATCCTCTAGGAATAAAAAAAAACTGTGCAAAGCACTTTAGTGTCAGCAATACTACAATAGAGATAACTATCAACTTGGGTGCAATACCACATTTTAAAATATTTAGTCTTTTTCTGGTAGGAAAGAAATATTGGGCAATATATTTATTTTGGCAAGAAAGTGGCCACTCACACACATAAATGTTCACAAACTAAATTTCAAGCTGAATCATCAAAGAAATCCTATGAATAAATTCTGTTATGAGGGACATGGTAGGAATTCAATAAATGCTAATGAAATTAATAAGTATCCCTGGTAACATTCAATAAATGTTAATGAAATTCATAAATGTGCAAAACAATAGGCTACATACAGCTAATAGCTTTATCCAAGTCATATAGGTCTTAGTTATTCTCTGTAGTAAACCTAAGCATATTACCAGATTTGAAGTATTTAAAAGGCAATCTCTTTGTCAGTGAATTCAAAAAGGAGGATTCAGATTGGAAAGAAAAATTTCCCTAGTTGTAATAAATTAAACTATAAAGTAATTATTTTAGGTATAAAAATAGATACTAATTCTTGGTTTGACTTTTATAATTTTTATCATTGTTACTTAGCAACAGCTAAGTAACACACTCCCCACATACACACACATACACTCACCCTTACCTTTACATTCTGTTAAAAATCTGTAGGAGTCTCAAATTTCTCTATAGAAAAGTTCTTTGCAGCTCATCCCTAATGGGCCAACATCTGAGAGCATTATGAGATTATTACAAAGTATAAAACCTCAAAGGTAGCCAATTTCAGAAAGGAAACATGAAAGGTAATTATTAAGTCACTAATCTCCATGTTATATCACAAAGTGCAATTGTTCCAGACCTAATTTTTAAGCTAGTCCCAAAGAATCTAAGAGAAGACCAAGAGATGCTAAGGTTGCAGAAAGAAACATGCTAAATTCCTCAGGCATTGGATTCTATGCACCTGTAGGAAGAATCTTAGGAATCCACATATCATCAGTTTTTTTATGCTAATTCCATCTTCATTGCTATAGTACAGCTCCCCAAACATAACTGTGCATGAATAGGTGCCACCCTAGATCCATGGGATGGTTCAAGAGCAACAAGCAAAACAGTAGCACAGAGAGAGAAAGAGAAGAAGAACAAGGAGGAGGAGGAGGAGGAGAAGTAGGAGAAGAAGAAGAGGGAGAAAAAGGAGGAGGAGGAGAAAAGGAGGGGGAGGAGGAAGAGAGAAATTCACACCAGATCCCACTACCAATCATAAGCATTTAACTATAACATGAAAGTTTCTTACTTCATTCACAGGCTGATTTCAAATCCCTCTTACCTTACTCTATACTTTCTTCCTGGAAATCTCAAATATTCTCATGATTTTAAATACCATCCATAAAATGACTTCAGATTTTAAATTTTGAGTCTAAACCTCCCCTCTAAAATTAAAGCTTAAAATATGATTTGATTCTAATCATGGATGTCTCACAGGCACTGAAAACACAATGTATGTAAAATGAAACTATTGGTTTGCTTCCTTCCCCCACCACGCACATTAGATTTTCTCTTTTTCAAGTCCTTTTATCCCTGATGCAGCTCCCCTGTGTACTCATTTGCTCATGTTGAAAATGTTTATCATATTTGACTAAGTCTTATCCTTCATCTCCCTTCATCTTCCCACACTTACAGCCCATCAGCCAAGCCTGGATCTGTGCCACAGAGGTCATAAACATGTCCATCTTTCCTTACATCCTGACAAGGTCCTAGTCCAGGACACTATCATTTTTCACTTGGATTCCAGCACAGGGAGAAAATGTTATGCTTATAATTGAACAAAAATGGACCTTCTATAAAATTATAATATTATAAAATTTTAAAAGGCACTAAAAAAATAAGCCTCATATATGAGTTCAATGGAACATATTTCTTTTTCTTTTTATGAGTAATAAGACATTAATAGAATTTCTGGTTTGGAGCTTTTATATATACATATATGCAAACACATATGTATATTTCCATTGTACCATAAATTTAGTATAATGTTAAATATCAGGATTCTGATTGGTACCATTTAGACAAATCTGCTTCTTATAGCTGGCCATACAGCTGTACATTTAACTAGAAATGACAAATGGTAGTAAACTATAACATATTTAAAGTACCTTGGCTCTACATGAACATGACAGAGGAGTTTTACCTTGATATTTGTAAGTTGTTTTTTATCTAATATTTGGACATTCTTTATTACTTTAAAGAAAAAGGAAAAACCAAGCCTCCATTACTGTCCAATATATCACATTTACAGCATGGTTTTGAATGCAAGATACATTAATATATTTTCACTGCTATTATAAAGAAAGTCAAGTATATGGTTCTGAATATTAAAGTGGCAAAAGATAGAAAAATAAACCCAACAAATATTTATTGAGTGCCTACTGTGTAGAAACAGTGCAACTACTTACAATCAACATTGTCACATGGGCATGAAATGAATAGCTAGCTGCTAGTTAAAGACATGCAAAATTATAGTGCTTTAAAGGAAACAGAAGGTTACTTTGTTCTCACATAAAAAGCCTGGAGGAAAAGGAGTCCAGGGCTGGTGTTGTGGTTCTGCTCCATAAAGTACTCAGGCTTCTTTCAACTTCTCACCCTACCACCTCTCTTCAAAGTCCAAGATGGCAGCTGAAGTTTCAACCATAACATCTACATTAAGTCAGCAAGAAGGAGACAAAGGGTGCATCTACGTTAACCTTTAGAAAAGTCTACATAAGCTGCCCAGAAAACATTTAACTTATTCGTCGTTAACCATAATCATACCTTCAAGAAAACCAAAAAAAAACTCGTATGGGGGTGGGGAGCAACATCTTACCACCATATCACTCTCCTGTTTTTTCCCCAAAACTCACATTTCTGAAATTCTGTGCCTATTTTTCTTAGCTATGCTCTAGGAGGTAACATTGAACCATTGTCAAATATGTGATTTCAGGAGTCAAACTGCTTGGATTTAAACTAAGTCTCCGGGGCCAGGGAGATGGTTCAGCGGCATAAGCGCCTGCCTGGCAAGCGCGAGGGCCCGAGTTCGACTCCCGGAACCCACATATGAAAAAGGGCCGGTGATATCGCTCAGCAGCACGGGCGCCTGCTGGCATGCGAGGTCCTAAGTTCAATCCCCGGTACCCACAAAAAAATAAAAAATTAAAAAAAAAATAAACTAAGTCTCCAACGATCTTCATCTGTACATAGAGATAATAGTAATATCTACTCCAGGCACTGCTGTCAGGGATTAATTAGTTTGTACATTTAAAGCTCTTGGCACAGTGATTGGCACACTGAAAGATAAGCTCAGTACACACTAGTTTCCGCATGTCAACGCAGTCAAGAGGATATGGGATAACCTACCTCCAGGCTTAATACGCACCTCCTACTCAGTATCATGGAAGGCAGTCATAAAAACACAAAGTTACCATTACAGTTTCCACAGAAGTCTTGCTTCTACTCCACTACCATCCACAAAGAAAATAAAGAGGAACTGACTTGTATAAAGTACCAATCTCTCCCCAAATTATTCCTGATTCATAACACTTTAACAAGGTTAGCTGAAAATCTAAATACACAGATCGCTCTCAAAACCTTCCTCAGAAAATGTCTGGAAAAAATTGATATTTCACTCTGCCAAAGAAAACTAAAATACAAATAAGTGGGAAACACAAATAGGACGAGTGTATTTGTTGAAGCCATCCAGCATCAAAACTAGGATCTGAATTCAAGATCCCTCTCCTGACCCAGGGGTGGTGGCGCACGCTTGTAATCCCAGCATTCGGGAGACTGAGGCAGGAGAATCACCACAAGTACAAGGCCAGCCTGGGCTACATAAGTTCAAGGGCTACATGAGTTCAAGGGCAGCCTGCACTATAAAGTGAGAAAACAAAAAAGACCCCTCTCCCCAATCCTGCAAAATGATGGAATTCATACATGCTAAAAGCACCTTTACCTAAAACTACTATGAAAATACCTTAAAGCACAAATCAATCAATAAAAATAACGTAAAGAAAGAATTCATGCAGCTTATTTTTTTCTAACATAAATTCAAAATTGCCTTTGATTTGTACTGACCAAAGTGACTTTTTTTTTTTAAATTAGGAGTGGGAAAGCTGTCAGATCACTGTGTTGGCATACTGCTACTGGGATATCACCTCTCTTCCATATTTTCCAGTCTTCTGATGTTGATTTAAGCTCCTGTTGGGTGATTTCCCTCTTTTATCTCTTTGTAGCTCAAAATGATTATCTTACTTCACCTGCAAGAGCCCAAGTTTGTTAGATGCAGGATGAAGAAAAATGAATAAACTGCTGTGCTTCCATTTCCTAACATCACTTGTGTGCAGCAGGAAGTCTCAAGCATAAACCACAGGGAAATACAACAAAGAGAAAACAATTCATTTAAGACCTATTTAGAAATATGTTAATTTATTTTATCTCCTAAATGCTATCTACACGTAGAATTGTAATAATCAACACATAATACATTTTTGAGTTGGAAATGGGAGGAAGAACAGAATAGGCTAGTTCAGAATTATAACAGCATGACCCAGAAAGCACTTCTGTAACTCAATTATTCAAACGATATGACCAGTTGAATATTTTTCCCTTTCTTGGTTAGCACAGTTAAGATGAATATATATGTGTTAACATCCTTGAGACTAGATATCGTATCTTTTCTAGCCAAACATAACTTTACCAAAGCCAGCTTCTTCCGTGTGGCTTAGAGTAAGAACGATAATATTTTTAGAGATGTTGAGAGTTTCAAGACATTATCAGTAAAAGGTTCATGCAGTGAAGAGAAACCCTGGGAAAGGTTTCCAACATGATGTCATCCAGTGAATCTTATCTTTACTCTTGGACCTGAGGCAATGAACTATTTTCTCCCTCATTAAACATAAAGTAAAATAGTTATTTAATAAGAGAATAAATCTATTCTCAAGAAAAGCAACTGGGATTCCAAAACCATGATCTTGTCATCACTGAATGAATGAGGTACCAAAAAAAAAGAGTACTTTCTAAAAAATGAAAAATCCAGTTGCTTATAGAAATCTGTGTGATTCAGTATAGGAAGAAAAAAATGCATGCTAGTTTAATGAGATGTAGATAAAATATTTAAAATCAGCCCAAAGTGTTCTGATTGAATTATCTTGAATAATAAAGGGTTAAATTTCCCAGAAAATCTTTAGCCCAAAGTAGAATGATTTTCTAGTTCATACTTTTGGTACTTTATAAAATGAAATGAAAGGCCATTTACTTACTTCAAAAAAAAAACTTATGACAAAATTGTGTTTAAATTGGTAACTGAGCTATAGTGGGACTGAGTTTAGAAACCTAAATGGCAAGCTGAAAAATTCACTGCAAGAAAGAGAACTGGGAAATCATGTTTCTTGTTATAAATCTCTAATACTTGAGAATAAAAGCACGAAACCATTTTCCATGAACTATACAGATATATTTCTGTAAGATATCCAAGTCCTACATAAGTAATTGCTGATCCACATTTTTAATAAGTACTCAAGGTGTCTCTGATGCAGGTACTCCAGGAAAATAGAACCTATTATTTGAGAAACACTAATAAAAAAAAAAAAACTTTCCTGTTTTTGATGAGAATAAAATCAGTTGAACCCATACTAAGCTTCCACAAAATCTATTCAACCTCAGTTCATCCTGTTAGCTTCACTCTATTTTTCTCTTTAAATGTGTTATGTACATGTACCAACTCTCTGCAATGAATGCAATCATTATATACTGCAAACACAACTAATAAGATTTAAAAATAAATAAATGAAAAAACTAAAAATTTTGTTAAAAAGCAGCTTTCATATCCTTTGACTTGGAGTAGGTTGCCCACTCAATGAGGTTTTTCTCCTATAGTTTTAATTCTAGAACTCTATTTCAAAAACTTCCAAATATTCAATAAGCATTAAGCTCACCTCTGAAAGCTTTTTCCTACCTTTAATTTACCTTTAAACTACAGTTCATGAATATCCCTGCATTCCTTACATGACTCTGTAAGGTCCCTATCCACTGGATTATGTGAAAGTCGTTAGTAATTCACATAGCCAATATGTAAATTAACCAAAATGTGGAGAACAAAAAGAAGGTTGGGTTTTAGAAGGTGGAAATCAGAAGACTAGTTTATGCATACTTAACTTTACCAAAGTGATACTGCAGTAAAAAGTTTAAGGATAATTGCTTTAAAAGCAAAGACGCCTAGTATTTCCTTCCTTTGTGTTTCAAGTGCTGGTGGGAATAAAGAAAGAGGAAAGAACTAGTGGTGTGCATCAGTGCTTCCTTCGCTCTACAACGCCCCACAGTCATGAGATTCTCACGACCAAATAGAACTGAGATTGCAAGGGCTGCTGCTGGTAAAACCCTACCAGTTGGCTCAGATAAACTGGAACAAGAGTAGCAATGGGCCAACACAGCTTTTTCTGCTAAGAAATTCATTGTTACTGTTGTTAGATTTACCATCGCAATGGCATGCTAAGATTTCTTGCTGTGTTTTTATGGTAATTGTGCTTAGATATACATGATATTTGTCATTTACAGCTTATACACTCAATGGGCTGGTTTTATGCTGGATGGGGTTTAAATGTTCTTTAGGGAACTGTACTTTTTCCTTCCCATTTTAAGAGACTGCAGTCAGGTCACATAACTCAGAAACCAAAAAATTAAAAAATTGATGAAAGCTGATACTAAAAGGGCTTGGAAATTTCATATCCATGATATTTTGCTTGCTTACTGAGTAGGAGGGTGGAGTAGAAAAGAACAATGGAACTAAAATATAAGAACGTCATCTCTAATTCCAGTTATACCACTATCCTTTAAGATCCTTAGCCTATTTGGGCCTCAGTTGCCTAATATGAAAAATCAAGGTCAGACTAGATATAAATGGCACTAGTTTCATCCCTCACCTCAATCCAGTCAGTGATTAATGGCTGGCTGAAGCACTGTGGAGAAGGATTAGGATGCCGATTCTGGACAAAAGTAGAATGCTGTGAATTGCTAAATTGTCCATAAGCTCAATGAGAAAGCAGCTATTGGTATGCAATATATTTTATATGATATACAGCGTCACTAGAATTTCTTTTAGTTTTAGACTACAATGGCTTTCTTACCACAAAATGTCCTAAGATCTCTTGTAGAAAATTGTTCGTACCATAGATTGTGTATAATGCAACTTCCACATTTAAAATTATCTCCATGCACAATACTTCCTGTGAGTGTATGGGGAGGTGTAGAGATACACAGACAGAGAGACAAAGAGATAGAGAGGGAGAGAGACAGAAAGACCTATAGATATATAAATTTATTGATTCATTTATTTTATCTTTAGGTGTCAGACTAATGCTATTTATAACAAAATGCTAATAAAGCCCAGAAAAAAAAATTACCAAATAATGGGGGGGTGATAGCTAATGACAATCACAGGTCAGGAATCATAAATGAAACTCAGAACATCTTAAAATAGTCATGCAAACAACAGGAAAGTCAAAACAATCTTTATCCAATAAAGGTTTCATGAGGCAATTGAATTCAGGCAAACTGCAGTTGCTGATAACAGCATCTCACTGAAGATGGCTGAGATAAAAGGAAGTTCTCAGATCTTTCTGTGGCCACCATGAAGCACCAAAAATGTCAATTTCTTTAATTTTTTTATTACATCTGGAAATGTTGATTTCCATATAACAAGCAACCGATTCCTAAATTAATGAACAGAACACTAGATTGAGTCTTAAGATTTGAAGTTTACTCTCATCTCTGACCTTACCACTGCAGTCTTCATATTGCACCTAAGCTTCAGTAGCCTCATTATAAAACTTAGGGGAATTGTGCTATATTTCTCTTCCAACTTATTAAAAAAATAAAATCTTGTAAAATGGAGAAGAGCAGCCAGGTGCGGTGGCACATGCCTATAACCCTAGCACTCTGAGAGGGTGAGGCAGGAGGATCCCAAGTTCAAGCCCAGCCTGAGCAATTTAGGGATTTAGCAAGATATTGTCTCAAAATAAAAAGGGCTGGAAATGTAGCTCCTCTGAGCAAAGGCCCCGAATTCAACCTCTATTACAACCCCCACCCACCCTCACACACAAAGAAGTAGTCACCTTGTTGTAAAAATCTTTGGAAAAGCTCTAGGCCAGTTATTGGTTATCACCTCTAAGTAGCCATGGTTGGTTTCTTTTAACCACTCATTACTCAGTGTAAATTCCGGCCCTGGATAAAGAAAGCAAACTATTGTCCTTTTAAAGACCACACTTTTGATTGCCTCATTTTTTTCTCCAACACAGACATAAAACCTAACTTAATTGTATATTAGTAAAATATACACAATCAGAAAGTTTGTAAATGTGAAAACTTGGATAAAGCTAATGACTGGCTGAAAACCACATGATGATTCAATAAAGAAGTTAAATTCCCAATTCTAAGATCTTGCACCAAATGAATAATGACTAATATGGCACAGTTAGGATATATACTGTATATTTTAAGTATTATAGGAAAACAAAGATAAAAGTATACAATGTTTAGTTGTTGGAATTTGCATAACAACCAGAAATGATAATGCTTACTCAACTCCAGTATTCCATAAAATATCCCAGTTTCATATCAAATGAGTTATACCTATAATACTTTTTACTACCAAGCACTAGAAAAAAACCTAAAATGAAAAGAGAATAAAAGAATTTTCTTGCTATCTTATGTTCCAGGCAATGATCACATTCCTAATTTACAAAGTCTACAAAAAAATACCCTTATATTGAAATTGCTATTATTAAAAGTGAGCTTTCAGTGAAAACAGATCAGATGTGGCAAATTCCTAAGCAATTACTATTGTTCTACCCATCACATTGTGATGAAGATGTGTTTTGTTTGATTGATTCCAAGAATTGTAATAAATAAAAGCTGTTCAGTTTGAATATGATGTTTGTTCCCTATGCCAATACAAGACCAAAAAAAATTTCTCACTTCAGCCTCAGAAATGCTTTATTTATCTTCAAACAGACTTGTGGAGATGAGTGATTTTCAGTTTCTTTTTATCTCCAAATATTTAAATGCCTAATAAAATACCATCTTAATTATCTGGTTTTAGTTATATTTCTAGTATCCAACTATAGTCATTTCCAGTTTAAGAAATACCACATACTACTTGGCATCTTTGCTGTGTAAACTAAACATTGTCTAAATGGCCTTGTGCATTTGGAATGCAAAATCTACCAAGAGGGTGGTTGTGGGTTTGATTATTGCATTTTTTAAAAGTCAAATTTCATTTAAAACTATTTCAATGATATTGTCAGAATATTCCAAGATGAAAATCAAAGAAAAGAAAAATAAAGTTAAATCTCATCAAATTTATCTATCCTTCCCTGCAGTTCTTTGCTATCCCCAAAGGCTTGATCCGAATGTAAAAAGCTGGCCAGGCAGTGCTCATGCTGAGAACAACTTCAAAAGTAACAGCATACCAATATGTCAGGTTCAAAAGTGATTTAGTAATTGTTTTTCTTAAGGCTATTCAGGCAAGGACTATCCCTGCATCTGCTGTTTTGCTGTGTTTTTACAGCACCAGCTCCCCCTTGCAGCTTGGCCTATAAAGGACATTATCTGCCTCAGGCAGGCCAGTGAAGAAACCTGCTTTTTACCTCTACTGCAACTGGTCAGATTCACTGACTGCTGCTGCTCCTCCAGAATCTCCCCCAGAATGAAGCATATCAACTCATTAAGCAATTTTGTATAAACTGTGGTTTAAGTAAGTAGTCTTTAAATAGAATGAAATAGTATAATGAATATATTTCACTAAGGAAAGAAAGAAAAACATTTAATGGATACTGTCCTGTGCAATATTCCCTTTTAGGTATCAATGGAAACTAAATGGTGCATTGCCTCCAGCATTTTTAAATGATCATCACATTTATTTAGCAACTTATTCCAAAGGAGAATTTTCAGAAATCAGCAGCTCAAATCCTAGAGTAAAATTTCAATTAGCATTTCTCCACTCCTACTATACACACATGAAAGGGATGGAAGAAGCAGAAGAGTAGAGTCCAAGCAGGGATGACAAAACAAATGAGTTCAAATCCTAATGGGTTATGTAATCTAGTTATGGAGCTAGTATATATAGATTTTTTTTTATTTTAAAGAGAAAAAATAGAACAAAATTTCAAAACAACATAATAGGGGGGTAACAATGGTTAATACATTGCATATTGTTATCTTTAAATTAATCACCCAGAGTACAAGATATCAGCATTCAATTGTCCAAACAATATTAGCACAAACCTTTCTTTTCAATGAACTAAGAGAAATCAGTAGTATATCTATCTTAACTATCTTATATATATATATATTTCTTTTTTTTTTTGCTCTTCCCTTCCTTCTTTTCTCCATTCCCCCGTCCCAGTTTCTCTTTTCTTTATTTTATTTTTTTTTATTTTATTTTAAAGAGAAGAAAAAACAAAACAAATCAAAAGAAGAACAAATTTTCAAAACAACATAATAGGAGGGTAACAATGGTTAATACATTACGTATTACTATCTTTAAGTTAGTTATTCAGGACACCAGACATTAGCATTCAATTGTCCAAACATTATTGGCACAAACCTTACTCTTCAATGAACTAAGTAAAAATGGTAGTGTATCTATCTTAACCATCTTATATATATATATACAATTTTTTTTTCCCTTTCCCTTCTTTCTTTTCCCTATTCCAGTCTCTCTTTCCTTTTTACCAGTTTCTTTTTGATTCACCATATCTATTGTACATTTTGGATCTTATTTACTCTTTCAGTTTCTCATACTAGAGAGATAATACGATGCTTACACATGTGCTTCTGGTTTATTTCACTTATGAGTATTTTCTCAAGTTGCATCCATTTACCTATAAAAGTCTCCAGTTTATCCTTCTTTATGGCTGAATAGTACTCCATTGTATAAAAATACCACATCTTTCTTATCCATTCCTCAGTTGATGGGCATTTGGGTTGTTTCCAAGATCTGGCTATTACAAATTGTGCTGCTATAAACATGGGTGCACATATATCGCTGTGGTACGATGTTTTTAATTCTTCTGGGAAGATGCCCAGAAGGGGAATAGCTGGGTCAAATGGGACCTCCAACCCTAGTTTTCTGAGGAATCTCCACACTGACTTCCACAGTGGCTGTATCAGTCGACACTCCCACCAACAGTGAAGAAGGGTTCCTTTTTCCCCACAGCCCCTCCAGCATTTGTTATTAGTTGATTTCTTAATAGTAGCCATTCTTTCTGGGGTGAGATGGTATCTCAGTGTTGTTTTAATTTGCATCTCTCGAATGACTAGTGATGTTGCACATTTTTTTGTATATTTGTTTGCCATTAGTATTTCTTCATCTGAGAAATGTGTATTCATCTCAGATGCCCATTTTTGGAGTGGGTCTTTAAATTTGGGAGGTCTGATTTTTTTGAGTTCTTTATATGTTCTCGATAGTAATCCTTTGTCTGAGGAACAGCTGGCAAACATTTTTTCCCACATTGTGGGTTGTCTCTTCACTCTGTTGGTGGTTTCTCTTGCTGTGCAAAAGCTTTTTAATAAGATGAGATCCCAGTTATTGATTCTTTGGGATAGTTCCCGTGCGGTTGAGTTTTTATTCATAAAGTCTTTGCCTACACCAATGTCTCCAAGGGTTTTACCTAGCCTACCTTCCAGCAGATTTAATGTTTCTGTTTTAATATTTAGATCTCTGATCCATTTTGAATTTAGTTTAGTGCATGGTGAAAGATATGGATCTAGTTTTAATCTTCGGCATGTGTAGAGCCAGTTTTTCCAGCACCATTTATTAAAGAGGCTATCTTTCGTCCAGCGAATGTGTTTGGCACCTTTGTCAAAGATAAGGTGGCTTAGTATGTCTGGGGTTGTTTCAGCATCTTCTAATCTGTTCCATTGATCTTCAGGTCTGTTTTTTTGCCAGTACCACACTGTTTTTATCACAGTAGCTTTATAGTATAATTTCAAGTCAGGGATTGTGATGCCCCCTGCCTTGCCTTTGTTGCCCAGAATTGCCTTTGCTATTCTAGGTCTCTTCTGATTCCAAATGAATTTTAGGATTGTTTTCTCTAATTCTGTGAGATATGCTGTTGGAATTTTGATTGGAATTGCATTAAATCTGTATAACAATTTTGGAAGTATGGCCATTTTCACTATATTGGTTCTTCCTATCCAGGAGCAAGGGATATCTTTCCATTTTCTGATATCCTCTTCAATCTCCTTTTTCAGAGTACTGTAGTTTTCAGTGTAGAGGTCTTTTACATCCTTCGTAAGGTTGATTCCTAGGTATTTCATTTTTTTGGATGTTATTGTGAAAGGTATTGTTTCCCTAATTTCTCTTTCAGTAAGTTTGTTATTTGTGTACAGGAAGGCTATTGACTTTTGAGTATTGACTTTGTATCCAGCTACACTAATGAATTTGCTTATTAAATCTAGCAGTTTTTTAGTGGAGTTTTTGGGGTCTTCTGTGTAGAGTATCATGTCATCTGCAAATAATGATAATTTAACTTCTTCCTTTCCAATCATTATTCCTTTTATTTCTTTCTCTTGTCTAATCGCTCTGGCTAAAGTTTCCAGAACTATGTTGAATAAGAGTGGGGACAATGGACATCCTTGTCTTGTTCCTGATTTTAGAGGGAAGGCTTTCAGTTTTTGGCCATTTAGTATAATATTGGCTGTTGGTTTGTCATAGATAGCTTTTACCAGATTGAGATAAAGACCCTCTATTCCAATTTTCTGTAGGGTTTTTATCATGAAAAGGTGCTGGACTTTGTCAAAAGCTTTTTCTGCATCTATTGAGATGATCATGTGATTTTTGTCTTTGGTTCTGTTAATATGCTGTATTACATTTATTGATTTACGTATGTTGAACCATCCCTGCATCCCTGGGATGAATCCAACTTGGTCATGGTGTATAATCTTCTTGATGATTTGTTGGATTCTGTTTGCCAGTATCTTATTAAGGATTTTTGCATCTATGTTCATTAGGGAGATTGGCCTGTAGTTCTCATTCTTAGTTGGGTCCTTCTCTGGTTTTGGTATCAGGGTAATGCTTGCTTCCAGGAATGAATTTGGGAGTATTGCTTCCCTTTCAATTTCATTGAAAAGTTTGAGAAGTAGGGGCGTTAGGTCTTCTCTAAATTTCTTGTAGAATTCGGCAGTGAATCCATCAGGGCCTGGGCTTTTCTTTGTTGGGAGGTTTTTAATTACATCTTCAATTTCATTGGCTGATATTGGTTTATTTAGGATTTTTAAATCTTCTTGATTCAGCTTTGGTAATTCATACGAATCTAGGAATCTGTCCATTTCTTCTGCATTTTCCATCTTAGTAGAATATAAATTTTCAAAATAGGTATAGATGATCTTCTGGATTTCTGCAGGGTCCGTCGTGATATCACCCTTTTCATTTTCAATTTCATGGATTTGAGTCTTTTCTTTTCTTTTTTTAATAAGGTTGGATAAGGGTTTGTCAATCTTATTTATTCTTTCAAAGAACCAACTTTTTGCTTCATTGATTCTTTGTATTGTTTTTTTAGTCTCCAATACGTTAATTTCTGCTCTGATCTTTATAATTTCCTCCCTTGTACGGGCTTTTGGCTTAACCTGCTCTTCTTTTTCTAGAAGCTCGAGGTTCACCCTTAAGTTGTTTATTTGCGCTTGCTCTATTTTCCTGATATAAGTATTTAATGCTATAAATTTCCCTCTTAGGACTGCTTTCATTGTATCCCATAAGTTCCGGTATGTTGTACTGTCATTATCATTCAGTTGTAGAAAGTGACTAATTTCTTCTTTAATTTCATCTGTGACCCATTGGTTGTTCAGGAGGATGCTGTTTAATTTCCATGTGTTTAGGGAGTTTTTGTGGGATCTTTTGCCATTGATTTCCAGTTTCATTGCACTATGGTCGGATAATATGCATGGGATAATTTCAATTCCTTTGCATTTACTTAAGCAGGTTTTATGAGCTAGTATGTGGTCTATTTTGGAGAATGTCCCATGTGCAGCTGAGAAAAATGTGTATTCTGATGTTGTGGGATGGAACACTCTGTAGACATCTACTAAGTCCATTTGTTCAAAAGTTTGGTTCAGTTCTACTATTTCATTATTGATTTTCTGTCCAGTTGATCTATCTTTTTGTGACAGTGGAGTATTGAGATCTCCCAATATAATTGTATTAGTGCTTATTTGATTTTTCATGTCCTTTAGTACTTGTTTTATATAGCTGGGTGCATTGGTATTTGACGCATATATATTTATGATCGTTATCTCTTCCTCTTGGATTGTTCCCTTTACAAGGATGTAATGACCGTCTTTATCTCTCTGAATCCTTCTTGGCTTGAAGTTCACTTTGTCTGCAAAAAGAATAGCTACCCCTGCTTTTTTCTGGGTTCCTGTGGCATGGAGTATTGTTTTCCATCTTTTGACTTTCAGTCTATGAATTTCTTTCTGAATTAAATGTGTTTCTTGTATACAGCATATTGTTGGATCTTGCTTCTTGATCCATTTCGCCAGTCTGTGCCTTTTGATTGGTGAATTGAGACCGTTAACATTGATGGTTAAAACTGATATGTATTGACTTGTCATGATATTTTCCTGTTGTTGGTTCCCACTCTTTGTTTTTCCGCTTTCCGGCTATTTAATTATTTGCCCTGCCTGGTGGATTCCTTCTGTTGGGGTTCCTATCTCTTTCTAGAATGTCCTTCAGAACGTTTTGGAGTGCTGGTTTGGTAGTCATAAATTTTCTCAGATGTTCTTTGTCATGAAAGTATTTTATTTCTCCATCAATTTTGAAAGATAGTTTTGCAGGGTACATCATTCTGGGCTGAAAATTATTTTCCTTTAGAGCTTGAAATACATCATTCCAAGCTCTTCTTGAATTGAGGGTTTGTGCTGAAAAGTCAGCTGTGATTCTGATGGGTTTTCCTTCATAGGTGATTTGTCTCTTCTCCCTAACAGCTTTTAAGATTCTGCCCTTCTGTTGAATTTCTGGGATCTTGACTATAATATGTCTGGCTGAAGTTTTTTTTTGATCATGTCTAGTTGGTGTTCTAAAAGCTTCACTTATAGGGGTGTCAAATTCCTTTTCTCTTCCAGGAAAGTTCTCCCTGATTATGTCTTTGAACAAGGTTTTAATGTCGTTGATGCTATCTCCTGCTTTTTCATTTATTCCAATTATTCTTAAGTTGTTTATCTTTGAGTCATCTAGCAGCTGCTGAATTGATTTTTCATGGTCCCTTGCTATTTTTAAGAATTTTTCCATTTCATGATCACTAATTGCAAGCCTGTCTTCTATATCTGAGATCCTGTCCTCGCATTGGCTTATTCTGCTACAAATATTTTCAATGGAATTTTTTATCTCTTGGATATCTGCTTGAATCTGCCTTATGGATTCCATTTCTTTCCTATGCTGAGCATTCATGGTTTCTATAGTTTTCTTAAGTTCATCTATTTTTTTGTCTGTATCAGCTATAGTGTCCTTAAGCATGGTCTTCATTGTAGACATTATCTCTGCAGTTATCTGTGAGATTATTTCTGTTTTAATTTTTTCCAGAACCTCATTCAGTTGCTTTGTTGTTACCACTTCAGATAGGCCAGGTGGGTGGCTTTCGGATTGTCCCACCTCGTTGCTCCCTAGGTTTGCCTTTGGTGAATTGGATGTGTGTGGTTGCATCTTGTTTAAGTGTCGTCTCATTTTTTCTTTCTTTAATTCCTGGGGTGATGTTTGCAAATTACCTATAGTAGGTTACTTTATTGCTAGTGTTTAAGATCTTTAGAAGATGACTACTTCTCTGCAGTATCTTCCAAGTGGAGCTTGCTTTTAGGTTTTGAGCTTTCTGCCAGATCCTACCTCTTCAATTCGTTGGGTATGCAAAGTTGCTACCTGTTTGGCCCAGTCCTTGATTCTTTGGTACTGTGCCACTGTATTTTCTGTGTCCCTTAGTCAATCTCAATCATGAAATATCAGGAAGGAAAGATGTTTAGAACAATTATTTCACATTTGGCTATAATGTTAACTAAAGCATCAAACACAGCCTAGAAAATGACAGACTGAGCTAACCAGTTATTTACCACTTTTAGCTGTATAGAGTTGCGGTTATATAACAAAATCTAAAACACACCAGAAAAATTATATGCAGTATACAAGTCCTATGTATGTCAATTTTTCCTTGAGGAGTTTAAATTTAAGATGAGTTAAGGAGGAAATAGAGTATTGGGAGAAGAGGAAGGAATTAGATGTAAGGTTAGAGGACCAAGAGGGATCCCACTAAAATTGGGACACTAGTGCAGAGGACAGGTGGTAAAAAGAGAAGGAAGGGATAAAAGGAAGAACAGATCACAACCACAATCACAAAGAAGTTAGAGGCGCTGTTTACACTCATATAAAAAACCAGAGAGAATAATGAAGGAAAGAGCAAATACACATACAGAAACAAAAACGAAGATAAAAACAATAAAACAGACAGATCAAAAATAAAACCCCACCAAAAAACAAAACAAAACAAAACAAAAACAAAAAAACCCTTCGCCAGAACAAAAAACAAATCAGTGAGAAAAAAAAAAATAAAAAAATAAAAAAATAAAAAAATAAATAAAAAAAATAAAAAAGAATCAGTTCCAGGTGTTGACTCTGTTGTAGGCAGTTACCCTGTGGTGAGAGAGTCCTGTTCTGTGCAGGTCCGTCCCAGTAAGCCAGGAGCGCCCTCTGGCGGGCGGTGAGCAGAGGCGCGTACTTTCAGGCAGAGACCAGTCTAGCTCGCCTCCGCTCTCAGAGCCCTTTCACTATTCCTGGGCCTGAGAGGCTCAGCGTGCTGTCTGGAGCGCGGGTTCCCTGCACTGGTTCCCGCGGCTCTGGTTTTTCGCCACGCCCCCCACAATGGCGCCGGGCCAGTCGCTCTCTGGCGCGGGACAGGTGTGGCTGAGAGTCCAGTCTCGTTCGCCTGCTGACCTCAGCACACTTTCTTGGGCCTGAGAGGCCCCGTGCTGCCTGTCCGGAGCACAAGTTCCCAGAGCAGTTTTCGAGCCGCTCTGATTTTCTCCGCACCCCCCACAATGGCGCCCGGCCGGTCGCTCTCTGGCGCAGGGCAGCTGTGGCTGAGAGACACTCACCGCCGGTCAGCGCCGTTCTCCGCCACTCCCCTGCCCCGCGGCTGTCTCAGGATCCTCCGTGGGGGCTCCCTGGGCGCCAGCTGCCACCGTGTGTCCGTAGAATTGAGCCTCCACGGCGCTGCAACTCCCGGGATAGTAGAAGGTGCGCGCGCGCAGTCTGCTCCTTCTTTCCTTCTTCTTTGTTGGAAGTCACCCATCACTGGTGCCGGGGGTCCCAGATTGCGCTTCAGAACTTTTCTGGGTTTCGGGGAGGCATCTCCCCCCCTCCTGCGCTTTCCGGGTCGCTATATTCCCGTGTTCCAATGGTAACTTTTAGAGAGAGTTTCGCTGCCTGCTTCTTACTCATCCGCCATCTTGAGGTTCTCCTAAAATCTGCAAGCCCTTGTCTCGTGTCCCCCAAATGCGGCCGGATCCTCCACCGGGTTTTACGGCCGGCGCAGAAGCCCTGGGTTCCCGCCACTTGGGACCTCGTGGCTGGCCCCCAGTTTCTCTTTTCTTTTGAACAGTTTCTTCCCATTTTACAATATCTTTTGTACATTTTGGATCTTATTTACTCTTTCAGCTTCTCACACCAGGGAGACAATACTATGATTACACATGTGAATCTGGTTTATTTCACTTAGGAGTATGGTCTCAAGTGGCAGCCATTTACCCATAAAAGTCTCCAGTTTATCCTTCTTTATGGCTGAGTAGTACTTCATTGTATAAAAATACCACATCTTTTTTATCCATTCCTCAGTTGATGGGCATTTCGGTTGTTTCCAAGATCTGGCTATTGCAAATTGTGCTGCTATAAATATGGGTGCATATATATCACTCTGGTACGATGTTTTTAATTCTTCTGGGCAGATACCCAGAAGGGGAATAGCTGGGTCAAATGGGACCTCCAATCCTAGTTTTTTGAGGAATTTCCACACTGATTTCCACAGTGGTTGCACCAGTCGACACTCCCACCAACAATGGAGAAGGGTTCCTTTTTCCCCACAGCCCCTCCAGCATTTGTTATTGGTTGATTTCTTGATAATAGCCATTCTTTCTGGGGTGAGATGGAATCTCAGTGTTGTTTTAATTTGCATCTCTCAAATGACCAATGATGTTGAACATTTTTCATATATTTATTTGCTGTTTGTATTTCTTCATCTGAGAAGTGTGTATTCAGATGCCCATTTTTGGATTGGGTCTTTAAATTTGGGAGGTCTGATTTTTTTGAGTTCTTCGTATGTTCTCGATAGTAATCCTTTGTCTGAGGAACAGCTGGCAAACATTTTTTCCCACATTGTGGGTTGTCTCTTCACTCTGTTGGTGGTTTCTCTTGCTGTGCAAAAACTTTTTAATAAGATGAGATCCCAGTTGTTGATTCTTTGTGATAGTTCCTGTACAATTAGGGTTTTATTCATAAAGTCTTTGCCTACACCCGTGTCTTCAAGAGTTTTACCTATTCTATCTTCTAGCAGATTTAATGTTTCTGTTTTAATATTTAGAGCTTTGATCAATTTCAACTTTAGTTTAGTGCATGGTGAAAGATATGGGTCTAATTTTAATCTTTGGCATGTGTAGAGCCAGTTTTTCTAGCACCATTTATTAAAGAGGCTATCTTTCTTCCAGTGAATGTGTTTGGCACCTTTGTCAAAGATAAGTTGGCTATGTATGTCTGGAGTTGTTTCTGCATCTTCTTATCTGTTCCACTGATCTTCAGGTCAGGTTTTTTGCCAGTACCATGCTGTTTTTAATCACAGTAGCTTTACAGTATAATTTCAAGTCAAGGATTGTGATGCCCCCTGCCTTGCCTTTGTTGCCTAGAATTGCCTTTGCTATTCTAGGTCTCTTCTGGTTCTAAATGAATTTTAGGATTGTTTTCTCTAATTCTGTGAGATATGTTGTTGGAATTTTTATCAGAATTGCATTAAATCTGTATAACAGTTTTGGAAGTATGGCCATTTTCACTATATTATTTCTTCCTACCCAAGAGCAAGGGATATCTTTCCATTTTCTGATATCCTCTTCAATCTCCTTTGTCAGAGTACTGTAGTTTTCAATGTAGAGGTCTTTTACATCCTTTGTTAGATTGATTCCCAGGTATTTCATTTTTTTGGATGCTATTATGAAAGGTGTTGTTCCCATAATTTCTCTCTCAGTGGGTTTGTTATTTGTGTACAGGAAGGCTATTGATTTTTAGTGTTGACTTTGTATCCAGCTACGCTACCGAATTTGCTCATTAAATCTAGCAGTTTTTTAGTGGAGTTTTTGGGGACTTCTATGTAGAGTATCATGTCTTCTGCAAATAATAATAATTTAACTTCTTCCTTTCCTATTGTTATTCTTTTTATTTCTTTCTCTTGTCTAATTGCTCTGGCTAAAGTTTCCAGGACTATGTTGAATAAGAGTGGAGATTTTAAAAAGCATAAATTAAATGAATAGAATTAATGAATGAATGGACCTCATTTGGACTTTAAAGGGCACAGAGTGCGTAGAATGGTAGAAAACATAGAGAAATTTCTAGGTATAATATGAGTTTTTCTAGGCTTTTCATGTAGAGAGAGATAATAGCTCATTAATAGAAATAACCTGAAACTTTGTCCACAACCACTTAATTCCAAGTCTCTTTTTGTAAGAATCCTGAAATACTCAAAAGAATGTCAAGTTCATTCCCTTTCGATTTCCATTTCATAACCCTTCTCTGGTATCAGTGCGATATCATTGTCACCACTGCTGCTGTTCTCAGGGTGAAGACTACAGAAATGTGGGACTCTCAAAGCTGCCTGCTCTCAAAAGGCCATGTTGGCATTGCACTCCTTGGAGTCCTCCCTGAGCGAAAGCACACTAATGAGTCAAACTATGATGGGGCCTCCTCTTCTGCACTCTGTCGCACCTTGTTTCAACTAAGCACCAACACTACACTTACGAAAACAATTCCTTCAGTTATACCTGTGCCCCTCTTCACAAGTTCAGGAATGTCAACATAAAAGATAATCAGCATGCCAAATATCAACACATCTTCAACAAAACAACCAAAATTAAACAATGGGGGAAGTTAGGTTTGAACAGGAAATAACCCCTGAAGATTCCTTGCTGAATGAAGGTTCAGTGCCCAATGCAGTAATGTTCAGAGGTGGGGCTTTTGGCTCATGAGGGCTATGATCTATCTCATCAATAGATTGATCTATCTCATCAATAGATCGATCCATTAATGGGTTCATAATTGAATGGACTGTTGGGAACTAGTGGAAACAGTAGGGTGTGGGGCCTAGTTGGAGGAAGTGGGTCACTGAGGGCATGTCCTTGAATAGTATATCATATCTGTGACCCCTTCCCTTTCTTTTCCCTCCCTTTTTCCTCTCCCTCTCCTTCCTCCTGTCTTCCTTGAGGTGAGCAGCTCTCTTCCCCCACATCTGCTCCACCATGATGATTTACCTCATCACACTCCCAGAAACAACAGAGACAGGTGACCACAAATGAAAACTCCTGAAACTGTGAGCCAAAAATCAATCTTTCCTCCTTTACATTGTCTTCGTAGGTACTTTGTCACAGCAACAGAAAGCTTACCAGCACAGGAAGAGCAAAACAGGCTCTTCAACAAATGATATTGTGAAAACTGGATATCCACATACAAGAGAATAGAATTAGACCCTTATTTTACACCATACAAAAAATCAACTCAAAATGAATTAAAAATATAAGTCTGAAACTGTAAAACTTCTAGAAGGCAATAGGAGAAAAGCTTCATGACATTGGTCATGGCAATGATTTTTTGGATAAGATACCAAAAGCACAGACAACAAAAGCAAAAAAATAGACTACATCAAAATAAAAAAAAAAAAACTTCTACACAGCAAAGAAAACAACCAACTGAGTAAAAAGGCAACACACAGAACTAGAGAAAATATTTGCAAATCATATATCTAGTAAGGGGTTAATTTCCAAACTCCTATAACTCAGTAGCAAAATAGACTAATAATCCTTTTTTTTTTCTTTTGTGGGTACCAGGGGTCGACCTCAGGACCTCACGCGCCAGTAGGCACCTGTGCCACTGAGCGACATCACCGGCCCTTTTTTCATATGTGGGTTCTGAGAGTCAAACTCGGGCCCTCGCGCTTGCCGGGCAGGCGCGTACGCCGCTGAGCCATCTCACCAGCCCTAATAATCCATTTTTAAAATGGGCAAAGGACCTGACTAGACATTTCTGCAAAGAAGACGTACAAATGGCTCAAAGTCTCTATAGGAAAAGATGTCCAATATCACTAATCATCCAGAAAATGCAAATACAATCATAAAGAGCTGTCACCTCACACCTGTTAGGATTCCCACTGTGTTAGTAAGTTTTCTGTTACTGTACCAAACACCTGAGGAAATCAACTTATAAAAAGCTCACAGGCCTATTTTAGCTCACAATTTTAGAGGTTTCAGTTCATGCTTAACTGGCCCCATTAGTTTTGGTCCTGCAGCAGCACATCATGGTGGTTGTGTACAATAGAGCAAAACTGTTCGCCTCATAACCAGGAAGCGAAAGATAGGAAATTGAAGAAGTCCTATTATCCCCTCCTGAGGTACCCCCGAATGACTCAAAACCTGCCATGCCTCACCTCTTAAAGATTCCATCACCTCCCAATATTCCCGTGGGCTGCGGCCAAGATTTTAACACATGGGCCTTTAACACATTTTAACACATGGACATTTCAAATCCAAACTATGACAACTATTTTCAAAAAAATAAAAAATAAGCTTTGGCAAGGACATGGAGAAATTGGAACTCTGTACACTACCAGTGGAAATGCAAAAGGGTACAGCTGCTATAAAAAACACTATGGAGGTTTCTCAAAAATTTAAAAATAAAACTACCATGTGATCCAGCAATCTTCTCTCTGGGTATTTATCCAAAAGAAATGAAATCTAGACTTCAAAGGGCTGTTTGTACTCCTACATTCATTGCAGTAGCATTCACAATAGCTAAAATATGGGAACAACTTAAATTTCCATCAATAGATTAATGGATAAAGAAAATATGGTATCTAGGTATAATAGAACATAATTCAGCCTTTAACAAGGAGAGCTGGGGCTATAGCGCAGTGGTAGTGTGGATACTTTAGAACATAAAATCCCCTGGGCTCAATCCCCAGTACCAAAAAAGAAAGGAAATTCTTCAATAAGCAACAACATAGATAAACCTTGAGGACATTATGCTAAGTGAAATAAGCTCACAAAAGCACAAATATTGAAATTATTCCACTTTCATAAGGTATCTCAAGTACTTAAATTCATAAAGTCAGAGAGTAAAACTGTAGTTTTCAGAGGGTAAGAGAAGGTGGAAATATGAAGTTGGTAATCAAGTAGCATAAAGTTTCAGTTAAGCAAAATGAATTAAGTCCCCAAGATCTGCTATACAATATTGAACACATAGTTAACAACATTATATTGTACATTTAAAAATTTGCTAAGATGGCAGATCTCCTGTAAAGTGTTCTGTATGAAAAAGACAAAGCAGCATGCCATAACAGCCATCCCAAGCTATGTCCTAGTAGATTTTACTAACTACTCTCCTCCAGTCTCGCCCTAGAGTTACTAGGCAAAACCTCTCTTTATGGTCTACCCACTTGGTCATCATCCATGCTGAGACCTAGATTAACTGCACTCAGACGGGAACCTTTACACAAAAGAATTAAGCAAACATATCAAGGCATGTAAGAGATCAGCTTATTATGTCAGAAAATGTGCAATGATTAACTGTGTCAAACAATACTGCCAGGTAAGATGAGTACTGTTGCAGATGGCGTTTAGTTACTCATTTCTGATATATTAAGCCCTGACCACTTGTGCAAAATGCTTTATGCAGGGCCTATAATTACCTATTTGCAAATGCAATATTGAGGTTTCAATATAATCATTAGTAAAGGTCACTCAGCTGGTGCGTGGCAGTGGTGAAAATATGTCTGCAAAGATCACTGTGTTATGATTACCAAAAAGAAGTAAGAAAATACATCTATTTACATAATAAAATCACCACCACCACCAAAGAAAGTTAGCCTGAGATAACTGGGGAAATATTTTTACACTAATACTAGGTTGCCGATGAAGATGTAAAATAGGCTCTATGGAAAACAGTTTGCCAGCTTTTTATAAAGTTAAACATGCATTCAGCATACCACCCAGCAATCATACTCCTAGCTATTTCATTTTCATGAAATTAAAATAACATGTTCATCCAAAAATTGTACATTTATATCAGCTTTATTTATCATGACCAAATGCTCTAAATAATCTACATGTCCCTCAAATGGAGACTGGATTTAAGACAAAAAACAAGTGATACATCCATAGATTGAAATACTCAACAATAAACAAGAATAAACTAATACATGCAAGAAATGAGTGGACCCTGAATGTTTTATGCTAAGAGAAACAAGCCAGAGTCAGTAGGCTAATCCTGTATCATTCAACAAATTTATATCACACTCTGGACAATGCAGAACAGATCAGTGCTTTAGGTACCATTGTAATTTAGGGTGAGGGAATGATCTGATTTCAAAGGGGGAGCAAAAGGAAATCTCAGAGGAGATATGTTGAAACTATTACGTATCTTAATAGGTTACACAACTCTATCCATTTGCTAAAATTCATAGAATTTTATACCAAAAGAGTGAATTTTACTGTACGTAAATTTTAAAACAAATTTTTAAAAAGGAACATCTCTTCTACAACTAAGCTTAAGGCAAAAGCTTCACATTTTCTGAATGTTATAAACCACTAAAAACATCATTTCACAGAGCATCATCTACAAACAAGATAATGTACGTTAGTATTTAAACCACAAACTAGGCTATAATTTTTCAAAAATTATATGCAAAGCATAAAACCATGCTTATTAAAAGCATAAGTGGTTGGCTAGAATGTTGTTTACCACCTCTGAATACCTATAAAATGTTTATAGATTTTTATACCTTTCATGAATAAAATTAATAAATTAATGCAAACTTACCTTTCTGGGAGAAGGTGTCAAACTTTGCAATTTTTGGCCAAAAGCAAATTTGCAATTTCCTGTTATATTAAATTTGGTACTAAAGCCTTGATGAGCCACCCTAAATGGCTATTTACTATGATAAATAGTGTTTCCTAACAAGAGGAAAAGAGGATAACTGCTGGGATTTTAATGCACTCTCTGAAACACTCTGACACACTCTGCTAGAGAGAATAATTTAATATCAACCACAAGTCAGGCTCAAAATTCCATTTCCTGGAAGTGAGCATCAAAAACAAATGCAATTTAATTCACTGCATATGTATTAGGCACTTATTACATGTCAAGCACTATGCTGGGCACCAGGTAAACAAGTTTTAAAACAGCATATTTTCCTTTTGAATGCACAAACTAGCAAAGGAGAGACGTACTTACAAACTATACAAATACACTTTTACACAAGAATTTCAGTGTAGAGACAGAAGTGTCATGAGGGTATAGGGATAACTAGAGAAAAAAAGTGATTATCTGAATATCTAACAAAAAGAATATCGTCCAGATCTCTGTATCCCCTAAAAATCTGCCTTCAATGATGATTAAAATGCTAAGAGGAACAAAGAGGAACCATGGTTTGAGGAACAATTCCTTAAAGTTTTAAGAACACTGAGCAAGGAACACCCACAGTAGTGCATTTATTTCTTAACTTGGGACATTCTCCAAGTGATAAAATTCGCACACAACAAAGGAATAATACTCAGACACTCCATTTCTAGCAAGTGGAAAAGTCCCAAGCAATCTACTCCTTCTCATAAGACCCCTTTATTCAAAATGAAAGAAAAAAACAAAGAAAGATCTTACAGGTCATGGTGAGGCACTGTAAGCTAACCAGCCTCCTCAGAGTTAAGACGGACAGATACAAACACCACATTTCCTCTGTGTTATATCTAGCATATAATTCCAAGCCACTATTTCTACCATTGCCTATTTCCCCAATATTTTAGGTATAGATTAAACAAGTAAAAACAAGCATTCTTAAATAATAGAACTCTGTCTATTTCCTCTCTTCAAGTCTCTTCCCAAAACTACTAGTCCTAATAGGGAAGCACCCAGTGGATGTTTTTTTCCTCCATTCTTTCACAGATATTAATTCAATGGCCAGTCAACAAGAAAGAAATATTAAATGTGTCTTAATTTAGTTAAATTAAGAATATTAATTAATATTTTATCAGAAAACATGAAAAACAATGATAGGAAAAACACAATTGCCAAATTTAAATGGCACAATCGAAATACACAATATTTGAACAGCAGCACAATGTTTTGGAAGTGGGAAAGCTTTCATGACTAGAAAAGGTATCATTTCTTTTCGAACATCCGCTCTGCATCCAGCCTCACTATTTGGCCTGGGCACCCCTACCAACTCCATCACTGTAATGCCAGAATGCAAGATATCCCTAAGAAAGCAATGTGTGCTACTCTGTCATTACAATGGTGGAGGTGGTAGGGGTGCCCAGGCCTAATACTGCGTCTGGATGCAGAGTGCTGGCCCAAAAGAAGTCTGGAATTTTTGCTACACCTGCTTAAAAATACAAAGTTTAATGCTGAACTTAAGGATTTAGATGTAGAATCTCTGTCATTGAACATATCCAAGTGAACAAATCACCCAAGATGAGCTGTTATGAGCTCCCCCTATAACATGAAGATGACCCTCACTGAAAAGGAACAAGTTGTTCCTAAACCAGAAGAGTAGCTTGCACAGAAGAAAAAGATAACCCTCAAAAACTGAAAGAACAAAAACTGACAGCATGGGAATAAATTCAGCATAAAATAAATGCAAATAAAAGTTTAAAAATATTTCACCACCAAGCACAGTGCATGGAACTCAATGAATATTTAAGTACATAAATACATGGAAAAAATAAATTAATTACTGAGAGAGACAAATAATTTCCAGAGGAATTTTCCAAGAGGGCTATTGCCAAAAATTGTAATGCAGGAGAAGGTATTTTTATTAGAAAAATTAGTTTCAGTCAGCGGCTCACAAATGAGGTTTCCACAAAGACCCTTAATGAAAACACCTGAATATCAACTTTGAAGGCTAAAATAAATAACCCTTGCATTTCCAGGTGAGTCTCTCAACCAGTGGTCCATTCTGCCCCCATTCTTGGCCTCAATATTGACTGTCCTCCAAACATGTTACATTAGCAATTAACAGGTCGGTCTTTTAAAATAAAGCTTAAAAGATGTGGTATTTTTACACAATGGAGTACTACTCAGCCATAAAGAAGGATAAACTGGAGACTTATAGGTAAATGGATGCCACTCGAGACCATACTCGTAAGTGAAATAAACCAGATGCACATGTGTAAACATCGTATTGTCTCCCTGGTGTGAGAAGCTGAAAGAGTAAATAAGATCCAAAATGTACAAAAGATATTGTAAAATGGTAAGAAACTGTTCAAAAGGAAAGAGAAACTGGAATGGGGGGATGGAGAAAAGAAGGAAGGGAAAAGCAAAAAAAAGATAATAATATATATATGTATATATATAAAAGATAGTTAAGATAGATACACTACTAATTTCTCTTAGTTCATTGAAAAGAATTTATGCTAATATTGTATGGAAAATTGAATGCCAATATCTTGTACTCTGAGTAACTAATTTAAAGATAACAATATGCAATGTATTAACCATTGTTACCCCTTATTATGTTGTTTTGAAATTTTGTTCTATTTTTTCTCTTTGAAGTAAAAATTTAAAAAATAAAACTTTCCCATTATTAGTAACACTACAAAACTTGTTTTATGAGCATTGTATACCTGATTAAAATCTAATGAATGCAAAGTATAAACCAAAGAAGGAAAAATACATTTATCTACCTGAGTCAGCCAGTAGGCTGAGATATGAATGGACTGACAGCCTATATTCCCCAAAATAGCCCTACAAGTTAGCTGCAGAACCTAGATTAAGAAAAATTTATTGCTGAGTTTATTATTTTCTAGCATACTTTTACTGAACACCTAGTAACCAATATGATAAGTACCTTCAAACTCAAAAGGATCAATATTGCAAATACCTAGGCTGAATTACCCATTTGTATATTTGGAGCTTGAATTATTCATTTACATATTTTTTATTTTTTTATTATTATTTTTTTTGTGTGGGTACCAGGGGTCAACCTCAGGACCTCACGCGCCAGCAGGCGCCCGTGCCGCTGAGCGATATCACTGGCCCTTTTTTCGTATGTGGGTTCCAGGAGTCGAACTCAGGACCTCATGCTTGCCAGGCAGGCGCTTATGCCGCTGAGCTATCTCACCGGCCCCCATATTTTTTATTTTGAAAGAGGAGAATAAACAAAACTACAAACAGAGAGGACAATAAAAATCTCATTGCGATAAAGTTAGAGATTTTCAAGGTAATAAGGAGCCAAAGGCCCCTTCAGCAATAAACAATAGGCTTATTCCACAGGCTAATTAATATTCACCAACTATGTTACTTATAAATACATCTAGGGAATGCAATTGCATACAAGCAAAAGTATGCATATTAAGAGTAAAAGAGTTTGTAAAATTAGGCTAAGAAAAGTATGTACAGCAAAAAATCTATGGTTTTTATTCAAACTTGTACTCAAATATTAAGGATAAGGACAATGGGTGAGTTGCAATTAATTGCTGATTTTACAAGACAGTATATGTTTAAACTAGGATGACAGTGTGAACTTTCCATGAGTCCTCTGCTAATAACAACCTAGTGTACCAATTTCTCATTGGAAAAGAAATGAAACACTTCCTATACAAAACCATGAAAATCCTGGACTCATAAACCTATGATGGAAAATCTTTTAATCTCTACCAAATAAATAATCGGTTATTTCCAAATGATATTTTAAGATTAACCTTGATTTATTTATTCTTATTTTGTTATTTTTAATGACAAACACCAGCTTGTCAGTGGTCACCAAAGTGAGGCATGCCCCTGGGACATGGGAAGAAAATATCAGAACAACTTCTTTGTATTTATTTTTATCAAGAATAGAAAGAAATTGGGGTTATTGATATTTAACAATGAGATCACACCAGTCTCTTCACTGTCCCAATGTAACTATAAAAAAAAGATGGGCAAATTTCATAAAATATGCAGAAAAAAGTGGGAGGAATGGATGGTGAAATTCTCATCTCCTAGCTTTCATTATACTGCAAATTACAATAGTGTGTATAACCATAGGTGGATTTACTGATTATATTATCTAGTTTTATCCAAACTAATTCTACAAAATGGAAAAATATTCCTGCAAAGAAATACTGGATTGATGATAATACAGATAATTGATGATAACAGATGATTATACAAATAATATAAGCACAGAAAAATTTAGAGCTGTCATCTCTGCTCCTATAGTTTTTCATTACTCATGAGTGAATTAGACCTGACAAGAATGCAGGCAAAAAAATTTTAATAGTATTAAAATATGAATATTTACCCACCATCATCAATGGTAAAGGTTACCTTGAGTATATAGACTTCCTTGAGCTATTACGCAATAATATACTGCCATTGGAATCAGCCAACCTTTTAAAAATGTTTCTTAATCTCCTTCCCCTTTCAGAATGATATATCTCCCTACTTCTTATAGACAAGGGATGAAAAAAAATGAATTGGGATGTGTTATGTGCATGTACCAACTCCACCCAAGAAATATAACCATTAGGTACTGCAAACCTGCACCAGACAAAAAAAAAAAAAAAAAAAGAAAAAGGAAGGGGATGAAGGGATTGGTGGAAGGGGGAGGGAGGGAAGGGAAAGGGGATGGTAAAGAGAATTAAGATGTGTTATGCACATGTACCTATTCCCACAAGGATTGTAAACATTATTTACTACATACATGTCCCAGTAAACTAAAATTTTAAAAAATGTTCAATCCTTCTTTATATACATTGTACCATATATAATCCATATGAAGTATATGTATATAATCCATAGTGAAGAAAGGATCCAGGACTTTCATATTTCCAAGCCACACTGTCATTCTCCCAGCCTCTATACCATCATCTGCAGGAGTCGAATGGCTCTAAAGATCTGTATGCTCTCTCTCTACAATACTCAGCCTTACAACATTAGAGACCATTAAGAGTAATTCCATCAAGGTCTTTGTCACCACAGGAAACCCCGCATTGTCTCACATCACTAGATCTCTCTGGACTTGCCTCTCTTAATCTCACCCTATCTTCCCAAGCAGAACTAATTACACTATATCTTCTGGAGATAAAAAATCTCTCATGTATCATCTCCTCCTTGAATATCGCTTTTCTCTCCCATATTCCAACCATCATAATCCTTCCTCATTCTACAACACTGTTCCACCTTGTTCCAAACACCCAGAATTACAATTTGTGCCATCAGACTAAACAGCCAAACACTCCTATTTGCCCTTATCTTCAGTATCAATAATTCCTACCAGATTTTAATTATTACCTCATTATCATTTGTCCTTGTCAATTCGATATAACTGAGTCTTCTGACATTTTCAAACTTCAGACCCTTAAACTCACCCTTCAATGTACTTGTCCTTCAGTCATTGCAAGGTCATCTAGTTCTCTTTACTACCAGTAACAGCAGTACCTCCATGACCTCAACCAAACTATCTAGCTGCAAAACATTATGTTCCACTTTTGTAGCTAATTCCCTCTCATTTCTGATTCCAAAAATGTTTAAGGCATACTTAACAATCGTGGAAGTTTTACCTCCTTGTGTTCTAATTTCCTTACCTAGCTGAGATTCTATGGCCCATCATTATAGTCAGCAATATGATGGCACTCTCTCCCTTTGTTTTACTCACCTGGTAAAACCCACACCCTGAATCACTGTAACTTTCAACATCCATGAACCCAAGTAGCTGAACATATGCTAAGAGTACACCATGCTGACAGGTTTCACTTTAAATTCATGATGATTAATCTCCAGTTGAGCTTCAGTGTTTTCCAGTGATGTTACATATCCCAAAAGATACTACATGTATAAAAATCCCAAGATAATAAAAAATAGTAATAAAAATATGAAAATTCAGTAAGGTAGTGAGAACGTTTTAATCTAGGAAAAGAAGGAGGCTTTATAAACAAAATATAATTAAATTAAAGGCACTCTTCCTACTAGCAAAAAAGCAGATAAAATATTAGGGTTAATTTAATAAAATTTGTGCAAAATCCATACACATAAAACCTAATAATACAACTGAAAACACAAAATAAGACTTCAGAAAATGGAATTACTTTGGCTAGAAAATCTCAACATAATTAATATGTCAATTCTCCTTAAGATAACATAAAACATGACACCATCAAAATAAAAATATAGCAGCTGGTTTGCAGGAATTTGTTGTTGATAAAATTATTTTTTTAACTAAAGTAGCTGATCCAAACTTCTAATAAATAATAAACATACAAGAATAGCAAGCAAACCCATTAAAAAGAAGAATAATAAAGGGATGAGGAAATGGGAATTCATATACATTAAATAAGAAAAAAAGGCTATCAAAAACACATTTTAAAATAATTTTAAAAGTCCAAGGGCTTGGATGTCTGGATTAACAAAAAGTGTATTTTTAAAGAATTGGCTAATTAAAACACTAATGTTATAGGGTGAATAAGAACAGAAAAATCCAAATATAGATCCAAATATATTATAAGAATGTATTGTACCATAAAAGTGACATCTCAAATGAGTTGGAAAAGATTTGCAAGTTAGGATATTGAAAAAACTGGACAACCATCTGGAAAAAAATTTAAATAAAATTAGGTCCATGCCTCACATTATATCAATACATTTTGTATGTATATATTCTCTGTAGATAAAAAATTTGCTTTTAGTAACATACAGCCATGTGAGAATTTCTTTTTAATCCTGGGATGATTAAGTCAATAAAACAAAAAAATTATAAATCTTACTAAAATAAAAATCTTCAGATGGAAAAAGGCACCAAAACAAACTGAATAGACAAACTGAAAAATGAATAACTTCAAGCCATATTACAAGTGGTTAAACTCCCCAGTATTTAAAAAGCTTCTAAAAATCAGTAAGAAAAAAGAAGATGAACATCCCATAAGAAACATCATAATAACTTACAAGATTAGTAAATGAATCTGAGTCTTACAAAATAAAAGGGGGTGGAGATAAGGGGAAAAAGAAGCATTGAGATGTGTTGTGTACATGTACCAATTCCCTACAATGAATGTAACAATTATGCATTGCAAACATACACTAATAAAAATTTACAATTAAAAAATAAAAAAGGTTTAAAAGATAAATGGGTAAAGAATGTGAACAGATGTGTGTATAATATTTCTTATGTATATAATTTTAACCTTTCTGAGAAAAATATAAATTAAACTACACTAGATAATATCTTTTGTCTATCAGCTTAGAAAGAAACAACCAAATTGAAAGGCACACCACATTTTTGGTTTTTCTTGCTGATGTAAGACATAAATCAGTACCAAAATTTTAGAGCGCACTTTAGCAATGTCTATTCAAATTACAAATGCATGATTCCTTTAACCTCAAATTTTCATTTCTGAGAATTTCTCCTATGGATAACACTTGCAAAACTGTAATATATGTATTTTTAAAATATTATATATATTTGTGTTTGCACTTGTCTGTGATGTTATTAATTACATTATTATAAAATATTAAAAACAATTAAAATGTCTGTCAATAAGGACTGGTGAAATAAATTTTGGTAATGTATAGAACTGAAGAGTGTGAAGTTATTACAAAAAAAGACTAAGATCTCTATGCACTGATATGGAAATCTCTTCAACTTGGAATGTCAAGTGAAAAAAAATAAGTTGCAGAAGTCATATAGTTGTTACTTTTTTGTAAAATATGGGCCAATAATCTATATTTATGTTCTCTTATATGAATATAAAGACTCTGGGAAAATATAGAAGAAACAAACAAATTTGATTATTCTGATGGATGGGTAGGGTTTTGTAGATGAGGGCACAGAAGTCAAATATACTTCACTGTATATTTTGTATATAATTTTTTGAAGCCTGTGAATGTATAAAACATTAATAAAACATAACATAATTAAACATAATTAAACATTAATAAAACATAACATAATTAAAATAGGTCTGTCCCTATGTCTGGATCTCCCCAGAAAACTATATTTCCATAAGTTTAGTCATTTAGTTGTTATATTTGATGTGGAATCTCCAGTGCCTCGAACAGTTCCTAGCAAAGGTCATGTCTTATACAAAACCTACTTTTGTTGATATGCATGCACATTTATAAATTTTAAGACCATTTACTAAACGATCTCTAAGATTTCCTAACAGTTCTACAATAGGTTTTAGCAAAAAAATATTTTTATAAGAGCCAGATACTAAAAATGTTAGGCTTTCTTGGCAATAATGTCTCTATGACCACTACTGAACTCTGCCCTTATAGCTCAAAAGCAATCATAGACAGTAAGTAAATGAATAGGTGTGGGCATGTGCTAATAAAACTTTATGAAAATAGGAAGGCAGCCAGAATTATGAGAAGGGCTGTAGCTTGCCAATTTTATGTTCCTCTGATTATTTACCAGTTGAATACTTAAAAATATATAAAGTTTCCATCTTTAAAATAAAACTTAAGTAACTACATGTAAAAATAATAATACACAATTTTGCGTAAGGAATGGAATTCTACTATTTTAATTATCATCTCCTAGGTTTACTTGTTTTACACTGAGTTATAAAAGAATATACCTCAAGTGATGTGACCGTTGAGAAGAGGCCTGAAGGAAGTAAAAGGGCAATATGTAATGGAAGAGGGTACCAGCAAGAAAGAATAGTATGGACAGATGATTTAAAGAAAACTTTCTTGGTTCGTCTTAAACATATTTTAAGTTTTGCATTTGGATTGTTCCTGTTTTTCTAGGACTTTGCGGTGCATATTAGGTTAAAACCCTACACACATACAATTATCTGATCTTTGGCAAACAGATCAAAAACATATGCTGGAGGAAAGATAGCCTCTTTAACAAATGGTGCTGGGAAAACTGGCTATCCACATACAGAAGATTGAATCCAGACCCATATCTACCACCATGCACTAAATTAAAACCAAAAGCGATCTAAGATCTAAATGTTAAAACAGAAACAATCTGCTGGAAGGTAAAATAGGTAAAACTCTTTTTTTTTATTTTATTGGTACATTTTAGATGCACATAATTATCACATTCAACATAGGGAATTCGTACCCGTATAAGATATATCTTGATTCTGCTTTTATTCCCCCAATTCCCTCCCTTCCCTTCAACCCCTCTTCCCCTCATTTGCAAAATCTTTGTTGCCATTTTTCCTTCTATTCTCTTTTTTTTTCTTTTCCCTTCTTTCTTTCCCCCTCTGTCCTCCCTTTTTCCCTTTCCATTTGCACATTTTCTTCCCATTTTCTAATATGTATTATACATTTTGGTCCTTATTTCCGTTTCTCACACCAGAGAAACAATGCAATATTTACACATGTGTGTCCAATTTATTTCACTTAAGAGTATGGTCACGTAGCTGGGGATATAGCTCAGTGGCACAAGTGCCTGCCTGGCAAGCACAAGGTCCTGAGTTCGATTCCTGGTACAGGAAAAAAAAAGAGTAAGGTCGCAAAGTGCATCCATTTACCTATAAATGCCTCAAGTTTATCCTTCTATATAGCAGAGTAGTGCTCCATTGTGTAAAAATACCACATCTTCTTCATCCATTCATCAGTTGATGGGCATTTGGACTGTTTCCAAGATTTAGCTATTACAAACTGTGCTGCTATAAACATGGGTGTGCATATACCGCTGTGGTATGATGTTTTTAATTCTTCTGGGAAAATACCCAGAAGGGGAATATCAGGGTCAAATGGGACCTCCAATCTTAGTTTTTTGAGGAATCTCCACACTGATTTCCACAGTGGTTGCACCAGTCTACACTCCCACCAACAGCGAAGTGTTCCTTTTTCCCCGCAGCCCTGCCAGCATTTGTTTTGGTTGATTTCTTGATAATTGGCATTCTTTTCTGGGGGGAGATGAAATCTCAATGTTATTTTAATATGCATCTCTCAAATGACTAGTGATGTTGAAAACTTTTTCATATATTTATTTGCCATTTGTACTTCATCTGAGATCTATTCATTTCAGAAGCCCAGTTTTGGATTAGGTCACTAAATTTAGAGGGTCTGATTTTTTTTTTCAGTTCTTTATATATTCTAGATGTTAGTCCTTTGTCTGCTCAACAGCTGGCAAAAATTTTTTCCCACTCTATAGGTTGTCTCTTCACTCTGTTGGTAGTTTCTTTTGCTGTGCGAGAGCTCTTTAATAAGACGAGATTCCATTTGTTGATTCTTTGTATTATTTCCTGTGAGATCAGGATTTTGTTTATAAAGCCTTTGCCAACACTTATGTCTTCAGAGTTCCACCTATTCTATCTTCCAATAGATTTAGGGTTTCTGTTTTAATATTTAGTGTATGGTGAGAGATATGGGTGTAGGTTTAATCTTTGACATGTGGAAAACCAGTCTTTCCAGCACCATTTATTACAGAGGCTATCTTTCTTCCAGTGAAGGTGTTTGGCACCTTTGCCAAAGATAAGGTGGCTGAGTTGTACTTGGAGTTGTTTCTGTATCTTATAATCTGTTCCATTGATCTTCAGGTCTGTTTTTCTGCCAGTACCATGCTGTTTTTATCCCAGCAGCTTTGTGGTATGATTTCAAGTCAGGTGTTGAGATGCCCCCTGCCTTGCCTTTGTTGCCCAGAATTGCTTTTGCTGTTCTAGGTCTCTTCTGGATCCAAATGAATTTTAGGATTGTTTTCTCTAATTCTGTGAGGTATGCTGTTGGTATCTTTATCAGAATTGCACTAAATCTGTATTACAGTTTTGGAAGTACGCCATTTTCACTATATTGGTTCTGCCTATCCAAGAATAAGGAATATCCTTCCATTTTCTGATATCTTCTTTGATCTGTTTCTTCAGAGTACTGTAGTTTTCAATGTAAAAGTCTTTTACTTCCTTCATTAAATTGGTTCCTAAGCATTTTTTTTATCCTATTGTGAAAGGTGTGGTTTCCTTAATTTCTCACTCAGTGAATTTGTTATTTGTGTACAGGAATGCTACTGATTTTTGAGTGTTGTCTTTGTATCCAGCTATAATGCTGAATTTGGTTATTAAATCTAGACATCTATAAATTCAAGATACTCTTCTTTCCCCTGCCCAACTTATTAAAATTATTTGTGTATATTTGGTCCTACCACAATATGAGCAGACTACAAGAGACCTCTGAAGATCTAGTTTATAATTATAACTCATGGTAAAACAGGAGTTAGACTAGATGAAGCAAAGTCCTTTTATACTAACATTTGGCAATAGCTAGAGATGTTTTTGATTGTTGCATCTGGTGAGTGTTACTGTCACCTAAGCCAGGGATGGTCCTAAAATCCTACAAGGTAGATGACAGTCTTTACAATATTGTCCAACACTGAATGTCAATAATGCCAAGGATGAGAAACACTGTTCTAATGCGAAAGACACATACCTACTACTTCATAGAAGATAGTCAATGACTATGGTTTAGATCTAAAATGTTGCCCGAAAGTCTCATGTGTTCAGAGGTAGGGCTCTTGGAATGTGATTGGATAATCACCAGTGGATTAATCCGTTGAGGAATTCATAGTTTAATGTACTGTTAGGAGGTAGGACCTGGTTGGAAGAGGTGGGGTACTAGGGATGTGACCTAGAAGAGTGTACTATTATCCCTAGCTCCTCCTTTCTCTCTCTGATTCCTGGCTGCCATTGGCTGAGAAACTTTCATGTGCCATGCTAATTCTGCCATGGAGCCAATCAGAGACTGACCCCTCTGAAACTACAAGCAAAATTAAACTTCTCCTCCTTTAAGCTGCAGAGTCTGATATATTGTTCCAGCAACAGAAAAGTAAGTAATGCAATGACTATCGTCTATTAATTAGAAACACTTTTGGCTAACAAAACCTAAAATAAATGATAGTTTATTTTCCTGAAAATAAATTCATAAGGGTGATTGCCCACATTAGAACACCATCCATAGCTCATAGTCTCAAGGTTACCACTGCACTGATGGAAGAAGGAGGGGAATGGATGAGTGCTACAATATGAATGTTTGTGTACCTGCAAAATGTATATGTTAAAATCCTAATTGCCAAGGTGATACTAGTGGAAGGTCAGTGCTTTGGAGAGCTGATTAGATGATTAGGGTAGAGCTGTTCTGAATGATATTCATACCCTGATAAAAGATCTCAGGGAGCTCATTCACTTCTTCATGTGGGGACAGAGAAAGAAGGTACCATCTATGAGAAAATAGACTTTCACAAAACCTCAAGTTTGCTGGTACCTTGATCTTAGAGTTCCAATCCTCCAGAGTTGTGAGGAATAAGTTTCTGTTGTTTATAAGCTATCCAGTTTTTGGTATTTTGTTATAGCAGTCTAAATGAACTAAGAGAAAAACTAGCATTAGCCACATCTGTGCCTTTTATCCAGAAACCAAAATATAATATTCCAGTGACCAGAACTACCTTTAAGAAAGGTCAGGAAGGGCATTTAGCCCTTGCTGCCTATAAAGGAGGCCAAACTGATAAGCGCTTAGCTTTCTGACACTTTATAGTGGAAGCTAGCAAGAGAAGAGGATGGGAAATTGATCTGAAGTTATTTAGTTAATGGGGCCTAGTCTATAGACAGTCAATATCTTGTCATATAAAGTAAGCTTATAAGAACTACTAAATTAAAACTAAATCCACCGTGGATGATAAAGTGACTGCTGTATAATAAGAGACAATTTCTCATTTGCAATCTTAGAAGGAAATCTTTAACAAGTTCCCTTCATGTTCATTTTTGTCTTTACTTTGTGACTTTTTAGCTTTCTGACTCAAATAGAAGTCAGTAAGAGGATTAATAACAAGAACTAGAATCCTAAAACCTTAAGGACTTGGTTACCAAGTAACAAATCAATTAACAAACCCTCAGGCCCCCGTTATCACTGTTCTGGTGAGTGTTTCTTTTCTGCTTAAACACCACCTACAGCCAAGAACTAGTGATTTTTGTAGCAATTAATTCTCCATCCTGTTTCACAATATTTCACAGATACGAACTGGAGGTCTCCAAAATATTTTAAGTGTACAGACTAATATTTCAATTTTCTGTCTATAAAAGCACTGAAAATTCTAGCAGAAATATTTGCATAGTAACATTAAAGACTTTCATATAATGTTTATTAAACCCAGACCATGTATAAAACTAAAACTTCAGCTTTCCTAGGACCACATTTAGTGACAGAATCTGGTCTAGAAATTCAGTCTTCTGCCACTTTAAATCTTTTCAGTACACATTACTATACCATATATTCTAATCTAGAGACTACGTTGTACTCCATAGCAAGAACTACATGCTTCATTTCTAAGCCTTCTGAAAATAAAATATTTAATGATCTCTTGAGATATATGTTCTTTCCTCCATGCATTGTCCTTCTTTCCAATAAAGGAAAGTCAACAGTTACTTTATGCAGCTCTCAAAAATATAAGGAGTTAACTGGAAGATCTGACACAAATCTTAGCTAAATATACCATTTCCTCCATATACCACCAACCTACCCCCGGTCTCTTTCATATAAAAAATAGTACATTATAACTTTAAAGAAGTCCCTGTTATCCAGGCATCTCTACTCATGGAAATTACATTTATAATATACATATGGAGAGTTTACAAGTTCATCATTTTCATAGAGGTACTGTCAAAAGACAAACTAAGAGATGGAGTGTTTTCTAGAACTGAAAACACCCACCTGGAAATGGTATCTCTAGCCCTTTTAACATGTGAATCCTTTTAATCACTGTCCTACTACCTTTTCTTTCTTTTTTCTTTTTTTTTAAGTGGCAGGATCAACTGAAACAATATCACTATCTAGCTGCTTACTAATCTCTTTTATATGTTCATTGAAAATTCTTCAGTGATAATTTTGTTACATTAGTTTACTTAAACCATGTCCAGTGAAAAATAATCAAAAATGCTTTGTCCACAGAAATTTTTCCACTAACAGTTCAAAAGATTGGATGTCAGTTTCTTTCATGGCAACTTTTTAATTATTTTAAACTAAACAAAGTTAATAAATGGAGGTGTTTGTCAGCTACTCGAATCACTCAAAATTCCAGGATGTTTTGTCTAGTTAATTGTTGAAATATCAACTAAAAACAGTGAAATAACTTCCATAATAAAAATATACCTGTCAATGCATAATTCAAAGCACCAAGCCCTACTACACAGCACTCACACAGCATACTAAACAAAAAAATTAAAGTGCACTCATTTTTAACAATTTACAATTGATCTTATCAATTTTTTAAAAACTTGAAAGTAATATAGAATAAATACATCCATATAATAAGAAAAATTAAAATAAGACTAAAATAGAAATCAACTAATGAAGATGTGTGACAAAAAATCGAACTAGAAAAACTTTAGCTTATAAGAACTACTAAAAATTAACCTCAAAGCTTCACTAATTAATGGCTGTGAGTTTCACTTGCTAAAAGTGGACCATTTCTTTTTATTATATATACATTTACATGTATATGCCTCAAATAAGAAAATAGTGCAGTTAAAAGCAAAAGCACAAATTGTTAATATGTCTAAAAATTGTATACCTTACTTATATTATACTTAAGATTACATAATACATATGTTGCACTTATAAATTTATCTCTTATTAAAATTAATTGTCCTTAATTTTTAATTTTATATTAGTACATAAAGTAAGTTTCTAAGTAGAAAGTATAGCATTTTCATTTCTTCATTCATTTACTCAACAGAGAGATGAAAAGACTAATTTGTTCAGGACCTAACCTCAATCGGGCAATGAGAATAATGTTTCACATGCATTATATAATTTAATGTTCACAATAGTCCAGGGAAGGAAGTGTTGCCATACCCATTTTATGGCTGAGGAAACTAAAGCTCAGACAAGTTACATCACTCAGAGTGCAGTTGGGACTTGAACTCATTTGCCTAATTTCATATTATGATTCTCACCACTATATTGATACAGCCTTATATCAATTACTAGTGAATCATTTATTTGGTACTAAATTCTAATTTAAAAGATGGTATAAACTCAGAATTAAAACTAGAACATGGTCTTTGACTTTTAGAGTTTCCACTCCACTAACCTAGTGAGAGTTATGCCAGGTATATCTTGGAATTCAATGACTAGATAACAATAAATTCAAATATAAAATCACGCTGTAGATATATACTGCATTGCTACTTAATGGCAGGTGCATGCCAAGTATTATGTGTAAGTAAAATTAAACCACTTATAAAACTGAACAGTGATATTCGTTAAAATCTGAGACACACGTAACATAGAGGTAAAAATAATCTGTACTTTTTCAAACTCTCTTCTCCAGACTACTAAAGAATTTCTATTTCACCTTTTTATTTCTGTTTCAGACAGCTTTCCTTTTTACTTCTGTTTCAGATTTAATGCTCTTATGCTAAAGACCAGTAAATGATTCCTTACTATTAATGCTACAGAATTAAGATAAATCTGCACTTACATAAAAGGATTACTGTTTTGTACCACATCGCATATATTTATACACTATTTAGACCAACAAAAGATATAGAGTGGTTTATGGGATACAGAAAATACAAATTAGCATAATTTAAAAGTTGATTGAAAAGAAAAAATAAAATTAAAGACAAAGCAAGCTAGCTATACTTCACTCTGGTGGCCACAAATTTGGCTCTTTTCTTTTTAGTAGCCAACCTGAAATAAGAAAACCCATCACTTACAGAATTTACAATTTCAATGGGAAATTGTAAGAGAAATACAATTATCCTTGATAGTAAGATGTTTTCATTTCACCAAAACTTCTTTTGAAAAATGTTAGAACATAAACATTCTTCATCCATACAACATGTACAGCAATCTCTTTGCATATCTTGTTTTTATCATTCCAAGAATAAAAGCAAAGGTATTGAGTTACATGTTTACAATTGTCTGGATCCCCACTGTTCACACACACACACACCACCCACTACGAGAGCAGTCTCTTTCTTCTACTGCAGGCTGAAAGTACCAGAGGAGCAGGATTCTGAAACAGGCCCCTGAAGCTAACTTCATCTATTTAATAAAAGTTCAAACCAGAAAAAAAAAGGGAAGATACTTCAGAAACCTTTATGACCTGAGCTTCTTGGGAGCATACAGTGGAATGAGAGAGAGAAATTTCCTAGCTGCTGTATATGGGTGATTGGGAAAATGAGAAAATGAGGGAAAAATACTTATGAAAGCTTTATTCTGTTATGTAATTATTTCCCTTTGGATGTTCAATAAGAAACAGTAGTAAAGATTTACATTTCCATTTAATTATTTTGAATAACACTTTGTTGTTTCTTTGAATGTAAAATGCTACCAAACCAGGGCCATGAGATGGCTAGCTTTATGCCACTTATGTTCTAATGGCCTCAGTATAGAATAGTGGCATCCCAAGGCCGCCTGTGGTTCCAACCATCTGCACACTGTCTCACAGTGGACAAGAAGGGACTTCTCCATCTGTCCAGAATTCACTAATGCAAAAATAAGATTTTTAATTTTTTAAACCCCAAAAATTTTCTGTCAGAAACTACAAAAAACATAATCAGGAAATTTGAAACCAAAAGAGCACTTTCACCAAATGCAATTTTTGGAGTGCCACAAAGCTCTGTGGAGAACCCAAATCTCTCAGTGATCACACGCTGGTTAAATAATGGTTTCCAGTCTTCACGAACTCAAATAAAATTTGCATTATTTTTATCTTTTGGTTATAAAAATGCAGATATGTGCAACACTGGTTTAAAAGAAGAAGGAATCGTATGTAAGACAACCGACCAACTCCCCGTCCCTCCTTTCCTCTTCCTCACCTCATTCTCTTTGAGTAAAACTACAAGCATTCTGAGCTCAAAGCAGCAACAGCCCTTCAGGGACCACATTCCCACAGAGGGCTCCTCTGTGAGGCAGCAGATGTGTCATCAGGTCCCCGGTGAGGACACTCCCTGAAGGATGTCAAAAAAAAAAAAAAAATGGGGGGAGTGTTGGAGGACAGCAAAACTCTTGCTGGCATGCAGGTGGAAGCTACAGGCCTTTGCAGTTGACCTTTAAATTAATGTGGCCTCCCAGGTACACTCAGGGCAACAAAGGGATTTAAGTCATACACAAAACTGAAATAATATCACCCGACTTGCAAGCACTTGGAAACTGTAATGTACAATATAAGTACATGGTAATATTATAACTAAATTCAAAACTCAAAAATCACTTATAAATTGTGGGTAGCCCTGATTCTGAATATCTAAATTGCTATGCACTATAGGGAAAGATGCATCTAAAAACATACAACTTACTTGCAGACTCTGAACTAAAGTATAGGGAGTTCTTACATTTTATATCCAGACATAGAATTTCACTTTATTTACTTATATTCAATCCTATTCTCTAGCGTTTGAAATTCTTCTGAGCAGAAGTGTTTCCTTGCACAACCCTTACACAAGTATCAGTTTCCACACCCACATCCATCTCTTTCTGTCCTTCCAACATACCTCCCTTCCCACCCTCTCTCCAGATGGTAAAACAGGCCATTCTTGTGTTCTTTTACCTTAAGATCTGACTTCAATACTTGTTTGAACCAAGTCAAAAACCTCATTAAACATCAGCTAACACACTGTGACAAAAGATCCCTCGGGACAATGAACAAAAGAGAAAGGAAAGCAGAGCATTGGCTAACATCTTCTTAAAGGAAAAGGTAGAAAACTAAACTTCTAGTTTAAACCAAATGGCCTTGGTATATTCTGAGAATTGTAATGGTAAGTGAAATATGAGTTTCTTGTATATCTATGACTTTTATACTGAGAATGATAAATGTAGAAAATAGTACCTGTTACTTAATGATTACATGACTAATACTATTTACCATGAGGTAATTACCACAGGCATTAATGAGTTTCAAGTAATATTAATATCAAAGCAAACCATAAATTCCTTTTTATTCACTCAAATATGATCAAAAACATAGAAAAACATATCAGCTCCTCACAAAATTTAAGTATTTAGTCAGATTTCATTCCCAAACCTCCACCCTACCTACCTTTCTTTAATGTTCTGACCTGCAACAGGAAGCCTATTAGCTAAATTACCATGGGAAGTAGACAGTGTTACCAAACAACAGCTCATATCAGTGTTGAAAAATATAGAAAATCTGTTATGAAATGGAATACACTATAGATATCTGTAAGAGTCATGCTTGCTTTTGAAATGTGCCCTAGGATTCTTAGGGCTACACAGTAACAGTCAGTTACCTTTTTGAAAAGAAAGAGTAATTCTCCAAAATCTCAAAGTGTTCCTGTACAATACTAGCTATGATCATTTGATCCAGTATGATCCAGACAGCTGTTGCATTATAACAGCTGGCTACATTAGAATGATTCTTCCCTTTAGGATGTTAGTCAAATAGAAATCTGATTACTAATTCAAATAAAAATATAGAGAGGGAGCCTCAAGTATCCATAAAAATTGTTTATAGTAACTATAGTTACTCAAGTTATTTCTAGAGGAATCCTATGCCCTGGGCTAATGTTTGTAGCATTTTTATTACTACATAGCTCAAAAGTGCCTCTCATGCTCAGCAGGCACATAATAGACAAAGAACTGATAAACTGAAAAGCTATCATAAGAATATAAATCAAAACTTCTATAAAATTTGGCTTATATACCCAAATATGTCAAAAACAAGATACACGATATCACCTACCACCAACAAATAAGAACTTTAAAAGCATATTTTAATTCTGATTTTTGCCCTTGTAGATTCTCCCCTACCAAACTGATCTACTTATGTACACTTTCCCCTCAAACATATACTTTATGAGACTCTTGCCCTTCAACATGAAAGCAAATCATAGCAGTTTTCAACAGACCTAGTCAACTTGTTCAGCAAAAAAACATGATTAATTAAAATTTTATCTTTAAAAACAAATCTAACTCTTAACTGTAGATTAGTGATGCTTAAAGGCATTGCTTTGTAACTTGACCACCATATGGGACATCTCTGTTAGGCTACAACACAAGAAGAAAATGATAAGAAAAAAATCTACAAAACTCTGTGTTAGGAGAGGAAGTAAAAGGAACACCACAGGAAGGAACCATTTATAATCATTTTCTGCTTCACATAATTTAAAGCTGTGGACCAGGAGCCAAATAATGGCAGGGGATACACCTCCTACCAGGCAAGGATTGAGATAACCAGCTCTAATATAACCAACATAGACTAATTATTCTCATAAATATTCTTCACAGTGTTAATACAAAACATCAGCACTCTGGCGCTAATAGCAGCAGACCAGGAAGTAGTAGAAAATTTAGATCCAGTACTTTCCTTAAACTTAAATTAGCATATCATAGCATATCATATCTATATATACATCTAGATAGATAGACAGATAGATAGATAGATAGATAGATAGATAGATAGATAGATAGATAGATAGATAGATAGATTTGCAGAACTAGCCAGAACCGTGATGGGAAAGTCTCAGAATCTGAAAATAGGAAGAAGCATTTTCAGATTATAATAATGTGGATTCTAAATGATGAAGTTACCTAACAACAATACCTAAGACTTTTTTAACACTTACATTAATCCCATTATCCAAATTAACCCCCCAACAACGTATGTAGACAGGATTATTTCCTTATTTTACAAGCAAGAAAATAGGGGGTTTCAGGGTGACCTTAACATGACAAATAGTTTAGTGAAAGGACAGCAAATCTTGGTTCCCATCTCAGATTTCTTTCCATATATCAAGCTGCATATATATAGATACATAGACATAAACAATAAATATAAATAAGATATATAAATGAAATAATAGTAAATATAAATAACATGTATAAATGAAAAAGCAGTAAATTAGCATTTTAAAATACTACCTCAAAAGTACCTTTGTAAAATAAAAGCAAAATATATTTAAAGATTGGCAGTTGAAATTTTTAAATTACATAGAAAAGTTTTCAGACTATTATTGTGATCAAAAAGAAATAATCAGAAAAATATCTAAAGACATGCAACAACATTAACTAAAAACATCAATTACTCAGAATGGAAATAAATATATCGTAGGAAGATGCAAAGTTCAAAGTCAATTTGAATCTAGAGAAATACAGTTACATATTTACAGTTAAAATACATTTGATGATGACAAGTCTCAAGAAAATATCTAAAATAAAGTATTAAATGAGATTCTTCCAACATTTGGGCTTTACAGATGTAATCTTTAGTAATAGAGTATTATCCTCATCATCTTGAAAAATTATCCTCCTAGCTATAAAACTTTGCATTTTATTATGAATGTGAAAAATCAGTAGTGACAGATAAGTACCATTATGCTTGAATTTTAAAATCATTATTAATTTCATATAACTTCAGTAGCGTTTTTCATTAGGGGCACCAAGACACAATTACCACAGAAAACTCTCTACACTCTGATCAAAATCTTGAATCATACTACTGATAATCAAATAAAATTCATTGTTCTTGGCTAACCCATTGAAGGCCCTCTACGTTCTAGCTCATCCTAACTTTTTCAACACTATTTCCTATCCTAAACATTTTATGCTTTCCACTTTCACATTTTCTCCCTCAAACTTTTTTCCCACTGGAACATCTTCAATTTCTCCTTATTAGAATACCTTATGTTCAGTCTTCAGGGATGGGAATGTAATTCAGTGGTAGAGTATGTGCTTAGCATGCATAAAGCCCTGTGTTCAATCCCAAAACAAAACAAAAACCAAATCAAACAAAATAGAACACACCTGAACTCCAGCTTACATCCTGTTTCCTTAGTGGCCGCTTTCCTGGTTTCTCAACCATAGGAGATCTCTTCCTCTACCAGGGTGCCTACCAGTTTATCTTATGTTCTGATAATTGTCATAACTGCCAAATATTCATAAGCATCATAGTACCAGAGACTGTCTCAAAGTTCAATATTTCAAATGAAATTATTTTAGCACCTTAGATCGAGTGTGTCATCATGTATTTATTCTGCATGTACTACAGATTCGAAAAGGTGGAAGAATTTTATATTTTTATCCTATTTAACAATCTTCTAAATTAAACACAAATACATATGCCAAAATTTTCAAGATACGAATAATAATTTTTTTTTATGTGGGTACCAGGAGTCAACCTCAGGACCTCACACTTGCCAGCAAGCACTTGTGCCGCTGAGCAATACCACTGGCCCTTTTTTTCCTTTATATGGGTACCGGGAGTCGAACTCAGGACCTTGTGCTTGCCAGGCATGCACTTATGCCGCTGAGCTATCTCACCAGCCCCTACCAATAATAATTTTAATTCTATTGTGTTTGTCATGTGTAGCTATTTTGTTCCCATATCTAATGATTTATTTTATTAGCCACAAATCTTTCTGTGCCACTAGAAAGTATGAAAAGTAATTCTCACATAATTTGAACATATTTACTTTTAAATTTTTTACAAATAACTAAAGAAGAAAAAGAAATAAGATTTAAACATACTTATTTGGATTATGAGAATACTAAAAGTGGAATTTACTCCAGATATTAAATCTCACCCCCCTACAAATGGACATCCTATCACCACTATGGAATGAATACTTGAGAAGAAAGATGATAATGAGATCACACCCCTTTCCTGGGTTACCAAATGATTATTTCTCAGATGGAAAACTTTTCAGTTCTAATAAATAGTACATTATAAGCCACATAATCTTTTAACTGCAAAATTATGTACAAAAAACAAGTAACTTTAGTGCATACATACAATTGTTATGAGCAGTTATAATACTCTAAACACTATTTACAAAAGTGGTGCTAATAGTAATGATGGAATATAATATCTTATAAGTTATTATAAGGATGTAATTTCATTGGTTTTTCTTGTAACAAACTAAATCATGCAGGCTAAATTTAAAACAGCTTAGAAAAGAACTTTAAAGTATGGAGAAATTTACAACTAAATTAGAACTGTGAATTAAAAGTTTTGCTGTCCCATCCTAAACTGTGAGAGCTCATCTAAGAACGTGACTCTGGTCTACTAAGTATTTGTTTCAGATATAAAATATTCATATAAACTATTTCTAGGTCAAAGTAAAAACAAAAAATAATAAAAAATTAAAAGAAAGAAGAAATATGCATATTTATAGCTGTTAGAATTATTGCTATACAGTGCCCACTCTCTTACATACAGTTTCATTTTCCAAGGCTTCGATTATCCATGGTCAACCAAATTGTGAAAACATTAAGTGGAAAACATCAGGAATAAACAATTCATAAATTCTAAATTGCATGACATTCTAAATAGCATGAGGAAATTTCATGCTATCCAGCTACACTCTGCCATGATATGGATAATCCTTTTGTTCAGAGTATACGTACTATATACACTACCTATCCACCTGTTAGTGGCTTAATAGCCAACTTGGTTATCTGATCAAATGTTACAGTATTGCAGTGCTTATGTTCAAGTAACCTTTGTTTTACTTAGTAACAGTCCCAAGACACAAGAGATATGAAGACAGCAATTAAAATATTTCAACAAGGGCCGTTGAGATGGCCCAGTGGCATAAGCGCCTGCCCGGCAAGTGCAAAGTCCTGAGTTTGACTCCTGGTACCCACATACGAAAAAAGGGCCAATGATATCGCTCAGTGGCACGGGCACCTGCTGGCGCACGAGGTCCTGAGGTCGACCCCCAGTACCCACAAGAAAAAAAAAATTCAATGAGAAGCCACATAAAGTGGTTCTTTTAAGTGACAAGGTAAAAGTTCTTGACAATAAGAAAAGGAGAAAAATCATACTGAGGTATGAGTTTTCACAGATCTACACTAAGTTACTGCTGTTAATCTCTTACTGTGCCTAATTTATAAATCAAACTTTATTGTAGGTATGTATGTAAAGGAAGAGAGAGAGAGAGAAAGATCACTGTCTATAGTTCAAGGTATCCACTGAGTATATTTGAACATACACCCTGGCAGATAAATGATGTTTATCTACTCTGTTGACTTTGCTCCCAGTTTTAATCGTAGGGCTTTGGATGGATGATCCCAGATTGATGAATTCTTCCATCTCTACTATGGCCACCAAATTAAACAAATACTCAAGTTGTTCCTGTATGAATTAAAGTTTGAGACATGCTTAAAATATGGAACCAAATGGGAAGGGGATCTGGGGAGGGGAGGGGGGAAAGAAAGGAAAGGAAAAGGGAAAAAGAAAAGAGAAGGAAAGAATGGAAACAAAGCTTTTGTAAATATGGAGAGGAAGAGGGTTGAAGGGAAGGGAGGAGAATGGGAAAAAAGAAGACTCAAGATATATCATATGCAGGTGCAAATTCTATATGATGAATGTTATCACATATATCTAAAATGTACCAATAAAATTAATTTTAAAAAATAAAACAAGACATTTAATGAAATAAGCCTTAAATGCATTATCTAATTAGATAGCATAGTATGGTAACATGCATCACTTTTTCCTTCAAACTAAAAGGAGATTTTTCTTTCATTTCATTTTTATCTTCTACATATACCTCTAGAGTAATACTGTCATCAATTGAAAATAAATTAAAGCACTTTCTCACTCAGGGAAGAATGTATATGGATATCAGCAAGATAATTGGTCTTCAGAAATTTAGAAATCAATGCTCATAATTATAATCTTTCCTTTGCCAGGTAACATATATACCAAGTGAGATATCTCAGAACTATGATTCAAATTTTATTCTTTTATAAAATGAGAGTACAGTAGCTATCATCATAAAATTTCTTTTATTAAATGAATCACATATATAATGTACTAATATCCCTTCAGGTTTAAACAGGACACTTCAAAAGCTAGCACCAAGAAATAAGCTAGTACCATGTTATTTTTATTAATGAATAAGCATGTGTAAATCTATTTGTGTAGTTTGTATTCTTAAGCCCCTAAAACAAATCCAAGAAACAATAACAAATGGTTATTGTATAAATTATGCAAAATGGTATGCTTTTTCAATTATTATAATTAAAATAGTACTTTTTAATACCTCTAAATTATAACTAATTTTAACATAGTATAAAAGCTTTGCAATAATAAGTTAATTCAATTGATAACTGAATAGAAGCAATTTGTTAGGACACTGGACTCAAGAGAGATTCTCTGAGTTCAAATCCCAGCTCTGCCATTCCTATGTGCATGATTATAGAGAGTAATTTAATTTCTCTGTATACATTTGGAAACAGAAACAATATTGGTGTCTAACTCAGAGATTTTAGGAAGATTAAATGAGCTAATATGTGTAACACACTTAGAATATTTTCTGGCACATAATAATTACTATATGAATTAGCTCATATTATTATCTTCACTTATCTATTTTATTTGTTTTCCCAGAAGTTGACTATAATTTTTTTCATCATTATCTTTATTTTGTTATTATTGTATTTATTTTTCAGAGGACCAAGTAGTGTTGTATGATCCTACATCAAACTATCTTAAACCTCCCTTCTTACTACTAATGGAGTTAATAGGTTTATTCTTTGGGAGCTAATGAGTCTTTACTCAGTTAAAGACTGTCTTTTATCAAAGTTAACTACTTTTGCTATTGCTTTTAAGAAAACAACTTCCAGCTCATTTACTGTAATATAACAAAGTATGTCATAGACACAGTGTACTGTAAACACTCTGCTTCATAAATGAAGATCGTCTTCCTCTTACGGTTTTAGAACACTGCCTGACAGGTCCTGTTCACTTAAAAAAATTGTTGAGGGAGTAGAAAAGGAAGGAGTTAAATTCTTTTCAGTCATCTGAATCAAAAGCTATCAATAAAATCTGTGGTGCATGGTATAAGGATTGACAAGAAAGAAAAGGTCTTTCACTAACACTGAAGTGAAAGAATGAAAGAATCTGAGATGGCTGCTACATCACAGACTGAAGGATGTTACATTTAACCATGAAGAATGTCAAGATAAAAGAAAAACATTCCATCAGAAATTCAGCCATGGAGATCTTCCCTATAATTACAATTCTATGAATAACTCATTTAGTTGTTTTTTTTCCTGCAAGTTAGTATTTCAGGTATTCGTTTACTGTTGTTTGGTTTTTGCTTTGTGTAGACCCAACTGTACCTGCTCTACCAAGCATACAAATCATAGAGGAAAATTTAACATGTCTCAAGTGCAACTGCCCATCAGCTTCAGAAGAGTAAACACAAGGGCACCTTTCTTAAAGTCACATGGAGCATGTACACCTCTCTATTCATCCTGGGTTTTGTATTTTTAGGTATATTAACACTCAATTTACATAATAACCCTTTTTGGGTTTCTTTAAAAATAAATATGAATATTGACTTCTTCTTAGATTACTTACAAATCTTCATAAGTTATATTTGTCCCACCAAACAAAATGAAATCAATGATATTAACAAGAATATTGTGATACAGATTTTTTGTACTCTTTCTGAGTTCTCCAGAGTGACTAATAAGGTCTTCTGCATGTTGTATAAACTCCAAAAACAACTATATGCTAAACAAATGTATTGGTATCAGTGACATAGAATAATAAACTCATAGCATTTAAATATATCCTAACCAATACAGAAATATAGGTGTATGTATGTTTGCATGTAATATCACTAATATTAGGACAAACCATCATGTACACAACAACAGGAACAAGATATCACTTCTGTACTACTTTTATGAAAAATACATGGCCTGAATCTAATCATGAAATCACTGTATCCAAATTAAAGGACATTCTTCCAAATAACTGGCCTATACTCTTAAAAAATACAATGTCAATAAATAAAAACTAAAAAACTCTGCCCGGTTAAAGAAGAGTAAAGAAATAAAATAACAGTACAATGCATGACCATGGATAGGATCCAGAAAACCAACATTTTGAAACAATTGACAGAATTTTAATATATAAATAAAAGCACTATATCATTAAATTTTCTGATTTGGACAACTATATTGAGGTTACTCAAGACATTGCCTTTATTCATAGAAAATATACCATGAAATATTTAAAAGTAAAGAGGCATAGTATCTTTAACTTATACTCTAAAAGCTCTGAAAAAGAGAGTGGTAAAGTAAATGATGCACAATATAAAAAATTAATAAATTTAGGTAAAATGTATATGGGCAAACAAAACATCTTTGAATTATTCCCTAAACTTTTGTAATTTTTCAATTAAATAAAAATTAAAAGTTGACAAAAATGCAACTATTGAAGAGAAGTAGAGTATCATCGCTAAAAGACCTAGTCATTCAACAATAAAAAAAGGCCATTTGATCTTGTGAATAGAGGTGATTTTCTAATATAACTTAGAATTGCCTCATTTTACACTTTGGCCTAATATATTTTCCAAAATGATATAATACTTTATATTGCTTTTAATAAATACAGGATATTCTGCAGAGAAGTCAAAAGCAGTTAGGTTCTATATTTATTTGTGGTAGACATTTGTTGTTTTTGCCTGCTGGCATATTTTAGTCCTTCAGAAAACAATACCCCACACACACACACACACTAGTACACTGCCCTTCTATACTTTCATGGAATTCTAAAAGGCTTTTTAACTGATCATCTTATCTTTCTCACCTAAGAGTGAGCACATGACCTCGGTTGACCAATCAGAACCTCTTGTCCTAGTATTTTACATGAACAGGCAAAACCAGTCAGAATTTTCAGAGACTGATGTAGAGAAAAGAGGGTAATCATCAGGTGATAAAAGAGAGTAATGTAAGCCTTGGGTATCTGGAGGCCCTCTTTGCTACTTCTTAGAGAAAGGCAGCCTCAGAACAGAGCCAAGCCAGAAAAAAGCAAAAGCTAATTTGGGTTGTATTCCAAAAATAGAGATTCAGTGAGACAGAAAAACAAATGCCACATGTTCTCGGTCATTTAAGGAAACTAATAAGTCTTCTTATAGAAGAGAGTGGAATGGTGTTCATGAGAGACTAGGAAGGACAGTGGGGAAGGGGGACAAAAAGTTCAATTAGGGGCAAGAAAATATAATAAAAGTGAATGAATTGCTTCTGTTTCTTCTTTAGCACAGAAAAATAAGTAAAGCTTAAAACATTATACAATATATTACAAAATAATTGAAGAGCATGAAATTTCCAGCATATAAAAATGATTAATGCTTGAAGACATGGAAAAGCTTATTACTATGATCTGATTATTACACATTGTATACATGTATTAAATTACCACAATGCACCCTATTCAGATATACAAATATTGACTCAATAAAAATATTATTATTCTATTATTATTATCAAAAATGAAAATACCCAGAAATAATAACTGGTGGAGAATGAACATACAATATTCCTTTTGAAATATATTTATATTCTAAATTTCAGACACATCTTTCTGGATCTCACCACAGGAACATACAGTCTGTTCCAATTAGAAAAAAATTCAATAAATCCTCAAAAAGAATTAGCAGGCCTATGAAATATGGATCAAATGACTATTAATACAGTCATCCCTAATGAGTGTTCTATTATTTTCTCTCAAATTCACCCATTTTTTCTTGGTGTTTGACAGAAGAAGATGTTTAGATGAATAGACAAATGGATGCTATTTCTAGACACTTATATTACCATTAACATTTATCAAAAAACATTCAGCCCCAACTCTCCTCAAAAATAGATTTTAAAAGTTAATAAAATGCTTTAATAGATTTCCAATTCAATTCTCTTGCCAACAAAGTAGCACTGACTATGAAATAAAAGCCAAATATGACAAGGAAACTGCTGATAAGCTAGGAATGCACAGTTATTCTCTCCTTGATATGGATATTTATGAGTTCTTCCTTCTCCTACAAATACCATGAATAAAAATTTCAGTAGAAAATAAGAACTCATTCCTCTTATCCAAATGGTTCTTCTAATACCTCATTTATTAATATCTTTAAAGATAAATGAAAGATTCTGATTATATAGTATTTGCTAAGTTTTCAAGTTGACCTAAATATCCAAATACTTTTCTTTTCTATATTTGGAGACAGCCAATTTCTAAATACTATATATCTCGAAGTCAGAAAAAGTCGTTATTACATTCAATAATTTTCTTATCACTTTAACGCAGCTCTCTAAACAATTATTTTTGTAATTACTCTCACCCACTAAAGTGTAAGTTCTGTGAACAGAGATTGTATTTGATGGTGTTGCTAATCTTTGTCACCTAAGCCACAAGCCTGGCCCATGGCTGGTGCTCAATAAATGTTTGTTAAATGAATAAATAGGTCTGCCAACTTGCTCAGTTCTTTGGAAAATAATGGATAAACATTTAATTTAATCTGAATTCACTTAACTCCAACTACTGACTTTAAAAAGTATGTATAAGAAATATTTCCACAATTGGTATTTTGAGTATCTGTCTGCCACTCCAAACATTTAGCGCAATGCTCCTAGGGCACTAAGTATTAAATTCAAATAAATAACACATATTAAAGGTTACTTTGCTTGTACCTGTGAAATGCAATAGTCAAAACTTACCAACATAGCAAAACTAAAAGATATTTCAGCATTTGTTCATTTGCATCATGTCTTTCATTAATTAAATATCTACTGAAAGCTTATTCTAGGCCATGTACCATATTAGGTGCTAGAAATACCAAGGTGAATGACATGGAGTTTAGTGAAGGAGACAGGTGAACAATAACAATAACATAAAACTAAACCCCTGTAAAAGAATGGGCACACACACATATACACACACACCTGCTAAAGCACAATACAATAGAGTCACTCTCCATGCAGGGAAGGAAGAATCAGAAAATTTCTAAAGAAATGAGTGATTAGGCAGAAAATAAGAAATTATTAATCCCATACAAAGTGGGTACAGTAATTCTTGGTTCTGCAAAACTGAAATCTCCTTCTTGTTGGCCAATATTACTCTATGATTCTTTTTGATGAAGAAAAAAAATGGAGAAGCAAAATATAGCTACTAGATACTTCTCCTTTTCAAAAATCTATAAATAATATCCTAAGCAAGTGAGGAAATTAAATAGCACTATGTTATAAGTTTGGCTATAAAAAAAAGTAAGAAAAGGAAAATTAATGTTGTTCTAGAGAACAGAGATACCAGTTATTGTTTCAAAGAAATGCCAAGGGATTCTTAACCAGCACATGGACAGCCACCAAAGATAACAGGATGAGAATTTAATTTAATGCTTCATCTGTAGGACATATCGGTATCATTGTTTTCTAATATCAGCGAAGTCTGTCAAGCCTCTGCTATTTCACTGTCAAGGCCAGAAGAAAGAATTCTCAGGAACTTCTGCTATTAGAGATGAGGAAAGGAATCAGTGAGAGATAGGGAAAGAAAGAGGGTGAGATATAATGGCCAGGGACAGGGGTAAAAATAATCGAATATGTTATATGTACATGCCAATATGCCAAAATAAAACCCATTATTCTGTATAATTAATATGCACTAAAAATGTTTACAGTTAATTGTAATTGGAGAAAAAAGAAATTTTTGCTATGGCAATAGTAATTTGCAGAAACTCTGTTATCTAAGCTACTTGAAATATATTGTCTTTTCTTACTAAGAATGTATCAAGAAAGTAACAGTTCAGGGTAGTTGAACCCATTAACCCATTTGAAAATAGTGCTTGTGTGGTCCCTTGAGTTATAGGCATTGTCTTGCTTTTCCTAGACAGCATAGTCATCACTGAAGGAAGGGAAATATACTGGAAAATTTAGGTTCCTTAGCTTCAAAATAGAACTTTAGGCTTGTATTTCAAACTGTTTGAAGTACAAACAATAGCATATGAAATTTCAAAATGTATTTAAAAGGAAAAATTAAGTGAATAGTTTTGTAGGGAGGGAATACTAAATGGAAAAAACGAGCATCCATTCTACCAATTTCTCTGACTTACTGTTGGAACTTGAAGTGGAAAATCCTTGATAAAGATGAAAATTTCCCTACCCAAAAAAAATAAATTTCAGGATTTCAGGAATTAAAGATTCCCATTGGTGACTCTGATAATAAATTCCTATGTAATGTAATCAATGCATAAGGAAACTGCCACTGTATAGGTAACGAATAAGATAAAACAATTGGTATGCCTTTTGTAATTTGGGTATTAAAAATCTTTGAATGGGTGAACCCTTATTTTTGTCATTAAAAAAAAAAATGTATGTTCACCAAAGGTGCTTTTTCAAAATCTCCTTTTGTTTTTCCCTGACTTTCCTTAAACTGGGCACAGGAAATACCTATCCATTTATCTAAAAGAAAGTTCTTTTGTTTTTATTCTAACAGTTATCAGAATTTTCTTAAACTTTTTCAGGATCAAAAAGCATAATCAGGGCCGGTGAGATGGCTCAGCGGTGTAAGCGCCTGCCTGGCAAGTGCGAGGTCCTGAGTTCGACTTCTGGAACCCACATACTAAAAAGGGGCCAATGATATCGCTCAGTGGCACGGGCGCCTGCTGGCACGCAAGGTCCTGAGGTCGACCCCCGGTACCCACAAAACAAAACAAAACAAAAGCATAATCAGCTCAAAGAAATTATGACCAGAATCAAACTTTTTCACTAGGTACAGGATAAAATGTAATTCACTAAAAAAAAAAAAAAAAAAAAGAAAAAAGAAAAAGAATCACCATTTCCATCAACTTACAAATTTTAGTTCACTCTTTTAGCTTCTTTTCACATTGCAGGATTTCTGGCCTAACAGATTTCTGTGTTTGAATAATTTTGGAACTCTTCTTAAAACTGAGGAATTGTTGGCCAGGTGTGGTGGCATACGAATGAAATCCCAGCACTTGGGATACTGAGGCAAGAGGATTGCTGTGAGTTCAAGGCCAGCCTGGGCTACAAAGTGAGTTCAAGGCCAGCCTGGACTTTGCAGTGAAACCTTGTCTCAAAAAAAAAAAAAAAAACCCTGAGAAATTGTTATGAACATATATATAAGTAAGGGAAAAACTTGATCTCACAAACTTCCCACAATTGCAGGTTTCTGATCACAGCAGCAATACTCCTGGGAAGAGTGTTAGTGGTGGCAGAGAGAAGGGAACAAAAAAAGATAGTAGTCCCTTAATTGAGGCATAAGCCTGGGTCCAATGGACCCATCCCTTACTTTTCTATTGTAAATTTGTACTTTAGCCAGTTGTACATGTCAGTACCTTTCCCTTAGGGATACAAGAAACAATCTATGTCTTTATCCACTTGGTATGATGAACGGCAAGGAGTGTGCATGTGTGCAAAAGGGTCAAAATGAGTTTTGGACCCACCTTTATGCTCTGTCTAACTGGTTTTGTGTATCATCACAGAGGGCATCTGTGTATCTTCACAGAGAGCATCACAGAGGGTCCAATAGACCCACACCACTCCAGGATTTGTTGAAAAAAAAGAAAGTTTTCTTTTGCTTTTTCTGGTAGAAGTAGCACAATTCAGTACAATTACACATGAAAAACCAGATTTGCAAGTTTTGGAGGAGGGCAAAAGTACATCATCAGATTGCTCACGGAAGGATGATGAAGATGATCCATTATAGTAAAATACATGCTTTCATAACAGAAGAGTGATGTGAGTATATGGTGATGATGATGGTGACCATGATGATGATGATGATCATGATGACTTTGACATTGGCCGTGTGAGCCAAAGTTCCTGTGACAGTGAAATGGAGCAAGAATCAAATGATACAGACACAGGGAATTCAGACATCCTTGATTCAGATGATGAAGAAAACAGAAATGTGAGTACATATTTGACTAGTCGAAATATTGCAAAATGGCCACACAACCAAAAGGAATGATCCAATGTTAGAACTAGTTCCAAAAACATAGTGAAGGTCTTGGCAGGGGTTAAAGGTGTTGGACAGAATGCCAGCACTGCCATTCAGTGTTGGGAATTGTAACAGATGAAATGCTACAAGATGCTGTGGAATACAAAAAGTCTGAAATGCAAGTAAAACATTCTGTATGCACCAATAGCCAGATCCAAAAATGTATTTATTATGACACCTCACTAGCTGAACTGAAAGCATTCATAGCTCTGCTGTACTTAGTACAGATTTCTCATGGTGATCAGAGGAATGTAAAAGACTTATGGAAAAGCAATGGGTCACAATATGGCATAAAATTTATGCCCTCATAGATGCGAAGACTTATTGTTCTTTCAATTTAGACATTTATCCTGGAACTCAGCCATCAGGTCCTTATTTGTATAGTAATAAACCAAATGATTTGTGAACGGGCTTGATGCTCCCATCTCCCAAACTAATTGGAATGGGACATTTGACAGTTGGTTTACTGGTTTCAAATTGATGTTACATTTGCTAACAGAGCACAAGTTGACCAGTGCAGGAAATGTACACAGGAACAAAGCAGAAATTTCAAATGAAATGTTGCAATTTCAAAACAGAGAATACGACACTGACCTCGTATATGACGAAGAAAAGCAAAATGGTACTGCTGATGTCAACATTTCACCATGATGGAAATATTGATAGGAAAATCTTCACAAACCCTTGACAAAGAAGCCTGAGATGGAAACTTTCAACAAAACCAGCTACATAGTCAGTTCAAGGCTGATCTGAACTACATGGTGAGACCTTGTCTCAAAAAATATATATTGTTCTAATAATAAAATTATTTATATATAATTAATGAGCTGAAAATATATGTTATTAAATGTGTCTTAGTAATAGAATTACAGATATGTAATTACAGATATGTAACTAATTTAATAGGTTTTTCCAAAAATACAACTATAATAACTGCAGTTGAAAAGAGAAATATTAACATTGTAACCTAACAGAAGGCCAGGCCTGGTGGCACACGCCTGTGACCCCAGCACACTCGGGAGGCTGAGGCACAAGGATCACAGTGAGTTCGAGGCCAGCCTGGGATACAAAGTGAAGCCAGCCTGAGCTGCATAGTGAAACCCTATCTCAAAAAGACAAAAAACCAAAAAGAATAAGTGGACAAATATCTGGGGAGATAAATCAATTAGTCAAGTAGTTTCAATCAAAATAGAACTATGCCAGTGAATCTCAAGTAACATATTCCTTCCAGAGCTTGATTATGATATTTGTTTTTATCCTTACTGGGAAATGGTGATCACACATTAACTCTATGAATTGGTTTTCAATTCATTTTTCTCAAACAGTCATTAAGTTACTAATCAGAACTTTAGCCTCTACTTACAAATAAAATTCTTAAAATAAAAATTAACCCTTCAAACTTCATTCATTAGAATAGACTAAGCCATTTGCATTCATATTCTGATGTATTTTTAAGTATCTATTATAAAAGTCATATAGCCTAGAAAGGAATAACCAAAATTAAATATGACTAGAATAGTGACAGACAATACCATCAACTAATAAGTGATAGTCCCCGTATAAAGATATTTTACTCCCAAAGTTTCTATTTTCTTAATAATTTTTAAGCATGAGAAGAGATTGAAAATTCTCCAATTTAAGAATTAACCAGTACTTATTTTTATTACATAGTTAACTGAACAGAACTCATTATTAGGGAACAGAACTCATTATTAGCTAACGGAACTGATGGATCCCACAAAATAGTCTAATCTTTATTTATTTCCATTTTCAATTGCTAAAGGAATCAAAAGCAACATCAAAGAAAAGTACAAAAACATCAGCTCCCTACTTTTTGCCTGACCAAGCGTGAAGGGTTCCATATGTCAAATCCTTTTGACGAAGTTTATACTCTACCAGTTGATAGACTCCCCCATCTTCAAACTGGTAAGGAAATAATCTAGACTGGTCTCCTGAGAAAAACCATTATAAAGGTCTTTTCAAAGCAAGATAATCCAAGCGATTTAGAAGCACTTCTTTGTTTAGCACTTAAAAGAGGAAAAAAACTTCTGAGAAAAAATTCTCTCTCTCTTTTTTTTTTTTTTTTTTTTTTTTTGGGTACCGGGGGTCGAACTCAGGGCCTTGCGTGCCAGTAGGCGCCCGTGCCACTGAGTGATATCACCAGCCCCTTTTTATTGTATGTGGGTATCGGGAGTCAAACTCAGGACCTCACGCTTGCCAGGCAGGTGCTTATACCACTGAGCTATCTCACCAGCCCCTTTCTCTCTCTCTGAATGGAAGCCAAATAATCATCAACTAAGAGAATTATTAAGACTTAAATGATAACAGAAAAAGTGTTCCACCAATAGCTCTCTATGGAATTTATTTGAAGTGAGAAAATCATTTTATTTTTTCTTGGTTTACATTACCAAATCCCTTGCCCAAAACTTTCATATTTCATTTTTGAGCAATGCTACTCCCAATTCCATAGTTCTACTCTGAAACCAACAAAAAATAAAAAAGCAACATCCTTTGTTTGTTGCTTTAGCCACATCATTATACAATTCACAGTGATCCAGTTCAGCTCAAGCAGCAGAGTTGTTTCCTAAAAAAGCACTAGGTTAGAAATCTGAAGACCTGGACTGTAGCTTTAAATATACATCTACCCACATAACTGAAGCAGTATCACTTTAGCTCTCCTCCTCTCTAATTTCACATGTGTTCATGTAAGGGTTGGATTAGATATTCTCTCAAATTTCATCCAGCTGAATGTAAATATGGGGTCTTATTATCACTGGAAACAACTAGTCAAAAAGGTGATTCTACATTAGTAATGGATGGAAATTATATACATATTTAATAGTAGCCTCTCAAATAATTTGTATATTTTTTAGTTTCAAACATGAGAGATAAAAGGACATATCAAGAAAATGATTAAGATCCTGTGGTGATTGACTGAGTGTGTCAATTTGAGAAGTTTAGTTAAGAGAAGCTTAACTAAATTAGCTCAGCAATTCTACACCCTAGGGTGTAGGATGGATCCGCTTCTATTTCTTTGGAGGAGCTCCAGTCTTCACCTTCACCTTGGACGTCATCTCCTGGCTTCCATTGCAGCAGACCCATCGACCTCCTGATACAGACTCGCACAGGACACTGCAGTAAGCTCCAGACCTTGGACTGAATCTTTTGGTCCCAGTGTGCAGACACCCTCTGCACTCTCTCATCCAACTCTGTGGTTGACCATCATAAGCCAATCTTGTAAATTCTTATACATTTGTATATCTTGCATTACTTCTGCTTCTCTAATAAAATGCTGACTGATATAGATCCCCTTTTTCACATATATTCAGGTCATACCCCCACTGAACTTGTAGTGGTCAGGATCTATCCCCCAAATCCATCTCAAGGAGAATTCAGGGTCACTGGATCATTTAAGGCCTCTCAGACTAGTGCTGTCACATGGTATGACTAGTCCTTCATAAGTAGTTACTTGCTTGTCTCTGCAGTTTCATCTCTCACTGACCCTCTGCATGTGCCTTCTCCTCTAACCACGCTAAATTACTTGTATGCAAGTCTTCTAAAGAGGCAAGTTTTCTTCTGCTTCTAGGACAATGACATACTAATCCCATCTCCTCCTTTGCCCTCTTCCTCACCCACACTCCATCCTTTCTCCAGACCAATGTCTTCTAGCTCTCATTCTTTAGGCCACATGATGGACATCAATAACTCCAGGAGGCCTTCTTGCTAGTCAGAGGACTCTTCTCTATGATTCAACTGCACTCTGTTCGTACCTAGGAGCTCTGCAGCCTTGAGCAGGTTACTCATCCCCTCCAACTGACAGTTCCAGATGTGTAAAGTGAGTATAACAATACCATTGTTAAGATGAAATAAGATAATGTATGTAAATAATTGAACCTAATGTTAGGTTCATCGGGTCTGTTCAGTTAGGGGAAAAAATTGCTACTGTTGTGGTGGTTGTTCTGCTATTGTTGGAATTATCACATTTTATAATAACTAGTTACTTCACTGCCTTTTAAGTAAACTATGAGAAGGACAGGAATTAAATTTATATTTCTTTGAGTTGTCTGTATTGAACATCTTAGAACACACTTATCTCATCATTCTTATAATTTTCTTTTTTAATTGTTGGTATATATTTGTGATACATAGTAATTACATTCATACATAAACATATCACATCTTGATCATTTTTACCTCTCTTTCCCCACTCTGTCCATCTCTCTTTCTCCCTTACCATATCCCTTCCCAATCTCCACAAAATCTACCTGTTACCTATGAATTTTTTTTACTTTGCTCCTTAAATTATTTATACTTTGGGTTTCTCATATAAGAGAAACCATGTAATATTTATCCCTCCATGCCTGATTTATTTCACTTATCATTATGGTCTCAAGATCCATATATTGTTCCTAAAATAACTCAAACATATCCTTCTTTAGGGCTGAGTAGTATTCCATTGTGCATATATACCAAATTTTCTTTATCTAGTCATCTGTTTATGGGCATATAGATCACTTTGGTAATTTAGGTATTGTAAATTACACTGATATAATGTGTATATGTACTACATTTTCTTTATCTGTTGATAAGCATATAGGCTACTTTCATAATTTATGTGTAAATTGTGCTGCTATAAATGTGGGTATGCATATATCACTGTAATATGATGATTCTAACTCTTTTGGGAAGATACCCAGAGGAAGGATAGCTAGGTCAATGGAATTTCTATTCTTAGTGTTTTGCAGAATCTCTATACTGCTATACATAGTGGTTGTACTAATTTACATTGCCACCAACAATGTAGAAGGGTTCCTTTTTCCCCACAACATTACCATGTTTTTTGAGTCCCTGATTATAGCCATTCTTTTTTTTTTTTTTTTTTTGTGGGTACCAGGGGTTCGACCTCAGGACCTCGCCTGCCAACAGGCACCCGTGCCGCTGAGCGATATCACCGGCCCCTTTTTCGTATGTGGGATCCGGGAGTCGAACTCGGGCCCTCATGCTTGCAAGGCAGGCGCTTATGCCACTGAGCCATCTCACCGGCCCTATTATAGCCATTCTTACTGGAGTAATATGAAATCTCAGTGTTGTTTTGATCTACATTTCTGAAATCCCCAAAGATGCTAAACATTTTTTCATATACCTGTTGTCATTTGTACTTCTTCTTTTGAGAGATATTTATTAATTTCAAGTGTCCATTTTTTAATTGGGTGTTTCATTTGAGGGGGAGTTCTTTTTTTAAAAATTCTTTATATATTCTAGATATTACCTCTGTCTGAGGAGTAGCTGCCAAAAATTTTTTCCCACTCTGTAGGTTATCTCTTCATTCTGTTGGTGGTTTCTTTTACTGCACAGAAGTTTTTAATTTGATATAGTTACATTTGTGGATTGCTGGTATTATTTTTTGTGCAGCTGGGTTTCTATTCAGAAAGTCCTTGCCGATGTCTATGTCTTCAAGAGATTTACCTATTTTAAGCTGCAGGCAGTTCATTGTTTCTGTTTTCATATTTAAGTCTTTTATTTGTTTTGATTTGATTAGAAACAAGAGTCTAGGTTCGTTTTTGTGTACATGCATAACCTGTTCTCCCAGCACTATTTGCTAAAGAAGCTATGTTTTCTCCAGCATATGCTTTTGGCCCTTTTTTCAAAAATCAAATTGCTGAGGATGCATGGGGTTGTTTCTGCATCCTCAATTCTATTCCTTTGGTCAGTATGTCTGGTTTTGTGCCAGTACCATACTGTTTTTATCACTATAGCTTTGTAGTATAACTTGAAATCTGGCATTATAATGCCTGGTACTTTGCTCTTTTTGCTCAGGATTGCTTTGACTATTCTGGGTCTCTTCTGATTCCATAAAAATTTAAGGATTATTTTTCCTTCTTCTGTGAAGAACACTACTAGCATTTTGATTGAAATTGAATTAAATCTATATATGATTTTTAAAAATAAAACCATTTTGCCAATAGTCACTCTAGCTATCCAGGAACAGATGATGTTTTTCCATTTTCTAATTTCCTTTTCAATCTCTTTTTTCAGAGTGCTATAGTTTTCATTATAAAAGTCCTTCACTTCCTTGGTTAGGTTAATTCCTGTGTATTTAATTTTTTTATGAGTACATGTTTGTAGTACATAATGTTTATATTCCTCGTGTGGAGTTGGTACATAACACATCTTAATTCCTTTTATAACACATCTTAATTCCTTTTATCGTCCCCTTTCCCTTCCCTTCCTCCCTTCTCCCTCCATCTCTTGATCCCCTTCCCATTTGAGAAAGATCTATCTCCCTACTTTCTATTATGTATCTTTTATATTTTGCTGTTTATTTACAATTCGGGCTTCTCATATTAAAGAAGCCATATGATATTTAAGCTTGTGTATCTCATTTATTTAACATAACATTATGATCTCAAAGAATATCAATTTTCCTACAAATAACTCATTTGTATTTCTCTATGGCCAAGTAGTACCCCACTGTGCATGTATTTAATTTTTAAAGGTACCATGAATGGTATTCTGTCCCTCATTTTTTTGCAACGGGTTTTTTGTTTTGTTTTGTTTTGTTTTTATCATCTAATAAATCCACTTTATTCTTGAAACAGAGTTGTTTCTGTTGCCTAAAACCAAGAATTCTGGCAAAGAGCACTTCAAAAACTGAAGGAACAGGAGTCTAGAAGCACATGGACCTTTGACCCTTTTTGGTGCTTTGTGGGGACTCTCTCCTCTGCTAGTCTTTAGTGACAGGGCCAGGGGCAGAGGTCATCCCTTCCTGGGGTTATAGGGAACTCATTCTTTCAACACAAGACAACCTTATGAGTGATGTGCAAGACTTTCCTAGAATTAGTGTTGTCTGCAGATGAAGTTTCTTTGATGTGCGCCTAAAACTACAATACAGAGGAGCTTCAAAACATGACCTCAGGGCAGGCTTAAACTCCCTCACACCCTCCTTGCTCTCCTTCCCCTGATTGTATCTCAATCTTTATCCCTTTCCAGACACCCAAATCCCTCAGCCTTTTCTCCCTCACTAACCTCAGTCAAACTTGCCAGCAATCCCTTCAGATATAACAACTGAGCTAGTTTAGACCACTGTCCTTTGCCAGGAGGCTCTGTGTGATACAGGAACTGAGCCTTAGACTAAAAGACCATGTCTTCTGGTGACATTTCAGACATCAGCCATTCCTTGAGGGAACTTTATGCTTGGTTTGCTTTTTGTTGTTGTTGTTGTTGTTGTTGTTAGCAGTGAGGATTTCCCAGGAACTAGGAGGCCATCAACCAGGAAGGAAGCAGGAAGGACACTAACATTTATGAAAAGATTGCATCCATGCAGGCAGAATGCCAAGTACTTTCTCCATCATCCCACTTCGCCGGCCCTCCTGGATCTAGCCATACCAGCCACTTTGCTATTCTTCCTTCTGCCCAGTCATCCTTTACCAGACACCTGCATGGCTACTCCCTTCCAGCCTTCAGGTCTCTGTTCAAATGTCCTTAGCAAGAGAAAGCTCCCCAGCCACCTAATACTCTTGTTCCCCTTGCTCTACTTTATTAGTTTTCCATGTCACTGATCACTCATGACATACTTATTTATTCATTTGTTGCCCATAACCCCCCAACATCATCATCACCATCATAATGCAACTGCTAAAAAGGCAGAGATTTTGTCATTCTTTACTGCTTTCTTTTCCCAGCACCTAGAAGAATCACTAGGAGAATCACTGGCATGGAGTAAATGCTTGATAAATTTTTCTGAATGAATTAAGTTCATACAGAATGATGTAAATATTATTCTAACCTTCAGGAAAATAGTGATGTTCAGAAAAATTAAATTATTTTAGATCTCCTAGTGAATCCATGATTAACCCTATACCTAAACCTGAATCTGTACAACAATGGAACCAAGCTTGCTCACCTACCCCTACCATGTAAGGCAGGTTAACCACAGAAAACATTAAGGCCCCCTCCCTAGCTCCTCAGTGACCTTGGTGACCTTTCTGCTGGGTCATACTTACATTGCTTAGGATAGCACTAGTTGCTACCACTGATAAACCTTCATATCTAAGTAAGTTAAGCCAGTAAAAGAGTATGATGTGGGTGCTCTTGGTAAGAATAGATGCCCAAGGGCCGGTGAGATGGCTCAGCGGCTTAAGCGCCTGCCCGGCAAGCGCGAGGGCCCGAGTTCGACTCCCAGATCCCACACACGAAAAAGGGGCTGGTGATATCGCTCAGCGGCATGGGCACCTGCTGGCGCGCGAGGTCCTGAGGTCGACCCCCCGGTACCCACAAAAAAAAAAAAAAAAAAAGAATAGATGCCCAAGCTCCTTCTAACCTGTGGATCAGCCATCCTCAACACATGGCTCTCAGGGAATCATTGTCATTTAGCCAGCATGAGGATCACACTTTGAAAGAAGTAAAGGGAAGCACTTCTACTCACAGTACATTGGCTGGCGCTCAGTCACATAGCTATTCTCAGCTACAAGGGAGTCTGGGAAATGTAGTGTGGCTGTGAGTCCAGGAAGAGGAGAAAAGAGGTTGATGATGGAATACCAGTGTTTAGAAGATCTAAGCAGCAGCTTCTCTTAGTAACTGAGGTTTACAGTACCCCAAGTGCTGAGTGGAAAGTCACTGTACAAAGTAGTTAGCCACTGAGACCTAGAAGTCATACAGTCCTAGACTCAAATCCCAGGCTCACCCCTGACTAGTTGTTGACCTAAGTCTCAGTTTCCTCAACTATAAAATGGGGACAGAGGTAATATCTACCTCATCAGGTTATAGTGAGGAAAAGCTGAGATAATGCTTGTAGGGTGTGCAGGAATCTGGATGCATTGCTATTACTGTGGGTATGGAACTCAGAAGGGGGTGCCAAGCTTCTTTTCCTAGTTACTCTTACATCCCCGATAGGCAGTGATCTGCTGAGCCACTCTGGGTCGCAAAGCTTCAGCAAGACAAGCTTTGTTCCCTCTTGACAAGTGACCTGTGAGTCCTCTCTGTTGCATCCTATTGATGGTTTCTGACAAATCCCACAGTATCAGTTTGCATAAGTAAATTCAAAATGCCCTTTCCATTAACAGAGGAAATCTGCTACTAACTAATTACACTTTGGCTTTTCCTGCATGTGCCACAGAGCCAGGGAAAAGAGACTGAGTAAAAGATGCCCTCTGGCATGGAGAAAATGTGTGTGTGGCTAGCACCCTGCTGTCCATTCCCTCCTATAAATCCAGCGAATGGGAGAAAAGCCTGTGGAGGAGCTGCGCTAGATTTCCAGAGAATTGTTTCCAAAGGATTGAAAAATTCTAATTTTCAGAAAATTACTGATATACAGAAAAAAATTAAGTGAACTACTCAAGGTGACCGGAAAATACATGGTTTGATTATGAGGTGGGATCGTGAAGGAAAAAATATTGATCTCAGAAACTGGAGCATCTCTGTGGCTACGCACTGAAGTGTCAGCCCCAGGCCAGAGTGGAAGCAGTGATCTGCCCATTCCTGCCATTCACCATGCCTTCCTCTGGATTAATAAAGAAAAGAAAGAGAAAAAAGCCTTGTTTTTAGGTTGAGGGTTTTGGAGTGAGTTCAAACCCTTTGCTAAGTGTCAGCTTCCTTGTATGTTACATGAGAATATTTATCTCATGGGGTTACCACAAAGATTAACTATGGGAAAAGGTGGCTCAAAGCAGACACCAAGTAAATGTTAGGAGGTGGACATCTCTGGCACCTACCCCCACTCTGCAGCCCCTCTTTTTTCTGTGGCTTTGATGTCACCAACCTAAAAATGCTCTTAAGATATTGTCCCCTCCAATGTATTCTCACAGTAATAATGAGAGATGCATTGTGTTGCTGAGAGACAGTGTACATTCCAACCCCTGCACAGTGAGATTTAACCATCTCAGAAAAAATCATGGGGCAGGCCCAGTAGAAGCCCATTTAGTTGGGTCCGTAAAGCTAATTGAAGGAAAACTCCTTAGAGGAGTCAGAAATCATAAGCTTTGCCCAAAACAAAGCTGTCAATACAGGAAGAGAACAGGGACTTTAGTTGTACTCACACAAATCTATCCCTAGCCCAACTGCATGGATAGATATAGAGATACTGGAATGATAAAGCAAATAAAAAAATAGAAAGAACTGAGCTCTGTTTGCAATGAAGATGCAGAAAATCACAAGGTCTGTTGCTTCCACCTTCACAATGAGAAGCCAGGTAAGCCACAAAATCAGCGCTCTTGCTGGGGATGCAAAGAAGCAGAATGAACTAAATTTGAGACTGCAATGGTCTCTTCCTAGCAAGAAGTCATGGGGGCCAGTGAGATGGCTCAGTGGCATAAGCACCTGCCTGGTAAGCGCGAGGTCCTGAGTTCGACTCCCGGTACCCACCTATGAAAAAAGGGCTGGTGATACCGCTCAGCGGCACGGGCGCCGGCTGGCGCGCGAGGTCCTGAGGTCAACCCCCAGTACCCACAAAAAAAAAAAAAAAAAAAAGAAGTCATGATACTTTCATCAATGGTAAAGGAGCAAAGAAAGACGAATCTGCCATGGATGAGGGTAAGCAGAAAATCCTTAGGCTTTAACAAGTTTATAGGAGTGAGTGGGTTTCCCTGACATGTAATGCCCTGAAGAACTCCTGGCACAACCCCACCAACCTCTCCATTGCTCTCCAGTACACAGGGGCACTATGCTGAGGGTTGGGGTAGGGTGAGAGGCTGAGACAGATCACTCTGAGTACCACCTCCTTCCCCAGGTGCAAGGCTGAAGCTGGGTGTGGAACAGGAAAGCCTAGAGAACTCCCTCAGAGACACACTCAGCCTCTTCTAGGCACACAGCACTGGTCCTTCATCCTCTATACTCCAAAAGATGTGGGCAGGATCTCCAGGTGGAGAATCTCAAGATGCAGAAGTCTGGGAGTAAAACTGCAGAGCAAAGAGAGCACCTTGCTGAGCCAAAAAATAAGCTGGCAGACAGACAGATTCTATAGCATATAGAATTTTCTGGATTCTCATTCATGTTCATATCCCAAACTCTGCTGAAGGGAAAGCCTTGATCCTTTCCTCAAATTGTTTGAGCCCAGTGGCAAAATTCATATTGACTCAGAGCTCCAGGCCTCTTTGTGGTATTTTCATTTCACCTGAACAGTTTATTTCCATATCACCAGATGGTAGGAAGCAGCAACAGCAGAAATGGAGAGCTGGAATGTCAGATGTCTGCCAACCATAGAGGCAGGTTGTCCGAATGTCTGGCTATTGGGTTGGGCTGCAGGAAAGCTGCTTATGGGTAGACCCTTTCTCTCCCCAGAAAAAAGATTCTCCATCTCCATCGAGGCTAAACAGTACTTTCACGCAAAGAGTCTTCTTTTCAGTGATGCGGGATTCAACTCCAGTTTCCAGAAGGCCCAAAACTCAGTGCTCTCAATGGGTTTATTGTTGTACAGGAACAATGTTAATTTTTGTGTCGATTTTGGATTCTGCCACTTTGCTGAATTTGTTTATTAATTCTAAGAGACTTGTGGTGTATTTTGGGTGTTCTATGTAAAGTATCATGTCATCTGAAAATAAGGACAGTTTGACTTCTTCCTTTCCTATTCATATCCCTTTCATTTCTTATGCTTGCCTGATTGTACTAGCTAGAGTTTCAAGCACTATATTGAACATGAGTGGTAAGACTAGACACACTTGTCTGGTCCTGTTTTTAAAGGGAATGCTTTCAATCTTTCCCTGTTTAGTATGATGATGGCAGTGTGTTTGTTATAAAAAGCTTTTATCATTTTGAGGCCAGACCCTTCCCTGCCTATTTTCATCAGAGTTTTTATAATGAATGGATGTTGGATTTTGTTAACAGCTTTCTGCATCTATTAAAAGGATCATGTAAATTTTATCCTTAATTTTGTTTATGTGGTATATTACATTTATTGATTTAGGTTATGTTGAACCATACAGATTTCCCTGGGATGAAGCCAACTTGATCATTATGTATGATCTTTTTAATGATTTGTTGCATTCTGTTTGCAAGTATCTTGTTGAGGATTTTTTTAATCTATGTTCACTAAGGACATTGGCCTGTAGTTTTTGTTGTTGTTGTTGTTGTTGCTGCTGAGTCCTTGACTGGTTTTCATATCAGAGTAATGTTGGCTTCAGAGAATGAGTTTGGCAATGTTCCTTCCTTTCTCATTTTATGGAATGGTTTAGAGAGTTGGCATTAGGTATTTCCTGAAGTTCCAGTAAAATTCAGTAGAGGATCCACTGGGTCATAGGCTTTTCTTATTTCTCAGAGTTTTTATTACTGCCTCTTTCATTGTCTCTTATTGATCTGTTCAGAGTTTTCATCTCTCCTTGGTTCCATTTTGATAATTCATATGTGTCTAGAAATTTATACATTTCTTCTATATGCTCCAATATATTGGGAGATAAGTTTTTTAAATATTATTTTATAATCCTCTGGATTTTGGTGGTGTCCCTTATGATTTCATCTTTTTCACTTCTAATTGCATTGATATGAGTCTTTTCTTTCCTTTTTTTTTTTTTTTTTGTTAAGTTTGGGGTTTTTCAATTTTGTTTAATCTTTCAAAGAACCAACTCTTTGATTCACTGATCTTTTATATATTTTTTACTCACATTAATTTCTGCTGATTTTTATAGCTTCTTTCCTTCTACAAGTATTGGATTTGTATTTCTCATGTTATCGTAGGATCTTTAAATGTCTTATTAAGCTATTTATTTGTCATTGCTCTATTCTTTTAATGTGTGCATTCACAGCTACAAACTTCCCTCTCAGGACTGCTTTTATTGTGTCCCATGGATTTTGGTATGCTGTGCTTCCATTGTCATCTGATTCTAGGAACTTCTTCCCTAATTTCTTCGATGATTCATTGATTATTGAATAATGTATTATTTAATCTCATTGTTTTTATGTTGTTTCTGTAGTTTCACTGTTAGTTTGTAGTTTCATTTCTCTATGATCTGATAGTATGCAGGGGGTCATTTCAATTCTTCTGTATTTACTTAAGCATGCTTTATTGACTAAAATATGGTCTATTTTGGAGAAAGTTCCATGTGCTGCTGAGAAATATATGTATTGTTACTTTAGATGAAACACTCTTCAGATTCCTGTTGAGTCCATTTGGTCAATGGTTTGGTTCAATTCTGATATTTCTTTATTGATTTTTTGGTCTGGTTTTTCTATTTGTGAGAGGGGGATGTTGAAGTCTCCTGCTATAACTGCATTGGTATCTCTCTGTCTTTTTATGACCAGTAGTTTTTGGTTTATGACATTAAGTATGCTAACATTTGATGCCTATATACAGAATGCCAAAAAAAGTATACATCAGGAAAAGTAAAACGTATAAATATTTAAATACTAAATTCATTGAAATATCATGAGATTAATACAAGCTGCCTTTTGCCTCTGCAATTACAAGAGGTACTCAAAGTGGTGGCCATTAACTTCCAGACAATTATTACTACACTGTACTGCTGAAGCGTGTATACATTTTTTGGTGGACTTGGTTCTTGCAACTTTTATCTCTTCCTATTGAATATTTTTCTTTACCAGTATGTAATTACCTTCTTTGTCTCTTCTGATCAGTTTTGGCTTAAAGTCCACTTTGTCTGGAAATAGGAGAGCTATGCCTGCTTGCCTTTGGGCTCCAGCTGTATAGCCTATCATTTTCCATCTTTTCACTTTTGGTACATGTGAGGCGTGTGTGTGTGTGTGTGTGTGTGTGTGTGTGTGTTGTGTCTCTTACAGGAAACATATCAAAAGGTGAATCAAAAATACAGTGAATGCTGTTGCTGGGTTCCATCCAACAAAGGGAGGCTCATGAAAACATTACAGTGTATCCTTGTTCACCTTATTCACTGGATCTGGAACCATACAACTCCTGGCCCTTCCCCAAAATCAAAATGACTATGAAAGGTAAATTTTTTGAATTGATTCAGGATGGGGCAACCACAACAGCACAACTAAAGACACTCATGAAAGAGGGCTTCCAGAGCCACTTCAGAAAGTGGCAAGAACAATGCCTTTACAAGTGTGTTCAAAGGGAGGGGCAATATTTGATGGGTATTAATGGCAATGTGTCTTTTACTATAATAAATATCTTTAATTTAAACATTCACCACATGTTTTGGTCAGCCCTTATATGTGTTTAATTATTGAATATTGAAATATATAATATATTGGTGAAGGTGCAATGAAAATGTATTGAATGAATACAATTAATGAATAAACAAATGAACAAACAAGTGCAAGTTCTTGTTTGTGTCATAGTCATGTACCCTTTATATATCACTTCCCATAACACCCTGGAGTGGTCAGATCTGAATCATTCCTAGCTGCACTGCCTCTCTGAAAAAAAATAGAGTTTGCAAAAAACTAATTTTCACTAAGTTAAGATTTCTATATTTTCTACAAACTAGTCAGTCAGAGTTGTTGGGATTTCTTGTGTCTCCCTCACCAGCACACCTTTTTTCACCTCTAAGTTTTTACCTAGCATGAGAAAAATCTTCTCAACATGCTTTTATAATTTTGACAATTCGGTGACATTTTCCTATTTAACCATATATTAGTCTTTTTGTCCCCCCATTAATCTGAAACTCCCTCCAGACAGGCATTTGACTATTTTTAATATATTCCTAGAACCTAAAAGAATAAAACATCCATGGCTTTGGAAGGAGTTAGCCCTAAATTTGAATCCTAAGTGTTTCTGTCTTTATAAGCTGTGTAGTGTTGGGAGGCAAATTACTTCAACTCTCCATCTCAATTTCTTCATCTAGAAGTTGGCAATAATAATATCTACTTTGTAATGCTGTCACTAGCAGTAAATAATATGGGGTTCATAATCATCTATTACGGTTTCTAGAACATATTAAGAAGGTCATGGGCCGGTGAGATGGCTCAGCGGCTTAAGCGCCTGCCCGGCAAGCGCGAGGGCCCGAGTTCGACTCCCGGAACCCACATACGAAAAAGGGGCCGGTGATATCGCTCAGCGGCACAGGCGCCTCCTGGCGCGCGAGGTCCTGAGGTCGACCCCCCGGTACCCACAAAAAAAAAAAAAAGAAGGTCATATGTGGTATTTATAGCATGGATACTTAATAAGCAGGGTTATTTTTCCTTCAAGAAAACAGGAAGTATTCACAAGATACACATTTTAACTGCGTCCAAATTAAATGTTTTAAATCTGAAAAACATTCCTATTAATTTCTCAATCAAATTTATTCATCACAAAAATTTATATACGTATAAGTGTGTGTATCTGTGTATAAGTCCATTCGCACAAAGAAATTGCTTAATCAGGCCCAAAGAATTGCCATTAATAGGTACCCCAGGAGCTCAACTATATTGATGCCAAAACCTAATGAAGTCACAGAAATTTAGAACTGAAACCTATATGGACTCCTAAGAAGCATTTGATTCAATCCTTTATTTTTCTGATAAGGAACCTGAGGTGGACAAAGGTCATAACTTACTAAGTCTGATACAATTAGAGACCACCATAGAAACAGAGGTCAAATTTCTGGACCATTAAGCTGTTACTCATTAAAAGTATGATTTGTATTTTCTTCTGAGATAGTCAGGGACTTAAAAGTAGTTGTTGGGCCGGTGAGATGGCTCAGCGGCGTAAGCGCCTGCCTTGCAAGCGCGAGGGCCCGAGTTCAACTCCCGGATCCCACATATGAAAAAGGGGCCGGTGATATCGCTCAGCGGCACGGGCGCCTCCTGGCGCGCGAGGTCCTGAGGTCGACCCCCCGGTACCCACAAAAAAAAAAAAAAAAAAAAGTAGTTGTTGTTTTTTTTTTTTTAAAGTGACTCTTCATTTGGACCTACAGACCCCCAAAAGGTAACTACAAGTAGAACAAAGCTTAACTTTTACTTTCTATCATTTATTATCTTACAGCTTTGGGTCAAATCCCTTCTCAGCTCTTCTTATAAGCATTTAATCATTTAGGGAATGTCTGTCTAAAAGTTGGCAAAAAAAGTTGATCAGTTGTGAATTTACATAAACTATCTCATCTCCCTTCAAGACTGAGGGCACAAAGATAAGAGATTTACAGAGACAATCAACTATGCCTAGAAGTTTCCAATCATTGCCCTAACTCTACAGTCACCTTGGATTCTAGTACAGCCTGCACAAAACTGAGACCGCCCCCCAGCAGAAACAATCAAACAATTTAATAGAGACAAAATTGCCCCATCAAGCAATAAGATTTCTGGATCCATCTTGCAAAAGCAGAACTGAGAAATGATCAACCAGACTCTAGCCCACCTTAGTAAATCCATAAAACGTGGTCTCATTCTTTTGTTAACAGACCAGTCTGAGCCTCATCAAAGTTGTGCCCTTACGCCTCTCAATCTGAAGTCCCTTCCATTTTCTTCTACTTTCTAACTCTGCCTAATAAATCTACCTGTGCCTCACACTAACATGCCTTTAAATTCTTTTGTGTGGTGAAACTTGAAGAATTTACTCAGACTGGTCTGTTAACAAAAGAATGAGACCACGTTTTATGGATTTACTGAGGTGGGCTAGATCATTTTTACTTTTTTATATGCAATATCCAAACAGTTAAAGAAATCACATACACAAAGTGCAATGATTCATGTTGTGATGTTGCAGACACATAGTTAAAGCTCAGTAGGAAAGAAGAAGAGTAGAAGGAAAGGAAGAAAGGAACAAAGATCCTCTAAGCAATGCTTCTATTTAAAATATCCAAAGCAACTATGAACTACAGAGTAGTATTAATCCACTAGGCATTATAGATTCAGTTTGGGAGAAATATAGTTTTTTCAAAATCCTGTGCAAAACTATTACTGATATAAAAACAGAATAAGAAAACTGCAAAATAAAATTAATAATCATCTACAAATGTATTTAAAATATTCAGTTAACTTTAATTTGTAGATTACAAACAATTCACTATATTCTAAAATTTTAAGTTTTACTCCAAAAGAATTCACAAAATATATAACAATGGCCAATAATCCACAGCCACATATACATTAAATGTTATTCATAAGAACACACTTTTAAAGCACATTTTAAAAGTACTTTCATTTTTCTATATCGAAGTCTATATTTAATGTTGGACTGTGACTGCACTTTAATACATTTGCTATGAGGTGATTGAGGCCTCCTAAAACAAGAGTGCATTGGCTGCAAAGGTTTTCAAAGGTTCTAGTTCATGCTTTGAAAACTCAGACAGGTCCAGGAGGAGGGAAGGGTTCTGTTTAATAGAACTCGCCTTGAAGAGAAGATAGCTAGGTAAGGAAGTCTAATCCACAGATAATAGGTTGTAGTTGAAGGGTGACTTTGAAATAGCACAATAATGTGCTACTATGATTATCCTGAGGCTCAGCCAAAGTCAGATAAAAATGCAATAAAATGGCACATTTGAAAAAAAAATCATACAATTATATCAGGAAAATGTGGTAAACAAAACTTGACACAAGTAAGTAGTGGGAAGTGTTGGCCACACTTCAAAATGTGGCTGTCAATGTGTCACTTAGGCTTAGTGGAGAACAAGCAAAGCCACGTCATCAAATGGAAAGGAAGGCAGGCAGTTGTATGGCAGCACAGCCAGGCAAGCACTGGCAGAAGCTTCCAGATTGTATGGGGACTGCTAACCTCATAAACACATGTGAGTGACATGCAAAAATCTCACAGTTCTAGAATAGCCATGCAAATACACTTTTTTATGATGATGATGGGGCCGGTGAGATGGCTCAGTGGCTTAAGTGCCTGCCCGGCAAGCGCGAGGGCCCGAGTTCGACTCCCGGATCCCACATACAAAAAAGGGGCCGGTGATATCGCTCAGCGGCACGGGCGCCTGCTGGCGTGCGAGGTCCTGAGGTCGACCCCCCGGTACCCACAAAAAAAAAATAAATAAATAAATAAATATGATGATGATGATAGCAATGACTTGATTGGACTGCTAGGTGGTAAGGCCTGAAGAAACAGTTTATGTAAGTATTTCTACTAACTAGATATAGAAATCTTAGAATACACATTAGAGAAAGAATGCTAAGAGTCAAATATTCAACTTAGCCATGTTATTTTGGAAGGAATAAAGTACTCAGTTTGTAAGAAATTTTCTGAGGTTTAACTTTTGTTTTTGTCCTTCCTGGGACTGTTGTTGGAAAATTATAGTAAAATGTTAGTCAGAGCCACATTAACAAAGACATTGCAAAGTACTTCCAGCATGGAAAACAAACTTCTGTTTCCCAAATTCCAATTATGCAGAAACAAGCAATATACCAATTTTGGGAAAGAAAACAAAACAAGGCAACTGCTTCAGAGAAAGTCTTCATTAATAAATGCAGAACAGTCTGGTGGAGGCAAAAATGTGCAGACAGGAGGAGAAGGAAAAATTCTGCAACATTCCAAGGCTTTGTTGTGATTAATGTACTACAGCTGTCAAAACAAGCTTGTAAACAGTATTATGAGAAGTTGCTTTTAGTTAATTTGTAATATGAATATTTAAATCCAACTTCCTACACACAAAAGTGATCAATTCTGTCACAATATGATATGGTTTCTTCACAATGTAGATTAAAAACCACCAAAATCATGTGTATATCTAAAACAACACTCTTATTTTTACTCACTTTATTTTTTTTTATTTCTCTGAAACCACATCCATACAGAATAAGGACTTTTCTGTATGTGAACAACATAAATAAAATATGCACTGGATATGAGTTAACATTAGATGAAATCTACAGCAAGGAAAATGTTTATTTCTTTATCAGGCAGGATCATTTTGTTAAAGATGAATGGATTCTCTCAGGACTCTTTCAAACACTTTCAGGCTGGCTCTTTAATTTTAAGATGCATTAATAATACAATATTTTTTAGGCTTGATCCAAGAGATTTTTCAAAAATGTCCTGATGCCTTAGTAGACAGGAGACAGAGCAGAATTCTGGACTATTTAAGAAATACAGGGCCGGTGAGATGGCTCAGCGGCTTAAGCGCCTGCCTGGCAAGCGCGAGGGCCCGAGTTCGACTCCCGGAACCCACATACGAAAAAGGGGCCGGTGATATCGCTCAGCGGCACGGGCGCCTGCTGGCGCGCGAGGTCCTGAGGTCGACCCCCCGGTACCCACAAAAAAAAAAAAAAAAAAAGAAATACATAGGGGCCGGTGAGATGGCTCAGCGGCTTAAGTGCCTGCCCGGCAAGTGCGAGGGCCTGAGTTCGACTTCCAGAACCCACATACGAAAAAGGGGCCGGTGATATCGCTCAGCGGCACGGGTGCCTGCTGGCGCGCGAGGTCCTGAGGTCGACCCCCCCGGTACCCACACACAAAAAAAAGAAATACATATATAGATGAATTCATATCACAACTGAATCAAATGTTTTCTTCATGATGGTAAAAATGATAAAAATAAGTTGCAAGAAGTAAATTTCTGTGGCGCTTTAAGAAAGCTTAGACCAGAGTCAAAGAGAAAGAACCAAAGTGACTTAGCTTTTCCCATATAAATAGTGCATCTCAAAACAATAGGATGCTGATTCACTATGGAATTTACAACTCAAATAAAAATAAAGCCTTATTGTACAAAGCAAGAAGAACCTCACATCTAACACCCTGCATTCTACTCTAAGTCTGTTCTTGCTGGCTGATAATCTGTGCCAAGTCTCTTATACACCTTATTAAATAAGGGGTGAATTAGATCATTTCTAAAGATGTTCAACTCTAACATTTTATGATTTTATGATTCCCTACAAATAGAATCAATGTACAAGAAAATGAGCCAAACAAAAAGTAGGGAGGTATGAAGCAAAGTGGAACAACTAAGAAAAATGCACAACTTACATTGAAAAGATAAAACCTTTTGTACCATTTGAATCTTATAAATAAAATATAACTCAACCTACTTTGTGCAAAACACATTTGGAGAATTAAAAAACAAAGACAAAACCCAAATTCTAAATACTTAACTCTAATATATATATATAAAATTAGAATAAAGTACTTAGAATTAACATAATATATTAATATTATATTAATATTAATTCTAAAGTATTTAGAATTAATATATATATATTAGAATAAAAATCCAATATATATATATTTTTTTCAAAGTGATTTTCTTTGGAATGATGTTTTTGATCTTGTGAAACAGAACAAAATTATCTTAAGTAATTGCATCCAAAATATTAAGGAAGCACTTCTTAAATATAGAGTTAATAAAAAGCATTTTTGAAGGAATTTGTGAAATTGTCCTTCAGACTGCATCATATTGCATAGCATTGATTTTTAACATTTTCCCCATGTTTACATTTTTCAAATTAAAATGTCTTCCAAGTGATGGCATCTTAATACAATGAAATATGGTAGGTTTTTTTTTTTATATGTATGTCTTATCTTCTCTTTTTGAGAAGAGGAAAATCAGAGAATTGTGGCAAAAATCAAAATCAAGACACAATGAACAAATGGAGAAAAAGAGACTTTCCTCCTTACACAAGATTCCAACTAATTTACAGATACTCCCCCTTCAGATGAAAACTAAGTCCCTCGTCCTTGAGTGTATGATGCACTAGTAACTTGCTTTCAAATACCAGAGAAGAGAAAGGGGAAGGAAGGGGAGGAGATGGGAAGGTAAGGAAAAGGAGGGGAAGTAGCAAGGTGAGGAAGTCAGTTTATACTGGAAAAATCTAGTAAATTGACTAACAAAAATCTATGTTAGTCAGTGATGAAGAGTAACATCATCAGTGATCACTCATGCTGATAACATGTACCCTTAATATAATGCAAATGACACTGCAACCCCATGCTCTTTGCCCTATAACCCGAACCTCAGTCTAACTGTTATGGTTTAGATCTAAAATGTCCCCCCAGAGTCTCACATTTGGAGATGGGGACTGGTCAGAAGGGACTGGTTACAGGGGGCATGACTTGGAAGGGTATATTCTTATCCATGGCATGCCCTTCTCTCTCTACTTCCTGACCCCCATGCAGTGAACAGCTTTTCTCCACCATCCCTTTCTACTATGTCGCTTCTATCTTTGAGATAGCTGACAATAAGTTAAATCTACTGAAATGGTGAACCAAGGTAAACCTCTCCTCCTTTAAGTTTTGGGTGACAGGTATTTTATCCCAGGATGAGAAAATGACTAAGATAGAAAATTGGTACCAGGTGTGGGGTTATTGATGTGAATGTACCTTACCATGTGGTTCAGAAGCCTATGGAACTAGTTTGCCAGAGGACTTTAGAAAGGAGGACATCAGCTAGAGAATCATTAGAATGCTATAAGCTGAGCACAAAACAGAATGCTGACAGGAATGTGGACAGTAAAGGCCAGACTCATGAGATTTCAGAAGGGAATGAGGACTTTTGGCAATTGGACTAGAAGCCATGCATGTTTCATTTTGGCAAAGAATTTGTCTGTTTTACTCATGTCCAAAGGCTGAATTTAAAGGTGGCAGACTAATAAATCTGAGGCAGGAAATTCCAAGAGAGCTTAATATTCAGGTTTTGGCAAAGGTATTGCTAGTGGCTTTTAGCCAAATCTATGGTGATGATCAGTACAAAAAGCAGAGGAGTTGAAAGATGTCAAAACTTTTCAGTTTGGCAAAAAAAGAAGCACAGGTAAAATGCTGAAGCCATAGTCCAAAGGGGATCAGCCACTGTGGCTGACATTGGAGTCATCATATAGTGCTGGTTTTTCAAGCATGCAGAATACAAGAGTTATGGTGTCACAGAGGCTTCCACATAGATCTTAGAAGAAGGCATGGGAAGCCAGGCAAAAATCTGTGACAGGGTCACAGTCCCTGAGAGGACCCCATGAGAAGGTAGTGCTTAGAAGTATGAGAGTGAAACAAAAACAAACAACAAAAAAAGAATGAATGAATGAATGAATGAATGAATGAATGAAAGGAAAGAAAAAGTGGAGATCTCAGGAAATTGGAAATGACAGGAACATGAAATGTCTGCTGAGGAAAGCCATAAAGCCATAGACAGTGAGCAACGCCAGTCATGCTGGCTGCAACAAGCAAGGCCATGGCTGCAGGGCTGGCCAAGCCCTTTGGAGTTCATATCTCACCATAATCTTCCCTAAGTGCTGAACATGCAGCTACAGGATTTAATGTTTGCCCTACTGAATTTTGGTCATGATTTGGCCTAATTTCTGTTTATTCCCCTTTACCACCTCCTTTGGGGAGGGGAATGTTTACTTTTCTTTTTTATTTTTACAGAGGCTCATAGCTGAGAGTTTAGTTTCAGACTCAGAAAAGATTTTTGGACACGGACTTTTCAGCAATGCAGGAACCATTAGGACTTTGGAAACTCTTAAAGGTGGACTAAATGCACTTTGCATAATAAGATGAACATGAGCCTTTTGGAGCCCAAGAGTGGAATGTTATGGTTTATGTCTATAATGTCCTTCACAAACCCACAGCAAATACTATTCTGTATGAGGAAAAACTGAAATATTTCCTCTAAAACCAGGAAAAAGCAAGGATGTCAATTCTTACCACTTCTGTTCAACAAAGTTCTTGAAATTTTAGCTAGACGATTAGGCAAGAGAAATATATAAAGGGGATACAAACAGGAAAGTGTTATGGCTTGTAACTCCATGTCCCTCCAAAGCTTCATGTGCTCATAGGTGGGGCTTTGTGGAGGTGGCTGGATCTACGGTGTGTGAATATGGATTAAGGGTGTGTGATAACTAAATTAGTGCAGTGATTGGTTTAATATAGTTCTAGGTGTGGCTGAATGAGTTTACTGAAGACAAAAGACCCACCCTGGGTGTGAGTAGCACCAACCATAGGCTTATAGCCTGGACGGGATAAAGGGAGAATGAAAGAAGGAAGGCTGCTGCTGGTGCTTCCTGCCTGTGTGCCCTGCCATATATTGTTTCTCCCCTGCCATGTCCCTCTGCAGTGCTGCCCTGCTTTGAAGTCAGCCAACTATGGACTGAAATTTCTGCAAACTATGAGCTAAAATAAACCTTCCCTCCTTTAGCTTGTGGGTGTCCAGTATTTTGTCCCAGCAACGAAAAGTAACTAAGAAAGGAAGAAGTCAAATAATCCTTGTTTGCAGATAATATGATACTATACTTAGAAGACCCTAGATGCTCTAACAAAAACTTTTAGAGCTGCTAAATAAATTCAGCAAAGTAGCAGGATATAAAATCAACTTTAAAAATTCAATAGCTTTAGTATACACCAGTAATAGACTAGCTGAGAAAAAAAATCAGGAAAACCATTTATGATAACTTCATTAAAAGAAAAAGCCTAGGGATCAATCTAACCAAAGAAATGAAAGACCTCTACAATGAAAATGTAACAGTGCTTAAGGAAGTACTTGAAAAAGACACAAAAGACACTAGAAGATGAAAAGAGATCCCATGTTCACTGGTTTACAGAATTAATGGCTTCAAAATGGCCATATTAACAAAAGTGATCTAAAAATCAATGTGATCCCCATCAAAATTCCAAAGACATTCTTCACAGAACTAGAAAAAAAAATCCTAAAGTTCATATGTAAACACAAAAGACCCAGAATACCCAAAGCAATCCTAAGCAAAAAGAGCAAGTGTGGAGGCATCACAATACCTGATTTTGAATGAGACTACAAAGCCATAGTAACAAAAGCAGCATGGTACTGGCACAAAAGTAGACAAATAGCCAATGAAACAGAATAAAGGACAAACAGAAAAAAAAAAAAAAAAAAAAAAAAACCATGCAGCCACAGCCATCTGATTCCAGACAAATGAACCAAAAATATACATTGGAAATAAGTCAGCCTTTTTAACCAATGGTGCAGAGAAAACTGAATACCCACTTGTAGATGATTGAAACTAGATCCCTATCTCTTACCCTGTACAAACCTCAATTCAAAATAGATCAAAGACCCTTGGAGAAAACCAGAATTTCAAATTGCTAAAAGAACATATGGGGGAAACACTTGAAACCATAAGTACAGCCAACCTGAATAAGGCTTCAATAACATAGGTGATAATAGCAAGAATCTATAATTGGGACTACATCAAATTAAAAAGTTTCTGCAGAACAAAGGGAACAACTGACAGTGAAGGCACAGCATACAATGGAAGAAAATCTTTGTCAGCTACTCTTCTGGCACAGAATTAATATCTAGAATATGTAATGAACTCAAAAACTTAACAGCAAAAAAATCAAATAATCTAGTCAATAAATGGGGTTCACATAACCAATAGGTATATGAAAAAGTATTCAACATCTTCAGCCATTAGAAAAATGCAAATCAAAACTACATTGAGATCAACAATACAAAAAAATCAAATGCTGGCAAAGATGCAGGGGGTAAGGAATTCTTCTATACTGCTGCTAAGAATATAAATTAGTACAGACACTATGGAATCAGTATAGAAGTTCCTCAAAAACCTAAACATAAAGCTAACAGTTGATCTAGTTATGCCAATCTTTGGTACATACCCAAAGGAATTAAGGTGATTCTATTACAAGGATGCCTGCTTACCCATGTTTATTGGGGCACAATTTACAATAGCCAAGATATGGGACCAGCCTAGGAGGTCAGCAACAAATAAATGTAAAATGTGGTGTATATATAAACAATGGATAATTATTCAACCATAAAGAGCACAGTTTTTTTCATATGCAAGAAACAGAGTGGGTCTGGAGATCATTTTTTTGAGTGAAATAAGCCAGACTCAGTAAATCAAATATCACATATTTGCCCTAAAATGTGGAATCTAAAAAAGATGGCAAGAAAATAGAAGGGAGACTATTAAATACAAGGAAGGAAATCAGGGAGAGTGGGGGAGAGACATAAAAGCAGGTAATGGTGGGTGGGCATAATCAAAATATACATATTGAAACTCCTCCTAAATATGTGAAACTGGGTAGGGGGGCTCCACAGAGGAAATGGAGGAATGAAAATTATTAAAGTGTGTTGCATGTACATAAAAATCTGCCAAAATGATACTCATTAATCTGTATAAACAATATGCACTAAAAAAAGATATGAAACATATGCCTGTAATCCCAGCACTTGGGAGTATGTTCAAGGACAGCCTGAGCTACATAGTGAGACCCTGTCTCAAAAAAAAAAAAAGTATATAAAATTATTTAATTCATAGGAAAAAAGGGTGGAGCCTAGTGGGAGGTCTTTGAGTCATTAAGGCATGCCTTTGAATAGGACTGGGGAACCCTGGCCCCTTCCTCTTTTTCTTTTGCTTCCTGACTATGAGGTGATTGGTTTTGCTCCTCCCACCTACTCTCACCAGCATGTGCTACCTCACGACAGGCTGAAAGCAACAGGACAATCCATCACGGACTGGCACCTCCAAAAGAGTGAGGAAAAATAACTCTTTTCCCATTATAAGTTGATTGTGTCAAGTATTTTGTTATAGTGATGGAAAGTTGATTAATACAAGGGCTATTCCACAAAATTCCTGACCAGTATTCCTAAAAACTATCAAAATCATGCAAAACAAAGGAAGTCCGAGAGACTGGCAGACCAGAGACAAAAGAGATATGATGACTCAGTATAATGTGGTATTTTGGATTGGATATTGGAACAGAAAAAAAAAAGACATTAAAGGAAAAATAAAGGCGATATGAATAAAGTGTGTATTTTAGTTAATAATATATCAATGTTGGTTTCTTAGTTGTGACAAAAGTATCATAATAAGATGTTACAATAGAAGAAACTGGAAGAAAGAATTCTCTTACCTATTTTCTGTAAATATAAAACTTCTAAAATAAAAGATTTATTTTTTAAAATCAAACCATTCATATTTTAATACACATACTCAATAATAAATTGACCATAGAGATCAAAAACAAAAAATAGAGTCAGTCATGGTGGTGCACACCCATAGTGCCAGTACTCAGGAGGCTGAGTCAGTAGACACACTCAAGTCTACCCTGAGCAACTTAGTGGGACCCTGTCTCAAAATAAGGTGAAAAGCCTAACGATATAGTGTAGTGGTGCAGAGCTTGTGTGAGGCCCTGCATTCAAGCCAGTACTACAAAAACAAAAAAGAGAAAAGGAAAATTAGATTCTAACTCAGGTTTTACAAAAATAACTAAACCAATAAGTGTGGTAATACAGAATAATAAAATGCACCAGGGACAATTAAGAGGCTCTTATATCAATTCTTACTGAAGGAACAATTTTTCATTTGTATCTGAAGTACATGTAAGCTCATTTTAAACTAACTCTCAAAATATTTAAATCTTCAATTGTTGTGTGCTGCTATGGATAGTAATATTTCAGGAATAATGAACCTTGCTCTCCCTTTTTCTGATAACCCACCAAAATTCTGGGTATCTCAGGCTTCCAGGAAAGACGTACGGGGAAATGTGTGAAATACATCATAAACCTGGGCTTCAACTTCTATACAGCTCATAAGATGAACAGAACTAAATTGATTTATTTGAATCATGCCACTTTTTGCTCAAGAGACAGGGCTAAAATCACCATCTAGGTGGTATGAAAGTCAGCAATGTTGTAACCGTTGCAATATAGTCTGCCTCACTAATCAGCTACGAATACTGTCGGGCCCCAATCAAATTGTGTTTTAAATGCTGTCATATCTGTTTCATGTAATTTATAATACATGTTCTCAATGACAACATTCTTATAAAGGATGGCTAAATGCAATCTACCTCAGAAACACTTTGTAAACCACAAAGTAAATGAAAAGAGGTTAAGAGGAATGTAACAAGGGTGACTTATGAATTGTGGACAGCTTCTCATGCCCTAAAAATAGATGATTCTGGCAGACAGCACCAAAAAACAATATGTGTCTCCTGAATTACTCCTATTCAGACTCCATCTAATATTTTCTAAGGAAAATGGAAAGTAATCATTAAAGGAAAGCCAGTTTTGATATTTCAGATAATGGGTGGAGGTGGAAGCAGATTTGCAATGGATAGAAAGGAGGGCTGCTGATATAAGAAATGTCCTGCAAACAAGATGTTTCCCCTTCACTTTCAGCTACTCTAAAGATTTCAAAGTGCATAACTGTGGACACTCCCAAGGCTCTGGATGGAAAGGCATGCAGCATGGTCCCTTGCTAGACATAAAGGTATGGTCAAGAAGATGTATAGATGTTCTAGTTAACCAAGAAAGGAACTCAGTTCAAGTATACACTTCGGAAGTAATAATAAACTTTCGGATTTGAATCCTCTGCCTTTAACTAGTTTTATGGCCATGAGAATCTTCTTTAACTGCTTTAAGACTTGGTTCTCACATTTATAAAATAAGAATAAAAATATCTGTTGTTATTAGTGTTCTATTGCTGCTGTAACAAATCACACAAACTTTATGGTTGAAAACAACATAAATTTATCATCTTACAATTCTGGAGAGAAGTCCAAAATAGGTCTAATTCAAGGTGCTGGCAAGGCTGTGTTCTTTCTGGAGGCTTAAGGGAAAATATGTTTCCTCGCCTTTTCCTTCTTCTGGAGGTTTAAGGGAAAATCTGTTTCCTTGCCTTTTCCATCTTCTGGAGGTCACCCACATTCTTGGCTCATGACCTTGCATCTTTAAGGCCAGCAAAGTCCTTGTCATGTTGCCGTCTCTTGATTCTACCTCTCCTACTGTTAAGATCTTTGTGATTATACTGGGCCCACCCAAATAATCCAGTATAACCTCCATATTGTACTATTTTTTGTTTGTGGTCCCAGGGCCTCATTCATGCTAGGCAAGTGCTCTGCCACTGAGCTACATCCTCACCCCTAATCTCCCTATTTTAAGGTCAAATGATTATCAACCATAATTCCATCTGCAACCTTAATTCTCTTTGCCATGTAACATAACATACTTGTAGGTTACATGACTATTATTTAAACATTTGGAGAGGGACCATTATTCCACTGTCGGTACTATCATACAGTTGTGAGAATTACATGCAATAATGTATATAAATAATTGCTACATAAAATGGGTCTAAAACATAATGGCTTTCCCAGGCTCACTAAGTTCCCTCTTCACTGACCATCAAAATTTTTCCTTAAATAAATCTCTTACAGGGGATGGGGCTATAGCTCATTGGCACAGCACCTGCCTGGCAAGTGCAAGGTCATGAGTTCAATTCCCAGTACAAAAAAAAAAAAACCTCTTACGTATCTAATAGTATGTTGCCATCTGCTTCTTGGATGACCCAAATGCCATATATATCAACTCCAACAGAGCCTCCATGTTGTCAGGAATTGCAATCTTAGAATGGGGAGAAATATAAGAAATCCTCTACTCCAGCCACTTCATATCACAAATGAGGAAGACAAAACCAAAACAAAAAGTAACTTTGAGCAAGGCCAATAGTCAGTAGGCAATACAGTTAATACGAGAATATTTGTATTACTCTTACAATTATCCTTTGCTGCCTGTGGGATTCTGGGGCAGGAGCAAGCTTTCTAGCCATAGAAATTAGGGTTCCAAAGTCCAATTTCTGGATGCAAAGAAAGAAGGCCCCAATATTGATGTATCTTTTTATTAATTAAATTTATTGATACATTTTAGATATAGATAATGATCACATTCATCATAGAGAATTTGAACCTGCATATGATATATCTTGATTCTTCTTTCATTCCTATTCTCCTCCTCTCCCTTCAACCCCCAACTTTCCTTATTTACAAAAGCTTTGTTTCCATTTTTTATTTCTTTTCTCTTTCTTTTCCTTTTCCTTCCTTCCTTTCCACCTCCCCCTCCCTATTACCTATTTTCTTCTTATTTCACAATATCTATTATTATACATTTTGGTTCTTATTTACACTTTTGATTTATCATATCAGAGAAACCATGCAATATTTGAACATGTGAGTCTGATTTATTCCACTTAAGAGTATGGTCTCAAGGTGCATCCATTTACCTAGAAATGTTTCATTTATCTTTCTTCATGGCTGAGTAGCACTCCATTGTATAAAAAAAATCTTCTTTATTCATCAGTTGATGGGCATTTGGGCTGTTTCCAAGATTTAGCTATTATAAACTGTTCTGCTTGAAACATGGGTGTGTATATATCACTGTGGCACGATGCTTTTAATTCTTTCAGGAAGATACTGAGAAGGAGAATAGCTGGGTCGAAGGGAAACTCTACTTTTAGTTTTTTGAGGAATCTCCACGCTGATTTCCACAGTGGTTACATCACTCTACACTCCCACCAACAGTGGAGAAGGGTTCTTTATTCCTCACCCCCCCCCAGCATTTGTTATTTGTTGATTTCTTGAAAATAGCCATTCCTTCTGAAGTAAGATGGAATCTCAGAGTTGTTTTAATTTGCATCTCTTGAATGACCAGTGATGTTCAACATTTTTTCATATATTTATTATCCATTTGTACTTCTTCATCTGAGACGTGTCTATTGATTTCAGATGCCCTCGTTTGGATTGGGTCTTTAAATTTGGAGGGTCTGATTTTTTTTAGTTCTTTATATATTCTAGATATTAGTCCTTTATCTGAGGAACAGCTGGCAAAAAGATTTTCCCCACTCTGTGGATTGTCTCTTTAGTCTGTTGAAGATTTCTTTTGCTGTACAAAAGCTTTTTAGTAAGATGAGATCAGAGTTGTTGATTCTTTGTAGTATTTCCCATACAATCAGGTTTTTGTTCATAAAGTCTTTGCCTACACATATATCTCCAAGAGGTCTAGCTATTATCTCTTCCGGCAGATTTAGTGTTTCTGTTTTAATATTTAGATCTAAAAATATGGAATGCTTTGCAAATTTGTGTGCCATCCTTGCACAGGGGCCATACTAATCTTCTCTGTATTATTCCAATTTTAGTATATGTGCTGCTAAAGTGAGCATATATTGATGAATCTTAATGAAATGTTGGGAAAGAGTCCTCTAGTAGAAGATCACAGTTCAGGGTTATGATTACTACTCACTTATTAGCAAAACTCCTAGGCAATCCCCATCTGGAATTTCAGAAGTATCATACTATCAAGCTTAATATGTTCACAAATGTTGGATTACTTAGAGTATACCACTGTTTTCAAGAGAAAATGTATCCAGAGCTTCACCTGGGAATTCAGGCTTCTGAAAACATTCTACCATTATTCATATTCCAAAACACCATCCTCCATCCCTAAGAACATGAATTCTTTCTCTTTTTACTTCCTCAAACTCGTGAGCAGTGATGGTAAAAGAAAGGAAGTACACACCATGGCAATAGCATCAAACAACAGAACAAATTTGTGGAGAAATTTTGTGTAAACATTGAACACTATTGTTTATTTTAACCATATATTTAATGCTCAGCATATACCCACCCCACTGGTATCACTAAACTCCACTGACCTGCTCTAATAGATTCAACATTTTCACCCAAATGCACAGTCTTTTCCTCCAGACAGTCTGTAGGAAACGATAATCATCTATGGTGGAAGTTCCCTTGTAATCAGAAGCTGCCAGAGCATGCAGATCCAAGGCTGATGTGTACACAAAGTATCTGAATCTCAGGCTTTGTGCTGGCAGAAGAGAAGGGTAGGGTAATACCAGCATCTTTTTTCTGTTCATGTGGTCAACCACCATTAGTATTTTTTGCAGAAAAGTGAGTACATGAAAATCAATTTGAGCTTCCTCTCTTTTAAATAGAATGTTTCTATCTTTCCAAGACAAGGCGTTGCATTTTTTTCTTTGATAATTGTTTTATAAGTCTCCTCTATTTTCTCTCCTACACAGTAATGCTTCTTTTGGAAATGAAAAAAAATTTAGAATTCATGACTGCTTCGACATGTCCTGAAAACCAGTTTCACTATCTCAGATCATAAATTGTACATATTTTATATTGTGAAACAAAAGAAAAATGTCTTAGTCACTTTTTAAAATTACCATGGCAGTAAATTATTCCTTTGACATATGCCTTATGATTATCTTTTATATCTATTGGCAAAGATTAACTGCGTTAACTTTTCTTTTGCTTCACAATTATTTAACCTTACTTCATATACTTCCTGTATCTCTGAACCTGTGGAATCCACATTCCAACCAGCCATGCTCCAGTGTCAAAGAGCCTCACACATTCTTTGTCTCTCTTGAAGCACTGTACATCAATTTTCCTCTTCATGACTCGTCACCTATTCCTACATTCTCACCTTGTCTCATAATTTCCTTCTCCTTTACAAACATTTTCCTAATTCTCTGATCCTACTCCAGTAATCTTAAGGCATGTCAATGTTCTAGGAAGGCTAAGGATGTGGTGTTCCTTCATGCCAATATGGTTTAGCTATCTACTTAACATTTGCTTATGTACTTAACACTGCCTAAGAAAAGGGCAAAGGGTGAAGACAGCACTTTTTTATAGTTTTTTTTTTATTTGAACTGATGAATTAGAGGTAAGTTTGAGCTTTGATTTCTGGGCATAGGACAAATGGTTGGTTCTTAACTTAAATGAGTTAATGTTATTTTTAGGATATCATAATCCATAGACAGAGAAAAAACAATGCTGTAACTGACTAATCCTGGTAATATATCAATTATGTTATGGCAGCACATCGTTTAAATTTGCAGAAGTTTTCTGTAGTTGTTATTATACCTCTTCTGTACATCTACCTATTTATCTGTCTGTCTCAAAAATAAAAGATTCATTGCAATTAATAGAAATTACTTGAGAGGTTTTCCAGATAGATTATTATTGCAAAGGAAGCAGCATAAAGTAGATTCCTTACTTTTTCATTTTATTACCTTTATTTCTAAGATAGTAATAATATATTAAGATTTTTTTCACTTACTTATTTTTGCTGCCTAGACATTTTGGCATCCTTTTTTTATCACAGGGAGTAAAAAGAAGTTTAAAAGTAAAAGGCCATTTACTTTTCCAGTAAAAATTTCATTATGTAGGGAATATTAAACATAACCGACAATACTAACCAATGGGGGGGAAGAAAAATGAAAATATATTGCATCCAGGTTAGAAGATCTCTGAGAAAAGACAAGTCAAAATCTCAGAGTACTATTTAGTAAATTACTAAGATGATAATGTTCTGTCATGTGGATATCCATTCGTATTGTACTTCACATGATTTGTAGAGTTGGTGGTGTGTGAAACTGGCATTGAAAGCAAGATCAGTGAGTAATTTAGATTAAACGTGCTGAATTTACAGAATTTACATCACTTGGATATTAAAAATTGTCAGGCATTCTGTCTCACTAAAAGTCACTAGAAAAAGAGGCAACTTCTTCCTAAAATAGCAATTCTTAAGCTATGGTCTAGGAACAAGTACTTTTCTGAACATTTGCTTTGGCAAAATATAATGAACATGCTATAGAGAGAAACATCCCAAGAGGACATTGAGAGAACACTGATAAATTAGCTTATTTCTCTTTTTCTGTGAGTCTTCAGAGTAGGACATTTGGAAAACCACTGACCATAAAAATTGTATTCCAAGATCTTAGAAGGAAATCCTGTGTATCTGCCTTATGCCCTTATTAATAATACCTGCAAACCCACAATTCTTGACTTACTTAACATGTAGTTTATGAAAAAGAACCACAGTAAAGAAAAAGTAGAAAATTGTCAATATGGTACAAAACCTACATTTTTCAATTTGACATTCACTTATGTGACCACAGTTAGGACAGCCTCACTACCTGCAGTTTTCTGAAACTCAAAAAAGGAATAAATGTGGAAGCAAAAAAATGTATACAAAATGATTACAGAAGAGGCACTGAAGATTACTTCAAAATTTCAACAAAGAAATTACACAGCAATTTGTTTTCTATTCTTATATTCCTCTTTGAACTCTAAAATGCAAATATTATCAATAAACTTTCAGGCAATATGTCATTAATCGAATATTCATATCATTGGGTCTTCTGCCTTAAAACATCATACACATTCAATTAAACAACCAACAAGACAAGCAACATGAAGACTTAGGAGACACGCAATCCTAGAAAGATAAGTACTGGTTAACTCTCACTTCTTTCTCAAATAAGAAACATGAGTTTTGCAGAAGAAATCTGGGTAGCCATTGGCCAGTCTCCAGGAAATGAATGACCCCATTTTCAACCACAGCTTTCCAAGAACAGTGTGCAATAGTTTTATGACTTCCTGGAAAATCAAGGAAAACTCAGATTCAGTTCAGGTTGAAGGCACCGCAGCCCACAAGAAGTAAAAGCAAAAAACAGTGAGGTTAACAGTAGCTCTGTTAGATTTGGAGATTTTATCAAAGAAGCCCAGGCTATTTTGACTACTGCTGTTTATTTAAGCTCCTCTTCTGATACCCTCTTTAACCACAGAAGCTAGAAAGTTAGAACTACACTCTCCAATTACTAGTCAAGAATATCCTATGTGCAAACAGGTTCTGCCAATGAGATGCATTCTTGAGACAAAAGGCAATAAAGGAGATAAAGGACATCTTCTCACTGTTTGAGTACTGGAGAGGAAGGTTGAAGAGTCATGTTTATAGCAGCCAAATTCCTCATTATATTTCAGGTACCAGTTTTGTGCGTATGAAATAAAGCTGCTGTAACAGTGGCAGTAGCATCTTCCTGACCTCTGCATGTTGGCTTTGTATCTCAGTTTCATGATACTCACAGACCAGAAGTAGCTTCTCTGGCTTCCAAAGGCCCAGCCATGCCAGCAGGTAACATAAGCACAAAATACTCTCTGTTCCCTTGATTACAATTGAAAATACCCAGAGTAGTTTTCGTTTCTTTGCACCAAACTCTAACTGAAAGACACCTTCTCCTTCACCAAGAGTTGCCATAAGTCATAATTACTGCTCAACATTCAAGTAATTAATAGCCTTGGTTAGGTAGCACACATTTCCAAACTCTTTATCACCTTTATCTTAATTATTAAACACACTGTATTTTTTCATATATTTGAGGGCACAACATTAAACAAGAATGGAAGGAAAATGGCATCACAAATTTGCACACTTCCTCTCTTCAAAGAGGGCTAAGATGAAGCAGATACTAGACTCTGATACAAAATCCCAGAGGAGTCCGATGGACTTATCCTGAATCCAACTCTGGTATACACCCTAGACCAATCTATTGTAGTTGGAATGAAGTTTGTATAGCAAAGGGAGGACTGCTAGAAACCAACTATGTAACAATGGGTAGGATCCCTATGGAAGGGATCATGACCAGAGAGGGTGAGCCACACAGGCATTCTAGTAGATTTTTACAATATTTATATTCATATTCTAGCACGGCCAATTACCAGTTGTTGGGTTAGGGTTTCTTATATAATATCAATAACACAGTTTAATTTTCTATCAAAAGACAATAATTCAAAATTTTACACTGTAGAATTTCTATGAGGATTATATTACCAAATACAGGAAAAAATAAGCAGAACACTATCTAATACATTGTAAGTGCTTAGTAAACTTTAATTTTTGTTTTTATCATTACCATGATCCTTTACTAAGTTACATAGGAATACTACCATTGACTTTTTTGTCAAAAGAAAAAAAAATTACACTTGATTGTATTTGCTTTAAATCTAAACCCTAATCTGGGAGGCAATCTAAGAAAACTGACCACACAAACTCATATCAGAGTATCAGCTCAAAAAGGACATCACTTTCTAACTCAACTTAAAGGATACAAAGGCAGACAAAAGGAATCCATGACTATACTCGTGGACCCTGGAGAAGAAAGCAATACATATTTATTTCAACAGATGTGTTTAGTTTAATTTAATTTAATATCTAAAAGATCCGGTTTTCCTGGAACTTAGTGCTATAGATCAGCACCTACAATGAGAAATAAATTTTATTTTTTTACTTACCTTGAGTTACCTAAAAATTCTAGGCCACAGGTCTATCTGCTATTTTTTTATTGGTACATTTTAGATATATATAGTGATCACATTCACCATAGGGAATTTGTACCTGCACTTAATATATCTTGATTCTTCTTTTTTTCCCATTCACCACCCCTCCCTTCAACCACTCTTCCCCTCCTTATTTACAAAAGCTTTGTTTCAATATTTTTCCTTGTATTCTTTTTTTCTTGTCCCTTCTTTCCTTTCCCCCTCCCCCCTCCATAGTTTCCCTTCTCATTTGAACACTTTCTTTCCACTTCCCAGTATCTATTATAAATTTTGGTCCTTATTTACACTTTTGTTTTCTCACACCAGAAAAACCATGCGATATTTGAAGGTGCATGTCTGATTTGTTTCACTTAAGAGTATGGTCTCAAGGTGCATCCATTTACCTAGAAATGTCTCAAGATTATCCTTCTTTATGATAGAGTAGTACTCCATTGTATTAAAAAACACATCTTCTTTGTCCACTCATCAGTTGGCGGGCATTTGTTTTCAAGATTTAGCTATTACAAACTGTACTGATATAACCATGGTGTGCATATATCCCTGTGGTGGGATGCTTTTAATTCTTTCAGGAAGATACTAAGAAGGAGAATAGCTGGGTCGAAGGGAAACTCTACTTTTAGTTTTTTGAGGAATCTCTACATTGATTTTCATGGTAGTTGCACCACTCTACACTCCCACCAACAGTGGAGAAGGGTGCCTTGTATCCCACAGCCCAGCCAGCATTTGTTATTGGTTGATTTCTTGATAATAGCCATTCTTTCTGGAGTAAGATGGAATCTCAGCGTTGTTTTATAATTTGCATGTCTTGAATGACTAGTGATGTTCAACATTTTTCCATATATTTATTATCCATTTGTACTTCTTCATCTGAGAAGTGTTTATTAATTTCAGATGCCCATGTTGAGATTGGGTCTTTAAGTTTGGAGGATCTGATTTTTTTTAAGTTCTTTATATATTCTAGATATTAGTCCTTTATCTGAGAAACAGCTGGGAAAAATTTTTCCCCACTCTGTGCATTATATCTTCACTCTGCTGATGATTTTTTTTGCTTTGTAAAAGCTTTTTAATAAGATGAGATCCCAGTTGTTAATTCTCTGTGATAGTTCCTATGCAATTGGGGTTTTGTTGATAAAGTCTTTGCCTGCACCAACGTCTTCAAGAGTTCCACTCCTCTATCTTCCAGAACATTTACCATTTCTGTTTTAATATGTAGGTCTTTTATCCATTTCAATTTTAATTTAGTGCATGGTGAGAGACATGGGTCTAGTTTTAATCTTTGGCATGTGGAAAGCCAGTTTTTCCAGCACCATTTATTAAAAAGCACCTTTATCCACCACCATTTTATTATCTTTCTTCCAGTGAAGGTATTTGGCACCTTCATCAAAGATAAGGTGGCTGAGTACCTTTGGAATTGTTTCTGGATCCTCTAATCCTTCCATAGATCCTCAGGTCTGGTTTTTGTTTTGTTTTTGTTTTGTTTTTTGCCAGGACCATGATGTTTTTATCATGGTAGCTTTGTAGTATAAGTTCAAGTCAGGTATTGGGATGCCTGCCCCCTGCTTTCCTTTGTTGCCCAGAATTGCTTTTGCTATTCTAGGTCTCTTTTGGTTCCAAATGAATTTTAGGATGGTTTTCTCTAATTCTGCAAGATATGCCACTGGAATTTTGATTGGGATTGCATTAAATCTGTATAACAGTTTTGGAAGTATGGTCATTTGCACTATATTAGTTCTGTCTATCCAAAAACAAGAAATATCTTTCCATTTTCTGATATCCTCTTTGATCTTTTTCAGAGTACTGTAATTTTCAATGTAATGATATGTTACTTCCTTCATTAGATTGATTCCTAGGTATTTTATTTTTTTAAATGCCATTATGAAAGGTGTTGTATCCCTGATTTCTCACACAGTGAGCTCATTATTTTTGTAGAGGAATATTATTCATTTTTCAGTGTTGACCCTGTATTCAGCTATGCTACTGAATTTGCTTATTAAATCTAGAAGTCTTTTGTTGGAGTTTTTGGGGTCTTCTATGTACAGTATCATGTCATCTGCAAATAACGATAATTATGAATTCTTCTTTTCCTATACTTACTGCTTTTATTTCTTTCCCTTGTCTAATTGCTCTGGCTAATGTTATCAGAACTATATTGAATAAGAGTGGTGACAGTGGACATGCTTGTCTTGTTCCTGATTTTAGAATGAAAATATTTAGTTTTTGTCCATTTAGTATGATGTTGGCTGTTGGTTTGTCAGGAATGGCTTTTATCAGATTGATAAAAAGACATGCTATTCCAATTTTCCATAGTGTTTTTACAATAAATGGGTGTTGTACTTTGTCAAATGTTTTTCTGCATCTATTGGGATGATCAGATGGTTTTTGTCCTTGGCTCTGTTAATGTAGTGTATTACATTTATTTATTTTGCATATGTTGAACCATCCCTGCATCCCTGGGATAAATCATACTTGGTCATGGTGTATAATCTTGATTATTTGCTTCATTCTGTTTGCCAGGATCTAATTGATGATTTTTTTGTCTATGCTCATTAGGGAGATTGACCTGTAGTTCTCTTGTTTGGTTGGATCCTTCTCTGGTTTTAGTACAGGGTAATGCTTGCTTCCAGGAATGAGTTTGGAAGAATTTCTTCCCTTTCAATTTCTTTAAAGTGTTTGAGAAGTAGTGGCATTAGGTCTTCTCTAAATTTCTTGTAGAATTCAGTGGTGAGTCTGTTAGGGTCTGGGCTTTTCTTTGTTGGTTGGTTTTTAATTACATCTTTGATTTCGTTGACCGATATTGGTTTATTTAGAATTTTTATATCTTCTTCATTCACCTTTGGTAATTCATATATATCTAGGAATCCATCCGTCCATTTCTTCTGTGTTTCCATCTTATTAGAAAGAGATTCTCGAGGTAGATATTGACAATCTTCTGGATTTCTGCAGGATCTGTGCTGATTTCACCCTTTTCATTCCTAATTGCATGGATTTGAGTCTTTTCTTTTCTCTTTTTGAAAGCATTGGCTAAGTGTTTGTCAATTTTATTTAATCTTTCAAAGAACCAATTCTTTGATTCATTTATTCTTTGTATTGTTTTTTTAGTCTCCATTGCATTAATTTCTGCTCTGATTTTTGTAATTTCCTCCTTTGTATGAGCTTTGGGCTTGACTTGCCCTTCTTTTTCTATAAATTTGAGGTTCAACATTAGGTTGTTTATTTGAGCTCACTCTGTTTTTCTGATATGGGAATTCACCACTATAAATTTCCCTCATAGGACTGCTTTCACTGTATCCCATAAGTTCCAGTATGTTGTATTGGCACTATCATTTAATTGTAGAAACTGACTAAATTCTTCTTTAATTTCATCTGTGACCCATTGTTTGCTCATGAGGGTGTTATTTAATTTCCATGTGTTTATGAAGTTTTTGTAGTTTCTTTTGCCGTTGATTTCTATTTTCATTGCACTATGGTCTGATAATATGCATGGGATAATTTCAATTCCTTTGCACTTACTTAGCATGTTCTATGAGCTAGTATGTGTTCTATATTGGAGAATGTCCCATGTGCAGCTGAGAAGAATGTGTATTCTAATGTTATGGGGTGAAACACTCTGTAGACATCTACTAAGTCCATTTGTTCAAAGGTTTGGTTCAATTCTGATATTTCTTTGTTGAATATCTGTCTAGTTGATCTGTCCATTTGTGACACTGGGGTATTGAGGTCCCCCATTACAATTGTATTAGTGCTTCTGTGATTATTTGATTTTTCATGTCCATTAATATTTGTTTTATATAGTTGGGTGCACTGCTATTTGGTGCATATATATTCATGATTGTTATCTCTTCCTCTTGGATTCTTCCCTTTACAAGGATATAGTGACCTTCTTTGTCTCTCCTAATCAGCCTTGGTTTAAGTCCCCTTTGTCTGCAAATAGAATAGATACGCCTGCTTTTTTTCTGGACTCCTGTCACATGGAATATTGTTTTCCATCCTTTGGCTTTCAGTCTGTGAATTTTTTTTTTTTTTTTTTAGTTAAATGCATTTCTCGTATACAGCATATTTCTGGATCTTGCTTCTTGATCCATTCTGCCAGTCTGTTTCTTTTCATTGGTGAATTGAGAACATTTATATTAATGGTTATAACTGCTATGTATTGACTTCTCCTTGTCATGTTATTTCCCCCCACTCTCCCACCCCTGTTTGTTTGCCTTGCCTGGTAGATTCATTCTGTTGGGGTACATGGAGTTGTAGTCCTTGTTATCTCTTTCTGGAATGTCCTTCAGAATATTTTGGAGTGCTGGTTTGGTAGTCATGAATTTCTTCAGGTGTTCATCATGAAAGTATCTTATTTCTTCATCAATTTTGAAAGATGGTTTTTCAGAGTACATCAATCTGGGTTGAAGGTTGTTTTCTTTTAGAGCCTGAAATATTTCACTCCAAACTCTCCTTGACTTGAAGAGTGTTAAGAAGTCACCTGTGATTCTGATGGGCTTTCCTTTATAGTGTAGGCTATTTGTTTCTTTTCTCTAACAGATTTTAATATCTGTTGTTGTGTTGATTTTCTGGAATCTAGACTATAATATGCCTTGCTATAGATATTTTTGATCATGGCTAATTGGAGTTTTATATGCCTCACTTATCTGTATGTCAAATTCTTTTTCTATGCTTGGGAAGTTTTCTGCCATTACTTCTGTGAACTAGTTATTTATGTTTTTTAGCTATCTTCTGCTTTTACTTTGATCGATCAATCTTATCTCATTCTTCCTTGTATCATCTAGCAGATGTTGGATTGATTTTTTCACGGTCCCTTGCTATTTTCAAGAAATCTTTCTTTTCATCATCACTAACCGCAGTGCTGTCTTCCATATCTGATAGTCTGTCCTCACATTGGCTCATTCTGCTATGTAAACTTTCAATGGAATTTTTAATCTCCTGGATATCTGTTTGAATCTGTTCCATGGATTCCATTTCTTTCATATGTTGGGCATTCATAGTTTCCATTATTTTCCTAATTTTTTATCTGTATCTGCTCTGGAGTCACTAATCATGTTTTTCATTATGATCACCATATCTGTAGTTATCTGAGAAATTATTTCTTTTTTAGGGGGGACGAGAAATTATTTCTGATTTGATTTTTTCTAGAGCTTCATTAATCTGCTTAACTCACGCTGTTACCACTTCAGAGAGTCCAGGTGCATGGCTTTTGAATTGTTCCACCTCATTTCTCCCTGGGTTTGCCTTTGGTGAGTTGGAAATCTGGGATTGCATCTTGCTTCCTTCTCATTTTCTTTGCTTTTTTTTAGTTTAATTCCTGGTTTGATCCTTGTAAATTTCTTATACTGAGTAGCTTTATTGCTAATATTTAGAATGCTTAGGAAATGACTACTTCTCAGAGATGTCTTCTGGGTGTAGTTAGCTTTTGGGTTTTGAGTCTGTTGCAAGATCCTAGCTCTTCAATTTATTGGGGATAAGTTGCTGTCTATTTGGCTTAGCGTCTGGTTGACTGACCCTGGCCTATAATATTTTATGACCCTTAGGTAATCCTGGCATACCAGAAAGAACAACTGATTTGAACAATTTCATCACCTTGGCTAAAGTAATAAAATCAGCAAAACAATAGCATTAAACACAGCCTAGAAAATGACAAACTGAGCTAACTACTAATTTGCCACCTTTAACCAAGAACTGATTTTGTGCTTATACAACAAAATCTAAAACAATGCAGAAAATTGTATCCAGTAAATAAGCCCTCAGCATGGGCAATTTTACCCTCAGGGAGAAAATTTAGAAGAGTTTAGGGGAAAAAATAGAGAAAAAAGAAGAAGAGGAGGAGGAAGAAGAGGAGGAAGAGGAGATTGGAAGCAAGGCTGGAGGACCAAGGAAGATTACACAAACTTTTGGAAACTGGTGAAGAAGACAGGAGGGAATGAGAGAAGGAAGAAATAAAAACAAGGACAGAACAGAACAACAACAACAACAACAAGAAACCATGTTCACACTCAAATAAAAGCAAGAACAAATAATCAAGAAAAAAAAAGAACAAAACAAAAATAAGAAAAGAAAAAATAAGAAGAATACTAAAATGTCCACTTCAAGGCATGTCTCTGCAATCACTGGTAGATGAAGTGGACAGACAGAGTCCAGATATGTATTGATAGTTCAGATCAATACAGCAAGCCAGCTGTAGCTTTATGGCAGGGTAGTAGATAAACCCAGGAAGCCTGCACCTTTAGTTCCACTGAAGTTCAGGCTGGTTTCTGGCTGTGAGGCTGGAATCTGATTTGTTCAGCCTTCAACACTCTGTGTGCCTTCTGCTGGCTTGAACCCAGCTCCCTGCCTGCTTGAACTAGACTCCTTGATCACCTAGCAACTTGAACTTGGCAGCCTCACCCTGACACTGGCAGACACTTAACAGAGGCTGCCCACAGCTGTTCTGAGTCCTGAGCTCAATTAGCCCCTCTCCAAGATGGCTACCAGCCAATCACCCTCTCCTGGGCAACTGAACCCAGATAACTCACCAGCCACTGCAGTCTGCTGTATCCACTGCCCTGTTCCACTGATGCATTTCTCCACAGAGGCCTCTGGGGTCACCAGTAGTCACCTCTGCAGGTTCCAGCCGCCCCTCCCACACAGTGAGTGAGGGCTCAGGGAGAAAGCACCATTTACCATCTCTTTCTTCTTCATTGAAGTTTCTCACTTCACTTTCCCCATGGGCTTCAATTTTTGCTTCAGATCCTTCCTAGGTCCCAAGGACCCACTTCCCTCTTTCTTCTCTTCCTCACATTGCTATAGTCCAGCGTCTGGACACCAAATCTTGGACAGGCTCTTTCTCTGCTGCTCATGACCCTGCCATCTTCCTGGAAGTCCTCTATGCTTTTGTGTAAAACACTGGAGAGTAAATATTTTGGGCTCTGTGGACCATATGCTCAACTCTGCATTGAATCACAAAAGCAGCCATAGACAATACATTTTTTTAAAAAAGATGTCTATATTCCAAAACAGCTTTATTTGCAAAAAACCAAAACAGTTTGAACTTGGCCCACAAGCTGAGGATAGCATAGATACAAAAGTGTATGTGGCTTATAAATGTTGCTAATGGCCCAGATTTTGTTACTCATACTTTGAGATTTAGTCAAGGTGTGGAACATCTCTAACAAGAGGCCTTCCCTAATCCTACACTGCCTCTAACATCCTTCTACTCCTTCTTATGCTCCCCACTTATTCTCCTATGACCACACAAATATATCTCTAAAACAACCCTCTAAACCCCTTTTTCTTCATTCATTTTCCATGTCACTATCGGATGAATCTGTTACAGATAAAATACTCTGATGTATGTTTATTTCCTGTTCAAATCCTTCAAGTATTTTCTATTACCTGTAACAAAGCATTAAAACTCTAACCTTTCACTCACAACATTCTATAATCTGACTCCAACCGATTTTCCCATTTTATATTCCTCTTTTCTTCTACAGAAATCATCACATTCCTGCTCTCAGATATTCCTTTACGCTTTTATTGATCATTCTCCCCATAAGCATAGCCTTTTCCCTCCATTTTCATCAGTTTAAATTCTCCATATACTTCAAAGCCCAGAAAACAAAAATTTTACCTCCTAAATAGAGTTGTTTGATCCCTCAAGTCTACAACAATTAACTCTCCTTATAAATGTAATTGCTTGCATCGCTTCTACTGCCCTTGGAACTGCTGTTATTTTACTGGAGAAATGGTCAGACTGCATGTTTCTTTACAGTAGGGGCTAAGCCTCAGACTATTGTGAAGAACTCAGCAGACCTTTAGGGATACTTTATACACATATTGAATATATCATTTATTAAAGCTAAAGGACAAGAAGACATCTATGTACCCCTTTTTGCAGTAAGTTCCTGCCACCAATTTGTGAGCCTTTAATAAAACCAGGTTTGAAATGATCCTGAGAAGAAAAAGAAAGACACTTTGTCCCAAGAAAGAACCCTAAGGAATGATCTTTCTTGATGTGTAAAACTGTGGGCTTTTTCTTCTCTTCTACATGGACCATTTACGTCATCCCCATAAGAAATATAGATAAGGGCCTGTGAGATGGCTCAGCGGCATAAGCGCCTGCCTGGCAAGCGCAAGGGCCCAAGTTTGACTCCCTGAACCCACATGCAAAAAAAGGGTCAGTGATATCGCTCAGAAGCACGGGCGCCTGCTGGCACGCGAGGTCCTGAGGTCGACCCCCAGTACTCACAAAAAAAAAAAAAAGAAATACAGATATAAACAAAAAATAAAGTACAGATTATTCAGTATTATTACTTCTTAGAAGCTTCAGAGAAAACAAGTTTGATGGGGAAGAAACTGTAATAAATGCCTAAAAGATTCTTAATGTTTTTTTAATGCAATTGCCTGTATTTTTGCTGTCTCTCATAACCATAGGTGGGTAATTGAGAGTTACTGATGCTCCTGTCAGGTGCCTTGGAAGCATTTAGATTTGAGCTAGAAAAATTCAGTGACATTTTGCATCATTCTAAATAATAATGCTTTATTCATGTGCCATCATTATAAACAGTACCTTTTGATAGTTGAAAAGGGTGGCATTCTATTTAGAAAAGAATCCTTTTTTACATAGAATTTTATTTTTAAGTAGCTATATTACTCTCATTCTCTAGCCTAACAACACAACCACTTTCAGCTTAAATTGCCTAACTTAAAAATGTCAGCTCTGATACTTTTATGCACCAAAATGATGCTTCAAAAGCTATCTTACCAAGTATTTCACAGTTTGTGCTCTAGATTTTAGATAGAAAAAGAAAAGAAAAAAAAATGACAGAAGAATCAATTTTCTTAAAGTTACATCAATTTACGATTTCTATTATTAAAATGAAAACAATCCAAAACAAACAAATGAATACTAGAGATTTTAAGTAAATAGCATATTTTAGAAAGGCTAAAATACATACCCTTCAGGAAGAGATGCACCATAAAGCAATTATCCTTGATAGTACTGTATGCCCTTGTCCCGGCTTTGGCTATAACTCACATAAAGGTTAATTTAGTACCCTGGGGAAAGAAGTACTGCCTATCAAGAAAATAAAAAACAGAAAATAAAACACAGATGAGACTGTGGAATGTTCCTTTTATTTGGAGAAGGTGAAGAACAGCCTCTGTGCTGAGTGCACACACACATAGACACACAAGCGCGTGCACGCACACACAAATTAATAACCACATGAAAAATCAAGTGTTTGGCTATTTTCTCTACATCAAAAGACACTGACATTTATCCTGTCAACTGAGAACATTTCTTCCCTTCCCAAAGTAATATTTTTGTTTCAATTTGTATATTACTTTCACCTGTATGATTTTATCTCCATAGAATTTGTTGTTTACCTATCAGATTACTTTTCACATTATCATTTTAATTTGCAACCAAGATTCTGTACATACTTCCAAAGAAGAATCAAAACTTATTTTGAGGCTAATTGCACATAATTATCAAACATCTTGGATCTAAAAACACACTAATATGCACTACAATTTGTTTCTGCCAAAACACATTCTCTCTTCTCATCTATGCAATGCCATTCTTCCTAATTACATATGATGCCTTATTAATGGTATCTCATGGGGAAGTATGCCCAGAATTCCTTTTTAAAAATATAAGCAATCTAGGGCCGGTGAGATAGCTCAGTGGCATAAGCGCCTGCTTGGCAAGCGTGAGGTCCTGAGTTTGACTCCTGAAACCCACATAAAGAAAAAAAGGGCCGGTGATATCGTTCAGTGGCACAAGCACTTGCTGGCAAGCGCAAGGTCCCGAGGTCGACTCCCGGTACCCACATTAAAAAATGTATATATATATTTTTTGTATATATATATATTTATGCAATCTAAAAACTCTTAAAGTTGTGCCACAAAATAATGAAATTGAGTTTGAAAATTACACAAGTTTTTTACGATATTAACAGAGAAAAAGCTTTATATACTCAAATAATCACATATAATGGTGAAGTATGAATATTGTTGTATAATCAATTGTTTTCTTCTCATTCTACTTAACTATAGTTGTCCCATTATGGAAAAGTTTTCGTACTGGAATTGCTTTTAAGATAATCAGATATGCAGAGCCAAAATATAGGATATATTTTTCTCACTCAGGAGATTTTAAAGTTGGCAGTACATTCATATGTAAACTAAGCCAAAGAAGATGGCAAGAGTAAAATATGTTTGTCTATCTCCAAAGGAGGACAAAATGAGCTTAGGGGAAATGAAAGTAGAGAAATACCACAAACTCTGAAATGCAAACCAGTGTTTGAAAATCTAAATATTGTCTGCTGGTAGCCAATCCATTCATATAAAATTGTTTCTTACATATGACGAAAAGTTTCTTGTCTTCTTGGATTTGTACCACTTTCCTATTAGTTCTTTTATCAAGAGTTAAAGGTAATATATTGTCCATGGGTGTTCCCTAAATTTCAATGTGGGATGATAAGGGAACAGATAGAAAAACAAAAGACAAACTGAACAGAAAGAAGTGGCACCAAATCTCATAAGAAAATTTCACATTTAAAAATGTCAGCAAGAAATAGTACCTTAATCACTGAAAGAATGCAGTCTGACCATGCCTGAACAAACTTTTATCTATATAGTATTGTCAGTGACACACTGATACTTTTTATCTTCTTCCCGTGCCAAAAACCTGCACTAGAGATGAGATATAATATCAGCCTTGTTTAAGTTTGAATAATCTTAGTCACTCACAATTTTCACTACTTTTAAACTTTGCTATTAGTCTTTCAGAACATTAAAATACTTCTTTTGTAAGTTCCTTTGTTATTTATTCCCAACCCACCATTTCACACGGCCCCAACACCTAAAATAATAACATGATTCCCACTTATTTAAAAGTTACTTTCATCCCAAATACTTTTAAGCTAACATTTTATGGAACATCTGTTTTAAAACATGGACTCTATGATTGACTCTGTGGATTGTACCATGCATGACCATGTACGTTTCTTAACCTTTCTGGGTGGTACTTTGTCATAAAACTGAGTAATATTTATACCTACTTCACTAAAATATTTTAGGAATCTAATGAGTTAATACATGTAGAAATTGTATACTCCATAAATGTTATAGCTATAAAATCTCAACTTTTGATAAAGTAGGAAATATAATTTTAAAAATTAGAGTTTTTTTAATATGCCACCATTATACACATGTGGCTGTGTATATTTAGCCAAAGAAAGACAGGCTGTAAGTCTAAGAGGAAATGAATAAATTTTATGTGGCAGGCTGTCCACTTCCACAACGCAGAGTTGTGGCTGGAAGGCAGCAACTCAGGTCCCCTCGCATCTTGGTATGGATCTTACAACTAGATCTAACCAAAAGAATATAATAGAATTGATATGTGTTGTTTCCTGCAGATGCTCTTAAGGAGAGATTATTAAATTTTCTCTTTCTGCTTCTACTGGTTAGAGACAAATGATAGAGAGGCCACAAGATGGAATAAGCCGATTTATCTCTGGATCACTGAATCACCAGGTAGAAGAAAGCTGCCAACTTCTACTGTGAACGTACCACTAAAATGAGGAACAGTAAGTGATAGATTAACTAAAATGACCCATTTCTGTTATCTTTTTCCTTTGCTTTGATGAAAATTTGGCTTTATATACAAAACTTTAAGTGCACTGACTTGAAGTAGATGTTTTTATCTTCTGTATACTGTTAAGAAGTGGCTAGGAATGAAGGAAAGGTTGGACAAGTATGCTTGTGACCAGTGCTAATTTTCTGAACATCTGTGAGCTGGAAACTCTAAAATAAAAAAAAAATTTTAAAAGAAATCTTTTCTGGTCACCTAAACCTTTAAAAAAACCCTGCATTAAAAAAAAAAAAACTTCATGTGAATGAACATTGTTAAAACAACAAAGAGATGTACAGTGCTTTTCATTCTGATTTTTATCCTTGTTTTCATGTTTTTTTCAAAGTCCTAGTACCCCTCTAAAATGTAAAAGAGAAAATGCAACATAAATTCAAGGATCTCTCATGAAAGACCCATTAATCCCTAATGTTGATATTAACCCCTAAAGTTTAATCCTTTTTGAAGCTACTTCATTCATTCTCTAACATACATATGTTTAAGAAATTTTTTAAACAGCTTCTCAAAATCAATCCAGTCTTTTGGGTAAATACATAGTTGAGTTGATTTTTTTTTAATTACATGGTATAGTATATACCTGATAGATCACTTGGAGCTTGTCAACTAGACATGCAGATTGTCTTATTTCCTTATCCAACAGATTAGACTTGTGTCATCTATCAAGCCTCTCTCTCTCTCTCTCTCTCTCTCTCTCTCTCACACACACACACACACACACACACACACACACACCAATGAGATTATAGCTATAACCAAACCAGACCTATCATTGGATCCTTCCTGGAGCTAAATACTGGTACCAGTGTACTCAGTATACTAGTAATAGACCAAATCAAACATTTGTTACGTTGACACAGTATTCCTTTTTGGGCCAGAAAAATCTTTTTGTCTAAACAAATATTTCCTTGTTATGGGGTGCTATCTTTTGCATTGCAGGATGTTTTCAGCACTCTACCCACAGGATGCTAGTACCATGTCCCTTGTTTCTTTAACACACAGTAACAACCAAAAACGTGTCTAACACTAAACATTGCCAGATGGCTCCTTGAGGACAAAATTTTCTCTGCTTTCTTTCCACATTTACTTTATTTTTTGTCATTTTAATTTTTTATGTTATTTATTTATATTTTATAAAATAAAAAATTATTTATTTATATGTTTGTAATACAAAATTTACCCTGTTTGGAAACCACTGCACCAACAAAAGCCTCTCATTCCTCTTGGAAGATCAGAATATAATAAAAGTACACTAAGCTCATGTATAACAAGTGTCCATTATAAAGCTAAATATTAATTCCAATGGCTAAACTTCTGCTGAAGCAATGGTGCTAGATTATCATCTATAGCTTTAATCTTACGAATTCAGCAATTTCTTCCCAATCACAAATTCCACTTTTGAAAATTCTGCTACATGAAATTTTAATTCCATAGCAACTGAAAAAAAATGGATTCTTCTAAAAAGGGTTAAAAATTCTCCTTGTTGAAGATAATATAAAAAAGAGAGAACTGGGGTTTGATACAAGAAGAAAAACAAAATTTTTAAAAAAGACTGAATGATTTTGCAGATATGTCTTCACTAACCAAAGAAAGATGAGACAATGTAAATCTTGGCTTTAATTTTGTATGCTTTTCTTTCTGTGAGGAGAAATAAATATACATTGGTCAGTGAAAATATTCTAGGTAGGGTCTTTCTGCAAAGAGAATGAGAATGTTTGCTCCAAGTATAGAATGATAATCATCTATCAGATATGTAGATCAATAATGAAAACCATTGCTATTTATCTCTTATAAACTCTTTGTCTCTTACAATCTCTATTAAGACACAGTAGCAAAATTGTGTCCCTACTCAATTAAATTCTACTAAAAATTATATCTTCACAAAAAAATACCTTTCCAAAGTCACCACATAATTCAATTCAATAATAATTTTGTCACTTATTAGTTGCTAAGCACTGTAATAGATGTGTGAAAGGTACACGGCATGTATTTCTTCATAAAAGAGCTTACACACGTTTGAGGGAGGTTACATTTACAAACAGCCTACACTGCCACACTAAACTACTCTTAGTTCCTGGACTTGACCTTGTGTATCATTGGTCTGTTTTTTCCATATATACTAATCACTATATATATAGAATTATGTTCTTCCCCTTATGTGTCTATCCTACCCACCTTCAAAATGTAATTCAAGAGATATCCTCTGCAAATCTTCATGACTCTTTCTCTGGTAGAGTTAGGCCTTCCCTCGTCTTGCCTCTGTACCTATAAATAATACTTCCGACAATTTACTGAAATCATTGCTCATGTGAGCATCTTGTAAGCACTGGATACTATTTTCCAACATTGGACCTCTGTAATAGAGTTAGAGTGTTTTGTAAGACTTGGGTACTATCTTCTAACACTATATCCCTGTAACTGAGTTTAATTAAAAAAAGCTGAAAGCATGACAAGATGAATCAAAAATAAATGCAGTGACAATGTTATCATATGATCAAGCAATTAGATACTATAATCTAGATAAGCCTAAATGTATAAGTCACCTGGAGTCACCTTTCTTTTAACAACCAGATACAGTGATTAAAACCCTCATCACACAAGCCTTCCAGGATTTTCAAAGATCCTCAAGAACCTTCTCAAGAATACAGCCCTGGGGTCAGTGAGATGGCTCAGTGACATAAGCACCTGCCTGGCAAGCGCGAGGGCCTAAGTTCAACTCCCGGAATCCACATACGAAAAAAGGGCCAATGATATCTCTCAGCAGCACGGAGGTCCTGAGGTCAAACCCCGGTACCCACCAACAAAAAAAAAAAAAAAAAAAAAAGAATACAACCCTGGACATCTCTCACAGAATTCTCAGTTTCTGTTTATAGTTTTACCTTGTATAGATGCTTTACTTTTCATACATGCTCACCCTATGTGTGGCCACCACTCCATTTTTATTATTCTCCAAACCCCACTAACAAAATCTTGTAACAGCCAGGTATGGTAGCACACACCTATAATGTCAGCACTCATGAGCCTGAGGCAGGAGGATTGCTATGGGTCCAAGGTCAACCTGGACTACACAGTGAGTTCAAGGCCACCCTGAACTACATAGCAAGACCTGTCTCAAAAAACAAACAAACAAACAAAAAGTAACAGATTTTTATTGAACATTAGTGATAATAGAAAAAGATATGGTATAACAGAATATGAAACTGAAATGCCTAATATTTGACATTAGATATCTATATTCTGCCTATCACAGTACTTTATTGGCCAGAGCAAGTTGCTCTCACTCTCTATTCAAGACTAGGATACACTTTTAGATAACCTAAGAAGCTCATTAAGTTATATTGCTAATTTGAAAAACTACCCCTTTATTATAGGCTGAAATGAGTACCCTGAAATTCAACTATTAAAGCCCACAACCCCTATATATATGGCCAATTAACTTTTTCTCAAAGGTGTAAAACAATGCTTTTTGAACAAATACTGCTGGAGCAATTATACATCTATATATACACTAAAAAAATGACCTCAACATCATATACAAAAAAACTCAAAATGGATCATAAACTTAAAAGTTTTAGTATTATTAAAGGTCAATAAATACAAATGCATATGTTTTCTTCTAGAAGTTTCTAAGGTTAAAAACTTAGATGAAAACATGAGAAAATCTCATTAGCCTTAAGTTAGTAACTTCTTATATATCACATCCAAAGTACAATCCATAAAAGAAAAACTGATAAAATTGGACTTCATCAAAACTAAGGCTTCTGCTCTTCCAAACACACTATTAAGTAAATGAATAGACAAAGCAAACACTGAAGAAATATTTGAAAATTACATATCTGAGAAAGAACTCATCTAGAATGCATAAGAAACTCTAAATTCAATATGAAAACTATTTCCCTTTTATGGGCTGAATTGTGTTCCCCAAAATTCATAAACTGAAGCTTTAACCTCCGGTATCTCAAAATGTAAGTGTATTTGGAGATCAGTATTTAAAGAAGTAATTAAGTTAAAATTAGGCTTGTAGGCTGGGCCCTATTCCAGTCTGACTGGTTTCCTTAGAAAAGGAGGAAATTTAGACACACAAAGAAACACCAAGAGTGTACAAAGAAAAGACTATATGAGGAGACTGGTAGAAGACTACCATCTGTAAGCCAAAGACAGAGACTTCAGAAGAAACATGACTCTCTGGCACCTTGAACTAGGATGTCCAGCCTCCAGAATTGTGAAAATATGAATAGGCATATCACACACACATACAAATATAGGAATAGCAAATAAGCACACAAAAGGATGTTTAACATTAGGTAAACACAAATTCAAACCACAATAAGATATACCACTGAATTCCTGTAGGAGTACCTGAGCTTAAAAATGTTTTTTAACTCTTACTACTGTATACAAAGTACCTGTGAGGATACAGAGCAATTGAAATTCTTTTTTTTTTTTTTTTTTTTTTGTGGGTACCAGGGGGTCGACCTCAGAACCTCGCGCGCCAGCAGGCGCCCGTGCCGCTGAGCGATATCACCGGCCCCTTTTTCGTATGTGGGTTCCGGGAGTCGAACTCGGGTCGTCGCACTTGCAAGGCAGGCGCTTACACCGTTGAGCCATCTCACCAGCCCGCAATTGAAATTCTTATTCATTGTTGCTGGAATGCAAAAGAGTACAGCCACTTTGGAAGAGTTCAGCCATTTCTTATAAAGGTAATCATACACTCCCATATGACCCAGAAATCCTACTCCTGGCTTCGCTAAAATTAAAACTTCTGTTGATTGGACTTCATCAAAATTAAAGCATGTGCTCTTCAAAACACACTGTTATGAAAATGAATAGACAAACCATAGACTAGCAGAAACACTTGCAAATTACATATCTGATGAAAACATAAAAACTTAAAAGTTTCATTTACATAAAAACTTGTACATGATTCTTTATAATAGTTTTTTTCATCATAGCCAAAAACTGGATGTAATTCAAATGAGATACAACTGGTGGAACAAACTGTGATGTATCCATGTGATGTATACATGCATTTGACCACTGCTCTACAAAAAAAATGTGCAAACTACTGATATACAACTAGATGAATCCTAAATGCACTGTGTTAATACACCTTCACACAGCTGGGTATCATTTGATTCCATTTACATGACACTCTAGAAATGGCCACACCACAAGGACAGCAAAGTATGATTGCCAGAGGTCAGGGAGAAGGGTTAATTACAATGGCCACAGAATTGGGAAGAGGGGAGGTGATCTCTATTTTTCTTAGGGTGGTAGATACACAACTGTAACTATTTTCAAAGCACATAGAGCTGAACATTACAAAGAGTTAAAATTTTCTACATGTCAATTATACTTCAAAAATCTGACTTCAAAAAGTCCTTAAAAATAAGTAAATAAAGTCTTGAAAAACAATTCCTAGCTATGGCTTCCTCCCTCAAATTTCAGAGCATAGCTGGAGAGAAGGTAGGAAAGTTGGTAGGCTTAAAATAGAATAAGACTATATCCCTGTAGTATTTCAATGAACATAAATAATTTTAAATAAGAAAATAGGGATATAGAGATGTATATAATTTTTAAGATTTCCATCGAATACAACAAAGAACTTTAATGTCCAATACTAGAAATAGCAACTTATCTAAAAACCTTAATCTAAGAGATTTCTATAGTTTATCATTCATGTTTATGAGTTATTGAATGGGAAAGTTCAATAAATGCAAATGAAGGCAATGGATAAAGGGAGTGTAGCTTGTACTGGGATTTTAAAGATTAAGAAAAAGTCTGCATTTTATCTGATGAGGTGAGGAATCACTGTAGTTTATTTTAGCAGGAGAAAAACATGAAAAAAAATAAGTGTTGGGTAAATTAGTATAGCAGCCACGTAAAGATAGAGTTGAAAAAAATACTGGAGCAAAAAATAAAAAATAGAAGATAGCTGCAGAGATGAGGAGGGCCCAGGCTAGGGTGATGTCCATAGACTATATTCATTAAATCTAAAACCTGTATCTTGCCTATGTTTACTGACCACCCATAAAGGGTATCACACTTGTATATGAATTCCATTTGAAGTTGAGATTTAAATGGGAACTTAACCTATCAAAATAAAATTCTCCAGTGCCTATGTTGACCGGTGTAACAGCAAGAACAACAGTGCCTGAGTCAGGCAGTGGCATTCCAGAAGTTAGACCTGACACTGATAGAAATTAGTTCCAGTCTCATTTTCTCAATCTTGGCTTTTTTTCTACCGGTAACAGGTGTTCATTTCCCCTTGGAACAGGAATTTATGGCTTCACTGTAGCACTTCACTGTAGCGGTCAGAGGCTAACGCTAATGGCAGACATGGCCAAACCCACCAGACACATAAAAGGTTCCTGCTTTGATCAAATCTACTCAGAAAAGCTTTCTTTCAAATAAAGCAACTAGAGGTCTCTTCCTTTGAAAGCCAACTGTGATTGCCCAATAGGAAACATTTCTTTGTTGGTTTTTTGTTTCAATGAGGCTAGTAGCTTCCCCTGCAGGAATATGAATAATGCCAGACCTTCTGTTGTTTACAAATTCCTGATTAGAATCCTATTATGTAATAAAGCTGATTAAAAAGTACCTCGAATTTAAAAGAATTTTCAAAAGAAATTCATTTGTAAAAAATTAAACTGTGAAGTTGAAAATGTTGATTTTTGTGGCAAGGATGCAATTGGATTGGCTAGCAGAAGCAGTGTTATCCAAGCTTATCAGCTTGTTCTATTTGTGGAAATGCTCATGCCCTGGGAAGAAGGGTGTCCGTTAGCCAGGCTCTCTAGATAAAGTTCACATTTACCTCCATATTCAACACCTTATTTAGTTGTCACCTCATACTTGATAAACAGAATTATCTGGATTCTGATCTTTACCTCCTTCCTTTACCATATGGCTTCATGACCCCCACACATACTTTCCCTAGGACTCAAAGTTAATGAACCTTCTAGGCCCTGATACCATTACTCTAGCTTTACTATAGATTTCTAATTCCTGCATTCTTGCTTAATTTCTGACCTGTGACTTAACTTTAACATTTAATATTTATATATACATTCAGTTTCTAATTCCCCTCCTTACTTTGATAAGTCCCCAAATTTAACTTCTACAAACCTCAGTTTTCTCATTTGCAGTAAAAGGAAAGTAATAATAATATTGTAAAATTAGTTAAAGGATTAAATGAAATAATAGGTAAAGTGATTGGCATGACCTGAAATAGTGCTAAATAATTGCTAGCTGTACCCAAGCATATTTATACTTGGAAACAGAGTTTTCCAGAGTTATTATCTCTTCATGAAATGTATAATAACCATTTTCCACCACAAGGGGAAATTCCTTTTTTTATGCATGAAGACTTGTTGAGTGCCTTTTTTCCCTTCTCTTTGTAAATGTTAAGTAATTTCATTTTCTTTCCATTGAGCCATGTTTTTTCACCCTTTCATCATTTATACTACTTTCATCTAAGTCACCCAATCTTATTTTAGTTGCAGAAAAAAGAATACCTGCACTAATTTCTAATAATATTGATACAAAATTCAAACAGCACTTACCAAAACCTATCCTCCCAAATTATTACCTGGAGTTCCCAATCATGATGTGAACCCCTACCAGTGTCCTTAGGCATCTCACTCTGGCCAAACCTTCAAAGAAACCAAGATGTTACTAACATCTAACTAAGTTCAGAAAAGTTCCTCCAGCACCTGAAGGCAGAAAGAAAAAGCAGCAGAAATGTCAGTTTTTGGTGCATAGTTTTTATTTAGGGTCAGATAAAACTGAACATCCTAAGCATGACTGTTATGGTTTGACAGTGACATCCCCCTTGGCAAAAAAGTCTCCTCCTTTGGCTGCCAAAGCTCCTAATCAACCTGTGCACTGGTTAAGCTTTTCCTAACTGAGAAGAAGCTGGCCTCTGAACCAAAATCCATGGTATATGTGTGTCTTCTCTCGCTTTTTGGGCAAGTCATCCAAATCACGTAGTCACTGTAATTTAAAGGTAGCTCCCTCTACCTCAGATGATGGGGGTGGGAGGAATATAAAATCATCCAGGACAACCAAGGACTACTTTCAGGGACAGTGGCTTATTTGTATTATGATCAAAAATAATCTACCTCATACCCTAAGTATTTCCCCGTATTTTCCAGTGGCAGCAAAGAGGAGTTACACTGAAGAGTTTAATTTGCAATGCAGATCCCTAGAGACACAGCTACAGTCAGTGTAACAAGCTATACACAAAAATGAGAGTCCAGCAGGCAATCTCATTCCCACAAAAGAAGCAGAGCCCTGAGTCCCACTGCAGCCTATTGCTAGCAGTCTCACACATATGATCCAGACAACGGAACCCCCAGTCATGTATTAGAAATACATGGATGAGAAAGCTCTAACCTCAGAGGACAGACATTAGGACATCTTTATGAAAACCCAAGCTGGGGGTGGGAGGAGTGGGGCATCCTGCTCAGAGTAACAATTTTGAAAGGATCCATGCATGTATGTTGTGAGGGAAGCAGAAATTGGGAAATCAGGATTATAGATCTCCATTGGGTTTTTGTGCAATAAAAGATAATGTCAAGTTATGGAGTGTGCTGGAAGGAGAGAAAGGGAAAGACAGGAAATAAATGGGTAAATGCCTGATAAAATAAGACCTCTACACAAGGATGGTATTTGGAAAATATAAGGGAATATTAACTTTTCAAAGAAATTAAGACATTGAAAAAAAATGCTCTCTGAGAATCAGAAACACAAGTATCAAAGAGGCAAGTTTGTAAAAGCTGATTTCTTACTGTTCTCAATTCATTTCCTCTAATATGTAACATTACAAGTACTATACAGACAGTAAACCAACCTACATTCTCTTCACAAAACAATTATTTATATTCTTGTTGGTGTATCTTTTACAGAATTCTCTGGGAATTATTTTTTGCTCCTAAGATTTAACTTGCACTTGTAGTAAATAACCCAAATCAAAATGAAATACGTTTTCATTTAATTACTAGAAATACATTTTATAATGCTCAATGCCACCTACTAATGAATAATTTTCCCCATTCCTCACCCGGGCCACCTCTGCAACCATCACCTACCTAAACAAATTAGTCATTTTGGTTGAGAAAAATGAACCATTACTTCTCAACCTAATTTCTAACTTGTCATTTTGCATTTGGGCATCTATTTACTGGAAGCTTATATGGCAGGCAATGTTTGATCTTTTGGCAGGAACCAAACATTTAAGCATGGAAAGAGGCCAAGAAGAATATCTTGGCCCACCTTCTCAGGGGCTTAGATAAGTATGTGAAGAGATCAATATCATGAAAATAAAGTGCCAAATTGTTTTAAAAGTGCTTAGCTATCACTACTGCACATAGAACTTAGCTACTTTTCCTAAGAGAAAACTCGACACACATGTCTTTAGCATAAAGCATCAATCTTTTTTTAATTAATAGACTTTATTTTTCAAATAGTTTTTGATGTACAGAAAAATTAAGTAGATAGTATAAAGTTTCCATATACAGTACTCCCCCTCACAGTTTCTCTCATTAACAGCTTGCATTAATGTAGATACATTTGTTAAGATTAATTATTTAACATTGATGCATTACAACAACTAAAGTTTATATTAGTTTACATCGATTCATTCTTTGTGTCATATGGTTCTGTGGGTCTTGATAAATGCAAATATCATGTGTCCACAGCAATAACAACATACAGGACAGTTTTATCACACAAAATCCCCTGCACTTCACGTATTCATCTCTCAACCCCTCTCCTGCCAACCACTAATCTTCACACTGTCTCTATAGTCTTGCCTTTTCCAAAATGTCATATAGTTGGAGTTATTCAGTACATAGTCCTTCTGAATTGGTTTCCTTCACTAAGCAACAACCATTTTCCATTCAAGTTTCCCCCATATCTTTTCAGGGTTCAACAGTCCATTTGTTTTCATGGCTAAACAATATTGCATCATGTGGATATACCACAGTTTACCCATTCACCAACTGAAGGACATCTTGATTCCTTACAGCTGAACTTAGTGATACTGAAGTTGCTGTAAACATTTCTGTGGTGCTTTTTTTCAACTCCTTTGGATAAATACTAAAGAATTTTATTGCTGGATTGTATGATAAACTTTGTAAGAAATTTCCAGACTCTTCCAAGGTGACTAGCATTCCCACCAGGAATGAATGAAAGTTTCTGTTGCTCTGTGTCATCTCCAGTCTTAGACATGGTTATTTTTGGGTGTAAGTGTGTGTGTGTGTGTGTGTGTGTGTGTGTGTGTGTGTTCATTATTGTTTGGCTTTGTTTTAATTTGCAATTCCCTGATGACATATGAGATAGAGTGTAATTTTATATCCTATTTTCTGCCTATATGTATTCTTTGGTGAGTTTTCTGTTAAGATCTTTTGTTCATTTGTTAATGGTTTATTTGTCTTTGTATTGTGTTTTATTTTTTAATTGACATAATATTTGTACATATTTGTACAAGAGTTTGATATATATATATATATATACACACACACACACACATATTATGTAATGATCAAATCAGGGTAACTAGAGCATCTACACATCAATCATTTCTATGTATTAGAAACCTCAGACTTTTTCTATTTAATTTGAAATATATCATAAATTGTAGAATATAGTTACTGCACTAAAAAGTACCAATCTTGCTGTAATTTTATTCACGTGCATTTTCCCACTGGTTATAAATCCCGAAAGCCCTAACTTGCTTTCTGTCACCTATATTTTAATTTGTATTTTTTTCTAAGGGTAACACTGGTGCTAAATCACATCTTGTTTCTTAAATTAATGCTATTAGACAATTTAGACAGCCAAACAGAAATGTCACAATACTTAAAGAACATCCTGAATTATTTTTTCAAAGAAGGAAAATAAATTATTTTATCAAGAGATAAATGGGAACATTGTTTTTCAATCCCCTTAAACATTTAAAATCTTAAACATTTAAAATTCTGGAAAGCCATAGTAATGGCAAGGTATAAATCTGAATCTCCCAAAACATATTCAAAAAAATAAAAAACAAGACTACATAAAACCTATGCCCCTGGCATAACAAGGAAAGAAAGAACAACTTAGATTTTTCACTTACGTGTAAATAGAAGATTGATCCAACTCCTAGCATACTCTCTCACCCTCCCAGTGAAAGCTTATTTAGAGAGCAAGAGCAATGGGAAGGAAAATACTACAGTGAGAATAGAAGAGAGTACCTAGCTGTGAGAGTTATGATTAATCTAAAATCACACCTAGAAAGAGAAATTCCACTCTCATTGAAAAAGAGAAAGATGACCTGATAGGTCAGGGCTGAAGAAAGGAAGGAACTAGTGTGTGCAAGGATTCCAAGAGGTGATCTTAGGAAGGTTCTGGGGAGAAGTGGGCAAAATCAGAGAGAAATGGCACTGTCTAGAAACTATGCAATGGATATAAGAAAGAATGAGAGGAATATTCAAGACAAAAAATTTTAAATGAAGAATTCACAACATTTTCCCCACAACTTCTGAAGAAAACCACCAGGAAATAAATTATAAGTTGCAACCTTCACAGAAAAGCCCTAAGAATCATGTAAACTATTCCAAACCATCACAGAAATGCAGAGGCTCATGTAATCTATAAGTACAAATAATAATAATATAACAAGAAAACATATATAAGAATCAAAATAATTTAGTTGGTGACAATACCATAAAAAATTGTGAAGCAAAATAAAATAGTATACAATACTACAAATTGTATCAAATAGCCTCAAAAAATAATTAAGGTTTCCTGACAAACAATATATAGATATAGATATACATAGAACTGTGCAATTACTTGTTCACTCAGTAACCATTCATTAAAACACTAATGGATTGCTACTTAAAACAGTGTTCATGGAGCTGAAGGGCAGAAACCAGATTACTGAAAAGTGAAAAGTATTCAAACATATACATATATTTTTGATTTTCCTTAGAAATGTTTGTTTTAATATTCAGTGGCATCCTTGACCTTTTATATCATTTAGAACACTAGTCACTCAATATCAGGAGAGGCAAGATGCTTACATTCTAATGAGGAAAGTCAAGGAATAAACAGCTTTAAAAATCAGATACAAAGGATAATTTTATATAGTGATAACTGGTATGAAGATGTAGGGATGGGATTCTGCCAGATGGATCAGAGAAGTCCTCTTACAGGAAATGATATTTACACTGAAACCTGAATGATAAAAAGGAATCATCCTGTGAACCTCTGGAGGAAAGATATTCCAAAAAGAGGGAACAGCAAGTACTAAAAAGAAAACATCAGACACATAATTGAAATCTCCCATATAACTAATAAAAGTGGTCCTTGCACCTTCCCAACAACTACTAATAAAACCATCCCCTTTCTGAGTTCACTGGTAATGCTGCTGAGCTGGTCCTGATTGGAAACACTGCTGGGCCATATTGAAATGAAATCAAAAGGAATCATGTAGAAAAAATTATCATGGCAATCTCCTCTCCCCTACAATTAAGAATTCAAATACTGTTCAAATATTTCATGTTCATAAAATAAATGAAAATGCTAATAACAGATTGCCCTAAATCTGACTGCATTTTTAAAATCCTGAATCAATAAAAATGCCTGTGATTCTGAAGGTAGCTTTCCCAGAAAGAGAAGGGCCTTTTGGGCCACACTTCTTTGATATCCTATTTTAAGAAGCCTTACCTAGCCCAGCTCATGAGGAAAAAACTCACAGAAGGAATATTTTTATAACATAGCTTTTATATCCAGAATTTGATTTTGCCAGGGATATAGTTCAATGGTTGTCTTGGTCACTTTATTGCTGGGACAAAATACCTGACATCCACAACTTAAAGGAAAGGTTTATTTCAGCTCATGCATTTTAGAGGTTTCAGTCCATAGCCAGGTCCAAGACAGAAAGAGCATGGCAGTGGGGCACAGTGCAGGAAAGCTGCTCACATCATGGCAGCCAAGAAGCAGAGAGAGGAGGGATGAGCAGGGACAAGAATATACCCTTCCAAGTGACACCCCCAGCGATCCACCTCTCCTATGACCCAATCACCCTACACACACATGAGAGTTTTGGAGTACATTTTAGATCTAAACCATAACACTGGTAGGGTGCTTGCCTCGCATGTACAAAGCCTTGGACTTGCTCCCTAAAACACAGTGAGAATGTGAGTGGAGGAGAAAGAGAAGGAAAAGGAGGGGAGGGGACAAGGAGGAGAAGAAGGAGAGGTAGGAGAAGGGGGAAGAGAAGGAAGAATGGGAAGGAGGAAGAGGGAAGGGAAAAGAAGGGGGGGAGAGGAGAAAAGTGTTTTACCTAGTCTAAAAAACATTTCTTTATTTTACATGTTAAGCACATATTTGAGAAACTATATATTTATATTTGTTTTGATTTTTTTCATGGTCAATTTTGGCAATTTTTTTATATCTTATGTAGAAATATATAGGTTTCTTAGTGGAAACAGAACACCAGGTAATAATAATAATACACTACAAAAATATTTAACTCCTCCACTTCTGTCCAAGAACCAATGCAGTTCATAAGCAGGTTAGCTTTCAGAAACTTAGCTATGAGAAAAGGAAGAAAGCTAGGACTATTACTGGAGGGGATATTGCTTTGAATGAAGTTTGCCTTTGTGGTGGTGCTGGCTGTTAACACTGTCATGTTTTATTCTACCCAACTTTGGTTAATAAGCTAAAAAAGAAAAATGAGTAGAAAAATAAAAAGTTGAAAGCAAATACAAAGTAAAAATTCTCAATGGAGCAAGGTCCTCGGAGGACAGAAGGAAACAGGATCCAGAGCATAGAATTATTCTGGGACACAACAAAAACTTAATATAAGAGAAAGAGACTTCTTGTGACACCGAAATCTCAAAATAGTTACTGACAGCCAACTATTCAAACCAGATAAAATATTTCATATAGTCAATCTGTATTACACTAAAATGGAGAAGTAAGTTTTTTATGTTGCTGTATGACTGAAAAGTTGTTAATACTTAGAGCTGTTTAACTCAGTACAACATCCCTCTAAATGACATCACCGTGTCACCGCACTATTTTCCCACTGGTTTAATTTCAGAAACATCCTTTGAATAAAATGCCAAGTTAAAAAGACATAACATCTCATGATTTCTTTAATATATTTCAACTAACTTCAAAGGCTTCCTGGAAAAGATTTGTAAGGTTCCTTTTATAGGTCTGACCATAATGGAAAAGGACATTATAGAAAATAGCCACCTTTTAAGAGTACCTTTCTTTGTACAATAAATACGCTCCTGAAAAGTTCTTTAAAAATTGAATTTGTATTGTGTGGGTTATTTAGATCCAGAAAAACTTAATTTGTCACTATTGTGTGTTCTAGAACTAGTTACTAAATAAGTTACTTTCTCGCAATTTTCTATAGATTAATCTTTTCCATTTTGTTTGACCTTATTTAGCTACTTCAGAGAGCCAACCTAAGCCATCAAGATGAACTAGGAATTGCCTTTTCTATGAAACATAATATTAACACCTGTTTCACAGCACCAACCTGTTGTCAAATTTCATAGGCTAATAAAGTGCCAGCCAGTTTTATTCCTTCACTGCCTCAGTGCACCAAAGAATTGATTTACCAGATTTAACAAACAAAAATCAATCATTCTCCCTTAAATTTAATTTCCAAAAATTATTAATTCATTTTTAATGTAAGTATGTTCCACTCAATATTCACGATATATTTGTACTGATTATTAGAAAATTATTCACTGATCTGAAATTAAAATTTAACTGGACACCCTATAGTTTATCAAGCAACCCTAATAAAAATGACACGTCATCTCCTAGCTGGTTATGGCAAAAGGAAAATATAAAAATCAAAGTAAATAATAAAGCTTCAAGTGCTAGACCCCTTTCCTCAACACATGGTCGCTGCATATAAATCTCTCCTATATTTCCAAAGACCACAATGTTTATTCAGGGCTGGATTTGGAACTTTATAGGAGATAGAATCTCATTATTATAAACACAAAAGTGCAAAAACATAAGTTTCTTTTCTACAATAAATTTATTTTGTTTTATCTAACCCTCGTTTTGCTCAGTGCAAAAATCTTATCTAATCCTTTTCAAGTAAATTCACTCCAAATCAGTGATTTTTCAGCCTGTTAAGATTTATAACTCAATCCCATTAAGGTTTAAAACTCTCTTTCAGGTTTTTTTCCTGATCCTTCCTCCCTAAGGATGAGTCTAATCCAGAGGAGGGTTCATGGAGCTGCAATCACAGGGCTGTTGGAGGACAGCCATCTACAAACTCATCTGGATCTCTCTTGATGCTTCACTGATCTCCTGTTCCTGTTTCAACTTCTCCCATCCGGTCTTTAGCACTGGAAAGTTCTCACTCCAAAGGCAACTGACCAATCTTTGATTCTCTCAGTTGCCACTACACCTTGCGGTAATGGTGATCTCTCCTGAGATCAGCTACACTTTCATGCAAACCTTCCCCCCTGCTTCCCATTATCTTCTCTATATGCTCAAGCTCCCAGACCTCTATTCCCAGCTGATTTTCTAAACTACGTTGTTCTCAAGGAAAAAATTTTGATTCCGTTAAGCATTATATCAGAAATGAAAAGAAATTCTGAGGTGACAACATGGCAGAAACATTCACTCTTCCTCTAAGACTTCTAGACATTTTTACTTTCAGAGGCCCATTTGGGTCCTAGGATTCACTGGTCATCTCAAATACCTCAACTTTCAAGAAAGTCAGCTCCATTTTGTCTCTTACCCTAGAGAAAGAGAGTAGTGTAGACAGTAGTAGAACAATACAAAAACCATGTCTAAGTTTTTTCTGACCCCCATCCAACTCTCCTCCTCTCTAGCTTCAGGGTGTTTCCTGGAATGGCAAGAAGAGGGGAGAAATACAACCTGGTTATGCCTGCTTGCCTCTCCTTGCAAGATCTGAAGAATTTGCCTTCTGTATTTTCTAAATCTGACTTTAAACTTTCTTCTAGTGTAGGTGGCCCAGTGTGGGAGAAAAAAAATTTTTTTTAAAGAACATGATTAATGTATCAAAGTAAAGCTTTGCCAACAACCTTTTGATTCTAGGAATTAGTTCTGATTTCATATTGTCCTGAAATCTAACTTTATCATACCAATCTCTCATCTTGGTAATCTTTCAGCAGCCACCTGTATCATCTAGGCCACTGGTTCCCCTACCCTAGACTCCTTTGCCCTTATACTAATATTGTTCTCATTCATTCCTCCCTATGTTAAATAATGCCACCACCTGTACATTGAGTATTAGGAGTTCTATTTTAGTGCCTATTATAAGAAATTGGTAAATGATGGAGGGAGCAGGGTCTATCAAAATGTAATATGATTTCACCCATCAATTAACGGTTCAGGTCACAGACTCTAAAATAACATTCTCATCACATGATTATTGTAAGAATTAAATAATTTTAAAACCTACACTGAATAGTAGGCATTCCCACACCTTCTGAGTGGGACATCTTTACTGCTAAAGAATGCCCGGTAGACACTGTCTCCTAACATCTCAGTCTCTGTGTCAGTGATCTATATATGAACGTTCACGTGCACTAGAAGTTTCCCTGTTGTTATGTAAATAAGCATCACCTACTTTTTCTTTTCTAAAGTGAAATGTTGCATGGTATGTTTCTTACATCAGAGTATCCTAGTAAAAAGCATTTACATAACGCAGGAAGAGTGTTTTTTTCTTTCAATAAACTGTCTGTCTTTATAGTTCTACCATTTTCTACAATCCCTTCTAGTAGAAAATTGTTTCCATACATGAAGAACACAGCTTTTATCTTGCTATGTGACAGACTCATATGTAACCTTTATTTTCAGCAGACCAGCCTCACACACCCGTGGGGATTTTATTTGTGAATATATAGCTATGTTAGTGTTTAAGAAGATAGGTTTAAAAATAATAAAGTACTTTTTTCCTTTATTGAAGCCAAGTTCTAAGATATTTTTCTAATTTGATATACTATCTCATTTTTAATGCATTTGCCTTTTTAAAAAATCCACATCTCTCAAATTATTGCAGAGTAATTTTGAATTTCTTTTTCAAGAAGTTTTCACTCTATTGTTTACTTCCCCTCTGGCTCAAGATAACTTTTGTAAAAGCCGGTTTTTAGAGTACAATTAAGGAGAATATTCATACAGATGACTAGATGTAAAATGAGTTGTGGTCTTGAAAATATGATTCTCCTTTATGAAGAAAAGTTTTAATTGCTTATAAAATGATATAATGAAATGAATCCTTAGCAATATCTTAATTTCATCAGTTTTGGAGTAAGCTCACAATGAGATGTAGCAAATAAAAGTGCTGATCATATTTTTCATTAATAATCATAAGCTGTAAAGTATTTCTGGTGTCTATAATTCCTCTGGGGTGCCCTTATTATTTTCAGAGAAATCATAGGCTATATGCACTTCATTTTCTTATGCTATCCTAACCACTTTTTTATTATTCTGGTTGCGATTATTCTTCAATATAATGGTCTTCAAAATAAATGTTTTAATCCCACATTTCATTTCAAAAATATTAGCCATGTCATCTATTTATTCTAAAAATACAATTATCCATGCTCTTCAGCATCATCAATAATTTTTCGGTCTACTCTTAGAGCTTGATATATGCTTTTACATACAACATAAACATATATTTTCATTAAAATGGGTAAAGAGCAAGGTAAAATTTCCCATCCAATTTTTTCTTAACAAATGCACATTACTGCTTATCAAAAATCCTCTTCATTCACATATCATACCCCTGGACTTGATGCTCTGGCCCAATTTAAGAAACAATGCCTTTATCCTGAGGTATGAACCTTCAATTTGGCCTCAAAAGCTGAAAAAGAAACTCCAATACTATCTTTACCAAATTATTTCCCACATTTAATTTCTCTAAATTCCTATACAATCATCATCAAAATTGTTACAAGCATTGTAACTATTATCAATGACTCCTATTAAAGTTGAGTGAAATGATCAAAATTAAAATATCTTGAATTTTACAAATACAAATTTATACATATAAATTATGTTTTCATAAATGTGTGGTTATCAACAATGACATATATGGTAGACCACTTCATTCTGCACCACTGAAATGCCAACAAAAGCTTTAGTAACTTCCAATGTTTGGATGGAGAATTTATCACAACAGAAATAAACATTAATAACTAAATTAGAGGGAGAAAATACAGTAGCTCCCCCTTATTCAGCGTGTGAAGAAGGATATATTCCAAAACTCCACTGTATGCCTGAGAGTATGGATATAACCAAATTCTATAATTTAATGCCTTTTTCATCTTAACTAAGCACTTATGCATGGTGGCCATAACTTTTGCAGTGTGAGGTACAACAATGAAACTAGCACAAATTTCTTTTTCCATCTTCACAATTTCACAGAAGATTTACTCTTACCGTAGACCTTAAAAAACTCAGCATATGATTTCTTTTTTCTTTCCTTAACTAAGGAACCTTCATCTTTTCACTTGAAAGAAGCACTTTAAAACTCTTTAGCATATTCAAACTGCCAGCATTTCCACTCTTCTGTATTGAGGCCATTATTGAGTAAAACAAGGGTTAAACACAAGCACTGAGATGCTGCAACAGTCAATCTGATAATCTAGATGGCTACAAAATGATTAGCAGGCTGGTAGAGTATACAGCATGGATATGCTGGGCAAAGGAATGATTCACATCCTGGGCATAACAAAGCAGGACAGTGCAAGATTTCATCACACTATTCATAATGTCATGCAATTTAAAACCTATGAATTATTTATTTCTGGAATTTTCCATTTAATATTTCCAGGCAGCAGTTGACTATGGGTAACTAAAGTCTTAAAAATGAAACCCTAAATAAGGGGGACTACTATATTACAATTTTTTCATTAAGCGAACAGTAAGGTTAAAACAAAATTTTAACTTAAACTTCAAATCATCAAAAAAAAAAAAAACCCTGAAAATAATCTAAATAGTTTCATCCCATAATGTAAATACTTCCTATCAACAATCAGCACCACACTTGGAAAATCAGCCACAGGTCAGCTGTCGCTGTATGGATGCAGCCACAGATCATTACCTACTTAATTGTGTATATATCTAATAGGCTCATACAGCTCTTTTGGAACAAAGGTTTTATAATAGAGTAGGTGATAAATACTGAACTGTGATGCTACCAGATGCTATAATAATATGAGCAGCATTTATACAGAGAATATTGGCATGCATGTATTAACACTTTATGCCAGTCAGAAAAAAAAAATGATTTAAAACTTAGGATCATAAAAATGCAGTTTAAAAAGAGGAATGTAATGTATATTACAGGTTAATATTGTGGCATCTTGCTAAAATCCCATACAAGATACTAAAAATGTAAGATAAATATAGAGTATCTGATCAATAAATACATGTGTCAGTTGACCACAGAAAAAGAAAGGCTATTTACATATAAAAATTCTAAGATATCCAACCTAAAATGTAATACTGACTCTGAAAAATATTAATTAAATTAATTTATATTTTTAGTCATTTGAAACCAGAGTGTATGGAAATAAAACCACACATACCCTTCTAGATCACTGAACAAAATATATAGCAAAACAGCAATGCTGCTCCTTCTGGTGTCATTCCCCTCACCTAGATGGATTTCAGCATAAGCATCTCTACGGCTGTCACATTTGGAGCACAAAAGACAATATAAAAGCTGATTCATTTCGTTTTAAATAGCAAACTTGAAACTATCAAAATGTATTTTAAAGAACAAAATATAAACGCGACTTTAAAAAATAAAGGGACGATTTGAACTCCTGATTACATATTAAATTAGTCTTCAGGCAATCATTTCCTAACATTCGAAGAGCTTAACATCTACAGAAGGCTGTATAATTGGTGCATGCATGTTTTAAGATCTGCTGTCAGAGCTGTTGGCCTCATCTGAGTGCTGTAACACTTCCTTTGAATTTTAGCCAGTAGCGCTCAAGCCACTCCCCGGGCGCTACCATCAACACAGAAAGCTATAGCAATAGCAGTAATACTTTCACCTGACAAGGACACTGTAACAATCATTATGAAGTTTTCTGATTTTGTATGCAGGTAGAGATTCACAGCCTGGGTACACAAATTTAACATGAATATGTTTGAGATAATTTTTATCAGTTGTGTAGCAAATATGTCACTAAGCTTGATTTTCTGGAACGAATGCTGCTGAGTCAATACCAGATGGTCCCATGATCACTTTGGCTAAGTCACAATGGACACTCCAGGGCTAAAGTACTACATTCTTATTCCTCTTCACATCCCTAAACCTTAGACTCAGCTGTTCTCAGGTTCGATCTATTCTCTTTAGCTTATGGCAAAGTGATACACAAAGGACAATTCTACAACTGCCAAAATACAGTGATCTACAAAAACACATTATGTGCAGAAACCTGTTCTTTCACATGAAAAAGAAGTTTTAAAATAAACTACAATTGAAAGATGAAGAAACTGAAAAACTGTTAGCAAGGCTTATAAAATGACTTAAATAAATAAAGTGAAAAATAGAAGATACAATAGAACAGATACCACAGAATTACACAGGATCATAAGAAACTACAATAAGCAGGTATGTGCCAATAAATTGGATAATCTAGAAGTGGATAAATTCTTAGATGCAACCTATCAAGATCAAATATGAAAAAATAGAAAATCTGAACAAACCAATAGTAAGTAAACAAATTGAGTCAGTAACAATGAATCTTCCATCAAAGAAAAGCCTAGGACCTGAATTCTAAAATAATTGATGGTTTCACTGAATTCTATAAAAACATTTAAAGAAGAAGTAATACAAATCCTTCTCACACTCTTCAAAAATTTGAAGAAGAGAGACTACTTCCAAACTCATTTTACAAAGCCAGCATTATGCTGATACCAAATCCAGACAAGGACACTACAAGAAAACTATAGACCGATATCCTTGATAACCATAGATGCAAAACTCCTCAACAGAACACTAGCAAAATGAATTCAATAGCACATCATATTAAAAGCATTATTTACCATGATCAGAAGGGATTTATTCCTGGGATGATAGAATGGTGCAACATATACAAATCAAGAATGTGAGGGCCGGTGACATTGCTCAGTGGCACAAGCACTTGCTGGCAAGCATGAGGTCCTGAGGTCGACTCCCAATACCCACATAAAGAAAAAAAAAAAAAAAAAAAGTGAAACACTGCATTAACAGAATAAAGAACAAAAATCATGAACATCGGGCCGGTGAGATGGCTCAGCGGCGTAAGCGCCTGCCTTACAAGCGCGAGGGCCCGAGTTCGACTCCCGGATCCCACATACAAAAAAGGGGCCGGTGATATCGCTCAGCGGCACGGGTGACTGTTGGCACGCGAGGTCCTGAGGTCGACCCCCCGGTACCCACAAAAAAAAAAAAAAAATCATGAACATCTTAATAGATGCAGAAAAAGCATCTTACAAAATTCAACATTCTTTCATGATAAAAAAAAACTTCTCAACAAATTAGATATAATAGAAATGTATTTCAACATGATAGAGGCCATATATCACAAGCCCACAACTAACATTTTGCTCAGTGGTAAAAAGCTGAAAGATTTTCCTCTATGATGAAGGAGATTCTTGCCACTATCAGGGAAGAAAAATTATAATCATGAAGGAAGAAATTAATTGTTTCTCTTAAGAATGACATGATTTTATATATAGAAAATCATAAAGATATTACCAAAATAAGAACTAACAAATAATAAATTCGGGTTGCCAAAAACAAATATTAGAACTAATAAGGGAATTCAGTAAAGTTGCAGGATACAAAGTCAACATGCAAAACTAGGAGCATTACTATACACTATCCATGAACTATCTGAAACAGAATCAGGAAAACAATGTTATTTACAATAATTAAGAAAAATAAAATACTTAGGAATAAACTTAAGAATGTGAGAGATCTGTACACCGAAGACTATAAATTGCTGATGGAAGAAATTGAAGAAGACACAAATAAGTGAGTAGGTATCCTATGGTCATGTATCAGAAGATAATATTGCCAAAATGTTCATACTATCCAAAGCAATACAATCCCTAATCAAATGGAAAATGCCCAAAATTCCAGTGGTATTTTTCACAGAAATAGAAGAAAATAATTCTAAAATTTATATGCATCCACAAAAGTCCCCAAACAGTTAAACAATCTTGAGCAAGAACAAAGCTGTAGGCATCACATTTCCTGATTTCAAATTATATTACAAACCTAGTAATCAAAACAGACAATCCACTTCCTGATTTCAAATTAATGTACAAAGCTCCAGTAATGGAAACAGGATGATACTGGCCTAAAAACAGACACGTGGACCAATGGAACACAATAGAAAGCCCAGAAAGAGACACATGCATATGTATATGTACAGTCAACTAACCTTTCACGGATGTGCCAAGAATCCACAAAGAGGAAAGAATAGTATCTTCAATAAACAAGATAGAGAAAAGTGTACATCTACTGCAAAAATATAAAATTTTATATTTACCTTACATCACATACAAAAATCAACTGAAATGTATTAAATGTTTAAACATAAGACCTGAAACAATGAGATTCCTATATGAAAACTTAGGAGGGAAATTCCACAACACTGCTGTTGGTAATCATTTTGGGGGGTATGACACCAAAAATGCAGAAAAAGTAAAAATAAATTATGTTAGACTGCACCAAACCAAAAGTTTCAGCACAGCAAAGGAAACAACCAAAAAATAAAAAGACAACTCATGGGATGAGAGAAAATATTTGCATACAATAGATCTTATACAAGGTTAATATCCAAAATATATTTTAAAAACTTATATAAGTCAATAGTAAAATAACCAAATAACCTAGTTTAAAAATAGACAAAGGGGGCCGGTGAGATGGTTCAGCGGCATAAGCACCTGCCTAGCAGGCGCGAGGTCCTGAGTTCGATTCCTGGTACCCACATAAAGGGAAAAAAAAAGGGGCTGGTGATATCGCTCAGTGGCACAAGTGCCTGCTGGCAAGCACGAGGTCCTGAGTTCAACTCCCGGTACCCACATAAAAAAAAATAGACAAAGGGCCTGAATAAACATTTTTCAAGGAATACATACAAATGGCCAACAGGCACATGAAAAGGTACCCAATATCAGTCATAACCAGGTCAATATAAATCAAAAACACAATGAAATATCATGTCACAGTTGTTGGGATAGCTATTACCAAAACATTCAAAAAGTAACAAGTGTTGGCAAGGATGACCAGAAAAAGGAATAATTATGTATTGTTGATGGGAATGTAAATCAGTACAGCCATGATGTAAAACAATATGGAATTTCCTCAAAAACTTAAAACTACCATATCATCCAGCAATTCCAGTTCTAGGTATGTATCCAAAGGAAATAAAATCAGTATCTTCAAGATATATATGTGCTGGAAGACACAGAAACAGTTGAATGGATAAAGAAAATAGAGTATCCTGTATATGTATATAATATGCCTAACAGAATATTATTCAGCTTTTTAAAAAAGAAAATCCCACTATGTCTGATAACATTCATGAAGCAAGAGGATATGAAATAAACCAGACATAAGGTGACAAATACTGCATAATTTCACTTATAGGTAGAATCTAAAAATATATAACTCATAGAAGCAGTAGTTGCCAAGATGCAAGGGGTAAGGGAAATAAGATGTTGATCGAAAGCAACAAATTTTCAGTTATAAAATGAATAAGTTCTGGGGATCTAATGAACACATGGTGACTATAGTTAACAACTTTGTATACCTGAAATTTGCTAAGAGAGATCTTACATACTCTCACCACAAAAAATAAAACAACTGTGTGAGTGGGTGGATGTATTAATTAGACTTGTTTTGGTAATCATTTTACAACACATATGTATATTAAAACATCACATTGTGTACTTTGAATATATATAATTTTTATTTGTCAGTTATACAGTACTACAATAAAGCTGAAAAAATTTTTAAACCATAAAATTTGTGATAAAGGATATTAAAGTAAAGACAATGTTATGATTTGGATTTGGGTTTTTTCTCCCAAGGGTTCACGTGTTGAACTTGGTCCTCAGTGTGGTGCTAAGAGATGGGACAGGACTTTAAAGAGGCAGGGCCTAGTAGAAGGTCTTTAGGTCATTGGGGCACTTTCCTTGGAAATCTACAAAGCAGATTAGAGAAAATATTTTCAGAATTAACTCTTTTAGGACTTTTATTTCTCCTCAATACCAATTTTTATTAACAATCTTTTGGCCCGGGATATAGCTCAGCAGCACAAGTGCCTGCCTGACAAGCACAAGGTCCTGAGTTCAATTCCTGGTACCAAAAAAAAAAAAAAATCTTATGGACTTAGGTATGTCAATATAAGATGTGCACAATAAGCATCACATTGATGCAAATACCGAAGTTGTTCACTGCCTCTGAAACTCCTATTAGCACTGTAAATTTTAAAACAACCCATAACAAAGTACTAACTATTTCAATAAACATTCCCCACTGTAAAGCAGCTATAAGCTGCCCACAAGGCAAACTATCCTACAGCAAACAACCTTGTAAAAATTAATAAATCTCTTCTGGCACGTGAAAAACAGCTAGGATGTGCTATACTCAACAGCTTCCTGTCTAAGTGCCACCAATAAACTGAACCCCAGAAACAACAGATGGAAACAGAATGGCAAACCTTAAGACTTAAAATATGTCTCTATAATGTTTTACTTTAGTAATTTAATAGAAGACACCTACTTATCATGATCATTAACTATCCAAAGTGGAAATCAAATTTTAGAAGAACAAATGTGTAATAATGCATCATTTTGATCTCTTGTTTTTAAATAAAGGGCTAGGTTCTTACATAAAAATCCCTATGGTTTTTTTCTTCAGACTTTAACTATAGGGGGGAAAAATCACCCTATAAAGATCTGCAGTTTATGAAGTAGTGAAAATGGTTGGATGCCTATTGCAATAAATTGGAAATTGGGAAAAGTGAATATTAATTCAAGATTTGCTCTTGCCTCCAAATAACCTTGAATTATGTATCTAACTTCTTTATCAGAAATCTGGAAAAATAAATGCAACACCATCTATGTTTTTTCCTTTACAATAAAAAGTAATATAGAATCAAAAAAAGTAGAATTATATCTACGGTGGATAAAATAAAACGTGTGGGTTGGTTTGAACTTTGGTGTAGCACAGTGCTTCATAATTCAACATTTTTAATATCTGTGCAATGAATGTTTAAATTATGCCTGAAACACTTTGAGATCTTCAGAAACAGATTTTTAAATGGCATAAATAATCATTTTACGTGACTGGGTAAATAACAAACAGAATATCATCTAAGACATGAATATTTTAATGTGGCAGTCTTCGGTTCACTTGCTCTTAAAAGGAATAATTCAATCAGAATTCTTTCAAGAGAGCTAGATTAATTACAGAACGAGGAAAGGAAGCATGGTCTCCCAGATGAGTAATTAAAATAATTCACTTAACAAAGGCCACTGATGTGAATATTTCCTATAGAACCATTGTTCTAGAAGCTTAACATCTCCCCTTAGCACCCATTCAGCCCAGGTCCCAATTACATTCTTCCTTAGACTATATCTATATAACTCCAGATGTATATATTTCTTATTTTTAAAGGTCTTAAGTAAAATATATTTACAACTTCCATTTTAATGTTAACCCCAATGGGAAGTTAGTTCTATTTTATATTACAGATTGTATCAGTCATCTTTCTCATCACTGAGAAAAAATACCCCCAACACCTACAAGTATAAAGGAAAAGAGATTTAATTTGGCTCATGGTTTGGGGGGATTCAATCCATGGTCACCTAGTTCTGAGACAGACAACACCTAGCTCTGAGACAGACAACACATGGTAGAAGGGCATGGCAGAGAAAGCTGCTCAACCTGTGGCACCCAGGAAGCAAACAGAAAAAGGAAAAGCCAGGGACAAGAATACACTCTTCCAGGTCACACCTCCAGTGACCCACCTCCAACCAGGCCCTGCCTCCTAACATCACATTCAGCTATGAGCCCATCAGTGGATTAATGCACTGATGATTATAGCATCTCCATGATCCAATCTCCTTTTAAAAGACCCACTTCTGAACACATGAGTCTTTTGGGGAACGTTTTAGGTCTAAACTATAACACAGATAACCAACTCTCAGGGCAAGATCATTGCATATTTCCATGTCCTACTTGATTCATGACATTTTTCTTGCTATAAATGTTTACATGGTTAAAGATTACTACTGACTTATAAATTTCTTCTTCTCTATATGCTATAAAACACCAACGAGCAACCTAGCGCTATGTAGTTTTGTTTCACCAATCATTATTTTCACAGGATCTCTACATTGTTGTCTCATGTCCTCAGAATTATGTTGTTATTTTTGCTTGAGACTTTGTTGCATAGGAGTAACTGCAATTGCAGGCATATACCACCATGCTCAGTTATCAGAGTTCTTGAGTTCTAGAGTAAGCCCAGGATTATTTTGTGTGTGTGTGGTCAGTCATTCATACAACTGGGACTTTCTTTTTCCTTTTTAAAATTTAAAATATTTAACTGACAAAGATTGACTACATTTAAGGTATATAATATGATAATTTGAGATATATGTATATATTATATTTATTACTACAAACTAATTACACCCATCACCACACATGTACATTAGCTCCCCAGACCATACTCATAACTAACAGTTGTACCTTTGACCAACATCTCCTTATTTCTCCATCCCCTAGTTCCTGCACACTTTACTTCTCTCTGCTCCTGTGAATTTGATTTTTTTAGATTCCACATATAAAACAGATCATATAATATTTATGTTTCTCTATCTAACTTATTTCACTTAGCATAAAGTCCTCTAAGTTCATTGATATAGTCACAAGTAGAAGGATTTCCTTCACTTTCAAGGCTGAATAATATTCATATATATATATATATATATATATATATATATTATATTTTGTCATTTTTTGTTTTTAATTTTTATTACTACATGTTTGCAGTACATAATGATTACAGTCATAATGGGGAGCTAGTATATGTATATAACAGATTTTAATTCTTTTTTCATCCATTTCCCTCCCCTCCCTCCACCTTTTGATCCCCTTCCCTTTTGCAAAAGATCTATCTCCCTGTTTCATATTATCTTTTATTTTGTTCTTTATTTATACTTTGGGGTTATCATATAAAAGAAATCATGTGTTACTTAAGCTTGTGTGTCTGACTTACTTCACTTAACATTACGGTCTCAAGGTGCATCCATTTTCCTACAAATAACTCAAATTTATCCTTCTTTAAGACAGAGTAGTATTCCTATTCTACAAAGTATTACGTACCCATCTGGTATCAGAGTTATCAAAAAGGGGTAACTCACCCAGTTTTAGTAAATGAAAAAATAAATAAATAAAACCAGTTGTTCACTCCAGAACATCATCACTAAAGACAGGCTCATATTGTGCTGAACAATACTACCTATAACCACAAAAGAAGTTTGAGCACATAGGATACAATTATTACATGAGTTGGAATTTGGCCAGGAGATTGGATCTGAGGCCCACTTCCCCCATGTATTGCCATGGCACAAGAACTTGGACCTTATTTCACTGTCCATCAAGAGACTTTATGGTGGAAACATATTGGAACCAAATGTCACAACTCCTTTCTTGAGAAGGAGGATATACACTTTCTGTAACACACATCACCATCCATTAGACTACATATGTGCGAAACCATTCCATTTTATATGTGCATAACAGTGCTGGGCCTTACTGGTATATGTAGTACAAAAATACATAAACAGAAATTGTGGAAATTACAAATCATTTAGGAAAAAGGTTTATGAAAGCATAACATTAGGATAGCTATTAATACTAAAAACATATTATGTACTTGTTAAGCCCTCTACATGCTTTACAGACTCACTTCATATACTATTTTCTCAAAACAGGCTGTAAGTTAGGTGTTATTTTGTTTTAAAAGAAGAAACTTGGGAGTCCAAGGCAACACAACCTAGTCTAGCTAGGTTTAGATAACTACAAAGCCCACACTGGATCTGCTGTTCTACATGGATTCTCAACAACTGTGTGACCAATCTGGTGCTAAATTGTATGACACAGAGAAAAGCTAAGAGTGGCAAAGAATAGAGTTTACATAATGACTAAAGGTCATAGGATGAGGTGTCACGAGGAAGGCAAGACTTCAGCTTGACTTTCAAGAATGATCAGTAGCTAAATAAGCAATTAGAAAGGGGCTATATATTCTAAGTATCAAGTTGTACGAGCCTGTGCAAAGGTCACAAGGCAAGAATAATATGCCATGATCAGAGAAAAGATTAGGGAGTATGTGATGTGTTCCCATACTGGCGTGTATCTGAAGTACAGTATTTTAAATTTCACATATTTTCACAACATGTAAATGTGCTCTAGTCTCTAGAATGTTCAACTCAACTTCAGTTTCTTCCAAAAGGCTTTCAAAGTCCCTCTGGAAATGGGATGTGTTTTATAATGTTATGTAAGTATTAAGGGTAGAAGAAGAGAAGAAAGAATTAAATTAGAATCTAATTTATCAAACCTTATTTTATTTTACTGCACAAAACCTAAGCCCCAGGAAAATCTCTAGATTTATAACTTTTCAGATTAATACATAAGCTGTGATCTACGTAATAACTGAAGTTTGCTATTCCCATTCATATGGAGCACCAACCAGCCAAGAGGATAAAAATCAAGTAGTTCAAGTAGATAAACTCCAAGATTGTATTTCCAGATAGTTAGAACTGAAAGAATCTCCAGGTTTTCAGATCAAACCTGTTTTGTCATTCATTTCTTTCATGCTAGCTCATCTCGGTGTACCCACCATCTTATCTAGAACAGCCTCCTCTCTTACCTTTTTCGACCAAAGCTGTTTTTATCATTAAATTTTTGAGAGTAAGAAAATGTAGAGATGTATGTTCCCTAACCCAAAGAACAGCTAAAATACAAGCACTTACTCTTTAAAAAAAAAAAAAAAAAAAAAAAAAAAAACTGAATACTTAGGAGAGAAAGTGCAATAACTTTTCAAAAAAGAGAAGTAAAAAAATGGAACAAAGTAATCCAAGGTGCTGAGAAAAAAAGCTCTCAAAAAATGATGTTTAAAATACCATAGAAAAAGACAGAAATAAAATCTAATAAATGAGTCCAACAAAGTGATTATAGCTGATTCACTGGACATTCATAATCCAGAGCTAAGTTAACATTGACATTTTCTGTTTGTTTAAAGACATACATAGGGGCCGGTGAGATGGCTCAGCGGCTTAAGCGCCTGCCCGGCAAGCGCGAGGGCCCGAGTTCGACTCCCGGATCCCACATACGAAAAAGGGGCCGGTGATATCGCTCAGCGGCACGGGCGCCTGCTGGCGCGCGAGGTCCTGAGGTCGACCCCCCGGTACCCACAAAAAAAAAAAAAAAAAAAAAAAAGACATACATAGAAGAATGAAATGTGTTAGGAAAATCCTAAATAATACATACAGCAAGGGGCAATTTGGCATAGAGGAAGCTAAGGCCTAACGCCTTTCTGAATCTTAAAAGTGCAGCAAGACACATTGATTTTTTTTTTTTTTTTTTTTTGGTGGGTACCGGGGGGTCGACCTCAGGACCTTGCGCGCCAGCAGGCACCCGTGCCGCTGAGCGATATCACCGGCCCTTTTTTCGTATGTGGGTTCCGGGAGTCAAACTTGGGCCCTCGCACTTGCCGGGCAGGCACTTATGCCGCTGAGCTATCTCACCGGCCCGACACATTGATTTTAATTGCCTATAATTCAAGGTAAAAACTTTTGGTATGCTTCTTCGTTCCTAGCAATACCACCGCCAATAGTATTTATGAAACATTTCCCATTGGTCAGATATTGTGAAACAGGAAAGAATATAGCACTGAAGATGGGTACAGAGAAGATCCTGTCCTTATACAGCTTACATTTTACCCCAACAAATAATGATAAATACAGTTGGACCAGGAACAAACTAGGATTAATTCCCTGATACAAAAAAATCCTGCCTTCTAGCAAGGAAGATTTCTTGTTGAATTAACAATTTTATAGAGACCTGAATCTTTTCCAGTAGGAGAAAAAAAAGTTTCTTGAGGATGCTTAATAGTTTTTGGAGTTTTAAAGGAAAAGAATGAAAGACAAAAGACAAATCCCACCAATTCAAAAACAGCTTATGTTCTGACCCTTTGAACCCTGGATATATGACACTCCAGGTTTGAAGTCAGACTAATTTAGGTCTTAAAGCCCAGTTTCATGCCTTATTAAAGGAGTTACTTAACTCTCTTAATAGTGTTCTCATCTGTAAAATGGTGTTAATAAAACAAACTTTCCTGTATTGCTAGAAATATTTAGCAATTTAATTCATGAAAGTTTTACTCATACTATGTAACAGATAGTTGTCACTTAAAGAGCATATATGATTTATATACACAAATACAGACACTCCACTTGCCCATTTTTTCCTCATGCACATATAGTTTACCTATCCAGCTTCAATGCCATTCTGCCAGAGTTCTCCCCTTCTGCCCTGAAGCTTTCACCTTCTTCCAAACACACCATTAGCTAATGTAAGAATCTAGTCACTGAAAATGTGCTAATGAGAAAGGATAAGAAAAGAGGACAGTGACTACTGCCTGCTAATTCAAATACCCTTTGGTGGTAAAAATATGATATTGGAAACAAAACTACTAAAAATTGCAGAGGCCAGAGCAGTGACTCACGGCGTAAATTTTAAGTATCAACATCTGGGAACTTACTATAGTAGTTCTCAGTAACTATGACTACTTCTATTATGTATCTAATACCTAGGCCAACAATAATTTAAAAAATAAATAAAACTTAAATGCATACTGAGCTCTTTTCACATAAATTAAAGTATATGTAGAGATGATTCACTTGTCCTGAGACATTCTATAAAAGAAATATAACTCCTAGGAAAACAGGGTCAAGAGAAAGATGAAATGTCCATATAAGATCTGCGATAGAGCGAGAACCTAGGATTCAATTTCTTCTTCGGCAAATATTTCTAAGCCATATCAGGTTGACTTAATGAAGCTTACCTAAATATAGGAAGTGCTGTTTTGAAAACCCCCATCCAAAAGATCCAAAACTTGTGAATTAAGCAATGGCAAGAATGTCACACTAACAGGAAGGACTCTTAAGTGAAGGATTCGGTGCCTGACCACGCAAGCTGGCTATTTAGTCATTTTTCTAGATGTCATCTATCATTGAGCACATTCCCAAAGCTCATGCAACCTAATCTAAATGTCTAACTGGCTTTTCCCATCAGAATAAATGCTCAACCAAAGTAAAAGCTTGACAACCCTGACGCCTAGTGGCTGCAAAAAAAAAAAACTGGAACCATTCTACTTAAAGTAGTACCTCCAAAACACAAGGAATTTAATTATGAATACTATTAGGTTTATAAAGCACAGTTCTAAAAGCAACCCTGTAAAAGTTTGTTGTTGCTCTGGATTTATCTTAGAGCCCTTATACAAGGAGGTAAAAGACATGGATATGTTAAGTACATTTTTCTTTACCCTTCCATATTTAGCAAATTTTTACTCATTTTCAAAGATCAAAAAAGAAAACTAAATGTCAATGCATATTTTGGCAGACTTATGACTGTTCTACTTAATTTTGTATATATACCCACAACATTTAACTGGTCTTTGGATGGTTCTTCTCGTTAGGTATCCCATCAAATATAAAAGCCATCTGGCCAATGCATCACAGAGGTCCCCTATCTGCCAGTGAGGCATCATTAGTAAAAGAGTAGTTAGATCTTCACAAACCAGCAGGTGTTTTCCTTAAAAGAGGTATAAGGACATATGTGGAAACCCTTAAAGTACACATCTAAAAGCAAGGTCCACAGTGAAAACTGCAGGAAGCCGTATGAACACAGCAGATCAGCTCAGTGCAAGCTATTTCTGCCCTAACCATTAGAAGATAAGTCTCCCCAGACCCTCCCGCACCTCTGACAGGCAGGACAGCAGGAAACCCAAAATGTTCATCTCTTCCACCAAAGAGAGTGCTGACTCCTACCTGCTGACGTTTGAAGGCTAAATAATCTAGATTTTCCAGCTCCTTCCCAAACTTCTGGTACGCTTTCTGGAGGTCAGATTTGTTGGAAACATTCTTAAGAGACTCAAATGTTCTTTGAAACTGAAAATGAAAACAAAAGCAGATCATTAGATAATAGTATATTTTTCTCAAATTCCCTTCTAGCAAACCCAGAGAAAGAATCAAGAATGAGCCTTGGTTTCTCGCATCCACAATACAGAGATTAAAAAATGCTAGCTAATTATCTTTCAAAGAAATAATTAGGGACCACTACAAAGATAAACTGTACCCTAATTACAACAATTCTATTGCATGAAAAAACTCTAAGAAAAACAGCATATTTCATTTTCAAAAAAATAATAAATTTCATGTTTTAGGATATACTGGTACTTTTAAAGAAAAATATTACAATAAATGTATAATTTCAAAACATAATGAGGAAACATTAAAAAAGCACTCATACTCCAGTCACAAATTTATTAAAAGGTAGCTACTTGCATAATATTTTGCTGTAATGGCATAGGATCTGGCTTGCCGCTGTAGAAAATGTATGGAGAAAAGGTCACCCAGCAAAGTTCAGAAAGAAAGATCTCTCAGAGCTTGTATTTTAGAAGGAAGGAAAGACATTTCCTAACATTTTGATGATCGAAGCCTATGTGGCATATTCAGCAAACATTTATTCCTGTCTGCTCCATAACACAGATGAGTTATGAAATCAGTTCTGCTGAATCAGAATGTTCCTGTTCATTTTTAAGTCAGACACTAGATAAATACAAAAACAACAAAGTACAGTACATCACAGAATACTGTCTGCACTAATAATTAAGCAAAGGAAGCTCACAAGAAATTAAAATATTGGGTTATTTTAGTAAATTAGAACATACTTTAAGAGTTAGTGATTGAAAATGTCATGTAACATAATTTGCAAGACATTTGCATTGACTCCCTCTGTATCATTTATTCCCCAAATTCTTCTCACTCTGTGCCATTACATTTCTACGAATAGAGACTTCACCATTTTTAACACACCAGAACTCCACTGTGACTATGATGCCATGAGACAGGCTAATAAGATTTTATAGAATATAATTAAGTTTCCAGGGAAATGATTTGACTCTAACTATATCAAACTCTATGGAATAAGTCATATTAGAGTGCCATTCTACTGAATTAAATCCTCAATTCCATGAAAGCAACATGTTTATCTCAATCCAAGGTGACAGAGGAAAAAGAAATGGGAAATAATAGCGCTAAACTATGGCAGCACAGCAAATTAAATTCAACAAATAATCGTTTAGAACCTACTATGCTGAAGGCACCTTGAATATAAAACATCTGTCCTGCCCTAAAGGAATTTACAGATGATGGGATAAACTAGACATGAAACTCGGAAATGGGAAGAACACTGACATTTTTTGCATGTATGTTCAGCCCAAGGTACTTTATTCTTTCAACTGAATTCTCACAAGAACCACAAGTTCCTATTTCTATTCCCATTCTACAAATGAGTAAACTAGGACTCAGAAAGTTTGGTTAAAGTAGGGTTTTACTGTAACATCTCAGCTCTTTCTATGTTACCATTACTCTAACACAAGGCAAATCAGTAAAGAGTACAAAAACGAGATAAAATTAACATGCAGTGAAAATTCAACAATCTCATTGATACTGACTGAGGGATTTAGACCATACAGAAGACATGAGGGAATTTGAGTTGGATCATAAAAAATAGGAAGACTTTTCAGAAACCAGTATGTGAACCCATCCCACCCATCAGTTCAAACACCAGCAAAATCTGATCATTTTCCTACTTTTGTAATTTCAGCTCTTTTCAACATAATTTTAATGACCTTTATTAAATATTTATCATGTTGTATGATCATTTCTGTACCTTGCCCATTTATTGATCTCTTCTGACTACATTCAAATCAAAATAACACTAGATCTAACAACTTAACTATTTTTATCTCTGAATTAATACAAGCTATTTTACCAATTCATTTAATTCTAAAACAATTTTGTTCTCTGTACTTTCTCTTCTCTAAGAAATATTAGCTCACCTTCTTAAATATTTCTTCTTCACATTTATCGCTGTAAACTTTACACAACTCCAAACAAAAACTTTAGGAGAAATATACTTGTAAGATTTCAAAATAACAAACACATAAAACCAATAATTCTAGGTAATATGTCCACAGACAAAGAAGAAGAGAAAATTCAGTAATAATACATCATCTTTGAGAGTGTTTTAACTAAAGGTCAGAATCTGAATAATATGTAGATTTTAGTTTTAGCTTTCATTATCAGGACTTACATCTTCCATGTATTGATAATAAAGAGCTCAAAGTACTCTAAAACTATGATTGTTACATTCATTTAACAAGTAGATTGCTCCATTTACAATAACAAGTCACTGACAAGGAGAGGGCATATGAAATCTATGGTATAACTTGGCTAGGTTCCCATTAGACACAGCCCTAGCCCCAACTACCCACGTCCACACTTACAGTACCAAAGAGTAAAAGTAATAGTTTATTTTGCAGATGAAGCTGAAGTACAAAAGATAAAAATAAAACTGGTTAATTTGAGTCCCAGATTTTTTAAATTTTTATTTAATTTGGTTTGTGGACTTCTTTCCAACAGGTCACGAAACAGACCTCTGAGGTTTCCTACATTAAGTTAGAGCATAATAATCTCATTACATTGATTATTTCTCAAAATAAATTATCTCCCAGTTGGAGATAAACTGGGAAAGGAAGTATAATTAATTGAAGAGATTTTAATATTCCTAGGACTTACCTGTTCAAAGATTTGAATGGAAATTTAAAATGAGCCCAAGATCTCCAAAATAACTTGTTGATCTTTAAATTTATCCTGTGTTAATTTTTAATTCATTGTAAACCAAATTCAAATTGAAAAAAAAAAGTGAATCACTTTGAACAAAAAACAAACCTAGGGATGTTCTAAAATTGTGGAAACTGAATATTAAGTGGTTCTTGAATTGAGAAACAAATCCAATTCCATCCTATTTGACTATCTCATCATATATCACAGGGCAGACATGATAAAAATGAAAAGCTGTAAACAATATCCATAAACCTAATACCTACCATGAAAGTAAGCATTATAAACACTCCAAGTTTGTTTTCTCATCAAATTATTTCTGCTCGAAAAGAAGGAGGAGGAGAAGGAGGAGGAGGAGAAGGAGGAGAAGGAGGAGAAGGAGAAGAAGAAGAAAGAGAAGAAGGGGGAGGGGAGAAGGAAGGGAAAGGGAGGGGGAGAGAGAGAGGGAGAAGAAGAAGACCAATCCATCAAATAAAATAACTGAAGCCCTGATTCCTCATCTCCTACTAAAATAACTGAAAATCTGTTTGGCAAGAAAGAGAAGCATAATAGAGGAACAAGGAAATGTCTAGTTTGACTCAGCATTCCCTCTTCTCAAATACATTTTTTACTCACTTTTCCTGACAATACATATTTAAATAACTCTAAGGCAAACTACATATCCAATCAGTTCATGAAAATTATGTAGATTTATAGAGTAATTTGAGAAGGAAGGCAAGGAATCAGCTGAGACAGCAGGAAATAAATGCAGCCAGGACTCTGGAGGTAAAGTTTCCCTAACCCTCACTGCCAAGGCCCTGGCTTCCTTTTGTAGTCAGAAGAATTGATTCAGATAAATCCATACCTCCAGCAACCTACTAATTCCACTAATGAAAAAATATCAAGTATTGCTCCAAAACAAGAGCTAGGTCAATAGTTGTAACCTTTTCTTATTTCATATTTTTGCATTTGTACAAGGTATTGGGTGCTACCTGTAGAACAAAAAGAAATCCCAGGCTTATAATGTTCTATGTACAAATGAGTATCTGATAAGTGCGAATGAAAACACTAGATCACCAAGTGTGATCTTAGTGTCCCTAAAATTCCAGATGGAAACAATGTCAAAAGATTCTGGAGACTAAAACTGAAAGAGGGAACAGTCAAAAGAATAATGTGCTAGTGTTCTGTAAAGATTAATGTTTAAAGTTTTTAAAGAATTAAGCCTAAGAAATGGTTAAGCCACCTTATTAAATATGGCAATCACAGAGCAACCAAAATGGTATACTATAAAAAAACGTTTATTTCTTTTTCTAAACTGACCATCATGGATAGATTCCAAATGACCTACAAAATGATAATACCACTCATGAAGGAGTTTACAGGACTGAACATGTTGGTCCTGGTTTGAATCCACAGCACCAACCTCTGGGGTGCAGGGGAATTTACATCTGAATCAGAAAATTAAAACACACATACATATCTCAAATGAGTTTTCACTATAAAAAGTGATTACAAAAAATAAAAATCAGAAATAGTCCTGTATAGTTAAAGGCACACTGGTCTTTTTTCTTTTTTTTTTTTTTTTTTTTTGTGGGTACCAGGGGTCGAAGCCAGGACCTCACGCTTGCCGGGCAGGCGCTTACGCAGCTGAGCTATCTCACCGGCCCCCAGGCACACTGGTCTTGAAGTGTGCAGTACAAGTCCTCGTTATGGTATTTAATAACTGAGTAACTTTGGACAAATCGCTACCACTCCAATTGTGCACTGTGTTATCCATAACATTAAACAAATTGTCTTTGCTAGCCTACTTCATAGGGTTGTAAAAATCAGTTGAATAAAAATGAAAGGCATTCGTTCAATAAATATTTTTCAATAGACAACATAGCAGACATATAAGAAATAGGAAACCAAAAGAGAAACACCTCTTACCTGAATAGAATTTACAGTCTAGTTTTATATTTACTGCTTTATAAATTTAAAACTTCCATAAAATTCTGAGACCATTGTCATTAGATTCATGATACCTTCAGTAATGAATGTGGACTAAACAAAATGGTCACTCAATAATTGTTGATTGGGCATTATCTCAAGGCAATAAGCTAGACAATGCAGAAACAGTACATTTACATCAATTTTCAATGTTAAAAATGATTTCCCAGTGCTATAACTATGAGCAAATCTGGGGAGCATGGGAATGGAAAATGGGAAATCGGTCCAACAGAGGAGAGTGATAGAAATGTCCTAAAATTATGGTTATGACTGTACAAATCTGTACATTTACTCAAAAATCATTGAATTGTACATTATAAATAAGTTAATTATAAAGCATACAAATCATACTTCAATAAAACTGTTTTAAAGATCCTTCTCATAAGCATTTATTAATAAGAATGCATAGGTGGGACCAGAAAAGTAAGGTGAAAGAGAACTTACACAATTTCTCGCCAGGTAATTATCTCTTTTAATTTTCACAAGACCCTTTCAAAGTTTTCACAGTAAATTTTACTTTCCCTATAACTCAAAGAAAGAAGGCAAAGCTCATAGACATTTTACTTTCCCAGAGTCACACAGGTAATCAACAGCAAAGTCAGGGTTCAAGCAAGTTTCCCCCTGCCCCTGAAAGCTATGTTTTCTCCTTACATTGTCCTAACCCCTAAAGGAAAGAGAGATCTAAGCCAATTTTCTCCCAAATGAAACCGATTCTTATAAAATTCAGAATATAGAATATGGAATTCTGAAAAGTATAAATAATTTAGAGTAGTTAGAAAACTTGAACAGTACCAAAGACAGAAAAACCTCAACTTAAATATTCATAAAAATTATGAACAATGGTGACAATAAAGCCAAGTGCCTCTCCAAGTATCTACAATTAAGGAAATATTGAAATATCATTTTTCTGTTGCCTCTTATCTTTGATTTCAAGCTGTTTCCCACAAAAGAAAATAATATTTCCTTAAGGAGCCAGATACCTTTACAACTGCCAAGTCAGAAATCCTTAATTATTTAACTAGACATTAACTCCGTGCAGGTGGCAGGACTGGTCCCATTAAGAGTTACTCAGTGGCCCGTGTTTGCTCTCCCTTGTGACCTGAGCCTATGTCCTCATAAACGTTCACTCATATTGCATCTCTGAGAGTAGTCTCTACAGGAAATGGATAATTTAACAGAAATAAGAAAGCAGGAAACATGTAGGTACAAAATATTAATCAGAAGTAATGTCTCATCTACTTGAGACATTAAAAGGAAATGTACTTCAATAGTGATGAAAATTTCTGTTATTTAGAAAAAGTCTCAGGAAGAAAGAAAACGTTTTTTATATATATTTGTTGACGCTTTGTACTTCTTCCTCTGCAAAGTGTCTGTTCATTTCTTTTCCCATTTCTTCAGTGGATCTTTAATTTTAGATGGTTTAATTTCTTTGAGTTCTCGTGTATTCTACATAATAGTCCTCTGTCTGAGGAGTAGCTGGCAAAAAATTTTTTCTCATTCTGTAGGTTGTCTCTTTATTCTACTGATTGATTCTTTTGCTGTACAGAAGTTTTTTAGTCTGATATAATCCCATTTGTTGATTCTTCTTGTTATTTCTTGTGCAACTGAAGTTCTGTTTAGAAAATCCTTTCCTACACCTATGTCTTCAAGTGTTTTACCTATTTTATCTTCCTTAGTGTTTCTGTTTTAATGTTTAGATCTTTGACCCTTTCTGACTTTAATTTAGTACTAATAAAGTAAAAAATTAAAAGTTAAAGAAGAAAAAAAAGACAAAAGAGAATAATAAGATAACTAAAGAAAACTTAGTGAGAGTAGAGGAATTCTTTGATGCATATAATAAAGAACAAATACCCAAGAAAAAATGTCAGGGACTTGTATAAGAGTGTCAGGAAAAATAAAGATCCAGAAACTTGTATGAAATACAGAAGATAAAATGGGAGAAGAGAAGAAGCAGGCCTTGCCCATTATATTCTAAATAAGGGCAAGAAATAAGAAGGTAGCCCACAGTTTTAGAAAGAAAGATGTGTACCCAGAAAAACAAATCCATGTTGTTAAAGTAGATGCCTTCCACCTAACAAAAAAAAATTCTAAAATAGATTGTTAGATGATAGGACACATGTGTTTTATAGCTAACTACAGAATTCTTTTTGGGGAGGGCACTGTCCACACTGAGGAAAATACCTTAAGGAGTAATTTAAGGTGGACAGTGATGTCCTAAGGGCACAAAGCAGCAGCAGCCAAGTTTGATGGTAGCAAGATAGCACCTATCTACAGCATTCAAATATTCAAATGAACAGAAATTTAGGGGTCTGAAGGAGAATAAGCAGGAAGAAAAGCAGTGGAAGAGCAATGAGATGAAGGCACTAACGGCTTTTGAAAATTTCTAACATACAAATCAAAGCCACTGAGGATATATTTTTACAATATAGAAAAACACCCTTCCATCTTCCCAAGTTTCTATAAGGTTTTTCATATTCATAAACGTGCATGGGGGCAGGAGTAGAGGAAAAAAGAAAGGAGAGAAGAAAAAGAGGAGGAATGAGAGAGAGAGAGGTCATGGGGAAAAGGTCAACTGCTAGTAGTCTAGGTGAACACTATGAAAAATAGGAATAGAAAAGCAAACCATAAATAAAAGCACTTCAGTGGAAGCAAAAGCTTGGCACCAGAGGTGACCCTGAGAATATGAGCCCCCAGAAAACTCACAGAAATCTTGAGGAGGATATTATATTGGACAGGACATGGAATGCAGGTACAAACCAATTATATCTAGAACTTAAGGGCCAGGAGATCCCAGCATACAAGTGGTGTTTGACTATAAGTAAGTGGATTGTGAGTAATCGAAAAATGAAGGTCAGGGGCCGGTGAGATGGCTCAGCGGCTTAAGCGCCTGCCCAGCAAGCGCGAGGGCCCGAGTTCGACTCCCGGAACCCACATACGAAAAAGGGGCCGGTGATATCGCTCAGTGGCACGGGCGCCTGCTGGTGCACGAGGTCCTGAGGTCGACCCCCCGGTACCCACAAAAAAAAAAGAAAAATGAAGGTCAGAAAAAAAAGGGAATAAAAGCAACCAAGCAATGGTCACTTAGAGTTCCTATTGGGTTATTAAGAGTAAGTCATGCCAAACTAACTTCATTTCCTATATAACTGAAGTTACTAGACTGATAAATCCATAATGCCACAGACAATATATCTTCATTTCAAAAAGGCCTTTGCTAAAGTGCTCGAGGAGGAAATAAAGAAGAAAAGTTTATATAGTAGCCCAATGAAGCGAGCTAGAAGCTCATTTCAATAACTTCACTCAAAGTCTGTTAATATTTGATTGGTGTTATTGGAAAGGAAGATATGACACTATTATCCATGTCATTAAACATTTTTTATGAATAACTTGTTTAAAGAATTCTGAAAATGACACCAGGCTAGGAGAAGAAGACAAAATCAGGAGCCAAAAAATTGTGATAGACTATAACATAAAGCCAGAATTAACAAGATAAAATTCAATGAATATAAATGTAACATCTACCTTTACATATAAAAAATGAAACTAGTATTATATGAAGAAGACCTGGATTAAGAGTAGTTTGGGTTCACACACTTCATGATTTTAGTTTCTCTCAAAAATCAATATTAACTAAAATACTAATAAGTAAGATACTGTTAGGCATCAAACCAGAAGGGCAATTATCTGAAGATATTTTGTCATGTTCACATCAGATAATTTGGTTGTATTTCAAGATGTTTTGATTTCCATATTTTATATGATTTACCTAACAATCTAGAATATGCATAAAAAATATTTCCTGAAGTAATTTACAGGAATTCTATTGCTTGTAATGGCAAATTAGTAACTCAGTCCAATCCTTCTGCTGAGGAAAATGAATAAAGTTTGATGAAATACTTCATCTTAAAAACATCAGACCTAAAAAGCGTGAAGAATTTCCTGAGATGAGTATAGGAAAGGCATGCTCAGCACACAGTTCTATCATAGTTTACCACAAATGGATTCCTTTCTCTTTGATATGAAGCCCTTTCCTTCTCACAGATGAAATATCATTCTTGTACTGTACATATTTACAAGTAATTTAAATGCTCTAGACCAAGTTCAGGTACTGAGTCACCAGCAATGGTTGGAGTTAAAAATGTCTTCTGACATACCTAACTTCTTTTAACAGCCTGCTGTAGGCATGAACTTGTCTAAACACTTGTTAAAGCTATTTGTAGTTAGACTGTTCTAACTCCTGGTGTGCAAAGTTCCACAAGTATTTTTTTCCCATTCCTTTAAACAAGATTCTTAAATTCATGATACTGCTATTGTGAGCATTGAATTAATAGAGATAATCCAACAGCATCTGGCACATTATAAAAACTCTATAATTATTAATACTAATTTTTTATTACAAAACTTAGTACTTTGCTTTTGTTTGGTCTACCATATCCTCTTGCTTGTTTGAGTGACATGGTATATATGACTTAGCACTGTGCCTAGTACTTACAGGCTCTCAAATAAAATGACAGTGAAGATGGTTGTGTTCTTTATGTATATTTAACTCCTAATTGACTATGAAGGTGGCATTTTGTACCTTACAAATGCCCTTTATTCTACCCTATCTCAACAATCTAGAGTCTGAAATATAGGGAATATTGGGTCATCAGAACTAGGAATCACCTGGCACTCAATCTTTCATATTCATTTCTTATTTACAGCATTTATTAGTGTCTGTGTTCACATACAAGAAAATTGGGTCTAAGAAATGTTCAGGTGTTTGACTATTCTTATTTGACAAATTAATAACCAAGTAATAAGAACAAATACAATTGCTTTTTTACAGTAGTAAAATTATCAAAACAAAATGCACATCACCAAAGAGGTTATTCTAAATGTCAAAATAAGCAACAGTAAATACAAGATGTAAAGGAAGTTTAGCTTAACAATTAGACAAAATGATTTTGACAAGGTCAATCTAATAAAGCTATTATTTGCTTAATGTAGTAACAATATAATCATCAGATACTTTTATGAAAACACAGATGTATTTATGGATACAAGTGTAAAGGTCCTCTTTAAAGCAGGAACTTCAGCAGAGTTCTAAGAGATTCTTTGCAACTTTTTGTTCTGGACACCATGACTTGGTCAAACTAAATAAATTAAGAAACTAAAAAAAAAAAAAAAAAAAGCTTTATTAAAGTTTTCTTTCTGTTTAAATGGATTTGTCTGGCAAAATAAAGCAAGCAGAATATCTTGCTGCTTTGGTTTCTTTCTAGTTAAAATTTAATTTTTACTCATTAAATCTATGTATATGTTTTCATAATGGCTTACTACAGACTTCACGGACTACTGGTAAGATGCACTAATTCTCATCAATCAAGAGTAATTGGCAAAGTGGCACTTATTTACAAACTAGAATAAAATTCCAAAAATCTTAAGCTTTAAGATCTCTCCTTTTCAATTCATTTATATGTACATATTTGTTATATATTTTCTATATAATTCTACTATTTACTTATATTTATATAGTACATAATAAGTTCAAGTTAAAAGTTTGGAACTTTCTCCTAAACATTTCCTTGTCAGCAAATTATCTTCTGTTCTTCAATTTCCCACTGGTTTTAGTACTACTTCTGGCATCAATCTTTTGAAATATACTTTAGTCCTCACAACCCAATCTGGTCAAGCTTCTGATGAGTGACATAAGAAATGATGGAGAGACAGGAATGCACCAGAATTGATGCCAGCTTTGGGGAATGGAATTAGAAGTGAGAACAATACCAAAACAAACTAAGCCATCTTTTACTTACAGATGACACGTGCTGCAGCAGACACATGACATCGATCATGTCCGCGAGAACAAGGAGTCTGGTAACTGCAGCCAACAAGGCACGGGCGGCTTGAACTACAGCCTCCCTTTTTGGGAGATAACAGGGGTCATCTGTAAATCTCTCAGCTGATACCTTCAGAGCTTCACCTGAAAAACACAGACCCAGGTAGATTATACTTTAAGTTTGAACTATGCCTGTTTCAGCATTTACCAGCCAACCTAAGTCTAAGTATATTCCATGACAAGTAAAATATTAAAATACTGTCAGTTGATGCTAGCACATTGTCTCTTAATAAACAGTTCAGGTTCAATTTGACATTTGTTTTTGATAAATGCTCTGGGCTTTAAGAAGCATGATAGCATCCTCCTGCAAGAAAATTATACTCAACTGACTAGCAACATACAGTAAAAACTGCTATCAACTTCCATGCTTTCTGAATCTCAATTGCTGTGGAAAGTTTCGTTACAAAGACTTCAATCACAAACACTCCTGTTTATAAAAATAAGGCAAATCTTCACTAAGTTACTTTCTAACTTAATGGATGTTAGAAAAGAACTAGCTTTTAAGATAATGGCAGTTCTCTGATAAAAGTGTAAAATGAGCAGATTTATTTTATACCAATATAATGAATAAACTATATCCTAAATTATGTCACAGAAATAATATTTTATATTACAAAATTGTTGGGGAAATACCATGTCTACTATTTCAAAGTAATTTTATTTAAAATGTTTCTATAAAAGTAATGTATACTCATTTATTCTCAAAAGTTCCCAGTTTAAAAGGGTCTAAAAATGAAAAGGATCCCTTTATCTCCATTCAATAACATAATTCATAATTACCACATGCATTGTTTTAAGTTTTTAACTTTAAAATCATTTTATCATAAAAGTAATATGTAATCGGGCCGGTGAGATGGCTCAGCGGCTTAAGCGCCTGCCGGGCAAGCGCGAGGGCCCGAGTTCGACTCCCGTAACCCACATACGAAAAAGGGGCCAGTGATATCGCTCAGCGGCAGGGGCGCCTGCTGGCGCGCGAGGTCCTGAGGTCGACCCCCCGGTACCCACAAAAAAAAAAAGTAATATGTAATCATTTCTTTTTAATAATACATCTTAGAAAACAAAGTAAAAATGTAAAAATTCCCTCTACTAATCATAAAAAGGCCAACTATCTCATCTATCTATAATTTTTTCTATGAATGCATGGTTTACATGTATGTAGATATATACATACATATATATTTTATATATAAATGTATGTGTATACTTCTGTTTAATATAGTTCTTGAAACATTAGCTAGAGCAATAGGACTAGAGAAAGAAAGAAAGAAATTAAATTATCATTATTTGCTGATGAATATATACTCTACATAGAAGACCCCAAACACTCCATCAAAAGACTCCTATAACAAATGTACAAATTCAGCAGTGTAGCAGGATATAAAGTCAACACTCAAAAATCAATAGCATATCTGTACACCAATAACAAACACACTGAGAATGAAATTAGGAAAATAATACCCATCACAATAGCATCAAGAAAAGTGAAATACTTAGGCATTAACCTAACAAGGAAGTGAAAGAACTCTCCAGTGAAAACTATAGTGCTCTCAAAAAAAAGATTGAAGAGGCTATTGGAAAATGGAACCATGGGGCCAGTGAGATGGCTCAGTGGCGTAAGCGCCTGCCTGGCAAGCGCGAGGTCCTGAGTTCAACTGCCGGTACCCACGTACGCAAAAAGGGCCGGTGATATCGCTCAGCGGCATGGGTGCCTGCTGGCGTGCAAGGTCCTGAGGTCGACCCCAATACCCACAAAAAAAAAAAAAAAAAGGAAAATGGAACCAAAGCTGAATAAAGAAAATATAAAATTCCTAAATAAACCAATATCAATCAATGAAATCAAAGATGTAATTAAAACCTACCAACAAAGAAAGGCCCAGGCCCTGATGGATTCACTGCTGAATTCTACAAGAAATTTAGAGAAGACCACTACATCTCAAACTCTTTAATGAGTTTTAATGAAACTAAAAGGGAAGCAATATTCCCAAATTCATTCCTGGAAGCAAGCATTACCTTGATACCAAAACCAATCAAAATTCCAATAGTATATCTCACAGAATTAGAGAAAACAATCCTAAAATTCATTTGGAACCAGAAGAGACCTAGAATAGCAAAGGCAATTGTGGGCAACAAAGGCAAGGCAGGGGGCATCACAATCCCTGACTTGAAATTATACTACAAAGCTACTGTGATAAAAACAGCATGGTACAGGCAAAAAAAAAAAACTCCAGACATACATAGCCAATTTTGTAATAGCCAAATCTTGGAAACAACCCAAGTGTCCATCATCAACTGGTTAATGAATAAAGAAGATATGGTTTTTTATACAATGGAGTACTATTCTGCCAAAAAGAAGGATATGATTGAGACATTTCTAGGAAAATGGATGCACTGTGAGTCCATACTCTTAAGTGAAATAAATCAGACACATGCATAAATACTGCTTTGTTTCTCTGATTTGAGAAACCAAAAGTATAAATAAGAACCAAAATGTATAATAGGTATTGTGAAATAAGCAGAAAATGTTCAAATGGGGAGAGGAACCAGAGAAAGGAGAGGGGGAAAGGAAAGAAAAGAAAAGTTAAAAAAAAAATGAGAAAAGAAGGAAAACATGGAAACAAAGCATTTGTAAATGGAGAGGAGAGGAGTTGTTGAAGGGAAGGTAGGGGAATGGGTAAAAAAAAAAGTTATATCATGTACAGGTACAAATTCCCTATGATGAATGTGATCATCACATATATCTAAAATGTACCAGCCAGGCATGGTGGCGCATGACTGTAATCCCTGCACTTGGGAGGCTGGGGCAGGAGAATCGCTGTGAGTTCAAAGCCAGCCTCGGCTACATAAATGAGTTCAAGGTTAGCCTGCACTATATAGCTGCATTACATAGTGAAACCCTGTCTCAAAAAATAAAAAATAAATAAAATTTAGAAATAAAATAAAATGTACCAATAAAATCTGATTAAAAAAGAAAAGGAAAATGGAAAGCTATCACCTGTCTCTGGATAGGCAGAACCAGTATAGTCAAAATGGCCATGCTTCCAAAACTGTTATATAGATTTAATGCAATCCCAATAACATTTCTTACAGAACTGGAGAAAGCAGTCCTAAAATCCAGAAGAGATCTAGAATAGCAAAAGCAATTCTGGGCAACAAGGGAAAGGCAGGGGGCATCACAATCCCAGACTTCAAGTTATACTACAAAGCTACAGTGATAAAAGCAGCATGGTATTGGGGAAAAAAAACAGACTCATGGATAAATGGAACAGAATAGAAGACACAGTGTACTCAGCTATGTTATTTTTGACAAAGGGACCAAATCCATTTGCTGGAGAAAAATAGTTTAAGGCAGTTAAAGTACCCAAGATAGAGAATAGGGAAGAGAGATAGGCTGAGACTCCCATTTGAGTACTTAGCTGAATGCTGATCCTTACTTAGAAAGAAACTCCCAAGCTACACAAAAAATCATTCAAAACGATTTGAAGTAACAGTACTTGGCACTTACAGAGGACTAAGATAAGCCCTTCTCCTACCACCAGATTGGAAAACCTCATGAGATGCTGGGCCAAGTACATAAAAATTGTCATGTCCCCAAACCAACAGCCAATATTATACTAAATGGCCAAAAACTGAAAGCCTTCCCTCTAAAATCAGGAACAAGACAAGGATGTCCACTGTCCCCACTCTTATTCAACATAGTTCTGGAAACTTTAGCCAGAGCGATTAGACAAGAGAAAGAAATAAAAGGAATAATGATTGGAAAGGAAGAAGTTAAATTATCATTATTTGCAGATGACATGATACTCTACACAGAAGATCCCAAAAACTCCACTAAAAAACTGCTAGATTTAATAAGCAAATTCAGTAGTGCAGCCGGATACAAAGTCAATACTCAAAAGTCAATAGCCTTCTTGTACACAAATAACAAACTTACTGAAAGAGAAATTAGGGAAACAATACCTTTCACAATAACATCCAAAAAAATGAAATACCTAGGAATCAACCTCACGAAGGATGTAAAAGACCTCTATACTGAAAACTACAGTACTATGAAAAAGGAGATTGAAGAGGATATCAGAAAATGGAAAGATATCCCTTGCTCCTGGATAGGAAGAACCAATATAGTGAAAATGGCCATACTTCCAAAATTGTTATACAGATTTAATGCAATTCCAATCAAAATTCCAACAGCATATCTCACAGAATTAGAGAAAACAATCCTAAAATTCATTTGGAATCAGAAGAGACCTAGAATAGCAAAGGCAATTCTGGGCAACAAAGGCAAGGCAGGGGGCATCACAATCCCCGACTTGAAATTATACTATAAAGCTACTGTGATAAAAACAGTGTGGTACTGGCAAAAAAACAGACCTGAAGATCAATGGAACAGATTAGAAGATGCTGAAACAACCCCAGACATACTAAGCCACCTTATCTTTGACAAAGGTGCCAAACACATTCGCTGGAAGAAAGATAGCCTCTTTAATAAATGGTGCTGGAAAAACTGGCTCTACACATGCCGAAGATTAAAACTAGATCCATATCTTTCACCATGCACTAAACTAAATTCAAAATGGATCAGAGATCTAAATATTAAAACAGAAACATTAAATCTGCTGGAAGGTAGGATAGGTAAAACCCTTGGAGACATTGGTGTAGGCAAAGACTTTATGAATAAAAACTCAACCGCACGGGAACTATCCCAAAGAATCAATAACTGGGATCTCATCTTATTAAAAAGCTTTTGCACAGCAAGAGAAACCACCAACAGAGTGAAGAGACAACCCACAATGTGGGAAAAAATGTTTGCCAGCTGTTCCTCAGACAAAGGATTACTATCGAGAACATATAAAGAACTCAAAAAAATCAGACCTCCCAAATTTAAAGACCCACTCCAAAAATGGGCATCTGAGATGAATACACATTTCTCAGATGAAGAAATACTAAGGGCAAATAAATATACAAAAAAATGTGCAACATCACTAGTCATTCGAGAGATGCAAATTAAAACAACACTGAGATACCATCTCACCCCAGAAAGAATGGCTACTATTAAGAAATCAACTAATAACAAATGCTGGAGGGGCTGTGGGGAAAAAGGAACCCTTCTTCACTGTTGGTGGGAGTGTCGACTGGTACAGCCACTGTGGAAGTCAGTGTGGAGATTCCTCAGAAAACTAGGGTTGGAGGTCCCATTTGACCCAGCTATTCCCCTTCTGGGCATCTTCCCAGAAGAATTAAAAACATCGTACCACAGCGATATATGTGCACCCATGTTTATAGCAGCACAATTTGTAATAGCCAGATCTTGGAAACAACCCAAATGCCCATCAACTGAGGAATGGATAAGAAAGATGTGGTATTTTTATACAATGGAGTACTATTCATCCATAAAGAAGGATAAACTGGAGACTTTTATAGGTAAATGGATGCAACTCGAGAAAATACTCATAAGTGAAATAAACCAGAAGCACATGTGTAAGCATCGTATTATCTCTCTAGTATGAGAAACTGAAAGAGTAAATAAGATCCAAAATGTACAATAGATATGGTGAATCAAAAAGAAACTGGTCAAAAGGAAAGAGAGACTGGAATAGGGAAAAGAAAGAAGGGAAAGGGAAAAAAATTGTATATATATATATATAAGATGGTTAAGATAGATACACTACCATTTTTACTTAGTTCATTGAAGAGTAAGGTTTGTGCCAATAATGTTTGGACAATTGAATGCTAATGTCTGGTGTCCTGAATAACTAACTTAAAGATAGTAATACGTAATGTATTAACCATTGTTACCCTCCTATTATGTTGTTTTGAAAATTTGTTCTTCTTTTGATTTGTTTTGTTTTTTTTCTTCTCTTTAAAAAAAAAAAAAAATTGTCATGTCCCAACAGTGGGGATAATTAACCTTAGACTAAATTGTCCCAGTCCCCCTTAATGAAGCAATTCTGAAAAAGCAGAAACCTCACCTTCAATGCCAGCAGGACTCATGTATCAGGGAGTAGCTGTGGGCAGTGGAAGGTCATGAGCAGCCAGCTATCGAGCCCTGCATTGTGGAGAACTCTCAAATAGAGCTGGGTAATACTTTGATGGGATTAATTTGTAAAACTATAAAGTTATAACTTCTATAAAACATGAAATTTAAGGAGACTAGTTTCTCTGAAAGTAGTAGAAACATCTAAATCATAATCAGGATATAGCAGAAACTTAAGAGATTTCCTCTTCACCATCTCCCCAGATTAATAAATTCCTTTTATTTCCCCTCTACAACAAATGATCCCTCCTTCCTGCTTAATACCAAAGGAATAGCTCAAAAAGCCCTTCTGTTCCCATTCATTGAGGTTGATCGAGAGTCTTCTTTCTTCTGCAACTTTTTCATATGAATTGCAACTATAATTATGTAGTTTTATTAAACATGTAAACTACCAAATAAGAGTGTAAAACAAGATCTGTTGAGTGCTTTGGAGACATTCAATAAAGTTAAATTACCAAAAAAAATGTAGAATTGGATATTGAAGAAAACAAATCCTAAAAGTTAAGATGAGGCAAAATAAGGGATTATAAAATACATTAGAAAGAAAAGAAAAGAAAAGAAAAATCTGCACTTAAGTAGCTTCCAAAATGTCACTAAATTCTCTTCCATAAAGACACCAAAACTGGAAATCTTGGTCAACATGGCTTGGTTGTAATTGAGACAAAAATTGCTACATGAGACTCAGTCAAACACATACTAAAAAATGGGACAGGACTTAACATCAAGAGATTAGACAACATTCATGTTACATCCTTTAAGATAAAATAAAATACTTAAGGATACGTGTGTGTGCATGCACATGTGTATGTATAACTAGTGAACTTTTCACTTGCAAATACATAAAGAGAACAAGTATACTTGAAGCAGAAATTTAAAACATTAAAAATGTCTTAACTTTCTATCATATTTAAATAAATTTCAATGACATATCTATGTAAAATGTATAACTCCTAATAAAAATATTACTGTCAGGGCCGGTGAGACGGCTCAGCGGCGTAAGCGCCTGCCTGGCAAGTGCGAGGGCCCGAGTTCAACTCCTGGAACCCACAAACGAAAAAGGGGCCAGTGATATCGCTTAGCGGCACAGGCACCTGCTGGCATGCGAGGTCCTGAGATCGACCCCTGGTACCCACAAAAAAAAAAATATATATATATATTACTGTCAGCTTATGTATAAAAAATGTTGCATAGTACACATATAAATTAGGCACCTAAATAAATTTTAATATTAAATATACTTTTAAAATAGAGCTAAGTAACTCTCCAGAATTTCAAAGAAAGAGCAATTATTTTTTAATCGCCACAGAAGGGAATAAAGTAATTTCACATCATATTTAAACTTGACAATAACTTTAAGATAGTAAGTTACATAATATATATCCCTATAACATTATTATCTCCTACTATTAAGTATATCATATACTTAAAACTGTTACAAAATGACCAAAAAAAGCACCCCTTATCATAAAATAGAAAGAAGAGATAATAATGTGAATTTACAACTTAAATATTCAAATTTTGAGCTGAAATAACTTTCCACATCTGCCATGTCCCAACAACCTATCGGCTAATATAACCACCATCACCAGTAAACATTTCTATAATAATATTCTTGATGTCAATCTAATTCTTCTGAGGGTAAAAAATAGGCTTTGCAAGTAAGATGCCAGAATGAAGTCAATTGCCCATTATTTTTTTCTGATATTTCCTTTTCTTGCTAAACATGAGCAAGCTTAGTCATTTATAAACTTCCATTACAGTATGCAGAACTAGCAAAGATAAGACTATTAATTTTTTCTTAAAATATGATATCTAACACTTACAAAGAGTTAATTCACTCATATAACAAACATTTATTGAGCTCTACAGTGTACAAAGCAGGATGGGGTATGTAAGAATGATTCAAACATAGTCTCTGTCAAGTATCCCCGAGTCAGGAAACAAAGCACTTCATTGAGAAGGTTTGTCTGCTTGGCCTGAAGCGTCAGCATCTTCAGATATACCTCTATGAAAGTGTACATTAAAACACAATTCAATAGCACCCCCCATGAAAAACATACAAAATATCATAATAATCCACCATATGAAAAATTCCTGAAGACTTCAATAATATTGTACACATGATTTAAAAGTTCTAAGAAAAAGAAATAAAAACTAAGAATGACTACATCAAAGCACTATTCAATCATTTTAAAATAACATTATCAGTTCTCACAGCCAACCTTAACAAAGCTCAATTCATTAGGAAATTAATTAATAAAGCAGAATTCAGGTTTCATCCTGCTAGAAATTCAAGTCCCACAGTTGTAATCAGAGGATTAAGTGTCTTGCAAATTTATCATTCAGATACCACCTCATTCAGAGGAGTACAGTTGTTAATCAATAAGGGTAAATTTGTCCAAAATGATAAAAAATGAACTGACTTTAAGGCCCATTATTTGGTATTCGCTTTAACAAATCTTGCAAGAAAGTCAAGGTAGTTAATCGTACATCTCAAAAGAACAGTGAGTCAGACTCAAGAGGAACATAAAAATGTAGCAGAGATAAACATTTAGAATTCTGAACTATTACAAAAGCAAATACATTTTATTCACAATTGCATCAGAAGAATAAAATATAAAAATAAAATTAACAAAAGAAGTGCAAAAATTGTACACTGAAAACTACAAAACATTGCTGAAAGAATTAAAGAAGTCCGAAGTAAACAGAATGAAATCCCTCGTTCATAAATCAAAAGACTTAATATTGTTAAGATAGCAATATCTTCAAATTGGTCTACAGATTTAGTACAATAACTAAAAAAAACCTACTGGCTGTTTAGACGAAGTTGAAAAACTAATCCAAAATTCATATTGAAATGCATAATTCCCACATCTAAAACAATCTTGTAAGAGAAGACCTAAGATTTAGGTATCACATTTCATAATTTCAAAACTTACTAGACAGCTATAGCAATCAATAGATCGACATGTCAGGATTAAATCTTTATATTTATGGCCAACTGGTTTTTAACAAAGATTCAAAAATTCAGTGAAAAGTAGTAGCCCTTTTTTTTTTTTTTTTTTTTTTTTTTGGTGGGTACCGGGGGGTCGACCTCAGGACCTCGCGCGCCAGCAGGCACCGGTGCCGCTGAGCGATATCACCGGCCCTTTTTTCGTATGTGGGTTCCGGGAGTCGAACTCGGGCCCTCGCGCTTGCAAGGCAGGCGCTTACACCGCTGAGCCATCTCACCGGCCCCTCTTTTTCTTTTTGGTAATAGTATTTTCAATAGATGGTGCTGGAGGCAAGGACTTTCTGAATAGAACTCGAATTGCACAAGAAATAACAGCTAGAATCAACACATGGGATCATATCAAATTAAAAAGCTTCTGTATAGCAAAGGAAACAGTCAACAGAATGAAGAGAAAATCTACAGAATGAGAAAAATGTTTTGCCAGCTATTCCTCAGATGGATAACTAACATCTACAATATATAAAGAACTCAAAAAAAAAAATTAAACCACCCAAAATAAAAGAACCAGTCAAAAAAAATGAGCATGTGAAATGAATAGACACTTCTCAGAAGAACAGGTACAAATGACCAATAAACATGAAAACATGTTCATCTCTGGCTATTAGAGAAATGCAAATTAAAACAACACTAAGATTTCATCTTACACTAGAAAGAATGGCAATCATCAAGAAATTAAATATTTACAAATGCTGGTGTGGCTGAGATGAAAAGGAACCATTCTCCATTGGGTGGGAATGTAAACTAGTGCAACCATTATGGAAATCAGTATGGAGATTTCTCAAAGAACTAAAAATAGAAATTCCATTTAACCCAGCTATTCTTCTTCCAGGTGTCTTCCCCAAAGAGTTAAAGACATCATATTATAGCCATATATGCATACCAATGTTAATGGCAGCAAAATTCATAATCACTAAATCCTAGAAGTAGCCTGTATGTCCATCAATAGACAAATGAATAAAGAAAATGTGGTATCTATACGTAAATACTACTTGGCTATAAAGAAGGATAAATTCAAAACACTTGCAGGGAAATGGATACACCTGGAAAATATAATGTTAAGTGAAATAAATCAGACACACAAGCTTAAATGCCATATGGTATCTCTCATTTGAGTAAGGCAACATGCAGATAAAGAACAAAATAATAAAGTGATAGAAGGAAATAGGAGACACATCTTTTGCAAATGGGAAATGGTACAAGAGACTGAGGGCAAGGGGAGGGAGCCATGGAAAGGAGAAGTAAAAATATTTCAGAAGTGTCATGTATGTATACCAAATACCCACAATGAATATAACCATTATATGCCATAAACATGAACCAAAAATAATAATAACAATGAAAATGGGAAATGGAATCTAAAGATGGAGGGAAGGAGGTGGGAGAAAAAGGGAAGGGGAATAAAAAAGAATCAAGAAGCGTTGTGTACATGTACCTACTCCCTAAGTTGAATGTAAACTTCATGTATTGCAAACATATACTAATAAAATAAAAAAGTTTTTAAATGGTGCTGGAACAAGGAAAAAAAAAAAAAAGAATGTGTACCTACCTCTACTTCCTCTACTTCACACCATACATTTCACACAATATGTAAGAGTTAATTCAAAGTGGATCACAGACTTTCTAACAAGAGCTTAAACTACAAAACTGTTAGAGGAGAACACAGGTGTAAAACTTCATAATTTGGGGGTAGGGAATAATTATGATATTTAACACCAAATGCACAAGCAATTTAAAATATTGGTAAATTGGACGATCAAAATGTAAAACTTCTGGACTTCAAAAAGCAACATTAAAAAAAAAAAAAAGCAACATTAAGAAAGTGATAAGATCATCCACAGATTAAGAGAAAATATTTGTAAATCACATATCCAATAATGGGCTTATATTCACTCTGGTGAAGCAGTATATAGATGTTTGCTAAGAGACTGAAGAGATAAGAAAGGAAATCTAATCAGAAACAACAATTAGGGAGACCTCCGTACAACCATTCGATCATCTCAACAATCTCACAACACTTGCATTGTTGTCCCTCTTGTGCTGTTGAGGGAACTGAAGTCAAACAAGGTCAAACATCCAGTGCATTGGCAGAACGAGAATTCTCCCTCAGGTATGTTGAAATCAAAGGACTGTGTTCTCACTGCCACAGTGTGTGCTTTCCAGATATAATGTCTGGTTGATGGGCCCAATAATCAAATATGTCAACATTTCATTTTTCATCCAGCAATTTTGACACTGTGTAGCCATAAACAAAAGCAAGTTTGCCAGGAGTCTGACAAATTTATCAAAGCTGCTAACAAGGCTTGCAAGTCTATCCTTATCAAGCAATACTCAGCAAAATAAGTAAGTCCCATGACCTTTATTTTTCATGCAATCTGTAGAAAACACTGGTAATTTGCAAGTCGCTGTTAACTACCTTCTTATTAGGTATATAAAGCTTGTTTCATAAATACCCCAGACATCAGTGTTCGGCATGTAGGTGCTATTCAATAAATATTATAATCAAATTGAATGAAAAACTATTATTTCCAGAATCTATTTAAAACTCTTAAAATTTAGTAATAAAAAATGTTACATGGGCAAAGGATCTACATATTGAAAGTTTAGGGAGACATTTCTCCAGAGAAGAAATACAAATGGCCAATAAGTACATAAAAAGATTTTCTTTCATTAATCCTGCTTTAAAAATTCAGATTGTATTAAAGATGTACAGTAGATGTTATTAAGGCTCTTTGTAAAAGTTATTTTTGATTGTTTAAAAATAAATACATTTTCTTAATAGTCAAAGGAAAAGACTAAAAACTTACCTATACAGGAGACCAAAGAAAAAAGAATGATTATGTACATGTGTGTTTTAGAAATTGGCACCAAATTAACTGTCATGTACAATAAATAATTATTCTAATGAAGTAATATACACTTAGCTGCTAACTTCTCTCCATGGGGTGAATATCAATATCATTAAAAAGCTGAGAGTAGAAGGTGCTGATGCAAAACTCTATTGTACAATGATTCAAAAAAACCCTGTTCATAAGGCACTTCCCTCAGAAATTCCCAGATACTGGTACTATAGTGCACATTATGTGGCTAAAACAAATTTATACTATACAAAATTAATTTTTTGCATAAAATGGTAGTTTCATCTTTCTTTTTACTTTTTCCACTAATGACACATTTAGCGCAAGAAATTTCTGTTTCTTATGTAACAGGTCAAACATTTTTAGAACTCTTTGAATTCTCCTTTTACCGAAGACAGAGTTGGCAAAGTAGGGAAAGCAGGCCAAATCTAGCCTGCCCCCTTTATGTACTGACTGAAAGCTAAGAATGGTTTTCACATTTTTAAATGCTAAGAGGCAAAAAAAAAAAAAAAAAAAGAAAATATTCCATGATGTGAAAATTCCATTAAATTTATTTTTTTTTTATTTTAAAGAGAAGAAAAAACAAAACAAATCAAAAGAAGAACAAATTTTCAAAACAACATAATAGGAGGGTAACAATGGTTAATACATTACGTATTACTATCTTTAAGTTAGTTATTCAGGACACCAGACATTAGCATTCAATTGTCCAAACATTATTGGCACAAACCTTACTCTTCAATGAACTAAGTAAAAATGGTAGTGTATCTATCTTAACCATCTTATATATATATATACAATTTTTTTCCCTTTCCCTTCTTTCTTTTCCCTATTCCAGTCTCTCTTTCCTTTTGACCAGTTTCTTTTTGATTCACCATATCTATTGTACATTTTGGATCTTATTTACTCTTTCAGTTTCTCATACTAGAGAGATAATACGATGCTTACACATGTGCTTCTGGTTTATTTCACTTATGAGTATTTTCTCGAGTTGCATCCATTTACCTATAAAAGTCTCCAGTTTATCCTTCTTTATGGATGAATAGTACTCCATTGTATAAAAATACCACATCTTTCTTGTCCATTCCTCAGTTGATGGGCATTTGGGTTGTTTCCAAGATCTGGCTATTACAAATTGTGCTGCTATAAACATGGGTGCACATATATCGCTGTGGTACGATGTTTTTAATTCTTCTGGGAAGATGCCCAGAAGGGGAGTAGCTGGGTCAAATGCGACCTCCAACCCTAGTTTTCTGAGGAATCTCCACACTGACTTCCACAGTGGCTGTACCAGTCGACACTCCCACCAACAGTGAAGAAGGGTTCCTTTTTCCCCACAGCCCCTCCAGCATTTGTTATTAGTTGATTTCTTAATAGTAGCCATTCTTTCTGGGGTGAGATGGTATCTCAGTGTTGTTTTAATTTGCATCTCTCGAATGACTAGTGATGTTGCACATTTTTTTGTATATTTGTTTGCCATTAGTATTTCTTCATCTGAGAAATGTGTATTCATCTCAGATGCCCATTTTTGGAGTGGGTCTTTAAATTTGGGAGGTCTGATTTTTTTGAGTTCTTTATATGTTCTCGATAGTAATCCTTTGTCTGAGGAACAGCTGGCAAACATTTTTTCCCACATTGTGGGTTGTCTCTTCACTCTGTTGGTGGTTTCTCTTGCTGTGCAAAAGCTTTTTAATAAGATGAGATCCCAGTTATTGATTCTTTGGGATAGTTCCCGTGCGGTTGAGTTTTTATTCATAAAGTCTTTGCCTACACCAATGTCTCCAAGGGTTTTACCTATCCTACCTTCCAGCAGATTTAATGTTTCTGTTTTAATATTTAGATCTCTGATCCATTTTGAATTTAGTTTAGTGCATGGTGAAAGATATGGATCTAGTTTTAATCTTCGGCATGTGTAGAGCCAGTTTTTCCAGCACCATTTATTAAAGAGGCTATCTTTCTTCCAGCGAATGTGTTTGGCACCTTTGTCAAAGATAAGGTGGCTTAGTATGTCTGGGGTTGTTTCAGCATCTTCTAATCTGTTCCATTGATCTTCAGGTCTGTTTTTTTGCCAGTACCACACTGTTTTTATCACAGTAGCTTTATAGTATAATTTCAAGTCGGGGATTGTGATGCCCCCTGCCTTGCCTTTGTTGCCCAGAATTGCCTTTGCTATTCTAGGTCTCTTCTGATTCCAAATGAATTTTAGGATTGTTTTCTCTAATTCTGTGAGATATGCTGTTGGAATTTTGATTGGAATTGCATTAAATCTGTATAACAATTTTGGAAGTATGGCCATTTTCACTATATTGGTTCTTCCTATCCAGGAGCAAGGGATATCTTTCCATTTTCTGATATCCTCTTCAATCTCCTTTTTCAGAGTACTGTAGTTTTCAGTATAGAGGTCTTTTACATCCTTCGTGAGGTTGATTCCTAGGTATTTCATTTTTTTGGATGTTATTGTGAAAGGTATTGTTTCCCTAATTTCTCTTTCAGTAAGTTTGTTATTTGTGTACAGGAAGGCTATTGACTTTTGAGTATTGACTTTGTATCCAGCTACACTACTGAATTTGCTTATTAAATCTAGCAGTTTTTTAGTGGAGTTTTTGGGATCTTCTGTGTAGAGTATCATGTCATCTGCAAATAATGATAATTTAACTTCTTCCTTTCCAATCATTATTCCTTTTATTTCTTTCTCTTGTCTAATCGCTCTGGCTAAAGTTTCCAGAACTATGTTGAATAAGAGTGGGGACAGTGGACATCCTTGTCTTGTTCCTGATTTTAGAGGGAAGGCTTTCAGTTTTTGGCCATTTAGTATAATATTGGCTGTTGGTTTGTCATAGATAGCTTTTACCAGATTGAGATAAAGACCCTCTATTCCAATTTTCTGTAGGGTTTTTATCATGAAAAGGTGCTGGACTTTGTCAAAAGCTTTTTCTGCATCTATTGAGATGATCATGTGATTTTTGTCTTTGGTTCTGTTAATATGCTGTATTACATTTATTGATTTATGTACGTTGAACCATCCCTGCATCCCTGGGATGAATCCAACTTGGTCATGGTGTATAATCTTCTTGATGATTTGTTGGATTCTGTTTGCCAGTATCTTATTAAGGATTTTTGCATCTATGTTCATTAGGGAGATTGGCCTGTAGTTCTCTTTCTTAGTTGGGTCCTTCTCTGGTTTTGGTATCAGGGTAATGCTTGCTTCCAGGAATGAATTTGGGAGTATTGCTTCTCTTTCAATTTCATTGAAAAGTTTGAGAAGTAGGGGCGTTAGGTCTTCTCTAAATTTCTTGTAGAATTCGGCAGTGAATCCATCAGGGCCTGGACTTTTCTTTGTTGGGAGGTTTTTAATTACATCTTCAATTTCATTGGTTGATATTGGTTTATTTAGGATTTTTAAATCTTCTTGATTTAGCTTTGGTAATTCATACGAATCTAGGAATCTGTCCCTTTCTTCTGCATTTTCCATCTTAGTAGAATATAAATTTTCAAAATAGGTATAGATGATCTTCTGGATTTCTGCAGGGTCCGTCGTGATATCACCCTTTTCATTTTCAATTGCATGGATTTGAGTCTTTTCTTTTCTTTTTTTAATAAGGTTGGATAAGGGTTTGTCAATCTTATTTATTCTTTCAAAGAACCAACTTTTTGCTTCATTGATTCTTTGTATTGTTTTTTTATTCTCCAATACGTTAATTTCTGCTCTGATCTTTATAATTTCCCCCCTTGTACGGGCTTTTGGCTTAACCTGCTCTTCTTTTTCTAGAAGCTCGAGGTTCACCCTTAAGTTGTTTATTTGCGCTTGCTCTATTTTCCTGATATAAGTATTTAATGCTATAAATTTCCCTCTTAGGACTGCTTTCATTGTATCCCATAAGTTCCGGTATGTTGTACTGTCATTATCATTCAGTTGTAGAAAGTGACTAATTTCTTCTTTAATTTCATCTGTGACCCATTGGTTGTTCAGGAGGATGCTGTTTAATTTCCATGTGTTCAGGGAGTTTTTGTGGGATCTTTTGCCATTGATTTCCAATTTCATTGCACTATGGTCTGATAATATGCATGAGATAATTTCAATTCCTTTGCATTTACTTAAGCAGGTTTTATGAGCTAGTATGTGGTCTATTTTGGAGAACGTCCCATGTGCAGCTGAGAAAAATGTGTATTCTGATGTTGTGGGATGGAACACTCTGTAGACATCTACTAAGTCCATTTGTTCAAAAGTTTGGTTCAGTTCTACTATTTCATTATTGATTTTCTGTCCAGTTGATCTATCTTTTTGTGACAGTGGAGTATTGAGATCTCCCAATATAATTGTATTAGTGCTTATTTGATTTTTCATGTCCTTTAGTACTTGTTTTATATAGCTGGGTGCATTGGTATTTGACGCATATATATTTATGATCGTTATCTCTTCCTCTTGGATTGTTCCCTTTACAAGGATGTAATGACCATCTTTATCTCTCTGAATCCTTCTTGGCTTGAAGTTCACTTTGTCTGCAAAAAGAATAGCTACCCCTGCTTTTTTCTGGGTTCCTGTGGCATGGAGTATTGTTTTCCATCCTTTGACTTTCAGTCTATGAATTTCTTTCTGAATTAAATGTGTTTCTTGTATACAGCATATTGTTGGATCTTGCTTCTTGATCCATTTCGCCAGTCTGTGCCTTTTGATTGGTGAATTGAGACCGTTGACATTGATGGTTAAAACTGATATGTATTGACTTGTCATGATATTTTCCTGTTGTTGGTTCCCACTCTTTGTTTTTCCGCTTTCCGGCTATTTAATTATTTGCCCTGCCTGGTGGATTCCTTCTGTTGGGGTTCCTATCTCTTTCTAGAATGTCCTTCAGAACGTTTTGGAGTGCTGGTTTGGTGGTCATAAATTTTCTCAGATGTTCTTTGTCATGAAAGTATTTTATTTCTCCATCAATTTTGAAAGATAGTTTTGCAGGGTACATCAATCTGGGCTGAAAATTATTTTCCTTTAGAGCTTGCAATACATCATTCCAAGCTCTTCTTGAATTGAGGATTTGTGCTGAAAAGTCAGCTGTGATTCTGATGGGTTTTCCTTCATAGGTGATTTGTCTCTTCTCCCTAACAGCTTTTAAGATTCTGCCCTTCTGTTGAATTTCTGGGATCTTGACTATAATATGTCTGGCTGAAGTTTTTTTTTGATCATGTCTAGTTGGTGTTCTAAAAGCTTCACTTATAGGGGTGTCAAATTCCTTTTCTCTTCCAGGAAAGTTCTCCCTGATTATGTCTTTGAACAAGGTTTTAATGTCGTTGATGCTATCTCCTGCTTTTTCATTTATTCCAATTATTCTTAAGTTGTTTATCTTTGAGTCATCTAGCAGCTGCTGAATTGATTTTTCATGGTCCCTTGCTATTTTTATGAATTTTTCCATTTCATGATCACTAATTGCAAGCCTGTCTTCTATATCTGAGATCCTGTCCTCCCATTGGCTTATTCTGCTACAAATACTTTCAATGGAATTTTTTATCTCTTGGATATCTGCTTGAATCTGCGTTATGGATTCCATTTCTTTCCTATGCTGAGCATTCATGGTTTCTATAGTTTTCTTAAGTTCATCTATTTTTTTGTCTGTATCAGCTATAGTGTCCTTAAGCATGGTCTTCATTGTAGACATTATCTCTGCAGTTATCTGTGAGATTATTTCTGTTTTAATTTTTTCCAGAACCTCATTCAGTTGCTTTGTTGTTACCACTTCAGATAGGCCAGGTGGGTGGCTTTCGGATTGTCCCACCTCGTTGCTCCCTAGGTTTGCCTTTGGTGAATTGGATGTGTGGGGTTGCATCTTGTTTAAGTGTCGTCTCATTTTTTCTTTCTTTAATTCCTGGGGTAATGTTTGCAAATTACCTATGGTAGGTTACTTTATTGCTAGTGTTTAAGATCTTTAGAAGATGACTACTTCTCTGCAGTATCTTCCAAGTGGAGCTTGCTTTTAGGTTTTGAGCTTTCTGCCAGATTCTACCTCTTCAATTTGTTGGGTATGCGAAGTTGCTACCTGTTTGGCCCAGTCCTTGATTCTTTGGTACTGTGCCACTGTATTTTCTGTGTCCCTTAGTCAATCTCAATCATGAAATATCAGGAAGGAAAGATGTTTAGAACAATTATTTCACATTTGGCTATAATGTTAACTAAAGCATCAAACACAGCCTAGAAAATGACAGACTGAGCTAACCAGTTATTTACCACTTTTAGCTGTATAGAGTTGCGGTTATATAACAAAATCTAAAACACACCAGAAAAATTATATGCAGTATACAAGTCCTATGTATGTCAATTTTTCCCTGAGGAGTTTAAATTTAAAATGAGTTAAGGAGGAAATAGAGTATTGGGAGAAGAGGAAGGAATTAGATGTAAGGTTAGAGGACCAAGAGGGATCCCACTAAAATTGGGACACTAGTGCAGAGGACAGGTGGTAAAAAGAGAAGGAAGGGATAAAAGGAAGAACAGATCACAATCACAATCACAAAGAAGTTAGAGGCGCTGTTTACACTCATATAAAAAACCAGAGAGAATAATGAAGGAAAGAGCAAATACACATACAGAAACAAAAACGAAGATAAAAACAATAAAACAGACAGAGCAAAAATAAAACCCCACCAAAAAACAAAACAAAACAAAAACAAAAAAACCCTTCGCCAGAACAAAAAACAAATCAGTGAGAAAAAGAAAAAAAAATAAAAATAAAAATAAAAATAAAAAAATAAAAAGAATCAGTTCCAGGTGTTGACTCTGCTGTAGGCAGGTACCGTGTGGTGACAGAGTCCTGTTCTGTGCAGATCGGTCCCAGTAAGCCAGGAGCGCCTTCTGGCGGGCGGTGAGCAGAGGCGCGTACTTTCAGGCAGAGACCAGTCTAGCTCGCCTCCGTTCTCAGTGCCCTTTCACGATCCCTGGGCCTGAGAGGCTCAGCGTGCTGTCCGGAGCACGGGTTCCCTGCACTGGTTCCCGCCGCTCTGGTTTTTCGCCACGCCCCCCACAATGGCGCCGGGCCAGTCGCTCTCTGGCGCGGGACAGGTGTGGCTGAGAGTCCAGTCTCGTTCGCCTGCTGACCTCAGCACACTTTCGTGGGCCTGAGAGGCCCCATGCTGCCCTGTCCGGAGCACAAGTTCCCAGAGCAGTTTTCGAGCCGCTCTGAGTTTCGCCACACCCCCCACAATGGCGCCCGGCCGGTCGCTCTCTGGCGCGGGGCAGCTGTGGCTGAGAGACACTCACCGCCGGTCAGTGCCGTTCTCCGCCGCTCCCCTGCCCCGCCGCTGTCTCAGGATCCTCCGTGGGGGCTCCCTGGGTGCCAGCTGCCACTGTGTGTCCGTAGAATTGAGCCTCCGCGGCGCTGCAACTCCCGGGATAGTAGAAGGTGCGCGGGCGCGGTCTGCTCCTTCTTTCCTTCTTCTTTGTTGGAAGTCACCCGTCACTGGTGCCGGGGGTCCCAGATTGCGCTTCAGAACTTTTCTGGGTTTCGGGGAGGCATCTACCCCCCTCCTGCGCTTTCCGGGTCGCTATATTCCCGTGTTCCAATGGTAACTTTTAGAGAGAGTTTCACTGCCTGCTTCTTACTCATCCGCCATCTTGAGGTCCCTCCCCATTAAATTTAAATTTAACTTAAATTTAAATTTAAAGTTGTATATAAAGTTTTATTCAAACATAACCTTTTTTTGTTTTGTGTTACTGCATATGTTCTTCTATGACTGCTTTAACACTTCAACAACAAAGCTGAGTATTTGCAACAATGTATTCCCACAAAGCCTGAAAATGTTGCTCTCTCAACTGAGATAAATGAACTAATACACATTCATAATCTGTTTATAAAAAAAAAGAAAGAGAAAGTAGGGCTGGGGTATATAGCGCAATGGTAGAGTGCTTGCCTAGCATGGACAAGGCCCTGGATTGATTTCTATAACCACAAGAAGAGGGGCAGGGGGTAGAAGTAGGGTGGGGAGGGGACAAAAGAAAAAACATTCCACAAAAATGACAAACAAGAATTTCAACATTACAATGCATGAATGTGGCTCTAAAGAGCCAATTCTTTTACATAAACTCTTTAGTTGATTTTTATGTCTTGGACTAAATGTATTGACCTTGGCCCAGAATCCCAGACAACATAAAGTCTGGTTTAATCCTCTAAAAAAATAAAATTTTACCCAGCATTCTTTTGCCTTCAGTATTCATATATATAATAATTTTGTATCACAGGAATTTCCTATATACCATGGTTAAATGATTCCCTGAAGAAAGATCAACCAGCTCCAAATAATATTCCCAATATACTACCAAAAGTATATGAATATTTTTCTCACCCCAAGACATAATAGTGAAGAGCTGTACTACAAAAGTCAACAGCCAGCTCACCTAGCTTGCTCACTACCTTTCTACCATATGAAATTCTAAGCAATACTTATAATTCTTCTGTAGCAATCTCCTTATTATAAAAACATAAAGATTATGGAAACACAATAAGGAAAACAAGTGAAAGTCTTTAGTCCCCAGAGAAAAGTACTAGATAAAAGTGAAATTCATAAAAGATAAAAGTGTTCTAACTGGCATATTAATATTTTACATCTTTTATATGTAAGGATTTATCACATCAAAATCAAAGGTATTCCTATGAAACTTCCAGAACAATTTCTTAACTGTGGACCTTCAGCATACTTTCCTGCTCAGTCCATCATGAACTTCTTGCCATCAGCCACACCATTCTAGGGCTTCAACTGTCCATAGCCAAACAACTGACACAGTGACCCTCAATCCCAAATGCCTTCTCCAGGGTCAGAAGAAATTGATGTTTTAACTGGGTGAATGCCACAGGCTAAGGAAGAAAAGAAAGGTAAAATATACATATATATATATGTGTGTTGGGCAAAAAAAAAAAAACAATAAAATTTGGGGGAAGTAAGAAAGAAAAGGCAAACCAAATAGGGGGAAGTAAGAGTTGTTTTATTCTTCTTTTGGATTATCGGTATAGGTTGTGAATATTTGGTGAGGAAGGTAAAATAGTAAATCTCATCGAGAGCCTATAGGTGCTAAAAGGCAAAATGAAAAAAGGATTGAGAAATATCCCTTCATAGAATGTGCTAGCAGAGACAAAGGATAAGAGAATCATTCAAGAATACAATGGAGACACTTCGAGGAAGATGTCAAAGAGGTAAACAGCAGCAAATCAGCCTCTCCAAGATCCAGAATCCAAACACCAGAAATTACAACATGGGGTAGAAAAGAAGGAGGGTGCTGGATCCTCGGGACCCGGGAAGGATCTGCAGGGAGAATTGGATCACACAGGAAAAAGGAAGAGACAGACCTCAACGCAGAAAAAAGAGGTGGCAAACTACACTTTCTCCCTGACTCCCAGCTCACAGAGTGAGAGAGGAGGCTCAAATCTGCAGAGACGCAGTGAAGGCAGGTGGCTCCTGAGGCCTCCGGGGAGAAACGCACTGGTGGAATAGGATAGTGCATGCTGTGAGCTACAACAGATTTTGAGTCACTCCAGTCCAAATGTCCCCTGGAGAGAGTGTTTGGCCAGATGCCATTTTAGGAAGGGGCCAACTGAACCCAGGATTCAGAGCATCCGTAGGTTGGCTTCATCTCAGGGCTCCCACTGACTGGGTGAGGCACAACCATAGGAGACATCCAGGGTCAGGGAGCTGGGGGCAGGCTGGCAAGAGACACCTGAAGTGTTGTAGGCTGAACAACTTGGCCCCCAACTCCACAACCAGAGGTCAGGATCAGCCTGAATTTCTGTGGAACTGAAAACACCAGAATTGGCACCCCACCCTATTCCTACTGCAAGCACCCTGCCTTAATCCTACTGCAGGCTTGTTGGGATCATCCAGCATGGATCGGAGCTCTGTCTGCCTCCTTTCTCTACCAGCGACAGTGGAGACGCGCCCTGAATTGGACACTACCACAAAACTATAGAATCCAGAAGATAACCACAGGCTTGAAATCACAGAGAAATATCTTTTTTCTTTGCTTTTGTTTTATTTTTCTTGACTGTTTTTTGTTCGTTTGTTTTTCTCATAAGTGTGAATATTGTTTCTAGTTTTTTGTTTTGTTTAGTTCTTGTTTTTGTTTTTTCCTCCTTTCTTTCCCTTCTGTCTTCTTCACCAGTTTCCTAAAGCTTGGGTAATCTTCCTTTATCCTTCAGCCTTGCTTCTAATCTTTTTCTCTTATTTATTTCTCTAATTTACCTCTCATCCCTTTAAAATTTTCTCCCGTGAGGGTAAAATCTCTTTACTCAGGGGATATCTACTGTATATAATTTCTGGTTTGTTTTAGATTTTGTTATATAACTATCTTGTAGGATGGTGAAAGGTGACAAATTAACAGTTACCACAGTTTCTCATTTTCTAGGCTGTGCTTGATGTTATTGTTATTACTGACTGTATTACTTTAGCCAAGATGACACAGTTGTTGTGATCAGTTGTTCTTCCTTATATGCCAATACAGAGATTGTCTCGGGTCATAAATAATACCATAGTCCAGTACAAAAGAACCAAACAGGTTAAGCCAAACAGGCTGCAACATTTCATCCCTAATAAATTGAAGAGGCAGGATCCTGGGACAGAATCAAAAGCCAAAAGCCAGCTACACCTAGAAGACATCTCAGAAAAGTAGTCATTACCCAAATAAGTTTTGTTAGTAGTAATAAAGCCACCTACCATAAGCAATTTAAAATCAATGGAGAAAACAAATTTTAAAATATTAGAAAATAAGACACAGAAGCAAGATGCAATTCTGGACCTCCAGCTCACCCAATACAAATCCAGAGGACATTGAGTTGGAAGAAATCAAAAGACACCAAGTTGAACTTTCTGCAATGGTAGCAGCAGAAATAACAAAGCAGATGAATGCATCTCTAGAAAAAAACAAATCAGAGGCCGGTGAGATAGCTCAGCGGCATAAGCGCCTGCCCGGCAAGCGTGAGGTCCTGAGTTCAACTCCCAGTACCCACATACAAAAAAAGGGCCGGTGATATCGCTCAGCGGCACGTGCGCCTACTGGCATGCGAGGTCCTAAGTTCGACCCCCAGTACCCACACACACAAAAAAAAATCAGAAATAATTTCACAGATAACTGAAGAGATGATGACCATAATGAAGGACATGATTAGTGAATCTAGAGTAAATAGAGATTTAAAAAGTAGAGGAGCTTAGGAAAATGATAAAAATCATGAATTCTCAATGTGAAAAAGAACTAGATTCCATGAAACAGATTCGGATATCCAGGAGATTAAAAATTCTATTGAAAGCATACACAACCAATGTGAGGACAGAATATCACATCTAGAAGACAAGTTTGTGGTTAGTGATCATCAAATGAAAGACTTCTTAAAAAGAGCAATTGACTGCAAAAAAAAAAGAAATCCAATAGCTGCTAGAGGATGCAAAGAAGAATAACATAAGATTCATCAGAATTAATTAAAAAATCAGAAGATAGCACAAAGGACATAAAAAACCTGTTCACAGAAGTGATGGCAGAAAACTTCCCAAGTGTGGGAAAAAGAATTTGACATACAGATAAGTGAGGCATACAGAACTCCAAATGGCTGTGATCAGGGAAAAAAAAAAAAAAAACTACACCAAGGCATATAATAGTCAAGATTCCAGAAATTCAACACAAGAACAGAATATTAAAATCTGTTAGTGAAAAGAAACAAATCACCTACAGTATAAAGAAAGCCCATCAGAATCACAGCTGACTTCTCAACACAAACCCGTAAATCAAGGAGAGCTTGGAGTGAAGTATTTTGAACCCTAAAAGAAAACAACCTCCAACACAGATTGATGTACCCCACAAACTTATCTTTAAAATTGATCGAGAAATAAGATATTTCCATGATAAAGAATATCTGAAGAAATTTATGACCACCAAACCAGCACTCCAAAAAGTTCTGAAGGACATTCTAGAAAAAGATATGACAACAATTCCATGAATCCCAATACAATGAATCTACAAGGCAAGGCAGGCAATTAAAGAGGGAATCCAACAACAGAAAAAATAATATGACAGAGTCAAATACATATCAGTTATAACCATCAGTGTAAATGGTCTCAATTCACCAATTAAAAGAAACAGACTGGAAGAATGGATCGAGAAACAAGATTCAACAATATGCTGCATACTACACATTTAACTCAAAAAGAAATTCACACACTGAAAGTCAAAGGATAAAAAAAATACTAGATGCAACAGGAACCAAAAAAAAACAGGGGTAGTTATTCTATTTGCAGACAAAGTGCATTTCCAGCCAGCACTAATCAGAAGAGACAAAAACGGTCACTACATACCTGTCAAGGTAACAATCCAAGAGGAAGAGATTAAAACCATAAATCTATATGCACCAAATACCAGCATACCCAACTATATAAAACAAACACTAACGGATATAAAAAATCAAATAAACACTAATACAGTTGTAATGGGGGACCTCATTACCTCACTGTCACAAATAGGCAGATCAAGTAGACAAAAAATCAACAAAGAAATATCAGAACTGAACCAAACCTTTGAACAGATGGACTTAGTAGATATCTAAAGTGTTTCACCCCACAACAGAGCACACATTCTTCTCAGCTATACAGGAGACATTCTCCAAAAGAGACCACATATTAACTAACTCATGGAACATGTTTAAGTAAATGCAAAGAACTGAAATTATCCTATGCATATTATCAGGTCATAGTACAATGAAATTGGAAATCAATGGCAAAAGAAACCACAAAAACTGCATAAAAATGTGGAAATTAAATACCACCCTCCTGAATAGCCAATGGATGACAAATGAAATTAAAGAAAAAATTGGACAGTTTCTACAATTAAATAATAATGCCAATATAACATACTGGAACTTCTGGGACACATTGAAGGCAGTCCTACAAGGGAAATTTATAGTGGTGAATTCTCACATCAGAATTTGAACTTCTTGCTTGCAGAAAAAGAAAAGCAAGTTAAACTCAGAGTGCATATGAAGGAGGAAATTATAAAGATCAGAGCAGAAATGAATGCAATTGAGACTAAGAAAACAATACAAAGAGTAAATGAATTGAAGAGTTGGTTCCTTGAAATACTAAATAAAATAGACAAACCCTTAGCCAACACTATCAAAAAAGGAAAGAAAAGACTCAACTCCATGCAATTAGGAATAAAAAGGGTGAAATCAAACGAATCCTGCAGAAATCCAGAAGATCATCAATAACTACTTTTAAGAACCTATCTTCTAATAAGATGGAAAATACAGAAGAAATGGACAGGTTCTTAGATGCATATGAATTACCAAAACTGAATCAAGAAGATATGAAAATTCTATAACCTCATATCAGTCAATGAAGTTGAATAAGTAATTCAAAAACTACCAACAAAGAAAATCCCAGGTCATGATGGATTCACTGCTGAATTCTATAAGAAATTTAGAGAAGATCTAATGCCACTACTCCTCAAACTCTTTAATGAAATTGAAAGGGAAGCAGTACTCCCAAACTCATTTCTAGAAGTAAGCATTACCCTGATACCAAAACCAGAGAAGGATCCAATCAAAAAGAGAGAACTACAGGCCAATCTCCCTCATTAACATAGATGCAAGAATCCTCAATAATAACCTGGCAAACAGAAAGAAGCAAATCATCAAGATTATACACCATGACCAAGTATGATTCATCCCAGGGATGCAGGGATGGTTCAACATATGCAAATCAATAAATGTAATACACCATATTAACAGAGCCAAGGACAAAACCCGTATGATCATCTCAATAGGTGCAGAAAAAGCATTTGACAAAGTCCAACACTCATTCGTTACAAAAATCCTACAGAAAATTGGAATAGATGCTCTTTATCTCAATTTGATAAAAACCATCTATGACAAACCAACACTATACTAATGGGCAAAAACTGAAAGCTTTCACTCTAAAATCAGGAACGAGACAAGCATGTCCACTATAACCACTCTTATTCAACATAGTCCTGGAAAACTTAGCCAGAGCAATTAGAAAGGAGAAAGAAATACAAGGAATGATGATAGGAAAAGAAGAAGTTAAACTATCTTTTATTCATGAATGACATAATTCTCTACATAGAAGACCCCAAAAACTCCACCAAAAGATATCTACATTTAATAACCTATTTCAGTAGTGCAGCTGGATACAAAGTCAACTCTCAAAACTCAGTGGCCTTCCGGTACATGAATAACAAACTCACTGAAAAGGAAATCAGGGAAACAACACCTTTCACAGTAGCATCCCAAAAAATGAAATACCTAGGAATCAACCTAACAAAGGAAGGAAAAGACCTCTACAATGAAAACTACAGTACTCTGAAAAAGGAGATCGAAGAGGATATCAGAAAATGGAGGGCCAGTGAGAAGGCTGAGCGGCATAAGCGCCTGCCTGGCAAGCACGAGGTCCTTGTGTTCGACTCCCGGTACCCACATACGATAAAAGGGCCAGCAATATCGCTCAGCGGCATGGGCACCTGCTGGCACGCGAGGTCCTGAGGTCGACCCCCGGTACCCACAAAAAAAAAAAATGAAAAGAAAAGAAAATGGAAAGATACCCCTTGCTCTTGGGTAGGAAGAACCAATATAGTCAAAATGGCCAAACTTCCAAAATTGTTATACAAATTTAATGCAATCCCAGTCAAAAGTCCAACAGTATACCTCACAGAATTAGAGAAAACAATCCTAAAATTCATTTGGAACCAGAAGAGACCTAGAATACCAAAGGCAATTCTGGGCAACAAAGGCAAGGCAGGGGGCATCGCAATCCCTGACTTGAAATTATACTACAAAGCAACTGTGATAAAAACAGCACAGTACTGGCAAAAAAAAGACCTGAGGATCAATGGAACAGATTAGAAGATGCAGAAACAGCTCCAGACATACTTTGCCACCTTATCTTTGACAAAGGTGTCAAACACTCACTGGAAGAAAGATAGCCTCTCTAATAAACGGTGCTGGGAAAACTGGATTTCCACATGCTGAAGATTAAAATTGCACCCATATATTTCACCATGCACTAAACTAAAGTTGAAATGGATCAAAGATCTCAATATTAAAATGGAAATATTAATTCTGCTGGAAGATAGAATAGGTAAAACTTTTGAAGATATTGGTGTAGGCAAAGACTTCATGAATAAAACCCCAATCATACAGGAACCATCACAAAGAACCAACAACTGGGATCTCATCTTATTAAAAAGCTTTTGCACAGCAACAGAAATCACTAACAGAGTGAAGAGATAACCCACAGTGTGGGAAAAATGTTTGCCAGCTGTTCCTCAGACAAAGGACTAATATCTAGAACATATAAAGAATAACAAACTCAAAAAATTAGACCCCTCTAAATTTAAAGACGCAATCCAAAAATGGGTATCTGCAATGAATAGACATTTCTCAAATGAAGAAATAGACATGGCAAGTAAATATATGGAAAAATGTTCAACATCATTGGTCATTCACAAAATGCAAATTAAAACAACTCTGAGATTCAATCTCAACCAGAAGGAATGGCTATTATCAAGAAATCAACCAATAACAAATGCTGGAGGGGATGTGGGGAAAAAGAAACCCATCTCCACTGTTGGTGGGAGTGTAAATTGGTACAACCAATATTAAAATCAGTATGGAGCTTCCTCAAAAAGCAGAGGTTCCATTTGACCCAGCTATTCCCCTTCTTGTTATCTTCCAGAAAGAGTTAAAAGCATCATACCACAGCAATATATGCACTCCATGTTTATGGCAGCACAATTTGTAGTAGCTAAATCTTGGAAACAGGCCAGATGCCCATCAATGCATGAATGGATAAAGACAATGTGGCTTTTATATACAATGGAGTACCACTCTGCCTTAAAAAGGATAAATGACACATTTTTTAGGTAAATGGATGCACCTTGAGACCACAATTTTAAGTGAAATGAATTGTACACACATGTTTAAATATCACATTGTTTCTCTTGTGTGAGAAACTGAAAGGTAAAATAGGAACCAAAATGGATGACAGCTACTGAGAAGGAGGAAGAAAATGTTCAAATGGGAAGGGGAACAAAGGAGAGGGAGGTGGAAGGATGGGAAAAGGAAGAAAAAGAGAACAGAAGGAAAAAATGGAAACAAAGCTTTTATAAATAAGGAGGGGAAGAAGGGTTGAATGGATGGGAAGGGAATGGGGAAAAAAGAAGACTCAAGATATATTATGTACAGGTACAAATTCCCTATGATGAATATGATCATTATGTATATCAAAAGTGTAACAATAAAACTAGTTAAAAATACAATTACAGAAGCATGATAATGAAAAGTAGGTCAAAAAAACAATACAATCAATAATTAAAAAATTGACCTTATAGGTCCATTCACATTTAAACACAATCACTCCTACTGTTAGAGCATCTTATGGTTTTGCAGCTATTGTTAGTGGTTAAGCTTAGGCTGGCTAAATTCTTGAGCAGTTTAGAATAATGTTTAACTTTTTCATATAAGCTTTTTTTTTTTTTTTTTTTGGTTTTGTTTTTCAAGACAGGATCTTGCCTTGTAGCCCAGGCTGGCCTGAGACTCATAGACCTCCTGCCTCAGCCTCCTAAGTGCTGGGACTACACATGTGTGTCACTATGTGCTGCTCAAAGCTTTTTTTTCCTGGGATTGAACCCAGGGACTTCACACTGAGCTATATCCTCAGCCCTTTTCATTATTTCTTATTTTCAGACAGAGTCTCACTAAGTTGCCCAGGCTGGGCTTGAATTTGCGATCTTCTTACCTCACCCTCCCAGAGTGCTGGAATTACAAAACCATTTTTAGTCTTTATCCACTGAAATCTTTATCAATCTTTAAATCTTTAAACCTATCAAATCTTTAAAAACCATTGATGTCTTTATCAAATTTTTCTTTTTCTTACAGTCTAGGGGCACAGCTTAGTGGTAGAGTGCTTGTCTAGCAAGTAAAATGTCCCTGGTTCAATCCCTACCGCTAAAAAATAAATTAATGAATAAAATGAAATTGTTTCTTTTTAATTTTCTTTCTCAGGCCCTTTTTAAACCCACTTTCTTTAGTACCTGTTCCCTACTGCTACCACACACTTCTCTTTTCCTATGATACTAAATTTTCACTGATTTGAGGATACTGGTACCTTTTGGTTTTGTCATTCAACCATGATTTCAGTTGGAAAATGATTTTAATATGGAGTGTGTGTGATTTAGGAAAATGTTTTTCCTATAAAGAGCATGCCATTCAATGAACTTAACTCCTTTCTCTCCATAATGACACTTCATGCACTCAGATACACTAGCTCCTACTAATTCTTTATAATGATATTCCTTAGATTTACATTTCTTAATGTTTTATTATGTGACAATTTATTTTCTAAGTTTTATACATACTAACTGGTATATTACTGGCATTTTGAAGTCAAATCAGCCTCTCTTAATGCTTCTTTTGTTAGAAATTAGTTAGTAAGTGTTGATTCTGGAGGAACACGATGAATAACCAGCCAAATCTGAAAATTTTACAATCCTCTTAAAACAGTACTCCTAATTAATGAGAGAGACTCTAGTCAAAAATGTCTCATATTATTAGGAGAAAAATAACAGTACTCTGAGACCTAATGTTAGGAGACCTTATTTCTACTTATTAGCAGTATTTGGGGAATGGCATTTGAAAATATAGGAAAGAAGATTATCTTCTGGAAATTAAACTCTGCAGTTACCATATATATGATGGATTGGAGAAGATACATACATGCAGAATTTTCTCCTCATATCTAAAATGTGGTTGTGATGAACTACATTTCAAGGATTATTACCTGTCATCTTAAAGAAACAGATGGATCTCAAGTTTCAATCAATGGCTAACCTTGATTATAAATTGATTCTAAAGTATTGAAAAGGTGGGTATTATCAATCAAAAAGGGATTGTATTGGCTGTGTAAAAAGAAAATCACAAAAGTTTGTGACATCCATCCAAATACTTTCCAACACAGTAAAACATATATAAAATAAACTATAAACAGTATAACACCTTTGGTAAGAGTATCCCTATAGAAACAATATATTAATCTGATGATTTTTAACTTTATATCATTAAACATTCAATGTGTCCTGTTTCCTTTGTTTTATTTCTCTACTCACTAAGCGATGTTCTGATTATTGTTTCCTATATTGGTTTATCTACAATAAGAGAACATATTGGTTGTGTTGGGTGTAATTTGCTCAGCATAATAATTTTTAATAAATTATGTTATAAATTAAAAATAGGTTCTGATTTTACATCTCAGCTTCATGATCTTAGTTAATGTATGTCCCACAAAAACAAATCTAGTTTTGGCCTATGTATCTGAAAGTGATTTTAGTTGCAAATAACAGAATCCATGCTAACTAACTTAAAGGAATTTCTTTAGGGTTATTAGGTATTAGCAAAATTTCTCCAAGATACCTAGTTTTGAATGTTATTTAGGCAGGAACACCAGGCAAAAAGAAAAAAAAAAAAAAAAAACTTCCAACACCATCACAGTTCTATTTTAGTGCAAGCCCTACTATTGCCACCACCCATCACCTAATCCCTAGGATACTAGGAAATGGACTGAAGAACTTCTGCTAGAACTACCCTAAAAGAACAAAATAGGCCAGGGATATAGCTCAGTGGCACAGCACCTGCCTGGCAAGCGCGAGGTCATGAGTTCGATTCCCAGTACCAAAAAATAAAAAAGAAAAAGAAAAAAAGAACAAAACACTTCTGCCTCTAGACTGCAAGAAGAGCTTCTCTCCATGCCAGTCACTCTCGTGTTGCTTGTTGTATATTTCCAAGTCCCACAGGTATGCATCCTTTTTGGAGACCCTGAACTACACTCCTAACTGTAAGTTGGTCTAGATGTACTTTTTTTAAGTCTTTCCAATCTCTGCAGTATGATACCTACCAAATATTCACACTAGAGAAGAATTGGAATAGGTCACATGACCCGGTCTGCAGTATCTTTTTTTTTTTCTTTGAGACAGGGTCTCAATATGTAGTTCCGGATGACCTTGAACTCACTATGTAGCCCAGGCTGGCCTCAAACTTACAGCAATCCTCCTGCCTCAACCTTCCACGTACTGGGAATACAGGCATACACAACCACACCCAGCCTGGTCCACAGTAGCTTATCAGAATTGTCATACTATAAAACAATTTAATTGTGTGATATTTGACACCTCTCTCCCCCCTCCCTTTTTCCCTATCTTTCTCCTTCTCCACCTCCTCCCCCCTTCCTCTCCTCTACCACTGAAAATATGTGAACAGATATTAATATCTATTATGTTTGTTCATATACATTGTTATAAAGATCAGACTATCGATATAGGTCAAAGTGTTTTGAAAAAGCATAAAACTATTATGAATGTAAAGCAGCACAATTATACTTACTAATTATTCAGAGCTTACAATATTTCATTCATGAAGTGAGAACTTTATAGACAATACAATTACAGAATAGGAGGTAAGGAAAGATCTTAACCACTACACAAGCTTATCTCTAATCACTAAATTTGATATGTGGCTATTTAAATCAGTTAAATTAATTTCCTAGTACTTCAAATAACTCATCTACTTACTTAGATCAAAAGACTGTCAAGCTCAAGGCTTCAAATTAAGCCAGAAATAAAAAGTAAATAACTATTTACAAGAACCTGTTCAGAAGTTTCATGTTTTTCTTTTTTCTTTTTATTTTTATTAGTACATGTTTGCCATATGATTACATCTATCATGAAGAATTGGTACATATACATAACACATCTTAATTCTATTTTAATCATTAAACTTAGCTACTAAACTGTATTTGTAATAATATCAACTGCTTAACAACTTAATAGTTGCTTCCTCACTCCTAACTCAAATGATGCAACCTTTTCTACTTCTGGATAGGTTCAACTTTGAATCAGCACATCCTAAATAATTTAGTTTCATTTAATTAATTCTGTGTTCAAGGAAAACTATCTACAATACTCCTTTTAACAACCTTTGCTTGGACCGTTCCCTCAGACCATTCCCTCAAATCAGAGGTCCATCAAGGCCTACCAATTCTTTCAAGATGGCACCCTGAGCACCCTTATTTAGTGCAGTCTCTTTCCAGAGCTCAGTAAGGTGAAAATAGAAAGTTACAAAATAGGAATAAAATTATTACAAGATTGTTACGAGGAATTAATACCAGTTGACAGGTTTCTGGAAAATGTGTATAATGTATATAACATGAGGAGTCTGCAGAGTCATTCTGCCCACCGGAATACAAAGAGGCTCTGCCTTGGAGTCGGATGACACAATGCAGAGGAGGAGTAGATCTAAAATCCAGAGTGGTTACCTGAATTCCTGTATGTAAAGTGCTGTGCTCCCTGCCTGTTTTTCTATTACTGTTTTTGGGAAACTCAGCACCTAATCTCAACTCATAAAATGGGGACCTTTCCCAAGACAACTGAGGAAATCATCTGAGGTGATGCAAAGCATTTAAAAATGCTATTGAACTTCAAAATAAAGTTCTTCATATTCTGAAATAATGAGAACTTCAATGTTTTATGGAAAGAAAGAGGGAGAATGCCACGAAAAGAAAGATGTGAAATAAGGGATATGATGTTCCTAACCCAGAGACACCTCAAGATGATAGCCAAGTTAATACACAATCCAAAGAATGACAGTTTCAGAAAGATATCCTTATGAAAAGGATAAACTTGAGACATTTTTAGGTAAATGGATGCACTTTTTTTTTTTTTGTGGGTACCGGGGGTCGAACTCAAGACCTCGCACTTGCCAGGCAAGTGCTTATGCCGCTGAGCTATCTCACCGACCAATGGATGCATCTTGAGAACACAATTTTAAGTGAAATAAAACAGACACATATTTAAATATTACATTGTTTCTTTGTGTGAGAAACTGAAAGGGTACATAAGGACCAAAAAGGATGATAGATATTGGGAAATAGGAAGAAAATTTTCAAATGGGAAGGGGAACAAGGGAGGGGGAAAGGGAAAGGAAAGAATGAGGATTTTTAAAAAAGGATGGAAGGAAAAAAATAGAAGCAAAGTTTTGTAAAGGGAGAGGGGAAGAAGGATTGAAAGGAATGGAGGAGAATGGCAAAAAAAGAATTAAGATTTTTATGTACAGGTATAAATTTCCTATGATGAATGTGATCACTACATATGTCAACAGTGTACCAATAAAATTATTCTTAAAAATAGACAAAGAAAAAAAGAAAGATATCTTTATGAAAAAAAAAAAAAAAGACACCACAATACAGTCAAATGACTGAAAGAGAGACTGAACTTCAGAATTTGGTAAAGGGATTCAAAACCTTCAGAGAAAATATATATATATATATATATATATATATATATATATATATATATAATTTTTTCTAATCCAAATATGAACCAGGCTAAATTGTAGCATAATTTTAAACAATGGAAAAGAAAATCCATTTGACCTTGATCATAAAATCACTCCTCTTTGACTGGCCCAGGGGTTGTAATGACGGACCCTTAGAGGGAGGAAAGGACATAATTTTAATATATTACATTACCCTGTAATAAACAGAGTCACAGTAACATTAATATCGTGCTTTAGTTTTCAACTTTCACTATCAACCAGTGAACAAATGCAGACGGCTTCACCATGGTTACATATCAGCATTAAAATACTAACAATCAGCAGGCATGGTGGTACACACCTGTAATCCTAGCACTCAGGAGGCTGAGGCAGGAAGACTGCTGTGAGTTCAAGGCCAGCCTGGGCTACATAGTGAGTTCAAGGCCAGTATGAACTACATACTGAGATCCTGTATCCAAAAAAAAAGAAAAAAAAAAGAATAAAATACAATCTTGACAATGTAAGAGTAAAATTAGAAGCAACAGAAAGTACGAGGAAAAAGAGAATGTAAAAATAAAAAGGGATGGAATGAAATAGGTTCTGTTTTCTTAGCATACACAAAGGAAAGTCAGGACACTGATTATAGGTGACAGAATAGGAAATGGAGGGATAGTAGCAAAATTAAAAATAATCCAAATTATCAAACACTGGAATGAAGATAGGGAATATAGAAATAGGTAAATAAAAACTTCATACTTCATGAAAGAGAGTACATAGATCTTCTCTTGAAAAAGAGTTATAAGTATATAACCTAAAGGTATTACCAGAAGATCTCAAATTAAAAAGGCTTCCTCCAGCATGTGGGACTGCGAGCAAAAGAATTTCTCTCTGGTATTGGACTGAAGGTAGCAAGAAAGAGGGTGAGAGATTGTTGGCTTGTATCATAAGCTTTTCTGCAACATTCAACTTTTGATAATGTACATACTTTACTCTAAATTATTTATACATCCAAATCAAAGTTTGAGTTCTCCTGAAACAACTATCAATTAGGCCTCTTCATTCTGATCATTCCACTACTTTGTACTCCCTTTATACTTTTATATTTAAAGCTACTGTGACATCTTGAATTTGTTCATCTCATTATCTATTATCTCATTGAATTTCCTAAAACTAACTCTATTAAAAGTTCCTTGAGGTCTGGTATCAGAACTTTTATTTTTAATAAAATTATCAGTATTTGCTACAGAGTACAACATATATTTAGTTTGACTGATACATTAAGTGGCCAACAAAGGGGAGTGGGAGAGGGAGGGAAGAAGAAAATAAGTAAGAGAAGGAGGGAGGGGGGGACTTTGGGACTGGCTTGTAGGAAGACTTTGGAAATGTTCAGAGATGTCAGTTGAAAAAGTAAAGCAGGAATGCCTTAGGCTGTACTTGATGAAAGATTCTGGTCAGAGCTCAGAAGACCATGTTCAGGAGGTTTTTGCTGGGAAGAACTGCGTACGCTGTTGGACCCCAGGTGATATGTGTTATGCCTTGGCAGAAAGTTTGCATTTTGTCCATGTCCACAGACTTTGCCTGACACTGAGATTAAGGGTGGTGGACTAATTAATCTGGCAGAAGAAATTTCAAGGCAGTCTAATATTGAGGTGGTGGTATGGCTACTGTTGGGGGCTTTTAGTGAGATTTATGTTGAGAATCAAGAGCAAAGAGTCCAGCAGAATGATTTAAAATGTTTTTAATTTGGCCAGAAAGGAAGCTCCAGTAAAGCTCCGAGCTGCAAACACAGAGCAGAGGAGATCTTGACTGCTGCAAAGCAACAGAACAATAGAAAAGATGGCCTGAGGGCATCACAAGAAGTAGCATGACTCCAGCTTTTGCAGCCTCGAAATTGCAAAGTTGAAAGACTCTGCTTTAAGAAGACAGCCCCAGAGCAGCATATTCCGGAATGGTGGTGGCCTAGAGAATTTGTTCCTCAGGATTGGTTTTAGAGTACTCAAACATCCAGACACTCGACTCCTACAGCCAAAAAAGAAGAAAACCTGGAAACTGCTCCAGCTGGCAGCAGACCTTGTCATCAACCACAAGGTGCTGGTTTTAGTTGCACGCAGAATGGAAGAGTTGTGGGGTCAGGAAGGCTTCCACCCAGATTTCAGAAGAAGGCCTGGGAGGCCAGGCAGTGTGCCCCTGAGAGGGCAGTGTGTGAAGCTGTTAAGTGTGAGGCTAAAGGTGCAGTGGAGACCCCAGAAGTCTGGAGAAGCCATGAACATGGTCTGAGAAAAACTGCAAAGAGGGAGCAGAGCCAGTCAAAGAGAGAAACCAAGGGAGCTACAACCACCAGAAATACCATAGGGGTAGAACCACCCAAGCCTTTTGGAGTTCACAATTTGCCACAGATTGCTGGGGATGCTGGAAGTAGAACTGCGGGATTTAATGTTTGCACTGCTGGATTTTGGTCTTGCTTTGTTTTCATTCTTTGCTATCCTCCTGTTTTTAAATTTTGGAATGGAAATGTCTATCTTATGACATTGAAATTGGAAGTGCTTAACTTTCTTTTCATTTGTAGAGGGGTTTGCAGCTAAAGAGTTTGCCTTAAGTTTCAGAGGAGACTTTGGACTTGGACTTTTCAGCAATACTGAAACTGTTAGGACTTTGGCAGCTCTTAGAGATAAACTAAATGCCTTTGCATAAAGGGATGTGTATGAATCTTTGGGGGGCCAGTGGCAGAATGTTATGTCTTGTGTATAGATGTCCCCCAAAGCCTCGTGCAGTCATAGGTGGGGCTTTTTCAGAGGTGGCTGGATCTACAGTGTATAATTCCGGGATTGATTCATGGTGCAATGCTAGGCTGAAGAGCATTAGGATTAAGGGTGTAAGTGCTACCTGCCCTAAGTAGCCTGAATAAGATAAAAGGGGCAGAAGGAGCTGTGGTGGTCCCTTGCTTGTTTTGCTACTTTCTGCCCACCATGAACTGTTCTCTTCTGTGAAGCCACCCTGGTTTGGAGCCAGCCAAACATCTACAAACTGTGAACTAAATAAACCTTTCCTCCTTAACTTGGTGTTGGGTGGTTTTTGTCTCAGCAATGAGAAAAATAACTAAGACAAGAAGTAATAGGACAATTTACTGTATAATGTCCTAAAAGAGAAAGGGGAATGTTTCAAGGTGAGTAAATAAATGTAAGTGCAGCACAGAACAAAAGAATTAAAAATGTGTGAAAACAATTGGATTAAATGAAAAACAGGCCAAATTGTAGACTAGAAAATGTAAAACAAGGTTAAGACTTAAAAAGAGAGTAAACTAAAAGGAAATGAAATTTGTACTGAATATTTGCCAATCCTCTGGTAAGTACAAGTTACTATGTATGATAAAAGAACCTGTAATAAGAAAGATGGACATGATAGAGAAAGAAAATATAATTGTAAAATAAGTCTTTCAAGAGAGGGAAAGAGATGAGCTAGGATCCAAATAATCATTGAAAAGATTAGTTTCAAAGAGTAAAAAGGGATACAAATTCCTTCAAAAGTGAAGAAAGAGATGAGTAGAAAGAGTCAAAGACAGAAATTCTTAAGATTTTTATTCCTAGCCCTGAGAAATTGCTGACAGCTTAATGTGCTCCTTGATGCTAGAATGTGCAATATACACAATAATGTTCAGACCCATCTTATGTGAAGATAAACTTTAAATCATTGTCAGTATTACACCTACTCTGTTACCTTCACACACATTTATGAAATGGCCGTAGTGTTCCATCTCTCTAGCTGTGAGGAAAGCAAAACCACAGCTAATATATAAATTACAGCTTGATTTCAACTCTTTGCTAGCTAAGATTTTAGGCCACATTTTAGTTTCTGGGACTCATCACTTTCAAATTAATCTGTTAATACACATTAACTCTTCACTCTTATCTTTGAATTATACATTGAAGTAAATACCATACAGCTACAGAATTTCTCATGCTTTCAAACTTAACATTATAATTATTTCTCAAATCAGGCTCCCTATATGTCAGCTGTCCAGAATATCAAGTAATTTAAATTGAAACAACTACACACACACTTTAATTTAAGAAATACTGGGCCGGTGAGATAGCTCAGCGGCATAAGCACCTGCCCAGCAAGCGCAAGGTCCTGAGTTTGATTCCTGGAACCCACATAAAGGAAAAAAAGGGCCAGTAATATCGCTCAGCGGCACAAGCACCTGCCTGGCAAGTGTGAGGTCCTGAGTTTGACTCCCAGTACCCACATAAAAAAAAAAATACTTTAAGTATTTCTCTATCATCTAGACACCTCATAATGGGCAACACTGAGAAGTTCGCTGAGAATATCAAATACATTATAAGAAAAGCTGCTGCAGATTTTTCAAATGAATGCTAAGGGATACCATGTTGAGTATTTTCCAGAAATTAGTAGTTTACAAGCAATGTAGCTACTTAGCTCATCGGTATTCAATGGAAGTGTATCCATAAGTATTCTGCCAGCTACAGGACACTATGTGCACATGTTAAATGTGTTAGAACAAGAAATTATCATTTCCTCTCAAATGAAGAATGAACTGCACTCCTGAAGTACACAATACTTAGTTGGAAAAACTTTTGTATCTATGACTTAATGATTATCTAAGAACATTCCTGAGACATACTAATAGTTAAATGCACACAACAGGAAGATAATAATAGGGCCAGTGAGATGGCTCAGCAGCGTAAGCGCCTGCCTGGCAAGCGCAAGGGCCCGAGTTTGACTCCCAGAACCCACATACAAAAAAAGGGCCGGTGATATCGCTCAGCGGCACGGGCGCCTGCTGGCGCGCGAGGTCCTGAGGTCAACCCCCAGTACCCACAAAAAAAAAAAAGATAATAATAGATGGAAATAATGAGATCAACTTTTTTTTTGAAGCCATAGATAGACTACGAGTAATTATATTTTATCTAAGCTCTGACTACAATATTGTTGAGCAAAGTAGATGGAGCTGACATTTTACTTAGGGACAGAAAGTTTAACTGTCATCTTCTTTTGCAATAAATACTGTATTCCATACAGCTGAGTTTTATAAGCTTTTTCCAGTACAGGTGACCTAAAATGGACACCAGAAATTTTTTTAAATCTCTAGTTCCCTAATACCTCCTTGTTCCAATCTACTTCCTTGTACAAAACAAAAAAATGCACTGCATCATCAGGGACGTAATAGATAACATTTTAAAGGTTCAATATTGGAAATTCTATAACAGCATTTATTGTTTAAGCAAGAACCTAAGTGTACTGATAGGAAGATTAATTACACTTTCAGGAAACCATTTTCCAAGAATAATTATTTCTACAAGTAATCATTTTCTCTGACTAGAATGGATGATGGCAGGTCTTAATTCCTAATTCCTGGGGGGAAAAAAACTCTCTAAACCTGAGGTCTTGCGAATCATGAAGAAGAGGAACTATGAAAATACAGAAAGATAAATGAATAGAAAATATTCTCTGAGAACACGGGTGCAGCTGGATAGGAAGAATAACTTCCAGTGTTCTATAGCACAGCAGGATAACTATGGCTAACAACAATTAATTGAATATTTCAAAATAACTAATAGGATTTTGAATTTCTGAACACAAAGAAATGATATGTCTGTGGTGAGAGATATGCCAATTACCTAAATCTGATCATTACATATTGTGCACATACTATAATGAAAGTGACTCTGCACCCTGTAAGTATGTACAGTTACTGAGTCAATTTAAAGTATACACTAAATTTTAAAAAGAAATATATCCTGAATACATGTATTATGCATATAAGGAATACATATTTTTTAACACAAAATTTCGTGTCTCACCGGGGAGAAAGACAGTCCCCTGGTTTCTAACCACATCACCAACCCTGTCAGAAATACTGGTGAGGCAAGCAAAATGAGGCAAGTTGTCAGCTGCTGCAGGCCCAAGCCTTACGAGCATGCACTTGGGAAGCTCTGCATTAGTAGACTAGATAGCATAGCACTTCTTTTAGTATAAAATACCATAACTTCATATTTGGGAAGAAGAGCTACAGTTCAGAGGGCCCTTGATGGATTCAAAAGCTCCTAATTGATCATATCTCTCCAACTGGCTTGTGGTGGCTTCGTGGAGGCCCATAATTAAAAATAGATGGAAATATTCTAGCAGCAGCGGGCTTCCAATAAATTTGCAAGTCCTCTTCCATCTGGCATATGTGAACATGAAACCTATGGTACCTGTTTCCAATTACTGGCTCTGATGGGCATAACTGCAAAGACTGCTGACATGAGACTGCACATTCCAGTTCCAAATATTTCAACATCAAAGTGTATGGGGGAGGGGCAGGTGATTAATGCTGTGCTTCACCTATGTAGGCAGCCTGGTTAGTCTGGGCAGTATATTAAAAAGCTGAACCTTAATCTTGCCCTGAACATTCTTGAAATCTCAAATTAACTATCCCCTCCTATATTTATTTTACTAGGAATCTAAAAATGTGTTATTCTAAGGTAAGGATGTTAAAGATTGCATGAGAAAACTACTTTGTACTAATATCATTTTTTAATGTCCCAAGGGTAAAGAATCTATTCTTTAAGAATTAAAAGCAAGTCTCTTTGTTTACTGCCTGTCTTCCCACTGAAGTATCAGTCAAATCAATGACAGCACGCTGTCTGTCTAATGCCTTTTGGTGAGCCCAGGACGTTGAACACAGCCTGGCTCACGAAAGTGTTTCAATAAGTATTTCATAGAAGGAGAGAGAGACTGGGAAGACAAGTCTCTGGGAGAAGGTAAACTAACCATAGACTGTTTCTATCAATTACATACTTATTCATCTGTCCTCAAATGGGGGAGATTCATCTTGCTTTCTTTCAATAAGGGAAAATAGAAAAACCTTAAGAATGCACTTTTTTATTGCCCCTTCATATGTACTTCCCTAGCCCTTTGGATAGGGGATTACAATGTCATTTATCAGACTTTGGCTGTTTACATATCTATGTCTCTATATAGACTTAGAGTTCTTAGGGTATATTGCATTTATTTTTATATTCCGAGAGCCCAAAATAGTTTCAAGTGTTTAAGCAAAATAGATGAACAGTGGACACTCAATAAATGTTTATAAGTGGATAGGGAAAAGACATAGGAAAGAAACATGTTTTCTTTTGTAATCCTCTTATCTCCCTACTATTAGCACTCAGTAATACAGAAACTAATCATTTCCTTTCCACAAGCCTTTTTTCTCATAGTAACCCCATATTTTACTTGAGTTTAAAACAAACACTGACCAAGACTTATTCAATATCCCACTAATTTTGTCCTTTTTTTTTTTTTAGACAGCATCTCACTATGTGGCTGGCCTTGAACTCACTTGTGTAGCCCAGGCTAGCCTCAAACTCACAACAATCCTCCTGCTTCAGCCTCCCAAATGCTGGGATTACAGGTGTGTGCCACCACACCTGGCTTGTTTTATTTTTATTTTCATCACAGCATTAATAAAAATAAAAGAACACATTTTTTCAGTTGTAATTCAAATATATAATTCTATTTTAAAACTTTTAATAGCTGAAGGTAAAAATCTACATCTTGAGATTAAGAAGTCTACACTCTGTACTTATCCTTAAAGTAAATTTCAACCAAGCATCCTAGAGGATGCTTTTAAATCACTTTTTTTTTTTTTTTTTTTGTGGGTACGGGGGGGTCGACCTCAGGACCTCGCGCGCCAGCAGGCGCCCATGCCGCTGAGCGATATCACCGGCCCCTTTTTCGTATGTGGGTTCCGGGAGTCGAACTCGGGCCCTCGCGCTTGCCGGGCAGGCGCTTAAGCCGCTGAGCCATCTCACCGGCCCTTAAATCACTTTTAAAAGTGATTGACAAATGTTTACAACTATTAGTTGTCTTCTTCTTACAACACCAAAACAAAACAGTATCACTGTTTACTATTTGTCTTTAGAATTTATTCGAAAGACAACTCATTAAGCTAATAAACACCTAAAAGTAGTTAGCCACAGCAATAGACCATGCATCACTATATGTATTTTTCTGCACATTAGGAAAAAGTGTCATCTTTAGAAGTGCAGAAGTGAGAATAGCATCTATTCCTAAATATTTATAAATATAAAATACATTACTTATGTTACAATAATTCTTTGCTATTTGCAATTTTGTGGACAGCAAATCCCATAGACTGTGCTTTATCACATCACTTTTGCAAAATTTGTTACTCACATAAGCCAAATACAGTACCATGGTCTTTCTATCCTAAGGGATTGCAAAGAAGCAGAGCATGTGTGTTTGCTTATTTTGACTGTTTCCTGATTTTTTTAATTTGCCATTCAAATACTTCATTTCAAAGATAACAGTTCAGGGCCGGTGAGATGGCTCAGCGGCTTAAGCGCCTGCCCGGCAAGCGCGAGGGCCCGAGTTCGACTCCCGAAACCCACATATGAAAAAGGGGCCGGTGATATCGCTCAGCGGCACGGGCGCCTGCTGGCGCGCGAGGTCCTGAGGTCAACCCCCGGTACCCACAAAAAAAAAAAAAAAAAAAAAAAAACAAAGATAACAGTTCAACAAGTACCGACCTTAAAAGATAAATTCTATTTCTGCATACCAACAACAAAAAATATAATTAATTTGAGTCCAGAAACATACTTATACATATATAGAACTTGGAACTTGACAAATGTATAATACCAAAATTGGTTTTTAAAGTAGCTGTACCAATTTACATTCCTACAAGAAATGCATAAAAGATCCTGTTGCTCCAAAATCTAACATACAGCATTTTTTAGTTTTTAATTTTTGAAAAGTGAATAGCATAAAATGTTATCTCATTTGCATATCTGTCTCACTAAGGTCAAATACCTCTTTACATTTTTATTAGTGGTAGGTGTTTATTCCTCAGCATAATTCTTATGTCCATTTTCCTCTGGCTCATTGCTTTTCTTACTGGTTTTAGACAGTTCTTTGTATGTTCTTGTTTTAACCCTTTGTTGTGTTTATACCAATATCTTCTCTAAGTATATATTTTCATTTTCTTTATAAATAAAGAGCAAAATAAAAGATCATAGGGAAGGGTGAACTAGATTTTTTGGGTACAAGAGATGGAGGGAAAAGGAGGAAGAGGAGGGAAAGAGGATGAAAAAAAGAATTCAGATTTGTTATGTACATGAAACAACTCCCCACAAGAATTGCAATCACCATGTGCTATAAACATGTATTAATAAAACTAATAAAAAGAATTTATGACACAAAAGTTTTTAATTTTGATATTGTAAAATGTATGCTATTTTAAAGCATTTTATTTCATGTTTAATCAAACTTGTTCTATCCTCAAAGCCTAAAAAACATTCACCCTTCCTTTTATAGAGTTTTTAAATTTTATTTTTGACACTTAGATTCTAAATCCACCTAGATTTAACTCTGAGATTGCATCTCACCAAGAAAGAATGGCTATTATGGAGAAATCAACTAACAACAAATGCTGTTGGGGCTATGGGGGAAAAGGAACCCTTCTCCACTGTTGGTGGAATATAGACTGATACAACCCATGTCAAAATCAGTATGGAGAGTCCTCTAAAAACTAGGACTAGAGGGGCCGGTGAGACGGCTCAGCGGCTTAAGCGCCTGCCTTGCAAGCGCGAAGGCTCGAGTTCGACTCCTGGAACCCACATACGAAAAAGGGGCCGGTGATATCGCTCAGCGGCACGGGTGCCTGTTGGCGTGTGAGGTCCTGAGGTCGTTCCCCCGGTACCCACAAAAAAAAAAAAAAAAAAAAAAAACTAGGACTAGAGGTCCCATTTGACCCAGTTATTTCTCTTCTTGGTATCTTCCTGAAAGAATTAAAAGCATCATACCACAGCAATATATGCATACCTATGTTTATAGTGGCACAGTTTGTAATAGCCAAATCTTGGAAACAGCCCAAATGTCCATCAACTGGTGAATGGATAAAGAAGATGTGGGGTTTTTTTATACAATGGAGTACTACTCTGCCACAAAAAAGAATGAGCTTGAGACATTTCTAGGTAAATGCATGCAGCTTGAGACCATAATCTTAAGTGAAATAAATCAGACACACGTGTAAATACCACATTCTTTCTCTAGCGTGAGAAACTGAAAGTGTAAATAAGGACCAAAATGTATAAAAGAGATTATGAAATAGGAAGAAAATGTTCAAATGAGAAGGGGAACAAGAGAGGGGGGAGTGGGAAAGGAAGGAAGGGAAAAGTAAAAAAAAAAAAAAGAGAGAAAAGAAGGAAAAATGGAAACAAAGCTTTGTAAATAGGGAGGGGAAGAGGAGTTGAAGGGAGGGTAGGGGTGTGGGGAAAAAAAGCATCAAGTTATATCACATACAGTACAAATTCCCTATGATGAATGTGACCATTATATACACCTAAAATGTACCAATAAAAATCATTTTCTTTGAAAATTAAAAAAAAACTAAAGTATAAAGGCACAATCTTACTGGCTTGACACCTCATAGGACAGTTTGGGGAAGTACGCAGTAAGTGTAAATAGAGAGTAAAATCTCATAAAAGGAAACTACAAATGTATGGAGACTTGAAACTACACATGAACTTCCCTAAAATCCATAGCTGACTTCTGAATACACTGGTCATTCCAAAGAACCAAGTACAAACCTATACTGTGAAGGAAAAAAAAAAAAAAGCTGTGAAGTGATTTCAGTTGCCTCCCACTTCAGGAACAGAGTTTGAAGTTTTAAACCTGTAAATTAGATGAGCTTACTAAATACTATTAAATCATCCTTTGAAACTCCAGAAGCCCATAGTATAGAAGTAAAGAAGACTGTCCCCAGGACTAAGAATTCTTTACAAGACTAAAGACAAAATCAAAACAAATTCAACTTTTTAAAGACTGAACAAATCTTGGTGCCTGTTCAGTCACTTAGCTACCTGCTGAAGCAAACTCAACACTTTTCAGAAGAAGAAAACAGAATCCAGAATATCCACAATTTACTTTCTATATTGTCAAGTAAATAATCAAAAACTACTGGCCATATAAAGAAATGGAAAAAGGTAACCTATAGTCAAGGGAAAAGATATCAGTCAATAGAAACAAAATCCAGATGATTCAGATATTGTAGTTAGCAAATAAGGCATTTAAAGCAGATATTATAAATATGTTTAAAGACTTAAGAGTCATGATGAATGACTAGAGTGGAATTTTAACAAAGAAGTGTAAATTTTTATAAAAAAATGAAAATTCAAGAACAATTATAGTGGGGGCCGGTGATATAGCTCAGCAGCATAAGCTCCTGCCTGGCAAGCACAAGGTCCTGAGTTTGACTCCTGGTACCCGTATATAAAAAAAAAGTAAAAAAAAAAGAACAAGTATAGTAACTGAACTGAGAAGTTTACTGGATGAACTAAAAATAGACTGGAGAAAGAAAATGTCATGAATTTGAAGATTTGAGCTTTTTTTTAATTTTAAAAATTTAAAATAAATGTTTTTAAAATTCCATTTAAAATATCACAAGATATGAAATACTTGAGGCCAAGTTTAACTAAAAAGTATGCAAGATTTGTACCCAAAATAAATGAGGAGGGATACCATTGTTTTTAATCAGATGATTCATTACTGTTAAAAAGTAAGTGCGGCACAAATTGATTTGTAGATCCAGTTTAATCCAAATCAAAATCCTAGCAAGCTTTCTTGTGAAAATTGACAAGCTGATTCTAAAATTTCCATAGAAATGCAGGGAATCTAGAACAGATAAATTCAAGTATTTTTTATTCCAATACTTACTATGAAGTATGTCATTTAAGGCTATGTGATATCGGTATAAGAATATATATGTGACATATATCATATATATCATGAGTAATATATGTGTATATATAATAAGTATAAGGATTAATTATATATCAATCATGATATAAATGTATATATATATATATATAGTAGAATTCTAAATTTCACCCAGACATATATGCTGAATTAATTTTCAACAAAGATGAAAGAGTAATTCAAAGGAAAAAAAAGGTTTTTTTTCAATAAATAATACTAGAACAATTAAACTCCCATATGCATTCATAAGGTACTGGATCAAATGAATTTCAAATAGAAACAAACAAACAAACAAAAGTGAATCATGACCCCTAACAGACAACTCATATAAATTTCCAGGTACATTATAAAGATAAAAGGCCGGGCATGGTGGTGCATGCCTGTAATCTCAGCACTCAGGAGGCTGAGGCAGGAGGATCGCCATGAGTTCAAGGCCAGCCTGGGCTACAGAGTCAGTTCAAAGCTAGCCTGAACTACGTAGTGAGACCCTATCTCAAAAAAAATAAAATAAAATAAAACAAAGCCTTGGAATGGCAACATAAGAAAATATCTTTTTTAATACTAATTTTAATGGTTATTTTACCAGAACATAAACATCTCTACCCTTAAAGAAACAAAATATTGTAATGTATTAAAATTAAGAAGTTAATAGGCCAGTGAGATGGCTCAGCGGCATAAGCGCCTGCCTGGCAAGCGCGAGGGCCCGAGTTCGACTCCCGGAACCCACATATGAAGAAAAGGGCCAGTGATATCGCTCAGCAGCACAGGTGCCTGCTGGCGCGCAAGGTCCTGAGGTCGACCCCCAGTACCCACAAAAAATAAATAAAATAAAAAATAAAATCAAGAATTTATAAATATTTAGGAATAGATGCTATTCTCAGTTCTGCACTTCTAAAGATGACACTTTTTCCTAATGTGCAGAAAAATACATATAGTGATGCATGGTCTATTGCTGTGATTGACAAATGTTTACAACTATTGCTGTGGCTTACTATAACGTAAAGACATTTGTAATTCCTGCACTAGCAAAGGACTCATATTATAATATATAAAAAGTTATCAGAGAAATATAAATTAAACTACAATATCATACCACCACTATACCTGCATTAAAAACATTTAACAAGCTAAGCATAGTGGTATATGCCTGTAATCTCAGCACTCAGGAGGCTGAGGCAGGAGAATTTCTAATTTGAGGCCAGCCTAGCAAGAAATAGCAAGACACTGTCTCAAAAAACAAAAAATAATAATAATCATTGGAATTTGCTAATCCCAAGTTAGTAAGACTGTGGAGTAAATGGAACTCATAAATTACTCACATTAATGTCAACTGGAAAATCCATTTTGGAAAACTTGTACTATCTACTAAATCTAAGCATATGTATACTTACGTGACCTAGAAATTTATTCCTAGGTATAAACCCAAAAGGAATGCTGCATTCATGGACCAAAAATAATGCTCATTAAGGGCAAAAGCTGGGAACAATTCAAATGTCCATCAGCAAAGAATGGTTAAATAATTGTCTGTTCGTCAATGAAAATGAATGAACTGCTGTAGGGTAAGGTCTCACAGACATGTAACATTAAGCAAACATCAGACTCAGAAGATGACAAGCTATCTAACCTCACATAAGATTCACAAAGAAACCAAAGTAACCCGTAGCATTAGAAGTAAGAATTATGGTTTCCTTTGAGGTGGGAATGTTGTAACTAGCTGGGGCATAAGAGCTGCTTCTGGAGTTTTAGCAATGTTTTATTTCTAGATTGGGATGGAGGTTATATGCTCACTATGCGAAAATTTATTGAGTTCTTCACAATAACATATGCACTTTTCTATATACATGTTAATCCTCAATAAGACATTAAATAGCATTCATTTGAGTGGGGCTTAGAAGTAGTGTCTACAGTTTGGAGGGGAGTATTGCCTATACAAAGTTAGTATGTATGCCATAGGTAAAACATGTAATCCAGATGTTATAAACTAATTTCTATGTAATTATGTGAATAGTTTTAAACTCTTTACAAGAAAAGTTCCATTTATTACCTGGCCACTGTGTAGGTATAAGCACCTGGGTAAACTATAAGATCCAGGGTAACATTAAGTAATCTACAATGGAAACAACCTTTGCAGACTCTCTCTACTTCTATCCACGTATTACTTTTAATTTCACTATCCATCCCTTAGACGACCTCTTTTCCACCTTCCACAGACAAGTTCTTCAGTTAAGCAAAATGCCCACATTATTTATTACACTGAGTCTGTAACTAAGGCCACTCAAAGCAATAAATTGGAATAAAACAGAATCTCATAGTAAGGCCACATAAATTACACTGTCTTTATTAGAAGGAGAAATTGTCTCAATTAGTCTCAAAATTTTTCTTAAAAATAACTCAACAAATACATAAATAAAATTATCCTCTATTTCCAATAGTTTTGGGGGGGTTGTTTTTTGTTTTTTGGAGGTTTTTTGTCTTTTTGAGATAGTGTTTCACTATGCAGTTCAGGCTGGCCTTGAACTCACTTTGTAGCCCACGCTGGCCTCGAACTCGCAGTGATACTCCTGCCTCAGCCTCCCAAGTGGTAGGATTACAGGTGTGCGCCACCATGCCCAGCCTACTTCCAATAGTTTTTAACTTTTTCAAAAGTGTTAAACTTGTTAGTTGTGCATCATTAGTCTTTCACATTATGCCACTGATCAAGGCCTTTTAAAAGCAAGGCGGGAAGGCTATACTTTCAGGGATCATTTCTGCAGTGTGTTAAAAGCAGGGGGCAGGGGGAACTATTTAAAATATGTTTGCAGTATCACAGAGTTGACTGGATCAGAACCCATCTCCTGAAAATTCAATTCCACCACTGAGCTAAAATTCTTTCCAAGTTGTAGGAACAATGCTCTCACTGTCACTGTTTCTGCTCTCCATAGGATCATCACTGGCTGTTCCTCCCAGAACCATGTGCCATTTCACTGCTCTCCTCCCACACTAAAGTGGCACTTTGTCACAAGAATTAGAGTGTAACACACTTGCTGATCTTTAACAAAATGTATCTATTATACACGCAGCATATGACATGTACATGTATTTCATGAAGAGTTTACTGCATGATTCTAGAATCCAGACCTCTCTGAGAATATCTCTTTAAAATAACTTATTTTTATTGTGCTAAAAAGGCTAATTTATTTTAAAAACAAAAGCAAATACCATCTCATGATAATTATTGTTCCCGCCTAAGAATGGCAAATGTCTTACATGTTTATTACCAGACAGTATGTGGAAACTATGCTGTGAAATAATCTCATTTTCAGAGAGAAACAGTATCAGAATAGGGCTCATACTCCTTACAAAAGACTCAGCAGTGAAACTATAATTGCAAGAGATAATTTTTCATAAGAGCCAAGGTAAAAACATTATAAAGTTTATAATGTGAAGCAATAAAATGATGATTTGATTTTTATTTATTCAAAAAACATTAACCAAGTGTCTCTTATGTGTCAGATATTGTAAATCAAGAAAGACCTGGTATCTGCTACCTTCAAGGCATTAAGAGTCTAGATTTACTAGATAAGTAAATCAGTGTTTACTCTGTGGGGTTGTTAGTCCTATGAAAGAGATGCTGAGTCTATAAGAACACAGAAAAGGAGCATCCAGGGGTCAGGAAGCACTTCCCGGAAAACACAACCCAGGCTGAGCTTTGCTATGCAAGGAAAGATTGGCTGAATGACAAGGGCAATCCAGGCAAAGAGAATAGCTGGTAACAGAGGAACAGAGGCTTAAAGCAACACAGACTATTCAAGATACTGCAAGTTGTTCTTTTTTTGGAGGAAAGTTTGATAGTATAGCAGAACAGGAAATGAGGTGAAATAGAATGGCAGAAGGCAAATCAGGAAATGCTTTAAGAGCTAAGAGATGGAGGGAAGGAGTTGAGAAAATAATTAAGATGTATTATGCACATGCACCAACTCCCCACAAGGAGTGTAATCATTATGTACCATAACATGTACTAATAAAAAAGGAAACAAAGAAAGATGAAAACTTTTAGTCTCCTTAATTGTCCAATAGCCACTAAATAGAATTTTAAACAGGAAGGGAAAATGATATTTTCATTTAAAAAAAAAAAACTATTTGATTGGGGCAAAGCTAATGCCATCATTCTGAATTCAGGAAACAATGTTAAGGATGAACAGATCTGAGGAACACAAGGAGATAAAATGTATTGAATTTAGAACTAATAAAAGGGAAGTGGAATGGGAAGGAAAAGTCCTAACTGTCTTGGTGCCTAAGAAGATGATGAGATAACACAGGAGACTGGGTCTGGACAGTAGGGAGCAGAGAGGAATGACAAATTAGTTTCAAATTATCTTGTGCATTATATTTTCTATGTGTAGTCTGAAGAATCCCTTTAAAATATAAAGTATACAGCAAGGGTAAGGAAAATGGTATGGGAGCTCCTGAGGAAATTAAAAGTAGAATTACTATATCATTCACATCCATTGCGGTAACATTCACAACAGCCAAGACAGGCAAGCAACCTAAGTGTGTGCCCACAGATGAATGGAAGACACTGCAGTACACACATACACAGTGGAATATTAGCCTTTAAAAAGAAGAGATCCTGCCACTTGCCATGACAAACCTGGAAGACATTATGCTATGTGAAATAACATAAACATAGAAAAATATTGCATGATTTCACTTATATGTGAAATATAAAAAAAGAAAAGAAAGAGAACTCAAACATATAAAAATACAGAGGTGGAGAATAAAACAGTGATTATCGTGGGCTAGGAAGAAGATAACAAGATTTAGGCCAAAGGATACAAAGTAGCAGCTATAAACTGGGCATGGTAGTGCACACCTGCAATCTCAGTGTGAGGAAGGCTGAGGCAGGAGGATCACAAGTTTGAATCCCACCTAGACAACTTAGTGAAACCCTGTCTCAACATAAAGAAATAAAAATTAAAAAGTCTGGAGATATGCCTCAATGACAAAGCACCTCTGGGTTCTAACCCCAGTACTACAAAAAATAAAAGTAAAAAAAGTAGCAGATATATAAGATGAACAAGTCCAGAGGTCTAATGTATAAAATGAAATTTATAGTTAATAATAATTTCACCAAAAGGTGAAACATGCTTTTACTATGTAACATTAACAAAGCAGCAATGGGTTATGTATAGTTTATCCAAAGCGTTAAAAAAAAGTTCAGTAAATTTAAACCTCTGGAAAATTGAAAAATAAAAAATGTACTGAGGCAGATCTGCAACTTCTATCACCCAACTGCTTATGAAAAATATTATAATTTGTTTATGTATGGGCAAATATGTCTGCAGCTTTATTAGTCTTCTCTTTGTTTGTTATATATAAGTTATGGCATGGTGGGGGCAAAGTTTTTCTGCATGGACTGAATAAGCAAAGAAAAGAGCGAGGACCAGGACACTGAGCCTTGGAGCTGTCTAATGAGCCACTCTGCCTCCCACAGCTGGCTCCTCACAGCTCTGTGAAAGACTAATAAACTCAAGCAACAAAAACAAAACACTCACAAGTCCAAGCCAGTAACTCACACCCTGAGGATATGTAGTTTGCTCCTGTCCAGGACGACAGTACTCACTCTCTTTGCGAACTTCCCCAAGTGCAGAAGAAAGCTCTTCCTTTAAAACCGTGGCTTCCTGAGCGATCTTCTCTCCCTTGTCTAATAAATTCCAAGTTGCTTCCTCCACAGAAGCTAGAAGGATTCTGGCTCTTTTCGAACGTCCTTTTTTCCTGTTGGAAGGATTCTGGGGACAATTTACAAGTGTGGTAACCTAAAAGTGGAAAAATACAGGTAACTCATTAGATAGTTTGTGAGGAAAATAAGTCTTGAGATACTATAGCCCAGAAGAAAAGAAAGTGTTTCACCGTAATAGGATTCATTCCCAGTACTACTGGTCCATCCCCAGTGGTCGGGTCATGGCACCAAGAGCTGCATAGTCAACTATCACTGAGTTCTCAACTAAAGACGTGGACATCTAAAGATAAGCCTTAGATATTGAATCTCGTCATTCAAGCATGTTTGAAATGACTGTGTGTGTGTGTGTGTGTGTGTGTGTGTGTGTGTGTGTGTTTGTGCGTGTGTGTGTGCATTAATTATGGAAACTTCATATGAAAAAACACAAGAGCTTGATAAAATAGTCAAAATAGGAGAAGTGGAAAATTGTAAGTCTCAAAATTAGCAAATTAGAAAGTGAAACTTACAATCACTTTGTAGCCAATGACCTATGTTAAGAGGGAGGCAAAAATAATTTTAATTAAGTTGGTACAGTATTAGTCTAAGACTAAGAATAGATATTATTAATACCCAAAAGGGTAAACACTGAAACATACAAAATAGGAGAACAAAGCCCAAATCCTCACTATGATTAACTTCCTTTCCCTTGTAATCTGTCTCCCACGTACTCCCCTATCTTAATGAGCCTCACCAACAAGTCCCTCTAAAAGTCCCCTATCGAAGGACCTTTCCTGACCATCTCTATCCCCATCTTCTCTCATTCTATCACTTTATCCCACTTTGTTTTCCCTAAAAACACAGGAACTGGCATTTTTTATTTCTTTATGTTTATTGGATGCTGCCAATACTAAAAATGTAAACTCCATGAAAATACAAAATGCATTTAGTTCTCCATCAATCCAAATACTGCACACAGTAGGTGTTCAATAAACATTATGTATATGGCTTCATGAGTGGGGTAGTGGAAGAGATATTTTAATGTCTATATTTTGAGTTGCCTGAATATGTTAATAATAAACATGTATGGCCCTTGTAAACTTATTTAAAGTAAGAGCAAATTCCTCACCCCCAAAAAAGATGTGAGATGACTGATGTGTTAATTAGTTGATTCAATCACTTTACAACCTATACATGTATCAAGACATCAAAGTATACACCTTAAATATAAAACCTTTTATTTGTAGATTATCCCTTAGGAAAGTTGTGGAAAAAAAGAAATAAATCTTAACAAAAATAAGAACATACTCATGACAAGAGAATTATTTGAAAATGAAAATCAAGCATATGTATTATGGAAACAAAAACTGCATACAGGAGTGCTTTATGAAAAATATACATTCCTTCCATTTCCTAATTAAACTCCCAATAGCAAATAAAGCTTGAAAGTCCCCATTATAGGGCCGGTGAGATAGCTCAGCAGCATGGGCACCTGCCTGGCAAGCGGGAGGTCCTGAAGTCGACTCCCGGTACCCACATAAAAAAAAAAAAAGAAAGAAGGAAGGAAGGAAGGAAGGAAGGAAGGAAGGAAGGAAGGAAGGAAGGAAGGAAGGAAGGAAAGGAAGGAAGGGAGGAAGGAAGGAAGGAAGGAAGAAAGAAAGTCCCCATTATAAAGAAAGGGAGAAAAAAATAGAATAGGAGGGGGCAGTACTTGTATCCAATGTGCAAAACAGAAGACCTGAAACTCCTGCTGAAAACCCTTCCTGCTCTGCAGCCCCTAGGGATTTTGCTTGCAGTTTATGGAACATTAGACATTTGTTCACTTGGATATTTGGATCCACTGTTTAGCTAGGAACTAAGAACTTATAAGTTATAGAGGAAATATGTGGATGAAAATAATTTTTATCTGAACTTCTTTTGTCCTTGTCCAATTACCCTCTGTTTTATTCTAATTTGCTTTATTCCTATGTTCATGACCCAAAGTAGAATGACTTATGGCAAGATTTTGTTTCCTTGCTTAGAAAATAAGAAAATCACATTATGCTATAATATGATTTATTAAATACTGTAAAGTTTTTTTTAAATGTATAACATGATGCTAATATTGGTTGGCACTTAATGTGTATTTTCTAGTCTGTTCCCCACATAAATATAGAAAATTGGTTATGTGAGTCTTTGTCAAAGGTATTCTCTCTGGGCCTAATTTTATCTTGTTCCTGAATCCCCCCATGCTAGATGTGGTTTAGGAAGTTAACAAACAACATTCTATATGCTTTACAAGCCACTAAGTTGGGTCATGCATCTTCATCATGTATTATATAAGGATAACAATAAGCTTGATTTATTATATGGACTTTTACAAACTCCATAAAGAAAAATTTCACTACTGTCACTCTAATTTATATTGACAGAGTTAAAAGATATTTGCCCAGATTAAGACAAATTATAACACCTAGTTTAAAACTTGTTTAAAATGAAGAATAAGTATCATTGTCTGAAATGCTCCTTCAGAATGTATTTCGAGTGCCACAATTCATGATGCTTCCCACTGCACATTCCTCCTCTATTGTTCAAATCTTCCATGAACCAAATGTTTTCCACAGAATAGCCTGGGCTTTGAAATTAAAATGAGCATTCCAGAAATGCTTTGTTACTTATAACAAATGCCAAAGAAATAAGGAATGTGAGAACATTCTATAAGAACATTATCCTTCCATTTAAAAAAAATGCAATTGCAACTGGTAAGTTATTCACTTGTACAAGTTATTTGAACATATATCTTCTTTTAAAATTCCCCAGTGTAATTATTTAGCATTGACTAAACCAAAGTTAAGTGACAGTTTTTCATGATTCATTTTATTTCAGAAAGTAAATATGGTTAGGCAATCTGTGATGAAAAAAAGAAAGCTAAATCTTTTTATTTTTCATCCCAACTCAGACAGGAATATAACCTACTCCCATCAGTGACTGTGATTCACTAGAACAGATGATTCTCACCAAGGAGGTGGGGTTCACATGTTACTTGAAAAGATCTCCCAATTTTGAGAGAATACCAGCAGCCAGTAAAATTAGCTTTCAAGTTATCCTGTAAAATAATTCATACTTCTCATTTTCTTTTTCATACAAAACATATTCTATTTTTATAAGGAACTCAAGACTTTTTTTAACCTGCAGCAGAGATGATTCTAATGTAATATCCAAGCTCGTGTTTTACTAACTTTACATTTTGTCACTGATACACAACCCTCCTCTTTCTCTCTTTTTCCCTCTCATATTGAAATCTCCAGGCTTTCAGCTTGACAGAGTTTCAGTCTGCTCACTTTCCTTTAGTCTATAAATCTGTGCTAGGCTACAAAGACACATCTTCATCAAAAATGAAGGTGTGAAAGAGGTCCCCACTGAAATGGTGCTAAATTAGAGTTTTCAAGCAATATGAAAAAAACAGAAATTCCCACTTTATTAATTCTGCGAGTTTAAAATTCCATAAAACCATGTGTATTTTAAATGGTTTGCAACATTTCTATGTTCAAATTTAGAGTTCAAAAACCGGCTTTGTAATCTTCCCTACTTCAGGTGTGCTTCCCTAGACACTTCAAAGACACTGAAAACTAAATTGACGAGCTTAGTGAACCGAGCCTTCAGCTGTTGTTACACAGAGCCATGCTGACACACGATAGGAACACTGCAGAATATGACATGACGCTGTGATTCACTTTCATTTGTTGCATCAGTGCAACAATTGCTTTAGCGTCTCAGATACTAGTTTTGTGGAAAGTTTTTAATACCAACTTAGATGACACATTCATATTTTATAACCATGTTCTTTCCCAAATTAATTCTATGTTTTCTTTTAATTCTACTGTCATTGTGGTAAAGACCATGGTAACAGCTATGTCTTTCTTGTTTATGAGCACTAAAAGGAGCTTTCAGGGCTACTTTTGCTCCCTGAGTTAATTTTTATTTATAAAATAAGATATAAGACATTTAAACCATGTTAATTAGCTAAAGCCTCAGCAGGGTTCTGAAAGAAATTAGAAGAGCAGAAAAATAAAAACTGTAGATAAGTAAAACCAATTATCTGTCAAAGTAGAAGATATCATCCAGTCTTGGGGACAGAATATCAGGATGTCCCTTTCTCAAGCCATTGATAAATACATCTGTTTCTTACTTTCTGCCAAAAACAACCCTCAATAATTTAACAAAAATACTGGGGAAGATTGAAGGGTCGTGAACCTACCAAATGCATACCTCTAGATCAACATTCAACAGTCCTCCAAAACCAACCACAATCTTCTTTTAGTTCATCTCAAACCAGTAAACATTTATTGGGGACATATGGTGTTTAAAAAATACCCTAGGCATTTAGGAAATAAAGATGAGTAAGCTTCAGTATGGTTGATAAGAGAAATACACAACTAGCTGCAGAATACTAACTGCTTACACTTACATAAGCACAAAGAAAGTGCTGCAGAGATTGCAGAAACTAAGTAGGCCTTCCAAGAGTGTCCCCAAGGACAGAGGTTTTCTACCAGGAGAGATAGAAGGGACAGTCACCAAGTGAAGAGAACCATGTCCAAAGGTGTAGAGATAGAAAATGTTTTTGATTGCAAGTTGCAGATAGTCAAGTTTAGCAGACTACGGGGTAAAAACAAGAAAGTAGATGAGATATAAAAATAGGAAGTAGGTTTCAGCTTAAATATGGGAAGATTCTTAAGCAAATCAAATAGTTAATCCTTAATAAAAACTTCAAACACAACATGCCCAAACTAAAATCCTTTTTCCACAAACCTAACAGTCCTCCATCTGTATTTCTTACCTCAGCTGCTGACATCCCTAACCTCAGGTAGAAACTCAAAGGTCATCTGGGTTATTCCCTGTCTCTCATCTTCCTTTCCCAAGCCTTGTCATCCACAACACAGAAACAGGGCCTCAATCTCGGCCCATTAACCAATCTATCATTATTTTTTTAAGTGTGTGAGGATTCTGGCTCCTATTGAGTCTTCCACAAAGAGGCTCTGGAGAAATCACTACTTCCATGACAGTTCCACACTCCTAGTAGGAGGCATCACTTTCAAGGCCTGACTGACACACACCTGCACTAGCTTAAAATCTTCCAATGGTTACCTGCTACCTACAAAATAAGTCCAAACAGTAGTAGGGTTTACGAAGTAATCTATGATCTCACTCCTGACTAAATTTTCACTTTCACCTTCTATTTGTATAGTTTGACCACAAACTACTTGGGCTCAGAACAAAAAACATTTGCAACTTCAACCTAGAATTCCTTTCCCCACTCATAGTTGCCTCATGTCATTCATTACAGTGTCATATAATTAGGCATTAACATACCACTTCCTCAGCTGTACTGTAACACAGTCTTAGAGGCTGCTTTTGCCAAAAGCAATGACTCTTCACGTGGGCCTGCTAATGTAGGATGAGTAACTAAAAGCTTGGCATCTCTGCCTTAATTCTGTAACTGTCTCCTTTTTTACCTGAAACTTTGGGTCAGATTCCTCCTCAGCCCTGCAATGTAGGCATGCTAATCACTCAAGGAGTGTTCTGTCTAAAAATACAAGGCTGATTAGCCCTAACTTTATCTAATCTCTTTCCTCCCACTTTGAGACTGAAGACACCAAGGTAAGGATTAAATATTTTCAAGATTCCAAGAACAGTGAGACTTGCAGGCAAATTATCCATGATAGGAATATCACGCCCCTGAAAAGTGGGAATAATTCCCCTATCACAGGAATTGAGGCTGGTCCTGTAGGGAAAAATCAAGCCCAAGATGGCTACACAGTTCAGGCTATGGAGGGGTGATTTCCAGGCGATCATAAGTGCTAAATCAGCAAACTCCCAGCACAGCCACACCTCATTGTCTCAGTGTAAATAACTCATAGAACAAAGGTCAGTACTAGCACATAGCCACTACTGTGTATTTTACTATAAACCTGGACTGCCACAAAGGGTTGGTGGGCTGGCTGGGGAGTTGAGCAACCAGCCAGAGGGCTGAGGACTGCTGCAAGTATACAGCAGCTGGGAGCCTCATGAGTGGCTGGACAACCAGGCTGACTGGGCACTGAGAACTGCTGCAAGTGTGTGCAGCTAAATAAAGAGGTGGACTCCATCTAAGCAGCTGGGAAGTTGGGCAGATAGTGAGTTGAGCTGAGCTGAGCAGAGCAGCTGAGAATAGACATGTCAAGACATTCCCACGGCTCTGCGTCTCTTCTTCAGTTCTGCATCTCTTCTTTGGGCTGACAGTATCTCCACTGGGCCTCCCCAGTCTAAACTGGTGACAGGACAGTCCCCTAAAGAGTGGGAACCCAACTGCCCCCTCAAGTGATAATGACTACTTTGCAGTTAGCAAGACCTTGAAGAACCAGACCTGAATTAATAATCAACCAGACTACAGTTTGACCAAAACTGCTTAACTGTGCATACAGTTACTTGCTTTTGTTCTTTTCCTATTTAATTCTGGGGCTCTAGCTCATACCCTCATACAGCACTGAGGATGATTGGCCCCCTTTGTCACCCCAGTATGACTATACTGAATAAATTCCTTTCCTTCTTTTCACCATCACTTTTCCAGTTTGATTTTTGGGGCAAGTAGCCAGATCTGGTATTTTGGAACTCCTACAGTCAGGCCCCACTGGCCTAGGACTTGGAAAACAGTACCATGAACTCAATAAAGGCAGGGGCCATGCTTAACTTATCCTGAAAACCCATAGCTAATGTACTATAAATTATAAATAAATACATAATGCTTGATTTAGTGGAGGAAAATTTAATAAAACTGTAGATTTTAGAAGTCTTAAACCAAGAGTCACAATGTTTGGTAGTTTGTAAAAGGTTACCAATAAAGCTGATCCCTATGCCAAAATTAAAATTTGATATTAATGATAGCACATGGTAGCTTACATCAAAATTAATTTCTTAATAAGGGAGGTTTTCATGGGTCATTTCCCTCATTTAGCATCATAAAAAAGCAAATTATAATAAATCCTGAATAAGTAAGCCTCCATTCATAATTTCTAGGAGGTCTGATCCATTCAAAGTGATATAAAATCAAGTATATTACAGTCTTTATTTTTCCAAAAAATGAGTTATATGCGAGTAGTTCATTTTCAAACTATAAATTTTTTAAAAGGCATACTCATTATTATTATCATTTATTTTATTACTGATTTTCATTTTTTTCAATCTTTTTATAGTTTGCTATGGCTGCCAAAACAAAAATCACAGACTAAATAGCTGAAACAACAGAAATTTATTTTCTCACAATTCTAGAGTCCAGAAACCCAAGATCAAGGCATCAGCAAATTTGGTTTCTCCCAAAGCCTCTCTTTGACTTGCAGATGCTACCTTCTATGTCCTCATATGTGGGCACACATTGCTGGTATCTCTTCCTGTACATCTTACTCTCCTCTTTTTATAAGGACTCCAGTCATATTGGACTAATCCAATGACTTATTTTAATTTAGTTACCTCTATTTCCAAATACAGTCACATTCTGAGATACTATGTAAGATTGGGGCTTCAGCATGTGAACTGGAGGGGGGAAGGTGTTCAACCTATTACAATCCTTACCACAAATGGCATAAAAAGTATAAAGCAACTATTACCTTTTTTTAAATATATAGTTTAAGGTTTTGCTTTTTTGTTAGGTTAACAACTGTCATTAACATACGCTATTACTTTGTGCTATTAAGGGATAATAACAAAGCACATGTAAAATCCTTCGCAATTCTACCAGCCCTCTGTGTCACCAGATGGTACAACAAAGCAAAGAGATTTACTTGTCAAACACATAAACAACTCTAGCTAAATGTTCTGATCCAGGAAGTATACTTATTTTGACATAAAATATGGCGTTAAACAGAACTATGAAATGACCACACTGAGACTAATATCAAATATTAGTCTCTTCCAGTTTTTACTCAACTACTTACCAATCACAAACAAGTGAACAGACAAGAGCAATTTTGATTTTACCATTCAATTATTCAATAAATATTGATGGTGCACCTACACTGCGCAAGAGAATATGGCAGTGAGCTTCGTACTACTGTGGGGGTGCAGAGAATAAACAAATGCATAAGTAAGTGCATGACACAATGAGCAGGTACTGATACCTGCTATGAAGAAAATGAAAAAAGGTAAAGGAACGCAAAGTAAAGGGCTTATTTAGACTGGGTAGCAGGGAAGCCCTTTCTAATAAGGCAACAAAGACCCAAGGAAATAGAGGGGTAAGACATATGAACATCTGGGGGCACACATCCAGAACACAGAAACATCAAGTGCAAAGGCTCCAAAACAGAAGGTTTATAGGTGTAGCTCAGAAGCAGAAGGAAGGCCAGTGCCCCTGAGCATAAAAGAGGTAAGGCCAGAATCAGGCGCCAAATCGTGCAGGCCTCACAAATCACCACCAATACTTTCCATTCTATTATGATTGGAAGCTAGTGAAGGATTTAGAATAGCAAAGCAATGTGACCTGATCTAACATTGTAAAGGATAATTCAAGATGCTCTGTGAAGAATAGATTCTGGAGTGGACAAGGATGGAGAGAGGAGACTGAGGAACAAGAATGGGTAGCAATCAGGAAGCTGCTGAAGCCCAGGTGGAGACCACACTGGCTCTTGTCATGCAGCAGTGGTGGAGTTGTTGAGAATTTGCAAAATTTTGTTCATTCAGAAATGAGTCACCAGGGTTTACTGATAGATTATATATGGTCTATGAAAAAAATATGAGATCAAGGATAATTACATGGCATATGACCTGAGCAGTGGGGTGAATGGAAATAATACTTAGATGAGGAATTTAAGAAGACTGAGGAGGAAGAGGAGTCAAGACTTGAGTGTTAGCCATAGTTGGCTTGCCTATTAGAGTTGCTATATTAGAGATTACTATACAATTCTGAGAGAAGTAAGGGCTGGAGGTATGTTTCTTATAGCTTACTTTTTCATTTTAATTATTCACATATCAGTAGTTTTGCTGATCTTAATAAGATTTCAAAGAGCAATAATTTTTTAACCAGAAATTAGATGAGTTTCCCTAAAGACAAAGTACAGCTAGAGAAGAAGTCATGGGGCTGAGCTTTGAGGCATCCCAACATTTAGAGGTAGTATTTCTCAGGAAACTCAACCATTAACTTATTAATCCTAGACTATGTACTTTTGTAATTTCAAAAGTATTATTTAGAAAAGATGACTGTTTTATATAGAATACACAATCCATTGACTGCTTCAAGGATACAAAATAAGATGTGAAAAACCCAACCAGACAAATGCTGATGCTAAAATAAAGACTGACTTGACCTCAAATGTAGCAGTTCAGGCACATTCATGTGCTCCGCTGGTCTATCTAGCTCAGAATCCTACTGTCAGCAGTGACTGATGGTAAAATATGGTTATGACCTCCCCAGTTCTATGTCCCAGCTTTGTTTAATAATTATTTATCCCCATTATCCATAAAACTGAATGATCCATGCCATACGCTTTGCCAAACACAAATTTATGAAGCTCCTTCTCCATTTCACTTCCACTATCTGCTGCCAGATTCCGTTTTTTCCCTATCTACCTTACACCATGAGATTTACTCTTTCTTGATCTCATCTAACACAAAACTTCATTATAGTGAAAGTATTTATGGAAATATATATATTTCTACTTGCTCATGGAGTATAAATAAGAGCAATAATAAATGTTCAGCAAGAAAGGCCACAGTAGATTGCTCTTCTATGTGTAGGTTTCATGATCTTAGAGCAACACAAATGTGTTTTGAATGCAGTCCATCTGTGAATTAAGTGCCAATGCTCAGTTTTATAACTGATTAGCTTGTGTCCACCTCTAAGTCAAAAAAGGCATGTTTGTCCCACTGTTTGTGAAAAATATATATCAGTCTTGAATCTCATTGACCATCACTTGATTTTTAATGCCCCAAAGTTCCTTCTTTGATATTACAATGGTCTCTTAATTGTGATACATACCATAATTTAACCACTTCTTTTCATAATGTAAATATGGATAACATTTTGTCACTATTGAACCTTCCATATCCAGACTTGAGCCAAAAGGTCTATCAATATGATTTAAATGTTCTCTCCAAAATTCATCTTGAAATTTAATTCCCATTGCACCAGTGATGAGAGGTGGGACCTTTAAAAGGTGATTGGGTCATGAGGGCTCTGCCATCATGGACTAATTAGGATCATTATAACATGTGTGCATTAATTATAAAAGGGAGATATTTAGTCCTATTACCCTTATCTCTTCTCCCTCCTCTTCTCTCCTATCCTTTCATCTTCTTCTCTCCTCCTTCTCCTTCCCGCTCTCCTCCTCCTCCTCCTTCTTGTCCTCCTCACCATGTGAGGCCTTTTACTATGTTATGACACAGCAAAAAGGCACTCACCAGATGTAGCCCCTCAACCCTGGGCTTCTCAGCCTCCAGAAGTATGAGCCAAATAAACTTCTTTTGCTCATAATTTCCCTGTCTGTGGTATTTTACTATTGCATCAGAAAACATACTTAGATGCCTATTAACCCAAGGAGAGAGCAGATGGAACAAATATAACCACTGATCATCTTTGAGTTTCAAAGATGACTATCTCGGTCCTAATCATGAAAACCGTTGAGAAAGTCATTAAAGGAAAAGAAAATTATTGTCTAAATCCTTTTGGCTCTCATCTAGCAAAATCTAGATCTGATAAACTAGATCACAGAGTTTTATGAAAAATATCTAGTCAGATATGAACAAAAATTGGGGAAGCTCTCCAATCCTAGACCCAATGAATTATTGAAAGAAGGAGCTGATTGGTAAAAGAGACAGGTAAGATACATGCCTTTCTCTGGGATTCACACAGACTGGGAGCTATGTTAGCTTCCAACTAACACAGTTATTTGGAAAACACTGAATGGTGACAGATTTTGATTCTATTTATCTTTGAGACTCTGGGGAAAAAACAGCTTCATGACCTTCCCTGCACAAAACTTCGGTGTGTTCACAGTGCAATCTTGGCATCACAGTGCAAATAGGTAGGGGAAAGACCAGCTTAGTTTTCTTAACTCACTCATCATTCCCATGAGACGTGGATAAGACCAGACATCCTTTAGCCTAAAGGGTAATCAAAATATGGCTGGGTTGAAGACTGCTGGACCTATCATGAGTTTACCATGTCAAAGAGCAAGGTGATCATTAGCAGAGGCAGAGGGACAGACATATGACATCAGACACTGATCGGAGGATGTAATCGAGACTCAGGAAGAAACATCAACTGCCAGTGTGTGGCTAAGGCATCCCAGGAGAACCACAGGCCCTAACCAAGCCAAAAAAAGCTATTCCCAAATTTTACCACCTACAGACTACATTAGTATATGCACAGAGATGTCCAAAAGATGGCTATGCATGGGACTCAGATCATCATCTTAGAGAGCATTCTAGACCAGCCATTCTGGAGTGATAGCCACCAAGTGTTCAAAAGTCACTACATGGATCCAGAGGCCCCATCTCCTATCCCACAAGCACATAGAACACGCCCACTCAACCACCTGTTTCTGAGCATTTTATCTAAAGAGACAGAACATTCACCAAAATGGTCTATTTATATTCTTAATTCACACCATCTTACCGACTGATAACCAAAGCATTTATCCCAAACCCCAGTGGGTAGAAGCAAGTGAAGGTCAAATCTCTTATAACAGGGGATTTAGAGAAGGAGGGAAGGAGGTGGGCAGGGAGGGAAAGGAAAGGGAATAAAAAAGAATCAAGATGCTTTATGTACATGTATATACTCCCAAAGATGAATTTAAATTTCAGGTACAGCAAACATGTACTAATAAAATAATTTAACAAAAAATAAAGGAACTAAAGTGTACTGTGGGTAAATTTGTAATCCCCTACAAGTACCAAAAAGGAAAGCTACATTAAATGTTTATGTCTATTATTTGGATGCATCCTAATTTCAGAAATGTTAAAAATGTGAAGTGGAGAATATAGGAAAATATATCTAAACTGGAGAAAAATGGTATCTTGCAAGTTAGGGCCAATAATCCAAATTATCTTTTAAACACTGCAAATCATAAACCATATCTTTTGGACCTTAATTTGAAAAGCACTCACTACTGTGGCGGGGAGGAGAGAGAGAGAGAGAACTATAACAAGGCTTAAAAAAACAGAAGGATACAATTTTAAGACAAGCCTTGGGCTAAGAGGCAGAACTGTGCTCACTGCTGGCTGATATAATGGCCAGCATGGCAGTTCTTACATTTTAGTACCTGGGGGCTTTTAAATTGCTGCTTGGTCCTACTCCCAGAGATTCCAGTGTAACTGTTTTTGTGTGAGGCCTGGGCATCAGGATTTCTAAAAGCTCCCCAGGTGATTTTAATGTGCAGCCAGTGTTGAAAAACCACTGGGCTAACAGAATCTCAACAGTAACAGGAATTTTCTGAATTGCCTACTTCACACTCTTTCCCCAAGTGAGGCTTTTGTGTCTCTCGTAAGACTTGGCCATAAACCACTCTATCATAATTTATATCACAGGAGGTTCTCATAGTGTGAGATATTACCTATTTCTTAGCATTCCTTAACCATTAAATGTAGAATATTTCCAGGAAAAATTGCCAACTTGGAACAGGATTCTACAAATTATCTCTAAAGCTAAATCTGGACACTTGCCTACTTTAGAAAATAATTAGTTTTATTGGAACACAGCCACATTCGTTTGTTTACATATTGTCTATGGCTATCTTCATACTATAACGGTAGAATAGTTGCAGCAGAGACCCTAAGGCCATCAAAGCTGCAACTATTAACTATCTGGACCTGTACAGGAAAAGTTTACCAACCACTAGTCTATACTTGTGGAGTTTTCAAGCCACAATAAAACTACTGAGACTAGGTGGGTCTGAAATAGTCTAGGAGAATCCAAGAAGGGTAGAGTTACATTCAAGCAATGGAGATGACTACATCTAGGTAAATATTGGGCTTTTCTATCCTTTCAGCAAAATGAGTCACAATTGTTTCCATCATTCTAGCAGTTTCCACTTAAAGGGCAGGTAAATCTGGGCTTAGTCTACACCACCTGGCTGCCTATGAAATCAGTTTATAAGAGAAAGGTCATATCCCAAAGCTAAGTTAGAAATGCAATAAGTCTGAACTCATGATGGAAAAGATGAGCTGTGATTGAAAAGATAAAATATTAACAGAACTGAAAATGATGGGATGTGGTCAGGGCAACAGGATAGCAACAATGGAGTAAAGAGAAAATCAGAGTGCAATAGAACAAAAGGACTAGGAAGCAGCTGGGAAGAGCTGAAGCACATGCAAATGACTGACAACTCTCTACTGCTAATCTCGAACCTGGTGTGGTGCAGCATCCTTGTAAGCTTGCCACACATGCTCCAACTGGACTCACACTACATTAACAAATTACGTACTAGTTTTTCTTAACCTTATTTTCATTTAAAGAGTAGCTTCCCTTTTCTCATTTATTTGTTTCTCAAGAAATGCTGTAGCCTAACAACCTTCCCATAGGAGCAGTTTTCTGGCAGTAAAAGAATGCAGAAATTTAAGAATTCAGTTTCTTAGAATCAACTCAGCTATACCTTAAACTTTAAAATGTTATTGAAGCAGAATTAAATTCATTTCTTCATCCTACCATAAAAATAATGGCTTTATTATACCTATTAAGACTTGAGCCCATACTAATTAAAAGATAATTTACTTTTAAGGACAACTTATTCAGATTACAGTTAAAACTCAAAATAAAAATACACAATCATGATACCTGTGCAGAATTGTCTTTGAGATCTGTAACCTTCAAGATCAATTCTGATATAAATTCTATTGATAGAACAATTGAGAAGGATGCAAAAAAGAAGTTTGGAGATCAAACCAAGTAAACATAAATAAATGGTATTACGCTCATTCGAAATGACAGAAAGCAATCATACTCACACACACATACACACACACACACACACACACACACACACACACACACACACACCAAGAATTATTTTCTGAAAGAAACAAACAAAATTATGTTTTAGGAGGAAGAAGCAAAGGGGCCAGCCACATCTTCACCCTGGTACCTAAAAACCACTCAGATCTGTGTATAACAGTGGGAAATTAACCCTGTGGGCATTTGGCATCTATGCACATAAACTGACATACATGATTGCTTGCTTTTTGTTTGGTTTTTGGCTCAAGAAGAGAATGAAATTTTGTTGAGAGTGGGTTGTGGCAGAGAGATTCTTGATAGGAGTCAAGAAGGAATGAAAAATGTGGTGTTTGGAGGAGGTAAGATTAACGGTTCCTCATCCCACCACTTGCACTCTAACAGATACCAGGGACAGATTAGGGAAGCTGAAAGGGATTATTTTTGTAAGAACTTTTTTGTGACTTTAGGTACAAGCACCGCTTTATGCAGGCCCACGTAACAGAGTAAAACACAGGGCTGGAATGAGGAGCATTTTTGCTCTTCTGCAGGAGCCCAGCACTATTCTGTCACCTTGAGGACTGGCAGTTTTGAAGGCACTGGGACATATCTGCTTTGACATGTCCATTTCTAGTCTCACAATGGACATCATTGGCAGTCACCTTCCATTAACAACAAGGTGAAGCCAAACAACACGAAACTATATAGCAGATTAACTGGTTGCAGTCATAAGTGAGTCGTACCTCAGAGACTCCAAAATTTGCAGATAGGGGAAAAGCAGATGAAATATTTTGTAAGAAAATCCCCACTCTAACATAAGTAAGTGAGGGTAATTACAGAAACCCTGGATTGCTTCTGCCAATTGAACTTCCTTTGAATTTGCAGAGACAGTAGGAGACCAAGAAATTAAATTACATAAGGAAGATAAACATCTGACCTATCTGACTGGTACTCAAGGGAACTGGAAATAGTGAAGTCCCACAGAGGCTAGAATACTACAAATGCATTTGGAAACTGGAACTACTTCTTAAAACCCTTGTAACTAGGTGATCGTACTGTACCTGGACCACAGGAGTTTGTTAATCCAAATTTGAAAACTTCTCTACTATCAGTGTGAGCCAACTTTTCTCCACGTCTTTGCTTCTTTCTGCATGTTTTTCAGTTTTGATGCTGATACAACTAACTGTAATTAACCACTGCTTAACTTCCAGTATGTAGTCAACTCCCAAAGGGAGGCTGGTGAAGTAGTTAAGGACATGCCATCACAAAATATGCCAAAATGGTATATTGATTATTTCAAGTTGATATCACTGAAGGAACTGTACCTTCAGAAAGGGGCATTTGGCCTGACTTTCCCTACATGTAGCAAGCCATACAGATTCTTTTGGGTGGGATATCCTTTACATACCAATGTTGGAAAATAGGCTTGATCACCAGAGACTGGTAATTTGGCCTGGAATGAACCAGAATAAACATATTCTAAAGTAACCCTTATCTTCTAATAGCTTCTTCATCCCTCCCACTGTATATGTCTTAGTAATATCCTTAGAATTTATTATCCTAGTCCAGATATCCTTTATGCTGTTGTCCTTTTTAAATTTATTATTCTTTGTCCAAAGTATAAAAACATCATACTTTGGTCATTTCTTCAGACTTCACTCTCTTGTAAAGGGCCCCGTATACATGTAAAGTTCCTAACGTGCTTATGCTCTTCTCTTGTTAATCAGCTCTTACATTAACTGAGTTCCTAGATCCAATCAAAAATCCCACATTAGAACTAAGGAGGGCCGGTGAGATGGCTCAGCGGTGTACGTGCCTGCCTGGCAAGCGCAAGGGCCCGAGTTCGACTCCCAGATCCCACATACGAAAAAAGGGCCGGTGATATCACTCAGCGGCACGGGCACCTGCTGGCACATGAGGTCTTGAGGTCGACCCCCGGTACCCACAAAAAAAAAAAAGGAACTAAGGAGAGAAGAGGAGATCTCTTTCCCCCCATCAATGGTAACAGACACAATTCACGATCATCCCCCAGAGGAAGAACTCTTATGCCAGAGCATCTCCAGGCACAGGCTCTTTGCCAACCTGTAATTGAATGTCACTAAGTTAATTGCCCTCCATCCCCAGTAAAGTCAGCTATCACCAGGGTGACAAAGTAACCTGAGAGCAGATGAAGACTTAACAAAAGGAACCCCTAAACAGGAGGCAATGGAAAATTAATAGTTACTGGCTGTTCACAAATATTCCTATTCTCTGAGCACAGACCGGGATTGTACATCTAACATCCACTTTGGCCACATGACTTGACAAAAGCATCATGAGTGGAACTAACATAAATCACATTTAGGTGGACATGTTAAGAGGTCTTGCATGATTCATCATGTTTTTAGGACCCTGTTACAATGACAGTGAAAGTATATATCAAGGGGGAGTCTATATTAGCCTAGGTCCCTAATTGTCTTTACTGAGCTGAGATTCCAGCCAACTCATATTGGTCCTGTAGTTTGAACAAAAAATAAATATATTATTAAGCTTTTGAGATTTGGAGATTATCTCTTTATCACCATATAACCTTGCTTATGCTAACTGACCTAAGGATTACCATATATTCCTAAATTTGAGTCAGTGAGTATTATAGAGTATATAAAAGTTATCCCTGAAGGAAATCCCAGGAAAATGGGTAGCAGACACAATGGGGGTAGAAATGGAAAAGTCCAAAATGTCCTATAAGAGATAGGGGTAAGATCCTGAGAAATAATGTTTTGTAACTGTTGACCTAACTATATATTTACCTCTTGCAAACATGGAATATACTTATATCAGAAAACAATCCTCAATAAATGATAAGACATTATAAGGAATTTGTTATTATTTGTATTTTAAGGGATTTTTAGTAAGTCAGTTCTTTTAACTCACATTCAACATGAATTTGACATATATAAAATTATATTTTATGGCAAATAAGATTTTGGATGGTTCTATTATGTAATGACTGTAACATGATCTAGCAGTTTATGTCCCCTTCAGAGAATATACAACATAGAGATGCAAATTCTTTTAAGCACAATTCTGCATAAATATACTTTCTGCATTGCACTGCCAACCTTGGATCTTGGAAGTGATAAAGTGCAGATGCCTACAGTTGCAATCATAAAAATGTAATTGCTGAGAAAAAAATTATTTCTGATCCACTGGAGGAATTTATTACAGAGGGATGCAACTGTATAAGTTATCACACAGAGAAAATGAAAGCAAATGATTGAAATATATCCCAGGCTGAACATCCCTGCAAAATAACCTAGTGATTTACCTGTGCCCAAGAGAAAAAAAAAAATAGATTAAAGATAAATCAGGTTCAGTAGGGAATACTTTGGCAACTATAAAAAGAGCAGATAAAGATTTATGAATAAATGAATTTAGAAGTTAGAGTGACATAGTAGTCTCTATGATCAATTACTCCAAAAATTAAAATGCAATTTTGACTTTGAGTTATATGCAGAGATAGTAATTTCTGTAGAACTCTGAATGCAAAGGAATATAACATGAAGATAAGCAATGAAGAAAGGTTAGAATTTTTAATGGGACTACTGAATTGATACCTTTACCTGATAGCAGTATGAATTTAAAGATAATAAACTTCTATTTGAATGTTTTTCAGTGTAATCAGAGGTTATATCTTATATTTAAAATGAGCCATATAACTATTCAAATTTAACACTCTTTGGAATAGTAGCCAAAAACCAGAAGCAACCTAAAAGTCTATTGATAGATAAATTAATAAATAAAATGTAGGATGTATATATACTCATATATGTATATTATTAAGTCATTTTTAGTAAGGAAACTGTGCCATTTGCCAAAATAGATGAACCCGGAGATATTATGCTAAGTGAACTAAGCCATACACACAGAAAGACAAATACTATACAATCTCACTTATGTGCAGAATCGCAGAAGCAGAGAGTAAAATATTGGTTTCCAGCGGTGAGGGGTTGGTAAATGGGAAAACATTGATCAAAGAGTACAAACCTTTAATTATAACATGAACAAATTTAGCCATGCATGGTGGCATATGCCTGTAATCCCAGTACCTGGGAGGCTGAGGCACGAGGCTCACCATGAGTTCAAGGCCAGCCTGGATTACATAGTGAGTTCAAGGCCAACCTGAACTACATAGTTAGATCTTATTTCAAAAAAATAAACAAAAAAAATAAACAAAAGAACAACTTCTGTGGATGTAATGGACAGTATGGTAACTATAGTTAAAAATACTGTACTATATACTTAAAATTTGATAATAGAGTAGATTTTAAGTGTTTTCACCACAAACACATAAAATAGTAATTATGAGTGGTGATGGACATGTTAATTAATTTGACTGTGGTAATCATTACATAATACATATGCACATCAAATCACATTGTAAACTTTGAATATCTATAATATTTATCAATCAAACATTTTGAAATAATCAGAAAAAATGTGTAAGACATTCAACACAATGTTATCCTAGAAAAATCACCTTTAATATAGCTCAGCAGGTATTTTATTTGTGTTCACAAGTGATATATGACCAAAATGACAGATAAAACAAGGCTGAGCATCAAATCCATTATGGTCAATTATTTTAAAGTAACTCTTGGACTTTGAAATGCACTCATTTTTGATAAGGAGAACCCCATTATTTAAAAAATCAAGTGTGTATCTATATAATTTTGTTGTACTAATATTCTGCTTTATGACATAGGTCTTGCACATAATAGATATTCGATAAGTTATTAATGTTATTAATTTCATATGACTTGGATATAGCCAATACCTACAAACTTTTTTGTAGCTGAGATATTGGTAAAGCAATATGCCAAACCCCTTTTAAGAAATCAATAAACATATTCAAGAACATTGACAACAATCAAGGAAGATAAAATCAGCTTTACATTAACATGTAACTGAGAACTATGTGGCATAAAATAGGTAGTTTCCTTTCCCTGATTCATCTACTTGCTAATCACAAAATCTCTGAATCCAGGCACTGCGTCAAAATCTCCTAAAATTAGCATAATCACATTTTCTCTAAAATTTGCATTTCTTTCAAATCAAATGCAATTACTTCAGATCATTTTTATCCCTTTAATTTTTTAGGAGACATCAATAAATGTTTATAGGCAGGGTTATAATAGTTTTAGAACATATCAGAAAACACACACACAAACTGTGCCAAGTATACTTCATGTAAATTTCTATTGACTGCTACACCAGTGTACTTGACTAAAACAAAAGATCTATTAGTTTCTGTTAGGATGTAAAAAGTAGTTTCCCAACAATGCTTTCTCCATTCATAAACAACATGTCATCATCCTTTGTGATTAACAAGTCTTAAGTGACCAACTCAAATGTTCCACTGTTATGGGACAAATAAAGGTTATGCACTGGCATTAATGTACCAACCATCTCCAAAATGATAGTCATTTCCTTACTTCATCTCCCAAAAGTTGTGTAGGAAAAAATCTTAAATGAGTTGTGATAGCTCATTTAAAATTTTCCCCAAAAAACTTGGAGATATGTATGCAAAAGCATAAAAATCTCATATATTGCTCACTTCTTTTACATTTAGTAACTAATCTTAGAAACATAAACCAAATTGATGACAAAATTTATGTGCAAAGATGTTCGGCACAGCAATGTTTATAATAGCAATTCATATACTCTTATATGTATATTACCTAAACATCCAAAAATGAGAGACTACTATAAAAAACAGTGATAAAGCCATATGATATATAACTGAGCAGCAATTTTATTAAATCTTCTTACAAGGAATGGGGAAATTATCAAAATATCATCTTAAATGGAAAAGTAGGCTAAAATCTACATGTACAGCACTCTCTCCACTTCGTTTACATGTGTATTTTATGTTTACATAAAGAAAATATAGGGGCCGGTGAGATGGCTCAGCGGCTTAAGCGCCTGCCTGGCAAGCGCGAGGGCCCGAGTTCGACTCCCGGAACCCACATACGAAAAAGGGGCCGGTGATATCGCTCAGCGGCACGGGCGCCTGCTGGCGCTCGAGGTCCTGAGGTCGACCCCCCGGTACCCACAAAAAAAAAAAAAAAAGAAAAAAGAAAAAATATTATTTACATTGTGAAGTACTAAAAAGATAAAAATCACCCATAATTTTACCATATTAAAAGTAAATGCATGGGGCCGGTGAGATGGCTCAGCGGCTTAAGCGCCTGCCCGGCAAGCGCGAGGGCCCGAGTTCGACTCCCGGAACCCACATACGAAAAAGGGGCCGGTGATATCGCTCAGCGGCACGGGCGCCTGCTGGCGCGCGAGGTCCTGAGGTCGACCCCCCCGGTACCCACAAAAAAAAAAAAAAAAAAAAGTAAATGCATCAAAACAGTAATGGTTAGCACTTGGTGGTAGAATTGAGGGTTTTTTATTCTTTTTTCCCATCTCTCTCCCTCAGATTGTTTGTCTATTTGTGTTTTCCAATTTTTTCAAAGAACTTTATCAGAAAAACAATAAATAAAGGCTTTTTATTTTTTCCTTTTTAACTTGAAACCATTCTGTGGATAGCTTAGACTGAGACTTTAATGGTGTCTCGATAGTCATCAGCATCAATTTCTGATCCGATATTAATAACTTTAAGACTGCCAAAGTTAATAATGAAGGTATCATCAGTGAAGCACGTTTTGAATAGTCTTTCCAGTAGCAGATCTCAATATGTGCCAAGTAAAATGATGTAAAAAGCCTATTCTCAGAGGTACTCCCCTTCCTACTATTCATCTCACAGAGAATATAAGCATAACATTTTTAAATGATCAGATATAAGGTCAATGTAGTTTCTTACCCACGTAAACCTTGAGTGCTTCAAGTCTTTAGAAAAAGGACTTAGGTATGATACAAGGTAGATCCAAAGGGGGGTTCTCTCACAAATTTTGGGTTATGGATAAAAATTTAAATCTTTACCATTGTATCATTTTCTTCAAACTCTGCTTTAAGGGCTGGGGATATAGCTCAGCGGCACAGCGCCTGCCTGGCAAGCGCGAGGTCCTGAGTTTGATTCCCGGTACCAAAAAAGAAAAAACAAAAACAAAAAACTCTGCTTTAAGAAAATCCAATACATGAAACCTGTATCACATAATCATTGTGTATATTATTAAAGGGTTACTCACTTTACAAAAGACTTTACCAAAGAGTTCCTTTAAATAACTCCCGTTCTCATACATTTCAGTATCTTAAAGATAGTTTCCTATTTTACAAGTAAACCACCATATCCTTTGGAGCAAGTCACTGGAATTCTTTATATAATAAACATGGCTTTAATCATACTTCTTGCCTTACTCAGTTTTCATGACTATCAAACAAGATAATTTATATAAAGATAGTTTGAAAATTATATATACATGTTTATATTGCTCTTGCTGTTAAAAAAGAATCTGGGGGAAACTTTTAGAATTTTATTATTAATACTAAATACATATTTTTCAATTTTAATAGTTTAATTAAAGGATCATTTTAGAAGATATATTCATATATAAAAATTAAGTCTTTCCTTGGGTTATTATTTTTCCCATTTTTTTTAACTATTCTGCAGTAACTGCCCTTAACTTCCATGGTTTTCATACCTGGATTATGAGTGGCTCCAGTAGTTTCTCTACAGTAAATGTTTGGACCTGCAGATCCTGAGCGTTGATATTCAGTGTGATTGGTGTTTCAGCCGACATGCTGCCTATGCACAAACACACATAAATGATGTTTATTAGTGAAGAAAAATACATTTTAAAATAAAATAAAAGTTATGGAGTAACTCATAAAAGTTATGGAGTAGGTGAAACTTGTATTCAGTACCTTTTCCTAATATCAGTGATAGCCCTCAGAGGATGAGGGTGCCAAATCAACCATCAGAGAAACAACATAATTGTTTAGGTACACTAACAAATTAGTCCATACTAGTAAGTTCATAACTAAATTAAAAAACCATCAAATGGGTTTGCATTTCATCAATAGTCTAATGTGAAAAGAACTGCCAACTTGATGAGACGTATCTTTCAGCATGCAGTCCTTTGACTTCCAAGAAATCATAGCACTGAAATACCTGTTTTTATTAATGATGACTTGGATGAGAAGCCAGGTAGAATTTCAGAAGGTATGTGGTATCTCTACTTGCTTTGGGGGTTATTTTAGGGTTTTGCAGAAAGGTAGGGGAAATTTACTTTCTTATATAGAACAGAAATTAATATGAATCATCATAGATGTTCCAAAAAAAAGAAAAGCCCCTGACAAGGCATTGATATGTGGGCAAGATAAATAAGAAAAAATAATAATTATAAGCCATTCTTCGAGACATCGACATCATCTTTAAGAGTCGATTCAAGACACTTGCAGAAAAATGGCTGTACCTGGAAAATATGTTGCGTGAAATAAATCATACACACAAGCTTAAATACTACCCATAATATTAACCTATTAATATTAACCTATTCACAGTCAGTAATCAACTAGCAAGTATTTACTGAAGGTCCACAGTAAGATTACATAAAGAGTTAAAAACATACAGCTCTCCTAATTACACTTTGACCTATTTTAAAGAAAATACCTTTAAAAACAAAATACCTTTAAAAACAAAAACCCTTAAAACTTTAAAAAAAATTTTTTTTAAACCCTACGGTCCCCAGAAACATACATCTAACAATGTAAAAACCTTCTAGCTCAGCTTCTACCTATTTTCTTCCATAGTTTTCAATATTTTCAATCTAAGAAAAAATAAAAAATCTGTCCCTCAAAAACACCCTGATATCCTTATGATGCCCATGAAAACAAAAATGCAATAGTATTATGTTTATCTTTTTTCTGTTTGTTATTTTAATGGACAGTTTTCTTTTTAATGGACTAATTGAACTAATTGGATTAAACATGTTATCGTGTATACTCAAAGATATTCATGGTCTCTGTCTGCATCTATGGGTAAATGAAAAGACCAGTGCTTCACCAAGGCCCTTCCAAACTGTATACCTAATACACATGCAGAGAGAGACAGAGACAGAGCCAGAGACAGAGACAGAGAAACAGAGACAGAGAACCAACTGTACACCTGATACACATGCAGAGAGAGCCATCCTCATTAACTCTTGTCTTGATATGCTGTAATTCTTAGATTGATAATATAATTTGTTTAAACAAAAAAATAGAGGCAAACACTGTAGAGTTTAGAAGACTTACTGCTCTATATACGTTATTTTACATGATTACACTCCACTGTATTCTTAATACAAAAATGTATATATGAATTATTCTTGAGAATAATGGGAATCTTTCAAAAGGCCGTCCTAGTGACTTAACATAGTATTTGTACATAGTCAAAACAGTGAATTTCACACATACTGATAATCAAACATAATATTTCTTATTCTTTCATGTGTCTTCAAGAAAGTTTAATATTAAAACAAAGATAATTATACTGAAAGTCTCAAAGGAACTAATTATGACAAATTTAATTATTTATAAAAGCATTTAAGTACAATTATATTCTCTAAAGTTTTCTATACTATTAAAATCACTAATGCATACTAATCACATAGTATCAAAACATTTTCTAGTTAACACAGGAAATTATAATAAGCAATTAGAAGTGGTAGAAAAAGGACAATTTACATATTGAGTGTCCTTGGATTGCACTAGCCATGTTTTTTTTGTGTGTGTGTGAGTACTGGGGATCAAACTCAGGACCTTGCACGCCAGCAGGCACCCGTGCCGCTGAGCAATATCACCGGCCCTTTTTTCGTATGTGGGTATCAGGAGTCAAGCTCAGGACCTTGCACTTGCCAGGCAGGCACTTATGCTGCTGAGCTATCTCACCAGCCCCACTAGCCATGTTTTTAAAGAGCTATCTTATGTATTTATTGACTAAAACCTAAAGAAAATGTTGATGGTTTTATGTAAAAACCACCATCCATGTTGATTACAGAGATAGAGTACATTTTGTGAAATGTAGCACATTTCTAGATAGTTCTCTTACTGCACAAAACTCAAACTGCCTGCTTCAGGTCCCCTTCCCAATACAGTCAGCTGTGGTCTTAGTCTATGCTTTCCTTAATTATAAATCACTTAAAAAATGTACCTCCTATTCCTTATTTTCTAAGTCATTTTGCTTTGCAAAAATAATTATTTAAACTGTATTAATTAAAAATATAGGGCCAGGGATATAGTTCAGTGGCATAAGCGCCTGCCTGGCAAGCGCGAGGTCCTGAGTTTGACTCCTGGTACCCGCATATTTTTTTTTTTTTTTGTGGGTACCGGGGGGACGACCTCAGGACCTCACGCGCCAACAGGCACCCGTGCCGCTGAGCGATATCACCGGCCCCTTTTTTGTATGTGGGTTCCGGGAGTCGAACTCGGGCCTTCGCGCTTGCAAGGCAGGCGCTTAAGCCGCTGAGCCGTCTCACCGGCCCGGTACCCGCATATTAAAAAAAAAAAAAAAAGTATATATATATATATATATATATATATATATATATATATATGTATATATATATATTTCAAACTTCTTTTCAAATAAAAGTATGTTACTGTTATTGTAACATGATACATAAATATATGAATTTATTTTATTATTTTATCTCCTTTCTATAAATATGAACACTCTTTTTCTCAGCTATTCGGCTAAAATATACAAGACATGATTTAAGAAAGGATTCAAAGGGCCAGTGACATGGCTCAGCAGCATAAGCACCTACCCGGCAAGCACAGGGTCCTGAGTTCAACTCCTGGAACCCACATATAAGAAAAAAAGGGCCGGTGATATCGCTCAGCGGCACAAGAACTTGCTGGTAAATGCGAGGTCCTGAGGTCGACTCCCGGTACCCAAGTAAAAAAAAAAAAAAAAAAAAGACAGGATTCAAAGACAATTGCAAAACATTTTCTCTTAAATGCACTTCCAGGAGTGAAAAGTTTTGTTTAGGCCTTGTTTTGGTTTCGGTTCAGTTTTCAATTGTTCCACTGACAGCTTTGACCCCTTCCAGTAGTGGCAAATCTAAATTGACAGAAAAGATATTCCCTTGATGACTTTAATGCATAGCCTATAGCCAAACTATGCAATCTAAGATATGTCTTTCAGTGTATAACCTTAGGGTTCTATCAAATGAGTGTTCACAAAAGGGTTTTCTTGTTAACTTCCTTTTGTCAGGTACTATCTCGCATAAAAATCAAGATTGCTGACATTGCTTTTGTTCTTTCATCTCGGAGACAAAAGTAGAGGACATTGTTTGACCTAAAATAATATCTAAATGAGACTTCACAGCCTTAAAAACATGTCATTTCACTGCAAAATTCAATATAGGTTTCCCAAGCTACATTGAACACCAGATATTGGGAGTAAAGAGGAAAAAAATTAAGGATAGTAAAAATTATTCACATCATATGTAACCCTTTTTAGAAGAATATATTTTAGCCAATCCATAAAAGACAAACCTAATTTAACTAAGGTAACTTCTAAGTCTTTGTTCAGGTCTTTAATACATATTAAGTAAAGAAAATTATTCAGTTCATTTTTCTATGTTAAAAAATATAATAAACCAAGTCCTTGAAGAACCTTGGCTACATGTAATTATTATTCTTTGAATAAATTCTGTTTCTTATAAAAATCTTTCTGATCGTTTGCATCTGTCCTGTTCAGTAATCCTGATTGATTGGAGCTCAGGGCAATAAGAAGCAGAAAACTGCAGAATTTTACAAATGAAGTTGAAACAAGGTCAAAGCCTGACAAATTGTTACCGACCTCTTACAGCAATACCACAACATGAAAAAAATAAAACACTGGCTAATGGTGGGTGTTATATTCCAAGACATTTGCACTTTATAGTCTTTGAAATCTTAAGAGTTAGAGAGTACCTCCCAAACATTCAATAATACCTCCACAACAGCCTTCATTCCAACAATGTACCAGACTCGGATGAATAGAAATGATGAGAGGTTCACTCTACCATTAGATGCTGGTGATTACTTTCATAAAGTTCTTTCTTAGATTGAATTGAAATAGATCACTTTTTAACTTATAATCCAATAGAGTTGGATTTTATAAAATGAGAGAAGCACAGGTTTAGAGACAGACTAGAATAAAATCCCAGTTTTCAGCATGTAAGAAAGGAAAGCAAATCTCTTGACAGTAGACATCTCCAGGGATAGAACTCAAGACAAGGCAAACCCACCATATGAACACTTCCCTTCTCACCAGACTATCTTCGCCCACTATGCCTGAATTTTCCACCTTATCCCTGTTTGAAACTGAACTGATACAAATTTAAAATTAATTTAGTTTAATACACATTTAATTTTTTAAAAGCAGTTAATTCTGAGAATTCACGAGGGCATAACATTTGTCATATGTTAATAAGAACTATCTCATTGCTCCCCATCTAACCCCCGTGTATGTCTCTAATTACAGCACACACCTCACTGTATTTTAGTCATGCCCTGGCAGCAAATGAGAAGCATGTTAAAATATCAGAGATGTACAGAGGTCAGTGGAAAACTTCACCTACTTCCACAATTTGTTGAGGGATTACGATTCTCTCACAAACATTAAAAACCTTTTCCACCTGATTCCTCCTTCCTATAGTAATGCATGATCCTCCTGTCTCCAGAATCCAGAAATGAGACTCCGAGATGAGACTCCTCTCAATAAAGCTGTAATTCTTCTGCATAAATTGATATGTTCTTGTGGGGTGGCTTGAAACCTAACTATCTGAAATATAACTCCTATAGAAAAGTCCCTAATGCCAAACACTTAATATTTTTTTAAAATAAACTTTTATAACACAATTAACTTGGCTAATTTGATGGCTAATTCTTCTTTTAGATTATTAAGTTCCATGATACAGTCATATTTATATTTTAGTCTATCTTTTTATATACCTTTCACTTATATTGTTCAAGTCTTTTTTCCAAATACTATTGAAAACTCAAGGCTATCATATATTTGTACAAATAATTTTTATTCATCCCTAAATGCAGATTTTTATTTTGTCTGCCTAACAACAGTCCTTCCTATGGTATCTGAACTTCATTTTTGCAAGTCAAAAATTGATTTTGGAGAACTCAACATATTAACATTCCTTCTTAGTTTCCTGTTTATCCATTCATTTGTTCAATATAATTTCTAGGGTTGCTAGTGAAGTCATTGAACAGAAGAAGGCTAGGCATGAAATGTGAATTTGACACTCTTAACAAATCTCTTTCCACACAAAAAATGATCACTGTTATGGTATATATCTAAATGCCACCCCAGAGCCTCATGTGCTCTAGGTGGGGCTTTTGAAGGGTGACTGAATCATGGGGGTGCTACAGCTAAATGTGATGGTAGGAGTTGGGGCCTGGTCAGAAGGGATGGGTCACTAGGGGCATGACCCAGTAGGGTATATCTCCCTTCCTGTCTCCTTCCTTCGCTTTCTGCCCCCTGGCTGCCATGAAATGCCTTCCTGCCTTGGAGCTGGCCAACTATGGAGTAAAAATATGAGCCAAAATAAACATCTTCTCCTTTAAGTTGGGTATTGTGTCCCAGTGATGAGGAAAGTGACTAAGACAATCAGTTAATAAACACTTCAGGGCCGGTGAGATGGCTCAGCGGCGTAAGCGCCTGCCTTGCAAGCGCAAGGGCCCGAGTTCGACTCCCGGATCCCACATACGAAAAAGGGGCCGGTGATATCACTCAGCGGCCCGGGCACCTGCTGGCGCGCGAGGTCCTGAAGTCGAACCCCTGGTACCCACAAAAAAAAAAAAAAAAAAATTTAAAAAAATAAAAAAATAAAAAATAAAAAATAAACACTTCAGAGATGATTTTCAACCAGATTGCTTTTATATGAAATAATCTATTTTTTTAATTTGTCAAGAAAATATACCACTGGTAAGATTTTCCAGATGTTTTACTGAGACAAACCTATGCTTTCTATTAAAAAACACCTTTTTACCTATTTTGAAAATAAGGATATTTGCCTTTCCCTGTTATTCAGTTAGAGATCATATAACAAATATAGCATAGACTAGGGAACTTAAACAACAAATATTTAATTTCTCACATTTCTAGAGGCTGGAAAATCTGTGATCAAGGTGTTGGCAGACCTGGTGTCCTGTGAGGGCCTGCTTTTTGGTTTGCAAACAGGGCTGTCTCGCTGTATCCTGAATATCCTGAATATCATGTCTCCTTATGTAAAGGGGTCCTCCTCTCATGAGCTAATTGCCTCCCAAAGACTCTACTTCCTAATACCATCATCTTGGGGGTTAGGATTTCAGCATATGAGTTTGGATAACTACAGAGTCCCCCAAAAAACTGTATACACATTTCAGGAAAAGAAAAATAGTATGACATTTTTTCAATAGATGGTGTTACACTCATATGGGGGACCCTAGAGGATGTCATATATCACAGAAAACCCACTACACTGCCAGCCCTTAGAGAAGAAATTGAAAATGCATGTGCAGCAACCTCAATGACCAAGATTACCAAGCAGCAGTTCGTTGTACTAATAAATGCCTGGAAGCTAAGGCCACCACTTTGAGCACCTCTTGTAATTGTAGAGGCCAAAGGTAACTTGTATTAATCACATGATGTCTCAATAAATTTAGTATTAAAATATTTATACAAGTTTTTCTTTTCCTGTGTACATTTTCAGTGGACTCTGTATAATATAAAACTTGCACAATAAGTTCTACACAAACCTGTTTTCCAAGCTCACCCCCATTTCCACCCATACCCCCACCTCTCTGCTTCCAATGTAATCATTTGTTTGGCATACCAAGAAAAAATACAAATGCTCTATTCACTTGGTAAGCAAAAGAATCTAAGGATTGTCAGAGAATCAATAAAATCATGAAATTGCCTGATGTCATACCTAATGAAGGAATTTTTTTCAGGTGCTATTTTTATACTTTACAAATACTTTTCCTCAGTTTGTTTAGAGAAAAATAACCTGTATAAGCTCTTCCACCCAGCTTTTTGGTCAACTATAAGAGCAAAATGAGATGAGAACACAAGCACCCTTAGACCACAGGGTAGCATTCTTTTATTTATGCATTTATTCGATTTATATTTATTAAATGTCTACTCAGTGCAAGTGATGAGGATGGTGAGACCATAAACAACAGAGATAACAAAATTAAATCATTTAGTTCATTAGAAAATCACATGAGCTATTTTAAAAAAATAGAACAAAGTAAGAGGGATTAAGTGATAGAGAAGATGGGAGCAGACTTCAGTATTAAATAAGATAAAGAGTGGCCTCATTGAGAAGGGGAACTTTTGTGAAGAGTTGAAGAGGTGAGGAAATTACCCAAGCAGACACACTTGGAGGAGGAGCACTGCAGGCAGATGTAGCAGCACAGAAGAAGCCTATGGCAGGAAAGCATAGGCATATTTGCAGAGCAGGGTAGAGCAAGCTGCAAAAAGCACAGTAACAGAAAAGGTCTGAAGATCATCGGAGCTACAAATCACATCAAATTCCACGAGATTTAATGCAGACATTTGAACACAGAGAAGCATGATCTGGTTTATACTTTGGCAGTAAACAAAAGAAGGATTAGTTCTGGTAAAAGAAAACAAAAGAAGCAAGACTACTCAATGGAATCTCCAGTAGTAATCTAGATGAGAGAGAATAATGGCTTAGACTTGGTTGGTAGCAGCAAAGGTGGACACAGTGGTCAGACTGTAGAAATATTTTGATAGCTGAACCAACAGAAATTCCTGACATATTAGACATAGGATAAAGAGAACTCAAGACATCTTTAAATTCTTTTGGTCTGGAACAACAGAAAATATCGAGTAGGTGGAAACAGCCATAAGAGGAGTGGGAATATAAGGAATCCATTTGGAGACATGACAAATTTAAAATGCATATTAGCCAAGTGAAGCTCTTACATAGGCAGTTGGAAATACAAGAGCAGAATAACTGTGAGAAATTAATCTGGAATGAAAATATAAATTTTGTGAAGTTGACAACGTAAAGGTAGATGGAATGAGATCACCAAGGGAGCATGAAAACTGGAAAGAGATAAATTGGTGTCAAAGTATCATTGTCAGTGAATGGAAATACAGGCAGTGGTATTAAAAGTAGGATTATAATTCAGGACTCTGGGAGGCTAAGGTAAGAGGATCACAAGTTCAAGTACAGCCTAACCAACTTAGCAATTTAGCAAGACCCTGTCTCAAAATAAAAAAGGGCTGGGGATGTAGCTCAGTACAAAGGCTCTGGGTTCAATCCCAAGTACCACAAAAAAAAAATTAAAAAGTAGGACAACAGAATTAATATTTGTCTTTGAGTGAATTAGAAAAACACAGCCCATCTAGGCAAACAGATAACAAAGAAGCATTATCCTCTACGTAGACACTGCTCTGTAGGTGTTAGCAAGAAGGCCCAGGGCTGGTGAGATGGCTCAGCGGCTTAAGCGCCTGCCCGGCAAGCGCGAGGGCCCGAGTTCGACTCCCGGAACCCACATACGAAAACGGGGCCGGTGATATCGCTCAGAGGCACGGGCGCCTGCTGGCGCGCGAGGTCCTGAGGTCGACCCCTGGTACCCACCAAAAAAAAAAAAAAAAAAGAAGAAGGCCCAGAGTTTGCTCAACAAAGAGAACTAGATTTCATCTCTACTTGGCTACTTAGCCAGACAGTGTGCAGCAGCCGATGTGAGATATACTGTCCCCCATCTGCACTCCCCCACACACAAACACATACAATGTCTGCAAAAACGTTCTCAAATTCTGTATCTCACCACTCACCACTGGATCTTCGTGATTAAGAGCATTGGCTTTGAAGTTAGACCAACTGGGTAAGAACTCAGGCTCGCCTCCCTGTGCACTGGAGACTTTCACAGACCCTCCTTGAGCATTAGTATGATGACTGATTGATTGTGTCAACTTGAGGAAGAAATGCCCAACTAAACTGTCTCAGCGTAGTTCTGGTGGTCCCTCTGGTTCTCCTTCCACCCTAGGGAGGATTATTGACAGAATGGTATAAAAGGAAAATGGAGAAGGAAGGACTGCTTCTGTTTCTTCAGAGGCGCTCCAGCCTTCACCTTCACCTTGGGTGTCCTCTGCTGGCTTCCAGCGCACTCTTCAGCCTCCAGCAAAGACCCTTCCGCCTTCCATCGCAGACCCTTCGGCCTCCTGATGCAGACTTGCACAGCACACAACTACAGGGAGTTCCAGGCCTTCAGCTGGATCCTTCAGATCCTCAGCACGCAGACAGACCTTTTGCAGTCTTCCATACCTGACTCTGTGGTTGGCCACTGTAAGCCAATCTTGTAAATTCTCATATATTTGTATATATTGTATTAAATCTGTTTTCTCTAGTAAGCACTGACCAGTACAAAATTTAAAAAATAAGAGTACCCTCTTCAAAGGGATCTTAAAGGTAAAAGAAGAAAATCCATATAAATCCTATGACTTTACCCGTATCTCTGACACCTAGCAGGAGTTCAACAAACGTTACCTGGTGTTATCATTCCCTTTCAGTAAGAGAACACAATCTACTTGTCTACAGCTAGGTTAAACATCTTTCATCTATAGAGCTCATCATTATTCGAGAGTGCTTGTACTCTGTTTCTGTAACAATAGAATTCAAAACAAAGCTTCCCTCTGGTTCCTAATTTTATGGTATCTCTTGACTTTAAAATCTAAGGCATATTTGCTACATGTGCACTAATTAGAAATGTTATATCAATAAAGAATTCTTTTAAAAAAATCTTAATGCACTACAAACTCATAAAAGATCTTGAGCCCTTTGAAATCAATTCCAAAGTGCTACATAAAAGATATGATCCAGGGATAGGGCTAGAACTGTAAAATGTACCAAGTGTGGGTCTCCTCGAGAGTCTATACTTTTAATTTCCTTAGCTTGCAAGACCTCTTGTTTTCAATAGCACAAAATAAGGCTACATTTTATAACCAAAGTTAAGTATCCTACGCATGTTGTAACTTAAACTTTGAAGAGCTTCTTCAAGCTTTCGTTAATAGAAATTTTCTTTATTAACCTTTTGAGTAGTCATTTTATTGATGTTCTTTGAGAAATGATCAGTGAGCCACTCCCACCAAAAATGATGAGTTTTATGGACTCTTTATAAGAACCAAAGAAAAGTTAAATTAAAATGTGCTTACTCTAGCCATAGTCACCAAAATTAATAAATGAAATTAACATACTTCTCAGAAGAATATATACAAATGGCCAATAAATACGTGAGAAAATGTTCAATATCTCTGGCCATTAGAGAAATGCAAATTAAAACAACACCGAGATCCATCTTACTCCAGAAAGAATGGCTATCATCAAAAAATCAAACAATCACAAATGCTAGTAAGGTTGCAGGGAAAAAGGAACCCTCTACATTGTTAATGGGAATGTAAACTAGTACAACCACTATGAAAATCCTCAAAAAAAAACAGAAATTCCATTTGATCCAGCTATTCCCCTGTATCAGTCAATGTTCATTAGAAGAACAGATTTAATATCATATATATATGCATATACCTTTATCTCCATATATATCTGTATACATATATATGCCTAGATAGATAACATATATATATATATATATGTGTATATATATATTTACAAATATATAAATGTATATTTACAAGGTAGATTTACTGCAGAGTCAGGTGTGGAAGAGTGCAATAGGGCCATCTGTACACAAGAGACCCAAAGGATATAGTCAAAACTCAAAGGCCTAGAGGTCATTGTAGGACCCCATGTGAGTCTGTATCAGGAAGTCAAAGGGTCTGCACTGGAAGGCTAAAACGTCTGTGCTAGAAGCCTGGAGATGAACATCCAAAGACAATGGCAAAGACTGGAGCTCCTCCAAAGAAACGGAAGCAAGATTTCCTTCTTTCTCTTTTTATCCCATTCAAGCTATAAGCCTATTTGTTGTTGCCACCCACACCCAGGGTCTTTCTCTTCAGTAAGTTCATCATTTAGACACACTCAGAACTATGCTAAACCAGTCAGCTAGGCATTTCGTATTCAAGCTGACACCACAGATAACTATCACATCCCCTTCTCTGTATCTTCCCAAAAGAGTTAAAGGCATCATATTACAGTGATATATGCATACCAATGTTTATAGCAGCACAATACATAATAGCCAAATCTTGGAAGAACCCTATATATCCATCAACAGATAAATGGATAAAGAACATGTGGCATTTATACACAGTGGAGTACTACTCTACCATGAAAAGAATAAACTTGAGTTATTTGTAGGATAATGGATGCACCTTGAGACCATAATGTTAAGTAAATAAATCAGACACACAAGCTTAAATATTACAGGGTTTCTCTTACAATAATTTAAAGAGCAATATAAGGATGGACAATAGGAAACAGAGAGAGAGATCTTTCACAAATGGAAAAGAAATCTAGGGATGATGAATTAGACATGTTAGGTACATGCACCAAATCTCCATAATGAATGTGATTACTATGTACTGCAAACATGTACTAATAAAAAAAAAGAGATATGAAGTGTTAAAAAAAAAAAGCAGTATCTCTATGGCAGGCAAATTTGTAATACACAGATATGTATCTGTATGAGGTATGATCAAAAAAATATAGTGACTTTAAAATTTTTTTAAATTATTACAGTAAAAGACACATTGCCATTAATCCCCCTCAAAACACTCCTCCAAGTTTTGAACACATTTATCCCATCATTCTTGCCACTTTCTGAAACAGTTCTGGAAATTTTCTTTCATGTGTTAAGTTGCAGTGTCATGGCTAGCTCAGTATCCTGAATTGATTTGAAATATTTACTTTTGCATTGATTTTTTTTTTTTTTAGACAGAGTCTCGCTTTGTAGTGCAAGCTGGCCTTGAACTCACTATATAGCCCAGGCTGGCCTTGAACTCGTGGCTATCCTCCTGCCTCAGCCTCCCTACTGCTGGGATTACAGACGTGCACCACTACACCCGGCACAAAATGTTTACTTTTCATCGTCGTTTTGACTTGAGAGAAGAGTCAGAAGTCACACTGTGTCATACCCAGTGAGTAATGAGCCTGTCCTCCCATTGAATGACACTCAGCAGTGGCATTCATTGCATTGTTGATCATACTTCATAAAGACATTCACAAAAGGACTTCCAGAACTGCTTCAGAAAGAGGCAAGAGGGCTGGCAGTGGTGGTGCATGCCTGTAATCCCAGCACTCAGGAGGCCGAGGCAAGAGGATTGTTGTGAGTTCGAGGCCAGCCTGAACTGCACAGCGAGACCCTGTCTCAAAAAAAAAAAAAAACAAAAGAAAGTGCCAAGAATGATGGGATAAGTGTGTTCAAAGTAGAGGAATTAATGGCAATGTGTCTTTTACTGTAATAAATGTCAATTTAAATGTTCACTGTATATTTTTATCACACCTCATATATGTATGGATTTACCTTTTAATTCAATAAATCTACTTCTAGAAATTTACAAAGTGATATATGCCCAAAACAGTTCATTCTACAATTTTTGTAAAAAAAAAAGTAAATTTAAACACTTAAAAAGAAGTAAGGAGGGCCGGTGATATCGCTCAGCGGCACAGGCGCCTGCTGGCGCGCGAGGTCCTGAGGTCGACCCCCGGTACCCACAAAAAAAAAAAAAAAAAAAAGAAGTAAGGAAGAAAAGAAGGGAAAGAGAAAAGGGATGCTACACAGATGCTACACAACTATAAAAAGCAGTGAAGTTTCTATGTGCTTCTATAGAGTGATCTGCAGACCACACTGATTTGTAGAAAAGCAAAGTGTAGAGCAGTGTTTACAGAATACTACTTTTATATTTTAAAAAGGCAGTATTTCACATATGTTTATATTCTTTTTTTTTTTTGTGGGTACCGGGGGGTCGACCTCAGGACCTTGCGCGCCAGCAGGTACCCGTGCCGCTGAGTGATATCACCGGCCCCTTTTTCGTATGTGGGTTCCGGGAGTCGAACTCGGGCCCTCGCGCTTGCCGGGCAGGCGCTTAAGCCGCTGAGCCATCTCACCAGACCCTATATTCTTGCTTAGATATTCAAAAAGAAACCACGGATGATAAATAGAAAATCAAATGAAATGGTTGTCCTTAGAAGAAAAATAATAGAGCAGACAGAGAAGAATGCTAGACTTTGACTTTGTAACCACATAACTCTTTTACATAATTAAAAAACAACTAACTCATAAGTCAATTCAAAAAAATCAAATGCAAACAAAAGAAAAACTTTAGTCATATTTCAGGCTAGCTACATAATCACATAGAAATGAATAATTTAAATGACATCAAAACATGTTATTTTTACTCTAATATCTAAAGAAATATCCTCTAGGACAAAAGAACATTAAAGTTATCTTAAATTGCATTTAGTATTTTCATGATTTATATGTGTGTGTCTACACACATTTGCGTGTATACAAATACATACACACACACACATATATACACACAAATAATTATATTCATGCTATTAGCAAACAAGATATTCAGGATAAGGAACAAAGAGACACAAATACAAAAATCAAAAAATTCCAACCTATAATCCTATATTTAATTGGAAATGTCAGTATAAGCTCATTATATATTTTTTCTCTTTCTAAAAATTACTTAGCTCTACTGAAAAAAAAAAATGGGAAGGCGTAGCAATGACAACCCGCATGCATAGACTGTGTTCCCTAAGTCCTATTTCTCCATAAAAGGAACTAGGCTTTTAGGAGAAAAGGCTAGTTTCATGTGTGGAACAGGAAATGTACAAAATGAACCTGGAACTTCTTATGCTAAACCCACTGGGGATTTGTCAAAAGCTCAGAAGCCAAAGGATTTTTCCTAGCCAAAACTGAGAAATTTTAAATATCAAAAAGAATGGAAATTATAACAGACCATAGTATAGCCAATATATTAAAATTGGTTGAAAAAACAAAAATTCATTGGTCACCTTTCAGAGCTGTTAGGGACACTGTTGTATTTTCTGAAAATAGTTAAATAATGGAAAATAACCAAGTACTTTCCTGATTTTCTGGTATGAATCATTCTATAGGGTAATGAAATAACAAAAAGTGGAAGAGTTCTTCTTTGTATAATAATTTAAAAAATAACTAATTTAAAAATTATGGAGTGATAAAAATCATTGTTTCCAACCCCTAATATAAGATCTAAACAATGATCATTAATGCAGGCTAAAATCATTACGTGAGTGATTAACCAGGAACTGTAATGATCGTGCTTATAGAGACTGATCAATCTTAGCATCACTAATGTGAGACCGCCCAGACTCTATATTTCTTGATGGGATGCAATGGAAATACATCACACCACTGAGGAATTGTTGCCAGAAGAATGGAACCTAAATATAATCAAGCCTTGTTTATATCTAATTATCAGTTTATTGAAAAGAAGAATATGTTACGTGACATGAAAGGAGGCAATCATCCAAATCCCAAATGTGTGAAATACAAAACAAATAACTTGAGGGAGGGAAACTATTATAGATCAAAACAAGCATATAGGGCCGGTGAGACAGCTCAGCGGCATAAGTGCCTGCCTGGCAAGCGCAAGGTCCTGAGTTTGACTCCCAGTACCCACATACGAAAAAATGGCCAGTGATATCGCTCAGCGGCACGGGCGCCTGCTGGCACACAAGGTCCTGAGTTTGACCCCGGTACCTACAGAAAAAAAAAAAAAAAAAAAAAAAAACAGGCACATAAAATGTATGGCTCTTGGATTCTGGTTTCAAAATCCAACTATAAAAGACATTTTTAAACTCTGAAAATTGAGCAAAGACTTTATGTTAGGAGTTACCGATAATTTACTGGCTATAATAATGGTATTATATTTTTAAGTCTTCTCTGTTAGCATAACATTAATACAAACAACTTATACTCATTAAAGGTGCCAAGGAAACTTAATGAAGAGAAGATGGTCTTTTCAACAAGTGGTGCCAGACTAACGGACACATGTGTAAAACAGGAACCACGGCCTTCTCTTCACATCATGTACAAAAATTTACTTGAGATAGATCATAGAGCTAAAGGTAAGATCTAAGTCTAAGGCTACTAAACTTTCAGAAAAAAAAAACAGAAGAAAACCTTTGCAACCTTGGATTACACACGTATATACATATGCAAGTTTTCCTAGATGCAATACCAAAAGCATGATGCACAAAGAGAAAAACTAATAAACTGAATTATTCACCCTATGACCCAGCAAGTATACTCTTTAGGTATTTACCCAAGAGAAATAATAGTATAGGTCCACATAAAGACCTGTATAAAATATCCATGGTGGCCTTATTCATAAGAGTCAAAACTGGAAACAATTCAAATTTTCATCAAGAGGTGAATAAACCATTTGTAATAAAATCCTACCATTACACATGCAAGAAAAACAGAATCGGCTGTTAATATAGGCAACAATATGAGTGAATATCAACAGCCTTATGCAGACTGAGAGTCAGACATAAGTGCACATCGTGTGATTCCATTTGGCTTCTACTAGAAGCCAAAGCTGATGGAGTAGGTTGCTGCAGATGAGGGACCCAAGGAAAGTTTTAGGGTGATAAGGATATTCTATTGTTATAGTGGTGGTGGTTATATGACTATTGGCAATTGTCATCAAATTGTAAACTTTAAAATGGCAATCTTAATATATATAAGTTATTTCTCAATAAATTTGACTTTTAAAAATCTTTTCTGGGCCAGTGAGATAGCTCAGTGACATAAGCGCCTGCCCGGCAAGCGCGAGGTCCTGAGTTCAACTCCCGGAACCCACATATGAAAAAAGGGCTGGTGATATCGCTCAGCGGCACAGGCGCCTGCTGGCATGTGAGGTCCTGAGGTCGACCTCCAGAACCCACCAAAAAAAAAAAAAAAAAAAATCTTTTCTGTCTCAGTGGTGTGTAGCTCAGTGGTAGACACTTGCCTACCGTGCATGAGGCCCTAGGTCCAATCCCCAGCACTCCCTAAACAGAAACACTTGTCTATTCATCGTTTGCCCCATCATTTTCTGATACAGAAAATATTTCTAAGTTATTTCATTCACTGTATAATTACAAATGTTCTGACATCCATTGGCTCTATAAGCTCTTTGAATGGATCTCAGATTCTCTGAGCTAATGCTTTTGTAAGTTATTTAGGTCTTCTTATGCATCTTGGTCCCCCTGGTACATGACTTAATTCATTTGGTGTCTAAGGCTGATTTAACTTCTCAATAATATTTGCTTCCTGTGTGTTCAGGTTTTCCTCAACATCATCCCATATATCCAATAAACTATGTGTTATCCATTTGATTTATATTTTCCAGCAAAAACTCTAAGTCAACCCACATAAGATTTATAGTACAAAAGCACAAAAACAAAAGTTTGGAACATTTGTGACGGTACTGCTTGTAAAAAATCATTTCTTATTGATCTTACTTTTAACAATGGAATTAAAAAAGAGTCAAATGGTTGCCCCTGAGTCATCATGTTCACATCTGAAAATTCTTAGCAAAATTTTATCTGCTACCCTCTTGTCTTTTTTTCAGTACTGTACTATGTGTGTGGCATCAGCGTGTTTCTAAGCTCATTCATTCACTTACACAGGCCAGATTTAGTATGTATGAGAAAAGGCATGGCACCCAGAATCTTCAACACAGTAGGTGTTTGTGAGTATTTGAAAATCAAAGCATATTACAAAGTCCTAGCTCTGAATTCCTTCTTCTACCCAGTAACTTTGTTCCCAATTACATTGATCAAGTTAATTTTGACCTAAAAGACTTGAAATTCAAGTTAAATTCACTGCTAAATTGGAACAATGAAAAGAAGGAAAGTAGCTAATCTCACAGCAATCTATTAGGAAAAAATACTAGAATTTTGTATATATAAATTCTTACAAAATTGCTAAATAAATTTTATTTTAAAGATTGGCTTGACCATATTTGTTCTAATATATAGATATTTGAATTTACTTAGATAACACCTAGTTGTTACCAAAAAAGAAAAAGCCTCTTTAATGTTCCTTCTGAATTGAGTAACAGATCAATTTTTTTTCAGCTTCTAGAAACTTGGAGCCACATTTATGCCCATGTAAATCCGTGTGTGAGTTAAAAGGGCAGTAAGTAGTTCTCCACTTTTTTCCACCAAACCCAAACTGAGGGGTAAAGTATGCTTACTACTCTTCACCACTCAACACACACGATCTCCTCACTCCAAGCTGCCGCCCAGGGGCGGGGAGGTGGCTGGTTTGCATGAAATCCACCATAAGATTTCTGTAACCCTATATTTTCTCTTCCATCAGTCCGTAATATATCAATATCGAGAAACCAGAGTTGAGAATTTTTTTTTCTTGAACTTATTTTTGGCTGTTTTACAACCTCACACTTCTTTCTTCTTTCCATATTTAATTTATCCTATCTTGAATTTCATGTAGCTTGTAAATCACCTTAAGTCCTTTCTAGAATAAGGCACGAAATAAATAAATGATCATTAAATGTACCCGGAAAAGCATTCTTTTCTTATTTTCCCTAGATAAAGCCTTAAAACTTTAACTCTTGGTTGCATCTTAACTATTTCCTACCACATTGAACATACAAGTATCAAAATCCAAAAGCCCTTCCCTCTTTTACTTTATCACTTCCCTCTTTAAAAATATTTAAGGCTTCCTACAAAAAATACAAGCAACATCCATGCACAATTTAAATTTAGAAGCCCATAATAGAAATTAAACTGTTTGCACAAGTAAAGAATTTGCTCAACTTTTATGTTGAAAGAATGTAAAGTTTTCAGTGCCTTGCACACAGACACTCAAATAATAGCTCAACTACACGGTAAGAATTTTTAAATGCTCTGACATAAAACTACTATAGCTTGGGCATTGGCACATGAGAATTTGTTTTAGTGCTATTTTTAAAACCACTAACAAACACTCCACATAGCAGACTTGAGCCTCTGCTCAACTGAGTCAGCCTGAGTTGTTGTGAAAGAAAAAAATGTGTTTGAGGATCACATTTTTATCTAAATCTGAAATGCCTGCTCATCTACTCAAAAAAGTAGATATTTAAAACTGAGCTTTCATGAAGTAGACTAGAGTTTCATGTTACTATAAGGAAAAGCAGTCATAAAAGTAGTTAAGTGCACAACATAGTTTCTAGTCATCCCGTTTGATAGAAATAATGTCCCTTCATTTCCCCCAAAGTTATCTAACCAACAATAGATAATCTATAATTATTAGGATTTGCCTTATAGCAAAGTTTGATTTTAAAAAGTTTGATACTTCACTCACCTACTGCAGGACAGAGTTTTGCCCATACACAGATACTAAACCAACTGCCTAAGCAATTCCTTGTGTTAGAAATTCAGTGCCACTATTATGGCTCACAATTTGGCTTATGATGCATCTGTAAGCAAACAGCCTGACAAGCACCCTAGTGTATTTCAGGATGACTGACAGGACACAGTGGCTCAAGCAAGAAGGGGGGATGGGTGCTCTTAAAGTGACATGCCAGGGAAGGGCAACATCAAACAGCAGAAACAGATATGAAATTCTGTTTTTCAAAACTGTAAGGAAAGAATGAAAAATTGTCAAGGATCAACCTTTCAACACAACTTTCATGTACATCATGAAAGACCCTAAATTCCAAAATGCCTTTGAGAATCTATACAAGCACAAATAAAACTTTTGAAGCAAGATATTTCCCTGAAACTACCAATCTTCTAAATTACTTAAGCACACTGTAAATTGTTTTTGTTTTTGTTTTTGGGGGTTGTTTTTTGTTTGTTTTTTGAGCCAGGGTCTCACTGTGCAGTTCAGGCTGTCCTTGAACTCACTATGTAGCCCAAGTTGGGCTTGAACTCATGGCAATCCTCCTGCCTCAGCCTACCAAGTGCTGGAATTACAGGAGCCACCAAGTGAGCCACCATGCCCAGCTTGCAGTTATTTTTTAACAGAAATTAAGTCAGGGTACCCAGAGAAAAGCAGTTCTTGTCTCATCCTTTAGATATATGCCAATAGTTCTTACAGTAGTGATTTAAGAATAATCAGTAAAAGTAACTTAAATATCTTAGGTTAATCAGAATTGCTTTGTGGGATATAAGCAAGAGATACACCCATTTTCCCCCTAATATATTTCTTCCTCATGGCCTACTTCCATGGTTAAAAAATAGATTAAAGTATTAGGAGATTCCAACGATGGGTATTTCCACATCAATTTCCCTTTGGAAAATATGTAATCGATACATTGGCTTAAATCTTCACATTTTTATTTTTCCTACTTATTTCACAGTACTTCGCACTGCTCAATTCTTTGATAATTAATACAGCAATCAGTCCTATTTTTAAAAAGCCACTCATTTTTAGCCCGGAGTGGTGGCGCATACCTGTAATACCAGCACTCAGGAGGCTAAGGCAGGAGGATCGCTGCAAACTGGAGGCCAGCCTGGGCTACACAGTGAGTTCAAGGCCAGCCTGAACTACATATATAGCAAGACCCTGTCTCAAAAAGACAAAAACACGAAACAAAACAAAACAATCAAATTCATTTTAAATGCAATCCCTCATTTAGCCAACTGAGGGCGTCATTAGATTCTGAATACTCACAGCATTGCACTCAATTACATTTGGTATTTCCCTACTCCAAGGAGAAACTGCAACACAACATCTCGACTTTCTTAGTAAATGTGTTTAGAAATCGCCCATTTTATTTTGCCCATATAAATTTGACTTACAGAGCCCATATTAGTGTTTAGTGCTTCTCATCTGTGATAAACAGTTTCTTCCTCTATCTGCTTCATTAGATGCATCCTCTGAAAGAAAAGCACTAGGAGCCCAAGGAGCAGAATTGAGTTCAACCATCAAAAAGACTTTCCACAACCCTAAATTATTCTGGGTTAAAACACTAAACAAACAAAACTTTTACGTAAAGATTCCAAGGCCCATTAGAAAATCCAAAACAAATTCTGAAAAGAGCAGAACTAAACTGTAAAATAATCTCTTTTCAGAATTACATACAACACTTGTAAGCTGTTTAACTTATACATTCTAATTGCCATATTTAATATTTGCTAATTTTCCATTACGTATTAGAAGCTACAGGCTAACTTTAAAGATATGGCCCCTGTTATCACAGCATTATTATATCTTTCATGTGCACGCAGTGTTATGACTAACAAATTTCTCATATAATCTAAGATTTTTTTATTTTGTAAATAAACAGTTAGGAAAGGCATGAACATCAATTTGCCTGATTTATTTTAAAAATAAAAATTTTCACTAATTAGTCAAAATCATTAAGTAACAAATTTATCTCGACTGAAGATAATCTCCTATGCTTCTCTGAAGTTATTTTATCACATACATCAAGTTTATTAAGTTAACTATGGCAGATGCTCAGGGCTCTCTGTCCAGTAGAGGCCAAAGCCCCCTGGCCCCCACATTCTAAACTAACTGTGTCTTTTTGTCTTTCATCCTCGCTCACCCCGGCCCCCAAGTCAGGGAACAAACTAGTAGGTTGGCTTCCTGCAAGTGGCACCCGAACAGGAGTGACTGGAGTGGGCTGACTGGAGTGGGCTGGTTCCCTACAAATCCCCAGTGCCACAAAAATAAAACTTCAAATTACTTTCCTTGACCTTGTCCACACTGACCACCATTTACCCTGATATCCTCCTGTTGTGAAATGAGACCTGTAAAGCTGTTATGAAGATTAATCGCTTATAAAATTACATTTAGAATCTAAAGGAGTACTAATTACAAGGAATTGGTTAATTGTTGTTAATTTCTGTGGAATTCTGCTTTTCCAAACCGAATTTCAGAGGGCTACTAGGAGCGATAACAAGGGGATTGCCCATCTGATTTTAAAGTGGATAAAGAGTCATTAAGTTCACACGTTTTTATTAAGCACATTGAATCTATTTAACCAGAGGAGATCAGCTACCTTATTAATCATAATAATTTATAATTTAAAAACAAGGAAACAAGATCATAATATGGAAGTACTTAAGAGCTGCTTCCTAAGATGTAACAAATGCTTAATAGAGAAAATGAAAGACAAAATAACACATATTAATAAATTGTGTATGTTTTTAGAAGATTGGATATGGAATGGTTTAAGGATAGAATGCTGAACTAAAAGCAAAAGAATGACAGTAAGTTAAAAAATAGAAACCTCTGTGTCTCGTTCCCATGTAAAACTCATGGAACTGTGCCAGTCTGCTTCATTCCAAAGCAGTCATTCAGCCAGTGAGGCTGTATTAGAGAGAGAAGAAGGAAATCCTTTCTCCCACACTTTCTATTTCCAAAGATAATAACAGAAAACTGAGTGATGGATTTCACCACCAAGTAGCCATGTTTATTTTGTGACCCCCACACAATTTTCTAAAAGTCAAACCTAATGGTTTTGCATAATAGAGCAAATAAATATATGCACAAAAAAAAACAAAGAAAATGAACTTTGCAAGAATCACAATATCCCTAAATTTTTCAAAATTAACTGCTGCCATAGTCACTAAATTTAAACTACAACATAATTCCCAGCAGGCCTTCAAGTGTCCTCAAAACACTAAGGCTCATCACACAGAAAGGTAAAATCATTACATTTAGTTATAAACACAATGTATCACATTTCTTCAATTTTCAATGATAAACCTGTCCAAGAGTCTGAATAACACACACACACACACCAAACTAACTCTTTTTCCTTTTGGGTCTTAAGTGCACAGAATTAGATGACATAATCAAACTCCTCAGTTCAAGGCACAGTAGTGGAACTGGTCTGTGAAAAACCCATTTTGTGTTTTGTTGTTCTAGTTTGTATTCCCCATTCTCAGTTCCATTCATCTCCCCAGTTCTTTAGCAGTTAATGGGTTCCTTTACAGTCAATTTGCCATAAATTTTTTTTACATATGATAAATCTATCTATATAGTAATAGTAACTTTATGTGTATATAGATTTTTTAAATTTACAGTTTTGTACTTCCCATCTCTTTGCACACCTCTCTCTTTGAATATTACTTTTGTGTCCTATCCATGCTAAACTAAATAAATGTGTAAAATGCAGCATGTTTACTTACTCAGTACATAGTCCCTGCCTTATTCTCCCTTGCCTTTTTTTTTTCTGCTATGGAAGCAAGACACTTGATTTCCCAGCTGTTTTTGCAACTCAGATGGCGTAAGAGAATGCTGGCCAGTGGGATGGCAGCAGATGTCTGCCGAGGAGAAAGCTTTTGCTTTCCCTATAAAAAGTGATTCAGATGTGCTTGTCATAACCCTTGTTCTTTCCTTGTTCTGACTATAGTACAACACCTAGAAATAAAACAGTTGTACTGCAGAGCTGAGAAAGGAGACAGAATAGAACTACAGAAAGAGCTTGGGTCCTTGCTGTCACTGGATTTGAACTTCTTTCCTCCAAACATCTTGCCATTTGATAAAAATGAGCTCCCAAATAATATAATGGATTTAATCTATTCCTTTATTTTCTACAATATGCCTGTATAGTCTATTGTATCTGATCGTACTCCTGTTCAAGAACATTTACATGGTAACAAACTCTTTGCTATGGAAAGCAACGCTGTAATAAACACTCTTACACATGTCTCTTTGGGTACCTATGCAAGAATCCCTCTGGCACACAATTGGGTGAGCTGAACTGTGCCTTCTCACAATTCATATGTTGAAGTCTTACCCCCAGTAGCTCAGAATATGACTCTATGTGGAAAATGGGTCTTCATAGAGGCAATTAAATTAAAATCAGCCTATTAGTATGAGCCCAAATTCAGACCCAAATTCAGTCTGATTGGTGTTCTGATAAGGAGAGTAGAACAAACCCAAAAAAAGGCATCAGGAATGTGCCGAGGGAGGACCATGAGAGGAAAGTGGCCATCTACAAGCAAGAAAAGAGGCCTCAGGAAAAACCAAACCTGCCAATACCTCGATCTTACATTTACCAAATACTAGTGAAGCAGGCTAAGTATCTTTCCATTTATGTATTCGGCATCCCAGTTTTCCGTGAACTACCTTTTCACATATCGTTGATCAAATCAGTGAGTGATTTCTATAATAATACTACATAACAAACCACCCTGACATGCAGTGTCATAAGACATTCATTCTCTTACCTTACTTCTAGCTTCCAGAAGAAGTAGGGGAGAGAGGAGGGTTCTGTTTATTAAATCACCCAATCAGTGTTATTTGGTTATGACAGCCCTAGCAAACTACCACAATTCAGAAGTAGAATTCCTGGGTTAGAATGTACGTAATTATTCAGTTTCAATAAATATTACCATACTGGTCTCCAAAGAAACATCACGGGGCTGGTGAGATGGCTCAGCGGCTTAAGCGCCTGCCCAGCAAGCACGAGGGCCCAAGTTCGACTCCCGGAACCCACATACGAAAAAGGGGCCAGTGATATCGCTCAGCGGCACGGGCGCCTGCTGGCGCATGAGGTCCTGAGGTCGACCCCCCGGTACCCACAAAAAAAAAAAAAAAAAAGAAACATCACCACAGAGCATGTGGGTTCACATGTCCCCACCTCCACACCACAAGCTATTATATGACATTTTAACTTCTGCCAACATGGGAGGTGCAAAGTGGGTCTTACTGTTGTTTTAATTTGCACTTCTGATTGCCAGTATAATTGGTAGCTCTTTTGAAGTTGCTTAGCCAACCATTCAAGTGTACTTTCTATGAACCGTTTACTTGTATCATTCTGCTATTTTTCCTTCCTCTCTTTTCCTGTAGGTTGTCTTTTTCCTTACTGATTTTTAAGAATTCCCTGTACATCTTCAGTGTAATCCTTTGTCCATAATATTCCTTGAAAATACCCACTGCTTGTCTCATGTGTTTCTCTTTGTCTAGGACAAATATCCTCTGAAAATTCTCTCTGCATATGAAGTTCTGTTTTCTTCATATTCTTATAGATACTACATTATTGCTAGACATTAAATTTTTACTAATCTAATAGGTACAGTGAAGTATCTATTCTTGTCTTAATTTTTATTTACCCAATAACTAGTGAAGCAAGCTAAAAATCTTCTCATTTATTTATTGGTCGTTCCAGCTTTCTGTGAATTACTTTTTCACACATCATTGAGCTTACTGGATTGTTCCTTATTTGATTGTTTGTCTTTTCTTATTAATTTTTAGTTTTTCATAAATTCTTATACTAAATAATTTTTATAAAGTAGTCTATTGGTCATGTATTTCCACAGTAATATTACACAACAAACTATTCTAAAACTCAGTGGCATAAGACAAAATTTATTCTGTCATATGAATGTTCAGATTAGCTGAAAATTGACTAATTAAAGGTGGACCTGGCTAGGTTTGCCCCAAGCTGTAGTTTTGAGACCCAGATCTGACCCACATTTTTGTCATATCCCTTTGGACAAGAAGGCTACCTGAAGCATGTTCTTCTCATGGGAATGGCAGAAATACAAGAGGGACAAGTAGAAATATACAATGCCTTTTAAGGTGTAGCCTCCAATTTGGAGACTGCCTCTTCTATATTCCCATGGGACAACCAAGACTCATGGCCAAGTCGAACATTAATGGAGCAGAGAAACGCATTCTATCCTTAGTAAAAAGAGCTTCAGAGTCACATGGCAAAGGGCATGGATACGGAGGAGGTGGGGAGGGGGGTGAGAGAGAAGAATCGGGACCAACAATGCAACCCACAGTGCAATCCACTTCATATGAATTAGTTGTAATATTATCTTCTCAACTGGTAACTTTTATTTCTCTTCTTTTGTGTTTTATTTTCACAAAGGAGGTGTTTATATTAATGGAATTAAATATTTCAATCCATACTATATTACTACGTATTGGGGTCTTCTTTAAGAAATTATTTCCTACCCTAAGATCAAAAATTATATTCCCCTATTTATCTTCCTAGAAGAGTATAATCTTGGGTATCAAAAAAACAATACATTTTAAATTAACATATGTATAAATGTAATAGTATATGATATTAACTAAGGGCCAAGGTAACACAGTTAAACAAGTGGCCAAAGTTAAAATAAGATTACATTACAGTTGATTTGTATGTGTGTGTGTGTGTGTGTGCCCTCTGTGGCTTCATGCATGCTAAACAGGTGCTCTGCCACTGAGTTTCCATGCACAGCCCACAGATAAATTTTTGAGCTGAGTCTTTAAAACAAATTAATGATACAGGCTGGCAAAGAAGAAAAAGATACAGGAATCATTGAGAATCTTGCTGTTTTTTGTTTTTTCAGACAGGGTTTTACTAGGTAGTTCAGACTAGACTTGAACTCACTATGTAGCCTAGGCTGGCCTCAAACTCACAGCGATCCTCCTGCCTCGGCCTCAGGAGTCCTGGGATTACAGGTGTGTGCCACCACACTCAGGCAGGAATCATAAAGAATCTTAAAATTTGACATTCTTTTATAGAGAGATATTTATTGATTTAAGCAGTATACTCAAAACTGCAAAGAACAAGACCATAGTAAATATATATAGTCTTCTGAGGTCATGCCATTATGGAAAAAGGAAAAAGAAGCCTTCACAAAATTTAATAATTATAAAAGAGTACACGTTATGATGTTGGATTTGTAAAATGTATATCAGATCATAGTGGGGTCTACTTTAAGAGTTTGGGGCAAAAATGAGGCACACTTCTTAAGTCTGCAAGTTAAAATCACTTCCCACCTGCCAGACTGGCAGGGCATCTATTTATTATCTCTCTTGTCCCTCAAATTGTTGAAAAACTCTGGGGAAATTCACATGCCTCGAGGAGAGAAAGCCGGAGAAGTAGATTAGAATGCAACTGGGTTGTGTTGAAGGATGCTGGTGTTCTGTCCCTGGCACAGTTTACTGACGAAAACTGATCCCCTGCCATCTAGTGTGACCTTTTCTCCTGTACTCTCACTGCTGCGGATCCTGTCAGAGGCCACAGTGACTTCAAGATAACAGCAGCCTCCTTCGTCAGAAGCAAGTCAGGCACCCATGTCTTCAAATTCTTAGTTTACCAAGCACAGTGGTTGGGTCAGGAGCCCTTACAGTTCAGCTACACCAGACACAGCCCCTTTTGGGGTCATGCAGGCCACAAGAGGTGAATTCTAGTGTAAGGATCTTTTAAATTCTCTCCCGCAAGTAAATCTTGATTAGGAACAGTTCAATATAAACAAACAAACCCTCTGTTGATCAGCCCTGCAGCTGAAGAAAGATTGGGAAGGACAACCTTTGTCAAGCTAAACAAAAGACACTGTTATACCAGTAGCTGAAATACAAAAAGATAAGGATTTCATTAACAATGTGCAAACACTAGGAAACATTTTTCCTTACCTTATGGTTCACAGATAAAATACAAAATGCCCACTTAACTTTGAATTTCAAATAAACAATAAATAATTTTGTAGCATAAGTTATGCCTTATGCAATATTTGGGACTTACTTATACTTACAATAAAATTTCTGTATTTTTATTTGCTAAATATGGCCACTCTACATTACCCACTTCATGAATGGTACAAATTAGGGGTACAATTCGGTTCCAGCCCCAATTCCAATTGGGAGCTGTAACCAAATTGTGTCTCAATTTACAGCAGCCATAGAGCCAGACGCTCACATCCCACCTGTGTATCTTCATGTCCTATCAGAGACCTGGGGCTGGTACACACAACCAGAAAGTCAACTCACACCCTCTCACTTCAGAGGAAATACTTTTTAGATTGCCAGGGATGTTTCCTGGCCACCTCCCAGAAATAAATTTCTAACTACCTTTTGTCGGAAGATTTTAGTTCCCAGAAATGCAACACAGATAAAAGGGTACAAGGAAAGCATGATATATTGTGCCCTGGTATATGAAAGCCCCAATAGCAGAGGCAGTCTCAAGAAAACACAAGCAGAAGGATACCTTTGGAGATTAGAGTTTACACGTTTCTTTTAGGAAAGTAAATCTGAATTGCTTCAAATTACTTAGGGCAAAACTTGCCTCCAAATAGAGGACCAAATAAAAATAGAAGAAAAGTTGCCCCAGCAAATATATGCTTCAGCCCTGAAATTTAACAAGATGCTTGCCCTCCACTTTCAGATTTGAGAGAGAAATGCTATACTACAAAAGTTCATAGTGGTGGAGCTCAAAAGGAATATACATATCTCATTTAAAACAAACACCAAAACTAAATAAATCTTCTTTCAAAAATAAGTAAAAAGAAGACATTAAAAGACTGTATAACTTAAAAAAGAGGAATTTTCTTAAAGATACAAGGGGAAATTATCCCCAAGACAAAAGAAAGTTTAAAAAATACTTCAACTCTTGTGTGCTCAATAAATACCCAAAATAATAAATTCTAAGAAAGCAGTGGTAGACATCTCACCCCAGAAAGAATGGCTATTATCAAGAAATCAACTAATAACAAATGCTGGAGGGGCTGTGGGGAAAAAGGAACCCTTCTCCACTGTTGGTGGGAGTGTCGACTGGTACAGCCACTGTGGAAATCAGTGTGGAGATTCCTCAAAAAACTAGGGTTGGAGGTCCCATTTGACCCAGCTATTCCCCTTCTGGGTGTCTTCCCAGAAGAATTAAAAACATCGTACCACAGCGATATATGTGCACCCATGTTTATAGTAGCACAATTTGTAATAGCCAGATCTTGGAAACAACCCAAATGCCCATCAACTGAGGAATGGATAAAAAAGATGTGGTATTTTTATACAATGGAGTACTATTCAGCCATAAAAAAGGACAAACTGGAGACTTTTATAGGTAAATGGATGCAACTCGAGAAAATACTCATAAGTGAAATAAACTGGACGCACATGTGTAAGCATCGTATTGTCTCCCTAGTATGAGAAACTGAAAGAGTAAATAAGATCCAAAATGTACAATAGATATGGTGAATCAAAAAGAAACTGGTCAAAAGGAAAGAGAGACTGGGATGGGGGGATGGGGAAAAGAAAGAAGGGAAAAGAACAAAATTGTATTTATATATAAGATGGTTAAGATAGATACACTACTAATTTTACTTAGTTCATTGAAGAGTAAGGTTTGTGCCAGTAATGTTTGGACAATTGAATGCTGATATCTGGTACCCTGAATAACTAACTTAAAGATAACAATGCATAATTATTAACCATTGTTACCCTCCTATTACATTGTTCTGAAATTTTGTTCTTTTTTGATTTGTTTTGTTTTGTTTTTTCTTCTCTTTAAAATAAAAAAAAAGAAAGTAGTGGTAGAAAGCCTAAATAAAATGAAAAGAAAGTTGATTTTAGTGAGAGATTTTAAAAGATACTTGGCAAATATCTAAAAGTTCAGTAAAACCTAAAGGCTAATAAAGTAATTAAAATCCGAATTGGGAGAATCATTCCTCTCCATTATCTTCTGTCTCTCGACCAACAACTTTATCATTCAGAGAGCAAAAGAAGCAAAGAATGGAACTGTGCCCTGGACTTAATTCTTACCAACAAAGAGGAATACATTAGTGAAGTGGAAGTGACAGGAACCTTGAAAGAAAGTGAACATATCACTTTAGAGTTCATTACAGCCAGGAAAGAAAACAGAAAGCAAAATAAGACAAGTGTCGTAGACAGCTTAGCAGTTCACGAAAAATATAAGAATGTTTCAGAGCCACAGACTCTAAAGGACAGGTCAAAAAAAAAAAAAAAAAAAAAAAAAAAAACAAACCTCAACTACTACAGTCACAAATGAGGGAAAAATGAGAGAAAATATACATAAATAACTCAATATGGTATACAAGGAATTTTCTAAAGAACTGAGATTTTTTTTTAAGGGACACACAAAAGAAGAAGGAAGAAGGTAAAGCTAAGGATGAACACACTGGTGCGGTATTATTATCAGAAGACTGAGATAAAACTAAAATGAGAGATTTGTGAAAAACATTCACACAACAAAAAAAGTTTTAGGTTGGATTTGAGGATGCAAGGAGAAGAAAGATACCACTCCTCTCTCCCCAGGAAGATTTTATAATACTAACAAGTGACCAAGAGAAAGAAAAATGACAATTACTTTACTCTGCTTTCATCATGTCTACCAGAGAAAATGGTCTTAAAATGGAAAAGTTGTGCCAACATATTGAGAGAAAACTGATAAACAAGATAGGAAAAAAGATAGAAAAGGAACACTTAGCTGTTTGGATAAATGCACAAGTTGGAGTATATTCTGTTAAGGCAAGGTTTCTCATCTTCAGCACTCCTGACATTTTGGACTGGATAATTCTTGTCACGGGGGACTGTCCACTGTGTTGTAGGATGTTCGGCAGCATCCCTGGCCTCTACGCACTACATACCAGTAGCCCCCTGCATGTGATAATCAAAAATGTCCCCAGGGATTGCCAGATGTCCCTAAGGGAGCAATAGCACCCTAGGTTGAGAATGACTGCTTCAAAACAATAAAAAATGGTGTGTATATTTTCACAGAATTCTTGTTGGCATCTTTGAGTAACCATGGAAGATGGGAAGAGTAACAGAAGACTGAGAACTGACAAATGTCCCAAATATCAGGAAGGACATAAAAATTAAAACAAAAAATCAAATTGTATGTTGAACCCAGCAAAGTAGCAAATGGTAATTCCAAAAGCAAGCAAGGATTTCATGATAGTACCTTAGTATAGGTTCCTTAACACCCATTCATACAAAACTAATTTATTTTATTTTATTTTCAATAGCATTGCTAAAGAGGGTAAATTGGTTTCACTAAAACAATTTAAATTTTTATTTGTCTCTCTTTGACAAGATAAATGTGAACTTTCTTGTATACTGTTGGTCAGAATATATATTGGTACAATTTCTTTGGAAGGCATTCTGGCAAGATCGATGAAATTGTGCATGTACAAATCATTTGACTAAGCAATGCTACTTCTAGGAATCTGAATATTATGTACAAAGGTAAATGTCAAGGCATGTTGTTTGGAGCAACGAAAAGCTAGAAACAACCTAAATGTGCCTCAGTAAGGGGTTAGCTAAATAAATATCTTTCACTGGTGTAACTATGACTATGACTAGATGGTCAGAAAAGGCTTTGGAAAATAAACAGAAACGGGTGCCATTTGCATTAACAGTGGGGGAAATATCAAAAATATTTAATAACCAGCATGCCTCAGGCCTCACCCAAGCAGAACTGAACCTGGGGCTGGGTCTTGGAATCCCCTCTGTGCCAAGTGTTCACTCTTATTTGCTGAATAAGAGAGGTCTTTGTGGTCCCAGGCAGAGACCAAGTGGAGGAAGGTCACTGATCATGGAAAGAATACAAGAGCATTTCACATTTGAACAAGTTGAATGGCCTTACCAGAAAATATCAGTCCTTACCACCAGGTAGAAACCACATTAAAATAATTCAAAATACCATGGAGTAATACACTGGTTGAATTAAATCAAGTGTCAGCTATTTTTTAAAGTGAAATCAATTTATATGTACTGATACAGAATGATATGTTAATTTTTTTGTACCATAAATTGATAGTGTTTGCTCCGTTAGAGGAGGGCCAGGGAACTGAGGGAGTAAGGGAAGGAGGGAAATTTACTTTTGTTGTATACTCTTTATAGCAGATATTATCAGTTTGTTAACTTGACACCCCTTCCATTCCTGACCCTGTTTTGCTCCTCTATTGTAGAAGCCGGATAGTAGAGGAGCAAAACTGGCCCAGGTCTGGAAAAAAATGTTAACTTAGCAAACCTATATTATCTGCTACAAAGGATATACAATGAAATTGTATAAAAGCCTGCTGTCCCCCCAGACTCTCTTGTTGAAATAGAATCCAAATTTCATCAACCAAACACAGTTTGGGGGAGATTTTAGAAGGTCACAGGTATCAGTTCCTTCCGAGAAGGTTTCCAGTTAAAGGAGCTTCCTGTGCTAACCCGAGAACCTGGAATGGTAGAAGCTAATAGCTCTGCCTCACTGTCCCTCAGGTATGCCAGAATGTCATTCCCTGTGCCACTCTCTGTCTTTCTGGCTCTCCTGGAGAATGTATGAAACACCTAATGCCATTTATGAAATTCTTTTTGCTTAAACCAGCTAGACTCTCAGATATTATGAAAACACATGGCTGAAATTTACTGTGTTAGAATAAAAATAAATGTTCATGTAACCTTTTTCAGTTTAAAATAAGAAATAGGGAAATAGATCTTTCATAACAGGAAAGGAGACCAAGAGATGGAGGGGCAAGGGAAGTGAGGAGGAGATGAAAAAAGACCTAAGATTTGTTGTGTACATTTACCAAGTCTCCACGATGGATATAATCATTATGGATTATATGCATATAATCATTATGGATTATACTGCAAACATATACTAATAAAAATAAATTTTTAAGAAGTTTTAATGTTTACAGATTTTTTTTAAAAACATGGTAAGGTATAGTTCTGAGAGAAAATAACTAGTTGAAGAGGCAAATTTGACAGACCCGGCATAGAGATCATCAGAATATTAGCTGTGTCTCAACAACTCAAGGCACTTCTTTTTTTTTCTTTCTTTTCTTTTTGTTCTCTTTTATTTGGTCAAGACGCTTCTTAAAAAACACAAATAAGGAAACCAAATCAATGGTTGTCCTTATACATGATAATTTTAGAACATAACAGATGACAGGGGAAGGGGTTGAAAAAAGAATTAAGATGTGTTATGTACATATACAGACTCCCCAAGATAAATACAATCATGTATCGCAAACATCTACTAATAAAAATTTTTTAAGTTATTAATAAAAAACAGAAGAATAAAAAAACCATTTATGATAGCAACCAAATTTTATAAAATACTGATATGAAGAAAACTTGAAACACTCAGGAAGCTGAAGAAGACCTTTCTTTCTAGAACCATATTGGAGTTCTGCCAAAAAAGGAGAATGCATGGATATTGCATAGGCAACCAACAGTATTTATCACAAATTATTTGATTCTTAAATCTAAGATTCCTTTGTTATCCCATACTGGAAAAATAGAAACTGAAGGGTCTAGCAGAAAAGCAAGTTAATCCTGTAATTCCCATGCGAACATAATTTAGGAGCTCTAGCCCTGGACTAAGGTAAACCCCTGTACTTTTGGGGTTTACTTCTCAGAGAAGTTGATTTTATTTCTTACTCTCCCTTCACTCCCACTCACAAACATGCACATGTACACTACAAAGGAAACACCATGAAAGCAGGCTCTTTGTTTCACTAGTGTCTATCACAGCACCCAAATCCCAAAGTCAACACCAGACTGGTATTCTCAATGTAGGAGCAATCTTGCCTCTCAAGTTATTCTGTGGGCTCTTCAATGAGCTAACTCAAGGGCCTCTTTGCATTGTTACCACCTCAAGGCCTCATCGACTGAGACCTAGTAATTCATTATCGAATTAATTTTATATTTCCATCCCAGTTCTCTGCCCTCACGCATATAAGTAGAGGAGATAAATGTTTATGGACTGCAATTTAAGCAATGCTACTGCAACTGCACATCTGCAATGAGATAAGAAGCTCGTGTTAAAATGTAAATCAATGACTGCTTCCTTCATCCAGGAAGTCTGGCTACAAAGTGCTAGGGTGTAGCTGATTTAAGTTCTAGCGCAAGCTCCTTATGTCCTTGCATGGACCATAACAAATTGAAAACTGCTGATAACACTTTGAATAACACTAATTTAAAGGAAGAACTAAAGCTGCAAAGAACACTAATTTAAAGGAGGGGCTAAAGCTACCAAGTTCCAACTTGTGAGAGTCTTTCTTTAAACATTGCTTTCTCCATCAAATCAATTTCCCCAGTACAGGAAGGACCTGAAACAGCACAGGTATAATAATTATGATAATGAAAGGCAGGAAAAGTGGGGAGAGGTGCCCAATTAACCCAACCAAATTTACAATTTTGCACATAGGAACTTAAAGTCATTGATTGCTACATTTCTAAAGTTAGTGATTATCTTAGTAACAGATTACTGGCGGAGTTCCAGGCAGCAATAATGTAGTTAAAAACAGTAATTAAGCATGTAAAAATCAGGTGCAGTGGCTAATACAGCAGTCCTATTCACTTTCAAAAACTCTGCAGTCTCAATTATCTGTCACTTTCTATTAGATTAGCAACTTGGCTGAATTCAGGATCACCACCCCACAGTAGTACCACATCCCTTAAAATACAGTATCCAAATAAGAATCAGAAAATCATGCTTTTTTAATCTCTGGACTAACATTCCCATGAGCCAATGATCCATAAATAAACATTATTTTTAAGTCTTCATTATGAAGCACATAGTTTCTCTTCAGGCAGGATTAGGTTGCCAACTTCCCTTCTTAACTCTTGATCCCTTCTATTCCAAAGAAAAAATAGAAACATGCAAACAGGAGTCCATAGAAAACAGAGAATAGAACTCCCATCCATTCATAGTTCTATCACTGAAAAAGAAAACTCCACAATGTAAAAGTTTTTTTTAATATGAGCAAAATATATTCTTTAAGATTCACAACTCTACCTCATCTGTCAAATAATATCTCTACTCTCTCCAATGATTTGTTTTATTAATCACTAATTCCCTTGATTTTTTCCCTTCAATATATTATATTTCTATAACCATGGTTCCCAAATTCAACAATGAAAAAATTAAAACTCATCTTTCTTGACTACCACCCCAACTATTCTTATGTTTCCCTGAATAGAAAAAGCTAATACTAAATTTCTGTTCTTGTGTGCCCACTGTCCTTTTTCTTTCCATTCTGCTGCCTACAGATCTCCTCCAAATACTTCTGATTTCCCAGTTTTACTATAACTGAAGTATTTACTCTTCTTTCTGTTATTTCCTATTTCTTTGTCATAGTTGAATCATAAAATTCATATAAATCAGAACTGTATAGATATGGTCTTCTAGCAGAAGTTATTTATAAATTCTATTGGTCTAAGGTCCAAAGTAATATAAGTGGTCAACTGTAATACAATCTATTGGTTTCAGGCAGAGCTGAAGCACTTTCAACTCTGATGTGTAACTCTGTTGATATCTGTGAAAGTTTATAAGTTGAAATTTTCTAAATAGAAGAGATTGTATCCTTTCATTTAAGATATTGCTATCTATGTGCCTCATAACAATGTTTTACACAACATAGACACTCAATAAATATTTTACTGGGTAGACAAGGAACTTTATAATGCATTAAAAGAGAAACAAAAACACATCTTAGAAACCATAACATTTGCCTTCAAATGGAATGTTCTCTAATTCAACTACTCCACATACTTAGGAACAAAGATTATCTTAAATATAAATATATAATATATACATATATAAACACATAATATATGAATAGACATACATAAATAAATATACAAAAGTATCACAGCACCTAGATTTTCATCAATGATTTATAAAATTACATCCATTTACTTGAAAGAATGTTACACAGCATTTTAAAATAGCATATATCTAAAATAGGTAATATTATGTAGAAAATGTTTTGGTATAAAATTAAATGAAAAAATAAAGTTCAAATACTGTCTACAATATTATTCAATTACTTTTAAAGCCAGGCAGAGAAAAAAAGGCTACAGAAAAAAATCAATGAGATTACAGGTAATATGTTTTTTCTCTGTGCTTTCAAAATTCTTACAATGAGCACTTGTTACTTTTGTAACTTCAAAAAATCGGTCTTACTATAAAAATCCCAATCTTTTACTCAAATAAGATGGAAAACTCAGATTCTGTGCAGGAGGTAAAAGTAAGAATGTCTCTGTATTTTAGGTTTTCTTGCTTAATAAATTTGTCCTATGCTACTACTAAGGTAATTTTTTATAGTGGGTAATGAAATTTTAATAGCACATCCGAATACACCATTCAGATTTTATTGGTGATAATCCACATCTCCAAATCAGAACTATTCTCAACTCACTGCCCTTTCAGTCTGAGTAAGATAGCCACAAACCTAGAACCAAGGCTAATGTGAAATCCAAGTTTTCCCACTTATGTTTTAAGCAAGTCACTAAATCTCAAGTATCCCAGAGATGCTGCAAGTCTTTCTTAGTGGCATATATCAATGACTCAAAACCTCTCCAGTCAATGAATTTCCTGATGCCTATTATCAATTTCTTCTTGTTTCCGTTTGAACCCATCTCTTCCAATTCTATCAGTGCAACTTACTGCAGCCGCTCGCAGTCACTCAAGACCTATTAGATAGTACCCTTCTGTCTACACGATCGTTATATCCCATGTTCATTCCACACCATGATTTTCACTTGATTACAAAGGGTGGTCAAATAGTTCCTCTAATGCCTAAAATTACTGTCAATTATATAACAGATATAAGATAAATGTTAAATGCTTTTTACCACTATCTTGCTTGAAACATCGTCCATTTACTATGAATAAAGTTTTGGTTGAAAATAAAATCCCTTCAAACATTGTCCATCTTTGCTTCCTTTTTCTCCAGTCCTATGCCAAAGCACAAGCATCCAGGCCATATCTTATCTTTTTCTGCACAGCATCCAATTGGCTTTTTATAGCCAGAAACTCTTTGAATGCAAAGCACGACCTTGGCTACTAGCTTCCGCTGGCGCTAGTTTGAAAGTTATTTATAACTTTATAATTAGCATGATAGCCTACATTTCTCATCATAACTAGTTAAAACATTCCCTTTTTATATAATAATGTGATCTTTCCTTCAGAAGGAACACCACATTTTAAACCTACAATATATAACTAAGACACAGCAATTCAAGGGAGAAATGAGAATATACTGAAGTCCAGCTCTTCTCTTCACAAACTTGACTCTTACCTTTCTGTTGCTTCCTATAAAGTAAATGTGCTTAAAATTCAGCTCTTGGAGGGAATTTTCCAGAAAAAAAAAGAACTTTGTGGGGAGAAAAAAATCTTCTTGATAGTCACAGAGTTACAGAATACCAAACTGAGGGGCAGTGACAGTGGGGCAGTCACTTTAGCTGAGCACTGTTCACCCAGCATAAGAAAGAAAGGGGAGGTTACAAGCCAGGGTGGGTGGTATCTAATCCTGAACCACTAGTCACTGACCTCACTGACAACTTGTTACTGAAAATACTTCGTTGAAAAAGGCCAGACACATACTTTGCCTGGAGACCTACATAGTTGTTAGGAAGCTCTGAATGGGTTAGATTTAAACTTCTCGAAGTCCCTTCCCAAAACAAGGACCTCTTATTTCTAATTAAAGCTGAAAGCTAGACTTAAAGAAAGTGAAATATGATAATGCAGGGATAACAGGAGACCAGGAAATGTTTGCATCGAAAGGTCTATTATTTAAAATTGCATGTATTTGGAGCCATTGATGATGGCATCAAGGCCACGTGTCACATCTGAGATAGAATTTTTCCTCTGAAATCTTACCTGTCTCATAGCCTTACATCAAGCATCACACTCTCTGCTTCCAGTATCTATGAAGAACCACATAATTATCAGTAAAAAGTATTAAATTGAAGATTTGCCAAAACTGTCATAAGTGGAACAATTTAAAATTAAACCACCAAAAACTCTTCTATACCAAAATTTTTCAATGCTATCCTTTTTTGTATTTCCTATATCCTTTTTAAAATATCTTAATATTTATCAGACCAATATTTTAATATTCATCCAAACAATACTGAATATTCTTGCCTTATTCATTATTATATCATCAATTCCTTGTCATGATACTTGAAATTACATGGTGTTTCCTTGGACACTACTACTTTTCTGACTTTCTTCTACTAGCTTTTATAATAAGCAGTGGTAACTATAATATGAACTATCATCAGAGTTTTGGCAGTCCTGGTCTTAAATGGCTGAATTCAAAATAAAAGAAAGCATTTATTAGCTCTACAGACATTCTCGGAACAAATACCAGGGAGCCAAAAGGAAAAGCAGAGTCTGGAGATTGTCAGAGGTAATCAACTCTGAAAGGGGTTTCATTTTATATGATTTGCAGGGAAGCCTGCAAAATAAGTGTATTTCCATGTAGCTTCCTTTAAGATGTGCATAACTGACATTTATCTAAAGATTCTTAGTTGTTAACATACTGTCTTCCCCCAGATTTTTTTTAAAGCTGCTTTTTCCCCCTGGAGAATCTAGGAATAGCCTCTTTTCACAGAGACACAAAGAGTAAGTTTTATGTCTCTCAATCCATCTTTTCTTGAATAAAGAAATCACTTGACACTTGCAAAATAGCAGGTTTTGTTTTAGAGCTTTAATAATGAATGTTTTCAAACCAGGACTGTTGAATCGAGCCCAAGATAAGATATCCAAATTCTGTTATAAGCCTAGCCTGTCTAGCTGTAAAACTGCAATAAGTTTCCTACCTGCTCTATACTTCTGCTTTCTATCCACAAAATAAACATGAAAACCCCTATTCTTTCTACTTTTCAGTGGATATGTGAATTAAATGGATAAAAATCTGAAGTGCTGCAAATTACATTGTACTGCTCAGAGATGCAATACAGATAAAGCCTTATTATAGTACTTGGTGTTATCAAAACAATTAAATATTATAAATATCTGAAAGATAAGTTTAAAGAGCTTCGCAAAGTATTTTTTCTTTTTAAGTCCCTTATGAAAATGTCCACAGCCCCCAAGATAGGTTTAAACTGAAATATTTCCTACTCCAGCCACAAGGGGCCCTCTCCTAGTAATTCAAATCACGCGGGGGCCCCATGGTTCTTTGTATTTATATTGCTTGGCTGACAGAAAACACAGATCACCGATGTCAAATTTCCATAGCTAACTATAGGGTAGCAAGAAAACCAGCAAGATCAGGCTTTCTCTGTGTGGTCACTGAAGCATGCTGAACACTAAATAGTTTCTGTAAACGACACAGCAGCATTTTGCATCCTGGCCTCCTTCCAGATTTTCACAGTAATTCCTTTTTGTCACCTTGCCCAGTCGTGTTCAATATTTATGCTCCTTCCCCATTTACTTGTTTCCTTTTTATACTTTTCAAACTTGAAAGCTTTGGCTCACATTCCTCTTGCAAGCAAACAGAGGTTACGAGTAGAAGAAATGGAAAAAAAGAGAAAAGAGGTAGAATAAATCAGGGCTATTCATATCAATCCTCCCAAGGTAATCAAAAGTGTATTTTAGGTTCTGGGTATCAGGGATCATCTTAGACAAAGTCATTCAGCTGCATGTACAGAGAACCCCTTGATGTGGAGTCTTGTGTTAGCAGCCAGCTAGAAGATTAGAGGTGGGGAAGGAAAGCTCCAAAAAGAAGGGAAATCTATCCCTATCAATAACCTCTCAGAAAATAAGCCCTGCAGCATGCATTCAGTTCTTAGCCAGAAAGGACTACAGTTTCTTTTTGTTGTTAAAATCCCTTAAGAATAAAAATAGCTTTAGAATGAATCATAAACTATTTTATCCCATAAATGATGCATCAAAATACTGGCAATTTCAGGTTTGGGCTTTTAAAAAATGTAATTTTCCGAATAGCTATCATAACTTTTTAGAATGAGGTTTAAAGCTAAGGAGAATTCCTGTTTGTGATAATTAAAATTAATTTATTCAAATAATATATGATAAATATCTCTGGCACCTTGTTGGGTGTTTCAGATGAATCTAAATGAATCTGCTCTTGCTTCAAGTATTTTATGTACTATAACAGAAAGATGTTTCTCACTGTCCCTTCTCACCCATCCTTTTTTCTTTTTAATTTTTATTTTCTTGGAACATTTTAGATACACATAACGATAACATTCATCATAGGGAATTTGTACCTGTACATTATAGTTCTTGCTTCTTCTTTTCCCACCCACTCTTATATTACCTGCTAACCAAGTCTCCAGCTTCACTGAAAGAATAGAAACCATCCAGCGAGATGTCCCACATCTTCCCATCATCAAATTTACAAGCCACAGCTTGGAGCCCCATCTTCTTTGCCTTCACTCCTATTACTATGCAAGAAATACCCTGCTTCTATCAAAGGCTAATCTCTTTTATGCTCTGGATCCCTTCTTGCCCCATCTTCTCAAGGACTCCACTCCTTTGTCACCTCAGTTACTGTGTTATCATCACTTCTCTAGTTACCAGCGCAAAACTATGCCACAGAACCTCTGCCTAAATGATGTCAATCAAACAGGAGCTATGGGTGTGGCTCAGGGACAGACTGCATGCTTAGCATGAGCAAGGACCTAGGTTCAATCCCCAGCACCCATAAATAAATAAATATAAAAAATATTAAGCAAACAAAAACGTTGCCTTTGCCCTACAGCTCCCTCCTCTTCAGTTCGCCATCTCCATATTTTCACCTCATTCCATGTGATTTCTAACCCTTTTATTGCTATAAGGGCCATGTTTAAGTCTACCAACAACCTCCATGTGGCTAAGTCCACACAGTCAGCTCAGAGAATTGCACCATATTCCATGGTAAGAGATACATAAGAGGATGCTAAATGGAACTTTTCCTTTTGTCCAGAATTGACAACTAAAGTTCAAACTGAAAAAAGTGATACCATCTACATACAATAACATGCTAAGGGGCCGGTGAGATAGCTCAGCAGCATAAGCGCCTGCCTGGCAAGCGCGAGGGCCCGAGTTCGACTCCTGGAACCCACATACAAAAAAAGGGCCGGTGATATCGCTCAGCAGCACAGGCGCCTGCTGGCGCGTGAGGTCCTGAGGTCAACCCCCGGTACCCACAAAAAAAAAAAAAAAACATGCTAAAGAATCTCTAGTATTTGAGAACAGACACTTCACTCAGGACTTACTAAAAGGAAGTTAAGAAAAGAGCTGCATGCTCTCCTCTTTTTATTCTCTCTCCTAGCCCCAACACTAGAGAAAAAGTTAGTAGACCTGAAAAAGTAAGGAATCAAGGTCATCTACCTCCTCTTCTTGAAGATACCAGAGCAAAAATGGCCTTGACCCTCAGCATTCCAAGTCCTTCAAGATGACATCTAGTCAGTGCTGGGTGAAAGAGAGATGAGATTTAAATTTGGATAAAGTGACAGTGTTAGTCTGGACTAAGCAGGCCTTTAAAGAGAAATGAAAATGGCACAAGCCTATCCACCGTATCATTAGGGAAGGAGAAAGGAACATGTAATAGAGCAAGGTAAAATGTAGTGACTGGAACAATCAAACTAGTTCATCTAATAAATCAGTTGTGTAACTGGCCCATATGCTGCTTCTCAAGTTTGTACTCTGAACCAGACCTCCCTCATGAGCCCCATTGCATACATCCACTTATCTTCTCCATTTGGATAGCCAATATGCATTTCTAACTGAATATGTCCCCTCAAAAAAGTCTTGATTTTTGCCTCTCAAACCTATTTCCCTCCATTATTCATATTGGTGCCATGGCCCAACTGGTTAAACAAAAACCTAGGAGTCAACCTTCATTCTTTTCCCTTATTACCACCAAGAATTCTCAACAATTCTACTTTCAAAATTTATCATTATGTTCATTTGTCTCTACCTCCCCTCCCCAACTACAGTATTCCAAAATTTGCAACACATTCTCTATATACCTTCTAAGTGATCTTTCAGAACACAGTTTAGCTTGTGTTACTCTCCTGCTTAAAATCATCCAGTGGCTTCCTATTACTCATAGCAGAAACAAATAAAAAATATTTTAAATTCTTTACCAAATCTACAAGGTTCTGCATGATTTGGCTCCTGTCAACTCTCCCACCTTGACTCACAATATTCTCCCTTCTAATTCTATTCTCCAGTTACACTTTCTGGTCATAAAAAACCCAATAGTATTTCCTCAGGGCAACTGCACTTGCTATTCCTCTGCCTGAAACCATGTATTCCCATTCATTTACATGTCTGGATCATTCTCATTCTTGATATAACCCTTCACTTTCTCAGAGAGGTATTTCCTGATTACCTCACTGCTCCCTGCCTCCAGTGACATCATAAACTGACAAAGCTTTTTGTTTACTTGTTCTGTCTTCACTACTGGAATAAAAACTAGAGGTAGTGGCAGTGTCCACAACTCCATGACATATGCAAATTAACTATAACACAATCACCAGGACCTATGGCAATTCAAAGCAGGAAGAGAGAGCTCTAGGAGGAGGGGGTAATCAAAGAAAATTTCCTGGAGGAAGGTACATTTGCATTGACACAGAAGCAAAAGATATCAGCATCATAAAAGAATAGCATTCTATTAATTTTATTTGTCAATATTCTTCAAATCTATGCCTTATCTCCATCTCTTTACAGTTACTGCCCTGGTACAAACTACACCTTTGTTGCGCTTGTTGTCTTTCTGTATTATATATATTTTTTTTAATTTTAAAGAGAAGAAAAAACAAAACAAATCAAAAAAAGAACAAATTTTCAAAACAACATAATATGAGGGTAACAATGGTCAATGCATTACGTATTATTATCTTTAAGTTAGTTATTCAGGATACCAGACATTAGCATTCAATTGTCCAAACATTATTGGCTCAAACCTTACTCTTCAATGAACTAAGTAAAACTGGTAGTGTATCTATCTTAACCATCTTATATACATATACAATTTTTTTTCCCTTTCCCTTCTTTTCCCCATTCCAGTCTCTCTTTCTTATTGACCAGTTTCTTTTTGATTCACCGTGTCTATTGTACATTTTGGATCTTATTTACTCTTTCAGTTGCTCATACTAGAGAGACAATATGATGCTTACACATGTGCGTCTGGTTTATTTCACTTATGAGTATTTTCTCGAGTTGCATCCATTTACCTATAAAAGTCTCCAGTTTATCCTTCTTTATGGCTGAATAGTACTCCATTGTATAAAAATACCACATCTTTCTTATCCATTCCTCAGTTGATGGGCATTTGGGTTGTTTCCAAGATCTGGCTATTACAAATTGTGCTGCTATAAACATGGGTGCACATATATCACTGTGGTACGATGTTTTTAATTCTTCTGGGAAGATGCCCAGAAGGGGAATAGCTGGGTCAAATGGGACCTCCAACCCTAGATTTTGAGGAATCTCCACACTGACTTGCACAGTGGCTGTGCCAGTCGACACTCCCACCAACAGTGAAGAAGAGTTCCTTTTTTCCCCACAGCCCCTCCAGCATTTGTTATTAGTTGATTTCTTTATAGTAGCCATTCTTTCTGGGGTGAGATGGTATCTCAGTGTTGTTTTAATTTGCATCTCTCGAATGACTAGTGATGTTGCACATTTTTTGGTATATTTATTTGCCATTAGTATTTCTTCATCTAAGAAATGTGTATTCATCTCAGATGCCCATTTTTGGAGTGGGTCTTTAAATTTGGGAGGTCTGATTTTTTTGAGTTCTTTATATGTTCTCGATAGTAATCCTTTGTCTGAGGAACAGCTGGCAAACATTTTTTCCCACGTTGTGGGTTGTCTTTTCACTCTGTTGGTGGTTTCTCCTGCTGTGCAAAAGCTTTTTAATAAGATGAGATCCCAGTTATTGATTCTTTGGGATAGTTCCCGTGCCGTTGAGTTTTTATTCATAAAGTCTTCGCCTACACCAATGTCTTCAAGGGATTTACCTATCCTACCTTCCAGCAGATTTAATGTTTCTGTTTTAATATTTAGATCTCTGATCCATTTTGAATTTAGTTTAGTGCATGGTGAAAGATATGGGTCTAGTTTTAATCTTTGGCATGTATAGAGCCAGTTTTTCCAGCACCATTTATTAAAGAGGCTTTCTTTCTTCCACTGAATGTGTTTGGCACCTTTGTCAAAGATAAGGTGGCTTAGTATGTCTGGGGTTGTTTCAGCATCTTCTAATCTGTTCCATTGATCTTCAGGTCTGTTTTTTTGCCAGTACCACACTGTTTTTATCACAGTAGCTTTATAGTATAATTTCAAGTCGGGGACTGTGATGCCCCCTGCCTTGCCTTTGTTGCCCAGAATTGCCTTTGCTATTCTAGGTCTCTTCTGATTCCAAATGAATTTTAGGATTGTTTTCTCTAATTCTGTGAGATATGCTGTTGGAATTTTGATTGGAATTGCATTAAATCTGTATAACAATTTTGGAAGTATGGCCATTTTCACTATATTGGTTCTTCCTATCCAGGAGCAAGGGATATCTTTCCATTTTCTGATATCCTCTTCAATCTCCTTTTTCAGAGTACTGTAGTTTTCAGTGTAGAGGTCTTTTACATCCTTTGTGAGGTTGATTCCTAGGTATTTCATTTTTTTGGATGTTATTGTGAAAGGTATTGTTTCCCTGATTTCTCTTTCAGTAAGTTTGTTATTTGTGTACAGGAAGGCTATTGACTTTTGAGTATTGACTTTGTATCCAGCTACGCTACTGAATTTGCTTATTAAATCTAGCAGTTTTTTAGTGTAGTTTTTGGGGTCTTCTGTGTAGAGTATCATGTCATCTGCAAATAATAATTTAACTTCTTCCTTTCCAATCATTATTCCCTTTATTTCTTTCTCTTGTCTAATTGCTCTTGCTAAAGTTTCCAGAACTATGTTGAATAAGAGTGGGGACAGTGGACATCCTTGTCTTGTTCCTGATTTTAGAGGGAAGGCTTTCAGTTTTTGGCCATTTAGTATAATATTGGCTGTTGGTTTGTCATAGATAGCTTTTACCAGGTTGAGATAAAGACCCTCTATTCCAATTTTCTGTAGGGTTTTTATCATGAAAAGGTGCTGGACTTTGTCAAAAGCTTTTTCTGCATCTATTGAGATGATCATGTGATTTTTGTCTTTGGTTCTGTTAATATGGTGTATTACATTGATTGATTTACGTATGTTGAACCATCCCTGCATCCCAGGGATGAATCCAACTTGGTCATGGTGTATAATCTTCTTGATGATTTGTTGGATTCTGTTTGCCAGTATTTTATTAAGGATTTTTGCATCTATGTTCATTAGGGAGATTGGCCTGTAGTTCTCTTTCTTAGTTGGGTCCTTCTCTGGTTTTGGAATCAGGGTAATGCTTGCTTCCAGGAATGAATTTGGGAGTATTGCTTCCCTTTCAATTTCATTAAAAAGTTTGAGAAGTAGTGGCATTAGGTCTTCTCTAAATTTCTTGTAGAATTCAGCAGTGAATCCATCAGGGCCTGGGCTTTTCTTTGTTGGGAGGTTTTTAATTACATCTTCAATTTCATTGGTTGATATTGGTTTATTTAGGATTTTTAAATCTTCTTGATTCAGCTTTGGTAATTCATACGAATCTAGGAATCTGTCCATTTCTTCTGCATTTTCCATCTTAGTAGAATATAGATTTTTAAAATAGGTATAGATGATCTTCTGGATTTCTGCAGGGTCCGTCGTGATATCACCCTTTTCATTTTCAATTGCATGGATTTGAGTCTTTTCTTTTCTTTTTTTAATAAGGTTGGATAAGGGTTTGTCAATCTTATTTATTCTTTCAAAGAACCAACTTTTTGCTTCATTGATTCTTTGTATTGTTTTTTTAGTCTCCAATACATTAATTTCTGCTCTGATCTTTGTAATTTCCTACCTTGTACGGGCTTTTGGCTTAACCTGCTCTTCTTTTTCTAGAAGTTCGAGGTTCGCCATTAAGTTGTTTATTTGCGCTTGCTCTATTTTCCTAATATAAGTATTTAATGCTATAAATTTCCCTCTTAGGACTGCTTTCATTGTATCCCATAAGTTCCGGTATGTTGTACTGTCATTATCATTCAGTTGTAGAAAGTGACTAATTTCTTCTTTAATTTCATCTGTGACCCATTGGTTGTTCAGGAGGGTGCTGTTTAATTTCCATGTGTTTAGGGAGTTTTTGTGATTTCTTTTGCCATTGATTTCCAATTTCATTGCACTATGGTCTGATAATATGCATGGGATAATTTCAATTCCTTTGCATTTACTTAAGCAGGTTTTATGAGCTAGTATGTGGTCTATTTTGGAGAACGTCCCATGTGCAGCTGAGAAAAATGTGTATTCTGATGTTGTGGGGTGGAACACTCTGTAGACATCTACTAAGTCCATTTGTTCAAAAGTTTGGTTCAGTTCTATTATTTCATTATTGATTTTCTGTCTAGTTGATCTGTCTTTTTGTGACAGTGGAGTATTGAGATCTCCCAATATAATTGTATTACTGCTTATTTGATTTTTCATGTCCTTTAGTACTTGTTTTATATAGTTGGGTGCATTGGTATTTGACGCATATATATTTATGATCGTTATCTCTTCCTCTTGGATTGTTCCCTTTACAAGGATGTAATGACCATCTTTATCTCTCTGAATCATTCTTAGCTTGAAATTCACTTTGTCTGCAAAAAGAATAGCTACCCCTGCTTTTTTCTGGGTTCCTGTTGCATGGAGTATTGTTTTCCATCCTTTGACTTTCAGTCTATGAATTTCTTTCTGAATTAAATGTGTTTCTTGTATACAGCATATTGTTGGATCTTGCTTCTTGATCCATTTTGCCAGTCTGTGCCTTTTGATTGGTGAATTGAGACCGTTAACATTGATGGTTAAAACTGATATGTATTGACCTATACTTGTCATGATATTTTCCTGTTATTGGTTCCCACTCTTTGTTTTTCCTCTTTCCTGCTATTTAATTATCTGCCCTGCCTGGTGGATTCCTTCTGTTGGGGTTCCTATCTCTTTCTAGAATGTCTTTCAGAACATTTTGGAGTGCTGGTTTGGTGGTCATAAATTTTCTTAGATGTTCTTTGTCATGAAAGTATTTTATTTCTCCATCAATTTTGAAAGATAGTTTTGCGGGGTACATCAATCTGGGTTGAAAATTATTTTCCTTTAGAGCTTGAAATACATCATTCCAAGCTCTTCTTGAATTGAGGGTTTGTGCTGAAAAGTCAGCTGTGATTCTGATGGGTTTTCCTTCATAGGTGATTTGTCTCTTCTCCCTAACAGCTTTTAAGATTCTGCCCTTCTGTTGAATTTCTGGGATCTTGACTATGATATGTCTGGCTGAAGTTTTTTTTTTGATCATGTCTAGTTGGTGTTCTAAAAGCTTCACTTATTGGGGGGTCAAATTCTTTTTCTCTTCCAGGAAAGTTCTCCCTAATAATGTCTTTGAACAAGGTTTTAATGTCATTTATGCTATCTCCTGCTTTTTCATTTATTCCAATTATTCTTAAGTTGTTTATCTTTGAGTCATCTAGCAGCTGCTGAATTGATTTTTCATGGTCCCTTGCTGTTTTTAAGAATTCTTTCTTTTCATGATTAATAATTGCAAGCCTGTCTTCTATATCTGATATCCTGTCCTCACATTGGCTTAATCTGCTACAAATACTTTCAATGGAATTTTTGTTCTCTTGGATATCTGCTTGAATCTGCTTTATGGATTCCATTTCTTTCCTATGCTGAGCATTCATGGTTTCTATAGTTTTCTTAAGCTCATCTATTTTTTTGTCTGTATCAGCTATAGTGTCCTTAAGCATAGTCTTCATTGTGGACATTATCTCTGCAGTTATCTGTGAAATTATTTCTGTTTTAATTTTTTCCAGAGCCTCATTCAATTGTTTTGTTGTTACCCCTTCAGATATGCCAGGTGGGTGGCTTTCGGATTGTCCCACCTCGTTGCCCCCTAGGTTTGCCTTTGGTGAATTGGATGTGTGGGGTTGCATCTTGTTTAAGTGTCGTCTCATCTTTTCTTTCTTTAATTCCTGGGGTGATGTTTGTAAATTACCTATGATAGGTTACTTTATTGCTAGTGTTCAAGATCCTTAGAAGATGACTACTTCTCTGCAGTATCTTCCAAGTGGAGCTTGCTTTTGGGTTTTAAGCTTTCTACCAGATCCTACCTCTTCAATTCGTTGGATGTTAGAAGTTGCTACCTGTTTGGCCCAGTCCTTGATTCTTTGGTACTGTGCCACTGTATTTTCTGTGTCCCTTAGTCAATATCAATCATGAAATATCAGGAAGGAAAGCTGTTTAGAACAATTATTTTACATTTGGCTATACTGGTAACTGAAGCATCAAACACAGCCTAGAAAATGACAGACTGAGCTAACCAGTTATTTACCACTTTTAGCTGTATAAAGTAGAGTTCCGGTTATATAACAAAGTCTAAAACACACCAGAAAAATTATATGCAGTATACAAGTCCTTAGTATGTCAATTTTTCCCCTCAGGAGTTTAAATTTAAAATGAGTTAAGGAGGAACTAGAGTATTGTGAGAAGAGGAAGGAATTAGATGTAAGGTTAGAGGACCAAGAGGGATGCCTGGTGGATCCTGGTGCAGAGGACTGGTGGGAAAAAGAGAAGGAAAGGATAAAAGGAAGAACAGATCACAACCACAATCACAAAGAGGTTAGAGGTGCTGTTTACATTCATATAAAAGCCAGAGAGAATAATGAAGGAAAGAGCAAATAGACAAACAGAAACAAAAATGAAGACAAAAACAACAAAGCAAAGAGATAAAACAGAAATAAAACCCCACAAAAGAAAAAAATAAAAACAAAATAAAAATAAAACAAAAATAAAAACCCCTTCACCAGAACAAAAAACTAATGAGAGAGAAAAAAAAATAAAAAAATATAAAAAAAAATAAAAATAATCAGTTCCAGGTGTTGACTCTGCTGTAGGCAGGCACCCTGTGATGACAGAGTCTTGTTCCGTGCAGGTCCGTCCCAGCGAGCCAGGAGTGGCCCTGTGGCGGGGTGGTGAGCAGAGCGTGGACTTTCAGGTGGAGACCGGTCTCCTCTGCCTGCTGCTGTCAGCGCACTGCTTTCGCGCCGCTCTGATTTTTTTGCCACGCCCCCCACAATGGCGCCGGGCCAGTCGCTCTCTGGCGCGGGACAGGTGTGGCTGAGAGACCAGTCTTGTTCACCCGCACTTTCGTGGGTCTGAGAGGCACCGCGCTGCCCTGTCCGGAGCACGAGTTCCCAGAGCTGTTTTCGAGCCACTCTGATTTTCGCTGCACCCCCTACAATGGCGCCCGGCCAGTCACTCTCTGGCGCGGGACAGCTGTGGCTGAGAGACACTCACTCACCGCCGGCCAACGCAGTTTTCCGCCGCCCCCCTGCCCCGCCGCTGTCTCGCGATCCTCCGTGGGGGCTCCCTGGGCGCCAGCTGTCACCATGTGTCCGCAGCTTTGAGCTTCTGTCGCGCTGTGATTCCTGGGATGGTAGAAGGTGCACGCCGGGTCCGTTCCTTCTTTGTTGAAAAGTACCCTTCACTGGTGCCGGGGGTCCCAAGCTGCGCTTCAGAACTTTTCTGGGTCCTGAGGGGGCATCTGCCCCCCTCCTGCGCTCTCCCGGTCACTATATTCCCGTAGTCCAATGGCAACTTTTAGAGAGTTTCTCTGTGTGCTTCTTACTCATCCGCCATCTTTTTTCCTCCCCACTTTCTGTATTATATTTACCACTTAACTTCTTCCTCTTCCTTTACCTCATTTTGTGTAAATCTAAGTGTAGCACTTAAATGCTAGTCAGAGTGTGTATAGTATTTAAATGTTTACGTTTCAATTTAAATATTTCAGAACACACTACTCAAGTTGAGTCATTAACTTTATTGAGCTAGTGATAACAGAAAGGATAAAATGAATGTTTTTTCATTAATTTTTTTCATTTAATTTTCTCAAGGTGCTCTGCCTTAACTTTGGCAGCCCATCTTGCTGTTAATCAATAACCTTAACAAGCATATAATTACAGTCAATTGTGTCTGTTCTTAGTTCATTTATTACTTGTTATTTCTCTTTCAACTTGTGAATGAAAATTTCCAGCACACACCTTCTAAAAGACATTGTTATTACTTAACCACTCTATCAATACCTTGAATATATTAATAAACTACAGCATCTTATATCAATGGTTCAAAATCCAATTTGCTCATGTAGCTTTGAAAATCACAATCATTTCCAGAGATACAGAACGCTTAGAATGAAACTAACATTTACTATCATTGAAGTTCTTATTTCAAACTGCATAAAAGGAATGCATAATTACTACTTCTAAAGGATTAGCATACTTGATTTTTGATACAGCTCCTAAGTATTAAAGAAATTGTCCTGTCTTGTGATTCTAACTTCAAAAGCCTTACCTCTTGTTTTAAGGAAACAAAGACAGTAGATTTTCTAGTTGTGCAAATGTAAAGCAAGACTCACCTAAATGTGATGAAGAAAATGACTGTAGTTGTTTCACACAGAGAAACTGTGTGAGCTATCTCTGCAGAGTTCTACTGTTTCTTAAAGAGAACTATTTATTTTCTCTCTATGTACTTACCTGGTCTTCCAACCCATCAAAACTTACACTCTTTTATAAAATATTTTCCAATGATCTTTTTTAACACCCTGAAATGAAAATTATAGGTACTAACTATATGCTAAATATCTATACTGAGCCATTAAAACATCACATATACATATTTTGTGTATATATATATATATATATATATATATACATAATTTCATTATGTAAGTGACCAAACCCACTTATGATACAAGACATAAAACAGTCACTTTTCCCCTTAGGCATAGAATCAGTCTGACTGTGACAGGTATAAATGTAGGATGCACTGTATTATCAATTCAAATGCCATAAGTAGCACTATACTAGTGATATAATTTTTCTGAAATGGTGAACAACCCTTGGTACAATATAGAACAAGATAAAAATAATCTTCCTGGGCCGGCGAGACAGCTCAGCGGCATAAGCACCTGCCTGGCAAGCGTGAGGTCCTGAGTTCAACTCTCGGTACCTACATACGAAAAAAGGGCCAGTGATATCGCTCAGCAGCACAGGCGCCTGCTGGCGCACGAGGTCCTGAGTTCGACCCCCGGTACCCACAAAAAAAAAAAAAAAAAAAAACTTCCTTTGATAGACCCAAATGGCTCTATTCCTAGAAATTCAGATTATATTAAAACTGAGCAAAAAAAAAAAACAAAACTTTGTGTTTATAAGTAAAATAAGAGAGTTTGTTCCTAGACTTTTAAATTTATAAAAAAGGCATACATGAATGTCTACCAAGATAATTAAAGTTGCATAGGATGTGGGACAATTCTTAATTTTAAAGCAGAGTTCCATACTTATCGAACACTCTAAATTATTTGGCATGACAAAGATACTTTGGTCAAACTAGTCAGATTTCTAAACCTTCTCCTCGGCCCATCTGCCCACTTTCTTGTAAAATCCAGTTTGAACAAAGAACTCTGCTAAATTCAGTTTATCAAGAAACACACATACACACACACACACACACACACACACACACACAATATCTGATTGAATTCCTCATCTGATCAGGTTCCTCATCCTCCACCATACCCCAGGTGTCTTTAGCAAGAATCGTGTTAGGTTGCTTTAGCCAGAATCCCCCTTATCTCTGATGCCTCCTTTTGGTAATTTTCCACCCACTGACCTCTACCCTGCTGACTTGGTTATAAGTTCCCACTTGCCTTTGCTATGTTAGGAATTTAGCCCAATCTCTCTCCCCAACTACAAGATTCCATTGCAGTCATCTGTATACCTATAGCAATGATCTGAAATGGTCTTCTTTAGCATGTCTTAACAAGTATCAATTAATAATTTTTTCTTTAAACAAGACATGATCAATGAGCCATTGCTTTTGTACCTGCTCCAAACCTCACCTGTAAACTATTAAATAATAATATCCTCTCATTAAATAATAATAATAATAATAATAATAATAATTTTTTCTTTAACAACCCCAGGCCAATTAAATGTCAGGTGTACCCTGAAACTATTGTGACAACCAAAACTGTCCCAAGGGAGAAATGGAGAAAGGGGACTTGAAAATCATTGCCTGTTTACAAAACTGAAATGAAGAACAAGAGGGAGACAAGGTGGGAAAAGGGGAGGATGGGGGAAGGAAGGAAGAAAAGTCCTAATAGGACTGGCATAGCACAGACTGGAATGGATTGTTGAAGTCTTAAACACGGCATTAAGAGCATAATCAGAGTCTTAGGAACTGCACTGAAGACAACTATGCAATATCCTGGAGAAAATGAGATAGTGGGTAGAACCCACAGGACAACACCATATTTGATCCAGAAATGAAGTCTCTCTTGAAAAGAATGGATATCCCCATTGTTATTTATTCTAAAGAAGAATTGATTCTATGTTGGGATGAGAATGCTTTTAGCCAAAAAGAGGGGAAAGTCCTTTATCTCTCTGAATTCCTATGCTTTGAGAGTGCATCTGTGAGGCCTACATCCTTCTTCTTTTTGTAAACTCTAGTTACTATACGCTGTGGAAAATTAAGGAAAGGATCCATGTCCTGGCTGAAATGCAATAATAACCTGCAAAAAAGCAGCCATGTAGCAGCAGGATGAGGTCCCCACAGCAAGAGAATATGATGGACCTCTTCCTGAGCGCAGTTGAGAGAGCTCTGGGGATGACTCAGGAGAAACACTTTAAGGAGCTAGTTTCTGGCACTTAGTCTAAACTTAAGCATTAGAATGTGACCTTATTTTATAAACCAGAAGTTGAGTTACAGACAGTTGAGCCATACAGAGTTGGGTCTTCAATAAATGGTAGCTATTTTTAATCATGTTAACTACTAGTGAATGGTTTACAGTTCATATTGCATTTAGGCAGGCTGTACATCAATTTTAACAGTGAGCAAGTGCAATAAAGAGAAGGAACCAAGCAATAATAAGGGGCCAAGCAAGAATGAAGCTAGGAGAATTGACCAGATTATAGGGCTGAACTCCCAAGATTCCTAGAAAGCCCAATCAAAGTAGCTTGGGGGTTCAGAGGATACAGCAAACTTGTATTTAATTACAACCAATTACAATGTCTAAAAATCAGTCAATCATGGATCTTCTCTCATGAATGGGCACTGCAGCAGGAGTTTCCATCCAACAATGTTACTGTGTGTTAAATTTACCCTTTTTCAGAAGGTTCAGCTGGAAACTGGCAAGATTAGGCAGGGGATTAGAACTCCAGTCAAGTGCCTCCAGGATTCTCCAGGGCACTTGAGAACTGGGACTAAAATTCCAGATTCCACATGTGGTGGCATATGCCTGCAATCTCAGCAATTTGGGAAGCTGAGGCAGAGGATTACAAGTTTGAGGCCAGTCTGGGCAACCAAGCAAGATCCTATCTCAAAATAAAATAATAAAAAATATTTGGGGGGGGCCAGTGAGATGGCTCAGCGGCATATGTGCCTGCCTAGCAGTCAGGCCCGAGTTCGACTCCCAGAACCCACGTACGGAAAAAGGGGCCAGTGATATCGCTCAGAGTCACGAGTGACTGCTGGCGTGCAAGGTCCTGAGGTCAACCCCTGGAACCCACAAAAAAAAAAAAAAATTGGGAGATGTAGTTTAGCACTCCCTGGATTCAACATTTAGTACTGGAAAAAAATCCAGATTCCAGCTAAATGGTACATATACTTGGGAACTCAGTCTGGCTGAGGCTGTACTTTGCTAACAGTGGTGTCTCCAGAGGTGAAAGGTTTGACATAGCAATTCTTTACATAATGCTGGTGTTATTGCTTTATATCTTAGATATTCCCCTCAAAGCTTCATGTGCTCATAGACAGGGTTTTTTCAGAAGTGGCTGGACCTAGAGTGCGTGATACTGGAATTAAGGGTATGTGGTACTGGACTGGTCCACAAATTGGTTTATCATAGTTCTGGGTGTCGATAATGGGAAAGCCCAACCTGGATGTGGGCAGCACCACATAAAAGGCTTGCAGCCTGGATGGGATAAGAGGGAAAGGGAGGCTCACTGCTTGCTTCTTCACTGCCTCTGCCTGCTCTGGCGTGGACTGTTTCTCCTCTGCAATGCCCCCTGCCATGCAGCAGTGCCTTAGAACCAGCCAACTATACACTAAAATCTCTACAAACTCTGAGCTGAAATAATCCTTTCCATTTTTAACTTGTGGGTGTCAGGTATTTTGTCACAGCAACAAGAAAAGTAACTAAGACACCTGGATTAGTTCTTGCCAAATTATCCATGCAAATGGTTATAATATCCTGAGTTCTAAGTTTCTTTTTATATATCCTTAGGAATAAATAACTAACTACAGTTAAACAGCTAGAGAAGTAGAATCTTTACTACACAGTGCCTGAGTATGAGTAAGTACTGTATAGGTATGCTGATCTTTTTACACAATGGTTTAATGTTTTATTAGTAAAATCAATTCATACTATCAATTGGATTTAATCGTGTGCAATCCAAGAATTTATGCCTCAGAAAATTATACATCAACTAGGAATCAGAGATTTTAAGGTTCCTCTAAAAAGGACCTAATTAATACCATTGATTCAAAGATGTTTTAAAACTCAGTAACTTAAAAACTAGACGATGACCCAAGAGCCTTTCAAACTCTGATTGATAATTGTGAGTTTAAATAAGTTAAAACTTATATTAGCAATCTCAATGGTTCTTATTCAGACACAAAATTGATGTGTTACTTTAGAAACTAGTGCAAACGCTAAGACTCTATTTAAATTCAGTATTGGGGTTAACACGTAACAGAATCTCACAGGATCTCAGACTACTCACTAGTTAGAGAATTGTTCAGAGAAAGACTGATAAGGAAGGTAGTGAAAGATTAAGAGTTAGAAGAAGATTCTCTTCTAGTAGGACTAGGGAAGCTCTAGGTTTTTCTCACTTTTTTCTAAAGGTGAGGCAAAGCATCAATCACATGTCATGTAGCTTTTGCCATCTTCTTTACTCCCCTTGAATTTTTAGAGACCTAAAAGGAAATCAAATACACAAACAATTCACAGCTACCATCCTCAAAAAAGGGGAAGTAATATGATAATATTCCCAAAGGGACTCTCAATGCTGAAAAACTCTAATTAAAGATGTAGCTTGAGACTATATTGATATTTTTCTCTCTTTATTCTTTTACGAAATGGAAAGAAATCACAGCTAAGGCATACAGTTATGTAGTGAAAGCAATAATAATTCTGGAAATTATATCTAAAAGACACAATGAAGCAATAATTAATGCCTAAATCTCCTCAAAAGTGTTTTATATAATCTTTTAGCCCATATAAAACACCTATAAAAAAGACCTTATAAATGACTTCATGCTTTCATAAATTAAGCTTATATTTTCAAATTTCCAATATTAAACAGTCACTAAATGAATGAATATATTTGCTCACATATCTTAAATATTGATGAACTTGATTAAAATCTCTTCTATTGGTTTCTTTTTTGTTGTTTTTTGTTTGGTTGGTTGGTTTTTGTCTTTGTTTTCTCAGACAGGATCTCGTCACTGTGTAATTCAGGCTGTGAATATAGCCCAGGCTGGTCTGAAAGTATTAATCCTCCTTCAGCATTCAAGTAGTAGCATTGCAGGCATGTACTACCATGCCTGGCTCTGGGTTTTTTGGTTTTTTGTTTTTGTTTTTGTTTTTGTTTTGTGGCACTAGGGATTTAACCAGGGTTTCCAAACTGAGCTACATCCCCAGCCTTTCTATTTTTTATTTTGAGAGAGTCTCACTAAGTAACTAAACTGCCCAGGCTGGGCTTGAACTCGAATCCTATAATGCTATAATCCCAGAGTGCTGGGATTATAGCAATGTGCCACCATGCCAGCTCCATCTGGGTTTCTTATTTAAAAAAAAGAAGAAGAAGAAAATGCTCAATACCTAAGAGTTTTATTTGGGAAGAACAAGAAGAAGGGAGAGTAGCAACTATATTTGTCCCACAAATTCTTCCAGTTCTCAGATAAGAAATTTATTCCCATATGACCCATGATACTAAACAGTGGTTTCATTGTGAATAAATGCTTTTTAGTCCATATTTCAAACACAATAAGCCATGTACTATCTATATCAGATGCTTCTAGTGCCCTGCCTACAACTATTTACCCTCACCTCTGATTCTACACACGACTGTGGAAGACAATTCCCAGCGGGCTGCAACTCCTTCAGAGGTCATCATCTCACCCTATATCTTTCACTGTCTGCCATGGGGCTTCTACAAAACCATGGATGACACGGGTAGCCCACTCAATATATGCATATCTATAGAAGTTCAGGGGAACTAATTCTCAAGATTAACTCACAACCAATCAAATTGCAAAACTGGTAGACAATTGCTACCTCCAGGTGACACTTTGGTAAATTCTAAGTGACACTCTAGACAATCTTCAGAAGGTTCTGGGTGGCATCAAACCCCAACTGTGCTTATCAATGACCTTGATAATACATGTTTATCCTACATTACCGGTCCTCCTTTCCTTACTTTGCCTAGTCCCTTTTTGATACTCTCTTGGCATTCCCACCCAGAGAAACCACGAAGAATCAGTCATCAGCTCAGGCTCTTGCTTTCAGAGAGAATCCAAACTCAATGTATGAGGAGTGGGCCTAGAAAGCAAACCCTCAGGATGGTGCTCTTGAACTGGGTCACTCACAAGCCAGATGGAAATGACGATCCATTGCTAACGATAAGCCCTCATATGTGGTGTCTAAGGTGAACTGAAATAAAGTAGAGGTAGAAGAATTAATTGTGTCAGTTCCCAACTCTGTATTCAGATTATTTGAACACGACACATAGATTATTTTTAAATACCCATGGTAAAAGTATTTACACAACAGAAATGGGCAAGAGCTGCAAATCAGGGTTTACACACCCCCAGCAATCTCTTAAGAGGCCAAGATGTTTGAGAAGATACTCTGAGATTGCCTCTTACACAGAATTTCATCCAACATCCTAGTTTTCAGCTTTCCTCTTCCCACCATCTTTTTTTAGAGGAACCTGGTACTACATTTTCCAGATTCTGTGGCATGAATCAGTTGTTTCCACCATGATCAGTGCTTATCCAAGTGCCCAATGTCTACTTTTAGAATTTAGAAAAATATTTCAACAGTGAGGTTTGGAAAAGTTTCCAAATACATACTTATATTACCTCTTTATATAATAAAGAGGTAATACAAGGCAGGAGGATTGCCGCAAGTTCAAGGCCAGCCTGGGCTACATAGTGAGTTCAAAACCAGCCTGAACTACACAGTGAGACCCTACCTCAAAAAAAAAAAAAAAGAAGTAATACATATTGGTTATGTTCTACTTTTTATAAAATTATATCCATTTGTATTCACACTCATTTCTTTTTAACTTTTTACTTTTTTAGGGAATATATTATTTGATAAGGCAATAGACTTAAAATCTCTGCAAGAGTTAACTATTTATTCATCTGAGGGAATATAATAATAATTTATTACATTGCTTTTAAATACTAAGAACTAAAGACAAAAGAATTCCATTTATCCCAATGTCATCATTTGTCACATATCAGAATCCCCTACCTAAATCAAGAACAAAAGACCATGTTCATTAATATTGTAACAGAGCCAAGATAACCAAGGGAGAGAAGAGGAGAGGAGAGAGAAGAGGGAAGGAGAGAGAGACAGAGAGAGAGAGAGAGAAAGGCAGAGAGAGAAAGGCTTTGAGGAATAGAATATTATTAAGTACAACGAAAAGTTTTTAGTGTTTAACAAGGTAGGTTTATTTCTTGCTCATATAACAGTCTGATGCAAGTGTTCCTGGTAAGGAGATATCTTTACTTTATGTGGTGGTATGAGAGATTACATAATTTGTGCAGGGTCACACAGAGAATAGTACAGCTAAAATTCAAATCTCAGTTGTCTCATTCCAGACTCTGCACTTCCATTCACTTCGCTCATTCATGTCCCCTTATGAACATCTGTGAGAATGTCTAGTGCTACCCTTATCAAGATCTAACATTGTGTTGCATATTAAACTATTGTGTCTCAGCTCCAAAAGTACTTCTATGCTTTGATTTGTGATGCTAAAGGTGGAACTCAGCAAATTACTCTCCTTTGCCAGCTAGTTAGCTTCCTGGATACTTTCTCACAACGCCACAAAAGGCAAAAGAGTGGTTGGAATTTATCTTCCTATTTCCTTGCTACTCATATCAGCTCAATCCAGCAAGGGATCATCATCCATCGGCAGCAGCTGTTCCAGTGTCTAGCTCCTTTACACTCCAGAACTGAACTCACTGTATCCCCTCATCCCAACAATACTCCTCAGACACCTTAGTCCCAGCTTCACAGGCCTCCTCTTTCTCCATGCTTGAGGGTTTTAAGAACCCCAACTTCCTCCTTTTGTTCTCCTAAGAGTAACAGTTCTTTCCTGTGTTCTCTCTGGTTTTCTATTTTTCAACCCTCCACACCTTTTTGGGGTTTTTTGGGTTTTTTTTTTTTGTGTGGGTACCAGGGGTCAACCTCAGGACCTTGCACGCCAGCAGGTGCCCGTGCCACTGAGCGATATCACCAGCCCTTTTTTTTGTATGTGGGTCCCAGGAGTCAAACTCGGGCCCTTGCACTTGCCAGGCAGGCACGTACGCCGCTGAGCCATCTCACCCGCCCCCCTCCATACCTATTTAGCCAATTCCCAATACTGAATTATTTTTTTAACCTCTTAGTACCATTTATGATTTCTTGACTCGACTTTGACTGATGAACGTATATAGTCCAGTCACATTAGTTACTGTACCGTCACCACATATTCTGAATTTTGAAATACTCAGCCATTGCTCTTAGGAGAAATACAATGCCTATGAACCACTGGTCACAATATTTCCATCACCCAATCAATACATAACACAGTTTAATGTAAGTGTCTGTTTAAAGACACTTTAATATATATTGTGGATTTTTCATTGAATTCATATCAAATAGCACTTGTGTATGAACTGAGTTTATCTACCACAAATATTAAATCTAGTACATCAGAGCCTCCTTGTATTTGAGAACAAGAGAGCACTTCAACTCTATGCTTGGGGGCAATTGTAAACAGTTAAACCATCATCAAAAAGCACAAAAATGTAAAAAAAAAAAAAGGTGCTAAATAGGTTGTGAAAAGAATACATGTTTACAGTAGAAGAGCTGAAAGAGACAGAGCATAGCTTTGTTCAACATGCTTGTCAAGTGACTCAAATTTTTACCACTTTGGTCATCAGTGAATAACTTTAAAAGAGCAAGAGGCTAATTCACAAATAAGGAATCTGTGAATAATGAAGAATAACTGTGTTCATGGTCCATCTCCAAAATCTCTAGTGTTTCACTGGTCTACGTGCAGTATTAGGGCTTTTTACCATGTAGCATCTGGGATGAAAAATCCCTCCTCTTTGCCCTTTGTCTTAGTTACAGTGGTCTCTGATTCACAAACTTAATTTGTTCCATGATTCTAGGGAAGGTGGCCACATTTATGTGGGGAAGATAGCCTCAGTCATGTTTGTCACCCGATGCAGTTTGCGAAAAGCAAAATTTTACTGAATACTTCTGTTTGCGAGCTGAATTGTTCACAGAGTGTTTGTGAACCAAGATATTACTGTACTTTCTCATTGCTGGGACAAAGTACCCGACACCCACAAGTTAAAGAAGGAAAGGTTTATTTTAGCTCAGAGTTTGTAGAAGTTTCAGTCCATAGTCAGCAGCCTCCAGTTCAGGGCAGCATAGCAGAGGGATATGGCAGAAGAGAAACAGTCTGTGGCAGTGCAGGCAGAAGCATCAAGCAAGCAGCAGCATCAGTCCTCCTTTTCCCTTTTATTCCATTTAGGCTACAAGGTTATTGGTTAGTATCACCCACACCCAGCCTGGGTCTTTCCATTATCTACACCCAGAGCTAGGTGAAGACAATCAGTAGGCTAATTTAACTATCACACATCCTTAATCCATATTCACACACCCTAGATCTAGCCACCTCCAAAAAGTCCCAATGAGTCCATGAGATTTTGAGACAACATCTATATACAAGCCATAACATCCCACCCCTGGCCCTCAAAAGACTCATGTGCATCCCTTTATGCAAAATGCATTTACTCCATCTCTAAGAGTTGCCAAAGTCCTAACAGTTTCAGCATCTCTGAAAAGTTCAAGTATAAATTCTTCCCTGAGATTTAAGGTAATCTCTTAGCTTCAAGCCCCTGAAAAGATGAATAGAAAGTTAAACACTTCCAACATACAATGGCACAAAATAAACATTCCCTTTCCAAAAGGTACAAATAGGGGAATAGAAAGTAATGGGATCAAAGCAAGACCAAAATTCAGCAGGACAAATATTAGATCCCATAGTTCCATGTCCAGCATCCTGGGAAATCTGTGGCAAGATGTGAACTCCCAAGGGCCTGGAGGGCTCTGCCCCTATGCCACAGCCACTGGTTGTAGCCCTCATGACTTCTCTCTTGGGCTGGCTTTGCTCACTCTTACAGCTTTCCTCAGACAATTCATGTTCCTGGTTTTTCCAACCTTCTGGGGTCTCCACTACACCTTCAGCTTCACACACTGCCCTCTCAAGGCCACATTACCCACTCAAGGGCACACTGTCCAGCCTCCCAGGCCTTCTTCTGAAATCTGAGTGGGAGACTTCCTGATCCCACAGCTCTTGTATTCTGCATCCACCTAAAACCAGCACCATGTAGATGACACCAGGGTCTGCCACCAGCTGAAGAAATAGCCAGGATTTCTTCTCTTTTAGCTGTAGGAATCAAGTGTCTGGATTGCTGAGCACTATAAACCCAACCCAGAGGAACAAATTCTGTAGGATGCCAACCTCCTGGAACATGTTGCACTGGGGTTCTCTTCTCAAAACAAAGTCTTTCACCTTTGCAATTCTGAGGGTGCAAAGAATGGAGTCCTACAGGTTCCTGCAATGCCCTCAGGCCATCTTTTCTATTGTCCTCTTCTGAAATACTTGGCTTTCTATTTCTAATCTTTTCAGCAACCAAGTCCTCTGTTCCATCTTTGTAGGCCACAACTTTCTTCTGGGCAAACTCAAAGCTTTTTAAATCATTCTGCTGGGCCCTTTCCTCTTGATTCATAACATAGACCTGGCTAAAAGCCCCCAGTAGAAGCCATGCCACTGCCTCAACATTAGACTGTCTTAAAATTTCTTCCATTAGACTAATTAGTCTGCTGCCCCTAATCTCACTCTCCTGCAAAGTCTCTGTCTTCATATCTTGTCTGTCCCCTTTGCTGTCTTAACCCTTGGGTCAGATTTTCTCAGTTCTGAGAAGTTAAAATGTTTAGTCCAAGACTATAATACAAACTTATCTGATGGCCTACTGCCCATTAGATCTGGTTTGTATTTTCCTTTCTCTCTCCCTTCTTTTGTGCCCTCATCTTTATGTTTCTTCAGCAACTGCAACAGCCTGAGTACCTGAAGTCATTCAACCCTATCATAAAGCCAGACCAGACCACAAGACCAGAATGTATGTACAGGATATTGGCACCAACTACAAGAGTAACTGAGCAATTCCTAGGACAAGTTGATCTTGACCACTTGGTGGTCCAATTTATTTTTACTGTCTCTAAGGTTCTGAGTTAAAGATCTTGCCCAGTATCACAATTACTCTACCGAAGAGAACTTCTTCTGAGAGATAGTATTTAAGTTTTGAAAAAGAAAATTAAAATAGGAATCTGATATAAAACCTTCTTAAATCCTGCTGCCCATAAAAATTTAAGTTTTCATTTTAAAGCTTACATATAACTATAAGAGAAAGAAGAGCCAGTTTACCATTAGTATGAAATATAAACAATTTAAGGATTAGTCTCAAAAATGAAGGGCTAAAACTAGAATCTCAGCAACTATGCAAAGTTGACTGTAAATAAACAAACAGTAATGATACTTCTAATTGTATTAGTTAGTAATTATTGAGGATTTGTTATGTCAGACACTACACTAGGACTTTAAATTCAATGTAATGCTAACATCTATAAATTATAATTTAGGCATAATGTAATGTTCACATCTCTAAATTAGAAACAGTTTCCTCCTGGAGTTTACAGAGGAGAAAACCTAAGGTCAAAGAGGTTATTTGCTAGTCGGGTATGGTATTGCATGCCTGTAATCCCAGCACTCAGGAGGCTGAAGCAATAATATTGCCTCGAGCTCAAGGCCAGCCTGGGCTACATAGCAAGACCAGATCTGTCTCAAAAAACCACAACAAAACAAAACAACAAATAGGTTATTTACTAAAGACACACAGCTAATAAGTGGAAAGGTAGTTTACCTGACTATTCCAAAGGCCCTCAATTTACCACTAAACTCAAGTAAACAAGTAGCTCTTCACTAAGACAGAAAAAGTAATGAGTCCTAAAATATCTTCTTCAGTTATTTATCATACTCTACAAGCTCATGTCTTTACAGGCTTCAAGATAAGCCTAGAGAAGGAAGTGAATAAACATAATGGGAAGAAAAGAATAAAGAAAAACTGAACTACCTGGGCTTGGTGCTGCACACCTATAATCCCAGCACTCTGAGGATGACTCAGGAGGATAGCAAGTTCAAGGCTAGCCTGGGTAATTAATGAGACCCTCTTTCAAAATTTTAAAAATAATAATAAAATTTAAAAAGGGATGGGGATGTACTTCAGTGCAGAGGCCCCAAGTTTGGTCCTCAGACAAAAGAATAAAAAAAAGGACTAGAGCAGGGAATGAAACACTGAGAAAAAAAGAGCCAAATAATTGAGGCACTAGGAAGTACAAAAAGAAGATGTCACAAAGAAAAGATATGAAATGAAAAATATAAATAATAGTTAATTATACTTATATTATGTAAATGTTTAAATTATTATACATTTAGCATTATATATTTAAATTATATTTATATAACTTTTTTTTAAAAAATTCACATTTTTAAGCACTCTGTCCTGCTTCACAGATTTACCAAATTTGTACATCCCATTTTGACAATGTAGGAAGATATTAGTAAGTACACAAGGATAACATGGTAGGAAGGAACTGCTCCTTAATCCTTCTAGTTGAAAAGGAATTCTCCCTAGTATAAACTGTGAAAAACTATAAGAATGAAATTATAAAATATTAGACTGTACATATTATGTTTACAAAGTACCTTTTATGACATGGCCAATGCTTAATCCATAACACTGAGTCCAAGAAAAGCCAAAAGTTTAAATTATACAGATCATATTTTCTAAAATGTATTAAAATATACACAGAAAAAGAGGCTAAAAGAAAATGTTGAGGGAAGAAAACTTTAAAACACATCAAAAAAATCTGTTTTTGTTTTGTCTTGTAGTTGTTTTGTGACAGGGTCTTCTCACAATGTATCCCAGGCAGGCCTTGAACTCACAGTAACCCTCCCACCTTAGCCTCCCAAGTGTTGGAATTAAATATTGGGGTTACAGGGGTGTATAACCACACTTAGCTCAAAAAATAGATATCTTTTCATCCTTTCATCTTGCCAGGTGCAGCAACTCATGCCTGCAATCCAAGCCACTCTGGAGGTTGAGGCTTGAGATTGAGGTTGAGGCAGGAGGCTCACAAGTTGGAGGCCAGCCTGGGCAACTTGGGGAGCCCCAGTGTGAAAAAATTAAAAAAGGGCTGGTGACGCAGCTCAGTGCAAAGGCCCTGGGTTCAACCCCCAGAACCAATAAATAAATAAATAAATAAATATACTTTCATCTTCATTTTCACATCAAGATTTCCATACCAGGCCTACTAAGTTTTCAAAGGCAATTTCAGCAAAAACACTAAAAACCCTAAAACATAGTAAGGCACCATATCAATATCTAACACAGTGGCTCTCAAACAAGCAAAGTGGTGGATAAGCAACCTGGAGGACCTGCTAAAAAAGATTCTAGGCCCCCACCCCTGAGTTTCTAACTCAGCAAACTGCATTTCAAACAAGTTACCAGGGCCGGTGAGATGCCCAGCAAGCGCGAGGGCCTGAGTTCGACTCCCGGAACCCACATACGAAAAAGGGGCCGGTGATATCGCTCAGCGTCATGGGCGCCTGCTGGCGCGCGAGGTCCTGAGGTCGACCCCCCGGTACCCACAAAAAAAAAAAAAAAAAAAAACAAGTTACCAGGTGATGTTAGTGCTGCTTGTCTGGGAACACTGAGAACCACTGGATTAAAAAACTACATTTAATTATTATGTATATGTATGCATTTGTATATATACATTTATCTAACTTTTAATTTAATTTGAAGTTTTTTGTTGTTTGGGGAGTTGGTTTTTTGGTTCAATGCATTTTATTTTTTAATTTTTATTTTTATTAGCTCATGTTGGCAGTACGTAATGATTACATTCACTGTGGGGAGTAGGTACATATACATAACACATCTTAATTCTTTTTATCTCCACTTTCCCTCCCCTCCCACCCCTCCCTCCATCTCTTGGTCCCTTTCCCTTTCACAAAAGATGTTTCCCTATGTCCTATTATCTGTCTTTTTTTTTTTTTTTTTTAATATGTTGGTACCGGGAGTCAAACTCAGGACCTTGCGCTTACCAGGCAAACGCTTATGCTGCTGAGCTATATCACTGGCCCCTATCTTATATTTTGCTACTGATATTTTACGTTTTCATATAACAGAAACCAGGCAATATATAAGCTCATGTGTCTGATTTATTTCACTCAACATTATGGTCTCAAGGTGCATCTGTTTCCCTAAAAATAACTCAAATTTATCCTTCTTTATAGCAGAATGGTACTCCACTATGTACAAATACCTATATTTTTGGTGACTCTTTTTGGAATACCTCCAACACACTTCCTCTTTTGTTTTTTTTTGAGACAGGGTCTCACTATGTAGTTCAGGCTGCCCTTGAACTCACTATGTTGTCCACACTGGCCTCAAACTCAAGGTGACCCTCCTGCCTCAGCCTCTCAAGTGCTGAGATTACAGTCATGCACCACCAGGCCCAGTTCCATGTCTTAATTTATTATTGCTTTATTTATATTCTAACTAATCTATAATTTTAATAATTACAGCTGGGTGCTAATAGTTACCTGATCCCTGATTGCTATGTGTATTTTACTCCACACTAAAAACAAAAGTATATTTGATTGATAAAATGGGACAACAAAAATGGCTTAACTATGTTCACTGTCTAGAAGAAATGTTGCCTCCTCCGAATTTCCTTATTAACTTCTAAATCTCAGTACAAACAATGAGCCAGTAATTTTTAAAAAGCAGGAATTTTAAATTAAAATTTTCAAATTAGAGTTTAAGTTTTTAAAATATTTAAATTTTAAATCCTAAAAAGAATTTTAGGGAAAAAATGCTTTAAAATGTTTAAAAGCAGTCTCTGGCCCTTTTTCTACTGTCTTTTTCTCTTTATCCCCAAGAGCTAGCAGAAATGTTCACTACATAACTAACTCTAAGGAGAACTTTCATCACAGAATGACAATATAATCATCTTACAGCATGTGATAAATGGCAGCACACTGTGATGGTGGAAAAAAAAGAAGCATTTATAGATCTATTAACTTATTGTTCAATGAACCTTTTCTTGATGTGATTTTTCTACTCTTTAGCCTGAATTTTTAAAGTTCTTCAGCAATATATTTCTTAATATTCCAAAACAGAAACAATAAGGAAAAGGTTAATCTAAATCTAATTCTTTGAATACTTATGTAGATTCTAACTCAATTTCTACATTGCTAGAGTCAAAGAACATGATAGGAAGGACATTAATATTCTTCTATGATTTTCTGGTAAGAAAACTATAAACTATACACAATGTAATTTTGAAGAAATTGCATAGTCCCAATGTAATAAATCAGTTATTTCCAGAATTACTGATATATTAAAACTAAATTTTTAAGCCAAAGTACAAGAATATGTTCTAAGAATCAGTGTCAAGGTTTAGAAATCCTTTTGGGGTAATGAAAATGGTTTAGAGCCAGATAGAGGAAATGGTTGCGAATATACTAAGTGTGACCAAATTGTGTACTTTAAAATGGTTAATTTTATGATTTAGGTTACATCACCTCAAACAAACCCAAAAATATGACAACTTTCACAGGTTGTAAGTTGTTTTAAGATACTCGCTCCAAAATTACATGAGGAAAAACTTTTAAGAGGAAAATGTTGGGTTTCCTATGTATAAGCCAAAGGGCACTAATCTTGAATGCTAATTTCACAAAAGCATCGCATTTGATTGGTATCTCTCACCCACTTGGATCTTCCTTTACAATCCCTTCTCTCATGGAGGGACAGTCCCTGTCTGACTTTATTCAGGTTCTTTGTAATTCTAAGGGGAAATCACCAAAATTTCCAATAAAACTACATATACTAGGGCTAAAAAGCAGAGAGGTAAACAGGCTACTTTTTTTAAAAAAAATTTTATTATTACATGTTTGTAGTACATAATGTTTACATGCCTTGTGTGAACATGTACATAACACATCTTCATTCCTTTTTTCATCTCCTTTCCCTCCTCCCTTCCACTCTCTCCATTTCTTGGTTCCCTTCCCACTTAAGAAATATCTATCTCCTTACTTCCTATTATCTATCTTTTATTTTGCTCTTTATTTGTATTTGGATTTCTCATATAAGAGAAACCATGTAATATGTAAGCTTGTGTGATTTATTTCATTAAACATTATGGTCTCAGGCCGATGAGAAGCTCAGAGGCATAAGCGCTTGCCTGGCAAGCGCGAGGTCCTGAATTTGACTCCCAGTACCCACATATGAAAAAAGGGCTGGTGATATCACTCAGCAGCATGGGTGCCTGCTGGCGCATGAGGTCCTGAGGTCGACCCCCGGTACCCACAAAAAAAAAAAAAAAAAAAATTATGGTCTCAAGGTGCATCCATTCTCCTAAAAATAACTCAAATTTATCCTTTATGGCAGAGTAGTACTTGCTGTGTGTAAATGCCACATTTTCTTTACCTGTTGATCTGTGGATGGACATATAAGCAGCTTTCAAGATTTAGCTATTATGAATTGTGCTGCTATAAACATGGGTATGCATGTATCACTATACTATGATGTCTTTAACTCAGGAAGATACCTAGAAGAATAGCTGGGTCAAGTGGAATCTCTACTTTTAGTTTTTTAAGGAATCTCCATACTGATCTCCATGTGGTTGTACTAGTTTACATTCCCATCAAAAATGCATTCCCTGCCCCCTGCAGCCTCACCAGCATTCATTATTGTTGATTTCTTGATGATGGCCATTCTTCCTGGGATAAGATGGAATGCCAGTGTTGTTTTAATTTTCATTTCTGTAATGGTCAGTGATGTTGAACATTTCTTCATGTGTTTATTGGCTATGTGCACTTCTTCTGTGAAGTGTCTACTCATTTCACTTGCCCATGTTTTGAGTAGGTCTTTTATTTTGGGAGGTTTTTTTTCTCTTTTTCTTTTTTTTTTTTTTTTAGTTCTTTATATATTCTACATATTAGTCCTCTGCCAGGAGCAGCTGGCAAAAATTTTTCCCATTCTGTAGGTTTTATTTTCAGTCTGTTGGTTGATTCTTTTACTACACAGAAGCTTTCTGATTTGATATGAATCCATTTGTTGATTCTCAGTACTATTTCCTGTGCAACCGTCATATTTTTAATGACTTTCTACTACACCTATGACTTCAAGAATTTTACCTATTTTATCCCCGAGGTTAAGTGTTTTTGTTTCAACATTTAGTTCTTTGATCCATTTTGACTTTAGTTTAGTATATGATTATACAGGTCTAGATTCAATCTTCTGCATGTGGATAGCCAGTTTTCCCAGCACCATTTATTAAAGAGCCTTTTTCCTCCTGGATACGTTTTCTGCGCTTTTGTAAAAAATCAAATAGTTAAATATGCTTGGAGTTGTTTCTGCATCCTCTATTCTGTTCCACTGATACTTATGTTTGTTTTTGTGGCACTAACTAGGTTACTTTTAACCCCATTATATTAGATGATTTGTACCTTTCAAAATAAATACAAAGTTAAGCACTTGCTGGATGTTTTGGGGGTTAGTATTTTTAAAGAACGTTAAAATCTTTGGTTAAACTTGGATTAACCCTACAATTTTTTTCTTTTTGTGGGTACCAGGGGGTCGACCTCAAGACCTCGCGCGCCAACAGGCACCCGTGCCGCTGAGCGATATCACAGGCCCCTTTTCCGTATGAGGGATCCGGGAGTCGAACTCGGGCCCTCGCGCTTGCAAGGCAGGCGCTTACGCCGCTGAGCCATCTCACTGGCCCAACCCTACAATTTTTTTAACCACCCACACTATTAATCACACACAAGAAAAACATTTTTAGATGTGCAAAATTTAAAAATAATTTTTCCCTCTCTGCAAATTTCTAAGGAAGCTACTAGGGTTCGTGCTCCCCTAAAGTAAGAAAATAAACCATGAAAAAGGACAAATAAATCAGGAAATAATAGAAGACATTACAGGAAAGAATTGAAAGGAGATTCCAGGATGACAAGTGAGCACTAGGCTTAAAGCAACTAGCCCAGACAGAGGCAAAAAAGTAGGGGGCTCTAGAAAGAATACCTGGATGAATACAAGAAAGGAAGATAGGAAAGAAGGGAGGAGAGAAAATATACAGGTAGAGAGAGAAGGAGCAAATCCTAATAGATTACCTAATATGTTTAAATGTAATGAGATATTTATGGTTCTTTCAGAAAATTTAGGGATAAACTAGTGTCAATCAGATGGAAAATTAAGCAGACAAAAAGGAAGAATATGCTATTAATACCTAGGAAACAAAAGTTCTAATACAAAGAAAATTTAATCATAATGTAATATGAGGCTTAGCTCTCAACACAACCACAGAATCATAATAAATATTTAATAATGATTTAACCAAATGTGATCATAGAATTTAAAAGATATGGGAAGGGAGCATTGTATTAAAAAGCTAACAGCTTATATTTTATACTAGAAAGTTAAGAGATAAAATATGAAACTAAAAATTCAAAATATAGCAGTAAAATAATATTGTTCAGAAAAATGGGATACCAGAATCAACATTTATAAGTATTAAAGGTGGTATTGTGTCTGGAGAATAAGAAAGGAGAATGGTGAACATGGGGAAGGGAAGGTTACCTTTTCATTAAAAGTGATATTATGGTATTTTGTTTTTAAACTAGTGTTTTAGCATTAGGTAAAAATAAAGCTTAATTTAAAATAATATTTATGGGCCAGTGAGATAGCTCAGCGGCATAAGCACCTGCCTGGCAAGCACGAGGTCCTGAGTTCAACCCCCGGAACCCACATAAAGGAAAAAAAGGGCCAGTGATATCGCTCAGCAGCACAAGTGCTTGCTGGCAAGCGCGAGGTCCTGAGGCCGACTCCTGGTACCCACATAAAAAAAAAAATAATAATAATAATAATAATAATAATAATAATAGTATTTATGGATTTCTATAATACCAACTGTTGGGATTATATTTTTAAAATCAAGCAAGGGTACTATTGTATATAAAACAATTTAAACAAAACATGCTTAAATCAGAATATATTTTTGAATATATAGATATTCACTTAAGTTAAAATCTTATTTGAGCACTTGAATGGAACACAGTCTTGGGGGAAATGTCATGAAAATCTCAAAAATCATAATTTTAAAAATCATTGTTGATTTTACGTTCTTGATCAGTAAAAACCTTGTGTTACTATTATAGTTTCATCCAAGCTTAGAAGACACTCTTCCGTGTTCTAAGCACTTCTGATTCTTAATGCAACTTTCAAATTAAAAATATATTGTATTGGGACAAACTACATGACAGTGGTGGATTAACTAATAGGCAACTTGTAACACCCAGCTGAACTGAATCAGCATGGTGCTGGGTGTGGAAGACCCACCTGAGAATTGTTGCCAACAGCATAAAAAAAAGAACTGGAGGGGAAGATGGTGCGCTGTTGATTGTCCTGGAGAAGCTTGTCACACTGGCTTTTCTGATATGAACTTGGCTGTTCTCATCATTGGAGGAGCTCAGTTCCTTGCTGTTGCTGAGGATAGCTGCAGTTTTTTGGGGGGAGCTCTGGTCCTTACTTTGAGTGTCACTTCCTGGCTCCAGTGCAGATCCCTCAGCCTGGTGGCACAGATCCTTCATCCTGCTGAAGCAGACTTTCTAGCTTCCACCACTGACCTTTGGGCCTTCCCAGTGTAGATCCTCGGTACAGACTTGCATGAGACATTGCCATGGGCTCCAGGTCTTCAGCTGGGCATGTACAGGACATTGCCGTGGGATCCAGGCCCTCAGGTGAATTCTTTGGGTCTACTAGTGCGTGGATGGATCTCCCGCACTCTTTTGCATTTGACTCTTTGGGTGAATATTATAAAATAATACTATAAATTATGTGTCCTGTATAAAACCTTTTCCCTTGTAAACCCTGACCACAACATAACCCTTCATTTCAGAGCTCTTAGGTAATATAATGGTTTTAAATCTTATTGCATAAAATGTAACTCTTACTAAATCTACTTGACTAATGAACCAGCAACACAAAAATAGGCAGTGATTTTGTAATATGTATATTCTTCTAATAGGGTATGAAATAACTTACCACCTCTTTCAGAATATATTAGTTTCTCAGTTTTTTTATTTGTCATGTGACTATAAGAACTGAGTATTAACAGTTCAATATAACTTATTAAGAAAATATTAAGAATTAGGCTAGCCGGGGATTTAGTTCAGTGGTGCAGCGCCTGCCTGGCAAGCATGAGGTCCTGAGTTCAATTCCTGGTACCCAAAAAAAAAAAAAAAGAATTAGGCTAATGATGGCAAATTAAGCACTCCTTCATCTTCTGTTCTTCCCAAGACTCGATTAACGTTGTAGCTAACTAAGTAAACAAGTCTAACTCTGAAATAAACAGAAAGCCAAGAAAACAAGCCTGGAACAGCATTTATGAGGGGAAATACACAAAAAGGGGGACAGAAGCAGGTGCACTGTCCTTGCTGCCCATTACACAACTAAAAATGTAAACATCTAGCTATGTAAAATAAGTACCTGGTTAAAAAATATAATGCAGAAGGTACTGTGATGAGTTAGTCATGTACCTGTTATACAGCTAAACATTTATATATATATATATATAAATTTTGTGTGTGTGTGGGTACCGGGGGTCGACCTTAGGACCTCGCGCACCAGCAGGCGCCCGTGCCACTGAGCGATATCACCAGCCCTTTTTGCATATGTGGGTTCCAGCAGTCGAACTCAGGCCCTCGCGCTTGCCAGGCAGGCGCTTATGCCGCTGAGCTATCTCACCGGCCCCCTAAACATTTATATTTTAATTCTTTAAATATAAAGTTCCATTTTGTAAAAGCTAAGATTAAAAAAATTAGATGACTCATGAATTTTCCTTGAAAAGCTGCTATTACCCTTCCAGTTCATATGGTTTGATTTTGCTAAAAAGGGTACCAGTGTCAGTCAAATCATAACAAAAATCCGTTTGAATGTGCCAAAGGCACTTCTAACACTATACATCTAAAACGGAACACTGAATTTCTCACCTTACTGTCCATCCCTAGATCATACCTACATCCCACCTCAAAGCCTTTAACCAAATCTGTGCAGAAAAGTGTCATGTGTACTCCTGATGTTATGCAGTCACCTCTATTTCTTAAAGCAATTTGCTTGTGACCCTAAACTTGCACACCCGGAAAAGTAAAAGTTAGACTCACATTCCTTAGAAATTAATCTAGCCACATCTTCATTACTGGTGCATGTTCCCTCACATATTTGCCTACATATTCTCCCTGGATCACTCCCAGTGCCTTATTCCTTCCTGCCATGTTTACTTCTTGTCCAGCAGGCATTTTGGAAAATACTACTTTCTCCATTCTGTTACATTGCTATTGGTATTTTAGCAACATTTACAAGGAAACATTCTAACCAGCTCTTTGACAAGCAAAACCAAAATCTGGTTCTGCTTTTAAGAAATTAAAAAATAGCAAAAAAACAGTCTCTATGCTTCATAAATTTAGTTTCCCTTTCCATAAAAAGGTTGCAGGTAAGCTATTTAGAGACAGACAGACTTTTAGAAAACACTCGTCCTCCATCAGGGAACTTATTTTAATATCTTATAACAACCATGCTAGAAGTTTATATTATGTCTAGCCTAAATTCTTACAGGTACAGTTTAAGTTCCTTCCATCTTCTACGTTGTAGAATTAACACCTTATTAAATAATCTTTCTCTTGTTTTCTGACCACTCAAGAAATCTCCATAACCTTTGTTCAAATATTAACTACATTTTAATTAGCTCAAATTAATTGTGCTAATTTTTTTTTAAAACATAAGCCAAGAACTGCGTAAAGAAATTCCTGACTGGTCAGAATCAGTGTGCAGAAGAAACTAAAAGACCAACAATCACATTATATGTTCTAAATCTGGAATTGAGAGTTGAAGAATTTGTTGTTTCCAATGTAAAAATTTATTGAGTATCTACCCAACGCAAGACTGCATTTGGATGAATAAAAAGATTCAAAGATATATGCAATCATGAAAAAATGAATAATATGGAAATAATATGAAGGATTTTACCTTTTACACACAAAACAACCTAGTACAAGAGTTAAATAATTAAAACAAGAAACTATTTCTTGCTTATTATCCAAGATTTAAAACAAAATAAGAGTGTAGGGCACAAGAAACTCAAGACTATAAAAACTAGATACTAATATATTTCTGGTATGAATAAAACTGGGAGAACATATCTGGAGAAAAAATTTAGCAACAGGTTCCAAAATCCTTTTTAAAACACACACTTTGGAGCTGTGGGTGTAGCTCAGTGGTAGTAAGCTTGTCTAGCATGCAGGGAGGCCCTGCAGCCAATCCCCGTCACTGCAAAAACAAAACAAATAAAAAAAAATACATCTGACCAGATATTACACATTTGGGAGTATGTCCCAAGGAAATACCAAACAGGTCTTTAAATAGTTACAGGAAGTATGCAAAATCATTTATAATTGTGAAAAATTACAAATAATCTAAACATCCCAAAACATGGAATCATTGTTTTTTAAAATCTTATGATACATAAGTGGGTATTAAAAGGATCATTTAGCTTGACTAAGCATACATATATCAACATGGAAATATTCTTGGAATAAGGCAATTTTCACAAAAGTACAGTGTTTCTATAAATAACATGTATCACTGCTTTTTCTTTTTAAATAAGAGAATATCCCCACATATTCTGATACAACTAGTCTAGAGTAACGTCTGGAAATATAAACTTTTAACATGCACATCCTTCCCTGTGTGTGCACACGCAGGTAAATACACACACTCATCTGGGTGATCTTGATGCAAGTGTTCTGCAGAGCACCCTTTGAGAAATGGTACATTAATATATGAATATGAGAAAAACTACACTGCAAAATAGGAAGATACTGAAATATGAATACACGGTTGGAACAGATGCTGAAGTAGAAAAACTAGAAAGTAAAGTAATGGGAAAATTAAATACATCAACTAAATGGACTATTATGCAGCCATTAAAATAGCTACAATGACAGAAAGAAACAGAGACATAAATTTAAATATGACTTAATTTTAAGTTATGCTAATCAATGACACAAATAAAAAAGCCCAGTTCAGCTGGGTGTGGTGGCGCATACCTGTAATCCCAGCACTCAGGAGGCTGAAGCAGGAGGATCACTGCAAATTCAAGGCCAGCCTGGGCTACAAAGTGAGTTCAAGGCCAGCCTGAACTGCATAGAGAGACCCTACCTCGAAAAGACCAAAAAAAAAATTAATAAATAAGATTTTAAAAGCCCAGTTCAAAGGTTGGCAAAGATCTTGACTAGATATTTCTCCAAAGATCTACTAATACCTAATAAGCAAAGAGCTCAATATTATTTATCATTAAGAAAATGCAAATCAAAACCACAATGAGATATCATTTCACATCTAGTGAGATGTTTATAATTTTTTTAAATATTAAGTAGGATATGGAGAAATTGGAACCTTCATACATTTGTGGGAATGTAAAATGGTGCCACTGCTATGGAAAACAATTAAGCAGTTCCTCAAAAAGCTAACCCCAAAATTATCATATGACTCAGATATTCTTCTCCTAGATATATACCCAAGCAAACATCTGAAAATAGATGTTCAAAGACTTATACATGAATGTTCAGAGAAGTATCATTTATAGTAGTCAAAAAGTGGAAACAATCCAATGATGAATGAATAAAATGTGGTATACCCATATAATGGAATATTATTCATCCATGGAAGAAATGAAGTGATACTTACATGCCAATATTCACAGTAGCATTATTCACAATAGCCAAAGTCTAGAAACAACCCATTTATCCATCATCAGATGAGTGGATAAACAAAATGTTGTATATGCACACAGTGGAGTATTATTAATCCAAAAGAGAAATAAAATTGTGATACATGCTATAACATGGATAACTTCTGAAAATATTATGCTAAGCGAAACAAGCTAAGTGAAAAAGGATAAAAATTTATTATTCTATTTATATGAGGTATTTACAGGGATGAAAATAGAACAGAGTTTACCAGGGAGTGAGGGAAGAAGGAATGTGAAATTATTGTTCATTGGGAACAGTGATTCTGTTTGGGAGTGTGACAAAATTCTTGAAATGGACAGGGGGTGATGGTTGTACAACGATGCGAATATACCCAAGGCCCCTTAATTGTACACTTAAAATAGTTAAAACAGTAAGTTTTATGTTATGCTTATCTTTACTATAATATTTTAAAAGGTAAGTAATGCAATACTGTCAAAACACTAAAAAGGAAATGAAGTAGTGATGCATGCTATTACATGGATGAATCCTGAAAACATGCTAAGAGAAAAAACCCAGATACAAAAAGTCACATATTGTATGATTCCATCTACATGAAATGTACAGAATAGGTAAATATATAGAGAAAGATAGCAGATAAGTGACTTCTAGAGCCTGGGGTGTCTGCAAGAGTGGGGTGTGTTTGCTTAACGGTATAGATCTTCCACTTGGAGTGATGAAAATGTGCTGGAACAGATATTGGCAATGGCTGCCATAACATCATGAATGTAGTGAAAGCCACTGAATTTTATACTTGAATGGCTAAAATGGTGAACTTTATGTTATGTGAATTTTACTTCAATAAAACAAGAGCAACAAATTACCATGTACACAATTAAAACTATGTATAAACTATGTAAGTATGGGGTGACTAAAAATAAGTTTTAAAAAGCCTTAGGTTTTTTTTCTAGTTTTCAAACTTTTATTAACATTGTTTATATTGTTTTCATAATGAAAACAGAGAATTATCATGTATCAACTACCTACTATATATTAAATACTGTACTAGGCATTTTCATGAATAATTGTTTTCCAGCCCTGCTGAAGGAAACACCTGACAGGAACATGAAAGTGAGCAAAGGAATCTAGTTATGAGAGAAAAAAAAAAAAAAAAAACTAAATGCCTTAGTTATTTTTGTTGTGTAACAAACTATCTCCAAACATGGCAGCTTTAAATAACTATTTACAAGATATCTCTGTACATTTAACAGCATAGGCAAAGATGATCTCTCTTAAGGTCAACTTGATTTTTCATATTATATTATATATTATATATAGCTGTAGGTCTCACTGTTGCACAGGTTGGTCTCAAACTCCTGAACTCAAGCCATCCTCCTGCCTTAGCTTCCTGACTGGTTAATTTTATGTGTCAGCTTGACTGGGTAAAATGCCAACATGACTGGTAAAATATTACTTCTGGGTGTGTCTATGAGGGTGTCTCTGCAAAAGACAAACATTTGAATCAGTAGACTAAGCAAAGAAGAGCACCCTCACCAATCATCCCATCTGCTGAGGATCTGAATAGAAAAAAAGACAGGAAGGGCAAATTTTCTCTCTCTCTCTCTTCTTGAGTTGGGACATCCATGTTTTACTGCCCTCAGAATCAGCACTCTGGATTCTCAGGCTTTCAGACTGAATTACACCAGCAATTTTGCTAGCTCTCCAACCTGCAGATGGCAGATTACTGGATTTGTCAGCCTCTGTAACTTCATAAGCCAATTCCTTTGTAAATCTCCCCTTAAATATGTAGCCTATTGATTTTGTTTCTCTGGAGAACCCTGACTAATATAGTCAAGGGAAAAGATTTGGTTTTCCTGTATAACAGTCCCAAAAGAGAAGTCAAAATTACCACAATAGATGTTACTTTGTAAAGAAAGAAATGTTATAATTCCTTAAAGTTATAAAGAGGGTGGTCTGTGGATCTAGTTGTTTCCCAATTACAAATGTAATTACCAATGTAATCAGTTGTATTTTAATGTAATCTTTTAAATTCTTTACTTCAGATACCTTTATAAAAACCCCACTACCATCAATTCCATATAGAAAAGTAGATCAGAGAGTTGTATAGGGAATTAATTTAATTCTCATAAGTAACTCAGTATAAGATTTCATTCTTAATAAATTTACTCTGCCCCTTGATATCTGACTGGGTTTAAAAATAAATTAAGATGTCTTTGGTCCAGACCTCTGCTATTCCTAAATTAAAGAGAACTACTTCTTTAGAGAACTTGAGTTGAATATTATACTGGCATCATATCCTTTAAAAAGACTCCATCCTTTTTGGTTCTATTTCTTACTTCTTAATTGATCATAGCATTAGAGGACTGATTAAGCAGGAAAATCCTGTAAGTAAATTGCTCTACTGCTGACTAGAGTTGTGTTAGTTACTTTTCTCTCATTGCTGAGACAAAATACCTGATGCCCAAAGTTAAAGGGGGAAAGGTTTATTTAGCTCACAGTTTGTAGAGGTTTTGGTACATAATCAGCTGCCTCCAAGGCAGGGTGGCACATGGCAGAGGGGCAACAGTTCATGGTGGCAGAAAACAGAAAAAGCAACAACAAAGAGAGAGACAAACCTCTTTCTGTCCCTTATATTTTATGCAGGCTACCTGCCCTAGGGTGGGTGCAGCACTCACACCCCCAATCCCAGCACTAGAAAATGAACCAATCACAAACTCTAGTTTCAGCCACTTCTGAAAAGCCCACTACCCATGACCACATGAGGCTTTGGGGGGACATCCAGACACAAACCATAACATTCCGCCCCTGCCCCTCCCAAAGACCGGTGTACATTCCTTTACCCAAAAGGCATTTAGTCCATCTCCAAGAGTTGCCAAAGTCCTAACAGTCCCAAGTCTCCTCCGAGACATAAGGCAAACTCTTAGCCAGGAGCCCCTATACAAATGTAAAGAAAGTTAAACACTTCCAACATTAAATGGCACAAGATAAACATTACCATTCCAAAAGTTACAAACAGGGGCATAGCAAGGAATGGGAACAAATAAAGACCAAAATCCAGTAGGGCAAGCATTAACTCCTGTAGTTCCATGTGCAGTGTCTGAGGCAATCTGTGGCAAGATGTGAACTCAAAAGGGCTTGGGTGGCTCTACCCCTACAGCACTTCTGGTGGTTGTAGCTCCCATGGCTTTTCTCTTGGGCCCACTCTGCTCCCTCCTTACAGTTTTACTCAGATGACCCACATTCCTGGTTTCTCCAAACTTCTGGGGTCTCCACTGCACCCTTGGCTTCACACTCACAGCTTCATACACTGCCCTCTCAGGGGCACACTGCCTGCCCTCCCAGGCCTTCTTCTGAAATCTGGGTGGAAGCCTTCCTGACCCCACAACTCTTGCACTCTGTATGCACCTAAAATCAGTGCCATGTGGATGATGCCAAGGTCTGCTGCCAGCTGGAACAGTAACCAGGCTTTCCTCTTCCTTGGCTCTAGAGGTCGAGAGCCTGGATCGCTGAGTACTCTGCATCCAATCCCAAGGAACAAATTCTCTAGGCCACCACCATTCTGGAACATGCTGCTCTGGGGCTCTCTTCTCAAAGCAGTCTTTCACTTTTGCAATTTTGAGGCTGCTGCTTCTTGTATGCCCTCAGGCCATCTTTTCTATTGTCCTGTTCCTTCGCAGCAGTCAAGATCTCCTCTGCTCTATGTTTGCAGCCCATGACTTTACTGGAGCTTCTTTACTGGCCAAACTCAAAATGTTTTAAATCATTCTGCTGCACTATTTGCTCTTGATTCTCAACTTAAATCTGGCTAAAAGCCCCCAATAGTAGCCATGCCACTGCTTCAACATTAGACTGCCTTGAAATTTCTTCTGCCAAATTCATTAGGCCGCCATACTTAATATTAGTCTCAGGCAAAGTCTTCGGACATGAGCAAAATGCAGACAAACTTTCTGCTAAGCCATAACGCACATATCCTGGAGTCTAATAGACAATGCAGTCCTTCCTCCCAGCAGAAACCTGGTCTTTACCAGCAAAATTTCTATTACCCTTCCGGTCTTCTGAGCTCTGACCAGAATCTCCCATACAATACAGCCTAAACCACTCCAGCTCTACTTTTTCAGTGGGCATTTCCGAACCTTTCCTAACTTTTCCCCTTCCAACAAGCCATTTCCGAAGGCTCCTCAGCCACATGGCCAGGTAATGTCACAGCAACGACCCCACTTCTCTGGTACCAAATTCTGTCCCCATTACTTTTCTCATTTCTGGGACAAAATACCCAACACCCAAAGCTAAAGGAGGAAAGGTTTATTTAGCTTACAGTTTGTAGAGATTTCAGTCCACAATCGGCTGGCTCCAAAACAGGGTGGCTTCACAGAGGACAGCAATTCATGGCGGGTAGAAGACAGCAAAAGCAACAAAAGAGGACAGAGACAAGCCTCTTTCTGTCCCTTATATTGTATGCAGGCTACCTGCCCTCAGGCAGGTATAGCACTCACACACTTAATCCCTGCATTAGACCATGAATCAATCACAAACTCTAGATTCAACCACCTCCGAAAAGCCCACCCCCCATGACCGCATGAGGCTTTGGGGGAACATCCAGACATAAAACATAACAAGGGTATAACTTCAGTCTTCTTCAAACATTTATGTATAAGCACCATAATAACTAAAAAGCAACCCAAAATTAATTGCTTAGGCTTTAAAGGTGTTGGAGACCAGGCTGTACAGAATTAAGTTGCTAAACACAGGGACCTCTAGCTGTGTTGGAAAAGAGCATGTGTACAGTGCTCTGAAGTCAAGATAACTGCTGCTGAGGCAACTAAGGACATAGGCTGCTAACACTCCCTATTCCAGAGCAATAAAGCTGCCAACCTTAGAGATAAGACAGTTCTCTTAATTGGCAAAATTCACTACTTGGAGAAGTCTTTGAACTGATCCCCTAGGTCCTGCTCAGTTCCCAGGCTTGCCTCAGTATCCCCTTCCTTTGTTTGAAAACCAAATAAATACAGGCTGCCCAGAGAAGTTCTTTGTCTCAACCCCCAGGGAATCCTGAATTCTGTTAGAGGGTTTTGATCCTCCTGGAGCCCTAAAATCATACCATTTATCTCTCTTGTTTAAGCTGTATGCCATCCACTCTTTTAGGAGATTGGAGCTAGGCCAAGACCCCAGTAGAAGGTCCAGTCATTTGTAATACAGCGATTCTTTGATAATCATTTCCATCACTTTTTACAGTATGTATAATTTACCAACTGAGTCTTCATAAAGATTTTATTCCCAAGAGTTTAGAAATTTTATTTGCCCAACTTATACTAGGTCCTCTCATAGTTGGTGTCCAAAATATACACCTAGAATTATTCTCTAATTAATGAAAAATTAAACTCAAAACTCTTGAATGTTTTAGAGATGACCAATGTTTAGAAGTGGTTAAGCCTCTAAAACTCTCCAGTTGTTGACAACTCTATTCCTTTCAAGTGAAGTAGTAAAGTATACAAGCCAACTAAATTAAAATTATCAGACTCTGGAGACCCGTCACAGATTACTACGTGTGTGACCTATGTGGCATTTCCATCATAATACAACTGTGTAAATGAAAGAACAGAAATTTTGAATCTGATTGGTCTATCTTGAGTTGTGTAGCAGGCAAGATTTTAAGATGGCCCCCATGATTCTCACCCCTGCTGTTAACATCCTTCTCAGTTGGACAGGACTTATCAATATGATGGAATAGTCACTTCAATGATTATATTATATTACCTAGAATTCTGTTATAGCAGACCACAGAAAAAAAACTCCTGCTGACCTTGAAGAATGAAAGTACTGTATTGTGGAGAAGGCCTTGTGGCAAGGAATAGTGTACAGCCTCTAGGAGCTGAGAACGGTCCCCCACTGACAGCCAGCAAGTCCCACAACCGCAGGAGCTGAGTTCTGCCAACAACTAGTGATTTAGAAGAGGATCCAGGGGCCGGTGAGACGGCTCAGCGGCTTAAGCGCCTGCCTTGCAAGCGCGAAGGCCCGAGTTCGACTCCCGGAACCCACATACGAAAAAGGGGCCGGTGATATCGCTCAGCGGCACGGGTGCCTGTTGGCGCGTGAGGTCCTGAGGTCGTCCCCCCGGTACCCACAAAAAAAAAAAAAAAAAAAAAAAAAAAAAAAGAAGAGGATCCAGAACCTCAGATGAGACTGGGGCCCCAGTCACCAACTTGTGACTTGGTGAGACCTTGAGCAGAGGACCCAACCAACTCATGACCACTCTTCACCTACAGAAATTGTGAGACAATGAATTTGTGTGGTTTAAAGCCACTAAATTTATGAACATTTCTTATGCAGCAAAGAAAACAAATACAAGTTTCACCACTCCTTCCCCAAAGGATGGGGGAATACCTTGTGTAACAGCCTAAGTAAGGTTTCATCCAATAGGGAGGGGTGATCCTCCTTAAGTGCAATTGAGGCATCATTATCAGTTGAGAGGATGGATGCTGGAATAAAAAAGAACAAAAATTATCCGCCACAATATATTCTGTGTCTGACATCTTGCGTGCCTTCAACATTCAACTCACAACCTCTCCCCTACTGTTGTCTTTGTCCACTGCCATATACAGACTTCTAGATTTATGTGCCAGTATGCCAGACACTAACAAACATGAGGGCAGAAGGGTATAGTGAGAATATTAGACTACTATTAAACATTGTAGCCATGAATCTGCCACTAATTATCTGTGGGACCTTAGGCAAACAACTCCTGGGCCACAGCTTCCTGTCTGTACATGAAGGGATTAGACTAGCTTTTAATGTTTCTTCCCGCATTAAATTTCTATGATTTTATAAAATGTCCCCAAAACTCCAAAATAATTCAAAATAAATTATTGATTTGCTATAAAAGAACAAAGGAATGCCATGCTGTTCCCAACCACATGCCCTCTCTGCCTCTGAAAGTGGCACCAAGAAATGTTTTCTGAGAAAGTCACAAGATATTTGCCTATCACACCCAAATTAGCTTACCAAAAAAACCACCCACATAAAAGAACAGAAATGGGGTGGCAGGGAGGAGGAAGCCATCAGAAGAACCAGAGGCAACTATAATTTACGTGATTGTAAAGCAATGCTTTATGATGTTATTGCTATGATTTATAATATATATATGTTATAACCATATTAGAACATATTATGTATTTTATTTTTTCTTCTAATTTGCCATTCACTGAGTTAAACAACTGCTAAAGACCTAAGGTTGGATTCAAAAGAATTCATCTGGAAATTCACTTTAGGGGCTCACTTTGGCAATATGATCAGCCAAGGAAAAAAAGAGCAATTTGGGTCTTTTGTTAGCACGTATTACTTACACGGAATAATAGGTCTCATTGTGACATTTTTGTATATGCATATAATGTACTTTGATCATATTCTTCCCTCATTATCCTTCCCAGCCTTCTCCCCCTCCAATACCCTCCAATCTCACTTTTAAAGCCTACATTAACTCAAACAAGTTGAAAATTAAATATTAAATATTTCACTTTTGAAACGTTGCAAAGAAATTTCAATCACAATTGTTCTCAACAAAACACATTAACTTTATAATAGATTCTCTCCCTTTGCAGTCTTGCTTTCCTCTCTAAAAACACCCTCAAGGAAAATTTTTGATGGAAGAATTTTAACCATAATCAATTCCTGTTACTGTCAATCTCTTCAGCAAGTGAAAGGAACTCTTAATAGGGGAAAGGGAAGTTAAGGAAGAGAAAGAGCTTTCAGTAAATAACTGTGCTCATTCAACTGTACAGAAGGGGAAAAAAGATGTAAAACAGAAAAAGACTGAGATACAATAATAAAATAGTGAGATTACATTCTAGGTTATCTCAGTCCATATGCAGAATCTAAGAAAAAGATAAAAAGACAAAAATGTACTGTATTTCTTCTTGGAGAATGTCTATTGGAAGAGATACCAGGGAATTTTATGTATAGGGCAAAACTTGTGCCTGGGAATGCTGGGAATAACTATGTTCCCTTGTAGTATCCATAGACAAATGGGACCGCTCCTGTAACTCAGCCAAATTAAAAAAGATAAAATTCCCAAAAGAATTTCAAAGTAGTTGTAAGTTATCATTGCGATTATCAAGTATTCTGTTCCCCTTCCAGAATTAAATGGGTTTAAAGACTTAGCACATAATTTAGTAAAGAGAAATGGTAAGTCTCAAGAAAATTCAACACCTTTCCAGGGAGGTCACGTAACCTCCGGGCTTGTCAAAGGTCTTTCCGCCTCAAGAGGAGAGGAATTGAAGAACCGTGAGGCGCCAACGCGGGAAGTTTAAACCAGCAAAGGCGCGGGCAGCGGCTGCGCATGCGCCCCGCGAGCACACCCAGGCCTCAGTTTCCAGAGGGGACGAGGAAAACACAGAGCCTTTCCAAGGGTTCTACGCCCTAACGAAGTAACGCAAATAAAACACCTAGGGCAGAAGCCACACTTAATGAGGGAGGAAATTAATGGCACTTAAAAGTAACCAATGCAGACCTAATGTGTAGAACCTGGTTCGCAAACTGTCTCCTTAGAGAGTTGCGAGCACCCTCTCTCTCGCTGGGCTCGGCCACAAAGGATCGGTTGGGAGAGGAAACGGGGAGACAGCTGAGTGAGCAGAGCTCCCCACACCGCGGCAAGAAGAGCTCTGAGGGTGACCCCCCAGCCGCGCGGCGCGACGCCCCGGACGCTGCCCTCCCAGAAATGCAGAAATTTTCGAGCGTGCGGGCCCGCAACACGGAACGGGACAGATTCTTGTTTCACGTTAATCTCTCAGTAAATCCAATGAAGAAGCGGTAGGGCAAAAGCCAGTTCTGCGACCAAAAACCCCGAGAGGCTGAGGTTACCGGAGCGCAACACAGGGAACGGTTCCTTAGACCCCAGTGCAGCCCTCCTTAGAGTGTCTCCATCCTTTCCTCGCTTTCGTGCTATAGTCCCCGCACATCGAGTCCTCAGCCCTAGCTTCCTCTCAGAGCAGCCCACGGAGCGGTTGCAGGCCCCGCCCATTCGCGGTCCCGGCGCGAGCGCAGTGGCTATTACACTAAAGTGTCCCCGCCTTCAACTTGTCTCCGGAGCAGCGATGGCCGAGTGGTTAAGGCGTTGGACTTGAAATCCAATGGGGTCTCCCCGCGCAGGTTCGAACCCTGCTCGCTGCGGAAGCTGATGTTTCTACTTTTTTCCTTTTTAACAGACGCTGCCCTGTAATGATAACTCTTATTCTTCCACCCTGTGTCCCATACCTACCAGCTAAAGAGCGCGCCCACGGAATTGTTTACTATGCGGAAAGAAAGGCTGGTGTCAGTGCTACAAACATAGCACTATTTACAGTAATGTGAGAAGTCAGTGGCTGCCCTATAAAACGAGGGAACAGTTTTAGAATTGCGGTGCTTAAGCTGAAGGGCAAGGTCGCACAATAGAATAAATGCAGTTACTGGTGGACGTTTTCAGGCCATCACAACTTGAACAAGCTATTACCTCACTAAAACGAAGGGCAAAGCTATACTACTTTTCCTTCCGTTTCAGAATCACCCCCGGTAGTTCCCCCACCATTGTGATCCCCCAGAACTGATGCGAAATGGGAAAGAATGTTTTAAAATCTTAAAGTTCCATTTATAAAGTATGATAGATAAAGCATGTAGCCATCAACATGATGTTCGTGCTAAGGGAAGGCATTCCTGACGCACTGCCAAATGCAAAAAGGAGGGCACGTTAGGAAACAGTACATATCGTGATTACATTTTCGTTAAACAATTCATTTATATACTCATCTACGTGGGGAAAACGGGTGAGAAAGAGAGAAAGCAATAAAAAGAGAATGAATGGAGGCTGGAAAGAAATATGCCAAAATGTTGGCCAGGATTATTAGATGAGTGATGGGATTTGACGCCATTTAATTTTAACAGCTTTTTGCTTAACTGGGTTTTCTAAAACTTTTCATGTTGACCCAGTATTGTGTTTTATAAAATTAACTTCTGAGACCCTGCACATCCCCCTTCTGCTCCCTTTCACCCACTCTCACCACGTCCCGCCCACCCCACACTGCCCGGGCGCCCCTCGGGTGTTCCCCTGACACCTCGCGGGTAGGGATGGTTTTCTGCGGCACCGAAGTGGATTCCACCCGCGAAGCCCGCTGCAGTTCGGGTAAATGAACCCCGGGGCCCACGTGTTACAGGCTTGGTCCCCAAGGTGGCGCTATTGGGAGGCGGTACTGCAGACCCTTTAGAAGCCCCGGCCCACTGGGAAGTCCTTCCGTCGCTCGGGTGTGCCCCGGAAGGAGACTAGAGGACCCTGGCCGCTTCCTTCATGTCTTTTTCTTCTTGGTTTATGAGGCGATGTTTCCTCCGCCACACGCTCCGCACCATTGCCATCTGGCACCCCTGACAAAGCCCCAAAGCGTGAGGCCTAAGTCACTAGATTGCCTAGGCTGGACTCGAACTTCCATCCTCCTGCATCAGCCTCCCAAAGCTAGAGTTACAGGCGTGGCCACCACGCCAGACCCGAACTTTTTACTTATAATTATGTAAAATATTTCATTAGAGCGGCAGAAACTTGATTAATGTACAGCTTCATTCCATATGACACTCGGTAAAACATACACACCATATTTTCAATCTTCACTGTATCTTCTCTGCCGGGTCCCCACCTCTTCTGCCACCATTCAAGTCACTTATAAATAACCAGCTAGGGGAAGGGGTTGTACAGTAGCTCAGGGTGGTTTAGCATGCGCAAAGACTTAGGTTCAATCTTTCAGTTCTGCAAAGAAAAGTGAAACAAAGAAGGTGCATTCGTTTCCTAGCTGGTCTCTTTCCCTATATCAGTCAAGATCGACTGTGAATTACAGAAAAATCCAACTGTAGTGGCTTAAACACATGTGGGTTTTGTCTCAAGAAGCCTGAGTGACAAATACCATTCCTGGACCCAAGAAACTGAAACAGCATACAACTTCTCATTTTTCTTTTAATTTAAGTTAAACAATTTTTTACTCAATATTAAAATATTAATCCAAAAAAGGGAAAGACCTAAAATTATAAATTCATATATGCCATCAAAAAGGCAAATATATATTGCAGAATTAATAATCAATTTTACTTTTATTTTTAAACTTGATTTATTTATTTTTGGTGCTGAACCCAGGGCCTGGTGAATACTAAGCACACACTCTCCTACTCAGCTACATCCCAACCAATTTTACTTTTTTTTTAGACAGAGTCTCACTATGTAGTGCAGCCTGGCCTTGAGTTCACTATGTAGGCCAGGCTGGCCTCCAACTCACGGCAATCTTCCTGCCTCAGCCTCCCCAGTGCTGGGATTACAGTGAGGCGCCACCACGCCTGGTCCAATTTTACTTTTAAATGGTGTTCTATCAGGTATAAAAGATAGTTTCATTTGAGAATTCTTTTTTTCTTGGTAAATTACATCTTATTGTTTCAAGAGGTTATTTCAAGTAAATATGTAAGATATGATTTTAAAATAATAATTGGATGGGAAAAAGAAAGGGAAATTCTCAGATGGGACAGAAGCAGATTTCTTTCCATCTTGTGCTTTGCTATTTGTAACAGGTCGTCCTTATCCCCTATGAGGCACAAGCCTCATAGTTCCAGTATAGTTGATTCACCTTCAGACTTCGTGTCTGCATTCAGCCAAGAAGGAAAAAAGCTGCAAGTGAGACTGGGAAAGCAGGTGTGCAGCTTTTTTTTTTTTTTTTTTTTTTAACCTTTTATGCTGGGTTACAGATTGCAGCCTCACACCTAGATTTAAAAGGAGGGCACATCTCCTTAATAGGAAGCAGTTTCAAATGGTGGGCAGCCCTCTTTCCCTAATGAAAGAATAGCAGTGAAGCCAAGAGAGGAAGTATGGTCCAGGTAATTGCATGAGGACATGTCAAAAAAAATGTCCGAAAGCAAGATCCAGAGGATGATTCACAGAGGCCTGCCAAAAACTCAGAGGAGGCCCGGTGATATAGCTCAGTGGCACAGCGCCTGCCTGGCAAGCGCAAGGCTCTGAGCTCGATTCCCAGTACCCCGCCCCCCAAAAAAAAAGACTCAAAGGAGACGGGAGAAGAGGGAGGGCTGGGAAGGCAGGCAGGAAAATTTTCTTGAAGGCCCTGTGCTTAGAAGTTTTGATTTTCCTGTTACAGAAGTGTGGTAGACACAATTGGCTGCCCACTCTGTAACATCTATCTTTTTTCCTTATCAATAGAATTCCAATTTTGATTTAGGTTGCCTTATCCTCAGCTAAGAATGCTTACTTCCTAGAGTTTCTTGTAGATAGTAGTAGCCATTTGACATAGTTTGGATAAATGAGCTATAAAATGAAGATTCTTGCCTTTCTCCCTCTTGGCTGAATGCAGATGTGAAGTCTGAAGGTGAATCAGCTATATGGGAACTATGAGGCACAAGCCTCATAGGGGATAAGGACGACCTGTTACAAATAGCAAAGCACAAGATGGAAAGAAATCTGCTTCTGTCCCATCTGAGAATTTCCCTTTCTTTTTCCCATCAAATTATTATTTTAAAATCATATCTTACATATTTACTTGAAATAACCTCTTGAAACAATAAGATGTAATTTACCAAGAAAAAAAGAATTCTCAAATGAAACTATCTTTTATACCTGATAGAACACCATTTAAAAGTAAAATTGGACCAGGCGTGGTGGCGCCTCACTGTAATCCCAGCACTGGGGAGGCTGAGGCAGGAAGATTGCCGTGAGTTGGAGGCCAGCCTGGCCTACATAGTGAACTCTAGGCCAGGCTGCACTACATAGTGAGACTCTGTCTTAAAAAAAAAGTAAAATTGGTTGGGGTGTAGCTGAGTAGGAGAGTGTGTGCTTAGTATTCACCAGGCCCTGGGTTCAATTCCCAGCACAGAAAATAAATAAGGCAGCATGTGACATAGGCCCAGCCAATCAGGTGTGCCCACCCCTAACTCCCAATCAGGAGCCATCCATACAAAAGGTCAATGAGGTGGGAACCCATCCTGGTGACAGGCAAAAACACTGGAAGAAGTTTCTCCTACTCTGACTCCAGCCCAGCGCCCACCTGTGTATCCCCGGAAGCCACCTTACACAGGGACTGTGAAGGGCAGCAGTGCCAAGGTGCAGCTGAGGCTTACAGCTGTTTGGCGGAGGACAGTGTGTGCACCAGACTGGCTTTGTGGCATCATTTCGGCTGTGACCTTGCACTCTACCTGTTCCTGCTCCATTTTCCAAAATTGGCTTTGCAAGCTTCCTGACAATTGTACGAACTGTTTAAAATCCTTCTAGTGTGTTTCTGCTTCAGTTGGCCCCAACCTTTTTTTCTTCCCAACACCAGGTAAAATTTCCCTCTTGGCCGGACATGGTGGCTCACGCCTGCAACCCCAGCACTCAGGAAGCTGAGGCAGGAGTATCCCTGAGAGTTCAAGGCCAGCCTGGGCTACAAAGTGAGTTCAAGACCAGCCTGAACTACATAGTGAGACCCCGTCTCAAAAAATATAAAAAAGAAAAAAGTCCCTCTTACCCCTCTGTCATCCGCCAGGAAAACACAGTCTTTTTTCAAGCATCACCTCCTGGGTAAAGCATTCCTGCAGCTCCCAGGCTGATTCACAACCCTTTCCAATTCCCCACTCCCTGCTATAGCAAGAATCACACTGAACTATTTCTGCCTGTTTGCCTCTGCTTTGGTTTAAATGTCCCACCAAATCCCATGTTGAAGTTTCCTTCCCACTGTAAGAAATGGGGGGCTCGGGGAGGTAATTAAGATTAATTGAGGCCACAAAGGTGGGGCCCTAACCCAATGAGGCTGTGGCCTTATAACACAAGACAGAGAAAGCTCAGTTAGGACATGCAGCCCCCCTTGCCATGTGATGGCCTCCTTGCCTTGGGATTCTGCAGAGCACCCCCAGCAAGGACTTCAACAGATATAGCTGTCCAATTTTGAACTTTCAGCCTTCAGAACCATGAGCTGAGTAAGCCTCTGTTTTTTTTTATAAATTACCCAGCTTGTGGTATTCAGTTACAGCAACGAAAAATTAGCTAAAACAGCCTCTTTTCCCACTAAATGATAATTTTTCTAAGAAGGTGTAGAGGAACAATCGCTGTCATTTTTATTTCTCTGTATCCCTGCCTAACAGAGAAAAAGTGCTCACACTTTTGATGAAGGAATGAACATTTGAGACAGCACACAGATCCACACTCCACCCCTAGAATAACCCAAAAAAGCAGGAGGCAGGGATATTCAATGCGCTATCTTTAAAAAAAAAAAAAAAAAAAAAAAAGAACAGTGCTGAGAGGTCTTTCTTTTTGGAAAGTCACTATCCTTTGCATTATATGAGTTCATCTACAATAGTTTTAAATTAAAATACAGCAGAAGGAAACAGGTGATGTCCTCTCCTTCCCCTGCCATTGCCTTCCCTTCCCAGCACGGAAGATCAGGTTGCGGCAGGTGGCAAGCAGTTCCAGACCTTTGTTCCTGCAGTCAACCCCACCTTTGTCCCCCTGAGAGTGGCTCACTTTGTGCTTGCCTCCACGCAGCTCCGATGTCACCTCTGTCTGCGGGGAGAAGAGGAAAAATGCACAGAAGATTCTGGACGGGGGTAGAAAGAAGTCCTGCGGTGAACTCCTCTTCCCGGAGCACAGATTGCACTCTCCTTCCCACATCTCTGTTCTCCCGAGTCCCCTCCACACGCCACCAGCCATCCTGTGAGTTCCTCCGAGCCAGCTTCTGAGCCAACCTTGTGCTGTGCAAAATCTTAACAATTTTCCCTCAAGACCCCAATGTTTTTACTTTTTCATGGTGTAGGACAATTCAGACTTGTCCTTGTCTGGGCATCAGAGTGCCCAGCAATCAAAGAGCCCTCTTCAGAAGGCAGAGGGGGTTATAAAAATACGAGCAAGGTTTCCCTCTCCCAAAACTTTTCTCTACCCAGTTCCTTTAGCAGAATATAAACCCTGAAATTTCCCAGAGTTCAGTGGCCTTAAACAAAAATAGAACAAAATCAATTTCTTTTTTTTTTTTGCCATTTGTAATCAATTAATCCATAAATAAATGCCAAACTCATAATCATCCCTTCCTTTCTAAATCCAAGTCTTTCTCAGTTTTCCTTATCCCAGTTTCTGGTATCTCCAGCCATGGAACACACCCACTAGGAATCATCCTGATACTTCCTTTCCCTCATCCCATTTCTTATCCAACACCAGTGCCACTGATTTTTCCCCTAAATATGCTGAAAACCCTCTTTGTGCTGTTTCTACCACTTCCACCCAATCTAAATCAACACCAGCTATCATCTTGACTGCTTCTCAGCTTCCCAATTATCTCCTCCATCCAAGTTTCTTCCCCTCCTACCTATTCTTTAAAAATGTACATTTATTTCCTAACCCTCCTCTTGGAAATGCTTCTGGGAATTCCCAGTGTTATTATAATAAAGACTAAAATCATCAGGATGACCCCACACCTCTCTGAGAGCCTTTCTGCCCCACTTCTGGAACTCTCTCCTTCATTCTCTGTCCGGATGTACCAGCCTCCTTTTTGTTCCTTAGAAATTTTGCACATGTTCTAATGTCATCCTCCTAGTCAAAGTGGACAGGCCTCCTTCTTATATGATTTCATACCATTTTGTTCTTTCTTTTACACTTAAAATACTCTGTGGGGCTGGTGGATGGCTCAGCAGCCTATGCGCCTGCCTGGCAAGCGCGAGGGCCCAAGTTCGACACCCGAAACCCACATACGAAAAAAGGGCCGGTGATATCGCTCAGCGGCACAGGCGCCTGCTGGTGCGCGAGGTCCTGAGGTCGACCCCCGGTACCCACGAAAAAAAAAAAAAAAACTCTGTGATATGTTAGTATAAACATTTGCTTTTCTCTAAGTGTGTGTGTCTGTGTGTGTGTGTGTGTGTGTGTGTGTGTGTGTGTAATCTCTAAATCCCCTTATCTGATATTTAGAAGGCCCTCAACAAATAATCTTGTGAAATGAATCTTGTGGTTGAGAGGGCCAGAAAGCAGGAGGTCTCAGAATCCCTGAAGAGGAGGGAGGTGGTGTCTCCAGACAGGAAGAGTACACTCCATTTCCTTCAGTTTTGGGGGATAAAGCAGAATTGTGCTTGAGGACATTTGGTCCCTGACTGCCTAGATCAGCAGAACTACTTGATGTATTGCAACACTGTTTACATGATTTATGAAGCTGTTATTTTGTTTAACACACCATGTTCATTGTAAAGCAGTTTCATCTCCAGAGGTTTCATTGGTGAAGGCACTGTTGTGTAGTGCAGCTGTGAAAAAGGAGAGGGGCAAGGCAGGCCTGGGACATGTGTACAGCTTGTATTCCAGGTTCCCTCTGGAAGTGATGTCACTTCCGAAGAACTTGCTCCCCATTTGTGGCTACATGTCCCCAGTTATCCCCAGATATCTCTGGTCTCAGGCAGACCTTCTTTACACTGAGTGCAGACGACTAAAGTTTCATCTCACATAGGGGTTAAACACAAGTTCTGGACCTGGAATTTTCAGTTAATACAGACAACCTGTTCTAACTGAGGTCCCACTGGGAAAAACCGAAAGCTTTTAGCCCTTTTTCCGATGACTCAATGATTTGTTTCCTTCCCAACCTGCATGAAATTGATCGATCGAACTCACCCAAGCTCCTAGACCAGATGCCACAATACATGAGTTCTCCCTACTTCCTTCTCTCCCTCCCCACACCTGCTCATCAGCCCTGGGACTGCGGACAGTCAATTCCCAGTATCACAAAAAGAAAACGGGTGGACATGATAGGCTTAGATTTTCCTTAGCAGCTTCATCTGGCACTAGGCTGCTAAGGGAGCCATGTGTGAGCAAGGCTGGGTCTCCACAGGTTTCTCAGGCCATGCAGAAGTCTCCAGCGACAAAGAATTCGGCCCATGGACTTTGATGTTTTTTGCTACTTGAGGTCGTGGAGGGATGGAGAAGCAACTGGGATTGGCAAACTTCTCACTCAGCTCCTGAGGTGGGGCCCAGCTCAAGCCAGCTATTGGGGAACTCAGGACTCCATAAATCTTTTAATTTTTATCCTAATCAAATCTCCTTCATCACATTGTCTGCAAAGACTTTTGGGAAATATGTTTCCTTCCAGTGTATTTTACTTGACATTGCAAATCATTCCAAAAGAAAAGTGTACATGTACTTATCTAAAATGTATTTGTCTTCTAGACATTAAGACAAACATCAGCCTGGTGTGGTGGTGCATGCCTGTAATCCCAGCACTCAGGAGGCTGAGGCAGGAGGATCGCTGTGAGTTCAAGGCCAGCCTGAACACATAGCAAGACCCTATCTCAAAAAACCAAAAAAAAGTTAAAATTTTAAAGAAATAGAAACAATCATCAGTGGAGATGGAAAGTTAGTGTTTGCCATAATATGTTTATATGTAGGAACACAGAAAGACAACACCTGTTTTGGTACATGCCTCTAGTTCTGGGGTCAGCCAAATTTTTCCATAAAGTGTCAGCAGTAAATATTTTAGGTTCTGTGCCACTATGGTTTCTATAGCAGCTACTGATGTCTGCCTTTGTTTTGCAACGGAGCAAGACAATATGCACACAGATGGGTGTGTTCCAATAAAACTTTATTTATAAAAACAGGCAGAAGGGTTCCTTTTTCCCCACAGCCCCTCCATCATTTGTTATTCATTGATTTCTTGATGATAGCCCTTCTTTCTGGGGTGAGATAGAATCTCAAAGTTGTTTTAATTTGCATCTCTCGAATAACCAGTGATGTTGAATATTTTTTCATATATTTATTTGCCATTTGTATTTCTTCATCTGAGAAGTACGTACTCATCTCAGATGCCTATTTTTGGATTGGGTCTTTGAATTTGGGGGGCCTGATTTTTTTCAATTTTTTATATGTTCTAGATATAAGTCCTTTGTCAGAGAGACAACTGGCTATAATTTTTTCTCACTCTCTGGGTTGTCTTTTCACTCTGTTGGTAATTTTGCTAGTTGGAGAAAAGCTTTTTAATAAGATGAGATCCCAGTTGTTGATTCTTTGTAGTATTTCCCATGTGGTCTGTGCTTTATTCATAAAGTCTCTGCCTACACCTATGTCTTCAAGATTTCTATCTATTTTCTCTTCCAGTAGATTTAGTGTTACTGTTGGAGGGAGTGTAGACTGGTGCAACCACTGTGGAAATCAGTATGCAAATTCTTCAAAAACTACGAATAGAGGTCCCATTTGACCCAGCTATTCCCCTTCTGGGTATCTTCCTGGAAGAATTAAAACATCATACCACAGTGATATACGTGCACCAATGTTTATAGCAGCACATTCTATAATAGCTAAATCTTGGAAACAACCCAAATTCCCATCAACCGATGAATGGATAAAAAAGATGTGGTCTTTTTATACAATGGAGTACTACTCAGCCATAAAGAAAGATAAACTTGAGACTTATAGATAAATGGATGCAACTTAAGACCATACTCATAAGTGAAATAAATCAGACTCACATGTGTAAACATTTTCTCTCTGGTGTGAGAAACTGAAAGAGTAAATAAGGTCCAAAATGTACAATAGATATTGTGAAATGGGGAAAAAAAAGTGTTCAAAAGGAAAGAAGAACTGGGGTGGGGGAAAGAAGAAAGGAAAGAAGGGAAAAGGAAAAAGAACACAAGATAGTTAAGATAGTTATGCTTCTGGTTTCTCATAGTTCATTGAAAAGACAGTTTTGTACTAATATCATTTGGACAATTTTTCATGCCTATATCTTATACCCAGAGTAACTAGTTTGAAGATAACAATATGCGCTGCATTAACTATTGTTATTCTCCTATTATCTTGTTTTGAAATTTTGTGGTTTCTTTCCATAAAATAAAAAGAAAAAAAAAGAAAAACAGGCAGTAGTCTGGATTCAGGCTATAGTTTACAGATCCTTGTTCTAAAGGACTCTCCCCAATATGATTAAAAAAAAAAAGATCTTCATGAGTTATCATTGTGAAAATATGATAAATGGGAACATGGTTAAGAGGCTGATTAACAATTCACAAGTTCTTCCCCGTTCATAAACATCCACTAAATCTTATGATTTCCGTTAACATAAAGATACTAAGAAAAGACATCAGTAATACATGCATGTGGCAAAATTGGGAGTGAATGTTTTCTAAAATCATTTTATTGTGAAACATCAGAATGGCTCAAAAATGTCCTCTTCTACGCATTGTGCTTCTCTGCTTCACACACCAGTGATACTGGATGCAGCGCAGGTCCTGAAATGCTTGTTTTCTCTTCTTTCTGTGGTTTACCACATAAGCCACTCCTCAGGAAAGAAGTACTCATCTGCCGTCATAAGCACAGTGCTTCATTCCTTCTGCAGCTTAAGGTGTGCTCTGAACCCAAGTTTGCAAATTTCTTTGTGAAAAGCTTGAGGGAATGGAAAGAACAGAAGCTTCGCAGTCGAGGAGATTGGCCTCAAATCTAGGTTCCTTCCTTTCTTACTGTGTGACTTTGGGAGGGCAACATAATCTCTCTAAGCCTGCTTCCTTACATACCGAAGGCAGCAACGATAACTTCTACTCCCTCACACTGTAAGCAGTGATGTGGGCATGGCGATACGTGCTCCTCTCGTTAACTCCCCAAAGTGGGCACAGCCAACTTACAGCTGACAACCTGAGAACGAGATCGCATGCTGCTACCCGCCTCCCCTTTCTCCAGAGTGGACCCCGTGTACAGCTGTCCATGGCCAACTTGAAGAAGCCACTGGATAGGGAAGACAGAGGCCATTTAACTCAAAGAGTGAGATGTTCTTTGCCTTTTTCTCGCTCTGAGCTGGACAACAGAGGGACCGCGTTTACTGCACGTCAGCGTACGAAGCTGCAGAGTTGGTTCTGCCTGAGATGTGTTTGGGGCAGTGCAAGGCTTTGTCTAAGGCTTTCAGCATTTCTGATGTTCTCTGTTCTCTGGACTGTTTTTTCCCTTGATACCTCTTACAGCTCATGATTTTTTTTTAAATATAATTCCCCAGCCTGTGTTAGAGTCCTCCTTCCAACTCCAGCCCATTCTAGTATTTTAAAAATACATTATCAACTACATGACATGTGTCAATGAGCCCCAGGTGTAAGACACTCTATCCCTAGGAAAGAAAACCCAGTCTTTCCAGTCACCACCACTACTGCCTCCTTCTGCACAATTCTGACCCCCTCCCCTGCTCAAAGATCCCCCCATGGACCCCCTCATTATAAGCCAAACTCCCTAACTTCAGATACAAAGACATAATAATTTGGTCCTAAGCTCTTTTTAACCATCTCTCATATTACTATACTCCCCAACATTTCTCCATGGGAGAAGTTAGACTGGTTACTCTCTCCCACAGAACAGATTAGCAATTTTGGCCCTTTCACACATTGGCACACTTGGCTGGAAACACTTCCCTGTATTTAATGATTGATTTGGAATATACAAACGCATCAGAATGCACATGCACACATACACACACACACAGACACACACAGATTTGAGAACATGTACACAAACAAGTCTAAAATACGTATATATGAGCAAAATCCAATTTATGTTCACACTTTTTTTACTCCTTTTCTTTTCTTTTCTTTTTTTGAGACAGGGTCTCACTATGTAGCCCAGGCTGTCCTGGAACTCACGGTGATCCTCCTGCCTCAGCCTCCCTAGTGCTGGGATTACAGGAGTGCACCTGTGACCTGGTATAATCCGTGACCTGGTGAAGAAGTAACAAGCTCTCCTGAGCTTTTCTCCAGCCCTCAGGTACAAAGGATGTCATCTGAATGTATGCAGAAGCTGACTTACAAGAAAATGCAGATAACCTTGCACATGAAGTGAGCTTGGCAGTATTTCAGCTGGCTGGAGGAATTAGAGAAAGAACCACACCAGTTTTCTGCAGATAATTTTTATATTTCAAAAACTGGATTTTTTAAAAGTTTTTACAAAACTGTAACAACACTCATAATCATGTTTACATGCATCTTACTGGATTGTTTGTAATCTGTTTTTCCTAAACACTACTAGAATATTTTTTTAGAAATAGGTAAGCTTTGTATGCCTGTTAAAGTTTACCTCTAATTTTAGTCTCACTAATATAAAATATTGGGGGCTTAAGTATATGATTCAGTTATTAATTTTACAGTACATGCAAGGAACAAATCAGAGTGCTGGAAAATTAAATCTTACTACCATCTCTTTGTCATGTCTTTGGCATCACCATTACCTAATCGAGGTGTTGTTCCCCAACTATGATACAAATGGGAAGGGTTGAGAAGACTTTATACTACTAAATTTTCTATGGCACATCATAAGCTTTGTCATAAGATAACTTACCTATCTGCTTAGCACTGTCAGGAATTCAGAGGCATGAACAGAGAAGTGGTCCGTCTCTCCCCGACACTGAGGGGAAGGTGCCGTGCTGTCCTGATGAAGCTACGCACTTCAGTTTTTCTTCACTGCTCTCAGTGAAGAAAGTGAAGGGATGTGGAAGAACTAAATCTAATGTTACTAAGCCTTTGATGGCAAACCATTCAGATACTAGAACATGGTTAATAATGGAAAGAAGAAAAATCTCCAGCCAATCTAAATTAAACCAAGCCTGAAACCAAAAAAAAAAAAAAAAAAAAAGGAAAATTCCAGAGAAGCTAACAACAATAAGATATGTTACAGAAGTAGTCACAAATGGAAACACCAGGAAATGTATATACATTTTTTAAGAGACAGGGTCTTGCTATGTTGTCCAGGCTGGCACTGAACTCCTTGTCTGAAGAGAACTCCTGCCTCAGCCTCCTGAGTAGCTAGAGATCTTATTTTATAGTAACACAAATAAAGAAAAAATCCTTTTATTGAATGATTAATTTGCTTATTGAACAAGTAAGATATTCTTACTGTTCGGAATCATAGTGGCTGCTTCTCACCCCTGTCCTCCTGTCCCTTCCCAGAAGCCACCTGGTACCAGTTTCTCAGGTTTCTCTCAGTGTATTCATTGTGAACACACAAGAACATACATACATTTAGCACAAATGTTAGCACTCTAAACAAAAGGTTGTGAACCTTGCTTTCGTTATTTAAAGGTGTAGCCTATCTGTCTGTATAAAGAATTTGTTCATTAAACGTGGCTTCTGCTAAATGAAATGCCCCAGGCAGGTAGAGCTCACTGTCTCAGAATGGATGGACCATAATTTATTTAACCAAATCTCTACTGATGACCATAAAAGTTGTTTCCAATTTGATATTACCCAAATAAATGCTCCAAAGAAAACTCTTGCATACATGACATTTTCTGTTTTTATTAACAATTCAAGATGTTCCAGGAATAATTTCTGAGATCACAGGTTCTGGTAATTCAAATGCCCTCTGGGTGTAGTGCGCACTGCCGCTGGCTCGTAAAAATGATAGCAAAGACTGGAGCTAGAAAGGTCCAGAGCCTTCCCTGGAGAGTGAAAGATGTCGTTTATGAAGTAAGGCAGGGACAGGAGGTCCCTCTGGCCCTCACTGTCTCTGCTTCGGCTCACAGGACCTTTCCAGGGTGAGACGGTAACTGAATTCTTTTCAGTACCTACATGTATTACGGCACAGTCTCAGCTCCTTTCCAAGGTTGACTTGGGGGTGGATTCATTTTAGAAAGTAATTTCTTCTAAAATGAAGGCGAGGAAGCTCACAGATACTATTAGTTATTGTTTTTCCCATTCCTGCTTTCACCATGAAAATTAGCCAATGTATCGTTCAGATCTACTTGTGAGAATCTGATCTTGGTTTACATGCATCCAGGTTTGAAAAATGACCACAGCTCAGGCAGACTGACGTTTCCAGAGCCACTCATTTCTGTCTTGTATTAATATATCAGCACTGCCTTTAAGTGGTCTTTCTGAATCATTCTCCTCCTGCCCCACTGCTTTTTAGACTTCATTTAAAAAAATAGCCCTCTAACCATTTTTTGCAAGACTCTCTCCATAAAATATCCAACCTGCTACTGATTTGGCTGTATATTCCCATTCCAATTTCTTAGTTGCTCTTTTTTATTGTCTATTATTATTACTACAGCATTTAAGGATTTCTCATTGAAGGAAAGATTTGACAGTTGGGGAAATGAGGGGTTTTCATCTTTCCAGCTAAAACCCCACACAAAACTGTAAAACTTTCTAGTCACAACTCTTCTAGGCTGTCGTGTCACAGGTTCTGGTGGGCGCCGTTTGTTGTTGTTTGTTGTTGTTGTTGTTGTTGCTATTTGTTGCCGAGATGGTGTCTCACTATGTTGTCCAAGCCAGTCTTGAACTCATGGACTCAGGTGTTCCACCAGCCTCAGTCTCCCAAGTAGCGGGGAGTACAGATGTGTGCCACCATGCCCAGTGGTCCACATTTTTTAAATGATACCAGTGTCAGGCTGGGACACAGACCACTGGTAGAGTGCTTATCTAGCCTGCACAAGACACCAAAAAATATTTTTTTTAAAATAAGAACAGCATCAAAGTGTTTATATCAGTAAGAATCTCAGCAAGAATCAGAAGACACACTTGAGTTAGGACAACTCTAAACAGATTTGATAAACAGACTATTCAGGAGAATACAAAGAAACTACAAGGGACAGATGAGCTGTCACCACCCCAAAAAGAGGGAGAGGACCCAAAGGAGAAGATTGGGCTGTTCCAGAAGTGCGGGGGTCTCCCTTCAAAGACAGCCAGCCTAAGTGTCCCTGCAAGAGGAACCTGGGGGAGACACATACTCACACTCTCCCTGCCCTGCTCTCTGCCCTCTGCCTTGGCCAAAGGTAACTAGTCCACCTCTGCAGCTGAGAACAGGCCACCAAGTAGGTCTGGAGGGATAAATATATCCTTTTTGTCCTATATTCATAACAATTTAATATATACTTACACTAACTGTACCCCATACATATGCAGTTATGTGTCAATTCAATGTATTTTAAAATATACAGTTACATTAAAAATTAAATCATTATTTCAAACAAAGATGCATAGGAAACAACATCATATATTATATTTTCCATTAAAATTATTTCCTGCACTCCTTGTCTTCATAATTATGAATTTTAACATCTCTATAATAAATAATTCAATAGCTACATCAAATTTAAGGAATCAATGGTTGTACACTTAGGCGACTTCTCCCTCCCATGGAATGTTCTGATAAATATCTTTGTGATATTCACTTTTTTCTATTTTTGTGTTATTTCTTCAGGATCCACATCTCCAAGTATAGAATATCAAAACAACAGATATGAACATTTTCATGGCTTTTAGCACATAATATTAAATTGCACTGCCAAAGTCTTGTGCCAATATATAATGCCACCAGGAGTGCGTAAGAAACCTGGGATGCTGCACTTGGTGCCTCATGCTTGTGATTCCAGCACTCAGGAGGCTGAGACAGGAGGATCACTGGGAGTTCAAGGCCAGCCTGGGCTACAGGTTTGAGTCCATCCTGAATTACATAGCGAGACCCTGTCTCTCAAAAAAAGAAAGAAAGAGAGAGAGAAGGAAGGAAGGAAGAGAGAAAGAAAGAAAAGGAAAGAAAGAAAGAAAGAAAGAAAGAAAGAAAGAAAGAAAGAAAGAAAGAAAGAAAGAAAAGAAAAAAGAAAGAAACGTGGGATAATGGAACCTTCATCTACATTACATATTGTCACATGCAGCTTTTTTTTTTTTTAATTTACCAGGTATGTATGTTCACTTTTGTTTAATTTGCTTTTCTTTGGTTACTGGCAGAGTTTCAATGTTTTACCATACGTTTGCCTATGGCTTGTATTTGCTATTCGGTTGCTGGGTTTCTACCGAATTAGTTATCGGTCTCTAAAGCTGTTGCTAAAGTGAGTCCCTGGGAGAACCCTTTTTGAAAATAATTGAGCATCGATGGTGGTAAAGATAGCAATTTCGAAAGGCAGAGGCAAATGAATTTCAAGTTGAGGGTTTATGGTTTTCATACCTACTTTTTGGAAAGTGTATACCTCTACTAGATTGCAAGGTTCATCCACCCTCCCCCATTACCCTTCCTGCCCCATATTCCCATATTTAAAATAACCTATGCAAAACAAAATGTAGCCTGAATGCTAACAGTAATTAATCCATGTTACTTTCTGTTCCTCATTCACAACATGAATTGTTGGACTTCAGCTTTGGTGTAGCTGGGCTTGACTGACTGATTCTGAGATACATGTGGGGCTGTTATGGTCTACACACGTACACATACACACACACACACACAAACACACACACACATACTCCCTATGTGAGCAAAAGTATTTCTCTTCTACACAGCCTCTTTCCCTGCCTCACAACTATCTTCCTTGACCAACCCAGCTCCAAGGTTCTTTTTATATCAGAGGGCTTCAAACACTAAAAGAGTCACCTAGGAAAGCTGAGTAGAAACACAATCCTTAGATTTCCTTAGTGGAAAGTCTGACTCAGTAAATAGGGGTGAGCCCAGGAATCTACACTTTTAAAATGATTGACATGCTGGGAGTCTATTTGGGGACAGAAAGTATATCTGTGTTGGAAATCTTGAAAGTAGGGGCAGAAATGAGACAGAGAGGGGAGTTATAATCCAGCAATGGGTCCTTCTAAGTCCATTCTGCAGAACTGTCACTGTGGAGAAAATAAGACCGTGATTCACTAGAAAAGGTAGTCAATGTGTGGCAACTTTTTTGTATGGTAGGGCTCCATTAGTCAATGAAACGGACATATTTCTACGGTGTTGAAGGCTACCATCCAGTGACAAGTCACTGCAACATCATTAAGCGACACTTAGTTATTCTTCCAGTATTGTAGTGTGTTCCTTCACCTTACTTCCTCAGGCCCTAAAATGTACATCTACACTTCTATAGCCATCCTACCTCTGACCACAAAGTTTCAGATAACAAAAAGTTTCAGACTCTTGGACCATACACACACACATACACACACACACACACACACACACACACACACACACACACTCCCTTTCTGAGCAAAAGTATTTCTCTTCTACACAGCCTCAACATCTGCACTGGCCCAAGAAGTTTACATAACTGCTAGATTTCCCAAGATTCTGCCAGGCTCCTGGTTTGAGGGTTTTATTCATGAAATGCCTGTAGTGGACGACAACCCTAACACACTACACTATAGAGGTGTAGAGGCAAAGAAAAGACATGTGTGTCTTTGCACCCAGTCATCAGCAAATGCTTTCCGGGAGGACCCTTGTGTACTACTTGCACAATGCTACCATCTTGTGGCTGTTGAAGAAAAGTGACCCAACTTTTCTCCAGGGGTGTATGTGAATATATGGGGGTAGGGGAGGAGTTACGTTTCCTTGTCATGTTCTCTATCAATTTTTAATCTAGGTAGAACCTACTTTGGAGAATTGTGAGAGCAGAATAGAAAAATACTCTTAGAGATGCTTTAAACGAGGAAACTTTAGATCTTAAAAATCAACTTGGGAAGAAATATCCGAATTTTTTGTAAGACAAGTTCACTAAAATGCTAAAATCATGATGTATTATTCTGCTAAAATAATTAAGTATCAATGATATCTTCTTCACATGAGAACTTGCATCCTGAAATCCTCCCTTTTCCTGAAATGGCATCACTCTAAGGAAAAACACTTCAGAAACCAGCCTGCATGTGTTTGAAGAGCTTTCCCCAGCTCATTTTTCTTCAGTGTTTCAACTGTACATGCATATCTGAGGGAGCTCTGATGTCCTCCCTTGAGCAAAGAAAACAATCCTTCTTCCATGTCCCTGTTAAACACCCACAGTACTGTGCCATTTTCTTGCTTTTTCTCTAAAACCAGTTGTAAAGCTCAATCCTCATCACTAAAAATCACAAAACTTTTGATACACACAAAATATCTACCCTGGAATAGTACTTGCATTGTGCTCAGCCCACTTTTGGACATTGTATCAAACACACATCCAGTGCCATGGCAGAGTGAGATGAAGCCCCTGAGCTTGAGTGGGGGAAATGGCCTCTCAGAGACAACCCCCATACAGGAAGAACAGAAGCTGAGCAAGGCAGAGAACAGAGCTGAAGAAATTGGCACCAATAAATGGCTTCTTCTGAGCCCTCTGAAAGGGAAGTTTTACCGTGTGTTTGTACAGCTCTGGCTGCTTCCCTTGAGCACCAGCTTGTGCAGGCCACATGCTCAGCCAAAGGATCCAGAGGTGCCTCAAGGAGCCCACCTTCTCCCTGTAGCCATAGATGGGTACCAATGACAACATAGTGTGGTGCACGCTACAGTAGGAGCAGGTTGGCCCAGGTGCCAAAGGAGCACCTGGTATAGCGCAACTCCTCCCTGTTGGGGAGAAATAAGTCTTTTATATGTAACAGCTTGCCCAATATCTCCAAGCTGGCGGTGCTAGAACCAAAACCCAGGTCTCATGGCCCAGGAGGGACCAACGGAGGCTCAGAGAAGCATGACTTATTAGGAGCAATGCAAGCTACAGGGGGCTGTGCAGATTTGAGGTTATTGTTTACGTGTTTGTCCGGTTTTCTGAGTCCTTCCTTCTGTACTTCTGCCTCAATCTCAAGTTGCTGGATTTTCTGTTCTGTGTCATTCTCCTTATTCAAAGTAACAAAGCATCATACTCAAGGTAAACGGACTATAAAGGCATTTAGATTATGGTGTGGTAGAAGAGAAAACAGAAAAAAAAAGTAGAGAAAGATGTAAGGAGCCAGGAGCTGTGGTGCACACCTATAATCTCAGCAACTCAAGAGGCTGGGGCAGGAGGCTCACAGTTTCAAGGCCAGCCTGAGCAACTTAATAAGCCCCTACCTCAAAATAAAAAATAAAAAGGGCTAGGGATGTAGCTCAGTTGTAGAGCACACCTGGGTCAGATTCCCCAGTACTGAAAAAGAAAAGTTTAAGAGAGGGAAGTAGTTGATGTTTATTCATATAAATTTTTATGATGGAGTGTATTCATTTCCTAGGGTTGTCATAACAAAGAATCACAAAGTGTGACTTAAACTAACAGAGATGTATTATCCCACAGTTCTGGATGCTAGAAATCAAGGTGTCAGCAGACCTATACTCCCTCAAGGAGAAAAATCCCTCCTTGCCTCTTCCTAGTTGCTGGTGGAGGCCCTGATCCTTGGCGTTCCTTGGACGGCAGCTACATTGTTCCCATCACTGCATCCGGCCGTCACTCACATGGCTTTCCCTGTGTGTCTTTATCCACACCTCCCCCTTTGTATAAAGATAATGCACTAAAGGCCACCCTAGTGATCTCACCTTAGCTTGATTTACATCCACAAAGACCCTAAGGTCATCTTTAGAAGTGGGGAATATTTGAGTGATTAGATTTTCAGTGTATCTTTTGGGGGGGGGACACAACTCAATCAATAACATGGAGCGTTTCAAACATAATACATATGCAAACATACAAAAGTAAAGAGTCTGGTACAACAAACCCTTATGTGTACATCTTCCAAGTTCAACAATCATCAACTCTTTGCCAATCTTGTTTTGTCCACTTCCCCTCCCCTTATATTACTTTGAAACAAACCCCAGACCTCGTATCCTTAAAATATCTGGTACATCTCTAAACATAAAGAGTCTTTGTTTTAACATGGCCACAAAAATACTATTATACCTTAAGATGTTGATTAATAATACCTAGTCAGTATTCAGATTTCTATTTGATTCAGTTTTTTTGTTTTTTGTTCTTTGTTTTGTTTTTGTTTTTGTCTTTGTTTGTTTGAATCAGGACCCAAATAACATCCTTGGAGTCACTGATATTTAAACTACCTTCCTAGAATGTGCATTAAGAATCTCTGGATTGAGCCAGTGATATAGCTCAGCAGCATGAGCACCTGCCTGGAAAGAGCGAGGTCCTGAGTTTGGTTCTTGATACCCACATAAAGAGAAAAAAAAAAAGAATCTCTGGATCTTCTTCTCCTTCTGGGTAGTTCAGTACTGGATGGCTTTACTCACTGAAAGAAGTGTTGGAGTAAGGGCTGGAGGATTGCTCTCAGTGACTAGAATTAAAAGTAGGTGGAGAGAGATCTTGGCAAGAGGGAAGGAGGGAAGCTGAGAGGAGCTGGGGAGTGGGGAGGTAGCTCAAACAGTGCTGAGGAGCAGCTAGCTGACAGATTTTTTTTGTAGCTGACAGATTTTTAAAACAGCAGGTGTTATAAGCAACTTTACATGCAATATGTATTAGCCACCCAGAAGTTTTCTATTTCTAAACATATCAAGTGCTGTCAAACTTCCAAGTTGTTCCTTCCATGAAAAATACCTTTTCTCACTCTCATCCCAGCCCTTCATCCTGGAGAACTTCTATGTTGCTCCAAAACCCAGATCAGATAGCCTTCTTTCTATGAAAACCTCTCTGATCCCTCCCCCAAAAGGTGGTTTATTCTTTTATCCACCACTCTATAGGGCTTTGAACCTGTGTCTACAGCACTTCTCAAATTTTACTGTTATTGTCTATGTTTACATCTGAGTGCCCCAGGGATCTTTGAAGGGAGGAACAATGTTGGTTTGTATTAGTCTGTTTTCTGTTATTGTAACAAAATACTTGGTGCTGAGTAACTCATAAAGAAAAGAGGCTTATCTAGCTCACAGTTTCAGAGTTTGAAATTCAAACAGTAAGGCACCAGCTCTGGTAAGGGCTCCCCTGATTGTGTCACTTTGTGGCAGGTGGCATCGCAGTGGGAGCACATGGCAGAGGAAGTAATCACTTGGTGAGTCAAAAAACCAGAGAGTAGGGAAAAGCTGTTGTGTTGTTTTGTTTTATGTTTGTGTTTGAGTCTCACTATGTCTCTTAGCTGGCTTCCTCAAACTCTCAATTCTCCTGCTTCAGCCTCCCAAATCCTGAGGTTACAGGTATGCACCACCACACCCATCCTAGACTCCACTTCTTCAAGTTTCCACACCACCTTCCAACACCAACGCCCTGGGGACCAAGCTTTCAACACACAACAAACCCTTGGGGGACAGACCACATCCAAAGCTTAACATGGGCCATCCGTGTGTCCTGATCCTTAACATCATTCCTGGCATAGAGAAATCTCCTTTTTTTTTTTTTTTTTGTGGGTACTGGGGGTCGACCTCAGGAGCTCGCGAGCCAGCAGGCGCCCATGCTGCTGAGTGATATCACCGGCCCTTTTTCCGTATGTGGGTACCAGGAGTCGAACTCAGGACCTCACACTTGCCAGGCAGGTGCTTATGCCGCTGAGCTATCTCAGCAGCCCGTGAAATCTCTTCAATAAATGTTTACTGAATGCAGAAAAATTAGAGGAAGAGAAGAAAAGGGAAGGGAAATCAAAGAGAAGAAATCAAAGGGGAGAAAGGAGAAATGGAAGCAGAAAGGAAGTTATACATAAGGGAAGCAACTGAACGAGGCAAGGAAGAACCAGCCAATTTGACTTCCAGGTTTGACTTCCAACAACAAGATCAAATTAAGCCTGCAAAAATGTTTCCTTGGCCAGTACAGCATTTTTTAAATTTTCACTTAGTGATTTTTTTTTTAATTTTTTAAAAATTTTTTTCAGTGCCAGGGTTTGAAATCAAAACCTCACAGGCATGAGACAAGTGCTCTGCCACAGAGTTACTCCCCAGCCCTAGAGATCAAAATTTAAGAATCCAGATTTCTAGCTTCTTAAACAAAAATAGGACTCTCTAGCCTGACATGGGCCCAGTCTCCATGGTAACTATTAGCTGGATCAAAATATGCTTTTCCCAGGTGACCACAGTCCCCACCCCTCCCTGCTGCGGCCCAGCATGGAAGCTGAGTATCATGAGCCACTTAGCCTGGTGCTTGTGCTCACGGCCCTTCATCAGCCTGCTTCACTCACTTACTTCATCGTCCTGGCACATGTGAACATCAGAGTGTGTCAACCTGATCCCAAGCCATCTGCTCCATCCAGATGCTCTCTGACCATAAGGAATGACAGTGGGCTGTGGATGTGACTTGCTGGTACAGCATTTGCCTAGCATGCATGACACCCAAGGTTCAATTCCCCAACACTGGAAAAAAAAAAAAAGATGCTAATTACTCTAGAGGTGCACTATCTAATAGAACTCTGTTCTGCAGCCCACACTGTCCAACATGGCGACCACTAGCCCCATGTGACTAGTGAGTACTCGAAACGTCACTAGGATGAATGATGACCTGTATTTCTAGCTTACTTAATTTTAATTAATTTAATCTTAACAGTCACCTGTGGTTAAAGGCTACCATACTAAAGATGCATTTCTAGGGCAGTGCTTCTCAAGACTCAACCTGCATAGAAGTACCTTAGGATCCTGCTAACATACAGACTATTACTTAGCAGCTCCAGAGTGGGGCCCGAGATGCTGAGTCCCTAGGTGATGCTGATGCTGATGGTGACACGGGACTTTGGACCACACTTTGGGGAGTAAGGTTGTAGGACAGCCCTGCTCAGACTTTACCATGCACGAGAATCCTCTGGAGACGCTGTTGAAACAGAACCTGGGCCTTATGGCTCACTGGTTCTGACTCAGTAGGTCTGCAGTGGGTCTGAGAATTTGCATTTGTAACAAGCTCCTGCGTAAAGCTGGAACATGATACTAGAGGATAGATGATGACGGGAAAAATTCATTTTAATCACCCTCTAATTTTCCTTTTCAGATGCTGCTTGTCTCACTTTGTGTGTGCTGCTATAACAAAATTCCGCAGGCTGGATAGCTTCTAGACAGCAGAAATTTATTTCTCTCAGTTCCGGGGCCAGAAGCCCAAGGTCAAGACACCCCAGGTTTAGTGTCTGGTGAGGGCCCAGACTCCACTTCAGGACTGCGTGCACCTTGGCGTTGCACCGTCCAGAGGGGAGAGCACTGTGTCCTCAAGCGGTAGAAGGAACAGAAGGACAAGAGATGGTGCACTCTTTCTGAAGCCTCTTTAAGGAGCTCTCGTAGCATAATCATGTATCAGAAGGCCCTACCTCTTAAGACCACCGTGATAGGGATTAAACTCCAACATGAATTTTGCAAGTGACACCACATTCAACTGTAGCCCTACTACTAACAGTTAATATTTATATCCTACATAAAGGCAGTCGCTGTCCTATCTTACAGATGAAGAAACCGAGGCACAGGGAGGTTAATGAACTTGCCTAAGGCTATACTGCTGCTAAGTGCAGTCTCCAGAGCTGACCCCTCAACCCCACACCTCACACCACACACAGTGTGGGTTCTGCTAGTATGGTCTTTGCTGCAGTGCATAGACCCCCTGAGTCCTTGCATTTAGACCTGAAGAGAACTTTTTAAAAATCAGGCAGTCTGGCTTTGTGTCACGATTTCCCTGGTTGAGGAAGCAGACTCAGAGAAGTAAAGGACCTGCCTCACAACAGCGGTTTCTGCTGCATTGTCTGGTGAAAAACCCTCACGTCATACAACCGGCAACTCCTGTTTTCTAAAATGTGGTGCCACATTTCTATTGTTTAAACATTGAAGGAATTTCTAAAACTGGGTATTTTTAGCTAACTACTGCTAGGGGAGACACATCATCTTCCCCTACCATGAGCTTGCACCGGAGCCTGTGTGCACGCTCACACATACGCACACACACACAGACACACGCACAGTCCATCTTTCATCTGCTCCAGGGTTCCTTCTTTGCAGCCATGAGAGGAAAGGCATTTGGATGGGGCCAAGGTGAGAGAGGAGGAGGGTGCTCACAGCGCGCTCGGTCCTTGCTCCTGGTCAGTCCAGGCAGTCAGGCCCTGTGACTACATGGGTAGGAGTGAGGCTCGGATGCCTGAAAAGTGTTCAAGAGAAGCCACGGGGAGAAGAGGCTGCCTTTCTTCCTGCAGCACCAGCAGGGTACGCTCCAGGCAGCCCCCTGGCCTGGAGATTAGAACAGCACAGCACAGGGGACAGCAGCGGCTGCAGCTCCTTGACCTGTGCAGGAGCCTAAGTGGGGTTCTGCCAGAACCAGGACCCCACAAATAACTGGTATCATGAAAGGGGGAGAATCCACCAGCTCAGTGGTCCTTAACCTGCCCATTTGTTTACTAAACTTCTTACCTATGCCAGTGAAAGCAGAACTTGTGGGGTGAGTGGGGTGTACAGAGGTACAAAGCTTTTTTCTGGCTCTCCTCTCTTGGACAGGCTGTTTGCCTCTAGTCACCAAAATGTATGGACATTTCTTCCCACCAGCATCCCACCAGCATCCCACCAGCAGATTTCCCAGCATGGTGTTCAGTAATCCAATTTAATTCTGACATGATTTACCTGGAGACAGTGCCAGATCCTACAGATTGAGGGATCAGTCGCTCAAAAGCATCCTCTTCTTCAGATGCCATTTGAGAGCCCCAGGTTGTGTCCTGTGGTTCTGGACTGGCTGTAAATCAGGGTTTTTATAATCCCTCCCTCAGGTTTGATTAGTTTGCTACAGAGGCTCACAGAAATCAGAGAATCCCTTTACATACGTTTACACACTTATTGTGCTCGCTTCAGCAGCACATACGCTTAGGTTTACCCACTTATTACAAAGGTACATCAAAGGATACAGGTGAACAGCCAGATGGAAAAGATGCATAGGGCAAGGTACGTAGGAAGGAGCACAGTTTCCATGCTCTTTCTGAGCGCACAACCCTCTTGTATCTTCCCCAAACATTGTCCTTTGGGTTTTCATGGAGAATTTATTATGTAGACGTATGGGCATGATGATCAACTCATCCTCCAGCCCTCTTCCTTCCCCTGAGATTGGAGGGTGGAGTTCGAAGTTCCAAGCCTCTAACCATGCCTTTGCCTTTCCAGTGACCAGGTCTCCACCCGAAAGGTATCCGGGGCCTCCAGTTCCTGGTCTTCTTGTTAGCATGAGAAAGGCGCATCACTGCAGATTACAAGCATTTCAGGAATTGTCTGTCAGGAAACAAGGTCAAAGACCAGACATTTATTTCATATCGCAGGTGGTAATCAGGGTTTCCATGTTCCCTGGGTGATTCCAACATTAAGAACCAACAGTTTAAAAATACACCACACACACACACAATCTGTGTTCCATTCTTTGTAGTTTTTAGAAGATAACAAGAGCTACAAATTTCTCAAGGAAAACCTTAATTGTGAGGTTCAAACAAGATATGCAAGGAAATGCTTCAGAAAGGGCTCAAGGTAGGAGTTATTGTTAGTATCATTATTAGACCCTGTTTTAGAGCCTCTACTATTGGAGCTTGAAAAATATTTAATGTAGAAACTTCACTTTTGTCTTCAGAGGTGGGATGCTATCAAGAAAGGCATCAAAGTCACCTGAAAGTGAAAGGACAATTCAGGTGTTAGGGACCAGATGCACCTAGTTAATTGTTATCTATCCCGCTCTATCTCTGCCTCTTTATTTAAAAGAAGAGTAAGACAGGAAGAGTTATTAGAAAGGAATGATGGTGAAGAGACATCCTCTACCTAGGACTTCTCTATCCCCGAAGTCCTCAGGTTCTACTTGTGGCTTAGGCATCCTCGCCAGTTCCTACACTGTTCTGGCTCCCACCACAGGTAGCAGAAACTGAAATAGGAAGCCCAACTAATTTGCCCTAAGTATCACAATAGGTTAGGTGCCAATTCTCTACCAGTCTAAACTAAATTCCCTAATTAATATAAGAAATAATCAAAGCAAGAACCTCGGAAGAATCAGAACCTGAGGGGGAGGAGAAGGGGTGGAAACGAGCTGCCTATTGCAAAGTATCCCCCACAGTGAAGATAAGATAAGACAGGAGAGAAGTATTAATTCTGCAGACAGGGCCACACTGATGCATATCACAAAACCTGAAATCGAAGGGAATTGAAGCCTTTCATTGTGAGGGATTTCATCATTTTCTCAGTAATTGCATCAGCTTTATAATTTCCTCCATCACTGACTCCCCAGAAGTCCCAGCACCTCCAGTCTGTGATGTGGAGGGAGTGAGCAATGGCGTTTGCCTTCCAGGAAATTAAAGACCACGCTCAGTAACCGTGCGAGTCACTGGCACTTGCTGCTGTGACTGACCCTGTAACCACCGTCAGATCTGGGCAGGGGAAGGATATGAAAATTCATAAGTAGGAAAACAATCTTATCTCCTCCTTATCTTGCTCTCTCTTTGCAAGAAATATCTGCAAGTTCTTTTCTACATGTCTAATGTGCTCATCAAGGGGCCTATTTTTGACAGGCTGGGAATATATCCATGGGGGACTGGAAACTACTTGGATTCATAGGAAATTGTGAACTCTGCCTAGGTTTTTTACAGGTGCTCTGTTGAGTTGCTCTGTACTTAAAAGAACAAAATATTTCAGAATTGTACTTCAGCATTTCAGGATGCCCAGAAGGCAAGTAACCTTAGCGCTGGAAAAAAAAAAAAAAAAAAAAGGCTCTGTGCTCCTCTGTCTGTGGAAGGTGCCAGAAGAAATGTGTACTCTGCTTTTATTATTGTTTTATATCTTGAGTGCTCCTTGGTATTAGTGTTTAGGTGAGGTGCTGGGTAAACTATTCCCTAAGCACAGTGCTTCACACTGAGCCATGCAACAAAGTCTAGCCTAGAGTGAAACAAACTAAAAGCAAGAATCCCAATGAAAAAGCACTGTTTCCTGGGTTTTTCAATCCAGTGGCCCCAAGATCTCTGAAACCTGCCTAACTGCTTTTGTTATGTGCTTAAGAATAGGGCAATCAGCACATACCTATAATCCCAGCAGTCAGGAGGCTGAGGCAGGAGGATCACTGCGAATTCGAGGCCAGCCTGAACTACATAGCAAGACCCTGTCTCCAAAAGACAAAAGAAGACAGAGGAAGAGAGAGAGGAAATAGGGTAATCAAATTCTACATGCACATACATACTCTTTGATCCAGAAATTCCAGTGCTAGGTATTTATCCTACAGGTATACTTCACATATGAGAAGTACTTTGTACAAAGCTTTTCATTACAATGTTATTTGATGATTGCAAAAAAAGAAGCCAGCAGTAGAGGACAAATTATGGCTCATCCACACAATAGTATTAAATGCAGCAGGTAAAAAGCATAACACAGCACTTACACACTAAAATAGGAAAATCTCCAAGACGTTTTAACTAAATAAATGAAGGATTGACAACAGCGCATATGCTACAATTGACATAAGGAACAGAAACACATGTAATTATAAATATACAAGACATAAGGAGAGATATGCCAAAAATAGTGCCGTGGAGATGGACAGTGGAAGAAAGGAGATGAAGGCGGCCACAAGACTAAACACATAATAATGTAGTAAGACTAGTAACTAATACAGAGTGCTTGCTTGTCATGTTCTAAGCACGCTACATATATAAACTAAATCAATATACTCCTTTTAACCTGCAGATATTTACATACCTGTCTTACTTCACTATTATCAACTCCCCTTGAAACATATACATGACTTGAGCATTTTCATATCCTACACAAACGCTAGTACAATATTCACCACATGATAACGTTCTCAAGAAATACGTGCCTCATTCATTCATTCAGTATCAAACATTAGGGAAATTAGCTTCACCTCTTGGTGTTGATTTAAGATCTTGATAATATTTACGTAAAATTGTCTTTTTATAATCTGTTTGCTATGACATGAAGCTGAACCACCGCAAAAATAAGTGGCTTTCAAAGTGTGCAATTATACACACATCGGATTGTGGCTGTGCTGGACACACTGGGGAATTCAAACAAATCTGTCAGAAAAATTTTGTTTTCCTCCTACTTTCCATTCAGAGAGCTGTGTGATTTAAATAGACTTCTTCCTTCTTACACACTGAATTCGAGTATTCAAGTATTCAAGTGTGTAAGAGTAAAAGGCCTCTTACTATATTAAGTGGGATCAAGTATATAAAGTGCTTAGCAGGAGCCTAACCCACCATAAACTGCCGATAAAGCTCAGCTATTGCCCATTTCTTATTTGCAGGCTTTGGGCATCATGAGAGAGAAACATAAACAAGAGTCTTGTCAACAACTGGGAAATGAGTGTGTGATAACAATAGAGCCACGTGGGAGTGGGAGTCCTTCTCCCTTTGACAAGTCATGAAACATTATCAGTGCTATAAATCAGTTGGGAGGGGGAGAAAATAAATAAAACTCTGATTATTGGCTGTAGAAAGTCATTATTCAATACAGTATTTATTTGAATGCTTACCTAGGCCAGGCAGGCATTATGACAGGTGATTGTTGCCCAAAAATTCATTTTACTAACTTTAGCATACTATATTTTCAGCATGTATTTTCTATTTTTGAAATAAATTTTGCAAAAATGGCAACAATGTTAAGCCATGTTTTACTGAAGTAAAATAGTAAAATATTGTAAGTAATATAGTAAAATATTGATTAAAAAAATAATAATCCTGTATAAACTGCTGGCCCTGACATTTGAGTTCAACAAAATGACAAAAAGTGTGAATAAAATTAAAGATACCAACTCAAAGTTGTATTACTTTAAAAAAAAAAAAAAAGAAAGAAAGAACTGCCTCTATTTTACCAACACTGATCCTAAAATCCATGAGTTGAAGCCTCAACCCCCTAGTACCTCAGAACATAATCTTATTTGGAGAAACATTCATTAAAGGTGTAAGTAAGCGAAAATGAGGCAGTGAGGGTGGCCCTGATCCAATATGACTAATGTCTTCTAGGAAGAGGCCCTGGGACTGTGTATGTGACAGCGAAAAGGCAACTGGAGGCTACAGCAGGAAGGTGGCTGTCTACAAGCCAAGAGCAGCCTGCGGGGGGCGGGGGGGGAATAAAAAACAAAACCTGCCAGCACTTTGATCTTGGACTTCCAGCCTCTACGACTGCTGAGAAATGTTGCTTAAGCCATCCAGTCCGTGCTGTTTGGTTGTGGCAGACCCAGCAAACTAATGCAATCTACTCCGAGACCATTTCATTAAAGGAAGCACGTTTGAAACCACAATGGTAGGAAGGACATAATTTCTAAAACACAGACACCCCTCTAACACAGGAAAACCCTAAGTAAATCTTCTAGCTTTGCTTGCTTTTAGTTACTTAGTTTTAGTGGACTTAAAAATCATACATTTTGGGGGCCGGTAAGATGGCTCAGCAGCATAAGCGCCTGCTTGGTAAGCACCTGCTTGCTTGGTAAGCACGAAAAAAGGGCCGGTGATATTGCTCAGCGGCACGGGCGCCTGCTGGTGCGCAAGGTCCTGAGGTCGACCCCCCGGTACCCACAAAAAAAAAAAAAAAAAAAAAATCATACATTTTGGAGGTCACACAACTGAGGGACACATTATTAGTCTCCTACTAGCTTTGCTGTAGACAACACTGACCTGTGAGTTATGATGCTAATGGTTGCCTAGGTTACTTTTCAGGGACTTGAGAACTACTTTTGTTGAATCCATTGACTCGTCCCTTGGGCCTGTACAAGGGTCCCATGTGTGACCTTCAACACCCAATGGCCAAAAACTCCACCCACAGATCATCAGATCACAGATTACGTCCTGTCACCTTTCCCCAGGCCTTAAATTACCCTGTTTCTTTATCCCACAGATTATCCTAAATTCTAACACAGAGGCAAACTTGAGACTTGGGTCTCCCACCCTCACATGTGGCGGCCTTTCGAATAAACACACTTCCGCAAAACTCTTTTTTACAGCAATTGGCATTCTGTACAGTGGGCAAAAGGAGCCTGTATCAGTAACAAAGCCTTTTTACTGAGTGTTTAGCTTTTTAAAAAATATATACTGTCAAACTACTATAATAAAAGTCATAAACTGGGTCGCCTGTTTCTACAGACTGGAAACTGCAATGTCAAGGCAGATTTAGTTGGGTGGTAAGGGCACTCTGAAATGTCTGTCTCCGTCTCTATCCTCCTCCTCCTCCTCCTCCTCCTCCCCCCCTCCTTCCCCTCCCCCTCCTCCTCCTCCTCCTCCTCCTCTTCCTCCACAGACTACATATGATCATCAGTAATCAGAACCTAATGAGGTTCTGTTACCTAGAAGGCCTATTGTCAGAGCTAGAACATAATTTATAAATTTATCATTTGCTACAAAAATTTTTATCATTTGCTTATCTAAGAAACCTTGTTAAAAACATAACATTTCCTCAAATAACTCACATTTTAAATTCACAATTATTAAAGTAGAAATAACTACCTGAAATATTTTAAAAATACAGTTGAATTACAAATATACTTATGAACTTTGGGAAAATTATTTATTTCATTCCATGCAGTTTAGACAAGTAATTTCACCCAAATACAGAATCAGGAAACATGATTTGTATATCCAGTACTAATAAATAGAGATCATGGTATACCAAAAAAAATTTAAATATAGAGACTAATTTTTAAATAGGTTTCTATAAATAGCATAGCAGAAAAACACCAATAATACAACCTACTTGGACATAAGAACTTTAATTTATTCAATATTGAAAGCAGTCTTCGAAAAATTTTCGCACTTAGAGACATACACACACATTGTGGGGTTGGGGGTAGAATGTGCACAAGGCCCTGGGTTCAATCCCCAGCACCAAAAGCAATACCAAAAACAGCCAGGTTGTGAAAATGGGTTCAAAGACGCAGGACTCAGTCAATACTGAGCACGTCACGAACACGACAGTTGTAAGATGCGTCAGCAGCACAGGCAACAGATTTGCTCTCCCTCTTACAGAGTCGGGCATATTATATTTCGTAGTTCCTGAACTTCCTCAGGAGTTCAGAAGGGGCATCCCCAGACCAGCGGAAGCGGAAGTGCCAAGAGTTCACATCTGAAAAACCTTGAGAAGAGAGAAAAGACTTTTTTAAAATCAGAGGTAGGAAAAGAAAAGTCAAGACTTACAATAGTAAAACAGCTTGAAGATAAGATTTCACTGCACCACGTAAAATGTAAGGGCATGAGTTTCACTGTGATTATCAATGTTTTACAGAAACAGATTAACTCAAGAACACTTTGAAATTCTTATGAACAGGAATTACAATTTATATGAGAGAAGCTCACATGTTTAAATGCTTAATTCTCTCTAGTGGTAGGAGTTTTAACAATTTCACCTACAAAGAGATTGGAAACCACTTTCATACAGCTTTCAAAAACTTTTCAAAAAGTGAAAGGTTAAAGGTGAAGGACCTCTAGAAGGACACGTAATGGAATTATATGGTAATAAGATTTTTTTAAATTACAATAAACATGGTTGTTGAACACTAAAGAAAAGTTCATTGTCCTTCTCTCCTGGAAGAAGACTAGTAATATATACATTTGTAAAACTCTTGAGGACAGCAATTTGGCATCATTTATCAAAGTTGCTAAGATGTATAAACCCATAACTCAATAACTCTACTTCTGAAAATCCATCCTAAGTAAATAATCAAGGATATGCCCAGAGGTTTAACTATAAAGATATTTACGATGGCATCATTTATAATTGTGATTTTTAATCAAAAACAATTAAAATCTTTAATAGGAAGATAATTAAAAGGCTTTGATATTGTTATTAACAATTTTTTGTGTGTATGTTGAGTATTGAACCCAGAACCTTTCACATGCTAAATATATGCTCTATCACTGAGCTACATCCCAGCCCCAATATTTTTTAATATTTACTGTCATAGAAAAATGCTCATAGAATATAGTTAAGTGATAGATAATTAGGAAACAGCTTATACAGTATGATGTCATTCCTAAATTCACTATCTACATAGTATTACATAAATTGTTTAAATATAAAAGGAAGTACACCAAAATATTAATAGTTGCTATCCTTAGATAGTTGAAATAAGTGTAATTATCATTTTTATACTTTTCTTGTTTATCCAGACTTTATTTTTCTGCAATAGAAAGAGCATTGTTTGTGTCTCTTTTACATTTGTAATATCGATAGTGAAAAAGCAGTTTTAAAAACTATGTAAAATATGTTTCCATTGACATTTAAAAACGTTAAATATCTAGTTGGGAAAAATAGACACAGAATAATTTACAGAGTTTATCTCAGGAAAATAGGACTTGGTTGTACTTTTTTTAGAATTACCAGAGAAAATAAATTAAAGAATTTCCATTTGGGGATAAAGGGAAAAGGACGTTGTTTCTGACTACCTATAATTGAAATTCACAATATATGTACAGTGTGTTCCTTTTAGATTTAGTTATACTAAATAATGAGAATAAATCAAAATATCAATTATAGATATGTCATAAGTGATAAGATTACAAATTATTGTATTTTCTTCCTTTTGCTTGACCATATTTTCTCACATTTATATAGTACATAAGTACCATTTTTGTGGTTTTAAAAAGATGTAGCTCAGCACCAGGCGGCTGAGGCAGGAGGATCACCATAAATTCGAGGCCAGCCTGGGCTATATAAGTGAGTCCAAGGGGCCGGGGATATAATTCAATGGCACAGCACCTGCCTGGCAAACGCAAGGTCCTGAGTTTGATTCCCGGTTCTGAGAACAAAAAAAAAAGTGAGTTCAGGTCAGCCTGCACTACACAGCAAGACCCTGACTCAGGAAAAAAAAAAAAAAAAAAAAAAGATCTAGTTTCAGATTTGGGTTCCTCTAGAAATGGACAAATTCTGTGTGGGACCCAAAATGTTCCCAGAGCCTCACTGTATTGAAGACCTGGTTGCCAGCTGATGGGATCTGAGGAACTGAAGGGATCATGAGGGCTCTAACTTCATCAAGTGGATTAATCTACTGATAAGCTCATAGTTCAGTGGGCTTATTGGGAAGTGGGGCCTAAATGAATGAATTTAGCTTTTTCCCTTTCTTTCTACTTCCTGGAAGTGGGGCCTAAATGAATGAATTTAGCTTTTTCCCTTTCTTTCTACTTCCTGGCTGCCATGAGGTGAGCAGCTTTCCCCCATCATATCCTTCTACCATGATATTGCTGCCTTGGAATCAGCTGACCAGGGACTAAAACCTCTGAAACCATGAGCCAATCTATACCTCTCCTCTTTTAACTTGTATATGTCAGTATTTTGCCCAGCAACAGAAAAGTAACCAATACAGGGACCCAGACAAGAATTTAAAGTCAGTAATTTGAAAGGTGACCCCAGGAAGCATTAGAAGGGGAATGGGAAAGGGAACCAAATCTATAAGAAGTACCTTATCAACCAAGTTGTCACCCTAAATGACTGGACCTTGTTCCCACTGGGGAATCCTGGGAAATAACATATAGCCCTTAGAGACATTCCCTAAGAAGGGTGAAAGGACTCGAAGAATCCAGCCTCCCACTTCCATCCATTGCTGTGATGGCTGCATCCAAAGGGTGTTTACTCCCTGGCACCTATTGCCTACTCATCTGCTGCCAAGCAGGCTCCACTGCCAGAGAAAGCCCCCTGGCAGAGCCTCAATATTTGTGATAGAGGCCCTAGTGCTGGCAATGCCTGGGCAGGTGGGTTCCTGTGGAATATGGCAGCTCACCAACAGCATCTGCTACATTTGAATTTTTTAGTTGCTATTCCAGGATTTACATAGAACTATTTGGTTGCTTTTTTTTTATTTTAAAGAGAAAAAACAACAAAAACAATGATACAGAATTTCAAAACAAGATAATAGGAGATTAACAATGGTTAATATATTGTGTATTGTTATCTTCAGAGTAGTTGCTCAGATTACAAGACATAGGCATGAAAAATTGATCAAACAATATAAGCACAAACCATTCTTTTCAATGCACTAATAGAAATTAGTAGTACATAGAACTATTTGATTCTAGAATTGTCCTTATCAGAAGGCATAGTTATTATATATTTAAACAGAAAGTAGAAGTGAGACTGCCTTGCACACCAGTTTTCAGATGCCATGCTCCATATTTTACTGGTTCCAATGAAGTTAGAATATGATAACCACTGTTTGGGGCTGCTCATCACAGAAGAGGCATCAAAACACAAACTCCAAAGTCATTATCAAGGAAAGCTTGAAGAAATTAGCAAACATGCTGAAAAGAAATACGTGAGAGGCCACTCAGGGTTTGATGGGGCTGATGTGAATGATATTTCTTAAATACTCATGTTACAAAAACTTACACTGTAATAAAATGAAGTTATAGTCATGCAACTACACTTTGATATATAAAACTCCAACTTTAGAGTACTACTCGGAAGAGCCAATAGTTTCTTAAACAGTATTAAGAAAACAGCTGCCTCTGATAGAACCTCATGATTCTTCTCAGAACTATGATGGTCCCTCCTTCAGTTTCATTCTTAAACTGCAGGAAGAGTATACCCTCCACAATGTGAGGACATTGAAATTGGCATCACAATTTGTCTGAATAAATGATGATATACCTACAGTGTGGAATACTATTGGCCATTAAGAAGGATGCATTCCTTATGAACATGAGGCTCTAGGTCAAGACAAGACCTGTAATAATAAGAGCTAACACTAAAAAAAAAAAAGCACTTACCATATGCCTGGCACTAATCTAAATATTTTACATATATTAAGTTATTTTCTCCTCAAGAAAACATCACAAGGCAGACACTAATATTTTGACCATTATACAGGTGAGAAAACTCAGATCCTGAGGGGTTAACCAGCTTGCCCAAGATCGTACATCTCATCAGTGGAAATTCCAGATCTGAGTCTAACACCGGCACTCTTGACCACTGTGTAACATACAGGCATGTGCACATATAACCTTTTCTTTATTTTTAAGATTCTCATAACAGTGAAAATAGAATTGGATTAGCCTAGAAAATGGGAGGAATGAGACACGTCCGAGCATCCACAATGGCTGCCACAGGAAGTAGAGCAGAGGAGGATGGGAGACTGGGGTATACGCCAAGTTATTGTCTGTCTATGATTCTCTGATTTTCGTTTTCACTGATAAACTCATATAGTTTCACTTTTTAAAATATCAAAATAACTATTAAAAAAGAGAAAGAGAAGAAAATTCCATAGAATCCTTGAGAGAGGTTCAAGCAGGGCCTCAGTACACATGCCTTAGTTTCTGCAATGTCCAACCCTTCCTCCCAGTCCTTGTAAAAACGGACGAGATCTCGTAAAAATCTGACTAGAAGTGGGAGTGGCGGCACACACCTGTAATTGAAGCACTCTGGGAGGCTGAGAGAGGAGGACTGCAAGTTTGGAACCACCCTGTACAACTTAGTGACTTACCAAGACCCTGTCTCAAAATAAGAAATGAAAAAGGGGTAAGCATGTCGCTCAGTGTGAAGGCCCCAGGTTCAACTCCAAGTACCACAAACATAAATAAATAAATTTGACTGAAGCAGAAAGACTTGGAGGTTCAAGGTACACAGAACTGAACATTCCAGGGCTGGAAGGAGAAATGTTTGCATGTTTGCCTGTTTGTGCATACGGTGGGAAGGGCAGTGGGAGCCATGTTTGTACTTGTGTGTTTGCTTAAAACACTGTTTTGTGAAATGCAGTCTTCCGCTTTGATCAAGCTTGTTATCATTTAACCATTGTGACCATTGTGCAACAAATGTGATGACACTACAGAGGTCTCTTGAGTAACCAGCAGAGACACCTGAATCAAACTCTAAGAATCCTTATTCCCAGCAACTACCAACTACTTAAAAGTTCTCCCCAAAGAGAAATTTGAAGTGACTATTTCTACAAAGACTTCATTCACCAAAAGCTATCTAATTATCTTCTTTTCAAACAAGTGCCCAAGAGTATTCAGGAACCTTCTACTTAAAGGCCAAATTCTAATGGGGTACTGCATCACAACCCCAAGAATCAACAAATAAGAACCTGAAGGACATTAAAGTATATGTACACAAGACACCTAAACTATTGACAGCATGAGGGCCAGACAGACCAAGAAATAACAGCAGCCAACATTTATCCAAAGCCTGTGTGAGCACTAATCCTGATATGTCAGCTTCACTGGATTAAGAAATGCCTAGCAGATTAGTGGAGCACACTCCTGGGTGTGCGAGGGTGGGTTATAAGTGTGGCCTTGGGTACTATATATGTCCCTCAATTGTTCCTCCTAAGTTTCCTGGCCTCCATGAACTAAGCAGCTTTGCTCTGCCCTTCTGCCACAATGCCTCGCCTTGGAGCCGGCCGATCATGGACTAAAACTGAGAGTGAATTAAACCTCTCCTCCAAGTTGTGGGTGTTGCTTATTGTATCTCAGCAAAAAGAAGGCTGACAAATACAGCCTGCTATAGGAAACCCATCACTACGCTGAGCATTTTGATTGAATCTCCCCATTTAATCCTCATGGTAACTCCGTGAGAAGGTTATTATTATTATGGTAATGCCCATTTTATAGATGAGGAAACCGAGGCCTAGAGAATTAGATAACTTTTGCTACACGATACAGATAATAAGTACTAGAGCTAGAGTGTGAACTCGGGTAGTGAAGCTTGGGAGCCAGGAGTTGAACTTCCGTGACACCCTGCCTCAGTGGATCTATAAATGACTCAGACTGATACAGAGCCACTTCCAGATAAGGACTCACGGCAGGGTAGTGCAGTGTCTTGGGACACAGACTCTGAGGCCACACTGCCTCAGTTCAAACCCCTGTCATGCCACAGCTAAGCTGTATTAGCCTTGAGCAAACTACTCAACCTCTCTAGGTATTAGTGTGCTCATCCGTAAAATGAAAATACTGATAGTAGTAGCAACCTCCCAAGTTTCTAGTGAGGACTTAAAAAGTTAACACCTGCAAAATTTAAGTTAAATGATGTAATAATGTAAAGTCATATATGTAAAGATTGTCTCTGCACATAAGCAAACATTCAGTAAATGTTAACTAGTGTTGTTTCAATAAAGCAAAAGATATTCTGAGAAACATCACAGGTTTCCCTTTGGAGTAATGTATTTTCCACTTTCTGTGTTAATGCTGACACAGAATCCTCCCATTTCAGCCTCCTGAGTAGCTAGAGTTACAGGTGTGTACCGCCACTCCCAGCTGCTCAGAATCTCTTAAGATGCTAAACCAATCCTTAGGTTTGACACTACTGTGCAGATCGGAGAAGGTTGCGAATAAACACAATAGAAAGTAAGGACTTTAGTTTCAGACCTCCTCTGTTCTGCAAAGCTGTATGACATGACTTACTTGGAGAATCCGGATTTTGTGGAAAAACTGACTTCTCAATGGATTCAGATTCTTTTTGCTTCATTTTCTCTGTGGTTGAACCCAGTTCCTCTTCCTTTATATCTCCTTGCTCATTCCCTTCCTCATTTTTAATCTTCTTGGTATGAGTCTGGTCAGGTTCTTCCAGCATCAGGTCTTTCTTACCTCTGACAGCCCAGTGCATTGACTAATTTAAAGTAAATGCATAAATATTAAATCAATATTGTATGGTTTCTACATTTAAAGTTCAATATGTATAACACCTAATGTAATATCATAGTGCTAACAGAATATTAGACTTGACTAACCAGATATTCATCAATTAATCCAGATATTGATTAATCCAAAAATTAACTAATTAATCTCTAATTTGGAAGACTAATGTCATATCATGGTACAGACCAAAGGGACAACCATTAGAGAGGTTCAAGAATGTGGTGGTTTCTCAGAAAGCTAAACACAGAATCATTACATGACCCAGCAATTCCATTTATAGGTATATACCCACTAGGCATGGTGGTGCATGCCTGTAATCCCAGCACTTGGGAGGCTGAGGAAGGAGGACTGCCATAAATTCAAGGCCAGCCTGGGCTACATAAGTGAGTTCAAGGCCAGCCTGCAGTACATAGTAAGACCCTGTCTCAAAAATAAATAAATAGGGCCGGTGAGATAGCTCAGCGGCAAAAGCGCCTGCCTGGCAAGTGCAAGGTCCTGAGTTCGACTCCCGGTGCATGCATATAAAATAAATAAATAAATAATAGGTATATATTGAAAATAACTGAAAATGGGTCTTCAAAGAAAAATTTGTATACAGATTTTTATAGGGGTACTATTCCCAGTAGCCAAAAGGTGGAAACAACCCAAACGTTCATCAATTAATAAACAGATAACAAAAATGTGGTGAAAAAAAAAAAAAAAAAACAGGCACAGTGGTGCATGCCAGTAATCCCAGTACTCTGAGCAGCTGAGGCAGGAGATTTCAAGTTCGAGCGCAGCCCTAGCAAGTTAGTGATTTAGCAAGTCCTTGTCTCAAAATAAAAAAGCAAAAAGGACTGGGCATGTAGCTCAGTGCAGAGGCCCTGGGTTTAATGCCAAGTATCATCAAAAAAAAAAAGTGTATGTACAATGAAATATTATTTAATCATAAAAAGCAATGAGGTACTGATACATGTTACAATTTGGATGAACCCTGAAAACATATTCAGTGAAAGAAGCCAGATCAAAAAAGGTCACATATTTCATAATTCCACCTAATGAATATCCATAATAGACAACGCACAGAGATAGAAAACAGATTAGTTGCTACCAGGGGTTAGGGGAAAAAGGAACTAGGGAATGATTATTAATGGATTTCTTTTTGGGGTGATGGAAAGCTTGTTACTAGAGAGTGACAATAGATGAGTAATATTGTGAATGTAGTTAATGCTGGTGAACTGTGTACTTCAAAATAGTTTAAAAGGTGAGTTTTATTTTATGTATATTTTACCACAAAAAAAAAAAATAAGGCTGTATATGCCTTGAGCCTTGTTAGAGATTAAACTACTATTACAATTATCACTACTGTAACTTTATAATTACTGTAAAGTAAGTATAATTACTTGCTATGAATAGTGGTCCTAATTTTAAGTGGATTCACTTTTGGTAAATTTTTTCAATCCAGTTATCCTCAGACAACAAAAACTTTCTAAATACTATAGTTCCCTTTGTTCCCTTAAAAGGATAATGTAAAAGTGTATGTGTATATGATATGGAGGATTTCTGGAAACACAAAAAATTATAATGGTGGTTATTTCTAGGAGAGGGAAGTAGGCATGGGGCTTGGAACAAAGATTCATTTTTATTACATGTCTTATTGTACTATTTTGGGTTTTTTTTTAAGAGAATAAAACAATAAAAACAATGATACAGAATTTCAAAACAAGATAATAGTAAATTAACAACACTTAATATATTGCGTATTGTTATCTTCAAAGTAGTTGCTCAGACTACAAGATATAGGCAGGCAAAATTGATCAAACAATATAAGCACAAACTATTTGTTTCAATGAACTAAAAGAAATTAGTAGTATAACTATCTTAGCTATCTTGTGTGTATATATATATTTTTTTCTTTTCCCTTCCTTCCTTTCTCCTTTCCCCCATCCCAGTTGTTCTTTCCTTTTGAGCAGTTTCTTTCCCTTTCACAATATCTATTGTAGATTTTGGATCTTATTTACTCTTTCAATTTCTTACACTAGGGAGGCAATACCATGTTTACACATGCGAGTCTGATTTATTTCACTTATGAGTATGGTCTCTAATTGCATCCACTTACCTATAAAAGCGTCGAGTTTATCCTTCTTTATAGCTGAGTAGTACTCCATTGTATAAAATACCACATCTTTTTTATCCATTCCTCGGTTGATGGGCATTTGGGTTGTTTCCAAGATCTAGCCATTACAAATTGTGCTGCTATAAACATGGGTGCACATATATCGCTGTGGTATGATGTTTTTAATTCTCCTGGGAAGATACCCAGAAGGGGAATAGCTGGGTCTAATGTTAGACCCATGTCTATCACCATGCACTAAACTAAAGTCAAAATGGATCAAAGATCTAAATATTAAAACAAACATTAAATCTACTGGAAGAGAAAGTAGGTAGAAATCTTGAAGACGTAGGTGTAGACAGAGAGTTCATGAACAAAAACTAAACTGCATGGGAAGTACTTCAAAGAATCAACAACTGGGATCTCATCTTATTAAAAAGCTTTTGCACATCAAAAGAAATCACCAACAGAGTAAAAAGATAACCAACAGACTGGGAAAAAAATTTAGCCAACTGTCCTCAGACAAAGGACTTCTTTCTAGAACATATAAAGTATTGAAAAAAATCAGACCCCCCAAATTTAAAGACCCAATCCAAAAATAGGCATCTGAGATGAATACGTACTTCTCAGATGAAGAAATACAAATGGCAAATAAATATATGAAAAAATGTTCAACATCATTGGTCATTCAAGAAAGGCAAAGTAAAACAACACTGAGATTCCATCTCACCACAGAAAGAATGGCTACCATTAAGAAATCAACCAATAACAAATGCTGGCAGGGCTGAGGGGGAAAAGGAAGACTTTTCCACTGTTGGTGGGAGTGTAGACTGGTACAACCAGTGTAGAAATCAGTGTGGAGGTTCCTCAAAAAACTATTTTAGTTTTTTAACAATAGTGTGTTAACTATTACATCTTTAATTTATAATTTTAAAAAATCAGAATCTATACATCAACAGTGTTGGTCATTATCTACGGACTTCTGGTATAATTTTTATACTTCTACAAAAGGAACCAAGTCCTTGAAAACTGTCACTAGAAACCTGATATCCAAGAACTGTGTCTAAAATGACTGGGGTGATTGTTTCTCTGGTGAGTTAATCCTCTACATAATTCTGGCTGTTTCTGGTGGGGTAGTGAGATCAAGGGGTCAGAAAGTAATGGGTCTTTGAATAGAAAATGTTGCTAGATCAGGATACTGAGAAACAAAGTTACAAGACAGAGGTACTTTGTATATACCCTTTTGTATCTTTGGATCTTTTTCATTTTTGTCCTGTATTTGTATTTCCTGTTTTAAAAAATTTAAATGGGTGTGGTGGTAGAAATACGACTCAGTGGTAGAGCATTTGCCTGGTCTGTATGAGGCCCTGGGTTCAATCCTCAGCAAGGAAGAAAAAATTGTGGATGGGTGGATGGACACAGGAATACAGAGAAAGAGACATTAAAAGGTTCTTAAATTAAGAATATTTCAAGTAGAATAATCGACCCTGGAATAAACCAAAATAATGAACATAACTGATTCTTGAAACTGCATTTGAATATTGTGGGAGGCTAATCCTGAAGCACTAACAGTGTTATACTACTTTTTGTTAAGCAAAGCCCAAGAGAAATCCATATATCACATATCTGAGATCTTCAAAGCCCAGAGTAAAAAAAAAAATTCTGATATCTGAAGTATTGCTTTCCTGTGCTGCAGAGAGAGAGAGAGAGAGAGAAAGGCAGGCAGGCAGGCAGGAAGAAGAGAAAAAGATGTATACATTCATATATAGACATATATGTGTGTATATATGTAAATATATGCATATAATATGGAGATAGATATAGATAGATAGATAGACAGACAGACAGACAGACAGATAGATGGACTGGAGAACAATGTAGCCTTTTATACATCCTAAAACATAAGCATATCCAACCCTCTGCTCTAATCCAATCAAAGAAGTCACTTATTCATGCCTTCAACCCTTTTCCCAACTACAAAGAAGCATCATCCTGAATCCTTTTCCCAAATACATCCAATCCAAGGTGATCAACCCAATTACCCCAATACTAAGAACTACCCCAAGAAGCAGCTATTCCACGTAATCAGCTCTCAGATAATAGCAGTCAGGGGTGGGGGGCACTGAAAGGAAATGCAGGAAAATATGAAATGTGGCTATGTCTACCACAAAATTATTGTTTTATTTTATTTATTTTATTTTTGTATCTTCCAAATTTCCTATGAGATTATTTCTTTTCTAACTTTACATTTTTTATTAGTATATATTTGCCATATATAGTGATCACGTTCATCATAGGGAATTTGTACCCGTACATAATATAGTTTGATTTTTTTCCCCATTCCCCTTCACTCCCTTCAACTGAGATTATTTATACATATATGTATACAATTAGAAAAAAATAGCTTTTAAAAATCAGATATATTTATGATGACAAAAATATATAAGGAGGGACCTTCTGAGTGCTAACAATATGTGTGCTAGGATGGTTACAAAGTAAACACTTCACAACCATTTGCTAAACTGTAAATGCAGGTGTTGTGCATTTCTCTGTAGGTTGTATTTCTAAATAAAAATGTTCATTTTAAAAAGAGGCAATGGCCTCAACTAATGTAAAAAAAAATAATCATAATCTGGCTTTTGTTTGGATGGTTTGGGCTTGCTGTTGTGTTTTGGTTTTTTGCATGTGCATGGAGTAGAAAAGGTTGGCCATTTGGCTTCCTCCATAGAGAGGAAAGGCTATTAGGAAGGTTAATGAAAAGCAGAGAGTAAAAAAGTTCAATAATTTAAGACCCAGAGAGGTGAAAATGTGAATGGTAAGCATCACAAGTTGGCCAAGCAGCCTTCATTGTTGCAGAAATCTGATACAGAATCCAGTGGAAGACTCTTTGTACCAAGGAGTTGGAAGGCAACTTTATTTAATGCTGGAGGGCTGGTGGGAATTAGGGATCCAAAAACACCAGCCCCAGCTCAGAGTAAAACAAAGAAATTATATAGAAAGTACAAGAGCCAATAACAGGTTATTTTATAATTGGTTACATACAATTGGTCATTAGTTGTTAGACAGTTTCCTTCTGAGCAGGTTTTGTTAGGGAGGGGTTGTTTATCATAAGGTGGGAAAGTTTAGGGAGGGAGCTAGGCCTGAGCGAGTGAGTAAAATCAAGCACATCCTTTGCTGGACTAGTGTGAGCAGAAAGTCCTTGAAACAAGATACATTTACAGGCTGGGTAGAGCAGCTGGGCAAAGTTATCTCTGAATTGCAAAAACCACATAGTGTTTTATGGTTGACAGAGTCTGATAGTCTAACCATGAGAGGGGCTGAGCCTGCACAACCCATCTTAACATAGTGTCAGGCTGTTAATCCTAAAACTTCCATCACAATGTGATGTTTTCTCTTGAAACCAAAGTACTACCGTCTGCCTTGGATAAGCAGTGAGGACTAATGACTCACAATAAATGCTTTGACAGCCCCCAGTGAAAAGATATTCTGAGGCAGTAGCCTTACTCACCTATCCTCTTTGAGAGTAAATCAGAATAAAACATTTTATCATCAGACTTCAGTATCTGTTGATCCCAATTACATAAATATGCAGAAGAAAAACCCAAACTGTGTCTAACCTCATATACAGGAGCTTCTCATGCTTTGCAGTTCAATTACAGGTTGAATGCAAGAGCAATGCTGAGGGCCGGTGAGATGGCTCAGCGGCATAAGCGCCTGCCTGGCAAGTGCAAGGGCCCGAGTTCGACTCCCAGAACCCACATACAAAAAAAGGGCCGGTGATATCGCTCAGCAGCACGGGTGCCTGCTGGCGCGCGAGGTCCTGAGGTCGACCCCTGGTACCCACAAAAAAAAAAAAAAAGGGCGATGGTGAGCAGCCTGGTGTGTCAGCCTGCGAATCACTCGCTTCTGTGTTCACAGAGAGTGTTGGGCTCCACAAAGGTACTGGATGCACAGAACATGTCACATCAAACGAACTAGTCTGTGGTGGAGTGGTGCATCTCAATAGAATGAGCACCAGTGAAAATATCAAGTGATAGTCGATACAGACTAAAAAGGAGACTAGAAAAGGGAGAGTCTGTACAGCAAAATAATGCATGGCACAAGGCAGAAAGTCAGCGTGTGCATGAAGCGGACTAATGCACAGCAGAAACCAAGCTCGGGTGCAAAGGCCACTAATCCTGAAGTCTGTGAAACTGGTATTTTGTTATTCCTTCTCCATAATTAACTTGTTTACCAGCTTTCTTTAATGAACCTCTCCCTCTCTCTCTCCCCCCTCCCCTTCTCTCAGGAGTTATACTCTAACATTCGGACCTGGTCAACACTGGCAAATAATTTTGTTCTTATCTGTAAGCCATTAAACACTGGAACAAATAGAAAAAAAAAAAAAAAAAGAAGAAGAAAAAGAAGAAGAAGCAGTTGACTTAGATGTGCCATAGCTCAGCTGAATAACTACAAAATCGACTGTTTACTTTCATCCTGGATCTCCAGGAGAGAAGTTTTTACTTACCTGAATGATTTCTGGCCTGCTTTTGGATAATATCCAATTAAGACAGATTGCCTTTCAAACAGGCCCAGAAGGTGCTGAATTGCGCACTGTTTCCCATCTGGCTAGAGAAACTGTGGCCGTGTGGGCATAGGAGGAAGCCTCCTTGGTAGTCCGTGGTCAAATGGACTCATCCCAAAGACACCTCACCCCGTGGGAGCCCAGAAACAATCAATAGACAAGTCCTCATAGGGCAATGGGTAGGCCTCAGCAGCACTCCACAAACAATCAATTTGTCAAACAATTCACCAAGAATGTGTTTTATTGGCTCTTTACAACATTCATAGCAAATGATATGACAGAAACATTTTTTATTAGCTTATGAGATTTGTCTTAGAGCTTCATTTGGACCATGGCTTCGCTGTAATCATTTTCCAGCAGCCCTCCTCATGCCGTTCTGCCACATATTTTGGAGCTGGAGGGAGAGTCATCCATACCCAGGATGGCACAGACAAAATTTCCCTACATTCTTGGAGCTAGAAAGGTCTCTGTTTTCAAGGTGTCCCAGGATTCCAAAGGCCTGAATCACTGAAACCTTTATCCCACAGTCTTGTTTTCAACCAACACGTTTAAATGTACATTGCTGGAACGCTCATTGACTGGGTGAATTCTTATAATATATTACAAATGAAACTATCAGGAGGAACTTCTAGAAAAAGAGAAATAAATAGCTAGTGAAATGACAGGGATTCATTGGGAGGGGGAAAATATCAGTTACAGTTTCGTCACTTGTGTCACCCCCAAGGAAAGGTCTGAGACAAGGGCCTGTGTGTGGTGCTGCCAGGGTGCCCTGCGATTTGTCTTGCCTTTAGGTTGGGACTCATGTGCTCCCAACCACTGTTTCCTTCCAGGGGGATTATACTGCTTAAATAAAAAGCAGAAACACGAGATTAATGATGTTGAAAGAAAGAGATTTGATGAGATTTAATAATCTATAAATGTGCTGGGCAAATGAACACGCAGGTGTGTTTTAGACAAATGTCATCTGAAATTCAAATTCTAAGGTTACAACCATTTTGCTGTACTATAACTAATCCCAAAACCCTAAAGATGATGTTTATCTACAAAAAGATAGACAGTGCTTCATCACTATGTTCATCACTATGCTAGGTAGGATAACTGTTATTGACTTCACCAAAGTATGAATGTAAAAAGATAAACAAATGAGATACACTCAGTGAGAAAACAATTTAAATGTTACAAAGAAGCTAGGTCCCATGGCCAGCACCTGTAGTATGAGTACTCAGGTGGCTGAGGCAAAAGGATCACTTTTAGGATTAGAAAAGAAAGGAAAGAGAAGAAAGTTACAGAAAGCGTACTGAATGCTATCTTGTTGCAGTTTATATCTGGATGTCCCCCCAGAGTCTCATGCACTCAGAGGCGGTAGCCTGTAGAAGGTGATTGGGTTATGGGGGCTCTACAGCTGGCTTGGTGTTGGGCAGCAGGGCCTGGTCAGAATGGAAATCACTGGGGACTTGACCTGGAAGGGTCTATGTCACTCGCTGGCTCCTCCTTTTGGGCACTCTGCTTTCTGACTGCCACAGTGTGAGCAGCTTTCTCTACACCATTCCCCTCTGCCATGCCGTCCTGCGTTGGAGCCAGCTGACTATGGACTGTACCCTGAGCCCAAATAAACCTCTCCTCCAAGTTGTGGGTATCAGGTATTGTGTCTCAGCGATGAGGAAAGTGGCTAAGACAGATCAAGTGAAACTTAGCATAAGGGAATTCCAAGTCCACTGAGGAAGAAAAACAAAAGAAGTCAGCAACAGACCCTCAGAAGCAAGAAACAAAGAAGATTGGGTGAGGAAAAAAAATCACCACTAATTTTAAAGCAGAGAGATATGCATCTCATCATTTTTGTACCACTAATAAAAATAAATCTGAACTGAAATGCTAGCCCGGCATACTGGCTGACAACACAGATGATGAAGCCAGTAAGATCTAAATGTAATTATTGTAAGACCTCGAACAGTCATAGCTAAGCTAAACTCAAAGCAGAAAAAATGTGTTTGGAGACAGGAAATTAGTATTAAATGGAAAGACACTGGCAATACAAATTAAAGCAGAGATTTGGAGAAGTTGTTTTTTAATCCACAGTTAACTTTATATTAGCTGTTAAAAATTAAGTGCCAGAGTTGAGTGGATCATCAAGAAAAAATGGGATATAAATCAGAAGGCAAGGGTCACTAATTCAGTTGCAATGACAGTGTGTCATACTGAGGAGACTAGAAATATCGTTATGCAGAGCTGGTGGGACAATGTTTATTTAGCTAGGGCCAACAAGAGGATTATGGATATACACAGTGAAAAAGAAAAAAGACATATTTCTGAATATGTGAAGTCAGGTCAATATTTTTTTTAAAAGTCCCTGTAGTTACTTTGTGAATATATTCAATAATCACATGTGCCTTAATCACTTTCCCACTGCTGGAACAAAATACCCAAGATCTGCACCTTAAAGGAGAGGTTTGTTCTGGTTCACAGTCTCAGCACATGGCTGGCTGGCTCCAAGGCAGAAATGCATGGTGGAAGGGCCTGGCGGAGGACAGCGGCTCAACCCATGGCAGCCAGGAAGCAGGGAGACCAGAGAGGAATCAGGGACAAGAACACAGCGTCCTTCCAGGTCACGCCTCAAGTGACCCACCTCCAACTAGTCCCCACTTCCTGACAATACATTTAGCTAGTAAACCCGTCAATGCATGAACTCACTGGTGAGTACAGCACCATGATACAATCACCTCCCAAACACGTGAGGCTCTGGAGGACATTATAGATCTAAACCATAACAGTACGCTCAGTACCTCATAAATAATTAACCCACCTTAAACAAATCCATATGAGTACACATTTCACTCAAAAATGAGACAAAGAAACCAGTTTACATTTCATGATGAGTGGCTTTAAACATGTACTTTGAGAGTTTTGCTTTGGTCTTCCCATTATTTTAAAGATCATCCCTCAGTATTACACATCTTTCATAAACAAGCTCTGCAAGTCTTCTTAAAACAAAAACTGTGGGCTATCATGGCTTTCCTCACAATCGCCCACCCTATATCCTCCAGGGTGCACTTTTATCTTGCTCTTTGCTCCTTTACTCAGCCCAAGCTCACTCTGAAGAGCCAGTTTCTCCCTCACTCTTCACTTTTACCTTTTCAAATAAACTTTGCTACTGCTTAAAAAAAAATAAAAATAAAACTGTGAAGAAGGAAATCTAAATGTACCTGAAAGGCAGGGATGTGAGTCACTTTAGAGACTGATTCTAATGAGTGTCCCTGAAGACTTGCCTGGCAGGTGAGTTCTATATTCAGAGTCTCCGGTCCTAAAATGATGTTCTAATGGAAAAAAATCTGTGTAATAAATAATGCCTAAGATAACAGAAACCTTTACAATTACATTTCTCTATAATATATAAAAATTGATGTAAACAAAGTAATTATAGTGACTTACTTGTTTGTTTATTGGGGTGCTGAGGATTGGACCAAGGAATTTGCATACCATGTGCTTTACCACTGAGCTACACCCACAGACCCTTTTTTTCCCCCAGTACTATGTATTGAATCCAAGGCCTTCACACTGAGCTACATCCCCTGCCCTTTTTTATTTTTTACACTGAGACAAAGTCTTGCTAAGTCACTAAGTTGCTCAGGCTTGGCATGAAATTGTGATCCTCCTGCCTTGGTCTCCCAGAGTGCTGGGATTATGGGGTTATGTCACCATGCCTGCTCATCTATAGCCCTTATAATGATTTTTTTTTTTTTTTTTGGTGTCTTGTTTTGTTTTGAGACAGTGTCTTGCTATGTAGTTCAGGCTGGCCTTGAACTCACTATGGCCCTCAGGCTGGCCTCAAACTCACGGTGATCCTCTTGCCTCAGCCTCCCAAGTGCTGGGATTGCAAGAATGCACCACCACACCTGGTCATAATGATTTTTTTTTTAATGCAGGTATGGGAGTCGAACTCAGGACCTTGTGCTTGCCAGGCAGGTGCTTATGCCACTGAGCTATATCACTGGCCCCATAATGATTATTTTGATATGTAGTTTTTTAATGGCATAAAGAATGGTTTAGTAACCCCAATAATTTTTTCACCAGAATGTGCTATAGAAAAATTTACAGCTTTCTTTAACTAATTAGGCCCTGCTTTTTAGTAGATTTATAAGCCTTGAAAAAAGAAAAACTGATATGAACAGAAAAAAGATGGAAGCCAGGCATGGTAGCACACGTCTGTAATCCCAGCACTCAGGGGGCTGAGGCAAGAGGATTGCCATGAGTTCAAGTCCAGCCTGGGCTACATAGTGAGTTTAAGGCCAGCATTTTTTTTTTCCTCAAAAAAAAAAAAAAAAGGTCCAAAATTCAGTATATGAGCAAGCATATACTGAAATATATACTTCTCAAGTGCATACTGTAGCATACACTTGAGAAGCACATCTATCAGAGATCATAAAATGAGGTGTAAATGGTAATAGGGAATATAGCTACTGAAACCAACAGGCAAACAGACCCAAAAACATAATCACAGGCTTTTCTGGCACTGAGTCATCGCCTCTGCTCTGAATTTCCTCTCACAGGATTTTGTGAGCATTGAGTTATACCCAGACTCTACCAACTTCCTGGTTTTCTCCATCCTATTTCCTGTCGAGTCTTTAACCCGTGAGTCTACGCCATGAGCAAACATTCACATCCTCCCCAGAGAGAAACCCACCGTTTTCAAGGAGTCGTTCAAAGCTTCCCACTGCTGGAACGGCACCGATATCTGGCTCCTTCGCCAGTGGTCATAGCGGGCTCGGCGCTCTTCATTGGTCAGAATCTCCTTTGCCTTCTGCAGTTTCTGAAAAGCCTCCACTGGAAAACAAGTAAAGAGATGAGCACTTCTCTCTTGGAGGGTTACTTTAAACTCCAAAACCATCAAACAGATCTCAGTAGAACCATGACTCCACCATCTGCCAGCTATGTGAACTCGGACCACTTTACCTAGTTAACCTTTAGTTTCCTCGTGTATAAAGTGGGTCACCAAGATGAGGGCCTGGCACACAGTTTATCCACTCCAGTGATGGGCCAGGCACTGTTTGAGGTACTGATGACACAAAGGCAAAAAATAGAAGAAGAAAAAAAAAAAAAATCAGACATTATTAGCAGGATAGACAGAAATTTACAAACACTGGAAAATATATTTTTGTCTACAAGGAAGAAAACTACCTTTTCCATTGCTAATTATGAGGCAGAGTAGTGACCAAGCGAGGGATGCAATATAAGCAAAGACTCTCAGGCGGGAAGAGGCACAGTGATTGAGAGGAGGATGAACAGAGGAGGCTGGAGGACACAGGGCAGGGGACCAGGGGTGAGGAATGGGGCCGCGCAGTGCCCAAGCCCCAGTCATCCAGAGCTTCGATGTCATGGTGAGAACTCTGGTCTCTTTTTTGTCATTAGAGCCATGGGGAGCTTTGAGTACATTAAATAACATTGTAGGTGCTTTTAAGTGGCAGCTTTGTCACTTATCTATCTGCCCAGATGACATGCAATAGAAGCCTCTCCTGGCCCTGCTGCAAATGCTTCCGAAGTCTCTTCTGCACCCCAGGGAAGTCAAAACTTCCTGTAGAGCAGGACACAAGCTCAATAGGTAAAAACCAGTTGTGTATCTATACATAAGAAGTAAACAATCTGAAAATGAAATGAAAATGAAGCAAACAATTTCATTCTGTAACAACATCAAAAAGAATAAAATATTTAGGAAAAATTTAACAAAGAAGTGCAAGACATACACTGAAAACTACACAATATTTTGAAAGAAATTAAAAAGACAAAAAAATGGAAAATAGCTCATTTTCCTGTATTAAAAGACTCAGCATGTTTAAACAGTAATATTCCTCAAACTGATCTACAGAAGCTTGATCAAAATCCCAGTTGCTTTTGATGCAGAGATTAATAAACCAGTCCTAAAATCCTAAAATATGCTAATGCAAGTAGCCCAGAATACCCAAAACAATCTTGAAAAATAGAACAAAATTGGAGGACTCACACTTTTTAATTTCAAAACTTACACAAAGTACAACAATGGGAACAGTATGGTACTGATATAAGTATAGAAATACAGATAAATAGAACAGACTTGAGAATTCACAAATAAACCCAAACATTTACAGTCAGCTGATTTCCGACAAGAGTGTGAAAACGATACAATTAGGAAAAACAGTTTGTTCAGCAGTGGTGCTGGACACAGCAGACATCTAACAATAGATATCCTGAAAGAAGAGAATGGATTTGAATTCCTACTCAAATCATATACAAATATTAATTCAAAGTGCATCACACATCCAAATGTAAGAGCTAAAACTATAAAACCCTAAGAAAACACATGGGACTAAATCTTTGTGGCTGGGGATTAGGCAATGGCTCCTCAAAAATGGTGCCAAAAGCACAAGCAACTAAATAAAAAAATAAATCAGATAAGATTAAAATTAGAACTTTTGCACTTCAAAGAGTACCTTCGAGAAAGTGAAAAGACAACCCATGGAATGGGAAAAAATATTTGCAAATTATGGATCTGGTAAGGTACTTATATCTACAATTTATAAAGAACTTTTACACAATGCAGGCCAGGCATGGTGGCACATGCTTGTAATCCCAGCACTCAGAAAAAACAAAACAAAAAAAATAATAATAATAAATAACACAACCCAGTCACCAAATGACAAAAGCCTAAGACATTTCTCCAAAGAAGATAGACAAGTAGCCGATAAGTACATTAAAACATGCTCAATATCATTAGTCTTCAGGAAACTATAAATCAAAACAGCCACTCAGTAGTAATAAAAAGAGATAATAAGTACCAATTAGGATGTGGAGAAGTTAGAGCCCTCATATATAGCAGATTGATTTTTTTTTTTTTTTTTGTCTTTTTGAGACAAGGTTTCACTCTGCAGTTCAGGCTGGCTTGAACCCACTATGTAGCCCAGGCTGGCCTTGAACTCAAGGTGATCCTCCTGCCTCAGCCTCCTGAGTGCTGTGATTACAGCATGCGACACCAAGCCCAGCAATAGCAGGTTGAAATTTAAAATGGTGTAGTCACTTTGAAAAATAGTTTGGCAGCTCCTCAAAATTTTAAACAGGGGCCTGTGATATGGCTCAGCGGCACAAGCGCCTGCCTGGAAAGCATGAAGTCCTGAGTTCGACTCCTGGTACCCACATAAAGGAAAAAAAAGGCCGGTGATATCGCTCAGTGGCACAAGCGCCTGCTGGCAAGCACAGGGTCCTGAGTTCGATTCCCGGTACCCATATAAAAAAAGTTTTTTAACAGAATTACCATATGATTGAACAACTTTCAGGTATTTATGATGAGAATGGAAAAATCTGTCACACAAACATGTGAGACCTGCATTGTTCATCATATGCAAAAGTTGGGAACAACCCAAATGCCCACCAAGGGAAGAATGGATAAACAAAGTGTGCTATATCCATATAAAGGAGGTATCATTGGGTTATAAAAAGGAATGAAATATTGATACATGCTACAACATGTATGAGCTCTGAAAACATTACATTAAAGGGAAAAAGCTAGTCACAAAAGGCTATATACTGTAAGATCCCATTTATAGGAAATATTTAAAATAGGCAAATGTGTAGCAACATAAAGTGGATTAGTTGTTGCCAGAGGCTGGAAAGACAGGAATGAGAAATGATTGCTAAGAAGTTTGAGGTTTCTTCTTATAGTGATGAAATGTTCTGAAATTAGCAAAGTGATGGTTGCACAATAGTGTGAATATTCTAATATTTAATATACCTTAAATGATGACTTTTATAGTATATGGATTATATCTCAATAAAGGCGTTTTTACAAACTGTTTCTAGAGATGACACAAGTTTCGTATCCTGAATACGGTAGTTACTTGAATCTATACAGATACTAAAATCCATAGCACTGTGTACAAAGAAGTTGATTTTGCTATATTGTAACAGAAAATGCCCCCCCCAGCCAGTACACTTCAGTTTCTGTTAGTTGCCCAGGTAACCCCCAGTTTACTTCAGTTCCTGTTACAGTTCCTGTTACTTCTGCCTCTTAGAAACACCTGATCATTATGAAGCATGGCTGGTCACTATGATGTACATTGCAAGAACCAATCAATAACCGCCAAATACTCTGCTTCTTGCTTGCAAAACCCATAAAAGCCTCCCTCCCTGAGCCTTCGAGGCCTGACATTCTTATAAGGATTGATTCCTTTTCAGTGCCTGCTGATGTTAAGTAAATCTGCCTCCAAATCCTGGGTGATGTTTTGGTGTTTCTGTTTGCCGTTCCAGTATGATATATTTTTTCAATACTGGGGATCAAACCCGGGGCCTTGTGCTTGCAAGGCAAGCCCTATACCACTGGCACATACCCCAGGTGTATGTTTTTTAAAATAAAATTTTTCTAAAACTGTATCAAACACCACACAGAAGATAACCTGTGAGAGGCCAATGACAGGATTACAAGTGGAAAGCACTGTCGTCACAGTCATCATCTACAAGCAGCTTCTCTGTGCCAGGCTCTGTGCTAGAGCTGGGGTAGGTCATGTGCTCTTTTGCCACCAGGTGGGCATCAGTATCGCTTTCCCCATTTTACAGCATCTAAGGTGGGGGGAGGTTAAGGTAACTTGTCCAAAGTCCCAAAGCTTCAAGTGATGGAGCCATAGCACAAACCCAAGCCCACCAGGCCTCCAACCTGTGCTTTCCAGGATACACTCAGCTACCTTCCTGCCCCTTCTGGTCCCCTGCACTGCTTTCTGTCCTCGAATCCCCCACATCCTCCTCCAGCCCCATTGTTCACCAATAAGATTCAAGTTGTGAGGTTGGGGCGGTAGCTCGTTGGTACAGTGTGTGCTCAGCATACACAAGACCCTGGACCCAATTCCCAGCGCCACATGGAAAAAAAAAAAAAAACCTTGAGAACCTCAGAGTACAGGAAAGAGGCAGACATAGAAATCATCTCAATACAAACTGATGAAGCACTATAGAGGCAACAGTGGTTTTTCTTGGGACCTCAGGACATACTGCATTAGTTTTCTACGTAGCTGGCTCTTCTCTTTGACTTTTCTCTTTCTCTCTGTTTGTACTTCCAAACCATTAGCAGATGCTGTTGGCTCTATCTTCAAAATACACCCAAGATCTGATCTTGTCACCACCTCTGCTGTCACCACACTAGTTCGAGATGCCACCCTCTTTTGGTTGGTTTATTACAGTAATTCCTTCATCCCTGACTTTGCCTCAGTATATTTTCTACCTAGCAGAATGATCTTTAACAAATGTCAAACAAATATCACTCCTCTACTTAAAAATTCCCATGACCCCCTCAAAAAATCCAATGACTTTCCATTTTTCTTACAATGTAATCCAAAAATTCTTAAAGATGGCTATAGATTTGACCTCAAATTCCTCTCTTCCTTTTCTCATCTCATTTCCTTCCACTTCCTCCATCTCCCCATGCTCCAGCCATCATGGTCACTCCTTGTCTACACCAAGCACACTCAGCCACAGCTCCCGGGCACTTGTTGTCCATGCTGGGAACATTCCTATGCCAGGCACCTACATGGCTGTCCTCCTCCAGAGGTCACCGCAGGCACCTCCTTGGCACTGGGGCCTCCTTGGAGCATCCTGTGTAAACAGGCTGCCCACACCATCGGCTGCTCTCCTTTATCTTCCTTGCTCCACCTCGCTTTTCTTCACACTACTGAGCCCCTGGCGTTCTTTATTTGCTCACAATTTCTTTCCCCTACTAGAATATAGACTCCATGGAAGCCATATTGTTCTCTGTTGCATTCCTTTCACTGGAACAAGATAATAGATACTCAGAAGGTATTGGCTGCATGAGTGAAAGCTTTCTGCTTCGAGTGTAAATATAAAGATGGTTGTACAGTGTTGTTCCCTACGCACCAAGCAAAATGACACAGATCCTCAACCCATTTCATGAATTAAGAACAGGTTAGTAGCATCATTGGGAAATATAATTAAAGTTAACCCTGATTGATACTGCTTTTTTTTTTTTTAAGACAGGGTCTTGCTATGTAGCCCACGCTGGCCTCAAACTCATGGCAATCCTCCTGCCTCAGCCTCCTGAGTGCTGGGTTTATAGGCATTCATCACCATGCCTGGTTGATATTGCTTTAAAGTCTCTCATGAAAAGTAACCAAGATCCTCTGGAACAGAAAATTTTAGGGCAAATATACAGTTAGTAACTACAGTACCTCCACATTGATTGTGAAAATCCTGAAATACTTCTGTATGCTAATTGTTAAAAGGTGGCCATTCCAGGCAAGCACCACGCCATCTTGCCTATAATTCCAGCACTCTGGGAGGTTGAGGCAGGAGGATTTCAAACCTGGGCAGCTTAGCAACTTATCAAGACCCTTTCTCAGAATAAAAAAGTGCTGGGGATGTAGCTCTGTATGAAAGCCCCTGGTTCAATGCCTGGTACCAAAAAAGTGGCTGTCCTTGGACCCCCAAAGCACAAACACCATTTTGAGCGTTCCCCAGCATTCAAAGCTACTGCCTGACACACCAGGGCAGCTCCAGGGCCCTACCCAAAAGCTGGCAGCACAAGTTTCTTGCAAGCCATTAACTGTTTTAATATCACCTGTACAGGTAGTAGCAATTAATGGGTTAAAATGAGGACCCTAAGGATGGGGCATAAGCTGCAGGAAAACAAAAAAAATGTATCTCCAGTGAGCAGTCCTTCCTGTTGCTGATGGAAATGGAAATGCCCCGCTACATAAATGAGATGTCACTTTTTCCAAGAGGAACAAAAAGCTTATTAAATTATCACCAAGGATGTACATGCCAGTCACTACTAGCACAGTGATTATAGATTTGCATTTTTAGCTGTGAGTCACCTTCTCTTCGCACATTACTGTCAGCCTCGTTTACCAGCATTTCCAGAATGAAAGAAGCCCAGTTAGAGTTATTCCGCTGTCAATCCCTCAACAACAGTGGATAAGCAGGTAGCAAAAGAGACCTTATCTTTCCTGTTACGTGGCCCTTTCCTTGCTCCATCCTCTTCACTGCATTTAATTAAAGAGTTTGGGTTTATATTTGTCCTCTAATGTATCAGCTAATCAAATGCATCACACAAGACAAACATTTGCCAGTTCTGAGAAGTAAGATCTCATTTCATAAGCTGGCACCCTCGAGAGACATTCTGATTTAACTCTAGGTCCACTTTGAAAATATAGAGGCTCTTTAAAATTCATATTTCAGGGCCAGTGAGATGGCTCAGCGGTGTAAGCACCTGCCTGGCAAGTGTGAGGGCCCGAGTTTGACTCCCAGAACCCACATACAAAAAAAGGGCCAGTGATATCGCTCAGCGGCATGGGTGCCTGCTGGTGCGCGAGGTCCTGAGGTTGACCCCTGGTACCCACAAAAAATAAAATAAAATAAAATTCATATTTCACAATAGAGTCTGTATTATTTGTATTATGAAATATGACTACAGCCACATTTTAAACATATGCTATTCATAATTATTTGAAAAATGAGACCAGGTGTGGTGGTGCACACCTGTAATCCCAGCACTCAGGAGGCTGAGGCAGAAGAATCACTGTAAGTTCTAGGCCAGTCTGGGCTACATAAGTACGTTCAAAGTCAGCCTGCACTACATGGCAAGAGCCTGTCTCAAAAAAAAAAAAAAAAGATAAAAGATATCAGCACATACTTTGAAAAAAATCTATTCAAAACTATACCAACTGTTAAGAGTGGTTCTCTGGCAGAAACAGGTAAGAATAGACTTTCCCTTCCAACATTATCTATTACTGTTATATTGATTTTATTCTATGGAGGGTGTCAGCTTCATGTTACTATAACAAAATACCTGGGATAATTAACTTAGAAAGAGAAAAGGTTTATTTTGGCTCACAGTTTTGAAGGTTTCAGCCCATGATCAATTGGTCCCATTGTTTTGGGCCCGTGGCAGGCAGCACATTATAATGTGAGCACATGGCAGAGCAAAACTGCTGACCTATGGTCAGATGGAAATGAGGAGGAGGAAGGGGCAGGGGGTCCACAACCCCCTTCAGGGACATGCTGCCAATGACCTACAGACCCCCAGTGGGCCTCACCTCTTAAAGGTTCCAGCCCCTCCCCATAGTTCCAGCCTTTAATACTTGGGGCTTTAGGGGACAGTTGACATCCAAACTATAGGGGAGGGGAGGCAATAAAGAATTCTTAAAGCATATTAAAAGATATCAGTTACTAAAGGGCAAGTTGCTCCCCTTCTTCCACTCTTACATCAACAACAAAAATAGCACTTCAAGGTCCTTAATTTAGTCTGAAACTTCCTTACTTCGTGGCTAAAAATAAGTTAATAAAGTGTTAATCTGAAACAATTATTGTTGTGCTCAAAAGGGGCTGGCATGAGCACTGGTCAGGAGCTTCCGGCGCAGTGACACAATTGCTAGAGTACAATTAGTCCTGCTTACATTATCCACACCTAGAGAGAGGAAGAAACTTCTAAAGGCCTTCTATGTAGAGCTTTTTAAAAAGTCTGTAAGAAGACTGGGGATGTAATTCAATGATAGTGTGTTTGCCTAGCACTTTAGGTCTTTAGATCATTGGTAGCATGTCCCTGGGTTCAATTCCCAGTACAAGAAGGAAGAAGGGGAAGGGGAGGTAGAGGAGGAAGAGAAAAAAGGGAAGGGAAAAGGGAAGAGGAAGAGGGAGGAGGAGGAGAGGAAGAGCAAGAAAAGGAGGGGGATCTGATGATTATTAATAAAAAAGAAAACTACCTCCCCTTCTTTTTAATCTCAGGCTGCAATATAAAAACAAGGAAAGTTCGCTGAATCATAATTGTCAACATCCACAGAGCACTTCCCATGTGTTGCACCACCTCATCTAATCTTCACCTGCAGATGCATGAAGTAATACATAGTACTATTAATCTACCCATTTTATCTACAAGAATACTGAGCTCAGAGAGGTTACCAAGACAAGGCTATGTTCATATCTAACAAATCAGTAATGGCAACCACTGAGGCTACATGTAGGGGACTGAAAAGGTATACATTTGAGTTTAATTTCTCCTACCTATAGATTGTCTACAGGCTCACTCTTGGCCTTAATGAAATACATTTTAAAATCTGTCCAGTATATTGTGAATTTCTGTCCAGCCAAAATTCATTCTCTGGGTGAGTGTGTTTTGGTTTTTATACTTTAAAATATTTTGTTTTGTTTTTGTTTTTTGGTACAGGATCTTGTTATGTAGTTCAGGGTGGTCTTGAACTCACTATGTAGCTCAGGCTGGCCTCCAACTCAGGGCGATCCTCCTGCTTCAGCCTCCCAAGTGCTAGGATTACAGGTGCGCACCACCACACCCAGCAATACTCTAAAATATTTTATCAGTAAAATTATTCCTTCCTCAAGTTAGCAACGAACTACTTAAATTTTTAGAGATTAGATTAGTCCAAGTTGAATAAATGGAGCCTTAAATAGATTAAAAAGCAATCTCCATTCAAAGGGTGAATCATGTCTCATCAGCAAGCCGGAGGAGGGAAAGATGTTGACGTCTATGTACCTTTTTATTTTAAAACAACATTTACACAGTCCGGGGTTTCTGTGAACAAGAAGCCTAAAGGCAGCTCACACACAAAACCCCCATCACTATGGCAACTAGAAATGGCAACGATTGCACAGTGACTCCGCAGGTATTGTTTGTTGGGGACAGAGAAACAACTCAGCGTCATGCTTCACTGGAAAGAGCCCAGTTAAAGAATAACCTGGAGTAGTGGTAGTTTTTAAGTGTTTGTCAAATTTTTGCAAGTTTATGCTAGGACATCCACCTTAATATTAACTTCAGAGGAGTACTTCATGCTCTCTAAAGAATACGCATGTATTCATTTATTCATTCAGTCAATAAACTGCGTTACAGGTGCTACGTTAGGTACAGGACATATGACTGTGAATGAGACAGCAGGGCGTCCGTCTCCCTGAGCTTCCGCTCTGACTAATAAGCAAACAGCAGCAAGGAGACAGCGTGCTACCATCTGCTGCCTGACGTACAGGGCGCTCGGCGAGGGAGAGCGCGCAGGGCTTCCCGGAAGAAGTGATGGCTACGCTGAAACCCAACCCGAGCAGGAGCAGGACCTAGCTAGGCAAAGCAGGGTAGGGAGGTCTGCGGGCCTCGCAGCCGTTCCAGGCAGAGGAAGTAGCAGGCCCGGGGGTCTCAAAAGTCACAGGAACAAGACGCATTAAGGACCCAACCTAGTTCTGGGTGGCTGAACAGTATGGAGCTCCAGGCACGGAGGCGGATGGAAAATGAGGGTGGAGAACCGAGTGCATGGTATGAAAAGGCCCAGCAAACACAAAGGATGCACAATTGCTTCCCTTGCGATGTGGGTGAATAACACAGACAATAATGTAAACCCGAAGAAGCCACGCGCAAAAGAATACGTAGTGTATGAGCGCGTATTGATCTAATATTGAACCAGGCAGAACCTGTCAATGCTGGTAGAGATCAGAAAGTGGAAGAAGGTGCTGACTTTGCACAGGACATGAAAAGGGATTTCTGGGGATGCTGACAATGTTCTACATCTTCGTCTGGGCAGTAGCTAAACTGTTTCTACATATTCATAAATATATCAATTTGGGCTGGAAGTGAAGCTGGGTGGTAGAGCTCTTGGGAAGCATGCATGAGCTGCTGGTTTCCATCCCCCAGCACCACAAACAAAAGAAAATGTATCGAGTTTACACTTTGATTTTCTCAAAATCAAAACAAGTTACCTTAAACAAGTCGTATCTTAAGAAAAAGGGAGAAAATTCAATGAGCAAAAGTATGGTTAAATGTCCAACAAAAAATGATTTCATATATAGGAAAATGGTGTTTATATAAATCAAAGAGATCAATGATTTCTAGAGAAAATTAATAAAAGCTTTAAGACAAAGAAAAGTTTGCTCAACAAACAGGAGTTTGGGAATATGCAATGTGGCGTTATAGACAAATCTTAGTAAAATATTTTCATTATAAAAAAATCACATATATACATATACTATAAACACATAGTAAACATAACCATCAAATTTAAAATATAAAAATCATAGCAGGGGGGAGGTCCTGAGTTTGATCCCCAGCAATAGAGAAAAGTCCAAAAGAAGAGGTTTCTTAGGTGTGCACAGTGGTACATACCTGTAATCCCAACACTAGAAGGATGAGACAGGAGGATCTCAGGTTCAAGCCCAGTCTGGGCAACTTACTAAGTTAGTGAGACCCTGTCTCAAAATAAAAAATAAAAAGGGCTAAGGATGTACCTCCATGCAGTGGCCCTTCATTCAATTCCCAGTACCAAAAATAAATAAGTAAAACAGGTTTGAGGTTTCTGTCTGACCAGCTGAACAGATGGTAGTATCGTTTATTGAAATGGACATAAGACAATACAGACAATAAGTATTGTTTGTTTTGTTTTGTTTTGTAGTACTGGGGTTTGAACTCAAGGCCTTCACACTAAGCTACATCCCCAGAGCCACCCCCCTTTTTATTCTTTATTTTACTTTTCATTGAGTTGCTAAACTGCCCAGGCTGTACTTGAAATTTTGATCCTCCTGTCTCAGCCTCCTAAAGTACTGGAATTTCAGGCGTGTGCCACCACACCCAGCTGCGTTCAATTTTTGAGAAGGTAAACTAGAAATGTTTCCAAATGGAGATTACTAAGAAGCAGTTAAAACTAAAACAGGAGTAAGACAGGAGTAAAAACTGGGTTAAGGACAGATTTGGGAGCCATCAAGGGAAAGCTGGTGATTGAAGTCACAAACCTGGACAAGGCTCCAGAGACAAAGTGGAATAAGCTAAGAAGAGAGCCCAGGAGAGAACCTGGGGGCAGTAGAGAAAGAATCACAAAAGAGGCAAAAAGAGCAGCCCAAGAGGCTAGGAAAAAGATATATGTGCAAGTGCACGTTATCCTGGTAGTTAAGAGAAATCAGTGTTCCCAGAAGAAAAGATGATATCAACAGTGCCAAATTCCAGTACAAACTCAGCAAAGGTAAGGACTAAAAAATAAGTTGAATTTGGCAACCAGGAAGTTTTTTGTCCATTTCTGAGAAAGGGGAAAGGAAGACATCATGGGATAAATGGAAAACTCATTAGCTGACGAAATAAAGTACAAACTGGACACATTTTAAACCATGAAGCAGCACATTGTAGAAATAAAAATGCATGTTAAAAGACTGCTATTAAAAAAAAAGATCTTGGGGCCGGTGAGATGGCTCAGCGGCTTAAGCGCCTGCCCGGCAAGCGCGAGGGCCCGAGTTCGACTCTCGGATCCCACATACGAAAAAGGGGCCGGTGATATCGTTCAGCGGCACGGGTGCCTGCTGGCACGAGAGGTCCTGAGCTCAACCCCCGGTACCCACCAAAAAAAAAAAAAAAAAAAAGATCTTTCGCCGGGCATGGTGGCGCACACCTGTAATCCCAGCATCAGGATGGTGACACAGGAGGATCTCAGTGAGTCTGATGCCAGCCTGAAATACACAGCCAGACCCCATCTCAAAGTAAATAAATAAATAAATAAAAATTAAAAAGAATAAAAAAGGTCTTTCACAGTCTTCTCCTCTCCTACCATCCAAAAGCAGAAACAACCTTTGGCATTGAATGAAAGAATGACTTTAAGTATAACAGACAAAAGAAAATTAAGTTACTATACAAAAGGCTTTCAGTTCTATATGTTATTCATTTTCTTGAGAGGTAGCCATTATTAAATTCTTACCAGCCTTGGGGTCTTCAGGGTGCTTGTCGGGGTGACATTCCAGAGCCCTGATCTTAAATTCTGCCAGGATTTGTTCAACCTAAAACAAAAAATCATTGTTTAAAACATGGAGAACTTAGGGCCGGGGATATAACTCAGAGGCACAAGTGCCTGCCTGGCAAGGGCAAGGTCCTGAGTTCAATTCCCAGTACCCAAAAAAAAAAAAAACAATGGAGAATTTAAATGGCACAAAGAAAGAAATTGGACATTGGTTTTCCCCAAATCAGCCACAAGTAACCCAAGTTTTTTACTTTGATCCTTATATTTATATTTTAACTTTTTAACTTTATGAAATAATCCATTCAATAACAAAATACAGAGAGAATCAATAAAGGCTCCTATTCCAATAATTGTGTGTATTATTATATAATGCTATAGTAGTCCTTCTCCTTGCTACTGTTCTTAAACGTTGGCCCAAAATACCTATGAGTTCAATATATTTGGATCTAAAATGAGTTCATAGTAGACTCACTGTTAGGAGGTGAGGCATGGTTAGAGATGGGTCACTTAGGGGCACCACCTTGAAGGGTGTGTTATGTCCCTCTCTGCTTCCTGGCCACCATGAGTTGAGCAGCTTTTCCTCCACCAGGCCCCACTGCCATCCTGTTTCTGCCTTGGAGTTGCTTGGCCATGAATTGAAACTGTGAGCCAAAATAAACCTCCTCTCCTTTAAGTTGCAGGTATCTGGTGTTTTGTCCCAGTGACAGGAAAGTGGTGAAGACAACATTTAAATGTCAAAAATGGCCTGATTTCTTCAAATATACAAAATATGTGTTCATATTTCTGGATTCTCCAAAGATGCTTAGCCATCACTCATTATTCAGGACTGATAGTCCCTGCATTATTGTAAGTTATAATTTATAAATTATTTATCATAAAGCTCCTTCTTTTTACTTTTTAGCTTTTTGCCATGGGATGGAACCCAAGGTTTTGCACATACTAGGCAAGAGCTACATCCATCACTGAGCTACATCCTCAGTCGACTATTTTTTTTTTATTAAAAATTTCCATAATTTGCAGCCAGGTGTGGTGGCACACACTTGTAATTCCAGTACTTGGGAGACTGAGGCAGGAGTTTGAGGCCAGTGTGGGCTACATAGTGAGTTCAAGACCACCCTGAACTACATAGCGAGACCCTGGCTCAAAACAAAAACAAAAAAAATTTCCACATTTTGCAAGGCCCTGAGTTCAATCCCCAGCACTACCCCCTTAAAAAAATAATTTCACAATTACAATTGAAAGGACATAATTCAAAAAGGATAATTTTGTTTCCAATTACCAGCTTGGTTACAGATTGGTTAAAAATTCCAGCCCAAACTAAAATGAGATTTGAGGGCCACCCGTGATTTGATTTGATTTTACTACCCATATAACCCCTAGTATGGAGACATGGCTTTATGAATGGTAACTGCAATAACAACAGCAAGAGATAATAGTGATTGTGGCTCTGGAATCTGATTACTTGGTTTTAAATCCCAATCCTGCCAAGAAACCTTAGGCAAGTTAGGTAACTTCTGTGCATCTAGGTCTCCTCTTTGCAGCAGGTGAACAATTTTTTAAGCAGAGCACTTGACACAAAACCTGACCATAAGAACTCAAAAACAGTAGCTATGGTTAAATATCAGTGGTTGAGTAACTTGTCAAGAGTCACTCAGCTGGTGACTGAAAAAGCTGAGATTTTTGGTTAATTAACCAGTCAGACTTTAATTCCTATTACCATAACCATTGCTTTATATGACCAAATCCTTCTGACTTAGGGAACTATGATCAGGTTCCACATCTACTAGCCACTAATGAACTAAAGCAAATTACCTCTTTTTTAAGAAATGAATTCTCAAGCAACTCAGGTCAAAACTGGCATAAGATTTATGGGAGAAACATATTCTTATCAGCTCCATGTCATTCTTCATCAATTCTCTTTTTTGTTGTTGTTGCTTTTTGAGACAGGGTCTCCCTTTGTGGTGCAGGCTGGCCTTGAACTCACCATGTAGCCCAGGCTGGCCTTGAACTCACTATGTAGCCCAGGCTGGCCTTGAACTCAAGGTGATCTTCCTGCCTCAGCTTCCCAAGTGCTGGGATCACAGGCATGCGCCACCACATCTGGCTACTCAATTCTCATTTTTAAAAAAAGTCTTTACTTTTATAATCAACAACATATTAGATAGGCATTCGTGCAAATTCCTCACTAATTCTATGCCTTTCCTTTTTAAGCTTGAGAACACCATAGGGGGCCAGGGGTGTAGCTCAGTGGTACAGTGCTTGCCTAGCATGCATGAGGCTCTGGGTTCCATTCCTAACCTCTCCCCGCAAAAAAGTCTGAAAAACCCTTGAGTAAGAGAAAGAGGTTAGACTTCTTGTTAATAAATGTAATTAATTGTGTGTTTCCTTTTCCTGGGTGCTACCTTTAACCATCAGTCACCATAACCTGATTATATAACAAAGAAAATTGAGAATTAGACTTGTTTTTATTTTTTCTTTTATTATTAGTGCCTATGAATTTTACAAAATATTGGGTTTCAATGCATATATTTTGATCATATCCCCATTAGCATCTCTTACACTCCCCCCTTATTCCCTTCCTCTTGTCTAATAAGTCTCCCTTCTATTTTCATGTCATCTTTTTTAGACTCCACATATGAGGGACAATATGTGGTATTTGTCTTTCTAAGCCTGGCTTATTTCACTCAACATAATGACCTTTATTCCATCTGTTTTCCTTTAAATGACATAATGTATCACATTTTGTTTATCCATTCATCTGTGGATAGGCTTCCAGGCTGGTTCCATATCTTGGCTATTGTGAATTATGTCACAATGAACATGAGGATGAAGGTACCATACAGTATGTTGACTTTAGAGAATTAGGCTTGTTTTTCAATTTTAAAATATTAATATTCTGGGGCTAGGATGTAACTCCGTGGTAGAATACATGCTCAGAATGAGCAAGGCTCTGGGTTGGATCCCCAGAATGGAAAAGGAGAGAAAAAGAAAGAGAAAGGCTGGACGTGGTGGTGCATGCCTGTAATCCCAGACCTTGGGAGGCTGAGGCAGGAGGATCGCAGTGAGTTTGAGGCCAGACTAGGCTATATAAGGGAGTTCAAGGCCAGCCTGAACTACATAGTGAGACCCTGTCTCAAAAAACAAACAAACAAACAAACAAAATGGAAGAAAATTGTAAAGAATGTAGTCGTAAACAGCTCTCAATTAACAAGTCATTTATTAATACAAACTCTCTTTGAAAGTTTTTCCATCAGTACAGAATAGAAAGTAAAAGCCTTTTTAACCTTCTTCCCCCAAGACAACAGGCTCTATTCTTCAAAATACACATTTTACATCCATATGTCTATGGCTTGGGATTTTAAAGTAGCACAGATGGATAAAATTTTATTTATCAAAGATAGGAAGTTCAAGGTTTGTCTTGTTGCTGCTGTTTTAATTCAAATTCCACTAGAAAGCAAATGGTGAATTCTCAGTAGTGCTAACATGTATGATTGCTAGTTTCTTCTTTATATTGTATAGGTTTTGCCAATTTGATACCTTTTTAAAATTAGGAATAGCCTGTGTCTGTCTTTCATTACTTCACTGTTTTACTGTCACAAAGTTAATCACAAACTCTCTGTAGCGCTAAGGGCAAACTGATAAAATGGGTTAGCTTGCTGCTGTCATCTTCTGTTCATCTCCAGGCCTCCCCTCCCTGGGCGCCTAATGCCAAATGTGGTCCCCAAGCAGCTGAAGCCCTGATCCCCAAGGTCCACTGAATCCTGTGTTCCTGATCCAGTGTCCAGCATCCAGCGATCTGGAAAACTGCCTATCCTGTTGACCAGTAAACAGAAAAAAATTGCCAGGTGTGGTAGTGCACACCTGTAATCCCAGAACTCAGGAGGTTGAGGCAGGAGGATCGCTGTGAGTTTGAGGCCAGCCTGGGCTACAAAGTGAGTTCAAGGCCAGGCTGAACTGCATAGCAAGACCCTGTCTCAAAAAAAAAAAAAAATGGTAGTATTTTGGTTATAGTCTTTTGGTTATAGTCTTTATAATAATAATCCATTAATCCATAGTAATAAAAAATAAACCAAATAAATAAATAAATGGAGAAGAAAAGGCTTGGCTTTGCAAAAGAATTCCAACTAACAAATGTACAGTAATTCCCCGATTTATGAATGAGTTCTGTTCTAGGAGAATGTTAGTAAGTCAGATTCATTTGTAAGTTCAACGAAGACACACCTTTGACACAAATATACAGTGTAAAGAATTAAAAACCCAAATGTATGAAAGTTCAAAACTCAGATGTTCATAAGTCAGGGACTTACTGTAAATTGAATGAGGAAAATAGAAAGTTACCCATAGATAAATGCCATAGCAGTAACTGTTAACAGTCCAGATCCACCAGAGAATGTTAAACTCAGTGGGTGAAAGTTTGAGGAGAAAGAGTGTAGTTTCAAGGCATCTTCCCCCAAGGCATGTGTTATAACTTGTATCTAGATATCCCCCCAAAACCTCATGCGGTCATAGGTGTGGCTCTGCAGAAGTGGATGAATCCAGCTTGTGTAAATGTGGATTAAGGGTGTGATACTGGGATTAAGGGTGTGTGGTACTGGATCAGTCCACTGATTGGTTTATCATAGTTCTGGGTGTTGATAATGAGAAAGCCCACCCTGGGTGTGGGTGGCACCACCCAAAAGGCTTGTAGCCTGGATAAGATAAAAGGGAAAGTGGGGCTTGCTGCTGCTGCTTACTATTTCACTGCTTTCTGCCTGCCCTGCCATGGACTGTTTCTCCTCTGCTATGCCACCTTCCCTCGGAACCAACTGACTAGGAACTGAAACTTCTACAAACTGTGAATTAAAATAAGTCTTTTCTCCTTTAACTTTCAGGGTCAAGTATTTTGTCTCAGCAATGAGAAAAATAACTGAGATAACATGTTAATTGCAAATGGAAAAATAATAACCCTACCATGGAAACTTGGCAAAAGAAATGTGACAGATACCACCTTAATCATGAAATCAAGGTCAACAAACATATCCACTTCGTGTGCCCCCAGAAGGCATAGCATCACTTCTGTAATGTTCCTTCCAGAAATGAATAACCTGGGTGGGGATATAGCTCAGTGGCACAGCACCTGCCTGGTAAGCAGGAGGTCGTGAGTTTGATTTCCAGTACCAAAAAGGGAAAAAAAAAAAAAAAAGATTCAGCAATGAATAACCTCAATTTAATCATGAGGAAATATCAAAGGCAAAATGATGTACATTCTATAAAATAACTAAAAAGTACTTGTCAAAGTGTCCAGCCCATGAGAAGGTAAGAGAAAGAGTCAAATTTGGAGGAAACTAAGCGAACATGACAGCTAAGTATAAATAATAAGTGTTCCTGGCTTAGATCCTAGAACAGGAAAAGGATTTAGTAGAAAAACTGATGAAATCAGATCATGCCTATCACTTAGATCAGGGATTGACTGATGCTGTCCCATAGGTTAAATCTGGCCCACTGCCTTTTTTTAATAGTTCCTTTGGAAGACAGCCATGAACTGCTTTCTTTTTTTTTTTTTTTTTTTTTTTTTGTGGGTACCGGGGGGTCGACCTCAGGACCTCGTGCACCAACAGGCACCCGTGCCCCTGAGCGATATCACCGGCCCCTTTTTTCGTATGTGGGATCCGGGAGTCGAACTCAGGCCCTTGCGCTTGCAAGGCAGGCAGGCGCTTATGCCGCTGAGCCATCTCACCGGCCCATGAACTGCTTTCTCAAAATGGCAGAGTGAAGTAATTGTGACAGAGACCTTTAGACCTGCAAAGTATAAATATTTGCTGTCTCAGGACCAACAGCACGACATCTAGGTTTAAGGAGATTCTCCCCTGGCCATTTGTGCAAACTCACAAGCTCACATGGCTGATTTTTGACCCTGAGACCCCTAGTGCCTCCTTAAATTGGCATCTAGGACACCCTGCTTGCTTCCCTCTAGTCCTGAACTCATCTGCTCACTTACAGAAAAGTGTTTGCTGCCCCCTGGCTGACTTTGTAGTATTGTAGCAATGTTAGTTTTTTGGCTTTGATCCTTTACTACCCTAGGTATGACGTTAACATTAACTGAAGCTATGTAGGAACTCTGTGTACAAGTATTATTTTTGCAACTTTTCTGTAAGTCAAAAATTATTTCAAAATAAAACATCTTAAATGTAATTCAAAGTATAGGATACATTTATGAAGTTGCAAGTGCACAGTGTCCCCATTAGGCCCAAACAGTAGCCACAACCACAACTTGCTACTCTGTGCCAAGCACTTTCTAAGCACTTTATATACTGTGTCTCAATCTCCACAACTCTTAAGAGGTAAGCGCTACATCTGCAAATTAGCAAACTGAGGCACAGAAAGGTCAAGTAATTTTCTCCAGCTTGTAAACAGCAGAGTCAAATTAGATCCCAGACAATATGAAGTTGGTAAGAAAAAGAACTAGAAAAATAGATGTTTCCACCTATCAGTTTTGTGCTCAATGTTCAAATTCGTGAAGTCTTGAAGTCATGATGCTTCCTTAGCATTACTACTGAAATAGTGGCCAAATATTTAAAAACCAAATAAGATTCACACCAGGGAGGATGATTTACATGCTTACAGTGATATATGTGTCAACAAGGACTTCGGCAGGTTTTATAACATGCATCTTTCATGTAAAATGCAATATAGAGAGAAAAGGCTGGATGGCCTGTGATAAAACTTTGGTACATTGTTTTAAAATGGGGAATGTGTTGTTTTCTATGCAACAGCATGGAAATATTCCCTCTCCTGATTAATACTTGGCATGCTTTAGTTAAAGGAGGCCATGTTTATTGTCACGATTCTCTCATGTTTATTGTCACGATTTTCTAATTTGTGAAGGATGGTTTTTTAAAGTCTTTGAGAAAAAAAACTTCACAATTACTGTTTTAGAAATATATATATATATATATATATATATATATAATTTTACTTTTAACTTAATTTCCAACACAAGCTTTAAATTGTAAGAACTATATACTGTACCAAAGAAAACCTTCTGTGGTTATCTCAACTTAGTTGTTATAAGTAAAATCAAAATATCAAATTGCTTTGAAATAATTTTGAGCATGAAGAGTTCTGGTCAGTTTTACAGCATCAAATCAAGGAATTTTTTTTTTTTCTTTATGTGGGTACCAGGAACCGAACTCAAGACCTTGTGCTTGCCAGGCAGGTGGTTATGCCGCTGAGCTATATCACCGGCCCAAGGAATATTTGAAGTAAAGGAAATTCAACTAATACAAATCAAGTTAAGGAAATGTCACACTAGTCAAAAAAATGACAAAAATTTTTAATGGAAAATATATCTAAAAATAAGAGAGGAAAAGATACATATAAAAAGAAGTAAAGAAACCATAACAGGTCATTTCATTAAAAATAAATGATCTTTAAATTAGGCGTGGTGGTGCTCTTGGGAGCACTTGGGAGGCTGAGGCAGGAGGATTGCCATGAGTTTGAGGCCAGCCTGAACTACATAGTGAGACCTTGTCTCAAAACAAACACACACAAAAAAAAAAAAACCTAAGAAAAAGATAAAAATTGTGCAACTTATCAAGTTAAATTATGTTCCTTTAATTTTAAATAATTTCTTTAAAAATTATTTGCTAACAGTATAATGTGTGAATGACACACATGGTAAAAATAGTAATAAGCTTTCTCAACTGCTGTAAGTAAATTATCATCAAAGTAAATAAAAGTAGTATATTATTTGTGAGGTGAAATATTTAACTAAGAAGAGCATAATAACTGGGTGTGGTGGTGCACGCCTGTAATCTCAGTACTCAGGAGACTGAGGCAGGAGGATCACCGCCAGTTTGAGGCCAGCCTGGGCTACATAGTGAGTTCAAGGCCAGCCTGAACTATATAGTGAGACCCTGTCTCAAAAATAAATAAATAGGGCCGGTGAGATGGCTCAGCGGCATAAGCGCCTGCCTGTCAAGTGCGAGGGCCCCAGTTCAACCCCCGGTACCCACATACGAAAAAAGGGCCGGTGATATTGCTCAGCGGCACGGGCCCCTGCTGGCGTGCGAGGTCCTGAGTTCGACCCCCGGTACCCACAAAAAAAAATAATTAATAAATAAATAAATATCACAAATATACTGGAAAATTATATCTCAACTACAGTATGAATTACCATAATAAAGGTATAACTGTGTACACTGTAAAACACTGCCAACAGCGATTGCATTCAATCTTCAAATATGTACTTTTTAGCATATTGTGAAATAGAATTTACGACCATTTGCCGGAATACACAGTGTTCAATCAGAAGCTCCCATACAGTTATCTTAGGACACCGAACAAGTAAAGATGCAACATACATTTAAACTCTTAACTTTCCTGGAGCCCAAAGTACTTGAAAATGATACCAGACTGGATTTTTAGGCAATGTGGCGAAAAGTTCAAGGTTAATATTGTGAGTAGAAACTTGAAATGCTGCTGTGACACAGAACAGCACCGTCCGCTCTTACCGAAGAGAGCTCATCACAGCCCAGCAACGCGTAGTAATCTTCACTATCGTCCAACCTGTAATTCAGTATTGCGTCCATTTGGATGAGTAAATCCGTTTCTCTTCTCTCAGAAACTAGAGACGCAATGAGCCCCGAATTAATAGAATGGAAACCTCTTCAGATCTGAATACACCAGCACTCTCGTAAGAAGAGCCGGTTTTAGACTGGCCGCAGACGACGCTGCAGTTGTCAATGGAGACCTTTGTGAGCACTGCCTCCCATTGGCCGTGCGCACACAGAGGACCGCTTCCCATTGGCCGTTTGCAGACAAGGGGCCGCCTCCCATTGGCCGCACGCAGACAAGGGACCGCGCGCCTGACGTAGCGGTGCCGCCTGGAAACTGCAGTTGGAGCTTGGGAAGCGGTGCAGGTGAGCCTTTCCTCTTAGAGTTATAAAAGACTGTCTGCTTTCACAAACTCTCCAAGTTATCTATCCATTCTCTATATATTTTTCCTTTTTTTAAGAAGCAAAAAAATTGGAGGCAATATAGTATATTTTAGAATTTGTTGAATAGGAAAAGTGGGTATTCTTCTGTTTACAGGATTTTGTATTTTTGGGAGACTGGAGATATAGTTAAGTGACAGAGCACTGAGCACCCCCCTTCGACCTCCAAAAAATGTTATTTTAAAAATAAGGGTGGAAGGAAATAAACTAGTGTAGGAAGTGCTCATTTGTTTCACAACTTATTCAATATGTATTTATTGAGGAACTATTTTGTGCTCACACAAGGTCTTGATTCTTGGGGGGAGGGTTGAGACTGGGTTTCGCTATGCAGTTCAAGCTGGCCTTGAATGCTCATGTAGCCCAGGATGGTCCCAAATTTACTGCGATCCTCCTGCCTCAGCCTCCCGAGGTCTGGGATTACAGGCCTGCACCACCACCCTAGGTGAAGTCTTGATTCTTGTAGAGCGTATCCATTTATTTTCTTTGTTTCTTCTTTCACAGTGCTATGGATCACTTTGTGCATGGTAGGAAAGCTTCACGCTGAGATACATCCCCATTTATTTCTTATTTTGAGACAGGGTCTCACTACATTGCCCAGGCTGGATTCAAACTTTAGATCCTCCTGCCTCAGCTTCTCAGAGTTCTGGGATTACAGGCATGCAATTGCTTTGAAAATTGGGCCCATCTTTATTTTAAATTTTGTTTTATTTTTTGAATGGGTGCTAAATTCACATAGTATGAAAATGTAAAGGCATAAGACAGTAAACATGGATTACAGGAGTGTGCCACCACACCTGGCTTCTTGCCACTTTCTAAAGCAGTTCTGGAAGTCCCCTTTCATAAGTGTCTTTATGAGGTGTGATTAAAAAAAAAAATTGGCGAATGCTGCTGCTGAGTGTATCCTGTGGAAAGACAGGCTGTAAAAACATTATGGTGTGTCCTCATCCACCTTATTCACTGGATCTGGCACCATTGAACTTCTGGTTTATCCCCAAAGTCAAAATGACCAGGAAAAGTAAACTTTCTTGGAATCGGGACATTAAGGCAGCCATGACAGCAAAACCAAAGACACTCACAGAAGAGGATTTCCACTAATCCCAGCACACGGGAGGCTGAGGCAGGAGGATCGCTGAGAGTTCAAGGCCAGCCTAGACTAAATGAGTCCAGGCCCACCTGAACTACACAGTGAGACCCTCTCTCAAAAAAAAAAAAAAAGACAACAAGCTGGGCGTGGTGGTGCATGGTTGTAATCCCTGCATTTGGGAGGCCAAGGCAGGAGGATTACTGTGAGTTCAAGGCCACCTTGTCCTACGTAGTGAGATCCTGACCCAAAAAAAACAAAAAGAAAGAGATAGGGAGAGAGAGAGGCAACAGTACTCTCATTTTAGGGGAAAAACTAGGTATCGAAAGGAAGTTTTTATTTTATTTTATCTGTTTCTGAACTGTTTTATATGAAATCAGTGTAGCCATGCCTTTTGTTTTGTTTTGTTTTCTTCTTTATGTTTTTACTAATTTTAAAAAGCAAGTATCGGGCCGGTGAGATGGCTCAGCGGCGTAAGTGCCTGCCTTGCAAGCGCGAGGGCCCGAGTTCGACTCCCGGAACCCACATACGAAAAAGGGGCCAGTGATATCGCTCAGTGGCACGGGTGCCTGTTGGCGCGCGAGGTCCTGAGGTCGTCCCCCTGGTACTCACAAAAAAAAAAAAAAAAAAAAAGCAAGTATCAACCAGGTGTGGTGGTGCATCCTATAATCCCAACACTGGGAAGGCTGAGGTATGAGGATAGTGAGTTCAAGGCCAGCCTGGACTATATAGCAAGACCCCATTTAAGGGGGAAAAAAAAAAAAACGGGTGTGGTGCCGCATGCCTGTAATCCCAGCACTGAGGAGGCTGAGGCAGGAGGGTCACCATAAGTAAGAGGCCAGCATGGGGTACATAGCAAGACCATGTCTGGGGCGGGGGGGGGAAGCAAATATCACCTGCTCTATTTGCATATGCTCCCTGAAGAAAGCTAGTAATGTATCTCAAAGCACACAGTAAAAAGCACACAAAACTTTTCAGCAGGGCTTAAAACTCTGGAATTCAAGATTCAGAAAGCCAGATGGTCAAGGACAGAACTAACGGGCCCCAAAAGCCTCCAGTTCCCGTCCTAACCAGGAAGCTTCGCTCAGTAAGGACTACAACTCCCATGAAGCACAGCGGCAACGGCGTTGAAGGGGTGGTGGTGGACGTGCACCGACTTCCGGCTTCTAAGGACCCTTCCGCCAGAAGTGCTGTTGATTTTTGAAATTCTTACTCGGGGACTGGGGAAAGAAGAACTAAAACTCAATTAAAACGAGAAAGGGGGCCGGTGAGATTACTCAGCGGCATAAGCGCCTGCCTAGCAAGCGCAAGGTCCTGAGTTCGACTCCCGGAACCCACATAAGGAAAAAAGGGCCGGTGATATCGCTTAGCGGCACAGGCGCCTGCTGGCAAAGCGCGAGGTCCTGAGTCGACCCCCGCTACCCACATTAAAAAAAAAAAGAAAAAAAAAAAAACGAGAAAGAAAAAGGGTAGGGAACAGAGGTGACAAGCCCCAGAAGCTTTGAGCAAGGATGAACTGTTACCCCATCTCCCCGCAGATCCCGAAATCCACTCAAAACAAGCCCCCTCGGGCCTCATTTTTCCTTCCAATCTCGCCCCGGAGTTCTAAAACTCAAAACGAAGCCGGGGCCTTTCCCTTGCGCTTCCTCCAAATCTGAGCTTCCAAAGAGCAAACTCCAAGTACCAAAAACTTTATCTACAATCATTGGTCCCGATTTCCCAGGGCCGAACCACCCCATGTAACCCCCTTCCCCTTCTCAGGCTGGGGTCCTGGACCAGGGGTCCGCTCAGATACTAGGAAGTGGATTTGACGCAGCTCCCGGCTTTCAAGGCCAGCGCCTCAGAAACAACATCATCTCCAGTTTAAGATCCAATAGAACGAAGACGGAGCCTGGCAGGACCTGAAATGCCGTTTCGCACCCTGTAGTTCTCGGAGTTTGGTTGGTTGGTTGTTTTTGAGACAGGTTCTTGCTATGTAGTTCAAACTATCCTTGAACTCACTGTGTAGCCCAGGGTGGCCTCAAACTCGCTGTGATCCTCCTGCCCCAGCCTCCCGAGTGCTGAGATTGCAGGCGTGCACCACCATACCCGGGTATCCCACCCAGTGTTTCTAAATCAGGGATTCAAATTCCTGGCTGCCAAAGCAGAACAGCATCCTGACACAAAAGCAGGATGTGACGAAAGGAATCCTGTTAAGTCAGACACTAAAAAGGATTTATAAATGATTCTTCAAAGGCTACTGAAATATTTTAAAGTTTGATCTGGTGTGATGACAAATGCTATCAATCCTATTGTTAATAGAGTGCAGGATGTTAATAATGCGGTTGTTCATAGTGGTGGGGAGACAGGTTGTATGGTAACTCTACTTTTCACTCAATTATGCTGTGAACTTGAACTGTGATCTTGGACTGCTCTAAAAGAGTAAATTCAGAGGGAGGGGATTGTTTTGTGCTGTGTGTGCGGTACTGGGGACCGCACATTCTAGGCACAGTGCAGTACCACTGAGCTATACCCCCGGTCCCAGGTTTATTAATTTTTAAAGAACAGTAACAATACGAAGTATGATAAACACCTTTCAAGATGTTAATTGGCTTTTATTTGCAATTCTAGAACCAAGCAACAATTCATTCTGTTTTATAGCTCAGCTTAGTTCCAAAGAGCTGAGCAGGAGGTTGGCTTTATAGGCAGAAAAAGGAGCTGAGGAAAGCAGAAGCAGAACAAGAAGCAGAAGCAGATTGGTGGTTTTTATGCTAACTAAAACTGGCCTGTTGGGGATTTGCTTGCTCTCCAGTCTCAGTCTCAGTCTCAGTCTCAGTCTCAGTCTCAGTCTCTCTCTCTCTCTCTCCCTGTGAAAGTCAGGTAAACCTACTTTTGACTTAGTGAAGTTGAACTTCAACGTAAGTAACTCCATTTGGGTTTGGTCTGTGGGGCCTAGTGCAAGATCTCCATCCAAATCAATGACCTCCTGTACATTTTAAAACATAAAATGTTTTATTGAGAGCCAGTACAGGTGGTGCATGCCTGTAATCCCAGTACTCAGAGAGGCTGAGGCAGGAAGATCACGAGTTCAAGTCCAGCCTGGGAAACACTGCAGTTTAGCAAGACCCTGTCTCAAAATAAAAACTTTTAAAAGGGCTGCAGTTTTAGCTCAGTGCAAAAGCCCTGGGCTTATCCAGTATTACAAAAGAATAAAAAGTTGACTTATTATGTACCAGTGGTAGAGCTAGGATTTAAACCCTGCAATGTCTGACTCTGAAACCCATGTTGAAGAGGTAGAGCACTACATCAAATTAGCTGGCCAGAACTTTGGCATGGTAGAAAATGCACCAGATAAGGTATCAGGAGAGCTGATTTCTAGTATCAGCTCTCTATTGATTCCTTACTGAGCCATGCTTCCTTGGATTGGAAAGGATATTGGACCAAAATATCGATTGTCAAACTTTAAAGTGCCCATAAATGACGAGGAGAGCTGGTTAAGATGCAACTTTTGGTTGGGGATGTAGCTAAGTGGTAGTACTTGCTTGGCATGTGCAAGGCCCTGGGTTTGATCCCCTTGCACTTAAAAAAAAATGCAATTTTTGTTGCAAGATATCTGGGTGAGGTCTAAGATTCTGCATTTCTAACATCCAAGTGAGGTCCCTGCTGACCCCAGGAACCATCCTTGAAATAACAAAGCACAGAGCCTATCTCAGAGCCTGTCATTTTCTAAACGTTCACACATTCTTCCCTCTAACCTTAGCACCTTTACTCTTATCCCATCCTTCCGGCCATTTGCTGAAGCAGTCCTGGTGTCCTATTTCATGGGTGTCTTTAATTGTGCTGTTGGGGCTGCCTCAATGTCCTGAATCAATTCAAAACATTTACCTTTGATGGTCATCTTGACTTTGGGGAAGAGCCAGAAGTCACACGGTGCCAGATCTAGTGAATAAAGCAGATGAAGACACACTGTAGTGTTTTTACAGCCTGCCTTTCCATTGGATGGCACTCGACAGCAGCATTCATCATATTTTTCATCATATCTTGTAAAGAGGCTCATGAAAGAAGACTGCCAGAACTGCTTCAGAAAGTGGCAAACACAATGGGATAAGTGTTTGAAGTGAGGGGGTATATGGAGTAATAACAATGTGTCTTTTACTGTAATAAATTTTTAGAATTTAAACATTCATCCTATATTTTTCTTACCTCATGTATGCCCATGTCAGGACATTTCTGCATTCCAATTAAAAAAGAATGGCAGAGTGGGGCACAGGCAAGAGTATTGTTCAAAGCTCCCCTCAGTGATGCTAATGTGCACCAGGTGTCACCTAGATCTAGGATGTTAACATGATGGGAAATAGTCATGGAATAAAATCAAGACATTTTAACAAATACTTTCTATGTCCTAAGCTTCACCTTCTATAGTAAATTTGAAGAATCCACTTGATTCATTGATAATTCACAGATACTGCATGATTCCATGGAAGCCCAAGCTTGCCAAATGTCTTTTAAAAGGCAGTGAAATGTAAATTTAGAGTAATATTCATGAGCACATTGATGGCTCAGCAAAAGCTGCTTGTGAACATGGCATGTGCTGGGGAAGCATTAAAGGAGTTTCTGTTAGTGGTTCTTTCCATAAGGAACCTGAATCACAATCAAAGAGACAAGACTAAACTTTGACCCACAAGTTAAATCAGGCATCCCAAACCAGGTTCCAAAAAAATTGTAAGTTTGTTGCCAATAGTGGTATCACGGTTACAAACTTAATTCTTTCCACAGTTCTGGTCACAAACTGAATTGGTCGTGAACCGAATCAAATTTCCCCATAAGGTCAACATTGAACCTAACCATTGAATTTGATGTGGGTCATGACCAATTCAGTTTGTGACCAGAATCGTGGAAAGAATTAAACTCGTGAAGGCGGGGCACGGTGGCACATGCCTGTAATCCCAGCACTTGGAAGATTAAGGCAAGAGGATCGCCACAAGTTCGAGGCCAGCCTGGGCTACACAGTGAGTTCAAGGCTGGCTAGAATTAGGTAAACATACTCTGTCTCAAAAAAAAAAAATTAAACTCATGAACCAAGGGACCACTGTATTTAAAAACCGGGAGATTTTACATAAAATTCCAGGCTTCTGGAGCTGGGGGTGTAGCTCTGGTAGAATATGTAGTGTGCTCAAATAGTATGAGTTCAGTGTCCAGCACAAGCCAGGCATGGTGGCACACACCTATAATCCCAGCACTCTGGGAGGCTGAGACAGGAGGATCACAAATTGAAGACCAGCCTGGGCAATTTAGCCAATTAATAAGACCCCGTCTCAAAATAAAAAAATGAAAAAAGTTTCAGAATGTAACTCAGTGCAAATATCCTGTTTCAGTCCCCAGTACCACAAATCTTAGAAATTGGAAAATCTGACAACTTTAGATCTATTGCCATTCTCTGTGGCAACATATGCCTGGAGCGAGGCTGGAAATACCCTGCTTCAGGAGGGACTCTGCTGTGGAGTTGGTCACGGCTCCCAAAACCCCCTGTTGCTCTCTGCTTGTGAAGGCCAAGTATCAGTTACCTCAAATAGAAAATTAATATTTGTGCTGGGTGTGGTAGTGCACACCTGTAATCCCAGCACTCAGAAGGCTGAGGCAGGAGAATCGCTGTGAGTTTGAGACCAGCCTGGGCTACAAAGTGAGTTCAAGGCCAGCCTGAACTGCATAGTGAAACCCTGTCTCAAAAAGACAAAGATGGGCCGGTGAGATAGCTCAGCGGCATAAGAGCCTGCCTGGCAAGCGCAAGGTCCTGAGTTCGACTCCCAGTACCCACACACACACAAAAAAAAAAAAGACAAAGAAAAAGGAAAAGAAAAGAAAAGAATGTGCTTAAGTGTAGCTGACTAGTTAAATGCATTTGGTCTAAAGTCAGGCAGGGATTCCAATTCTGGCTATCACTAATAAGCCATGGGATCCTACCTAACGTCGTTTGCCTCAGCTTGTCCTTCTTCACCTGTGCTGGGGGACAGCAGTAGCTCCTACTGCCCAGATTGGCTTGAGGGCTGCAGGCTCACAGGAGTCCATGTGGTCTCTGGTGCACAACAGCCCCTGAAACATCATGTGAGTGGTGTGGTGATGAGGGGCCAGAGCAAGTGGACATGGAAGCTCTGCAGAGGGGCGAGCTGACCGAGGAGGGAGGAAGAGGAGCCAAGGCTGTCCAGGGAAGAAGCCAAGGCTCAGAAGAGATGGTGACCAGGGCCTGGGTATTTAAACCAGATGCATTCAAGATGATCATACTGGAGAATTTTCTTTTTATCTGGGGAGTTTTCTTGATGTTTAAATTTTTTTTTTGTTTTGTTTGTTTTGATTGTTTTGTTTTATTTGTTTTGAGACAGGGTCTCACTATGTAGTCCAGGCTGGCCTTGAACTCCTGCCTCAGCCTCCCGAATGCTGGGATTATAGGCATGCACCACCATGCCCAGCTTGATGTTTGAATTTTTAAGACCAAAGATTTTGCTGGTGCCTGCTTCATGATACAGCACTGATGGTAACATTTGGGTTTTTCCCCATCCACTGTTTAGCAAGAATAACGTGATTTCAAGAATTTAAACTTCTTTTGCCTAATATTTCAGAGTTCTGTGAAGGATTTTTTGGAGGTGCTGGGATTAAATCCAGGACCTCACACATGCCAAACACATGCTCCACCACCGAGCCACATCCCATCCCCTGTGAAAAGGATTTTTTAGTTCTCTCTGCAGGATGCTGGGCTTGGACATAGTCACCAGCACTACCCCATAGTCACCACTAGAGGAACTAAAACCAAAGGAATCAATAAGCTTCCAGGTCCCAGACTGTGTTTACTTTCCTTGATTCCTGCTCAACCCTGTATTAAATTTTTTTTTCTTTGAAGCATATTTCTCATTTTGTGCATTTTAAACACCTTTTAAAAAATCCAACCCCTACTCAAACACAGGAAATTCAAGAGTCCTACTGACTCTCATTTCCAATTCCCATTCACATAACAGCCAGTGCCTGTATCCTTCCAGGGTCAATGAATATACAAATGTGTTTATTCTTTTACTTAAACCCATGATTTGTCCCCTGGCTTCCACTCTTACTTCATCTCCTACTGCTCTCTGTCTGCTCTGCAAACTATCCCAGCTCTCCCAACTTGCCATGCTTATTTCCATCTCAGGACCTTCGCACTCACTAGTCTTCCTAGACTACTCCTCCTGTGTCTTCCTTGCTCAGGTGTCACTTCCTCAGAAAGGCCCTTTGTGACCATTCCCCAGTCTAAGTCTCATTCACACTTACTATGTTTGAGATTACCTTATATTCTTGTCTACATAATCATATAGTGGCACATGCCTGTAATCCCAGCTCTGGGGAAGCTGAGGCAGGAAGATATTACAAGTTCAAGTCCAGCCTGAACTATATTATCTTTTTCTCAAAAGACAAACAACCAAAAACAAAATAAAATGTAACCACAAGAACAGAAGCATTGGCTGCCTTGTTTACTTCCATAACCCCAGTGTCTAGAATACAAATGAGGACCTCAAAAGTATTTGTCAGTTGGAAAAGTGAATAAAGGAATGCTGCATATCCTATTCAGCAACTGGTTTTTTCACTTAATATATCTTATAGAAATTGTATTTATTAGCCAGGTGTGGTGGCTCATGCCTGTAATACCAGCACTCGGGGGAGGCTGAGGTAGGAGGATTGCTTTGAGTTCAAGGCCAGACTGTGCTACATAGTTCAAGGTCAGCCTGAATTATAGAGCAAGACCCTGACTCAAAAAACAAAAAAGTCTTAGAATCCAGCAGATATGGGGGAAGGATGAGTCACTGCTAAGACCAATTTTGCTTCCACACTCACATGTTTGTGTGTGGATGCTGGACCCTGCCCTGCCTTTCCCACTGGGGTGGTTGGTCAGTGGTGACCACCCTATAGCTGTAGTCACTAAGCAACTCCCACTTTCTGTGTCCCTCTGTGAACCCCAAGTCATGGTTTTCTCTGCCTGAGGGTTTATGAGGTGTCCCTGCTGGACTCCAGAGGCTCCTCTGTCCATACACCCCAGGCTGGGGCAACCGTCCCAGCCAAGCCCTATCCTTACTCGCGTTGGTAGATGGGGAGAGTGACAGACTGCTGAGTTCTGTGCTGATGTAGGCAGCAGATGGGAGAAGGGAGTCAAACAGTCTGCTGGATTTAATGCCAACATTTCAGACCCAGCCCCTGAGAAGTCACATACACCTGGCCTAGCTTCTCATCATGGAGGGCGGGACCCCTGCATCTCTCCTGGCCTGAGTTTAAACTTCTCAGGGACTCTCTGTTCTGCCCCCACTCTCTTCGTGACTGTCCCCTGTGACCATCTCCCACCCAGTCACTGTGGCAGCGCAACACCAGAAACCTGGAGTGTAGCTACTTTGAAGTTACTCTGAGGCCCAGAGTAACAACTGACCCCTCCCGATGGCTCATGATTAAACCCTCTCAACTCCAGCCTGCCTTGCAGAAGGAGTCACTTTCTGACTAGAATACCACACTATTTGTGCAGTTTGTCACAACCCCGGGTGTCTCTTGGGGCCAGCGCTGTTGGCCCGGTCTGCTGTCTCTCCTTGGAGCTGGGAAATAGGAATAGCTCCTGAGAGACAGGAGGGATCCCAAGTGAGTTGCCATGGAGGCCCTTCGTCAGGGGTAATTTATACAGCAAAGTCACAATGCGGGTACAACGTGGGTCAAACTATAATCAATTTATAGGATTACAAGTATAGCTGCTTAGCTAATGTTGATGCAATAGGGAAGCGGGGCAGAAACAAAGGCTGATATTCACCTTGGCTTATCTATGGCTTCTAAAACAGGAACATTTTGGGAAGGGATGGGTATAGGCATTCTGGTCGCCCATCCAGGTGTCTGATGCATATCTGGACTTAATGGATTGGGTGGTACCAATGACAGTATAATCTCCAGTTTCCGTTCATCCCTTAGAGAAGTATGCAAGCCTGGCCATTGTGACTCTATCTTGAGGCCTCTCATCTTCAAGCCTGTCCCCATGACTGACTGCCTATTAATTTCTTAATTTAGCTGCCTATATTACTGGGATTATCATACTGGCAAGGTGTTGATTTTTCTCACACACACACACACACACACACACACACTTCCCCTCAGGGTCTCCCTTGATTTATTCAGAATTTTCCTGAAACTGTCTGATTTCCTCCACTGATGTGCATTGCACCCTGACACTCATTTGTTGCCCACTGTCTTGGTTACTTTTCTCTTGTTGGTGAAGCCCAAAGTTAAAGGGGGAAATGTTTCTTTAGCTCACAGTTTGTAGCCATTTCATTCCATGATCAGCTGGCTCCAAGGCAGGGTGGCATGGCAGAGGGGCAACCATTCATGGCTGTGGAAGATAGCAAAAGCAACAAGAGAGGAGAGAAGACTCTTTCTGTCCCTTATATCTAGGCTACCTGCCCTAGAGTGGGGGTAGCACTCACACCCTTAATCCAGCATTGGACCAAGAATCAGTCATAAACTCTAGACTCAGCCACGTCTGAAAAGCCCAATCCCAATAACTGCATGAGGCTTTGGGGGGACATCTAGACACAAGCCATAACACCCACCTACTAAGAGCAAGGCACTCCACTAATCCCCAGACACCAAAGAACTCCAAGTCCAGATGTTTAATTTACAGAATAAGGGGCCTTCCTCAAAATACTTAATTCAACTGCAGACAGCACTTTCCTTTCTTGGACAGTGCATATGATTTGAGAATTTGCATCATAAAATGGTGAAATCCTGTGCTATAAGAATATTAATAAAGGGGCCGGTGAGATGGCTCAGCGGCGTATGCCCCTGCCTGGCAAGAGCGAGGGCCCGAGTTCGACTCCTGCAACCCACATACGAGAAAAGGGCCAGTGATATCGCTCAGCGGCATGGGCGCCTGCTGGCGCGTGAGGTCCTGAGGTCGACCCCCAGTACCCACACAAAAAAAAGAATATTAATAAATGTGTATTGAATGTTTATACTTTGAAATAATGTAAATTTCCTGGTTTAAAAATTCATTAAGAGGCTGGGCATGGTGACACACACCTGGAATCCCGGCACTTGGGAGGCTGAGGCAGGAGGATCACTGTGAGTTTGAGGCCAGCCTGGGCTACAAAATTGAGTTCAAGGCCAGCCTGCACTACAGAGTGAGACTCTGTCTCAAAAAGAGGAAATGAATTCATTAAGGGGCTGGGGAGGTAGTTCAGCGGAAGTGAGCTTGATTAGAATGTTTGAGTTTCAGTGTCTCACTTCACACACTCATAAAAAATTCCTTGGGGCCGGTGAGATGGCTCAGCGGCATAAGCGCCTGCCTGGCAAGCACAAAGACCCGAGTTCGACTCCCAGAACCCACATACGAAAAAGGGGCCGGTGATATCGCTCAGCGGCACAGGCGCCTGCCGGCGTGCGAGGTCCTGAGGTCGACCCCCGGTACCCACCAAAAAAAAAAAAATTTCCTTGATTTGACAGATGAGCTGGTTTCATTGTAAATACTGTTATTACTTCAGCTGCTACACTGAAATCACTTTGCAACAGTCCTTTGTCCAAATTTATCTTGAAAAGCATGAAGTTTGAATGTGAGATCTTCAGAGCCCCTTTTAAAATGAATGGTCCTGTTATATCCCATGAGGGTGGATTTTTATCTAGGGTTCACACACACAAAAAAACCTACATCAATAAAAGCATTAGAGATACAAGTTTAGAAGAAGAAACAAAAATCACACTTTATTGGAAAGGGAAGAGAAGTGGGGAAGCAAAATCATTTTATTGGGAAAAGGAGAGAAAATCAGTAAATGGATAGCTACCTTGTCAGTGTGAGGGAGGAAGTCTGGAGCCAGCACTCAGGGGTCTTTGTTTTAAGCCTCTTATATTACATGGGGAGAGCGGGGCTCTTCCCCTTGAGAGTTGGTATCACTTGATTGACTATTTCGGGCTCTGAGACCCCTGATTTGGCCATTGGTCCTTCCATCACCCATGTGTACATTTTTGGATTAGCACTTCTTTGGTCTCTGTGCTGTCCAAGTACTTATCTGGTGGGTTTTATAGCAGAGTTACATTCAAGGCAGAGTTAGTAAAAAGGATACATTTGTATTTTAATGTACAGAAATAATACGGTGAGAGAATAATAAATATATTTACTTATATATATAGGTGTGGATCTAGGTGTTAGTGCATATTTTATATACTGAGTTTTCATAATGGAGCCCCCCACTTTGTTTCTCTTGTGCTTAATTGGAGATGGAGGGAAGAAGGAGTTGTGTCTTGAGGTGAGCCCAGCTAGGCCTTCTTATCGATCTCTCTGTTTGTTTTTCTTGGCTACTCTCTCCAGCAGGGGTTTAACCCTTTATTTGCCAGAAACCTCACTGAGGCCCTTTAACTTTCCCTGCAGTCCTCTATCCAAAATTTTACAAATGAAACCATCCTCCTGTCTGGACTGTGAGTTCCTGAGCCTCAGGAACCTGACTCTCACCTCCGAATCTCCCTTCTCCCCACATGTACACTCCAGAGGAACACGGAGCTTTTACACAGAGTTCAACAAATCTGTGTTGCATGTGGAAGTCTTATAGGGGATGGTTCACTGTACACTGCAGTCTGCCTTTCTGATGTAATGAAGCGGTAAGAGGTGGCCTACAGGAAATAAATGTAGTGGAGAATTAGGAAGCCAAGAATTCTGCCCCATCCACACCCTATTTCTGGCAGTGTTCTTGCACCCATCACTAGGCCAGAGTCCACAGAGTATCACTTATATGCCCTGTCTGGTGCCAAAGGAGGGAAAGGCAGGAAGGAAATAAAGATAACCTATAGTCGTTGATTTGGAAAAATGTGTATTCTAGGGCCGAGGTCTTCAAGCTCGAGAACAGAAGACTTTTCAGTAGTGTAGTGTCTGAGTTACTTTCTTGTTGCTGAGACAAAATACCCAACACCCAAAGTTAAAGGAGGAAAGGTTTATTTCAGCTCACAGTTTGTAGAGGTTTCAGTCCACAGTCAGCTGGCTTCAAGGCAGGGTGGCATGGCAGAGGGACACTGCAGCGAAGAAACACTCCATGGCACCACAGGCAGGAAGCAGCCAACAGTGAGGCTCTCTTTCCCTTTTTGCCCTTTCAGGATACAAACCTATTGAATGGTGCCATCCACACCCAGGATGGGTCTTCCCATCGTCCATACCCAAAATTATGCTAAACCAATCCATAGACTAGTTACCACACAGTCTTAATCCACATTCACACACCCATGATCTGGCCACCTCCCAAAAGCCCCACCTATGACTGCACAAGGCTTTTGGGGGGACATCTAGATACAAGTACATAGAATTTAAGATTCTACTTCCAAACTTTCAATTTCCATATGTAATCTCTCAGCATAGTCCAGGCTATTCTTCCCTTTTTCACAATAGCACTTATCTGGTTCAAGAAGAAAAATCAGCAGGGTGTGGTGGCACATGCCTAGTGCTCCAGGATGGCTGAGGCAGAAGCATCACATATTCAAGCACAGCTGGGCAATTTAGTAATTTAAAGACAACTTTTCCCAAAATAAAAAATCAAAAAGGGCTGAGGATACAGCTCAGTGGAAAGGCTCTGGATTCAATCCCAAGTAGAGCACTGAAAAAAATAAAAAAATGCCAGGCATGGTGGTTCACACTTGTAAGCCAGCACTACAGGAGGTTGGCACAGGAGGATTGCAAGTTCCAGCCCAGCCTGGGCAACTTAATGAGACTGTCTCAAAAATTTTTTAAAAATTTAAAAAGGGCTGGGGGAATGCACAACAGAACCAGGAGGCCCAGGAAGCAGTTCAGGGACTGCCACCTGCCAGATTTGGCAAAATAGGACTTCAGCAAAGATGGCAGAGTAGTGAACAGCAAAGAAAGAGCCTCTCCAAGATTTGGTGTCCAGACACTGGAATATAGCAATGTGAGGAAGAGAAGGTGGGAAATGGGTCCCCAGGACTCAGGAAGGATCTGAAGTGAGAATTGAAGCCCTTGAGAGGGAATAGAGAAACTTCAATAAAGAAGGAGGCAGCAGGTGGCACTTTCTCCCTGAGCCCAGACTCACTGAGTGGGAGGGGTGGCTTGAAACTGCAGACAGGTGGTGACTGCTGGCTAACCCAGAGGCCTCCACGGAGAAACACACCAATGGAGCAGAGTGTTGGATGCAGCAGACTGCAGTGTCTGGTGAGTGATCCCGTTCGGATGTCCCACAAGAGAGGGCAATTGGCTGGAAGCCATCTTGGGGAAACGCCAACTGAGCTCAGGACTCAGAGTGGCTGCAGGCTTCACCTAGTGGCTCCCAGCAGAGTTCAAGCCAGAAGGGGGAGCGGGGACTGCTGTGGGCTGGGTAAGACTGGTTCCAGCCTCGCAGCTGGAGCCCAGCCTGAACTTCAGTGGAAATAGGGGTGCAGGCTTGCTGGGATTATCCTCTACCCCACCATAGAGCTGCTGTGGGCTTGCTGGGATTTATCGATGCAGATCTGGACTCTGTCTGCCAACACTGTCTACCAGTGGCAGCAGAGAAACACCTTGAAGTAGGCTTTTTTTTTTCCTCTCTTTTTCTTTTCTTTCTTATTTTCTTTCTCTCTTTTGTTTTTGTTTGTTTGTTTGTTTTTCCTCATTGTTTGTTCTTATTTTTATATAAGTATGAACATGGTTTCTAGTTTGTTGTTGTTGTTGTTCTGTTCCATTCTTATTTTTATTTCTTCCTTCTCTTTCCCTCCTGTCTTCTACACCAGTTTCCCAAAGTTTGCATGATCCTCCTTTGTCCTCCTGCCTTGTTTCTAATCTCCTCCTTTTCTTCTATTTCTCTATTCCCCCCCTTACCCCTTTCAAATTTTCTCCCCTGAGGGTAAGATTGCCACATTGAGGGTTTATTTACTGCATACAATTTTCTGGTTCATTTTAGATTTTGTTATATAACTGTAAATATACCTCATACAGTTAAAGGCAGCAAATTAATAGTTGTTCAGTTTGTCATTTTTTAGGCTGTGTTTGATGCTATTGTTATTGCTGATTGTGCCACTTTAGCCAAAGTGACATAACTGTTCTAATCAGTTGTTCTTCCTGATATACCAAGACTGAGGTTGCCTAAAAGTCATAAAAAATACTATACACTAGTGCCAAAGAACCAGGGGCTAGGCCAAGTAGACAGCAACTTCTCATCCCCAATAAATTGAAGAGGTAGGATCTTGCAATAGACTGAAAACCCAAAAGCCAGCTATGCCTGGAAGACACCTCTGAGAAGCAGTCATTTCCTAAAGGTTCTAAATACTAGCAATAAAGCTACTTACCATATGCAATTTACAAGCATCAACCCAGGAATTAAACTAAAATATATATACAAAATGAGAAGACACTTAAACAAGATGAAACCCCAGATGTCCAACTTACCAAAGTCAAGCCCAAGGAGCAATGAGATGGAACAATCCAAAAGCCACCCACCTGGACTCTCTGAAGTGGTAACAGTGGAAGTTATAAAGCAAATGAGTAAGAAAAAACCAACACAGAAAAAATTTCTCAGACAACTACAGAGATGGTGACCATAATGAAAGACATGGTTAGTGACTCTAGAGCACATACAGACTAAAAAAAAAATAGAGAAGCTTAGGAAAATGATGGAAAGGATGAATGCCCAACATAGGAAAGAAATGGAATCCATAAAATAGATACAAATAGATACCAACATTAAAAATTCCATTGAAAGTATACACAGTAGAATGAGCCAATGTGAAGACAGAATCTCAGATATAGAAGACAGGCTTGCAGTCAGTGATCATGAAAAGAAAGATTTCTTAAAAATAGCAAGGGAGGGCCAGTGAGGTGGCTCAGCAGCATAAGCGCCTGCCTGGCAAGCACGAGGTCCTAAGTTCGACTCCCAGTACCCACATAAAGGAAGAAAAGGGGTCGGTGATATCACTCAGCGGCACAAGCACCTGCCAGCAAGTGCGAGGTCCTGAGTTCAACTCCTGGTACCCACATTAAAAAAAAATAGCAACGGACTACAAGAACTCAATCCAGCAGCTGCTAGGTGATGCAAAGAAGAATAACATAAGATTGATCAGAGGCAATGAAAAAGCAGGAGATAGCACAAATGATATAAATAACCTGTTCACAGATGTCATGGCAGAAAACTTCCCTGACAGGGAAAAAGGATTTGACATACAGATAAGTGAGGCATATAACTCCAATTAGCCATGATCAAGAAAAAAAATCTACAGCAAGGCATATAATAGTAAAGATTCCAGAAATTCAACATAAGAATATTAAAAGCTGTTGGAGAAAGAAGCAAATCACCCATAAAGGAAAGCCCACCAGAATCACAGCAGACTTCTCAACACAAACCCAAAAGTCAAGGAGAGCTTGGAGTGAAGTATTTTATGCCCTAAAAGAAAACAACCTCCAAACCAGATTGATGTACCCTGCAAAACTATCTTTGAAAATTAATTGTGAAATAAGATACTTCCATGACAAAGAACACCTGAGGAGATTCATCAGCACCAAACCAGCACTCCAAAATGTTCTGAAGGACATGCTAGAAACAGATAACAAGCATTACAACTCCATGAACCCCAATAAAATGAATCCACCAAGCAAGGCAAACAAACAGAAGGAGGAAAAAAGAAGAGGGGGAGCCGACAACAGGCAGATAAGATGACAACTCTAAGTTATACACATCAGTTATAATCATCAAAGTTAATGGTCTCAATTCACCAATCAAAAGAAACAGACTGGCAGAATAGCTCAAGAAGCAAAATCCCACAATATGCTGCATACGAGAAACACATTTTTTTTAATGTGGGTACCAGGAGTCGAACTCAAGACCTCACTTATGCCAGGCAGGCACTTATGCTGCTGAGCCATATCACCGGTCCAAGAAACACATTTAATTCAAAAATAAATTCATAGGCTTAAAGTCAAAAGATGAAAAACAATACCTCATGTGACAGGAACCTGGAAAAAAGCAGAGGTAGCTATTCTATTTGCAGACAAAGTGGATTTCAAGCCAAGACTGATTAAGAGAGACAAAGAAGGTTACTACATCCTTGTAAAGGGAACAATCCAAGAAGAGATAACAAACATAAATATATATACACCAAATACCAGCGTACCCAACTACATAAAATGAAGAGTAATGGACATGAAAAATCAAATAAGCATTAATACAATTGTAATGGGGGACCTCGATACCTCACTGCCCCAAATAGACAGAGCAACTAGACAGTAAATCAACAATGAGGTATTAGAACAGATCCAAACTTTTGAACACATGAACATAGTAGATGGCTACAGAGTGTCCCACCCCATAACATCAGAATACTCATTTTTCTCAGCTGCACACAGGACATTCTTCAAAGTAGACCACATACTAGCCCATAGAACATGCTTAAGTAAATGCAAAGGAATTGAAATTATCCCATGCATATTATCAGACCATAGTCCAATGAAATTGGAAATCAATGACAAATGAAACCATGAGAACTTCATAAACACATGGGAATTAAATAACATCCTCCTGAATAATCAATGGGTCACAGATGAAATTAAAGAAGAAATTAGACAGTTTCTACTTATGGGAATTATGGGACACAATGAAAGCAGTCCTATGAGGGAAATTTATAGCAGTGAATACCCATATCAGGAAAACAGAGTGAGCTCAAGTAAACAACTTACTATTCAACCTTAAGCTTCCAGGAAAAAAAAAAGAGCAAGTCAAGCCCAAAGCTCAAACAAGGGAGGAAATTATAAAGATTAGAGCAGAAATTAATACAATGGAGACTAAGAAAACAATACAAAGAATCAATGAATCAAAGAGTTGGTTCTTTGAAAGATTAAATAAAATTGACAAACCTTTATCCACCTTATCAAAAAAGGAAAGAAAAAACTCATACCCATCCAATTAGAAATGAAAAGGGTAAAATCAAAACAGATCCTACAGAAATCCAGAAGATCATCTATATCTACTTTGAGAATTTGGATTCTAATAGGATGGAAAATGAAGAAGAACTGGACAGATTCCTAGATACATATGAATTACCAAAGCTGAATCAAGAAGACATAAAAATTCTGAATAAACCAGTATCAGTCAATGAAATTGAAGATGTAATTAAAAACCTACCAACAGGGCCGGTGAGATAGTTCAGTGGCATAAGCGCCTGCCTGGCAAGCACAAGGTCCTGAGTTCGACTTCCAGTACTCACATAAAGGAAAAAAAAAGGGCCAGTTATATCACTCAGCGGTACAAGTGCCTGCTGGTAAGCGCGAGGTCCTGAGTTCAACTCCTGGTACCCACATAAAAAAAAAAAAAAACAACCTACCAACAAAGAAAAGCCCAGGCCCTGAAGGATTCACTGCTGAATGTTACAAGAAATTTAGAGAAGACCTAATACCACTACTTCTCAAACTCTTTAATGAAATTGAAAGGGAAGCAATACTCCCAAATTCATTCCTGGAAGCAAGCATTATCCTAAAACGAAAACCAGAGAAGGATCCAACTAAAAAAGAGAACTACAGGCCAATCTCCCTAATGAACATGGATGCAAAATACTCAATGAGATACTGGCAAACAGAATGCAGAAAATCATTAAGAACATTATACACCATGACCAAGTAGGATTCATCCCAGGGATGCAGAGATTGTTCAACATATGCAAATCAATAAATGTGATACATCATATTAACAGAGCCAAGGACAAAAATCACATGATCATCTCAATAGATGCAGAAAAAACATTTGACAAAGTTCAACACCCATTCATGACAAAAACCCTATAGAAAATTAGAATAGATGGTCTTTATCTCAATCTGATAAAAGCCATCTATGGCAAACCAACAGCCAACATCATAATAAATGGACAAAAACTGAAAGCTTTCACTCTAAAATCAGGAGCAAGACAAGTATGTCCACTGTCACCACTCTTATTCAATATACTTTTGGAAACTTTAGCCAGAGCAATTAGACAAGTGAAAGCAAAAAAAAAAAAAAAAAAAAAAAAAAAAAAGGAATAACGATAGGAAAGAAAGAAGTTAAATTATCATTTCATGGATGACATAATACTATATGTAGAAGACCCAAAAAACTTCACCAAAAGATTTCTAGATTTAATAACCAAATTCAGTAGCATAGCTGGATAAAAAGTCAACACTCAGGGCTGGTGAGATAGCTCAGTGGCATAAGCGCCTGCCTGGCAAGCACGAGGGCCTGAGTTCGACTCCCAGTACCCACATACAATAAAAGGGCCAGTGGTATCGTTCAGGGTCATGGGTGCCTGCTGGTACTCGAGGTCCTGAGTTTGATCCCTGGTACCCACCAAAAAAAAAAAAAAAAAAAAAAAAGGTCAACATTCAAAACTCAATGGCCGGGCCGGTGAGATGGCTCAGCGGTTTAAGCGCCTGCCTTGCAAGCGCGAGGGCCCGAGTTCAACTCCCGTAACCCACATACAAAAAAGGGGCCGGTGATATCTCTCAGTGGCACGGGCGCCTGCTGGCGCGCGAGGTCCTGAGGTCGACCCCCCGGTACCCACAAAAAAAAAAAAAAAAAAACTCAATGGCCTTGCAGTACATGAATAACAAACTCATTGAGAGAAAAATTAGAGAAACAACACCTTTCACAATAGCATCCATAAAAATGAAATACCTAGGAATCCATCTAACAAAGGAAGTAAAAGACCTCTACATTGAAAACTACAGTACTCTGAAAAAGGAGATTGAACAGGATATCAGAAAATGAAAAGCTATCCCTTGCTCTTGGGTAGGAGGAACCAATACAGTGCAAATGGCTGTATTTCCAAAATTGCTATACAGATTTAATGCAGTTCCAATCAAAATTCTAGCACCATGTCTCACAGAATTAGAAAAAACAATCCTAAAATTCATTTGGAACCAGAAGAGACCTAGAATAGCAAAGGCAATTCTGGGCAACAAAGGCAAGGCAGGGGGCATCACAGTCCCTGACTTGAAATTATACTACAAAGCTACTGTGATAAATTCAGCATGGTACTGGCAAAAAAAACCAGACCCAAAGATTAATGGAACAGATTAGAAGATGCAGAAACAACTCTAGACATACTTAGCCACCTCATCTTTCACAAAGGTGCCAAATACCTTTACTGGAAGATAGTCTCTTTAATAAATGGTGCTGGAAAAACTGGATTTCCACATGCCGAAGATTAAAGTTAGAACCATATCTTTCACCATGCACTAAACTAAAATTGAAATGGATCAAAGATCTAAATATTAAAACAGAAACACTAAATATGGTGGAAGATAGAATGGGTAGAACTCTCGAAAACATTAGTGTAGGCAAAGACCTTTTGAACAAAACCCCAATTGCACAGGAACTATCCCAAAGAATCAACAACTGGGATCTCATTAAAAAGCTTTTGCACAGCAAAAGAAACCATCAACAGATTGAAGAGTCAACCCACAGTATGGGAAAAATTTTTTGCTAGATGTTCCTCAGACAAAGGATTACTATCTAGAATATATAAACAACTCAAAAAATCAGGCCCCCCCAAATTTAAAGACCCAATCCATAAATGGCCATCTGAGATGAATACACATTTCTCAGATGAAGAAGTACAAACAGCAAATAAATATACAAAAATAATTCAACATCACTGGTCATTTGAAAAATGCAAATTAAGACAATGCTGAGATTCCATCTCACCCCAGAAAGAATGGCTATTAATAAGAAATCAACCAATAACAAATACTGGCAGGGCTGTGGGGAAAAAGGAACACTTCTCCGCTATTGGTGGGAGTGTAGACTGGTACAACCACTGTGGAAATCAGTGTGGAGATTCCTCAAAAAACTAAGACTAGAGGTTTCATTTGATCCAGCTATTCCTCTTCTTAAAAGAATTAAGCATCATACCATAGCGATATATGCACACCCATGTTTATAGTGGCACAGTCTGTAATAGCTAAATCTTGGAAACAGCCCAAATGCCCATCAACTGGTAAATGGATAAAGAAGATATGGTTCTTTCATGGAATGGAGTACTACTCTGCCATAAAGAAGGATAAGCTGGAGACATTTCTAGGTAAATGAATGCACCTTGAGACCATACTCTTAAGTGAAATAAATCAGACACACATGTGTAAATATCACATTGTTTCTCTGGTATGAGAAATCAAAAGTGTAAATAAGGAACAAAATGTATAATAATAGGTATTGTGAAATAGGAAGAAAATGTCCAAATGAGAAGGGGAACAAGGAATGGGGGAATGGGAAAGGAAGGAAGGGAAAAGAAAAAAAATGATGAGATAAGAAAAAATGGAAGCAAACCTTTCTTAAATAAGGAGGGGAAGAGGCCATTGAAGGGAGGGTAGGGGAATGGGGAAAAAAAAGACTCAAGTTATATCACATACAGGTACAAATTCCCTATAATGAATGCGATCATTATATATACCTAAAATGTACCAATAAACTTAATTAATTTTTTTTAAAAGGCTGGGGACATAGCTTAGGGCAAAGGACCTGGGTTCAATGCCCAGTACTGGGAGGAAGAAGCAGAAGGAGCAGGAGAAGGGGAAGAGGAAGAGGCAGAAGGGGCGAGGGGGGAAGTCATGGCCCACTCCATCCTGGATAGGACTTCAGTGTGACAACGTTCCACATGTGAGATCTTCTAAGATGCCACACCAGTGAACAACTGGAAACGGCATCTTTACTGTTAATCCAGGAGACCCTGATTCTCCTCAGAGCTTTCTGCTTTTCTCAGATGTATTTCTGTTGGGGTGGATCGCTGAGTGTCATTGGTGCATATGGGCCCTGTCAGGATGCTCAGGGACGACAGGAGGCGTGGGGACACCTCCTTAACCATTCCACTTCTTTCACCCCTAGACACAGCTCCAAGGATGTGCTGCTCAGGAAGGAAAGGCCAGGGGAGGCAAAGAGAACTTCAGTAAGAAATAGTGAAAGGCTTTCATTTTGAATTGAAGTTTTAAAATTCTCTTTGAGAGCCAGGTGTGGTGGCGCATGCCTGTAATCGCAGTACTCAGGAGGCTGAGGCAGGAGGATCACCGTGAACTCAAGGCCAACCTGGGCTATATAGTGAGTTCAGGGCCAGCCTGAATTACACAGGAAGAATAGGTCTCAAAAAAAACAAAACAAGGGCCGGTGAGATGGCTCAGCGGCATAAGCGCCTGCCTTGCAAGCGTGAGGGCCCGAGTTCGACTCCCGGATCCCACATACGAAAAAGGGGCCGGTGATATCGCTCAGCGGCACGGGCGTTGGCGCGCGAGGTCCTGAGGTCGACCCCCCGGTACCCAAAAAAAAAAAAAAAAAAAAACAAAACAAAACAAAACAAAAAATCACAAATAAGTATTTTACCTAATTTCTTTTAGAGTTTGTGTGGGTTATTCAATACAATAGCTAGAACCGGATTTATTAAATCATATCAACGGCACCTATTCCATTATTACGAGCCATCAGTACTATATTTGTTTTCTGTTTTGCCTGGCAAATTACCAAGAACGAGGCATTTAGTGGTTCAAAAAGGATGCGCGTTTATCATCTTCGTTTCAGCAAGTCAGGGCAGGGTTGAACTGAATTCTCTCCGGGGGTCTCACAGCTGGGTCGAGGTGCCTGTCGCTCAGGGTCGCTCATCTGAGGCCCGGGCTCATGCCCTGAGCTAGGTTGTCAGCTCGGCGGCTGTGGCTTTGGGACTGAGGTTCCAGCTTCTTACTGTGTCCTCTGCTCGCGCTGCTAGAGGCCCCTGCAGTTCTTTGTCATGAGAATCTCCCATACGCGTCTCACAACATAGCAGCTTATTTCTTCAGAGTCAACTGAAGAGTCTCCCCAGGCCACTAAAACAGTCCTCTGTAATAGAATAGTCATGCCTCGGCTTCAGTCGCTTATATAAAATAGTGTACTATTTGCATATAACACGCACATCCCCTCATGTACTTCAAATCATATCTAGATCCCTTACAATACCTAATACGGCAGAAACGCTATGCAAGTAGTCGTTACGCTACAGGGTTTAGGGGGTCACGATGAGAGAAAAGTCTGCGTGTGCTTGCGCCGACAGCCTGAGTCAGCCCCCAGTGCTTCTGACCGAGTTTGAACCCCAAGACACGGAACTCACGACCTAACCAAAGAGGCGGCTCTCCGCCATTCACAGGTCCCACCCATGCTCCAGAGCAGGAGATAAGGCGAGGCATGGACAGCAGGGGCAAGAAGAATGGGATTCTGCCTGCCTGCCACAGCTTCTTCATATCTTTCCTTCAATTTTTTTTTTTTTTTTTTTTTTTTTTCCTGAGCGTGGGCATGTCTGTAATCCTAGCACTTGGGAAGCTGAGGCAGGAGGATCACTGTAAGTTCAAGGCCAGCCTGGGCTACATAGTGAGTTCAAGGTCAGCCTGCACTACATGGTGAGACCCTATCTCAAAATATAAATGAATAAAAATAAAAATGATTAACATTAAAGCGAAGTTGATTTATTCTTATTTGGCAGCTTTGAGCAAGCTATTTGATACAATATATCCTTATAAAATGTTGTTTTTTTTCCTTTGCAGTGCTAGGGACTGAACCCAGGACCTCTTGTCTAATAGGCAGGTGTTGTACCACTGAGCTACATCCCCTGATGTCAAATCTAATTTTGATAATTGGGTTAATAATGAGGACTAGTTCTGCTAGTTAGATTAAATGGTAGATGTTTTCTATACCTGTGCTGCCCAAACAGTAGTCACTAGCCACACGCAGGGTTGAATTTTTCAATTGGAGATTGAACCCAGGGCCTCATACATGGCAGGAAAGGGCTCTACCACTAAACCACACCTTCAGCCCTGTTTCTTTTTTAATGTGGCTACCAGAAAAAATTAGGGCAACCCATTTGGGACCCCTCCTGTCTCTCAGGAGCTACCTCTATTTGCTAATAAATTTTCCTACTCTTAAAAAAAAAGAAAAATTAAAATTATATACATGACTCATATTTCTACTGGACTTCATTGTTGTATACACTGACTGAGCCAAATCTGGAACTTCAGGGTTTTTTTTTTTTTTTTTTTTTTGTGGGTACCAGGGGTCGACCTCAGGACCTTGTGCACCAGGAGGCGCCTGTGCCACTGAGCAATATCACCGGCTCTTTTTTCGTATGTGGGATCGGGGAGTCGAACTCGGGCCCTTGTGCTTGCCAGGCAGGTGCTTACGCCGCTGAGCCATCTCACCAGCCCAACTTCAGGGTTTTAAGAAAAATTTTAACAGCTTACTTGATAAGATTATTCTATCAAAAATGCTGTGTTGTGTTGAATTGGAGAGTATTTAATATTCCCCAAAGTTTCTGAAAGTGCCTCTAATAGAAGAAAATTGGGTACAATTAGTAGTTGGTAAGTTGAGCTAAACATCTCATAAAATAAGAAAGTGATTTAATGACTAACAAATCCTTTTTGAAAGTCAGGTAGTTTCCAGTTCTTTGCCTTCTAAAAACCCAAGGAAAAAAATTAATCCAATTTTCAGTTAGTAGGCAATTAAAGGTGATTTTTTTTTCTTTTCTTTTCTTTTCTTTTTTTTCTTTTTTTGTCTTTTTGAGACAAAGTTTCACTAGGCCAGTTCAGGCTGGCTTCGAATGTGCAGCCATCCTCCTGCCTCAGCCTCCTGAGTGCTGGGATTACAGGCAAGGATGATTTTTTTTTTTTTTAATGCGGGTACCGGGAGTCAAACTCAGGACCTCGCGCTTGCCAGGCAGGTGCTTATGCCACTGAGCCATATCACCGGCCCAGGATGACTTTTGAGAATAGAAAATTACGCGGTTTTTTTAGCATAAAACTAGAAAAAAAAGTTCAAAGAATTGGGTGACCTAAATGCAACAAAATTCCTTCCATTTATGTCTTCAAAGTTTTTCAGAGTTAATTGATATAGAAACTGTCTTCATCTAGCAGTACCTAATACTCATTCATATAGATTTAAACTACTTGGAAAAATACTTTTTGTCCTTGTTGTTTCGTGTTTTAAGTGTGGAAGTGGGCACTGGGAATGAAACCCAGGGCCTTGCACATGCGATGTAAGTGCTGTATCACTGAGGCTGGAAACCAGCAAACAACCCACAACATTTACAGCCACATGTGGTGACCCTGAACTCTTCATTTTATTTATTATTATTTTGAAGTTTCAAAATATTTATTGAAAAACATGACATTCCTATACCAAACTCTTCATTTTCACGTGGGCTTTTGCTTTTTTTTTTTTTTTTTTTTTTCTTATTGATTAGTGGAAGTCCTCTAAGGACAAAAGAAATGTAGTTAGAATTAGGGTCATTCAACAGAGAGATTGATTCTGTTGCTAAAAACTGAAGTTTGAAAATCACTGCCTGGCTACTTTACAACATTGCTGTTAAACCTTGCCCCCTACTACTTGCCTCACTACTATGGAAATTTTTGCAGTTAGAGCCCCAGCCAGTAGCACGTGCTTGAAGTGTTGAAACTTCAGGATGGGGTTCATCAGCCGTGGGACTGTTGACATTTTGGCCAGTCTTCTGGTCCAAGGCTGTCATGTTCCGCAGCCACAGCCCGGCCTCTGCTGTATATGCTGGGTGCCAGCTGTGCACCCTTCCTCTGGCTGCAACCATCAGAAATGTCTCTGAGTTGTCAAATGTCCCCTGGGCTTAGGAGGACAAAACCGCTCCAGTTGAGAACCACTGGGCTAGGTCTACCCAATGCAGGTAAAAGACAGGCTGTGTTATTTGCTGACATTTGGAAGTCCCATGCGACTATGCAAACGGTGTTTGGTACAATGCAGATGGGAAGTACACTTGTCTTCTATCCTTGTCAAAAGCACAAAATAGCATACATTACATCATGAGGGAATAGTGTCTGATAAATTCATGCATATACCTAGAACTTTTTTTTTTCCTGGGGTGCTGACGATCAAAGATCAAACCCAGGGTCTTGCACTTGGTAGGCAAGTGGTCTACCCCTGAGCTACAACTCCATCCCAACTGTTATGGCTCATGTCTAGATGTCCCCCCAAAGCCTGATGTAGTCATAGGTAGGGCTTTTTCAGAGGTGGCTAGTGTGATGCTGGGATTGATTCATGGTGCAATGCTAGGCTCAAGGGCACTATGATTAAGGGTGTGAGTGCTACCTGAGGGCTTGAGGGCATCACAAGAAACAGCAGGACTCCACCTTTTGCAGCCTCAGAGTTGCAAAGGTGAAAGGATAGGCTTTGAAAAGAGAGCCCCAGAGTGGCATGTTCCAGAATGGCAGTGGCCCTTGGAAGTTGTTGCTTGGGATGTGGTTCATAGGCGCTTGACCCCTACAGCCAAAAGAGAAGAAAGCCTGGCTACTGCTCCACCTGGCAGCAGACCTTGGCATCATCCACATGGTGCTGGTTTTAGGTGTATACAGAATGCAAGAGTTGTGGGGTCAGGAAGGCTTCCACCCAGGTTTCAGAAGCCCTGGGAGGCCAGGCAGTGTGCCCCTGAGAGGGCAGTGTGTGAAACTGTGAGTGTGAAGCCAAAGGTGCATTGAAGACCTCAGAAGTTTGGAGAAGCCAGGAATGTGGATCGTCTGAGGAAAACTGCAAGGAGGGAGAACAGTAGGCCCCAGAAATAAGTCACGGGAGCTACAACCACTGGCAGTGCCATATGGGTGGAGCCACCCAAGCCCTTGGGAGCTCACAACTTGCCACAGATCGCTGGGGATGCTGGAAGCGGAACTGTGGGATTTAATGTTTGCCCTGCTGGATTTCGGTCTTGCTTTGTTCCCATTCCTTGCTATCCCCCCATCTGTACCTTTTACAATAGAAATGTCTATCTTGTGCCATTGAAAGTTGGAAGAGTTTAACTTTCTTTTCATTTGTAGAAGGGCTCACAGCTAAGAGTTTGCCTTATATTTCGGAGGAGACTTTGGACTTGCACTTACTTTGGCAACTCTTAGAGATGGAAGAAATGCCTTTTGCATAAAGGAATGTGCAGGAGTCTTTGAGGGGGCAGGGGTGGAATATTGTGGCTTGTGTCTAGATGTCCCCCCCAAAGCCTCATGCAGTCAGGTGGGGCTTTTTCAGAGGTGGCTGGATCTAGAGTGTGTGATACTGGAATGTGAGTGCTAAGTAGCCCTAAGTAGCCTGGATAAGTTGTAAGAGAAAGAAAGAGCTGTCCCCTCTTCTGACATTCCCCTTGCTTGTTTTGCTACCTTCTGCCCACCATGAATGGTTTCTCCTCTGCAATGGCTGTCTGCCGTGCCACCCTACCTTTGAGCCAGCCAATTATGGAGTGAAACCTCTACAAACTATGAGCTAAATAAACCTTTCCTCCTTTAACTTGTGGGTGTCAGGTATTTTGTCTCAGCAACGAGAAAAGTAAGAGACCAACCTAGGAACTTTTTCATTTTTTCCCTTCTTTTTGTAGTACTGGTGATTGAATCCAGAGCCTTTGCACTGTGCTATATTCTTCAAACTCTTTTTTAAGTAAGGGTAATTTTTCCAGGCTGGGCCCAAACTTGTGATCTTCCTGCCTCAGTCTCCCATAGTGTTGGATTTAAAGGCGTGAGCCACAACACCCATCTCCAATCTGGGAATTTTAAAACAAATAGGTGTGAAGTACGAAAGTCAGCCTACTCCTTAGGCTTTGTGGGGTATCAGAGCCCTGGGCCTAGCCCTCAGCTTGTGTTTTCAAAAGATGATTATGAGGTTGGGAGTATGGCTCTATGGTACAGTGCTTGGCCTGCATGTGTGAGGCCCTAGGTTCCATCCCTACCACACACACACACACAGAGTTAACCAAGTAGGATCAATGTACTTTATAACGTACTTAATAAGGAGTAGGAACATTCATTCTAGGGACAGAGGCACAGGCAAAAGGAACACAAGTATGTGGCAGGTATGTATATCTTCTTTTAACTTAAGTGCTTCAAGGATTACTATATGTATATGCATATATATATCTCCATTTCACAGACACATCCCTTTTATTTTCACAAATAGTACAATACTACACATACTATCCTACATCTTGCACTGTACAGCTTCAACATGAGAATTTAAGAGAGTTTCCTCATTTTAAAACACATCTCTGCAATGTGAAAAGTACAATTTAGAGTATACTGATGCTAAAAATAATTTTAAAAAGGTCAAGGTCAATTTCAGGGGGAATCTGAAAAATGAATTTGAACTTGCAAGTTGTAAGGACTGGAATTTGACCTGAGATTCACGTAAGCAGGGCTCAACTACTGATAGACCAGAAGTCTAGTTGGGGAGTTTTGTTTTGTTTTTGTTTTTACCTAAACTCAATTTCTGTGTCTTATTTATTCTACCTTTATGTAGACCACATCTCTGACCTCTCAGCAAACTAAGAATCCTTGAACACATAGCACTTATAGCATTTCTTGAAACTCAAGCACCCCAACTATGGTTGTTGTAAGTATTTTTTTTTTTTTTTTTTTTTTTTTTTGGTGTTTGAGACAGGGTCTCACACTGTAGTTCAGGCTAGTCTTGAACTCACTATATAGCCCCAGGAGGCCTCAAACTCGTGGCAATCCTCCTGCCTCAGTCTTCCAAGTGCTGGGATCGCAGGTATGTGCACCACGCCCAGCTTGTATCATAAGTGAGTGAATAAGTTCATAAGTTTACAAACATCTTTTTACCAAGACAACTAGGGATCTTGTTTCTACTTTGATAGAATACTTAGGAGTGAGGTGCCTGTATAGTCAGAAATCAGTAAGAACAAACAGGGAAGGACTTGGACATTGTTGGTTAGAGGGGCTCCATCTGAAGGAAGACTTCAAAGATGATTTTAAGGCTCTAGGAATTCTGGCATGGTGGCGCATATCTATAACCCCAGCACTCTGGGAGGCTGACGCACAAGGATTTCAAATTCTAGACCAGCTTGGGAAATTTAGTGACTTAGCCTGTACAATTTAGTGACTTATCAAGAACCTGTCTTAATAAATAAATAAATAAACAAAAATTTAAAAAGACTAGCATTGTAACTCTGTGCAAAGGCCTCAGATTCAATTCCTAGTACAGAACAAAAAAGGGGGCAGGGCTTCTAGGAGGAAAAGGTGATCATTTATTTATTTATTTTTGGTTTTTTGAGACAGGGTCTAGCTATGTAGTTCAGGCTGGCCTCCAGCTCCTGGCAATCCTACTGCCTCAGCCTCCCACGTGCTGGAATTACAGGCGTGTACCACCATCCCTGGCTGATAATCACTTTTAGAAACGAAAAGAAAGCTGGGCATGGTGGGTGCCTGTAATCTGAGCTCTCAGAAGGATCATGGAGAGTTTGAGGCCAGTTTGAGTGACATCTGAGCTCTCAGAAGGATCAGAGAGTTTGAAGCCAGTTTGAGAAGGATCAGGGAGAGTTTGAGGCCAGTTTGAGTGACATCTGAGCACTCAGAAGGATCACGGAGAGTTTGAAGCCAGTTTGAGAAGGATCAGGGAGAGTTTGAGGCCAGTTTGAGTGACATCTGAGCACTCAGAAGGATCACGGAGAGTTTGAAGCCAGTTTGAGAAGGATCAGGGAGAGTTTGAGGCCAGTTTGAGTGACATCTGAGCACTCAGAAGGATCACGGAGAGTTTGAAGCCAGTTTGAGAAGGATCACGGAGAGTTTGAAGCCAGTTTGAGTGACATCTGAGCACTCAGAAGGATCACAGAGAGTTTGAGGCCAGTTTGAGTGACACAGCCAGATCCTGTCTCAAAAAAACCAATCAATCAATGAGCCAAACAAAAAAGTGCAGTTGTAAGGGGAGATTCTCAGTTGGAGGTTCAAAGACTTTCGGATATCCGTGGGACGGCAGAGACACATTTTCAACTTTTTTCTTTCCTTATAGAGATGAAGAGACAGTTTAAGCTGCTTGTCTAAGGTAACCCAGGTAAATAGTGTGGTCTAGTCAGGACCCATGTTGAATTCAGGGCACAGCCTGCCCTCAACTCAGAAGGTCCTGTAGGTGGACGAAAATGCTGCACTTCAAGTATTCGCCACGCCAAGAAATGTACTACGTGTAATACGGGTCTTTAGTTAAGGCTAGATATGGAGTGACGGGGACCCAGAATATCAAAGTAAGAAGAATGCGAAGGGACTTTCATGCCATGGAAGAAACTAAGGTCTCTGAGCTACTATGTCCCTCATTTTACATCTGATTGTCTCATTTTGTTCTCACCATAACCCTCCAAAACAGATACTATTATCATTTTAATTATTTATTTATTTATTTATTTTGATTTATTTATTTTTTTGTGGGTACCAGGGGTCGATCTCAGGACCTCGCGCTCCAGCAGTCGCCCGCGCCGCTGAGCGATATCACCGGCCCTTTTTTCGTATGTGGGTACTGGCAGTCAAACTCGGGACCTCGCGCTTGCCAGGCAGGCGCTTATGCCGCTGAACCATCTCACTGGCCCAAATTATTTATTTTTTGACTTGAGACAGGGTCTTACTTTATGGTTCAGGCTGGCCTTGAGCTCACTATTGTAGCCCAGGCTGGCCTCACAATCCTCCTGCCTCAGCCTCCCAATAGCTGGGATTATAGGCGCGTGCCACCTCGCCTGGGCTATTCTTAACATTCTGTAGTGGAAAAAAGTTGCCACGTGTGGTGGTACACACCTCTAATCCCAGCACTCTGGGAGGCCCAGGCAGGAAAATCGCAAGTTGAAATCCAGCTTGAGTAATTTAGCGATTTAGCAAAAAAAGACAAGGGAAAAAAAAAAGGTCTGGTAATGCAGCTCAGGGAAAAGGCCCTGGGTTCAATCCTCAGACCTGGGGGGGGCAGGGAAAAGGGTTATAAAAGTTTAATAGCTGGGTATAGTGGCACACACCTCTAACCCCAGCACTCAGGAGGCTGAGGCAGGGGGATTACTGCGAGTTCGAGGCCAGCCTGGGCTGTATAGTTCAAGGCCAGCCTGAATTACAAAACTAGACCCTGTCTCAAAAAATAAAACAAGCATAATAAATTGCTCAGTAAAGAGCTGGACCCCAAACTTGAACGGAACCCAGATGTGACAGCAGCAAAGTTCTTTCTGTGCTCGCTTCGTTACCCCTCGACAATACACTCACTGCACACGTGTCAGAAAACCTGAGACACAGCGAGGGGAACTGGCACTCACTTGGGGCCAGAAAGCAGATCATCTGCTCCCCATCCCCAGGCCAAAGGTCTTCCCAGGGGACACCAAACTACAAGGATCTGACAATCCATACCACCCTGCCGTGATGGAGTGAGGGAAAATGAGAATCCAGGAGAAAGCGACCTAAGAGGACCTGCCAGAGCGGAGAGCGGCGGGGCCCTTTCGCCTGCCTCTGCTTCCTCCTGCTTGGCAAAGCCGACAACCACCATGCAGGTCGGGGAGCCGAGCCCCGCCAGCTTCATCTCTTCATGCCCCGCAGCGGCCACGCTTAACCCTCGGCTAAATCTGGACAAGACCAAGGCGGGCAAGGTGTACACTTCAGGCAGAAGCAGAAACTCGCGGCGTGAACCAAAACTTGGGCCGTCCGGGCAGCAGTGATTCGAGGGCAGTTTGGAAGACAAGTTAACAGCGGCCGAAGGGCGCGCCAGGCTGCACGACGCGCGGGCCGCCACGGGGTGGGGCCGCAGGCAGCCGCGGCCGCGCTTCCCCCCAGCCCAGCCGCGCGGGAGACGCCCGGCCTCCGCCCGCCACGTGACCCGGGGTGTTGCGGTCCGGCCCGTGGGTGGCGGGCGCGGCGCGAGGGCGGGGGTGGCGAGGAGCGGTCACGTGACGGGGTTTAAATCTCCCGCAGCCCGAGCCGCAGGGGCGCCAGTGCCTCGCGTCGAGCGGGAGCAGAGGAGGCGAGGGAGGAGGGCCAGAGAGGCAGTTGGAAGATGGCGGACGAGGCGGCGCTCGCCCTTCAGCCCGGCTCCCCCTCGGCAGCGGCGGCCGAGAGGGAGGCCGCGTCGCCGCCTGCCGGGGAGCCGCTCCGCAAGAGGCCGCGGAGGGAAGGGCCTGTCCCCGGCCGGAGCCCCGGTGAGCCCAGCGGGGCGGCCGCGGAGCGCGAGGTGCCGGCGGCGGCCGAGGACTGCCCGGCGGCGGCCGCGGCGGGCGGGGAGCGAGAGGCCCAGGGGACGACCGCGGTCGGAGGAGACAATGGGCCGGGCCTGCAGGGCCTAGCCCTGGAGCCGCCACCGACCAACGACTTCGACGACGACGACGACGACGACGACGACGAGGAGGAAGAGGCGGCGGCGGCGATTGGGTACCGAGGTGCGCAGGGCGCGGGCGGCCGGGACTGCGCATCCCCTTCCCTCCCCGGGACTCCCTTGGCGTCGGGGCCGTGGGCGCGGGGCGGGGCGGGGCAGGGCGGGGCGGGCCGGGCCGGCGCTCGGGGCGGGTCCAGGCGCCCTTCCCTCCGCGACCTGGGCTCGGAGATCGGCACCAGGCCGCCGGCCCCGCTGCGGCAGCGCGCGCCTCACTCCCGCGCGTTCGCCCTCCCCTCCTCCCGCGTCCGCGGCCCGCCCGGGCGGCCTTCGCTCTGCGCAGCCGCCGGGCCGGGAGGCTCCCGCAGTTGGCTTTAAAATAAGTTTTCCTTGCCTGTTCTTATAGTATATTGCTTTTGTTAAGGGTTGCTTTCGTTCTTTTTTTCTTTTCTGCTCCTTCTCCCAAGGCACTGAAGCCTGCAACTTTTGGAGCGTGGAGCGACCTTTTGCAAAGAGACACCTGTACAGATTTTTTTCAGGCTTTATTTCTAATCTCAAAGTTTGAAATTTTCAAAGCAAAGTTGTTTCTAAAGGTACACCCTGCAGCATTTCAAGAACATTGTTTATATAAAGAGGTTTTTACCTTTTTGTGATGTCATTAACAGTGGATATAAAGTGACAGTACTTTTATGAATATTGTTCTCTAATCATGTTCTTGCTTTTAGGTTAAGTATAATTGTTTCCGTATATGTAACTCTGAAATCCAAATTGACATACATTTGGCATACTGAAGCCAAAAGTGTTATGACATGCCATCCTCCAGGGTTTTGTTTTCGATCTCGTTTCTGATCTAGATGGGTGTGTGTCTTTATCTGTGTCACACCCATTTAGTGGACCATTGTAAGAAAGAGCATGTGCACTGGGGAAAGAGTTAGTAAAATAGCCATTCATGTCAAGAAACACTACAATAGGGGAAACGTAAGTAATACGAAGACATCTTAGTATGTTTAGTGTTATGTAAAAGTGTAAACTCTCGGGGGGTTTATTTGAACAGCATTTTGGAGAAAGTTTCCTGACAAATTTCCTGTCATCCCCTCATCCCCGCATGGAACCCAGAGCCTTTGCAATACTAGACAAGCACTCTTGAGTTACATTACTAATCCACCTGTGTGGTTTCGATTTTTAAGTAGACAGGATTTGTTTTTAGATTTTGATGCACTGAGATTTAGATTATGAGAATTTTCAGAGATGAGGAGACTGCTCCTAAGAACAGTGCAAGCTGACCCCATACGCATTTTATTTACATGAAGTCTGAGTGCTGAATGCTTTTTTTCTTTTCTTTTTTGAGACAGGGTTTCACTATGTAGTTCAGGCTGGCCTTGAACTCACTGTATAGCCCAGGCTGACCTCGAACTCTGGGTGATCCTCCTGCCTCAGCCTTCCGAATGCTGGGATTACAGGCGTGGGCCGCCACACCTGGCCAAGTGTTGAATGCTTTATTAAATGAAAGTGGTTGTAACCATTATAGGTCTCTGTACGTTGTACATTCAAGTTGTTTCAGCAGCTTTGAGTCACTTTTTAATTCTTTGCAGATGACCTTCTGTTACGTGATGAGCTTATCACCAATGGCTTTCATTCCTGTGAAAGTGATGAGGATGACAGGGCTTCGCATGCCAGCTCTAGTGACTGGACTCCAAGGCCGCGTATAGGTATGGGTCAGAGCTATGCAGCTAGGGAACAAATTTTTTTTTTTTTTTTAATAGTTTGTGTTGTATTCTGTTGTGTTTATTTTTTTGTGTGGTACTGGGGATTGAACCCAGGGCCTGTGCACTGAACCACATCCCCAGCCCTTTTGAAATTTTTCTAAAATTTGGAAACAGCTGCTTACTAAGATGCTAAATTGCCCAGGCTGGGCTGGAACTTGAGATCCTCCTGCCTCAGTTTCCCAGAGTGCTGGGATTACAAGCATGCACCACAGTGCTTGGCTTTTCTTTGTATTTTATACTTTTTAATTCTCTGCCTTGCTTAGCTCATCAAGATTTTTAAGGTATATGGTATTTTTAAATTTTTAATTATTTTATTTTATTTTATTTTATTTTATTTATTTATTTTTTTTTTTTGAGGTGTTGAGTATTGAATCCAGGGCCGAGCACTCTACTACTGAGCTGAACTCCCAGGCCTCAGTTTTTGTTTTTAAGTACCTCAAGTCCCTGGAAGCTGACCTGTACCTTTTCAAACAGCTAGGGCCTGCTGGGCATGGTGGCGAATGCCTGTAATCCCAGCATTTGGGAGGCTGAGGCAGGGGGATCACTGCAAGTTGGAGGCCAGCCTGGGCTACATAGTGAGTTCAAGACAAGCCTGAACTACATAGCGAGACCCTGTCTCAACAACCCCTCTGCCCCCATTAGCTAGGTCCTTCTTACTCTTCAGGTTCTTTTCACTTGTACGCTCTTGTGAAATGTTCTTTCTCCAGTTAGAGTATCTTCCTCCCTCATTTCTCATACTTTTATTTCTTCCTAATGTTTTTACTTAGCAAGTTCTGCATCTTTTTTTTTAAATTGTTTTTCTGTGCAGAAATGGACAGGGATTCTTTTTTTTTTTTTTTGGGTCTTTTGAGACAGGGTCTCACTTGGTAGTTTAGTTCATAGTTCAGGCTGTCTTTGAACTTCCAACCATCCTTCTGCCTCAACCTCCCAAGTGCTGGGATTACAGACATGCACCACCACACAGCACACCTGGGCAGGGGTTCTTGACTGACTTTATGCTACTGTTTTGTCAGTGCCTAGATAAAGTGCCTGCCACATAGTTTGTACCATCTCTTTTTCTGTCTCTTTCTGCCTGCCTTCCTTCCTTGGATTAAACTCAGAGCCTTTCCAATGCTAAAGCACACACCCTGCACTGAACTATATCCTTACCCCCTATTTTCAAGTCGAGAACATTATCAGATACTTAATTTCGCAGTGCTGAGGATCAGACACAGGGTTTTGCACATGCTAGGTGAGTGCACTAACATTGAGCTACACCTCCAGCCTCACACCAGATTTTTATACCAAAGGCATACCATAACTGTCCTGAAAGTGATCTCTTTCTTTTGCTCTTGCATTTCCAAATGGCTTGACTGTTAAACATAGTGATGCTTAGTTCCTCTTTAATATCTGTAATATATTTTATTTTTTCAAGCCAGGAAGCTGATCTTAGCAAGTTTAAGGTAAAAGACTTATTAATGCTGAAAACATGAGCATTGAATGTGTCATCTTGAGAGATAGGTAAAGATCAAATTGAAGGTTATTACTGGAAAATTATTAAAAGATGGTAGTTATGTATACATTTCCTTTTCTGTGTTCTTGATAAGTAACATGGCCTTTGAGAACTAGTAAAATCTTTTCTGTAATGACTTAGACCCCTTTTGTAAATACTTTTGTTAATTATGGTGTATGTTTCTAGATTTTAACCATAAAATTTATTTTGAAGTCAGGTGTGGTGGTACACACCTGTGATCCCAGCACTTTGGGAGGCTGAGACAGGAGGATTGTAAGTTCAAGGCAAGGCTGGGCAATTTAATGACTCTGTGAGACCCTGCCTCAAAATAAATAAAAAGGCTGAGGATGTAGCTGAGTTTAAAAGTCCTGGGTTCAACTTCTAATACCACAAAAACAAAACAAAAAAACTTACTCTGGTAGTTTGACTCTTCCGTAAAAAAAATTTTTTTTTTCTATTTTTTGTTTCTGAGGATTGAATCAGAGCCTGGTATATACTTAAGCACTTGTTCTACCACTGAACTATAACTCTCTCCCCTTTTACTCTTAAAATACACACTTATAGCTCGAGGAGACCCTGCTTCTCTTAATGAGCTCTCTAATCTCATTGGCATATAGCATTAACTTTCAGAGTGTACTGAGAATGAAATAACTTTAAATTTCATTTTCTTTGTTAAAAAATCAAACGTCACATATTGCTATTACTTCAGAAAATGAGATTTTTTAACTACTTGGATGTGGTTTTGATCTAAGTGTTTTTTCCCCTTAATACAGGTCCGTATACTTTTGTTCAGCAACATCTCATGATTGGCACAGATCCTCGAACAATTCTTAAAGATTTACTACCGGAAACAATTCCTCCACCTGAACTGGATGACATGACATTGTGGCAGATTGTCATTAATATCCTTTCAGAACCACCAAAAAGGAAAAAAAGAAAAGATATTAATACAATTGAAGATGCTGTGAAATTACTGCAAGAGTGTAAAAAGATAATAGTTCTAACTGGAGCTGGGGTATGTAAGATATCAAACACTAATAAAAGGGAGAGGCTGTGTATTTTTTTTTTTTCCCTTTATCACTTAAGGAACATCTTTTTCTGGTTTAGAAGAATTTATTCTTTTTTTTGTTTTTCTGTTTTTTTTGAGACAGAGTCTCATTATGTAGTGCAAACTGGCCTTAAACTCACTATGTAGCTCAGGCTGGCCTCAAACTCATGGCAGTCTTCCTGCCTCAGCTTCTTGAGTGCTGGGATACAGATGTGTACCACCATGCCTGGCCAGAAGAATTTATTCATAACCATATGGGTGTTGGGAAGCTGCCAAAAATTGAGCGCATGCTGGTCTTCTAATTTGAGATCCTCCTTGCATCAGCCTCACAAGTAGCCCACATTATAGGCAGGTGTCACTGTACCTGATTTGGAATATAGTTATTTAGTATTTTTGAGTTAATAGGATGCTGACCATATGAGAGTAGTTTCTTTGAAAACGATAGTAATAAATATTCTTGGCTGCTTTCCAGTTAAAATAAGTGGACTGGGTTGATTTATTTCATTTTCAGTTAAATTACAATGGCTTTGTTTGTTAAATGCTTAAAGGTTTAAAATTAGCCGAATTTAGAGCTGGCCGTGGTGGCACATGCCTGCAATCCCAGCACTTGGGGAGGCTGAGGCGGGAGGATTACCACAAGTTGTAGGCCAGCCTAGGCTACATAGTAAGTTTAAGGCCAACCTCAACTACAGAGTGAGGCCCTGTCTCAAAAAAAAAAAAAAAAAAAGCCCAACTTCAAATCCCTTATCACCATTAAAAATAGAATATGTGCTAGATTTAATTATACTTACTTATTTTAGTCTTTTTTTCTACTTGAAGTTAGTCTGGTGTGGTATTTCTATTCCTCAGAAGACGTTCAAAACTATTTTTCAGTTCTTCCCTAAAATTGTAAGAGTGCTAATTATAAAGGTAAGTGATTTCATTGTCCAAATTATTTTATGCGTATTTCAGGTCTCTGTCTCATGTGGAATACCTGACTTCAGGTCAAGAGATGGTATTTATGCTCGCCTTGCTGTAGACTTCCCAGATCTTCCAGATCCTCAAGCAATGTTTGATATTGAATATTTCAGAAAAGATCCAAGACCATTCTTCAAGTTTGCAAAGGTATTACTGACTTCCTAGTATGTTTAGCCTTCTCATGAAAAAGTATCTTGTCCATGCATAGCTTCTTTTTTTTTTTTTTTTTTTTTGAGTCAGGGTCTCACTATGTAGTGCAGGCTGGCCTTGAACTTGCTTATGCAGCCGGGGCTGGCCTTGAACTTACGGTGATCCTCCTGCCTCAGCCTCCTAAGTGCTGTGATTAATGTGTAGCTTCTTAAGCTGACCATTCCCTATCTTACAAATGCTGCTGTTACTATGGTGGCGTAACACCACTCAATAATAGTCAGTTTATTTTCAGGGAAGAGACAGTGTCATTTTATTTATTCATTTTTTGAAACAGTGTCATTTAAAAAATATGTATTTCACTTATTGTCTTTATTTCGAACCCAGGGCCTCTGTACGGAGATATGTTTTTAGTCCTTTTCTAAACTTTTAAAATTTTGTTTTTGTTTTGTTTTTTGAAACAGGATTTCTGGGCCGGTGAGATGACTCGGCGGCATAAGCGCCTGCCTGGCAAGCGCGAGGTCCTGAGTTCGACTCCCGGTACCCACATACGAAAAAAAAAAGGGCCAGTGATATCGCTCAGCAGCAGAGGCGCCTGGTGGTGCGCAAGGTCCTGAGGTCGACCCTCGGTACCCACAAAAAAAAAAAAAAAAACGAAACAGGATTTCACTGTTTTGTTCAGGCTGGCCTCAAACTCACAGTGATCCTCCTGCCTCAGCCTCCCAAGTGCTGGGATTACAGGTGTCCTGAGTGGTGGGATCACAGGTGTGCATTACCACTCCTGGCTTTTTTTATTTTGAGACATGGTCTTGTTGTGTTGCTAAGTTGCCCAGGATAGGTTCAAATTTAAGATCCTCCTGCATCAGCAGCCTCCCATAGAGTTGGGATTACAGGCATGCACCACCATGCCTTGCTTCTACTTTTTTTTTTTTTGAGACAGGGTCTCACTAGGTAGTTCAGGCTACCCTTGAATTCACTATATGTAGCCCAGGCTGGCCTCAAACTTGGATCCTTCTGCCTCAGCCTCCCAAGTTCTGGGATTACAGGCATGTACCACCATGCCCAGCTCTATTTTGACTTTTAATGTTTTTTTCCTGAGTCAAGGTGATAACATTTATTCTGATATGTCTTATAGTATCCAGATTTTAACATGAGATTGTACCTGAAAAATCACAGGTAATTTGAGGTGAAGATTCTGAGATACTTTTTTGTCAATAGTTTGCAAAGGAGCCTTATTTTGCTCTAGTCTCTAGAGCAGTGATGGCAAACCTTTTAGAGCTTTTAATGATAAACAGCCCACTGCGGCACATGTGACATAGGTTTGCCACCACTGCTCTAGAGTCTCACTGTCCAGTTTAGAAGACACTAGCCATGGGCCAGGCCTGGTGGTATACACCTGTAATCCCAGCACTCAGGAGAATGAGGCAGGAGGACCACCATGAGTTCGAGGCCACTCTGGGCTACATAGCCAGTTCAAGACCAGCCTTAGCTACATAGCAAGATCTTGTCTCAAAACACCTAAATAAATACATACATAAATAAAATTGACAGTATGGGGCCGGTGAGACGGCTCAGCGGCTTAAGCGCCTGCCTTGCAAGCGCGAAGGCCCGAGTTCGACTCCCGGAACCCACATACGAAAAAGGGGCCGGTGATATCGCTCAGTGGCACGGGCGCCTGCTGGCGCGCGAGGTCCTGAGGTCGTCCCCCCGGTACCCACAAAAAAAAAAAAAAAAAAAATTGACAGTATGTGGACATAACTTCAATATTGGGTTAAAAAACATTTTGAAATCTTTTTAGTGGGATTACTAGAAAATTTTAAGTTACATGGCTCATATGTATATCTATTATGCAGCACTGCTGTAAAATATAAAGCTTAATATTATGCATTATACCATGCTCAAGAGACTTTAAGCATTAGAAAACTTGTATTTTTCAGTTGTTTAGTCTTATGGAAAGATCATTACATTTGGAAATATATTTGAAAGTGTCTTTTGTCCTAGAAACTTTTTTAGTGAATTTTGAAGGGTGTTTCATTTACTTTCAAACCAGGTGATACATTTATACATTGGTACCTCAGTTCATGAACTTAATTCTTTACATGATTCTGGTCCAGACTTTGTTCCACAATTCTGGTGCAACTGAATTGCAAGCATATATAGTGAACCGAGGTACCATTGTGTAAGTACAGGAAAAACTGCTAATTCAGAATAAATGGTATTAATTTAAACTGGTGACTTTCTTAAATAATAAAAATTTTTTCCTTTTTTTTCTTTAGTACTGGGCCTTTGCACTGCACTATATCCAACTCCTTTGTTTTTCTTTTTTTTTGATATCGGGAATCGAACTCAGGACCTTGTGCTTGCCAAGCAGGCACCATGCCACTGAACTACATCCCTGGCCCTTCTTTGTTTTCCTTTTGGAAGAGTGTCTTGCTAAGTTGCCCAGGCTGGGCTTGAACTTGCCTCAGCCTCCCATGGCATGTGTTACCATGCCCAGCTAAGAAATAGAAATTCTGTTTTATCCAAGTGTAGTATATTGAAGAGTGTTAGCGGGCCGGTGAGATGGCTCAGCGGCGTAAGTGCCTACCTGGCAAGTGCGAGGTCCTGAGTTTGACTCCCGGAACCCACATGAAAAAGGGGCCGGTGATATCGCTTAGCGGCACGGGCGCCTGCTGGCGCATGAGGTCCTGAGGTCGACCCCCGGTACCCACAAAAAAAAAAAAAAAAAAAAAAAATAGTGTTAGAGTAACATAAGGAAACTAAATGAAAATTTCCTTTTGTTTATATGTGATACTGGGGATTGAACCCAGGGGTGCTCCACCACTGAGCTACATCTGCCCTTATTTTTTGAGCTAGGATCTTGCTAAGTTACCTTGGAGGGACTTAAACCTGCAGTCCTCCAGCCTCAGCCTCCCAGTGTGCTCAGGCTACAGGCATGTACCACTGTACCCAGCTAAAAAGTCTTGCATATGAATTTAATTAGTAAGCCAATATTAAATTTGAAAATTTTTGGACAAGCAAGAGAATCTTTAATCTTTCAAAAAAGTAACTTGAAACTTAAAGTTTGAAATTTTAAGCTTTGTATGTCAGCAGTAATGGTGGTCATATATAGCTAGTCTCTAAAGCAGACATGTCATTCATACCTGAATAAATAATGCAGAATAAATGTTTTTTGTTGTTAATTATAAAACTATGACAGTGAAGTTGTGCTGTTTTAAGCTTGTACTAGTGGTTCTCCTGCATGGTTTTGAAGCCCAGTGAAATAATCACTTCCGGGTTTCTTGATTTAGACCTGGAACATTGGTATTACAGTAGCTCTACTTACTAGACCTTGGTGCTTTTAGAGGCTAGCAGGTAACTGGAAATAATAGACCTCATACATCAAGATTATAAAAGCTTGAAACACTAGTGCATTTATATAACACCTCCAAGAGTTTTGTTGTGAATTCAATTTTTAAAATAAAGAACAGGTTTATTTAATTAGTACGTCTGTAGTACATAATGACTACATTTATTGTGGGGAGTTGGTACATGTACATAATACATCTTAATTCTTTTAATTCTTCTCTCCTGCTCCCCACCCCCTTCATCTCTTGGTCCCCTTCCCATTTGCAGATCTATCTCATTGCTTCCTATTATTCTTTCTGGCTTTTTGAAACAGTGTCTCACTCTATAGTCCAGGCTGGCCTCGAACTCATTATGTAGCCCAGGGTGGCCTCGAACTCGTGGTGATCCTCCTGCCTCAGCTTCCCGAGTGCTGGGATTACAGGCGTGCACTACCACGTCCAGCCTATTATCCTTTAATTTTTCTCCTTAAATTATTTTTACTTTGGGTTCCTCATATAAGAGAAACCATATGATATGTAAGCTTATGTCTGATTTATTTTACTTAGTATTATAATCTCAAGGTGCACCCATTTTCCTACAGATGACTCAGATTTACTCTTTATGGCAGAATAGTAGTCCTTTGTGTATAAACACGTTTTCGTTAACTATTCATCTATTGATGGACATAGAGGCCACTTCCAAGATTTAGCTATTACGAGTTGTGCTGCTATAAAAATGGGTATGCATGTATGACTGTAATAGGATGTCTTTAACTCTTTAGGGAAAAAACCTAGAAGGGGAATAGCTGGGTTGATTTTCTGTTTTTAGTATTTTTAGTATTTCTGTTTTAAGGGGGAAAAATGTTGCCAAACTACTTTGTCTACTTTTTTTTACTATCCTATGAAGTTTACTTATGTAGATACACTAAATTGCCTGGTTAGGTTATAAAGTACAGTTAAGTGTCTAAAATTAAGTTTTTACTCTTTTACATAGTAAATTTTAATATATTCAAAGTGTTAACCTCAAACAAAAAATGTGGTAACCAAATTTAGGGTGGTGGTACACAACTGTAATCCCAGCTGCTCAGGAAGCTGAGGCAGGAGGATGTCAAATCAAGCCCAGTCTGGGGATTTTAGTGAGAGCTTATTTCAAATAAAATGAAAGGGGACAGGTCAGTGGTAGAGTGCCTTGCCTACCATGCTTGAGTTCAATCCCCAGTACCACCAAAGAAAGAAAGTGACAAAGGAGCAAGGAGAGAGCTGTAGAAGCAATTTATACTTGTCCTAATAAAGACACATCCTAAGAACTTTTTATTTTTTTAATTTTATTTGAGACAAGTTCTCACTGTATTGCTAAGTAGCCCAGGCTGAGCTTGAACTTTAAATCCTCCTGCCTCGGCCTTCCACAGTGCTGGTATTACAAGTACGTGCCACCATGCCCAGCCTAAGAGCTTTCTAAATGTAAAAGAAATGTAGACAGTGCATAAGAGAAAATAAAATATATGAATTACAGTAGAAAAAACATTATAAATGTATTAAAATGAGTTTAATATGAAGCCGTGAAAAGAAGTATCGGCCAAATACTAGATATTAAGGAAAGAGAATGTCTATATCCTGTATCCAGCCCTTGATAAGATATAATTAATGGAAGAAATTCAGCTTTTACTTAGATTGGTAATATAATGGGGAAGTGTGTGAAAAGAGGCTACTAGTCCACAAGAGCAGTTTCTTTTTTTTTTTCTTTCCTTTTGGTCCTGGAGATTGAACCCAGTACCTCCCAGGGATGCTAAGTACATGGCTCTGCTAACTGCAGTTCCTAAAACTCAGGCGTTTGACACTTACGGTTGCATAAGTCTTTACTGTGGAGAGTTTCCTGTGCACTGTAGTAAGTTTAGCAGTATCCCTGCCTCTGCCTGCTACATGCCATCTCAGTCCTGATGACATTTAAAAGGTTTGCAGACAGAGCTAAAATGTCCCCTGCACAATTGCTACTACTTGAGCACCAGTGTATTATATTGTGTGCCTAGATGTGGTGCCACTTTGAATTGTTTATACAAGAACATTTAAGACCAATTTTAAAGCTATAGAGCCATGTTCAGAATCATGTTTTTATCTTTCTCCATAATAAGGACTTAAATTGATAATGAGTTGTCGTCATGGTTCTCATGAACTTGTAATTAACTAGTGCCATAAAAATGGTTGTATTTATTTTTTAAATTTTTAATTTTTTTGGTGTTTTTGAGACAGGGTCTTGCTGTGTAGTCCAGGCTGGCCTTGAACCTGCAGTGACCTTCCTGCCTCAGCCTCCAGAGTGCTGGGATTATAGGCATGCACCACTGGGCCGGCAAAAATGGTCGTATTTAAAGTCAATGAAGCAGATTGGGCACTACCACACCCACAATCCCAGTGCTCACCTGTAATCCCTGCACTAGGGAGGCTGAGGCAGGAAGATCACTGCAAGTTCAAGGCCAGCGTGGGCTACACAGTGAATTCAAGGCTGGTCTGAACTATGTGGTAAGTCCCTGTCTTGGGGGAAAAAAAAGTCAATGAAGGTACAACTGAGTTAGGATGTATATTTTAAGCACTCAGTGAATGTTCTTTTCCTAACGTGATTAAAGTCCAAGTAAAGCTAGAGGAAAAAATGTGAACAATTTTTTGAACTTAATTCCAAGAAAAGGTATATTCAATAATTATTACTTTGTAGTGTACAAATGTACCAGATCATGTAGTTATAAAGAGTTCTTTTTTTCTTGGAGGTTATGGGGATTGAACCCAGGGCCTCTTGTGTGTTAGGGAGATGTTCTGTCACTGAGCTACAATCCCAAATCCAAGACAGAGTTTTAAAACAAGCTCTGGGCCGGTGAGATGGCTCAGCAGCTTAAGCGCCTGCCCGGCAAGCGCAAGGGCCCGAGTTCGACTCCCGGAACCCACATACGAAAAAGGGGCCAGTGATATAGCTCAGCGGCACGGGTGCCTGCTGGCGCGCGAGGTCCTGAGGTCGACCCCCCGGTACCCACAAAAAAAATAAATAAATAAAACAAGCTCTAAAAATAAATAAATAAACAAACAAAACAAGCTCTACCTAAAGAGTCAAAGCATAGTAGTAGCTACCTAAAAAGTCAAAGAAGCAGCCAGGTGTGTTGGTGCATGCCTGTAATCCTAGAGCTCGGAAGGCTGAAGCAGGAGGATTGCTGGGAGTTCAAGGCAAGCCTGAACTGCATAGTGAAACCCTCTCTCAAAAAGACAGAAAATAAATAAATAGGTAGGTAAATAAATAAAACACAAGCAAAAAAGAAAAGTGCAATAGCTACAGTCCCTTTCATCTGACAATAATTATGTTAATGCTCATGTATATCTGTTATGATAAAAATGTTGAATGTTTAAAAAATATTTATTGCAGTAAAAGATACATTGCCATTAATCTCTCTCAAAATACTCCCCCCCTTGTTTCTTACACACCATGGTGTGTATTTCAGGCTGGCCTTGAACTTACTATGTACTATGTAGCTCAAGCTGACCTTGAACACTCAGCAGTCCTCTTGCCTCAGCCTCCCGTTTACTGGTGTGCAGCACAACACATGGCGAGGGTCGTAATACTCTTGCTCCCTGACCACAGCCTGGAGTCAGTCATTCCTCCTTGTTCTGTGTTTGGCGTGTCTACTACTTCAGAGATCCTGTGTTATCTGTTGCCTACCCAGCCTATTTCTAATATTGGTTAAAATACTCTTTAAGAGATATTTTTGGAAGGAAATTTAATAAGGAACTACAATGTTTACTTTTTAAAATGTAAATATACCAGAACAAAGAACCCTGGGTAGAAGATAGGTTGGTATAGAACCCAGTATTCCAAAATATAATGCAGCTTTCAGTTTTCTATAATCATTGACTTTAATAAGCTCTTTTGCTTGCTGCTTCTGTACCTATTGTCAGTTTTTTAAATTGCAGAGTTACTGTTTGTGTGGTGTTTTTCTGGAAGGGGGGCAGTTATTTATAAATTTGTTTTTTTATAAACCTTTGAATATAAGGCAGAATTTTTGGATTGTGGGTTTTTAGCAGTATATGGACATATATATGATAGTTATTACCTTGGGATTAGCTTACTTTTACCGGAAAGTATCCTTCTATTTGGGTGGCAGAGTATTTCTTAAATTTTAGATAATAGGTAAAAAGTCATCTCTAATCTCCCTGTTAAACTCTTTGTGTAATGTCAGAAGTGAAAATTGCCCTAATCATAACTTGTTGGCATTCTTCCTGACTTGTTTATATGTACATATCTATATATGGGCATATGATTTCCATTTTTGCTTAGTAATAAAAACAAAACAATTTATACACACTGGTGACTAACTTGCTTTTTATCACTTACGTCATGGACCATTTTCCACATCAGCATATCTGGATTTCCCTCATCCTTTCTAATGGCTGCATATCCCACTATTGTGGATATACCATATTTGTACAGCCGGTTCCCTATCGAGGGACATACGGTTGTGTTGAATTTTTTGCTAGCATTATGATGGGTTAGAGCCTGTAATGAATGGTAAGGAAGCTAAGTAGATGATAGCACTACTACTTTAATGGAAAAAGTAGAAAAGGAACTTCCTTTGCCATAGTCACTAGATGAAGTTGAATAAAAACACTGTCAAAAGTTGGGAGGATCAAAATTGATACTTTTTCTCTGATCTTTTTGCCATGTGTATATCTGAATTCTTTGTTTTTAAAGAAGAAACAGCATTGAAGCATTATTTGGGGGGAAAAACACACACACAAAATCCAGCAACTCAGCATTCATGAGCAACTCTATACTATACAAGTATGTGCCTGTGCAGTGGAAGGAAAACAATTTTGGTAAGGAATTAAAACTTCAGCTTTAAACTTCCAACAGGTTGATATTTATAATGAATGATGAATTTTTTTTAAATCTTATGTTGACAGAGCCTCTTTTAATTAAAAAAAAGTCACCCTATCTTTGATATCTGTAATTTCAGTGTAAGTTTTCTCCCTTTTTCCTTAAAGAAAACTCTGAATTTGCAGCCAACGAAAATTAGGTACTCTAAGGTGTATATTACTTCTGACTTATATTAAAATATCTATTAACATCTATCAGAGATGTTTATGGGTCAGCTTTACCCTTTTCTTCAAGGGATCAAGTTCACTACTTGCTGAGTTTTACATATTAACATATTACAGCAACATTCCTTTTTCTAGGTGTGTGTTGCATCGGTCTAGATGATTTAAAATGCTCACGTATTTTGTTTCTAAAATTTATATATGGGGGATTACCATTGGTAGCTTTTTGTTAAGCCTAAGCAGGATATATGTTTGTTATACTTATTTCATTAACCAGTTTTTTTCTGCCTTTTGCATTATGTAGGAAATATATCCTGGACAGTTCCAACCATCTCTCTGTCATCAGTTCATAGCCTTATCAGACAAGGAAGGAAAATTACTTCGCAACTATACTCAGAATATAGATACCTTGGAACAAGTTGCAGGAATCCAAAGGATAATTCAATGTCATGGTTAGTAAACTTCAAAATGGCTTTCTGTAATTTAGTTTTATAGGAAAAAGCAGAATTAGAAAGCAGGCTGCCAGGCAGGCTCAGTGGCACAACTGTAATCCCAGCACTAGGGAGGCTGAGGCAAGAGGATTGCTGAGAGTTCAAGACCAGCCTGGACTACATAGTAAGTTTGAGGACACCCTGGAATACATAGCAAGACCCTGTCTTTAAAAAAAAAAAAAGGCTACAATATAGTAATGAGAGAGTAAGCATCATTATTTAATCATGTTATCTCCTTACATGTAGATAACCTAAGAAAAGTAGAATATAAAAATAATGAAACCAGAAGTATTGGCCTTGATACTTAATTGTACACAATATCAAATATTAATATACTTTTGATTTCAAAAGATGTTGCTGTTGCATATCATGAATGTTCTTTAGTTATGCCAAGCGTGGTGGTGCATGCCTGTAATCTCAGCATTTGGGAGGCTGAGGCAGGAGGACTGACATGAGTTCGAGGCCAGCCTGCACTATATTGTGAGTTCTAGGCCAGGCTGAACTACGTAGCAAGACCCTGTCTCAAAAAAGAAAAGAAAAAAATTATGTAGAGATTCAGTAATTTAGCCAGGTATGGTGGCTTGCTCACACCTGTAATCTCAGTATTTGGGAGACTGAGGCAGGAGGATCTCTGCAAGTTTGAGGCTAGCCTAAACTACAAAGCGAGACCCTGTCTCAAAAAAACAAAAAAAGTAATTTAGATTTTCAGCCTAAAGTATGCACTAGCTATTTTCTTACATATCTATAAATTGTTTATAAACACATATGTGTGGGGGCTGGTGAGATAGCTCAGCGGCATAAGCACCTGCTTGGCAAGCGCGAGGTCCTGAGTTCGACTCCCAGAACCCACATAAAGGAAAAAAGGGCCGGTGATATCGCTCAGCGGCACAAGCGCTTACCAGAGGTCCTGAGGTCGACTCCCGGTACCCATATAAAAAAAATAATAAAAATAAACACATCTGTGAGCTAAGTTAACAGTTGGAACCTTCCAACTGTACTTTTTAGCCCTGGAGGAGTTAATTTATTGAAAAGAGTAGCTTTTGAACACAATTATACTATGTCTCACAGTTGAGGATTGGATTCTCTGCATATATATGTACTTAAATTCTTTACCCTCTTAAATTCACCTGTGGAGTCTTCTAAAACCTGAATATTCTCTAGCTATCTGGTATCAAACTTCATAACTTTTGTGTTAGTTAGGTTCAGGAAACAAATAATTATGTTGGCTATTTTTAGGTTCCTTTGCAACAGCATCTTGCCTGATTTGTAAATACAAAGTTGACTGTGAAGCTGTACGAGGAGATATTTTTAATCAGGTAACGTATCACCTGTATTTTAGAAAATTGTGAACAGCTCTGATCGGTTTTTTCTTTTGCCTCCACCCCACACACCAAGTATTTACATAATACAGAAAGATCCAGGAAGAAAGTGTTAGTATTGGGACTTCTAGTGAACTACAAGAAGCTTTCGATATCTTAAGTAGAAAATACTCCCCCATAATATCTCTTTAAAATCATAAAATTGGCTCCTTAGTATCAAAGTCTAAAATAAAAAGCTATATCACAAGTGAAATGTTGCTATATTAGTTTTTTCCTTCCTTTCCCTTTCAGCGTCTGTCATTTGGAATCTTAAATTAGTTGTGGTAATCCTTCAAAACATTCTTTAAATGATGGTAAAAATATTTCATCCATGTTGTCAAAAAATGCAGGAAAATATAGCAGAAAATAAAACTCATCTAGAAATAATATCCTATGTGCTTAGCTGCATAGTTAACCATGTACAATTAGGAGAGAGGAATATAGTACATTAATAGGGTTATACTTCTGTACTTAAGGGTCAAGGCCCATTTTGTGTATATACATTTCCCCCCCAAATACATGTGTGGACTCTTGACTGTCAAATGTACTTCTGCAGTTATTATAATAGCAGCATAGTATTTCGCTGTGTCTCATTGATGGCAAACTTTAGAGCTTTCAATGATACAAACAGCCCACTGTGGCACACATAATATTCGTTCGCCACCACTGCATCCTGTTAATACAGTTGACATTTAAGTTGTATTGTTTTCCATGTTTATCTGCAGTTTTTGTATGTTTTAATTCTGAAATGCATTCTTAGGAAGTCTGGGCATGTTTGCTACTTCTAACTTGGGCCCTCCCTTCATTTCCCGATCTCAACCAAAATCTGGAACGTGCAGGTAGTCCCTCGATGTCCTAGGTGCCCACCGGATGAACCACTTGCTATCATGAAACCAGAGATTGTCTTTTTTGGTGAAAACTTACCAGAACAGTTTCATCGAGCCATGAAGTATGACAAAGATGAAGTTGATCTCCTCATTGTTATTGGGTCTTCCCTGAAAGTGAGACCAGTAGCACTAATTCCAAGTAAGTTGATAATGGTTTGGGGGGAACTCTGCATGTAATGCTGTGGGTTGTAGATCTACATAACAGACTCCAGTGATCTTACTCTTTTCTGTTTAACAGGGTAGTTTTATTTTTTAATAAGCTTTATTTTTTAGATGGTATTCTTGTTCACGCACATTGGTCAAAATGATGCTCAGGTGCAGGGGTAGGTGGCTGTTAAGACAAGTAATGTTAAATTTTATTTCTAGTTTATAAGAAAAACCAACAGGGCCGGTGAGATGGCTCAGCAGCGTAAGCGCCTGCCCGGCAAGCGCGAGGGCCCGAGTTTGACTCCCAGAACCCACATCCGAAAAAAGGGCCGGTGATATCGCTCAGCAGCACAGGTGCCTCCTGGCACATGAGGTCCTGAGGTCGACCCCCAGTACCCACAAAAAAAAAAAAAAAAAAGAAAAACCAACATGTAGGGAAGCAGTTAAGTTTTTTATGTGGCAGGGCCGGTGAGATGGCTCAGCGGCGTAAGCGCCTGCCTTGCAAGCGCAAGGGCCCGAGTTCGACTCCCGGATCCCACATACGAAAAAGGGGCCGGTGATATCGCTCAGTGGCACGGGTGCCTGTTGGCGTACGAGGTCCTGAGGTCGACCCCCCGGTACCCACAAAAAAAAAAAAAAAAAAAAGTTTTTTATGTGGCAGTGGTTAATTTACATAAACTCATGAAACTATTCCTCATTTTTTTCTTATTCTTTTTGCAGTACTGGGGATTGAACCAGGGTTTTACGCGCTCTCTTTCAATGAGCCCATTTTGAGACAACTTCTCACTACATCCCCAGGCTAGCCTCAAATTTGTAATCCTCCTGCTTCAGCCTCTCAAATATTGGAGATTAGAGGCATGCATCACCACACCTGGCTTATGCAGTTTGTTTTTTAATATGATTACAGTTAATCTTTCAAATTTAATTGATTTCATATCTATTAAATATAGCTTGTTAGAAGTGTAGTATACTCATGTAAGATAGAATTTAGGGACTCAAAATGACTAGTTTTTTTCTTGTAATACAACCATGCCATGTTATAGGACTGGCATGTAGATCTAGCTTATACAAACACAAGCATGTTTTTGTGTATAAAAATGATTTGCTTGGGAAAATTTCTTTATCATGATTTGTCAAGAGCAAACAGTATCAGACCCCTGACCAGAGAATTAAATCCTGATCCCAGTACCACTGAAAAAAACCAAACCAAAACCCTACCTCAGCAGTCACTGGTAGCCAGAAAAAAAAGCTAAAATTCTATTAAAGTAAAATACTATATACACAAACATTTAGTATGTAGGTACCTTTGAGTTTTCGTTTTTGTGGTGCTAGGGATTGAACCTAAGGCTTCTGTATGCTAAGCAGGCATTTTACTACTTAGCTACAGATTCTTTTCTGAGATGGGGTCTTGCTGGGTTGCTTAGGCTGGTCTTGAGCTCCTGGCCTCAAGCAGTCCTCCTGCCTCAGCCTTTCAGTGGCACTAGTATAGGTATGTGCCACTGTACTAGTCTTTTTTTCCTCTTAGAAGCTTTCTGAGTAGTAGTGTACTAATTTACTGGTAAGAGGTAAAGATAATTTAATGAAAATATGAGATGAGTTTGTAATAGTATACATTTGTATGTCTGCTCACCTTTCTATTAGTAGCTATTTCAGTAGAACAGTAACTTAACACTGTGTGCCAAGAACTCTCCTATGCATCTTAACATTAACTTATTTTAACTTCCCTTCACCCTGTGGGAAAGTAATGTCACTGGCCTCGGTCTCTACAGAAAAGGGAATTGAGGTTCAGAGTGGAAAAGTAAGCTTGTTCAGAGGTAACCAGGTGACAGAAGCACAACCTGAGCTGCTCAGGTAGCTTTGACAAGATGTGGTGGCTTGACTAATATCAGTGGAGGTTTTTTTTTTTTTTTTTGGCAACTAGAGGTCAGGTCCATGTTTTTTGTGCATGGTGCATTTTTTGTGGTTTTTTGCTTTTTTTTTTTTTTTTTTGAGACAGGGTCTCACTATGTAGTTCGGGCTGGCTTTGAATTCACTATGTAACCCAGGCTGGCCTCAAACTCAATCCTCCTGCCTCAGCCTCCTCAGTGCTGGGATTACAGGCATGCACCAACATGCCCAGCTCTTTGTTTTGGTTTTATTAGCTTATTTCCCTTCCCTGTTTCTAACTCTTTGTTTTCATTTTACTTCTAGGTTCCATACCCCACGAAGTGCCTCAGATATTAATTAATCGGGAACCTCTGCCTCATCTGCATTTTGATGTAGAGCTTCTTGGAGACTGTGATGTCATAATTAATGAGTTGTGTCATAGGTTAGGTGGTGAATATGCTAAACTTTGTTGTAACCCTGTAAAGCTTTCAGAAATTACTGAGAAACCTCCACGAACACAGAAAGAGTTGGTTCATTTGTCAGAATTGCCACCAACACCTCTTCATATTTCAGAAGACTCCAGTTCCCCAGAAAGAACTTCACCTGATTCTTCAGTGATTGTTACACTTTTAGACCAAGCAACTAAGAGCAGTGTGGATGATTTAGATGTATCTGAATCAAAAGACTATGTGGAAGAAAAACCACAGGAAGTACAGACTTCTACTAGAAATGCTGAGAGTATTAGTGTGGAAAATCCAGATTTGAAGGATACTGGTTCCAGTACTGCAGAGAAAAGTGGAAGAACTTCAGTTGCTGAAACAGTGAGAAAGTGCTGGCCCAATAGACTTGCAAAGGAGCAGATTAGTAAACGGCTTGATGGTAAGAAATGCCGTTGAGCCATTTTTGAAAGAATGAGCATCGTAACAAAATAGTTTCAAGAAATTATCAGTTTGAGCAGGTTAATTATGGTGGCAATTTTTTTTAATGGGGCTGGAGATGGAATCCAGGGCTTAGTGTACATTAGGCCAAGTGCCTTCTTTGCCACTGAGCTATACCCCCAGACCTGACTTGGGTAGCAAGAAACTGAAGTTCATCATTTTAAGTTAAAGAAAGGTAAATCCATTAGGATCTTACATAATCAAGGAAGAAAAAAAAGCACTTGCTTTTAGTGGTACTCCATATTGTGTTTCCCTTAGGGGGTGGGAAGATGAATATTAAATCGAATGGTGTTATATTACATGCTCTGTCACTGTCTGATGATAACTTTAGCTGGTAGAAATGATGACTAAGATTCAGGTTTAGGTGCTTGCTTTAGGTCAGCTGTTTTATATGTGTCTGATTTTATTATTTATTTTGGTTTTTTAGAGATAGGATCGTGCTTATGCCTTGAACCCACTATGTAGCCCAGGCTGGCCTTGAACTCTACGCATCTGATTGTAATCTCTTGAGATAAAAACTACTATTACTTCTTTGGTCTAGGTGGAAAAATAGGACCATAGAGGTTAAGTACTCATGCAAGGTAACAACTAGGAAGAAGAGCCAGATCATATTTCAGGTCTGTCTGCCCTGATGCTGCCCTTAATGAACCCCTATGCCATGTTGTATAAGATCTACAAAACATCTGGTTCTTCAGTGAATATCAGGAGTAGCATCTATTCTGTTTTGACACATGCAAAGTGTTTATTCATTAGTATTAATTAACTTAGGTGAAATAACCTTTTTAGAAATTGATGTTCAGTAGTCCTGTGAAGGAAATCCCAATTTAATGAACATAAAAAATAACCTTTCTTTAAATTACATCTAGGGCTGGGCATATAGCTCAGCAGCACAGTGCCTGCCTGGCAGGCACAAGGTCATTAGTTTGATTTCCAGTACCAAAAAAAAAAAAAAAAAAATTACATCTAACAGTTGTGTACAACGTAGAACACTGTCTCATATACTTGGCAGACACTATCACATTTTAGATAGTGTTCTAGTCACTTGCTGTAAGTAAATTTTAGTTCAGTTGAGTAAGTCGTTAGGCTTTTTTGCTACAGCAAGGCACTATACTAAGTTCTGGAGAAAAAAATGACTAATCTCATGTTTGTGAATGATGATAAATGTTAATACTTCATTACAGCAAAATACTTGATTATTTTGAACTAACACCCAAAGGCTAGTTCCTGTGGTGCTGGGGATTCAACATGTATGCTAAGCAACTTGCATATACATCCCCACCCCCAAACCTCACTTCTTAAGCATTAGGGGCTTAAAAATAGGGGAATTCTTCCCAGGGGAAACAAAACAGAAAAACATGCTTAGGTTTGCAAATGTGACAAGACAAAAGAAACTGCTGATGAGTTAGTATAAATCTATCATACATAGTCTGCCTGTGCACTGTCAGACTTCTGGGAATTTTCCTTGAATATCTGACAGATTCATCAAACACAGATAACTCTTCCTCCAGAAAACAAAGAGTAAACGTGGAGCAGTCTCTTTTATGTTAAAATAGTTTTCCTCTTCGAGTCTTCAAAGGTAACAGGTTTGGAATTGAACCTGCACAATCTCAGCTCCATCTTGGGCTAAGTTTTTTTTTTTTTTTTTTTTTTTTTTTGGGTACTGGGGGTCGACCTCAGGACCTCGCGCGCCAGCAGGCGCCCGTGCCGCTGAGTGATATCACCGGCCCCTTTTTCGTATGTGGGTTCTGGGAGTTGAACTCGGGCCTTCGCACTTGCCAGGCAGGCGCTTACGCCACTGAGCCATCTCACCGGCCCAAGGGCTAAGTTTTTTAATGTTTTCTAATCTACGAAAAGGTAACAAACCAGTGTATATCTTACACAATTGTGAGAATTTTAAAAAGAGTAAAAAAGGAAATGGAAGCATGAATTAAATTAATTTTAATCTATCTTGATGGTTGCCAAGTAGAGGCAAAAACACAGAAAGGTACAGAGTACTTGTGCTGAGAAATGGATTATTTAGTTCTTAGATTAGGGGAATCAGGGCAGGATAGTAACATTTTTTAGAAGTACAGACCCAAACTATAGAAACAAAAGTACAGGCGAGGTCTTGAGATACCAAAACAAACAAACAAAAAACATGTACAGGACAACCATGTGCTGAGGTCTCTTGAAAGTGGAGTGAATCAAGGAAATGGCTGTTATAAATGCAAGGTGGGGTTCTGTTGGCACTAAATATGAATGCTGTACTTCCTCATGCAAATCGATACCCATGTCATGCCCCCCTTTCCCCTCTTAACACAGGGTCTTGCTGTGTAGCCCAGGCTGGCCTCGGACTCAGCAGTCTACCTGCCTCAGCCTCTCAAATGCTGGGATTACAGTTCTGCACCACCACACCTATCTTAATACCAGTATTTTAGAAAACTGAACACTATTTTCATCTAGCTTGTGCCAGTTTTGTGGATTCAGGTCCGAATTATCACATATGAGGTTGATGTCAAGAGAGCCACTTACAGAGAAACTTGGCAGTTTCTGTAGTGATAACACGTGTGCCAATGTGGTAATCAGACTTTTGTGATTGAGTCTGAAAAATGTTCTGCCTTTGAGCATACCCCAATTAATTTTTAGAGATCCTTCCCTTTCAGGTAAAAGAAAGGGGGTGCAACAGATTTTACTAAGGTGGGGAATTGAATCGTTATGCTGCAGACTTTATTAGTATTCATGGGTTCAAAGTAATACTTTTTTTTTTTTTCCTTGAGACATGGTCTCACTGGTGTAGTTCAAGTTGGCCTTGAACTTGCAGCGGTCCTCCTGCCTCAGCCTTCAAGTGCTGGGATTATACGCATGTGCCACCACACCCGGCTGTAATACTCCTTTAAAAGCAGGATACCCTAGAGAAGAGTTCTTGACCCAGAGCCCTTGTAGGTTAACTCTTACACAGTGAATGTAAATTTGGGAGGATGAAGGGGAGAAAATTTTAAAGATCAGTGCTACATCAGCACTTCTCAAACTTGTAAGTAGAGGATTCATAAGGATACAATTCTGAGGCTGGGGGTAGAACTCAATGGTAGAGCGTGTGCTTATTACCAGCATACACGAGGCCCTGGGTTTAACCCCCAATTTCTGGTTCAGTAAGTGGATGATGCCAGTATCCACAGACTATTTTAAATATGTGGTGAGGACACTGACCAAAATATTTTATGTTTATAGTAGGCAGTAAAAGTTAAAATATTTAATGAAATGCTAATGTGCTTTAGAGAAGTTCCATTTAATGAACATGAATTAGGTGTCTACTATAGGCTGACGTGAATACTTAACAGTACCTTTTTAGAGATTCGATTAACCTTTCCACATTTCTCCACATTTTCTCCTACTTGAGTTGTTAAATGCCAGGGGTGGTGCCTGTAATCCTAGCACTAGGAGGCTGAGGCAGGATTGCTGCAAGTTTGAGGCCAGCCAAGATTACATAGTGAGTTCAAGGCCAATCTGAACTACAGAGCAAGACCCTCCCTCAAAAAGTTAAAATTTTCATTCAAAAGCAATACCTTTATAGTGTGTTTACAAAGCTAATTAGTGGCACAACTAAGGTTTGCACCTGGGACTGATTGAGCTGTTTTTTAGAAGACCACTAGTAGTATCCTCCAGAAATACTTACAAGGCAGAGCTGGAACAGGTACTTGTCTCCAGAGGGTCCAATCACAGTGAGTTAAGTCTGACAAAACTGAAAGTAATACTTCTCTTATTACTGTATTTCAGGTAATCAATATCTGTTTTTACCACCGAATCGTTACATTTTCCATGGCGCTGAGGTGTATTCAGACTCTGAAGACGATGTGTTATCTTCTAGTTCTTGTGGCAGTAACAGTGATAGTGGTACATGCCAGAGTCCAAGTTTGGAAGAACCCCTGGAGGATGAAAGTGAAATTGAAGAGTTCTACAATGGCTTGGAAGATGATCCCGATGTTCCAGAGACTGCTGGAGGAACTGGATTTGAGGCTGATGGAGGTGATCAAGAGGCAGTTAATGAAGCTATATCCATGAAACAGGAAGTAACAGACATGAACTGTCCATCAAACAAATCGTAATGTAATGTCCAGGTACAGGAATTGTTCCACCAGCATTAGGAACTTTAGCATGTCAAAATGAATGTCTACTTGTGAACTCAACAGAGTAAGGATACCAGAAAGGTGTGATATTTATAGACTGGTAAAATACTTTTTTTTCATGGGTAGTTTTTTAACTTCCATTATTTCTGTATTTGTATACTCAACACTAATTTTTTTTTTAAAGAAAGGTACTAAGTATCTTTAATCAGCTGTTGGTCAAGATTTTAATTTTCTTTAAAGGTTAATTGTATCACCCATATGTATATATGATTTTGTTTTTGCTTAGTGAGTTTCAACATTTTAAAGTTTTCAAAAAGCCATTGGAATGTTAAATTAATGTAAAGGGAACAGCTTATCTAGACCAAAGAATGGTATTTTCACTTTTCTTTGTTAACTTTGAATGGTTTGAAGTCCTCAAAATCTCTGTTCTGCTGAGCTTTTGATTCTTTAGCACAATTACCTATTTTTAAACACTGGCATTTTCCAAAAAAACTTGTGGCAGCTAACTTTTTTAAAAATCACAACAGATGACATGCAATGTGAGTAAAAGGAAGTCAACAATATATGGGAGAGCACTCAGTTGTCTTTACTTTTTAAAAGTAAGACTTGGTGCTAAGAGTTTCAAGGAGTATTGTATTTATTGTTCAGATGAAAATGGCTTTTGTACTTCCTGCAGACATGCAGTAGTTAATGTCTACATGGGCTCATAAAACTAACCTGAAAAATAAATGCTTTGGAAATGTTTCAGTTGCTTTAGAAACAATAGTGCCTGCCTGTACCCCTTTAGTTTTGAAATATTTGCCATTGTTTACCTATCACTGTGGTAGAGCTTGCATTGATCCTTTCCTACAAGTATTGAACTGCCAAGATGTGAATATGCAAATCCTTTCTGAATCTGTAATAATGGTACTGTTAGTGGGGAGAGTGTAATATTTTGGACTGCTGTTTTTCCATTAGTGGAGAGCAACAGGCCCCTGATTACAGTTCCAAAGTAAAAAGATGTTAATTATTACTCAGCCAGAAAGTACATGTCTCCTGTTGGGAGGATTTGGTGTAATGAATACCAAACTGTTAGTCTAGTATTATGGAGATGAACATGATGTAACCTGTAATAGCAGAATAGTGAATGAAGCTAGTTCTTATAATGTACCTTTATTTAAAAGCTTAGCCTGCCTTAAAACTAGAGATCAACTTTCTCAACTGCAGAAGCTTCTAGCATTTCAAAAAAGTTCATACTTTATAAAATTGCACAATAAACATTTATTTTCCAAGCTTTCTTTTGAACATTACCTCCCAAATTATAAAGTATTCCTATGTTGGTTTAGTATTTATTACAATAAAAGGGTTTGAAATATAGCTGTTCTTTATGCATAAAATATCCAGCTAGACCATTACTGCCAGCAAAAAAATTGTTTTGAATGGCCATTTCTCTACCTAAAAGATGTCTCCATTTGAATTTATTTGGGTATACTAAAGAATGCAGCATATTTAGTTTTCCATTTGCATGATGTGTTTGTGCTATAGATGATATTTTAAATTGAAAAATTTGTTTTAAATTATTTTTACAGTGAAGACTGTTTTCAGCTCTTTTTATATTGTACATAGTCTTTTATGTAATCTACTGGCATATGTTTTGTAGACTGTTAATGACTGGATATCTTCCTCCAACTTTTGAAATACAAAACCAGTGTTTTATACTTGTACACTGTTTTAAAGTCTATTAAAATTGTCATTTGACTTTTTTCTGTTAACTTACATTGTTTAAGTTATAAAATTTAAATCTTGTAGAATATATACAACTTTGAGGGTTGTATGAGATGCCTTCTTACACATTTCTTCAGTTTGTAACAGTCTTAGCTGCCTAGTGCTTGCAAACACTGTCCGTGCTGGTTGTAACATGGTACATCACCAAATATTTCAAAAATTAATATTTCAACTACTCTGAGTCTGGAGGTAAATGTGGGGGGACAGGAGCAGGGCATGTATAAGGGCTTGAAAGGCCAGGTTAAGCTGGGTGTGGTGGTGCATGGCTGTAATCCTGGTTTCTTGGGAGGATTATGAGTTAAGCCTCATCTTAAAAACAAAAAACAGTTTAACTGAAAATCTGAGTTGGACTACAAATGTGCTAATTCTGCCTTCCTCCATTATCAACTTTTTGAGGTTGACCAAAAAACTTGGTCTTTTAAAACTTTTAAGACAAAGTACTATTCAGGAGGCCAGAAATGGGCTTCTTATAATGTGTATTTGATCAAAGCCTTGACAGCAGTTTCCTCCTCAGGTGCAATACCCTCCTCTCAGCCAACTTTTTAGGTGGATGTAAACGCTGTGCTGGTTCTGTTAGCACCAGAGAAATTACCTGTAAAAATCTTACATAGTACAGTGGTACCTCGGTTCACAAACTTAATTTGTTTTATGAATTCGGGGAAGATGGCCACGTTTGTGTTTGTGTAAGGAAAATGGTTGTGTTTGTCACCATGGCCAGGATTTGTGAATGGAACGGAAGCAAAATTTTGTCGGACACTTTTGTTTGAGAACAGAAGTGTTCGTGATCCAAGGCACTACTGTACCTCAGGTATGTCCCAAAACTAAGGAACAGTGACATTCCATAGGTACAAACTGGAAGAAGTACACAGGTGTTAAAGTATCGAATGTACCCAGCAAAAACTAAAGCCCTTTACCCATACTCATCTCTGACCCCTTTAGTTAGGGTAACATCTACTACTCACTGATGATAATATGCAAATTTAATGTCACATGATGGTTTAGGAATTTTTTCTTAGTTTTTCATAAAGTAATGGTGTACCTTCAGTCAACGGTACTTTATATTACAACCAACTAAGCTTTATAAGGTTTTTGGTTTTCTCAAGATAGCCCATTCATCCTTGAACTCATCCTTCTGCCTCAGGCTTCTAAGTGCTGGCATTATAGGCATGGTCCACCATGCCTGGCTCCGTTAGATAAATTTTATTTGAAAGTCTAACCTCCTAAACCTATAACCTAGAAGCAGGGTAGGCGTAGGGCCTCTACATCTAGAGAATCTTTACCTAAATAATCTACTCATCAGACCCATAAGCTGGGATAACAGTAGACACACAGTGCAGAACAGGCCTAATGGTCTCTCTCGTGCAGTGGCTGTCAAATGGGGACTGTATTAAAAACTGTCTGTGAAAGTATGTATAGCTGGAGCCTTACCTCTTAGGAATAGAGATTTAACTGGCATGTGGCAGGGCTTATACATAGATTTTAACAAGTACCCCCAGGTGTTCCAAAAACAGCCAGATTTGAGAAACTCAGTTCTCTGGAAAGGAATAGAGCGCTCTCCTGATTTTTAACATTCCAAGGCTGACCTAAAAAGAGGTAGACTTACATAAGGAGCCTCTAGTTTCAATTTATTTTCAGAAATACTTCATCAATTCAGTAATTTGGGCTTACAAGGAAATACTGGGAAGAGCAGGGAGGGAAGTGCAGAGGAGCCATGGTGGGCGATGAGGACAAGAAGTGCTTGCCCTTGCTTCAGAGCTTACACGTGCCCTCTGGCAAAGGACTGCTCCAAGCATGCTTCACTTCAGGACTTTTTGCTAATAAATTAAATACAGTAAAAAACATGTAAGGAAGGCCAAAAATTTGTTAGTTAAAAACTGATCCTGGGGGCCGGTGAGATGGCTCAGCGGCGTAAGCGCCTGCCTTGCAAGCGCGAGGGCCCGAGTTCGACTCCCAGAACCCACATACGAAAAAGGGGCCGGTGATATCGCTCAGCGGCACGGGTGCCTGTTGGTGCGCGAGGTCCTGAGGTCGACCCCCCGGTACCCACAAAAAAAAAAAAAAAAAAAAAAACTGACCCTGGGCCGGCGAGATGGCTCAGCAGTGCAAGTGCCTGCCTGGCAAGCACGAGGTCCTGAGTTCGACACCCAGTACCCACATAAGGGAAAAAAAGGGCCGGTGATATTGCTCAGTGGCACAAGCGCTTGCTGGCAAGAGCAAGGTTCAGAGGTCGACTCCCGGTACCCATGTTAAACAAAAAAACTGACCCTAATGAATGGTTCTAAGGCCACCACCCAGACACTGTCTGTTATAAACATGTACATGTCAGGTATTTTCTACTGTAGCCAATTCAGTCTGTACAACTTAGCAAGCTCAGTTATCCATCTACTTGCTACTTTGATTTACAAAGCACAAGAGAACTTGGGGGGCTGGGGTACTGGGGACTGAACACAAGGCTTTTGCACTGACCTATCCCCCCCTTTTATTTTTATTACATTGAGACAGTCTTTTTGTTTTGTTGTGTTTTGTTTGAGACAGGGTCTCGCTATGTAGTTCAGTCTGGCCTTGAAAACTCACTGTGTAGCCCAAGCTGGCCTCCCTCGCAGTGATCCTCCCGCCTCAGCCTCCTGAGTGCTGGGATTACGGGAATTCAACACCATGCTCAGCCGAGACAGTGTCTTGATAAATTGCCCAGGCTGGGCTTGAACTTGGAATTCTTCTGCCTCAGCCCTCCAGTGCTGGGATTATAGATGTGCACTACCATGCCCAGCTAAAGATTTTTCCATTTGAAAAATCTCTAGATGGTACTTTTTCTACCATGAATCTTGCTGTTACTAATGCTTTGTAACAGTCTGCAGCAAACTGAGGAGGAAGAGTATCACTTACCCACGTTAAGCTTTTGTAGGGCTGTGCTCCCAGATAAGATGCTGTCTTCATCAAAATACTCGGTCATGGAACTCTATTAGTCCAGAATGGCTACTGTTTCACCGGTGAGCTTCATAGCATACAAAGGTCACTAATGAAAAAAGCACCCAACACATAATATGTGTTTATTTGAATAATGACCACCCTCAAGGAATGGATGAATGCACAGGGAAATGGTATGATACTACCTTAAGTGAGAATATTGTTTTAGTGCTTTAGTGTAAAGATACCTATGGCTCACCAGTAGTTTCATTATTTAATTTAAACTACTGAAAAGTACAGATCCACAATCCCCTACCCAAGCCTTGGGCTTTACCAATTCTGCAGGATATTTTTAAAGCACATACGTAGCATCCCAAAGGGTCGCAGTCCCATTTAGTGAATATTACAAATATCTCAATGATTCAGATCAGGTTTTGATGCAAAATGAGATATGGAAAAAATTTTTCAGAGTTTTTCTTGGAATTCAGATGTGATTGGACCTCTATAAAACATATTTACGTGGGAATGGGAACACGCCTTTCCTGAGACAGCCCCCTTCTTGAAGAATTTTGAATCTTATATGAGAACCACTGAAAGCTTAAATATTAAACCAATAAATCTTTATTATTTAAAGTTTTCACGGCATATTTTTATAAATTTAAAAAATAAATATTTGCATCATAGCAGAAAGTCACATGTATTGCATCAACTCACTTTTACAACTTAATGACATGAGATAACTAAGCATCAGCACCATAAAACTGTTAAAATTTGTTTCTGAAAATTCAGGGATATAGTTCTGAAGCACTAAAGAGCAACTAAATATTAACCTGCAGCATCAATAGTTCTGGAAGCTATCGATCAGTGACTGTGTCTCACAGTAGCCATGTTTCTGCTTCTGGCAACTGTGGAGACGAAGTCCTTCCATTACTGAGTATCAGGAAGCTCTCCGATAATCTATCAGCACCTCACGGTTCACAGAGAGGAAAGAACTACAGGTTATTTAGTGTAATTCCTATCTGCAATTTAGGTTTGCACAGACATCATTCATTCTAGCAAAAAAAGGGCAAAGTGGTTCTACCATGCTTTTTTTCCTTTTTATAGAAGCTTAGAGTAAGATTAAATCATTATTTTTAACCTTTAAAAGTCATCTCAGTTCAATTATAACCATGGAAACTGTACTGGTATCAGAACATAACTATTTTATTACAAAACTTAACATTATTTATAAGATGGAAAAATAATCAAATGACTATTCCAGGCTGAAGTTAAAGGTTTTTCACCCGGTGATTGAAAAGTAACATTTCCATGCACTCACACATCAGCTCATTTCTGAGAAATTCAAATTCTTAAAGCATGTTAGCAAAACTTTAATGTATTCACAACAGTATACTTATGCAGATGGGGAAAAAATTCATGGTTCTGTACAATAAATTTAGTATTGTTTGTTCATTTTAGTATTTTTGGCTTTCATGAATACTCACAGCATCGAACATTTTGCAAGTAAGAATTATAACAATAGTACCTCTGACACTTTGCTGAATTCATCACAAGAAAAACACAAATAATTTTAATGCTTTTGCACTGAACCAAATAGTTTGTGATTCCAAAGTTATATTAAACTGAAGCCTTCATTGTGATCAATAGCTTGGATCAGTTTAGAGCGTAGAGTTTCTTTTTCTGTATATTTTGGAAGATCAAGAAGATTAAAACAGGTATGAGAAACCGGGAGATATTCCTCACCACCTCCTGTTGGCTGGATGACTAGTTTCAGACTCTTCATACCAAGAATAGGAATGCGATCACTACCTGTCAAAAATACTGCCAAGAAAAACATATTTGAGCAACCAATAGAGTAGCTAATAGTACATATTTAGTAGTCATCATAGCACAGTTCTACACTAACATCCGCACTAAGGTAGAAGCCCACTTCCGGAGTCTGTAGAAAACAAGACTTTTGAGACACACCATCCATCTATACTTTTCTCCTTAAATGTGTGATCTTAATATTGGCATATGTGAGGTACTCAATATATGTTTGATGAATGACTTGTTATTGTCAAAACATTTTGGGATCCCTTCTTCTGGGAGGAGCCATTTAGAACTAATTGATAATATTCAGTTTTTTGTTGATTTCTTTTTCTATTTTTGATAAATTTTTAATGGAGAAGCAAAAATCAAATTACTTTCAAAGAACAATAATCTGTCATCCTTATGATACAGGAGAGAATTTAACCAAGACTCTGAAAAAGAGATTGCCAAAAATATTCTTGGCAACTGCAGTTGTATCAAATGGAATGTCACTGATTTAGATATATAAAATTCTGACATAAATCAAGTTTCAATCAGAATTCAAATTTTAACACATAAAAAAAATAAAATAAAACAAGACATTAGATTACAAATGAAGGAATTAAGACCTGGAAAAAAAAAAAGTCTATTTTCCACAAAAACTTCCATGGGCCAGTGAGATGGCTCAGCGGCATAAGCACCTGCCTGGCAAGCGCGAGGTCCTGAGTTCGACTCCCGGAACCCACATAAAGGAAAAACAGGACCGGTGATATCGCTCAGCGGTACAAGCGCCTGCTGGCAAGCGCGAGGTCCTGAGGTCGGCTCCCAGTACCCACATAAAAAAAAAAAAAAAAAAAAAAAACTCCCGAAGTTTTGGTGGTAAGGCAAAGAGAAAAACAAAAAAACTCCCAAAGTTTTGGTGGTAAGGCAAAGAGAAAAACAAAGACCAAACACAGAAAAGAGCTAGCCCATAAAGATATTTTTAGAAATCCTTAAAAGTGTACAATCCTATATTACTGTAACTACAGTTATAGTTTATTTCATTTCTTTTTTCTTTGAGACAGGTCTCATTATATAGTGCAGGCTGGCCTTGAACTCACTATGTAGCTCAGCCTAGCCTCGAACTCGTGGCAATCTCCTGCCTCAGCCTCCCAAGTGCTGGGATTACAGGCATGCGTCACCATTCCTGGCTTTCGTTTGTTTCGTTTCTAAGAACCGATGCTATTTTGGAGACAAACTAAATTTAGCCTTTGAAATATGAACATACGCAATTAAGAATACGGATTAGCTCTTTTAAAAATTAATTGAAGAGCCGGGCATGGTGGTGCATGCATGTAATCCCAGCACTCAGGAGGCTGAGGCAGGAAGATCACTGCAAGTTCGAGGCCAGCCTAGGCTATATAGTGAGTTCAAGGCCAATCTGAACTACATAGTGAGACCCTGTCTCAAAAAAACAGAAACAAAAACAAAATCTAATCCATTAAAGTGAATAAATCAATATTCTATGAGAATAAATTTAAATAATTAGCTTCTTCTCTCATAAAATAGGGGACTATTACTTACACTAGAAATACTTACATAGAAATTGTTTTTTCTTTTCCAATGGTAGTTCATGAAACACTTCCCAAAAAATTTTTATCGTAGGATGTTCTGCCCAGTATTCCCCTTTGTATTCTGTATTCTAAAAACAACATAACCTTTGATTAATATTAAGAGATAATTATGTCTTAACAAACTGGACAAATTGACCTCCTTAGTCCACAAACCTACAACTGTTCAGGAGTTTGAAACCTGTATAATGTAGCTGGTGGTCCACTTTTTTCTGTGCATTTTGTAATGTGAAGCTATTAGTTTCCAAGAGAAAAAGAAGATATATATCTATATATCTATACCTATCTCACCAGAAATGTCTCATCATTTTAAAGAACGTGATAAAATACAACTATCATCTTCATAAGTAAATATATGAGTAAGGATAGGATTAATAAGATAATGTTGAAGGATTTTTAAAAGTTTAACACCTGTAATTATAAAATCTTTTCCTACATTCATGAACGGTCAAACTTTTTACATTCCACCTCTTCTTTACTAAAATGATACTGAGAGGACACTAATAATTTTCTGTTGTAGTCCGTTTCCAAGATGGCCCCGATGAACCTTCAGGTATTCTTGTCCTGTGCAGTCCTCTCCCAGGCTGAATGGCCCTAATCTGTATAATCTTTAGGATACTGCAGATTTGAGGAATGTATTACTTCGGAGGCTAGATCATAAAACAAACAAATCAAAAAACACCTTTGTAGCTTTAGCTCTCTTTTAGATCGCTCACTGTAGGATGAGTCAGTTGCCACTTCACGACGTCTGTCAGTGCTACGCTGAGGTCTCTTGCTAATAGCCATGTGAGTGAGCCATTTTGGAAGTGAACATCCTTAAGCTTTTAGATAACTGTAGCACCAGCCAGTATCTTGAGGGCAACATCATCAGAGGCCCCTGAGTCAAAGTACTTAGTTAAGCTACTCCTGAATTCTTTTTTTTTTTTTTTGTGGGTACCAGGGGGTCGACCTCAGGACCTTGTGCACCAGCAGGCGCCCGTGCCGCTGAGCGATATCACCGGCCCCTTTTTCGTATGTGGGTTCCGGGAGTCGAACTCGGGCCCTCGCGCTTGCCAGGCAGGCGCTTATGCTGCTGAGCCATCTCACCGGCCCTACTCCTGAATTCTTGACCCATAGACAATAAATGTTCATTGTTATTTTTAAGCCACTATGTTCTGGAATAAATCACAGAAATAGTACTAATATACTTTTCAAAAACAGTACAGTACTAAAGAGAGAAAGGGGATAGGGAGGAGACAGGGTGTAGTTCACATTGTGTTCTTTAAAATCCAGCTACACGTGGTGGTGACTTTCTTCTTCTTTGAGACAAGGTCTCACTATGCTGTCCAGGCTGGCCTTGAACTCACTCTGTAGCCCAGGGATTACGAACGTGCGCCAGCATAGCGGGTTCTGGCTTTAACTTTCAGTTCTTAAAGATCCTTCTCACATCAGGACTACTCCCTGACTCTCACACTCCCTTCGTATCCGTTACAATTCAATTAAGTAATGTCTTGCTCCCTTCAGAGGCAGTGACCATGTTTCAATCTTATTTTAACTGCTGTCTCCCTAATCTTTGTATAGGGGGCTCAGCAGAAGATCAATATGTATTTGTTAATTGGCTCTTGAATTTTGGGCTTTCCTTATTTATACCTATATGTCCTTATTCGTAGCTATGATTATCTCAATCATCCAACTCTCAATAATTCAGATCTGTAACATTTTTGCTGTACTTGTACTCATGTTTGGAGCAAATGACCTGATTTCCAGCAATACGTATTAACTTGTCTGAATTTAAAGTCTGTGAGCATGTTAGTGGGGAATGAAAGGTGCATAACTAAAGATCTTCATTTTTTCTTTTACATCTCTAAGCAGATTGAGGGAAATGTATAATAGGTAAGAATAGTTAAAGCCACAAATTGTAATCACTGAAATAATACTCAGACATTTAATAAAGAAATTAAAGTATACTAAAGCACACTCAAGCACACTGAATACACTGGGACTATACCCCCCAAAACAGCCCCACCGCAACACTTGCCAGGGGCAGCTGTTTAGTACCTGGTGAGTGCTGTTAGATGCTGGGAATAGGACAGTGAACAAAAGCCCCAAGCCCTGCCTCAGGACGTTTACGGCATGGTGGTGGTGGGATGGGGGAAGAAAAAAAGACAAATAAGTAAAGTTTATGTTACATCAAATTCAAAGAAGAATCCAACAGGGAAGAGAGATGGTGTGATGGGTGTATGGGTGGGTGGGTGGGTGTGTGTGTGTGTGTGTGTAGGGGGCAGAGTTTGCAATTTTAGATCAATTATCCAGGGAAGTCTTTGAAAAGGGATAAAAGCGAGAACCTTCTGGGATTATCCAGGTGAAGAGAATTCAGGCACAGGGAAAAGGACAAGAACGGCCTCACAAGTGGAGCAAGCCGGGGCGGCTGCAGGCTGCGCGGGCTGAAGCAGAGTGAGGAACAGTGACAGATCAGGGACCAGGGACACACTGTGTGACTTCAAGGGTGATGAAAAACCACAACATTCTCATTTTATGTTGATCAGAGGTAGAGTCCATTTCCAATGAGGGAACCCTTAAAGTCTGTATCTACAAGGTTCATCTCTTGACCAGGTCAATTCAGTAAGCCTGGATACCAGCTTTGTGTGTGCCATCCTGTTTTACCTGTTTTCCCAGATTCTAAAGCTTCTCTCTGCATTGTTTTTTGTTGGATAAGAGACGGGATATGAGAAGCTTAATCATTTTCTTTCTGTTTCGGCAGTGCTGAGAACTGAACTCAGGGTCTTCACACTGAGCTACTTTCCCAGCCCTTTTAAAATTTTTTATATTTTGAGACAGGGTCTCACTAAATTGCCTAGGCTGGGCTTGAATTTGCACTCCACCTGCCTCAGTCTTGCCCAGTTCTGGGATTACTGAGTGGCCCTCTGCTTGTTTTTTTTTTTTTTTCCTTGTACAGAGGATTGAATTCCCGGGGCTTCACACTGAGCTATACCTCAGTCCCCTTTTTTATTTTTTATTTTGACACAGGTCTTGCAAAGTCACTAAACTTCCAGGCTGGGCTTGAATCTGTGATCCTCCTCCCCCAGCTTCCCAGTGTACTGGGATTATACCAATTATTCCTTAAAGTGATTCAAGGAATTCTACCACCTTTAGTCTATCCCATATATCCTTGCCATTAAAACGTTACACAGTACACCAATTCTTTAGCCTTTCAGAGGTTCTAAAGTGCAGAATGGGTTGTCTCCTGGCAACCTTGCGCCTCAGGAGCAAGTAGTGGCCAACCTACGGCACGTGTGCACAGCGGGCTGTTTGTATCACTGAAAGCTCTGAAAGGTTCGCCATCACTGGAGAGGCTCAGAATCATATTTTCTCTGACCTAAGTCACTCATCAACTTACATATTTTCCAGAAAACTAATTTTTTCTAGTTCATTATGTGTATGTTTTTGATATCTGTATTCCTATTTTGATTTTTTTTTTCCCCTGTCTTTCTGAGACAGGTTCTTACTATACAGTTCAGGCTGGCCTTGAACTCAATACACAGCCTAGGCTGCCCTCGAACTCACAGCAATCCTCCTGCCTCAGCCTCCCAAGTGCTGGGATTACAGGCATGTCACCACACCTGGCACGCGCAGCTCCTAATTATTTTTAAAATTTAAATTTTATTCCTTGAATTTATACATAGTAAAATTGACTTTTTGTGGAATGTGTACAGTTCTATGAGCTTTAAGCATATCTACAGAACCATGTAACCACCAACACCATTCAGGCATTCAAGTTTTCTCCGTCCACAGTCATGCCTTCTATCCCTAACCATCTGCCATGGTTCTGTCATGTTAACAGAACTGCACAGTATGGATCCTTGGAGACTGGGGGCTTCCTTCACTCAGCATAAAGCATATCCAGACGTACACACATCAAGAGTGGAATCCTTTTAATGCTCAATAGTATTCTACAGAAAGAATGTATCAGAGTTGCCAATCCACTTTCCAGGTTTTGGCTTTTTTTTTTTTTTTTTTTTTGCTGTGTACTGGGGACTGAACCCAGGGAACACTGAGCCTTTTTCCTTTTGAGGTAGGGTTTTGTTCAGTTGTCCAGGCTGATCTTCAATCTGCAATCCCCCTATGTCACCTCCCAATTAGCTAGGATTACAGGCACATGCCATGACTGCCTTACATCTTAACTATTTGTAAGTAAATGGTTCCGTGGCATCAAGTACCTTCACCTTGTGTGAAACTGTTACCAATATCCATATCTAGAACTCTTCATCTAGTAAAACTGAATCTCTGCAACCATGCAAACATCTGCATTCACGTATTTCTGTGTGAAGATAATACTTGGCAACAGTACTGTTAGGTCATGCAACAAATGTATTCAAAAGAAACTGTCAAACCAAAAATTGTAGGATGTTAGCATATTTGAGAAAATGGACAGGTTAACCTAATCTTGGTCTTTTTACTAAATGTTTATCTGAAGAAATACTTGCGAATTACTTGGATAGACAAGAAAAGTTTAAAAAATTCCTAATCTCCCCCTGAAGATTGGCTGTGGCATCAGTAATGAAGACCATGAGCATTATTTTTTCTGCTAGAAACTAAGAGAAAAAGGGAATAAAGATCTTAAGCACTGCAAACGCTTTTCCTAGGACTGAGGCAGAATGAAAACCCATTCGGTTTGGGCTGGTGCTTCTAGTCAGACTGCGCTGCAGATGATAGTGTTTTTCTCTATCAACACCACCAATACCGGCAAATACAAACATACCATCCTAATTCCTACACAGTCCGAATCTATTCACTGTTGGGTCAGGAGGGCAGCGTCTTCCTATAAAATGACAGCAATAAATTACATAAAAATGGAAACCAATACATAAAAAAGGCAAGATTTCCACCCAAGACATATTCTTTTTCCTTTCCATTTGAATGATGTCATAGGTTTTGTCTTTCCCTACCTTTTCCAGTTCCTTCCAATCATAATTTGTATTTCCAATAACCATGGCTTGTAGTTCATTAGGCTGGAAGAGCAGAAGAACTTTTCCTCCACAGACCTTATGAAAACCCGCATGAAAAGCATCAAACAAAGAAGCCACTGATTTATTGAATATATAATCCACATACGCATCAACAAACTCCTGCCTAGAAATGAAAAAGGACACATGCACACATTATTTAAAAAAATCACTGATGGAGAATGTATAATATAGTCTAACTAAACTGAATGCTGCTACCCCTTTTGCTACTTATATACAAAACTGAGAAAAGAGAGTAGGCCTCAAAGGGGACAAAGTCATTATGGAGAAATCTATTACTCTTTCTACACTTAAAACAAATTCGGGTGTATCTCTGAGGCACTCACAGTTCTTAAGCTCTTCCTCATGGAAAGATGTCGTCTCCTGCTGAGTAGAATGACACAATTGGCCACTAAAGTTTTTAAATATTCACAAGTTTTTGAAACTAGTTAGCACTTCCCACACACTGGCAAAGGAGCACTCGAACACACACTGGCAAAGGAGCACTCGAACACCGGGTGATGAAAAACGAGAGCTCTGGAACTCAGACTATTTGACAGAGGAGCCCTTTTGCCTTGGATGCCAAGAAACCTGAACAAAACTTATTTTTAAAAAATACCCTACAAGTGGGTACACCGAACGTTGTTTTAGGATAATCACTAAAGATTAGATGTGCAGTTCCTTTTCAGATGTGCACATACATATACACACAAACACTTCTGACTCTCTTCTGCCCCATACTTACAAAAGAAAAGCTAATTACCTAGTAATTAGAAAAAGAATTCTGTTCAATTTGTTTTGGTTTACTGGCCACAAACACTTTCATGAAATGATCCAGTCAAACAGATAATAGGAATAATTACTAAAAGATTTCCGTATGTTTTGCCCTTGTCTTCCAAATAATAAATGATGATTCTATAAATGGGAATCAGATACGTTTAATCATCTACAGACAACCTCCTATCAAGTTATACCAAAATTCCAAATTTAAATAGAGGGGAATACATGGTCAAAGGAGGCCACTGTAGAACATAAAATTTGCGAGCCTATGAAAAAATCAACAGCATGTGCTATAGGTTCAGATGAGAAAAGGTCAAATTTTTTTTTTTTTTTTTTTTTTTTTTTTGGTGTGTGGGTACCGGGGTCGACCTCAGCACCTTGCGCGCCAGCAGGTGCCCGTGCCGCTGAGCGATATCACCGGCCCTTTTTCCGTATGTGGGTTCCAGGAGTCGAACTCCGGTCCTCACACTTGCCAGGCAGGCGCTTACACCGCTGAGCCATCTCACTGGCCCCCAAAAACCACATTTTTAATTTTTTTTTTTTTTTTTTTTTTTGAGACAGAGTCTCAATGTAGAGTCACTATGTAGTTCAGGCTGGCCTTGACCTACTATGAAGCCTAGGTTGCCCTCTAACTCAAAGTTATCCTTTTGCCTCAGCCTCCTGAGTGCTGGAATTACAGGTATGTCCTACCTCACCTGGCTTTTCACAAAACAAAAATTTTTTGTTGTTGTTTTTGTTTTTTTGAGACAGGGTCTTGCTATGTAGTTCAGTGTGTCCTTGAACTCACTATGCAGCCCAGGCTGGCCTTAAACTTGCAGCAATCCTCCTGCCTCAGCCTTCAGAGTGCTGGGATTATAGGTGTGTGCCGCCCTCCCCAGCTTTGACAAATTTTTTTTTTAGAATGACAGCTAGAAGGACCACTTTTTCCCCCACATCGTTTTAACAACAGCTTTATTTTGATCAAAGTAAGACATACACATAGCTTAAAACATCAATTGTAACAACAGTAATAATCCTAATAGCCAACATTTACTGAACACATCCATGTGCTAGGTCTTAAGTATCTTTAAAATTCCTGTTTCACCTATTCCTCAAAATAACCCCATGAAGTAGGTATACTTTACCATTCTATTCTGCAGAAAAGGAGACTGAGGCAAAGAGACATCAACTAATTCACCTAAAGCTTCTAAATAGCAGAATCAAGATTAATACCATTTGGATCATGTCCCTGGTAACAATCACTAAGCTATCTTTGTCTGAAGAATTAGAACAAAATAAGAGAGAATGAGACAGCACTCTGTCCTCCGTTTCTCTACCGGAAATTCCTGCCATTTGAAGCCAACGATTTGTTAACTCTTGCTATTCCTTTGGATGTTTACCTTCAAGCTTTTAATAACATAGCTCTTTTCTTATTCCTTGATTTTCAGTTTTAAATATTTAATGAACCGAATACCCACTGGGAAAAGTGAGGATTTTACCTTTATTTAACTATTGCACTCTCATTTTTCTGCCCCTATACACTCATTATATTAATATATAACAATTTTTGGTTTAATATTCACTGTTAACATTTTTATGATATCATTCATAAGCTGTATTCTGATTACCTTTCTTTTCTTAAAAATAATTCTTTTTCCTTTTTTTTTTTCCCATTTCCCCCCAAGCCCTCTGATAGAAACATTCATTTCCTCTTTCTTTCAAATATATTACAGTAGCATCAGCTGTATTTTTCTCCCAGGCCCCTCCACGTTCTCTTCATCTAACCCAGATTGTTAGCTCTTTCTAAATTTTCTACACAGTTATTGTTCCTTTAGAAGGAATCCTCTTTGCCTCTCTCCTACATCGTATCCTGTACCTTCCTCTTTTTTTATTTAATTCTTTGTTTTGGTAGAACACACGCACCTCAAAAAGAGGCATCAGAAGTAAATTCTCTGATATGGAGCACGTGCAAATGTTTATGTGTACAGCCACGTACTGATGGTGCAGATGTACAAGTCTAAGTTAAAAATGATTTTCTCCCACAGTTTTGATCTAGCTTCTAATGTTGTTCTTTACAAGTCTGACGTTATTCTGATTCCTAATTCTTTGTATATTCTCCATTTCATTTTCTAATGCAGCTTTCTTCGTTTTAAGTTAGTTACCACAATTTTCTAGTTTCTAAAAATGTGCTCACGGTAGTGTCCTCTCTTTGTTCTTTTATGAACTTTTCATTACTTTATTGATGTTTTAAAGGGACTTCAAGAGCAAAGGCAGACTATTTCCTCACTAAAAATTCAAAGACTAAGTTTTATGTGAGTGAAAATTTAGGGTTCTGACATGTCTCTAAATACAGAAAAAAAAAATGTGTCCTGAGTCTTGTTGCTTCCACTGATGCTGCTGTAATCCACTTACCGATTCTGTCTGTTAACAGCTGTGTCTGCACCATTTAGAACCAGCTCTTTCACTTCTGTTGCACCAAAGTTTTCAACTGTGATCTATTAATTTAAATTTTTAAAAAAAGTCAATGTCAGACTCGGAACTTAAGAGTATCTTAATAATCTATTATAGTCTTCCTTTCTCTTATTAAAGATAAAAACTAATAAATTTGAGACAAAACTCTACTATTATAAGCTTATTTATCAATTCTGCTTAAAGTCACAACTAAGAATTTTCATCCGCTAGTAGTTTAGTATCCTACTATGACGGACTGACTATAAATTACCAAGTGTTTGTTTAATTAGGCACAGGAATAATGACTTATTGTGCATAAAACTTTAGAACAGATTAAGGTATTAGAGAGGATGCTTTCCTTAATGATTAAATCCAACTATCAGAATGCATTCAGCTTAGAACCACACATTCTTTCAACACGACGACCACTACTCTCCTGTACTCCTCTATCTGCCGTGTGTGCCTGATCACAGGCTTTTTAAATTATGCATTAATTTGATTTATAAAGATGATCAGTTATTTTGATATTTTTATTTCTCCTACTAGTCTTTAAAAAAAAGTATTACCATTCTCACATCTATACCCTTTTGCTATTCTTTCTTTTTGGAATATTTTCCTCTTTTGTGAAAATCTGGGATCTATAGATAGCCACTGTGGAAGTCAGATGGAAGTAAGCGATGAATACTTATTACTCTGAAGTTTATTATCTAGTAAAGGAGGAGAGACATGACATGTAAATGACTCATCATAATAAAGTAATGCTGTATGTAATAGGGACGTGAACAAAATTTTTCAAGACCACACAGAAAGAAAATTTAATTCCAATTAGAGAAAGTATGAAAGACCTTGAGGAAGGTCTCTTGTAAAGACCATTGTAAATGCCATTTGTAAATATGTAGAAAGATGGGTATGACTCTAAAGACTGGGAGATGAGTAATATTTCGGACTGAGCACATCCATTTAACAGAAGAATAAAGTATGATAGTAAATATCAAGTCCTGAAAATATATGGCAAGTGGCTCTAAAAAAAAGAGGAAGGTAAGGTATATGAAAGCATACTATGTGAAATGATACAATTTGGTATGAATGGAGAGAGACAATGGAAGTTGGAAAGAAAGCCAGATTATGTCTCTGTTGACCATTCTACTGTTTTCATTATGCAAGCAACAAAAAGTCATAAATAATTCTGAGAAAGAAATGGCACAAAAAAGAAATTCTTGAATATAGATGGTTATTAGTGATTAATAAGTTAAAAATTAAACTGCTTGGAACTCAAGTTTTTAGTTGATTAAGACAATCAAAATTTAAAGACACTTTTTTTTTTTTTTTTTTGTGGGTACCAGGGGGTCGACCTCAGAACCTCGCGCGCCAACAGGCACCCGTGCCGCTGAGCGATATCACCGGCCCCTTTTTCATATGTGGGATCCGGGAGTCGAACTCGGGCCCTCGCGCTTGCAAGGCAGGCGCTTACACCGCTGAGCCATCTCACCGGCCCTTAAAGACACTTTAAATGGATATAAGTGAATCAACTGAAAAGAGGAACCAAAATTTCACAGAAAACAGGAAGAATTTCAACAAGGATATTTCTTGGAAAAAAAAAATCATGAAAATTTATATCATCCTAAAACCTATCAAATATTCTTATGCACCATGTGCCAATAAAAACTGTTAAAGTTTTGTGAGGGGGCAATTTGGGGGGGTAAATTGTGTAATAGCAGAATATGGTATTTTTTGTCAATATGACAACAAAACCATTGAGCAGACTGTTTAGGGAAGGAAAATAAACAAATATGAAAATAAAAAATGTTTAAAGAAAAAAAAGAAAAGACCTGAAGGTTTTATCATTTTCCCAAAAGTTTAACTTATTCAAATTGTTCCCTCACAAAGTATTTTTCCATCACCTTTGTTGATATTCTCTTGTTCAAGTGCTATCTGGTCTATTTCTGCTAGACCCTCATCTGTCAACAGCTTTGCATGTGACTAGATCAGTCATTCAACATCCCTTTCACTGTCTGAATATAATTCTGCATCTTTTACAAGATTTGCAATTTCATTTCTAAATAACAATTGGAATATATTTGTATTATACTAAGTTATCCAACAGTAAGATAACATAGACAAGAATGAGTAGCAGTTTGAAGTAGAAAAGGATGTATTGGGGGAAATAACTTTTAAGCTGTAATTTCATTAGTAATACTCATGTTACAATAATCTTTCATTTCTCTAAACATTCCTGTAATTGCAAGCTCAAAAATGAACATGTGGATAACAACCCTTTGTATTTGTAACTATCTTTAGCATATTTATGAAGCATATATGCTTCGAAGTCACATGGGTATGAATGGTGACTCTGACATGTAATTACTGTTTTCAATTTCTTCACCTGTAAAACAGGCACAATATCAACCTCATAGGATTGCTGAAGGTAAATAATGCATGTATTGGAACTAGCACATAGTAAATGCTCAATAAATGTTAGCTAAAGGGTTAAGAATTCCATCTATCAAAATAAAGAAAAACCATAAAGCACAGCAGTTTAATAAAAGGGAGGATGAATAATAAAGATAACCTATGTCTTTTCATCTTACCGTAAAATTTAGACAAAATGCTTCCTCTATATCATCTTCTGGATAATCCAGTAATTGTTGCATGCTTCTGCAAAATAACATATGTATTTCTTTAAGGTAAAACATTATTGGGAATTTTGACTTTTTGCTTATGAATAAATATACATTCCTCATTCCCTGTTGATAAATTCTTCCATTAATTTGTACTTATATATCTGACTCAGAATACTGGATGTATAATGGCAAATGTATAAATAACATCAGAAGGGAGAAAAAGAACAGTTTTTCTCTCTTCTTCTAAATAAAAAGGCCGTGTATCAACTCATTTCTAACATTTGTTCTTATATATAATTTTTATTCCACTTTATATAATAAAAAATCTTTTTACATAGTCAAACATGGAATATATTCAGAAGTCCAAATATGTCATTTAAACACTCTCAGAAAATTTTACCTCCTAAACCACTAAAAGCTGAGCTCTGAAGACAAAAATTCGGAGTGCTATTAAAATTATTTACTCTTTCAAGAGAAAAAAAAAATTTTTTTTTTTTTGTAGGTACCGGGGGGGGGGGGGTCGACCTCAGGACCTCACGCGCCAGCAGGCGCCCGTGCTGCTGAGCGATATCACCGGCCCCTTTTTCGTATATGGGTTCCGGGAGTCGAACTTGGGCCCTCGCGCTTGCGGGGAAGGCGCTTAAGCTGCTGAGCCATCTCACCAGCCCTCAAGAGAAAATTTTGATCTCAGTAAGGGCTTCTGGTTATTTCAGAAATTTCATAGAAGTAACAGAAAATAATTATTCCTAGAAGGAAAGCATTCTGTACATTCCCCATTTCTTGCCTCTTAAACTCTACCCTCAACACTTTTTACAACTGACCTCCCAACATCAGGCATTAATTCTTTCAAATCATCCAGGGATGGTTTCTTTTTCAGCAGTTTCTTATATAAAGCCAAAGGAAAATGCAGGTCCACAATAGTAAAATTATAAATTGCTAATCCACAAATAACACCAATCAAGTGGAACAAATCACTATCTTCAAATGTCTGAAAAATATAAGAGAAAATATGTTAGACTTGTCTTACAAGTTAAAACATTAACTTTTTTTCTGATTATAAAAACCTATGCTAAAACAAACAACAAACGTATGCTCACAGTAGAAAAATTTGAAAGTACAGAAAACGGTAGTAAGAAGAAACCTTATTCTTATTATACTACCTCTCTGGCATAACATCACTGTTAGTATTTTTTAATATTTCCATTCATTGTATTTTCTAGCTGAAATACACACACACACATCCCTTTACCAGGAATATAAGCATTTCCATGTCACTGAATATTAAATTAGGGCTGGGGACAAACACAGTTTAGTGATAGGCACTTGCCTACCATGGGTAATACACTGGAATCAAATCCCAGCACTACAAAACACAAAACAACATTAAAGGTGAAATGATTACTATAAATATTTTTCTGATTTTAAAAAACAATGTATTTTCAAAAATTGTAAAATAAAGATACCTGGAACCTAATAAACACAACTAAAAAAAAAGTTGACTTGAAAGCAGATGTGTGTGTAAAAGGGGGTGGGGGTGGTGATCAATGAATGTATGAAATTATCACACTGATTCCATTAATACTTAAATTAATACATAACGATATGAAAACAAATTTTCATGTATTTCCATCTGTTGTCTATATTTAAACTTCTATCTCATTTTTCTTGTCATTAAATGTTCTTTCTAGAACATGGTTTTTAATGGCTGAACATAATATTATATGAAGGTGTATTTGTTAAGTTAGCTATTTTACTTTAGTTGGATAGATAAAAACATTACAAAATATTCTCCCTCACCTTTAAAGGATAATATATATTCATTTAAAAACATTCTGTGAACATGATGGTTCAGAAAATAACTTTTTTCATTAGACCTCGACTCCAGACCAGCTTCAGGCACTATCGAGCCTCAGTGTTTTCAAAAGAAAATAAACAGGGGCTGGTGAGATGGCTCAGCGGCTTAAGCGCCTGCCCTGCAAGTGCGAGGGCCTGAGTTTGACTCCCGGAACCCACATACGAAAAAGGGGCCGGTGATATCGCTCAGCGGCACGGGCGCCTCCTGGCGCGCGAGGTCATGAGGTCGACCCCCCGGTACCCACAAAAAAAAAAAAAAAAGAAAATAAACACAGTATTTCTCTCATACATTTACTGTGAGAATTAAATGAAATAAAGTACACAAAATGCTTTTAGTGCTGTTTCCAAAGCACACAGTAAAGGCTCAATAAAAGTTATTCCAATTAGTAGCATTCAAAGGAAAATGGGCATCTTGGGCTAGAGCTCGTGCTTAGTATGTGCGAAGCTCTGAGTTCAATTTCAAGCACCAAAAGAAGCAGGGCCCATCTTTTTTTGTTGTTGAAAAGAGGCCTTGCTATATTGCCCAAACTAGTGTCGAACCTGTGGATTCAAGTGACGCTTCCACCTCAGCCTCCCAACTAGCTGGGACTATAGGAAGCACATCCTATGCAACGTTTTTAGATATTGGGGTTCAGAGTTTGAACACTTCCACAGAAAAAACTGCTTCTTGTGCAAGAATTCTGAAGTTGAAAGGTAGATAAGCACAGCGTTAACCTGTTCTAGGTTATACTGCCATTGGCAGTCCAGGAATGTGCCTTTCTATCCAAAATTTGTTCTTTCTGATATAAACACACCATTTTTGTGGGAAGATTTTGGCCTATAGACTATAGTTTGCTGCCTTTTTACCTAAATAATGAGCCATCAATGATCTCTAATGATAATTTAATTCTTCACAGAAGAAAAGTTAACCTAGCAATTATTCAATTCCTAAACTTAAATAGGCAGAAGGAAAAATCAATGTTATTTTCAGGCTAACTGTCCCTTAATTTATTTTATTAATCTGAAATGTGTGGTAAAGCATCAGTGTGTTCTGGACAACTCCAAGTCTAAAAGTTTATTATTTTTCAAATTACAATAAAGCAGATCTTTGAAAAAAAAGGCATTTTTGAAAATTCCAGTAATAACTCTTAGTAAAAACTTTCTGAGTCATCTGGTATACACAAAGGTTTATACAAAGAAGTTGGATGGGTGGACATTTTACCTTATCAGAAAACCAAATAAGCCTGGAATCTTCATAATATCTAAACATGCCATATTTAGGATCCAGTAATTCCCTCATGATGAGCAAGAAAAATTCTTTGCGAACCCCTCCTGCATCAACAGCATCTTCTCCAACAAATATAACCTAAAATAGCACAATGCAAACACTGAATAGGCTGTAAAAAAAAATGAAAGCACACTCCAGAGGCCCTAACATATGCTACTTATTACCAATAAATGCTCAGCACTTTATAGTTTAAAAATTATATAATTTTACTTCTTAAGTATCAAAGATACACTAGAAACAAATAAGAAAACTTAGTTTCTAAATAAAGGGCCCAATTATGTAAAAAATGTCAAATTACCTTGAGTGGTTTTTTGTAATCTATGTTCTTGGTTTTCCTAAGGACTTCCATGGCATCCCCCACAATGTTTTCTCTACGCACCACTAGAATTAAGCAGGGATTCACAGATTCGATCACTGGCAGAAAGAGAGAGGACACATTCTGTCTGTGGGCCTGGTCAATAGCCATCTAGAAAATAAAAGATTCAAGTTTTAGTACTAATGTCACAAAGAGCCACCAGTTACAGGTATGCTATAATTTCAGAGATCATTTCTGTACTATCAAATGTAGATGGCATCTAGCACAGTATTTTTTTTTTTTTCGGGTTTTTGAGACAAGGTCTTGCTACGTAGCCCAGGCTGGCCTCGAACTCACAGCAATCCTCCTGCCTCAGCCTCTGAAGTGCTGGGATTACAGGCATGCACCACCACACCCGACTTAACACAGTATTTTATCTAGTATAGTACAAGAACTTAGTAAACAAAACATAAAGAATACCTTTCAAAATTTTTTGTATTAATGTATAACTCATGGGCCGGTGAGATGGCTCAGCAGCTTAAGTGCCTGCCTGGCAAGCGCGAGGGCCCGAGTTCGACTCCCGGAACCCACATACGAAAAAAGGGCCGGTGATATCGCTCAGCGGCACGGGTGCCTGCTGGTGCGTGAGGTCCTGAGGTCGACCCCTGGTACTAACAACAACAACAACAATGTATAACTCGTAACATTATTAAGGTAAGTAAACATAGAATTGTAATACTGGTAAATCTAAGCACTGTCTTTTTCCTAAAAAATAGTAATGGGGATGGAGAACAAGAAGGAAAAGAAAACAGCATAAAATAAACCTTTAAAGAGAATAAGGAACAACCTGGCTGAGAAGTATATTACAAAATCATTAGTAGAGTGATCAGCATATGTGCTTTTACCATTTAAAGTATGTTTTTCTCCCACAGGCTTTCCTGTGTTTTTTTTCTAAAATGAAATATACCATATTAAAATCACAAATAACTAATATATCATTTTTAAAAAGACTTAAAAAACCGGATTAGTAGTTGTCAGTATTTACAAAAATATTTATTTCCTCTTATGAAAATGGAAATAAACACATCCCCCAAATTCTCTCTAGTATTTATTGTTAACATATTTAGAAGGGGCAGAGCGTGTAATCCCAGCACTCTGGAGGCTGAGGCAGGAGGACTGCTGCGAGTTTGAAGCCAGCCTGGCCTACAGAGTCAGTTCAAGGCCAGCCTGAACTGCATGGCAAAACCCTGTCTCAGAATAACCAGGTTATTTGGAAGGATTTCAAACACCAAATACATTTATCTGAACTGATGAAAAAGTAATCAAAATCTGGGGATTTTAAAATTTTCAAAGTATTTTTAGGCTATTAACTGTTCAAGATCTCTTTCCATCTTTTCCTTAGAATATCGTCTATACAGTCAGATATTCTATACTTGAAAAAAGCAGCTCAAAACCTTTCCTATTTTCAAAATCAAATGAGAACCTACTTTAACCCTTCGAAGTCATAATGTGAATAAAAATTTTAAATTTTCATTATGAATGAAAAAATGCTCAACATAAAAAAAGAGGAAAGTAGGGAGAAAAGGGGATGAGAAAGGAACACAAGATAATGACCAACTTGAGAAAAATGTCTTATTACTGAAACTTTCTTTAAGGAAATTTCACATCCTCTTCTTAGTAAGTGATCAAATGCTTCATAGTTTAATATCATCTCACCTCTAGAAACTTTCATCTTTTACCAAGTAAATAGGGAACACAGAATGAAGCAAGATTTTGAAATAACCTAACATTTTACCAAGTAAAACTGTTTATAAAGATTATTTATACAAGCAAAGAAGCTTATATCATTTAAAGATATAAAATGGTTAAAGGTTAAATTATTTTATTGTCATTTGTGACCCTTTTTGTAAGCAGCCCTCATAAGTATATACACGTCCCATACAGCAGTCTTCATAACTGCTCACAGTACTTTATGTATGACAGCCTGCAATGTCATAATGTCCCCAGATTAACAATTACAGACAATTTTCAAATACTTATTTTTTAAAACTTCACAAGAGGGGCTGGGGATACAGCTCAGCGACACAGTGCCTGCCTGGCAAGCATGAGGTCATGAATTCAATTCCTGGTACCCCCAAAAAAAAAAAAAAAAAAAAACTTCACAAGAACAATTTTAAAAACACTCTCAAATCAGATTAGTATTATACAATATTTTACCTGCATCTGTAAAACTGCATCCGTTTGTAACAAAGTAGTTTTTGCTTGGGCATCGAACACAAATGGGTATGTACAGATTGTAACAGGGATATCTGCCAACTGGGAATAGAAAATTAATTTATTAGTAAAAGCTGATTTGTAATATATTTATTTGAGTGTTTTGTCATTTCTTGTAAAGACGATCACATTCTTGGATTCTTCACTTGATGGTTCAGGAATTATAAATAAAACGTGTTGCTTATTTCTGAATATAGAATTTTTATTGATAATTGAATGAGGCATTGGAATAAACCTAATTTCCAATTTTAGGGGGAACCATATACTTGAAAGTCTATAAAATTATACACAAGTATCTTTTGCTTAGCGCATATTTACTCCCAAGTTTTATTCTACAATTTGGGGCTCTTATACTGGACACAGAGTATCCAGTTCTTACATGCTAGGTCTACACTTGCAACTGAGGCCATTGGTAATTTGTCTATTCCTTCATTAACAGATACTTGAGTGACACTAGGGTGCCAAAATCAGGAGCCCAAGAATCTACTGCATTTAACATTCAAAATAAGCAGTAAAAATACAGATTTAAGAACTGGCAGCCACACATTCTTGCAGTTAGTGAATGACGACTCCTACCACCTACACAACAAGATGAAAATCCCTAAACTCAATATTTTTGTATGGGCCCTGGAAGACAGAGCTTATTCCAATGTAGAATTCCAATGGGGAAAATAACTGCTTCTTTTTAAGTGACTACAAAGTCCTTTATAATGTCTGCATTTCTACGTATCTGTATGCATCACTTAGCCTTTGTTTTTCCCTACATTGAAGCATATGTGGTTTAAATATTAAGTTCTGACCACGCTTTCCCTAAATTGTCTTTTTTTTTCCTATGCTAAGTATTCCCAAATTTTCTAAACATTCTGAAAATATGGTTTCCAGCTCTTTTCCATTCTAACTGCCTTGTTTTGAACTACTTCAAGTGGTTTTTAACTGCAGCTACCAAAAATAATCTGAAAATGCTGAACAGTATACTATCAACTCTGTTGTGAGTATGTAAGACAATATGCTTAATTATAGGTACCTTACAGTAAATTGCCAATAATCAGTATTTGTCATGTGTTACTAGCTACTGGTCATACAAAGTCATTTTACTTCTCCGAAACTCAAAAAGATGCACATATTTCTAAAGTTCCCTTTGGCTTCAAAACTCAACGTTTTCTTTTCTTCTGGATGCTGAGGATTAAACCTAGGGCCACAAGTGTGTTAGACAAGCACTCTACCATGGAGCTATGTAAGACAGCCCTATGTCTTAATTTAAAACTACCTCAAAATGTTCCATTGGTTCTAGTTCTGGAAAAAAAAAAAAAAAAAAAAAAAAACACAAAAAAGCAAAGCGAAACAAAGCAAAATCTAACATCTATAACAGATTAAATATAACATTCTCAAGCATTAAAAGGGTGGTTTTGGGTTACTGACTACTTACACCACAGTGCTAGAACTTTAAGACAGTACATGACATAAAGTAAGAAAGATGATCATACTGAAAGTTTAATTTTGTTCCCATTTTCAAAGTCAATTATTAGTTTAAAAATAAAGATCATTTTGCTTATCTAATACAGTTCTTAAGCATTTGTCAAAAAATTTTGCTTTTTGATATTATTAGGTCACATTACATTTTAAACTTGAAGACAAGGAGAAAAGAAACTATTTTAAAGTAAATCTTTTTTTTTTTTAATGTGGGTACCGGGAGTCGACCTCAGGACTTCACGCTTGCCACCAAGCACTTGTGCCGCTGAGCGATATCACCAGCCCATTTTTTTCCTTTACATGGGTACCGGGAGTCGAACTCAGGACCTCACGTTTGCCAGGCAGACGCTTATGCCGCTGAGCTATCTCACCGGCCCTAAAGTAAATCTTCTTGAAAGGCATGATACAGGTATAATATTAACTAAAACAGTTTTAATTTTCTTTAAAATATTTTTCTGAAATGTTACACAGGGTAATTTCTATGCACCCAAACACACGCGCGCACGCGTGCGCATGCATGCTCGTGCTTTTTCAATCTCTTTAAAAAAAAAAAAATCACACAAAAGAGAAATCTTTGACTCTTCTCACATAGGAAAAAACAATGCATCTTATTCTGAACATGAAACTTTACCACACCAAACTTACCTCAGTCAATCCATGGCTGACATCCTAAAACAGCAGTGCAGAATGCAACAATAATGAGGAAAGAGCAATGTTAGTGTCCAAATTCTATATCTATTCAAAGTAGCATTCTATGTATTTTGCTATGGCTGAATAATGAATTAAAGAAGTAGAAAATACATCTATACAACAAAATTTACCCTTCCCGCATGCATCTTACATGTCTATAAATGTAACACTTTGTTTCGGGTACCTTGTAATCATAAAATTATCAAGACTTGGGACATACAAGGTTTCAGGAACTAAATACCACCATTTGCAGAATTAGAATTGGAAAATGAATCCTAAACCTGACGTGATCTTGAAAAAATTGTATGGCTCAGTCTCTTTACCTAAAATGGAGAAAATATCTCAGTCTATAATACTTAACCTTGACAAAGTCCGAAGTATTTAGAATTTTAAAATGCTACACAGAAACAAAATGAGGATAAATAAGCCATAAGTTGTTTTTATTTGACAGAAATAACCAATAATACATGACAACTTAATATTAAAAGTTTTTAAAAGCTGAACAGGACACAGAGATTGGTAAGTAGAAGAGAGAAAAGGTATATTTATGAAGGAAAATGGAAATTATAATAATGAAAGCCTATCACTTCATTGAAGAAGCCTGTACAGGTTTTTTTCTTTTTGGTTTTGGTTTTTTGAGACAGGGTCTTGTTCTGTAGTTCAGGCTGGCCCTGAACTCACAGCCATCCTCCTGCCTCAGCTTCCTGAGTGCTGGGATTACAGGTATGCGCCACCACGCCCGGCTAAAAAGAACATTTTGTGATGACAGACATGTTCCATGTGCACAGTCTGTCCACTGTCTAATACATTACCTCCCACCCTTTCTGGGGACTGAACCCAGCACCTTTGCACTGAACTACATTTCCTGCTAAATTGCCCAGGCTAGGCTGGAATTTGAGACCCTTCTACCTCAGTTCCTCAAAGTGCTGGGATTATAAGCGTGTGCCACCACACCCAGTGAGGAACATACACTTTCTTGCAGAATACTTCCATATATACTCAGGGTTTATAGTCACATAAAATAAAGCACTAGAATTGAGAAACATGTTACTAAATTTGCAGCTAACACTTTGTGTAGTGAAATCAATCTTATCCAGAGAGAGGGCATTGCCCTCAGTAACTGGAAGGAGGGGAAGCACAAGAAAAACATGACTGTGGAAATCCTATTCTGAGAAAGAAAATTCTTGGTAATAGCTTCATTCAGGGCTGGGGACATAGCTCAATGGTAGAACACTTGCCAAACATGCCTGGGTTTAGTCCCCATGATGGGAGACAGGAGGAAGGGGGAGTATAAGAAAGCTTCAAAAAATTCCACATACCAAGTTATTACTAAACAAGTGAACATATAAAAGACTTTTAGAGCAGGCTGCAGTGGCTAACACCTATAATTTTAATTACTTGGGAAGCTGAGGCAGGAGGATCTCAAGTTTGAGGGCAGGCCAGGAAATTTAGTGAGACCCTGCCTCAAAATAAAATAAAAAGGTCCGAGGGATGTAGCTCAGTGTAAGGGCCATGGGTTCAACCCCCAGTGCTAAAAAAAATAAATAAATGAATAGCTTTTTAGATTATACTAATTTAACTGGAAGGAAATTTAAAAGGAACATTTAAAATCCTTTAATAGTGTATCTCATGGGGCTTTTCAAAAAAACTTTAAAAGAACAGTTTTAAGTTTACAGCGAACTTGAAAATGTACAAAAATTCCTCATGTAGCCTCTGTGCCCACATATGTATAGCCTCCTGCATTATCAGCATCTCTCTTGTAGAACATTTAAAAAGTGCTATATACTATGAAGAAACTTTGAGAAGCAAAGAAATATCTATCAATATTCATCTATGGCCTCCTAGATACTAAAGGAGTTTATATTCTGGGAGATGAACTTACACACATAATGAAACATTAATATGTATATGCTCTGGTTTTAATCACAACATGTAACTAGATAAAGGTGCTACACAAACCATCATCCACTAGGGAGGTCAAGAGGCAATGTCAGAATGTGTGGTGTGGCTAAGCAATGCTACAGCAAACATGGCCTGATTGTACCAAAAATTTGCAGACTGGAAGGAATATGGAAAATAATGGGATACGTTAAAATGTGAGACAAGAGACTATTAGACATCAAGTAAAATTATTCATCTATTAGAAAGGCACCAGGAGACATCTGTTGAAAGATGGCGGATCTGTAAGAAGCAGGCAGTGAACCTCTCCAAAAGTCGCCATCCGGACACTGGAATATACTGACTGGAGGAAGACAAGAAAGAGGGAAGTGGCTCCCAAGGACCCAGGAAAGATCTGAAGCGCAGTTTGGGGCCCACGGAGAAAGTGAAGAGAGAAACTCCAACAAAGAAGAAGGAGGTGGCCTCCGGCGCCATTTCCCTGTGTCGGGAATCCCGACATGACTGAAGCAGTTCAAATCTACAGACACGCAGTGACTGCCGGCGCTCCCAGGGGCCTCCGCGGAGGAACATGAGACACCGCGGTACAGAGAAGCACCAGCCAAGAAGGACTGACTGGCGGTGAGTGCTGACCCACGGCGGTCAGGCACGAGAGAGCAACTAGCCGGGCGCCATTGTGGGGGGGGCAGCAGCTGAACTTGAAACTCAGGGCAGCCGCCACTCCACCCATGGCTCCAGCGGGGACCTCTGCGGAGGAACGCAAGACGCCGCAGTACAGAGAAGCGGCGGCTGTGAAGGACACACTGATTGGCGGTGAGTGCTGACATCCAACCGTCAGGCGCGCGAGAGCCACTAGCCGGGCGCCATTGTGTGGGGGGGGCAGCAGCTGAGCTCAGAACTCAGGGCGGCCGCCACTCCATCCACGGCTCCAGTGGGGACCTCCACGGAGTAACGCGAGACGCCGCAGTACAGAGAAGCACTAGCCGAGAGGGACACACTAACTGGCGCTTTTCTTCCTGGTATTCTAAGAATCTCCTAAGAGTTTGAAATACTAGCAATAAAGCAACCTACCACAGGCAATTTACAAACAGCATCCCAGGAATTAAACTAAAGAAAGAAAAGAAAATGAGACGACACTTAAACAAGATGCAACCCCACACATCCAGTTCACCAAAGGCAAACGCAGGGGTCAGTGAGGTGGGACAAACCGAAATCCACCCACCTAACATCTCTGAAGTGGTAACAACAAAGCAGTTGAATGAGGCTCTGGAAAAATTTAAATCAGAAATAATTTCTCAGATAACTGCAGAGATAATGTCCACAATGAAGACCATGCTTAAGGACGCTAGAGCAGACACAGACAAAAAAATAGACGAGCTTAAGAAAATGATGGAAGCCATGAATGCTCAGCATAGGAAAGAAATGGAATCCATAAAGCAGATTCAAGCAGATATCCAGGAGAACAAAAATTCCATTGAAAGTATTTGTAGCAGATTAAGCCAATGTGAGGACAGGATCTCAGATACAGAAGACAGGCTTGCGATTAGTGATCATGAAAAGAAAGAATTCTTAAAAACAGCAAGGGACAATGAAAAATCAATCCAGCAGCTGCTAGATGACGCAAAGAAGAATAACTTAAGATTGATTGGAGTCAATGAAAAAGCAGGAGATAGCATAAATGACATCAGAACACTGTTCACAGACATTATCACAGAAAATTTCCCTGGTAGAGAAAAAGAATTTGACGTTCAGATAAGTGAGGCTTATAGAACTTCAATTAGCCACGATCAAAAAAAATCTTCAGCCAGGCATATCATAGTCAAGATTCCAGAAATTCAACATAAGAGTAGAATCTTAAAAGCTGTTAGAGAAAAGAAACAAAACACCTATAAAGGAAAGCCCATCAGAATCACAGCGGACTTTTCAGCACAAACCCTGAAGTCAAGAAGAGCTTGAAATGATGTATTTCAAGTTCTAAAGGAAAATAATCTTCAACCCAGATTGATGTACCCCACAAAACTATCTTTCAAAACTGATGGAGAAGTAAAATACTTCCATGACAAAGAACATCTGAGAAAATTTATAACCACCAAACCAGCACTCCAAAATGTTTTGAAGGACATTCTAGAAAGGGATAACAAGGACTACAACTCTAGAAACCCCAACAGAAGGAATCCACCAGGCAGTGTAAATGATTAGAGAGGGAGGGAAAACAAAAATTAAAAGAGGGAGAGCCAACAACAAGAAAATAATATGACAAGGATAAGTCAATACATATCAGTTTTAACCATCAATGTTAATGGTCTCAATTCACCAATCAAAAGGCACAGACTGGCGAATTGGATCAAGAAGCAAGATCCAACAATATGCTGTATACAAGAAACACATTTAATTCAAAAAGAAATTCATAGACTGAAAGTCAAAGGATGGAAAACAATATTCCATGTGACAGGAACCCAGAAAAAAGCAGGGGTAGCTATTCTTTTCGCAGACAAAAGTGAATTTCAAGCCAAGAATGATTCAGAGAGATAAAGAAGGTCACGACATCCTTGTAAAGGGAACAATCCAAGAGGAAGAGATAACAATCATAAATATATATGCAACAAATACCAGTGCACCCAACTATATAAAACAAATATTAATGGACATGAAAAATCAAATAACCACTAATACAATTGTATTGGGGGATCTCAATGCTCCACTGTCACAAAAAGACAGATCAACTAGACAAAAAAATCAACAATGAAATATTACAACTGAACCAAACTTTGGAACAAATGGACTTAGTAGATGTCTACAGAGTGTTCCACCCCACAACATCAGAATACACACACTTCTCAGCTGCACATGGGACATTCTCCAAAATAGACCACATACTAGCTCATAGAACCTGCTTAAGTAAATGCAAAGGAATTGAAATTATCCCATGTATATTATCAGACCATAGTGCAATGAAATTGGAAATCAATGGCAAAAGAAACCACAAGAATTTGCTAAACACATGGAAATTAAATAGCACCCTACTGAACAACCAATGGGTCACAGATGAAATTAAAGAAGCAATTAGACAGTTTCTGCAACTGAATGACAACGATAGTACAACATACCGGAACTTATGGGATACAATGAAAGCAGTCCTAAGAGGGAAATTTATAGCATTAAATTCCTATATCAGGAAAACAGAGCAAGCACAAATAAACAACCTAATGGTGAACCTCAAACTTCTAGAAAAAGAAGAGCAGGCTAAGCCAAAAGCTCGTACAAGAGAGGAAATTATAAAGATCAGAGCAGAAATTAATGTATTGGAGGCTAAAAAAACAATACAAAGAATCAACGAATCAAAGAGCTGGTTCTTTGAAAGATTAAATAAAATTGACAAACCCTTATCCAACCGTATTAAAAAAAGGAAAGAAAGTACTCAAATCCACGCAATTAAGAATGAAAAGGGTGATATCACAACGGACCCTGCAGAAATCCAGAAGATCATCTATACCTACTTTGAAAACCTGTATTCTAATAAGATGGAAAAGGTGGAAGAAATGGACAGATTCCTAGATACATATGAATTACCAAAGCTCAACCCAGAAGATATAAAAATCCTAAATAAACCAATAACAATCAATGAAATCGAAGATGTAATTAAAAACTTCCCAACAAAGAAAAGCCCAGGCCCTGATGGATTCACTGCTGAATTCTACAAGAAATTTAGAGAAGACCTAACACCACTACTTCTCAAACTCTTTAATGAAATTGAAAGTGAAGCAATACTCCCAAATTCATTCCTGGAAGCAAGCATTACCCTGATACCAAAACCAGAGAAGGACCCAACTAAGAAAGAGAACTACAGACCAATCTCCCTAATGAACATAGATGCAAAAATCCTCAATAAGATACTGGCAAACAGAATGCAGCAAATCATCAAGAAGATTATACACCATGACCAAGTTGGATTCATCCCAGGGATGCAGGGATGGTTCAACATACGTAAATCAATAAATGTAATACACCATATTAACAGAACCAAGGACAAAAATCACATGACCATCTCAATAGATGCAGAAAAAGCTTTTGACAAAGTCCAGCACACATTCATGATAAAAACCCTACAGAAAATTGGAATAGATGGTCTTTATCTTAATCTGATAAAAGCTATCTATGACAAACCAACAGCCAATATCATACTAAATGGACAAAAACTGAAAGCCTCCTCTCTAAAATCAGGAACCAGACAAGGATGTCCACTGTCCCCACTCTTATTCAACATAGTCCTGGAAACTTTAGCCAAAGCAATTAGACAAGAGAAAGAAATAAAAGGAATTATGATTGGAAAGGAAGAAGTTAAATTATCATTATTTGCAGATGACATGATACTCTACATAGAAGACCCCAAAAACTCCACTAAAAAATTGTTAGATTTAATAAGCAAATTCAGTAGTGTAGCTGGATACAAAGTTAACACTCAAAAATCAATTGCCTTCCTGTACACCAATAACAAACTCACTGAGAGAGAAATTAGGGAAACAACACCTTTCACAATCACATCTAAAAAAATGAAATACCTAGGAATCAATCTCTCAAAGGAAGTAAAAGACCTCTACACTGAAAACTACAGTACTCTGAAAAAGGAGATTGAAGAGGATATCAGAAAATGGAAAGATATCCCTTGCTCTTGTGTCGGAAGAACCAATATAGTGAAAATAGCCATACTTCCAAAACTGTTATACAGATTTAATGCAATTCCGATCAAAATTCCAACCACGTATCTCACAGAATTAGAGAAAAAAAATCCTAAAATTCATCTGGAACCAGAAGAGACCTAGAATAGCAAAGGCAATTCTGGGCAACAAAAGCAAGGCAGGGGGCATCACGATCCCTGATTTGAAATTATACTATAAAGCTACTGTGATAAAAACAGCGTGGTATTGGCAAAAAAAACAGATCTGAAGATCAATGGAATAGAATAGAAGATGCTGAAACAACTCCAGACATACTAAGCCACCTTATCTTTGACAAAGGTGCCAAACACATTCACTGGAAGAAAGATAGCCTCTTTAATAAATGGTGCTGGAAAAATTGGCTCTACACATGCCGAAGATTAAAATTAGACCCGTATCTTTCACCGTGCACTAAACTAAATTCAAAATGGATCAAAGAACTAAATATTAAAACAGAAACATTAAATCTCCTGGAAAATAGAATAGGTAAAACTCTTGAAGACATTGGTGTAGGCGAAGACTTTATGAATAAAACCCCCATCGCACAGGAAGTATCACAAAGAATCAACAACTGGGACCTCATGTTATTAAAAAACTTTTGCACAGCAAGAGATACCACCAACAGAGTGAAGAGACAACCCACAACGTGGGAAAAACTGTTTACCAGCTGTTCCTCAGACAAAGGATTACTATCGAGAACATATAAAGAACTCAAAAAAATCAGACCTCCCAAATTTAAAGACCCAATCCAAAAATGGGCATCTGAGATGAATAAACACTTCTCAGATGAAGAAATACAAATGGCAAATAAATATACGAAAAAATGTTCAACATCACTAGTCATCCGAGAGATGCAAATGAAAACAACACTGAGATTCCATCTCACCCCAGAAAGAATGGCTGTTATCAATAAGTCAACTAATAACAAATGCTGGAGGGGCTGTGGGGAAAAAGGAACCCTTCTCCACTGCTGGTGGAAGTGTCGACTGGTGCAACCACTGTGGAAATCCGTGTGGAGACTCCTCGAAAAACTGGGATTGGAGGTCCCATTTGACTCAGCTATTCCCCTTCTGGGTATCTTCCCACAAGAATTAAAAACATCGTACCACAGCGATATATGTGCACCCATGTTTATAGCAACACAATTTGTAATAGCTAGATCGTGGAAACAACCCAAATGCCCATTAACCGAGGAATGGATAAAAAAGATGTGGTATTTCTATACAATGGAGTACTACTCAGCCATAAAGAAGGATAAACTGGAAACTTTTATAGGTAAATGGATGCAACTTGAGAAAATACAAGCGAAATAAACCGGATGCACATTTGTAAACATCGTATTGTCTCCCTAGTATAAAAATGCAATTTCACTGTGACTATTCCATTCCTTAGTCTTCTATTTTTACCTAGGTTTTACATGGCTTAATCTGATACTGAGTAATATTTTTCTCCAAAAGGTATTTGTACATTCTCTAATGCTTGAGTTTGTTAATACATGAGAATGTTTACTTGTTGTCTTTAAAAAAAATAAATAAATAAAGTTTGGAAGGAAAAAAAAAAAAGAAAGGCACCAGATTAAGATCATTATTAGAAATTAAGGATTGCAGAGAAAGGCTCGAAAATTTTTTGAAGTGTGCTTAAAAAACGAGGAATGAGCCAGTGTGGTGGCTCACACTTCTAATCTCATAATTCACTTGTAATTCCAGCACTCAGGAGGCTTACACAGGAGCACTGGAAGTTCAAGGCCATTCTGGGCTATATAGCGAGACCCTGTCTGAAGGAAGGAAAGGAAGAAAGAGGGAAGGGAGGGGAAAAAGACCCAGAGAAAGAAAGGAAGACAGAGGGAAAGGGAGCAAGGAAGAGAAAAAAAGAGAAAGGGGGTGGCCGGTGAGATGGCTGTGACATAAGCCTGCCTGGCAAGCACAGGTTCCTGAGTTCGACTCCCGGTACCCACATAAAGGAAAAAAAGGGCTGGTGATACCGCTCAGTGACACAAGCGCCTGCTGGCAAGCACAAGGTCCTGAGTTCGACTCTTGGTACACACATTAAAAAAAAAGAGAGAGAGAGAGAGAGAAAGGGGGGAAGAGCGAGGGAAACAAGAAAAGAGAACAGAAAAAATAAAAAAAGAAAAGGAAAGCAAGAATGAACTCTGGGAAATACTAGGGCTGCAAGGTAGCTCAAATTTAATTTACCCAAGTAATATTTCCAAGGGAAATGTAAAGGGAAAACAAAGTGATTACAGGGTAGAGACAGCAAGACAAAACCATGTGAGGTCAGTTAAAGGTGTGTGGCTAAACACTCAACACAGCCCTCACAGTGTCAGTTGTGTACATGTACACACACGCACACATGCACAGGCACTAGCTGCTGGCGTCGCTGCTGGCGTTACCTTCTGAGTAAAGGCCTCAGACTGGGTGAAGGCATGCCTAAATCTCTGTTGTTTAGGGCGGCAGAAGTGGAAGTGACAAAGGCCTGGAGGGGACGTTCAAAAGTCAGAATTTCATGGTCTAATGAGGCTCCGTTAATCACGTCACTCGGGCAGCACGTTTGTTTACTACTGACTATCCTGAGCATCACTTGGGCAGGTGTTATTTCAACCAGTCGATCCTTTCATTGCATAAATTTGATAAAACTGTCATTTCTATATTTCCTGTTATATTATCTTATAAAATTAACAAAAAAAACTATATAATTTTTGGTCATTCTGTATTTAAATTGGACTGGTAAATGGATTAATGGTATTTTAATACCAATAGTCGATGATTCCAGTTTTTATAGACAAAATAGATGTAGTACCTTTTTATGTTTTAGCTTCAACTTATTACTATGGCAAAATATTAAACCACTGCTGGTACCATATTGATTTAAAAGCATAACAGGATTACTCTGAGAAGGTATAAAGAAAGGATACTGAAGTTATTAATGTAATTCAATTAAATAAAAAAGGTAGTTTTGCAGCTAAAATGGAAATGAAAAATACATGAATGTGATTTGGTAATCTAAGGCATAAGAAAAGAAAATGACATTATAATCAGTCCAAGAACCTGAAGACAGATCCCTGCAAAATATTAATGCCATTAAAAATGACAAAAGCTTTTTAAAAAAAGGATGAACTTTTTTGAGAAATACTAGATCTGCAAGGCAATACAACTGTACTTCAGTCAACATCCCTACTGTGTTAAATGAGTAAGGAAGAAAGAACCCAGCGCAGTCACTACCGATTCAACTCCCCAAGCCTGGTCTGCCCGCCGGCACATCAGGAGGCTGCATTTTGCTAGTGAGCATGTTGTGCTGCTAGCTCAGCAGCGGTCCACAGATAATACACGAGAATTTAATTCCACAGGACAAACAGAGATGACTTAGACAAACAGCACAACACTGAATAAGATCTATGACTTACAGAGGTATATGTAGTATCAAGGAATACAATATTCTCACCAATTTACCACACTGTTTGAACTAGTATTCATTTGTATCTGACATGTGTCTCATAAGGGCAGGTGTAACCAGTTCTCTAAAAAAATCCACTTTTTAAAAAAAACACTAAACTTGAATTTCATTATATTCAAATATGACAGACCCATATAAGGATCTGTTCAAATGAGAACGGTGCCAAGAAAGTCCAAAACTTTTTGAGTGCCATGTTTGTTTCAAATTTTGGAGCATTTTAAATTTTGAATTTCCAAATTAGGGATCCTCAACCTGTATAAGGAAAGCCAAGACTAACTGACAGAATCAGTCATTAAGGTTTAGGGATAGTAAGTGTATTTCTGATGGAATCTTAAAATCCTTGACTGAAAAAGAAAAGTAATGGAGAAAAAAGTGCCAAAGATTATGCCATAAAGACAAAATATTTTCTTATTGTATTTAGCACAAGGTAAAACTTATATATATGTATATAAAATTTATGAGACTTTTAAAAATAAATATTATATATTGTATACAACATGTTGTGAGATACATATAGACAGTAAAGTGATTATTATATGAAACATGTATTTCTTATAATTCACAGTAATTATATTCTGTCAAAGAATACTCTAAACTTTCATACCAAAGCAATAAAATTATTTCAAAGTAACTCGATCAATAATGGTATACGTGTATGTATACATATAAATACATACATGTGCACTTAAATATACTTACACACATTTGTGTCACCATAAAATATTACATGAGTTTCCTTAAGGCAGAGTCTTTAAAACTTCATTCACAGGCTCAACATGACGTTCAGCCCAGAATTAAGACTTCTAATGGAAATAAGAACCTCATTTAAAAAAGCCTCAGGGAAAAAAAAAGTCTTTAATTCTGTGTAAATGTGAAAGTGTTGAACTCTCTCAAAAACAGAAGTTCTGTGAGGTCAAATGTTACAATATAAAATAACTAAGGGTTGCACAAAAACCTGTAAAGTAGATTGCCAGCTCTCTATTCCCAGAGGTAGATTAGATTCTAACTTCTTTTTCCTTTTTGAGACAGGGTCTTGCTATGCAGTTCAGGCTGGCCTTGAACTCCCAGAGATACTCCTGCCTCAGCCTCCTGAGTGCTGGGATTACAGGTGTGCACTACCACACCCAGTGTTAGATTTTGATTTCTAAAATGTGACATTAAACACAATTTGTAAGGTACAGAAAAAAGGTTCCACTGCCACAACGACCTATTATCATGTCTGACTAAAATGGAGGAAAAAAACATATGGTTTAAAGAGCAGGTAACAGAAGGCAATTCTGAAGTAGCCATATAATACATATGAGAGAATTAGAGGCAAAGGGGAAAAACCAGAAATTGAAAGACAGCCCTTGACTACCTCATGCTAATAAAAAATAATAATACTGAAAATAGCTCCTTAATGAAAATCAATTTGATATTAGCATGGCTATGTACTAAAACAAGTTTAGATGGCACAACTACCATATTTAAAGGTAAATATTCAAACCATAACTTTTCCATATGGCACAAAATTTTTGCTAACTAAAAAGAAATCCTATTAGAATTTCTCTTAACTTTGTCAGAATACACGTTGCTTATAACTTACATAATCGATATAAGTTCTGCTCAAAAGACTGCTGTCATAATTCACACAGGCAGTTATTTCCAAGGCAATGTTTCTCAAACTAGGCTTGCAGATCCCCGGAGGTTATATTCTTAAGGGGTCTATGAGTGCTCTGGAATCATTTTAAATTTAGTGTTTTCATATCAACAATAACAAAAATTAATCTTCAAAAATCTAAAATTAGGATAATCCATTTATAATTGCAGTATTGCCACGTAACTCCAAGGCCTGCAATGGTTCTGACTATAACACCAAACTGTCACCGAACAGGATCTCTGTAACTATGTAAGACTTCATCCTTAAATGAGGTGCTCAATGAGGATGGGTCAATCATGAATGTCATGTCTCATTCTAGTGCAGACAGAGAAAGGCAACAGGAAAGAGAGCTATCAGACATAGTAGAGGCTACTGCCAAGTTTACATCCTGTGCCAAGGATACCAGTAACAATAATCGCCACTGACAACTATATGCCAAAAGGATCCTATCAACTAGTCTCAATAATAATATAATGTACAGACCATTACCCTGACTTACAAAAAATGAAATCTCAGATAAATTATTACCAAGTACACAGAGCTGAATAAATGATAGGTGGAATTTGAACCTAGACATGCTTATGTCAAACGGATTCTTTACCATATTTGGGTTATGAACCGGGATTCCTAACTATCAAGATAATCATCCTGCACAATTAATTAACTCAACTTTTAAATTTATAGTGTTATGTAATTATAAATTTATTGCGAGTTCAGAGCTCTTTTAAGAGCTAAGCATCAGGAATTCAGAACTAGTTTTCTGTGCATGTATATTTATATAAAGATAATCATAAAAATGTATACATGAATACTGGTCTTAAATCATTTTTCTTTAAAAAGCCTCTCTATTACCACTCCATCTTCCAAAAAAAAAAACTACTCAAAGACCCTAGGTAATGTGTCAGCACCAGCACTTATTCCCAATGATAAATAAATTAAATCCCCTTTATACTTCAACAAGTCTCTATTATGTCCTTGCAATACCCAAAACTTCCCTGAGGTCAATTATTTGTTTTGCTTAAGAACTACCCATTGACGCTGGCTACCAGTCCCCGTTTTTGTTCCTCTTCAAGGCACAACTTCAGGAAGTACTCCTTGTGGTTGTTGACCCTGCTTCTTAATCTCCAAATTTCTCCCTGGCATCACTCCAACTCTATAATATAATGTCATTGTCAAGGTTGCCAATAACCTTCATATAACCAAATTTCCTGCTCAATTCTATAGTTTTATTCTCTTCAGCAGCATTCTTTCACTTTGTTTGTTTGTTTTGCTGAGGACTGAATGCAGTCTTGCACATACTAGGCAAGTACTCTAGCACAGAGCTAACATCCCTTTGAATTTTACTTTGAGACAAGGTCTTGCTGTTACCCAGGCTGGCTTTGAACTGGTGACCCTCCTGTCTTAGACTCACGTAGGGATTACAGGCATGTGCCACCATGCCTGGCTCAGACAAGTATTTTCTGATTATCCAACCTCAAAAACCAGTCTTTACAACATTCCCTGATTTTCATTCTTTATATGTTATTCAGGTAATTTTTACTTTGATTCATGTCAATCTTGCCCACTACATTTAAGTTCCATGAGAATAGGGCCCTACCTAACATGTCTGGAACCCTACTGCATTTCCAATACCCAAATCAGTGGAAGTATTTCTTGAACGAGCAAATGAATAGACCTACATCTGTAGAAAGGCTATAAACTTCAATCTAGCTTCCCAGTAATTCTGGAGAAAACTCAATGAGTATCTCCTAGTCCAGACCCAAGTATGTCCTTAGGAAAGGAAGAAATGTTCTAGAAGTGACCTGACTTCTGCAGAATATAATATATACCAACAAAACTACTGTTCAAAAATTCTTTGTTTTTTTAGTCCCTACTAGACATATTCAAGACAGTATAAGAGTTGCTGGTAAATAAACTGAGTGCCTGTCCACAAGGAGTTTACAGCTAGCTGGTGCTTAGCAAGCAATAAAGGGATACTCATCCTACAACCACAGGATAAATATTAAATTATCTACTTTGGGGGGCAGAAAAGTTGGCCTCAAGTATACTAAATGGCCAGCAAACAAGAGCATTAAACTTAATAATCTTTTATCTAGCTGCTTCCCCATTTCCACATTAAATTGTATGTGCCTGAGTCAAGTTTTCTAAGATTATGCTACTATTTTAATGAGATATTACATGTCTATTTTTTAAAGTGCCACGTGCAAGAAGTAGATACATATGTGATATATATATAAACCATAGGAAATAAAAGTAAACAACACAGAAAAAGGAAAATCAAAATTAGAATCAGTAGTCACAGGTTTTCTTTTAGTTTTGAAGCACTGCCCCCACAATAACAACATTCTTCATAAGTCTATTATCAGGGAAACCAGAATTTTCAACATTAGAGAAATAAGGGGTAACTTCATGAAAAATAACTGAGAGTTAAAAATCAATATCACCTTTGCATTTTTCTTTAAAATGTGTAATGCCTCTGCTTAGGCTTTGGTAGAAGAGTAAAATGCTTGCTTATAAATACAGCTATTCCTTCACAATATGTTTTCATTTAAAAACTAAGTTCTGAATAAAAGCTCTGAAAAAAACTTGGTGTTTCAAAAACACTTGTTTCTTCCATATGAGAATAAATGACACATAGAAGTTAAACTATAAAAGGAACAGGACACATACCATTCCATAGGCCTGCTGTTGGACCCAGTTGATGTAATCATTCCTTATGTCTATCAGTTCTTGAACTTCATGTATATAAAATTTATCATACTGTATAATCTGCCCTGTTTTCTCATTAACCTAAAAAAAAAAAATTAACAAATTTAACCAGAGACTATACCTAAGACAGACAGAAAAACATTTAAGCAGAAAATAATTACTGAGTGCCTACTATATGCAAAATCCTAATTAAGTGCAACAGGAGACACAAGAATTAAAAGATGTGATATCTGCATTCAAAACCCACAATCTAGTAGAAAAGAAAGATATAAATTTATAACCACAGTACAATGAGATATGTACAATTACTGTGTATACATTATAAACTAGAAATTCTAAGGACTTCAAATTGGGAATAGGATCTAAATAACAATAATAATAGCCAATGTTTATTAAGTGTTACTACTTTTTTTTTCCAAGACAGGGTCTCACTATGTAGCCCAGGCTGGCCTGAACTCACAGCAATCCTCCTGCCTCAGCTTCCCATGTGCTGGGGTTACAGGTGTGTACCACCACACCCAGCTTAAGTGTTACTATTTATCTGACCTCCAATAAGAATAAACTTTAAAAGGTGGCATCTGAATAGGATGTCAAAATGAACAGTGTATAGCTTATCACCTCAGATATTACTTACTATTTACAAAAGGAAAAATAAATCTTTACAATGTAGAAAACCACCTTAATCAATGATTAAATTAATCATTATTATACTGGGACAATGAAATAAGTTCCTGTTCATATAAGAGAAAGTATACACATCATCCATGAACAACAAAAAAGATTTAACCTGAATCTAATTAAGTCTTATAATCTAGGTTCAGTTTATAGGAAACACAACAAGTTAAATATCACCATGAGGAAACAATCAGAGAAATCCATATTGCAGGACTTACAACACTGGGCAAGACTTCAAAAAGTCAAGGTAGTGCAGATTTAAAAAAAAAAAAGGAGAATAATTACTTTAAAAGAGATCAGAGGAATTCTGGTGCTAAATCTGATAGGATATCTTATATTAGAGTAATCCTCCTGACAATAACAATTACAAACTTTATATATTTTCAAGACAGGGTCTGGCTATATATAGTTCAGGCTGGCCTAGAACTCACTATGTAGCACAGGCTGGCCTAGAATTCACTGCGATCCTCCTGTCTCAGCCTCCCCGTAGGTGTCTGCCACCACATAGGATCACTGGTGTGTGCCACCACACCCAGTAACAATAACAAACTTTAAAGCAATGTATAAAGCAACTATTTAAAAGCACTATAAATCAACCCAAAGTAGGCAAAAACAGGCAGAGACAGAGACAGAAAGAGAGGAGGAGTAGGAGGAAGAGGAGGAGGAAGGGAAGAAAAAAGAGGAAGGGGGGTGAGAAGAAACAGCAGCAAGAAGCACATTTTACTCCCCAGTCAGCAGAAAGCAGTGGTCTTACCAGAGGAGTCTTAAGTAAGAGACTGGGCTTGCCAGGTTGACCAGATAGCGAAGAAGAAAAAAATCACAGAAAGCAATCCAGACAGCGAAGCCCCAAAATCTGTGTGCAGACCCTCCTCACTTAATTGGCTAACTCTTAAAACAGAAGTACACACAGTGATACTTGAGGGGAGGGGGGGACAAAATAAAACAACAACAATTAAAACCCGGCAAAAAATAGCAAGAAATTCAGACTATGCTGTCTATCCACAATGGAATTAAAAGTAAAAGACTTTGGAATATCTAATAAATTACCGAAAACTGCCCTTCTATACAAGACACACAAAAGATCCAAAAGCAAGACCCCTGAAAGCTGTAAGACACTGTAAGATAAAATCAGAGACCTAAATAAATAGAGAGATACACTACGTTCTCAGACTGGAAAAGAGTGACAAAATTCAACAAATACAACAACATTCGACTGTTCTCCAGTTTTTATAGGAGTGCTATAATTAAGGAAATTTAAATATGCCTAGCTATCATAGGATTAATTTCCTTAAGAGAAATAATGATATTGCAGCTATGTAGGAAAATGCTTGTATTTGCAACAGCCAAATGCTGAAATATTAAAGAGTGACAACTGCATTTTACTTTGAAGTGATTTGTTAAAAAATGTATACTTAAACAGATATAAAACAAATGAATCTAACAACAGGCTAACAGTTACTAAATTCAGAATAGAAGTATGTAAGTGTTCATTAGACTTGTCTTTCAACATTTTAGTATGTATGAAGATGTTCAAAATAAAAGTTGGAGGGCCGGTGAGATGGCTCAGTGGTGTAAGCGCCTGCCTGGCAAGCGCGAGGGCCCGAGTTCGACTCCCAGAACCCACATACGATAAAAGGGCCGGTGATATCGCTCAGCGGCGCTGGCGCGCGAGGTCCTGAGGTCGACCCCCCGGTACCCACAAAAAAAAAAATAAAATAAAAAAAATAAAAGTTGGAGAAGTAAGCGGAAAGAATAGGGAGACCATTCTAGGCAAAGAGAATAGCATGAGCCAAAGTAGACAACGATTTGTGCATAGTGCCTCAGCTAAACTGCTGGTCCAAGGAGGGTGAGAGGCATGTAGAGCAAAACTGGACTAAAGGTGCAAGTTGAAGCTAAGCAGAGTAGTGAATTCCTCATTTAGTAACCAATTCATTTAATGACTGAATTGTAGGACCAGAGCTTGGCTGATAAATGAAGAATGCCTGTATTTACTACTATACAACAACGAGTTTTGGGGTATTTTGTTGCAAAGCATGTGGTGGTAAGAGTTAGTACATGGGGAAATAATTTGAGGTTCATGTCAGCAAATGATAGAATTAGTGATGTTTTATGAAAATTCTCCTGTTGGCAGAATGAGATGTAGTTAAGAATGAGTGGAGGGCAGTGGTAAGAAAATGAGCCAGGTTACTACTAAAACATTCAAGGTTTCTAGATAATAAGGAAGAATGTAGAGGGCATAGCACTCATATGAATACAGAAAATCGAGTGAAGAGTTCAAGACAACTTCCATATTCCAAGCCTGATTCAACAGATTTTAAAGTGCTGGTCAACAAATACACACAGACAGCCACACAAGTCGGGAAAAGACGACAATCTTGGTGAGGCATCACAATCCCAGATTTCAAGTCATATCAGAAAGCTACAGTGATAAAAATGGCACGGTAATGGCACAAAAACAGACACATGAAACCAGGTGTGGTGGTGCACATCTATAATCCCAGCACTCTAAGGCTGAGGAGGATTCACCTTGAATTGAAGGCCAGCCTGGGCTACATAACGAGGCCCTGTCTCAAAACAACAACAACAACAACCACAACAACAACAACAAAACCAGAAACGTGGATCAATGGAACAGAATAGAGCAGTGGTAGCAAATCTATGGTATGGGTGCCACAGTGGGCAGCTTGTATCACTGAAAGCTCTAAAAGGTTCATCATCACAGAGAAGATGCAGAAAAAAAACCCAAGCATATTTAGCTATTTGATCTTTAACAGAGGGGCCAAAAACATGCACAGGAGGAAAAACAGACTCTTTAATAAAAGGTGCTGGGAAAACTGGCTATCCACATGTAGAAGATTGAATATAGACCAATGTAACTCACCATGCACTAAACAAAGATCAAAATGGATCAAAGATCTAAATGTTAAAACAATCAATCTGCTACAAGACAAAATAGCTAAAACTCTTGAAGACATAGGTATAGGCAAGGACTTTCTGAACAGAACTTCAATGGCATAAGAAATAGTACCAAGAATCAACAAATGGGATCATATCAAATTTAAAAACTGCACAGGGCCGGTGAGATAGCTCAGCAGCATAAGCACCTGCCTGGCAAGCGCGAGGTCCTGAGTTCAACTCCTGGAACTCACATAAAGGAAAAAAAAGGCCGGTGATATTGCTCAGCGGCACAAGCGCTTGCTGGCAAGCGCGAGGTCCTGAAGTAGACTCCCAGTACCCACATAAAAAACAAAACAAACAAACAAATAAAACTTCTGCACAGCGAAGGTAACAACCAACAGAGTGAAGTGACAACCTACAGAATGGGAAAAATCTTTGCCGGCTACCCCTCAAAGTCTGTATGTAGAATATACAAAGCACTCCCCCAAATAAAAGACCCAGTCCAAAAATGGGCAATGGAAATGAATAGACACTTCTCAGAAGAAGTACAAATGGCCAATACATGAAAAAAATGCTCAACATTGCAGGCCATCATAGAAATGCAAATTGAAACAACACTGAGATTCCATCTCACTCCAGAAAAAATGGCTATCATCAAGAAATCAACAATAATGCTGGAGAGGGTACAGAGAAAAAGGAACCCTTGTACATTGTTGGTGGGAACATAAACTAATACAATCACTATGGAAATCAAGGAGATTCCTCAAAAAACTAAAACTAGAAACTCCATTTGACCCAGCTATTCTCTTCCTGAAAGAGTTAACATCATATTACTTTGATACATCCACACCTATGTTAATAGCAGCATAACTCATAATAGCTAAATCTTGGAAATGGCCTATATATGTCTATCAACAGATAAATGAATAAAGAAAATGTAGCATTTATATGTAATGGAGTATATCCTACCATGAAGAAAGATAAACTTGAGTCATTTGCAGGAAAATGGATGCTTTTGAGACCATAATATTAAGCAAAATAAATCAGCTTAAATAGCACAAGATTTGCAAAATAAAAAGTAACAGAAAGCAGGGAGATAGATTTTGTTCAAATGGGAAGGGTTCCAAGAGATGGAGGCGGGAAGGAAAGGGGCTGACAAAAAGAATTGAGATGTGTTATGTGTATGTACCAACTTCCTACGAGGACTGTAATCATTATGGAATGCAAACATGTACTAATAAAAAATAAAAACTGAAAAAAGAAAGAGTGTGGAAGTTGGTAAGGATGAGAATTTGGTATTAAGCCTTTTTTATTTTAAAGTAGTGGGAAGACTATCAAGTAGCTCAAGAGAAAGCTTTACCAAGGGCATATTGAGGGCAACTTTTCTAAAGGAGGCAAGCTAAAACTGCGACAAGTGAAGGAGCAGTAAAAAATTAAAACAAAAGGAGTCAGATATAGACATCAGCCAGATGTTGCACTCTGGAGAAAATAAACATCAACAGAAACAACAAACTAACATACAAACTAAACTGGCTAAGTTTCCTACAAAGAAATTTTAAAAAGTAACTTCGAGATTTTTTAAAAAATCACATACACACTAAATCAACTAGGCAATGTCTGAAAAAGAACAAAAGAATCTAGTAGAAGTGTAACTCTAACCAGACAATGCTGGTGTCCAATAAATATGAAATGACAGAGCCCACCAAATAGGATACTGATATGCTAGAATAAAAATTAACAATTCAGGGCTGGGTGTGCCTCCCAGCGGAGGCAGGAGGATCGTCACGTGTTCCAGGCTAGCCTGGACTACACAGCAAGTTCAAGTCCTGAACTACACAGTGAGACCCTGTCTCAAAAAAAAAAAAAAACAATTCAGAAACCAAGTTTGGTTCAACAACACACAAATTTGAAACTGAGACTTGTGGAGAAATTATGGCTGATAGTTAACTCAGACAGTAATTTTATAACCAAAGAAAAAGCCAATTAAAACTGAAAATGGAAATTAAACATTGAACAAAAGACTAATCTAAAACAACATGCACACAAATTTATATACAAAAACATTTATATACAAATTTCAAAATACGCACACAAAATCTGCATGGTAGATAAGATTCAACAAGACATCCTTTTTTCCCAGGAACTCTGTAGTCCTTCAGAGTTGACATTCTACCTGTTTCCTAATCTATTACTTACCATACTATATGCTAAGTGTTTACTTACTTGCATGTACACAACCCTTGTAGATTATAAGCCCAACAAGGGCAGAAATCGCATCTTTTTCTTATTACTGCATCCTTAATATCTAATATAATGTAAGCATACAGTAGGCACTCAACAAATATTTGCAAAATGAATAAAAATACCACAAATCCCATGGCGAAAGTTCAAAATAACCTACACATTCAGAATTACTTAAAATGCACAAAATAAATTCTATGTAAGCTTGATCATAATACTTCTATTTGGTATTTTAATTATAGTTTAGTATTCTGGTTTATAAGCCTTAGTTTAAAGGTAGTTATGGTGAGTATATACATGTTTAATGCATTTGGTTTAAGGATTCCTTACAAAAAGTAAGTTTGAAAATCACTGATTTTGAAGATATATGGCAACTAGGCTAGACTAAATCAGGCTTTTCTTTTGGCATACTAGTATCACTACAAAGTACTGTTACAGGAACTCAGAACTTGCTAGTAAACTCATTTATCTGATAACATCCATTCCTGACAGCAGGTACCAAAGGTATTTTTCTTATAATGCCATTTGGAGAACTGGAAATGATTTTTAATTCAAAAACTTTCCAACAGACATGACAAATGGGAGGAACAAGCACATCCATACACCCTGGAATGAACAGGAAATGGAATACCCAGTTTTTTAGTTTCCAATCCTGCTCCAGGGTTAAGTCAGTAAGTAAAATGAAGAAACTTCCCCTAATTCTAAACCATGGAGCAGAGAGAAAAACATAGTTGTCAGACATAAAATGTCTTTGAAAAAAACAAGTTTCTGATAAGTAACCTGAGTTTCTCTAAAGACAGAAATGAATCATCTCTGGGAGTTAACCCCCATAGGCATCCATTTGTGGAAGAGTGATCCGAAGCAAATTAACTCCAAAGTAAGAGGCAGAAGAAAGACAACTGACTCGCTAGAGGATGTCTAGAAGACATGAAAGAAATTCTTCCCAGTATCATCCTGCTTTCAAGTATATAATAACTTCAAACAAGAACCCAGCTTCCTAAAAACCCAATAAATTAAGTTAAAAGTAGTGGTTTTCTGTACAAATGGTAGTGCCTGCCTTTTGATGTGTAATAACTTCCATATATTGTATAATTTATTTATTTTTTGGTTTTTTTGAGACAGGGTCTCACTATGTAGTTTAGGCTGGCTTTGAACTCATGGTGATCTCCTGCCTCAGCCTCCTGAGTGCTGGGATTCCAGGCATGCACCACCACGCCCAGCCCATATATTGTATAATTTGAATAATACACCAATCCTGGGAAATTATCAGGGCTGATATTCAAAATCACACTAATAAAAAACAGCAAAAAGGAACTAAATCATGACCTTTTGATTCCTAGTCTTTTTTTTTTTTTTTTTTTTTTTGTTGAGACAAGGACTTGCTATATATACCCCAGGCTGTGCCACCATTCCCGGCTTGATTCCTAGTCTAGGTCCCTTAACATAATACAATATTACATGCAATCTAACAATGCCAGCCAGAGTATACACTTCTAGATCTAGGGGAGTAACAAAGTCAAACTCCCTTCCAAATGTATGTTATTATCTGCTAAAAAAGAGGAACATGGGCCAGTGGCACAGCGCCTACCTGGCAAGAGTGAGGTCCTGAGATTGATTTCTGGTACCAAAAAAGAATATCAGAAACAGCAGGGAATTTGTATTTCAGTTCTGCTACTTACTGGTTTATGATCTTTGATGTTGAGATTCAATTTTCCAGTCTACAAAAAGGGGCAAAATACCAACTGCAGAAGGTTAGAAAATTTAAGTGAATATATTCAAGGTACTCATATGTATTATTTACAAAGGAGGTTCTGATCTTGGCTATTGTTAGCAAGCAATAAACGTTACATTACTTTTGCTTTACCTTTGACTAACAAAATTTGGATCCTAAATTGGCTGTGGTGGTGCACACCTATAATCCTAGCACTCGAGAGGCTGAGGCAGGAGGATCGTCCCAAGTTCGAGGCCAGCCTGGGCAACATAGTGAGTTCAAAGCTAACCTGAACTACGTAGCAAGACCCTGTCTCAAAAATAAATAAATAAATAAATAAACTAAAAATTTGGATCCTAGTATCTAGCATGGCTCTAAAATCAAAAAGGTCTCTGAGGGTTGGGTATATAATTCCAGTTATTCAGGAGGCGGAGGCAGAAGGATTAAGGCAATTTAAGGAGACCATGTCTCAGAGATTTTTCAAAAGCAGTCTCTGAGGAACACTTAATTTATTTCAAGGAATAAGATGTTGCCTAATTCTAAAATTTTAATCATTTAAAAAAAAGGTCTCCAGGGGCCGGTGAGATGGCTCAGTGGCACAAGCGCCTGCCAGCACACGAAGTCCTGAGTTCGATCCCCAGTACCCACAAAAAAAAAAAAAAAGGTCTCCAGAGATGAAACCCTTATGTAGTTCTTCCTAAGTAGAGACTGAGGTTTCTAAGGCAGGCAGGTAAGTTACTCCAGTTTTGTCTAGTTATGCAAGACAAAAATACTGGGGTGCTCCACGCCCCTTCCTAGAGGTAAAAAACATAGTTAAGGAGAAAAAGAATTCTTTTAAAGGTGGGAAGGTAAGTAGATCATAAAGACAAAGACAGTAATTATTTAGGAATAGGGTCCAAATGAAAAGGGATGGTTCATCGAAGCAGCAGGGAAAAGTCCAGAAGACAGAAAAAAAATTTAATCTCTTGCATTGTAAGCAAAAGGTATACAAAAAAGTAGAGATCCATCCCAAGGAGTTAGAGGACCTTTTCAATAGCAGTTTGCTGCAGATTAAGGCCCTGATATGCAGCAAGAAAGCCTTGTTCTGGGGAATGACTTGTTTCTCTAGGAATGATGGGCTATCATTTTCTTAATCATTATGAGAAGAGAAGTTAGTTGTTTTTCTAGGAATCTTGGACATACTAAATAAATACAAAAGGGAAAAGTTCAGGGAGTTAAATAATTGAGAATACCCAGGAGCTTCACTAAAAGAACAGAAAGGAAAATAAATAACACATAAGAGTTCTTTCTTCAGCCTGGCATGGTGGCGCATGGCTATAATCTCAGCACTTGGGAGGCTGAGGCAGGAGGATTGCTCCAAGGACGAGGCCAGCCTGGGCTACATAGTGAGTCCAGGCCAGCCTGAACTACATAGCGAGACCCTATCTAAAAAAAAAAAAATGAGCAACAACAAAAACAACCAGTTCTTTCTTACAGAGAACAGAAAGACTATCCTTTAGCTCCTAATATATACCTTACTTCTAAGCAAGGAGGACCTGAAAGTACAAAGAAGCAGTTAAGGAAAAAAAACAAAACAGTTATTCTATGGTCTAGAAACATATGCTTCTCCCTTAGGTCATGTCTCACCTAAATAGCAACTCGAAAATACCAAATGGCATAACAGATATACCTACCAACTGTCAGGGAGGACTCAAATCCATCTGTAATCAAACAGCTGAGACTCTACTTCTTCGTACAACTGTACTGCTACAAGTGTAAAGAGTACTATTTCTTACACTGGGAAGAACGGCAGGAAAGAACAATAGGCAAATTAATGAATTACATAATGTTCCAATCTATTAGTCACTCGTTTCAAATGAAACATTCTATTTTGATTGAGGCCATTAGTATCTCATATCAAAAGAACACAAGCTTAAATGTTCATAACAATAACTAGGGCCCAGTCTCTTTCATATGATAACCACTTATGACTAACAAAAATATATTATTAAATCAACAAATTATGTTCTTCACCAAAAAATACAGAGAATTCTAATTCACTAATATGCTATTGTTCTGCCCAACTATAGAAAAGCCTAACAAAGATAAGATCAAAGCTCTGAAATATATTACTTCTTTTAAAGGAAACTATAGATAACTTTTCCAAATTTCTATAAAATACATTTTTCATGCCAATCTAAAGCTGTAACATATTAATGTTAAATGAACATTATCAATCTATTAGGAATGGGGAAAGAGGAAAATAAACTATTGGACATACCCTATGTAATATTTCTAAAACCTTTAATGCAGTATGAAGAAAACTGTTGAAAATTCTTCTTTCAGAAGGGGGAATGCCGATCTTGTAGAGTTTCAAAAGATGTACCACAACTTCCTTAAAAAGTTCTACTATCTTGAGGAACAGTGGAGGTTCAAGTACTGACCACCAGTTTTCTGTTATTAAAGGGTGAACATGCAAATAAAATAAAATAAAGTAAAATAAAATAAAATTTAAAAATCACAATTTTCAAAATTATACTGGCTTTTCTTCTTAAATCTCTGAAAACCCTAGGAACATGTATAGTGTCACCCCACCCACAGGTTTAAGTATACTGTCATAAAAGCTCTCAAAAGGAAAAAAAAAAAAAAAAAGTATGAAATGCCTACTGAATTCACAGACTTGGTTGCCTAAATTACATTAAAAACTCATCATTATGCCTAGTATTAAAAAGTTATTTAAATGATTTTGAAAACAGATTTTTGATTTATAAACAAAACACATTCTAAAACTGTATTGCCCTAATATTTAAGGATCTTTCCAAGTTTTATCTTTCCACTTAATATAAAGCTAAAATATTGGGAAGCACCACCTTTAAAATGCAAAGAATTCCTGAAAATCAAATGCAGAAACATAATATAAAGTTGCACCATATCTGTCCTTGCCCACGTTCACTACATAATATAATCCTATGAAACAGGTAAAAAGAATACAAAACCTTCTGAAATTGAGAAGCAATACTTTTGTTGAGTCTCTGTTTCCCTCGTCTATTACTGATGGTGACAGTTAATCCTGACTGTCAACTTGACTGGATTAAGACTCCTGGCGAGGTGGCTGGATTGGGAAGGCACTAACTTCAGTGATCTAGCACATTGGTGAGTTCATAGCTAACTGGGCTGTTAGGAGGTGGGGCCCTCACTGGAAGAAACAGGTCACGGAGATGTGACCTTGGAGACCATAGCCCTTCCTCTCTGGCTCTTCCCTTGCTCTCTGCTTCCTGGATGCCATAAATTGAGCAGCTTTCTTCTGCCATGCCCTGCCACTATATTTCTGCCTTGGAGATGGCCACACTGACCATGGACCGAAACCTGTAAAATCATGAGCCAAAATAAAGTTCTCTTTAAGTTACAGTTGTCAGGTATTTTCTCCAGCAATGGAAAAGCTGACCAACACACTGACTAATTTCCTCTGATTCCAGCATACTACCCCTTGCTTATTGCTTTCTCCCCTCACCTTTAGCTTAAAAATTTCCTGTACTGATTTTGTTACTTCTATATATTTCAGCTCCATTTATCTAGGAAATACTATTAAAAAAAGAAAGCTCTGGATTAAATGTAGCATGCAAACTATAAAGGTCAGGAGCAAACAGAGATAGAACTGTGAGATCGGATGATGAATAAAATCTTGTCTACAACCACAGAAATTTAAATCAAACATCAGGAAATTAGGAAGTTAAGCAAATATGAGGCAAAGGTTTGACATCATATAGAGATAATTTAAAACCCATGTTTGTTTAGTTCGAATTATTCTCCTTCCTTTACTTTTTTAATAGCAAGATCACATTCTAGGTAATGAAAGAGAAAAATGTAACAGTTTTTAGTTTCCTTTATGCTGTTTCTAGTTATTAGATTAAAATTCTATATCTAACATGCTTTGTCTTTGGCAACTCCAACAATTAGAAATAAATGACTAGAAAAAAACAACAAAAGGAAAACCAGGTTTGTTTTTTCTTAGGAAACTGTTAAATAAACAAGCATAATTTCTAACAGCCAAAAAGAAAGAACTTACAAACATTTTCACTGAAAGAGAAAAGATTTCAAAAGAAAAAAAAAAAAAAAAAAAAAAAAAAAAAAAACTGAAATTCTTACCAAGCACTTTCAGTGGAGCCTTTTCTAGGTTCACAAGAGCTGTACCAAAGGGAATTGCTATTGTTGTGAAATTGTTGGAATCACTCATCAGAGGACATTCTGGTAGAGTAAGATAAAACCTCAATGCTTCCACATCAGGTAAGGAGCTAGTCAATTTAGGTATAAGATTTTTTTCCAAACTAGCTGCCACCTATATTTTGATAAAAAATAAAACCTACTTCATTTAAAATGAATGTACTTTCCAAAAAAAAAGAAATGAAAGAAAGAAAAAGAAAAACAAATCCAATACTACAGCAAATGTGAAATGGTGAAAACAAAAACAAAAAGAAGACACTACCTTACAAAGAATACTTTGGAGCACAATGAAAAATAACGTCTAAACATTACTAAGAGAATTAAAAAACTTTCTACCACAATAGCTATAGATTTAACCAACACATTAATGTTAAGTAATTCAGAATCTGTTAAAACAGCTGGAAAGATTTATAAATCTTTGACAGCTAAATTACAAATGTTTTAAAATAAACCTTATTTTAATTTTCATATTACTGTATTTAATAAAGTTACATAAAGTACATGATAAAGAGTATATGAAACTGAAAAGTTAATTAGGTTAAAAACATAAAATGGAACAAAATACACAATAGATCAATAGTACAAATATAAAATACTTTAAAAACAAACCTGCTGAGATATCTGAGGATGATCAGGTTGTATAAGTTTGTGGAATAAAAGCCTAGCAGCATTCATATCAACTCCTGAAAATCTGGCACCTGTTCTATAATGATCATCATTGCTAAAAAAAAGAGGGGGAGGCACTTTAAAATGATTTTCCTTCTTTAATGTGTTATTTAATACAATATATTTGAAAGTTTCAGCAAACCAAGAATTCCCACTTACCTAACAGCTAAAAAGCTTCCATTTAGGCAAGCACATGAGGAAAATGTTCCATCTATCTCACTAAAAAGAAATTTAAAAATAGCAAAAAATGACAAAATGAGAAATTTAACTGTTTATTTAATGTATTAATTAATGTTGCAGAGCACTCCTCTAACCAAAACCCAATTAAATGAATAATTATGCAAATTACTGAAGACTGATTACATAATACTTGATAAAGGTATTACTGTTTACCCTAGACTTTCTCAAATATTACTTTCATCTTCTAATTCATCAAACAAATATGAAATTCCTAAAATTTTTTACATAAGCATGCACATTTAATTTTTAAATTCCACCTAGTAGTGATAATTGTGGGTATTATTTCTGAGGGCTACTATGGGATTTTCAGAAAATTTTTAGTTTGGGAAAAAATCTAAAATAACAAACAGCTTACATGTAGTCCTGCATCACTTAACCATTGGGTAGGTTCTGAGAAATAGGTTGTTTGGCTATTTTATCACTGTGAAAACATCACGGAGTACATTTAAACCTAGACGATAGAGACTATTACACACCTAAGCTATAAGGACACATGGTATGGTCTAGTGCTCCTAGGGCCATGATGAACAAAACAAATCAAGCACAACAGAAAATTAGGAACTCAAGAGATTCAGTAAACATGAGATGTATGAGGCTACGGACAGTGCATCACAGTATACCACAGTACTGAAAACTTTTACTTGTAAGTACTGTCTCAATAGGTACACAGGTAGGTAGATACACACATACTAGTAACATGGTCATTTATTACCAAGTATTACACACTGTGTATAATTTTATGTGCTATATTTTTATATAATTAGCAGTGCAATAGATTTATTTACATGAGCATCACTACAAATGCGTGAGTACTGCTCTGCACCAAGAGAGCTGCAATGTCACTAGGCAATAGGAAAATTTCATCTCCATTATAACCTCTTGACACCACTGCACTATGAGGTCCACTGTGGACCAAAACCCCATTATGCAGCACATGACTATACCACCTTTCACATACCAACACCAACAGAAACCAAACTAACGGGCAAAACCGTAAGTACAGATGAATTAATTTATGACCATAACATTCAAGAAAGAAGTAGTATCTATTCTTCCAGGGGTAAAAAGGTGAGACAGTGAATCATTATGATTCCAGAAGGAACGTATTTCAAACCAAATCCTAAGATGACTACATTTTGTATCTTCTCGTTTGATGTATCTTTATATGTAGGAAAGAACTACTGTATAACTTGTACAAATTTAAATGAGACTTTTTTTTTTTTGGTACCGGTAATCAAACTCAGCTCCTTGTGCTTGCCAGGCAGGCGCTGTGCCGCTGAGCTATATCACCAGTCCTAAATGAGACTTTTAAAAAGATCCATTATTATGGAAATTATAGACATTTGTTTTTATATAAAAACTATACAGTGAGTGATATCTAGTGACACAAATATTCAAATGAGACCCTTCACACCAGCTTAAAGATTGTTCTATCACAGAGTTGATAGGTTATATTTGTCTTTGTGTAGATAAAAGATTTTCCTTACTTGGCTATTTCCACAGGAAATCTTCCAGAAGGGTAACTTAGCCATTTTTGAATTAGAGCTTCATTCACTGTCCAGATCTGCTTTGAAGGATCAGGACATCTAAAGTCATCTGGTGGCCCACAGTTCTAAATTTTAAAATTAAAGAGATTAGTCAGAGGGAAGAGATATTATCTATAACTCAAAACAAAGAACTTCCCAGCATGTATTTGCTTTTGAGATTTTTTTTTAAACAAAATGAAACACAAATTTAGCAAATAGATCAGGGAAAAAAAATGTGTATTTTTCTTTTTTTTTGAGACATGGTCTCATTGTGCTTAGAACTTGCTACATAACCCAGTGTTATGGTTTGTAACCAGATGTTCCCCCAAAGCCTTATGTGCTTGTAGATGGGGCTTTTCCAAGCTCTAGGGTGTGAGATACTGGGACTAAGGGTGTGTGGTACTCACTGAATGGAATTAGCATAGTTCTGAGTGTGGGTAATGGAAGGCCCATGCTGGGTGTCAATCGATTTGTAGGCTGGATGGAATATAAAGGGAGAAAAGGTAGGCTGCTGCTGCTTGCTGCTCACTGGTTCTGCCTGCTCTGCCATGGACTATTTCTCCTCTGGGATGCCCCTCCGCCACGCCACCCTGCCTTGGAACAAGCTGACCATGGACTGAAATCTCTCCAAACTGTGAGCCAAAATAAACCTTTCCTCCTTTAACTTGTGAGCATTGCGTATTTTGTCCCAGCAACAAGAAAATTAAGACACCCAGGCTGACCTCAAAAATCACTATCTTTTTTCCCAGGCCCCTCAAGTGCTGGGATTACATATACCTTGCTGGGTTTTTTGCTGTTGTTTGTTATTACCTGGGGACTAGAGTAATGTGAAAAGCTTTGATCTCCACCTGAGAAAATTCTTTTTACACAGAAATATTCTTCAGAATCTGTAGTAAAAATGAATTGCAACAAAATTAGAGTCAAAGACTTATATTACATTTTTAAAAGCCTCAAATTTTCTATTGGATTTGTTTAATCATCTAATTTAATTAGACCCCCCCAAATCATGGACTCCATGACATAAAATAACTCAGAATATTCTGAATGCTCTAGAGTTGAGGCTGACTAAATGATGAATGTTAAATGAGTCCACAAACATAAGCAGCATCTCTAAGTTTACAAGTCTTTCTTCTGGACTGCACACAAAAGTCTGTATCTCGGTACATTTCAGTTTAAACTGAAGACAATATAAAAATAGGATGAATGCTATAAAAGACAGTTTAAAAGAAAACAAAAATTAAGACTATTCATTCATGGGCCCTGGATACAGCTCAGCAGCACAGCACCTGCCTTGCAAGCACAAGGTCCTGAGTTTGATTCCCAGTACCAGAAAAAAAGAATTATTCATTCATTTAAAAAGAAAACTAACATAGTAAATATTAAAACTTTAATAAATAAAATTGTTTCCTCATTCAATCTATCTGTACAAAAGATGATACACAGCTTTTCATCAATAAAGCAAAACTAAGTCTAAATCAGGAAGCAAATTTAGCATGGATAAAGAAGGAGCAATAAAGTTTCTTGTGAAAAATATTCATGCCCTATACCTTTTCTGCTCCCCAAAACAGTATGTGTACAATTAAAATTACTTCCAGTGTAATATTTACAGGTATCACAGAACAAATAACAAAACTCCATATTGTAACTGAAGTCTACCTATTACCAAATATAATCCATTTCTGTTCTCTTTATTCTCAAGCCTCATCCCTTTGTCAACTATTTCTTGAACTTGCATTATCTGTGACCATATCTGCTACAAAATTATAAATTCTTTTCAAGGAAAGGACTACATCTTAATTTTCTTGTTTATTCACTATTAACAAACAGAATGTTTCATCTAAAAAAAAACTCACTAAATATTTTCCAAAATGAAAATACGATATAAAATAAATTTCATCTAGCTTGGAACGTACTAAGAGTAAAATCTTCAAAGTTTAGAACATTAAAGTCAAGTTTTTCACAAATTTCAAGAATGTCTTAAGGCCAAAGACACATTTTAAGATCACGTGTGTTGTGGTTTATATCTAGTCGCCCCCCCGCGCCTCATCCACTCATAGGTAGGGCTTTTAGGAAGTGATTGGATCACGGGTACATGATCCTCACCAGTAGATTAGTTGACTCATGAGTTTATAGCTAAATGTAATGTTGGGAGGTGAATCCTGGTCAGAGAAGGTGGATCACTGGGTGTGTGGCCAGAAGGGTCTATCTACGTCTCTCCTGCCTCGATCACTCTCTGTGCCCCTCTGCCATGTCGCCCTGCTGTAGAGCTAGCAGACTATGGACTGAACCTCTACAAACTATGAGCCAAATAAACCTTTCTTCCTTTAAGTTGTAGATGGCAGGTATGGTGTTCCAGTGACAAAGAAAGTAACTAACACATTAAAAAGGGTAATTCTATATGAAATAAGCTGATGATCTGACTTAGTATTCTTCCCTACATTATTCTTACAAATCTACATGAAATTTCATTTAGAAACTTTATTTTCTCAACAGACTTAGCCATACTGTATGTCATTTATTTATTCCTAAAATATTCCTATATAAATAATTCCTTAAAAGATAAATGACTAACCTACAGTATATGAATGAATTTCCAAAAGTTAGGCATTAGAAGTTAGTTTCCTTAATTGCTACTCCAAGAAGTTTGAGAAACCTAGTCTTTTGTTCTATATAACCTCCTGCAGGCTGGGTTTTGCTCAATGTATCTCTGTGTTTGCCCTAATATTTTGCTTGTTCTTCTGCGTTTCCTGTAAATTGGCAACTGATCTAGACCGGCTCCAATCACCGACTGATTATTCCAGTAAAACTACTACACTGCAGGGTAGGGGTCTGCTACCGTCAGGAAACACATGTCTGGTTAGGTTCCTTTCTGTGATGCCTGCAAGCACTGGTGCTCAATGCTTGGAATATTAATTCACCATGGGTTTAAAAATGGTATTAAGGTGGGGCCGGTGAGATGGCTCAGCGGCTTAAGCGCCTGCCTTGCAAGCGCGAAGGCCCGAGTTCGACTCCCGGATCCCACATACCAAAAAGGGGCCGGTGATATCGCTCAGCGGCACGGGTGCCTGTTGGCGCACGAGGTCCTGAGGTCGTCCCCCCGGTACCCACAAAAAAAAAAAAAAAAAATGGTATTAAGGGTATGTACCCTACAGTTGCTCAAGCTGGAGTCCTTTTCTATTTTTCTTACTCCCCTTTGTTAAGGGCCAGCCTTTGTTAGCTTGATGAGCTGGACAAAGGCTCTTCAAGCTAACATTTCTTACCATATTCTTTTGTTTTCCAGTTAAAGTTTTTTTCCTGTAAATTTGTGCTTTAGTTTTAATTTCTATTATCACTAAAAGCAAGGACTCACTCTAGACAGCGACAGGTTTTGATACACTTCATGGGGCTGCTCAAGCCCTGCTATAGGATTCGTCCCGATCTCAAAACTGGCTAAGTGCTCACAATACTGGATACCATGGACAGAAAAACAGAAGACTTTCAGAGCTCTCTTAAAGGAATAGTTGACCATAAAATCATCTGTGTTGCTTGAAGGCGTTTGTTTGTTTGTTTTGAGACAGGGTCTCACTGTGTAGTTTAGGCTGGCCTTGAACTCACTATGTAGCCCAGGCTGGCCTTGAACTGGCAGCAATCCTCCTGCCTCAGCCTCCAGAGTGCTGGGATTCAGGCATGCACCACCACACCTGGCTTAAGGTGTGTTTTGATCTTCATCTTTCATGCTGGAAGATGTCCTCAAATACCAAGTGGTTCTCACCTGCCCACTCAAGTGTTAGGTGGCTCATTAATGACAATTTGATCTGGATAAAACAGTGTAAATTGGAAGAAATATGAACAATCTGTTGTTGTAAGATGTGCTAAAAACAGGATCTTCCCTATATCTGCAATGTTTTCAATGTCCTCTTTTCTAGTAATCACTGTTCTTGGTAAGAAAAATCCCCTTGGCAAAAAAAAAAAACAAAGACAAAAGTGGGGAGAAAAGAAAAATCTAATGAAGGAACTAGTGTACTGCCAATCAAGAGTCTATAAAATTTTACTGCCTTTCCCCAGTCCACATTTACTGACACTTTTATTTATCTTATACATTAGACTAAATTTTATATTTCTTTTAAGTGAGTTTAAAAATGTAATATAGTGGCATTACTTCATCTTCTGGCTAGACCACTAGCTTCTCCAAATCTACTACCCAATAACAGAAAATGGAGGGTTAATGCATGATCTTTTGCATTTATTTACTACCCTTTTGCTTTCTAAATTTCCATTTGTTAATACTGAAGATGGCATTAATTTTTACATGTTTTTTATTACTATCATATTTCCCCAAAAATAAGACCTAACTAGAAAATAAGCCTTAGCCTGATTTTTCAGGGTCCTAATAAAAGCTCCTCTCAAAAAGTAAGCTCCAGATCATCATCCAGACAGATACATCTAGTATGCCGGCTGCAATACATGATGGACATATTGAATTATAATAGTATCAATATATAATTAAGTATAAGTAATATTAATGACATTAATACTTATAAGTATTTGTCAATACCCAAGTAGGTGCCTTTGGACAAGAGGTAAATGCCTATGTAAACAGATGAACAAGACTTCTTGCTGAATGACTTATCAGAGTACAGACACAACACATGAATAATACACGCACTTGAGGACAGACGGACATGGTTATGTCTAATATGAATCTTCATAATTCAATATGTCATGTGTTGTAATGATGCACTATGAGGAGACTACATGGACAAGAAGTGCTCATTTAAGGAGAGCTCTATTGCTGGACTTGAGAGACTGGGGCCAATGATTTTATAGGAAATGCAGTCACAAGAAATTCAGGCCAGAATTCAGGTTCGGGAGTTATGATGATGTTCCAGAAGATGACATGACTGTATTTGAATACGTGTTGATTTTTGTACATGAATAAATGCAGATCTTGTACATGAAAAAATAAGACATCCTCCAAAAATAAGCCCGACTATATCCTTAGGAGCAAAAATTAATATAAGACCTGGTCTTATTTTGGGGGAAATATTGTATTTATTTCCTTTATCTATTGGGTATCTTAAAGTCTGTCTTATTTATTATGTCTCTTACTGTGTCTCTGAACATGTATGAATACTTTGGATACTCAGCATGTTAACCTCAGGTTATAATTATAAATGTTTTTTCCAACTAACTGTTTGTTTAATTTTGACTCACAGAACATTTACTTTTTCATTTAATCAAATATTTATCTAATTCCTTGTGACTTTCATTGTATTTGTACTGCAAAAAGTTTTCCCCACCCTCAAATCATAATTTTCCTGTCAGGAACTTTTTACTCTTTAATACACCTAAAATTTACTTCAGTGTGAATATGATCTAAACTGACCTTTTTGTCCCCATTTTCATGTGCTCCCTTGATTTACTGATAGATGCCTGTAACATAAAATGTTAATGTTATGTTATTCTTTACTTGTTGTGCCTGCTAGGTAGCAAATACTGTCTCACAAGATTAATTTTCTATACTTTATGCTCTTTTTTCATTGTTTAAAGGGAAAAGGAGAGCAAAGATTTCTCCCTTATGAAACAACTAAAATTATTTTCCATATTTTGAAATAGTCTTCAGAAAAAAAGGAAACCAAGTAATGTTTCATAAGCTACAATTACTATATCTTAACTGAACTAGTATACAAATTTCCTCTCACTTTCTGATTTTGCCTTCCTGTGATGAGCTGAATTGTGTCCCACAAAAAAAAAAAAAAAAAAAAAAAATTCATGTTTGAGGCCCTAAGACTGAGTAGTACCTGAGAATATGCCTATCACTGACACTAAAGTCTTTAAAGCAGTGACTAAAGTTAAAATGAGGTGATTAAAGTGGGACCCTAATCCAAAATGACTGGTCTCTTATAAGAGGAAGAAGATATATCAGAAAGACGTACGCACACACGCACACAAAAGAGCACCAGAGAACCTGTGAGAAGGTATCTGCAAGCCAAGGAGAGGTCTCAAAGAAAACCAATGAAAATAAATGTCTGTTCTTTAAGTCATTCAATCTATAGTATTATGTTCTACCATATTAAGCTAACAGACTTCTAAAAATAGTACCTTAAATATAGAAAAAAATAAAATGTCCGACATGTTTTATACCTAACAATAACTTTTCATATTTCTCAACGAAGCTTTGGGAATTTCTTCCTTCAACATATAAAGAGATGCTAGAAATAACTGTATGCTTGTTTGATGTGTTACTATTATAAAAGTCACAAAGGAAGAGTTCCCAAAGAATAGACACAGCCTTGCCCGTTCTGGTTGCACATGCCTATAATCCTAGCACTTGGGAGGCTGAGGCAGGAGGATTGCTGGGAGTTTGAGGCTAGCTTGGGTTACATAGTGAGTTTAAGGTCAGCCTGAATTAGACCAAGACCCTGCCTCAAAAGACTTAAAAAAAAAAAAGACACAGCCTTCCCTCAGTTAAATTTATAAGGTAAAATGTAATTGATTAAATATTTCAAAAATCATTTATAAGAAGTTCTTACTTTCTGTAATGGGTTTAAATATTAAGGGAAATACTATTGAAAACTTATCAAAATGGGTGTGATGGCGCAACCCTATCATCCCAGCATCTAGGGAGGCTGAGGCAGGACAATCACAAGCTCAAGCCTTGCCTGGGCAATTTCACCAGAGCCTGTCTTAAAATAAAACATAAAAACGGATGAGGATGCAGCTCATGCAAAGGCCCTTGGTTCAATTCCCAGTACTGTGGAAACAAACTGTATCTATAACCCACAAAACACAAAGCCCTTATAAACTAGTACTTTCCCATCTTCCTTTATCATCAGTCACAGTAACACCTTGCCCCACATTAGATAAGAGTAGTGTGCTAACAGTCCTGATTCCAGTTGTTACTTGTAATGATTTTTGGCATAGCCTCGGTGCTCTAATTCCTATCTCCTAAGCCAGCAGTTTTCAAGGAGGCATCTACCTCAGACCTATCCTTGGAGTTTTATAAAAGGCATACATTATGTCTAGGTTCGAACTTGGACTTACGGAAGCTCTTTACTTGATATTCTTGGTGTTTTCCTGGTGTATTAAGATCTGAGGATTATCAGCTCAAGATCTGGGGAGGTCTCCCATAAAAGGTTATGCTCATGCATATTTATGTATCTGATAAGCATCCATGAGTTCTCTGAAAACAGACTCAGTCATCACCTTTGGAGACTTTTAGTCTCACTGTTTTGGGGTGTTTTGTTTGTTTGAGACAGGGTCTTACTATGTTGCTCAGGCTGGTCTTGAACTCATGGCTCAATGGTTCCTCTTGCCTCAGCTCCCAAGTAGCTATGATTACAGGTAGGAACTACCACATCTGGTTTGGCCACAGCCATTTTAACTGTCCATCATCTATTAATAGTTTTTGTTTTACTCTGATGCTTGCCTGATGACTCTTTTTAAGCTACAGGCCAGAATTTGTGTTAACAAAGGACTGACTCAGAGCCCCATGAGAAGAATTGTACTAGGTAACTGAAACCATGTATGTATCAAATAGAAACTTGGGTACAGGCTTCTAAAGATATCTCTTAGATAAATTTTATAACATACCAGTGGATAACATTAAGATGTCTCCATATTACACAGGAATGGATGAAGGGATGAAGAGAAATTCACTATGATAATCTATTTGGAATGATGTTTAGTTTTGTTTCAATGCTCTGTCTCTGGATATATACACAAAAATTTCTTTCTAAAGTTATCTAATCCACAATAACGTTAACTCTGCTCTAGTAAACTATAACAAAACTTTTGAAGATGATATCTGATTCTCACTGAATTCCAAAATTCAATGAGTATACAAATTCTTACTTAGGCCTCCATCTTTTAATAGTAATATATTTATTAACAGAGGTTCAGTAAGAATCGCTCCCCTTTCTTACTAGGCTATCATTGGACAAATTGATTATGCAACCAAAGAATTAACTGCAGTGTCACATTTGAGAATGATGGTTACTACATTAGGTATGACCAGTCATTTTAAGGAAGAAAAGTTGGCTGTACTAGTGGAGATAATGCCTATGACACATTATGGTTTGAATTGCATCGCTCAAAAATGTTGAAACCCTAATGCTAGTCCCTCACGGTGTGACTTTAACTGGAAATAAAATCATTGTAGATCTCATTAGTTAAGATAAGGTCATAATAGAATAAAATAGGTCCCTAACCCAATGACTGGTATTCTTAGAAATGGGACAATTTGGTCACAGACATGGACACTGAAAATGCCATGTTAATTTAAGATAAAGGTAGAGACTTACATGACAAAGAATGCCAAAGACTGCTAGAAAATCACCAGATCGACAAATTATATGACAGATTGTTCCTCACAGCCTTCAGAATGAAGCAACTTTAAATTAGCATGTCCAGTAGAACTCTGAGATGATAAGTGTGTATTGTTAAAAAACACAGTTTGCGCCGGTGAGATGGCTCAGCGGCTTAAGCACCTGCCTGGCAAGCGCAAGGTCCTGAGTTCGACCCCCAGTACCCACATACAAAAAAGGGGCCGGTGATATCGCTCAGCGGCATGGGTGCCTGCTGGCACGAGAGGTCCTGAGGTCGACCCCCGGTACCCACAAAAAAAAAAAAAAAAACCAGTTTGTGGTAGTTTGTTATAGAACCTTAGCAAACTACTACAGTTCTTTAAACTTTCACACATTCTAAAAAAAGTGTGCGCTTGTGCAACTATATGGAGATAACTCTAAACCACTGGAATACCCTGCGTGTTAGTAGGGTTTCTGTTTACCCATGGCCTTGGCCACATCAGACAGATCATGCTATCAGTGTGATTCATAGTGGGAGCCATGGGATTGAGCTCTGGAGCAGATAACAATGTAAATTAAATTCACATTCAGCTACTTAATTCCTACAGGGCTCTACAACAGTACAACATGATTATCGGTAACTTTTCATTATGATAAAAATGTGTCACATAAAATTTATCACTTTAACCATTTTTAAGTTCACAAATCAGTGACATTAAGTATATTCATAACATTGTGCAACCATCATCATTAATCGATTCCAGAACTTTCATTCTACCAAACAGAAACCCATTAAACAATAACTTTTCATCCCCTCTTCTCTTTAGCAACTGGTAACCATGAATGTGAATGTGCTAAGTACTTCATATAAGTGGAATCATATATTACTTATCTTTCTGTGTCTGTCTCATTTCATTTAGCATAATATTCTTAAGGTTTATCTAGGTTGTAGCATATGAGACACATTCCTTTTAATGGCTCAATAATATTCCATTTGGATACTTGAGTTGTTTCCATCATTTAGCTACTATGTATTTTTTAATGCAATTAAATTGTAGCTAAAAATCAATGATGACAAAACTCCATCTCAACGCAAATAATCTCAAGGTCTGCAGTTTCAAAGGTGAAAAAAATGCATCCCTAAGAGAATGAACTTTATAAACAGAAATATAAGATTCCTTACGGTGTTCATACTGGTTAAAATCACAAAGTTTCTTTGCTAGGTTATTAACAATAACTTCTGTAAAAAGAAATGATAAACCACAAACATGCTGCTAAGGACACAAGAATAATAATAATACTAAAATAATACACATGCTGAAACTAAGAATAATTAAAAAAAAATGAAGCCACAGTCTAAACACAAAAGCATCAAATCAAAAGAAAAAAACGTTAAGATCAAAGCTGACTTTTGCTAAATATGAGCATGACTGAAACTTTCTTTTATTACGACAAAAAAACTTTATCCATAATAAAGTTATGCAAATGCCAACCTTCACAGTATATTCATATTCATCACTCTGAATAGCTAAAATCTCTAACACAGAGGAATATATATTTCTTTATTTATTTATGGTTTGTGGGGTTTTTATGCTTTGTTTTGTTTTTTCGTTTTGTTTTGTTTTTGAGACAGGATCTCTCTATGTAGTTCAGACTGGCCTTCAACTCACTATGTAGCCCAGGCTGGGCTCAAACTTACAGTAATCCTCCTGACTCAGCCTCCCAAGTGCTAGGACTGTAAGTATGCACCACCATACTTATATGGACTTCACCAGCTCTGAAGTTCTATATTACTTTATAGATAACCCAGTATGCTAATTTCCATCAAGAGAAAATAAATGTAAGAAGAATTCTGAGGAGTAGTTTAGAATGGTTATAAAAAGAAAGTACATCTTGGTTATAGTACCTAACCAAGTGGGTACAAAAACAGCACTCAAATACTTCAAATTTTCTAAATTTGCTAAAGCAGAAGGGATATAAAAAGCAAATTAAAACATTTAATATCACAAATAGGTAATAAATGTATGTACTTCAAATTTTTAAAAAATAAAAAATGAGGGCCGGTGATAAAGCTCAGCAGCATAAGCGCCTGCCTGGCAAGCACAAGGTCCTGAGTTCGACTCCCAGTACCCACATATAAAATAAATAAATAATGATACAATTAAAAATTCCTGTATGTACCAAAAAGAATTGCAAGAAAGATCTCAAAAATTTGTACACCCATGTCCACAGCAGCATTATTTACAACAATGGTGGAAGCAAGCCAACTGTCTATAGATAAAGGATATGTGGCATATACACATAATGGAATACTATGCAGCTTTTTAAAAGCAAAGGAAATTCTGACACATCCTACAACACAGATGAACCTTGAGGATATTATGCTAAGTGTGCCAGTCCTAAAAAGACAAATACTGTATGAGTCCATCCTAGGTGCTTAGAGTCAAGTCAACTTCAGAGACAGACAGTAGAACGGTGGTTGCCAAGGACTGGGAGGGGACAAGATAAGGTAGAGTTGTTGTTTAATCGATATGGTGTTTAGACAAAGATACCATATACTTTGTCAAGATACTGCTAAACTTTAAAACAGTTAAGTTAGTAAATTTTATGTTATTTGTATTTTACTCCAATTAAAAAAAAAAAATACAACTCCTTAACTGGTGTCTAGCCACCACACACTTTCCTTATGATCCACCTTCTGAAACACTTTTACCCAGAATTTTCTTACACATGCATAAGTAAATATAAGCAAACTAAACAACCCTATACATTGTTCTGTACCTTGTTTTTTTTTTTTTTTTTTTTTTTTTTTTTTTGTGGGTACCGGGGGGACGACCTCAGGACCTCGCGCGCCAACAGGCACCCGTGCCGCTGAGCGATATCACCGGCCCCTTTTTCGTATGTGGGATCCGGGAGTCGAACTCGGGCCTTCGCGCTTGCAAGGCAGGCGCTTAAGCCGCTGAGCCGTCTCACCGGCCCTGTACCTTGTTATTTTAACTTAATGATGTATCTTAGAATTCTTGCAAACACAGAAAGCCTCATCACTTAAAAGCAACATTTAAAAAAAAAATTTTTTTTTTTGGAGGCAGGGTCTCGCTATGTAATTCAGGTTGGCCTTGAGCTTACTATGTAGCCCAGGCTGGCCTCAAAACCATGGTGATCCTCCTGCCTCAGCCTCCGAAGTGCTGAGATTACAAGTGTCTGCTACCACGACCAGCTCAAAAACATTTTAACAAGAACTTTAATGCATATAGCAAAACTTTATTAAAACTTACCAATATCTGGTGGACACTGCCCATTATAAGGAAACCAATTTCCTTTTACAGTGAAAGGACTTTTCCTGTTGCTTGTTGAACCGGTTCCCAGCTGTCCATTACCTCCAAGCCCAAAAGAATAAATTCGTCCTGATGAAGGAACAAAAGCAGAAGTATGCTGCCTAGAATGAAATGACAGAAATTCTCAGGTTTAATGCTACCTTTAACAATTTATATTGAGAATAATACGGTAAATATTAACTGACATTTTTTCTCTTTAAAAATAGAGTACTTTTAAAGAGCTTAAGAATTTTTTTTTTTTTTTTTTTTTGGGTGGGTACCGGGGGGTCGACCTCAGGACCTTGCGCGCCAGCAGGCGCCCGTGCCGCTGAGCGATATCACCGGCCCCTTTTTCGTATGTGGGTTCCGGGAGTCGAACTCGGGCCCTCGCGCTTGCCGGGCAGGCGCTTAAGCCGCTGAGCCATCTCACTGGCCCGAAGAAATTTTATAAGTTCTGTGTGAAATATTAATAGCCTTAATCTACGCAGAATGAATCTGGTATCCACACAAGTAGGTTGTATAACCATAGTCCCAGAAAACGTCGTGCTCTAAACTGAAATCCCTTGTAGATGATGCAGTGACATCTAACCTCATAGTCCAAGGGAGTCCTTCTGCCCCTCGCCTATTTGTTAGGCTCTAACCTAGAACCGTGATCTATGAAGGCACACTATTTGGGCACCATACAGAAGTTTTTGGCTAAGAACTGGTCGAGTAATCTAGTATTGAACATGACAGAAACACTATTCTCTTTCTTCTATAGAAACTGATCGCTTCACATATAAACCCAGATTCCTATAGGGGCACTATGATCAAAGCAAACCTAAAGAACTGCAGAGCAAAGACTGGAGACAAGCCACCAGTCTGCCCTCCTGCAAATCTGTCCAACCTCCTGTGATGTTTCACTGTGTGTAGGAATGAGTTAAATGTTACTAACCAGTTTAAGCCTTGTATTCTTCACTCTCAGGTTTTATGTCTTTAGTCAAGACTGGAAAATTCTCAACCATTATTTCTGTAATGTCACCCATTCATTCCTCTTCTAAAACTTAAGACAAATGTCGCATCTTGCAATTAGATATTCTATCAGTTTCTTAATCTCTTTTATCTCCAGCAGCGCAGTATTTCACTGTGTACCCTTTCCATGAGGTGACTTTACTGAGAGGGGTTGGTGTCTCAGGTCTCATTCCTGCTTCTATTAGGTCTTACAGCTCATTTCCTGCCTCAAATCCCACCAAGAGGGAGGCTCTTTCTCCGTGTCTTAAGCCCAGATTCTGACATACTGCTTGCTTTGACCAACAGAATACAGACATAACACTGTCTCCATTCTAAGTGTCACAAGTGGCTTCACAAGCTCATTGCTTTGCCAGTGGCATTGCAGCTCTTCCCTATCTTTAGGAACACTATCCTAGCATGAGAAGGATCCAAGTTTAGCAACTACAGGATGAGACACAATCTGAAAGAAAGACCAGCTGTCCTGGCTAGACCAATCCCAGTCCACCTGCCCTCAGCCAGGTCATGAGCTGATTATTTGGGTTCAGCTAAGAGGAAAACAGCCCCATTATCCCCAGCCAAAATTACTGAACCACAGATTTATTAGCTAAGTAAGTAATTGTTTTAAAGCACTAAGTTTTGGGTGGTTAGTTTAGCAATACATTCTAATTAATTTATTACCTAGACTGCCAAATTCTTTCAGTGTGGCTTCAGAATCAATACAAACTAATAGCATTGGTTTTCATTTTTACTCTTTAAAAGGTATTTGGATTCAAGAAGTTGTTCGAGTTAGCTAGTCTGCCATATTATTAGAATACAAAGTACATTCTAACAACCATCTTCCTCCAGAGCCATATGGGCCAATGTGAACCAAAACTTTTTAAACAAAGATACCCTTTTAACACAGGAAATCTTTTTTTTTTTTTTTTTTTTTTTGGTGGGTACCGGGGGTCGAACTCAGGACCTCGCGCGCCAGCACGTGCCCGTGCCGCTGAGCAATATCACCGGCTCTTTTTTCATATGTGGGTACCAGGAGTCGAACTCAGGACCTCGCGCTTGCCAGGCAGGTGTTTATGCCACTGAGCTATCTCACCGGCCCAACACAGGAAATCGTAAATGGAATCTTTACAAACTCCTCTGGTTGAACAAGGATTTAACATTGCCCTTTCTGCCCACTGTGATATATCAAAGAAATGTATTAATCATTTAAAAATTACTGTAACATTTTTTTGCTGAACATTTCCTCAAACTGGTCTACTAAAGATGTGGTTCATAAGCCGGGCTGCACAATGGAATTATCTGGGGTAAACCAAGGCAATGATGAATATTTTTTAAAACTCTCCAAATGATTTTAGTTCAGGATGAATTCAAAGTTCACAGCCACTGAACAAATATAACTACCTTAAGCCCCAGAGTTGCTAAAAATAGCTCAAAAACACTACATTATACTAAGATGAGCTATTTTCTTTTGGATCATGTCCTTGATGGACTCGTGTTTCTGGTACTCCTGGATTACTCCCTTCAGGTTCTTAACAATTACTTAATAAGGAAATAATACACCGTTCTTATAATACTGACCACTTAGAAGTCAAAATTCCAATATTCCAAACTCCCAATACAGACACTTTCCTATATTCCCTCTGTAGGGTAAGTCCTCAGTTAATATGGAACTGAAATGTCTACCCTTATCCAACAGTTACATGATTAAAGTTCTAGAAATAACTGTATTTACAAAGCTAAGTTACATTTACAAAGAAAAGCTATTCGAAAAATACACAGAATTAAAAATGGATAACATTAATGTGCAATATTTCACAACGAACTGATATATCACCTGAAAAAAAAAAATCTAAATGTATTCTTATCACCTGATGGTGACTGAGCAGCATATATTCCTCATACTTCCAATTCAGGTTTAGTCGAGTACTTTGTTTTTGGTCAGTAAGATTTTAGTCAGTGTGATGCAAGCAGAAGCTTCACATGTACACATGCACTTGAGTTGGACTCTTCGTGCATTTCCCACCATTAACAGAATAGAATAAAATACCCAAGAGGGAGCCCACTACCCACCTGGACTGGGCCCAAGGAACAAAGCCACCTCAGCTGAAACACAGCCTACACAAAGTCACCTTGATGATTAGGCAGCTTGAAACAGAGCTATCCTAGTCAACACCTACAGCTTAAATTAGAGAACCCTTAGCAAAGCAAGGCCTGAGGAAGAGCCACTCCAACCAAACCACAGAACCAGAAAGCAGCAGCTATGATTATGTCAGGGACACTTCACACTCAGAAACACACCAATACAAACATAAATTCTATACCAGTAAGCTTAAAATTTACATGAAATGGAAAAATTCTTAGAAAAATTCAATTTCCAAATAACTGACTTCACAAAAAAATAACAATGCTACCTTTACAGCCTTTAAAGAAACTGAGTAATGTTTTTAAAATTCCAAAAAACAAAATGCTAGGTACAGATGGCTTCAATCACAAGTTCTACCAACCTTTCAAGCTGTTCTATCTGAAAAACAAAAACAGAACAAAATAAAAAATAAGAGCACATCTCTCATTTTATAATGTTTTATCAGGATAGAATAACCTTGATAACAGAACTCTCATAAAAAGAATAAGAAAAGTATAGATCAAGCTCAATGATAATCATAAGTAATATTAAAGTATTTTCATGAACCAAAACCAGTACTATTTATGGATAACACATGATAACCAAATTAAGAGTTACTCCAGAAAAAACATAGTTGTTGTTAGCCAGAAATATCTATCAATTCACCACATTAATAGATTAAAGGAGAAAAGTCAAAAATCTCAATAGATAAAGAAGGAACATTAAATCTTAAGGCAAACATGTTGCTTAATTGTAAAATACTGAAAGTTTCCCCACAAAGAAACAGGACACAATGTCTTGATCTTTTGCACTTCTAGTGAACATTATACTAGTGTTCCTGCTAGCACAATTAGGCAATATAACTATAAATATACTAAAATATTAGAAATAAGAAAGCAAAACTAGGTTAATTCACAGGTGATATTACAGTGTACATAAATTAGTTATTTTTGTTTTGGTTTGGTTTGGTTCACAGATGATATTATTGTGTACACAAATAAGTTCTTTTTTTTTTTTTTTGGTTTGGTTTGGTTTTGGTTTTTTTGAGACAGAGTCTCCCTATGTATTTCAGGCTGGCCTTGAACTCACTATGTAATCCAGGCTGGCCTCAAACTCACAGCAATCCTCCTGCCTCAGCCTCCCAACTGCTGGGATTATAGGCATGCGCCTCCATGCCTAGCTCATGAATAAGTTATTAATAAGACTTTAGCAAGGTACCTAAGTGCCAAGTATATATGGCACTTACTTCACAGCAACAGCGGCATGATAAAGCAGGAGACTGAAGACATTTCAAAAATGGAGTACGACAGGTAGGTTCTGGAAAAATGTTGAAGAAAGGATCAAGAATCTGAATCGATGGGCTGGGGATATAGCTCAGCGGCACAGCGCCTACCTGGCAAGCGCAAAGTCCTGAGTTCAATTCCTAGTACAAAAAAAAAAAAAAATCTGAATCCCTACCTGGATGACAACTGCACTGGCAGAATCTGTCTGAAAAAAAACTATTTTGAAATTCTGGGGTCTATTCAAAGGTTTACATCTTCAAGGAGAAGAGTCAGGCGCCAAAGTGTGTTCATTTCAATTTTAGCTCTCAGCACAGTAGGAATTCCCCAGCTACCCATTCCCCATCTATCAAGGTGTTCCAAAAGCAGCTTGTGTTCAGTTTCTAGGACCTAGGGTAGGCAGTAAGGACTCTATACAGGTACCAGGATTGGTGCTCTGATCACTGAATGCTGTTTCTAATTATAAAGGTTCAGAGAGGCAGACATACATATTGTTATACCCCTCCTATTCTGGCTAAAGAGACTTCCAGGGCATTTAACGAGGCTGCTGTCCATTTTTCTTTATTCTTTTCCCCTTTTCTCCTTCCTTCATTTTTCTCTTTTTCCCTTGCTCGGTGCCAGATTTAAGGTATAAGACATTCAAAAGCAACAACTTACATGGAGGAATTCAGGAAGTCAGAATTGTATACCCAAGCATGGTAGAGGTTAAAAAGACATGTGAAAACCTTATTTTTGCATATTGGGTTGATCTCTGGCATGGAAACTACAACAATAAAAAAGAAAATAAAATCAACAAAGCCTGGGGAAGGGAAGAATCTGACTTCCAAAATTACCACAGTTTTAGAGTTAAACACCCAGTTTAAAAAAAAAAAAAATCACAAAGACATATAAAGAAATAGGAAAAGTATGGCCAAGCCGAAGGAAAACATAAATAAAAGCCATCCCAGAAAAAAACCAGATGGTGAATCTGAAAGACAAAGACTAAAACAACCATCTTAAAGATGATCAAAGAACTAAAGGAAGACATGGAGAAAGTCAAGGGGAAAAAAAATGTACAAACATAATGCAAACAGCAATTAAAAGATAGAAAACCTAAAAAGAAATTGCAAACTACAATAACTGAAATGAAAAGTACACTAGAGATTCAATGGCAGATTTGGGAAGAGAAAATGAATCAGCAAAACTGAAGATAAGACTGGTGAAATTATATTGCTTTTTTTTAAAAATCATTTATTCATTTGTCTTTTCTTATTATTTTTTTATTTTGAGACAGGGTTTTAATAAGTTGCCCCAGCTGGCTTCGAATTTACAATCCTCTTGCCATGCAATCCCAAAATAGCTGGGATTACAGGCATGAGCCACCATGCCCAGCTGAAATTACTGAATCTAAGGAAGCAAGGGAAAAATATTTTTAGAAAGGGAACAGAGACTAAGGGACTTGTAGGATACCAGCAATAGATTAACATGAGTATTATTATTATTAAGATTCCCAGAAGGAAAAAAAAGAAAAGAGATTACAAAAAAAAATAGCCCCAAACTCCCGAAGATGTGAATAAAAACATCCATGAGTCTCGATGAGCTCTAAGCAGAATAAACTCAGAGACCCACAATGACACCTATTCCTCAAGCTGATGAGAAAATATAGCAGAAGATCTTGAAAGTAGCAAGAGAAAAGTGACTCATCATGTACAAGGGACTGTCAATTAGATTACTGACATGGTTTTCATCAGAAACTTTGGAGACCAGAAGTCACAGAGCTGATAAATTCAAAGTACCAAAAAAATAAGAAAAACTGTCAACCAAGAATCCTGTATCCAGCAAAACTCCTTCAAAAGTGAGGGAGAAACTAAAATATTTCCAGATAAACAAAAGCTGAGAAAATTTGTTACTACTAGCCCTGCCCTGTAAGAAATGCAAAGAGGTAACCTCTAGGTTGAAATGAAAGGACACTAGACAGTAACTGAAAGCTGTATGAAGAAATACAGATTATATTAAAGGTAAACACGAGGGGAGTTATAATAGCTATCATTGTAACTTTGGCTGGTTAACTCTGTATTTTCTTTTCCACATAATTTAAGAGACAAATGTATAAAACAATAATAAGTTTGAGTCTTGGATACACAATGTATAAAGATGTAATTTTATGATATAAATAACTAAAAGATGACGGAGAGTTGTCTAAGAGTAAAATTTTTGTATGCACTGAAGTTAAGCTATTATAAAATTCTAATCAGAGTGCTATAACTTAAGGATATTAAAATTGACTCTCACTTCAGCCACAAAGAAAATCGCTGTAAAATGTACAGAAATGAAAATGCAGCCGGGCAGTGGTGGCACACACCTGTAATCCCAGCACTCAAGAGGCTGAGGCAAGAGGATCACTGAAAGTTTGAGGCCGGCCTGGGCTACATAGTGAACTCACCGCCAGCCTGAACTACATAGTGGGATCCCGTCTCAAACAGAAGAGGGAAGGGAAAAGGAGGGGAGGAGAGAATGCAAAGGTAGTCAAAATGCTATACTGAAAAAAAAAAAAAAATCAACTAAACATAAAAGATGCCACTTAATGACAGTAATCTGTTGAGAAATGCATCTTTAGGCAATTTGGTCATTGTGTGAACATCACAAAGTATATTTACACAAACCAAGCAAACCAAGGTATGCTATTCTCCAAACAGTACTTTTCTGTTTCAATGGCACAGAAATTCAGGAGAGCATCTTGGAAGAGGTACTGGGTCATCCATGAGTTCTCACTTAGTCTTCCTACAGGGCATGCTTAATGGTATGCTTGAAGGTCCTGGGATTTTCACTTAGCCAAATCACAAAGGGTTTCACAATCAACACACTACAACACTGCCCCCAAACGACATTACCCTATCCTTAAAAGCCCTGAAACCTGACATTTAACATGGTCTCTTGATGGATAAAAGACCCTTCAGAGATCCCTTTCCTGAGCAGAGAGGTTTCATCCATACTGAATATTTGCACTGGCATGCAATTTTCCCTAGTTTAAAAAATTCTTCAGCTGCCTTCACATGAGCACTCAGACTTAGCGTTCACTTTCAATGTAATGAATAATGATTACTGAATCATTTAAACCACCCAGAGCTAGCAGTAACTTACTATAGTCAGGTCCAGCCCTTTTATTTCAACAATGCAAATAAACTTTTTACTTTGGCCTTGATCATCATGGTGGTGTGAGAGAGATGCTTCTATGCTGCCCGGTCTTCAATCCAGGTCATTACCAGTTTTTCTGGGACAATAATGGCTCTTTCTCAAATATTTTTTAGCCTTGAATGAAGCAGATTTTTTAACAGTTTCTATTCCTTTTTTCTTTGATTGACAAATAATTTTATGTATTTACGGGTTGCAATGTGATAATTCAACACATAAATATAATATACAATGACCACATCAGGGTAATTAGCATGCTCGTATCTATCACCTCAAAGGTTTCTCATTTCTGTGTTGTGAACATTCAAAATCCTATTTTGAAACAGATGATAAATTGTTAACCATAATCAACATACTGTGCTATAAAACAACAAAAGTTAATATTCCTATCTATTTCTGTACTCATTAAACAACCCTTTAATATTCCCTTACCTGTACCTTTCCCAAGTTTTGCTAACTACTATTCTAGTCTTCTATGAGATCATATTTTTAAGCTTCCAATATAAGCAAAAACATGTACTATTTTTTTTTGTCTTTCTGTGTATGGCTTATTTCATTTAATTTTAACACTCCACTGCCATCACTTGATCTTATTTTTCAAGATCACAGCTATGATGGGATGGGACAAGCACAACTGGAGAGCAAAACTATCACAGATTTTTCATATTTGTAGTCCATCCTTATATTTGTTTCTAGGTCAACTACTTATATGGCCTGCTACTGGCAACATTAGGAGTGGACCTCATATATGCTGGGGTCATGATGAATGAAATACTACACAACGTCAAATCAAGCACGTGACATAATCAATAGGCTCAACAAACATGAGATATGTGAGTGTGCTGCCAGAGTACATGACAGTATTTTACAGTAAGCTTTTTCATTAGTGTATGAGAGAGTACACTCTAAAACAGTAAGTACACTAACTACATAAGCCAGTAGCATAGTTGTTTATTAAGTACTATACATAATTGTATTTGCTGTATTTCTGTATGACTGGCAGTACAATAAGTCTGTTTACATCAACATAACCAGAAACAAGCAAGTAAGGCACTAAATGTGCCATGAACTCATGATGGTTACAGTATCACAAGTGACAGGAATCTTTCAATTCTATTATAATCTTTTGGAACTTGTCATATACGTGGTTCATTGTTGACCAAAACATTATTATAGGACACAGGACTGTATATGCTTTCTGTAAGAAACTTTAGACCCAAAGACATAAACAGGTAGAAAATGAAAGGATGCTAAAAGATTTCCATCCAAATATAAATGGAGAGTACAGTGGGGCTGGAGGTGTAACACAGTACTACCATATGTAAAACCTTGGACTTGATCCCTAGCACCACCAGGAAAATAGAGGAAGGAAGGAAGGAAGGAAAGAAAGAACAAACAAAAAAGCATGCACACAAGCGAGCAGGGTGGCTATGTTAAAAGGCAAAATATAGACTTTATATTCAAATCATAGCAATATATTAATAAAGATTTACTATAAGATATAATCATAAATATTTATAATATTTATATACCCAATAAAATAACAGACCATCAAAATATAAAGCAAAAATAGTCAGAGTTTAAGAAAGAAATAGCTCTACAACAGTAACTGGAGATTTTAAACCCCACTTTCACTCATGGATAGAACACCAGATAGAGAATAAGAAAAATACTGAGCAAAAATTAAACCAACCAGATCTAACAGATATGTACAGGACACTTTACCCAACAACAAAATATATTCTTTTAAAGTATACACTGGACACTCTCCTGGATAAACCATATATTAGAATACAAATTAAGTCTTGACAGATTTAAAAGATAGATAACATACCAAGTTATCTTCTTTGATGACAACAGAATGTAAAAGGTATCAATATATAAAAGGAAAACTGGAAAATTCACAAATTTGTGGACATTAAACACCACACTCAAACAACTAATGGGTCAAAAAGAAATCACAAGAAAAATTAGAAAATTCTTAGAGATATATGAAAACAAAAGCACAACATTCCAAAATTTACAGGACATAGGGAAAGCAGTGCTAAGAGAGAAAGTTATAGCTAAAATGCTTACATTTAAAAAGATCTTAAATCAACAACTTTACAACTTAAGGAACTAGAAAGCTAGTAAAAGAAAGAACATAATGAGATTCACAGAGAACGAAACGAAAGACTATGGAAAAACAAAACAAAACAAAAAAACAAAAATCAACAAAAGCAAGTTAGTTGGTTCTTGAAAAATGATCAACAAAACTGACCAGTCTTTAACGAGACTGAATGAGAAAAAAGGCTCAAATTACTAAAATCAGAAAGGAAAGTAGAAACATTACTACCAATGGCACAGAAATAACAAGGATTCTGATAATACTATAAACTGTACACCAATAAATTGGAGAACCTAGATGAAACAGAAAAATTCCTAGAAACACACTACCAATTACACTGAATTGAGAAAAAGTAGAAAATTAAAATAAACCTGAAATGAATAAAGTAATCAAATTTGTAGTCAAGAATTCCTTAACAAACAAACAAACGAAAAACAAACCAAAAGCCTGGGTCTGCTGGCTTCCTTGGTGATTACTACCAATTATTTAAAGAAAAACCAACACCAATCCTTTTCAAACTTCTCCAAACAAATGAAGAGTGAACATTTCCTCACTTATTCTCTAAGAATATCAGCACTGCCCTGATAGCAAAGTCAGAAAAAGACTACAAGATCATTATTCCTAAAACTACTGATACAAAAATCCTTAACACAAGTAAATTCAATTCAGTAGTACACTAATGGATTACAGACCATAACCAAGTGGGATGCATTCCTGGAATGCAAGAATGGTTCAGAATACAGAAACTGATCAACATAATATATCTCAGAATAAAGGAAAAACAACCAAAATACATGATCATCCAAACTGACACAGAAAAATACTTGACAAACTCAGAACAGATAAAAACTACCTTATCATAGTGAAAGCCATTAATGAAAAACCAACAGTAAACATTTCAGTCAATGGCGAAAGACTGGAAGCTTTTCCTCCAAGATCATGAACAAGGTAAGGATGCCTGCTTTCACCTTTTCTATTCATCACAGTCCTGGAAGTCCTAGCCTGAGCAATTTGACAAGAATAAGAAAAGGCACTCAGATTGGAAAGAAAGAAGTAAAATTAACTTGTATGCAGATTATGTATATGTAGAACATACTCAAGTACCCATAAAAACTTGTTTGAACTAGTAAGTCTAAGGGCAGATAGAAGTTTAAAGAAACTTAAGGAGGAATAAATAAATGGAAAGACACCCCATGTCCATAGATTCAAAGTATCCTGTACTTGTATTAAGATGTCAATGCTCCCCAAAGCAATGTACAGAATCTATGTAATTGCTATTACAATCCCAACAGTGTTTTTTCTAGAAATAGAAATACCCATCTGATGATTCACCTATAACCTCAAAGGACTCCCTCCTACACAGTTAGTATGATCTTGAAAAAGAAAAGTTGGTGGACTTACACTTCCTGATTTTGAAACTTACTACAAAGCTGTAATAATCAAAACAGTATAGTGCTGAAATACAGACCAACAGAACATAATAAAAGGCCAAGAAATAAACCCTGAAGTATATGTCCAAATGATGTTCAACAAGTGAAACAGGACCATTCAGTGGGGAAAAGACAATCTTTTATACAAATGGTGCTAGGGAAATAGGCTATCCACATGCAAAAGAATGAAGTTGAACCCTTATTTCATACCACATACAAAAATTAATTCAAAATGGGTCAAACATCTAAATCCAAAGGATAAAACTTGTAGAAGAAAACAGGGCAAAAGCTTCATGACTTTGAGTTGGCAACGATTTCTTAGACATGACACCAAAGGCATGGGCAACAAAGAAAATAATATACAAATTGGACTTCTTGGACGTTACAATAAAGACCCTATCAACCAGGTGCAGTAGTCCCCGTTAGTCAGGAGGCTGAGGCCAGAAATTGCTTGAGCCAAGGTATTGGGGCCAGCCCAGGCAACACGGCAAGACCCTGTCTCTTAAATAAATAAACATTTTTAAAATAATAAAGACAACCTGCCATTTAAAAAAGACACTAGCTGGGCATCATGGCACATGCCCCTAATCCCAACTATTCAGGAGGCTGAGAGAGGACCAAAAGTCTGTGGCCAGCTTTAGCAACTTAGCAAGACATGTTACAAAATAAAAAATGGCTGGAGATGTAGCCCAGTGAGAGAGCCCTTGCTTAGCATGTGCAAATCCATGGATCTCACTCACAGTACTGCCCCCCACCAAAAAAGAAGGGACTATCAACATTATACAGATCAACCCAGAAAATGGAAGAAAATATCAGAAAATCATGTATGTGGATAAGGGATTCATATCTAGAATATACAGAGAAATCTAAAACAACAACAAACAAACAAAACCAAAAACAAGAGTGAAAACTGGGAAAGGGATTTGACAGACATTTCCCCAAAGAAGATATATAAATGGCTGATAAGCACATGAAGTCAACATCACTAAAGATAAGGGAAATGCAAATTAAAACCGTAATGAGATACCACTTCACATCTTTCAGAATGGCTACTTGAAAAGATGAGAAATAACTGTTGGCAAGGATATAGAGAAATAGGCCTCTATGCACTGCTGAAGGAAATAGAACCATCCTATGAAAAATGGCTCTCCCATTACTATGACTTCTCAGTAGCTAACTGAGCATTTGGGGGAAAATCTTTTACCTCAGATTATTAAACCTGTAAAGTAATTTACTAAACAATCCCTACATTAGCATGGTATAGAGAATAAAATACTCTTCTAAAATAGCTCACCTGCCACAAGCAATCTGAGTGACAATGCTTCCCATAAGTTCAAAAACTTTTCTTGGGTTTATCTCATGACTGGTAGAATTATGACCCAACTGACCATACCCTCCAGCTCCAAAAGTAAACACTCCACCTTCCTAAAAAAGACAAAACCATGTATTAGACCACCTGATAATAGAAAATAACTGACCTTCAGAAATATATTATCTTTAATATGAACTCAATTTTTTTCTCTTCTGTCTTGAAAATTTAACAGATGACAGCTGAATTATAGGTTGAAAGCTAAATATTTTCATGTTGAAAGTTCAAGTACCTAATGTTTTCACTATTATAAAATATTTAGGTAGGGCCAGTGATAATAGCTCAGCGCCATAAGCACCTGCCTGGCAAGCGTGAGGTCCTGAATTCGACTCCTGGTACCCGCATATAAAAAATAAATAAATAAAAATAAAAAATAAAATATTTAGGTAAAGTCCTCATTAAATACTTATATGCACTGTATTGCTATTCCAAGTAACATTTATAAAATTTCACAAAAACCTTAAAATGGTATCATCTTCAACTGGCAAGACGTTATGCTCTGAACATAAAAGCTATTCATAAAGAGAACATATACCAGACAGCACAAATACAGCAATTTTTAGCATATAATAGTTATAACATTGAGATGGTCTTTGAAAAAATTGTAAAAATACATAATTAGATTAGAGGTTGCAGAAAAACAGTCAATGATGACAACAATGCAACAATTAGTATTTTTCAGGTTACAACTTGCTTTTCTTTATTATTGTAGCTACACATGCAATTTTGCATACCACTTTCTTCATAACAGTATGACGAAATTTACACATACTGCAAAGTAACGAAAAAAATTTCTTTTTAAAATATCACAGAAAAAAAAATTAAAATATCACAGAAATTTTCAAAAACAGAAGAGTAAAAAGAAAACATAGTAGTGCTCACTTCACCAGCACATATACTAAAGAAAATACAGGAAAATCATTATATAACCTTCACTCAGTTTCAATTACTGGTAAAAAGGTAAATAACTTGTTCATTGTCACCCGCTCTTGCCTTTTGGGGAGTACTTTAAAAAGAAAAAGTACTGTATTTTAAAGTAAACTGTCATCAAATCACTTCCTGCACAAATGGCACATATCTTTAACAGGTAAAAGGAATATAATCATAATACTATTATCAAATTCACAAAATAAATAATCTTCCTCATTATTTATAGCATGTCATAAATCATAATATCCAGTTGGTAATGTTAAAAAAAAAGTAAGTGGGTTAAAGTGTATCATCCTAATCAATCCCCATTAACCTTAATGTATTTTCCCTAGACTCATTAAATGGTAATTTGCTAATTTTTCATTTATTTTAGATTAGTTTCAGATTCTTCTATAAAAAGTTGAGTTCATCAACTATTAAATTACACTAAAATACAATTTCCAAATATAATTCAGAATAAATGCTTAATTTTTTCTCATTATTTACTGATTTTCTTGAAAAATTAGTTGCCCTACCAATTTGCAAAAGTAGGCAGTGAGGGCCGGTGATATGGCTCAGCGGCATAAGTGCTTGCCTGTCAAGCGCGAGGTTCTGAGTTCAACTCCTGGTACCCACATAAAGGAAAAAAAAAGGGTCAGTGATATCTCTCAGTGGCACAAGCGCCTGCTGGCAAGTGTGAGGTCCTGAGTTCAACTCCCGGTACCCACATAAAAAAATAAAAAAGTAGGCAATGAACTTTGCGTGTACTGATTTGGGGACATCATTATAAACTCACAGATTTTTATATAGTTGATGTTTCTCTAGTCATTATTTCATTCTGGTATCCAGTAAAATCTCCTCCAAAGAAATCTTTGCTTTCCTGCATCATGAAATGTCCAAAAGTATCCTTGTACATTTTGTTGTTATTTTTTGAAACTGGGTCTCATTACACTCCTTAGCCTGGCCTGGAACACCTGGGCAAGTGGTCCTCCGTCCTCAGCCTCCCAGCAGCTGCTTCCACAGGTGCGCACCACCACATCCATATTCTTGTACACTTTTTTGCCCCAGGCATGGGGTCATACACTTCTCTAAAAAACCCTGGTTCCTTTTAGTGAAGAATCTACAACACTCAAGGGATGTTTACTGCTTCCTGATCATACATGACTTATTATTTCAAGGGCCTTCAGTGGCCATAGCAAAAACAAAACAAAATTATATGTATATAATTTTGTTTTGTTTTGTTTTGTTTGTTTGTGGGTACCAGGGGTCGACCTCAGGACCTTGTGCACCAGCAAGCGCCCGTGCCGCTGAGCAATATCACCGGCTCTTTTTTCGTATGCGGGTTCTGGGAGTCGAACTCGGGCCCTCACGCTTGCCAGGCAAGTGCTTACGCCGCTGAGCCATCTCACCTGCCCTATATATATTTTCAGAAACAAAAAATAATTCAAGGAGCGAGGCATGATGGTGCACATCTGTAATTCCCAGCTGCCTGGGAGCCTCAGGCAGAAGGATCTCAAGTTTGAGGTCAGCCTGGGCAATTTAGGGAGATCCTGTCTCAACATAAAATTTAAAAAGGGCTGGGGATGTAGCTCAGTGGAGAACACTTGCCTGGTATGCTGGAGGCCCAGTACCACCAAAAAACAAAAACCTAAATAATAAAAAATAAAGAGTTTATACTAATAGTTGTGATTCAAAGTAAAAACTGGAGTTCAAATTTAATTCCTACAGTTTTATAACTATTTCCCTTAACCTGAAAACCAGTTATAATTACATACTTGTTTTATTATACAGTATATATCATGACTTAAAGAATAATACCAATTCTACTACAAATAATAAGCATAGAGAATGCATTTTAAGATTTCTTTGTGGATTTGGCTTATCCTTAAGGTGTCTCCTCCTAATGATCTTCAACAAAATATTTAAAAAATACAGATAGTATATAATTATGTTCATATTTTAACCTTTTCTTAAAAGACATCTGTACTTTGCTCTTTTTATTTAATTTGTTCTGGAGATCATTTCACAGAATTAAAATGAGATTTCCTCATTCTGTTTTACAGTTCACTGCACTCCACTGCACAAATGTGCTACTATTTGTTCAACTAGGCTGTGCGATTCAGGACACCATTTGGATTTCTGCTAATCATTTGCTATTAAAATGTCACACTAAATATTATGATTTTGCATCTTAATTACTACAAGTAGGCTCACTAAGTCAAAAGGTTTCTCTACATGTGATTTATATAATGAATATGAAAATGAACTTGAAAAAAACCTGACATGTTTTTGGTGATGTCCTCATTATCTACCAACACAGTCTGTCTTTCCATTTATTGTTTTTACAAGTCAGTCTTTAACTCTCCTAATGCAATTTCCTTAATGTAGTTTTCCTGATGAAAGTTTCACAAAAGAAAACTGTTTCATAAAGTAATGCTGATCTATATGTAAGAAATACTTCCAGAAGAGCAAAAGATATATGGATATGGAACATATATTATTACTTAAAAGAAATAAGATATTTACTGGTGAGATGTTTATTTGATTTTGCTAAAAATAATGTATGCCAAAAATAGCAGTGAAGAAATATCACCAACTATTGTGTCTTCTGAAAAAACAAAAGGAATACAGAAGATTAGTAGAATTAACATTTTAAAAGCAAGTATGAATCCAGGAACATTAGGATAGTTTCTTGGTAGGCTGAACTTGCAAAGCAATAATAGTCTTTGTAGTATACAAAATTAGTGTACCATACAAAATTAGACACTGTACAAAATACTTTTATACTTTGAGACAAAATACTATCTACCCTTTCCTCCAAATGACTAACATTTGCAAAACATGCCAATATGATTAAAATAAAATTTTAAGCCAGGCATGATGGCGCACACCTGTAATCCCAGCACTTGGGAGGCGGAGGCAGGAGGATCACCACCAAGTTTGAAGCCAGCCTAGGCTACATAGGCTAGTCTGAACTACATAGCAAGACCCTGTGCCAAAAAAAATAAATAGGGGCCGGTGAGATGGCTCAGCGGCATAAGCGCCTGCCTGACAAGTGCGAGGTCCTCAGTTCGACTCCCAGAACCCACATACGCAAAAAGGGCCGGTGATAATCGCTCAGCGGCATGGGCGGCTGCTGGCATACGAGGTCCTGAGGTCGACCCCCGGTACCCACAAAAATAAATAAATAAATAAATAAAATTTCAGTAATTCACAATTTGAATGCTAAAATCAATAAAATAAAATTGGCAAGTACAGTATAACCTTTTTACTAAAAGACAAGTAAAATAAAATATTTTTAACTTTTATAATTGGACATTTTATTTTTTCCATAGTGGGGACTGAACTCGTGGTCTTTGCCATTTTTTATTTTTTGAGACAGGGTCTCACTAAATTGCTAAATTGCCCAGGCTGAACTAGAATATATCATCCTTCTGCCTCAGCTTCCAAGAGTGCATAGTTCACTAAATTTGACAATGACTAAGAATAATTCTTATCATGCTAAAATTTCCAACATGGTAGTAAGTACAAAATTTAAAAGTCTGAATAAAGTTAATTCTTTCTTACCAATTTTATCTACTATGCAAGACAAAAATAAAGAAGCCAAATACCAATTTCTAATTCAGCCAATGAAAACTTGCCAGATTCTTTATGTTAATATGAATGAATACAATAAATAATATTCAGGAAAAGTTAATTGAATGCTTTCTTGTTTGGTTTTGGTCTTTTGGGCAGTGCTAGGGATTGAACCCAGGGCCTCTCACATGCTAGCGAAGCACCTACCACTTAGCTATACATCTAGACTGTATGTTTTCATTTTCATTTAACTTCTATCCATCACAGAACTAAGCAGTACTGAAACAGAAATGATACATGCTCAAGAAAGCGGTGAGCTAAGGCCACGGACAAGACTGTGCTGAAAGCTCACTGTAATTGTTGGATAATACTCAGCCTATGAAAAACAGAAATAGTCTCTTCCATTACTTGTTACTTATAAGCCAAATGGAAACTAAATTCCAATTAGGCAGAGCTATATAATACAAATGGGATCAACATACATAACATGGCAAGCCTGATGAACTAAAATGGAATCATTTTATTCAAAATATTATTTAAGCAGTATTTCATATGAAGCTGAAACTCAACTAAATATATATATAATCACAGTTCACATTCCATAACCCTAAACAAAGTAAAAAATAAAGATGTTTTCAAAAATAAGTCTTTTCAAGACAAATTATTTTTGATACACTAAAATCGCTCTCGTTTTACTGTAAATATGAAAACATTAATTATAAAAGAACTAGTAAGAATAAAAAAGGTTTAGAAGTACAATACCTTGGTTAGCGCAGCAGTATGATCTTCTCCACAACAAATATAAACTATTTTCTGAGATCTTAGTGACTTTAGCAAATTAGGAACATACCTATCTGAAAATTTCAACAAAAGATGTTAATGATATTTTAAAAATTAAACCTCCTATAAAATGTGTTCTTTCTAATAGTGTCCAGAGCTCAGTAGACAATGATGACTAAATAATTTTAACTATGAATGATTTTGTACTACAAGACTACTAACTTGGGTTCGCAGGCCTATCCACGCTACTGTGATAAAAAAGAAATTTACAGTTAAATATTAAACAACTTATAGGGCAAGCTCCACAGGACTTGGCAGTCAATGTCTTTCAAATCTATTTGATTGCTTCTAATTATATATATCATATTCTTTACAGTTACCTTCTTGTAACTATACTCAGAAGATCCTACTTTACAGTCTGAAAATCCTACTTCTGCTATTTGTAGCAGAAAAGGTATTTCTTAATGTGGCATGTATTTCTTTCTTTCTTTTTTTTTTTCCTTTCAGCTTTTTGAGATAAGGCCTCTCTATGTAGTTCAAGCTGGCCTTGAACTCACTATGTGGTCCAGGCTGGCCTCAAAACTCGTGGCAATGCTCCTGCTTCAGCCTCCCGAATGCTGGGATTACAGGTATGCACCACCATGTCCAGCATGTGGCATGTATTTCTTACACAGAACTATTATTTAATTCTAAGGGTACAATTTTTGCTTCTGATTACTAGTTGTTACTAGATCAATAACTCACTTTTATCCATTTCAGTCATTACAATTGTTAAACTTTATAAAATTAGTTTCTGTATGTCAAATACTGGCATTCAACCTACTGGAGTTATGAAAAATCCAGTCAAGATGTCACTGTTTCAAGCAGTTATCATTTTGAAAATTCAAAATCTGCTTATTTTCAGGAATCTAGCATCAGTGTCAAAAGAAAAATCTAACCAAAAATTCCTTTAATAACTCCAGGTCACACAAACAGAGTTAACATTTCATGTAACTTTCCCAGAGCAAATCTGTGCCCCCAGTGCTGGGGATTGGGCCTTGCTTGTGCTCAGCAAGTGCTCTACCACTGAGCTACATTCCTAGCCTCTTCCCAAAGTAATTCTACAGCTTCTTTCCACTGTTAGTAGCCAACACTGGAACAATGCTGGTTACTAATTTTAAGTAATATTTTTCAATTGTACTTTTAATTACCATGCAATAAAGATTGTCCAGATATACTTTCTATAGTTTATTTTAAGATAAAAGGATTTTTTTGCCTTCCCACCATTCCCCTAAGAAAGATTTGAGCACATTTTGCTCTGACACACTAAGAATTATTCATTCATCTCAAAAACTCACCTCTTTCCTTAAAAGTACATTTGAACAATAAGAACTTACCGTTTTCATCATTAAGACCTAGCTGACCAAATTTGTTGCGTCCCCATCCAAAGATAGCTCCAGAAAGAGTGAGTACAAAACTATGGGCTCCTCCTGCTGTGACTTGCATGAATGGAATTCCAAGCAAAGACTTAATCAACTGTGGTGACGTCTGCTTTTTACAGTCAATGCCTAAACCCAACTGGCCATATTTATTCTGTCCCCAACAGAAAACTTCACTCGCTGTAAAACAAGAATCATAAAAGTATTTTTCTCTGACAAAGTTTCATTTGAAGATAATCTGTTAGTTTCCAACACTCTACCTCTCATTAGATGGAAATACATATTCCTCTTTTCAGCAATTAAGTTTATTTCTTATCTAGAAACCACAGTACTGAGAACATCCTGTATTAATACCATTAGTACAGATTATACTGATGAAAGGTGACCTGTCTCATTCTCTCATGCTCCTTGACAAAGGACTGTCTCTTTTTAATACTCCTCAAGTCTCACTTCTATAATTTCTCCCAAGAGGAAGGAACTCATTGAAAGCTTAAAGCGTCAGTTATCGTATGTATGCAGTGATATTATAAAAATGCAGATATGATAATTTTGCTTGCCTGAAAGAAAACATTTCAGCACTTTCTCACTGTTCCTGAGTGTAACACTTTTAAGAAGGCCTACAAGGATTTACATGCTCTGTCCTTGTTACCAATTTCATTTCATAGCTGTCTCTTCCCTTATTCGCTATACTCTAACAATACTCATCTTCCTTTACATTTTTCAATGGCCACTTCTCATTCACTTGCTGCTCCCTCCACCTAAACCTTCCCCTCATCTTTGCCCACTTCACCTCTAATCTCTCCCAGCAAGAGTCTAAGTGTTCATTCACTGATCTCCAAGATTAAATCTAGTCCCCCATTAAATGTTGTATACTGTAAACTTGTTCTTTATAGCCCTTATCATAGTATATAATTATACCATTATTTGTGTGATTGTATCATGGCAGCCAGTAATGTAGTTTTTAATCACTGTATTGCTGTACACTGTAGTGTTCCTAATTCACACTGAATCTTTGTTAAATGAACAGTACACTGCCTAACACATAAAAGTTGTACAAGGGGGAAAAAATAGTCACTGTCTACATTAGTAAAACCTTGAATTTATATTGAATCTATCTACCAAATAACAAAAGAGGAGCTGGCAAAGCAACAACAAAGAATACACACAGATGCCACTTTCCATACTGTCTATAGAAATTCAAATTCCCTAACATGACATTTAAGGCCCTTTGTCACAGATCTGTCTTTACTTCAGCCTAAACTGAAATTAATTACGTCTCCCATCCCCTCATAATACCCAAATAAAACTACAAGCCAATACCCAAATACACCACTTTCTTGACTCTATGTCATTACTAGTACTATCACCCTTCGTCACTCAATGCCCTTGCCCACTTCTCAACATTTCTCCAGTTCTTCGTAAGTTCTACTCATCTTTTGAGACACACATCAAATACTAATCCCTTCCTTATGCTAAGAAGTCCATAAAGTAGAATACCTTTTTATTTACATTAAAAGATTTTACTTCTACCTTGACCAAAATAGTATGTACTTTTTTTTTCTGCTTCAAATAGTTTATTTGAGCCAGGTGTGCTGGTGCATGCCTGTAATCCAGGCACTCAGGAGGCTGAGGCAGGAGGATCCCCAAGAGCTCAAGGCAAGCCTGGGCTACATAGTGAGTTCCAGTCCAGCTTGAACTACACAGTGAGACTCTGTCTCAACCCCCCCAAAGAAAAAGTAAAAGAAAGATTCAAAATTGTAAAGACTTTCTCCAAACTGATTTACAGACAATCAAAATCCCAGCAGTTTCTTCCTGTGTGTAAAAACTGATAAGCTAATTCTAAAATTTATGAGATATGAAAAGGAGCAAGAACCAGGGCAATCTTGGAAAAAAATACATTAGAGGCCTTTCTACCCAGTTTAGGTACCAAGTAGTGAAACTGAAAATAAGAAAGAAAATAAAACAATGCTTACCTTTAGAAAGTGCAAGTGAATGGTAATAACCACAAGCAACCTGTACTATCTGGATATCTGACAAACTTTTAATATTTCTAGAAAACAAGAAGAGAGAATAGGATCAGTTCATTCCATTTAACAAATGGATCTTGAATATCATTTATTTATACTATTTATTGAACACATACTACGTGCAGCTTTCTACTAACCTAGCAAGTTATGCTATTTTTTTCAGTCAAGGCCAATTTACCAAAAAATTATGTAAAAAATCACTAATGAAGATCTAGATATAAAACAATTAATAGATGTGATGACAAAACCCCTTGAAAAGACAGTATTTAAGCAAAGAGAACTGCTCATATATCAAGTACTCCTCAGTGTCCTCTTATAATTCAGATGTTTTAATATCAACATTAAAAAATCTTTAGAGTATAAAAGTTGACAATATATTTGGTTTCCTTTGGGTTTTTTGTTTGTTTGTTTGTTTTTGTCTTTTTGAGACAGGGTTTCGCTATGCAGTTCGGGCTGGCCTTGAACTCACTTTGTAGCCCAGGCTGGCCTTGAACTCGTTGCAATCCTCCTGCCTCAGCCTCCCAAGTGCTATTGGCAATATATTTGTAAAACAAATGTATATCACCTAATTTGCCTAAAATTGGTGTTTCACCTGGTTTTAATATGTATGTTTTCTGCTATCAGGTTCCTTAAGAACCAACAGGAATTCTAATCATATTACCAATTCACAAACAAATGAAATCTATTCCTTTTAGGTGTTTTATTTACACCTAAATTAGTGACATTTACTAGGGAAATTTAATCAATTCACATTATAATGATCAATAATAAGTTCTAATTTTGCTTAATTGTGAAATTCTAAAGGCTAGTTGAAAAAAAAAAAAACACTACAAAAATCTGCTTTGTGTATCAACCATCCCAGCATCACCGGATGTACTTCCCCTTCACCTGGTTTTTCTACTGTTTTTCCTGAATGAATGTTTTCAACAAAAAAAGAGGAGGGGTGAGGGAAGAAACATGTTTCTTATTTCCCTTTACCTGATACTGCCACCTGACCTGATTCTGCCAAATGAGAGTCCAGAGCAAGTTCTGAACACAGAGTCGATACCCATGACTTTCGGGAAGCAGCTTCAGCAAATCGAATTGTGAGCAGGAAAAAGGAGAGTTACTCTAATTCTACATTGTATTAAAATTATTTTATTTAGTGGATTTATGTTATTAACTATAAAACCTAAGTGTTGTACTGCTAGAATTTGGCAGAATCCAACAAATTTGCAGGATCCAGTACAACTTCAAATTTTCAAACATAACAAAATGCCATTTTTCTGCAATAGCAAAGTTAAAGACAGGCAGTGCAAAAGAGGAATAAAAATACATGGAAATGTACAACTGTGCTGAAGTTACTAAATATTTACTACAACTGCTTAAGCTCACTAGGCATACTATCTATATGTTGCTCTGTTCACTATATTCAATATTATGGGGAAAAAACTATTTCGAGTATCAACTCCAATTTTCAAAACCAAGTAAAACATTTTCAAAATATTTTATCACATAGCATCTTATTTTTCTCCTTCATGGCATGCATCATTACTAATCACTAGTGTATGAGTCATTTAATGTTTGTCCTCTGCTAAATATCTAGCCAGACAATGCAGCGCATATCCCTAAGAATCCCTAGCACCTACCACAACTGCTCAGCATATACAATGTAATGAATGCACTGTTAAAAAATAAATGAATTTGTAAAGTCACGGAGGCCTTAGTATTACATTAGTTATAAAGTTTGCCAAAGGGGAAAAAAAACTTGTAAATTTGCATAATGAAATAAACTCAGTGACTCTCTTTTCCAAAATATTATCTTAAAGCTTGGAATGTGACAAATGCCAAGTTCTTTAGCCACCGTCTACTACACAGACAAGAAAATGGTAGACATTCTCTGGCATTACTGTGCTGATGAAAAAGTTATCTCCTTTTATCTTCAAGTAAGTTTACTAACACATTAATGATGAGGGAAGGGGCTTGCTTGTTTTCTTAACTTCAGGAATTAAAAAAAAAATACTGTGAATGATGAAGTTTAATTTACCAAATTGGTTCCTTAAATTCCATTTATCCTAAAGATAACAAATTAGAAAATACCTAACTAAAAGAGAATTTTTATAACATTCATCAAAATCATTTGTATTTTTAGTATGAAGACTAAGAACCAAAATAATAATGCCTACATTAATGTGTCTAAAGATAGGCAATATAAAAAGATATAACGTGAAACATTTAAAACTTAAAATGCAGGAAGAAATAGCAAAAATAGTTTTTTTGTTTTTTACTAGTATATTTGTCTCTCTTTTCTTTTTTCCCCCTACCTTTATAACTACGTTAAGTTACTACCATTTCAAAACAGTTCACTATTATCAAAAGATATTTTCCGTAAGCTTCATGGTATCCACAAAGCAAAAATCTCTAATAGACAAACCAAAAGTAGTATGAAAAACACACTACCCCCACAAATCACTTACCAGCGGAAGACTATAAAAGAGTAAGAAGGAAAAAAAAAGATTACAGTAACACTAAAGAACAAGTTACAAAATGGCTATAGTAAGACTTCACCACCTATCAATAATTATAAGTCAATAGACAATTAAGTCCTCCAGTTAAAAGACACAGAATGATTATAATGATAAAAAATAAGACCCAACAATATGTTGCTTATAAGAAACTCATTTCACCACTGAAGACACACATAAACCGAAAGTGAAGGAATAGATTAAGATATTACATGCAAACGGAATTCAAAAGAAAGCAAGAACAGGCACATTTAGGTAAAATAGACTTTAAATCAAAAGCAGTAAAAAGGAATATATCATATGATAAAAGGGTCAATTCAACAAGAGGAAATAATAATATATACCCAATATTGGAGCAATTAAATATATAAAACAAATATCAATAGACCTAAAAGGGCAGACTCCAATACAGCCACAATAAAAGATTTTAATACCTAACTTCAGCAATGAACAGATCATCTAGAAAGAAAGCTAACAAACAGCAGAATTAAATTGCACCTAGACCAAAGGGACCTAACAGCACTCTCTAGAACATCCCATCCAACAGCTGCTGAACACACTTTCTTCTCCAGGATAGATCATATGATAGGCAACAAACAAGCCTCAAAAAATTGAAATTTTATCAAATATTTTTTCCCAACCACACTGCAATAAAACTAGAAGTCAGTAATGAAAAAAGCCTTGAAAACTAAACACCTGGAAATTAAATGTCTTACTCCTTTTGTTATTTTGTGTGGTTTTTGTTTTGTTTTGTTTTTTATATGCGGGTACCGAGAGTCGAACTCAGGACCTCGTGCTTGCCAGGCAGGCGCTTATGCCACTGAGCTATAACATCGGCCCTGTGTTTTGTTTTTTGAGACAGGGTCTCACTACGAAGCCCAGGCTGGCCTTGAACTTATGGTGATCCTCCTGCCTCAGCCTCCCAAGTGCTGGGATTACAGGTGTGCACCACGATGCCCAGCAACAACTTACTCTTGAGTAATCAATGGATCGCAGGAGAAATCAAGAAAGAAATTTAAAAATTTCCTGAAACAAATAAAAATGGAGACACAACATACCCAAACCTATGAACTACAGTGAAAGCAGTACTAAGAAGTTTTTAGCAATCAACAACTATATTTAAAAAGCACAAACAAACAACCTATTGCTATATCTCAAAAAATAAGAAAAACAAGAACAAATCAAACCCAATATTAATACATGGAAAGAAATAATAAAGTCTACAACAAAAATAAAAGACTGGAAAAAACTAACAAAAAGCTGGTTCTTAAAAACAAAACAAACAAACAAAAAAAACCAAACTGACAAACCTCTACCCAGACTTAGAAAGAAGACTGAAATCAGTAAAATAACAGAAGGGGAAATTACGACTGACACTACAGAAATACAAAGGAGCACTATGGATTTTTACAAACAACAGCACTAACAAATGTGATAACCTAGGTCCTAGAAGACAAGTTCTTGAACACATACACCTTACTAAGAGCCATAGAGAAATAAAACCTGAATAGATTACAAACAAGAAATGTGATTGAATCAATAAACGGAAAAGAAAAGCCAAGGACTAGATGGCTTCACTGATGTGTCTATCACTTAAACAAATGATAGTGATTTTTTTTTTCCTTCACTGCTGGTTCAGACTCAGGGATGTGAGCATGCTAGGCAAGCACCCTACCAGTGAGCCACAATTCTAGCCTGCAATACTCCTTAAATTACTGCAAAAATAGAAGAGGAAGGAATTCGTCCAAATATATTTTGAGGCCATCATTACTCTGATACCAAAACCAAAGAAGGACTCAACCAAAGAAGAATAAGGAGGAGGAGGAGGAACAATGAATGAATGAATGAATGAATGAATGAATGAATGAATGAGTGGAGAGGGAGAGAGAGAGAAGAAAACAAGAAGGAAGAAGGGAGGGAAGGAAGAGGAAAAGAGAGAGGAAGGAAGGAGGAAGGGAGGGGGGAGAGGAGAGGATGACAGGCCATTATCTTTGATGAACATAAATGCAAGGGTACGCCACAAAATACTAATTAACTGAATACAACAGCACATCAAGATTATTCACCACAATTAAGTGGGCTTCATTCCAGGGATACGAGGTTGGGTGAACATGCACAAACCAACAAAATGTGATACACAACCATCAACAGAACGAAAAACAAAACTTACGTCCATACATGCAGAAAGCATATCTGATAAAACTCAATGTCCTTTCATGATAAAAATGCTAAACAAATTAGATATAAAAGGAATATACCTCAAAATAATAAAGATCATATATAAAAAGCCAACATCTAACATTATACTAAATAGGGAAAAGCTGGAAGCTTTCCCTGTAAGATCCAGAGCAAGATATAGATGCCCATTTTCACCACTTTTATTCAACATAGTACTAGAAGCCCCAGCCAGAGCAATCAGTCAAGGGAAAGAAATATAGGGCACCCAAATTAGAAAAGAAGAAGTTTAACTATATGCAGATGACATGCTCTTATATACAGAAATCTTCAAAGACACCACAGAATTAATTAATGAATTTAGTAAAGCTGCAAAATACAAAACATAAAACTCAATAGCTATAGTTTGTTATTTGTACCAATAACAAACTATCTGAAACAGAAATCAAGCAAGTAATTCCATTTGCAATGGCAAAAAATTCCTCTAGAAATAAATGCAACCAAAGAGGTGAGCAATTGCTATAATAATGAAAACTGTAAAACACTGATGAAAGGAATTAAAGAGGGCACCAAAAAATGTAAAAATATCCATTTTCATGGACTGGAAGAATCAGAATTGTTAAAATCTCTATACCACTCAAAGAGATCCAAAGATTCAATGCAATCCTTAACAAAATATCAATAACAAGGGTTAGGGATGTAGCTCAGCATTAGAATGCTTGCCTAGCATGTACAAGCCTTAAGTTCAATCCTCAGTACCACCAGAAACAAAACAAAAAAATTATATTCTTCACAGAACTAGAAAAAGCAATGCTAAAATTTGTATGGTACCATGCATGTATGCACGCACACACATAAACAGCCAAAGCCATCTTGACACAACAAAACAGGAGGCATATGATGTCAAAATATACTAACTGATGTCAAAATATTCTACCTGATGTCAAAATATACTACAAAGGCATCTTAATCAAAACAGTATGGTATTGACATAAAAAAACATAGACCAGTGGAACAGAACAGAGCCTAGAACAGTGATGGCAAATCTCTTAGAGCTTTCAATGGTAACAAACAGCCTGCTGCAGCATGCTTGCCGTAGGTTCACCACCACTGGCCTAGAAGTAAACCCACACATCTACAACCAACTGATTGTCAACAAAGATGCTAACGACATACATTGAAGAAAAGACAGTCTTTTCAACAAATGATGCTGGAAAAATTGGACATCCGCAGGCAAAAGAATGAAACAGGACTCTGTCTCTCACTGGTTACAAAAATTAACTCAAAATGAATTAAACATTTAAATGAAAGGCCCAAAACAATGAACTACTAGAAGAAAACACAGCGGAAATGCCTCAGGACATTGGAAGTAGGCCAGCAAGACCCCAAAAGCGCAGGGAAAAGCAAATATAAATAGAATTATATCAAACTAAATGCTTCTGCACAGCACAGAAAATGATTACCAATATGAAAAGACAACCTACAGAACTGGACAAAATATGTGCAAACTATACATGTGACAAGGCATTAACACCCAGAATATATAAGAACCCTGAAAACCCAATAGCTAACAAACTAATTTTAAAACTGGCAATAGGGCCGGTGATATAGCTCAGCGGCATAAGCACCTGCCTGGCAAGCGCAAGGTCCTGAGTTCGGTTCCCAGTACCCACATAAAGAAAAAAAAAAAAAACAAACTGGCAATAGATCTAAATAGACATTTCTCAAAAATCATAAATAAATGGCCAACAGGTACTATTTATGAAAAATGCTCAACATTACTAATTATCAGGTAAATGCAGCAATAAATGCACATGAAAACTACAATGAGATATCACCTGACCCCAGTAAGAATGGCTATTATCAAAATGACAAAAGATAATCATCATGCAGGCAAGAATGTAAAGAAAAGGGAACACTTGTCCACTGTCAGTGGGAATGCAAATAGCACAGCTATTATAAAAAAGAGTATGGAAGTTTCTCAAAACATTAAAAAAAAAAAAAAAAAAAACCTACCAGAAAATCTAGCAATTCTACTCCTGGGTACATATCCACAGGAAATGAAATCAGTATGTCAAAGAGACAACTGCACTCCCATGTTTATGGCAGCACAATTCACAATAGCCAAGAAATGGCAATAACTTTCTACTAGCTGATGAATGAGTAAAGAAAACGTGGTATGTGCACATAATGGAATATAACTTAGCTAGTAAAAAATAAATAAATAAAATCCTGCCATTTGTGAAAAATGGATAGAACTAGAAATTATCATACTAAGTGAAGTAGGCCAGGCACAGAAAGACAAGTAGTGAATAATCTCACTCATATGTATAATGTGAAAGAGTTGATCTCATAGAAATTGAGAATAGAATGGTGCTTCTAAAAGGGTGGGGAAATTAGAAGGGAGGGAAGGGCAGGGAAAGGCTGATAAATCAGTACTACGGTGCAGTTCGGAGTAAGAAGTTCTAGTACTGTGCTATTGTACAGTAGAGTGACTATAGATAACGACTGTACTATCAATCTCACAAAGCTAGAATTTTGAATGTTTTCAACATAAAGAAGTGATAAATATTCGAGGAAATAGATATGCTTAACCTAATTACACAACATATATCACCAAAATGTCACATGGTATCTCATTAATGTGTAAATTTTTATATGTCAACTTTTTAAATAAAATTAATTTTTTAAAAATCCTTTGTCTAGTGAAAGACAATATAAATGCTTGTTTTCAATTTTTAAAAGGAGTTAAATGCACTTAATAGAAAAATAAAATAAGCCAAAATAAAATTTGTAAAAAAAACTATAAGTACATACATTTGTATGCAAACAAAACATGAAGATTCCTAAATAATCAAATCTCTGAAAAGAAAATCAGTATTCAAACCTCTAGAATAGATACTGTATACAGTTCATATTTCAAATAATTCTCTAAAGTTTATACCAAACATTTTAAATGGCTATGACATCACAAATTATTCATTGAAAAGAAATGAATCATTTCCCCCTGAATGAATTTGAAAGTAGACTTAAATTTGTATGAAAAGTGTAAAACTTGGAAATAAGACTTATACACCTCTTTCTTGAAAATCTGTTAAGACATTGTTTAATATATATAGTACTACTGTATTCTTTTGTTTTCCCAACGTAATATAAAATGGCAATGTAAGCAGAAGTGAGGTATTTTTAGTTGTGTTTCTAAAGACAAAATTCCAACAACTGGTAAATTTGAGGGATGAAGGCAATAAATACTTTGCCAATAAAGCCTAATTAACAATTTTCTATTTCCCAGGTAAGCTACAACGTTCCTAATATCTTAAGAAAATCCTTAACACTGGGGTACAGCACTTTCTTCAGTAGTGCTAGGGAACCAACCCCAGGGTCTCATACATGACACACACACACTAAGGCAAAACTGCAATGAAGCATCCTCAGCCTTTTAATTTTGAACTTAGGGTAGTTACACACTAAGCTGCCCAGGTTTTTTATCCTCAGCCTCCCAATTAGCTGGTGTGATAGGAATGTGCCACCACACCTAGCCAAAATAAATTTAAGAGATCTTAATACCAATTAGTTTTTTCAATCTTTCAAATTTAGGCTAACAACTAATGTAGTCTTTACCATTAAGAAATACAATAGCCTGAGGTATAGCTCAGTGACAGAGAGCTTGCCTAACATGTGTGAAGCCCTGGATTTAATCCCCAGCACAATCAAAAAAACAAAGCACTAATTTTCTTTTTAACCTAAAATCGTTCTGAATTTGCAAAGGCTAAAATTAGGCAGGAACTGTAAAATGTTCAAAACTGTCAAGAAAATAAACTCTATTACTGATCAAAATGCCAATTCAAACATATAATAAGTTCAGAAATAGCTGCATGTACTCATGAGAATCATCACCGTATACATTCTGCTATAATTTCACTGCATTCTTCTAAAGTTTGTAAGGATAATTACGTATTTCCCCGTATATTAAAAAATAGGCTTAATTTTTTACATAGTTAAACGTAACATACTCTACATTAAAAAAAAAAAAAATCTAGCCAGAAACTCAAGTTTAGAGACCACTGCTGTTAAATAATTTCAGTCTTTCACCAAGATTAGTAATTATTAAAACAAACAAAACTAGAAGAGAAAATTAACTAGAAAACTAGTGAGAATTTCAGCTATAACTTATTTTTTCATTTCACATTCTTTAATTTTGATACTCTTATCTACTGGCATAAAAATGGATTTTCTGGAAAGAAAGGATTAAACTAATATGGAGTTCTTCACTTTTCCAATTATTCTTATGAAAGTTTACAAACACTAATTTTTTAGAAATCTACTTAATGTAAAATGTACAAAGCTGGCTAATACTGCTAAGGCATTAGAAAAAGCCCTGCACCTAAAGAAATTATTTGGTACTGAAATAAAAAAAGGAACAAAATCACTAAGCTTTTAAAACATGATCTTATCAGTGAAAACTATGTATATGTCATAACAAATCGGTTTAATCTATTAAGAAAACTGAAAAGGCTGAACAGTAGAAACATGTTAGCATACAGCTTAAACTTAATATAGATGTTTAACACATACAAAAACAGACATTTAAGCAAAAGGAGTCAAGTAAGTTCTCTTTCAGGTTCCCATCAGGTTCATAGAATAATACAGACAAAAATTTCTAATTTGGACTGGGGGTATGTATGGCTCAACGGTAAAGCCCTTGCCTGGTATGCAAAAAGGCCCTGGGTTTAATCACCAGCACCACAAAGTGGGGGGGGGGGGGGGATGACCAAGCACAATTTCCTATTTGGCAACTTCAAATAAAATTTTTATATCATTAAGTTTCCTTAAAAATCACCTTTCTTTCCATTTACTATTCAGTGATATATTTCTGACTGAAATCTTTTTTTACCAGAAATGAACAGCAACAAAAAAGTATGATTATATGACACTAGGAGAGTAAAAATAAAGGAAACTAGAATGCTTTGCTATGAATCATGGATTTGAGAACACTGACTTAGAAAGTCTAATATATAAAGTTCTTTTCATCCTTAAAACACACACAAAATGTTTAAATCTTAAATTAGAAACCCTGTTCTACAACAATTGCTGAGAGGAAAGTAGTAGGTCAAATGCGAGGCACTGTGTTTCTATAGCTGCTTATCTGATTAATAACTACCTGGTTGCAAATAATCATTTTCTAAAAGAAATAAAAACTGTAATGACTAGAAAAATTCAACTTATTGAAGGAAAAATTTTTTCTCCCAATAGTACCATCAGTAATAGACATAATCAACTAGGAATTTGTTATTTAATTGTTACTGAAGAAGAAACCAGGAAGAAATTTGTTTGAGGAGTCTTGTGGTACTGAATTTAGTTAGAATACACTCAAGAAAGAAAACGTGAACATGTTCTATCCAAAAGTCTCAACAAACAGATACCTTAATAGAATAAATATAAAATGTCAAGTTACAAGTTCGTTTTGAATTTATTAGTTCCTATGCTCTGTTATTTTGTCCTGCTTCCTAAAAAATAACTTATCAATGTTAAAAATAAAATACATAAATGTGTAAAAATGTGCTACCTAGAATAAATCTAAAATAAGTTTAAGTATACCTGGGTTCTCTGAGAAGTTCTTTTGTCCCTGAACTATTAGTAGGAAGAAAGAAAAGAGTTTAAAGAATCTGTATAATTTAAAAAAAGAAGTACGAGTTAGTATAATATTGATGTATCTAAAGAAATGAATACTTTCCTTTAAATCTTTACTTTTTACCTAGATTGGTTCATGCTCTTAACAGTTTTCAATATCAAAACAATGATTATGCCCCATACAAATCCTTAAGACTACAAAATTGATGAAGCTTTACTTTAAATTTTTGAAGTAAGTTATTTTGCCACACTATTATGGACTTCCATATTCAATAAAAACAATAAAGACTTAAAAATCAAGTTGCAAGGGGCCAGGGATATAGCTCAGCAGCACAAGAGCCTGCCTGGAAAGCGCAAAGTCCTGAGTTCGATTCCCAGTACCAAAAAAAAAAAAAAAAAAAAAATCAAGTTGCAGAAAAACATACAACCAATAATTAATAAATACTTCAATAGCTGGAGTACTTAAGATAGAATCAGTAGCTTGTATCAGTGTATACTACTAAGATAAAATTTGTAAAGTAGGTGTTCCTCATTCATTTTCTTTACAAACATAAATATAAATCCTATTGATTGTGGAGAAAATAAGACTATATAAAAACAACCATCCAATCATTAGCTAAACCCAAATTAAAATCCAGAAATCATCTAGTAAGTTCTTACAAGATTCAAAGAGGAGAAATAACTAGGTATCAACACTTACATGCTCACAGTAAGCAGAATGATTTAGACATATTGATTACAAAAGATTAAGGACCTCTTTGTGGTCACCTTTGTTACCTGGGCACTCTGATACATTCCTCTGATCCTAGTAGGCCAAGTTGTCCATCAGAATCGAGACCCCAAGCATACACTTGGCCCTTGTCATTAAGTGCTAATGTATGAGCTTCTCCACATGAAACAGCTACAATATTTTGGGCATCCAGGGCAACAACCTGCTCTACAGAACAGAAGTCAAGAAGAAAGACATTAATTCTAGTTTTGAATTACCAATGAAAATAAAATATATTCAATACTTGTTTTATATAAAAAGCCAAGGAAATGATTAAACAATACTAAATGCAATCAGTTATTTTGAAAAGTCTAACAAATTTACGTTTGAAATAATTTTCATTGTGGTAAAATACAGATAACATTATATGGCATAATCCATGCAGAATATTAAGTGACCTGAACATTTAAAGGAAAAACAGTTCATAAAGATTCTTTTTTTTTTTTTGTGGGTACCGGGGGGTCGAACTCAGGACCTCACGCGCCAGCAGGCGCCCGTGCAGCTGAGCGATATCACCGGCCCTTTCTTCGTATGTGGGATCCGGCAGTCGAACTCGGGCTCTCGCGCTTGCCCGGCAGGCGCGTATGCCGCTGAGCCATCTCACCGGCCCTCATAAAGATTCTTCAGAAGTACTATCCACTCAGAACCAGGAATAATAGAAGAGCTCAGGTAAAAAGGGAATCATTTCAATAACCTAGTCTGTTTGATTTTTAACAACAAAAGCATAATAATTAACATATATAGTACACAGACATTACTATGGAGTGATTCTGAAATTAAATAATCTGAATTGACACTTTTTTTTTTGAGACAGGGCCTCACTATGTAGCCCAGGCTGGCCTCTAACTCACAGCAATCCTCCTACCTCGATCTCCCAAGTGCTGGGATTACAGGTATATGCCACCACACCCAGCTGAATTGGCAATTTTTTTTTTTTTTTTTTTTTTTTTTTTTTTTTGTGGGTACCGGGGGGTCGACCTCAGGACCTCGCGCGCCAGCAGGCGCCCGTGCCGCTGAGCGATATCACCGGCCCCTTTTTCGTATGTGGGTTCCGGGAGTCGAACTCGGGCCCTCGTGCTTGCCGGGCAGGCGCTTAAGCCGCTGAGCCATCTCACCGGCCCAGAATTGGCAATTTTTGAGTGGAAAATAATTTGTTTACAGATCTCAGAAATAAAGCATCTATTAAATATGCTGAGCAAAGAACTGAAAGAGAGTATGACCATAAACAATAGGTTCATTTATGGACTGCCATTTCAACATTACATATAAAACCTCCACATGTGGTTAAATGTGTCCATATTTTAAACAAGAAGTTAATTTAAAATACTAGCCCTTGAAAAACTGTCAGAAACCAGTCCTTCATGCAAGTTAAATTGTTTCTCTTGTCTCCTTAGTTTCCCTGAGATGTGCAACGGGCTGTCAGTGTTTCACTAGTACAAGTTGGTTTTTTTTTTTCCCTAAAGATGCTACTTAATTAACTTTGTTTTAGCTTGTAAGAAAGCTGTAAGCTGGGGGGTTCTGGTGCATGCAGTCTGGGAGGCTGAGGCAAAAGGATCATAAATCTGAGCCCAGCCTGGGAAACTTAGTGAGATCCTGTCTCAAAATTTAAAAAAAATGGCTGGGAATGTAGCTCAGTACAAAGGCCCTGCATTCAATCCCTAGTCCTGCAAAAAGAAAAAAGAAAAAAAAAAAAAAAAAAAAAGGAAGAAAGCTATAATTACTGTCTTCAGTAAACTAAAAACCTGTGTTGAAAGTGATTAAAAATGGGTCCTCAGGATTTCTTGGCATACTTTAGCTCAATTTACAAATGTAGCTGTTCAATAACAAAACAGACAGCATTAAGGAGACATTCCTGCACATAGAGCAATTCAAATATTTTCTGCATTACAATCTTGCATTTTGGAGATTAGCCCTAGGCAGACTACAGGAAACTGTACAACCCTGATGATATAGCATTTTAAGAACTTACCTTAGAGTACTATTAAGTTGGTAACTTCTAACGCTAGTAACTAGCCATTACACTATTTTCTCAAATTTTGTACATTTTTATGTTTTTATAAAATTACATTGTAGAAACACAAAAACAAAAAAGAAAACAAGATATACTGTCTCTGAAAAGATCAAACGAAAGGATTTAAACAAATAATTTGCTTGAGTCAACAGTCCTATAAATCTTAATTACTAAGAAAAAAGTAAAACAGGTATAAAAAAATCTGTTACCACTCACAGAGGCTTCTGTAATATAATCTTCAAAACGAGGTAGGATTAAAATAATAATATAAACAGATAAAAAGGACACAAGGAAAATTGGAATTTGAAAATTGTACCTAAAAACAAAAAAGCTAAAACCTGCAATTTAAGGACAAAAAACTTACTCAAGCCTTTTTCTCTTCCAGGAAAGTCACTCAACAAAAATATTCCTAAAGGCCTTAAAGACACAGTAAACCTGAGGCCGGTGAGATGACTCAGCGGCGTAAGCGCCTGCCTTGCAAGCGCAAGGGCCCGAGTTCGACTCCCGGATCCCACATACGAAAAAGGGGCCGGTGATATCGCTCAGTGGCACGGGTGCCCGTTGGCGCACGAGGTCCTGAGGTCGACCCCCCGGTACCCACAAAAAAAAAAAAAAAAAAAAAAAAGACACAGTAAACCTGTGAGGTGGGCTCTGGGTCTATGCTTTTCACTTGTAAATTGCACTTCCTCCTACAGACTTCCTTCCTCAAGGAAGAAGCACCGCAGTGAGGCAGCATCTCAACTTTAATCGAGTAAATGGTTTACATTCTAACACGGCCCACCAGATGGGCAACCTTACAGATAGCAGGAATACACATCCAAGACCACCCACCCCTGAGACACCAAAAATATACCCAACTCTGGATCATGAAGCACCTCCCCTTCCTTGAGGGCCCACACTCTGATTTCTTTGAGTGTGTGCTTTTAAATTTCTGCCTAATGAATCCCTTTATGCCCCTTATTGATGTGCCCTGAAAATACTTTTTCCAAGATGGGAGTCAGTGAACCTGCAAACTTATTCTATGGGTGGGGCAGGTTTAGGTTCTCCGTCTCCACTTGGGAACTTCCTCAGAGCCTGTCCAGTGAAGGAATGGCATGTAAACACAAAGGCAGAGATGGGGTGGTGCAAACATAAGTAATACCCAAGACTGCCATCAACTAACAAAGGAAGCAGGTGTGGCTATACTTAAATAAAATGGAGGTCCACTCAAAAACTGTTACAACAGAAAAATATAGTCATTATTTAGTGGTAAAGGTGTCAATTCACTAAGAATACGTAAGTATAAATGTGTATGCTCCCAAAATTGAAGCGCCAAAATAGAAGGAAAATATTAATGAACGTGAAGAAAGAAAGAGATTAATACCTTAATGACAGGGGGCTTCAATCTTCTCTCTTGACAATGGCTAGATCAACCACACACAAAATTTACAAGGAAATACTGGACTTGAACTGCACTTTAAACCAAATAGTCTAACATATAAATATCAAACATACACAGAACTTTTCATCCAACAGCATAATATATTTTCTTTTCTAGTGCACATCAAACATTCTCCAGCACAGACCAAATAATATAGTAGGTACAAAATAGTCTTAACAAACTCAAGGTTTAAGTCATGTCTAGTATTCTTTTATACTATAACTACATGAAACTAGAAATCAGTAACAGGAGGAATTTTGGAAAATTTACAAATACGTTAAAATTAAGCCACATGCTCCTGAATAATCAATGGGTTAAAGAAGTAATCAAAAGAAAATCTAGAACATATCTTAGGACAAATGACAGTGGAAACACAACATATCAAAACTCATGGGATATAACAAAAAAATTTCTAAGAGGAAGTTCATATCAATAAATGTCTCTATTAGAAAAAGAAATCCCAAATAAACAGCCTAAGATTATGCCCCAAGAAGTTAGAAAAAGAACTAAACCCAAAGTTGGAAGAAAAATAGTAATAAAGATCAGAACAAAAGTAAATAGAGAACAGAAAAGCAATAGAAAAACAGCAATAAAATCAAGAAATGGCTCTTTGAAAAATCAAACAAAACTGACAAACACCTAGCTGGGTTAACCAAGAAAAGAAGATTCAAATAAGTAAAATTAGGAATGAAAGTGGATGCCAGGCTGGTGAGATGGCTCAGTGGCATAAGCGCCTGCCTGGCAAGCACGAGGTCCTGAGTTCGACTCCTGGAGCCGACATAAAGGGAAAAAAAAAAGGGCCAGTGACATCACTCAGCGGCGGTCCTGAGTTTGACTCCTGGTACCCACATAAAAAAAAAAAAAAGTGGATCCCTCAGAAATAAAAAGGTTCATAGGTATATTATGAACAATTATATGCCAACAAAGTAAGTGACAAAAAGTGGATAAATGGAAAAACAACATTATCAAGATTCAACTGAAGCCGGGTGTGGTGGCACATGCCTGTAATCCCAGCACTCGGGAGGCTAGAGCAGGCGGATCGCTGAGGCCAGCCTAAGCTACATAGTGAGTTCAAAGCCAGCCTGAACTACACAGTGAGACTCTGTCTCAAAAAAAAAAAAAAAAAAAAAAAAAAAGATTCAATTTAGAAGAAATACAGACAGTGCCCAACTCAGGAAGGTTCAACTTAAGATTTTTTAACTTTATGATGGTACAAAAGTGATTCTGTAAAAACTATACCTTGTATTTTGATTTTTTTTTCCAGGCCCAGTGATCTGTGGTATGACACTCTTTTATGATGCTGAGCAGTGCCAGAGAGCTGCAGCTCATTCTCAGCCACACAGTCACGAAGGTACATAAACAACATTCTACAGCATACTGTATCGATAAACTACGATGTTCAATAGGTTTGGTATACTAAATGCATTTTTAACATGATACTTTCAACTTCTGAAAAGGTCACTTTTGGGATATAACCACATCATAAATCAAGGAGCACTTGTACATAGCTTGAACAGCAGTAACAAGCAAAGAGACTGATAATTAAAAACCTTCCGCCGGTGAGATGGCTCAGCGGCTTAAGCGCCTGCCCGGCAAGCGCAAGGGCCCGAGTTCGACTCCCGGATCCCACATACGAAAAAGGGGCCGGTGATATCGCTCAGCGGCACGGGCGCCTGCTGGCGCGCGAGGTCCTGAGGTCGACCCCCCGGTACCCACAAAAAAATAAAAAAAATAAAAAAAAATAAAAACCTTCCAACAAGATAGTTTCACAGCTGAGTTCTATTGAATATTCAGAGAATTACTACTAATACTTTTTAAACTCCTGCAAAAAACACAGCTAGAAGGAATACTTCTAAACACATTTTACAGTGCCAGCATCACCTTGATGTTTACACCAAAGACGCTGGAAGAAAAAAGAAAACTACAGGCCAATATCGCTGATGAACATCAATGCAAAAACCCTTAATAAAATAATAACAAATCAAACTCAACAACACATCAAGAAGATTATATATCGTGACCAAGTGGGATTTATCCTTGGTGTGCAAAGTAGGACTGGGCATTCAGCTCAGAAGGAGAGTTCCCTGGGGGTAACATACGTAGATCAATCAATGTGACACATCACATTAACGGATGATCATCGCAATTAATACAGAAAAAGCACTTGACAAAACTCAGCATGATTTCTTTGTGAAAACCTAAAAGTCAAGATATAAAAAGAAAATTCCTCAACATAATCCAGGGCATTTATGAAAACACACAGCTAATATCATAATCAATGAGCAAAAAAGGAGAAAGTTTTTCTATGATACAGCAGAAGGCAGAAGGCTCACTCCACTTTTCTTCAACATAGTAATGGATGTACTAGCAACAGTGATTAGATAAGTAAAAAATAAATAAGTAAATAAAAGGCATCCAAAGTTGAAAGGGAGATGTAAACTATCTCTACTTAATGACATAATCTTACATGTAGATAGGAAACCTCAAAAATTACACACACTCACACACACACACACACACACACACAAACTGTTAAGACCTAATAAATCCTTCAGTTAAGCTGCAGGATATAAAATCAACATACAGGGCCGATGATATAGCTAAGCAGCATAAGCACCTGCCTGGCAAGCACGAGGTCCTGAGTTCAACTGCTGGTACCCGCATATTAAAAAAAAAAAAAAAAAAAAAAAATCAACATACAAAAATCAATAGCATTTCTATACACAAATAATGAATAAACTAAAAAAGAAAGCAAGAAAACAATCACATTTATGGTAGCATCAACAAATCAAAACAATGCATAGGAATAAATTTAACCACGGAAGGGAAAGATTTGTACACTGAAAACAATATGAATATTGATTAAAATAAATTGAAGATGACAAAAATGATGGAAAGATATCTCACATTCATGAAGAATAAAAATATTGATAAAATGACCGTACTACCAAAAGTAATATACAGATTTAACACAATTGCTATCCAAAAAATATCCAATGGCATTCTCCATAGAAGAAACAATCCTAAAATATGAACCCACACACAAAAAAATAACCACCAAAGCAACGTTGAGAAAGAAAAGCAGACCATCCAAGTTAGAAGTGACCTAAAATCATACTACAAAGTTTTAGAATTCAAAACAGTATGGCACTGGCATAAAAGCAAACATAAAAACCAATGGAACAGAATAGAAGGCCCATAAATAAATCCCTATAGGATAAACGCATTTTGCATAAAGACACGTGCCTAAGTCTTTTGGAGGCCAGAGACAGAATGTTATGGTTTTGATCTAAAATGTCCCCCAAAGCCTCATATGCTCATAGGTGGGGCTTTTGGGAGGTGATTGGATTATGGGAGTGTTTACAAGTTCATACCCCTTTTATATGTTTTATTTACATACAGGCATACAATTAAAATATATAAATATATATAATTTTTTAAATGTATATTATATATACACACACTTACACATACATATATATATCATTTAACCCTCATAACACCGTATGATGGGTGTACAATCAACCCTACTTCACAGGTAAAAGCAATAAATGACAAACATTTCCTTACTTTACTGAACTATTTTTTTCTTTTCAAATATAACAAGGTCATATTTTAATAATTTGTTTTCAGAACATACTTATAATTTTATAAATACTTCAATATTTTTCTTTTGAGTTTTTACAGAAGTGACCGGAGCATACGAAGGAGATGGTATTTCAGCTGGAAAATTTCAAAAGACAGGAAGGAAAATATGCCTTAGAAAGATTAACATGGAATTTATAAGGATAGATGAAAGCATGAAATCAGAAAGAAAACTATTGCCTCAATTCTTGTATAGACTAGAAATGGACTAACTACAATGAAAACAAAGAATTTTATATAGAGACAGGAGGAAACTAAGGCCCCTAGAGTTTAAAGTAACTAGCTCAAGATCACACAGCCAGAAAAGAAAAAGACAGGAGAAACCAGACATGGTGGCGCAAGCCTGTGATCCCAGCACCCTGGGAAGCAGGAGCAGGAAGATCTCAAGTTCAAGCCTAGCCTGGGCAAAGGATGTAGCTCAGTGTGAAGATCCTAGGTTCAATTTCCAGTACCTCCCCACAAGAAAAAAACAAGATGGGAGTTAATGAGAAATCACAAAATTTTGCAACTGATTCAATGTTGGTACCATAAGCAAGGAAGCGAACCCTTAAGTGAATCTAAAGTTTGAATCCAGGTGAGTTCAAGAAGCATTAACAAGGACAAGTTGTTTCTGCACTTTGTTTTGGAGAGATTGAGACAGGCTAATAACCTATACCACAATGATTGCCACTTTAAATATTCACAATTTATCAGTTTTAAATTTTCAGACATGTATCTTTCATGACTTTCTTGATGTATAAATTTCTTCTACTGTGAGGTGCCATATGAACAGTGGCTATACTGTTTTATTAGCAAAGTATTTACTTACTAAACAAAAATTTTACTCAGATTGGTGTGGGAAAAAAACTGCAAATGAAAAATAAAGGGAATATATAATGAAATACATTTAATTTAAATGTTAAGGCCAGAGCATCATTCTGGGAGGGACGGGTCAGGGTTTAAGAATATTCTAGTGCTTATTCCTCAAAATATCAGTATACAAACTATACCCTATAATTATTCATCCTCAAATAATCTATTAAAATCAATGACCAATTTACTTCCATCTTTTATATGCTTCTCACAAGAAAAAAGGTTATCTTAATTCTTTTCTTGTCTCTATCATATTTTAAATATGAAAGTAAAAGATCATCCTTTTTTCTTGCTCTAATATATCATCACAAAAAAAAGTTTTTTTTTAATTTTCATACAATCTTGAATAAGACCTCCAACAAGGTCATAATAAAAGTCTAAAGGCAAAAAAGTATTTCTATGCCTACCACAATGTCAGACACACGGCAGAAAGACATTTGTTTGTTGAATAACTGCCTGAACTTTAGCTATAAATACAGAGAGAGCCATTGTCTATCTGGAGAAAAAAGTATAAATAACATAGTTTCTACAAAGGACAATATAAAAGGCATTCGGCAAATATAAAAAGAGCTCAATGCCCACACTAGTGTAAGGCAGACCTAAATTAGTTTTTTTTGTTTGTTTTTTTGTTTTTTGAGCCAGGATCTTGCTGTATAGTGCAGGCTGAGCTTGAAACACGTAGCCCAGGCTGGCCTCACACTTGAACTAGCAGCAATCTTTCTGCCTCAGGCACCACCACACCCAGCTCAAAACCTAAATTTAAATTCCCACTCCAACATTAATAACCTTTTTCCTTTAAGTAAACCTTTGTTAAACTCTCACCACATGCCAGGCATTGTTCTTCGCACACCATGTGTGATCTCACTTAACAACCATCCTAGGTATCAGCATGATTATTCTAATTTTACAGAAAACAGACACACAGAGGATAAGCCATGTGCCCAAGATAACACAAAAACAAGTAACAGAGAAAGATTTGTATTCACTTTAATTCCAGAACCTACCCTTTCAAAAATATTTTAATAGCTTATATATTTACATTGTTAAAAAAAAGTTATGCAGGGGGCCGGTGAGATGGCTCAGCGGCGTACGCACCTGCCTGGCAAGCACAAGGGCCCGAGTTCGACTCCCGGAACCCACATACGAAAAAAGGGCCGGTGACATCGCTCAGGGCACGGGCGCCTGCTGGCGTGCAAGGTCCTGAGGTCGACCCCCCAGTACCCACAAAAAAAAAAAAAAAAAGTTATGCAATGAAAAATCTATCACTGGTATCTTCCATCAACCTAGTTGTCATCTTTTCTCCTCCCCCCTCTGCACAGAGTAACAAATGTTATTGGTTGTATGTATCCCTCTAAGGTTTTTAAAATGTATCTAAAAGTAGTAAATACAAATGTATATTTTCCTTTTAATTTACCCAAAATATAGTTTTCTATACAATATTTCTGCATTGTTCTTTTTACTGAATGTATATAAGAGATCTTCCTTTATTAGTCCATAAAGAACTCCTTCATCCTTTTCACATTTATATAGCATCACATTATATTGATTGGATGGATCACAATTAACCAATTTCCAAAAGAAGGCATTAAGGTTATTTCTAATGTCTTGCCATTATAAACAGTGTTGTAATATATGCTATTTTGTACAAGTACAAAATAGCTATTAGATAATTTCCTGGAATTGGAACTTCCTAGATAAAAAGGATACACGCACTTGTAATTCTGATACATGGTGGCAAATTACCCCTGCAGGGGTTCTCAATTTACACTCATACAAACAACTTACCAATGCTTGTTTTCTGATAATTTTACAACGCAGTTTTATAGAAACTGATTATTTACCTGATACGTGAAAAAATGGTACCTCACTGTACTGCTTTGCATTTCTTTTAGTATGAATAAAGTTAAACAGGATTGTTTATAAATAATTTGTATTTCCTTTTCTGTGAACTGCCTGTTTCATAGTCTTTGCCCACTTTGCCACTGGATTAATTTTTTATCTCCATTTCTAGAAGTGCTTTACATCAGGGAGATTAGCATTTAAGACTGTAATATGAATGTTTTTCCATTTGTATTTTTAATTTTGACAGTCATTTCTGCCTACAATTATTTTTACTTTTATTTAGTTCATTTCCTTCTATACCTGTTCACATTTTAGTAGGAAAGGCTTTCCTGACACCATAATAAACAGATTTGCCCATGTTTTCTTCTAGTACTTTTATTTGCTTTTATATTTAAATATGTGATTCACTGAGAATTTATCTAAATGGAATGACAAATTAACCCACCACTTTTATTTTTTACATGACACTCGCATCTACCGCAAGATCATTTACTGAACAGTTCATGGTCTCCATCTAAATCTTTTCCTTAATGACTTATGATGACATGGGTTTATGTCTTGGCTTTAAAATTGTTTTATGAGGCACCTTTACTTACTAAAGTTCTAAAGATAAAATTGACTAAAATCAAATTTAATATATCACACTGCTCTTATCTCTGTTTTCCTAACTAATCTGTGAACTTGAGAATTTATTTATCGTCATCCCCCCAAAAAAAGCTTTGTATATTTATTATGACCACATTAAATCCATAAATTAACTTGAGAAAACTGAGAGATTGATGTGGTTAGTGTCCTTAAACACAAATTTGGTTTTAAGTTTTTGTGTTCCTCAGTAGTACTTTCAATTCTTTACAGAGTTCTTGCACATTTCTCACTAGTCCATTACTGGGTTTTCTCTGTTATCATAAATAATGTTTTTATTGCCTAGGTCTAAAATGTCCCCCAGGGCTGGTGAGATAGCTCAGCAGCATAAGCGCCTGCCTGGCAAGCGTGAGGTCCTGAGTTCAACTCCCGGTACCCACATAAAGGAAAAAAAGGGCCGGTGATATCGCTCAGCATCACAAGCGCCTCTTCGCAAGCGCGAGGTCCTGAGTTTGACCCCCAGTACCCACCAAAAAAAAAAAAGTCCCCCAAAAGCCTCATATAATTGGAAAAATGATTAGAACATGGGGGCACTCTATTCATCAATGGATTCATCCACTAACGAGGTCCATAGCTGAATGTGCTGTTAGAAGGTGGGACCTGGTTGCAGATGGGTCACTGGGGCTGTCCTGGAAGGATGTATTCCTGCCCCTGGCTCCGCCCCCGCCCCAGCTTCCTGGCTGCCATGAGATGACACCATGGATTCCTCCACCATGTCTTTCTGCCTTGGAGCCAACCAAGCATGGGCTGAATCCTCTCAAAACAGAGAGCCAAACCAGTTATGGTGGTGCACATCTTTAATCCAAGCACTTGGGAGGCTGAGACAGCAGAACTGCCAGGAGTTCAAGACCAGCCTGGGCTCCATAGTGAGTTCAAGGCCAGCCTAAACTACATAGTGAGACTCTGTCTCAAAACACACAGACATTCACACGTGCATGCACACACACGCACACGCAACTGTGAGCCAAAATAAACCTCTCCTCCTTTAAGTTCTGGGTGTTGGGTATTTTGTCCCAGCGATGAGAAAGTGACTAATAAAAATATCTTTCCTATTCTTGTTACAATCAACTTTTGTTTCCACTAAATGTTTTTACTTTGGCAAGTTATTTAAACTCTTATTATTATTAAACTCTTATTATTATTATTAATTTTGTGTGTGTGTGTGTGTACCAGGAGTCGAACTCAGGATCTCGCGTGCCAGCAGGTGTCCGTGCCGCTGAGCAATATCACCGGCCCTTTTTTTCATATGTAGGTATCGGGAGTCGAACTCAGGACCTCACGCTTGCCAGGCAGGCGCTTATGCCTCTGAGCCATCTCACTGGCCCTAAACTCTTATTATTATTAAAATCTTATTTTCCTCATGTATAAAACAGAGTAAATATATACTTTGCAGGGTAGTTTTAAGACTTTCACATAATGTGTAAAGGACTTGGCACATAATGGTAGCTATATTATTTTTTAATGTCAGCATTATAGTGTCTAAATAATGTTATAAATAATTCATCATTAAATTTCTCTCCATTAATATGGTTTATTACACTGCCAAAATAACTTCTAAATGTACTTTCTTCCTTATTCCCAGTTGAAGAGACACACTCCCTCAAATATATAAATATGTTCAGACAAAGGTAATAGCAACCAGTCAGCCTTTTGCCTCATTACTCTTCAGAAGATAAGCGTAAGTTCATTCCTGTTGGAGAGCCTAGTTATGAAATCTACAGCTGAATAATACTTGGATTAACTGATAAGTACTTGAGATTTATTGTGGGAAGCAATATGAGCTCTATTTTACTCATAATACCATCCCCCAAAAAATCAAACTTTTAATAACTAATAGGTAAAGTAACTAAACCTTCCTCCAGATGTTTTCAGATGCTCCTAATTCTGCTCCTTAGGACCTCTTTTAGCCTTCCTCTAACGCTCCCACCTCTTCCGATTCCCTGCCACAAAAACAACAGCACTACCTCAGAGAACGTACTTCCAAAGCTCTTGCCTACACTGCTGGTACGTACTCATTTATAGTTATGATTACTTCAGCTATCAAAAGCGCCTCTTTGCAAGCGCGAGGTCCTGAGTTTGACCCCCAGTACCCACCAAAAAAAAAAAAAGTCCCCCAAAAGCCTCATATAATTGGAAAAATGATTAGAACATGGGGGCACTCTATTCATCAATGGATTCATCCACTAACGAGGTCCATAGCTGAATGTGCTGTTAGAAGGTGGGACCTGGTTGCAGATGGGTCACTGGGGCTGTCCTGGAAGGATGTATTCCATACACAGTCCATTATGTAATCAAAAAGATGAGTACAGAAAAGGTCCCTAATGGTAATAGCACTTATCTATGCATGATGACATTCTAATTGATATTTACCTTCCTATAATTTTTTTTTTTTTTTTTTTTTTTTGGCAGTACTGTACTGGGGTCTGAATTCAGGGCCTTTGTGTTGAGGTATATCCCCAACCCTTTTTATTTTGAGACAGGATCTCACTAAATTGCCAGGCAAGACTTGAATTTACAATCCTCCAACCACAGCCTCCCAAGGTGCTGGTATTATAGCTGAGTCCAGCTATGTTATGTCCAGCATCCAAGTTTCCTACCAAGAACACTTAATACTTGTATAGCTAGAAAAAAATAGTGAAAAACAAAAATATATTTCCGCATCTATGTTATTGTCTCTTGTAACTTTAAAAGCTTTGTTTAAGGCCAAAAATAAAAAAGGTTTGCAGTAATACCTGGAAGGAAGATGAAGTCAAACATAATATGTAATAGGGCTATGTCAGTTAAACAAGAATAAGCAAATAAACCTACTAATGAAATTCAAATGACCAGCCTATCAGATGGCACTCAGTAAACATTTTCATTTTATCTGTATATAAACATTCATGTTTACAAAACAGATGGAGTAGGCAACCATTCAGATTACCTTCAATTTACAAAGGTATCATATCACGAGGTACTTTACAGTTTCCCTAAAGCACAAAATTAAATATTGTTAACATTTCATACATTTAACCTTGATTTTCTCCCCACTTAACAGAAGTAAATTCCTTCCTACCTACTGAAAATTGCTAACAAATTTACAATAGAATTTATCTCACCAGAATCTTTTCTCCTCCTAGAACTAAGCAGGGTTAACAGTCCTTCTTTTCCTAGATTCCCTATTTCTATTAATTAATGATTACACCTAGAATCGCACCTAAGTCTTTCTATTACACTTTGACTCACTTCTACCTACCAGTAGTTACCAAAGTCTAGCCATTCTATCTCCCTAATCTCTCCTTGATCTAAAGAACTACAATCACAGCCTAATTTTTTTACCTCTAAATTTTCTTCTCTATAATCCTTCCTTTATACAACCCATAACTCACATTATAAGCTATCAGAGGATTTCTACAATCTGACCTTTCTAACTTTCCTGTTCACTGTTCTCGAACATTTCAGTTAACTAGAATGCTGTTCCCGTAACAGGCTTATAGCACTTGTGTCTGTGCATCCTTTAACATTTAGCAAACCTTGTGTGCATATCTATCATATGCCCTTATTTTATCTTCCCTAACAGATCTTTAAATGATATGCAACAGTGTATTCAAAATCTTGCCAAATATATCTTTAAAACTTTCATTTACAAATTATCTTCTTTTGGTCATATCAACTTTGTAAAATGAACTACAATTGTGCTTAGTATTTTAAAATAAATGCAGTTATCATTCTTTCTAGATCTGCTAAAATTAAAGATGTTCTTTTTCCTAAAGAAACAAATCAAAATGCAGAATAAAAACTAAATTGATGTATATATTCATGGCAGCATTAATCTGGAAATAAATTATAAAATATATAATATTTAAATAAATTTTGGTACATCTAAAAGATAAAATGTTAAATTCTTCACAGTATCCTTTGATAATATTTTAAAACATGAGAAAATACTAATTATTCAATTAGTACTGAAAAAAGAGTTGAGATACAACACAGTCCAGTATGTAATCAAAAAGATGAGTACAGAAAAGGTCCCTAATGGTAATAGCACTTATCTATGCATGATGACATTCTAATTGATATTTACCTTCTTATAATTTTTTTTTTTTTTTTTTTTTTTTTTTTTGGCAGTACTGTACTGGGGTCTGAATTCAGGGCCTTTGTGTTGGGGTATATCCCCAACCCTTTTTATTTTGAGACAGGATCTCACTAAATTGCCAGGCAAGACTTGAATTTTCAATCCTCCAACCACAGCCTCCCAAGGTGCTGGTATTATAGCTGAGTTGCCATTATGTCCAGCATCCAAGTTTCCTACCAAGAACACTTAATGCTTGTATAGCTAGAAAAAAATAGTGAAAAACAAAAATATATTTCAGAATTGTATGATGTAGCAAAGGAAAAAAATGAGGATAAACTTAGATATTAATATAGAAGTAGGGCTAGAGATGAAGCCCAGTGGTACCACACTTTGCCTAGCAAGCACTAGGCCCTAGGTTCAATCCCCAGAATCACAAACCTGTAATTACATTACTTTTGGTAAAATACTATCAAGTATTTTTACTTTACCAAAAAATAATTAGGATAGCTTCAAATAATAATATGATAATTTTAAATACTAAAGGATTCTAGAATTTTTTTTCATGGCCATGAAAAGCTAACCTGAAATTCTGCCATGCTAGAAATAAAAACAAAAACAAAACAAAATACTAAGATTTAGAGAATTTAAAATTCAAGAAGTTTCCCTTTTACGAAAAGTAACACCAAGAAATTGTTGTATATTCATTACACACAGCAAAAGGTTGTTGTGTTTGTTTGCTTGTTTGTGGGCATGTAAAGTAACTATCACAAATTAGTAAGATTAATTATGCCTTTTTAATTCCATCATCATGGAAAAACAAGTCCAGAGAAGTCAAAGACAAACCATGGGCTGATTAATAGGATTTCTTTATAACCACTACTCATTTTTCTATGCACTAAAACAATTCTAGCCCAAATGAACCTTTAAAATAATGTTTGAGTTCATCGCCTAGACTAAATTGCTTTTAATATGTATCCCAAGTACCTACTGTGCTTTAATGTTTTTTTGTTTTTTTTTTCTTTTTTCCAGTGCTGGGGATTGAACCTAAGGGCCTTGCACACACTAGACAAGTGCTCTACCACTAAGCTACATACCCAGCCCCTAACTGTGCTTTATAGTTTGGAAAACAAGCAACTTTTTATTTCCTCACAGCAATTTTAAAAACACACAGGATTTGCGAGAATGAACTTTAACAACAGTGCTACATTTATGTAACATATTGTACACAATGGGACACTAACAATCTTTAAGAAACTCCTAAGGAGATAATGGAAACTGACTACCTAGGCTAGTGGTAGCAAAACTATGGCACATGTACCACAGCGGGCTATTGTTAGGATTGAAAGTTGTAAAAGGTTCGCCATCACTGACTAGGCTGTCATTTGCAACAAGAATCCTTGGTAACTGCCCAGACGCTGAAACTAAAATCTATCATGTTCCTGGTGTTTGTTTTGTTTTGTTTTGAAGGAAAGAGTGTGGCACACTTCCAACCATGTAAAAACCCTAACATACTGTTATGGTTTAGATCTAAAATGTCCCCTAAGTTGTGTGTGGAGGGTGACTGCATCGTAAGGGTGCTATACTCGTAGTGGATTCATTCATTGATGAGTTCATCGCTAAATGTGCTGTTAGAAGGTGGGACCTGGTTGGAGGTGGTAACTGGGACGTGACCTGGAAAAGTATACCCTTATTCCTGATCCTCCTTTCTCTCTCTGCTTTCTGGTTGCCATGGGATGAGCAGCTGTGCTCTGCCATGCCTTTCCACCATGCATTTCTGCCTTGGAGCCAATTAACTTTAAACTTTGGCTCACTGGAAATTGTGAGCCAAATAAACCTCCCCTTCAAACTGTGGGTGTCTGGTATCTTGTCCTGGCAACAGGAAAGTGACTAATACACACACCAAACACAGAAGAACACTTTAAAGAAGTTGCCCTTTGTTAAGACAGCTCAAACCAGGCATCTACTGCTATTGGTACTCTGTGTGGATTACAAGTTTTATAAAACATCACCAAACCAATGCACCCCAGAAACAAATGTATCTACACAATAGCCTTGATACAATATAATCCAAGTTCAAAAGTTAGTCATCAAATCAGCCATGCATGGGATTATTACTATGGACCATGGATTGAACAGCATAAAATAATAAAGGGATATATAATATGGTATGTAACAGAGAAATGAGAAAAGGCTGAATGTTTCCATAGTACGTTTCTGTTTGTCTATTCTTAGTCCGAGGGTATAGCTCAGTGGTAATGCCTGCTTAGTGTGCAAAAGGCTCTGGGTTTGAGTCCCAGCACCACAAATAAATAAATATTGTTCATACAATACAGGGTTAGAATGAAGCACCCAAGGGTACCAGAATGCAGTCATCTCAGTGAAATATTGTTTCCAATAGGCCATCAAATAAAATGGCAATGAAAAAAATTTGTGTATTAATATTTGCTCTACCTCAGAAGATATTACTATAAATAATTCTAAACATGAGCACAATTTAGTGAATAAGGTAGGAGACTGGTAGACTTAAACCTTCAGATTCAATTTATAGGTGTTATTTCCTGCTGTTTTGACAAGTTACTTACCAACTTGTGCTGCCATTTCTCCGTAAATTTATCCCCTAAGATGAGGATAATCCTTGCAAATTGTGTCACAAGCATTTTGAAAGGAACCATGAATTATTGTGTAATGCTCTTGCAATTCCTCAGATGTAGGGTCCTACACAAAGTAAAGTATTATTATACATCTCTCTAACAGTAGCACGATTTTTTTTTTTCCTACACTCAACACCTGAGTTTCAGGCACTGATCTTTCTCAAAGTGAAGTGCCCAACGTAAGCCTGCTGTCTTGACTCAAGTAATTACTTTTTTCAAGTCTTCTTATCATCCATATCTAGGTATTGTGAAAATTAAGAGTTATAAAATATAGCAAGCTTGTTTGGAGTTACAGCCTTTGATTCAATAAGAATTTTGTGGGATAATTTGGTATATTTAATCTAGTCTCCAGTGAATAACTTTACTTCCCACATTTATGTATTTATTTTCCTACACTACTCTTTAAATTTCAACTATATTTTAAGGAACAATTCATTTATAGATTTAAGTTTCGTGAACAGAGAGAACAGGTCAGAAAATGAAGAAGGCTAGCAAGTAACTATTGCTATGTGACCATAAATGTGAATATAAACTACAATAAATTTCAACATACTAATGAAACTTTACCTATTGCTGGCTTTGTTAATCAAGTTAGTCTTCCATTCAAGAATATACTATACATATTTAAATTTTTAATTTGTGGTAAAACAATACATTTGTTTTTAATTTTATTGATTTTGTTTTTTGGGTTTTTTTTTTTTTTTTTTTTTGTGGGTACCGGGGGGTCGACCTCAGGACCTCGCGCGCCAGCAGGCGCCCGTGCCGCTGAGCGATATCACCGGCCCCTTTTTCGTATGTGGGATCCGGGAGTCGAACTCGGGCCCTCGCGCTTGCCGGGCAGGCGCTTAAGCCGCTGAGCCATCTCACCGGCCCTTTTGGGTTTTTTTTAAAGATGGGGTTTCACTATGTTACCCAGGATGGTCTCGAACTTGGTGACCCTCTTGCCTCAGCCTCCACAGTAGCTGGGATTACAGGCGTACGCCACCACACCAAGCAGCAACATTACATCTTGAAAAGAGAACTCTCAATCTTACATGGATCTGAAAATGACTCTTCTTCGAGTTTATGAACAAGGGGTAGGAGAAGAATAATTAAACACAGTATCTTAATTCTACAATCTTAGTTATAAAATACTAATTTTTAGAAGATTTTCTAAACCCTCAGAACTACATTAAAATACTGATGGCAACTAGTTTTCTCCTCGGTAAGCAAATACTCTTCTATGTTCTCAAAATGACAGGAGAAAAAGTTTTGTGGTTTCTGAATGCCTGCTAGCCTAGTGACCCTGTTAGTCTCAATCTCTTAATTTCAGTTTCCTCATCTAAAATGGGAACATAAAAACTGCCCTAGCTAGCATATAAGACTATTGTGAGGATTAAATAAGATACTTTATTTGCAAAAACTTTGAAACCACAAAAAGCTATTCAAACAGTTCTTTTTAATAGAATTATACCAGATTATTTAAATATTACAATAAGTTTAATTCTATTTCTAATGTGAAACAAATAAAAATAGATACACAAAACATACACTTTGGACGACAGTCACCAAACATCATCAAATTATACCTAAAACTGGATACATACTAAGTAAAGAAACAAGAAAAACATACTAGCCAGACATTGTGGCACATGTCTATAACTGCAGCACTCAGGGAGGCTGAGGCAGGAGGATCACACGATTGAGGCCAGCCTGGACAACTAACTTAGCAAGTTATTCTAGCACTGTGGGATGCTGAAGCAGCACTGCAAGGTCTAGCCCAGCCTGGACAACTTAGCAACTTAATAAGGCTTTGTCTCAAAATAAAAAATCTTTTAAAGGGAGTGAGGCTTTATAGCTCAGTGGCATAGTGTTTGCCTAGCATGTGTGAGGTCCTGAATTTAATACCCAGTACCAAAGGTGGTGGGGGACCCTGACTATTTAAATGGACTGCTATGGCTTACTGAAAATAAATGTATTTACTTGTTAGCTATTAATTAAGAAATTGAGATGCTAGCTAAAAAAAAATTTTTTAAGTGCTTATGTAAGAAAAACATGAAAGGACATACACATTCATTCCTAGGAAATTCAGAAAGAGCTAGTAGTGACAGTAAAAGAACATACATATTCAAGAGAATACAGATGAACACAGACTGAATCTACACTTTTGGTATAGGTAACAAAAGACATCAGTTAAACCTTTCTATATGTTTCCAAAAATGTCCAAAATGGAAACAGTCTCCCAAGAGACCACAGGCCAAATCTATTTGCTATACTGCAAAGCTAAATCCTCCAGTAAATTATTCTGACTCAAGAAAAATTTATCCTTAATGAGGCTAATTCTTTCTCTCACTTCTCACTACAGAATATTTGTCATGTTGATAGAGTCAACTTATGTAAAGAAATAATTCTTATCTCCTTCCCTTTTGCTTTCTTTCTGGCACAAGTTTAAAGCTCTGTTGCAATTAACCATTTATTACATGGTCTTAGAAATACAACTGGCCTGTTCTACACTACCAGAGACTTTAAAACCTATTAAATAATTGGGCTTGGTGGCACACATCTGTAAACCCAGTCACTTGGGAAGCTGAGGCAGGAGAGTCCCAAGTTCAAGGCTAGCCCAGGCAACTTAATCAGACCCTGTCTCAGACTATTTTTTCTTAAAAAGGAGGGTAAAGGGAGGTGAGGATGTAAGTCAATAGTAGAGCACTTGCCTAGTATGTATGAGGGCCTGGGTTCAATCCCCAGTACCACCACCAAAGAAAAAAAGAAAATTACATAAGATCCAACAACTCCTTATCTTCTAATCCAGCCTTCAAACTCACAAATTTAGAAAAGGGTTAGGGAAGAAACACATTTAAAACATTAAGGAATTATTCCAAACAGAAATAATTTTAGTTAAAAACTATTAAAATTTATCACTCAAGTTAAATCAGGATTGAGAATAAAAGATGAAGTCTCTACCACAACAATCACCTCACTTTGACCTTCTACTTTTTCCTACCTCTGTAACATAGGCACATTTCAATTACCACTGAGTCAGGAGTTATAATAAAAGGCTTTCCCAAGGATCTTGTTCCCCCTCCTCTATAAAAGTAAACAATTCTAGTTCTAGACCTATCTTCTGGCTTTTATGCGATTACTGACAAAAACCAAACTTAAACCTTCATTTTCTCCCAGAATTCTTAACTATCCCACAATGTCTTTTCTCATCATTTAAATTCCCTAGGCTCAAAGCACATCATGTCAAATTTCAATTCTCTCCAGTTTTCATTTACATATGCCTGTACTCCCAACCCAGGCTCTAAATTTCTCAAAGACAGAGCTCATTTTTTTTTGTTTGTCTTTCTACTCCATAGAAAAATATATATGTTTTATATGCATATCACAGTATACACCCTGGACAACAGTGAGGCTATCTTGGAGCTATCATAAAGAAATCTGCCCTCCCAACTCTGTATTACCAAAGGCTTGCAGCATGAATTCATAGAAGGATACAGATGTCACAATGTAATCATCACAATGTCAACAAGATCACAAAGTGGCTAGTTAAATTTCTCAGAAGCTCATCTATGGAGTCAGACGCTGTTTTCAGGCACCACAGTCATTATACTATTAGTGCACAGTGTCTACCCTTGATCTAAGCACAGAACACATGTGGAATAAAATTTAAAATTTCTAAATTTAATAAATAACAATAACTATACTGGCAATTTCTGTGTGCTAGCTCTCAATTTTCTACTTGCCCTCCATTCTTTCAAAATTTAAAGCAATCTAGAGATGTTCAGTTATTTCTACACGGCATGCATGCTATGTATAAAGAACAGCAGAAGCCCCAATACTATGAAAACTTCAAATGAAGTAGCATTCCAAAGCTAAAAAAGGTAAATGGCCCTTTTGCCATTAAAGCAAAGATGATCAAATACACTATCATTTGAATTATCATGTAAATTACCACTCATTTGAATCAGCATGATCACCTCAATGCCTAAGATTATGAAAATCTTGTGAGGTTCCATAAAATATGCTTATTGATGTACAGTATACAAAAACTACCATTTACTTTGAGCTCTACAATAAACTTACTGTATTAAGCATCACTATTATTTGTCCACTAAAACTAAATTACAAGTTAAGGCAGAAGGGATTAAGACCCTAACCTTAAAGAAAAGATGAAAACTCTACTCTAGAATAAGGTCTGGAATGGTAGTGACATGATACGAAAGATGGGACACACCTTAATTTAATGCCTGAGTATTTTATATCTTCATTAATCTCTCAAAAGTATACTAACAATGGAAACCACTTAAATAATGAAATGATAAATAAAAATAACTGCCATAGAGAATACTTTTAAAAGTGCCATTCTTAGCGGGATGTGGCGGCACACGCCTGTAAACCCACCAATTGGGAGGCTGAGGCAGGAGAATTGCCACGAGTTTGAGAGCAGCCTGGCCTACATAGTGAGTTCAAGGCCAGCCTGATCTACATAGTGAGACCCTGTCTCAAAAAAACAAACAAAAAACAAAAACAAAAAAAGTACCATTCTTGTTAAAATTAAAAGAAACTAAGTCAGTACACCACAATCTCACCCAAATTTACCACCTGAAGACAGGAACTTTTAGTAATTGCAATTGAAAGCAAAACAGTATCAACAATATTCCTAAATGTTGCAATATTTAATTTTAAAATAAACAGGAAAACAGTATATGAAATATGACCAAATTCCTCAAAATTCTAATTACCCTACAAATTATTTTAAATTTTGCTTGTATACCTACTCCAAAACTAGGACACTTCATTTTACAAAACCTTTAGTAGCTAGCAATATATTTGAAAGTGGAAAATCAGAGAAATAAAAGATATGTACAACTAAACCAAATAAAATTATATATTTAAAACATGATGGGGAATAAATAGAAAAATTAAGATATACTGTAAATGAAAGTACAAAGTTTTCACCTTAGGTCCCCCCTACCCCCCATGTATGGAAACATCACAGTAAATTATGAATATAAAATCTATCTAAGCTGGCTGAAATTATTAAGGATGATCTCTGTAGCTTTACACTCTACGCCAATGGTGACATATATACTACAGGCTATTTTTCTCTATTGCTTTACAATGCCACATTGGGCTCATCACAGTAATAATAAGAAGAAAGTACTAAGCATGCAAGTGTCAAGGATGTATTTAACCTTTACTTTGCTTTTAAGCTTGACAAAGAATGTAGGTTTAAGATTACAGAAATTATATGACACTTAAATTGATATAATTATTAGAGCAAATAAAAAATTTTCAACTTACCTGGTTTCTTTCTGGATTTTTCATGACCCAGCTGTCCTAGATCATTACATCCACAGGTGTACACAGTTCCATCATCCAGAACAAACACAGTATGTCTGAGTCCACACCCTACATCTCGCACCTTTTTATTTATAAAAAAGTCACTTTTTCTGGGCTCTAGTACAATTTCTTCATCAATTCCACCCAAACCTAATTGTCCAAAGGATGCATTTCCCCAGCACAACATGCCTGTGGTTATTTTGGTCTTCCAGTTTCAATACAAAATTCCCTTCTGAAACTCTGGAAGGTTGGACGTACCCTATGTCTGAGGAGATAGAAAAAAAGTAGTGTGACTTCAAAAGAAATATGATTTACAACTCTTCTTCATTAAATGCTAGGCTACAATCACTATTCAGTGAACATTAAATGTATTTTATAATATGCTATATAAGTATCATTTACTTTCAAAAGCCAATTTGGTTGTATTTTTTTAAATGAATATGTAGAAATGCTTAGGGTAAATACACCATTTTCTATAATTCTTTGCAAAATTCAAAACATTAACTACTTTTGACTTTTTGTTATTTGTGATAGATTAAGCTAATGTAAATAATAAGTATGTTAAATTAATTACAGTTTTTGTTTGCTTTAAATAATTTCATTGGGAGTAGGAAATAAGGTATCCTTATTTCTAATGGCCAAAAATCAAGTATCCAGCCAACTACAGAAATGCAACCCTGCAATCGCCCTCAAATCAGAACATAATTAAAAAGCCTGATACCTACCTCCACATCAACAGAAAACTGAAGGTCTTATCTGTAATAGAAATAAAACCAATAGAAAAAAATTTAAATTTACCACAATACAAATGTCTCTCCCAATTACTCACACTAATAGGTCGTATAAAACAATCGCCTCCAAAGAATCGTATTTTACGTCAAAATAGTAACATCGCGAACTATTAATTCAAAAACTAAATCAATATTCATTATTATAATACAGAAAAAATATCTTTTAAATATCAATATTCTCCCCCAAAATTCAACATTTTTTCTATTACGAGTGATAATCGGGCTAAAAAAAACTTCCTCTGGGCAAATTACGTCTATCTATTCCTCCGGAACAAGTATTTGAAGACGGAAAAAAAAATTTACAAATAATCCTACCAGAACTGCTGATTTTTTATGAACAGGTATGGGGGCTGGGTCACTGATAGCTTAGTGGCGAAATCTGTAGAACCTTCCAGTACACTGAGTATTTCTTCGCTCGTAAAGACACAAGTAACAATCAGAATCCACTTCGTCAAAACTCCACAGATTTTCAAACACTGCATTATGAACTAACACCCTTTCTACTGGAAGTCAGCCTTATTTCCGTTGTAGTCACCCACATTCCTTACTCCAAAAGTAGGTTTCAAAATCCAGTTTTCCTACATTCCGGCTAGCAAGTGCCGATGTCCCATTCCACAGCCCATCCATTAACAGAAGTGTGATTTCATTCTTTTGGGGCATCAGAACTCGACAGTTCCCGAGAGTTCTGCATTGTCTTTTTGTTTGTTTGTTGTTGTTTTCTTTCATTTTGAGAAAGGGCGGACAGGAAAGTGTCCCGATCTCAGCGCGCTAGGCTTAACCATCCTTTTAAAAGTCAGTCTCGGAAGCGTCCTCTCGCCAGCAACAGGTAGGAGCATGAGAAACAGTTTAGTCGCATCTTTCCCAGCACACGCACCCAGATCAGCTCCCGCAGCCGGGGAAGGGAGACGGTCCGCACACACCCAGCCTCGCGGGCCGGCTCCGGCGGCCGCCCGCTCCCTGCAGACGCAGAGGCGGGCGGACCGGCCTCGGCACCCGGGGAGGCCCCGGCGCGGCGAGAAGCGACGTTCCGGCCCGGGGTCGGGGAGCGCACGCCCCGCCCGAGCCCCCCGCCCGAGCCCGGGGAAGCGCTGAGAAAGCGCCTTCTCCGCGCCGGCCTGATAACCAGCCCGGCCTGCCCCAGCCCCGACGCTGCCGCTTACCCCGGAACCCAAGGGGCCAGAGACTCACCCGGCCCCTCAGGATAGGAAAAGCCCAAGGCGACGCAGGGCGGACCCTCTAAGGAGGGCGAGGCGGCGCGGCTGCTGGGGCAGGTCTCCGGCTCCCTGGACCTTCCTCCTTCAGCCGGGGACGGCGATCACCAGGGCTCCTCCGGCGTCCGGGCCGCTGATCCGCTGATCCGCTGATCCGCTGCTCCCCTCCCCGGCCCCTGTGAAACTTTATCAGAGAAAAGCAGCCGCCACCTCTGACCAGTCCAGAGACAGCCGTCAGCGACCCGGATGGAGCGGGAGGGGAAGCACTGGAGGCCAGCAGGGCGGAGAGCACGAGGGGTGGAGAAAGTTGAGGGAGAGGCCAGGGAGGAGAAGGGAGAGGGGGAGGTGGCTACGCGGGGGAGGGGGAGGGGCTGGCCGGAAGTGAGCCGCGGAGCACGCGCGCGAACCCGCCCCTTCCCGACCCGCGCGCCTGCGCCAGAAACTTTCCGGGGGCTGCGTCGAACCGAGCGCCTGCGCAGTGTGTAGCTTTGCGTTGCTTTAGTCAAGTGGGAGCTGCCAAATGCAGAAGTCGGAGTTTACCGAACCAAACGGAGATTGTCAGTGTGTTTTTAACAACTCTTGGCGTGCGTAAGGGCCACTTATGAAGAAAAATCTTCGTTTTCTTTTTTGGTTTGTCTTTCTACTCATAAGTTCTAGTTTTTTCATTATTTTATTGTCTTTTCCCCAAGGAGATTTTGATGTAGCAGATGAAACATCATAAATACAGATGTAAGGGCGGATGACTTATGTTGTCCTTTACGTTCTGCTGGAGCTAATCTGAGGATGTGGTATATGTTGATAGCAGTGGCTGAAGATACTCACATAAAATGTCAACACCACCAGTTTAGGTTCCTGATATGTGTTGGCTCACAGACCTTTCTACATTCTCTCTGGAAGATAAGCTTAAATTGCAGAACCTGTTTTGAACAGAGAAAATAAAGGCATACGAGTAGAGTCCCTGCTTCATAAAAGCAGTGTCTGGATTTCACAAGCCAGATTTAACATCATCTACTTACCGACCCCAGGTGTTGGGGCAAGAAAAAAGGACTTACTCGGTACACCAGCAAGCTCAAGAAGAATGGTGGACTAGCCTCCTGAAAAACCATCTTAACACAGATTACAAGCTCCTTTTGTAGTTAGGAGGACATAACTGAGGTAACCTGGTAGCTGGTCATTTCTGCTCTGCAGCACTTTTTTTTTGGGGGGGGTAATGGTACTAGTGATTGAATTCAGAACCTTTTACATGCTAAGTAAGTGCTCTGCCACCAAGCTACATCCCCAGTCCTTTTCATTTCATTTTGTTTGGAGTTAGAGTCTTGCTAAATTGCTCAAGCTGGTCTTGAACTTGAAAGCCTCCTGCCTCACCTTCCTGAACAGCTAAGTTTATAGTCATGCACGGGGCTTTCTGCATCAGTCTTCAGAGAAGAGACCAGGGACTTCTGCAAATCAACCCTGTGCTGCTAATTTAAATGATTAAGGCAGGCTGTACTCAGGGAGTACAGGCCAGTAACTACAATCTCTTTAAAAACAGGAAAACTTGAAACAAGACACTTGTAATTTCATGTTAGACTTTACTAGAACTTTACTTGAGGGTTAATGTTGAGAACCTAAAAGGAATTCCACAATATACTATTTATCATTTACTGAAAAGTATGTTTCAAATTAAGAAGTGCCTGTGCTAAAATGTATTTGTGTGTGACAGTTTCCTAGCGCTGCCAGCAACAAACTGCCACAAATTGGGTATCTTACAACAACAGAAAGTTACTCTTTTATAGTTCTGGAGTCCAGATGTCTAATAGGTGGCAGCTTGGTTGCCTCCCTTCATGGGTTTCAAAGGGAGAAGTCTTCCCACGCCTCTCTCCTAGCTTCTGGTAATTGCCAGTAATTCTTGGGAATTCTTGCGGAAACATCACTTTAATCTCTGGTTCTATCTTCACTTGGTGTTTTCCCTGTGTGTCTGTGTTCAAACTTTCTTCTTTCTAGAAGGACACCAGTGATAATCCTAATTCATCAAGAGCCCATTATAACTTGCTTGCGTGTGCAAAGACCTTATTTCCCAATAAGGCCACAATCACCCATAGCAGAGGTTAGGACTTCAATATTACTTTTGGAGGAACCAAATTTAACCCACTACTGAACCTCACAGAAATACGTATAAAATGTCAAAATGCTTAAGCAAAGAAAGTGCAATTTCAACATTAGGAGTGGTGGCCCACAAAATATACTTTTAACTGCTCTTTTGTTCTTGTAGGACTTTTAGGTAAGAGTCTTGCTATGTTACTTATATTGCTTAGACTGGCTTCAAACTCAGGATTTTCTTACCTTCACTTCCGAGGTAGCTGGGACCATAGCACCACACCAGGCCAATGTTTGTCATCACTTTTTATGGCATCAGGGGTCAAACTCAGGACCTCACACAGACTAGGCAAATGCTCCACCATTGTGCTGCATCCTCAGCTGTTTTGTTGTCTTTTAACCTTTAGGACTTGTCACCATAGAATGTATCATTGAAAGGATAGCTGTGGGATTCAGGACCTTTAAGAAATGTACTTGATGCTACAACAAATAATAATTAAAATGTAAGTAGTTTAACAATAAGAGTATTTTTTTTACCTTTTTAACAGTCCAAGCAAGTGTTGCTAGTGAGTGAATACCAATTTCCAGGAACCTGGGGAAATGGGGGCTCCTGGCCTGGGAAACAGCATGTATCACTGCTGCACACAACATTAGCAAGAACTACACACCTAAAACAAGGGCTCTGGGAAACAGTCCTGGTCCGAGTCCCCACGCTGTCCTATGGAAGGGAAAGCATGAATTGGTGGATATATGTGTGCTACACAGACGCATCTCTGTCATATTTTTGAAGATTGGTCTTGCTTGCAGAAAATGGAATGGACATTTATGGATTTTTCTTTAACTTACAAATCTATGAAACTGTGGTGCAAGGTCTTAGAACATAGCCTGTAGTTATCTTTAGGGTGAAACAGATATAGAATCATACAGCTGTTAGGATAACGCAAATTCGTTGTGTAGAAGCTGCATGAGATATTAGTGCTGGTTTACCTAGATTCAGAGCCTTAGCCCTACAGCTCACTTTAGACATCGGTCCTTCTGTCCCCCCACACATAGACATTTACTGATGGTCTGCTTTACAGAAACCTACTTACTTCTCAATTGGAATTTCTGTAGTTATGTTAATAACATGTATTTAATGGTGTTATTGTAAGGATTTAATAAGACTGCATGTAAAGTGCCTTACACATGATGAGAGTTTCATAAATGTCAGCTCTTCTGTTACTAGTGTTACCCTTCCCACACTATAGTAAGAGGATGGGAAGCCCTTCCATATCACCACAAAAAAAGTTTAGGACAAGAGTAAAATGTATTTTTCCTATTATTTTCATTTCGAAAAGATAATATTCAGACTGTTGAAAAATCACTACAAGAAGAAGTACTCATTCTTGTCCCCCTTTTCTCCTGGCTCCCAGCCAACTGTACCACCCGTACTTGGTGTCACCTCACTTCACTCAAGATCTGTGTCACTTCTGCAATCTTCCCTGACCACTCTGCCCAAAAAAGCACACCCTTAGGTCCAGTGAGATAGCTCAGCGGCATAAGTGCCTGCCTGGCAAGCGCGAGTTCCTGAGTTTGACTCCTGGTACCCGCTTATTAAAAAAAAAAAACACACACACACACCCTTACTCCCTTGTTGTCTTATCCTGCTTTCTTTTCCTTTATATCTGTTATCACTGCCTGATGTTTTACTATATAATAAAGTATGTAATAGGTTCACTGTATGTAATATATAAATTAAAAAATAGATGAGCAAATATATATAATCTATAAATGTTATATAAATAGATATATAACTTTGCCCCTCATCATGGACTAAAATGCTGTGAAGTCAGGGACTTCTATCTATTTGGTTCAGTGCTCACTCCTCTCGTGTCTTGAACAGCTCCTAGACCACAGTATGTGCTCAAGGAGTATTTATTGAATTACTTTATAGTGCTGGCAGCCTAGTAAATTGTCACAATCTTTCTATGAATAAATTTGGCTATATATTCCAAGAGCCAGAAATGTTTTAATAATTTTTCATAACAGTATTATTTATTGCGAGACATTGCACAGGTAAGCTACCTTTACTATATGACCTCTGAACTCTGAAGAAAATAAAAGATTCACTCAAGAATTTTTTTTGTTGAGCATCTACCATGTGACACCCTCCTCAGTTCTACTAGGAGATATAGAGAGAAACAGGACATAGCAAATAAAAACATGAACAAGATTTTATTTTAATATTATTTACAAAATGTTTAGCACAAAATAAAAACAGCCTAAATTCCAACCATAGGGAATTGGTTAAGCCAAGTTTTGATGTGTGTCTAATAAAATTGTGATTGGGAAAACTGTGTCGAGTCTACAACTATACTACCTTGAACACATCTGGTCTTGTCTGAAAGACTTTTGAAAAATGTACATGATGCAATATGTTTTTATAAATGACACAAAATTATATGCCTTTCTTATAGCAATGTTTCTAAAAAGATATGTACCAAAATATTAGAAATTATAGTGTTAGAGTAGGAAGCAATTTTTTCTTTATTTTCCAAATTTCCATAAATTATATCATGGTTTTAAAATGTTACCAATAAGAGAAATCTTCCTTGCTTCCAAAACAGAAGAGGTTTAAAATATAGGGATATATAATTATTGCATTAATCTACAATTCAAGCCAGGCACACACAGGTGGTAGTACATGCTGGCAAAACCAGCACTCTGGGAGGCTGAGGCAAAAGAATCGCAAGTTCAAGCCCAGCCTGAGTAACTTAGTGACTTGTGAAACCATGTCTCAAAATGAAAAATATAAAAGGGCTAGGGATGTAGCTCAATGTGAAGGTCTTGGGTTCAATCCTTAGTACCAAAATTATTCAAATAAAATAAAATTCAAATGTACCAAATAAAATTCAATATGGACCTGTAATCAAATCTTTTTTGTTTGAAAATATATAATTACATTTATATATAGTTTATGTCAAGCTAGTAATTCTATGAAATTTTTAAAATATTGATTAATAAGAGGATCCCCATGTTATGAGTTGTATACTAAATCATTTTATTCCTTTAAGTGAATTTTTTAAAAAGTTTTTTTCAGTCGAGGATATAGCTCAACGGCACAGTGCCTGACTGGCAAACACAAGGTCCTGAGTCTGATTCCCAGTACCAAAAATAAAAAAATAAAAATAAAATTTTTTTCAGTACTGGGGATCAAACCCAGGGTCATTCCATGGCTGAATTTCTATTTTGATAAGTGTTACTTTTAAAGACGGCAGACAGTTAAAGGTTAAGTATTCCAAGAATACCAGCTTGAGTCTATCTGTGTCACTGAAAGTATTATTCTTATTTACTTTTGATCCTTGTATTCAGTCTCCTAGGGCTGCTGTAGAAATTATCACAAATTGGGTGGTTTAAAACAGAAATTTATCAAGCTGGGCATGGTAACACCTGTAATGCCAACACTCAGGAGGCTGAAGCAGGAGGATTGCTGTGTGTTCAAGGCCAGCCTGGGCTACAAAGTGAGTTCAAGTCCAGCCTGAACTGCATAGCGAGACCCTGTCTCAAAAAAAAAAAAAAAAAATTCACATTCTAAAGTCCCAAGTGGGCATGACTTTGGAGGGGATCACTGTTCAACTTACTGCAGACCTTTGTCAGGAAGTCATAACTGCTGTTCCATTTTGTATAATCTTAACGTGCCTTGTACCTGCCTCCTGGATTATCCAAAAGGAAACTCCGTGACCTGAGAAGTAACATATTTTGACATTTTTTTCATAGGCATGAAAGACAAACATTATCTATGTAACTTCTACCTGTGGATAATCTTATTAGTCTGGAATTCTGCATATTTGTTAAATGCATGTAATTCTACCAAGTTCATTGTCTTCTCACTGAGCCTACAGTTCTCACCCTGAAGTCTATTTTTCCTACTTAGTTTTTCTCTCTCTTTCCATATCTTCTTTCTTTTGCTTTCTTCTATTTGAATCTTAAAGACTGTGGACAAATCCCAGATAAACGTCTGGCTTCCAGGATTTTAAACACAGCCAGTTGATTCAGCAAATATTAGTGGAGCTTTCCCACAGGACCAGGAACTCTGTTAAGTTCTTGGTAACTAAAATAATGTCTTGACATCAAGGAACTCTTTGGTCAGTGACAGACAAAAATGAAATGACATCATTCTAATAAAGATATGTGGCAAGTGTAATCTTTATATTGTGTAAATTCTAATAAGGATGTGTGACAAGTGTAATCTTTCTGTTGTTCACTTTGAAAGGATAGAATGGCACTGTGCAGATAATTTGTCATCATTGGCCACCAAATCATAGGTTCCACTTTGGGCAATTGGAAAAGACTCATGTAGTCATTTTTTCCTATTCTTGATTTCGAACATTAGGCCTAAGGAGTAGCACAGCCACACCTTGTTTGGTCCTGCAATCTGGAGGTTCCCTCTCTTAATCCCCTGTCCCAAGAGTTCCATGGGCATCTCTTCTCCTTGGCATTTGGCCTGGTATTATGGATTCAACCCAAAAACACACACAAGGCAATCAATATTTACTCATCAGGTTTTATTGAGTGCCTACTGTGCTCTCCCAATTCTAGTACAAACAAAAGCAAGCAGATAGTCAGATAAGAACATATTGCAAGTTGTAATAAATGCCACTAAGGGGAAGAAATGGAGAATGATGGATGAAATAAGATGGACAGTGAAGGCCTCCATGGAGGAGTTGCCTTTAAACTGAAAATGAACAGAAAAGTTCAAGCCCTATGAAGAAATGAGAACATTTTCTAGGTAGAAGGAGAAAAATTACACCCTTGAGACAGGAAAGAACTTGACATTTTCCAGAACTAAAAGAAAATTAACAAAGGTCAAGTGCAGAAGCAGATGTGTTTGGAAATAGGCAGAGGTGGATCAGAGAGGTAGACTAGATCAAGTAGGGGACCCACAGGAGTTTTATTCCAAGGGGAGAGGAGAGAGAAGTGACATATGTGCCAAGAAAAATGATTCTGTTACTGGACAGGACAGGATTTCTGAATTAGAGGAGTAAAAAGAGAAGTTAAATTGTTTTCGGGGCCCTTAGGATAATCCAAATCAGAGATAGTTTTGGTGGAATCTGAGATGTAGTAATGGAGACAAAGGGAAGAACACATACTCGAAACACACTTTGGAGCCTGGTCTGGCGGCTCACACCTGCAATCCCAGCCACTTGCCAGGCTCGGAGGGGAAGAGCACAAGTTCAAGGGCAAGCTGAGCAGCTTAGCGAGACCCTGACTTAAGCATTTTTAAAAGGCTAGGGAGTCCTCCTTGGGTTCAGTCCCTAGTACTCTAAACAAAATAAAGCACTGCAGAAATAGAATTCACAGAGTTGCGATGGGGGTTTGGAGGGGATAGGGACACTGGAATGTTTTTTTGTTTTTGTTTTTGTTTTTGTTTTTTTTGAGACAGGGTCTCGCTGTAGAGCCCAGGCTGTCCTCAAACTCACAGTCGTCTTCCTGCCTAAGCCTCCCAAGTGCACCACCACGCCCAGCCCACTGATATCTTTTTGATTCCAACAGTTAGGTGAATAGTAATGACATTTACAAAGATGAAGATGGCTATTGAGGAAAGTGGAAGGAGGGTAGGTTTTGACTAAGAAAACTTGTATGTTCCATTTTGACCTTAAGTTTGAAAAATCAAGAGTGTGTCTCTGTATTAGTTTGCTAGGGCCGCTATAACAAATATACACAGACTGGGCAGCATAAATAACAGAAACGTATTTTCTCACAGTTTTGGAGGCCAGAAGTCCAAGACCAAGATATCAGCGGGCTTTTTTTTTTCCCTAAATCCTCTCTTTTAGTCTTGTAGCTGGCTACCTCCTCATTGTGTGCTCATTTTGTCTTCCCTTGGTCTCTGTGTTCTCTGTGTCCTAGTCTTGTCCTAGTTCTTATAAGACATGAGTGATATTGGACTGGGGCCGAAGTTTATGATCTCCTTTTACTTTAATTATCTCTTTAAAGGACCTATCTTTGACTACAGTCACTTTTTGAGGTATGGGGTATAGGATCTCAGGATATGAATTCTGGGGAGAGAGGACAGAACCCAGCCCATAGGAGTTTCTTTCTTTTTTCTGAGTTGCATTTTTAAAAGTTCTTTTGCTGTTATCTTAACTGAGTGTGGGCCAATCCCAGAAATGAATGAGAAAGGAGAAATAACTCTAAATCAGTTAATCTACAACATAAAGAATAATATTCTTGGTTTTATAGGAATCCTTTCAACTTTCACAATCATCCCATTCTCCTTTATTATTCCAAATTTACATTCCATCTTTCAATTTCTTTCTAGGTAGCCTAGAGTGAAACAGTGGTAATCTTTGTAGCATGAACATTAGTAATATTTGTAAATGTTCTTTTTTTATAACTTTATTATTCTTTGCGTTTGTTTCCTACCTTGTAATTGCAGGAATTCAGCTGATACTCAAACAGGCATAAACATGAAAAATCACATGTAATGTGGCCCTTGACCAGTGTGTGGGGATGTGTTCATGCATTTGAAATGATAGTATCATTACCCAAGTTGCTACTTTTTTTTATCAGAGAAAGTTTTCAAGCTGCCCTGTATTTTTGTGTCAATAAAGAATAAAACTTGTAAAAAATTTTTTTAAAGAATAAAACATGTTTAGAAAAAGACTTAACTACATGATATACTGTGCTTTAAATTTAACTATACCATAGCCATCCTATGATGGGGATTTTGTAAATTCATATTAATAATGAGTATCACCAAAGTAATACATTATGAAATGATGGGATCCATACTTGAAGCTTTTAAATGTTTGCATTTTTCTTTTAAAAAAGCAAGATAGCAATAATGAGGAGGAATTTGAAATGTTAAAGCTTACCAGTCATATTTTTTGGGTAGGAAAAAAAAATACCTATTTTATTGCTACCGATTTGAAAAGGTCTTATATTAGAGGCTGGAGGCTGGAGGTGCAGCTCAGTGGTACAGAGTGTGTATGCAAGGTCCTGGGTTAAATCCCCAGCACCATAAAAGGATATTTGAGGTGGAAAAGTTCTAACCAGCAGTCAGAAATATGAAACTGAATATTCAGAGCTAAGGATCTGAATATTCAGAGCTAAGGCATGCCTCACTGCCTTCAAATAGGGATAAAACTAATAACAGCTACAGTTCTTTGTAAAATTAACAATATTACTTTTTTTGAATAGCAATTATCCACACCATGAATATCTCTATCTATTGAATCCTTTATTAATAACTTTTGAAGTAATGTTATAAAAGAAACCACTTGCTGTGCGTCTTATTTAATGATCATTTTTTATAAGTGAAGCTGACAGACACTTCAGGCTGTCAAGCACTACAGTTTTTATGACCGCTGCACAGAAGACCATGAAAGTAAGGAAATGGAAAAAAATTTTGATCCCAACTCACCCAGAACTCTTTGTTTATTGTACACCTTATATGAGTGAATATGGTGAATATTTTAAAAATTTAAGACATTAATTCAGTAGAAGACACATTGCCTTTAACATTACCTTCCAAAAATACTTTCCATTGCTTCAGACATACTTAGTCCAATCATTCTTGCCACTCTCTGGAGCAGTTCTGGAAGTCCCGTTTCATGAGTGTCTTTAGTTGCACTGTCATAGCTGTTTCATTGTCCTGAATCAATTCAGAATGTTTACCTTTTGTGATGTTTTGACTTTGGGGAAGAGCCAGAAGTCACAGGGTGCCAGATATGGCAAGTAAGGTGGATGAGAACACACCGTAGTGTTTTTATTTGACAGAAATTGCCATAAAGATTTGATCAATGATGGATGCACACAAAATATGGTGAATGTTTAAATTTTTTTAATTTATTGCAGTAAAAGTCATATTGTCATTAATCCCCTTCATACTCAAAGTATTCCCCCTCAATTTGAACACTTACCCCATTGTTCTTGATAATATGTCTCCTACTGTAATAAATTTTTTAAAATTTAAACATTCATTATATTTTTTTATCATCCCTTGTATTTATACAACCAATGGTTTGTTGCCTTTAGCATACAGATAATTTTTAGGCACATTGATTGCAAATTTTAAGAAAATGCCTATTGCTACTTGTACTTCTTTTGGAAAAATAGAAAAGATTGTCCTAGTAGCTGGCACCTAGAAATAAATCAAGTACTGACATTTTTTTATGGACAAATTTTTATTACAGTTTGAAAAACTTTATTACAGCTTAAAATTTTTATTTAGTAAGTATATGTTTTGAAAAATGTGTTCTTATAATCTCTGTATAAGATCTGATACCCTGCAGGAATGAGCAGTAGTGACTAGAAGGACAGTGTGTTCCTGGAAGATAAATTATAGCTGCCACCTCCACATCGGCTAATTACAGTTTAACCATATTAAAATGACAAAAATGTTGGCCCAGGAAAAACACTATGCAGTCCAAGCTGGTTTTTATACATATATATATAAAGCTAAACAGAAAAATTACTCTTTGTAAACATAGGAGCTTAAGAAGTAAACTGAAGTGCTGTGTACTGTTTCCCCTCGGCAAACAAAACACAACTTCATCTGTTCGGTCTTTAAAAAGAAGCATTACCTCGCCAGCTAAATTCCAAAATGCAACTTGCAAATTGCTCCCATTCACAAGCTCTCATAGTATTGACAATGCAATAAAAATCCTGTGAAATGGTAAATGTTAGAACTATCTTTAGTGTCATTTTTATTATTCTTAAAAGATTGCATAGCCAGAAAATTCAATTATGAATTATTAACTGATTTAATTAATTATGGTAAAGGTGAAACATCTTTTGTGTGTGTGCATGGAACTGGGGAAGGAACCTGGGGTGCTTTACCACTTAGTTATCACCTGTTTTATTTTCTTTTCTTTTTAGACAGGGTTTTGCTAAGTTGCCCAGACTGGCCTTGCACTTATGATCCTCCTGCCTCAGCCTCCCACATAGCTGGGATTACGGGCATGTACTATCATACCATAGGCAGGGCTGGCGGTGGCGGTAGTAGGGATTGTGACCTACATCTCTAGCCCTGGTTTCTCTTATTTGGTGTAAAAGTCTTCTGTTTTAAATACAAATGTCTTTAATTGGGGAGCTCCCATTTTCAAAACTTAACATGGCTTTTATTTTAAAATGTTTATGCTTGTTAATAACAATCCAGTAAAGAATAAAGAGCCAGGGATATAGCTCAATGGCACAGTGCCTGTCTGGCAAACACAAGGTCCTGAGTTCATATTCCCGGTACCAAAAAAAACCTCTTGAAAAGTTTGCACCAAGCTTGGGCAACTTGCCAAGATCCTGTTTCAGGACAACAAATAATAAAAGGGCTGGGTATGTCCCTTACTATGAAAGGACATGGGTTCAATTCCCTATACTGAACCCGACGCACAGTTCATAATATACATACATCTAACAAGGGTATCAAAATTTCTGAAGGGAAAAGAAAAAAAAAATATATATATATATATGTATAAAAGATAGTTAAGATAGATACACTACTAATTTCTCTTAGTTCATTGAAAAGAAAGTTTTGTGCTAATGTCGTTTGGATAATTGAATGCCAATATCTTGCACTCAGAGTAACTAATTTAAAGATAACAGTACGCAATGTATTAACCGTTGTTACCTTCCTATTATATTATTTTGAAATTTTGTTCTATTTTTTCTTTTTAAAATAAAAATTAAAAAATAAAATAAAGAATAAAGAAGAAAATAATGATCAAAAATACTGCCCCAAGAGATACATATTGCTAACTTTATGTTGACCATCATCGTGATATTTTTTTCGTACTCCAAAGTATATTGTATACTCATAAAAGTCAAAGTAATTTTATGCAGTGGATCTTGGAGTTTTGTAACCTATTTTTATTCAGGACCTCTTTCCAAGCACTAGGGAGCTCAGTTACTTTTATATGGAAGACATGCCCAGATCTTGAACCTATAGGGGAAATGACCCACAGATATGAATAAATAAGTAATGTGTTGTCTTCTGTACAAGTTGAATAAAAATCTTATTAAGTTGAGTGTATTTTGGATGTATCTTGTTATGTTGCTAGTCATCACCTGTGCTTTGAACACTTAGAATGACTTTTCCAGGTTTTTCAACTCCTCTGGTTCACGGAACAGCAAAATACTCAGGAGTATACAGAGGAGGATCCTGAAATACTGCAGAGTTTCCATATTGGCTACTGCACTTCCACACTTTTATCCATTATTTTTCCTAAACTTTTTATTAGTTAACATTTGTTATACAAATTAATGGGTTTCATTTTGGCAGATTTGTACATGCACCTAACATACTTTTTTTTTCTTTTTCCTTCCTTTTTCCTCCTTTCCTTCCTTCCTTCCTTCTTTTCCTCCCTCCCTTCCTTCCTCCCTCCCTTCCTTCCTCCCTCCCTTCCTTCCTCCCTCCCTTCCTTCCTTCCTTCCTTCCTTCTTTCCCTTTGTTTCATGTGTGTTGGGGGCAGGGGCTATGGGGTTTGAAACCAAGGCTTTTGCACTGATCTACATCTCTAGCTCTTCCCTTCTTTATTTTGAGACAGGATCGTGCTGAGTCACTAAGTTGCCCAGGCTAAACTGGAACCTGCAATCCTCCTACTCCAGGATTCTACTACCATACCTGGCTAGCTGTAGGTTTTTTACAGATGTCCTTTACCAGAATGAGTACAACCCACTTCGATTTCTAGTTTGGAGAGTGGGGTTTTGTTCATTTGTTGTTGGTTGGTTGGTTGGTTGTGGTGCTGAGAACTGAATCCAGAGCCTCACACCTGCTAGGCAAGTGCTCTGCCACCAAGCTACGCCCCAGCCCTAGGCTGAGTATTTTTAATCATGACAGGATGTTGGGCCTCCTCAAATCTTTTTCTGCCACCTAAGTACTTTAATCATTTCTCCCTTCCATCACCACCCTGACCCTCCCCTTCCCAAGTTTCATGCTTGGGGAGGTTCAATGTGTCTAATGTATTAAAATCATATTCATGCCTCCCGTTACACGCCCAGACACCTCACTCCTCCTTCTTCCCTTCCTCTTGTCTAACAATAGTGTCTCTTCTGCTTTCTTGCCATCTTTTTTAGATTCCACAGATTAGGGAGAACATGTGATATTTGTGTTTCCAAGTCTGGCTTATTTTGCTCAACATGATGATCTCCAGATCCACCCACTTCTCTGCAAATGACAAAATTTCATTCTTTTCATGGCTGAATGATACTCTTGTGTACATACAGCACATTTTATTTATCCATTCATCTGTTAATGGGCACCTAGGCTGGTTCCACACCTTGACTGCTGTATATTGTGCCTCAAAATATGGATATGCAGTCATCTGTATGGAATGCTGGCTTTAAGTCCTTTGGGTGCCTACCAAGTAGTGGTATAGCTGGATCAAATGGTCATTCTATTTTTAGTTTTTTTGTTTTTTTGTTTGTTTGTTCATTTGTTTGTTTGTTTTGAGGAATCTCCATATTGATTTCCATGGTCACTGTACTAATTTACATTCCCATCAGCAGTGTCATTTTTCCTAACATCCTTGCCAATATTTATTGTTCTTTTGGTATTCTTGATGATAGCCATGATAATCATTGTGGCTGGGGTGAGATGGAATTTCAATGTAGTTCTGATTTGCATTCTCCTAATGGGTAAACACGTTGAACATTTGTTCATATACTTATTGGCCATTCGTACTTCTTTTGAGAAGTGTCTTTTTAATTTTTTGTCCATTTATTGATTGGACTATTTAAGTTTTTTGAGTTGTTTATATATTCTAGATATTAATCCTCTATTGGAAGAGTGGCTAGCAAAGATTTTCTTCCATTTTATAGGTTAACTCTTCACTCTGTTGATTTTTTCCATTGCTGTGCAGAAACATTTTAATTTGATGTAATCCCATATGTTGATTTTGCTCTTATTCCTTATGCTATTGGAGTGCTATTCAAAAATTCTTTGTGTGTGCCTATGGCTTTAATTGTTTCCCCAATGTTTTCTTTTAGAAGTTTCTTTTGGAAGTTTCAGGACTTATATCTAGATCTTTGGTCCACTTTGTACTGATTTTTATACAGTGTAAGAGATGGGGATCTACTTTCAGTCCTCTACAAGTGAAGTTTCCCCAGCAACATTTGTTAAAGAAGATGTCTTTTCTCCAACATATATTTTCGTGTCCTTTGTCCAGAATCAGATGGCTGTAATTGCTTAGGTTTGTTTCCATGTCCTCTATTCTGTTCCATTGGTCTACATGTACATAGATCCTTTAAGTTAATAGGCAATTTGTTTGTCAATAATGTATGCAGTTATAATTTCTTTGCTTTGGGGGCTGTAATTATTTTAATCTTCATCCCTTCCATCATGGCCTTAGTTCAGGCTGTCATCAATTTGAGCCTCATCCATGTCACATCCCTCAAATCACCTTATCTTTGTTTTATGAGATACTCAATATGCTCTCTATGATCTCCCTACATTTTGTGTTACTCCCTTAACCTAGTGAGAGTTTCATTTCTCCATACTCAGGCAGTGCTTTCTTCATGAAGACTTGTGCTATCTATGTCAATTAAGAGAGCCCCCCCACCCTTTCTGGTGCCACCCTCTGCTATACAGCTTGCTGCAGTACAGTGTAATCAGTTGCCTGTGTTCTCCCTCACTAGACAGCTAGATGAAGGTCAGGAACTTGGATCTTTTTATGCGTGTATCTCCAAGAATTAATAAATACAAATTCTTTCATATTAGCCACAAATCCTACTTAGAAATTTTTTATCTTTGATTAATAATATATGAGAAATCAATTGTTAGAAAATTTGCTGGCAGTAGTGGCACACACCTAGAATCCTAGCAGTTGAGAGGCTGAGGCAGGAGGATTGCTGCAAGTCCAGGAACAGCGTAGGGCTACATAGTGAGTTCAAGGCCAGCCTGAACTATATAGCATGACTCTGTCTCAAAAACAAAGAAAGCAAGAAAGAAAATTTTATTTAGTATACGTATTAGCCATTTTCCTGTTCCTGGTACTAACTCACTGACTCCCTCAATTTAAAAAAGGAAAGGTTGATTTTAGCTCAGGATTTTCACAAGATTCACTCCATAGTCAGCAGGCTCCAAGGCAGAAAGGGAATGGCAGAGGAAAGCTGCTTACTCCGTGGCAGCCAGGAAGCACAGAGGGATGAGAGGAGCTGGAGACAATAATACACCCTTCCAGGTCACACCCGAGTGACCAATCTCCAATGAGGCTTCACCCCCTAACAGCACATTCAGCCATAAACTCATGAATGGATTAATCCAATGATGAATATAGCACCCTCCCATGATCCAATTACCTTTCAAAAGCTCCACCTCTGAGTACATGAGATTTTGGGGGGACATTTTAGTTCTAAACCATAACATTCTTCCCATGTCCTCCAAAACACCCATGTCCGTCTCATTATGCAAAATGCATTTAGTCCATCTCTAAGAATCACCAAAGTCTTAAAAGTTCCAGCACTGCTGAAGAGTCCAAGTCCAAAGACTCCTCTGAGATTCAAGGCAAACTCTTAGCTTTGAGTCCCTGTGAAAATGAAAAAGAAAGTTAAAAACTTCCAACATACAATGGCACAGAGTAAACTTTTCCATTCTAAAAGGAAACAATAGGAGAATAGAAAGGAATTAGGACAAAGGAAGTCCAAAAACCAGCAGGACAAACATTAAATCCCATAGCTGTATGCCCAGTACCCAGGGCAGGTTGTGGCCAGATGTGAATTCCAAAGGGCTTGAGCACTCCTACCCACATGGCCTTGCTAGTTGCTGTCCATATGACTACCGTTTGGGGCTGGCTTCTCTCACTGCCTGTGGCTTTCCTCAGCAGACAATCCACATTTCTGGCATCTCCAACCTCCTGGGGTCTCCACTGCTCATTTGGCTTTACTCTCACAGCTTCACATATCAGCCTCTCTGGGGCATATTGTTTGACTTCCCAGGCTTTCTTTTAATATCTTGGGGGAAGCCTCCATGATCCCACAAATCTTGCATTCTTCATTGCTGAAAAACCAGCACCATATGGATGATGCCAAGGCTTCCTGCTAGCTCAAGCAATAGCCTGGCCCCTTTGGGCCATATACCTCCAGCAGCTGAGTGCCTGGATAGTTGAACTCAAGAACACACTTCCATGGGCACCCCTGAATGAACAGGGCACCCTGAGGCTCTTTTCTCAAAGCAAATCTTTCAAAGGATTTTATCATTTTACACCCTCAAGCCTGTGATAGGTAGGGGGTTTTCTGATTCCTGAGATGACCTCAAGGCATCTTCTTTCTTGTTCCAGTACATAGTACTTCATTCCTTTTTAATGGTGTTAATCTCTTCAGCAGCCATGCCTCTTTTGACCCCAATGTTACACATAGTTCCTTCTGGGCCAAAATTTAAATTTTCTCCTCTTTTTTTTTGCCCTGATTCTCGCTACAAATCTGAATGAAAGTAGCCAGCAGTACCCTTGCCAACATCCTGAATGTTGGGCTGTCTTGAAATTTCCTTCACTACATTAATCTCAGTCTCAGTTTCAGAAGATGGACAAAATGAAAATAAATTTTCTGCCAGAATATGAAACACATAGCTTCTAGTCCAACTGCTGATGGAGTCCTTGTCTCCAGTTGAAAGCTCCTGAGCCTGGCCTTTTCTGTCAGCATTCCTACTAGCATTCTGGTCTTCTGAGTACTGACTAGAGTCAACCAGTAAGTTCTGTTTGCAGCATTCTAAGGCTTTTCTACCCCACCACCATATCTAAAGCTTTCCAAACTCCTCCCACAAACCAGTTTCAAAGGATTCTAAACCACATGGTCAGGTATAGTCACAACAACAACCCACTTCACTGGTACCAATTTTTCTTTATTGTGGAGGACCACCTGGATGACTCTCCTTGAAAGAGCAATTATCTCCATTTTGGCTAAACCTGGCCCTATTTCCATGTACTGATGTGTAAGCTGGCTAGGACTTTTCCGTATCCCTTCAATTGGCTTTAAGCAATGCAAATTGGTCCAGCTGAGGTGCTGATGTGTAGTCTTTGAAGCAGGCACAGGTCAGTGTTTCCCTGCCTCTGTAGCTCCCAAAACATATGGTTGAGCCTGGCAAATGGAGAGCCGTACTCCACGCTGTCGGCTGGGATTAAGTCTCGAGAAAGAGGCTATGACTTCCCAGGGCATAGAAGATTACACATCAGAGCTAAAGCACGAAACCCAAAACATTAGATACTATCTTGAAGTGTGTTATGCAGATTACTCCTTCTGCATATCCTTCCCTCTGCATATTGCAAAGGTGCCACCTACATAGTCCAGCTCACAGTACTCATGGACTTCCCGCCATTCTCACAGTCACTCATCCCCAAGCCACTCCCCTCCTTGAGAATTAATAAAACCCAGGTTTGGCCCTGAGTCAAGGCCTTTGTTCCAGTAACCACCATCTTGGCTGGACTTAGGACCCCTTGGCTCCCCACAACTATAAATATGCCTTAGTGTCTTTATTCTCACTGTGGGTTGCACTGGAAGTGGTAGATTGGAATTAACTCACTAGAATTCCAATAACTTTTCCATGGGATTACAAATATAAACTTCCTGGACCTCTACGAGGACCAGGAAGTGCTCACTATATTTTATTAGTCACTTTCTGTTGCTGGAACAAAATACCTGATACCCACAATTTAAAGAGTTTTATGTCAGAGGATTTAGTCCATGGATGGTTGACTCCAAGGCAGAAATGGCATGGCAGAAGGGCTCACTCCATGGTCAACAGGAAGCAGAGAGAGAAAGGAGAGCCAGGGACAAGAATACACCCTTCTAGGTCATGTCCCTATTGACCTATCTCCAACCAGCCCCATGTCCTAATAGCACACTCAGCCATGAAGTCATTTTTTTGTGTTTGTTTTTGTTTTTGAGACAGGGTCTTACTATGTAGTTCAGGCTTGCCTAGAACTCACTAGCCCAGGCTGGCTTCAAACTTGTGGCAGTCCTCCTGCTTCAGCTTCCCAAGTGCTAGATTACACCATGCACCACTATGTCCAGCAGCCACGAACTCATGAATGGATTAATCCACTGATGAGTATAGTGCCTCCATGATCCATCCACCTTCCAAAAGCAACACCTCTGAATGCATAAGACTTTGGGGGACACTTTAGATCTAAACCATACAGTATATAAAAATCTCTCAAAACAATATATCTAGGGGAGAAGATAATTAAGAAGACCTGGGGCCAGGCATGGTGGGATACACCTGTAATCTCAGCCATTGGGAGGCTAAGGCAGGAGGTTGGCAAGTTTGAGGTCAGCATCGACTACACAATGATATCTTCTCTCTAAAATAAGATGATAAAATAAAATGACCTCAGAAAATACTGTGAACACATACATAGTAAATATAATAAAGATTCATTAAATATTTGTCAGTTAAGCAGTTGTTCCTGCTTAGATCATGATCTTTCTAAGAGAAGCACCTATGGTATATGTACTTTTACTTATTACCTCCAGTACCTAGCAGAATAATATGTTCAAAGACTAACCTCGAATCCATTTTTACCTAGTAACTGAATCCCAGTATAAGACCTGAATCTCTCCCTATATATTGAAATATCTGAGCTCTCCGAGGAAAGGATCTCCGCTTACTGATTTTTATATTCCAAGATCTTAATAGAAGACATAGAACATAGTGGAAATGGGATAAATCTCTGTTACCAAGATTTCATCTGTGAAATACATGTCTGCTCTGCTCCTCACTGCATTCCTGTGACCTAGGGCAATGTGTCATCCATAGTAGAAATGTAGTAAATATTTGTTAGACAAACATGATTTGGAAACCTGACTACTGGCAGGTACAACTATAACCTAATGTGAAAAGTTTTCTTTGGTCTCTTGGCTTCAAGAATACATTCAGATCAGAACGAGCTCGTTTATATGTGCGCATGTGCTGGTGGGCGCATTGGAGATTGGACCCAGGGCCTAACACATGCCAAGCAGCCATTCTACCCCTGAGCTATGCCCCCAGCACCTAAAAGATATTTTAGTTTTACTTTGGAATAGCTCTACCCCACAGAGGTGGGGAGGGGTAGGAGAAGCAAGACAAGTTGGAAACAAACAAGTGAGGCTCACAGGAGAAAATAGCTCCTCCGAGGGGAGCCACATGCTCTGATACCCATGGCAGCCGCATGAGGAAGCAGCCTAAAATTAGCAGGATGGGCAAGCCCAGAAAGGGAAAGCAGGACAGCCTTCCCTGCCCTGAACAAGTGAGGCGAGGGGCTGGGATCCCCAGCAGAGCCCGCCCTAACCTTTGGAGCTCCAACGCTGTTTGTGGCAGGTAAGACCCTCCCACAGAGCTCATCTTGGGAGGGAACGCAGGAGATTTCTTAAAGGATGTCCAGAAAATTGAAAGATGTGACGTTGTCCTGTAAAGAAATGCCTCCAGGAAACTAATGATTAAGAGAGCAATAAGGGAATTCATGTGTCAGTCACTACTCAAGGTATTAATCCAAACCATGCAAGCTGCTTTCTTCTAGAGCAAAGCAAGAGGATGTCTTAGAACACCTGTAAACACATGTGGGAAGAGGAATAGCAAAAGGGCGCCACCATATGCTGTAAAGAAAGGGATGAGGTACTGCAGAGTCAGAAAGGAAAGACAACATGAACAGGACTCAGTGGCAGCCGTGGGCTTTTTCATGGATGAAGCACAGAGCAGCTGAGCTGATTGAGGGCAGATGACAGAATCCTGGAAAGGGCTAGAATTTTCTGTTATCCTTTCACAAAGAACTAGATAGTGATTGACTTTACAGTGCTCACGAGTCATTCCCAGTCAAGGTACTGATCTAGCACTTTCTGTGGGTTTGGCTGTTGTGTTGGTGGTGCTGGGGATCCCAGGGCTTTGAGCTGCGAGGCAAGGGCTCTGCCGCTGAGCTGCAGCCCAGCCCCTCCCACCGTTTCTGTAAGTTCCTGTCCCTGCAGTGGAGTTCATTTGTATATTACCTGTTGCCTTTTGAAGTTACAACTCCTCCTCGCTGTTAAAATCCTCCAGTGATATTAAAAGGGTTTCTCATCAGATTAATTTGAAAGGATTGTGCAACTGGATGGCAGAAATTTAGTTTTGGGGTGTTTTTGTGGTTTTTTTTTTCCTTCAGTACCGGAAATTGGACTGAGGACCTTCATACCTAACTACATCCCCAGCTCTTTTTAAATTTGTCTTTTTGGTTGTTCATTTTAGACAAGGTGTCACCAAATTGCCCAGCCTGGGCTCAAACTTGTGATTTTCTGCCTCAGCCTCCCAGAATGCTGAGATTACAGGCACATACCACCACAACTACCACCACCACCCCTCAGAATATTTTTAAAATAACAGCTATATTGAAATATAATCACATGCCATACAATCCATCTATTTAGAGTGTACATTTAAATGAATTTTTTTTTTTTTTGGATGGTGGTGGTGGAGGTACTAGGGATTGAACCCAGGGCCACAGGCATGCAAGCCAAGCACTCTACCACTGAGCTACATCCCCAGCTGTCACTGGGTTTTTAAATATTCACAGTTGCACAGTCATGGCCATAATCAACTTTAGAACATTTTCACCACACATGCCCCCATCAGAAAAAAAAAAAAAAAAAAAAAAACATACCCAGTAACAGTAGCTCCTCTTTTCCTGCAAATTCCTCCTACTCACAACACTAGGAAACCACTAATTTACTTTCTGCTTCGATATAGATTTGCCTATTCTAGAATTTCATGTAAAGGTAAGTCATATAATATATAGATTTTTGTTACTTAGTTTTGCTTTTTAAGATAATACTTAAGTGTATAGCAAGAGAAGAGAAACCCCTTTTGCTAAAATGTTAATTGTTGTTGGACCTGCTGGGAAATGCCTGTAATTCCAGCACTCAGGAGGTTGAGGCAGGAAGATTGCAAGTTCAAAACCAGCCTACATAGTGGTCTAGACCCTGCCTCAAAAAAAGAAAGAAAGTATTAAATGTTGATTTATCCTAAAGAAGAACTGTCATTCCCTCCAGTATCCATATTCAGTGAAGATTTATAACTGTTACTATAAGATTATCCAGTTGCAGTGGTACTTCAGTGTTACATATGATTAAATGATTCATAAATTCTTTGCAGTAATGATTTTTATTTCATATTTTTGGATATGGCCTAATGGAATGAAGTGCATCCATTTAGCATATCTTTAGAGTATACATCTTAAGGTTTTAGTCAACAATAAATGAAGTAAGATGTCATGTGTGTCTCGACAGTGACTGGCAGGTAGTAGATTCTTAGTAAATACCCATTTTCTTTCTCTCTCTGTCTCTGTCTCTTTGTCTTTGTCTCTGTCTCTGTCCGTCTCTGTCTGTCTCTCTGTCTGTCTCTCTGTCTCTCTCTCTCTGATACTAGGTCTCACTATTTGGTTCAGGCTGGCCTTAAACTCATCATATAGCCCAGGCTGGCCTTGAACTCTCAGAAATCCCCTGCCTCAGCCTTATGAGTACACCACCACATCCGTCTACATTTTTCTCTCCTTCATACTTTTAATGTTAGAAATTTGTTCATATTGGAAAGCCTAGAGCAAACATGAAGAAAATCTTAAGCTAACAGAGTGCTTTGAACACACTACTCAATAAGTAAATGCTTATTAAAACAGAAAAGGGAAATATAACTGTGATAGGTACATTATTAGCTATGACATTTTCTTTAAAGTTGTGGAAAATCATTTCCTGCACTGGAAACCAGGAGGCACCAATTATAACTTCAAGTTTGAACTGATACCAACTATAATCTAGGACAAGTGACTTAGTTTCTCTAGTCCTCAATTTATCTGCATCTCCACGTTGGAAATAATACCAATCATAAATAAAATGCCATACCACCCATTGTTTACACTGTAGAAATATTTTATGGTAAAGTCTCCAAGACACACCTGCTTTGTGTTTTAAATGTGACACATTGAATTACAGGATAGGGGAGTTCAGTTGGTTTACTGTCATAAGACCTTGCAGCTTGCAATTACCTTGATGAAATCACCACAAGCCACTGTCTTGTCTGCAGCTTTCCAAGATTAGAAGCTTATTTTTTTTCCCCAAAACATTTTAGAGTGAGCCAGTTCTTTAGCAAAGTACTTACATTAAACTCCCAAGGGAGTGTTGCATCAGCCAGCATTCCAATTTGTTAATTTACAATGGGAAAAAAAAATGGCTTAAACCAAATGGCATGCTCTCTTACCAAGTTTTTTTTTTTTTTTTTTTTTTTAATAAGGAACTTACTTTAAAAAGTAAAAAATTGTAGTCAGAATGCTACTGGATGGGCACAGACTAGAGAAAGGCAGGGAACTGATCAGGGTGCTCCGCAGCTCAGCGCCCCACTCTCCACCAACAGGAGCAGAGACCTCTCTTAGCTGAACAGTGCTTTTCTACCTGTCATTACTGCCTGACATTTAGATATGGAGAGATATAGATGTACACATATGTATAAGTACACATGAATTAGATAGACACAGGTAGCTAGATATATACATATATACATACCATCAGTTAAGCTACAGCCAAATTTTCCTTCTTTTGTTCCCCTTCTTCTGGTGTCCTTAGGCTGGCTGGCTTTCTTGCTTTCTTTGGGTTTGGGGAGAGACGTCTACTATTTCTACTCTTTATAACAATGATACAACCTAGCTGTGCATGGCGGCGCACGCCGGTAATCCCGGCACTCTGAGAGGCTGAGACTGCAGGATCATAAGCTCAAGCCCAGCGCAGGCTATTTAGTGATGTAGCGAGAGCCTGTCTCAAAATAAGAAATAAAGAAAGGACTGGAGATGTAGCTCAGCGCAAAGGGCCTAGGTTCAATTCCCAGTACTAGAAAAGAAAGGAAGAAAGAAAGAAAGAAAGAAAAAGAAAGAAAGAAAGAAAGAAAGAAAGAAAGAAAGAAAGAAAGAAAGAAAGAAGAAAAGGAGAAAGAAAATAACATAAAAGTCTCCCACAATTCTACCTAAATACACTAATATTAAACAAGATGATATTATAAATATTGTTTTGAAGCTGTTTTTTAGATAACTACTTTCCAAATTTTTGCTAGTACAAATGGTTTTTTATGAACATCCATATAAATACTTTGGAATGTTTATTGCTCCCCCTACCTCCTGCATTACTGGCATTGAACACAAGGCCTCGCTGATGCTAAACTATCTACCACTGAGCTACATCTTCAGCCCTTTTTAAAATTTTTATTTTGAGACAGGGTCTCACTAAACTGCTCAGGCTGGCCTTAAACTTGCAATCCTCCTGCCTCTGCCTCCTCCTTTTTTTCTCCTCTACTAGGGGTTGAACCCAGGGCCTCCTTTACACTGAGCTACATCCCCACCTTTAAAATTTTTTGATGCCAATCTTACCAAGTCACTAACTTGCCCGGGGTTAGTCTCGAACTTGGAATCCTCCTGCTTCAACCTCCCAGAGTATTGGGATTATAACCGTGCACCTCCATGCTCAACCCCAACGCTTTTTTCTTAAGGTGCCCAACTCACACGCATTATTCATTGTATTTTGATTTTCTACTTTAATTTTCAGACTGTAAGAGCACCCTCTGTGCTTTCACATTTCCTACAGCATCAAACTCTTTCATAGCTATATAGATCATTTTATTTTACACGTCACATTTACATTTTAGACACTTTACATATTATCTCATTTTTATACTCATCGCAATCTCCTGAAGTAAGCAAAACAAAGACGTTCCTCTCATTGCAGTACTTGAAAAGAGGTAACTGAAGAATGATTGCCCAAGGTGGCACAGCCAGTGAGAGAGGGACTACAACTTGCTTTTTTTTTTTTTTTTTTTTTTTTTTTTTTTTGGGTACCAGGGGTTCGACCTCAGGACCTCGCGCGCCAGCAGGCGCCCAGGCCGCTGAGCAATATCACCGGCCCCTTTTTCGTATGTGGGATCCGGGAGTCGAACTCGGGCCCTCGCGCTTGCAAGGCAGGCGCTTACGCCGCTGAGCCATCTCACTGGCCCTACAACTTGCTTTTGCCTTTAAGTGATTTCTAACTTGGGAGCAAAACCCCTGGAGAGCCACGAAGGAGTCGGAATGGATCCAAAATCCATGTGTACATCAAGGATTATCTGAAAACAAAATAAACAATATATTGTTATACGGTATTGCAGTAAATGAAATACAAATTTGTTGAAACTAAGTATTAAATTCATAGTTTCTTTTTGCCATTTCATATTTTCTAAGTCAGTGAATAAAAAATATTGTGATTATCATCACTTGGGAGATATACAACATTTTTTATTGTTGGAAAAAGTCCTCACCCTTGAAAAGTCAGGAGATAGGTATATAGCTATATAGATATGTATCTCCACAATTCAAAATGAAAAAAAAAAAAATAGGTTTCTGGAGGATCAGACTTTTTTTTTTTTTTTTTTTTGGTACTGGGAATCGAACTCAGGACCTTATGCTTACCAGGCAGGTGCTGTGCCTCTGAGCTACATCCCCAGTCCCTGGAAGATCAGATTTTAAATAGGTCTTTGATTAGGATCTTTATTCACAAAATTGAAATAGAACAGAATTATATTAAGACATTTTATCTTTTGGTATGAATTTTGTTCAAAAATGGTATAAATGATAATGTATACAAACCAACTAATATTGGTAATAATTCCTAAATCATATCATCCATGTATGTAGACACAATTCACTAAAACTTGTAGCTCAGTGTAAATGAGGCCCTGGGTTCAATCCCCAGCACAGGAGAATACTAAACAATGAGCTATGCAAATCATACCTTTTAATACTCGGGTATTTTTTCTACTATCAAGTTACCATGTAACTATAAATTAATCATCCTCTCTGTATGTCAATTTCCTCGTAGGTAAGACATGAGTATTAAAGCAGATCTACCAACAGGACTCTCAGAATAGCTAATAAAAGCAAACCAATAAAACATTTTTCAAATACAATGCCAACACTTCAGCATTTAAATAATAGGCTTTAAAACATCCCTGCTCTTTGTATTTGACATCTGCCCCAGTTCATCATTACCATTAGGAGCATTTATTTAGTAAATCTAAATCGACTTTGTTAGTCTACATAAGGTGATACAATGTATTCAACTATAGTCTATTAGACAACTGAGAATCATGGAAAGACTAAGATAGCCCCACTTTCCTAAATTTCCTCCCTCTAAATTACTTAACCTTAACAATAACTTTGTGTTGAATGCCACGCTTATGCTGACATCCTTTTTTTTTAGATGAGAAATAAGATACCAATCTTCTCAATTATGATTTTCTTGTCATAAAGCCCATATTGTAAAGTGGATATACTGCTGTGATATTTGTCACCACTCTACTTATTTGGCTGGACAAGTCTTGTTTGATACCTGGGTTGTCAGATCAAATTATAATTTAAATCCTTTAGCTATGTTTAACGCCTTGGCAGTGGATGAGTTGAGAATTTAGAATTCAGAAACAGATGGCTCAGGAGCGTGGTAACTAGATATGAAGCATTTTACCTGTATGTCCTCGGTTTGGATTTGAACTTGGTTGATCGCTATTGGTGTTCCATGCAAGCTGTAAGATCTGATTCACATCTCTAACAGACAGCACCCCATGTTACGAAAGCTCATCACTCTTGGCACTAATTGGCATTCCTGTTGTCAGCTCAGAATAGAAGCCGAGGACTGAATCAGTCTGGAAACCTGAACTGCTGTTGGGTCTGAGTCATCAGTCGAGGTGGCCCATTCAGCCTCTGGCCTTTCCTTAGGTTTGCAGCTCAGCACAAGTGCATATACTTCACTCTCTATGGTTTCAAACAAGATTTACTTAAAATGTAATTTTTGTATTACTAATGGTAATAAGGGTGGTTAATATTCATGAACATTGTTCTGAAAGTATTAAATCGCTTAAACCTCACAACATTTCTATTCTATTTCTATGGTATTTTCCCTGTTTGTTTGCTTATTGATTGATGAGGTCTTTCTGTGTTGCCCAGGGTGGCACTGAACTCCTGGGCTCAAGTGACCCTCCTGCCTCAGCCTCCCTAGTGCTAGGACTACACTGTGCCTGGATCCCCTTTTTTAGAAATCAGCAAATAGAGGCACAAAGAGATTCAATAACTTGCCTAAAGTCTCTTAGATAAGTGGTGGAATTAGAATCCAGCTCTAAATATAATTGTTTTCTGCCTAATTATAGCATTTATTGGATTTCTTCCTTTACCGTCTTCCTATATAGCATATTTAAGTACTGTACCCAAACCAAATGGAGCATATATCAATGTCTCAACTTTAAAATTGTTTATTTTCCTGTACTAGTTATAATTATCATTTTTTTTCAAAAGAGATGATATATATTTCTTAAATTTGATTCATGTACATCTGAGTTTAGGTCCTTCAAGATCTTAATTTTGTACATTCGTGTACATTATCCTGAGTTTTTGGGTCCTTCAAGGTCTTAATTTTACAATGACTCTTAGCTCATCTCTTTTATTTTTATTTTGTTGTTGTTGTTGTTTTGAGTTCAATATTACCATGCACTGCTATGCCTTGCTTGTTGGTTTTTTTTTTTTTTTTTTTGGTACCAGGAATTGAACTCATGACCTTGTGCTTGCCAGGCTTGTTGTTTTTATTGGAATATAATAACCCATATGTGATTGTGAATAACTTAAAAAGACAATATGCTAAGTACTTTAGTGTATTACAGTTTAAACGTAGGAACTATATGGTCCCTCCTGGCAGAGTTTACTATGCCTGATAATTTGCAATTAGAGATACACAGAGGGAATTGCATATTGCTTACTGTTACTTCAGTTCCTTTAATTCTTTGATCCTCAGAGATAATGAGTCATCCAGATTTCCAAGCACTTGGAAGCATTTTATAGGGAGTCACTAAATCAACATAATCCCAATATCACCAGATGTCTCCTTCTTGTTATTCTACTTCTTCTGAAGTTTTTTCCAAATCTATTCCTAAATATGCTACTAAGGTGTGTGGCTGCCTCTGAAGGTGGCTGGCAGAGCACAGAAGAGCTTGGGTTTTGGCGTCACATAGACCTTGGGTATGAATCACAGCTTCGAGAGGCTTTGTGCAAATTTCTTCTCTAATCTTCAGTTTCCTCCTCATAAAAAGAAGATAATGATATAATATATGCTGGACAATGTCAAGATGGATTTCCTGGGGCTTTTTCAGGTCCTTAAATTTGCAAAAACCACAGTAGTATATTTTTCAGTTTTATCCTCCATAAATAGGGATAATGACCCATATTTCTGGGCTCTTATATTAAGTTAAATTAGATATTAAATATGAACAACAAAGCTTAGTTGAAACTTGGTGTGGCAGTGCATGCCCATAATCCCAGCACTGTGGCAGGCTGAGGCAGGAGGATTGCAAGTTTGAATCCAGCCTGGGTAACTTAAAGAGACCCTGTCTCAAAAACAATTTTAAAGGTCTGGGGATGTAGTTCAGTGTGAAGGCCCTGGGTTCAATACCCAGTGCTGAGCCGGGAGAGGGTGGGGAGCTTGGTTGATGTGGACACTGGGCTGGGGTCAGCTGATATCACTCAGAGAGCTAAATATTTACTTTTTAGGAAAGAAGTCCGATTTGGTCTTGGTCACAAATAGTTGAAATGTTGATTGAAATTAATTTTAAGTATATACTCTTTATTCCTGGACAAACAGAAACCTCAGTTGGTGTCTTAAACTGGGATCCCCAAAACCAGGGCATGAGAATAGAAAGAGCTCCCCCTCAGCTATAGCAATGAGGGTCACAAAGTACAAAGCTCAAGAGAATCAGGAATGGAAACAAAGAAACGAAAAATCTGATCTTTATAGGGTGGACAGAAAGCAAGGAGCTGAGATGAAACAAAGATTGTTTAAGGTGGGCAGGAAAACTAGTAGAAAGCCAGAAAAGAAGGGTGCAGAGGTCTGAAAACACCTTTCTAAGAGCCTTTGTGCAACACGGGCATCGTAAACACTACCAAGCCTTTTCCGAACGCAAACGTCCTTCCTTCTAATTATCTCAGGAATTGTAAGCATCCATTGAGCCAAAATCATGTATAGTTAGTTCCTCACTGTATTGCGACTGGTGCACACAGGATATCCAATCATTTTTAGTTCTCTTCCTCATTTGAGGGTTTTTTGGTTTGGTTGGTTTTGGTTTTTATTTGTTTTTGTTTTTTGTCTGGTTTGGTTTTTTGAGACAAGATCTCAGTATGTAGAACTCACTTCGTAGTACAGTCTGATTCAAATTCACAATCCTCCTGCCTCAGCCTTCCTAATGCTGGGATTGCAGGTATGTGTGACCATGCCCGGTTTTTATTTCCTTTTTTTTTTTTTTTTTTTTTATGTGGGTACTGGGAGTCGAAGTCAGGACCTTGCGCTTGCCAGGTAGGCGGTTATGCTGCTGAGCTATATGACTGGCCCTTTATTTCTCAATAGTATTTCTATGTTAAATATCATAACCAGTAATGACAATTTAACCAGTTAATGTTGCTAAGATTTTAGGTCATTTGGTCTCTCCTGACATATAGTAAATGTTAAGTAAATATGGGTTGAATTGAGAGAAAAATTTAGGACAACTTAACAATGTATATGTCATTTTTATGGCAAGCCACAGACTAATATTCATTATACTAATTTTGTGACACACTTTGAGATTAGAATTGTGTGTCTAAAACTTTTTAAGACTCTGATTCTCAAGGAGTTTATCTAGTTAGACAGATGAAACATACACACATAAATGAAAAGTTATCAAATGTAGCAATATATGAAATATTGCAACCACTAGTTGTTTAGTTATGTAAGTGAAAGAAAGGTGAACAAATGCACAAGGGAAAGACAGGCAAGGAAATTATTGGTAGAACTTTTTGTTTAGAGACAAGGATTTGTGTAGAAGAGTGACTGGTAAGTGTTTATATTTCATAGGATCGGAATGATCACAGTTCTAATTATATCAAAACTTCTCTTATTCTCTTTAAAATTTTTAAAGTTGACACATAATAATTGTACACACTTGTCAGTTACAGTATGACATTTCATGTTCTTTTCTTATTCTTGATTAAAATTTGCAAAATAAACCAAGTCTGGTGACACATGCCTGTAATTCCAGCACTCTGAGAGGCTGAGGCAGGAAGACTGCAAATTCAACCCCAGCCTGGGCAATTTAACAACTTAGAGAGACCCCATCTTGAAAATAAAAAGATAAAACAAGTGCTGGGAATATAGCTCAGCAAGAAGGTCCAGTACCCAAGGTCAGTGGACAGTGTAAAATATATAGTATTTATCACTGGCTCAGTTTACATTGTGGTAAATTTTTGTATCTAAATTCTCTGTAATCTTGTCCGACACTGTCACCCACATTTGAATTAAAGCTTACTGCCTAAGCTAGAAGATGAAAGAAAAGGTGCTCTAAGGCATTTCCACACATAATAATTATATTGGATCAGCAGACATTGTTTAGACAAGACTTTAGAGAGTCCATTCCCCGCTTGGAATCAAGAGCAATTTGGAAATGACCAGAATGGATGAAAAAGCAAAATAAAAAATTTGTGTGGGTCTTCCTGCATTAAACTATGTGACTTTTCCTTGATAGGAAGTTTGCTAAAGAAAGAAAACCATGTGCAAGTAAAGAAGTGAACTTAGATAAGCACATAAAATATAAATTCCTTTTGGATCTTTCTCCAAGCCCTTAATCTCTACTCTTCCCTCTTTGCAGCAAGTTCATCCCATTTGGCATTTACTAATTTCATGATTAGTTAGTTGTGGCAAAACCATAACTTCACATAAATGTTCATTAGCCCTTGCTAGTCCAGTGAACTGATTTTGAGCCTTCTTCGTGAAAATGGCCCTAAACTTGGTCATATGCTATGTTTCTATTTTCTTTTTCCTGTCAAATAGACATCAAGACTGTAAAACCAAAGCCATAACCGAATCAATAGTAATAGCTTTCCTGATTTGTTTTTTCCAATTCTGCGGGTTGAACTGAGGCCCTTCACACACAGGTACCTACCCAGCCCTTGTTTATTTATTATTTTTGAGACAGTAAATCGTTAAACTTCCCAGGTCTGGCTCAAACTTGCAATCCTCTTGCCTCCCAGAATACTGGGATTGCACCCATGTGTGCCACCATTCCCAGCTTTTCACAACTTTTTGGCCCATCAACACATATGAAAATTGAGATGAATTGCCTCCTTTGGATTATTTCTGATTTTTTCCCCCTGTACTGAGGATTAAACCCAGGGCCTTTGCACTGAGCTACATCCCCAATCCTTTTTGTATATTTTATTCTGAGACAAGTTCTCACTAAGTCACTAAATTGCCCTGGTGGGACTTGAATTTACCATCCTCCTGCCTCAGCCTCCCAGAGTGCTGGGAATACAGGCGTGGGCAACTACACCCAGCTTATTTCTGATTTTTGCACTAACTTGAATAAGTGCTCTTCATGAGAAGGCAGTGAAAAGAAAATAAATTCTAACCTAAAAGATCTGTGTTTGAGTCCACCCAACGGTGCAGCCCGCTGCAGGGGTAGCTTTGGGAAAGCTACAGTTCTTTAAACTCCATTTCCTCCCTGTGTCGTGCACAGAACTATGCGTCCCAGAGTTGCTGCAAATCAAATGAGAGACATTTGGGCTGCTCCCCGGCCTAGCAGGCACCTGTAAGAAATGTTAGTTCCCATTTCCTTTCCCTCACATCATCCATGTGAGAGTGATTACTGAAGTCGGGAGTAAACCACTGAACTTTGCTTTTAGCTGAGATGTCTGTGCAGCCCCAAATAGAATCTGAGTGGACTCATCCAGGGCCTGGCACCCTGGCATATCCCGTGCTAGCTCTCCAAAGGGAAAATTCAAACTCGTTTTCCTACCCCTAATTTGCAAAAAAAAAGTTATGGACCCATGTTGATGTGTTCAAAAATGACATTCAAATTTAGTTTCAAATGAACAAAGTCCTTAAATTATTTCAGCACCATGCCTATAATAAATAGAAACCAAAATTAGTCCGTGAAAGCGTTCTGATTGCCTTCCAGCGCCTACTGCTGAGCTTTAATGCCAAGTGCTAGTCTGCATATCAAGTCATGTTCTCAGCTAAAATATCTCAGATGGGGTGCATTTGAAAGCATTTGCTTTTTCTCCCCCTACTTTTTTTTGGTTTTTTTTTTTTTTTTTTTTTGGTTTTTTTTGGTTTTGTTGTTGTTGTTGTTTAGTCATATCAAAGAATTTCAGGGTTTTGGTTTCAATCAAAAACATTAAAAGTTTAAAGCCCTACATAGTATTCCTTTTGAATACAGTATTTACTAAAAGAGAGACTATCCTTTATATTCATTTTTTACCCTTCTTTTTTTTTTCAAAAATACACTGGAAATGTGACCATTTAAATGTTTGCAATGGTTATGAGCACAGACTTAGCCTTGGCACTTCCTTCTGTAAACTTCAGCAAGTTTTTAACTTCATTCAAAGCCCCACATTCTCATATGTAAAATGAGAATTATAACAGTAACTATTTCATGGATTGTTGAGTGAATTCATTAAATAAAGCACAATGTACGTGAAGAGCTTCGTGTAATACCTAGCACATAGCTGTGGAATGCTAACTTACTCGCCCAAGATGATATAATATAACCATTATATTAATGTGGCAAGGAGTGGGTATCAACTGTATACCTTCAAGATTATATACATCTTACAAACTGATAGCGTTTTTGATTTCTTTCGTCACTTAGTCACAGGATGCTCCTGTTTTAAAATTTATTTTTTCCTATGGTGCAGAGGATTAAACCTGGGGTCCCCCTGCATCATAAGCTTAAACTCTACGCTGAGCTACATCATGGAATGCTCTTTTTCGAAGTTTTGGGAACAGATTTTCTTCTTGGAAATAATGCTTTTTTAAAGAAGGGTAAACTTTGATATGTATTATATACCATAAAGGAAGCCTTATAGTGTTTTAACAGAAACCATACAGTAATTACCCTCGAATTGGGAGAACAAGAATGAAATATTATCACTGTTTTCCCACATGTGTTCTATTAAATGCATCAATCAAATTCTCACTTCTGTACTAGATAAAGGCATGTATACCTCCCCACACTAATATCCTGTGTGTTCCCTGCACTTCGCTCTTCAGAATTTCTTATCGGTTTCATTGAGTCTAAGAGATGAAGAAAGCCTATTTCCTTAGTCATCTTAGTTATTAGCCACCCCCGTCATCCCTCCAGGCTAGGAACATCATCCAGACTGAGTTAGTAAAGTTGATCTGAAAGAGCAATCTGTTCTAAGTGACTGTCCCTGGATCTGCCAGGGAACCCTGTAAATACCCTTCATTACTCCGGCAGGGCAGGATCACATTTCCTTCTTGCTACTTTTGTGGCTGACACAAGTTAGTCAGTGAGACTTGGACTTTAGATGATCCTGGTTGATTGAGGTAGGAATGGCACCTCTCCTGAGACAGGTAATCAGAATTTTACTTTTCAGGATCATGTTTTGACACCTGTGTTCCGTTTAGTTTCTTTATGTTTTTAGTTTTAAAAACTAAGTGGGTTTTGAACTTAGAATTTTTAAATGTCTTTAGTTTTCCCAGGCAAGCATTTTCAAGACTGTTTAGACGAAAAGGAAATTTCTTAAAGATGTCATTGTATTTCTCCATTATATTATGGGGTTTGTATAAAACCCTCTATGGTCTTATCTATTGCTGTGGATTGTCAAGGACTTATCTCTGGTGTGAAATTTTTTCTCATTACGAAAGATTAGAAAATACATGTATGTCTTAGTCTTCAAAGTAAGACGCAGAAATTTGGTTTTGTTTTTTTTTCATCTGACACTGGAGGAGGATACCTGAAAATAAATCTATGTACCAGTACTTCAAGCAAAATTTTACTGAAACTTTGGTATTATGTGAGCAATTTCTTTTGGAGAATTGAAACCTGTGACAATATGGAAAAATAGCAAATACAAAAATTTTATATGAATCTATCAGCACAGAAATTTTCTCATGTTTATCTTCCAAATGAAGACTTCCTCTGTTAAAGATTTTCGAGATTCCTTGGCATTCCTGTGGATCATCCCAACGTGAGTAATTTGTTTCTGTAGCTGAGTGACCGAATTAAGAGAACAGCTGAAGGCAAGTGCAGGATCATGTTTAAACCACAACAAATACATGTGTTAGATGGGTCACTCAGCTTTATGGGGAAGGCTTAAGACATGCGACATTGCGTTTGCTTGTCACTAATGAAGCTTGTTTTTAACTATGTTGGGCATTTAAAAGTTTTAAAGATTATTCTTTGTACCAATAAACTCTAGGAAAATCTGAATTAGTAGGTTTGTGATATAATATTTATATGATTATTATGATAAGAAAGGTAGGGACTGGCTTATATGGAAGCAGAAACTATTTTTAAAAACTAAGATCTAGAGCATGAGTTGGGTGTATTGTAAGCAAGTTTGCCCACAATTGCTCAAAAATATTTATTTTAAATATTTGCACCTAGCTTTTTTGTGAAGATATCAAAAAACGTTGTATGCTATCTGTGTTTGAAAATGCTATAGTAATAATGAAAAGAAGCCAGAATTTCCTTGGCTTCCTTTTTCTGTAACTCTTCTTTCACATTTTAAGCCTATTTTAATACTTGATATTAAAATATCAGGAATCTGACTGCCTAACCAACTCTGTTCTTTTTATTTTATTTATTTATTTTTGCTTTAGTATGTTTGCAATGTATAATAATTATGTTCATCTTAGGGATAGGTACATATATGTATTGCATCTTTTTTTTTTTTTTTTTTTTAATGTGGGTACCGGGAGTCGACCTCAGGACCTCGCACTTGCCAGCAAGTGCTTGTGCCGCTGAGTGATATCACTGGCCCTCTTTTTCCTTTACGTGGGTTCTGGGAGTCGAACTCAGAACCTCGCGCTTGCCAGGCAGGCACTTATGCCACTGAGCTATCTCACCGGCCCACATATTGCATCTTGATTTTTTTTTCTTTTTTTTTTTTTTTTGAGACAGGGTCTTGCTATGTAGTTCAGGCTGTCCTTGAACTCACTGTGTAGCCCAGGCTGACCTTGAACTCTCAGCAATCCTCCTGTCTCAGCCTCCCGAGTGCTGGGATTACAGGTGTACATCTTAATCTGTTTTGCTTGTCTTTCCTCTTCCACTCTCCCATCTCTCTCCATCCCCACCTCCCCTTCTCATTACCATACAGTCTACCTCCCTGTTTCTTACTGTCTGTCTTTTATTTTGCTCTTTATTTCTATCATGGGTTTCTCATATAAGAGAAATGACTCAATGACGAATGACTCAAATTTATCCTTCTTGTTCTACCTGTTTTACCTCAGTGTTTTATAGCTGAGTAAAAGGTGGGATACCAGAGTTATCATGGCAACGTGCCGGGGAGTAAAAATGTGTTATTTTACGGTATGCGTAAGTGCTTCCCTTTTTAAAAATCAATTTGTAGCACACCAATTAGCTACCTGAAATAGAAGGTCTGTTTTTCCATGTTCCCAAGGATCTTGCAGCACTGATATGGACTGTGGCTTAAGATTTGAGTGGAAAAGTGAAAGAAGATCATTTGTTATGGTAAGGACTGGACCCAGGACCTTGCACAAGCCAGGCAAGTGCTATACCACTGGGCTTCCCCCAGCCCAAGACCTTCTTTTTAAATTAAAAAATATAATTGTCAGAGAATCCACATAAATAGAAAGTACAGAAACAAAATTAGGTAGTTGGACATTCTTTTCAGCACAGGATTAGGTAAGAAAGCAACTGAACCTGTATGTTGAAGGTATGAATTACTTTGTTAACCAGACTAACCTATTCCTTTACTTCAGCTCCTCCTCCTGTCTTTTTCGTTCCTTCCTAATTGTTTTTGTTTTGTCGTTTTGATCCTCCTGCCCCAGCCTCTCTTGTGCTGGGATTACAGATGTACACCACCACATGCAGCTAGTCACAGTTCTTTTTAACTGAATTATTTAAAAGTTTTACTCAGTTCTCTTTTTCTGTTGTTTGCTTTCCCTGTGTAAGTGTAAAAGCTTATAACAAAGGCGTAGTGAAACCTCTGCTGTGATCACAGTAAAGATATTTTATCTCTATTCAATCTATTATGGATAGTTTGAAGATGATTGAAGATAAAAATCTCTTAGTAAATTCTATGAAGTTGGGAAAATTTGTGTATTTTTTGCACTGCTTTATATCCAGTACCTGGTACATAGTGGGCATTAAGTAAATATTTGTTGAGTTAATGAATAGGAAGAAACTCTATAAGCAATTTTGTGATGTAATTGTAAAGCTAGATTAAAACCAATGTATTTCATGCTACAAGGATCTAAATAATTCTTATTATTTATTTATTTATTTTTGTCTTTTTGAGACAGGGTCTCACTATGCAGTTCAGGCTGGCCTTGAATTCACTTTGTAGCCCAGGCTGGCCTCGAACTCACAGCAATCCTCTGCCTCAGCCTCTTGAGTGCTGGGATTACAGGCATGTGCCACCTAAATAATTCTTTCAACAAATAATCACTGGCAGTCTGGGGATGTAGCTCAGTGGTAGAGTGCTTGCCTAGCATATGCAAGGCCCTAGGTTTAATCCCCAGTATTGCAAAATAATAATAATAGCAAAAATAATCACTGGCTTTTAAGTCTGAATTTTCAAAACCCAAGCTTCAAACAATATTGCTAATATTATAACATCACTTACTCTGTATTAATCAGTGGGGCTAACTTTTTTTTCCAAATTCATATTCCAAAAAGGTATGAAATTAATATCAAAGAAACTGTGTCTGGCCCGGGGATAAAGCTCAGTGGCACAGTGCCTGCCTGGCCAAGCGCAAGGTCCCGAGTTCAATTCCCGGTACCAAAAAAAAGAAACTATATCTTTACAAAGTATTTGAGCAGATGTTGGTCTATTAAGGATTTTTTTTTCTTACTGATTTGTAGTGCTTATGAAAGAAAACATCTAGCACTGACTTTTTCAAAATAATGTACAAAAATTTTATCCAGGTAGAAACACAAGAGTAAGAGTTGTAATGTTCTATGTAGTATAATCCTCTTGTTTTTAAATCAGTATCCAGTTTGTTTCTTCTGAAGTTCATTCAAACTAATTTGTTCCTGAATTTATCCTCATGCCAATGATTTTTTTCCTATCCTTTTTCTCATGATTTTTAATTAGCTATTAACATTAGTTATCTTCTCTACTTTTGCTTTGCCTTTGGATGAACACTTCTAAAAGCCCTTGGCTTTAAAAACTTTAGTTGGGCATGGTGGTGCACTCCTGTAATCCCAGCACTTGGGAGACTGAGGCAAGAAGATCGAGTTCGAGGCCAGCCTGGGCTACAGAGTGAGTTCAAGGCCAGCTTGAACTACATAGCGAGACCTTGTCTCAAAAAAAAAATAAATAAATAAAATAAATAAATAAATAAATAAATAAATAGTTAGACCTCAGCTTCATACTGGCTTTTCATGGGCACAGCTCAGTGATGAAACAAGAATAAATTTCCCACTGATCAAAATTAAGGATCTTAAAAATTAATAATTTGAAACATTTTTTAAAGCATGCCATTTTCTTTGACAGCTGGAACGTGATGTAATAGGTTTAGTATTAATGCCAAATGTCTATCAATAAACACCTTGGGCCTCCAGCTGTACGTGAAATTCTATAGGTAGGAAAAACGACTGACCCCGCTCCGCATAGGTGCTGTCCTGCAATGGAATCTCTTTGCTCAGTTTTCTCCATCCAATCAGGTGGAATGTTTCACAGGCACATGGTTTACACAGCTCAAAATAACTTGGGACCTGTGAGCTGACAAATGCTCTGGCTCCGGTGGTGACAGGTCGTCCAGCTTCTTTCAGCCATCTTCACTAAAACTAAGGTTAACGCCTCACTCTCTATGGACGGCGGCTCTCTACTTCCAAGGGCGTGAAGAATTTTCCTTTTCTCCTGTGCTTTCCTCTGAAAGTTCTCCTTGGATAATTATCATCGCAGTGGAGTGCCTGGGTTGGACATCCTCATCTGGGTCAACTAAAAAAAGAAAGGTAATTTCCAGATTTAAGTTCACAAGTGTGTTTCGATAACAGGGCACTGACAATGGGAAAAGAGCTCTCTCAGAGAGCTAATTACTGTTACTCAGAGTGAAACCTAGGATACTTTCTAATTATGGATGGTAGGACGCACAGTTAAATGAAAACTGAAGCTTTCTACATGGAAAGCTTTTGTAGGGAATTGATGAGATTCACAGAAATCATAGCCTAAGGAAGTTGTGATGCGTTGCAAATATCATTGGCATTTTTCACACGTTCATTTATTAAAATAATGTTTTTGTAGAGAGAATATGTACACAATGCCTATTTCCTTTTTAAAGGAAATCAAATCTAAAATAATGTGACTCCATAGTTAAAGACTTTCATTTAAAAAAATTTTTATCATGTAAAAAGATATGCCTGCTATATTTAGTATTGGGAGATCTGCTCCCTGGATTAATGTACACAACAGCTGCAGAAAGTCTTGCTCAAGGGACATTGCTCTTTCTTTCTCCTTTCTCTCTCTCTCTCTCTCTCTCTCTCTCTCTCTCTCTCTCTGTCTCTCTCTCTGTCTCTTTTCAGCTGCATCAGAAGGACACTTGACAGTCAGCGGCAAATGTTTGGCCTGGTGCATTGCACTACTAGCAGTAATTAGATGCACATCTTGAATAATATTTTTAAAACTGTAAAAGCAAAGAAAAAGGCAGATTACTCTGTATTTCCAGTCCCAAAACATTAATATTGTAATAATGGTGCTAAGAAATTTGTATCACCTTATCAACAGATTTTTACATAGTTATCGAAGATACTAGCATTACCCAGTTGAAAGATATAAATCAGCTATCTAGTTTTCTTTCCCAGAAAATACAGATGAGTCAATTATTTTTACTTTAGTAATAATGAAATGAATTCTACAGGTTCTAAATTAAAATTTGGGGGTAACTTTATAGTCTCTCCTTAATAATAACTCAAGTTCACATAAAATCTAAGAAATCAAGAATGTCTATACTTATAGCTATAATAAACATTTTTGAAACAAAAATTAAGATATACTATCTCAGGAAATGTGAAATATATGGACACTATACTTGCAGAAATGTTGAGAGATCAAATCATAGGCATTACAAATCTTATAATAATGGACTATGAAACAAACAGCTGGACACTATCCAAATTCTGGAAGGTTGTCTCTATCCCTACTTATGGTGTATGGCTAATGTTTCTGGAACTCATAATGTGAAAATCCCAGTCTTCCACACAACTAATTTATAATATAGACCCTATTACATGTTTCTTTTACAATGAGCTTACAAAGGCTCAGTGGAACAGACTCAGAGTTACAATTTATGCACACAAGATATTTAATGAGTATTTAATCCACATTGGTTTTGGAATTCACAGAGATATTTTCTGCAAATTTACTCTTGAAGAAATGGGATGGCAGGTAAAACTCTGAAAAGGCTTTAATGAATTAATGTTAATATATGAACAGATAATAGCTCAGTTTTTCAACAGCTAATTCCTGTCCATAATGGAAATAATGGACTCAGTTCACTAACCTGACAATATAAGACAAATGGTCCTGCTAACCTCAGAATAATTAATTTTCTCCACTCTCACTGATATTTGACAAAGGCCTTGCCAGCGATAGAAAAATGAAAGGGTTTTCTTAACAACTTTTTCCTAGGAGGTAAAAAATAATCAAGCACCACAGAAATATTTTTATAAATTTCTATAGTGCTTCAGAGTTGACAAAGTGCTCTAAAAACGACTATAGCATTGCACATTTGCATAAAATACAGACAGAATGGTTTGTTTCGAAATTTAAGACCATATTTCAAGCAGATATATTTTTGGTGGAGGCAAAAGCTGGTGTAACTCCTTACCTGCAGTCACGAGGGTCCTCAGAGCTCATGTACAGCCAGAGTCACCTTGACCAGCTCTGTGCGGGCCACACTCGGGGAGGCACCCACAGAGCCTTCCAACTGAGCACCTGAACGAGGATGAGGTCTTTCAACCCCAAGCTTATCTGGGGGACCCCTCCTCTCTCAGTCTAGCAAACAGATGTCAATTTAAATAGGGAAACTAGGGCCGGTGAGACGGCTCAGCGGCTTAAGCGCCTGCCTGGCAAGCGCGAGGGCCCGAGTTCGACTCCCGGAACCCACATACGAAAAAGGGGCCGGTGATATCGCTCAGCGGCACAGGCGCCTGCTGGCGCACGAGGTCCTGAGGTCGACCCCCTGGTACCCACAAAAATAAATAAATAAATAAATAAATAAATAAATAAATAAATAAATAAGGAAACTACCTCGACTAATCCTTAACTACCTAGAATTAAAAATTGGCAAATAAGAGGCTAGAAGAAGAAAGTGTTACTGTTTTTTTCTTATTTAAAAATAAGAAATCTTTGAGTTAATGAGATTTGACAAAACTTTCTTATTTGGGATTTCCTACATCACAAAGAGAAACTGAACTGAACTGCAGCTCAGTTCTTCACGATGGTGAGATCTTTAGAGAGCTGTAACACCTCCCATGCCTATCACTTTTGTGACTACCACCAACACCCCTACTTTTTTTCCTCTTATTGTTTTTGCGGGGAGGGGGGTGATAGGGATCAAACCCAGAGCCTCGGTCAGTATAGACGAGAGCTCTACCACTAAGCTGTCCCCCCGAAGTACAAACCCCATTTTGGTCCTGGATTCCTGAATTCCTTTTGCTTGCCTTCCATGAGCTTTGTTATGGCCCTAGGATTTACTTATACTATTTATTTACTGTTACTTCAGATTCAATAGCAACTTTGGGCTCTGGCTTAAGTATCCTTTCCACTAGGGCTTTCTTACATGTTTATCCCCTTCTGTATAAAAAAACATTCATACTCAAGCTGGAAGTGTAGCTCAGTAATGGAGTTTGTCTAGCATGCACAAGGCCCTATGTTTGATTCCCAATACTGGGAAAAACAAACAAACAAAAAAAACACCAAACCCCATGCATACTCTGTTTCATAGTAGCCAATCTCTTTTTCTCCCACTTAAATGAAATCTTTAATTTCTTTCTTACCTTCTCACCTTTACCAGTTTGATTAAAACAGCAAGAATGGCCCACTCACCTCTGGCCTATTTTCTAAAAAGTCTTTTCATTCCTTTATCCTCTGGTCATTAGGGAAGGTCTCTAGAGAACAGAGCCTTACTAATTCTCCTACATGTCATCTGGCTGCTGCCACTTTATTTTACCACACTCTTCTAACGAATTCATTTGTCTATATTCATCATTGCTGTTTTTCCTTCAAATTGAAAGACCTTCGAGAGAATGTGTCTTATATTATTTCTATATAATTGGCACAGCATTTCCACATCCCTCAAGCTCTGACTCTGGTAACACAGCATATACTAATTTATTAAATTACTAGTGCCATTCATACCAAAAATAGACTGCAAATAAAACTAAAACGATCATCATAACAGTGAAGAGATGGACATCATAATAGTGTACAAAAGACATTTTTAGATGATCTGTTACACAACTTTCCAAAACTGCTTCTCGTGAACTGGGATTTGCCCTTTTGCCCCAGCCTCAGTTTTCCCAAAACTGATTTAAATACTGGTCTTGTGTGATGTCATGGGATACAGAAGACAAAACAAACAGGTCGATACCAGCACCAAAGACAAGAAACAAAGTTGAATACTTCTTTTATTATTCCCTTAAAGAAAGTTCTATGCATAGAAATTATACAGTGGCAGAAAAGGTTAACTTAAATTTGCATAGTGCTTTACCTTTCAAAAGTGCTTTCACAAACAAACCTATGAAGTAAGCAGGGCAGTTCTGCTTATCCTAGGTTTGAGCTACTTAGACATGCTCTTATCCTGTTCTAGCTCTCTTCACGAATAATTTTTTTTTTCTTTTTTGTGGGTACCGGGGGTTGACCTCAGGACCATGCGCACCAGCAGGCGCCCGTGCCGCTGAGCGATATCACCGGCCCCTTTTTTCATATGTGGTTCCGGGAGTCAAACTCAGGACCTTGCACTTGCCAGGCAGGTGCTTATGCTGCTGAGCCATCTCACCGGCCCCACGAATAATTTTTAAATATAGGTTATTTTTGTGTTGGCTTAGGAACTAGAATTGGGTTTGGTAGAGGTTTGTCTGTTTATGTATGTAATGAATGTAAAGCAATGTTTAAAGACACAGGTATAAAAGATGTTTCTTTTTTGACTTAAAATTTAATTGACAAATAAAAATTTTATATATATGGTGAACAACATAATATTCTGATATATGTGTATATGTGCAATAATTAAATCAAGGGCCAATGAGGTTTGTTTTTCCATTTAAATATCTAATGATACTTCACAAACTTAGCATGTGCAAAGTCCTGGGTTCAATCCCCAGCACAAGAATAATAATAATAATAATAATAATAATAATCTAATGACACTTCACAGTCAGAAAATTTCAGGGTTTGTGTTTGAATTCAAGTTACTTCATGTCAGGTGTTGCCAATTATCTGGCCAATGCCCCAGTTTAAAGGGTCATATTGTAACTGGAAGATGAGTTTATCCCACATGATATTTCCAACAACAGAATCTTATTAGAGCCTTAAAAAGTGTAGTGCTGAGTTAACATAAGTTGAGAAATATTCCCAAAAGTTTTAGCAGCAGGGTTTGTTTTTATGGAAACAAGTAAACAAAAACCCAAACCAGGTTCTTAGGGCAGATACTCTCTTCAAGAAAAATCCTAGGGAAAAAATGGAGAGAGCCAGCAAAGTAAATAAATTTTCTGCCTGGCCAATTTGGTTTACACGATTTACTGAAGTCTATCTTGATAGTCTTGATGAAGTCTATCTGATAACACATTAATTGCCTTGTTACCAACCTGGTACCATCTCAGCAACACCATGGTCAGTTTTCAAGGGCAATTAATCATTCTTATTTTGAAAGTGGCATAAAATCTACATGTCCATTTTATGAGGGACAGAAATGCGGGACCAAGGTCAGACGTCGCGGTGAAAGCCCCAGATGAAGCCTCTGAGAGTGCAGGGCTTCATTTCCTGAAACTGGCTGCACCTCATCGCAGTCCTGAGTCCTGAGTCCTCCAGTCAGGCAGCTGCTCGGGCCAGTCGCCTGACTCTGCTTTCTCTCATCTTCCACTTTCAATTTATCCACAAATCATTTGGTTCCACGCTCAAAAAATATCTCAGATCTGACCCTTTCTCACCACCTCCCACTGTGACCTCCCACTGGCCCAAGCCACATCTCCTGCACATCACATCGCGGGGCTCCCTGAGTGATCCGCTCACTTCCAACTTGGTTCTCTCGGGTAGCAGCTGTGATTCACTTTTTCAAAACCACGCCATCTGTTCCTCAAGACCTTCAACTGGTTTTCCAATCACAAGTTTAGTAACGTTTGAAGTCCTTCCCCTGCCTCCAGAAGGCCTAATATGATCTGGCCTTCTACATTGCCTCATTTCCTTCCACTCTTATTGTTCATTTACCGGACACCCTGGGCTTGACTCAAACACACCAAACGCTCATTTCTTCAGGCACTGAAATTTCTTCCTCAGTCAGGAACATTCCTCCCTTTACCTGGTCACAGGGCTAACTTCTCCACATTAGCAGCTTCCCTTCACCTTCCTCACTAGAAGAGCATGTTTTTCATCTTAACATTGGTGTCTTTTCCCCATTAGAATCTCAGCTCGGTGACGGGAGAGTTTATTTTCTGTTCACCTCTGAATCCACAGTACCAGAATGGGGCCTGGTACACAGAAGCTGCTTAATAAATATTTATTGGGGGCCGGTGAGATGGCTCAGCGGCGTAAGTGCCTGCCTTGCAAGCGCGAGGGCCCGAGTTCGACTCCCGGAACCCACATACGAAAAAGGGGCCGGTGATATCGCTCAGTGGCACGGGTGCCTGTTGGCGCGCGAGGTCCTGAGGTCGACCCCCGGTACCCACCAAAAAATAAAAAATAAAAAAAAAAATAAATATTTATTGGATGAGAAGCAGGGATGGAACTAAGTGGTAAAGCACTTATTTGCTTAGCATGTGCGATGCCCTTGGTTTGATCCCTAGCACCCCCCAAAAAACTTATTAGAAAGCTAGGCCATAATAACACTTGGACTTTTTAAAGTACATGTTTTATAACAAGTAGTTTTAAATGAATGCTTAAAGGAGAAAGTTTTAAATGAACGCTTAAAGGAGAAAATTTTAAATTAATGCTTGGTACTGATGTATCTTATTTCCTATTTTAGCTAATATTTATCGGTTTAACACTTTATATATGCATTTTCATCTGAGAACTTTCTTAAATAGAATCATTACCCTGTTTGATAGTGGAAGATAATTGAGATTCAAATATATTAAAGTGACTTTCTCAAGATAATAAAGTTATTCTGTGTTGGAGTTGGGATTCACACCCAGGTTTTCTGATTATAACCAGATGTTCTTTGATTCATCTGGTATGAAAACAAAGCATAATTCCAGTTATTTTTTTCTACCATAAATAAACATTCATTTGACAATCACCTTTAAGATGTGACTACCTTTACCACCAGTTTATGGTTTTTCTTTTTGCCTGTAAGTTTCTTTTGTCCTACATTATTGGTCCAACTTTACTCTGCAATTTAAACAAATACCAGAGTGAGCAAGTTCTAGTGAACAAAGAATTCAATAGATATTTATTGACTGCCTTCTGTGTGCCATGTGTGTAGTGAGATGATGGTGTATGAAGCAAAGTGAGGGAGACAGAAAAGCAAATAGACAAATTTAACATATCGGACTCAGTGCCAAGGATAGGGACAGTGAGCTTTGGGAGCACATAGGAAAGGAACCTAACCCGGGCAAGGGAAGAAATCCCAGGACAGTGATGCCTCAACCAGCAACTGCAGACCATGTAAGATTTGGCCCAGTAAGACAGTAAAGGCAGGTGGGGACAGGAAGCAGCCCAAGCGAAGAGAACACGTACAAAGTCAGTCAAGTCCCTTCACGAGCGTGGATCTCAACAGAATGCGGATATACTGAATTAACTACAAACTCCAGAGTTCGTTTTCTCTTTAAAGTTTTTCCATGGATCAAGTCACACCAGTGATTCTACTTCTACTTCTTATCTATAAAATGAAGACAATGGATGTTATGTAAAAACAGGAGTAATAGCAACTACAGCTTACTAAATGTTTACTAAATGCCAAGCATTTAACCCATGAGTCATCATTTAACCTATGACATGGCTACTGATATTAGCCTTGCTTTACAGATGAGGAAACTGAGGTTCACAGAGGTTATACTATTTCAAGTTTGAATAGTCAGGAAGTGTCAGAAGTAAGCGTTGAACCAACTCTAACACCAAAATGTTAGCTCATAAAACATTAAAACACTAAAGCTGTCCTATGTTTTGAATGCTTGAGAATTTTGTTATCATAATAATTCCTTATAAACTTAAGAACAGACACACACTGATACCTCAAATGGCTTCTTAAAAAAGGTAGATTGCAGAAAGCAATGATGAATTTTCTCTTTTCTGTTCCTACCATAAACAAATTTTTGAAAAATTCTTCAACATTAACATCACCTTCACCTAAGTGGTTTTTTATTGTTGTTTGTTTGTTTGGTTGGTTGGTTAGTTAGGTTTTGTAGGCTGAGGATTAAACCCAGGGCCTCATGGATGCTGAACAAATGCTCTACCTCTGAACTACACACTCAACTCTAAGTATTGTTTTTTTAAAAATTATATCAGTTGAATACCCATTTTAGTCACAGGCCTTGGTTTTTTGGTTGTTTATTGTTGTTGTTTATTCATTTATTTGTTTTTATTTAGAGACAGTCTTGCTAAATTGCCCAGGCTATTCTCCAACTTAGTATCCTCCTGCCTCAGCCTTCTGAGTAGCTAGGATTCTAGGCCTGAACTTCCGTGCCCTGTGAACAGGCACTACTAAGAGATGAAGCCAGAATTTGAAGTCAGATCTATATAGTTCCCAGGCCAGTGCTCATTCCGTGTTGCCTCAAGCTATAAGCCATCATCAAATAACCAAAGACAATGTCACATTACAACACAATTTTCAGTAATGTGCAACTTACTGAAAGCCACCCTGATTTATAAGGCACTTAATTTTCACCCCCACATCTAAATTAATGTAGAAAAATAAATAAATAAATTGATGTAGAAACTCAAATTAGGCTAAAGAAATGATTGATTTAAAAATGAGTAACTACAATAATGATTTGTGAGCTAATGATTATAACAAATTAGTGTATTAATTACCCTTGTAAATAGCATTTTTGGGTTTTTTGGGTTTTTTGTTTGGTTTTTTGAGACAAGGTCTCACTATTTGGTCCAGGCTGGGCCTCGAACTCATAGCAATCCTCTTGCCTCAGCCTCCCAAGTGCTAAGATTATAGGTGTGCACCACCACTCCTGGCCTTTAAATAGCATTTTGGACCTTATTTCATGTATCTATTCTTCCACATAGTTGATGTACAAATGAGGAAATGTTTCAATTGGGATAGCAATTATACTTTCATGTATGATTTTGTATATTATTTGCCATTCTACAAGATTTTAAATAGCCATTGAGTATAGTTAATTAGTATATAATTATCATGATTTGACTAAGTAGCTAATTTCTTATTGGACATGGTTCCAATTTTTTAATAGTATAATCCATACTATGATGAACATCTTTGTAGATAAAACTTTGCTTTCATGTAACCCCTGTGCGTTTTAAGTGAATCTGCTTTAAAGACACAATAGACTTTGCCCAAATTAGTGGCTCCGGCGGGGACAGTCTCAGACCCTCTCAAGCATTTGGGAAAACATTTCGCTGTAAGCAATCCTTTTAGCCATCTCTAATTGCCCTCTCAAGGTGATTGTCTACTGTGCCAGTTGAGAGGTTAGTTTGGGATAGCCCTGTAGAAATTTGAAACTAGGGTAGTTCCTAGGAAACCTCACATTTGATATAAGTTAGGCTGTCATGCAGGGGAACAGAGATGAATGAAGTAGGTTTTGCCACAGAATCTTAAAGCTGGCAGAAATTTAGATTACTTTCTTTGCCATCTTCCTAACACAGCAGCAAAGAATGGCAGACAGTCTCCATGTCATTACCATCTATGACTGACTGGCGGCTGCAGAAGGAATGGAGGGTTAAGCAATTCAAGGTCAATGTCACGAACGCTGCAATCAGTGAGCTGCCTCTATTAAGAATGAGAGGGAGAATTAACAGATGATGAGTCACAAGTGTGCCATCCCAGTAAAAATGTTTGAATGAATAAATGGGGTATGATATTAATAACACAAAATCAATTGGCATTATTGTACTTATTGTCTTAAGAGTTTAAAAAATACTAATTTTTTTGAAAAAGAAATATGTATTTAAAATTCAGGAGTTAGGAAGGATACTCAGTGAAAATTCTCCTGCCAGCATCATATTCCACTGTCCCCCAGGTCTCCCTTCACCCATGTTCCTTTGAGACATTTTAAAAAGCTTAGGCTCCAATTCATCTCTGTAGTATTATACCAAGAGGCCAAATCAGCATAGTTTTCAAAAGTAGATGAACAGCTTGTCTTTAGTCAAAAAACATAAGCATTATTATTTATTTTCCATGGGCTAGAGCAATCTTTATTTGCAGTAGCTAGATGAGATTATGTTGTCAGTATCGCTTGCTTTTCTATAATTTTATTACAGACAAGGTTAAGCAGAAAGGATAGAGAGCAAATCTCTGTTCGCATTTGAAAGCGCTTTGTAACCAAAAATGCCGTCACAGATATGATCAAAAATAGGCGTAGTCTTTTTTTTCTGGTGCAGAGGATTGAAACCAGGGCCTCATGCAAGCTAAGCAAGCTCTCTATCACTGAGCCACCCCCTTGGATATTAGTAAATCACTATAGCTATACCATAGCTTTCACAGCTGAACTTGCATTTAAAGAATTTAATAAAATAGCAATTGCTCAGGTTTTATATTCAATAAAATAGTAATTGCAAAGGTTTTATATTCAATTTCAGAGAAACTTCATTCCGTTCTTATGTTACAATTGGAGAGTAATATTTAAGTCTTTAAATTTTATAAAAATATCAAAATGAGGCAATTTTGTATTTTGAGCTCTAAATTATTAAGAACTTATGCTATAATTAATACAGATTTATTGCCAGGCGTGGTGGCACATGCCTGTAATCCCCGCATTTGGAAGGCTGAAGCAGGAGAACTGCTGCAAGCTCAAGGCCAGCCTGGGCCATGTAAAGAGTTCAAGGCCTGCCTGGGCTACATAGCCAGACCCTGTCTCAAATTTTTTTTGAAAAAAAGTTATAAATACAGATTTATTATCCCCTAGAAATAATCCAAATTTTTAATTATTATTTTGTTACAGCATGCAAGACGACAGCCTAGAAGCTTCTACTTCCATATCCCAACTGCTAAGAGAAAGCTATTTAGCTGAAACCAGGCATCGGGGAAACAACGAGAGGAGCCGCGCGGAGCCCTCCTCCAACGCCTTCCTTTTCGGCAGTCCCTCCGGGGCTGCTGAAGGAGGAGGCCAAGAGGACCTTCCGGACCTCTCGGCCTTTCTGAGCCAAGAAGAACTGGACGAAAGCGTCAATCTGGCAAGACTGGCCATCAACCACGACCCCTCAGAGCGAGCAGACGACGCTCAGGCTAGGAAGCGGCTGTCCACGGAGCCGGTGAAACCCGTGCCTGCCTTCCGCCCGCAGAGCCCCCCACGCCCCGCCAGCCCTCAGGAGAGCCCCCAGCAGGCAAAACGGCCGCAGTACAGTTCCGAAAGCCAGTCCAAAAAAGTCTTCCTGAATAAGGCTGCCGATTTCATAGAGGAGCTCTCCTCCCTCTTCAAGGCCCACAGCTCCAAAAGGATCAGACCTCGCGCCTGCAAAAACCACAAGAGCAAACTGGAATCTCAGAACAGAGCTGTGCAGGAGAACAGCCCCGGCTTCTCAGATCTGTCGGAAAGGCGGGAGAGATCTGTCCCCATCCCCATCCCTTCGGACACCAGGGATAACGAGGTGAACCACGCCCTCGAGCAGCAGGAAGCCAAGAGGCGCGAGGCTGAGCTGGCCACCAGCGAGGCAGGTGGCGGGGACGCCACCCCCGGATCCTCACCTTCGTCTCTGTACTATGAAGAACCTCTGGGGCAGCCTCCCCGCTTCACCCAAAAATTACGGAGCAGAGAAGTTCCTGAAGGAACCCGAGTCCAGTTGGATTGCATAGTGGTAGGAATCCCACCACCTCAAGTAAGGTAAAAATGTCCCATTAGTAGTGTTTGGCAATTGCTTTCCATCGACCATGGCTTTCCTAAGTGTTATCGTTAAGCGTGGGGATCCAAAACTTATATTCTCCCAGCCAGGTGTGGTGGTGTACAACTGTGATCCCAGCACTTGGGAGGCCCAGGCAGGAGGAACTCATCTGTTCAAGGCCAGCCTGGACTACATAGTGGGCTTTCATAGTGAAAAAGAAAGAAAGAAAGAAAGAAAGAAAGAAAGAAAGAAAGAAAGAAAGAAAGAGAGAAAGAGAGAAAGAGAGAAAGAGAGAAAGAGAGAAAGAGAGAAAGAGAGAAAGAGAGAAAGAGAGAGAGAGAGAGAAAGAAAGAAAGAGAGAGAGAGAGAGAGAGAGAAAGAGAGAAAGGAAGGAAGGAAAGAAAGAAAGAAAAAAGAAAAACAAAAAAGAGAAAGAAAGGAAGAAAAGAGAAAGAAAGAAAAAGAAAGAGAGAGAGAAAGGGAGTGTGGGCTGGAGATATAGCACAGTGCCAAGATGCTGGATTCAATCCTCAGTACTACAAAAATTATATACCCACTTTGAGAAAAACAGCCAGTGTCTAAAGCCACTCTGTTCAATAGAAATATGATACTAGCTGTATGCAATTTAAATTTTTCTAGAGCTAAGGATGTTTATGAGGCCTGGGTTCAATCCCTAGCACTAAAATAAATTTTTATTTTTTAATGTGGATACCAGGAGTCGACCTCAGGACCTCGCGCTTGCCAGCAAGTGCTTGTGCTGCTGAGCAATATCACTGGCCCTTTTTTTCTTTTATGTGGGTACTGGTAGTTGAACTCAGGACCTTGCGCTTGCCAGGCAGGTGCTTATGCCACTGAGCTATCTCACTGGCCCTAAAATAAAGTTTTTAAAAATGTTCTAGTAGCCACTTTGTAATTGTGTGTGTGTAGTATTCGAGGTTGAACACAGGACCTTCTCATGGAGCTACATCCCCAGGCCTACTTTTATTTTTTATTTCGAGACAGGGTTTCATTGCTTAGTTGTCCAAGCTGGGCGTAGACTTGTGATCCTTCTGCCTCAGCCTCCCAGAGTGCTGGATTACAGATGTATACCACCTTGTCTGGTGCCACATTTTCAAAAATGAAAAGTACTAGGTGATACTAAGATTAATAATATAGGGCCGGTGAGACGGCTCAGCGGCTTAAGCGCCTGCCTTGCAAGCGCGAAGGCCCGAGTTCGACTCCCGGAACCCACATACGAAAAAGGGGCCGGTGATATCGCTCAGCGGCACGGGTGCCTGTTGGCGTGTGAGGTCCTGAGGTCGTCCCCCCGGTACCCACAAAAAAAAAAAAAAAAAAGATTAATAATATATGTATTGAGTCAGTATATTAAAATATTTCAACATGTAATTAATATAATAATTATTGATCAGATATTTTGCATTCTTCTCATTATGCCAAGGATTCAAAATCCAGTGTGAATTCCACACTTACAACAAATCTCAATTTGGATGCTAAATTTTCCTAGGAAGAACTTACTCTGCCTTTAAGATCTGTACTCAGTGAATACCTGTGGTATTTTTTGACTCTTCAAGAAAGCCAAGTTGGGGCCGGTGAGATGGCTCAGCGGCTTAAGCGCCTGCCCAGCAAGCGCGAGGGCCGGAGTTCGACTCCCGGAACCCACATACGAAAAAGGGGCCGGTGACATCGCTCAGCGGCACGGGCGCCTGCTGGCACGCAAGGTCCTGAAGTCGACCCCCCGGTACCCACAAAAAAAAAAAAAAGAAAGCCAAGTAACAGTATGAAGACTGATGGAATAAAAATAGAAAAAAGCATGGCTAAGGTCAATGTACAGATTCATTTTACCTGTATTAAATTTACTATAGCCAGGTGTGGTGGCACATGCCTGTAATCCCTGCGCTTGGGAGGCTAAGGCAGGAGGATTGCCACAAGTTCAAGGCCAGCCTGGGCTACAGGGTGAGTTCCAGGCTGATCTGAACTACATGGCGAGACCCTGTGTTGGAAAAAAAAAAAGAAATCTATTATAAATTTTCAGTTACCAGTTTAATGAACACTCTTGTACCTAATCCCCAAGCCTGTCCACAGTGTGACTGAGGGACAGCAGGTGTGTTCATCTTCAGGTGCCTTCCATAGCCAGCTTTTCTGTCAGGGCAGTGAAATACGCTTCAGGCTCCTGACTTGCCTGAGCAACACATCTACTTTAGTGCTCTAATTTTACTTACTATATTTTAAGGATCCTGTCCACATTTATGGTCCCACAAAACTTGGAACCAGCTTTAAGCAGGGCGACATTTGCTAACTCTGATATTATAATAACATGCAAATAAGGTAGTTTGTATAACTTTTGTAGAGATTACTGGTATTTAAAGTCCTATAAGAGTTGCTGTGCTTCCCTAACCACTTAATTACCACTAGAATGTGATTTTATTACTGCTTCACATTTTTTTCTCAGTATACAAACGGGCTCCTCTTTTTCTTATGAAATAGTCATATTATATGACAATAAGCCAGGCATGGTGGCACACACCTGTAATCCCAGCACTCAGGAGGCTGAGACAGGAGGATCACACAAGTTCAAGGCCAGCTTGGGATACATGGTGAGTTTAAGACCAACCTGGAAAACATAGCAAAACCCTGTCTCAAAAAAAAAAAAAAAAAAAGTTAAATTTAGGACAATAACAGTGTTAATATTAATAATGGTATTTTTATTTATATATGCACATTAATTCAAGAGATTCTGGCCCAAAGACAAAGTCCTATTTTGTGTTTTACTTTCAAAAGCAACATAAAGTGAGTCAGGCATGGTGATTCACACCTGTAATCACAGCACTCGGGATGCTGAGGCAGGAGGATTGCCTTGACTACAAGGCCAGCCTGGGCTACACAGAGAGATTGTCTCAAAAAACAGAACAAGGGCTGGTGATATGGCTCAGCAGCATAAGCGCCCGCCTGGCAAGCGCAAGGTCCTGAGTTTGACTCCCAGTACCCACACAAAGGAAAAAATGGGCCAGTGGTATCGCTCAGTGGTAGAAGCGCTTGCTGGCAAGCTCGAGGTCCTGAGGTCGACTCCCAGTACCCACATTAAAAAAAAAAAAAAAAAAGGCAACCTAAGGCCTATCAGATATTCACACAACGGCATAGAGATTTCACTGTTGGGTTACTCAGCTGACCTCCTTGAAGACAGAGGTGTGTTGTTTTTGCCCTTGATCTTGAGTAGCCTGCACAGCTTCTGGCCCACACTGCTCACTCGGAATGTTGAACTAGTGAATAAAGAAACCTGCACACAAAGCTGTCCTTCCCGGGACCCTTGCTGCAGTTCAGCAAGGGAAGTTTCTCTAAGGTGCAGAATGGCAGCAGCCTTGAGGACCCTCAGCCTCCTCCCCCGAGGGTGAAGCTAGGTCTCAGGGCTGCCCCGCCACAGCTGTCATTTGTCACTGATGATTATCTTATTCCTTTAGGAGAGGGGCTCTGTCTGTGTGTTCTTTTAAAAAGAAGCAACAGGAAAACAAAAACTTCAGTTAGATTTAAATCAGGAGCGAGATAGTTGGCCTAAGACATGGGAACGGGCTGGAACCGAGGACACAGGGCGGCATCTGCCCTTCTCTAAACAAGCCTGATGGCACTTGCTGAGGCTCCGTCGGTGACGTGTCACTCCAGCAGTATGCTGGACACCACCCCGCAGCATCCAGTCAGCCCCAGGAAGCCAGGGAGCACTCGAGTTACAGCACACACACGATTTAGGTTAGTCCTGCCCCAACTCACTTGTGTCTGGACATAGACTGGTTCAAAACAAAACAGACCATTCAAGGACTCATCCTTCCCATTTCTCAACCACAACAATCTCAGATACAACAAAGAATTCAAGCTGGGTGTGGTGGCATGCACCTATAACCCCAGCACTTGGGAGGCTGAGGCAGGAGGATTGCCATGTGTTCGAGGCCAGCCTGAATGACATAGCAAAACCCTGTCTCAAGAAACAAAAGCGAAAAACAAAAAAGAAACCAAAGGCCCAGAGGCAAATGTTTTCAGAAGACACAAGTACTTGGCTATGTTGAGGTCGGAGGCAACAAGGTCAGGAAATAGTAAAAATGCCACTGAGGAGCTGGGCGGGAGGGAGGAGTCCTTTCAGGCCAGGTCATCTCCACCTCCACCTCCACCTCCAGAAGGGTGCAGACCTTGGCACTGTAAGAATATTTTTTATACCACAGGGAGAGACTGACCTAACTGGAAAGGGGAGTAAAACCAGATGATTTTGAAGAACTTTGAAAGTAAAGCAGAAAAGTTCAGGCTTGTTTTCCAAATCAGCTGGAATCCAGGTAAAGTTGTGTGTAGGGAAGTAGCAAGATGAGAGGAAGCATTTAAAGAGAATGGTTCCGGAAGAATGAGTTAGGTCAGAAAGGGACAGAGCTGTGAGACAGCTTAGGAAGCTGGGGAAGGAATCCCAGGGCTCAGGTGCTCTGGTGGGGCTGAAATGGGTGCAGTGGAACAGAGAGGAAAAGATGTTGGTGACCCATATGTAGAAGAGAAGAAATAAAGCTGAATTTTCTAATTGACTAGATGCAAAGGATGAGCATAAAAAATGGCTTCACAAGTTTGAGGTTGGATACCAGAAAGAAAGATGGAGGCCACTGGCCAGGAAAGAGAAAAAGGAAGAGGCGCTGATTCGTGGAGGAGATTGATGGGACAGGACCTGAGGGACGGAGGGAGCATATCCTATGGGCAGCCAGAAATGCAGGAGAGGGGACAAAGCACCTGCTGGCACGTGAGGTCCTGAGTTCGACCCCCGGTACCCACAAAAAGAAAAAAAGAAAAGAAAAATGCAGGAGAGGGGCTGGGGATATAGCTCACCACCTGGCAAGTGCGAGGTCCTTAGTTCAATTCCTAATACCAAAAAAAAAAAAAAAAAAAGAAAGAAAGAAAGAAAGAAAGAAATGCAGGAGAGGGGACAAAGCTGGAGCATTCCAAGAAGTAGCGTGGATCAGTCTAACACTCTGTGCATTATAGAAAGATTTGGAATGGATCTGGCCTGAAAAGACCCATCCATCCCACCATGTCACCCTATGTTCTGGACACGGCCTAGTAGTTGTGGTTCCTGATATCTGAAAAGGGACCATGTATACAGCTAACACTTAAAACCAATTTCTAGTTGTTGGTTCATTCCAGTGCTAGAGTGGAAGAGTATTTTCCAAACTTCTTTTAGCAACTGTCCCCCCAAAATTCATCCCATATTACCCCAATACATATTACATGCACACACACATACACACTAATATTTCAAAGATAAAATCAGTGTTATTGGGATTCAAGGGGGTGGGGTGAAGAGAGATTGGAGCCCTGCCCAGTTGCTCACCAAAGTCCTCAGGAGTTTCCATGTCAGGAGCAGAGATTTTGATCCAGAAGATTCTTTTCAAAAAATAGTAAAATAATAAATCATTTGAGTTTGCTAAAGAGGAACACCACAGTCAATAAAGAAAGTAACATTTTAGCTATTTTAGCAAGAAAAGATAAGAATACTAGGCAACTATCTACGTGCTCCCATGTGTAATCCAGTATTTTACCCATGTTCTTGTAACACTAGTTGATTTGTCAAGTTGAAAAATAGTTCATGCTTGTATTATTGGTTTCCAAGTAAACTGGGTAGATATTGTTTAATAAGTAGAATGGTGGGCCAGTGAGATGGCTCAGCGGCGTAAGCGCCTGCCTGGCAAGCACGAGGGCCCGAGTTCGACTCCCGGAACCCACATACGAAAAAGGGGCCGGTGATATCACTCAGCGGCACAGGTGCCTGTTGGCACACGAGGTCCTGAGGTCGACCCCCCGGTACCCACAAAAAAAAAAAAAGTAGAATGGGATCCTGTCTGACTGAAGGTAGCACTTCTGAAAGCTTGTTAATCTTGGGTGTCGTCTCTTTGGAGGCGTTGTCTTACATAATGAAAGGCATTCGTGCACGGCCCACAGATGAAAGAGTCTGCAGGAATTCACAGCAAATGGCCATGATCCCTTTTCATATCCTGACTCCAGATTCTTTTCCCAGGAATGTACAGCTGGGTTACTCTATACATTTCCTTGTATACAACCTGCTGAGGCAAGACACATTTACCTTTTTATAGATATGTATGTCCTCAGTGGCTGTTGAGTTTTGTTATTGCTACTTCTGGACATGTGTCAAGGAAATAAAAATGAGACAACATAGTTATAAAGAAAAAAGAATACTTTAAGTGATACGGGAGAATTTCATATTATAAAATTTAGGGACTTTTTCTTCTACATTTTGGGGAAATCTAGATTCATTCACTCAGTCAACAAATACTCAGTGCCTGTTCATGTGCCATGTACCACCGAAGACACTGAGGTTCAAGCAGCAAAGAAGATGAATACATTTTCTGCTTTCGTGTAGCTTAAAGTCTGGTGATGACACAGGCAATGAAGAAAAACTCCGGGGATGATCATATACTTACTTACGACAATGAATTAGGTGGGAGAAGGTGCTCCTGGACAGTAGCGTTAAAACTGAAACATCGAGAATAACTGAGTTAGCTCAGCACGGCAGGTTAAGGGAAAATAGTTGTAGGCTGAGGGAATGGAAAATTTGAAGCCCTTGAAGGAGTAAGGCAATTGTTGAGGAACTGATGTGGCCAAAACATAAAGAGTGAGGAGGAAAGTTAGAGGTGAGCCCAGAGAGGGAGTAGAGGCCAGATTCCGAGATCCAGGCAAAGCGGGCTGCTGGGCGGGTAGCATCAGCGTCACGTGGGACCGTGCTGGGCAGGCGAACTTGCAGAGCACCCTTGGACCACCTGAATCAGGACCTCTGGGGTGAGGCCACCACCTTGTCCTACCAAACTGCTGATGATCTACTGAGGCTGAGCGGCCTGCGCTCAGGGATCGTTCCGCTAGCCTCTCTACTTTGTGTAGGTAGGTTTAAAGTTCCCATAGTATAAGGGTTTTAAAAAATTAGTGATTAAAATTAAATAAAAAAACAAAAATAAATTTTTTTTAAAATTAGTAAGTTATGTATTTACATGTTTATCAAAATGGGACCAGAATGTCTATATTCTTCTACTTTTTCCCCTTAAAAGTACATGTAAATCCAGTACAATCATTTTCATTGCTAAATAGAATTTTACTGTACAGCTACATTATTATAGATGTGCATTTGGGTTGCTCCCAGTGTTTTTCCTTGCATGACTAATGACATTATGAATTTTCTAACATATTTTCCTGGTGCCTGAATTGCCTAGGCATATTGGCAGAGAACGCATAGTTTCAACTTCGTAATAACCCAAATCGTTTTCCAAAGAGTTGTTTCAATTTACTTTCCTCCCTACATCATGTAAGAGTTTTGGTTGTTCTACATTATTGTTAATATTGATATTTTCAGTTTTGCCAATCTAATGGGCATGGAGCGTTATCTCGTCAGGTTTTGATGTTCATTTCCATAGTTATGGAAGAGACTGTACATTTTTTTCATGTTTATTGACTATTCAGGGTTCATTTTCCATTATGGGAATGTTTATAGTTTCTATTGGATTGTTCTTTTCTTATTGATTTGTAAGACTTTTAAAATATTCTGGATACTAATCATGTGACATATATTTTATGAAAATATCCTCTCCTAGTTTGATTTGTCTTTTGTTTTCTCTATGATATATTTTGATAAGTAGATGTTCTTAACTGTAGTATCAAATTAATTAATTTTGATTTTATGGTTTTGGTTTTTGTAGTCTGCGTCTAGTTTAAGAAATTCTTCCTGACCTCAAAATAAATAAAGATATTCTTGTATATTGTCTTCTAAAGGCTTTACAATGCCAGGAATGGTGGCGTACACCTGCTGTCCTAGCTACTCAGGAGGCTGGGGCAGGAGGATAGCAAGGTCATGGACAGCCTGGGCAGCTTAGCAAGAACCTGTTTCAAAATATAGAAAGAAAAAAGAAGAAGAAGGGCTGGTGCGGTGGTAAAGCACATGCACTGAACCCTGGGTTCAATTCTCAATACCACAAAAAATAAAATAAAGGCTTTTAAATTTTGCCTTTCATACTTAAGTTTCCAAGACACTTAAAGTTGACTTTGGGATATGGTGTAAAGCAAAGAACCCATTTTTTTCTTTTTTAAAATAAATCGGAAGTTGGGCATGGCGGCACCTGGCTGTAATCCCAGCACTTGGGAGGCTGAGGCAGGAGGATAGCTGTGAGTTCAAGGCCAGCCTGAACAACATAGTGAGACCTTGTCTCAAAGTAAAATAAAATAAATTGGATAAGCAGTTGTTCCAGCACCAGTTTATGGAAAAGTGCATCTTTTCCCTACTGATCTCTAGTGACAACCTGTCATACATCAGCATTCCATGAACTTACGCATCTGGTTCTGGGCTTTCAATTTTTTTCCTGTGGTTTATTTATCTTATTTTAATAATAGACTTTGATATGGTTAGTTCTTTATTTCCAATTTTTAAAATTTTTGGCTTTTCTTGGCACACGAGTTTTAGGGTCATCATATCAAATTCTGCAAAAGCTTTAAAAATCTAACAAGATTTTTGGAATTGGACTGAATCTGTAGATCAGTTTGGGGGAAATCTGACATCTTTAAAATATTGAGCTTTAATATTCAAACACATGGAGTATTTTTCCATTTCTTTAGGTATTCTTTAATGACTTTCCATAGAGATTCATAACTGTTTCTCTGGATCTTACACATCTTAGGTTAGCTTTATTCACAGGTTTTTCTTTTTTTTCCATGCTGGGGATTGAGCATGCTCTACCACTGAGCTAAACCACTAGCCCACTATCTCATTTTTATGCTATTATAAGTGCTACCTTTCTAAAAATTTACATTCCATGTTAATATGGAGAAATGCAATTGACTTTTATAACCTTGCTAAATTCATGAAACAATTCTCCTTTGGGAAATATTACTCATTCAATAACTACTAAATTCATGAAATGTTATTTATAAATTTTTTTGAGTGTCCTTCCTTCCATACCTCTGTCTTGTGCTTCATTTTCTTACCTTCCTGAGCTGGCTAAATCCTCAACTACAGTATTAATCAGAAATAGTGGTATTCAGTACTCCAGTCTTATTTTCCATCTTAGTAGTAAGGCTTTCAGTGTTTTAACATTACATGGAATTTTGTTGTAAGCCCTCTATGTCTAGGAAGAGTAAGATTTTTAAAATCATGAATGAATATTGATTTTTTTGTTCTTTTTGGTTTTTTGAGAGTATGTAGTTCTGGCTGGCCTTGAACTTACCGTGTAGCCCAGGCTGGCCTCAAACTCACTGCAATCTTCCTGCTTCAGCCTCCCGAGTGCTGGGATGACAGGCATGCACCACCACACCCAGCTTGGATATTGAATTTTACCAAACATTTTTCTGCATTTATTGAAGTCATTCTTTTCCCCTTACTTTGTTAACATGGTAAAGAATATTGGTTTTGGTAAGTCAAATTTGAATAATGTTAAATAATATTAAACCGAAAAATTAAAACCAAACTTGAATTCTCAGGATAAACAACAACTTAGTCATAATCTATTATCTTTTCTGTATTTCCAGATTTGGTTTTAATATTTTGCTTAGAACTTTTGTATTTTCGAGTATGAAATTGCCCTCAATTATCTTTTTCATTCTTTTGTCAGAAAAGAATTGCCATAGCCCCAAGGGTAATACTTAAGCAGTGCAGTTGGTATAGCCCTTGAGTCTATTTATGGTTTGCATCCTACTAATTGTCTGGGGCGTCCATTCTGAATCAGCTGTTGAGTTTTTTGAGTATCAACTCCTGGCTAGACAGTGTCGCAAAGGAAATTCAAGATTTAACATTCCAATCAATGAGGAAAACTTCCCCCAAAGGAAACTGTGCTGGGAAAATGCACCTTAAGTAGCAGAAGGAGATTAGAGGTAGTCATAGAAAAGAAGGGTTGCTTCAAAAAAGAATAAGAAGTTAACTACACTGAATGCTAATAATTAGAGGCAAGTAGGGTGAAAACTAGAAAATATTATATGATATGGAGGCTGTCGGCAACTTCAGGAAGAGCAGTTGTAAGAGAGTGATGAGTATAGAAAGCCAATTAGAAGTGATTTAACTATGAAAAGAGAATCATCAAAATAGCAGATAAGCACACGCACCTTCCCTTCCAACGCCCCAAAACCAACTCAAAAACAACGAAATGCCATCTATGAATCTGAAATTTTTAGAAATTCCCAAAATGTAGAAATTCCATATAGAAGGGATATATCCAAGTTTTGTGGACCTGGTATAGTATGTATAATTTGGAAAGGCCTCTGTAAGATAACACAAAATTGTGAATATACGGTAAAGCATAAGACCTTGGAAGGGAGCCATACAAATATGGAAACCTAAATCAATTGATCTCTCCCTCTCTTTCTTTCTCTCTCTCTCTCTCTCTCTCTCTCTCTCTCTCTCTCTCTCTCTCTCTCTCTCTTTCTCTCTAGTGGTGGTGGTGGTACTGGGAATGGAATTCAGGGCTTTGCTTTGCACATACTGGACAAGTGCTCTACCACTGATCTACAACCCCAGTTTAGAAACCTAAATCTTCATTGGTTTCGTAGTAAATATGTCTCTATTCAGAAGGAAACTGATAGACAAGGAAATCTAAAATCCAAATCATAGCCGGGCCTGGTGGCGCACGCCTGTAATCCCAGCACTAAGGAGGCTAAGGCAGGAGGATCGCCGTGAGTTCGAGGCCAGCCTGACCTGCATAGTGAGACCCTGTCTCAAAAACACAAACAAAAAATCCAAATCATATTCCAGAGAAGACCACTGTGGAGCCAGGAACTCTTCTGGGCATGCTCCAGACTTGAAGGCAAAAGGCACAATACATAGGAAAGAGTCCCAGAGCAGACAGGTGATTCATCCGGGAACTACGTTCAGGGGAGCCCTGTAGGTCAGTGCCTCCTGTTCTCCTGCTGGAGCAAGCACAGCCCTCAGCACAGAAGCAGGGCAGCAAATGTGTCCTGGAGATGTGGGGCAGTGTCCCAGTTAGCTAACAATAGCCAGAAGAGGGAAGAGCCACTGGTCCACAGTGTACGCCTACCTGAAATCATGGCCTGTCTCTCCCTAGCAATCGGGAACAACCTCCTATAATCCCGTAACACTCCCATAGCAAGCAAGGCTTACAAACAGCTAAGGAAAACCAGCACTCTGAAGGCTCCCAACTGAGCAAGTAGTGGAATTGATTCTGAAAGATTTGATGTGGCAAACAGGAGAAAAGAAATTATACTTTAAAATACGTAGCACAGAAAGATTCCAGTATGGGGACTCAGTGACAACAAAATTAAAACATTCATTAGTTTGTTCATTTAATAACAATTTGTCCAGCACTCACTGTGCAGGAGGAACTAGACAAGGTACCTGGATTCCTTATAAACAAAGCAAAATTCCCTGCCATACTATATGCTAGTCAAGATAGAAAGAAACGATAATAAACGATAATTTCATAAATAAGTAAATTATGAAGTAATAAATACACTGAGATGAAAAAAATGAAGGATTCCTCAAAAGAAACAATAGAAAGTTTCTGGCCAGTCCTGCCCAAAGTAATACAGTCTTTTTGAAAAATTATTTTAGGAATTGTTTTCATCTTCACATTTATTCATCCTCTCTTTTGGCTGTATGGGAAGGGGTGGTCTTGCTATCTTTATATTAGACAGTTGCGTATTTATGCTTTTCTTAAATTACCATGAAATTTCCACCTGGAAGAACTCAATAAATTTTAATAACACCTGAAGCATAGACCTATCCTCTCTCTTAACATCCCCCTCCCATGACTGAAACTTGCTAGTGGACGTAAAAAGCTGTTAACTCAGTAGCGGCCAAATGGGACACACAAAATACCAAATTGTGCCACAAAATGCAGTATAACTTGGAGCTCTGTTAGCCTTTGTAGTGTTTATTGTAAGAGAGAGACAGGGACATTCAGCAAATAAACATCCGAATAAATATATAACTATAAATGATAGGCAGGTTCCACAAAGGAAGAGAACAGGGTATCAGGAGAGAGAACGGTGAGAGACAGAGAGTGGAAGGGCGGGGGAGGTTAAAGCAGGACTCTGAGTAATCACTCTTTTAATGAGCGTTCTTACTGGTGAGTCAGAATAACACATTCAAAGTACAGTTAGAAGTTGTTAATGTGCTAAAACAATGAGTCACAATATTCATCCAAGTCACATTTTAAATGAAACAGTAACCTAATGGCAGAGTGGTATACACAGCCAAAAACTCCAGTTAAAATCTGAAAAATGTGTCTCCTCAGTATCTCATTTCCCCAGTGGGGAAGTTAGCCAAATCAAGGGATCCGGTGAGCTATCCCAGTGCAGCAAAGGTGGGGTCTTCTTTGTCACTTTGACCTGCCCGTTCCCCAGGCCATTGATTCATTTCTGCTGCCCCATGACTCACATGGCACCTGCTGCCGTTCTGTAAGTGTCGTGAGGATTTGCATACTAAAAACACGCGGCCAGGGAGAACATTTCTATGAAAGCGTGCCCTGACATGGATGCACTTGGAGGAGCAGATGTTTTCCTCGTACCTCAGAAGTCTTCAGAGTAGCTGCGTGAATCCAATGCCTCTTCAGCAGGCAGCCTGACCGGCGTGTTATTTCTCAGAGGGTCACAGGGTTGAAGTCAGAGATGCTGTTACTGATTGTTCTTTGGCTTGGCTGAAGCTATCCTGGCCATTTGAGTGAGGATAAAAATCGCTTCTGACAGAGAGTTCAGGCATCCGAATCATCCCACTTAGCTCCTTCTGGCTGTCCGATTATTCACAGGTGATTCCCTCTCATTTTGGTAAGGATAAGAAATCCTAGCTAAAGAATTGCAAGAATCCTGTAATGTTTATATGAGGGAAAGTATTTCTTTGTTTTGAAGTAGCCATTTATATTTGTTTTATCAAATAAATAGAACTGCATTGTTCAAAAAGTCAAACAGTATTAAAGAACAGATCATTTTCAACTCTCTTAGCAGTTTCCTATTTATTTCCCTCTAAATTTCTGGATAATAAACCAGTGGTTCTCAGACTTGGGGTTCTCAGGACCCCTCTACAGTTATAAAAACCATTGAAGCCCAAGAGAGGTTTTGTTTAAGTGAGTCATAATTATCATATTAAAAATTAAAACTGAGAAATGTTTCAAATATGTACTCATTTGTTTTTAAGTAGTAGTAGTAAGTACGCTAATATAAATAACTTTATGAGGAATAAGTTTTCCAAGGCAAAAAAAAAAAAAAGGTAATGAAAAGAGTAGCAATATTTCATATTCTTTTTGCAAATTTCTTTTGCATCTGGATTAGAATTCTACCGGATTCTCATATGAGCTTCTACATTCACTTTATTGTACTGTGTTGTTTGGGTTGAAGTTAATGAACTAAATTCAGCCTTACACACGTATGCAGTTGGAAACAGGAAGAGTACTATAACAGCCTCCTCAGATCACTGTGACGATTCTTACTTAATACTACACCAACATTCAACTAGCAGAAACTTCCCGAAGGTTAGTTGCCATGCAAACTATACCAACACCCATTGGTCTATCTTGAATTTAAAGTGGGTAACATTCCACACTGGTCATTTGGAAAACAAATATGTAATGCAGATCTTCAAAAAAGTAATACATTTTATGACACAATATCAAAAAAAATCACATTTTTAAAGATCACTTATTTCCTCCAAAAAATCTTTAAGTATTGGGAAGCCCTGTACTCACAGTGGGGGATACAAGTTTTCTAATTTTTCCTGGAAAGCCCACTTTTTCCCATTGGCAACAACTGTTTTATTTTTACTAGAAATGACAGCCTTACTTCCCTTATTTTTGAGAAAAATGTCTGCAGAATACCCATTTCTGAACAATCATAATTTGTCTGCCAGTCGTTCTTCCAAGCTAAAATATTGTTTCATGCATTAAGCAGATAGTTCTGCCCTCAACCCAAATATCACCCAAATGCTCTTCTATGTACCCCAGAAATGCTTTGTCCTACTTCTCAGTTCACCACCCGGAATATTTCAAAAGACACAAACTCAAGGTTGAGATTTAACGAAAGCACCAATATTTATTGTTTCACTAAGGAGCTATTTTTTCTTCTGGTTAGGTTTGGTTTCTTACTGTGAGTATGGTGGAAGGTCCAAAATCCGGTCAGGTTTATAACAGTGCTTTAATCTGTGCAGCTAAAGCACCAGCAACTTTATCCATTGTGACTTTTGCTCCATTGTGTAAATGTCAACACAGTGAAAAGGCAAATAATCTCACTCGCTTTCACAGACATAACCTACACTTTGAGAACCACTACAGTATGCTTAAATCGCTATTGCTTGGTATGCTAATGTAAGCTATTTCCCAGCGACTTCCTGTTCTGTCTGATGGTGGTTTAGCACCCCTCCATTAACCAGCCACCACCACTTTTCCCTTCTTCGTCACCTCAATATCAACACTGTTGTTTTGAAAAGTATTTAATGCTTATTTTCCTGTTACTGTGTGATTGTTCATTACCAAGCCTAGTACAGTAAAGTGAATGTTTCCTTGCTTGCACAATCATCCCTCAGTATCTGCAGGGGATGGGCTCCAGGATTTCCCCATGGATACTAAAATCTGTAGAAGTGCAAGTCCCTTATATAAAACTTTTATTTTATATAACCTGTGCACATCTTCCCAATATAGGGGTTTTGCTGATTTTGTTTTGTTGGTACTGGAGTTGAAGCAAGGGCCTGGCCCGTGCTAAGTAAGCCCTCCACCACTGACCTGTACCCCCAGCCCTTCCCATACTTAAAATCGTTTCTAGATTACTTATAGTACCTAACTCAACACAAATGCTATGTTAATAGTTGTTATACTGTATTATCTAGGAAATAATGGCCCAAGTAGGTCTGCATATATTCAGTACAGACACAATTTTTTTTCTGAATGTTCTTTGGGGGGTTCGCAGTTGGTTGAATCCAAAGATGTGGGTCCCACAGACATGGAAGGCCAAAAGTACTACTTTTTATTTTGACTTGTGGTGCTTATTGTCTTGGTTTTGGTGTTTGTTTTTATGTGCTAAGTTATGTGGTCCTATGACAAATTTGTCTCAGTTCTCCAGTTTGTGAAACTTCTATATATTCTGTTCCATGCAGCTAAGCCTCAGGTGATCTGCTAGGCCCATTTGTTTTGCCCTAGAGAAATTCCTTAGCAAATCTCTCTTTCTCCTGCTCCAATATGGAACAGCTTGCTCAGCCTTCACCCCTAACTGCTCAGATGAGGGGAGGTGACCTGATGGGAGGTCCAAAAGCTCATTTTCCAAACTTGCAACCAGTTTCTCTGTTTTAAGCTCCATGCCATCTCCTTTTTAATTAGCAATCTTGTCCCTCCAAATCCTAAAATTTTCTGGGATTCTGCTGCACAATTTGGCTCCTTCTTTTACTAATATCCCCAAGTAGGCATTTGGTATGCACATTTCTCAATTCTCTTAGCTTCTCAGCCTGCTCTTGTATTTTGCTCTGGTCTGCCCAGATTGGTCTCAAACTTAGGATCTTCTTGCCTCCACCTCCCAAGTACTAGAATTACAAGCATGTACTGCCACCCTCAGCTTCTCAATCTGCTTCCTATCTTCCAGAGGTTTCTGAGGTCTCAGAAACTACTCCCTCCCCTCCCATCCTTTTTGTTTTCATGATTTGCTACCTTTAAAAAATTATTTTATTCTAATTACAGGGGTATTTCAGGAGGGGAGTAAAGATAAACACACATTCAGTATGTCGCATTGAATTGGACGCCCAGTGTTTATATTTCGAACTACAAATGCTCAAGGGTTTGGTCACACATGCTCCTTGGTACCTCGGTGAGATTTATGTTCAAGGAGATTTATGAACCCACCTCAGCTGCTTTGTGCTCTGTGTACTATTGCTGCCCCAAGAGAACTCAGAGACTGGTTGAGAATTTGATGGACTAATAAATACTCACAAAATATTAACTATTAAATTGTCCCATCATTTGGTCTTTCAATAATTTCTGACTACATACCATGTGCCAGGGCATGGTTGTAGTCCTGGGGTTGAAGCGATAAGTAAGAGTGGTAAAGTACTCCCAAGGGCTCTACAATCTAGTGAGGGAGCAAAAAGCAACAAAGTAAATACATAAAATAATTTCAGATAGTAAGGAGTGCTGTGGTGATTAGAAAAGAAGGCAATGTCAGAGAATGATTAAGGAAAAGGAGGCTGTATTGGGAACAGGCCTGGGAAGGCCTCCCTGAGTTTGAGCTGAGGTTTGACTGATGAGAGGGACCTGTCTGTGTGAAGATCTGGAGGAGGAGGATTTCAGGAAGTACAGAAAGCCTAAGGTGGGGAAAAGCTAAATGGGCTCATGGAATAGAAAGTCCAGTGTGGTTGAACATACCAAAGGGAAGAGTGACAAGAGAAGGGGTCCACAAGTCAGGGTTGGAAAGGTAGGTTTGGGAGGTTATCCCAAGTAGAGGCAATAACTGAAACTACGGGGTGAGGTAAGATGGCCCAAGGAGAGAGTGGATGGAGAACTGTGTCAGACACTGTGGATGCTGCAGGGGCATCTAAAACCCTGTCCGTCCTGTCAAAGAATTTGCAGTCCAGTGGAATTTAGGAGTCCAGAGAAATTTTCACACTGAATGCCATTAATTTGTGTTAATTAAAAGCACAAATTAAGAGCAAAAAAGAAATTTTCAAAACACAGAGCAATAGGAAACAGTATAAAAATCTAGTGTTTTTATGACATGGTACAGGTATTATTTTAAAAAAGGTGATGTTAGAAAATATAACTATCCATGGCGCCTGCCTGGCAAGCACAAGGTCCTGAGTCCGATTCCTAGTTCCAAAAAAAAAGAAAACATAACTATCATTGAGAGTTGGTGGTAAAATGTAGCTTTGTATAAGAGGTGATATCTGAGCCCACTTTGGGTAGATGAGTTATATATACAGTTCCTGAAAGGCAGAGGAAGACAATCTCAGATTGAGAGAAAAACATGAACAGAGACTGAACACGGAGGTGACCATGACATATTTACGGAACGGTGGAGAACGACTTGACTGTTGGGAGGATGAACAGGTGGGATTTCCTTACTGTGCTTTAGAATTTTGCTTTATAGAGGACGAGAGGAGGAACTGAAGCTCTGAGTAGGTAGCTCTGGAAGACAGTAAGGACAGAACTACCAGAGTTTTCACACAGAATAGTTATAATACCTCTCCACTCAATTACTTTTTATTATATTGGTTAATAATTTTTTTTTTTGTGGGTACCGGGGGGACGACCTCAGGACCTCACGCGCCAACAGGCGCCCGTGCCGCTGAGCGATATCACCGGCCCCTTTTTCGTATGTGGGTTCCGGGAGTCGAACTCGGGCCTTCGCGCTTGCAAGGCAGGTGCTTAAGCCGCTGAGCCGTCTCACCGGCCCAATATATTGGTTAATAATTATTATTTCAAAAAATGAAAACGGTGGAAGAGGTGCATGAGACATCTCACTCCTGTTGTCATCCATCTTGTTCCCCTTCACCCTGAGAGGCAGCCACACTTGATTTTCATTTTGTTCTTTCTAGTTTTCTTTGTATATCTTCTTGCCCCCTGTATCTGTGTCCTACAGCTGCCACAACAAATTACCACAAATCGAGTGAGTTAAAACGAGAGAATAAAGGTTCTGGAGAATCAAGGCTGGAATCGAGTGTCGCTAGGGCCTTGTTGCACCTGAGTCTCTGGGTAGGACCCTTCCTTGCCTCTTCCTAGTTTCCATCAGTGGCTGTCGACCCATGGTGTGCTTTGGCTTGCAGCCGTGTCACTCCAGTCTCTCTCTCTGTCATCACATGGTGTTCCAGTCTCACACTGGGTTTTCATCTTACAGGGACCCTTATCTCATTGGGTTAGGGCCCATCCTGACGACCTCTTCACTTCATTACATCTGCGAAGACTATTATTTCTAAATTAGGTCATATTCTCATGTATGGGGGGTGGGTAGGACTTCAGCCTACCTTTTGGGGGAGACATAATCCAAACCATAACACCCCATTTCTTACAGAAAGCTAACACCTATTTTCACCATAGTGTTAAATTTTACCTGCATATTTTAGGTTTCTTTCCATATCAATACATACTGATCTTTCTAATTCTCTGTTTTAGAGCTGCAGAGTGTCACATTGTGTGGCTGTATCGTGGTTTATTACATCAGTTCCCTAATGATGGACACTTGACTTGTTTCCAACCTTTTGATATTTTAATGAGTACCCTGTACAAGGATCACTTTGAGTGTGCGCAAGTCTATCTGTATGATAGATTCCAACAGTGGGTTTTTGGGTCCAAGAATAACACATCTGTAATTCTGGCAGTATTGCCAGATTCCTTTTATAGGGCTTATGCCATTTTACATTCTCACTGACAATGAGTGATCACACTTTGACTTTGCCCATCTATTAAGTGAGAAATGGTACTTCTGTTTAATTTAATATTAATGTTCATTTTTTCTTATGTACCTCTTATGTTTTAAACAACTTTATAAAATTATTTTTGTAAACATTTGGCCAAGAAAAACCTATGCTATAATAAAAGTTTCTAACTTCAAGTATATAGAATTAAAGTAAAATATCATAATAGAAATATATTTGAGGGGCCGGTGAGATGGCTCAGCGGCTTAAGCGCCTGCCCGGCAAGCGCGAGGGCCCGAGTTCGACTCCCAGAACCCACATACGAAAAAGGGGCTGGTGATATCGCTCAGTGGCACGGGCGCCTGCTGGCGCGCAAGGTCCTGAGGTCGACCCCCCGGTACCCACAAAAAAAAAAAAAAAAAAGAAATATATTTGAGGTAGGTTATTTGCCAGGTCGGGCCACCCTTCGGAGAATATGACCCAGCCTCCTTACTCCAGTGATTTAAGAAACAGCAAATTCATTCATTTTCATTAGGTTAGGTCAGAGGCAATTCTGTAGCAGGGAATGCGTGTACCCTATTTCACAATCCTTTTCTGTCTCTTTGGTGCTTTCTAGCTGAGCTATTTAATGCAGAGTAGAGAACGCTGGAAGTCATTTAGGAGAAGCCACATTCCACAGCAAAGGCCTTGCTCTTCAGGGGTGGCTCTACGCACCTTCTCTCATTCTCTGTCAGTTGTATCATTCTAAATAAGAGTCGCTTTCTAATTTCCTGAGTAAAGTGTCAGTGTGATTTGAATGCTGCCAACTCTTCTCATTGTTATAAATAATACGTAGCAATGGGTTGTTTAATGTTCTGACTCTAAACTAAATTTGCCACAGTATTCTTCTTAGAAAGTATCTGGAGCCCCGTCTGTTACTGTCTTTTCTTCTTAGAAAGTACTGGAGGCATCTATGTTATTAGCTTGTATTTCAGTTGTGTCCAATGGTCGTATTCCCTTCGTTGTAGGTGGTATTGTGAAGGCAAGGAGCTTGAAAATTCCCCAGACATTCAGATCATCCAGGTAGGAAACCTGCACTCGCTGACCATCGCTGAAGCCTTTGAGGAGGACACAGGACGCTATTCCTGCTTTGCGTCTAACATCTATGGGACAGACTCAACTTCTGCCGAGATTTATATAGAAGGTAAAGATAAATACTCTTGAAAGGTGATAATTAGAACATAAATTTAATCGGGGATGCTGGCACACACCTGTAATCCTAGCATTCAAGAGGCTGAGGCAAGAGGATTGCTGCAAGTTCGAGCCCACCCTGGTCTACATTGTGAGTTCAAGGCCACCCTGGACTACATAGTGAGACCCTTTCTTAAAACAAAACAAAGGGACGGTGAGATGGCTCAGCAGCGTAAGTGCCTGCCTGGCAAGCGCGAGGGCCCGATTTCGACTCCCGCAACCCACATACGAAAAAAGGGCCAGTGATATCGCTCAGCAGCACAGGCGCCTGCTGGTGTGCGAGGTCCTGAGGTCGACCTCAGGTACCCACAAAAAAAAAAAGCAAAACATAAAGCCATAAATTTATAATAAACAAACATTTATTAAGGGCCTATTCTACCATACTTCTGGGCAATGGGGATATATCAATGAAGCCAGTAGACGAAAATCCCTGGATTCCTATACTGGTGGATTTACATTATAATGGGAGAAAACAAATGAGATAAATATATAAAGCATATAATATCATAAATATAAGTAAACCTGCAGAAGAAATAGCAAAGCAGCTGAGGCAGGAGGATGTTGCAAGTTTGAGGCCAGCCTGGGCTACAAAATGAGTTCAAGGCCAACCTGAACTGCATAGTGTTTTTGAGACCTGTCTCAAAAAAGAAGAAAAGAAAAGAAAAGAGAAAAGAAAAGAAATAGCTAGACAAGGTAGCCAGTGAAGACCTTGTGGATGGCATTTGCGTGGAGGTCTGGAGGAAGCAATGGGGTGAGCCACAGGGGTATTCAAGGGCAAAGCACTCTAGGCAGAGAAATCAGCAAGTTGAGTGGCCCTGAGGGAGTATGCTGGTCCCAAGCTAGATGGGACAGTATGAGCAGTGTAGAGCGAGGCAGGAAGAGAGTAACAGGATGTGAGGTCTGCAGTTGCAGGTGGGGCGAGGTGGAGGAGACAGGAGGGTAGAGCAGGTCAGTACTGCTAGCTCACTGCAGGGACTTTGGTTCTTACCCTCAGGGAGATGGGAAATTCCAGAGGGTCTGAGCCAAGACAGGTGCAGTCTTAGTTTGAACAGAGTAACTCTGGCTACTGATGGAGAATATACAGCCTGGAACCAAGGGTAGAAGCAGGGACTGGTTGGGAGCATTTCAAAGGCCTCTACATCAGTATCCGTCTTCTGTGATTAATTTCAAGGAACAAATCAGTTTATGTTCCTCATGTATCTACATAAGTGTTTGTTCCTATTTTGTCTCATCCTCTGAGTGTTTTCCTGAAGACATTCTTTAGCACTTTTGTTGACTATAATACCTTACAAATGCCTTGGTTTTAGCATTTGCCTATTGTATTATTGTGGTATAAATGCCCATTTGTCAACTAGATTGTAAGGCCAGGACTGTTTCATGCATCTTTTTTTTTTTTTTTTAAGCTCTAAAACCTTACATAATACCAAGGACATAGTGAGTATTTGATAAACATTTGTTGAGTAAATATATGACTAGGAACGTGTTGAATGTTTTTATCCCAAGTATTCAGAGTATAATAAATACCTCCCAATTTAGCTCTGTTTTATCTTCCTGGAATTCACTATCTTGAGAAGTAAATCCGGGATCAAGGTCCTGCTAACAGTGCCGAGATTGGATTGCTGGGGGTTTTTTTTTGTTTGTTTGTTTGTTTTTCCTTTGTGGCAACAGGACTTCGAACACCCCCACTCTCAAGATGAAGAATGACTTGTTAATATTAGGACAGGACGGAAGAGCAGCCTCCTACACTTACAATGTTTGGAATCCAGAGTAATCTCTTCTTTTATTCAACCCATATAGGCCATGAGCACGAGTATTTATGAACGCCAGAAAATGTCCACAAAGGTTCCTCTGCTAGTCCAAAGACATCAGCAGGTGTTTTCCATACTCGGACATTAGACACTGGACCAGTTAATTTTTTTATTAATTAAGTTTATTGGTACATTTTAGGTATCCATAGTGATCACATTCATCATAGGGAATTTGTACCTGCACATGATATAATTTGATTCTTTTTTTTCCCCCTTCCCTACCCTCCCTTCAACCCCTCTTCCCCTCATTTACAAAAACTTTGCATCCATTTTTTTTCTTCTTTTCTCATCGCTTTGTTTCTTTTCCCTTCTTCCTTTCCCACTTCCCTCCTCCCTAGTTCCCCTTCCCATTTGAACATTTTTTTCCTATTTACCAATATCTATTATACGTTTTGGTCCTTATTTATACTTCCAGTTTCTCACACCAGAGAAACAACGTGGTATTTGCACATGTGTTGAGCCAGTTAATTTGAACTCTAGCACTAACTAGCAATGTGACCTTGAGCAACTCCTTCAGCTGCATAGAGTCTGTTTCTTCATTTGTCAAATCAAATGTTCAGGTAGAGAATCACTGAGTTCATTTCTAAGTCTAAAATTCTGTAGATCTTCAAATTCAATTTAGGGACTGGTTTAAGAAATTATCATCTTCAAAATCTCACATCTTGTTTTTATTTCTCCAGGAGTTTCTTCTTCTGACTCAGAAGGGGACCCTAACAAGGACGAGATGAATCGGTAATCCTAATTTCCTATCCTGTACCCTTCCCATCCTGAGATCCCAAGAAAACGCCTAATTGGCTGGGTGGCCCACCTGTACTGCTGGTTACGTGGGAAGCTAAGGCAGGAAGACTGCAAGTTAAGGCCAGAGTGAGTAATAGCAACACCTTGTCTCAAAATAAAAATGAAAAGGACTATGGAAATAGCTCAGTGCACGCTGGGTTCAATCCCCAGTACCAGGGGAAAACAAAAAACTCCTAAGTGGTTTCTAAGTCTTGCAAAGGATGACTTCAGGGTATGACCTAAAAATTAATTTTAAAAAGCAGAGCAGATTTGGAGAAGATTCTATGTCTTTTGTTTAAGTCTTGCCTAACAGGTTAATTCAAATATTCTCAATAGTGAAAAAACAAAGCATCGCCTTTGAAAAATCATCTTACTTTTATCTACAGAGTAAAAAACAAATACCTAATGGTTTAAAAATCTCATGCTTAAAAAGTATTCCCAAGGACACAAAACCTAGTAATCCTAAATATATGCATGTATATAACTTATTATATATATATATATATATATATATATATATATATATATATATAGCTTTACATATAATTTTATATACTTTATTACTACAATCATTTATTTAGTACACACATACTAATGAGTGATCTGGACAAGTTACAACCTTTTGGCCAAACAGTTGTACTAAATACTGAACAAAGTCGTGTTCATCCATTCATCACCCTCCACAAACATGTTCTGAGCACTTACTCTACCCCAGGCACTATACCAGATGCAGTGGATGCTATAGACACTCACATGCTTCCTGCCTTCAAGAAGCTCACACTCTAGACAGAGAAACATAGAGCAAGTATGGCAAGAAATGTATGGAAGGGCCGGTGAGATAGTTCAGCAGCATAAGCGCCTGCCTGGCAAGTGCGAGGTCCTGAGTTCAATTCCCAGAACCCACATAAAGGAAAAAAAAGAGCTGGTGATATCACTCAGCAGCACAAGCGCTTGCTGGCAAGCACAAGGTCCTGAGGTCGACTCCTGGTACTCACATAAAAAAAAAAAGAAAGAAAGAAATGTATGGAAGCATCTAGATAGTAAGAATGATGAGATGGAATATACTGTGATACCCATACACAGTGTGTACAGGACTAGGCACAAGAGGCTATTTTTAAGTTGGGGTAGGAGAAGGAAATCAAGAAAAGCTTCACAGAATTTTGACTATTAGCTGGGTTTTTGTGTTTGTTTTTTGAAGTACTAGAGATTGAATCCAGAGCCTTGAGTGTGTTCTACCACTGAGCTATACCCTGAGTCCTTTTTATTTTTTATTTTGAGACAGAGTCTTGCTAAGTTCGCCAGGCTGACCTTGAATTTGCAATCCTCCTGTCTCAGCCTCCTGAGTAGCTGAGATTACAAGCATGAGCCATCATGCCCAGCTCTAAAATGAGTCTTAAAGGAATAGTAGGAGGGCACCCCCACAACCAGAGGCAGGGTCATTCCAGGAAGAAGTCATGGGACCTGGAAACAGGTGCAGTAACTCTTCCTTGAGATTACATGGAGCAAATAGCAGTATTCAGGAAAGTGGTTAGAGAGATGTAAACTGTGTTTGCACATTCAGCCTTCCCTTGCAGAGGGGAAACTTCGTAAGGGGGAAAAAGTCATGTTTTATTCTTCAAACTTTTTGCCTGTGTTTACCTGTGCAACAATAATTTGCTTTCAGCTTTTCCACAAATACAAATAGCCAGAGTAAACAATTCCTCCTTCACTCCCTTTTAGCATGCGTCTTGCCTCAGTTCAGTTCTGCCTTCTTTCCTTCCTTTTGCCGGTCACCTGCTTAGAGCTTTTCCCGTCTTCCAGCCTTTTCTTTTATAGCCTTGAAAGTACTATTACTGATTATCCTCTAAAAAGTCATTTTGATCCTATCATTTTCCTGACTCAAAAAAGATGAATATCGAATCAGTCATGGTGGCACATGCCTGTAATCCCAGCACTTGGGAGGCTGAGGCAAGAGGAGCACCACAAGTTTGAGGCCAGCCTGGACTACAGAGTGAGACTCTGTTTCAAAAAACCAAAAAAAATAATAATAATCTACAGGAAGACAAAAATTGGACATGAGACAAACATGTTTTTTTAATCTGAAATCAGCCTACATGCAAAGCCTTATTCAGTAACGTGGCAGCCAGCTTCCCGCCCGCTCCTCTATCTCGGGCTGCCTGCACTGCCTACGTCTCATTCTAACAACACACAGTTCACTTTCACCTTCCCTGTCAATCTGCTCACTTTGCTAGGAATGCTCTCTCTTTTTTAGTTCAGTTTAGTTTAGCTTAGCTTAGTTTAGTTTAGTTTAGCTTAGCTTAGTTTAGTTTAGTTTAGCTTAGCTTAGTTTAGTTTAGTTTTGTTTTGTTTTATTTGAGACAGGGTCTCGCCATGTAGCCCAGGCTGGCCTTGAACTCGCGGCGACCTCCTGCCTCAGCCTCCTAAGTGCTGGGATGACAGGTGTGCGCCATCACACCCAGAAAATGTGTGCAAATTTGAAGAGCTTGCTGACTTCAGGTTATTTCCACCTTTTGACATGCCAAAATGACACTGGTAAAGATTTACAAAGCCTGGCCTCCTACTTGAAATGGGAAGAAGAAATACAGAGAACAACAAAACAAATCTAAACAGAATTACCTTCTGCCCGTGTTTCTGTCATGGATCTCAGGTGGCTGTTAATAAGTTTGACTCCCTGGCTACCCTGCAAGTAACCCACAAGAATGGTGTCTCATTCATCTTCACGTCTGCTTTGCCTAACAAAGTGTGCAGCCTGAAGCTCTCAGTCAACACTTGTAGAAGAGCGTGATTACCTCCGACTGTGCACAGTAGTGGCTTTACTAGTTTTGCTGAAAGACTTTTCGCAAACAGTTATACCTCTGTTTTATAATCCGTATGTATCTTAATCATTTCTCAGAATCCAGAAGCCAAATGAGGTGTCATCACCTCCCACTACTTCTGCAGCCATTCCTTCAGCAGTGCCCCCAGCCCCGCATTTGGTGGCCCAGCCCAGAGTGTCAACCATTCAGCAGGTACAGAATCCAGATGAAACGCGAGTGCCGTGGACCATGATGGACGTGTGCTGTGACCATGACCGTGTTGTACAGCATGATCGTGCTGTCCTCTGTTGCAACTCTGTCAGGATGAAGGTCACTTTGTACTCCTGATGTAGGACAGCAGCAGTTCCTACTGCTCTGGCTTTATAGGCAAATATCACAGGAAAGGGAACTCTTCGCAGATTAGTCTCTGACATTCTGGCTTTAAGAGTGCCGATTACTTGTATGATGAGCTACCAGCTCTTGGACCAGCCCAGGATACTCTACATAATAATACTCAGTTTCATGGAGCCATGAAAGATTTTATCACCTAAGAGAAAGAAAGCAGGAAGTTATTTTTTAGAAAGTAGTAAAGGCTCTCGTCTTTCAAGTTAATAATAATAATAATATATGCTTAGTATTTAAAAATTCGGAAAGTACAGGAGCATATTAAAAGTAAAAACTTTAATCAAGGTTCTACACCACTCCTCAGAGGTACTTCCTACTAGCAGTTTCAGATAGTTCCAGGCATTACCTATGCACATATGAGAATATATATGTACCCATATACTTTAAAGCATATTAAATCGTATGACCTAAATATGTTCATAAAATGTGATGATATATTGTTTCTTGATGATAAATATATTTAAATATATTGATCTCCAACCTTTTATTTTTTAAAAATCAGAATTACTTACTCAATGCATTTAGTGATGCAGAGGGATCAAGTTTTAGTTTCTTGTTTTTTTGTTTTTTGGTCTTGGGAATCGAACTCACAGCCTTGAGTTTGCCAGGCAGGCACTGCCACTGAATTTTATCCCCAGCCTGGGTTTTAGTTCTGATTCATTGGTTTTCCCCTGTGATCTGTGCTGCCCCAGGGGTTTTATGAGATCACTTCTAGTGTTAATTACATGGATTCATATGCCAAGCAAGGGAATGGACAGTGCGTGTTTTATAGTCACCATGACCTACAAAGAAATGCACTTAATTTCATCTAAAATCTGAAGGCTGTGATTCATAAACCTAGAAAATGTGCCTTTTGATTTGAGATTAATTTTATACATCCAATTCTGTACATTTATTATATCTGTCAATCCAGGTAATATTTTAGTGACAATGAATCTGCTGTTGGTTCCCTTCTAACAGTGCCAGAGTCCTACCAACTATTTGCAAGGATTGGACGGGAAACCTATCATTGCAGCTCCGGTGTTTACAAAGGTAATCAAAACGTGACTTCTTTCTTTCTGTCATGACTTTAAAGACACCAGAGCACCCACACAGAGTTATAGATCCTAGGTTGATTGATTTTATTTCAGTATTTTGGGATCATATGAGTAGAGTGTAAGGCACTTAGGGTTTTTTTTTTTTTTTTGTTGGTTATTACAGTATCACTTCAAGTCCCAGATTTCTAATTACAGGTGCTTTTTGTTTTTGGGTTTTTGCTGTTGCTGCTGCTACTGCTGCTGCTGTTTTTGTTTTGTTATTGTTATTTTTCCTAGTACTGGGAGTAGGGCCCAGGGCCTCATACATTCTAGGGAAGTGCTTTGTCAATGAGTTACATCCCCAGCAATTACTCTTTACCCTCTTTTTTGAGATAGAGTCTTGCTAAATAGCCCAGCCTAGGCAATCCTCCTGCCTCGGCCACCTGAGTAGCTGAGATTACAGGCATACACCACCCACACCAAGCTTTAATAACAGTTCTTATGATGAGATCACTTCCCCTCACCACAGTGATCTCTACGACCATTCTCAGGCTTTGAGACAGCCACACCCAAAGATCAGGTGATACAGCTCCAGCCAGTTATTACTCCAGAGGTTTCTCTGGACTTTCAGAAGTATCTGGTTCCAGGGATCTGTTTTTGGAGCTCAAGGACATGGAGTTAAATGCTCTTGGGAGGTTTAACATAAAGCCTCTCTCAAGGACAAAGAGCTTTTTTTTCTGCTCCATGGTATCAGCTATTCTGATTCACATAATCTTTGTATTTAGAACTGGAAAGTTCAGTCAGGCACTTTCATTTACAAATAAAAAAAAAAAAAAAAAAACAAGAGAGGGCCAGAGAGATTAAGCTGTTTTGCCAATGTCACAGGACTAGTTAGTGGCAGAATTAGGACTAGAAACAAGTTCTTCCACTTCTTGGTCTATATACCCTTATATAACACAGAGTATGTTTATTTGTTGTTCAAAACAGTAAGTTCAAAGGTTAAAAATTGAGTCACATTGGATTTTGGGGGATTATGAAGACCACATGGGTAGACTCTTCCCCTGGATTTATAGTCTGTTGTATGAACATTAAACTTAGGCCCAAAGAGATTTTATTCTCTAAGAAATATGTTTTGGCTTAGAACAGTGGTTATCAACCATGTTCTTGTTCTCCAAAGGTTATTGGGACTGTCTGGAGACAGTTTTGGTTGTCACAACTGAAGAGTTGCACTAGTGGCATCCAGGGATGCTGCTAAACTTTCTCTAGTACATAGAGTAACAGCCCTCCACAAAAAAGAAATATCCTCCCCCAAATGTCAATCATTACTGAAGCCAAAAAGTCCTAATAGCAAGGAAAATGGCAGAAATGGTCTTTTCCAGCAAGTACTAATGTTTAAACTAAGAGCTAAATCCACAATGTCCACAGAAGCCTCAATTTCAGAGAAGTTCTGCCACATTGGCTCATCCAAGATGGCCTCCAATACCCAGCAAGAGTTGGCCATGTTTACCCATCTCCATGTCACTCAGGCACACCTTCTTATGTGAGACAAGATGCCTCTCAATTTTTCAGATTCTTTTCCTGGAACCTGTATCTGAGATTTCAGCTTTATTATTTTCAAATGTTTGAAGTAGGAAAATAACATGTCACTTGGTGGATCAAGACTCCGATGAGGAATTGTAGGCAGACGTGTGTGTGTGTGTGTGTGTGTGCATGCGCGCTTGTATGAAACATAGCTAATAGAGCTAGTTCTTGCTATCTGTTGTTACTGCTAAGTCACGTAGCCTTAACACACAGCGTAAGTGCTGAAAATCAGCACACTTAATTTGTCACACTCCTCTGTCACACCTTGGAGACAGTGCTGGCTCTTCAAAGGCAGCACTGAGCAGTTGACACCCAATCCTAGTAGATTCTCCTCTTTTCCCATCCTCAACACCCTCACCCAGCCAAATAGGTGACACCAGAGGTGTCCTTATCTCCTCTTGTTTTCAAATCTTAGAGGCTTTTCTTTCCATTTTTCTTATCACTCAGATCATGCATCTGGTGCATTTATCAGAGATAAAATTGTTCACTTTCTGTTTGTCCTATCACCTTGAAAGCTATCTCTAACAGATAGAAGTTTATAAAGGTAATAATAGCTCCAAAGCTATTATTATTAAAACGTCTATGGATAGGGGTGTAGCTTAGTGGTGGAGCCTTTGCCTAGCAAGCATGAGGCACTGGGTTCAAGCCCCAGCATCCCTCAAAAAGAACGGGAAAGAAAACTGATAGGAATCTTTAACATTTACTCTTTACATTGCACAGGTTAATGACAGGGTCAGGTTTGGCTGCTTTTGTGTGGTGACTCTGACTGCCTCCTAATTATATGCTGACTGGCAGATACATGGGACAAATACATTTGATAAAAATACAGATACATTTGAAAAATAAAAACAGGAAAATGACTTAATCATTAGATGTTTGTTAGGTAAAATCTTTAAAAGCTTTTCAGTGATGTCTGCCATGTGAGAAAACAGTCCTCAGTACACAGACCCGACTCCCTGAGGAGACTTTCTCCACCCCCTGAACATGTGCTTTTGCCTCCATAAATGGGATCAGGATTGTTGAGACTCAGGACACTAGGATAGGCTGTGACTCACATTCCTGAGGGACTTATCAGCAGCGGCGTGCTTGCGTTAGTTTCCGTCAGTAAGGGCAGGATTGAGGTCATAGTCACTGCCAGTGTCATTAACGAATTTCTGAGTCAGAACTACCAACGATGGTGTCGCCTGTGCCTGAACGATGAGAACAGGTCCTTTGCATAGGTTTGTTCAGGTTATCCCTGTTCTATTTACTTCTTTAGTGATTCTGGCCTGTCTGCCCGTTAAGACTCACTTTCTCTACTGCCCAGCAATTATGGCAAGGAGCCATTCTTCTTAAAGCAATGGTTAGAGAGCAGAGTTTTATTTAACTCTTTTTTTCCCTTCCTTTGGTGGTAGAGAAGCACTTATCTTCTTATTTAAAAAGGCTAAAATAAAAAGGAAAAGGGGAGTTGCTCAGCAAAATAGTGGTAGAGTGGGATTCCATATGCCATTCTTCTATGAGATTCCATGACTACTCCTTGATCTGCTGACAGACGATTCTCACAGATTTTTTGTTTATTTATTTGCTGTACTGGGGATGGAGCCCAGGACCTCACATGTATTAAGCAACCGCTGTGCCACTGGGCTATACCCCAGCCCACATGTGTCTAAACACTCTTCAACTGTGGATGGAGAGCGACTGCCGTTCTCAGTGCAGGATCAGAACCCTTCCAGCTGCCTCCGTGAGTGGCTCTGGGGAGTGCTCGCACCTCGAGAGTGGAGGAAGGGAGGTGATCAAATTAGAATCTTGCTCCTATCACTGCTCCCACTCAACAGCAGCTGCTTTGGCGGGCTTTCAAGGAGCACAGCCCTGGCTCCAGCTGCTTCAGCAGTAATTTGAAGAGGGCAAGGGAGCAGGGGAAGTAAAAATTTGAAGAGCAGTCCATTATATAATAGCAGAGGCAGGAAACCCTGAAATAACTGGGCCTATAGCTGGATTCAGATTACTGAAGATTTCATGGAGCCCTGTCCCCAACCCATCAATTCCAGAGACTTTTCTGGCTCAACTCTTTCTGCATGGGGCACCTATGACAATCAAGGGGCAAAGGGCCTTCAATCAGTTCTTTATCAGTAAAAACTACTTCGATCCAACTTCAGCCTAAAACACTGTACACATGCACTTGTACCATGTTCCAAGGTGCAAAAATGTCAACTAGATTTAAAAATGAATGAAATGACAAAATGAACCTTGAGGCTGACAGCTTTCAACCAATCAGAGAGATGCTTTTTCTCAAGGACATCCCTGCATCTTATCTGTGGGCAGGGGTCTACTATGCAGGAATTATACCCCCTCAGTTCACTTTTAGAGCACCTGGCCAGAGTTTGGGAGAAAGAAGGTACATGGTCAAATTTATTCTGTGGTAAATACCTCCACTTCAGCTAAGAAGGAGTTCTGTGTGGCTTCAGAGTGTCTTTAGGAAGGATAGGGAAAATGAATCCAATGACAAGTGGCCGTGCAAGACAGGCCATCAAGGCTGTGTGTTATTAAGTCATCCTACTAAGAACATCATCTCAGATGGTCAGTACAATGACACAAAGAAGGATTTGCACTTTGAACACTATTTACTTCAGGAGGTTATGGACCTTTGGTTATAGTGATTTTAGTCCAGATCCATAATTCCTAGTAAAGATTAACTTAATCTTTGCCAGTTAGGGACTGTTGCATTTGTCTTTAGGTAAGTCAAAGTGAATATGACCAAGTCTGTATACATCAAGTGTATTGGTCTGTTTTCGGTTACTATAAAGAAATTCCTGAATACTTTATAAAGGTACTTTATAAAGGAAAAAGGTTTATCAAGCTCACAGTTTTAGAAGCTCAAGAGCATGGCTTAGCTCTAGTGAGGACCTCCTGGAAGATGGCATCACGATCAGGGGAGAGAGATAGAAAGGGAGGGAGAGAGAGAGAGAGAGAGAATCGCATGGTGAGACAAGAAGCCAGAATGAAGGAAAGGGTCAGTAATGACCTCCCATTAGGCCCCACCTCCTAAAGGTCCTACCACCTCTTATCATCACACAGGGGACCAAGCTTCCAACACACGAACCTGTAAGGGACACACCGTTCCCATATGCAAACCATAGCATCATGCTAGTGGAAGCAAACAAGGACCCCCTGCTGTGATGGACACAGGTAGCGTCATCTGTGTACCTTCTAACAATGCAACTGATTCGGACCCTGATGTGCGGCAACATGAGCCAGCTCCTCCTTATGAGACTTTGTAGAAAAAATTTTCTTTTTTTAATTTTCAGCAGTGACAACTATCGTTGTCCTTATAACTTCCAATAACTCTTCCTAAGTGGCTCGTAAGATGACTCTTAGGATGCCCTTTAGTGAATATTGATTCACACCGGAATGATCTTCCACTTCCTGTCATAGACATTGGTGAGCCTGTCCCACACACCATAGCACCGCCAGTGTCTTGACCAGCTTCTCAAATAGAACACAAGTCTTGGCTTTTAATGTCAAGTAAATAATGGCAACCAAGTAGTGCAGGTTTAAATTGAGAGGGACATAGTTTCTCAAGGATGTCCTTTGCAACAAAGGCTTTGGTGTTTCCTCTGCAGGACCAACCATTAGCTTACATATACGAGCCAAACTGCAAGCCATGTTAGACAATGTAGATTGACTGCATTTTGCTTATATCCATATTATAAATGTGCCATATTCCATTTATTCAATTTCTTCTGCCATCACCACCTTGCGGGGGGGGGGGGCTAATTTGTCTGTGTCAAGAAGAAATAAAAACTCCATAAGTGTGAATTCTGAGAGATGTCTGACTGCCATTGAAGTTTTCAGTAGGCCCGAAAGCTGCCATTTCTGCACAGAATTTGCTCAGAGGCCAGGACAGAGAATGTCTCTATCAGTTTGCCAGGAACACCCATGACTTATGGATACTTCCTGCTTTTCATTCTTGTCACTAGATGTTGTTTGGGTCAAATGAGGAACAATAAGATTTTTGACCAAATATCTCTTTATTAATTCAGAAACTAGTCTATGCTATTCCCACTGTGAATTACTTCAGCAAACAAATTCTGGACTATGCAAAGTACAACATACTGACATCAAACTACAGTGCCCCCTGGCTGTTACAATACAAATTTACATTTACCTCTGAATTAAAAATAAGTCTTATTATAGCTAAAGCTTGTGGTTATCCCCATTGTCCTTGTATTTCTTAGATAAATGCTATAATTGTGACACAGATATGTGCAAAATATAATAAGTTGTTCATATGAGGTCTGTAAAAAATCTCACAAGTAGCTGGGCGTGGTGGCACACACCTGTAATCCCAGCACTCAGGAGGCTGAGGCAGGAGGATCGCCATGAGTTTGAGGCCAGCCTGGGCTACATAAATGAGTTCAAGGCCAGTCTGCACTACATGGAGAGACCCTGTCTCAAAAAAAAATCTCACAAGTTATTTAGGAGTGAATGACAAAAGCAACAACAACGAAATTACTAGCTTTCCTCTTCTATTAAGCCAAAAATTTGTAAGAATAGACAGTTTCATGGCATTTGCTACATAAAGTTTGTAAAGCAAGTTTATTCAGAATCTCTCCATGTCTACAGTCTTCGGTCCAGAGTGAAAAATGAAAATATGCTTACACATATGAAGTATTTTCTAATCGAATGAAGTACCAACCTCACCAAAGAATGCGCAATTGTAAGTTCCCAAATCGTAATGAGTGAGAATGTAGTGTGAAGGAAAATACATATTCCTTTCTGTCACGAGTCTAGTATAGAATACATGACATTTTACAGTTCTACAAGGCTTGGTAGACCTTTCATCATGGAAGTGTGGGTAAGTATTAATGAATTCTTCTCAGAATTGCAACATATTTTACAATGACATAAGACCGCATATATGGCTATGATCTCATAAAGATTGTCATTGCTTATGTCCCTCCACCGCTCAGCTAGGTTACACTGTAAAGACACATAGGAGGGCTGAGCGTGTGGCTCAGTGGTAGAATATGAGTTTAGCATCTGTGAGACCTTGGGTTCGATCCCCAGCACCACCAACATCAACGAACAAAGGACCACATAAAGAAAACAAAACAGCAAAACAAAAATTAACCTCCAAGACAACAAAATGTAAACTTGGCAAAGCTTGAAGACAAAATCAGTTACTTGGGCCACAGATCTGCTCCATATCATGAACACCCATGTTCCTTTGGAGAATAATATGTTACTCCCATATCGAATCACCTAGTAGCGCCTCGCTGCAGTTTTTAAAATCATTATTGTTATTTCTGGAAACCTAACTCCATTTGGGCATTTAAGAACAGACATTACTTTACTGAAAATTAGCTACTTTAGTCAATATGCTTTGCCTCATATTTAATAAGTTTATGTAGCACTATAACAAAGGTAAAGGAAGAAAATAGAAAAGAGCTTTGTAGGGACCAGATGATTCTGTCTTCAAACATAGACTCCATGTACATCCACAGAACTAAAGCTGCTGAAGATGTACGTTTAAAAAAGCCAAATATGGAGGAGGTAGTGTCTTTTCCTGAAATTCAGCATGAGGACTAGATTCCAAAGTGCATACTTTTTTTTGTTCTAACAATATTCTTCTCATCCTAGATGCTACAAAATTTGTCAGCCTCTGAGGGTCAGCTGGTTGTCTTTGAATGCAGAGTAAAAGGAGCTCCATCCCCCAAAGTTGAGTGGTATAGGGAAGGGACCTTAATAGAAGATTCTCCGGATTTTAGGATTTTACAAAAAAGTAAGTTGATGCTTTAAAACTATTTTTCTGATCATTTATTTTTATAAGTTTTTAGAAATTGATTAAAAATAGAGTGAAAAAGTAAAATAAAAACCATCCGCAATCATATTCTCCCAAACAAAACTCTGTTAATATTTTAATGTATATTCTCCAAGAATTTTTCCATATATATTTTTTGAAATAAAAATAAGTCATACTAGTTTTTGTTAATTGATTTTTACTCAATAGTTCATGGACATCTCTACACATTAACATGTAGATTTGTTACTTTTTTTGTGGTACTAGGGATTGAACTCAGGGCCTTTTCACTGAGCTATATCTCCACTCCTTAATTAATTAATTAATTACTTTTAAAATTTTGAGACAGGGTCTTGCTAAGTTGTTAAATTGCCCAGACTCAGTCTCTGTCTTAACCTCACAGAGTACTTGGACAGGCATATGGCATCACACCTGGCTAGATTTCTTACTTTTAAAAATAAGTCACCAGGCATGGTCATACACGCCTGTCATCCCAGCACTGGGGAGGCTCGCCACAAATTCGAGGCCAGCCTGGGCTACATAGCAAGACCTGGTCTCAAACACAACAACAAAGTCAATAATATTAATTTCATATTTATTTAATCTCTGCTAAATATTTAGATTGTTCACAGATTTTTACCATTATAGACTATGCTTCAATGTATGCTAACAGAGCGAGTCTCTGTGACTAGTTACGGCCTTAAAATAAATTTCTAGTACTGAATTGCTAATGCAAACTCAAATTTTTGTAGGCTGTGAATATACATGGCCAAAAATGCCATCCCAAAAAGTTGAGCTAAATTTAGGATAATCACACACAACTGTGAAAGAGTGTTTTATTAATAATCATTCAGGGATCCCATGCATAAACTAGGCCTGGCCCAGCAGCTCTGGGACATGAGTCACCCTCACTGCATTTCTCACACCCAGCAATCTATGGCAATGCCTTTGTCCCATACTTTTGCCAACCATGGATATCAGCCTTTTTATTTAATCTGCACTAGCTTTCTAGAAATTATATATGGGCAGAACTACTGTAATCTGTTCTTCACTAATTAACTGTGGGATGGCACTTTTTCATGTTTATTTAGGTCACTGTATTTCTCCATTTCATATTGGGTTTTTATGCTTTTTTGCTTGTAAGAATAATCTAGATATGCAAGAGGTTGATTGTTTTTTATTGTTTATGTACGACTTTCACCTTGTCATTTGGTGCACTCTTTCTCCTTGATCCATTTCAGTCATAAAATAAATTACAATTTATAAGCTTCTTCGTAAATATACATATTATATTGACTATGTAGAATGATTATTATAGAAAAACTTGGGAAGGAAATTTGCTAAGGTATTGGACAGTGAGTCTAGTCAATTGTTTTGCTTACTCTTGCATTTTTGTGTTTTTTCAGTTTTTCTATAATAAATATGTATTACTTTTATTTCTTTCTTTTTTACCTATTTTTTTTTCAGGGAAAAGAATACACAAAATTTATTACATGCCTAAGGCATGGGGATATTAGACTCCTTTTTAATTTTTTTAATGATAAATATTGTGTAATTTATCATGTACAACATGATGCTTTGAAATATATTCATTATAAAATGGTTAGATCAAGCTAATTAATATGTGCATTACCTCACATACCATTTTTGTGGAACGTTATTTATGTTATTGTTAATTTGTTTCTAACCACAAAAGTAATAGTATTTGAGTCAATGTGATGTATGATTCAGCACTACTGTCAGATTTTAGCAGCAGCAACAATAATAAATTCTGAATACCACTTAAATTGAGAAAGAAAAAACTTCAATAGTGCTGTCCTTATAGAAGATGTAACTAAGTTCAATATCTACTTACTGAGTGCCTACAATTCAATAAACATTCATTGAGTGCAGTATGGATTATCACAGCAGGCACTTGCAGAAATGCCAAGGAATTTTAAAATTAAGAAGCTGTTCCAAGGGAATCCATTACCTATCCTGAGGCTCTTGGTCTTAAAAACCTCAGAGAAGAAGGTGATATCTGTATTTTATTGGGACATAAGAGCCCAAAGCGAAGAATGATGTCTCAGTCCTCACAAGCTTGTTTTCAGATGAGGCTAAATGGATACCAATAAGAGCAAAGTCTGCTGGGCATGGTGGTGCACATCTGTGATCCCAGCACTTGGGAGGCAGAGGCAGGAGGATCGCCATGAGTTCGAGCCCAGCCTGGGCTACACAGTGAGTCCAAGACCAACCTGAACTACATAGTGAGACCCTGTCTCAAAAAAAAAAAAAAAAAGAGCAAAGCCTTTTTGAATCCCAGCTAACACAGGAACACTCCCTTGCCTAATGTTTAGGGCCCCAAGGGAACCCGGATGTGTTCCAAGAGGTGGCAACATTACTTATTTGCTCTCTTGCTGCCTCTGTGTCCCTACTGAGGTCACTGGTGCTTAGGTCGTTTTACTTAACCTTGACGGATTGACCTTATCAAACACTCCTGAATATATAAGAGACTACGAAATTCCTTAGGAAGCTTCTGATAAAAATGTAGCCTCTCAGTAAAACAAATGTTCATGTTCTTTTAATTTTTTTTCCTTTTAGAACCTCGATCCATGGCAGAGCCAGGTAAAGATCGTCTCGACTTTAATTTATTAATGTGCAAGGAGTGACTTGATCTATATCAGAAAACATGTTAATCCCAGCAATGTGTTGTTGTTAGATTTTGTTGGACAAATATAAAGATGAGATAGATACAAGTGCTAGTGGTGAAGCGCTTACTACTGGAAAATACACGTCACTCATAAAGCAGAACATAAACATCTGACTGCCCTCTCTGCGAGCACTCCGAAAAATCAGGTTGTATTTGTAATCCTGGGTGAGAAAGATGGTTGGCATTTCGGCATTATAATTCTGACAACCGAATTGAAGGGCATTACGGAAGACACTGAATGTGCAGGTCGTGTAGCCCTGCACGGGGCCCTTTGCTGCACGGTAAAGACAGAAGTGGTCTTACTCGCAGGAGTACTCAGTATGTATATGGTGGCCGCATGGCCAGTTTTTCTAAAGGTGGCTGAGACCATTTAATTTAGTTATCATGAAGCACTGAGGTGCCAAGTTTCTCCTCATATAACTAATAATTTTGTTTGTTGGGGCTACTGAGTGACAACCAGAGGTTTATGTAACTGTCCTATATCTCCTTTTCATTAGTCATCAAGGAATGGCTAACTATAGTAATTTTAGGCTTCATATGATTCTATCTGGGAATTGATTTGATACAATTACCATGTATCAAAGTAATCCATAAGAATTTTTTTATTAGTACATGTTTGCGGTATGTAATGATTACATTCCTCATGGGGAGCTGGTGCATCTACATAACGCATCTTAATTTTTTTACCATAGTATTTACAAAGGTGGAAATGGACTGCACTCTCCTTTCACCCATGATTTTTATTTACTCTGTCAGCTAATTACTACTACTTAAGCAAAATATTTATTTAGTGCCCAATTTTAAATTGTGGCCTTTGTTTAAAATTACCCTTCCTGGGCCGGTGAGATAGCTCAGCGGCATAAGTGCCTGCCTGGCAAGCGCGAGGTCCCGAGGTCGACCCCTGGTACCCACAAAAAAATAAATAAAATAAAATAAATAAATAAAATTACCTTACTGGCCAGGGATGTAGCTCAGCAGCACAGCACTTGCCTGGCAAGTGTGAGATCATGAGTTCAATTCCTGGCAAAAAATAAATAAATAAAATTGCTTTACTGTAAAAGTTCCCCCATGGAAATAAGGAGAAATCTGGGTTTAGAAAATGTGCTTTTCAGACCTCTAATTTGTTTTTGTGATTTGGTTTCAAGTTTATTTTTACTTACTTCCATTTTTGCCATCTGGATTGATGACATAAAAATAGAAGATAATCTCTTTTCATAATACACAATACAGTCTTACAAAACCCCCTCACTGGTGTCAGCCTGTCTGCCCAGAGGCATTGGTTCCATCCTTTGACTCATTCAGGTTGCCAATCAATCAATTCAATCAAATAATTATTTTTACCAATTGTTTTCAAAGAATGACTATAGTCGCTGACTTTTGTAGAATCCAAATTTGCTATTAGTGAATTCCGTAATTCCATTCTCATGATTAAGTCAGCGATCGTTCTGTTTCATTGGCGTGTAGAGGAGATCTGCACCTTGGTTATCGCGGAGGTGTTTGCAGAAGACTCTGGGTGCTTTACGTGTACAGCGAGCAACAAGTACGGCACGGTGTCCAGCGTCGCGCGCCTCGACGTGAGAGGTGAGAACTCGGGAAATGCCCCTGCAGTTCAGACGGTGGGTTTGAATGCGAGCGTGCAGAGTTTGTGTTAGCTTTCCTTACTGCGTCACATATGAACCGAAAAAGATTTGAATTATTGAAGAAAGTGGTTTTTTAGTTTTGTATTTTTGTTTTCATTCTGTTTTTTGAGACAGGGTCTTGTGATGTAGCTCAGGCTGGGCGAACTCACTGTGTACCCCAGGCTGGCCTCGAACTCGTGGGGATCCTCCCACCTCAGCCTCCCTAGTGCTGGGATTATAGGTGTGCGCCACCACGCCAGCTGAGGAGAGTATTCTTCAACAATGCCAACTTTCAATTTCTTATTGTAGGTAAAGCCCCCACCACCACCCCAGTTACCCTGTTGCTGCTCTTACACCTGCTAAGAAAACACCACCTTGGTCTTACGTAAACTTCCAAAAGAGAACTTTGATTTTGAGTTTAGTTCTTCCCTGCATCCTCACAGTTCTTTAATACACCAGATCCTGATCCGATTTTGACAAGCATTTTCCGACTTCTACCCTCCTTTGGCTTGATACTTTCCCAGTTGCGCACATGCCCAGGGCCAGGTTAAAGCCCATCTCCGTCTCCTTAGACAAGACTGACGGCTCGGGTCCTGTGATTATCCTTTCAGGGAATGAAGACCTCAGCAACAACGGGGCTCTTCAACCAGCCAACTCCACCAGCATCCTGGCTACTAGCGAGCCTCAGACAGCCCTACCCAGCCCCGAGCCTCCTTCTGCAGAGCAGCCCCCCAAACCCAAACTCGAAGGGGTCCTGGTGAACCACAACGAGCCTCGCTCCAGCTCCAGGATCGGGCTACGTGTGCACTTCAACCTGCCTGAAGACGACAAGGGAAGCGAAGCGTCCTTTGAGGGGAACATGGCGACCGCCACCCAGACCAGGCCTGATTCCTTCCTGGAGAGGTTCAACGAGCAGGCAGCAAAAATCCCTGAGCCTTCCTCCCCCGTCAAAGAGCCCCCTCCGGTTCTGGCCAAGCCTAAACTGTAAGTAAAGATCAGAATGGATAACAAGTGTGCACGTGAGCCTCTCTTGAATCTGACCTTCTTAAAAATGATGGAGTTGAAAGAGGGAATTGCTGAATGGAAAGTACACATTAAGTGCATTGAGAAAGCACATCCTTATGTCACTACAGTGTACGGTCACTATCATGCTTATTAAGCAATGTCAAGCCTGAACTAATGCATAGACATTTGTCTAATGTTAGAGTCTCCAGGTAAAGCATTTCATGCTCTTCTTTTTTTTTTTTTTATGTGGGTACCAGGAGTCGAATCAGGACCTTGCACTTGCCAGCAGGTGCTTATGCTGCTGAGCGATATCACCAGCCCTTTTTTTTTTTTTCTTTATGTGGGTACGGGGAGTCGAACTCAGGACCTCGGGCTTGCCAGGAAGGTGCTTATGCCACTGAGCTATCTCACCAGCCCCTCGTGCTCTTCTTATAAAGCCCTTTCTTGTGTCTAATAATCTTTATCATCTGTCATCTCACCTTCGCATTTTCCATTTCTGCTTCAACTTGAGCTCTGGTGCTCATGATAGAAAGCTGTTCAGTACTTCTCGGATAATCTGTGCTGTTGCTGGCTACACGGTGGTAACTATAATAGATCTTGTATAAATGTAATAGGATGAAAGAAGTCATGGTTTTCTGGCTATACCCAGGCACCTACTATAGTTGTAGCCCGAGCTCTCTGGAGAACCTCTGTCAGGGCCATGTTGCAACATTTAATGCTCATTCAGAGCAAAGCAAATACAGAGCATAATACTGTATTCTGCATCATCCATACATCAAAATGATAGAAATTATGTCTACGATTCCGCAAACCTTTAAATGTCAACAAGAAAATCTACAGCAACAATGTTTCCTCTCTGTCTTGCTCAGTGCTGACCATGAGATGTCAGTGGGCACACTTGGCCTTGTTTAGTTTTGTTACAGAACCGGGCACGTTTTGCCCACCACACACAGTATGCCAATCACTGAAATGATGAGTTTTGCAGAGCTTGCTCGTGAGGCAGGAGATCAAGTCTGAAATCCATTTACCTAAGGATGGACCTCAGGGATATCTACAGGATGAATTATGGGGAAAGGTGACTGAATTTTCTTAACTATTACCATCAGGACCAGGGCTTCAGAGCTGTTATCGATAATCAACTGAAAGCGAGTACCTAGGAGCAGGGGAAGTCTAGATGGTTTATTCTGGAACAAAGAGCATGTGGTTTATTCGGGTCCCCCCCCCAAGTTTCATTCTTATATGTTCACCACATAAGGCAAAATGATGGGTATAAACTTCAATGTTATGAAACATCCTTCTAATCAAGTGTTATTCAGAAAGGTCTCAGTCCCCTCAAAGATCAAAATATATAGAGAACATTTAAATTTTAAATACATTTAAAATAATTTTAAATGTTTTAAATTTTAAATACATTTTAAAAATGTATTACAGTAAAAGACACATTGCCATTAATCCCCCTCGAAGTACTCCCCCTTCACTTCAAACACATTTATCCCATCATTCTTGCCACTTTCTGAAGCAGTTCTGGAAGTCCTCTTTCATGAGCATCTTTATGAGGTAAGGATTAAAATTATGGTGAATACTGCTGCCGAGTGCCATCCAATGGAAAAGCAGGTTGGTAAAAACATGATAGTGTCTCTTCCTTTACCTTACTCACAGAATCTGGTACCTTGTGACTTCTGCCTCTTCCCCAAAGTCAAAATGACCATGAAAGGTAAATGTTTTGAATTGTGTCAGGACATCGAAGAGCCATGACAGTGCAACTAAAGACACATAAGAAGGCTTCCAGAACTGCTTCGGACAGGGCCAAGAACAATGGGATAAGTGTGTGAAGCAAGGAGGTTAATAGCAATGTTTCTTTTACTGTGATAAATTTTTAAAATTTAAACATTCACCATATTTTTCAATCAGACCTTGTAGGCAGGAATGGAAAATAAAATGCAGCCAAGCCCTGCAGGAGAGCGGGAGAGTTGGGAGCTTGTCTTCCTGGGCTGTCACTCAGGGATCACACAGTCCTCCCAGCCTCTGTCCACACAGCTGGCTCATTGTCTGTCTGTCTCAGCATCTTGTTTCTTCTTCCACATCTGCTCCATCTTCTCCCTTTGCTGGCTCATCAGTCCAGCTGTGGTCCATCACGGCCACGTCCCCCTTCCACATCATGACCCAGGTCAAACACCACTGCTAACTCAGTTGATCTCAGCATCTTGATTCCAGATCCAGTTGCTAGATCCTGCTCAGGTGACCACCCCACCATTCAGCTGTGCAGAGGATTTGTGTTTGGAAGGAAAAGGAGGCGCTTGGATAACATCAGGAACTCTCAGAGAAGGGAGTTGTTGGCAATAAGTAACCCCAAACAATCTCTACAGGGATTACCTTCTTCGTGGGGTTTTCTCTTACCCTGGGCTGTATTAGGAGCTGTCAGGTATGTAGTCAGGGTTGAGTTTCATAATCCAGAAAACCCAAATTGACAGGAGTTAAAAACTCAGGAGGGTTTTTCTTCTCTCACATAAAGGAAGTAGACAGAGTGTCTGTGACGGTTCTGGTGGTTCCATCGTCATTATGAACATGGCCTCCTATCTTCCTGCTATGCCATCCCCAGCACTGGCTTCTTCTCCAGGACCCTCCCAGTCCAAGATGCTGACCGTGGTCTCGCTGTCAGATCTTCGTTTCAAACAGCCGGGAGGGCAAGTGGGCAGAAATCACACTCTTTTTTTTTTTTTAATGTGGGTACCAGGAGTTGAACTCAGTACCTCGCGCTTGCCAGCAGGTACTTCTGCCGCTGAGCAATATCACCCGCCCCTTTTTTCCCTTTATGTGGGTACTGGCAGTCGAACTCAGGACCTCGCACTTGCCAGGCAGGCCCTTACGCCGCTGAGCCATCTAACCGGCCCAGAAATCACACTCTTGATGTCAGAAGCCTTCTTGGAGGTCTCATTCAAAATCTTCTCTTTAGGGCCGGTGAGATGGCTCAGCGGCGTAAGCGCCTGCCTTGCAAGCGCGAGGGCCCGAGTTCGACTCCCGGAACCCACATACGAAAAAGGGGCCGGTGATATCGCTCAGTGGCACGGGTGCCTGTTGGCGCGCGAGGTCCTGAGGTCGTCCCCCTGGTACCCACAAAAAAAAAAAAAAAAAAAAAAAAAAAAAAATCTTCTCTTTATATCTCGTTGGCTGGAATTTTGTCACGTGGTACACTAACTGCAAAGGGGGCTGAGAATTGTCTTTAGCTGCACACATTACCCCTGTACAAAAAAAGAACTAAATGGTGATGTCTGCCATAGGAGAATTCCAATTAATAAAAAAATTTTGGGGCCGGTGAGATGGCTCAGCGGCATAGGCGCCTGCCTGGCAAGCGCCAGGGCCCAAGTTCGACTCCCGGAACCCACATACGAAAAAAGGGCAGGTGATATCGCTCAGAGGCACGGGTGCCTGCTGGCATGCGAGGTCCTGAAGTCGACCCCCGGTACCCACAAAAAAAAAAAAAAAAATTCTTTCTGCTGTTACATAGTGGTTTCATCTAAAAAGCCAGTCCTCAGGGCCGGTGAGATGGCTCAGCGGCTTAAGTGCCTGCCCGGCAAGCGCGAGGGCCCGAGTTCGACTCCCGGAACCCACATACGAAAAAGGGGCCGGTGATATCGCTCAGCGGCACGGGCGCCTGCTGGCGCGCGAGGTCCTGAGGTCGACCCCCGGTACCCACAAAAAAAAAAAAAAAAAAAAAAGCCAGTCCTCAGCACTATCTATTTCCTTAGTATTCTTTGCATTCCTCAAGTATTCTCTTAATTTATGTATCTGTTTATATTCAGATAGGTACAAATACACATGTTTATGCACACACACACACTTTGTGAACCCACATACCTACAACTTTTCTTACTAGTTTTTTTAATTGCATTTTTTAATATGCAATTTTTTTTCGGTATGCAATTTTGATGCATGGCTATAATGTGTGATAGGGTAATTATCATATCCATCACCTAGAACATTTATCATGTGTGTTGGGACTTCCCTTACTAGTTATAATCTCATTGGTTTAACCTCATAGGTTTTGCATTAAAATACACACTCATTCCTCTCGGTGATGGCTTTTTTTTTTTTTTGCTTATTCCTTTGATGTGCCATTCATATGGAAAACAGATAATGTAGATCTCAAAGCTGCTATAGAAAGGGAAGCTGTCATTTTCAAACCGTGTATCATCAAAGCCTACATAATTCTGACTTTGAAATTTCTGACTTGAATACCAAGCTATTTAAAGCAGCGAGTCTTCATCCTGCCTGTGCCCTAGATTGAAACCGGAGGCTTAAGAACCAGGTGTGGTCTCCATCTCACAGTCTCTTCACAGATTGTCTTGATGTGCAGCCGGTTTGGAAACCACTGGTCTAGATTAGAGAAATAACCTGAAAGGCCACCTTTCCCATCACTCACCCCTCTACCCCAGGGGGGAAAAGCAATAATTAACATTTAAAAGCGAGTAAAATGTCAGACAAAAATCGGAATCTACTGGAAAGCCTCCGCTTGGAAATTAGTGTTGCTTTAGAGCAGTGGTTCCAAGGTGGGGTGCAGGTGAGGTCATCGTGGGTCTCAGTTTGGACTGGCTTCACGGTCTCAGCCCCACCCAGACCTAACAATCAGAAACCCTCCAGTATGGTGGGCCCAGGAGGCCTGTTTTAAGTGGCCCTGCAGGAGATTCTGAGTCTGGCTAAAGTTTAAGAACAACTGACGGTTGATGGTTGGTTGGTTGGTTGGTTGTTGTTGGTTGGTTGGTTATTGGTCAGTTCGTGGGTTTGTGACAGGGTCTCACTGTGTAGCCCAGGCTGGCCTTGAACTCAAGGCAATCCTCCTGCCTCAGGCTCCCGAGTGCTGGGATCAAAGGTGTGCCCCATGCCTAACCTACATTTAAAAAAATAATGACTGTCCCTGGATCCCTTCACAGGCTAATTTACCCTCTGGCAGCAGAGCCTAAATCAGTGAGGTTTGTTTCTGTTTTAGTCTCCAGATGATTGTAATGTGCAGCCAGCATGATGAGCACTGTTAAAACCACAGCATGATGGAGGGAGGAGAGAGGAAGGGGAAGGGAAGGGGATGAAAAGAGAATTAAGATGTGTTCTGCATATGCACCAACTTCACATAAGGAACGTAACCATTATGTACTGCAAGCATGTACTAATAAAAATCCAACACACACCCACACACGGCACATCTCAGAATTGGTTATGCTAACCAGTGACGCGCAGGGAAACGTTTAACAAGTGACAGGGGCAAGAAAGCCCCAAGTGTTAGCATTTGCCAGTGCCCTCCCAGCATGGCAGACTTAGGGCCATGGAGAGAAGTCACCGAATGGGTCACTGGGACATGGTACACAGTAGCTGTCCTTCAAAACCAGGGAGAACCTGCTCCAGCACACACTGCCAGAAATGTTTGCCAAAACTGCTTTCAAATACTATTTGATACACCAATTAATTTTTATGATTGTCTAACATTTTATCTCCTTTGGATTCTTTGTAAGTCTGAAACTGATATTCATTTTTGACAAATCTCAAAATTGGACTTTTGTGGTTCAGAAGCATTTTTTTAGATGTAATCACCACCATTTCTTGATCACTTATATGTTTTAAGTGATTTATCAATTCTCGCAACAACATTATAGATGTTACTATTTTACTTATAAGGAAATCAGGGTCAGAAAAGTCTAGAAATAACCCAAAACCATACAGAAAATGAGTGACTGAGCTGGGTGGGTGATGCATGCCTGTCATCCCAGCACTTGGGGGGCTGAAGCAGGAGGATCGCCTCAAGTTCGAGACCAGCCTGGACCACATAGTGAGTTCAAGTCCAGCCTGAACTACGCAGTGAGACCCTGTCCCCCCCCGCAAAAAAAGTGACTTGCCAATATGAGATCTGTTAAAAACAAAAAGATTTTGTACTTGCATATGATGGAGAAAGTTAACACCAACAGAAACAATGCTTATTGTCTATATTTTTCTTGTGGAACATCCAACAAAGATATTATTGCTTCTTTTGATAGCTTCATCTTTCAATTATGAAAAATGAGGAGCAGGTGAGATGGCTCAGTGGCACAAGCGCCTGCCTGGCAAGCCCGAGGTCCTGAGTTCAACTCCCGGTACCCACATAAAGGAAAAAAAGGGCCGGCGATATCGCTCAGCGGCACAAGCACCTGCTGGCAAGCGCGAGGTCCTGAGGTCAACTCCCCGTACCCACAAAAAAAAAAAAAAAAAAAAAAAAGAAATGAGAAGGTTTAGTTACATTTTAATTATGCTACTTTATTCTCACAGCTTACATACTTGCTTCTAAAATGGGGGAAAGAGGACTGAAGATGTAGCTCAGTGGTAGAGTGCTTGCCTAGCATTTGCGAGTCCCTGGGTTTGATCCCCCAGCACCACAAAAAATAAAAGATGAAACAAAATAAAATGGGGAGGGAGTGCTGTGCCAAGTAGCCAGTATGCCTGAATTCTTAGTTGAACTCAACAAGAGTTTTTCATACGATGAACAAAGGATTATTCAGCACGCAGCATTCCACAGCAGTAATAGAAGTGGAAATGGACCTTTATTTGTGAAGTTACCCTTTTTACATATGATGTATTGGGAATATTAATGAAATGAAGAAAAAAGATTGTAAACTCCAAGAATTAAGAAAAATCAATCCAGGTATGGTGGCACACACCTGTAATCCCAGCACTTGGGAAGCTGAGGCAGGAGGATCACCACAAGTTCGGGGCTAGCCTGGGCTATTTAGTAAGTTCAAAGCTAGTGTGAACTACATAGCAAGACACTGTCTCAAAAAAAAAAAAAAATTAAGAAAAATCAAGGGGCTGGAGGGTGCCACTCAAGGATAGATGTGTGCCTAGCATGCACGAGGCCCCGGATTCAATCCCAATCACCCAGCCAGACCACCCTCTGTGTCCCAGAAGCAACACAGATTTTCAAACATAAAACCAGTATCCTGAAGTCCCCAACCCCACTTACCAGCATTTCCATGATTCCTCATTCAGGGGTAGGCCCTCCCAAACAGTCTGGGTGACTTCATGCACATGATTTTTATTTCTTTCTCTGTACTTAAAAACATCTAACTGGGTTGTAAAGAGAAATTAAATAGTGTGTGGGACTTACAGTGAATCATGTCATGCCTTTGTAACCCAGGTTCCTATAAGCAGAGAAACTATTTTCAGCTTGATCTTCTTTCTCATTTTAGGAACAAAAAAAGTCCAAGACAATGTTTCTAATCAGGGTGTATTTTATTCAAAGACCAACACTTTTGAGAGTGCAAGTGAGTGCTGGGAACACTGACGCTGGAAAACAAGTGTAGCTAGGACCATCTTAAGTGAACAGGACAGGCGGTGGCCTTCTCTACAAAGCTTTGTGGTCAGGAGAGGATGAGAGGCATCCAGCTTCGCTGATAACGTCCACCCTAACATGAGGCAGAGGACTCAAAGTGTAGCTCACCAGTGGAGGGCTTACCTAGCATGTGCAAGGTCCTGGATTATAGTGCCAGAGGAAGTGCATTCTCAGCAAATCCAGCCCTCATAATAACCCACACTTGTGTGCGGTTCTGGGCCTCAGTTCCCAAGCCGCGATGCGGTGCCCTGGTCAGCAGAAAATGGAGCACTGCCAACAAGAGTAACATTTTTCTAACCCATAAACATCGAGTGTTCACAACGCCAGGATCACAACACAAACGTTGTGCATGGCACCCTTAGGGGGACAGAATATGGTGTGCACGTTGCGCTTAGGAACATGAAAAGCCCAACAGCTCTCCAGAGAATCTTAGTTGCTTTCTTGCCATTTCTGTGTTTGTAGCCAGCACCAAGAGAGACACAACCGGTGCACTGCAGAAGGGCGAGGCTGCTGTAACTCGGCCCTCTTCTCTCCCCACCCTTGTTCTGTATGCAGCGACTCCACTCAGTTACAACAGCTTCACAACCAGGTCTTGCTGGAGCAACAGCAGCTGCAGAACCAGGCCCCAGCGTCGCCGAGGGAGTTTCCTTTCCACGCGAGCGTGGTGAACTCCGCGGCTCCCCCCGCAGCGGCCGTCTCCAGCAAGCCGCTGAAGGCGCCAGCGTCGTCGTCGTCGTCGTCGCAGGCTCTCAACCTGGCGAAGCCAAAGCATTTCTTCCCCTCCGCGAGCACCACCGTGGCCTCCACGTCCCCATCCGGCTCCCCAGTGTTCACCTGGAGCAGCGCTCCTCAGACGATTCAGAGGACAGTGAGCAAGGAAAGCCTCTTACTTTCTCAACCCTCCGTGCAATCCAGATCTCCAGCGGGGCTTTCCATCCACAGCGAGCCACACCCTCCCGCCCCAGCAGAGCCAGCTACACCACCACTCACCTTCTCCATGCCCAGCGGAAACCAGTTTCAGCCCCACTACGTGCCCCCAACTCCTGTCTCTCCCACCGGCCGGATTCAGAACCCAGTGGCTTTCCTCAGCTCTGTCCTGCCTTCTCTTCCTGCCATCCCACCCACCAATGCCATGGGGCTGCCAAAGAGCGCGCCAGCTGCGTAAGTGTCACTGAGGGGTCTTGGTGTGAGAGATGCCAGTTAAACTGGGTGTGGTGGCCCATGCTTGTAATTCCAGAGCTGGGGAAGATCCCCGTGAGTTCAAGTCCAGGCCGGGGTACATAGTGAGTTCAAGGCCAGCCTCAACTACATAGTGAGACCCCCTCTCAAAAAAAAAAAAAAAAAAAAAAAACCACAGGCCGGTTGAGAGGGGACATATGCATAGAATAGCTTGGTCTGTGACACAACACTTGTTAGTAGATTTCTAGATAACCATATCTTTTAGACACAAAATGGATATTAAATACTTCAGACCAAAGCCCATGATTACTATGAATAATTTTTTAATAATTATAATATTTTAAAGGCCCCTACAAAGATTCTCTATACCATACTCAATGCCATAAACGCCTAATGAGTGTGTTGGTGTGAATTTATTTTACAGGCCATCCCAGGGACTAATGAAGAGAAACACAAGGTCTTCGCAACCAGTGAGCGATGATTACAGTCGCGAAACTAAGAACGCAGTGATTCTAGACTTGGGAAAGAAAATGAGTTTCAGTGACATCAGATCAAACCAGCAGGTAAGATTGTTGGACTCAGATGGTTTGATGGAATTTTATTGTAAGGAGTATAATTTTTCCTAATTCAGTCTTCGGATACTTGGTCGTCTGACCTCAGTGAAGTTGATGCAGAAAGCTGGTCCATGGGGGTCTGCAGTTCTTGATTAGGAGTTAAGTCAGTTCATTTGTCTATGCATTTTAGCTTGAGTATAATATACAGTAGTCCCCCCTTATCTGCAGGGTTTACCTTCCAAGACCCCCACGGATGCCTGAAACTCCAGATAGCACTGAACCCTGTGTAGACTGTTTTTCCTATAACACATACTAGTTTAATTTTAAAAGTAGGCACAAGCCCCGGCATGGTGGCTCACACCTGTAATCCCAGCACTCGGGAGGCTGAGGCAGGAGGATCACTGTGAGTTCGAGGCCAGCCTGGGCTACAAAGTAAGTTCAAGGCCAGCCTGAACTGCATAGTGAAACCCTATCTCAAAAAGACAAAAAAAAAAGTAGGCACAGCAATAACGAATAATAAAATGAAATGATTATAATATGCTATAATAAAAGTCTTTTAAAAGTTATGAATTGTTTACTTCTGAAATTTTCTACTTAATATTTTTGGGTCCTGATTGACCACAAGTAACTGAAATTGCAGAAAACAGTATGACGTGATGGATAATGGGGAATTATAATATTAAAGGAGAAAGATGAGTCTGTTGCCCATTCCAGCAACCTTCAGCTCTGTTTAGGCAAACTCCGTTATATCTTTGTGATATTTCCCTATTGGAGCCTTGAGATAATTAAAACTTGAAGGAACACCAAAGTTCCAGGCTGTCCTTCCTTTGAGGCCTTGAACCTCGGGTGCCCGGAAGTCTGATCACCCACTCCCCCAGGTCTCGTATTAGGTTGAATCGCGGGAATGGCCACCAGGCAACACCCTGTGCTCCACCTCATACAGCTCCTTGCTTCCCAGGAGAAGGAGAAAGGAAACCCGCGTGTGAGCACTGTGCACACGAAAGATAGACTGAGTGTTGGCTACTTGCACCATTTATTTGTGCTTTTGATAATCCAGTGGGGCTTGTTGGTTTGTTTGTTTTGTTTGGAGACGAGGTCTCACAGTGTAGTCCAGGCCAGCTCTGAACCAGCTTTGTAACCCAGGTTGGCCTTGAACTCACAACTCCCCTGTCTCAGCCTCCAGATCAAGGGATTATTTTTAGACGCCGGTTTACATTTTAATAATCCAACTCTTGGTTTATTTCCCAAATAGGAACCGATAAAATCTACTTTGAAATATAACAAAACCTTAGTCAAAAGAATAGGCTAAATATTGCAGAATTAGTTCCATAAGGACTCCTAGAAACGCAGCTCTGGTTCCCTGACCACAGCTGCTCTGCTCGGTTCTTCACTCCTACTTCCCCTGGAGCTGTGGGTGTACAATGCTGTGCTATCGTGTCGTGCACGGGGCCATTTGTCCTAAGTGCACTCTTGAAAATCTGCTACTTAAAGCCTTCAGGTTTTGGTTTTAAATGACTGCACCAAAGCAGAATATTTAAACTTCCAAGTTTTCATATTATTTTTTTCATATTATTATTTTAATAATATAACATAAAATATAAAATAATATTATAGTTACTATATTTATAATATAAAAATATAATATATTATAATATAAATTATGTTATATTTATTATATTTATAATATAAAATATAAAATGATATTTTTAATAATATGAATAATAACTTTTCATATTATTATTTCCCCAAATGACATCTATTTCTGGAGGCAAAGGCCCAGGCAGCCCTCATCCCCTTCCGTCTCTCCTAGCCAAGGAACCGAAGCGCAGTCATCCAGCAGTTTGTGCTGGGACTAGAGCCAAAGCCCTGGTCTCCAGGACACTTCACATCTTCCTGAAACTCACAGCCTTTTTCACTTGTGTGACAACAAACACCTTCCAGCCCCATAGAAGTCGCTCTGTGGAGCAGATTTGTTTTCCTATGATACTGTCACCACATTTGTGGTTGTTAATCCTCCTAAGTGGCAGTGAAATAAGAGCTGTGTTGAGCCTGTCTTTTATGAGGCAGAGAGGTAGCAGTGAGACCCTGGTAGAAAGGATACTGGCTCTGCACAGAAGCTCTTTGATTTTACTTTTCTGGTTACTCTGTAGATAAATCCAGGTTAATCCACTGCCCAACTCACGGGAAGGTAGGATTTTTCTCTTAATTACCTGAGCTGCGAGGACACATTAAATGAACTTCCGTGAGTTGAGTGCTGTAAGAATTCTCTCAACCCTCCATCATGTGTATCTTTGGAGCCAACGGCAGGAACGGTGTAAGTTTCTAAAAGTATCTGTCTATGCCAGTGATGGCAAACCTTTTAGAGACCCAGTGCCCAAAGTGCAACCAAAAACCCACTTATTTATCACAAAGTGCCCACACTACAATTAAACCTGAATGCTCGGGTGCTGGGGTGATGCTGGGGTGATGCTGGGGTGATCTGACTTGAGTGCCGACGGAAAAGGCTCTTCATGCCCACTGCAACATACATGCCATAGGTTTGCCACAACTGGTGTGCACTATGCATCAGTCTTCTTAGAGTTTTTGTTCTGAGAATTATTACAGTTTAGTTCATTACAGAATTGGTCTTAGGCTTCCTTCTTTGCCATGGATGCTGAAAGTCAAGCTGCATAAATAAAATTCAGGAAACTAAGGAGCCGTCTGGGATGGAATGCCTGCATTAGGTTGGCAGGTGTTGATTCTGAAGAAGTTTTAGGAAATGAAACGATGACCATATTGTGATATTGTTTTGTGCACTGCTGCCTTGAGAAAGGAGAGTGAAAATGTGACGCACTGTCCAAAACGCAGTATCGCCCATGGGTGAGGCTAAGCATGTTAGCTTAGGGCAGCATAGGAACAGTGGGCAGCTGGAAGGCAATCATAAAGAAACCCTGATGCATTCATAGATTTTTTTTTTACCTGCAGTTTGGGGACACACAAGAATCAAAATAATCTGTTTTCTCCCATATTAGTGTATAAATGATTGCTTCTGAAGAACATGCATCTGTTTTTGCTTTATTGTGCTTTGAAAACTTTTAGGTCCAGAAAACTGGCTTCTCCTGTCCTATTTTAGTCCTAAGCAAATAAAGAATAGTAACTCTTCTACAACATTTGTGTGATCCAGCATTACCACATTATGCCAAGCATGAAAATAAATCAGAAGACCTTGAATGGTGAATATTGCTGGCTATAAACAATTTCCTCCCCAGAATTCAAACTTATAAATTATGCTTTATAAAAATGGGCCTGCCAGGTGTGATGGTGCACACTTGTAATCCCAGCTTTTGGGAGGCTGAGACAGGAGGATTGTCATAAATGAGGCCAGCCTGGGGTACATAGTGACTTCAAGGCCAGCTTGAACTACATAGCTAGACCCTGTCTCAAAAAAACAAGAAAGAAAGAAAGAAAAAGAAAAGAAAGAAAGAAAGAAAGAAAGAAAGAAAGAAAGAAAGAAAGAAAGAAAGAAAGAAAGAGAGAGAGAGAGAGGGAGGGAGGGAGAAAGAGAGGGAGGGAGGGAGAGAGAGAGAGAAAGAAGGAAAGAAAGAAGGAAAGATGGGCTTTCTTTGGTATATCCACTACTTTGTATTTTTCTTGTAATATTTCAGCATTTGTACTCTTAACTTGTTTTATATAACATTTCCAACTAGAATTATCATTTACTGTTGATTCTTAGAACTTTGTGAAAGACAAGATGTTTATATTTACTAAAAATTTTAGCTTCCTAAACTGACAGAGAATTATTTGTGTTGGGGACAAGCCAAGAGAGAAGTGCTCTGATTTGTGGATTTTAAGCTAGGTTGTTTCTTTTTTGGGGACCATTTATCACCAGTAGATCTTGATTGCACAGCAATGAAATTTAAATGGTTTAGGTCAGTGCGGTGCATCTGAAAGGTCAAAGAAACCCAGGATCACAGAATATAATGGGGCCTTTGTGGCCAGCGATTTTAACTCGCTCGTGAGTCAGCATGGTGTTCCGCACCATCAGTAAATATTTGTTGACTCCTAGTTGAGCGTTAATTTTGAAATCTTGGCAGCACTCCACCCCCCATCCAATGTCATTTCCAGCTTTCCTCCTCGACCTCATTTCTCTGGAAACCATCTCATTCTTTATTCTGCTCCTCCTACCTTGGCTTTTTATTAATGCTTCTTTAAAACTGTCTGTGTTTCCCAGATATGACAAACTCTGGTATGACAGATGAGGCCAAAAATAAGTACCTGATTCTTGCTCTGCCTTCTGTTCCTCTAATCTCTTCCTTTTCTAAACTGCCTGGTCATTTCCTCTGTTTAAATCCTACCTCTTTCATCTTTTACCATTAATCTTTTTTTTAAGGAGAGGTTTATTTTGGCTCTTACCATGAATTCTTTATGACAGTCCTCTTCCATGAGCAAGTAGTCATGGCTCTATTCCTTTTCTAATGAGAATGACATATTGGCCTCCCGTTGCATATGGTAAGGCCACTGGCACTGTAGAACCCTGGCTGCCGGGACAGTGATGTGTCCCTGTGTCCTCCACCTCAGGCACTGTCATGCGCTCCCTGGGGAAAAGGGGAGGAGGTGTCTCGGTCCTTGCTGCACCCCTGGTATGCCTGGTACAGAACAAGTGTTCAGTGACTATTTGCTGAATTAACACACAATTATGAGATTTACATTAGTTTCAGATGGAATAATGTAACTTTTTTGGTTGGTTTTTTGGAGTTTTTTGTGGTTTTTTTGTTATTTTTGTGGGTACCAGGGGTCGACCTCAGGGCCTCGCGCACCAGCAGGCACCCGTGCCACTGAGCAATATCACCAGCCCTTTTTTCATATGTGGGTTCCGGGAGTCGAACTCAGGCCCTCGTGCTTGCCAGACAGGCACTTACGCCACTGAGCCATCTCACCAGCCAGGTCTCATTATGCAGTTCAGGCTGGTCTTGAACTCACTATGTAGTCCGGGCCAGCCTCGAACTTGCGGCCTCAGCCTCCTGCCTCAGCCTCCAGAGTGCTGGGATTACAGGGGTGTGCCACTACACCCAGCTTCAAAACAATTTTTATAACATGCTGAAATTAAACAAAACTCTGGTGTTAAATGAACATTTAAATATTAAGTAAATTGGACATATTTTAGTAATTATTTTTAAGTGCAAAATACAGACTAAAAGTATTTTATATAACCTCCTTGAAAGTGGAGTCTGTATTTTATAGGAAGTATTTTCAGTACTTAGCTAGGATCAGTCTCACAGCTTATGAAGAATTTGGCAGCATGGGCGGTAGCATACAAAGACTGATTTTTTTCAGTGGAAGGCAGTGAGTATGAGATAAACAGTAAAAGAAATCATCATCTATGCCTTTTAACTCCCAAATTTATGTAGGAATCTTTGCTGTTTCCAACCTGCGGCTGTGCATGGGATGAAAAGGAGAACAATTTCTCTAACACATGAGATTTTCTTTGGGCTGGGTTGTAGCTCTGTGGTACTGTGCTTGCCTAGCATGCACGAGGCTCTGGGTTTAACCCTCAGAACCTTAAAGGTTTTTTTTCTTCTACCATACATCGTACCCAGAATCAGCTGGGAACACTTTGAGCATCCTTTCCCAAAATGTAATCCTATTTGATTGTTTGCCCCAGAAGCCCAGGCTCAGGACCCAGAGGAGAGGAACCCAGCAGCAAGCTGGGGCAGTGCGAGTCAGATGCTGACACCCACCCGGCCCCTCGCTAGGATGCACTGAGGGCCCCCACAGAGCAGCATAACCCTCTACCGCTCTGCCGGTCTGCGGAAACTGCAGCTTTGTCCCTGACATCTGATGTCTCAAATTGTCAACTTATCCTCCATAAAAGGATCACGCTCAAAGAAAAAAAACTATATTTTCAAGTGGCATATTCCTCTGAATTTTTTGTTTGTTTTCTTTCATAGAGCAGCTATAACTCCGTGCAATTCATGAGCCTGGAAAGGGTGGGCCATCTCTCATTAATTTAATTTCCATACTGGCTAGATTTACACCTGAAAAAAAATATTCCCTCCTTTGAGCACAGAGAGCACCTCTAGACAGCTGAGATAGAAACCCCTGACTTTACTCACAGGAGACAAGGAACCAGAAAGCAGAGAACGCAGCACAAATCCAGTCCGGGAAGTTTAGAATGCAGGTCCACCAACAGCACAGTGAGAGTACAGCTTCTGTGCAGAACAGTGCAAGAAGTACCTTTAAATTTAACTTAAACACACTGCTTGTGTTTGCAAAGTTCTTAAGAAATTTGCGTCACATTGGTCATAATGTAAAATGACAACTTGGATTGATGCGTTCTAGAGTTCGTCATCCTTGAGATAAAGCAAAACACTACAAAAAAAAAATCAATCCTTGCTTCAGGCATGGTGCACACCACGTGAACACCTCAGGCCCAGCACCTCAGCGAGGCCGCTTGCCTCCGCCACAGCCCTGCCTTGTCCTTGTTCAGAAGGCTCAGCCCCCAGACGGCTAATAAAGCTTTTATGGGAACTTTTTGATCTTTATGTTCCAATTTAATACTCCTCTGCAATTCATACATTATGTTAATATAACTATCACATTTAACAATTAGGTCTCAAAAACCAATTTTAATTTTGTCTCCTATGATCCCTTTAAATTTATCCACCAGGGCTAATTCCTCACCTGCTCCTGGCAATCCCAAAGCCAAGGTAATCTGAAACCCTTTTAGACCATTTTTGATTCCTTTAAAGTTCAGGGGTTACTTTGCTGCAAAATACAGGCTCAATCCAGTAATTCATAACTTCCATGCCGTGGTAACCAACATCCAATGCTCATTCAAAATAAGATCCATCGGGCACAGCGGCGCACACCTGTGATCCTAGCACTGAGCAGGGCCGAGGCAGGAGGATCACAAATTTGAGTCCTGCCTGGGCGACCCAGTGAGACATTGTCTCAAAAAAATAAAGAGCTGGAGCTGGGGATACAGCTCAGCGGCACAAGCGCCTGCCTGGCAAGTGCAAGGTTCTGAGTTCAATTCCCGGTACCAAAAAAATTTAAATAAATAAATAAATAAAATCAAGGGTTTGTGGTATAGCTCAGTGGTAGAGTGCCCCTAGGTAGTTTGTCCTCTCCTCTCCTCCCCTCATGTCCCCTCCCCTCCCCTTCCCTTCTCTCTCTATTTCTCTGTCTCTGTCTCTGTCTCTCTCCCTCTCTCTCTCTCTCTCTCTCTCTCATTCTCTCTCTCCTTTGTGTGTTGCAGCTTCTCTCTTTTTTTCTCATCTTCCCCCACTTCACCAACCCCTGCTCCTGCTCCCTTCCTTTCCTGGCCCCAGTGGGACCTGAGCCAGCCTGCGCTGGCCTGGTCTTGTGAATGGCCCAGTGTGCACAGCAGGAACCATCACCTGGTCCTCTGCCCAACACACTAGGTGTGCAGTCACTCCCTGCACCCTTCCGCTTACCCAGCAACCAAAGGCCAGCTTGTGCCTCACTCTTCACATTTTTCAGACAGGACTGAGACCCCAGCCCACTGTGTGCTCCCAGCCGCCCAGGAATTTGGGAGCTCTCCAACAGGTCCCTTTGATCAGCTGCAGCACCCTAGACTTGCGGTGAAACCCGGCCTGGGGCTGGAGGTGGAGACTCATGGGCACCAGAGTTCTCTCCAAAGTCCTCTCACCGCACCTTCTCCCCTCACTCTTCGCACCTGGGACAGAGATGAAAGGGTGACATCATCTCATCTGTCCTTAAGGACCTGCTTTGATGTTTCTGGAGGATGGTGGATCTCAAAACTAATGTGTTCACTGATACCTAGCCAACCCTGGTACCTCACAGAACTTTCTGATTATGATCTAGTTACCATTGTATCCTTGCTACCTAGTTATTAATAGTACATATACATTTTTCCAGTGCTAGGGATCAAACCCAGGGCCTCATACATGCTAGCCAAACATTCTGCCACTGAGCTACATCCTCAGCCCTGAATAGTGCATTTTAAATAGCTTATTGAAGCTGTATATAGTGGCACATGCCTGTAATCCTAGAACTTGGGAGGCTGAGGCAGGAGGATCATTTCCAGTTCCAGGCCAGCCTGGGCTATATAATGAGTCCCTGTCTCAAAAAACCAAAATAAAGGCCAGTGAGATAGCGCAGCAGTGTAAGCGCCTGCCTGGCAAGCATGAGGTCCTGAGTTCAACTCCTGGTACCCACATAAAGGAAAAAAAAGGCCGATGATATCACTCAGCGGCACAAGTGCCTGCTAGCAAGTGCGAGGTCCTGAGTTCGACTCCCAGTACCCACATAAAAAAAATAATAATAGGGCCGGTGAGATAGCTCAGCGGCATAAGCACCTGCCCAGCAAGAGCGAGGTCCTGACGTCGACTCCCAGTACCCACATAAAAAAATAATAATAATAATAAATAAAATAAAATAAATAAATGAATAGCTAGCTCACTGAGTATTCTGTTTTCATTACCTCTCAATTTGAAGTATCCATTAAGATAATAAATATATGACCAAGTTATTGATAAGTTTATGGTAAGACAAAATGTGCATATTTTCATTGTATTGTTTCTGTCCTTCCTTTGGCTAAATCAATTAAAGCACTATAATTCTAAGAATCAAGGTCCTAAAATTAGTTATTTGGAACACAGAGAAAATGTGGTATTTATGTTCCCAGGCAGACACCATATATATGTGTGTGTGTGTGTGTGTCCCATTGTTTTCCTGAAGAATAGCTATAATCAGAACTTACCACCATGTACAATAATTTTCTTTGAAAAAATAGTTCATAATTTCAATGTAGAATTCAGGAATTCATCTCTGCCAGAATATAGTTCAGGAATAACTCTGCCAGAGTGACTAGCCAGGCACTCACCAGCCCTCACCAGTCAAGTGTAGAAGGTGCCAAGCGGGATCTTTACCTTGGAGCAAGGACTCCATTGGTACAGGGGCCGGAGTGGGTACAGAAAGGATTGGGAATTCACTGACTTACATGAAACAAGATGAGAAACCTGAGAAGATTAAGACCTCTTGTCTATCAAAAAGTAGAGAAATACTTCTCTGTTTGGGGGCTTATTCCTTGGTCACCCCTGTATTTTATCCTCTAAGCTTCAGGCTATCATCTTCCTGCTTCTCTTTGTCTTCCAGTTTCTTCTTTTTTGCCTGATAATTTGGATTCATACATGTAATATTCTGATCAGAAGCTAGCAAAGCCTTTATAACGTTTTTCAGACATGACTGCAAAGGGTAAAAGCATCTTATGTTCCACTCCTGTATCTGCCTTTCTTCACAGTCCCTGAAAAACAAGGGCTGTTCATAGAGAGCGGGATTGGGCACATGAAGCACCTAGATAGGATTTTTCTATAGAACAGAATAAATAAACCAGATTCAATGCTGGTGGTTTGGAGCATTTCTTTAAGGAGCAGGCACGGGCAGTCTTCACACATGACAACTGCATGTTCCAAACACAAGTATCGCTTACACTGATAGGACATATGTTTCGTTTTCCTGCACTTTCTTATAGGGCACAGTTGACATTTTTTGTTTTCCTGTTATCAAAGTAGGTCTTTTTGATACTGTGCCTGCCTGTTCACCTGTCAGCTCACCAGTGTGCTCCACAATTTTTTTGCATAGTTCCTGGGAAGAAACATTTTGTTTTCCTGTGCTGTAAATGATCACTTATGAGCTCCAGTCCCAATCCTCTAAGAAAATTTCTCCATGATATTTTGCACTTGTTATTTCCTTTGCAAACTATCAAACTATTTATTTATTCTACATTTAGAATGGAGTAAAACACAACCATTGGCCAATGCTTTGTGTTTCAAGTGACATCATACTTGCTGCATAACTCATCAACAACATCTACTCCATCTTTGGTTTTGTTGTAGAAAGTTTCCATCACAGGCTTCCGTTTTGTCAAGGTTTCCCTATTAATATTTCTGTCATGGTGAAATGTTGACATCAGCAGTACCAGTTTGTTTTTCTTTGCCATATATGAGGCCAATGTTATATCTTTCTGAACTCCAAAGATTGTGCTATACAATTCTCTGTTTTGAAATTGCAACATTTCATTTGGAATTTCTGCTTTGTTCCTGTGTACAGTTCCTGCACTGGTCAACTTATGCTCTGTTAGCAAAGGTAACATCAATTGGAAATTGGTAAACCAATTGTCAAATGTCACATTCTGATTAGTTTGGGAGATGGAAGCAACAAGTCTGTTCACAACATCATTCAGTTTATTACTACACGAATAAGGACTTGATGCCTGAGTTCCAGGATAAATGTCTAAATTGAAAGCATAGTAAGTCTTGGGCTGGTGAGATGGCTCAGCGGCATAAGCACCTGCCTGGCAAGCACGAGGTCCTGAGTTCAACTCCTGGTACCCACATACAAAAAAAGGGCCAGTGATATCGCTCTGCAGCATGGGCACCTGCTGGCACGCGAGGTCCTGAGTTCGACTCCCGGTACCCACCAAAAAAAAAAAAGCATAATAAATCTTTGCATCTACCAGGGCATAAATTTTTATGCCATATTTGCTTTTCAATAAGTCTTTTACACTCCTGTGATCACCATGAGAAATCCCTGCTAAGTACAGCAGACCCATGAATGCTTTCAGTTCAGCTAGTGAAGTGTCATAATAAATACATTTTTTAATATTGCTATTGGTGCATAGAGAATGTTTTACTTGCATTTCAGCCTTTGTATATTTCACAGCATGTTGCAGCATTTCATCTGTTACAATTTCCAACACCAAAAGGCAGTGCTGGCATTCTGTCCAATATGCTTCACCCCTGCCAAGGCCTTCACTATATTTTCAGACCTAGTTCTAACATTGGATCATTCAATTTGGTTGCGTGGCCATGCATGGCCATTTTGCAACATTTCAACTAGTCAAATATGTACTCACATTTCTGTTTTCTTCCTCATCTGAATCAAGGAGGTCTGCATTCCCTGTGTCTATATCAGTCGATTCTTGCTCCATTTCACTGTCACAGGAACTTTGGGTCACATGGCCACCGTCAAAGTCATCATCATCACCATCATCATCATCAGCAGCAGCAGCAGCAGCAGCAGCCACCCACACCACTCTTCTGTTATGAAAACATGTATTTTACCATAATGGATCATTATCATCCATGCATGAGTAATCATCAATTCACTTTTGACCTCCAAAACTTGTAAATCTGGTTTTTCATGTGCCATTGTACTGAATTGGGCTACTTCCACCAGAAAAATCAAAGAAAACTTTTTTTTAACAAATCCTGGAGTGGTGTGGGTCTATTGGGCCCTCTGTGATGCTTGAGTAAACATACAAAACCAGTTACACAAAGCATAAGGTGGGGGAAAAATCGCATATTGTCACTTCTGAACATGTGCACACACCTTGCTGTCCATCATACCAAGTGGGTAAACATGTAGATTGCTTCCTGTACCCCTCAGGGAATGGTACTGAGAGGCACAGCTGACTATTATGCTAAAGTACAAATTTACAGTAGAAAAGTAAGTGATGGGTCCACTGGACCCAGTGTTATGTTCCTAGGGTAGAGGAGGAAGTGAGACAACCAAGACCTGTGCTCCTGGGAAGCTCACGTTCTGACAGAGTTAATCAACTGATTAATAAATAAGAAAAATGCTAGATAGTGACCAGTGGTATATGGAGAATTAGAATGGGGAGCTACTGCTGAAGGAGCTGAGGAGGCTGCTTTGGGAGTTGACATTCAAGCTTGACGGATAGGATGTGGCAGGGAGGTGGCATGAGAGGAATCCAGGATAAGTCTTAGATTTAGAGTTTACCTTAGTGCACTCCAAGTATGTCCCAAGAACCAATGCCAAACTGCAAGCTGTCACCTTGAGATAAGTATAGAATGGGACAGTAACCATTGAGGAATTTTTATAGCAGTTTGACAGGACAATAGTAGGTTTATAAATATAATTTTGCATGCTTTTTAAATTTAATTTTACTAGTAATTCATTTTTATTTTATTTGACAAAAGCACAAATTAGAGGGCTGATGAGATAGCTCAGCGGCATAAGCGCCTGCCCGGCAAGTGCAAGGTCTTGAGTTTGACTCCCAGAACCCATATAAAGGAAAAAAAGGGCCGGTGATATCACTCAGCAGCACAAGCACCTGCTGGCAAGCGCGAGGTCCTGAGGTCGACTCCCGGTACCCACATTAAAAAAAAAAAAAAAAAAAAGCACAAATCAGAAATGTCTTGAAACCTGGTTTTTACCATTCTATGGGAAACACTGGTTTAACCACTTAACCAAGCGAATGAATAGTGGTACCATTTCCTGAAATGAGGAGAGGAAGGTGAGGAGCACCTTGGGAATGAAAATCAAGTATGCACTGTTTGGACCATGCTAAGTCTGAGGTGCCTACTGGGCACCATGATGTGGAGTAGATGGTTGGGTGTGTGACTCCACAGTTCTGGGAGACCAGGTTTGGAGAGACGGGGTTGGGAGTTCTCAGCATATGGACAGTGTCTGAAGCTGCGAGGTTGAATGAGACCACCAAGGGCAGAGGTGTAGGGGCCAGCGGAGGAGACTGATAAGATGCTGCTAGAGAAAAAGCAGGAAACCAAGCACAATGTGTCCTGGAGCCCAACAGCAGAAAGCGCTTCAGAAAGGAAAAGTAGTCATCTCTAATGCTTCTGAAAGGTCAAGTAGGAACACATAAGTGATGATTCAATTTGGTAAATTTGGACACCCTGCCAGTAGCAATTTCAGGGGACCGGTGAGAACACAAGCTTAATTAGGGTGGCTAGGAAGAGAATAGGTGGTAAGAAAATGGTCCTGCAACAACAGAGTTATTTCAAAAGGTTCTGTTGTGAAGGGAACAGAGAAATGCAATGAAGGCAGAGGTGGGGTTAAGAGAGATTATTCGCCGGGCGTGGTGGCACACTCCTGTAACCCCAGCACTTGGGAGACTAAGGCAAGATTGCTGCAAGTTCAAGACCAGCCTGGGCTACATAGTGAATTCAAGGCCAGCTGGAATTATAGAGTAAGACCCTGTCTCAAAAAAAAAAAAAAAAAAAAATAGTGAGTGATTATTCAAGATAGGATTTCCTCAAGTAGACAGATGGGAATGTCCAGTAGAGACAGGAAGTGAGTGATGCAGGCATGGACTAGAATGAAGTGCGGAACAGCTTAGCCAAAATAACCCTGTAGTAGCCAGGCGTAGTGGCACACACCTGTAACCCTGGCACTTGGGAGGCCAAGCAGGAGGATTGCCCCAAATTCAAGGCCAGCCTGGGCTACAAAATATGTTCAAAATCAGCCTAAACTACATAGTGAGACCTTGACTCAAAAAAACAAACAAAACAACAACAAAAACCTCATAAGCGGTTCTGTGTTTTTAAATGTACATTAACAGTAGTTCTAGAAATTAGATTCCATCTTCATTCTATTCTCCACAGAACTCTACTGGGGCTCCCTATGCAAGGTGAGGAATCAGGATTAACTAAGGCAGTCTGAGATTCCTTTAGTACTTTATGGCAAGGAATTGGAAATGTAATATGCCCAGTTTATTGATATTTCATGGTATGAATCTAACATCTGAATCTTAAAAAGTTGCAGGCTCAGTTATATTGATGGATATGCCATCATAGACATAGAAATTCAAATATATTTGTCATTTTGACAGGAATATAAAATTTCAAGCTTCGAACAGAGGCTGATGAACGAAATAGAGTTTCGCTTGGAACGTACACCTGTTGATGAATCAGATGATGAAATCCAACATGACGAGATTCCCACGGGCAAGTGTATTGCTCCCATCTTTGACAAAAGACTCAAGCACTTCCGGGTTACAGAAGGCTCACCAGTCACGTTCACCTGCAAAATTGTTGGGATACCTGTTCCAAAGGTAGGGGGTAGATGGCCAGCCAGTTGACCAACCAACAACACACAGAACTATAGACAGTGCCTTTAAGAAAAATTATTCTCTAGTGAAGTATCCACAGAGGGAATGAGTGAAAACCAATACCAAAAATTTAGCAAAACCCAAAGGGTCTGACTAAAAAGAGACATCAGGAATAGGATCATTAAATAGGTCTAAAATAAATTACATTTAAGTTAGCATTTTCGTAAAAATTTAAAATAGATTTCTTCATCATGACACTACATCTTAGACTGTCAATGCTCTTAGCCATCAAACTCATCGAATTGATATTTTTCATTCTATTTAATTACTATTGGATATCCACAGGGTTCCTGTTGTTGTACAAAGTGAGCTATATTTGTATCATTACCATTAGATTGGTAAATGCCAAAAATGTCATTACCACAGGCTGCTGAAAAATCTTATGAGTCACCAGATTTTTTGGCAGTCTGCTGAAGAGAAGGATTTACACCTGGTGTGGCTGTACCCTGGGATCTCTCCACTCTACTTTCCCAAACACTAGCATGGTGTTATCATGTAGGGTGAGACACCAGGAAAAATCAACTGCGGCCAGCACTTCATCTCCCTGTCTTTGAGAAATCTCCTTGATGCATGCAGAACTTAACCATGAAAAGATATATATATATATTTAAATCCGTATTAGAAGAAAGATTTAGCAAATTAATCCTAGCCTTGTTCTACTTGGTATAATAAACCATAGTATCATTTCATGCAAGGTCAGCAATTTCAGGTGCTGCTATTTCCAACTGCCAAAGACTTGAGCTTGTTAGGAGGTTAATACAGGAAAAGATCCAGGCTCCTGGTTTTCATAGTTTTGCCTCTGAACACACAGCTGGTCTTTTGCGTATCTTTTAAATTAATTATAAGGTACAATAAAAATAATCAAAAGCTTTACTTTAATCCTAAATTATACTGAATTTTTTACTTAAGTATTGTATAGGTACAAAGGAGGGGCATATAATGCCATCATTTGAATACGTTTTATAACTGTTTTCCAAGCGTTTTTGAAGGGATGCGTGGCGCGGTGGAGAGACGGCTTCCGCCCTTCCCTCACCCACTGTCTAGTTTTTATCCTACGATGGACGGAACGGCGTAGATTCTCCTGCATTATCTTTCACTTCAGGTTTACTGGTTCAAAGACGGGAAGCAGATTTCTAAGCGAAATGAGCACTGCAAAATGAGGCGAGAGGGCGACGGGACGTGCTCTCTGCACATTGACCGCACCACCAGCGACGACGACGGCAACTACACCATCATGGCCGCCAACCCCCAGGTGCCGCGCGGCCTCTGAGGAGCGAGCGCTCCACGGCAGTGTGAATGAGACCCGGAGAAGTGCGAGTGGCCGAGGACAGTGCGTGGGAAGCCCTGTAATTGTGTGGAACGAGAGCACAGTATCACGATTTAAAAGACCAGCGAGCCGCTGATCACTCGACCCTTCTGCCTTTGGCGAAGGACACTGGCACGCTCTCTTCACTGCGCATGCGCCCAGATCAGCTGGCTAAATCTTGCATTTTTTTCCATCATCAGATTTATTTACTTTTAAGTCTTTATCAAGTGAAGTATCATAAACACAGATTAACAGCCTGATAGAGCTCATGTTTATCAACTCACCTGCTCTCTTGAAGAGTCACTAAGTCATTCTATCAATCATCCTACCGAAGAATGTTTTGTCATTTTTGGTCTTCAGAGAATAGATAAATTACTTCAAAAAGGGTTTAAATGTCCCTCAAACTTAAAATATCCTTTTATCTTTTTCTTGCTTACTTTCTTTTTTTAATAACAACTGTAAACTCATAGTCTTCCATTTTCCTTTTCTGAATAAGACCAAGTCTCAAAATGCCCCTAATACATAGGGCAGAATAAGTATCTTCAATTACTATTGGAATGGAAAATTCAGAACTATAATTTCTACTCCTCATTCACTTTTCCTATGGAAATGTCAGTATTGACGAGTCTCTTGAGGAAAGTATTAAAATATTTGGATATGCTCTCTGCATTGTGGCTGCAAATAACATTAATGTTACAAAAATTCAGTTTGTTTTGTTTTGTTGAGACAGAGTTGCTTTGTAGCCTGGGCTGGCTTCAAACTCGCTCATAATCCTCCTGTGTCAGCCTCCCAAATTCTGGGATTACAGACATGTACCACCACGCCTGGATCGTGTGTGTGTGTGTGTGTGTGTGTGTGTGTTCTGCTCATTGCTCACGTTAAAAATGAAAATCATTACAGTATTCTCAAAAATCTGTCCCTCTGAGCTGGGCATTATGGCACATGCCTGTAATCCCAGCACTCTGGAGGCCAAGGCAAGAGGATGGCAAGTTTGAGCCCAGCCTGAGCAAGACCCTGCCTCAGAATAATACAAAAGGGCTGGGGATTTAACTCAGTGCAAAGGCCCTGGATTCAATCCTCAGTACCACCAAAAAAAAAAAAAAAAAAAAATTTTTGTCCCCTTGCAGTATTTGCAGTGATTTAAGAAATCATATTCTATTGTTTTCATTCCTCCAAAGAAAAATTCATACAAGGAAAATTTTCATAATGTTCTGGTGCAGAAAAAAGAACATTTACATAAACTGAAAACTCTGGATTTCTTCTTGTTTTAATTTTGTTTTCTGTTTCTCAGGGGAGAATCAGCTGTTCTGGCCACTTGATGGTACAGGGTATGCCCATTCGTAGTCGACTAACCTCTGCTGGTCAGCCTCACAGGTAAAGACATTAAGAATCCCCCAACCTGTGATCCTCCTGCTTCAGTCTCCCTCAGTGCTGGGATTACAGGCTGAGTCTTGCCTGGGCAACTTAGCAAGACCCTATCTCAAAATTTAAAAGGGCGTGGGGGTACCCTGAGGATGTAATTCAGTAATACAGCACCCCTGGGTTTGATTTCCCAGTAACCCTCAAAAAAGAATCCCCCATTTCTGGGACCCTCCCACATGCCTACCCACCACAATGAGTACAGAAGTTGTTGAGTCTACAAATTGTTGCTGTGTGTGTGTGTGCGTGCAGGTGCAATACTGGGGATTGACCCTGGAGTCTTTGCACTGAGCTACACTTTTTTTTATTTTGAGACAGAATTTCAATAAATCACTAAATTGTCCAGGTTAGGCTCACCATCCTCCTCCCTCAGCCTCCCAGAGTGCTGGGATTACAGGTGTGAGCCACCACACCTAGTTTATAAATTGTCACGGAGAGGTAGAGCTCCACCTGCAACACCAACATCATCTAAGAGCTTGTTGGAAATGAAGAATCCCAAGCCCCACACCAGATCTACTAAAACAGAATCTGCATTTTAAAAAAAAACCCCAGGTGATTCACAAGCACAATAAACTTTAAGAAATACAAGTCTTTGGCACAGTTTTAATGGCTCAAAATTTGTAACCATTAGCTCTCTATACATAATAAATAAATCAGGCCCTTTGGATTAAATTACTGTCTCTTCTACAATAAAAGCTGGGGATGCAGCTCAGTGGTAGAGCACTTGCCTAGCATGTTCAGTCCACGGGTTCAATCCCCAGTAATACAAAAACAAGCCAACCAACCTACCTTTAATTCTCGAATGTATGTAGATCAAGTATTTCATTGCGCTTGGCGCTCTTCCTCTCTGATTTTCCTAACCACTAAGAAGAAAGTACCTGGCTTTCCCCTCAAGTCTTATGGTGCCACAAAGTCTTAGCAAAGCATTCTATAGTTGCTGACATGGGTGAATTAAATGTGACTTAACAAAGGCACAAAAATAGTGACCCATATTTCAGATACAGTATTTCACCACCGTTGCAACAATACCTCCTCCTCCTTTTTTTTTTTTTTTTTTTTTTTTTCTCTCTCTCTCTCTCTTTCAAGAGCAGCTGTTCCCTCTGGGACGCTCCTACCCAGTTTAAGTTCATGGCCATCCTGCCATAATTTATAGCCACATTAAATTTTATTACTCAAAGACATAGAGATTGCAGCTGCTTTGTTCTGGATAATAAACTGGACTTCTCTTTTGGCACTCGCTTGAGGTTCAGATTGAATACTGATTTATTTGTTTATTCTGATGCCTTTTGAACAACTGGTCAAGCCCACAGCAATGGAAGCCGAGCCACTTAACCCAACATGACTTCAGAGAGAAAGAAGCCAAAGCCTGTTTTTTTTTTTTTTAATTATAGATCTCACAAGAGAATCCTGCACCATATGAGATGCTTACCACATTGAGTTCTTTTTTTTTTTTTACATTAGCTCTACATCATTATTAATTATTTATTATTGTTGGGTTTTGGGGGGTATAGCAAGCCCTCTCCCACTAAAAAAAAAAAAATCTGTTGTCCACGTGGTCCTGTAGGCATGCCTACATGCCTGTTGCTGTAAGTTTGTGAATTCATGTCTGTGGCTGGTACCTGAATACGCTCGTTACAGGGGAAGGTCCAGACTGCAAGAAGGAGACAAGGAGCCCCTTCAGGAACGCTTTTTCCGACCACATTTCCTGCAGGCTCCTGGGGATATGGTAGCTCACGAGGGACGCCTCTGTCGCCTGGACTGCAAGGTAGACTCTTACTACCGGTCCTGAGTTCCAAATCTGTCAGATTTTGTTTTTGATTGTTTGTTTGTGTTTATTTTCGTTTATTTTTTGTGGGTTTATGTATTTGTAGGAGTTTTGTTTTTGTTTACAAAGGAGTCCTGGAAAAGGGAGAGAGAGTGTTCAATACCAGGCAAAATTATTTCATGAAGTTTAACATCATTTTATCTTAAGAAAAATTACGTTGATATTATATCCGGTTAACTCCATGTTTTTAGAGATGATATGCTGGGCACATCTTCCCTGTGGTACCCGGAAACCCTTTATGACTATGAAGCCCAAAGTGTGATTTCTGCATCCTTCAAGTGATTGCTGTGAGCCGTAGCCTCTGAAAAAATTATCATCCTAAAAAGATGGTAGTTTGGGGCCGGTGAGATGGCTCAGCGGCATAAGTGCCTGCCTGGCAAGCACGAGGTCCTGAGTTCGACTCCCGGTACCTACATACAAAAAAGGGCCGGTGATATCGCTCAGTGGCACAGGCGCCTGCTGGCATGCAAGGTCCTGAGGTCGACCCCTGGTACCCACAAAAAAAAAAAAGACAGTAGTTTATGAGAGCAAGAGAGCTTCCTCCTATTAATCAACTTCCATCACCTTTAGTAATTTCTGCATTCTAAGTTTTCATCCGGAAGCTAGGTTTTTGTAGAGCAGGGTAGAGATGTAGCAGGTCAGCCTTCCGCCACAGACAAAGGTGCAGAACACTATAGAAAATTTAGATGCAAATTAGTGAAGACTTGCAATTATACATTTGTGAAAAGTCTGCTTCTGTAAATGGTTCTTGTTCTCCTTTGGCTACCTACATGATATTCAGGTTGACTCTTCATTCCCCTTCTAAACTCTTAAAAATACCGTTGCCTGGGTCCCATCTCCAGGGACTCTGATTTAACACTTCACGTGGGCATTAGGATTTTTAAACACTCCCCCATGTGATTATAACATGCAGCAAAATTTGAGAACTCTGGTTTAATAGCTGACCTTTTGCTTGTTAAGTATGTAAGCAATATACCCTCTCTGCTATTGATGCTGCAGTCCCATGTCATCTACTTAGCTTAATTCTCATTTATTCTAACCTAGAATGTTAATAGGTTAATCATGACTTGAATTGGGGTCAGAATACCCACAGTTTAAATCCATGAGGCCATTCGTTCAGACCTCTCTTCTCCTGAGGCAGCTGGGGAAGTCCTCACCGCTCCGTGTTTTCTCTCGCTATATATTCGGTGCCAAATACAGGTGAAGGATTCAGCCACTGAATAAATCTTCCTGTCATCAGTCTGTCATTTGCCTCAGCTGCCCTGTTGTTTATTAGGTGAGTGGTTTACCACCCCCAGAGCTGACGTGGCTGCTCAATGGCCAACCTGTGCTGCCAGACGCCTCTCACAAGATGCTGGTCAGGGAGACAGGGGTACACTCGCTGCTCATCGACCCCCTCACCCAGTCCGACGCGGGCACCTACACATGCGTGGCTACCAACAAAACCGGCCAGAATTCCTTTAGTCTGGAGCTCACTGTAGTTGGTAAGGCTTGCTGCTGGGGCCCTGAGGTGTGACTGCCTTCCGAATTACTGTGCAAATTCCTTAGTCATTTGCCCACAAATCTGTTTTCCCCCCGTCGTAGTAAGTACCGCATGTCCTACCTTGCTTTCAAAGACATGTAGCAGTCTGAGAATATAATGTGGTACCATGCACATTTAACACATGCAATACATCGGGCTATTGTAATCATTCATTACCAGTCACTTAATCAATTCATTGACTCTCACTAAATTCCAGTTGTCCGCCCTACAGTCTGTCATTCCTGGCATGTCCTGGCCTCTTTTATCCCCCTCGTTGTATCAGTTTCTTCTCTGCCCAGCAACCTCCTACCCATTCTCTGAAAGCCGAACTCAAATGTCACCACCCAGGCACAGTGGGTGCACCAGACACAACTGCCCCCTCCTGTCCTCCTCTGTGTCTCCATGGCACTCAGAAAAGGAGACGCTTGAGAGTTTGGGTTCTGAGGTCAGAGACTGGCCTGTCGTGTGTCTCTCCAGTGTCTGCCACGGTGGACATGGACAGTGCTGGGCAAATGTTGTATCAATGACTAAACAAATGAGCCTTGCCTTATGAAATGGTGGGAAGGAAAACGCTGTCGTGCCTACAGAGGACAGCAAGACATCAGCCCTTGAGAGGGGCCCAGCTTTGAAGCAGTAATCCAGCCAGAGTTAACTCCAGAACATGGGGATTCTGGTGCTGGACCTTCTCCTGCTGTCTGTGTGGCCCCTAAAGGGAGGCAGGGTGGCTTCTCTGTGCCAGCCCGAGTGGAAGTTTCCCCTGTGTATCCTTTTTTCCTTCTCTCGCTCTTAATTTTTTTCTAGCCAACAAGAGAGAAAAACTCATTTTGCAAGGATACATTGATTGCAGGCTTTGACTTTTTCCCCACTATTTTGCTAAAACATTGACTTTGGAACTCTGATCTATGAGGTTCTGACCAAAGGAAAAACCTCACTGGGAAGCATAATTTTGTGTTCTTAAAAATAATAGTACAATTCTGTAGGTGTGAGCCTTTTTTCAAAATAAAAAGTCTGGAGGAAATTAATATAACTTCCATGAAATAAACTCCTCCAGAAAAGAAAAAAGGATCAATTTTAAGTACATGAAGTATTGGCCAGGTGTGGTGGCACATGCCTGTAATCCCAATACTCGGGAGGCTGAGGCAGGAAGATTTTTGCAAGTTCAAGGCCAGCCTGGGTACATAGTGAGTTCAAGGCCAGCCTGAACTACAAAGTTGAGACCCTGTTTAAAAAACAAAACCAAACAAAAAAAGTACATGGAGTATATTGATTCTCCAAAGTTACTGTTGAGCAATAAAAGAAACTCCTTTAATCCCACCATTCCTAGTGTCTGTACCCCACGTCTGTGAACCGCAGATTGTCTCACTGGGGATGTGCAGATGACAGCCCCTTGCTTTTTTAACCATTTTGGAGCTTTCTCAAGGCTGTGCCTCACTAAGAATCCCTAGGTGAGGCAGGTGGGCATCCACTCTGCTGAATTCCACAATGTCGCCAGTGTGGGAGGGAACCTCAAGGCGCTTGCTGTTGACAAGAAGCTCCTTCTCTTCTTCAGCCAAAGAGGTGAAGAAAGCGCCCGTGATCCTGGAGAAGCTGCAGAACAGTGGCGTCCCTGAGGGCCACCCAGTGCGGCTGGAGTGCCGCGTGATCGGCATGCCCCCGCCCGTGTTCTACTGGAAGAAGGACAACGAGACCATCCCCTTCACCCGGGAGAGGGTCAGGTGAGGCAGCCGCCACCTGCACGTGGACTCTGGGCTGCCACCCAGAGAACACTGCAGCCTGTGGCCTGGCCACTTTCCCTTAGCATAGCGCTCTTGAGTTTCATCTGTGTTATTGTACAAATCAAGAATTTGTTGTTGGGGATAGTCCATTGTATGGCTGTCTCAGAGTTTTTAAAAAAAATTTTTTTTTAATATTCGGGTATCGGTAGTTGAACTCAGGACCTCGCGCTTGCCAGGCAGGCGTTATGCCACTGAGCTATATCACTGGCCCTAAAATTTTTAATTTCTTTTTGTTGTTTTGAGACAGGGTCTCACTATGTAGTTCAGGCTGGTCTTGAACTCACTATGAAGCCCAGGCTGGCCTCGAACTCATGACAATCCTCCTGCCTCAGCCTCCCAAGTGCTGGGATTACAGGAATGCACCACCACGCCCAGCTGGTTGTTTTTAAAGTAACTTTAAGGATCCAGTTTCCCAAAGTGGTTGGCTTGATTTTCCCTAACCTTGTTTCTTTGCAATTTTAGTTTTATACCACCAGGGGGAGAGCAAGAACAGTAGCTGTGTCCAAACTTTCTACTGAAAATTATTTCTCCACAGAAAACTGATTTTGTTTAGAATTTTGGCATCTAAGATATATATGTTTCTATCCCCATAGTCCTTGGTCCTTGGCTGCATAAGAATCACCTGGGGAGTTTTTTAATGCCCTATGGCTTGGGTCCCAGCCTGAGATTCTGATGTCATTTGGCCTGGGACTACAGTGTGGGCCAAGGCTGAGAAGGACAGAGGCAGAGGAGCAGAAGAAAATTGCAGGCTGATTTCCACCTTAATAGCACTAAGCCACATGCTGCACCTGCCGCTGGGTGGCCAGGAAACACCATCTCTAAGCCATTGGTACATCTACCCCGGGCTCTCGTTTTGCTCTGCATCCCCATCGTTTCCTGACGCAGTTCTCGTTGAAACTTTCAACCATGTTGGAAAAAGGCATTTCCTGCACTGTGGTTGTGAAAAATGGGGGTCCCTCTGGTGGGGAGCAAACTTCAGCAGAGCAGGGGCAGTGGAGAGGACAGAACAGGTCTCAGCCACAGCTGTTCTGTTCCTCAGCATCACTGGGTCCATTACTGCTCTTCTGTGGCTTTGTTTTGGGGGTACTGGGGATTGAGTCCAGGGTCTTCTCACTGAGTTATATCCCCAGACCTTTTTATACCTTCCATTTTTTTTTTTTTAATCTTTGATTTTTGAGATGAGGTTTCACTAAGTGGGTAAGTTGCCCAGGCTGGGCTCAAACTTATGATCCTCCTGCCTCAGCCTCTCAGAATGCTGGGATCGCAGGTGTGTACCACCAGGCCTGGCTTGTGCCTTCTTTTTACTTTTGAATTTGCCTTTAGCTGAGTTCCCCATTTTTGCCTTTTGGTAGGAAAAGCTCTGAGAGTTTCCCTAAACCCTGAGCTTGACAGAGATGCTTCTGCTTCCAGATACAATATGAATATATTCTTTCTTTTCTGCAGCATGCACCAGGATACAACAGGGTATGTCTGTCTCCTCATCCAGCCGGCCAAGAAATCAGATGCCGGATGGTACACCTTGTCAGCCAAGAACGAGGCTGGCATCGTGTCGTGCACCGCTAGGCTGGATATATATGGTAAGTGGAATGTCATTAGTTGAACATCTGTGTGATGGGCAACTTTAAAATCATTTTAAAGTGCACACCTGTAATCCCAGCACTTGGGTGGCTGAGGCAGGAGGAATGCTGCCGGTTCCAGGCCAGCCTGGGCTACATATCAAGACCTTGTCTCAAACATAAATAAATAAATAAATAAATTTAAAAAATCATTTGAAGGATAAGTGTAGTATGTTTCCATAAATGAATTGACTGTATTATATTTTAGTGCTTAAGAGATTTTCAAAGTCATCTCATCCCAGTTACCTCAGGGCTTTTGTACATTTTTATATTTTGCTGTGAGCTTAACCTTCCTTTAACAGAGAGCCTCCAAAGCTAGGAAGTCACCAACGAGTCCGCAGCTTACACGGCATCTTCACGCTGTCTCCCTGCTGCCGTGGGTCACCCACTGGAACTCCCCACTGCTGCGGCCTCTCAGCAGGACTTTCCAGACTCCACTCATTGTTTATTCACCCAGTGGTGTATATTGCTGCAATCCACCAACCAGACTTTTCTCTTAATAGAGAGCTGTACTGCCAGTTATATCAAGCAACACTGGAGTGGTGCCATGAGTAACACATGAGACCCCTGCATCCCCCAGGCCCTGAGATTAATGTGATTGTTACCTTCATTTAAATGCTGAGGCAGCCAGGTGTGGAAGTGCACACCTATGATCTCAGCACTCAGAAGGTTGAGGCAGGAGGATTGCCATGGGTTCTAGGCCAGCCTGGGCTCCATAGGGAGAACCTGTCTCTAAATAAATAAATAAATAAATACTGAAGAAACCAAGAGAAGAAGGGTTAGTGATAATAGCTAGGAGGCAGTTGGGTGTGGTGATGCACACCTGTAATACCAGCACTCAGGAGGCTGAGGCAGGAGAATCACCATGAGTTTGAGGCCAGCCTGGGGTACACAGTGAGTTCAAGCCCAGCCTGAACTACACAGCAAGACTCTGTCATTCCTTTGAGCCTTGTTCCTAATTTTCAAAAGAAGCTAAGTAATTAATCTTTATCAATGTGTTTATGTACTCCATTTCCCTCCCTTACACTTTTGAACATTAATTGTTCTTTGTTATACATGTTCCTTAACCCAAAAGAGTGATTTTTTTCCTCTTTCCTTTAAAAAAATGGTTAGATCAGTAAGTTTTATATTTATAGCTGAATTAACAGATTTAATCAGAGTAACAAATAAGAGTAACTGTCGAGAATCTGAGGACCCTGATATTTGAGGGTGAGTACCAGACGTCTCCTTCATCCAGGGCCACACAGGAGGGGGGTTGGCCTGCCATTTTCCCTAGGTCTAATTTTTGTAGGAAATGTATAGATTTCTGGTTATTTTTCCTTATCCTTGGACTTGAAAATAATTTGACTGTGAGAGAGGCTGCTGCAAAAAAATCCAGAAGAGGCCAGTGAGGGTTTCTTAATCTAGGCTGAGCCCCTACTGCTGCCCAGCCTCCACCAAGTCTGAGGGTCGTGGGTCTCCAACCAAGAAGCTCACAGGCTAGGATAACCCCTGAAGCTCATGGCTCTTAGCCCAGCCCTGCCCTCCAGGGGTTGAGTTCCCACCCAGTTTGTGGGGTTCAACTCTCCTCTTCAAGGTCCTGAGTCCATGACACCCAATAGGGGGCTCTGTTCCCTCTGTTGGGACCTGGGGTGAGGGAGGAGGATTTAGGCTAGAATGAATTCTCTACCCCTCTTCTCCTCCACCACCATCACTGCAGAGTAGCAGGCTCCACGTGCTGGAAGACAGGCTTCTGGCCGGGTGTGGTAGACACTCCCTAGCATGCATGAGGCCCTGGGTTCAATCCCCAGCACACATACAAGAAGGAAGGGCTGCTAATACTAGAAATGACCATCCAGAGATGGTCAGAAAGAGCAGGGTAAGGCTAAGAGACGTTCTTTAAGTGGAATCGCTGTAGGTTTTGTCCTCGGTGTGTAGCTTTCCAAACTCGACTTTCTCAATTCACTCAGTGGAACTTAGACTCCAAGAAACTGATTCAAGATAGTGAAGTCGACAAAGGACCAATGTATAAATCAAAATGCTAAACAGGAGCACAGCTTTCTAGGACCCAGTGCCCTAGTGTTCCCCACTAGGGGAACTCCCTTCTTTGAATCAAGGTCCCCAGAAACCTTAACCTGTGATTGCTTGGTAATTTCTTGAATCAGAAACAATAGCAGAGACTGCACCACCTGAGTTATTTCATCCAGGTCATGCTCAAGGCTAAGAATCGTGTCTGCCTTAAAAAGCACCTGGTGAATATGGACACTCTAATAAATTCTCTCTGTCCCTGAACCACACAGTTGGCTGCACATCAGTCGCTTTTCAGTCTTCTCGCCGTAACTTATTGATTAAGGTGATTGATTAGGGTGTGGGTGAGTAGGTCATGGCTGGATCAGGTGGCTAGAGTGTGGGGTAGGCAGTTCTGTGATGGCTGAACCCATCTTTTTTATTTTTTTCTTCCAGTTATTTGAAACAGAGCCTCACTATGCAGTTCAGGCTGGCCTTTAACTCACTATGTAGTCCAGGCTGGCCTCGAACTCATGCCGGTCCTCCTGCCTCATCCTCCCGAGTGCTGGGATTATAGGTGTCTACCACCATGCTCTGCTTGAACCCATCTTTAGCTTCCACAGGTGCCTCCTCCTGAGGTGCCCTCCCCAGAGAGTCCACAGCAGATCCAAGCCAGGCCAGTGAGAGGGGATGATTTGGAGAGATCTCCCTACTCCTCCAGCCTTCTTTGTTGTAAGACTTCTAATCTCTTACTGAGTTTAAAAATCACAGGTTCAGGGCTTAAAGGTTTAAGCAATCACTAGCCCAGTTTCCCTAGGCTTGGCAGGGAAGGTTCACTGCTTATTGCCGAGTGTGGGCACAAGGATGAAACACCCTCCTGTGGCGCGCATGCCACACTGCAGTCCTCTGACCGTAACACATCATCTGCTCCGTTTTCCAGCTCAGTGGCACCAGCAGATCCCACCGCCCATGTCCATCCGGCCCAGTGGCAGTCGCTACGGATCTCTCACCAGTAAAGGACTTGACATTTTTTCTGCCTTTTCGTCCATGGAAAGCACAATGGTGTATTCATGCTCTTCTAGTGTAGTGGAGAGCGATGAACTTTAAGGCTGCCTGGATGCCTGCTGTGAAAGGGGATGGACTGTGGAGGGGGAAGGAGGATGAGCCAGATGCAGTGGTTTCCAAGCGATTGGATTTGAGTGGGTTCTCACGCTGCTGGACCTGTGGCAGGCAGTGCTTTGGATAAGGTGGCTGCGGTCTCTTGCACTCTCCATTGCAGGACGGCTGTAGGGCTGTGCCTCTGAAAGATTCCAACGAAAATGTGAGCCGACGATACAGAAGAACCGAAGAAGTCATACTACTGCCACCCACCGCTGTGGGGGGAAGCAAGAATGGCCCCCCAGCCGCGTTGTGTTAAGGATGCTTAGACTCTGCTAGGAGCGATGAGGGGCCGTGCGTCTGGGCAGAGCCGAGTTACACAGTAGTGACCTTAGGACATAACTAATTCACCTAACCATGCAAAGGAAAAAGCTGGGGCGGTCACTGTCACCTTTCACTGGTTACGTCTGTAGCAGTAGTTTTGGTGACTTCATTACATCAGCTTGCACTTAGCATTAGGAGAGCATGCCGTGCCACTCATACACGTGGTACAACACTTCCGATTTGCATATCCTGGGTGTACAGAGCCACATAATAAGGTGCCAAAATGTGCTTGAGATACAAAAAATCACTGCAACACTCAATATTGCACAGTGTACTTATTCTGTGGTCCACACAGGGCCCCCCAGCCTCTGCTGGCTGCACCATTTTCCTTTGGATGGTGACTGGTTTTTCTTCTTTCTGATTTTGGGTTCCCTAGACTCCAGAACTAAAGAGTTGTTAATAAATCAATCAGGAAACAAATCTTCTGCAGTCACTTTTAAAATTACCGCTTCAATTGCCACTTTGAAATGGCAAGAGTCATATCACCCATCCATAGAATACCACCCCAACATGCTCCTGCCCCTCCCCAAAAGTCGACGTGTAGAAGGCAGGAAGGAAGAGGTGCAGACAAGGCGGAGAGATGGGAGAGCGCTGGTTTTCATTTCCCATAGCACAGTAGTGTTTGTGGAAAGAGGAAGCCTTAATAGCTGTGAACTGCTTTGAGATCGTTGATCAAATTGCATTTTCTATGTAGAAAATAATATGCTAGCTGGGAAAGTGGAGGGAAAGGGGAACAAGCTTCTTTCATCTAACCTACCTATTCAAACCGCCTCTCAACTTAAGGAATTTTAGACTTCAGTTCACAGCAATATCCTTATAAAGTAGCCATTCAGGAAATATTTGCTGGGTAAGTGAATCTTAGACGCAAAAATCTTCAAGTCCCACACCAGTCCAAACACTGCACCGGCAACGGTTGTCACAGCATGGTTTGCTCCATGCTCACCAGGGAAATGACTAAGGTCCTGTTACCAGTTTCCCCTGCTCAGATCCCTGTGTCTGTGTGCCAGGCCCCCTCAGCTGGCATCTTATGTAAGCAAGTGATTTAGATAGAGATAGTAAATGCTTGGAAAGGCTTGAAAATAATTTCTTTGTTTCAAGGCAAGGGTTTCCAATATAAAAATAAATTTATTCATTCAAAAAAAACACGTGTGTCTACTGTGTATACGATGCTATGCCAGAGCCTGTTGGAAACACAAGGGTGTGACTAAGACACAGTCCCTGCCCTCAGGGAGCTTACGCTCTGACACCAGAGGGAACTGCTAAGGCAGGTAGAATGCAGCTTCTAGAGGCAGAGATCTGTTCCTAGGAGACCGGAGTTTCTAGTACTCATCATCCTGTTATTTCATAACTTTAAAAATCTTATTTTCAGTCCTGTTTAATATAACAAAATGGCAGAGGTTGCATCCATAAGATTTCAGTCACTATTCAGCAGAATTATTAGACCTTGTTTCCTTTTCCATATATGCAGTAACAGTGGTAAAATACAGGCAGCTTTAATGGACTGGTGTGCATCTCACATAGAACGAGTCCTGTAAAATGTTCCGTGTCTGTGTTGACTTCTGTGGTGTAATGAAATCTCTTGGAACCGGGAAGCGCTTACTAACTCCAAGATCAGTTCCAGATTGTACACCTGAACACCTCGTCGCGTATACTTCTGCAAATACTAGACAGTCCTGCCACGAAGGGATATTCTTCATCACTGTAGGTCTTCGTTTTCTGAATATTTTCTATCTGTTGCCTTTTTTCGACATAGAACTAGGATAAATGTTATTTTTGGACACTAGAGGACGCTGTCTCACTCAAAATATAATGAGCCTGACAATCCCTGAAATTTGAGCTACTGGTTTGTGTTAAAGCAGGGCTTCCCGGCCTCAGCACTGTTGACTTTGGGGCTGCGTAAGTCCTTGTGGGGAGGGAGCTGATCCCATGCATTGTCGCGTATTTAGCAGCTTCCCTGGTCTCTACCCACAGGATGCCTGTGGCAGCCTCTCCCCACCTAATGTCCCCAGCCATTGCCATACGTTCCCTGGGAGACAGACTGGCCTTTTGCTGAAAATTGCTGGGTTAAACAAATCAGCGCTCTGCTTTAAGAATTCTAGGAGAATTCAACTAGAATGAGGAATATTTGGGTAAGAGAGTTTAGTTCCATCATATATATTTATTTTCGACGTATCCAAACCAGATTCATCATCTTCCCTTTCATAAACCATTCCTCAAACCAGCTTAATGAATTCTAGTAACGGCACCAGCACATTCCTCAGAGTCCAAATCAGAAACCTCCATGTCACTTTGTTGCTTCCTCTGTCCAATGAGTCCAAAAGCCCTGTTAATTCCAACGCTATCATCTTTCTCGATTCAGACCTTCCTTTTCACTCCCCTGCCATCCCCCACTGCAGACTTTCAGTACTTCAATTTCCCTCAATCCTCTGACTTCAGCCATCACAGACTTCTCCCTGGTCTTCCTGCACCTCGACCCACCACAGATACCAGCGCAGGGCCCAGCGCCAGATCATTCCCCTCCAAGGACCCTCTACAGATATGATTCCATAATCTTCAAATCCTTAATGGCTACCTGGCCCCAACCCAGGTGGGTACCAGCTGTTCTATTCTGTACTAGAACATTGAAGCTCACCCCAGCAGGATTCCAAAGCTTTTCATCTGCCGTCCTGCAGCAGCCTCGCGAAGAGCCTGCTTCTCTCCAGCCTCTACTGGGAGACTCTGTCCCCAGCCTCTGCCTGCAGAACCCTACCTGTTCCCTACAGTCCATCTCAAGCGCTACTGCCTCTGTGACACATCTTCTGACTCCCCAGCTCCCAACTGAACAGAATACGGTCTCTGAAGCCTTGTAGCAAATGTCTGGGGTCCAGAGGGAGAGAAGATCCCTTGATTCAGTGTTTTATGATGAGCACAGCCTCTGCACCCCTGCCCACCCAACCCCTGCTCAGGCGGACTCCTGCCTGCACTAGGTTTTAGCTACTTGTTGGCATGGATGGAGCCCGAAATTTGCCTTTGTGCCTTGTACTGAGTACGTACACAATATATATTTATTGACTTAAATTGGATTTAAAACTGTGTATAAGTTGGTATGTTTCTATGCGGAGTGAATCAAGTCTATCAATGATTCTTGGTCTCGGCTGCTCGTTAGAAAGGGGGTGTAAAAATCCCAGCACCCGGGCCACTCTCCACATCAATTAAGTAAATCAGCTCTGAAGTTGTGAAACAGTTTTTGTTTTTGTTTTTGTTTTTGTTTTGTACCAAGAATTGAACCTATGGCCCTTTCACTGAACTACATTCCCAGGCTTTTTTTCTTTTTTCCTTTTTTTTGGTTTTCCTTTTGGTTTTTTTGAGACAGGGTCTTGCTAAGTAGTCCAGGCCAGACTTGAACTTACTATGTAATCCCAGCTGGCCTCAAAATCAAGGTGATCCTTCTGCCTCGCCTCCTGAGTGCTGGGATTACAGCCATATGCCACCACACCCCATGACACAGGCATTTTTAAATGCACAGTATTTCTGAAACATCCCAGGTGATTCCAATGAGCAGCGAAAGTTGGGACAAATCATTTTATTATCACGAATCAATCACAGAACTTTCCCAGAGAAGTCAGAAGGGATACAGATGACCTAAGCCTCTAGGGTTGGCATCCAAGCAGAAGGTGCTGTTACCAGGTTACACAGACAATGCACACCTGGAAAAATAGAAATAAGCATAAGCCTTGGTTTATCAGACCCTACCGTCTTGTGCTACACTCATTATATATGCAGCATTCTTGAAGCCCACAGAGGAATCTCAAAATGCTGTACAAATGAGCCAGGAAAAGGGAAAGTAGGTGGCATTTCATACAGACCTTTGTCCCATAGCAGTCCCATAGAGTCCTCTCCACACATAGCTGAAGGGATCTTCTGAACTTGGTTTGAGGGAAATGTAGAAAGAATCCAAACAGTGAAGCTGGTTTAAACGTGTCCTCTTTTTTTTTTTTTAATTGCTTAACTTTTATAAGCATCCAATGAGAAATGAAATGCTCAAGAGACAAGCAGAGAAGAGAGGGCTCTGACACATAAGATGGAGGTTAATTCCCAGAGGAGTCAAACACTGGCTTTGGTTGAGACAGATTCATTTGGATAACCCTCAAATGACACATAGGTAGCCCTCCAAGTATTACTTGTAAATCGGTTGTTCAAAACTCAGAATACATTTTGTTACTGCCATGTCACCCAGTGCTGATTTCAAAGTGAATCTAAAAAAGCTCATCTAGTTTGTGGCTGAACTATGAGCTCTCTATTCACATCAAATTGAGTTATGGCTCCAAGAACAGGGATTCAGGCAGAGCAGCTAATAATGAAAAAGAAGCTACTTCCTCCTCCTTTTTGTGTCTCTGATGAGACAAAGCTAAAGTGTCTGTGGTCCTCTCCACTTCTGTCCTCCATTCTCTGTTCTCCTCCACTGTGCCCCATGTTCTGTGATCCCCACTGCTGACCATCCCATCTCACCCCTTCCCCGAAGCCCTCCAGGGGCTCCACCATCACCTAACTCCAGCCCATGCATCCAGGCTCTGTGTGCAGAAGAAAGCAGCCAGACTGCATTCTGGATGCTTGAGCATCTTTTAATTTCCCAGGGGTGCTGTGTTTTTAAAAGCAATTACTTCCTCACTCCCATCAACTTTTTTTTTTTTTTTTTTTTTTTTTTTTAGTTTTTGTTTGCTTTCTTTTGGGTTGTTTTGTTTTTTGGTTTGTTTGTTTGTTTGTTTGTGGGTACCAGGGGTCTAACTCAGGACCTTGTGCTTGCCAGGCAAGTGCTTATGCCACTAAGCTATCTCACCAGCTCTGTTTTTGGTTTTTTTGAGACAGGCTCTCACTATTTAGTTCAGGCTGGCCTTGAACTCACTTTGTAGCCCAGGCTGGCCTTGAACTCACAGCAATCCTCCTGCCTCAGCCTCTTGAGTGCTGGGATTACAGGTGTGCACCACCATGCTCAGCTGGCAGAATTTTTAAAAAGTCAAGCCGTTGTGGGAGACACAGGAAATTGAGTCAGATCCAAACTGTTCTTGCTGATTACACCCTCTTCCTCTCTCCCAAATCCTCACACAGTCCCGACATACCTTTGGTGCTGGGGTCCTAGGTCTGTGTGCATAAGGGCTGTGTATAAATTGGTTTTAAACTCAACGCTGCCAGAGAAACCAGAAATGTAGGCAAGTTTATTCACAATGGCCTTTAGTCAAGGTCCTTGGGTAACCTGGACTTAAAATATTTCTGCTAGTGATCGAGTCAAAAATCAGTGCACCTCACCAGCAAGATGAACAGTACCCAGATTCCCATAGAGCCTGTTGATATACTTGGCCTTTTCTTGCTGTAAGTGAATCCATGCTTCAGAGAGCTGGTTGCTGAAACATCCTTTGAAGAATTCCAAGCGTCTTCTAAACTTTGACAATGCCGTGGTAATCAGCATGCTTACAAAGTTGCTAATGACGTGTTTTTTAAAAATCCATGCAGTGCAAAAAAATTGCATATTTGTTAAAAAAATATGTTCACCTCTTGTTTTTGTCTAATTATATTAGTAGGCATACTTGATACTATAGAACCGCAAACAAGCTGCATTTTGTTAACATGTAAATAATAGCCACTTCAAACCCTAAAGAGCAATAGCTTTGAAATTGTAAGAGCTAAAGAACACACTTTTCAATCCTCTGAGAATTGTGCCATAAACGCTGACAGTAAGCATAAAGAAAATGCCTGTACTACAGAGGCATGGAAACACTAATTTATTAGAAGATTTTAACATATAAGTGAATAGAAAATGTTTCCCTAATAAGAAAAATTAAAATATTTCAATATTATTTGACTATGAATGTTTTAAGGCTGAAATAAATGAATGTATGTTTAATTTAAAATGTAGAAAATAATCCTCATTTCCAGATTACTTTTTGGTGATGGTTGAGCCTATAAATATATTTGACATGAAAGTGATTTTTACAAATTATTTTTATTCAAAATGTATAAATTACTATATGTGTTCTAATCTGGTTAAGATATCTGTAGAGGGGCCGGTGAGATGGCTCAGCGGTGTAAGCGCCTGCCTGGCAAGCGCGAGGGCCCAAGTTCGACTCCCGGATCCCACATACGAAAAAATGGCCGGTGATATCGCTCAGCGGCACGGGTGCCTGCTGGCGCGCGAGGTCCTGAGGTCGACCCCCGGTACCCACAAAAAAAAAAAAAGATATCTGTACAGCGATAACTAGGTTTTGGTCTTCCTAAAATATCCAGCAAATCCAGAAGATCTCTCATAGGCTATTCTTTAACTTGCTAAGATAAAAATTCATTCTTAAATACATCCTAACTGAAAATAGAGACACATTTAAAAATGAAATTTCAAGATGGGGACAGTTTGGCCAGCTCAGATTGGAAATAAAGATACGAGTGTGGTTTTGTCATAATGAGAGGTATATTAATACCCACATGAAACATGGATTCTCTTCATATTTAAAAATACTCGCGGGCCAGTGAGATAGCTCAGTGGCATAAGCGCCTGCCTGGCAAGCACGAGGTCCTGAGTTCGACTCCCGGAACCCACATACAAAAAAAGGGCCGGTGATATCGCTCAGCGGCACGGGCGCCTGCTGGGGCACGATGTCCTGAGTTCAACCCCCGGTACCCACACACACAAAAAAATACTCACATGGTAATGAGTATGATAAAAGAAAACAAGGGCAGCAGATTTTTTGTTGTTTGGGTTTTTTTGATACTGGGAATTAAACCCAGGGCCTTCTCACTGAGCTACATCTCTAGCTGTTTGTTTGTTTGTTTTTAAATTTTGAGACAGGGTTTCCCAAAGTCGCTCAGGCTGGACTCCTACCTTAGCCTCCCAGAGTGCTGGGATTACAGGTGTGCACCAGCACACTGAGTTAAGAAGCACATTCTTATAATATTCCCGTGGTGACTGGCGTAAGAATCCCATGAACCATATATTCATACTGACTACAGTAGTCCCTATAAGAGATTACTGAATGTCATTATGTATACGTAGTATAAAAGGTTTTGCTACATAATTTAAGAGCAAAAATCCTAAAATAACTCCAAAAAATTTTTGAATGCAACTGTCTTCTTTTATCACAACATCAGTAAATTAAGTTTTATTTTTTCAGTATGTTTACTTCATAATTCCAGCACTTGGGAGGCTGAGGCAGGGGGATCACTGTGAGTGGGAGGCCAGCCTGGGCTATATAGCAAGGCCCTGTCTCAAAAAAGAAATTTTTTTAATTAAATAAAATAAAGAAAGAAAGACAAACTCTCTTCTCCTCTGATTAATTGCCACTTTGTTTCTGCAAACCTTCTACTAAGTTTGTTGACTGGCCCTCTCCCTTCATTTCCTCTCTGCTGAAATTTTTATCTTGCATAATAGGAGAGCTCCTTATTTCTAAGAGTTCTTAGGTGAATAGTAAGGGAAATTTTAATAATTCAGATGAATATCAAACATGTTCTATAATTTTTTCTATAACTCTGAAGAAAGTCTTTGTTTCCTTAAAGTAAGCAAAATATTTGATACATTCCCAGGATGACAGGTAGGATAAATAAGTAAATATTTATGAAGAGTTTATTTTGAGACTGCCCCACAAAAAAAAAAAATAGCAATTTTTTAAATTCAGGAAAAATACTTAAAATATTTTTCACCAGCCAGGTGTGGGAGTAATCCTGTACCTGTAATCCTAGCACTCTGGGAGGCTGAAGCAGGAGAATCAAAGTTTGAGCTCAGCCTAGGCAATTTAGCCACTTACCAAGTTTTTATCTCTAAATAAATAAATAAAGAACTGGAGATGCAGCTTAGTGCAAAGGCCCAGGGTTCGATCCCCAATACTGCCACAAAAATAAGTAAATAATTATAAATAATTCTTATTATAAAGAAATAAAAAGGGGCCGGTGATATAGCTCAGCGGCATAAGCGCCTGCCTGGCAAGCACGAGGTCCTGAGGTCAACTCCCAGTACACACATTAAAAAAGAAAAAGAAATAAAAATTCTCCAAAGTAGTTTCGTTGTTGCTGTTGCTGTTTTTTGCTTTTTTTGTTTTTGTTTTTGTTTTTTTAGACAGGATGTCACTATGCAGTTCAGGCTGGCCTTCAACTCACTATGTAGCCCAAACTGGCCTGGAACTCACAGTGATCCTCCTGCCTCAGCCTCCTGAGTACTGGGATTACAGGCGTGCACCACCACTCCCGGTTTAGCGGTTACCTTGTTTTAAAAGTTCACGTTTCTTTCCTCCCCTCTCCGCTTTGTTTTTCCTTAGAAGGGCAGCACACAAAGGTGGCATTTCTTTTTCCGAGGTGGATATGCAGCAAATAACAATAATAATTAATTTAAAAATAAACAAAAAACAACAAAAAAAAAAAAACAGGCTAAAAGAGCAGTTCAGTGGTAGAGCCCCTGCTTACCTTGCACAAAGCCCTAGGTTTGATCTTCAGCGCCAAGATAAATAAATAAACCTGGAGGAAGAACTAATGACATCAGGTAGTATCCTGTCTGCTTTCTGCAGGCAGACTGCAGGAGAATTTATTTCCGCCCTGCAGAGTAGCTTAGGAGGACGCTGACGCCCGCGTCTACGATCCGCTCGGCCGTGAGCAGCAATTGCACGACCGCTGCTCCTCGGCGGTTTAAGCAGCTCAGGACGACTCGGTGCCAGCGAACGCCGGCCTCGCTGAGGAAAGAATCAACTTTAGGATGACAGGCAGACAGCGGCCCTCACAAGTGAGCACATCTTTTGGTCTTTGCTTGTGCATTCTCAGCTACATCAAGTCCGGATATAAATCCGATTGATTTCATGAGAGCTGACAAATGACACGCAGAGGCGCACGCGTGCATGGACTCACTCCCCCCCCACACACACGCGCACACACAAATACCCACTGCGGAGAAGGAGCCTCATAGACCCGCAGTAACGTCCTTCGGTCAGGATTAAGTGCCGCCTGTTAGCGCTTTCCCTCTCCTTCCTGGCGAGACAACCTTCCACCTGAAGTCACACGAGGCCCCGGGAGGCTCAGAAGCATTCCCATCATAGGAAGCTCGGGTCAACGCGTTCTCTCAAGTACCTTTTTGGTTATTGAAATCTTCGTGGAAAAGCCATTGCAACAGCCACCCTAACTGCGAAATGTGGGAATTACATAACCTGTATAGTTTGCCTCTATTATTAGAAAGCAAGAGATGGATGCTGGATTTTATTTCTGTTTACTTTTATTTCTGTTCCTCCGCACTGCTCATGTGAAGACACTGTGGAACCGAATACCGAGATATAATTTAAGCCAAAACTTTTGTGAGCATGGATTGTGCCCTTCCTCAGAAGGTGGATGCTGCTAGATTTCCCATGTCTCCAGGACTCCTGCTGTGTCCCTAGCCACGCTTTCTTAAAGACTTGGTAAGGTTGCGTTTTGTTAGGAAATGGTGATTTGAAGAAAATAAATAAGAATCAAGCATCAGTATTTTATTTAACTTGGATGTTTTTAAAGGGAATTTAGAGGATGTAATGGACTCTTTATTCATTGAATAAAATCGTATTTATTCTTTATTATTGTGGGTTATTTTGTTTCGTTTTGTTCCCAGGTTTAGCGATCTTTCTGTGATGCGGTCCGCCAGATGCGACCACAAAAGGAGGCACAGAAGTGGCTCAGGAAAACAAGTTTGCTAAACCACTTGGCCCTTATGTTGTTGCTATTGATGGTGCTGGGAATCAAACCCAGGGCCTTGAGCATGCTAAGCACACACTCTTGATCCAGGCTAGGCAAGGATTGGCTAACATGAGTAATTCTGGCTCTAAACTATCAGAGGGTCCCTAATGCCTAGGGGCTGGCCATGGGATTAAGGTAGATCAGTAACGCCAGATAAAGGTCTGGCTCTGGATTGCTGCGTCTGCGTATCAAAGGCAAACTTGCTGTTACATCTTTTGCTTTCTCCAAGGATTGCCTAGCCCTGAGAAGGGCAGTCTCTCCCCAGTCAGAAAAAAACATGTTAAAATGTTAAAACACCATAATAGAGCTAGGCATGGTGGCACACACCTATAATCCCAGCACACTGGGAGGATGAGGCAAGAAGATTGCAAATTCGAGCCCAGCCTGGGAAATTTAGCCACTCTATCTCAAAATAAAAATAAAGAGGGATTGGCATGTAACTCAACACAAAAGTCCTGGGATCAATCCACAGTACCAATAAATAAATACTTTAAAAATAAAACATCATAATACGCAGAAAATATAAAAGTAAAAACAATATACTTAGGTAGTATGTGAGATGGGTATGCTTTTGCTGCCCAGTAGTTTTTTTATTTGGTTTGGTTTTTGGCTTTTGGTTTTCATTTCTGAGATGAGGTCTTGGGTCTTGCTGTGGAGCCCAGGCTGGTCTGGAACTCCTGGGCTCATGACTCCTTGCACCTCCGCCTCCTGAGTAGCTGGGAGTGCTGTGCAGGCACCGTGGCTGGGCCCAGCTCCCAGTAGCAGGGGTTTTGTTGTTGTTCTTGTTTGTTGTTAGGTTTTTCTTCTGGCTTAGTTATTTTGGGATACATTACCAATTTGAAATAACAATCCCAAATCCTTTGTCAATTCAGTAAAATACTTCTTAAAGTTTGTACCCCCTAATATATTCAAAAAAAGAACCATGCTTCCCAGCACTCTGGGAGGCTGAATCAGAAGGATTCCAAGTTTGAGCCCAGCCTGGGCAACTTAGTGATTTAGCAGGACCCTGTCTCAAAATTTAAAAATACAGTAAAAAAAGGGCTGGGGATGGAACCAAGTGCAAAGGCCTTGGGTTCAATCCCCAGTACTGAAAAAGAAAAAGAAAAAAAGAAAGAAAAGAGAGGAGACAGGGAATACATACATATATATGTCATCATATATTTATGTTCAAGATATGCCATATAGTTATGGTCTCATAAGGACTTTGAAACCTCTTCACTCAGACATGAAAAGAGGAATCTTTAGCCGTGTATGGTGGTGCACACCTGTAATCCTAGCACTTGGGAGGCTGAGGCAGGAGGATCGCCGTGAGTTCAACGCCAGCCTGTACTACATAGCGAGACCCCGTCTCAAAAAAAAGAAAAAGAGGGGCCGGTGAGATGGCTCAGCGGCTTAAGCGCCTGCCCGGCAAGCGCGAGGGCCCGAGTTCGACTCCCGGAACCCACATACGAAAAAGGGGCCGGTGATATTGCTCAGTGGCACAGGCGCCTGCTGGCACGCGAGGTCCTGAGGTCGACCCCCCGGTACCCACAAAAAAAAAAAAAAAAAAAAAAAAGAAAAGAAAAAGAGGGCTCTTCGGTGATGCCTAGGCAAAGAACCAACTCTAGCCAAATTTGGCCCCCAAATAGCACCTCACTTTCACTGTAATGTGACAAATTTTGAGTGAACTGAGCTTTAATTATTGAATCCTGCAGCCCTACTAACACAACACAAATACACACAAACTGGTTCATATCTAAAACAAATTTTAGATCTTCATTAATAGAAAGGTCATTTCATTATTTAAGAACTTGACTTCACAGGTAGCCAGGCTCTGGGAGGCTCAAACAGGGATCACAAGTTTGAGGCCAGCCTGGGCAATTTAGCCACACAGCAAGCCCCTGTCTCAAAAATCTAAAAATTTTAAAAAGGGGAGCTGGGGATGTAGGCCTGGGTTCCATCCCCTAGTGCCACAAAAATAAAAAAGAAAAGAAAAACAAATGGAAGAGGGGGAGGGACACAGAGAGGGAGAGAAGAAAAAGGGAAGGAAAAGAAAAGGAAGATAGCCTAGTGAGTCCTTAAGATCTACAAATGCAGAGAATAGGCAGTCAACAAAACCAGTTCTGAGTAATGAGGTGAATGGTGTCATAGTAGGTATTGTTTAATTAAGCGGGTTTTCAAACTTGGCAGCCAATGAGAATCATCTGGGGGAATATTTGCATGTCTAGAGTTTGTGAATCAACTGAGGGTGGTGGCCTCAGGCTCAGGTGCTTCATGGAGCTCCCCAGGTGTGATTCTGATGAGCAGTCCAGATAGAGAACCTGGCTCAGGTGGCTTTTCCCATCTTGGTGGCCCCTTGGCTTGTATATGGTTCTTCAAGTCTCGAGACCTTGGAGTCTGGAATCTCGACCTTCAGCTGGCATGGAGGGAGAGCCTACATTTAACAGCAGGGCTAACTGAAACCCTGCCGGCCAGGTCTCCCTTTGTAATTGAATGCATCTTCTCAAGCCCTATTGCTGGTATCTACTACACTACACAGGATTCATTCACCCTATGAAACTTCGCAGCGATGAGTGCACGCGTTCTTTCTGGCTGCCTAGCCAAGGACAAGGATGACCTGTAAGCCCGGGTACAAGCAGGTGCTTGATAATACATGTTGGTTTGTTGAGAAAAGGGAGCCCAGGTACAAGAACAGCATAAAATACTGCAAATTTTGAGTCACTTGGTAATGTAAACTATAATGTAAAATAATGGAAATCTTGAAGTAATTTTACACTTGCTTTTTCTGAGCTCCTAATTCATAAATCACAATGCATATACAGTTTAAGGAGTTTTCTCGAACACTGAATTTAATCATTTACTTTTTCCTCGATGTCTTTCCAAGGATGGGGAAGTAGTACATAGACTGGGGTAGAAAGCTTAGGAATTTGATAAGAGCTAAACTACTTCCAGAAATTTCCAAAAGGCAGAAATAGGCAGTTAAAGTCTTAATATTTAAGAGACAATTTTTCAATTTTTTGTGGAAGTGAGGTCAGGGAAGGAGAGTATGAGATTAGAACCCCATCGCTGTAATTAAATTGTTTTATTTCATTAAGAAAGTGCTATTATAATTCATAGCCAAAAAAAGAAATATTTATCGAGTGGATTTCCCATGCAAGGCCCTGTACTAGAAGCCATAGGGAGACAAGGAAAAGTACAGTCCCTTTTCACACAGTATTTATGGTCCAGAGAGGGAGATGTCACACCCTGCCTGAAAAATGACTAAAAGATCTTCTCTGAGATACATTTGCTAGCACTAATTTTATTCATTCTCAAACTCTACAAACATACAAGGATTTGGGGAGGGGGTAGATAAGGTCTCCCTATGTAGTCCAGTCTCACCATGTAGGCCAGGGTGGCCTTGAACTCATCTGGATCCTCCTGCTTCAGCAACCTACCCCTACCCCAAGAGCACTGGGACTACTGTATGCCCCACCGCACCTAGTCCTGCAGGGATTTTGAATGAAATTTTTTAGGGGGTCTAAAAAACAGTAAACTAGGGCCAGTGAGATGGCTCAGCAGCATAAGCGCCTGCCTGGCAAGCGAGGGCCCGAGTTCGACTCCCGGAACCCACATACGAAAAAAGGGCCAGTGATATCGCTCAGCGGCACAGGCGCCTGCTGGCGCGCGAGGTCCTGAGGTCGACCCCCGGTACCCACACACACACACACACAAAAGTAAACTAATGTGCCTACATAGTAAGTAAGGCTACTGCCTAGAATCTTGGCAACCACTCCAGTGCACACTACAGAGTGAAATGCGACCTGCTCAATGTTCCTTGATTGTGGCTTCTGGAGCTGTGTTGCTGTCTGCTAGGTGCATTGCATCCTCTCAGAGTTGCTGGAGTAAAGAATGCAAATATTTTACTTTCTCATCTGCAGTGAAGAAGCAAAGTCCTGAGCCCTCCTTGGTTTAACAGACACACATGTGATTTTGAAAGTTTAAGGCAATTTCCTGCATTACAAGCTAAGTGAATTTTGATAACCAGGTATAACTAAGAAAATAATTTCGATGGAGACCCTCTGTAGATAAATCGCAAATGTGTATGACTCTATGCTTTGTAATCCATAATAAAAGAATTTGGAGGATGTTGTTGAGTTGTGACAAATTCCAAATGCATAGGTAAGTTATTAGGGCCCTGCTTTTCCTATTTACGAACAAGACATCCCCCACATGCATGCAGTGCCGGTGACCACCAAGTCATTCTTCACATTAGTGATGGGTTTATTCGTGTAAGGGTTAAACAAATTTATAAAAGTAATTCAAAACCAAACCACATTGATTACTTTGCTCCCGTTTTGATAGTAGTGTGGCCATGATATTAGTGTAGACTTTATTGCTCAATTTGTATGGATTAAAAGGAAGTCACATTCACAAACCATTTTTTATTTCTCCCAGTGTCCTTTATAGACATATGTGTGTACATATATGTATGTGTATCTGTATTATGTACATGATTGCTATATACATTATAGTTAAATGCTTGAAAGGAATTTAATAGTTGATTTAGTAAGGAAAATAAAATAGAGGAACTCTATATCTTGTTATTTAAAAGCTAAATATTATTTGGAATTTTACATGTTCTTAGCTACCAAAAATATACATTTCCAAGTTGATAAAAAAAAACTTTCAAATCAATTACTTGTACTCTATTTTGGTTATTACAGAACAATAATTTGCTTGATTCAAGCATTCCGAATCTTTGGCCTTTAGTGCCATCAGCAAATGTGCAGGTACTTGGCATGAAAAACAAACCCACATTTTTTATATTTACAAAATCTATATTTTAATAACATGTACACGGTTTCAAAAACACAGTGCATTCATGCCCGTGTACGCTAGGGAAAAAAAAAAGTCTGCCTCTATTTAATGCATGCACACGCAACAGGCTAAGTATAAATGCATTTAAGCAACGGGAAGGTGTCTATTTCGAGCATCCACAAGCAACGCCTAAGATAACTTTACCGGAACAGGACAATCTTGCAAAGTTTAAGAAGGTGATTATTTCTCTGAGGACTGAAACTGCAGTAGAACCTCATCGTTTTTTTTTTTTTTTTTCCTCCTGAAGCTTGTTTTCCTTCAAAGTAGTCCAGAAAAGGGGCATGAGACATTCTCACAACAACCAAAGTCACTCACGGGGTTCTTTAGTGAAATCTACAAAACACAGAATAGGAAGGGCAAGAGAGGCAATAAAATTATTGCATCCATAGTTCTGACGTTACGAGTGAAAGCAGCCTGGACGTTTCCTGGTTGTATCCCCAGCCCCTGCGGCCCTAGCTGGGCATCTGGAAGGGCTCGGGCTGGAAGCCGAAGAGCCTCGGGCCGCAGGGCTCGCTCTCGGCCTGCAGCCTGGCGCCCCCGAAGGGCAGGTAGGGGTCGCGGCCGAAGTGCTCGCAGTGCAGGCCGACCCAGTCCCGCTCCGAGCCGAAGCGCTCGGCCTCGGCCAGGATGCGGGTCAGGGCCATGATGTAGCTCAGCGCCATCTGCAGCGTCTCGTACTTGGACAGCTTTTTATCCTGGCCCCACTGGGGAACCACCCTGCGCAGGCGGTCGAAAGCGGTGTTGAGCCCCTGCATGCGGCGGCGCTCGCGCGCGTTGGCTGCCAGGCGCCTGCGCGCAGCGCTCTCCAGCCGCCCGGTCCCGGCGCGCGCGCCTGCGCACTCGGCACCGGCCGCGCACGGGGCCGCGGCGCGCGCTCCCGCGGGCGCGCCGGGCTTGCAGGACTTCATGCCGGGCCTGGAGCCGCGAGGGGCGGAGCTCGGACGGGCGCGCGGGCGCGGCTCTCAGCGAACGGTCGCGAAGCCAGCGACTCACGTGCGATATGTCTACAGTGGGGAGGGCGGGATCGGCCTGCGGTCCTGCCGGATGACCAGGCTGGTGTCGCTTCCCTTGCCCAGTGGAGGGGGCTGGAGGTGCTCAGGAAAAAGTCATTTTCCCAGCGTGAAGTTGTAAGAAGAGAAGGAAGCCTTCTTGCGGCAGCAGAGTTTGGGGTGGCTGGTTCGGGGCAGGCCTTCGCGGCCCGCTGGGAAAGCCCGAGCCCGCCCTGCAGGAAGATGAAATCTTTTCCGCAGCTCGGCTGGGGAAGGAGCGCAGGAGCTGCCCGAGAGGAGAGCGCGGGCTGCATCTTGGAGGGAGGAGAATTTATAGCCGAGGGCCAAGAAGGGAACAGGTGGTGGCAGGTGGGCGGGCGTCCCCCGGCTTCCCTCTCGGCACCTTCCCGCCCTGGGAACCCAGGGGGAGGGGGCGGCGCGCAGCCCGACGTTACCACCGGGTCCGGGGGAGTCCGCAGCCCCGTCCCCCGCTCACCGCGCGCCATCTGGAGGGCCCGGCTGTCCCCGAGGAGCGGCCAGGCGGGGGCGGGGAGACCTCGGTCCATCCTTTCCCGGATCCGCGGGCAGCTTACGTGGCAGAAACTTAACTGAGGCTTTACAATCGCTAGAAATGATTTGTGTGAAGATGTTGATTTGGGCGTTATCCGATATATCAGAAGTCTACTGCAAGATTTAATTTTGTTGAGAAGCGTGACAATTTTGTGTAATGGTGATTTACTATGTTGAGATTTTTATTTTCTCTACTAAGTAAATTGAGACAAATCAGCAAGTTCTAATATTATTGCAGACCTGGAATTTTGCTGTGCTAATAATTTGGCTGTTTTCTGTGAAATAATTTATAATGCATCAAAAGATATTAATGTGTATTTAAAACTTTATATTACTCCAGCTATGTATTTGGATTGAGTGAGTTCAGATGCCTTGGCAGATTAATTCGGTATCGTCTATACTTCATTTCCCCGTTCATAAAATGTCTCTGGATCATACACGGAGATGACAAACTAATCACTTAGTTATTTGATATTTAAATCTAATAAAACTAATCATGATGCACAAAATGTAAACATCTGAGTAATTAATGAAGGTTTAAAAAATAATTCCTAGTGGACTATTTTTGCTCATCTCATGAAAGTATGAAACTTTCATACAACTTCAGTGTTACAGTTGTGTCACCTGCCCTCAGGACAGTAACCAAGTATGATTTCCACTATTGACAACAACTATATGCTTTATACAGAGAAACCATTATCTTCATTCATTTCATTTCTTGCTTTTAAGAGGAATCAAGAGACAAAAAAGCAAGCCCCAAATAGGTTCAATACAGATTCATTTTAGGGCATTTTAGGAAGACCAAGGAACTCTTTCTCCTTTGAAATATGGATATGTCAGCATTACAATATTCTCCAATATTTTAATTAAATTATCAACAAGCCCTCACAAATCAAGAGTCTCTTAACTGTGACTTGTTTCCCATGCCATTGCCCCAGACCGTAACCCCATTGTGACTGCCCTGACTCCGAGTCCTGTCTTCCCATAAATAGTTGATTAATCCCCAGCTGAAGCAATGACAATGAAATGAAGTTGAATAATACAAAGACAATAGGATGCAATTGAACATTAATGATCTTCGGCATGACAGATGTTGAACACAGACTTTTGTAAAGAGCCACTCAGTTCTGTTACTCTGAGTCCTAACAGTCTTGGTTGGGAACAGCAGTCCTGTGATGGGAAAGACTTTATTTAGTCATCAAAATGCTAATTTTGGGTGGGTCGTGGAAATCTGCGGAGCGAATGCTATTGTTTCTCATGTTCATTTATCTCTCTCATCCCTCTCCCCTGAAGAGTTCCCTCCATGCTGCTCCATGGAATGTTTCCCTGCAAAACCGCCTGTGTGCTCACGCTGGTCACTGGTGTCCAGTGTTGGTGGGATGTGTGCTTCTGCAAGCCTCACAGGGCAAGGTTATAGCCCACGCACACAGCCATGTTAGAACATAAACCAGGAGAGACCCATGACATGAAATCAATCTGAGGACAAGAAGAAGCGCTCAAATAAAGGGCCTCAGAGGACGCAGAGTAGTCTGACATGAGTGCTACAAAGATGCTTCTGGGGAGAAGAGGCATCCAGTGTCAGATAAGCTTGAGCAGTACAGGTGCTACCTCCCGCTTGGAGAGTCAAGAAGCAAAAGTGGCACAGGAAAGTTTCTGAGAAGTCCTGGAGTCGAGAAACCTATTGACTTCAGCATTTCCTTGGCCTGCTTGATCACGGAAGTCTTTTTTTTCCTGGGAAGATCTATTAACATTCCTTGGTTACTTATTTTGTTTGTTTTGTTTTGCTTTTGCTTTTTTGAGACAGGGTCTCTCTGTATAGCCCAGACTGACCTTGAGCTTAATAGCGATGCTTCTGCCTCAGCCTCCCAGGTGCTAGAATTACAGGTGTGCACCACCACGCCCGGCTCCTTGGACACTTTTTCAAACTTGTTCTAGCCAGGAATAGTGGCCCATGCCTGTAATCCCAGTACTCAGGAGGCTGAGGCAGAAGGATCACTGCGAGTTAGAGGCCAGCCTGGGCTACAAAGTGAGTTCAAGCCCAGCCTGGAAGGCATATCAAAACCCTGTCTCAAAAAGACCAAAAAACAAAACAATAACAACAAAAACACTATTCTAGCACCTTCCATTATTTTATACAGGAGAAGACAGATACAAAGACTGACACCGTGCTTGAAGGCAGGGACCAATTTAATGACCAGACTAAGACAAGAACTCAGATCTGGCCAGGGATGTAGCTCAGTGGAACAGCACCTGCCTGGCAAGCGCAAGGGCCTGAGTTCGATTCCCAGTACCAAAAAAAAAAAAAAAAAGTCAGATCTGCATCCTCTGATTTTAAAGGCTTTAAAATTAGATTACTTAAGCCCCTTGTTTTACAAGGCAACAGGAATCCACCAGTGACTTCCCAAAGTCAGACAAGTCACTAATAAAAGTTTCAGGAATATAATTAGAAACATAGCACTTAAAGGACAGTGTCCTATTACAACCCTGGTATCTGGCACAGTTCCTAAAAAGTAGTAAGTACTCAATAAATAACCCAGAAAGAATGACTGCAACAATAGAAGCTGATCCAAATGAGCTTAATGAATAACCCACACTAATGAGCTGTATCCTCCCACCTATAGAGAACTCAAGCTAGCTCCACACTTTGAACACAGCATGGGTTCTGTGTTATCCCAAAATTCCATAACTATTTGGGACAGAGGAACATAAATGTCAGGCTAATTTCCATATTGAAGTTATGATCCCACCAGTTGAATTGGCAGTTACTGTTGTTAAGGTTTGTAGGCGGCCACTGATTTGAACTAGGCTCCTGTACTGGGCCCAACAGACTGATCCAATATGGAGTCACTCATGCTAACTGATTGATTAACTTAGGAGCATACTCATGTAGCAGATGCCTGACTGTCAGTTATCTATAGCTGCTGAGCTTTAGACAATCCTAGGCAGACAACTGATTCAAACAGGGCAAGAGCTAGAATGAACTAAGCCTTGTGCCTCACTTCTGTTTTCTGTCCATAAATACTGCCTGATCTTAATGCTGGCCAAAGTGCTTTGAACCTGTTATGGTTTGGAAGGCTGCCTGATTCTGGAATTATGAATAAAAGTAAGTTAAGGTCTTTAAATTGTTGCAATTTTTATCTTTTGACAGTATTATTTGGTGACTGGCCACAAATCAAAACTGGCAGGTAAAGATACAGAGATGACAGGGGGTGGGGCAAGAGAGGAGTGGAAAGGAGTAGAGAAATAGGAGACCTACTGCCTTAGAGGTAAAAGTGATCAGTGCCTGGGGTTTATTACAAGTGTGGAGTAGGTTCTGGAGTAAACATTCTATTACAGTATTCAAAACCATATTTCGCCAGGGTGTGGTGGCACGCATTCGTAATCCCAACTACTCAGAAGGCTGAGGCACAGGAGCATTGCAAGTTCAAAGCCAGCCTGGGCAACTTAGCAAGAGCTTATCTCAAAAAGGATTGGGGCTATAGTTCAGTGCTTATCTAGCATGCACTGAGGCCCTGGGTTCAATCCCCAGCACTGCAGAAAGAAAAGAAAAAAAGCTCTGGATCCCCAAAAGAGAAGCAAGCAGCAAAAAAGATTTGGTAAAGTTGAGTTCCACTGGGGTCTTATTAACACCCACAAGTGGAAGGTATTCAGGGCTTTAAAATGTGCTATATAGGTACTCGGAGGGGGGGATGGCAAAAGGATTAATATGTGGAGAGAAAGGATGGAAAAGCCAAGTCTTTTACCTCTGCTCCCTGCTGCTCAAAGGCCCAGGGAAGAGAAAATCCAGTGCAGAGCAGAAAATACAAAAAGAAGACTAATCCTGGGATCAGGAGAAAAATGGCAGCAACCTGGGAGCCTACCCAGGCCTCAGAAGTGATGACTCACCAGAAAGCACAGGAAATCCAAAGGGCCCCAAGGACTCTCCAGCCCTCAGAGACGTCACACGCAGCTTGCCAGCTGTGGTTCCACACCTAGCTAGCACCCACCTGGCTGCCAGGAACAGGTGGATTTCTGTGGTTTGAACTCTGCCTTTACTCTTCTTGCGAGGAGGACTTAGACACCTCTTAGCAACAGGGCTAAAAGAACAATAACAGGGGGCCGGTGAGATGGCTCAGCGGCATAAGCGCCTGCCTGGCAAGCGCGAGGGCCCGAGTTCAACTCCCGGAATCCACATACGAAAAAAGGGCCGGTGATATTGCTCAGCGGCATGGGCACCTGCTGGCACTCGAGGTCCTGAGGTCGACCCCCGGTACCCACAAAAAAACAACAACAACAACAACAACAAACATACATTGGAGTCAGTATTTTGTGTTTTGTTTTCTTTTGTAGTATCAAGGATTAAAGGCCTTCACCTTTTTAATTTGAAACAGGGTCTTGCTAAAGCACTAAGTTGTCCAGGCAGGACTCAAACTTTCAATCCTCCTGCCTCAGCCTCCCAGAGTACTAGGTGTGCACCACCATGCCAGACTCCATTTTGATTTTGATATTGAAACAACTCAAGCTTGAAATATCCAAAACAGAAGCCAAAATTATACTCAGGCAAAACTTTACTGGGTAGTAAATTTAGTGGTTTCATTATAGCTTGAGGTTCAGTTTTACAGTCACAAACACAGCCCTGTCAGCCCCTATGCACCAGTTTCCCCTCTCTCTTCCTCAGTGGTAGCAGCCATCTTGTGTTAGTTAACTTTCTCATTGCTGGGACAAAATACCCAACACTCACAAGTTAAAGTGGGAAAGGTTTATTTTATCTGTTTGTACAGGTTTCAGTCCATAGGTGGCTGGTTCTAATGTAGGGAGGCACAGCAGAGGGGCATCACAGAGGTGAAACAGCTCATGGGCATAGCAGGCAGGAAGCAGCGAGCATTCCTTCTTTCCCTTTTTATTCCATCCAGGCTGCAAGCCTATTGGTTGGAGCCACCCACTCCCAGGTTGGGTCTTCCCTCTTCAGTAAATCCATCATCCACACCCAGAACTATGCTAAACAGATCAATGGACTAATCCAGTATCACACACCCATGATCCAGTCACTCCCAAAGCCCCACCTATGAATGCATGAGGCTTTAAGGGAGGGGACATCTTTTTTTTTTTTTTTTTTTTTTTTTTGAGACAGGGTTTTGCTATGCAGTTCAGGCTGGTCTTGAACTTCACTTTGTAGCCCAGGCTGGCCTCGAACTCTCAGTGATCCTCCTGCCTCAACCTCTCGAGTGCTGGGATTATAGGCATGTGCCACCATGCCTGGCTGGGACATCTAGATATAAAGCATAACACATTTCCTGCTCAGCATTATGGCCATCCTCAGACTCCTTGTGTAGCCCAAGGCTGTCAAAAGAATATGACCAAGAAGTTCATACAGGACCAGTTAGACCTGTATCAAAAGTAAGTGTGACTGGTGGAAATTCAGAAGTATTGACAACAAGATGGGGAAAGATCCAAGGGCCAGATCTTGATGCCCAACACTGGTTATGGAAACAACAAGGAAAAATAGTACAGGCTTCCCAGTGACTTCTCAACATTCCCAGTCTGTCCAAGGGGGTGGAAACTCTGCTGGCGTGCAACAAATCTTACTGCACTCGGGCTGTTCACGATGTTTCCTACAAACCCCAAAGCTATGGTGAAAAGAGCAGCCTGAGCAGCCATCAAAATCACCAATCCCCAAACCAGGCTGAGGAGCCAAGAAATGAATAGACAGCTCCTATGCATATTTTATTTGTGCTTAAATAAAGCCCTAAAAATTGCCCTCAGCTCTTTCTGTCAGCCGCCCAAGATGGCAAAAGGGAAGAAGGCCAAGGGGAAGAAGATGGCCCCGGCCCCTGCTGTCATGAAGAAGCAGGAGGCCAAGAAGGTGATAAATCCTCTGTTTGAGAAGAAGCCAAAGAACTTTGGCATTGTATTTGACAACAGTCATTCCTTATGATAAAAAAAATGGACCACCATCTGTTGAAGATCTTCAGATATTAACAAAAATTCTTGCCCTGAAGGATGATAGTGAGAAAGTTCCGAGTTTGTTAACTGACTCTATACTGAAAGTTCTGTGTCCCACCTAGAGCAGCATTACTTGAGGAGCAGCTTTATCTTCCATGGACTACAAAGCTGATTTCCTATAGCATTATTCTGAAAGCTGGCCACTGCGTCCTTCCTGCTATTGGAAACCCAGCACACTTGAACTTGGGTTTGTGATGCAGTATTGATAGATCAGGACTTCATTAAAGCTTTGTTTATAGAACCAAGAGAATTATGGCATTCAAATTCTAGAGATGGTTTTTTGGTAAATCTACTAACAATTATGAGTAATATAAAGTAATATTAATTGTGCATGTGCAATTACAGTTTTCAAGTATTCTCCTTTGAGTCTGTATGGCTTTCTACTTCTAAATTGCACTGAAGAAATAACATGAAGCTTTGAGAACTAGCATGAGATTTATACTGTAGCTATTCTTCAATGATGGCAAGAACACACTGATTTTTGTAAGACAATTGTCAGTATAAATATTACCTACCAGTATTGTCCAGAGACCAAAGCTTAAATTTGTGCTGTTTGGAAGATGCAACACCAGAATAAGCATTACTTTGGTAATGCTAGCGAACACCGACTTTGGTGGATGACTGATCTGGTCGCTTGTTGCTTGTTTCCCCACCGTTCACTCTCGCCATGGGGTTGCCACCATCAGACTCCCATGTTCACTTTTAGCTGTGTCAGTGTTTTATGTGTCTGTGATGAAGTGTACTTTAAAAGGAGCTTGTATCCTTCATGGTGCTTAAGAAACTATGCTGCAACACTGCCCATGCAGAACCCCATGACGGTTCTGTTTCTTGTCCCTGTGTATTTCCCCCATTTCCCATCGTCCCTGTAGTACTAATTCCAGACACAGCTACTCATGAACATATCATTCATCATGAACCGTGTTGCCAGTTCAATCAAGTTAATGGCATTTAATAAATGTAAAAATAATATTTAAGGGGCCGGTGAGATGGCTCAGCGGCGTAAGCGTCTGCCTGGCAAGCGCGGGGGCCCGAGTTCAACTCCCGGATCCCACATATGAAAAAAGGGGCTGGTGATATCGCTCAGTGGCACCGGCACCTGCTGGCGCGTGGGGTCCTGAGGTCGACCCCCGGTACCCACAAAAGAAAAAAATAATAATAATAATATTTTTTAAAATTGCCCTCAAAAGCTATACTTTTCAAGGGATACTCTGCTTTTCCAGTGATTTCAATATTTGCATTTATTATCCCAGGTCCTTCTTTCTTGATATTGAGGTATTCGAGAAGACAAGTCAATAATCATGATGTTGCTAACATCATATTAAATGGGGAGAAGCTGAAAGCTTTCCCTCTAAAATCAAAAACAAGACAAGGATGTCCGCTATCGCCACTCCTGTTCAATAGAGTTCTCAAGACATTAGCTGGAGCAATCAGGCAAAGGAAAGAAATAAAAGGGATACGTATATAAGAAGTCAAATTATCATCATTTGCAGAGGATATGATCCTCTACATAGAAGAGCCCCTAAAATCCATCAAGACTCCTGGAATTAATAACCAAATTCAGCAGTGAGGCAGGATACAAAGTCAACACAGAAAAATCAATAGTATTCCTTTATACCAATAATGAACTCACTGAGAAAGAAATTAGGAAAACAATACCATTCAAAATAGCATCAAGAAAAATTAAATACTTAGATATTAACTTAGTCCAGGAAGTACAAGATCTCTACAACAAACACTACTAAGGTATTCTGAAAAGGGAAATCATAGAGGACATCAGAAAATGGAAAGATGTCCCCTGTTCCTCAATAGGCAGAACCAATATTGTCAAAATGGCCACATTTCCAAAACTGATAAACAGATTTAATACAATCTCAATTAAAATACCAATAGCGTTTATCATAGAACTAAAGAAAACAATCCTAAAATTCATACGGAACCAGAAGAGACCCAGAATAGCAAAAGCAATCCTTTTGCAACAAGAGCGGGCTGGTGAGATGGCTCAGCGGCGTATGCGCCTGCCTGGCAAGCGCGAGGGCCCGAGTTCGACTCCCGGAGCCCACATACGAAAAAAGGGCCGGTGATATCACTCAGCGGCACGGGCGCCTACTGGCGCGCGAGATCCTGAGGTCGACCCCCGGTACCCACAAAAAAAAAAAAAAAAAAAAAAAAAGACAAGAGCAAAACAGAAGGCTTCATAGTCCCGGACTTCACGTTATGCTACAAAGCTACAGTGATTAAACAAACAAACAAAACAGCATGGTCCTGGCATAAAAACAGACAAGCAGATCAGTGGAACAGAGTGGAGGATGTGGAAACAACTCCAGGGACATTCAGCTATCTGATCTTTGACAAAGGGCCAAAAACATGTGCTGGGGTAAAGACAGACTCTTTAATAAACGGTGTTGGGAAAACTGGCCACATGCAGAAGATGAATCTAGACCCATATCTCTCACCGTGTACTAAACTAAAATCAAAATGGACCAAAGATCTAAATACTGAAAGAGAAACAATCTGCTGAAGGATAAAATAGGTAAAACTTTTGAAGACATAGGCATAGGCAAGGACTTTCTGAACAGAGCCCCAATTGCATAAGAAATAGTACAAAGAATCAACAAATGAGGTCATATCAAATTTAAAATTTCTGTACAGTAAAGGAAACAACCAACAGAGTGAAAAGACAACCTACAGTATAGGAACAAAAAATTGCCAGCTATTCCATGAACAGAGGGCTACTATCTAGGATATAAAGAACTCAAAAAAAAAAAAAAAAAAAAAAAAAAAAATTAGACTCCCCAAAATAAAAGATCCAATCAAAAAATGGGCAACTGAAATGAACAGACATTTCTCAGAAATACAAATGGCCAATAAAAACATTAAAAATGTTCTACATCACCAGGCATGGTGACACATGCCTGTAATCCCAGCACTTGGGAGGCTGAGGCAGGAGGATCACTGAGTTCCAGGCCAGCCTGGGCTTCAGAGTGAGTTCAAGGCCAGCCTGAACAACATGATAAGACCCTGTCTTAAAAAAAAAGAGTAAAAATAAAATTTGGCCCTTCCCTCAAAGAATTTATAACTTACCTGAAGAAACAGTAAGTTCATAGGAAGATGTCACCAATGCTAATTTTATTTTAATTAATTAATTATTTTTTGAGACAAAGTCTCCCTATATAGTTCAAACTGGCCTTGAACTCAGTATGTAGACCAGGCTGGCCTCAAACTCATGGCGATCTTCTTGCCTCAGCCTCCCAAGTACTGGGATTATAAGCATGTGTCACCATGCCCAGCCAGTGATGCTAATTTTAAGTATTCTGATTGTTCAGTACTCTCTCTGGTGCCTAGAAGAGTCCCTAGCACATGTAAGTACAATAAACAGTTGTTGAACAAATGGAAATCTGTTGAAAACAATAAAACAAGTTAGTATATTATTGGCAAATGAATAAAAAATATCTAAACTCATATGGCTCCCAAATTTGGATTCCACTTAGGGAGAGCCTGGGACCCTGATGATCAGCTACCCTTATTTAATTATCCATTTGGATTTTTTTGAGACAGGATCTCTCTATGTAGTTCAAACTGAACTTGAACTCACTATGTAGCCCAGGCTGGCCTCAAACTCATTGCAATCTTCCTGCCTCAGCCTCCCAAGTGCTGGGATCACAGGTGTCCACCACCATGGCTGGAGGGCTAGCCTGATTTTTTTCACCTCCTTCTCAGTGTTGGGGGTTGAGGTACAGCGAGGGAAGAGTTGAAAATGGTGGTAAGGAGGACAGGAAGTCAATCTCAGAATCCAAAGACCTGAGTCTCCAGACATTTAGCATAAGTTGTTCAGCCAAGGCGCCTAAATTGCATAAGGAACAAAAAATCGACTACAACTAAGATAAATGGACGAGGCTTCCCTGGGGGAAGGGAGCCAACAGCAACGGCTGGCTTGGGCGAGCGCAGCCCCGGGCTCTTACTCTGAGCTGACTCAGGCGCTGTCTGAAACCTGGCAGTAACAGGAGCCATCCTTCAGGGAGCTGATGCCACAGTTTCAGAGCAGAAACAAAGCATGTCTGTGGCCATTGCTTTTGGAGGACAAGTCCCCAAAAGGGGGCATCTGCTGGAAGAAAAAGATCAGTGTTTCTAGGGGAAGAGAACTGTTCGCCCTTTTGTATGCATCCCTCCATCTCTTTTCTCCTTCCTCCCTTCTTCTTGTCTTTCAACAATATTTCTCAAGCATCTATTATGTGCTTGACAGAATTCTAGGTGCATAGCTAGAACAGCACAGAGGAAGCCCCCAAATTCCTGGGGAGTTCAAACAACTAAGGATACGAAACATCAGAATAGGAGCTGAATGACACAAGAAAGCCACCAGGGAATTGGAGAGTTGCAGTTAAAGTGAAGAAGTCCCACGCTGGGGTGGAGTGGGGCCAGAGGAGCCCCAGTCTTTGGTGGGCAAGAGGTGACTTCAGAGATATCAGGAATATGTGAGAGGTGACATCACTTTAGGACAGGAGAGGGTCTTTCTTCCTCCAGACCCTGTAAAAGCTCTGGCTCTGAGCAGCTCATACCTGGGACTACCCCATACTTGTGACAGTGGAGCCAGCTTTTCTGATCACGCACTCCTATCTGAAAAAAGAAAAATGCTGGGCTTGGTGACACATGCCTGTGATCCCAACATTCTGGGCTTTTTTTTTTTTTTTTTTTTTTTTTTTTTTTGTCTTTTTGAGACAAGGTCTCACTGTGTAGTGCAGGCTGGCCTTGCTTATGTAGCCCAGACTGGCCTGGAACTCACAGTGATCCTCCTGCCTCAGCCACCCAAATGCTGGGATTACAGGCTTGCACCACCACATCTGGCGATTCCAGCATTCTGGGAGGCTGAAGCAGCAGAATTGCAAGTTTGAGCCCAGCCCGGGCAACTTAGTGATTTAGTGAGACCCTGTCTCAAAATAAGAATTAAAAAAGGACTGGGGAGGGCCGGTGAGATGGCTCAGCGGCATAAGCGCCTGCCTTGCAAGCGCGAGGGCCCGAGTTTGACTCCCGGATCCCACATACGAAAAAGGGGCCGGTGATATCGCTCAGCGGCACGGGTGCCTGTTGGCGCGCGAGGTCCTGAGGTCGTCCCCCCGGTACCCACAAAAAAAAAAAAAAAAAAAAAAAAGGACTGGGGAATGTAGCTTAGTGCAAAGGTTCTGGCTTCAGTCCCCAGTACCACACACACACACGTGCGTGTACAAATCTGTATATATTCACATATAAGTATGTGCATTTTATTTTGTACTTTGTAGAACATGCCTCAAGACAGACATTGAAAGGATGAGATAAAATGTATAAAATTTTCATCTTCTCCCACACTTTAGTGCGCTGTCTCCTGTGCCTCTTGGGGAGCAAGACCTGCTTTGTCGCTCAGGGTAGTTTTTCGCGTGTGTTATCTCCTCCCTGCAGCTGGACTGTGAACAAAATAGCTCACCTCAGTCTCCGCGACATTGCCTGGCGCAGGACTGGACGGAGGAGGCGGTGGTTACTGCACAAGGGGTGAGGTCTCTGACCCTGGTGGACGCACAGACGGGGACCCGCCGGGCTGGAGGGGCTCCCGCTGGAGAGTCCAACCCGGAAAGAGCCACACGAGTAAAACGGGAAAGGAATTTTATTAGAAGGACAGGGTCTTGCGCAGTCGGAGGAAGAGCTGGGGACACGAAGGTCCGCAAAAGGGCTGTGGAAGGATCGGCGCTGCCCTGGTGACTAAGCCAGGGCCTCTGAGGAAGCTGGAAGCCCGGCCAGGGCTTAGGGGCTTCTGAAGAAGTCGGGTCCTCTGTGGCTGCCGCCTCTGAGAGTTCATACACAGACGGGGCCACTGTTGGTCAGCAGGGCCAGCAGGGGAGGGCGCACAGATACAGACTGAGAGGGGACAAGGACAGGCAGATCCGTTGGCACCTCTGTGACTGCTTCACGGCCTTTAGCCAATCATCTTCGGTGCGTGGTGACAGTCCTCCTGGCCCCAGAGTTCCTGCAAGTTCACTTGTGGGGGGGCACTGGGGATTAAACCCAGAGCTTTTGCCCTAAGCTACATCCCCACCGTTTTTTATTTTGAGGCAAGGTCTTGCTAAGTCACTAAGTTACCGGGCTGGGTTTGAACTTGCAAACCTCCTGCCTCAGCCTCCCAGAATGGTTAGGATTGCAGGCATGCATCACCATACCTACCTGAAGCTTCACTTTTGCCCAACCAAAATCTAGAAACATATGGAGAAATCTACTCTGAGAAACGAAGCTTCTGGACTAAATTTACCACTGGGCAGCCCAGCAAATCCTTAAGACCCATTCCCTTTGGTCTGGTTCTATACTCACAAAGCAACATCAAGATCATTTACTTATTTATTTATATTAGTACCTGTTTGAGGTACACAATAATTACATTCCTTGTAGGGAGTTGGTATATATACATAACACATCTCAATTCTTTTTTCATCCCCTGCCCCTCTCTCTCCCTCCCTCCATCTCTCGGTCCCCTCCTCTTTTGCAAAAGACCTATCTCCCTATTTCCTACTATCTTTTATTTTGCTCTTGATTTACATTTGGGATTCTCATATAAGAGAAACCATGTGATATGTCAGCTTGTGTTCTAATTTATCCCACTTAATATAATGGTTTCAAGGTGCATCCATTTGCCTACAAATGACTCAATTTTATCCTACTTTAGGACAGAATAGCACTCCATTGTGTATAAATACATTTTCTTTATTCATTCATGTGTCAATGGACATATAGGCCACTTCCAAGATTTAGCTATTATGAGTTGTGCTGCTATAAACATGGGTATGCATGTGTCACTGTGATATGATGTCTTTACTCTTTCAGGAGGATACCTAAGAGGAGAATACCTGGGTCAAATGGAATTTCATGATATTATTGAATCCACTATGTAGCCCAGGCTGGCCTCAAACTCATGGCAATCCTCCTGCCTCTGCCTCCTGAATGCTGGGATTACAGGTGAGTGCCTGATGTCCAGCTTGAAATTTCTATATTTAGTTTTTGAGGTATCTCCATACTGATTTCCATAGTGGTTATACTAGTTTACACTCCTACCAGTAGTGCTGAAAGGTTCCTTTTCCTCCTAGCCTCACTAGCATTTGTTATTATTTGGTTTCTTGATGATGGCCATTCTTTCTGGAGTAAGATGGAATCTCAGTATTTCAGTGTTGTTTTAATCTGCATTTCTCTAATGGCCAACAATGCCGAACATTTTCTTTCTTTTTCTTTTCTTTTTTTTTTTTTGAGACAGGTTCTCACTATGTAGCTCAGGCTGGCCTCAAACTTGCAGTGATCCTCCTGACTCAGCCTCCCGAGTGCTAGGATTACAGGCGTGTGCTACCATGCCTGGTATTATTACTTATTTATTTTGTTTTGTTTTGTTTTTTGAGGCAGGGTCTCACTATGTAGTTTGGGACCCTTAAACTCACTATGTAGCCCAGTCTGGGCTCCAACTTGCAGCAATCTTCCTGGCTTAGCCTCCTGGGATTACGGGCATGCAGCACCATACCCAGCATAAGAGAAGAGGCAAATGTTAGATATCTGGGTCTTGCTAGAGCATTTAGTAAATACACACATGCTGCTTGCATGAAATGAAGTTCTTACTAAGGCTGAATAAAGGAGCCAATATCATCACTGTGAAGGAAACCTTCAGGGAACTGGTACCACATGCTGTAGGCTCCCGTCCTCACCTCCTGCTTTGAGTAGGTGCTGCAGCCTGCTCAGCTCCTGAAGCTGGGTGGGGGAGGACGGCAAGAGAATGGAAAATTAAAGATAAGAGGCAGAAAGGTGAGGTCAGGTGGAGCCCTCTCTCTGGAGAGAGAAAAGGAACTGCTCAACGAATGTGGTGCATTTATTTATACATTTAAGAAATTATTGTCACGTGACACCCCTTTGCCTAGCAACCCATTACTTGGATTGCTTGGGGCTTGGTGTTCTCTGGGCTGGAGCCTGTTCACGTGGCTTGCCTGGGGTGCTCTTTGTTCTTGGGACGGGCCTTGCTCCAGCGGCCGGCGTGTGATCGAGCTCCAGCTTCAGCTGCTCCCCTCAAGTAGGAACTGTTATAATCCTCATTCTGTAGCCAAGAAACTCAAGGCCCTGGTTAAAATGAGCAGCATGGGAGCCTGAGTCCAGCCCGACTCTTTGTCCCCAGAGCTTCTGTCCCAAGAGCTTTGATGGCAAGGACAGGGCCTGCGGGACAACACTCAGCCACCGCCCTGTGCTGGGCCCCATCCTGTCATCCAGCACGTGTGCAAGGGATGGGTCATGGGGACAGGAGACTCAGAGAGATGAAAGCAGGGTGCGAGAGTCCTGGAAGGCCAGAAGTTGTAACTCCTAATTCATGATACAGAAGCATGAAAACGCCGAGAAGCTGGGCATGGTAGTGCTCACCTATAATCCCAGCACCCTGGGAGGCTGAGGCAGGAGGATTGTAAATCAAGCTCAGCCTGGCAACTTAATGACTTAGGGAGACCTCGTCTGAAACGAAAATAAAAAGGGGCTGGGGATGTAGTTCAGCGCAATGTCCTGGCTTCAATTCCCAACACACACACACACACACACACACACAAAGCTAGCGCTGCTCAAGTCATCTGTTCCTATTTTCATGTGCCTATCCTGTTTGTTTGTTTGTTTGTTTGTTGCTGCAATTATTTTTATTGCCACTTTTTTTTTATGTGGGTACTGAGAGTCGAACTCAGGACCTCGCGCTTGCCAGGCAGGCGCTTATGCTGCTGAGTCATCTCACCGGCCCTATTGCCACTTTTAATACCTAAGATTTATTAAAAGTGCATCAACGCACCTACCAGGCACTATATCAAGCCCTTTCAACGCTTTATTTATTCCCTCCTCTGAGCAGCTCAGTGGGGTGGGTACTATCATTATCCCCATTTTATAGATGAGGAAAGTGAGGACCAAGGCCCTTTTGCTGGTGAGTGGTGGCCTCTGGAATTGTCTGACTGCAGCACATAACCTGGTAACCACTATGAACTGTTCTGTCAGCCCAAGAAAAACTGGCTTCCAAGAGAAGCACGGAATCTGTGCCTTGAACACACTGATTCGCGGCCAGAGGCGCGCACGTGCCTCCCTCGGGGTGAAGCCGTGGTGGCGACTCTGGGGTCTGAGGCCACAGCGACGGTGCAGTCTCCACGCGTGGAGGACAGGGACGAACCCGCCTGAGTCCCGCTGAGCACGGGGCTAGGCTCGGCCACCAGCTCTGGTAAACAGACTCCAACTCAACTTATCGCTGGGCGCCAAGACCTGGGCTCCACTGGGACAGTCCTGGGAGGATGCTCTGAGCTCTGCCCTACCCATTAGGGGCTGTAAGTTTGTGCAAATAACCATAAAATTCAACCCACCCAGGGAGGGCCATTGATTTCCAATTGGCGCAGTTTGCCAGATGCTGTTTGCTCTAAGCGCGCCTTGACCTCCGCCCTCGAGGCTCCTGCCCTGGGTCTTGCGGGGCGCGTTCCCAGCAGGGCGAGCGGGGCCTCCGTCCCGCCGCCGCTGGAACTCGGGCTGAGGCTGGCGGGGTCCCCATATGCTGCTGGGGAGAGGCCAGCCACGCCCGACGCTGGACTCACCCTCCCAGCCGCCCCGCTCCGGGAGCGCCCACCCTCGCTAATTAAGTAAGTGGCTTCCTGCTGCGGAAAGGGAATGAGGGCGGGAAAATAGAAGATGCCTGATTTAACTGGGACCCGGCTAAGTAGCTCCCGCGCAGACCTAGAAATCGCCAATGCATGCCAAACTGTCTAATGGGTCAGGGTGGTTCTGCCCTGAGAGCCGGAGATCCCTTTCTTCTCAGCCCCTTTGTACTTTCAAACTGTGAAGTCACAGAAGTTCCTCGCGGAATTAAAAATAATGCTGTTCATGAGTATAGTTTAACAATTATTATTATTACACACCAATAATTGTGTTCAAACGTTGCAATGAAAGTGATTCTGCTAGAGATGACTCTGCCCCTTACGCACACACACACACGCACGCACTCTCGCGTGGGCACACAAAGAACAGGCCTCTAGATTTAAGACTAAGTGCTTAAGTTATCAACACTAAATCTAAATATCCATGCAACTAGGTTTCGGTAGAAATTAAAATCACGCTTTGGGCTAAGGAAAGGAACTTCTAGACTTTTCTCAGGAGCTCAGCCTAAGGAGTTGTGTTATTAGGTTTCTCCGTGGTGTTTTTGCTACAAATCATTTAGAAGGAAGGAGGACCCGAGGTGCAAAGGGGACTGGGTTGTAATGATGGGAATGAGAATTTGGACTAAATTAAAATGATCCTAAGCAAAGCACAAGGAGGCCTCTTTGCCACCAGCTTTTGACATTCTAATTGAGTAAATGGTTATGCAAATCAAGTAGTCACTCTTTCCCCCCAGCTTAGCCCCGTGATTGTTCCAGTGAGGACTGTTGGTGGCATAATTAAAGCTCCCCTGAAAATTAAATGAGAATTGGAAGAGAGTCTCCAGAGACGCCCTCATTTGCGGGCAGACAGGCACAGCTGTCCTTTTGTCCTGCCTGCCACCGGGACGCCTGGTGTTTCCCCATCAAAGAAAATAGAAGGTGACACTCGAGGTGTCCTCACGCTTCCATCCACAAGAGGGGTGGAGGGCAGCCGGGCTGGGGCGCGCCACACCCAGGTCGGCCCCTTCCATGGGTGCTCAGCTGAAGAAATGGGGGGACCCAGCCAGAGTGTGGGACACCTGACTTCACAGGCATATATCAAATGAAATAATTGTTAAAAATGCACATGATGGGCATGTGGCTGGGGGGAGGGTATGTTAGAAAGTTTTCATAATAAAAAAGAAAAATGCAAACATTGCCAAAAATGGCATCTGTTATGGGGAGAAAGTTCTTAGTAACAAAAGTCAACTTTTAATTATCTTCTTAATGGAAGAGTCATAGAGAAGCTAATCTTTTACAGTGGCAGATCTGGGCATGGGGGCACACACCTGTAGTCCAGGTACTTGAGGCTGAGGCAGGAGGATCACTGGAGCCCAGGAGTTCGAAGCTAGCCTGGACAACATAGTGAGACTCTCATCTCCAAAAATCAATATGCTATTCTATTCTTTCTCTTTAATCACGTTTATTTGTGGTACTGAAGACTGAACCCAGGAAATACTGAGCTACATCCCCCAGCTCTTTTCATTTTTTAAAAATTTTGTGACAAGATCTCACTCAGTTGCCCAGGCTAATCTCCAACTTGCAATCCTTCTGTCTCAGCCTCCTGAGCAGCATGGGCTAACACACCTAGTTCTCTTTAATCCCTTCTCATCACATCAACAACCATGCCCAGATACAGCCCCTAGCTCTTTTCACTTTAACCCTGGGTTGGAAAAGTAAAAACTGAGTGTCTAGCAAACAAACAGGGACGAAGGAGAGGCAGGACTGCGGTTGGTAGTTTTTCTCTTTTGGAGACAGCTTTGTGGTGTGGGGAGCCCTTGGGCTACAGGGATCAGAGCACAGGAGAACTGCAGACCTTGGAGAGCTCCTGCCTTCCACACTGCAGAATGATGCTTTTTTTTTTTTTTTTTTTTTTTTTAATGTTTTACAAGTGTCCCTGCCTGGCGTGACAGTAACTAATGAGCTGATAGAAAGCTGCCCCAGCCTGTGCCCAGTGATTCTGAGCTTTGCTAGGAAAACTTGAGAGCATCAATGCAGGCTAATTAATCGGCCTTCAGGTAGTAACTAAATCAAAGGTATCTCAGGTACCCTGGGAAACTGGGGCTGCCTCTTTCCTGAGCATCAATCAGCTCAAGATTGATGAAGGCTGCTAAGGTCAGGCTTAGAAACACAAAACCATCTGCTGACTCTCTGGGGCTGGTACCTGCAGTGGAGCAATTTTAGAAGAACAGGTGTTCACTTTTAACTTAGCTCCTCTTTTCTTTTCTGCTGAAATCATGATTTTAGGTGGAAAGAGCCTCCAGTTGGTCAATGAAATTCACAGCCTATTGTAACTTAAAATAACCTGGCCCAAAGGTATTGTGATTATCTCAACTACTACACAAAGTCATGGACCGTGCATCTCTGACAGTGGCCGTGCATCTCTGACAGTGGCCACTTTGGCCTCCCCTGAAGCATCAGGAAACAAGGACTGCACAGCACTACCCAGAAGGGTTAAGCCAAGGAGCATGGCTTTTTTTGCTGCTGTTGTTTCAATTTTTGTTGTTTTTGTTGTTTGTTTTTTTTTCCTGTGGGTACCAGGGGTCGACCTCAGGACCTCACGCGGTAGCAGGTGCCCGTGCTGCTGAGCGATATCACCGGCCCTTTTTTCATATGTGGGTTCCCGGAGTCGAACGCGGGCCCTCGCGCTTGCCAGGCAGGCGCTTACGCTGCTGAGCCATCTCACCGGCCCGATTTTTGTTTTTTTGAGACAGGGTCTCGCGATGGAGTTTAGGCTGGCCTTGAACTCACTATGTAGCCCAGACTGGCCTCAAACTCATGGAGAGCCTCCTGCCTCAGCCTCCCAAGTGCTGGGATTACAAGCATGGCCACCACACCTGGCAAGTAGAGTAACTTTAAACAAGCCAGTTTCCTTTCTAGGCACTGCTTTCCTCATCTATAAAATGAGGATCATAATGGCTACCTAAATATACCCCCACGAAGTTGCAGTTCAGAGTTCGCAGCCTCAGTTATTCTCGGATTTTTCCTTGGACCCTAACTAATAATTGTTCAAGGAAGCCCCCCAAAATTTTGTGGGAACCACAAATATCCTCCGCAATTGTTTTTTTGGCTGGAGGTTTGCAAGTAGCCAATCTGAGAGCATTGTTCAGTTCTCCTTGCTGCTGATTGGCTGCTGCCCTGTAATCCATTTCGGGCAGATGCACCAGCATTCCCACATCAAAACAGGTTGCTCTATGTGTGTAGCTGTCTCAAGTGTTCTCAGTTTTGTTCTTCTTAAAGCCTTAAGATGCCTAAGATGCTCCCAAAACTCCCTGCACCTTCTAAGGCTTTATTAATATAGTATTTTATTAAATTAAATTATATAACTGCAGGAGACATAGCATATTTAGGGTTTAAACTATAAAAATAGGCATTTATAGGCATTTTTCTGACCATATCTGAAATTTGTGGTTTTTCACTGTCAGAGTCGGGGGTGCTGAAGGGACAGGTGAGGTCCCCAAAGGAAGGAATGAGGAACAGACATCAGCAACAGCAGGCAGTGTCTTTATTGTCCAACTGGTATATATTAGCTGTTATCACATATTTACATTCTTGAATACTGACTTAACCGTGTAACGCATGCACGGTTGTCTATGCTAAATCATGCTTATATAAGTGTACCCCCTGTGCACCTGCGCCAAATAGCGGGGTTGTGTCCTTATACATCTTCAGACGCCCCGGCCCTTGAAGCAGTTCTGCTGTGGCTCCCCACATCCACAATGTGCAGGTGCTCTAGGAACATAACCCCCACGAATTTCAGGGGTCTGCTGTACACCAAATTTTAAAATCAAGAAACTGGCTGGGTATGTAACTCCTAGCATGTACAAGGCCCCGAGTTCAATCTCTAGCACCACAGAAAATAAGTAAGCAAATAAAGTGGACAAAAACTTAAACAGGGGGCCGGTGAGATGGCTCAGCGGCGTAAGCGCCTGCCTGGCAAGCGCGAGGTCCTGAGTTTGACTCCCGAAACCCACATACGAAAAAGGGGCCGGTGATATCCCTCAGCAGCACAGGCTCCTGCTGGCGCGCAAGGTCCTGAGGTCGACCCCTGGTATCCACGAAAAAAAAAAAAACTTAAACAGGCAACTTTCACAAAAGAAGATTTCCAAGGTAAACTGGTACAACCACCATGGAAACCACTATGGAGAATCCTCAAAAAACCAAAACTAGAAATTCCATTCAACCCAGCTATTCCTCCTCTAGGTACAGTATCTTCCCAAAAGAGTTAAAGACATCATATTACAGGGATACCCGCATACCCAGGTTTATAGTGGCACAACTCATAATAGCTAGATCGTGGAAGTGGCCTCTGTGTCCATCCACAGATGAATGGATAAAGAAAATGTGGCATTTACACAGTGGAGTACGACTCTGCCATAAAGATAAACTTGAGTCATTTGTAGGGAAATGGATACACCTTGAGACCATAATATTAAGTAAATAAATAAGATACATAAGCTTAAGTATCACATGGTTTTTTCTTGTACGAGAAACCCAAAGTATAAATAAACAGCAAAACAAAAGATAGATAATAGAAAGTAGGGAGATAGATTTTTCTCAAAGGGAAAGAGACCAAGAGATGGAGGGAGGAGGGTGGGAGGGGAGGGAAAGGGGATGAAAAAATAATTGAGATGTGTTACATGTATGCACCACCTCCACACAAGGAATGTGAATATTATGTACTACACACATGTACTAACGAAGAAATGACCTGAAAAGAAACCCAACACAGTGAAATAAAAGCCTAAGCCAGGGGCTGGGGATGTGGCTCAGTGTTAGAGTTCTTGCCTTGCATGCACGAGACCCTGGTTCTATATCCAGCACCACCAAAAAAAAAAAAAAAAAGAAAGAAAGCCAATGGCTAACCATGAGCTGGTTCTCCTCTGCAATGCCACCCTGCTTTGGAGCCAGCCAATTATAGACAACACATGGAAACCTCTACAGACTGTGAGCTAAATAAACCTTTCCTCCCTAAAAAAAAAAAAAAAAAAAAAAAAAAAATGCCTATGGCTATTGGATGGGGTGGGGGGAAGATCTTCAAATGTCCAATAAGCCAGGCACCAGACTGTAATCCCAGCACTTGGGAGGCTGAGGCAGGAGGATTATAATGAGTTCAAGGCCAGCCTGGGCTACAAAGTGAGTTCTAGACCAGCCTGAACTGCACAGTGAGGAGACACTGTCTCAACATTAAAAAAAAAAAAAAAAGTCCAGTAAACCTATGATGAGGCCATAGGACACCAGTACTTACTGAGATATGCAATTTAAAACCACAGTGAGATAATACCACACACACCCACAGAATGGTTAAAACTGAAAAGGCTGAACCTATCAAGTGCAGGTGAAGATGTGGAGCAAGTAGAGCTCTCATACACTAATGGTGAAAAATGTAAGTTTCTTCAACTACATTAGAAAACAATTGGGCAGGCAACCCATTTGGGACCCCTCCTGTCTCTCAGGAGCTATTCCTATTCTGCATTCTTTTCTCCAATATATTTTCCTACTCTGAACCTCCATTGTTCCTTAGAATTCATTCTCTGACTTCAGGGAACATGAACTTGGCATATCTGACATCTAGCATTTCCCCTATATCATCTTGGAGCTTCCACCGAGATCTTTGGAAGGAGGTATGAGTTTGTTTTTGTTTCATGGCACCCCTAAAATATTTCGACTGGATTCCAGATTGTGGCTCACTTAGACAGGAGACTGAATCTCATACTCCTTTGGAATGCACAATGGACCCTCGAGTTACGACCCTCCTAACATATGAACAACGTGGGTTATGACTGGAATTTTAGGTTTAATTTATGACCAAAGTCTTGAGTTATGACCCAAATGCTGGCCACTTGTGCAGTTGTAAACAAAGACTTGTGAAGCCAGAAAAGCATAAGTAAGCGTACATGTCAGTCTGAGCCCAGATACATGTGTTTCTAGACATGATTTCGGTCCATGCTTTACATAATTGCTATGATTACTGCTGTCAAAATGACCCCAAAAAAGCTAAAAAAGAAGATAAGGAAGGAAGGGAAGGTAAAGCAAGCAATCACAATTGAAAAGAACAGTGTTAAAGAAAAGACAGAATGAGATAACCTTAGACCAGTTTTTAGTTCTGAAAAGGTTAAGACCTAGTGAGCCTGGGCCGGTGAGATGGCTCAGTGGCGTAAGCGCCTGCCTTGCAAGCGCGAGGGCCTGAGTTCGACTCCCGGAACCCACATACGAAAAAGGGGCCGGTGATATTGCTCAGCGGCACGGGCGCCTGCTGGTGCGCGAGGTCCTGAGGTCGACCCCCCGGTACCCACAAAAAAAAAAAAAAAAAAGACCTAGTGAGCCAGAAACAGGTCCTTGTTAGTGGACTACCAACTCTCCCAAGGAGAGAAAGAATGCCAGACAGCCGGATTCCTGATGTTTTCATGGAAGAGGACTCTCCTTCCAAACAGTAACCACCTTCCATTTCATCCTCCCTTCCTGCAACCCAAGGATATCAACTTGAATGTTCAGCTGGCCTTGAATTCACTTTGTAGCCCAGGCTGGGCTCAAACTCACAGTGATCCTCCTGGCTCAGCCTCCCGAGTGCTGGGATTACAGGCATGCACCAGCATGACCAGATTGGCCTTGTAAAGGGAGTTTATAACTGCTAAACTACCACAGAGCTCCTAGCCAAGGCCCCTTAGATTAGCTCTCTGGAGGAGGCCCCTGACTGTGGTTTCCCCTACACTGACTCTTCTCAGCTCGAAGCAGCTAGATGGAAACTATGCCCCTTCTCCCCTAACAGCAGTTAAGGATACCTCTGCAGAGGAGGGAATATTATAGACAGCTAAGTTAGGTGGAAATATTACAGGCAGTCAGACAGGGCTGGACCCTCAAGGAAGTCAGTGCGGAAGATGGGAAGCATTGAGACTGTGGCTGGTGGTGCATCTGAAGATTAAAGTCACAATGGTCAGATTTGCATACTTCCCTAAGGGATAAATGGAAGCTTGAGATTATTGGTATCAGCCCTTTGAGATTTCCCATTATCTCATTAGCGATGGGTCATCCTCTCCCAGCCACCAAGACTAAGACCACTAAAACTAAAGACAAGACTATAGATTATGGGCCAAGGTTAATGATGTAATCCACCTGCCCTTGCTACCATTGAATCAATATTACCTAAGTGGCTATACTTGTAATCCTATTGGTTGATCATAATTTTGACCCACATTGTACCCGCCTCATGATTTTGCACTATAAAACTTCCTTTGAGAGGTGGGCTCACTGGCATCCCATTTGGGACCCTCCCTGTCTCTCAGGAGCTGTTCCTATTCCCCATTCCTTTTCTCCAATAAATGTTCCTACTCTTAAAAAAAAAAAAAAAAAAGCCAGTAGCAGATTTAAACATATGCTAAACCTTTTAGTCAGCAATTATACTGCTAGGTATGCTGTCTACAATAGAGAAGTATACAGATCTACCAAAAGACATGTACATACCAATTGTATGCAAAACCAAAAATTGGAAAAAAACTAAATGATCAACAGCAAAATGTATCAACAAATTATGGTATAGTTATAAAATTAAATATTATACGGTGATAAAAACAGTGAACTCAACATCATGTATAAATCCCAGAAATGTTAGATTGAGTGAAAGAAGCCAAACGCCATAGATATATATATCTACATCTATATCGATATCTATATATAGATACGTATCTTAGTCGCTTCCCTGTGGCTGGGTCAATATACCTGACACCCACAACTTCAGGGAGGAGAGGTTTCTTTTGGTTCACATTTCAGTGCATAGTTGGTTGGCTCCAAGGCAGGATGGCACGCAGAGGGGCATGGTGGAAGACAGCTGCTCATGCGTGGCAGACAGGAAGCAGAGAGTGAAGGGAGGATCCAGGAAGTGAGATAAACCCTTCCGGGTCACCCCCACAGTGACCCGCCTCATTGGCCAGACTTTATAAGAGTAAGGCAGCTATGGAGCCTTCATAATCCAATTACCTTTCCAAATCCCTGCCTAAGACAGCTTGAGGCTTTGGGAAGACAACTAGGTATAAACCATCACAATATACTGTATGATTTGATTTTATTTATAATAACTCCAAGATAAGCAACTGATTTATGGTGAGAGAAAATAGTGACTCTTGCAGGGAGTGAGAAAAAGTTTTTTGTTTTTTTTTCTTTGTAAGAAAAACAGAAAGGCATGAGGGAACTTTCTGGGGTGATAGGAAAATTCTGTCTTGATCCAGATAGTAGATACACATTGAAGATTTATATTAAAATACATATGATTGCTGAACACAGCACCAGACCTATATATAATCCCAGCTACTCAGGAGGCTGAGGCAGGAGGATTGCAAGTTTGAGGTCAGCCTGGGAATTTAGTGAGACCCTGCCTCAAAATAAAAAAGGATTGGTGATGGAGCTCAGTGTTCCCTGGGTTCAATCCCCCCATGCCACAAAAAATTAAATTAAATTAAAAATACATATGATATATATGACCAATTTTACATATTGGACAATTCCCTCACCCTACTCTCGGAAAACTAGGTTTCTTTCCCCCTGTGGAGACTATAAATCAGAAGATCTCTGGACTTGAGTGCACCAAGCACAGAAGGCCAGATGCCGTATCACGATGCGGAGGATTAAGTAAACCCACGTGTGCCAAATGCTGGCTCACCTCTCCCGGGTGGTGTTTTCCTCCCATGACTCCCTGGACCGAGAACTCAGCCTCGTGTCTTAGCAGAGATCTCGACAAGCTCATTCCTAAGCCAAGGAACAGGCCAGGGAGAGTGCAGGCTGAGGACCACAGGAACATCAAGACAACGTTCAAGTTTGTTGCCATCGCCATCCTCATCACCACGCATTTATCACTGCATTCTGTTACTGCGGACCAAAACAAAGCAAGCATTGTCCCCACGCCAGCATTCTGAGCAGCTTCTCCTGCTGTCTGGATCCTAGGTCAGCTCCCAGATGGACCAAGGCCTCTAGCCTCCTCCAACAGATGGCTGCAGGCCCAGGTTCCCAGAGTTTCTGAACTGGATGAGCCTGAGTAGCAGGTCCAGCCCTGATCTGCAGGGAGAGGTGGCACCACCTGGCCACTGCCTCCCATACTGCTCACAAAGACACGTTCCCAAGTCAAGGTGTCAAGACAGTGGTGTCTGGATGCTGAACAACCCCAAGCGACAAATGTTCATAACAACAAAAGGGCACGAACTGCCTTTGATCTACTGTGAGCTAAAATTTAAAAACACCTGGGGCGTGGTGGTGCCCACCTGTAATCCCAGCACTTGGGAGGCTGAGGCAGGAGAACTGCCATAAGTTCAAGGACAGCCTCAGCTACATACTGAGTTCAAGGCCAGCCTGGGTTACATAGCAAGACCCTGTCTCACAAAACAAACAAACAAACAAAAACACTTCTGCCATTTAGCTATCCTTGAACTTACCTGATGCCTCTCCAACTGGATGGTCTCATTTCTTTTTCTGCTCCAACGGTACAAGACTATAAATCCTCCTATTGTGACCCAATACACAGGGGTACTCCTGATCTCTGGGAGCTCACAATCTCCTCCTTTCCTATAAAATACAAAAGTCTACCAGCCCTTTCCACTTTACTTTGAGACAGGTCTCACTAAATTTCCCAGGCTGGTCTTAAACTGGCAATCCTCCTGCCTCAGCCACCTGAGTAGCTGGAATGACAGCTGTGAGCCACAACACCCAGGTAGGGTATGATTTTAACTCTTCCCTATGTCCCAACCATACATGAAATGTCTGTGTCCTAGCAGTTTGCATGAGTGTAAAATAGAACAGGGCTTCCTGTATAGCAGAATCTCACCGAAGCACTGTCTATATCTTCATACAGGGATCAATTCCTGCTGGAAAACATGATAATACTAATGTGCAGTGATTAACTAACATTGCCAAATGAACTACCAAATATTGCATAAAATAAAGTTTGTTTTGGTTCCCCTAAAAATGAATACTTCTCATTCTTGCAAGTCTCAGCAGCCCAACTTGTTCTGCATATGGCTGCATGTTTAATTACTGATCCTTCTGTAAGTGTCTGCAATTAGCACCATGATGATTAATAAAATAACTCCTTTAAAGCTTCATTTAGCTAGCAGAACTGCACAATCAGGTATAATTAATTCATCATTAATAAATCATGGCTGATTAACTAATCTGTTTATTACCAACACATTACCGAACAGTTCCCACCTGAGCACAGCTAATTTTTCTATGCTGAACAGAACTGGAAGCTAATAATTTTAAAAAAATAATAAGACTCCTCAAAAAGTACACAAAGCAGCAAGTGTATTGGTATCATCAGGGAGACTGTGAGGCAAGGCACATTTAAAAGTTGTTGAGGGGCCAGGGATATAGCTCAGTGGCACAGCACCTGCCTGTCAAGCGCGAGGTTGTAAGTTCGATTCCTGCTACCCAAAAAAAAAAAGTCGTTGAGCTACATAGGCAGTTGTCACTCAGGAGTGAAGAAAATGATGGCTAAATCTGGAAGCATGAATGCTCAGTGGTTTTCCAATTTAAGCACACACCAGAATTAACTTGGAGGGCCTGTTAAAAGCCACATTGTTAGCCGGGCATGGTGGTGCACACCTGTAATCCCAACACGCAAGAGGCTGAGGCAGGAGGACCACCGTGAGTTCAAGGCCAGCCTGGGCTATGAACTACATAGCGAGACCTTGTCTCAAAAAAAAAAAAAGAACCCAAACTGTTGCACCTACTCACAGAGTTTCTGATTCTATTGGTCTGGGACAGAGCCTGTGAACATGCATTTCTATAAGCTGTCAGGTGGTGCTGATGCCGACTTCAGGGACACCAGGAGAATCACAGTCCACCCTTCCCCATCCATGAGGGATGACTCACAACTACTTGATTCCCAAAGCCTTTCTACAAGTTTCAATGGTTTGTTTTGTTTTGTTTTGTTGAGACAGTGTCTCGCCATGTAGCTCAGATTGTCCTTGAACTCACTCTGTAGCCTAGGCTGGCCTGAAACTCACAGCAATCCTCCTGCCTCAGCCTCTTGAGTGCTGGGATTACAGGTATGCGCCACCATGCCCGGCCCTGAAAGTTAGTGCTTTTTAAACCATTAAAATTTAGCCAGTCATGGAGGCTGAGGCAGGAGGATCGCTGTGAGTTCCAGGCCAGCCTGGGCTACAGAGTGAGTTCAAGGACAATCTGAGCTACATAGCGAGACCCTGTCTCAAAAAAAAATAAACAACTTTCGGTATTATTTATCCTTGAAAATCACATGTTGTCTATTCAACTGGATGATTAGTTTAAAATGATGGGTTTGCATTTCTCTCTCTGCCCCCACAGGACCTTACAAGAGCTTTCTAGGTGTAGACAACCGAGACAAAACCCACGCTTGCCCTGTGCATGCACCTCCGGGGCTCTTCCGCTGGTCTCTCGGAGCCTCGCCCGTCGCGGCACTCGTGTCTGTGCCCATGCAGGCCCCATCACGGCACAGCGACCGTGCTCACTGCCTCGGCACCGGAGCGCGAGCCTGGGCTTCCGCTGAGAGCAGGTCCGCAGGAGGAGCCCTGTCTGCTGGCTCTTAAGCTTTGCAGCGCAGGCTTTCATAGGGACCTGGCCGCAGGCGACGGGGCTGGGAATTCCCATACCAGATGGGCGCCTGACTCGCGGGACACAGGGAGCCACCGCAGGTGGATTCCTGCCCCGAGAGAACTCAGAGGAAAACAGCCCGCTCTCGAAAGTTATGCACACGTATGTACACACACACACAGGTAGGAAGCTGAGGCAGGAGGATTGCAAGTTCAAGCCCAGCCTGGGCTACTTAGCAGCTTAGCCACATGTGGTCTCAGAATAAAACATAAAAAGGCCTGAGGACATAGTGTGAAGGCCCTGCGTTCAACCCCGAGTACTACCAAAAAAACCCCATACACACAAGAGTAACTGAAAACAATGTACCGCAGTTCCCACGGGTCAGGAGTCCAGGCAGGACAGGGTCCTCTGCGAGGCTGCATTGAGGTGCTGGTTAGGGCTGCTCTCTGAGTGCTGGGATTACAGGCCTGCGCCACCATGCCTGGCTAAATTTGCATTTTTGTAAAATAAAATTCAATATGTGCCAGGTGTGGGACTACATCTGTAGTCCTATGCATTTGGTAGACTGAGATAGGAGTATCTCTTGAGCCCAGGAGTTTGAAGCCAGCCTGGGCAATATACCGTGGTAAGACCCTGTCTCAAAAGAGAAAAAAAGAAGAGAGAAATGAAAAGATGAAATAGCATATATATTCATTATCTATGGTTACCTCCCAATTTAGTGAGTTAAGACAAAATACATTTCTTATGTCAGTGTCTATGGGTCAAGAATGTAGGAGCTGGGCATGGTGGCATGTGTCTGTAATCCCAGCACTCAGGAGGCTGAGACAGGAGGACTGCCTCAAGTTCAAAACCAGCCTGGGCTACACAGTGAGTTCAAGACCAGCCCAAACTGCATAGCAAGATCTCCTTTCGGGGGCTGGTGAGATGGTTCAGCGGCGTAAGCGCCTGCCTTGCAAGCGCGAGGGCCCGAGTTCGACTCCCGGAACCCACATACGAAAAAGGGGCCAGTGATATCGCTCAGAGGCACGGGTGCCTGTTGGCATGTGAGGTCTTGAGGTCGACCCCCCGGTACCCACAAAAAAAAAAAAAAAAAAAAAAAAAAAAAAAAGATCTCCTTTCAAAAAAAAAACGGACCTGGGCCGGTGAGATGGCTCAGCGGCTTAAGCGCCTGCCTTGCAAGCGCGAGGGCCCGAGTTCGACTCCCGGATCCCACATACGAAAAAGGGGCCGGTGATATCGCTCAGCGGCACGGGCGCCTGCTGGCGCGCGAGGTCCTGAGGTCGACCCCCCGGTACCCACAAAAAAAAAACAAAAAAACAAAACAAAAACAAAAAAAAACGGACCAGCCTAACTGGATGCCTCTGGCTCAGCACCTCTCCAAAGGCTGTGGTGCAGGTATCAGCAGGACCTGGGGCCCAGAAGACCCACTTCCAAGTGCATTCACATGGTTGTCAGCTGGAGGCCTCAGCTCCCTGCTGCCTGGGCCTCTTCCCCAGGCTGCTCTTGGTGAGACAGCTGGTTTCCCCCAGGGCAAGAGATCCCACAGACAGATGACAACCAAAACAGAGATAATCCCATTCATAACTGACTCTCAGAAGTGACATGTCACCGACAATTCTGCATGTTCAACTGGCTCCCAGACAGCCCTGGTGCAGAAAGCCCCGAATGGTAGAAGATGGGAATCACTGGGAGCCACTAGGGAGACAGGCATAAAGCAAAAATTAAGCCAGGCATGGTGGCACAAATTGGTAATCCCAGCACTCCCAAGGCTGAGGCAGGAGGATCACCATGAGTTTGAGGCCAGCCTGGGCTACACAGTGAGTTCAAGGCCAGCATGAGTCTCATAATGAGGCCCTGTCTCTCAAAACCGAACCAACCAACCAAACAAACAATATTATCCTTGAAGCCAAAATTGTCCTTGAAGCCAGGCATGATGGCGCACACCTGTAATCCCAGAGCTCTGGACGCTGAGGCAGGAGGATCACTGCAAGTTCAAGGACAGCCTGCACTACATAGTGAATTCAAGGCCAGCCTGAACTACACGGCGGCGAAATCCTATCTCAAAACAACAAACAAAACAAAACAACAAAATTATTCTTGAAAATCTCACACATCATCTACAAAGCATGGTAGACAGATGTACCCATTTACAAACCCAGCGCTCCCATTTTTTTCTGCAGTGCTGCATAACAGCACTATTTTGTTAAGTACTAGATGAAGTTGTTGGTTTGGGCTGGGGACAATGGTTGTTCTAACAATAAATATTTCAAACACCAAAATCATCTCTGCCCTGATCTGAGCATATGTCTCCAAGTTCAAGTAAATGACATATGATATGGGTAACTGGGGAAGCTTATCATGTCTCTGTGACACTTGCCTTGTTTTAAATCCTTGTTTTAGTTCCACAGTCACCAAGCAGTTCTCTGGTCGCAAGCTGACTTTCCAAACACTTAAGCAAATGGGTAGAAAATAATCTGTTCCATAGTGCTTTGGTTTGAAAATCCCCTCCAAACTCAAATTGAATTTTTTTTCTCTTTTGAGACAGGGTCTCGCTGTGTAGCCCAGGGTGGCCTCAAACTCATGGCAATCCTCCTGCTTCAGCCTCCCGAGTGCTGGGATTACAGGGGTGCACCACTACACCTGGCCAGGCACCATCATCTTGACACTGAGCTTCCCAACCTCCAGAACCAGAATCCAAATAAACTTCTATTTTTTAATAAATCACCTAGTCTGTGGTACTCTGTTATAGCAGGAGAAAGTAGGTTAATATACACATTTATATTTCTTATTTGTAAAATGACAAATTGGTATTCTGGCTTTATACATCAGTCTCTATGCACTTGTTAATGTGGGTTTAAGCTTCAGAAATGGATCCACTCTTGGTGCATTTACCTAATAGGCTCCTGATCCTGCACCCCTAAACCCCTGGACTTTGATGAATTTACCCAAGTAATGCCACCACCCTAGGGGGACCCAAATCATCTAAGTGGCCTGAACACGTCCTGCAGCTGTGGCAGCCGAATCCACCGTGCACAGAATACACCCGCATGCTCTATCCCGCTTCTGTGAGCACCTGTGCTGTCAGAAGACACTACGTGATCAGTCTGGCCAACAGTCTGTGAGCAGAACTGATACTACTGCCAGGCGTAGTGGCTCACACCTGCAATCCCAGCACTCCCAAGGCTGAGGCAGGAGGATCGCTGTGAATTCGAGGCCAGCCTGGGCTCCATAATGAGTTCAAGGCCAGCCTGAACTACATAGTGAGACCCTGTCTCAAGAAACAAAACAAAAAGAATTGACATTATCACTCTGAGGCTAAGCAGAGCTAGGTCTCCAGTCCCTCCTCCCTCCAGCCACAGAGGCCACGGAGGCCACGTGTCAGGATGGCAGCAAGAAAAATCATCAGGGTCCCTGTGTGACCCTAAGGAGCAGAACTCTCCTGATCTGTACTAGACTGCCGAGTGGGTATAACTGTTTGCTTTTTGTTTTTTTGAGACGGGGTTTTGTTATATAGTCCAGGCTGGGCTTGAACTCACTACACAGCCCAGGCTGGCCTTGAACTTGCAGTGATCCTCCTGCCTCAGCCTCCACACCTGGCCTAATTGTTATTTTAAGCCACTGTGATATTGCAGATGTTCATACTTTGGTGTACACTTGTCTAATTCGATACACCAAGGGATGCAAACTGCCTTCAACCCATGGCAATGTCAAGCTGGTGCAGGAGGACGAATCTCTGAAGCTCTCCCTCCTCTCTCCTGTCCAGGTAGCAGAGGCAGGAGAACACTGCACTGCAATGGAGTATAAATCACTCCCATCCTGCTGTGCTCAGGGCAGCAGGAAACCGGCATGCACACGGTGTGCCAGTCCCAGAGGGTCTGTGCTACTGCTGCCCAAGGGTGCAGTTTCCTTTCCTGTTTGCCTCTAAAATCAGGGTGCCCAGCCTGCCCTGCCCCACATCCCCAGCCGTATCTCACATACCTGGCTCCTGCTGCTGCCCCGACAGCCTCAGGGGCTGTGTAAACACAATAGAAGGTAGGAGGGGTGTTCTGACTGTGGACTGACATCAGGAAGAAAATCTCTTACAAAGTGAATATGTGCTGGGCCGTGGTGGTGCACACCTGTAATCCCAGCACTTGGGAGGCTGAGGCAGGAGGAGAGCCACGAGTTGGAGGCCAGCCTGGGCTTACATAGTGAGGAAAAAAAAAAAAAAATGAACACGTGGTTTGAAAATATAGGACGAGGGGCCTTTGTTCGGGACTCTACCCCGAGCCCTGGCTCGGCCTGCCGCTTGGGGGTCCCTGGGCTGTAGCCTTGGGCGGGGCGCTCAGACTGACTTCCAGGCCTGGCCGCGGGGCGGGAGGAGCTGTCCCAGTGGCTGCAGCCGAATCGCCGCCCGCTGTGCTGTGAGCAGTCAGAGCGCCGTCTCCACAAGAGTTTACAAATGAAAATGGAGGAAATGTCTTTGGCGGATGACAGCAAACTAGAGGCCATCGCTTAGGAGGTCTATGCAGACCTGGTCGAAGATTCGGGTTTGGGGTTCTGCTTCGAGGGGCACCGGGCCGTCCACCGGGCTACTTCTTCTTGGGTGACATGGACCCAGACAGCATGAAGGAGTTGGATCGTGGGCCAGCCAGGGTTGGACATCTTTGGACGGGTTTTCAACCAGTGGAAGAGCAAGGAGTGTGTCTGCCCCCTCTGCGGCAGCAGCACAGCTGTGTCCCGCTCCGCGCCGCACCTGGAGAAGTGCCTGGGCACCGGCGCAACAGCAGCCGCATCGCCAACAGCAACAACACGCACAAGTCGGAGAGTGACCAGAGGGACGACGACGACATCAGTCACAACGACTGGTCCCATGGCTTGGAGAAGAAAGCTAAGAAGAGGAAATCGGACAAGAACCCCAGTTCCCCACGAAGATCCAAGTCTTTAAAACACAAAAATGGGGAGCTTAGCAATTCAGATCCTTTCAAGTATAGCAACTCAACCGGGATCAGCTATGAGACGCTGGGGCCCCAGGAGCTGTGCAGCCTGCTGACCACGCAATGCGGAGTGATTTCCGAGCACACCAAGGTGTCCTGTGCCCTGGCCCTAGGTCCCTGTGTCCAGGCCCTAGGTCCCTGCCCTGTGCCGCGCACACAGACGAGCAGAGACAGACTGTGCGGATTTGCTTCCTCGGGCCCTCGGCCGTCCTCCCAGAAGTGGACAGCTCGCTGGACAATGGCAGCTTCAACGTGGCCGACGGCCAGGCCCTCAGCCGGCTGCGGCGGGACGGCTCCTCCAACCTTTTGCCCTCGGACTCTGGCTCCTCCAACACCAGTGACAACCAGGGATGGGGCCTGGGCGGCAGCAGCCCCGAGTCCCAGAAGGCCAAGAAGAAGCTGCCCCCCCTGGGCCTGGCAGGGCCCGCGTCCGGCCAGGGCGCCGGCAAAAAGAAAAGACCCAAGCCACCGGCGCCCCGACGCCCAGAGCTCCGACGACGTCAGCCGACGGCGCGGGGCCGCCTTCGGCTGAGCAGAGCCGGGCGGCAGAGCGGCACAGGAACGCTGCGGAGGCTCAGCTCTGCCAGCGCGGGGTGGGCAGGCGGAGGGTGCGGGCATGCGCCCCTGGGGGCGCCGGGGCCCTCTGCGGTGGAGCGGCCTCAGCGTGCAGACCTCCGACCCGGACACGTCCGTTATGCCTGGACACGGTTCGGTGGGAGGCGGTTTTCCCATTTATTCTGTGAGTTACTGGATGTCCCGCCCAGGAACTGGACTCGGCCCCGGGAGGCCCCAGGCAGTGTGAAGGGGTCTGAGCTGCTGAAGGGCGGCGGGCGCAGAGCCCGCGATGCCCGGCCGGTGGGCGCCGTGGGCTGGCTGCCAGGTGGCGCCCAGGACTGCACCGCCTGCCCTACCCCGCCGCAGCCCCTCCCCGTCCAGGCGGGCGGTGGACCCTGCGCGGCGAGGAGGGGCCGCGGGGAGGGAACCGTGCTGCTTTATTCGGAATGTGTTCTTACCTCATTTCCTGCCCTGGGAAGGGGCGCAGCCTCGCCCTCTTGGGGTGACCCCGTGTCCCTCGTGCCCGCCCTGCCCCTACCCTGGGGCAGCCCACCCCCAAGCTGCTGCTTGCCACCTTCCCCTCAACCAGCCTTGTCCTGCTATGGCCCCGCCTCTAGGCTGCCCTGTTACCTCCTGCGCCTGCTTTTAAGTTATTCTGTGCTTGTGGTTGGGGCTCCAAGGAAAGTCCTTACCTTGTGCCCCCACCCCCGTGCTAGGAGTAGGTGCGAAGAGGGTGGCTCTGCGCTCGGGATCTCAGTGGAGGGAAGGGGTGGCCTCATCCCCGTAGGTTGTCATGCCACTGTGCCCACCGGCCTGGTCTACATCCAGGGAGATGTAGGGCCCCTCACAGGGCACTGAGCCCCGGGCCAGAGGATACCCTTGGCCAGGGACAGAGGTGACCGATGGGGCCGGAGCTGACCCTGTGCCCATTCCCGGGCCCACGCTGGATGTGTCCTACATTTGAATAGCTGGTACCCAGGACTGCTCGGACTGATTTGGGTTAGGGACCCTAGAGTGTTGTGGGAACAACAGACAGGGCTGCAGGAGCCTGTCTGGAACCCATTTCCCCCTGGGGTGCTTCTGACTCTGGCTCTTGCCTGGTTACAAACTAGTTTTGTTTTGTTTCGTTTTTTTGTGGGTACCGGGGGTCGACCTCAGGACCTCGCGCGCCAGTAGGCACCCGTGCCCCTGAGCGATATCACCGGCCCTTTTTTCATATGTGGGTTCCGGGAGTCAAACTCGGGCCCTGGCACTTGCCGGGGCAGGCGCTTACGCCTCTGAGCCATCTCACTGGCCCCCTGGGTGGCTAACTTTGTAAACGCTGTGTACCCTCTGCCTATGGCTGCTGATGTAAATAAACTGCATCACCCGTTGGTAAAAAAAAAAAAAAAAAAAGGAAAATACAGTATGAAAAGTTAACTCAGGTGCTACAACCAGCAACTTTCTTGCAAAAAAGAACCTAGAGGAGCCAGGCGGGGGTCACACACACCTATAATCCCAACACTCTGGGTTTCTGAGGCAGGAGAAGCAAGTTCAAGCCCAGTTTGGGCAAATTATTGAGAACCTGTCTCAAAAAAAATATAAGGGCATACTGGCACATGTCTGTAATTGCAGCACTCTAGGAGGTTGAGGCAGGAGAATCACAAGCCAGAGACCTGCCTGGGCAATGTACCAAAACCCTGTCTCAAAATAAAAAGGGCTGGTGAAAAAGCTCAGTGCAAAAGCCCTAGGATCAATCTCCAATATCGATAGACAGACAGACAGACAGACAGACAGACAGACAGACAGACAGACAGATAGATAGATAGATAGATAGATAGATAGACGGAGAGACAGACACAGGAAATAGGAAACTTGGTACCAATTAAGGTGAAAAATTCGGGATACCGAATTTTTACAGGAATATCTAATTGACTAGCTTGCAGTTTTTGAAAAGACTGAGAATTGGCATTAGTTGAGATCACCTTAAAACACTGTTAAGTACTCAAAAAAGACCCCATCCCAAAGTCAACAATAGGTATTCAATATTTACATTTAATTGAATTTATGGCTACATTAAAATTGATTTTATTGTGGTAAGAGAAAAATCCACCCCACCCCATCTCCCTCTGGGGATTGAAACCTGGGCCTTGGCATTGAGCTACATTCGCAGCCCTTTTTTAATTTTATTTTTTGAGATGGGACCTTGGTAAATTGCTTATTTGCCTGCTCTTGACTCTGGCTTGTGATCCTCCTGCCTCAGCCTCCCAGAGTGCTAGGATAACAGATGTACACCACCACTCCCAGCTGAGAAGAATCCCTTTGGAGTTAGCATTTTAAGGCCACACATCAAGAAAGACAGAGATTATATTCCTTTTAGTGTTCAATTTTGCTATTGCAGGAAATATCCTACCACATATTTGTTTAATTTTCTAGGCTTTGTCTTAATTTTTAGTTGTTACACATGAGCGCAACAGTAAGGGAAATACTATTTTAGCTTCATTAAAATTACTTTCAGTCTTACATCACACACATGAACTATTTTCATGGCCCATGTTTTTCTGTAGAAATTAATATTCTCTATAGTCAGAGTATAACATTGCTAACACTTTACAGCTTACTACAATTTTTTTTTTAGTATTATACCATGAAACAATGTTCTATATGTCCACATAGTCATTGAGTCTTTTATATGACTGCAAAAATATTCTATCAGGGACTCACACCTAAATTTAAGCCTCACTCTTCATAAATGTAGTATTCCTCATCTCTGACTAGTAGTCATAATCAAAGAAGGGACAGTGGTATTCTCTCCTGACTACTTGCATTCAAAAACATGCACAGAAGGCCCGGGGATGTGGCTCAGCTAGCTTTGCATGGGCAAGGCCCTGGGTTCCATCCCTGCCCGGCACTGGAAAAAAAGAAAATCAAGTACACTTGTGGGTGAAGCCCGAACTGCATTAGTTAATTAGTCTGGAAACATGATTAAATCACCATTAGCAAGGCTCCCTTTTTCTATGTTTGGCATGAGGAGTAAGCAGACTACTGTCAGGCGCTTAGCTTTCTCTGCATTCGGAAAACTACATGTGGGTGGAGACAGGGGCATCCTGCACCCCAGTCCTTAGGCCATCAGTGTGCCTTCCACGACCACAGCAGCACAGCCCTTGATATCTACCCGTCCATCCGGGCGCAGGGAAATGTCCAGTTCTCCTCCTCGGAGGGAACACTGAAATGCTGAAGAAAACAAAAGAAGTCACAAATTACAAGCATTCTCACCCTCTGTAATTAACAGAATATAGTGAAAGACCTTTTATCACCAACTCTGCAGTCCTCCCAGGTCTGTCTGTCTGTCTGTCTTTCTTTCTCTCTCTTTCTTTCTTTCTTTCTTTCTTTCTTTCTTTCTTTCTTTCTTTCTTTCTTTCTTTCTTTTCTCTTTCTCTCCTTCCTTCCTTCTTTTGGTTTTTTGAGACAGGGTCTCACTGTGTAGTTCTGGCTGGTTTGAATTCATTATGTAGCCCAGGCTGGCCTCAAATTCACAGCGATCCTCCTGCCTCAGCCTCCCAGTGCTGGGATTTCAGGCCCAACATTCAGGTCACTTTAAAGAATAAATTTCTTGGAAAGAGGACCTCAAGATGGCGGATGAGTAAGAAGCAGGCAGTGAAACTCTCTCTAAAAGTTACCATTGGAACACGGGAATATAGCGACCCGGAAAGCGCAGGAGGGGGGGAGATGCCTCCCCGAAACCCAGAGAAGTTCTGAAGCGCAATCTGGGACCCCCGGCACCAGTGACGGGTGACTTCCAACAAAGAAGAAGGAAAGAAGGAGCAGACCGCGCGCGTGCACCTTCTACTATCCCGGGAGTTGCAGCGCCGCGGAAGCTCAAATCTACGGACACACGGTGGCAGCTGGTGCCCAGGGAGCCCCCACGGAGGATCCTGAGACAGCGGCGGGGCAGGGGAGCGGCGGAGAACGGCGCAGACCGGCGGTGAGTGTCTCTCAGCCACAGCTGCCCCGCGCCAGAGAGCGACCGGCCGGGCGCCATTGTGGGGGGTGTGGCGAAACTCAGAGCGGCTCAGAAACTGCTCTGGGAACTTGTGCTCCGGACAGGGCAGCACGGGGCCTCTCAGGCCCACGAAAGTGTGTTGAGGTCAGCAGGCGAACGAGACTGGACTCTCAGCCACACCTGTCCCGCGCCAGAGAGTGACTGGCCCGGCGCCATTGTGGGGGGCGTGGCGAAAAACCAGAGCGGCGGGAACCAGTGCAGGGAACCCGCGCTCCAGACAGCGCGCTGAGCCTCTCAGGCCCAGGGATCGTGAAAGGGCGCTGAGAGCGGAGGTGAGCTAGACTGGTCTCTGCCTGAAAGTACGCGCATCTGCTCACCGCCCGCCAGAGGGCGCTCCTGGCTTACTGGGACAGACCTGCACAGAACAGGACTCTCTCACCACAGGGTAACTGCCTACAGCAGAGTCAACACCTGGAACTGATTCTTTTTATTTTTTTTATTTTTATTTTTATTTTTATTTTTTATTATTATTTTTTTTTTCTCACTGATTCGTTTTTTGTTCTGGCGAAGGGTTTGTTTTTGTTTTGTTTTGTTTGGTTTTTTGGTGGGGTTTTATTTTTGATCTGTCTGTTTTATTGTTTTTATCTTCGTTTTTGTTTCTGTATGTGTATTTGCTCTTTCCTTCATTATTCTCTCTGGTTTTTTATATGAGTGTAAACAGCGCCTCTAACTTCTTTCTGATTGTGGTTGTGATCTGTTCTTCCTTTTATCCCTTCCTTCTCTTTCTACCACCTGTCCTCTGCACTAGTGTCCCAATTTTAGTGGGATCCCTCTTGGTCCTCTAACCTTACATCTAATTCCTTCCTCTTCTCCCAATACTCTATTTCCTCCTTAACTCATTTTAAATTTAAACTCCTCAGGGGAAAATTGACATACACAGGACTTGTATACTGCATATAATTTTTCTGGTGTGTTTTAGATTTTGTTATATAACCGCAACTCTATACAGCTAAAAGTGGTAAATAACTGGTTAGCTCAGTCTGTCATTTTCTAGGCTCTGTTTGATGCTTTAGTTAACATTATAGCCAAATGTGAAATAATTGTTCTAAACATCTTTCCTTCCTGATATTTCATGATTGAGATTGACTAAGGGACACAGAAAATACAGTGGCACACTACCAAAGAATCAAGGACTGGGCCAAACAGGTAGCAACTTCGCATACCCAACGAATTGAAGAGGTAGGATCTGGCAGAAAGCTCAAAACCTAAAAGCAAGCTCCACTTGGAAGATACTGCAGAGAAGTAGTCATCTTCTAAAGATCTTAAACACTAGCAATAAAGTAACCTACTATAGGTAATTTGCAAACATCACCCCAGGAATTAAAGAAAAAATGAGACGACACTTAAACAAGATGCAACCCCACACATCCAATTCACCAAAGGCAAACCTAGGGAGCAACGAGGTGGGACAATCCGAAAGCCACCCACCTGGCCTATCTGAAGTGGTAACAACAAAGCAACTGAATGAGGTTCTGGAAAAAATTAAAACAGAAATAATCTCACAGATAACTGCAGAGATAATGTCTACAATGAAGACCATGCTTAAGGACACTATAGCTGATACAGACAAAAAAATAGATGAACTTAAGAAAACTATAGAAACCATGAATGCTCAGCATAGGAAAGAAATGGAATCCATAAGGCAGATTCAAGCAGATACCCAAGAGATAAAAAATTCCATTGAAAGTATTTGTAGCAGAATAAGCCAATGCGAGGACAGGATCTCAGATATAGAAGACAGGCTTGCAATTAGTGATCATGAAATGGAAAAATTCTTAAAAATAGCAAGGGACCATGAAAAATCAATTCAGCAGCTGCTAGATGACTCAAAGATAAACAACTTAAGAATAATTGGAATAAATGAAAAAGCAGGAGATAGCATCAACGACATTAAAACCTTGTTCAAAGACATAAACAGGGAGAACTTTCCTGGAAGAGAAAAGGAATTTGACACCCCTATAAGTGAAGCTTTTAGAACACCAACTAGACATGATCAAAAAAAAACTTCAGCCAGACATATTATAATCAAGATCCCAGAAATTCAACAGAAGGGCAGAATCTTAAAAGCTGTTAGGGAGAAGAGACAAATCACTTATGAAGGAAAACCCATCAGAATCACAGCTGACTTTTCAGCACAAACCCTCAATTCAAGAAGAGCTTGGAATGATGTATTGCAAGCTCTAAAGGAAAATAATTTTCAGCCCAGATTGATGTACCCTGCAAAACTATCTTTCAAAATTGATGGAGAAATAAAATACTTTCATGACAAAGAACATCTGAGAAAATTTATGACCACCAAACCAGCACTCCAAAACGTTCTGAAGGACATTCTAGAAAGAGATAGGAACCCCAACAGAAGGAATCCACCAGGCAGGGCAAATAATTAAATAGCCGGAAAGCAGAAAAACAAAGAGTGGGAACCAACAACAGGAAAATATCATGACAAGTCAATACATATCAGTTTTAACCATCAATGTTAACGGTCTCAATTCACCAATCAAAAGGCACAGACTGGCGAAATGGATCAAGAAGCAAGATCCAACAATATGCTGTATACAAGAAACACATTTAATTCAGAAAGAAATTCATAGACTGAAAGTCAAAGGATGGAAAACAATACTCCATGCCACAGGAACCCAGAAAAAAGCAGGGGTAGCTATTCTTTTTGCAGACAAAGTGAACTTCAAGCCAAGAAGGATTCAGAGAGATAAAGACGGTCATTACATCCTTGTAAAGGGAACAATCCAAGAGGAAGAGATAACGATCATAAATATATATGCGTCAAATACCAATGCACCCAGCTATATAAAACAAGTACTAAAGGACATGAAAAATCAAATAAGCACTAATACAATTATATTGGGAGATCTCAATACTCCACTGTCACAAAAAGATAGATCAACTGGACAGAAAATCAATAATGAAATAGTAGAACTGAACCAAACTTTTGAACAAATGGACTTAGTAGATGTCTACAGAGTGTTCCATCCCACAACATCAGAATACACATTTTTCTCAGCTGCACATGGGACGTTCTCCAAAATAGACCACATACTAGCTCATAAAACCTGTTTAAGTAAATGCAAAGGAATTGAAATTATCCCATGCATATTATCAGACCATAGTGCAATGAAATTGGAAATCAATGGCAAAAGATCCCACAAAAACTCCCTAAACACATGGAAATTAAACAGCATCCTCCTGAACAACCAATGGGTCACAGATGAAATTAAAGAAGAAATTAGTCACTTTCTACAACTGAATGATAATGACAGTACAACATACTGGAACTTATGGGATACAATGAAAGCAGTCCTAAGAGGGAAATTTATAGCATTAAATACTTATATCAGGAAAACAGAGCAAGCGCAAATAAACAACTTAAGGGTGAACCTCGAGCTTCTAGAAAAAGAAGAGCAGGTTAAGCCAAAAGCCCGTACAAGGGAGGAAATTATAAAGATCAGAGCAGAAATTAACGTATTGGAGAATAAAAAAACAATACAAAGAATCAATGAAGCAAAAAGTTGGTTCTTTGAAAGAATAAATAAGATTGACAAACCCTTATCCAACCTTATTAAAAAAAGAAAAGAAAAGACTCAAATCCATGCAATTGAAAATGAAAAGGGTGATATCACGACGGACCCTGCAGAAATCCAGAAGATCATCTATACCTATTTTGAAAATTTATATTCTACTAAGATGGAAAATGCAGAAGAAATGGACAGATTCCTAGATTCGTATGAATTACCAAAGCTAAATCAAGAAGATTTAAAAATCCTAAATAAACCAATATCAACCAATGAAATTGAAGATGTAATTAAAAACTTCCCAACAAAGAAAAGTCCAGGCCCTGATGGATTCACTGCCGAATTCTACAAGAAATTTAGAGAAGACCTAACGCCCCTACTTCTCAAACTTTTCAATGAAATTGAAAGGGAAGCAATACTCCCAAATTCATTCCTGGAAGCAAGCATTACCCTGATACCAAAACCAGAGAAGGACCCAACTAAGAAAGAGAACTACAGGCCAATCTCCCTAATGAACATAGATGCAAAAATCCTTAATAAGATACTGGCAAACAGAATCCAACAAATCATCAAGAAGATTATACACCATGACCAAGTTGGATTCATCCCTGGGATGCAGGGATGGTTCAACATACGTAAATCAATAAATGTAATACAGCATATTAACAGAACCAAAGACAAAAATCACATGATCATCTCAATAGATGCAGAAAAAGCTTTTGACAAAGTCCAGCACCTTTTCATGATAAAAACCCTACAGAAAATTGGAATAGAGGGTCTTTATCTCAATCTGGTAAAAGCTATCTATGACAAACCAACAGCCAATATTATACTAAATGGCCAAAAACTGAAAGCCTTCCCTCTAAAATCAGGAACAAGACAAGGATGTCCACTGTCCCCATTCTTATTCAACATAGTTCTGGAAACTTTAGCCAGAGCGATTAGACAAGAGAAAGAAATAAAAGGAATAATGATTGGAAAGGAAGAAGTTAAATTATCATTATTTGCAGATGACATGATACTCTACACAGAAGATCCCAAAAACTCCACTAAAAAACTGCTAGATTTAATAAGCAAATTCAGTAGTGTAGCTGGATACAAAGTCAATACTCAAAAGTCAATAGCCTTCCTGTACACAAATAACAAACTTACTGAAAGAGAAATTAGGGAAACAATACCTTTCACAATAACATCCAAAAAAATGAAATACCTAGGAATCAACCTCACGAAGGATGTAAAAGACCTCTATACTGAAAACTACAGTACTCTGAAAAAGGAGATTGAAGAGGATATCAGAAAATGGAAAGATATCCCTTGCTCCTGGATAGGAAGAACCAATATAGTGAAAATGGCCATACTTCCAAAATTGTTATACAGATTTAATGCAATTCCAATCAAAATTCCAACAGCATATCTCACAGAATTAGAGAAAACAATCCTAAAATTCATTTGGAATCAGAAGAGACCTAGAATAGCAAAGGCAATTCTGGGCAACAAAGGCAAGGCAGGGGGCATCACAATCCCCGACTTGAAATTATACTATAAAGCTACTGTGATAAAAACAGTGTGGTACTGGCAAAAAAACAGACCTGAAGATCAATGGAACAGATTAGAAGATGCTGAAACAACCCCAGACATACTAAGCCACCTTATCTTTGACAAAGGTGCCAAACACATTCGCTGGAAGAAAGATAGCCTCTTTAATAAATGGTGCTGGAAAAACTGGCTCTACACATGCCGAAGATTAAAACTAGATCCATATCTTTCACCATGCACTAAACTAAATTCAAAATGGATCAGAGATCTAAATATTAAAACAGAAACATTAAATCTGCTGGAAGGTAGGATAGGTAAAACCCTTGGAGACATTGGTGTAGGCAAAGACTTTATGAATAAAAACTCAATCGCACGGGAACTATCCCAAAGAATCAATAACTGGGATCTCATCTTATTAAAAAGCTTTTGCACAGCAAGAGAAACCACCAACAGAGTGAAGAGACAACCCACAACGTGGGAAAAAATGTTTGCCAGCTGTTCCTCAGACAAAGGATTACTATCAAGAACATATGAAGAACTCAAAAAAATCAGACCTCCCAAATTTAAAGACCCACTCCAAAAATGGGCATCTGAGATGAATACACATTTCTCAGATGAAGAAATACTAATGGCAAATAAATATACAAAAAAATGTGCAACATCACTAGTCATTCGAGAGATGCAAATTAAAACAACACTGAGATACCATCTCACCCCAGAAAGAATGGCTACTATTAAGAAATCAACTAATAACAAATGCTGGAGGGGCTGTGGGGAAAAAGGAACCCTTCTTCACTGTTGGTGGGAGTGTCGACTGGTACAGCCACTGTGGAAGTCAGTGTGGAGATTCCTCAGAAAACTAGGGTTGGAGGTCCCATTTGACCCAGCTATTCCCCTTCTGGGCATCTTCCCAGAAGAATTAAAAACATCGTACCACAGCGATATATGTGCACCCATGTTTATAGCAGCACAATTTGTAATAGCCAGATCTTGGAAACAACCCAAATGCCCATCAACTGAGGAATGGATAAGAAAGATGTGGTATTTTTATACAATGGAGTACTATTCAGCCATAAAGAAGGATAAACTGGAGACTTTTATAGGTAAATGGATGCAACTCGAGAAAATACTCATAAGTGAAATAAACCAGAAGCACATGTGTAAGCATCGTATTATCTCTCTAGTATGAGAAACTGAAAGAGTAAATAAGATCCAAAATGTACAATAGATATGGTGAATCAAAAAGAAACTGGTCAAAAGGAAAGAGAGACTGGAATAGGGAAAAGAAAGAAGGGAAAGGAAAAAAAACAATTGTATATATATATATATATAAGATGGTTAAGATAGATACACTACCATTTTTACTTAGTTCATTGAAGAGTAAGGTTTGTGCCAATAATGTTTGGACAATTGAATGCTAATGTCTGGTGTCCTGAATAACTAACTTAAAGATAGTAATACGTAATGTATTAACCATTGTTACCCTCCTATTATGTTGGTTTGAAAATTTGTTCTTCTTTTGATTTGTTTTGTTTTTCTCTTTAAAAAAAAAAAGAATAAATTTCTTCATCTGCCCACAAGGCCACAAATGCAATTTGGTCTGTAGAATACACAGCCTCACCTTCTCCCTTCCTGAGCCTCTTCCTCATCACTTTCCCTACTACTTCCTGTAACACCCCAGCTACATCCTACCCACAGCCTCTTCCAGGAGACAGCAATATTTGGGAAAGATAGAGGCGTGGACCGGAAGTCTAAGAGGAGGGGGGATGCTCCTGGCCTCCTTTAAAGGCCTCATCTTCTCAGCTCTGAATACAACAGAGGAGGTTGGCTTACTCATAACATACAAGGTATGATCAAAAACTACAGTGTGTATTTAAATAAGTTTTATTACAGTAAAAGACACATTGCCATTAATCCCCCTCAAAATACTCCCCCTTGCTCTGAACACACTTATCCCATCGTTCCTGCCACTTTCTGAAGAACTTTTGGAAGTCTTCTTTCATGAGTGTCTTTAGTTGCATTATTGTGGCTGCCTTGACATCCTGAATTGATTCAAAACGTTTACCTTTCGTGGTCATTTTGACTCTGGGGAAGAAACAGAAGGTGCATGGTGCCAGATCCAGTGAATAAAGTGGATGAGGACACACCATGATGTCTTTACCGGCCTGCCTTTTTTTTTTTTTTTGTGGGTACCGGGGGTCGACCTCAGGACCTCGTGCACCAGCAGGCGCCCGTGCCACTGACCAATATCACCGGCCCTTTTTTCGTATGTGGGTTCCAGGAGTTGAACTCGGGCCCTCGCGCTTGCCAGGCAGGCACTTACGCCGCTGAGCCATCTCACCGGCCCCAGCCTGCCTTTCTGTTGGATGGCACTCAGCAGCAGCATTCACTGTAGTTTTGAACACACCTCATAAAGACATGAAAGAGGACTTCTAGAGCTGCTTCAGAAAGAATAATGGAATAAGTGTGTTCAAGGTAAGAGGCAGTATTTTGAGGGGGTTAATGCCAATGTGTCTTTTACTGTAAACCATTTTTAAAATTTAAGCATTCACTGTATTTTTCAGTCACCCCTGTACTCAAGCAACCACACGTGCCGGGCAGACAGACAAGGGATGGCCTTAGTCTTCAGGAGCTCAGCGCTGAGGAGAGGAACCAGACTCCTCAAGGAGAGAAATCAGCCACCTCGCCACCTCCACCCAAGGCTCCCGGGAAGGCAGAGCTCCAGCCCTGGGGTCGCCATCCCACTCTGAGGCCAGAGCAGTACAGCCTCCGTTGGCCACAGTCTCTCTTCTCTGCCCCTGAGCTCCATACTCGCCCCTAGGGTACTTGGTCTGGAAGTTGTCAGTTTGACTCAACCCTGTGATATTGGTAGCCGTATAAATGAGCCTTAAGGATCACCTATTATCACGTTACCAATAACCTCTCCGGGCCAAAGTCATACAGCAAGCCAATGCTATTCACCAGAGTCTTACTGAGCCCTAACTGAATCCCAAGTGTCTGTTGCATGAGGCAGAGGCAGAGGAGTCTGGGGTGGAGGATATTTAGGGTGGATAGTTAAGGGTGGTAAAGGGCTATTTCCCATGAGTGATGTAATATTTTAGTACATTTTCAAGGGGAGAGTACCTATGAGAAGGACACTAGTTTAAAGTTAGCCAAATAATCAGAAATTGGAAAAGAGCAGACCTACCACGCATGTCTTTCTTCCCCAGCTGCTGGGACCAGTAGCTGCTGAGAACAGTGTGTGCGACCCCTGAAAGAGAGAACTTGCTGATGACCCAGACAGCGCAGGTGCCTGTGAGGTAGGATGATTAGGAATCTCAGTCATTTATCCAGCTTGACTAACCTTATAGCATTTGATCGTTATGCTGACCGGGCCACAGTGATGTGTGGAATTATGCACAAAACTAGGAAGGAAGACACATAGCCAGGCGCTGTGGCACTCGCCTGCAATTCCAGCACTCTGGGAGGCTAAGACAGGAAGATTGCAAGTCTGAGCCCCCCAGCCTGACAACTTAGTGATTTAGCGGGACCCTGTCTCAAGTGTGGGGGTTCTGGAGGTGCAGCTCCAATCCCCAGTACCAGGAAATAAAGATGGAGAGAAAAGTAGGAAAGAGAGACAGAGAGAGAACGAGAGGGAGGGAGGGAAGAATGTATTAATTTATGAATAAGTTTCCCAAATGATGTATCTACTACGTCTTTCTAGTTCTGAAGGCTGAATTAGACTGTACATTTTAATTCCTGTCTACCAGTTCACTGTCGGCCCCTGTTAGGCAGATGAAGGCCTTCACAAAAATTCTTCCTGCATCTTTCTGGGGAAAGTGTCTCCTGCCTCCTAGGGGACACATGCAAAGAAAGCGAAGAGCTCTGACAAGAGCCACCTCTTCCACCCGGCCAACATTCCCGAGCTTCGAGGAGCAAAAGAAGTTCCTTTTTAGTCGGGTATTTCCTTCACATGATTGTTGCCTAGCTTTATTTATTTACTTATGTCTTGGAGACAGGGCCTTGCTATATGGCTGAGACTGGCCTTGAACTTGCCATGCAGCCCAGGCTGGTCTCAAACTTTGGTTCTCCTGCATCAGCCCCCAAGTACTGGGATTACAGGTGTGTACCACCATATCTGGTTTCATTTCTTCATTTTCATATCTAATCTCTGATCTAAATTTATGGTACTGTCTGTTATGGTGGCACACGCCTGTAATCCCAGCACTTGGAAGGCTGAGGCAGGAGGCTGCAAATTTGAGGCCAGTCTGGGCTACAAAGTGAGGTCAAGGCCAGACTGTGTTTAAAAAAGGCAAAAAAAAAAAAAAGGAAACGTAAAGTTATAACTGACAGGAACATCTTTGGAAGAGAAAAGGATAGGAAATAAAACCTCCCACTCAGAAAAATGCATTAACCTGTTATGAGATATCCAAGTAGGCCGGTGCAATCATCTTGATTTGCCCGTCTGGTCTGGTGTTAGCAATGAAAATTCTGCAACCCCAAAACCCCTAGGTCTAGCTAAACTAGAAGGCTGGGGTCATCATGGTCCAAAGACCTTCACACTCCAAAAAAGAACATTATAGGAAGAAAAAACCCTCGTGCTCTGTGCCAGTTAAAATCTCCGGGCAGCAGCTGTGCATGTGCAAGTCTGTGCAGAGTTTCTCTTCCATGGGGAGAGGCTGAGTCGGGTGTCTGAACGTTGCAGGGCATTTTCCTGAGTCTTTAAAAGTGCCTGTTTGCTGAGCTTTGAGTTTCATGTGTTTTGTTCCTCAGAGGGTAACTAAGCCATCCTGGCCCCTACCATCTGACCAGCCTGGAGATGCAAATCCTCTGCCCAGCCTTCTCCTGCCTGGACCCCATCCCAGATGGACGCCTCCTCCCTGGAGTGTCCCCTCCTCTACCCTGCCTTCTCTGTCTGCCACATGGAACCCAGCACTGGGATGCTGGTATGGAAGCCAGCACCTCACACATGCTAGGCAACGCTCTACCACTGAACTACACTCCGGCCTTTTTTATTTTGAGACAGAATCTCACTAAGACACCCAGGCTGGCCTTGAATTTGGCATGCTTGTGCCTCAGCCTCCCGAGTAGCTGGGATTACAGGCCTGTGACCCTGTGGACAGCCCAACAGGATCCTTCTCAAACAGGATGAAAATAGAGGCATGGTAGTCCTGTTCCTCCATGGAGTCATCCCTCCGCTTCTAGCTGGTGGAAGGTTTGGAAGTGTTGGCCGGTTATTAAACCAGCTAATAGTTACTGGACTGTTACTTACCATGCGCCAGGCACTGTAGCAAGCAGTTAACATGCATTGTGTTTATGTAACTCTGTGAGGTATCATCCACATTTTATAGGCAAAGGAAGTGAGGCTTTAAACGCCTGTCACTTGCCCAAGGTTGAGAAGTAGAAAACGAGGAATGCAAATCCAAACTGTCTGGCTCCAAGGTTTGGCCCACATATCATGCCTCCTTTATTTTGTGCTTTTCACATGAGACTTCAGGGAAAGGATGGAGGAGAAAGGGGAGACATAGTGAAGCAAAAGCAGCTCCAAACCCAAGCAATCTCAGCTGGGCATGGTGGCATACACCTGAAATCCCATAACTTAGGAGGCTGAGGCAGAAGCATCGCCCTAAATTCAAGGCCAGCCTCAACCACATAGTGAGACCCTGTCTCTAAAGAAATAAAACAACAACAAAAAACAAGCAACCTAAAAGGTCACATGAAGGACACTTACACAGCTAATGGTTAACCTCCTCTTCCGTGGTTAAACTTCCCCTGGACCCAAGGAAAAAGTACCTGTTACGGGGGTCTTCCGCCACACCAAACCATGGTGCAAAGTATCTGGAGTAGAAGTCAAACGGTTGGATGTGCCCAGCAGGCTCTCCCTTGAGGGTGAGAATAAATCCTTTCACCTTCCCTGTGTTCTCCACTTGTGTCAGAGTCCCTGTGTTCACTTTCAGGGTCTCCAGAAATGACCTGGTTCAGAAAAGGGACGGATCAGGACAAACTGCTTCACAGAGTGTGCACTGGCCGGGGGCCCTGTCGACTGACAGCTCAGTGGGAGAAGAGGGAGGAGCAGCCACACTGTCTTCCTCATGGGAAAGAATCTCCGCTGCCTGCTCAGTTCTTTCCCCACCACACGGGAGACCAAGCCAGAGTAGAAATGTGGGGCTCAGCCTCCCCACGGTGCTGCATGGTGGAAAATAGTGTTTACCTGTCTTAGGAATCACTGAGCCGGACAAGGAGATTTTGGGTATCTGGAGAATAGCGGATGTCCTGGACCAGCGTGTTGCCTATGGCCGCCTGTGGACACAGAACCAAAGCTCTTCAGGAGCAGGCGCGGGTCAAGTCCTTGAGCCCCTTAAACAGGGAATGAGCTCTCACTGAGCCAGCTCGCCACTGTCATCTGTATCCCCGGCTCAGGTTCAGGGCTTCGGGCTCGCTCCATGATGTCCCGTTTTCCTGGCCACCAAAGGGGCCTTTCAGGGCCACTTAGCTGACCCTCTGCCAGCCCCAGATAGCCTCTGCTCACAAGTGCTCAACACACATATCCTTCACATGGCCAGTTTCTCCCAGTGTCACACACACACACACGGATGCACACACCTTGCCCCAGTTCTGTGTAGCCCTGGAGTCAAAGCTCGCAAACCCTACTATTACCTGCCTCTACGGGTGAGGGCCTCGTGCCCACCTCTTACAGTCACTGTGAGGAAAACAGGACATAATACATGTGGAGAAACTACAGCTGCTTCTAGAACATTCCACATGCCGGGACTCAGAGCTGGCAGTGTGACAGGAAGTGGGGCAAGCGGCGAGCCCACCACTTTCAATTAGATTGTGTGTTACAGATCAAAGACACAACATTTTCTCAAGATAACTCTTTCACTCTACCAAAGACTGAACTTAATCATGCCCAAATCCAAGAATGTTGTTTGTGTGTTGATGGCTTGGGTGCTGAGGGAGACTATGAGGGGACAATGCCTCCCTCCAGGTCGTCCTCCAGCACCACCCCAGCCTCCAGGTAGAGGTGATTACAAGGTGGCCGTGCCACCTTCATGAAGTGGCTTCAGGTTCTCCAGCCCCTGTGAAGGCCGAGGTGCATAAATTCCCATGGCCTGTATGCCCTCTGCCTTGGGTGGAGCCTGGGCTTTCTTCCTGTGACCATGAGCTGGCCAATGTCCCCTCTCCGAGAACTGGAGGCTCCTACAGCAGATCCTATCTGTCTGTGGGGACTTTCAGTCTCTGATCATCCCTCTCTGTGTGGGTTCATACATTATTTTGAAAGTTTATTTCTCTGCTGGAAATCTTAATGCCAGTCTCTAGGGAGCGAGACATGACAACAGTCGTGATAAATAACCTTTTATTATGTCATTTTGCAAATGCAGACCCTGAGGCTTGGAGAAAGTAGGTTAAATTCTATCACAAACAAGGTCCACCGTTATTAATATTTTCCATGTTCTGTTGCTTCTCGGCCTTTTGGCCAAGATCAAATGTATTTTCCATGTTCTTACCAAGGTGCTTAAAGCAATTTGTTCACAAATTTGGCTCTGAAACTCAAGTTATGAGTGGGGCTGGCTGGAAAATCAGAATCCAGGATGCTCATTTATGCTCTTTGAAAATGTAGAAAAAGCACAGCGCTAAAGATATTATAAATATTGTAGTTGAAAATTCACTGAGAAACCCCACAGACACACAAGAGACCATTTTACAGAACTGTTTTTTCCTCCTCTCAGCCCTTACCCTGAGTCCTTCCTTCTCTGCAAACTAAGCACCTGGGCATCTGGGGCTGCTCTGTTCTCCAGGCCCGGCGTGGGACAACTATAGTGCCTACCTCACTGGATGATGCTGAGAATTAAATGGATAACATGAGTGACATGGTACTGGACAGAGGAGACTCTCAAAGTGTTCTTTATTGGCTGGGGATATAGCTCAGCGGCATAAGCACCTGCCTGGCAAGTGCAAAGTCCTGAGTTCGATTCCCGGTACCAAAAAAAAAGTTCTTTATTATTATAACTTTTTTTTCTTTTTTTTGAGACAGGGTCTTACTATGTAGTTCAAGCTGGCCTTGAATTCACTATGTAGCCCAGGCTGGCCTTGAACCTCAGATGATCCTCCTGCCTCAGCCTCCCAAATCCTGGGATTACAGGTGTGTGCCACCACGCCCAGCCTTATTATCACTATTATTAAGAACCATAGCCACACAGGCCCCATCAGGCGGCCAGGTATCTCATCTGCTCTGGAAAGTACTCACACTTTCATGGTCTCCTCTGTCAAAGCATAGCCCTCCCATCTCCATCCCATCCTCTGCCACAGAAACTGGGAACACCCATGGCTGCCAGGCAGTCTCCATTCTTCCCTCCACTTTGTACAGATCTCATGGAACGAGCTTTTCTGCCAGAAATCCTCTCCTCCCTGAACCTGCATGGCTGAGCCCTGGGCCTATGTCTCTCCTGCTAGCTAGAAATGGACAGAAAGCCAGCATCCCTTCTCTGTCCGAGGTTGGTCTCCGGAGATGATGTCCTGCTCTCTTCCTCACCGCCTCCTTCCAGTCTTCCTCCCTCACAGTCTCTCTCCCGCAAAACCACCAAGGAGGCTGATTTTTCTTTGTGATGCTGGGGATGGCGCCCAGGGCCTCAAACAGCATAGAGGACGCTCTACATGGAGCTGTGTCCCCAGTCTTACTGTTGACAAATAACAAGGAAAAGCGGTCAAACTCCTCACCAAATAGGCTGAATATTAAAATTCAAAGCTGAAATCCCTGTGCAGTGTTCATCCAGCTTCGGCTGGAACATGCTAGAAGGCCTGTCTTTGGGGTTCAAATCCATCAACCTTGGTATTCAAACAATAAGAAATGACCAAATCCCACAGGCTCAGATTTGAGTCTTTTCACCAACCTTTATCAAGTTCTCCACTTCATGGAAGTCCTAGAAAGGGAAAAAGGACAAAATCATTGTAAAACAGGCAAGTGGTTGGTTGTACACAATGGGGACAATAACTAGAAAGGGCTGACCTGCGTCTGGGTAGGTTAGAGAGGCAGGTCCAGGATGATCCCATCTTCGGCTCTTCTGGCCTGTAGTTCCCCACTCAGAGTGCGGAAGGTGAGAGTGCTGTTCGTGTTTTCTGTCCAGAATGGGAAGATGAACTTTGTGACAGGTGTGCATGTCTGTTTCAATCACCTTTGTGTTTTCTGGGGTCTGAAGTGGAGAAAACCCTCACTGGATTCTAACTTGGGGGCTACGCACACACTGATGGGACTTGACGTCGCACCTGAAGGCTCTGTATCTCAGTCCCCAACAGCTTACTAACCGTGCCCTGCGCACTTTACCTAACCTCCTTTTACCCAAGTTTCCTCGTCTATAAAACGAGGTTGTTAATTAAATCTACTTTGTACAACTGTTTCTGTGTTTTCTAAGCAGATTTTTAAATATCTACCAACAGTAACTAGAGAGTTACAGAGACTATTAGTCCAAGACATGCCCAGGGGGTGATGACACATGTGGTGTGTGAACAACAGTCTTACGTGAAACAAATCAGGTTTCTCTTGAGTACACCAAGCTACACATAAGAATTTGATTTAAATTCAGCACAGGCTGATCTAATATCCTTCCATGTAACTGATACACTGACCTCAGTATGTATAACATTTTTAGTGAAAACAACAATGTGTAAACTAATCCTTTACTCTCCCATCATGTTTCTGTAAAATACTCTTCAAAGAATGACTGTCATCAAGAAATCAAACAATAACAAGTCCTGGCAAGGCTGTGGGGGATAAAGAAGCCCTTCTACCCTGCTGGTCGGAGTGTAAACTAGCACAACCACTATGGAAATCAGTATGGAGACTCCTCACAAAACTAAAAATAGAAATTCCATTTGACCCAACTATTTCCCTTCTAAGTATCTTCCCGAAAGAGTTCAAAACATCGTATTACAGGGATACTCGCATACCCACGTTTACAGCAGCGTAACCCGTAATAGCTACATCTTAGAAGTGGTCTCTGTGTCCATCCACAGGTAGGGGAGGGAGAGAAGGGGAAAGGGAAGTAAATTAAGATGTCTCAAGAGCACAGACCAACTCCCCACAATGAATGCCATCATTATGTACTGCAATCATGATATGTACTAATAAAAATTTAAATTAAAAAAAATTTAAAGAGTAGATTAGAATTCTTTAATATTTGCTATTGCTAAGTGATGGGTTCATTAAAGAAATTCACATTACTTATTTTGTAAAACAGCACAGCCGCAGAAGCCAGGGTGGCGTGGCCGCAGAGTGGGACCTCACTCGCTGGTGTGAACCACCTCAGTCCAAAGCAGGAACCTTCAGAGCGAAAAGCCAAAGAGAGATTAGGTCACTAGCATGAGGGCAGGTTGCAATGTTCCATTTTCCTCTTCTTCCCTAAATACTGTCTTTCCGTAGCATGATTAGCACCAAAACGTGATGTGAAAGGATGCGTACAGGCAAGACAAGCATCCTAGGGCTCCCTAGGACTAGGTCTGGAGCTGAAGTTTTCAGGTTTGTCAACACCGAGTCCACTTTATATTGCTATAATAGCATACTGTAGACTGGGTAATTGATGAAGAATAGAAATTTAGCTGGGTGTGGTGGTACATGCCTGTAATCCCAGCACTTGGGAGGCTGAGGCAGGAGGATCACTACAAGTTTGAGGCCAGCCTAGAATCCACAGTTGAGACCCTGTCTCAAAAAGCCAACCAAAAAAAAAAAAAAAAAACAAAAGGATGAAGAGGAGGAGGGCACTTTTATACCTGAGCAGGTGAGCAAGACAGGGCTGAATTTGCTTCTATAAGAAGCCCCCTCTCAAGCTAATGAACTCACCTCCAGAATAATGACATAAAACCATCGCCTCTCATCAGGTCCCCACTTCCCAACTCTGTGCATTGGGATTAAGTTTCCAATACATGAATTTGGGGGGAGGATACATCTAAACCACTGCACACACCCTTCCCCACATGAACTGAAACCCACTCTACCTACTACCTGCATGCAAATTATAAAAGAGCATTTGCCTTAAGTATCATTTCCCCACCTAAAAGATAATTATTGGTGTCATTCAAGACTGAGTAAAAAGGGCCAGGGATCTAGCTCAGTGGCACAGCACCTGCCTAGCAAGCGTGAGGTCCTTTGATTCCCAGTACAAAAAGAAAGACTGAGTTAAAAAAAAAAAAAAAATGCAGGGCCGGTGAGATGGCTCAGCGGCGTAAGCGCCTGCCTTGCAAGCGCGAGGGCCCGAGTTCGACTCCCGGAACCCACATACGAAAAAGGGGCCGGTGATATCGCTCAGTGGCACGGGTGCCTGTTGGCCCGCGAGGTCCTGAGGTCGTCCCCCTGGTACCCACAAAAAAAAAAAAAAAAAAAAAAAAAAAATGCATATTTACTTTGTGTGAAGTTGTCTGTTGGTTGCAGTTTTCGGATAAAAGCAGTTTCAGAGAGATTCATTTCCTTCACAATTTTTTGATGAATGTCTTCATCCAATTTCTTAATTAGAAACAAAGATTATTGAGACTAAGGAAACATAGATCAGACTTCCTTGGACAGTAACTACTATTAGGTAACATAGCAGTTTATTAATATTCAAAGTTATATGCTCAAATCAGGTGTGGGGGTACATATCCGTAATCCCAGCACTCAGGAGGCTGACGCAGGAGGATTGCAATTTCAAGGCCAGCCTAGATAACCTGAGAAGGTACTGTCCCAAAATAAAAATTTTAAATGGGCTGTGGATATAGCTTAGGAGTAAAGCCTTTCCCTAGTATGCATGAGGACTTGGGCTCAATCCCAACATCAGAAAAAAAGAGGAGGAAGGAGAGGAAGAAAGGGGTCAGCTTACAGCCATGCAGTACCACGCTTATAGTCCCAGTACTTGGGAGGCTAAGGCAGGGAGGATCCCTTGAGCCCAGAGTTTGAGTCCAGCCTGGAGAACATAGCAAAACTCCAGGGGTGGGGGGGATTAGTTAGTGTGGATAGTGGCAAGCAGTGAATCTAGATGTATGGTATACGGATATTCATCATAGCATTCTGGAAACTTCTCCATAGGTTTTCAATTTTTTAAAATACATGTTAAAAATATAATATGGGCTTTAGAAACAGACAAAATTGGATTTATACCCCCAATACTACCAGTAAAGCTACTTGCCATAAGCCACACCGGTGGCTTGGACGACTAAGAAGCCTAATCCTAAGTAGAAGAGGTGGGGGAGCTGCAGGGGATCCAGGCCCCCAAGGCAGTGGCACTGTGGAGTGAATCTGCGGGCTTGCTGACTGCTCTCTGTGCAACCTGGTCCACCAGCTATGCAGACAACCCCTGATGGACTGTGGGAGCCACTTCCGCCTCTTATTGTGGAGTCTGCAAACACGGCCTCAGTGACACCAAGGGACATAAACGAGCCCTGACTGGCCTCCCGGGCTGTGCCTTCTGGGCTGCAGAAACTTGCAGTGCTCGCCAGTTCTTCTGCTGTCCAAGCTGGCCAAACTTCCTCTCCCTGTCCTTCCTTAGTCTGTTGCTTCCTGTGACCTTCAGGATGATAGTTTGTTATTTTTGTTTTTGCTTTTGTTTCGAGACCAGGTCTTGCTATGTAGTTCAGGTTGGCCTTGAGCTCACTATATAGCACGGGTTGGCCTTGCAGTGATCCTCCTGTCTCAGCCTCCCAAGTATTGGGATCATAGGCGTATACCACCACACCAGGCACCTGTTAAGTCTTTAATCTTCTCTACCTTGATACATTACACCAATTGCAGCTTGAAATTCTGTCCCAGGATACTTTATTTATTTATGGTACTGGGGATTGAACTCAGGAATATTCTACCACTGAGCTACTTCCCCAGACCTTTTTTATTTTTGAGGCAGCATCTCACTAAATCACTAAGATGCCCAAAGTGGGCTTGTGCCTCCGTCTTCCCAGGGCTGGGATTACAGGTGTGGGCCACCACACCTGCCTCCCACAACACTTCACAATGCACCTGTTGTATGTCTGAGAGACCAGAGACTACAGAAATTTCTATAGCAGCAGCCCTCACTAGGTACCACAGGCCGCTGAACTTTCACTGAATTTCTACCCTGAAGCCCAACACCAAGATAATGTTGAATCTTAAGAAGGCTTCAAGTTTGAGGGCCTTAGAAGCATTCATTCGATATACTGAATATTGGGGCTGGAGATACAGCCCAGTGATATACCATCTGGCCCCAAAACCAAAACCAAAAGCAAGCTGAATGTTTGTCCACTATTTTTTGTTTTCCATTTTCCATTATAAGCTTCTAGTCAAATGCTGCACATAACTCCCTCAGTGGGGGTGTGGCTCAGTGGTAGAGGGCATGCTTAACAAGCATAAGGCCCAGGACACACACACACACATGCACACAAACACACGCACATGCACACAAACACAAGCACTACAAACTGACAGCTATCAGTCCTCCCTCTTTCGTATCCATTTCCCTGTGGCATTCTCACTCCAATCAAACTTCCGGCAACAAAGACAGAATGATGTCTGCTCTTTTTTTTTTTTTTTTTTTTTTTGTGGGTACCGGGGATCGAACTCAGGACCTCGGCGCCAGCAGGTGCCTGTGCCGCTGAGCGATATCACCGGCCCTTTCTTCATACGTGGGTACTGGGAGTCGAACTCAGGACCTCGCGCTTGCCAGGCAGGCGCTTATGCCGCTGAGCCATCTCACTGGCCCGATGTCTGCTCTTCTGAGTCCCAGAGTCCAACTCCTGTTGGACATCGGGATGCTGAGGTCCTATCATTTTATGACCCACAAGGTTAATGATCAGAAAATCAGAGTAAACTTTTAAAATACTCCCATCTTGTGGCAGTTTGGAAATATGGCAGCCCTGCCTGCCTGGCCTTTGTCCCTCTGCTCTACTAGATCCCAGCAAAGTAAAAGCAGCTGGATGTAGGAAGTTCTAAAACCATGCAGGAAGGAACAGGAGATTCCTCCTGAAGCACACGGATTCCCAAAGAGAAGCTCGAAGCCTGGGCTGCCTTCGCTGTAGCTATAGTTCTGACAGATGCTCACCCTCTCCAGCTCCATCATGGAACCCAGGCTTGCACTCACTTTTTATGCCCTACCTCCCCTACCCCAGCTGGTAAGAATAGAAAATCAGTAATGGCTGGTTCACAAAAATTCTCCAGAGGGCTGGGGATGTAGCTCAGTGGCACAGCTCCTGCCTGGCAAGAGCAAGATCCTGAGTTCGATTCCTGGTACCAAAAAAAAAAGTAAAAGGCAAGCCCTCCTAGGAGATTTTGCTAGAATGTAGCTGATCACAGTCACCTCACTCTGCACGTCTTCACGCATCTCATGCACTCGGCAGGGCGCATTGGAACAAGTTGAAGGAGGTTCAGCTCTTCTGGAATTTGTAGTCTAGGGAGGCAGAAAGCAGTGGAATGAAGACAGCGACAGAGCTGTCACCACCTGGAAGCCCGGGCTGCTGCGAGTGTGGGGGAGAGGAGCACCCAAGCTACAGTCAGGGCTAGGAGCTGGGGTGGGACCCTCAGCCAGCCACTTAGGAGTGTGAGACTCTGGGCAAAGTATTGAACCTCTGAGCTGGGTGTGGGGGCACAGGCCCATAACCCCAGTACTCACAGCTGATGCAGGAGGATCGTGAGCTCGAGCCCAGCCTGGGCAACTCAGCCAGACCCTGATTCAAAATTTTAAAACATTTTTAAAGGGAGTGGGGGCAGGGCCCTGAGTTCAATCCTCATTACCACCAAGAACAAAAACATGAATCTTGCGCTTCCTCTGTTCCTCGATCTGAAGGACTGGGACAGTAATGAGAGCTACGTGCAGCATGGCTGTGAGGGCACAATGAGACCAATGGGAAGCAACACAGTATCTGGCCGAATCTGTCTGCAGTCGCTGTTCCACAGCTGAGGTGCTGTCCTAGAGGCCACTGAACATCCACAGGAGGCAGAAATCCCCGCGTTAGCACGTCCTCCTTTGCAGTGCTCTTGGCCTTCGGATACTGGGCAGAGGAAATCCCTCAAAGACCTCCTTCTCCCTGCCCTAGAAGAACTTCTCTGCACTCCTGTCTCTCCTCCAGGAATAGGAATGAGATCTGAGGCTGGAGCAGCCTAGAAATTCCAGAGGCCTAGCCAGTGACCTCCCTTAGAGGAAGTCAGGCCAAGTTCAGAAGCAGCCACTGCACCACAAGCCCTCCAAGGTGAGTTAAAGCATGAGTTAAACACCACGCTGTTCTGTGAGAACAGACTCATATGTCAGCCTTTTCTTCCAAGCTGTGAACAGGCTTTCAGTGTTTTCCAAATTTCAGCAGGAAAATTGAAACAGCAAGTAGCTCAGGAGATGAAATCAATCCTCCTCGCTGGGCCGAGGGCACAGCTCGTTGGCAGAGCGCTTACCTGACATGTGCAGGGCTCTGGGTTCAATCCCAGCCTTGCTGCCAATGGAAGAAAGGGGAAGGGAGGAAGGAAGGAGGGAGGGAGGAAAGAAACCCTCCTTGCTGCCACTAAAAATTACTGTTAGCATTTAAGAGAAAAATAACACATGTGTATATGAATACTACCTTTGACCCTAGCATGGTGCTGGGAGCATTGTATACGGCCAGTAAACATACCCAACACAGCTGAATTGGGAAGATTAGGCACACAACAGAGTTTTGTTTTGTTTTGTTTTTTATGAACAATTCTAACAGGAAAAGGAATAAACCTCTCTTTAGAAAAAGGAGCCAGGTGTGGTGGCGCACTCGGGGGGCTGAGGCAGGAAGATCACCATGAGTTTGAGGCCAGCCTGGGCTATGTACGCAAGTTCAAGGACAGCCTGAACTGCATAGCAAGACACTGTCTCAAAAAAAAAAAAAAGAAGGAAAGAAAAAAAAAAAAAATCCTCTGAAATAATTGTTCTCCAACTGAAGATGATTTTGGCCCCCAAGGACCAGCTGGCTACATCTGGAGATATTTTTATTGTCACAACTGGGTAAGTACTGCTGTCATCTAGTAGTATAGGGTAGAGGCTAAGGATGCTGCTGAGAGTCTTACAGTGCACATAATAGCCCTGTACAACAAAGAATCATCTGGCTCCAAATGTCACTAGTGCTCTTTGGGTTGGGTTTTTTTGTTTTTTGTTTTTTGTTTTTGCCTCACTATGTAGTTCAGGCTGGCCTTGAGCTGACTATGTAGCCGAGGCTGGCCTCCAACTCATGGCGATCTTCCTACCTCAGCCTCCTGAGTGCTGGGTTTACAGGCATACCCCACCATGCCTGGCTTTTTGTGCTGTTATTGAGAAACTGTGTTCTAAAACACACACACACACACACACACACACACACACACACACACACACCAAAATTAAGCCTTTGTTAGACTATGAGGAGACTCATTATAGGCTCCCTGCTGTTTTGTTTTGTTTTTGTTTGTTATTTTATTTTGTTTTTGGTGCTAAGGATTGAACCCAGAGTCTTTGCACTGAACTACATCCCTGGCCCTCTTCATTTTTTATTTCGAGTCAGGGTCTTGCTAAGTGGATAAACAGCTCAGGCTGGGTTCAAATTCAAGATCTTCCCACCTCAGCCTCCCAGAATGCTGGAATTATAGCCATGTTCCACTATGCCCAGCTTCTATCTTGCTGATACATTATTTTCATTAACTATTAAACATGGTTTGTAAAAAAAAAAAAGCACCACCTCCCTATCACTAACACAGCTCTCTGACCTAATACCAATATTAGTAATGAATACAGGTAACTTTTTACATAGGTATCATGATGAGGTCTCCATTTCATTTTTACATTGTTTTTACCCTTTTTCCTGTTTCTACATGGTTCTTATTGACAAACTATGAGGCCATTGAGGACACAATCAATTTTTTAAGTGTTCATTTTTCTCAAATGTTTGTCCCATCTTTCTCTTAACCCTTAATCCATCTTTGTTTTTACATAATATACAGTGTTATAGGTTCCTCATGCAAAAAAATTTTTAAAACAGACTTGTCTTGAAAACAAAAAAAATTGCCAAGTGTGGTTGCACACACCTGTAATCCCAGAAGGATTGGAGGATGAGGCAGGAGGATCACCATGCGTTCAAGGCCAGCCCGAGTTACACAGTGAGTTCAAGGCTAGCTCGAATTACATATGGAGTAATATTACTAATATTTTACTGAAAGGCTGCTGTGATGATCATCAATACATATTGAATTATGGGAATAGTGTTATGTGTATTACTACAATTCTTTTATTACTTAGAATTGCAGAATTCTAAATAAAATGTTGTAAAAATATACATATTAAAAAATAACTTAGGGCCGGTGAGATGGCTCAGTGGCGTAAGCGCCTGCCTGGCAAGTGCGAGGGCTGGAGTTCGACTCCCGGAACCCACATACGACAAAGGGGCCGGTGATATCGCTCAGCAGCACGGGCGCCTGCTGGCGCGTGAGGTCCTGAGGTCGACCCCCGGTACCCACAAAAAAAAAAAATAAATAACTTAAAGATACACATAGTAATGGGCAACTATGTGATATTAATGGGCAATCATCTAATATTTTAAAAAGGTAAAACAAAGAAAAGTACTACCAAAATTCCAAAAGGCCTTGCTTATATCCTCAAGGATTTTTCCTCCAGGAAACCCCACGTGCTTATGTCCTCTGAGCCCCGCTCTACCTGGTCTCTAAGTCTTCAGCCTCTGGGTAACCACTGAGTAATGATCAGGCTTGCTTGTCTATTTTCCTCACAGGATTCTGTGCACCTCCCTGGCAGGACAACTTGTTAATCTCTGAGCCACTGCTAAGTATTTGTAGGATGCATTAATGATAGGCTACCTGGCTACTGAATGTCAGTCTTAAAGGGTTAACATTTCTTGTCTCTGATAGGTCCCACGTCCACTTACGTCTCTTCTAAGTGTGTTGGGTATGCCCCATCCTCAGTCGTGAGCGAAAGAAGCCAAAGGCTGAAACTGAGTCTCAGCTACCTGGGCAGCCAGGAGGGGAGAACTTGAGCCCACAACTTCAAAACTACTGTGGTTTCACATGGTTTCTCTTACATGAGAAACCCAAAGTATAAGTAAAGAGCAAAATAAAGGATAGATAATAGGAAGTAGGGAGATCTTTTTCAATAGAGATTTTTCAGATGGGAAGGGGAACAAGAGTTGAAGGGAGCAGGGAGGGATGGGAGGCGAAGGGGACAAAAAGGAATTAAGATGTGTACGTACATGTAGCAACTCCCCACGATAAATGTAATTATTATATACCACAAACATGAACTAATAAAATTTTTTAAATAAACAAGTTCAAGACCAGCCTGGAGGGCAACCCACTTTCTGGGACCCTGTTTCTCTTAAACAGAAGCTATCTTTCTCTCAAGAAATTCTTCCTACTCTTTAAAAAAAAAAGACCAGCCTGGGCAACATAGGGAGACCTTGTCTCAATGATAACAACAGCTGGGCATGGTGGTGCATGCCTGTAATCCCAGCACTCAGGAGGCTGAGGCAGGAGGATCACTGGGAGCTCGAGGCCAGCCTGGGCTACATAGTGAGTTCAAGGCCAGCCTGAACTACATAGTGAGACCCTGACTCAAAAACCCAATAATAATAATTATTATTATTATGATAACAATTAAAAAGTTTGTATTAATTATTAATTGGGAAAAGTGCTACATTTACCTCCAGGAAGAAATTTCAGGTCTGAAGTGTGGAAAAGCATGAATAAGAGGCTCAGAAAACAATCTCTAGATACCTATCAGGGGACCCTGACCATCATCAAATACACCTGGACTCACAGGCCAAGGCCTGGAGGGCAACAGAGACCATCCCTGCAGCCTGGGCACGTCTTCTTTTTCCTTTTTCCTCTCCCGCCCAAGCATATCACTTTGAACTATATTAAGCTCTTTGCTTATGTTTTTATTTCCCACTTTTTCCAAATGGATACATAGCATATAAAATATATTTTAATGGCGAGATCAAGGTAAGTAAATAGGGATAGACAGATCCTTTAAGTCTGATGTTTGGTGAGTGTTTTGGAGATAAAAGGAGTAAGTTGGGGAATAACGCCAATTCTAACTATCAGGTGAAATTTAATATATAAATCACTCAAAGCTATTCAAAAAAGCCGAGCATGGTGGCACATGCCTATAATCCTAGCTCTCAGGAGGTTGCGGCAGAAGGATCACCACAAATTCAATGCCGGCCTGGGATACATAGTCAGTTAAAGGCCAGCCTGCACTACATAGTGAGCCCCGGTCTCGAAAAAAAAAAAGCTATTAAAAATACCTCAACAGTATTACACAAAGACCTGGGACAAATGTATGAAGACAAATATATTAACCACTGTTAGTTCCACAGTCCCTTGACAGGAAGTTGTGCTTGTCAGATTGTTCCTAAACAAAGTTCACGATTTAGAATCTCATTGTTAATTATTCTCTCAATAATCTGTGAACTTCATGACCTTCTGTATTCAGTGGGAGGAAAATGCCAGCTGCAGGGTTACATAACAAGAGCACCAGTAAGATGAAGACCTTTGGTCACCACAGTCCTGGTCCGCTCCAGGGGAAGCGCTGGAAAGCTCTGTGAACAACATCGACCCCTCCCCAGTGCTCCTCAGTCCTCACTAAGTTGGAGCTGCTTGGGGAGCTTTCAAAGCAGTGCTACCTGGGGCTGAACCCAGGGTTTCCCGTCATTCGTCTGGGGTGCAGCCTTCGACGCTCCTGTGAGGAGATGAGATTCACTCAGCTCAAAGGCTTCAGTACACACTTTTCCCAGTTTAGCACACGTTACTTAAGACCATCAACTGCTTACTCTCTTCTCAAAGCAACTCTCAGGTTTACTTTTTTGCAGGGCTGGGGATTGAACCCAGCACCTCATGTATGCGAGGCAAGTGTTCCACCACCAAGCTCCATCCCTCACCCCAGTTCTCAACCACTCTTCTAACTGCTCTGAGTAAAAGGGTACCTTACCCCATCCCAAGAACAACACACAGCCCCTAGACTTCAGGAATATGTAACCATTCCTTTAATATTTATCCTAGACTATGGTGTCTCTTCACCTTAGCCCACTCTGTGCTGTAGCGTTTTGTTTTGTTTTTTTCCCCTCCCTTTTTCCTGCTTTTACTTGGCCCAAGCTCACTCTGAGGAGCCCTTTTTTCCCCCAAACTTCCATTTTTGCCTACTGTTAATACATGTGAAACTTTGCCACTGCTAAAAAAACAAAATATCCAAATCAAAAAACCATTTTTAGCTACTCAAGGTGGCACATGCCTGTAATTCCAATATACGGGCAGCTGAGGCAGAAGGGTCACCACAAGCAAACTGGAAGCCAGCCTGGGCTACAGAGTGAGCCTGGGAAACTTAGCAAGACCCTGTCTCAAAAAAATAAAATAAAAAGGGTTGGGAATATAGCTGAATGCTAATGCCCTGAGCCTAATCCTCAGTACCAGAAAAAAAGAAGCCATTTTAAAAATGAGACTTTTGGTAAGCTGAGTTGTGTATATATTAGAGCTCAATTCATTCTACATTTTTACTTAATTACTTAATTCTTTGTGACAGGTCTAATTTTCTTGGTCCTGAAAAGATTTTCTGAATGTCTAAATTATAAGTAAGGTGAAAGGGAACTGGAATATACCGTGCCAGGTCTAGTACATAAAACTCACCTAATGTCATCCTCCTCAACAGCAGGTGCTAACTCACTGACAACCTAAGGGCTAAAAGGGAGCCCTGCTTCTTCTTAAAATGGCCCCAGGCAGACTGGGTGTATCGGTGCACACTATAATCCCAGCGCCCGGGAGGCTGAGGCAGGAGGATTGCAAGGTCAAGGCCAGCCTGGGTTACACAGCGAGATTCTGTCTCAAACAAACAAGTAGGCCCTAGTTCCTCTTTACATGCATCTTCATTTTCCTGGACGCAGCCTCGGTGTGAACATCTTTGCCATGGAATTTTGGTTACTGCAGGCATGACCACTGACACCATGACAGACCACAAACCAAAGGGGTGAACCAATAGCAGGGCCTCGGTTTTTTGTTTGTTTGTTTTTCTTTGTTTTTTAAAATGATCCTTCAGGAATCTAGAATTTCAGGTACTGCACTTGAAAACCAAGCACTTACATTTTCTAGGAGGCAAACAGCAGCAGGATTCCCACGGAATGCTCTTGCTGTGAATGCATCGGCTATGAAAATCGGGAGCTTCATCATCCTCGTAGGTTCAGGCCTGCTGGCGCCCGCTCTACTCCTTGTTACTGAGAAAAATCAGAGTTAATGTTTTACTTGGTATGCAGGAGCAATGAGCAGTCTCAGATACAAAGTCGAGCAACTAACCTACACGCCTCTATTTCAAGATATGTGAACCCCTAGTGTTTAAGCCTCTACAATGAATTTGTTCTAAAATGCTGGCTAAATGGAATATTTTTTCAAATTATTTTTATTGGTTTTTAATACCGTACACAGGACTCGGCAACATAATCATATTACTTCTTAGAGTAACCAAAACTAGGTTAGGCCATACTTATAATGAAATGCATGAAAAATCCAACAGACACATCTTGCCTACGGTCTCCCAGTGAAGAACACTATTTATTTTTTTGTTTTGGTTTGGTTTGGTTTTGGTTTTTTGAGACAGGGTCTCACTATGTAGTCCAAGCTGGCCTCGAACTTGTGGCGATCCTCTTGCCTCAGTTTCCTGAGTGCTGAGATTACAGCCATGTACCACCACATCCAGCAGGTTTACCTTTTAAAAATCAGAATGTTTACCTTCTTAACAGTACTCTATAGCATGAGTATTTTCCAAGGACACCAAATCTTCAAAAACCTCATTTGGGCTGGGGATGTAGCTTAGGGGCAGAGCACTTGTGTGTGAGGCCAAGTTCGATCCCTAGCATTGCAAAACAATCAAAGAAACAAAAAAAAACATTTTAAGAGATTCCCAATAGATTTATGGATATGCTGTAAGCATTTAACCATTTTCCTTTCAGTGAATATTTAAGTTGTTTCTAATTTTTCACTTAAAGATTATGTGGTAAACAAACTGGTTGAATATAAACCTTGGTCTTCATTTCTGATTCTTTAAAGATTCCTGAAGATGAGTACCCTGGGTCAAAATATAGAGATATTTTAACTCACACAGATGTACCAGGGCTGGGGCGATAGCTCAGGGCTAGATGATTTTGTTTTGCTTTGTTTTTTGAGACATTATATAGCCCAGACTGGCTTTGAACTTGTGGAGATCCTCCTGCCTCAACCTTCCAAGTGCTGGGATTACAGGTGTGCCCCACTGCAGCTGGCTTGGCTTCTTCTAAGCAGATAGTAAACAACATAAAATCAGAACCTCCTATTTTTCTTTACTGCTACATTCTTAGTTCCTAGAATGGTGTCTGGCACACAATAAATATTTACGGAATTAATTATTTAAGTAAATAACATACTAAGCACATATGAAAGCTGAACTTTCCTTTTTTTTTTTTTTTTTGTACTGGGAATCGAACTCAGGAGCTCACACTTGCCAGGCAGGTGCTGTGCCACTGAGCTATATGCCCAGCCCCGAAAGCTGAACTTTCAAGCTGGGTGTGGTGACACATGCCTGTAGCCTCAGGACTCAGCAGGCTGAGGTAGGAGGATTGCCACAAGCTCAAAGCCAGCCAGGGCTACATATAGAAAATCTGCTTCAAAACAAAAACAAAGAAAAAACTTTTCTATACAAGCTGACAAATGTGAGGGTTTCTCATTGTGGTACAATCAGCCAGCCAGCATTTCCATCTAAGTAGTAACACTATTACTGACAACGCATAATACATTACAGTTTGTTATCCAATTATTTAGAAATATTATGGATTGCCTTTATTACATTAGATGATTTGAGTAAAGAGAGAAATTAAAGTTCTGAAGCCAAGCATGATGGTGCACACCTGTAATCCCAGCATTCAGGAGACTGAGGCAAGAGGATTGTGAATTCAAAGCCAGCCTAGGATACACAGTGAGTTCAAGGCCAATCTGGACTATATGGTAAGACCTTGTCTCAAAAAAGGAAATTAGGGCTGATGATATAGCTCAGCGACATAAGCGCCTGCCTGGCAAGCGCGAGGTCCTGAGTTCGACTCCCGGTACCCGCATATAAAAAAAAGGAAATTAAAATTCTGATAATGAAGTATGGTTTTTGAACTGAATAGAAATGGCATGATTATGGCCAAAGTGCATGTTTTTAGCCTGACAGAACTTCATCCTTATCGGTCCCAATCAGCAGCTAGAGCTACATGTTCACTGGGTGAGGAAACACTTATGGCAAAGACTGTTGAAATGTTTCTACAGTGATCCTGAATTACATGAGCAAATCTTGAAAGTAGTATGTTTAAGCCAGGTATGGTGGCACACACCTGAAATCCTAGCACTCTGGGAGGCTGAGACAGGAACATTCCAAGTTCAACCTCAGCCTGGACAACTTACTGTCTCAAAATAAAAGTTAACGAAAGGGGTAGGGATAGTAGTAGCTCAGTGCAAAGGCCCTCCATTCAATCCCCAGTACTGAAGAAAAAAGTTTGCACAAATAGTCTTCTGAAATTGTGTGCATGTGCACACACTGCAGGGTGAACCAGGGCCTCCTGCACACCAACATGTGTGCTACCCCTAAGCTACATCCCAGCCCCCAAATTGCTGAATCCTAGCCAGGCATGGTGGCGCATGCCTGTAATCCCAGCAATCGGGAGGCTGAGGCAGGAGGATTGTTGTGAGTTCGAGACCAGCCTGGGCTATGTAAGTTCAAGGCTGGCCTGTACTACATAGTGAGATCCTGTCTCAAGGAAAAAAAAAAAAAGTTTTTAGTTGCTGAATCCTGTTTTTTTTTTTTTTTTTTTTTTTTAAGATAGGCTGTCATGGGGGCCGGTGAGATAGCTCAGCGGCATAAGCGCCTGCCTGGCAAGCGTGAGGTCCTGAGTTCGATTCCCGGTACCCACATACAAAAAAAAAGGGCTGGTGATATTGCTCAGTGGCACGGGCGCCTGCTGGTGCATGAGGTCCTGAGTTCGACCCCCAGTACTCACAAAAAAAAAAAAAAAAAAAAAAGATAGGCTGTCACGTTGCCCAGGCTGGCCCCAAACGCCTGAGTTCAAGTGATTCTCCTGCCTCAGCCTCTGGAGGAGCCGGCAGTACATGTGTACGTCAGGCCCAGCTCTGGCTTTGACTTTTAAAAATTTAATTTAGTACAGAAAAACAAAATTTGACACTGAAGTACTTTTCTCAGGCTTCTAGAAATACTTGCTGCTTCTCAAATGAAAACATTTCTTTTAAAGGAAAACGTTCTCAAAGACTCTAACAGCCAACTCATTTGTTTATTCCATAGCTGCCCAGACAATGAGGAAATGAGCTACACAGAGGAAAAGCTGAAAAACTAGATTAGGAAGGGAGTACAGGGTTTTGATGATATAGGTAACCTGCTAAATACACATTAGAAGTTCCCACCTGCAAACTTCTTGTTTAGTAGATAATAAATTCCTGAAGTTTTAGATCATTGCTACTCTATGTGTTACCAAAGTAATGGCTTTCTAAAGATATCCAAGCCTGGGCCAGTGATATAGCTTAGTGGCATAAGCACCTGCCTGGCAAGCGCAAAGTCCTGAGTTCAACTCCTGGTACCTGCATAAAGAAAAAAAAAAAAAAAGATATCCAATCCTAATTTCCCAGAACCCATGAATATGTTTTGTTAAGTGGCTTTCTTGCAAAGAAAATTAAAGTTGCTAATCAACTAAATTTAAAATAGGATTATTCTGCCCAGACATGGTAGTCCACACTTTATAATCCCTGCTCCCAGGAGGCTGAAGTAAGAGGATCACAAGTTCCAGGCCAGCCTGAACAATGTAGTAAGACCATGTCTCAAAATAAAATTTAAAAAACAAAGGTGGGCCCGGGTATAGTGGCACACACCTGTCATCCTAGCACTCAGGAAGCTGAGTTAGGAGGACTGCCGCAAGTTTGAGGTCAACCTGGACTACACAGGGAGACCCTATGTCAAAAAAAAAAAAAAAAAATGGTGCGGGTCTGAGGATGTAGCTCAGCACATCTGCTCAATCCCTAATATGGCCAAAAAAAAAAGATTATTTTGGATTATCGAGAATCATGAGTGTAAACTGGGATATGGTGGTACATGCCTATAATCCTTGCACTCAGGAGGCTGAGGCAGAAGGAGCACCACAAGTTTGAGGCCAGCCTGGACTACATAGCAAGACCCTGTCTCACAAAAAAAAAAAAAAAAAAAAAGAATAATACAGTACAGTGATGTAAACACAGGAATCTTTAATGCTTGAAGAGGGAGGCTAAGTCCAAGTCAGGGAGAGATTAAAAATGGTATATTGCTGGCTTTAAAGATGGAGGAAGGCACCACAAACTAAGAAATATATGTGACCTTTAGAAGTTAGAAAGAGCACTGGGCGTGGTAGTGCACACCTGCTATCCCAGCATTTGGGAGGCTGAGGCAGGAGGAGCATGTGAGTTCAAAGCTAGCCTGGGCTATATAGTGAGTTCAAGAAGAGGCCAAACTATACAGTGAGACTCTGTCTCAAAAAAATGAGGGGGAAAAAAGAAGAAAGTTAGAAAGGGCAAAGAAACAAATTCTCTTCTAAACCCTCCAGAGAAATAAATCTGTATTAGTCAGCTCAGGATGCCATATCACAATACCACAGGTTGAGTGGCTTAAGCAACAGAAATGTACTTTTTCACAGTTTGGAGGCTGGGAATTCTAAGCCCAAGGTGCCCACTGATCCAAGTCCTGGTGAGGGCCCCCTTCCTGGAGTGTGGGGAGCTAATGGCCTTGCTAGGACCTCACATGGCAAGGTGGGGGCCCGGGGCAAGCTCACACTACAAGGGCCCCACCTTCACAACCTCAGCTTATCCCAATACCCTCTCAAAGGACCCACCCACAAATCCCACCACACTGTGGGTAAGGCGCCAGCGTATGAGTGTGCAGGGCACCTAATCAGTACAACGCTTTGTCTTTGGGATCTATTTCAGACTTCTGAGTTCCTCTGTCAACTGAGGAGAAAAGACAGAACTCAAACTCCAGTTTCATGCACTACACATCCACAACACAGTTCACCTCTTTGATCCTCAAATATGTGGGGATTTGTCCCCACCAGCAAGCAATTCTACAGTGAACACCAGAACTCATTTCTGACACTCTCTAGCTGGAGGTCCCACAGTTGGAGGACCCAGACCCACCTGACTGACCCCCACTTGAGATGCCAGTCACAAGTTCAGGTCTTGGGAATGTCTGACCAGCCAGCTACCAGTTGGGATTCCCACAACCCCCTCCTTGGGTTTAAGTAGTTTGCTAGATTGGCTCACAGAACTCAGGGAACACTGTACTGGGTACCTGGAAGGGACATTTTAAAGGACACAAAGACAGGCATAGGGCAGGGTATCAGAGAAGGGGCACAAAGCTTCCATGCCCTTTCCAGGCATAGCACCTGGCAAGAACTTGCCCAAGTTCAGTGATCAGGGAGCTCCCTGAACCCAGTCCTGGGTTTTTATGGAGACTTCAATGAATAAGCATGATTGAGATACAAACAAATATGCAAAAATGTGATTGGACAAAAAAGCAGTGCATCCGTGCTAATAGACTGAGGCAACACAGCAAGGCCTGTCTGTTCAGATGCATCTTAGACTCACGGATGAAAACTAAAAAATACGTATCACAATATCACACCTTCAGAACTGGGCATGGTGGCGTACACCTGTAATCCCAGCACTCAAGGGGCTGAGGCAGAAGGATCACTGAGCGTTTGAGGCCGGTCTGGGTTACATAGCGAATTCAAGGCCAGTCTGAACTACATAGGGAGACCTGTGTCAGAAAAAAAAAAAAAAAACACACACACCTCCAGAACTGTAAGATAACAAGTTTAAGCCACTGCATTTGTGATAATTTGTTGCAGCAACAATAGGAAATTATTACAGTCCAACATCCTTTACTGTCAGTCCAAAAAATTTTAATTGTTGCATAAATCCCCATGAAAAATAATAATTGTTTATCAATACTTATTAATTATTACATGCTGGGCATGATTCTAAGAATATTTAATTATTCTTAGCACCCTAAGAGATAAACAGACAAACAGGCTTGTAAAATTGAGCTAAGTTATTCAAGGTCATGCAGACAGACAACGCTGAAGTTTAAATATGGAGTCTCTGTTCCTAATTACCATGCCTTAGGCCAGATCCAAGTGTTAGCAGGGCTCTGAGGCACTCTTTCCAGAGACCCTTTCCAAGCTCCTGTCCTGAACAAAGACTTGGACAGGAAACAAGGTAGTGGGATTTAACATATATTAAAGTATTAAAGAAAAGGGAGAAAAAGTACTCTGAAAAGAAGTGCTCTGTAGAGTGAGGGCGGACTAATTAGAGTAAGAACAGAAATATGTTCCGCAGAGTGCAGAGCAGGCCACTGAGAAAAAAAGAAGGTAGTGGCCTCAAGGCCAGTGGCCACCATCTTTTATATCCTCCATTCTGACATCAGAGCTAAGCCATCCAATTAAAACCCTGCTTGATCTTGCGCTAGAATTGAAGGTGGAATTCACAGGAGCAGGGCTTGGAAGGTGTTCTGCGCATGTATCCAGGATCTCCGTGCTTGACAGGTCACACCCACTTGCCCAGATCTTGCCATGCCCTAATCTCCTGCCTCACAAGGACCAGAGTTTGAGAAACTCTCTCTTAAGGAACTAAAATCTTCCTGAGGAAATCGTAAATTTCAATGCATGCTATGTTTTGGATAAATGTCCTCCAGAAGCCCCTATGTTAAAGGCATGTTTATCACCCTGTGGCTCTATGGGGAGGGACAGAACCTTTAAAAGGTGGATCCTAGTAGGAGGAAGCTAGGTCATCCCCGTTCTGCCCTAGAAGGACCCTGATCCCTTCTGGGCTTTCTTTTTGCTTCCCTGCTGCCATGTTTCCTAGCACAATGTACCGTGCCACCACAGGCCAAAGACAATAGTTCCAAGCAACCATGAACTGAAAGCTCTAAAACCATGAGCTAAAACAAATCTTTCCCTCCTGTAAGCATGTTGTCTCTAACAGAGTGCTGACTAGCACACTAAGAGAAAATTTGCCTTAACTATTAGAATAATTTTTAGATCATCAAAAAAGTAAAGATTAAAATTTTAAACTTAAGCCAGGCGTGGTGGTGCACGCCTGTAATCCCAGCACTCAGAAGGCTGAGGCAGGAGGATAGCCATAAATTTGAGGCCAGTGTGGGTTACATAGTGAGTTCAAGGCCAGCCTGGAATACATAGGGAGACCCTGTGTCAAAAAACATAAACAAATACTTTAGAAATTGCAAATACTCACCAGGCATGGTGGCACATGTCTGTAATGCCAGCTACTTGAGACACTGAGGCAGGAAGATAGAAACTTCAACGCTCGCCATAGCAAGACCTGGCCTCAAAAAAATTAATAAAAATGAAAAAGTAAAAAATTAAGCTTTGCCAGGTTTGAGAGCACATGCCCCTAATCTCAGCTACTTGGGAGGCTCAAGTGCAAACCCAGCCTGAGCAGCATGGTAAAACCTGTCTCAAAAAAAAAAGATAAAGGGCCTGTGAGATAGCTCAGTGGCATAAGCACCTGCTTGGCAAGTGCGAGGTCCTGAGTTCAACTCCCAGAACCCACATAAAGGAAAAAAAGGGCCGGTGATATCACTCAGCGGTGCAAGCGCCTGCTGGCAAGCGCAAGGTCCTGAGGTCGACTCCCAATACCCACATAAAAAAAAAAAAAAAAGATGAAAATAGAAAAGAAAAAGAACTTGCAGACACTCGGGAAAACCTAAGGGACCTGGTACAAGAAACACTAGAAGTCTATATTGCTTTACGTATGGAAAACGAACATGATTTATTTTGATTAAATGAAAGGAGTTGTTGATCAAGTGTAAGAGTTCTCAAACTCTGGCAGGCATTAGAGTCACATGTGCGGGCTTGTTAGCAATCAGATTGCTGGACTGCAGGCCCAGAGTTTCTGATTTTGTAGGCCTCGGGTGGGGTGCAAGAATTTACATTTCTGCTGGGTGTGGTGGCACATACCTGTCATCCCAGCAATCTGGGAGCTAAAGCTGAAGGATTGCAAGTTTGAGCCCCAGCTGGGAAATTTAGCAACTTAGCGAGACCTTGTCTCAAAATAAAGAATAAAAAATGGGCTGGGGGTGTAGCTCAGTATGAAGGCCCTGGGTTCAAACTGCAGTACCACAAATAATAATAATTTACATTTCTAACAAGTTCCCAGGTAATGCTGATGCTGCACTTGAAGAACCACTATTTCTGGAAAAAGCATGAAATATTTTAATAGCATAAAATATACTATATTAATTTGATTTGTATTCTCAGTCAAAAGATAGACTAAGTCTTTTTTCTTTTAATCCATCTTATTTCTTTCTTTCTTTTTTTTTTTTGTGGGTACCGGGGGGTCGACCTCAGGACCTCGCACGCCAGCAGGCGCCCGTGCCGCTGAGCGATATCACCGGCCCCTTTATTCGTATGTGGGTTCCAGGAGTCGAACTCGGGCCCTCGCGCTTGGCGGGTGGCGCTTAAGCCGCTGAGCCATCTCACCGGCCCCTCTTTTTTTTTTTTAATGTGGGTACCAGGAGTTGAACTCAGGATCTCGCACTTGCCAGGCTAATCCATCTTATTTAAACAATGTCCCTGCTTGCACTCTATAGTGACAGATTATGCTTAAAGTAGAAGTCACATTAACAATTCAACTTTTAAGGGCTGGGCATGGTGGGATGCTCCTATAGTCCCAGCACTCAGGAGGCTGAGGCATGAGGATCACAAGTTTGAGGCCAGCCTTGACTACACAGTGAGACTCGCTCAAAAAAATTTTTTTTCAAGCTAGGGATATAGCTCAGTAGTAGGGTGCTTGCCTACTACTGTATGTGCAAGGCACTGGGTTCAATTTCCAGTACCCCCAAAAAATTAATTTTCCAAAACTACTGTGTATTTCCTATTTCTTAAATGCCAAGCACATGCTAGACTTCAAAAATAAAAGGATGAATAAGTGAGTAAGTCACTATTTATTGTGGTTTAGATCTAAAACATCCCCCAAAAGTCTCGTGTTCAGAGGTAGGGTTTTGGAAGGTGGTCTAATCCTGGGGCTCTACACTCAGCAGTGGATCCACCCACTGAAGAGTTCATAGTCCACTGAAGAAGGCAGGGCCTGGTTGAAGGAGGTGGCTCACTGGTGGTGTTACCTGAAAGTGTATTCAGTTCCTGGGGTTTCTCTCTCTCCCCCCACATCCCCTCATCCCTCCTCCACCATGCCTTGCAATCCCCCTGCCTCAGCCTCCTTCATTGTTGGGATTACAGGCATGTGCTATCTTACCCAGCTATAAATTGGTTTTTAATCACCAGTTTGGTGTATGAATACAACTTCTTTAATAAACAGTAAGATGATATGGAAGAAGCTGAAGTCCCCTTGGACAACTCCCTTCCCCAGGAGTCTATGAAGTTTGTTTTGAGAACACTTTAGATATTTCCCTGAATTCTAATCTTGGTTCACTTTACCATGTAAATTAGGGAAATCATAAACCTCACTTGTTCAAATAGTTTAGTCGTTCAACCTGCCCATGGGTGTGCCTGGGAACACTGATGCCTATTTGTCTCTTAGTAATGACCTTAGTTTGTTTCTGGTCTCCTGTGGCTACGGACAACAGAAAACTGATTCCTGCTATTGCAGAGCTGCTACCGGATAAGAAACCACTCAGCTTCTGCTTTTGACTGCTGCCTTAAAACTAGGATACTAGGGAGTAAACACCAGTTTAGCTTTTTGAAATTATAAGTATTTAATAAGAGAGCACTGGCATTCACAGTGCACAGGAGCACTATTTTCTTTCCTTTTTTTTTTTGAGACAGGGTCTCGCTATGTAGTGCAGGCTGGCCTCAAACTCACAGCGATCCTCCTGCCTCAACCTCTCAAGTGCTGGGATTACAGCTGTGCACCACCACATCTAGCTACATTTTTATTTATTTATTCTTACAGTATTGGGGATTGAGCCCAGGGCTTTTGTGCTGATTGCACTATATCAGCAGCCTTTAAAATTTTTTTTTTTTTTTATTTTGACACAGGTCTCACTAAATTACCTAGGCTGGTTTGAACTTGAAATCCTCGTCCCTCACTGCCAGACATAGTGGCACACACCTGTAATCCCAGCACTTGGGAGGCTAATGCAGGAGGATCACTGTGTAGTTTGAAGCCACTACATAGTGAGATCCTGTCTCAAAAAGCAAAGAACAACACCTTTCCTCAACATCCCAGAGTGCTGAGATTATAGGAATGCACCATCACTCCCAGCTGTTCCAATTTTCTCTGATTTATTTCTTGTAACCTTTTTTCCATTTATTTTGTTGTTGTTGTTGTTGTTGTTGTTGAGATAGGGTCTTGCAGCCCAGGCTGGCCTTGAACTCAAAATCTTCCTGCCTCAGCCTCCAGAGTGCTGGGAACCATTGACTTTTTAATAGGAATATTCCTTAAAGATTTATTCTACGAAAGTCAAAGGGTTCAGTATTAGGAAATCCATCAAGGTAGTTCATGATATGAATATATTTAAGAAGAAAAACATCTATTCAAAAAATAACTGAATTGGGCATGGTGGCACATGCCTGTAATCCCAGCACTCTGGAGGCTGAGGCAGGAGGATGGTGTGCTCAAGGCTAACTTAGCAAGCAGCAGTGGAGAAAGAGGATAGGGAAGGGGAGGAAGATGAGGGGAAGGTCCGAGGAAACCGTAAGATTTCACCTTGGCTGACCTACAGACTTTGCTCAAGCACAAAGTGAAAGCTAAGTCACAGTTGCCACCTCTCTGGCTGAGTTGAAAATGAGTTGCAACATGCACACCGAGCCCCTCAGCAAACACTGGGTGACACACTGGTTCCAGGAATTTAACAATTCTCTGTTGAATCATTAGCTGACACCAAGCTAAAAAGTGCCACACCAAACAAAGAATACAGATTTAGGAGAAAGTTCAGACAAGTCACTAGATAAATAATAACAACTAATAGGGAGGGGCAGAATTGATTTTTAGAGGTGCCACACTGTATTATTTACATTTTCTTTTTTGGCTTTTTGAGCCAGGGTCTTGCTATATAGCCCAGGCTGGCCTCAAACTCTTGGCAATCCTCCTGCCTCAGCCTCCCAAATGCTGGTATTACAACTGTGTGCCACCATACCCGGCTTTATTTACATTTTCCAGATGTCAAAAGTAAGAACATGAGATACGCCCCAAAATTGAGAAAAATAGCATACAAAGTGAAAAGACTGGCTTATAGAAACTATTCCTGAGGTGACCAGTCCTAATTACTGGACTGTTGGAATTACTACACAAAGGTATGAAATTGGATTCTTTGAATATGTTCCTAAAACAGAAGGAAACTAAAAACTAAAGGAAAATATGAGTCATGCCTCACCAAATAAAAAATATCAATAAAAAGAAAAATGTAAAAAATATGAACAAAACCTCAGAGATTTCTGGGATATCATGAGATATATCAACATATGCACAATGCAAGTGCCAGAAAGAAAGACAAGAACATGGCAGGAAAACTATTTGAAGAAATAACGGCCCAAAACTCTCAAATTTAGCCGGGCGTGGCATTGTATGCCTGTGATTGTTGCACTTGGGAGGCTGAGGCAGGAGGATCACTGTGAGTTTGAGATCAGCCTAGGATACATAGTGAGTTCAAGGCCAGCCTGGACTACATAGTGAGACCCTGTCTCAAAAAAAAAAAAAAACCCAAAAAACAAAAAACAAAAAACTCTCAAATTTGATGGAAAATATTGATCTACATAACCATGAAGTACAACTAATCTGAAATAGTTTAAATGCAAAAGCAATCTACACCTAGAACATCATGATCAAACTGTAGAATGACAATGACAGAGAATATTAAAGCAGCAAGAGAGAAGTAATTCACCACGTAAAATGCATGCTTAATGATTGTCAACCACTAGGCATGGTGGGACACAGCTGTAATCCCAGCAGGACAATTGCCATGAATTTGAAGCCAGCCTGGGTTACATAGTGAGTTGAAGACCAGCCTGAACTATATGGCAAGACCCTGTCTCAAAACAAAAAACAAAATAACCCCCCCCAAAAAAAACAAGAATTCTATACCCAACAAAACTATCATGCAAAGCAAAGGAAAAATTAAAGACCTTCCCAGATAAACAAAAGAATCTGTTGCTAGCATCCCTGTCCTGCAAGAAACACTAATGGAAGTCCTTCAGGCTAAAATGAAAGGACACCAGACAACATCTCAAATCCACATGGAAGGGCCGGTGAGATAGCTCAGCGGCACAAGCGCCTGCCCGGCAAGCACAAGGTCCTGAGTTTGACTCCCGGAACCCACATAAAGGAAAAAAAGGGCTGGTGATATTGCTTAGCAGCACAAGCACTTGCTGGCAAGCGTGAGGTCCTGAGGTCGACTCCCGGTATCCACATTAAAAAAAAAAAAAAAAAAAAAAATCCACATGGAAAAATAAAGAACACCAACCAAAGGTACAAATAGGCAATAAACACATGAAAATATGCTCATCACTAATCATTAGGGAAATGCAAATCAAAACTACAACGAGATATAATGTCACAGCTGTTAGGATGACTATTATCAAAAGATAAAAGATACTTGACAAAAAAATACAAATAAAAAAAAAAGGATACTTGGGAGGCTGAAGTAGGAGGATTGCTGGAGTTTGAGGCCAGCCTGGGCTATGCAGTGAGTTTAATGCCAACCTGAACTACATAGTCAGACCTTGTCTCCAAAAAAATAAAAATAAAAAGGTTTACATTGTATCAGGTACTACAAGTGATTTAGAGATGTATTTAAAGTATATGGGAGGGTTGCATAAGTTACATGCAAATACAACATCATTTTATATAGGGAACACAAGCATCTGTGGTTTTTGGTATTGGGGGAGGGGTATTCTGGAACTAAACCTCCGTTGACATCAAGGAATAAGTACATAGTATAATGGAATATCATTCAATGCTTAAAAAAGAAGGAACTCTTGTCACATAGTATAACATGATGGGCCATGGGGACATTATGTTAAGTGAATAAGCTAATCACAAAAGGGACGAATACCTGGGGCATGGTGGTACCTGCCTGTAATCCAGAACTTGGGAAACTGAGGCAGGAGGAGTGCCATGAGTTTGAGGCCAGCCTGGGCTACATAGCGAGAACTTGTCTCAAAAACAAACAAAAGGGAGGGCCGGTGAAATGGCTCAGTGGCGTAAGCGCCTGCCTGGCAAGCGCGAGGGCCCGAGTTCGACTCCCGGAACCCACATATGAAAAAAGGGCCGGTGATATCACTCAGTGGCACGGGCGCCTCGTGGCACATGAGGTCTTGAGGTCGAACCCCGGTACCCACAACAACAAAAAAAAAGGGACAAATATTCCATGATTCCCTTCTTATAGAAGCACAGTAGAAAGGAAGTACCAAGGGCTCGAGGTATAGGGGAGGAACAATTCGTATTTAATGGGCAGTTTCATTGTTATAAGATGAAAATGTTCTAGAGATCTGTCGCACAACAACATGAATATACTTAACACTACTACTCCTGAACGGTATACTTAAAAATGGTTGAACCTGAGCATGATGGTGCATACCTCTAATTCCAGCACTCGTGAGGCTGAGGCAAGAGGATTGCTATGAGTTTAAGGCCAGCCTGGGCTACATAGTGAGACCCTGTCTAAAAAAGAAAAACAAAAAAAACCAAAACAACAACAACAACAAAAAACAATGGTTGAGAGTAAATTTAATGTTATGTTTTATACCATAATAAAAAAAATACAAGCCAGGCATGGTGGTGTGTGCCTGTAATCTCAGCACTTGGGAGGTTGAGGCAGGAGGATCGCCAAGAGTTCGAGGCCAGCCTAGGCTACATAGTGAGTTCAAGGCCAGCCTGGGCTACAGAGTGAGACCCTGTCTCAAAAATAAAAAAACAAACCAAAAACAAAAAACAGAGCATCAGAAAAGGTGTATCTACATAGGTAAAATAAATATAATATCAATATATTCTTCCTTATAACTTTTTTTTCTATCTCATTTAAAAGCCAATGGCACAAAACAATAACAATAAATTTGTTGTGAGCCAAGTTAACAACATAAAGGGACAGGGAAAGGATGGAGCTAAATAGGTGCAATTTTTATATGCCATTAAATGTGTATTAATCAAGACTAGACTGTTGTAAATTGAGATGTTAATTGTAATCTTCCAGGCAACCACTGGGAACACAATTCCAAAAATATACGGAAAAAGACATCGAGACAGTCAGAGACCACTTTGGAGACAGAGGTCAGATACCTAGGCCCTTAACCTGTTACTCATAAAGCATAATTTGTGTTTTCCTCTCAGTCCAGGACTTAAAAGCTGCTTTTGCTAAAAACAGTAACTTCACTTGGGTTCACAGATGCCCATGGGTGACTAAAAACAGAACAAACCTTGACTTTCACTTTTGCATCTGTCTCCTTTATTACCCTAAAACTTTTGGGGGAGATCCCTTCCTACCCAGCATGTTAATCATTTAGGGAGTGTCTGTCTAAAAACTGGCAATATAAGGTTGATTAGCCCTAAAGTTACATACCTGAAACTTTGAAGCTACTAGAAGAAAATATAGGGGATACAGCTGAAGTCACAGACACATGAGAAGACACAATAGGACTCCCATAGCACAGGAAATAACAGCAAGGATCAAGAAGTGGGACTACATCAAATTAAAAAGCTTCTGCATTGAAACAGAAACAATTAAGAGTGAAGAGACAGCCTACAGAATGGGAGAAAATCTCTGTCAGCTATTCGCCCAAGAGAGGACTAATATCCAGAATATATAAGGAATTCAAAAACCTTATCACCAACCCCCACCAAGTAATCCCATCTGTAAATGGGCAAATGAATGGACAGACACTGCTGGTACAAATGGCCAATAAGTACAAGAAAAAAATGTTCAACCTCTTTAGCCATCAGGCCAATGCATATCCAAGCTACTGTACATTGGGATTCCACCTCACCCAATCAGAATGGTTATCATTCAGAATACAAAAAATCAGGCTCAGGCTGGGGATATAGCTCAGTGGCACAGCGCCTGCCTGGCAAGTGTGAGGTTCTAAGTTCGATTCCCGGCACCAAAAAAACCAAAAAAAACCAGGCTGAGGCTGGAAGGTAGTGAGTTTCAGGCCAGCCTGGGTTACATAGCAAGTTCAAGGCCAGCATGGACTACACAGTGAGAGCCTGTATCAAAAAACATTTTTTTAAAAATATAAAAAAGCAATAAATGCTGATAAAGTTGCAGGGAAAAAGGAACGCTTGTACACTGTGGGAATGTAAATTAGTTTGATCACTATGAAAATCAGTTTGGAGGCTTCTCAAAAAACTAGAGATACCAGGCAGCTGTACCACTCCTCAGTATAGTCCAAAAAGAATTAAAATCAGCATACAGCCACCTGCATACCTGTGTTTATTTTGGCCCTATTTACAATAGCTAAGCTATGGACTCAGCCTAGGTGTCCATCAACAGATGAATGGATATACAAAATATAGACTGTGCGTATAGACAGTGCAGTATTATTCGACGATAAAAAGAAGGGAATCGTGTCATTTGCATGCAAATGGATGGAACCAGAAATCACATTAAGCAAAATGAGGCAGGGTTTTTTTTCTTTATAAGAAAGACAAATATTGGATGTTTTTCTCTCAAATATGGAATTTTGAGAGAAAGATTAGCGGTGAGATAACATGGAAGTAGAGGGGATTATTAGAGTAGAGAAGGGGGAGGGGAGGGCAAGGGGATACTGGGGCTGGAAATGATCAAGTGTGTTGTATGCATATACTAATCTGCCAACGTGAAGCCCATTAATCTGTATAATATGCACTAATAAAAAAGGAAAAAAGAAGTAATGGAGGAATAGAAGGATGAACAACAAAGACATATGATACACAGAAAACAAATATCACAAGGGCAGACATAAACCCTAACTTACTAGTGATTATAATTAAACTCTCCCATTAAGGGCAGAGAGCAGCAGAATGGGTTTCTTAAAATGATCTAACCAGGCTGGGGATGTAGCTCAGTGGTAGAGTACCTGCCTGGCATCAGTGAGGCCCTGGGTTCAACCTCCAGTCCTGCAAAAAAAAAATCTAACCAAATCCTTTCTATAAGAGACAAACTCTAGCCTTAAAAACATAAATAAGTTGGAAATAAAAACTGGAAAGAAGATACATCATGCAAAGAATAATAAAAAGTGAGCCAGCCCACTCTGCCATCTTCTCCCCTAGGAAGTGACTCTCCCCAAGGTTCTTCTCAGACACTGGAGTTGAATTCTGTGTTCCTAAAGCTATAATTCCTGAGTCTTCTATGTCTTTTCTTTCTTCTTCTCCCCACCTCCCCAGACAAGGTCTCACTATATAGTTTAGGCTGGTCTTGAACTCACTGTGTAGCCCAGGAGACAGGAATCCTCAAGCTCACAGGAATCCTCCTGCCTCAGCCTTCCTAGTGCCAGTATCACAGGTGTGTGCCACCATGCCTGGCTAACTTACTAAGAGCTAAAAAAAAAAAAAAAAAAAAAAAAGAAACAAAGAATACATCCTTGGGCCTTACATTACCAAACCTGAGGTGAACTTCAAGAAAGTAGATGTCCTGATCAAGGCCAGCCAGGAAAATTGAGACAAACATTTGTGGCAAGTTGTAATAACCAACAGCAACACATCAACAGAGGCGAACACTGAATTAGGAAAAACGCTTGTAGGAAAAAATGAAAACAAAGCTTTTGTAAATAAGGAGGAGAAGAGGGGTTGAAGGGAGGGTAGGGGAATGGGGGGAAAAAAAGAAGTTATATCATGTACAGGTACAAATTCCCTATAATGAATGTGATCATTATGTATACTTAAAATGTACCAATAAACTTAAAAGAATGTTCAATACTTTTAATTATTTTCAAAAATTAGAGAATATGTTAAGTGCTTTCTTCCTTTTGAATTTACATTTGCTTACTTTTAACTTTTTTTTTTTTTTTTTGGAACCAGGAATGGAACTCAAGACCTTGAGCTTGCCAGGTACATTTGTTTACTTAGTACATAATTATTAAAATTAAATGAGGCCTTTTGGTTTCCACAATCCTATAATGCACACTTAGGTGACTCAGAGAAATAAGAAAGTATCAAGAATACACACTGTGTAATTAGGCCTGGTCTTTTTTTTTTTTTTTTTGTGGGTACGGGGGGGGGGTCGACCTCAGGACCTCGTGCGCCAACAGGCACCCGTGCCGCTGAGCGATATCACCGGCCCCTTTTTCGTATGTGGGTTCCGGGAGTCGAACTCGGGCCCTCGCGCTTGCAAGGCAGGCGCTTATGCCGCTGAACCATCTCACCGGCCCTTTTTTGTTGTTTTTATTTTTGTTTGTTTTTTGAGACAGGGTCTCATTCTGTAGTTCAAGCTGGCCTTGGACTCACTATGTAGCCCAGGCTGGCCTCAAACTCAGGGTGATCGTTCTGCCTCAGCCCTCTCAAGTGCTGGGATTACAGGCATGCACCACTACACCTGGCTAGGCCTGGTTTTGAGAAAGTGTTGAATCACACCAAAGGAAATCAGTACGTTCTAAAAGACAGTAGATGTCTACGATAGAAATCCAAGAATGTGCAGTTCACAAAGCCTAAGTAAGTCAGTGTTCAAAAGGTGTTAAATACTTTAGTCAGATACAGTCCTAGTAAGTTTCTGTAGGTTTTGTCGTTTTTGGTTTGCTTTTCATATATGCAAATCGGTTATGATAATCCAGTTTTATAGGTAAATTGATGACAATCCAGTTTTTAAAGTAACTAACAATACCACATAGGGATATATGAACAGCTATTGTAAACCAATCTTTGGTTAACATGCTTTCCCTCCCCCAAAATAGTGCAATCTCTTTCAATTTCCTTCTTTCTCTTTCACTCAGGCTCTGCCTGGAATTTTCCTCTGCACCTGGATGGTATAACACACGATCGTTGTCTTGTTTTCCTTTGGGAGATGTGGGTACTCCGATTTCCTTCTCTTTCATCTCTTCTCTCACTATGGGTCTCTAACATATCCTTTCTAGGGTCCCTCGGATCTCTATGCTAATAGGAAAGCACTGAAAGACTAAAAGGAAGACAAAAAGGGAAAAAAATCCTCAAAGCAGCTGGGAACCCTTAGTTCTATCTATCTCTATGGAAACAATTCCTCAGAGATGATCTGGAAACAATTCTATGGAGATCATCAGCGCAGCAGCGAGCCAATCCCACTGAGCCTTAGTCACAGGATTCAGTTTACAAACAGGAATGGCTGACAATTTTTTGGGAAAAACAGTAAAACAGGGAGCCAAATAAAAATTACACTTACCACTACATATTTTTACCTCAAAACTTCTTACTTACTGTAATAATAAAAAGACAACAACAATGTATGCCCTAATTCCAAGCACTTCCTAATCTCACTGGCAAAGAGTGCCCAACACAAAGATATTAGCACCACCCCCCCCCAAAAAAAAAGAAAGGAAGAAAAGAGAGAGAGAAAGGAAGAAAAAGAAAGAAAAGAAAGAAACGTTTGGTGGTGAAAAGTCATTCATGTCATTAGAATGATTTTAGGATTGTGGCTCATAACCACACCAAGTATATGGAAAGAATGCGAATTCAATCTGGCAGTAAGCAGATTGTTTGGCATTCAGGCATGAGGTGAAAGAGATTACAGAATTCCACCTAAAAAATCAGGTTGAAAGACTAAAAGCATAAAGTAGTGAAGTGACTCGAATCCATGGAAGAAAAAGGTAAGAACTCCATCTGAAGCATCCGAGCTTTTTTTTTTTTCTTTTGTGGGTACCGGGGGTCGAACTCAGGACCTCGCGCCGCCAGCAGGCGCCCGTGCCGCTGAGCGATATCACCGGCCCTTTTTTGGTACGTGGGTATCGGGAGTTGAACTCAGGACCTCGCGCTTGCCAGGCAGGCGTTTACGCCGCTGAGCCATCTCACCGGCCCCCTCAAGCCATTATTTTTATTTTTATTTTTATTTATTTTTTTTTTTTTGTGGGTACCGGGGGGTCGACCTCAGGACCTCGAGCGCCAGCAGGCGCCCGTGCCGCTGAGCGATATCACCGGCCCCTTTTTCGTATGTGGGTTCCGGGAGTCGAACTCGGGCCCTCGCGCTTGCCGGGCAGGCGCTTAAGCCGCTGAGCCATCTCACCGGCCCAAGCCATTATTTTTAAATGGCAGAACCAGCTCCAAGCCCTGAGATCGACCCACAGCTTGGGGGGAGGGGACACTTCACAGTGTCGGTGATACCAGGACAGCCAACTTTCAGAGCTGTTCAGAAGTCTCCAGCAAACATACTTTTGTAAGTACCATCTCCCCAGATGGTAAAGCCAGCGTTAGTTAGGGGAAGCAGCGTCAATTTACCTAAAATGATGTGTTTCCTTAAGGTACAGGTAATTTATAAACACATGAAGTTTCATAGTGTTTTAAGACTGATCCTTGGAGTAAAACCTTTTATGTTTCAGTCCTAGCTCTGCCACTCAGCTGTGTCCTTGGGCAACTATTTTCATTTGTCTGGAACTAGGCACATCATCTGTCAAATGAAGATTATAGTTACTACAGCATCCTTTGTTTTTCTCTTAGAATCACGCTGTCCCTTCCCAAGTTACTTTGAAGAGGCGGGCTAAGGACTGGCAATAGGGTACCACGACTTACGCAATTCTCACTGAGCTACAATTGCCTTAAGCAGATTTAAACACGAATTAAATGGAAGTTTCCATTACTGAAGCTAACTGGTCCCGTCTCCGCCCTATACACTACAGATCTCATGGGGGGAATTTTTTTTCATCCTACATTAACACTCCCCAACCCATCTTAATAGTCTTCCCGATGTCCGTAGCACAAAATCTAAAATTTTTTGGCTGGACATTAAAGGTTGTTGCACTTTCACTTGCTTTTTTCTTAACAGGACTGCCTTCAACCCTGCCCACAGACACCTGGCTTACATTTGTTTTGAAACGTAGATGGGGGGTACAAACTTGATGGTATCACAGCACAACCACAGAGCATATTTTGTGTATCACTTGTGAACACGACTTGCAAGAATACAATCCTAAGCCCCCTGCCCTGAGGCTTATGAGAGAAAAGGGAAACTAACGCAGTCGGTGGGAAGTCAATCAGCCCCGGGCCCAAGGTGGGCGGCAGCTCGGGGCGATGGGAGGGGAGGAGGAGGAAGCCCGGTTGACAGCCTAGAACTGGTCTGACCGGCACCTCGTCTCCCGGCAGCCGAGAAACACTTGTTTTTTTACTGCAGAATGCAAATATGGTGGACAAAAAAAAGCGCCCCACCCCCGCCGCAGTTCGGCGGCCGCACCACGTGGCTCCCGGCCCACGCAGGGTAAGGGCGGGGTCTCCACTGGACGTGCTCCCGCGGAGCACCGCAGAAAACACGCACCATTCCTTCAACACGTCCGGGTAGGGCTGCTGTTGCCACCTCACATCCTCCCCGAGAGGGCAGAAAGGTGGGCTCTGAGAATTTGATGGTTGTAGGGTAAGCAAGAGAGCAGGAAAGGCGGAGTCCGCTGACGCTCTTTCTCTAACGAGATGAAGTCCCACTTCCCTCCACCTCTTCCTCAGCTGGTCCGCCCCTCTGTGCGCAAGCGTACTTCGTGCGGCCCGCGGCGGGGCGGAACCGCTTTCTCGTCTCGCGAGAGCAGGGCGGCCGAGCTCCGTAGCCCTCGCTCCGCCCTCCCCTTCTCACTCGCTCTCTCCCATCCCCCCAGGCCAGTAGCTCTGCTGCGCAGCTTCCTTAGCGGTTGCCGCCGCCGGAGACGGTTGGGAAAACCGTTGTGGGGAGCGCTCCGCGAGGAGAACGGCTTCTCCGTCCGCACGACCGAAGCCCGCGAGCATCGGAGGCAGCATTACTATCGCCCATCAGGGTATCTGAAGTAAAAGGGGGTAGGTTGGGCTGGCGGTGTCGAGAGCCGAGTCGGGAGAAGGACGAACGGGAGACCGGGAGGGGGTGGGGCGGGGAAGTGTGGAGGTCGCCGCTCGAAGGCGGCCGCATGGCGCCTCTCGGGCGATCTCCCACTTCGAGGAGGGCGGCTTGCCCGGGGAGGACTTGCTCGGGTGGACTCCAGTGAACGACGCCAGGGCCCGAAGTGGGGGCTTCCAGCGTGTCCCCCTTTGCCTGCTGGCTGGGCCGCCGCCATTTTGGGTACGGTGGCGCGGACACCTCGGCTTCCCGCCCTTTCTACTTTTTGTCCCCCAGCTCCCGAAAACTGACTTAGGAGGCCACGGGGTGAGGGGCGGCCGCGGCTCCCGGGAAGGGACGCGGGTGGGGAGTGAAGCGAGCAGGCGAGGCCGGGCCGCCGGGCGCGCTCCCGATGGAAATGGCGCCAGATGGGCCCGGCCTCTCGCCGCGGCCTCGCTTCCCCCGCAGTCTCGGCAGGGCTACCTGGGCTGGCGGGACTGCGAGCGACTTCTGACGCAGATTCCCAAGGTGAGAGAGGCTGGAGCTGGGGGAGGAAGGCCAATGGCGACGGAGGCGCTCAGCTCCCAGATCCAGGACAAAGGAGGCAGGCGGCCTCCTTTGTAATCCCGCCGCCCGGTGGCGAAGGTTTTTAAGCCAGGCTTGGCTACGGACGGGAGGGGGAAGCGCCCCGAGCTCGGGTCTCGGGGGCAGCTAGATAAGCCGAGAGTCCGCGGGGAGGAGGAAAGGACGCTTAGCCGGCCCTTAGAGTCCAGATTTGGAGCTTCGAAAAGAGTACGTACTCCTTTTCCATAGGGTTTTTTATTTTTTGCTTTCCACGCCCGAAGGTTTATAAAAAGACTCAGGTTTTGTGAACAGAAAAGGGGGTGACAAACACAAATGTGGAATGGGCTTGTTTTAAACGTCGTTGGAGCCCAACGAACTGTGATGCCACTTTCTGAACTTTAGGGCGGGGGTGGATACCGCTTAGCATTGGTTTTGTGTAGTTAGGCACACGTGGGTTAGAATTCGTTTCAGAGTAGTTTTATTTTGGGGAGACAGCTGTTAAAACACAACCAGTGATGGCAAAAATGTGTATGTAGAGAATTGAGTTGCTAACTTTACGTCTTAAAGCTCCAAAGGTGGTATTTTGTGTGGATTTTTTTTTCCTTTTTGCTTTTAAGGCTGTGGGAATCATACTTAAAAATAGTTCATTGTGTTTTGGTAGCAAAGCATGTTTTTAGGAGTACTGTATAGTGGTATTCGAACCAGGAACTACGCCTATTAACGTGTGTAAGTCTTATCATCTGGTGGTGTAGGGGCTTTTGTTTTTGGTCCTTAGAACTAGAGAAATGTATTGGTAATTTTCATGACTATAATACAAAAAAGGACAGGCAAAAGAAAACAAGAGTTTCTTGTATATAAATACAAATTTTTGTCTATTTTTCCAGCTTTAAAAGCAAAGTCCTACTGCCTCTTGAAGTTCTATGACTTAAGATTGCTAAAGAAGAGTTTACCAAAATCTTAACTTTGAAACAGGATTTTAGTGGATTTTGAAAAGACAGCACAGACTTTCCTGTAAAGCAGTATATAATTAATAGTTTTCTTTTTTTAATTAGACACAGACTTTTTCTGCCTTCTTTCATCTGCATCATAAATCTGGAGTTTTGGTTCTCTTATATGATGCTTCCTAACAGCTTTGGGATGTAATTCATGAACTGTCAATGTCTCCCATTTATTTATTTTTGCAGTATTGAGTTTTGAATCCAGGGCCTTTGTTGTGCTGAGCTACATCATGATCCCTTATTTATTTACTATTTATTTTTGAGAAGGGTCTCTCACTATGTAGTCCTGGATGGCCTCAAACTCTTCTGCTGTCTTCCTACCTCAGCCCCCCAAGTGCTGGAATTACAGGCGTCTGCCACCCCACCTGGCTGGCCCTTATTTTTTGAGATGAGTCTTGCTAAATTGGGCAGTCTGCCCTCAAACACAGCTGGCTTCAACTTTTCCCACCTAAGTGTACATTTCAGTGGATCTCCCAGAGTTCTAATTTCAGGATATTCTTTATCATCCAAAAGAAGACATACTGTACCTTTTTTTTTTTTTTTTTGTGGGTACCGGGGGTCGACCTCAGGACCTCGCACACCAGCAGGCGCCCCTGCCGCTGAGCGATATCACCGGCCCTTTTTTCGTATGTGGGTTCCGGGAGTCGAACTCGGGCCCTCGTGCTTGCCAGGCAGGCGCTTACGCTGCTGAGCCATCTCACCGGCCCCCTATTATTTTTTTAAGCTGACACTCCTTTCAAATCCTGGACAGCTACAAACTATAAATTCTCCTATTGCAGACATTCATGTAAATGGGATACAGTATGGGTTCTTTTTGTAACTGGCTTCTTTCCCATAGTTTAGGAAATTGCGAAGTCTCATATAAAACTGACTAAAGTTAACCACCTGTTTCAACTACTGATACATTTAATTGGTGCTGACACTTGGATGTTTTTGTTTTTTCGAAACCGTTTTGCTTCTGCCTCTGGAGTAACTGGGTCTACAGGCAGGCAAGCCCTATTGACACCTGACTAATACAGTACAATATTTGGGAGTCTTAAAGCGGAGTAGTGATTAGCTGTGACATTGTTGCAGAGGGAGGTCCCCATGGATTTAGTAAATTGTTTAGGGAGTTTCTGATAGCTTTAAGGTAGTAGAAATTACTATTTTGTATGTCTTTAGTTTCCTTGCTTTCTAGAATTCTAAACTAGCATTTTGAAGGGATATAGAGCGACAAAGGGTATATTCAGTATATATGCTTAGCACGCATATGACTGAAAATCACCTGTAAAAAGAGTTCATTCCCCATCTGGCTAACTTTTCTGAAGTTAAAAATTGTGTTAACCGGGCCGGTGAGATAGCTCAGCGGCATAAGCGCCTGTCTGGTAAGTGCGAGGTCCTGAGTTCGATTCCCGGTACCCACCAAAAAAAAAAAAGTGTTAACCATGTAACAGGCTCCACTCGGGAGGCTGAGGCAGGAGGATTGCTGCAGTTGAAGGCCCACCTGTACTACATAGGGAGATCCTGTCTCCAAAAACCAAAAAACCCCCACCAATTTAATGGTTTTTTAATTGACAATATTTCATTTGTTGTTTAGATTATTTGGTATAAGCCAATCCAAAAATGAAAACTACTTTGCTTGATACTATTTTCTTATAAAGTGCTAAGATTTAAAGATAAAGCAATCTCCTGTCTTTTTTATTTGCTTCTTAAATACAAATCTGTATGTTGCATTGCAGTCTTTGTCAAAAAAAATTGCTAAGAACTGATAGAAACACCATGTGAAGATCTTTCCTTGATTAGATTGACTTTACAGTTAAAATTATCATGAGGAAGTAATATTTGATGTTAGATGTTTTTCACTTTTCTCCCTCTCTTTTCTTAAATCATCCTTTGTAGGAAATACCTTTCTTAGGATGGTACTATGTTTAAAAATTTCATTTTTTAAGAAAATGGTTGAGGTTTTAGGCCAGGTGTGGTGGGAGGATGAGGCAGAAGGATTGCCATGAGTTCAAGGCCAACCTGGGGTACGTAAGTGAGTTCAAGGCCAGCCTGCACTACACAGCGAGACCCTGTCTCAAAAACAAAATCTCTGGAAACCCAGCACCACCAATTTGGGCCGTCTTTCTGGACTACTCTAGGATCGAATTAAACTTTTAAAAGCCTTTGTTGACTTTGGAAAAGGTTACAGTCCTTACTTCCATTCATAACTTAGTTTTCTCCCTTTAAGGGTCAGGTATTTTGTCTGTGGAATAGCTCGTTGATTTTTTTTTTTTAATGTGGGTACCCGGAGTCGAACTCAGGACCTCATGCTTGCCAGGCAGGCGCTTATGCCACTGAGCTATCTCACCAGCCCAGCTCATTGATTTTTTTTTTTTAAGGCCCTTAAAATCCACTCCTAACAGTTGCCACTAGTGGATGTTTAATTGTGAAGCAGCAGGCCAAGCACTTTAATCCTTGTAATAGTCCAATGAAGTGTAGTTACTACTGCTATGTTTTATACTTGAATGGGCTCAGTAGTAGTTTATTTAAATTTGGTAGCCAGTGAATGGCAGAATAGGGATTCAAGCCCAGGGTTTCTTTTCAACTAAAAGTTCATATCGATTCTGTGCATAAAACTTAGTTATTATGTCAGTTTAAAAATCATGTTTTGTGGGCCTGTGATACAGTTCAGCAGCATAAGCGCCTGCCTGGCAAGCGCAAGGTCCTGAGTTTGACTGCCAGTACCTGCGTATAAAAAAAAAAAAAAAAAAAAAAAAATCCTGTTTTGTCTGGGGTGGCACCCAGGTCTTTGGTGATGGTTTGTTTTTGTTTTTTTTAATGGGCTAGGTGTGTAGCTCAGTGGGGCACTGGTTCAATCCCTAGCATGTACACATACAGGCAAAACAGATGTTGACAATGATCCATGTGGAAACATGAATAACCACTTTGGAGAGTTCCTACATTTGCTTAATTTAGTGATAAATTCTAGCAAAAAGAAGTGTTTCCTTTGTAGATGCTACATTAACAGTTGTGCTGATGATTAGGTCATGTGGAATTGAGCATTAATAAATGCAGTAAAATATGATCTTCAAACAAAAAGGAATCAAGTGAACAATTGTTTTGTTTACAGGGGAGGAAGTGGTGAGGGAAAGGTTTGAAATATTCAGGTGAGTAGGATTCCTACAGCTGTATAGTGAAATTTATAAGGTCTGGTAAGTTTTCGCAGCTGAAGGACTTCTGCATTAGCTCTTTTTAAAATGTTCTGGAATTTTAAAAGGATGGTTGCCTCTCGGATAGGAAACTGGGTGGATGGGTTCCTTTTGGAAGGGAATGGGGTCTTCTGTGCTTTCTTATAGTATCTGAATGTGACAGTGTTGTCTTTTGACTAAAAAGTTAAAGCAGTGAGTGAACTGGTGATTACTATCATCTGTGACTTGCAAATGGGTAGCTTCAAAAATATGCTTACTTTCGGGAGGCATTCACTGTTGGCACACTTTTACCTGTTCTTAAACTGAATCTGATTAACTCGGTCACTTTAAAAACTCTTGCTTTTGGTGAGTGAACTAGATTTAATTAAAATAGAAATGGGTATTTCCCCCAGTCAGTTCAATGTGTTCAAAATTAAAAGTGCATCTAAGAACTTAGGCTTTTATAGTACCTTTCTTTCCAACATTCAGTACTCATTGCATTTTTGTATTTAGGCTCTTAATGCAAGTGGACAATTGTACAACATACAGCTTTCTAACAGCTCAGGTTTTTGAAACTTTGCCTGTTTTTAGGTGAATAATGAAATCCTGAGAAGTGTGGAACTGTGAGAGATGAGGGGAGCGCTAGAGATGGCCTTAAGATGACATAATCAAGACATTGTTTATATGCCAAAAAAATTTTAACTAGTTAACATAATAATATTTGGTACTAAGAAGTTCAGGATTTTTGGTTGGAGGGATCAGGTTTCACTGTTTTCCCTACTTCAAAATAGAAAGTTGGTATACCATTGTATTGTGGCATGATCACAAGTTAAGTCTCATGTTGTACTTCCTACTGTGACACTTCTGAGAGCTGTTTCTTCGGTACCTCTTGACAAGGGTATGTTTTGATTGACTGCTTTATGTGCTTGTTTATTTTTTATAGCATTTAAATCAAACGGTATTGAGATGGATTGGGTTATGAAACATAATGGTCCAAATGACGCTAGTGATGGGACAGTACGACTTCGCGGATTGCCATTTGGTTGCAGCAAAGAGGAAATAGTTCAGTTCTTTCAAGGTACCTCAAGTATTAGTCAAAGTTTAGTAGTGTTTTAATTTTGTATTTTTACTATTTACTCAGTTTAATTCATAAAACTCAATTTAATTTTGGAACTTTTGAATTTGTGATGATCTTGGTTATGTGTTAAAATATGAAATGTGCTCCAGTTAATATTGGATACAGAGCGTAAAATATGTAAAACCTAAATGATATGTACTACAGTTAATTGAGAATAATTGTGTGATGAAATGAACCATGAATTAGCATATGGAGCATAAATTTGACTTAAAGCTTTTTTTCATGTAATTTAGGTGGGTTTTTAGAAAAGTGTAATTTAAAGACTGGTTGCAAAAAGATGATTAATCCTATGATATTTGAAAAATATTCCATTTGTATTATGGGGTGATGGGAAACTAAGCTTTTTTTGTTTTGTTTTGTTTAGACTTGTTTTTAAATATATGATTCAGATGGGAATGTTTCAGCCTTTAACACTGTTCCCCTTGATGGGGTTATTTGTCCTTGGGTTAAAGGGTTGGAAATCGTGCCAAATGGGATAACATTGACGATGGACTACCAGGGGCGAAGCACAGGGGAGGCCTTCGTGCAGTTTGCTTCAAAGGAGATAGCAGAAAATGCTCTGGGGAAACACAAGGAAAGAATAGGGCACAGGTGGGGATGGAGAGTTGGGGATGGTGTTAAACTTTTATTTTGGGGGTTGTGGGTCACTATTGCTTAAATGGGGGGGTAACCATAACATTTTTCTGGGGTAGTTTAAAAGAATTGATAATTACCTAAATTTAACTTGGAAACTACAGATTTGGGTGGGGAATTGATGCTAATAGTTTGTTTAAATTAAAAGAATGTTTCCATTTCTCTGTAGGCTGTTGTTGATAAATGCTTTTGAATAATACGTATTTTCCTGAAACATCTATCATGTGCTAAAGGAAACAAACTAAAAATATATTTGTATTTTATGAATTGTTTTCAAATGACTCATTTGCCTATGTAAAACTTAAATATTTAATGCCTATGTAAAACTTAAATATTTAATTATTTAAGTTTGTAGGTGTAAAAAAAAATGTTAACTTACGGTGTATTTAAGTATTTTAAATTGGGTTATGTACTAGATATAGAAAGACTTGCTGCATTTTGCCCAATATCTAAATAACACTAATACATTTATGCTGAAACTTGTACCTTAAAACATTTTTAAATAGGTATATTGAGATCTTCAGAAGTAGCAGGAGTGAAATCAAAGGATTTTATGATCCACCAAGAAGATTGCTGGGACAACGACCGGGACCATATGATAGACCAATAGGAGGAAGAGGGGGTTATTATGGAGCTGGGCGTGGAAGTATGTATGACAGAATGCGACGAGGAGGTGATGGATATGATGGTGGTATGTGTATCTAATGAACAAAGGTTCTGTTGTCATTTTCTTAATGTTCCTGACATTTTGTCAAGAAATATAGAAATGGCAGTAATTTCAGTACCTATAGGTTTTAAAACCTGTTCATGAAAGTATGGATTCCCATGGCCAACTGTGGGACTCGATTGATGCACATATTGGCACCTAGAAAACTTACACAGAAATTAAAATGAAGAAATTGGCATAGGCATGAAATTCAGCTTACATGTTGTGTATGAGTTTATTCTTTTGAAAAAGGTTTTTAATTTTCATCAAGTGTTGACTGCTTTTTTTTTTTTTAATATGCACTAAGTTGTTGGGTTGCAAACTCAAAATATTGGAGTGACAGGTCATATGAGAAAATGTTTTTGTAAACATACATAAAATTTATCTCTTGGAATGGTATTTATGTATTTCTCCTTAAAATTGCACAGGTTATGGAGGTTTTGATGACTATGGTGGCTATAATAATTATGGCTATGGAAATGATGGCTTTGATGACAGAATGAGAGATGGAAGAGGTAAAATAAAGTTTTGTTCTGAAGTAAATTGCTATTGTTAGTATTTGTTTTATACTTAGTGATAATATAGGTGACTCATAAAAAGGTTGAGTCATATTTCACTGCATTCCTTTAAAGAGCTTTATGCCTTGTAGTATGTGTATTCCTTTGTACATGTATCCATAATGGTTATAATCCTGGTGAATTTTATTTTTAGGTATGGGAGGACATGGCTATGGTGGAGCTGGTGATGCAAGTTCAGGTTTTCATGGTGGTCATTTCGTACATATGAGAGGGTTGCCTTTTCGAGCAACGGAAAATGACATTGCTAATGTGAGTAATTTATAAATAGTGTTTTATACTTGCTGTCAGTTTTGAAGGATTACACCCCCTCATCCTTTATAATTTAACATCAGTCCAGATTGAGGGTATAGCTCAGTGTTAGACCACTTGCCTAGTATGCACAAAGTCCTCTGTTCTGTCCTCTACCCTGTCTTTAGCAACTGATATTTTTGTGTGCATTTTGTGTTTACATAAGATATAAATAGGTAAAGAGCTATTTTTATAAGTCAAGGATAAAGGTGCAAGGTATGGTTGTGCATGCCTGTAGTCCCAGCTATTTGGGAGACTGTGGCAGGATTGAAATTTTGGTATCCTGTTTCCAAAAGACTGGAGATGTATGTAGCTCGCTGTCCCATGGGCTCAATCCCCAGTACCATTGTGGGGCAGGAAATACGTAGTCAAAGACTGAGCATAGAGTGGTGGCTGGAAGATTGCAGATTTTGAAAGAGGTGAATTATGTAACAAATTTTAATGGTTTGGCTTTCCAGGCTAGGTAGGTAGGTGCTATTGCTGTCACTTGACTTGAATGAAAACAGTTGGGTGTGTGTGTGTGTGTGTGTGTGTGTGTGTGTGTGACCTTACTTCATGCTAGGCAAGTGCTCTATCACTCAACCACACCCCCTTTTTGAGACAGGGTCTCTATTGCCCAGGCTGACCTCAAATCTGAAGAAATCCTGCTTCTGCCTCCTAAGTAGCTGCCATTATAGGCATGTACCATATAATGTCTTAAGTGTTGAGGGAGTAGAACTTTTTTTATTTATTTATTAATGAGATAGGGTCTCACTATGTAGTTCAGGCAAGCCTTGAACTCAGTATGTGGCCCAGGCTGGCCTAGAACTTGTGGAAATCCTCCTGCCTCAGCCTCCCGAGTGCTAGGATTACAGGTGTACACCACCATGCCTGGCTTTAAAATTTATTCTCTTCTCATAGTAAGGTGTGAGGCTTTTAACCTATTGGGGTGGATTATTTTCTAGGTTTAATAGACAGTTGGCACCCTGGAGCAGTGGAAGAGTTTATTTTAATGGATGAAGAAAAATAAGGTTGTTACAGTAACTGGAAGAAAAATAACACTTGTTTTGTTTTATTTAGTTCTTCTCACCACTAAATCCAATAAGAGTTCACATTGATATTGGAGCAGATGGAAGGGCAACAGGAGAAGCAGATGTAGAATTTGTGACCCACGAAGATGCAGTAGCTGCCATGTCTAAAGATAAAAATAATATGCGTAAGTGGTGTCTTCAGTATGCTTTTTTTTTTTTTTTTTTTTTGGCAGTACCGGGGATCGAACATAGCCTTTGCACTGAACTACAGCCCTAGTCCTTGTTTACTTTTTGAGACAGGGTCTCAGGTTGCCCAGGCCAGGCTCAAACTTGTGATCCTGCTGCCTTCAGCCTCCCTGTGTTGGGATTACAGGCAGGGGCCACCATACCATGCCTGGCTGGGCATGCTACATGTGAGCTCATTTATGCAGTAAATTTTGGTCATCTGTTTAAGTAAATGTAAGAGGTCCTTGGATATATAAGTCGATGAAATCATTTAGCTTCTATGTAGACTTGGTCTTTTTTAGGTACTTTTTAATATCTCATAACTTAGGAGTACTTGCAGTTTAATATTAACTTTTATTGATAAATCTGATCCAACCTTTACTCTTAACTTTTATCTTAAAGAACATCGATACATTGAACTCTTCTTGAATTCTACTCCCGGAGGTGGCTCTGGAATGGGAGGTTCTGGCATGGGAGGTTACGGCAGAGATGGAATGGGTACGTAAAGTTTTTAAGATAAGCAGCCTTAGCTGCTTGGCAGTTAGTTTCAAGTGCTTTTTTTCCTTTTTCTTGTAAAGAAAATCAGGGAGGATATGGATCTGTTGGAAGGATGGGAATGGGGAACAATTACAGCGGAGGATATGGTACTCCTGACGGTTTGGGCGGCTATGGTAAGTATCTCTGGTTTGTGTTAGCCAGCCCCACATGTAGTACCCATCGTTGACAGTGCAGTTGTTATATCTAGTGTCTTGTATATGGACGTCTCCTGGTCAGTGTCTCCTGTCTTTTTCTTCAGGTCGTGGCGGTGGAGGCAGTGGCGGTTACTATGGGCAAGGTGGCATGAGTGGAGGTGGATGGCGTGGGATGTACTGAAAGCGTAACACCAACACAGAAGTTCTAACAGCAGCATCTGGTCTACTAGACTTTCTTACAGATTTAATTTCTTTTGTATTTTAAGAACTTTATAATGACTGAAGGAATGTGTTTTCACAATATTATTTGGTAAAGCAACAGATTGTGATGGGAAAATCTGTTTTCTGTAGGTTTTATTTGTTGCATACTTTGACTTAAAAATAAATTTTTATATTCAAACCACTGATGTTGATACTTTTTATATATACTAGTTACTCTTAAGATGTGCTGCCTTCATAAGATTTGGGTTGATGTATTTTACTGTTAGCTCTACAAAATGTAGTGTAGTGTAATATTAGAGGGTAATGGTTCACTTCTACATAAACTGCAAGTCTTATTAATAAGCAGACATCTGAAATAGAGCTTGAATAATTAGTGTAACTTTTCTCTTTAATTTCTCCTGGTCAGCACTGTAAATAAAAAGCCTAAAGATGAGTTTAGTTGGCTTCAGGAGTAAAAATTCAGCTAATTCTGTATTCTTTTTCTGATGTCATTTATCAGGCACAGTTCTGAAACATTGCTGATTAGGAGTTGCCTGGATTTCTGAATATTCATAATTGTGTTACCAAGGGGCCGGGGTATAGCTCAGTGGTGTAGCGCCTGCCTGGCAAGCGTGAGGTCCTGAGTTCAATTCCTGGTACCAAAAAAAAAAAGTGTTACCAAGAGAAGGGAGTGTTGGGAGTTTAAATGCTAGCCCTAGAGAGAGTAAAATCCCCTCAGCACTTGGCTGAAGTACCAAAAGTGAAGAGTTGTAAGTTTGTGACAAGAGAATTGAGGTATTTACTATGGAGTATAATTCTCACAAATGTACTTTCATTTTCTTACCCAATCGAGTGTATGGTTTTTAAATATCTGTGTAAGTGACAACATCAAAATAAGAGACAAATCTGTGTTATATAAGAATCCTGCAGTTGGACTTTGCATCTGGTAACAGCTTGGAGTTTTAGTTAAAAACACTATATGTAGCAAGGAAAAGGTGCTTTTTAATTTTATCACTTTGATCAGTATCGCTTTTCTTTTCCAAATTGGCTAATGGATCAAAATGAAACCTGTCAATGTGAATTCATTTATTGAACCTGTTACTTGTTTTGCTAGAAATGTTATGTAATAAATGTCAATGTGGGAGATAATAGTATGGTGTCTGTCCTAGAATGCTTTGTGTGTTACTGATTATAAAACAAATTACAGAAAGTACTAAGTGTCTAAATTAAAATTTAGACCAAGTATCAAGTTTGTGGTATTAGAAAAAAGGAGTATTACAGCCTGTATATTTGGAGCCTGTTGGCTGTCAGCAGTGGTCTGTTTTTGGGGAGGAGTTCTAGGCTCTGAATCCTCTACTAAACCACACCCCCAGCTGCTCAGTGGTTATTTGTGTCTGTACTCACAGTTTTATGTGCTTTTCTTTTCCCATAGTGCCCTCTTAAAAATCTTCAAGCAGGGCCAGTGAGATGGCTCAGTGGCGTAAGCGCCTGCCCGGCAAGCACAAGGGCCCAAGTTCAACTCCTGGAACCCACACATGAAAAAAGGGCCAGTGATACTGCTCAGCGGCACGGGTGCCCACAAAAAAAAAAAAAATCTTCAAGCAGTGAAAGCATAAAATGTTAGAGGCTAGTTTTTCAAAATTTTATTTGATTTATAAAATTCACACTTTTAAAACATTGCAAGATAAAAGAATTAATTCATTGGCACCATGATAGCGTCATTGTGGTAGTACAGCTAGATGAGACTAATGGTCTGTACAGTTATCATGAAAAGTAAAAGTAGTGTTCAGTCCATAACTACAAAGTAAGAATTATGAAAGTTGTTTTTATTTTTTCCTTTTGTGGCCCTGGGGTTGAATTTGGGGCATTCACACTGAGCTAGGTCCACAGCCATTTATATTTTTGAGACAGGGTCACAAAGTTGCCCAAGGCTGGTCTTGAATTTGTGACCTTTCCTGCCTCAGCCTCCAAGTGTTGGGATTACAGGCATGTGCCCCCATTCCTGGCTTGAAAAGTTTGTTTAAACAGAAAAATCTAACATCAGTAGCTCCTAAGCCATTAAAAGCTGACTCAAAAAAATACAAAGCATAACTACTACATAATCATGGTTTACATGCTAAATGAAGTGACTTAAATTGGAATTCAAACATTTTAAAATTTGTTCGAAACATCATAAAAACACCTATTTGAAATTTCACTTAGAGACTTGTTTTCAGCAATCATAAAAATGTTAATCTATTCCATAGATACAAAAGGGTTCAAGAATATAATTACATCTCTCAACATCTGTCAGTATTAAAGAAAGACCATCTAGAAATTGAAGTCAGATCTTCCTTAAGTTGACCTCAAAAACTGACTTGAAAGTGTATGGGTTCTGGAAAAAATACATCTTAAGGTAAAATAGTGGTTTTATACTTTGGCAATTTAGAAAGTTAAATCTTAATGTATATACTCAGGAGGAAAAGCTCCTGCAGAATAAGTACTTAGAGGGCAGGGACACCTGTAATTACTAAATGGAACACTTAGAAATGCCTAGTTTCTATAAGATATTCTTGGAAAATGCACAAAATTAAAGGGCACTGCTAAAAATAAAACCCTGAATGGTTGTGTCTAAGTGATTATACAGGATAACGATTACAGGTTAAATTCTAATGCTATCAGTAGGATGACGAGGTTAGTGTTCACTGGATCAGTCTGAAGTAGGTCAAGTGTGTTCATGGTGGGACAGAACCACATCTTCACGTACACAAGACCCTGACGTAGAGGGCTTGGCAGGCAGGGTGACGCTGTGGATGTGTACTGCAGCAGCAGGTCATTTCAGTGATGCTTCCTAGCAGCTAACTCAGCAGGTTAAGTGTAACAGAAACATCTGTCAGTTGCCATCCTGTGTCATGCCAAAGGACACATTCTGGTTTTTCTTGTTTTAGATGCTTAGAGAAGAGCATCTATCCCCACCCCCAACCCAGTACAGGAGATTGAACCCAGGGTCTCCACAACAGTCTTTATTTTTCCTTCTCCTGAGCCAGGGTCTCACTTAAGTGTTGCCCAGGCTTAGCCCAAACATGATCTTGTCTCAGCCTTCCAGAGTGCTGGGATTACAGGTGAGTACCACCATGTGTGGTTTAGCAGGGAATACAAACTGTCGGTCCCTGCTGTCAACCCCCCAGGTAGTTCATAAACTACCTTTGAATTAAAGAGTCTGACCCCCTTTTCTGTTACAAATTGGCATATGGGAAAATCTGCAATTAAGGTAAAGGTACCAGCAAACACAATAATGGTTTTAGAAAGGGCCAAAGTAAATTCTGTAGGGTAAAATGTTAGCCTTTTCTATTGCAAAAGAGGGGAAAGGGGAAGAGAAAAGCAAATAAATAAATTGGAATCTTACCAGAATAACAAATTGTTGAATTGCAATGGTAATACTTCTACAAGAGTGTGCATTTCCAGTCTTGGATAGTTGCAAAGCTTTAAAGTGCAGTAGGAGAATTGGGCACCATCAAATGCCGACTGGACAGGACCAAGGACAATCAGCCGCGTTGTGAGGCAGCTCAGCAACATAAGGCAGGTGTGTGCAGGGTGTTGTGCGGCCTCGCAGTGGAGTTAGGGCACATGGGTACCCCGTGTGATAATCACACTGCGTCATTTCAGACCATGCTGTGGGAGATGCGGGTAACGGCAAGTTCGTAAAATTCCAACCGTTTGTCATTGCTGTGAGTTAACTACAGAGATGAAGGGCACAAGCACCAACTCAGCTGCTGAAGAAGGGCTGTGTGGATGCAGAATCCAAGTGGTCAGACGACCTCGGTCGGTCGCAGGAGCCATGCAGGCCACAGGCCAGATGAGTCAGGGCAGGTTGGACGAGCAGCTCTGAATGAGCAGCGCGTGGCAGGAGTCACAGACCCGCACTGGCTTCGGTGAGGAAGGCAAAGGCAGTTCATTGTCAGAGCAGGCTTTACAGAAGATTTCCCCACAGTTTCTACAGTGGTGCTGTTACATGGGAAGATGAGAGAACAACTATTAATAAAGTTAGAAGCCATTTTTATACTAAAAGCTTTTGACTCCCTGCCTCCTTTACCTTTCTCTTAGAGAGAGAGAATTCCTTTTCGCAAAGCTTACAATGTGTTGCTTCTTTATCTTTCAGCCAAACCAGTCCCTATAGTAGGAAGAAAAATGTATTAATGCTCAAAATGGTAACACTAAAATTGATGTGAGGCCAGGCGTGGTGGTACACCGCTGTAATCCCAGCACTTGGGAGGCTGAGGTAGGATCGCCACAAGTTCGAGTCCAGCCTGGAACCTGGCGAGGTTCCTGTCTCAAAAAACTTTGTCCAGGAACATTTTATACCAATAGATTGTGAAGGATCAAAAATAAGAGGCTGGGCATGATGGTGCACACCTGGAATTCCACCACTCTGGGAGCCTGAGGCAGGAGGACTGCAAGTCTGAGCGAGAACCTGCCTCGATAAAGGGGAGTGGGGGGCTGGGGATGTAGTTCAGTGCAAAGGCCCTGAGTTCAGTCCCCCCAGCACTGTGGTGGGGGAAGAAATGACACTGAAGAGAGAGAAGCAAGACACCAATGTGAAAGTGAGCAAAACTCTATATCCACTGTGGTAAGGCAAAACTGGTAAATCAAAAGCAAACTACATATGTGTCAGGCACGGTGACACATGCCTATAATCCCAGCACTTGGGAGGCTGAAGCAGGAGGATTGCCACAGAGTTTGAGCCCAGTCTGGGCTACATAGCTAGACCCTGTCTCAAAAAAACAAAAACAAAAACAAAAAGCAAACTGTACTATAGGTTATTTAGAAATAAGTCCTAGTAGACCAAAATAACTGCAAGTAGCTCTCTTGGGGTAGCTGGATATAGGGTGGGTAAGGGACAAGGGAGTGAAGAGTTAATTTTTGTTTACTAAGACTTTTTAGGACTCAAGATTATTTTCATGAAATACTTTGATGAAAAGAACTGGGTAGTGTGGGGTAGGAAATGTCACTAAAGCGCTTACCCTGCACTCTGCTTTCTCCTGCATCATGTAAGGGATTTGTGCAATCGGCTGCACTGACAGCTAATGCTGACAAGTGCTACCGGCCACGTCCATGTGATTAACCTACTCTGCGTTGAAAACAGCCCTAGAGACTCCTAAGATAATTTAGAAGAGGAAATTGAGACTCTGAGGATGTGTGACTTGCTGCAAGTCACAAACTATAAACCATTTGGTAATAAACTGAACTGCGCACTTTCAACTCTATCAAGTCACACCGTAGGGCAGTGTGGCGAAGCTATGGCACACGTGCCAGTGGGCTATTTTTATCATTGAAAGCTCTAAAAAGTTCTCCATCAGTGCTGTGGGGAAAAGGACCAAAATTCTAAGGTCGACCTCCATCAGAAAGATGATACCAGTGATGCGCCATTAGAGGTGGAGGGAAGACCAGGCCCCTCCGTTGCTGATCACCCCGTTAGATGCTGCTGCCCGGGTACTTGTTTGTCATGCAGGGCGTTGAGCAGGGCAGGCAAGCTCTCTGCCCCTGAGCTGCGCGGCCCAGCCCTACAATGCCCTAGGGTTACATAAGGCTTGGCTTTATGTTGGAGACATTCACGGCGAGTTACATGTTCTTACTTTATTTTTTTTGTGGGTACCGGGGGGGGGTGACCTCAGGACCTCGTGCGCCAACAGGCACCCGTGCCGCTGAGCGATATCACCAGCCCCTTTTTCGTATGTGGGTTCCGGGAGTCGAACTCGGGCCCTCGCGCTTGCAAGGCAGGCGCTTACGCCGCTGAGCCATCTCACCGGCCCCATGTTCTTACTTTAGAAAGCATTTTCTACTTACCTGCAAGGCTTTGTTAGCTTCTTTTATATCTTCTATTTTAAGTTTGGATCTAAAAAGATTAGAAACAGGTCCGCATTTTAGTACACACTGAAAGACAGAATGTCTAGTAATTCATTTGAAAGGCACCAGCTTTGCGCAGGGTGTAAGACTTGCTGGGTGCAGCGAGCCCACCCTGGGAGCATGGCAGACCCAGGTGTGTTAAGGAATGAAACGCTGCGAGGGGCACAGTATACTTCTTCACTTTTTGAAAATACAGGGGGTGACTAAAAGATACAGTGAATGTTTAAAGTGTTTAAAGTTTAAAAAATGTAAAAGACATTGCCAAGAAGGATAGGATAATCATGTTAGAAGTGAGGGAGTATGCCTTGCAAGTGCGAGGTCCTGGGTTCAATTCCCGGTGCAAAAAAAAAAAGTAAGGGAGTAGATTTGGAGTATAATCTTGAAAGGGATTAATAGCAGGTATCTTTTACTGTAATACATTTTTTTTTTGTGGGTACTGGGGGTCGAACTCAGGACCTCGCACACAGGCAGGCACTTATGCTGCTGAGCCATCTCACCGGCCCTGTAATACATTCTTATTTCCTTTTTTCTTCTTTTTTTTTTTTTTTGGAGACAAAGTCTTGCCGTGTAATCCAGGCTGGCCTTGAACTCACTCTATAGCCCAGGCTGGCCTCAAACTCATAGCAATCCTCCTGTCTAAGGCCTCCTGAGTGCTAGGATTACAGGTGTGTGCCACCATGCCTGGCTGTAATACTTTTTTTTTTTTTTTTTATGTGGGTACCAGGAGCCGAACTCAGGACCTCGCACTTGCCAGGCAGGTGCTTATGCCACTGAGCCATCTCACCGGCCCTGTAATACATTCTTAAATGTAAACGTTCACAACATTTTATGATCATCCTTCACTGATAAAACTTTTACAGCACAAATTCAGTCAAAAACATTATAGTGTGGCCAGGTGTGGAGGCACACACCTGAAACCCCAGCACTTGGGAGGCTGAGGCAGGAGGACTGCTGTGAGTTCAAGGCCAGTCTACACAGTGAGTTTCAGACCAGCCTGGACTACACGGAGACCCTGTCTCAGAAAACCAGAAAGAAAAAGAAAAGAGAAGAAAAACCCTTCCATGTGTTTCATTACTATTTCATAGTATGCTCCCACCTCATTTAAAATAGTATCTAAATGGCCTACAAAGTCTAAAGCCAGTTAGAAAACAATGATTGGGTGGCACTTAGGAGGCTGAGACAGGAGAACTGTGAGTTGGAGGCCAGCCTAGCTACATATTAAGACCCTGTCTCAAAAGACCAAAAAGAACAATACTCCGCGCTAGTGATCTAGTATGCACAAGGCCCTGGGTTCAATCCCCAGCACAAAAACTGATCCAACCTCAGTCAGTCCCTTACCACTTCCAAGTTTGTAAAGAACTATTCTTGCTACTGTGTGGTGGGGAGAAATGTGTCCTTTATGCTTATTTCAGTGTGACAACAGGAATGAGGGAGCAGAGTGGCGCATGGGCACGTCCACCCGATGGAGGTGCCCACCTGCGTGTGTGACTGGGACTGAACCCAGGGGCAGCTAGCACTGAGCTAAGCCCCCAACGTTTTTATTGTTTATTTTGTAACAGAGTCTCACTAAGTTGCCAGGCTGGTGTCAAACTTGTAATCCTCCTGCCTCAACTCCCAAGTAGCTGTAATTATAGGTGTGCACCTATGCACCCAGCTTTAATACATATGCTTAAGTAAAACAACCTCAAACTACAGAAGAACAGCATACAATGGACTACACTTGGGTTAGGTATGCAAGTCAGCACTTGTTTTTAATTTTGTACTTTTTTGGGCGGGGGTGGGCGTGGGTGTTGAGACAGGGTCTCGCTATGTAGTTCAGGCTGGCCTTCAACTCACTATGTAGCCCAGTCTGGCTTCTAATTTGCAGTGATCCTCTTGCCTCAGCCTCCCAAGAGCTGGGATTACAGGCATGCATCACTATGCCCGGCTTTAATTTTGTACCTTTTTGTGTGCTAATTTTCCTTTGTGCATATGTGTGTGTGTGTGTGCTAATTTTCTAATCATAAAATGTCAAAGAATTTTATAAAGGTGAATGGATTATGGGCCACTGTACTTTTCCAATTTTTAGTTATCCATATTAAAAGAAGTGAATTATTTATAAATGTGTCAATAGTACATTCATTAAATTAACCTTTCTAAGCTTACACCAAACACCTGGTCACACATCAGATTTTTTGAGACAAGGTCTTGCTATGTAGTTCAGACTGGCCTTTATTCACTTGTAGCCCAGGCTGGCCTCCAATTCACAGCAATCCTCCTGCCTCAGCCTCCCAAGTGCTGGGATTACAGGTGTGCACCACCACACCTGGCTTATTTTTTCATCTTTAACTTTTTTGTTGTTTTTCTTTAATAGTTCCTATCTTTTTCTTGTATTTAAACTTTTCTGCCTAATTGGTTTGGTACATTCATTCCTTCATAAGAGTTAATGACAGTCGAGGATAGAGCTCAGTGGCACAAGCACCTGCCTGGCAAGCGTAAGGTCCCGGGTTTGATTCCCGGTACCAAAAAAAAAAAAAAAAAAAACCAAAAAGAGTCAATGACTACTTAAAAATAAATAAATAAATAATAAAAAAATAGGGCCGGTGAGATGGCTCAGCGGCTTAAGCGCCTGCCCGGCAAGCGCGAGGGCCCGAGTTCGACTCCCGGAACCCACATACGAAAAAGGGGCCGGTGATATCGCTCAGCGGCACGGGCGCCTGCTGGCGCGCGAGGTCCTGAGGTCGACCCCCCGGTACCCACAAAAAAAAAAAAAATAAAAAAATAAAAAAATAAAATAAGAGTTAATTACTACTTAATTAAAGGAAAAGAGAAATTACTCGCTAAGTTTGTTGCCGAGTTCTTGAAGAGCTTGTTCTTGTTCATGATATATTTTTTTCAACTGCTGATTTTCATCCTGAAGATTAAGGAACTCCTTGAAAACAATAAAATATAGAAAATGCAATTTAAAAGAAAGAAACAAACCACAGTGGATATATACCATTACTTAGGAATAAATCAATATCCATGATCTTTTTATAAGAAATGCAGCTAAATGCCCAAAGCCCTTTCCTACCTGCTGTATGTTTTGGTGTTTAGACAGGGTTTCCCTATGTAGCTCAGGCTGGCCTTGAACTCACTATGTAGCCCAGGTTGGCCTCTAACTTGGGGCAATCCTGCCTCAGCCTCCTGAGTGCTAGGATTATGGGTGTGCACAACCATGCCCAGCCCTTTTTTTCCCTACCTGGTGTATTAACTATTTTCTGTTCATTTCACCTCCTTACTATATTCTATGCCTTCAGAAGAGTACTGTATACTGTTTCCTTGTATAAATGTAAGTTATATAATTATCTTTTAAAATGAGTTAACATTTGTTAATGTAACATTTCAAGTTGTCCCACTCTTTACTTTTTTAAGACTGATGATTTGTTGGGTCTCATTTCTGAGATGAGATAAGGCATCCTTCTCCTTTTGAAGGTCCTCCTGCAGCGTCTGCCTCCACTCCTTCTCAATCTTCAGGTCGGTTTCCAGCTGCACCCTGCAACAACAGCAACACAGTGCTCAGTACCGCCCCTTCCCTGAGCGCCTCTCGCCTGCGCAGTGCCTTCTGCAGGAACTGCTGGTAGGAGCGTTTTTGGTGGACGCGGTCAGCGGCACAGGATATTCACCAAAAGCCCCAACTGGACAGTCACTTCCGCCTTTCCCTCCCGGCCCCCAAGCACTGGACCCACAGGAAGTGCCAGGAAGGGCGTGTGTCATATGCTCCAAGCCGCCTCACCCTGGCAGTGGGAGGAAGAGCAGCAATGTGGGGAATTCAGTGTAGGTCTCCGTGCTGTGTGGATTTTTTTTAACAAATAACTAGCTAAGATTATTCATGATAATTACAGCAACTGCTAATTCAATTTAATATCAGTAATAGCAAAATCAGTCCCGGTACGAGTGCTAATTTGTAGGTTAGTATTCGAAGCTGACCAATTACAGGATCCATCTAAGACCAGGAAAACACTGAGGGAAAGTCTACACTGCCTGACAACCCGTGCTCAGGAAAGCATTGTTACGTCACTCTGGCAACAGGGCCCAGCTGGCAAAACAAAAATAAAGTCCCACCTTCTTTTTGGTTTGTTTTTTTGAGTCAGGGTCTCACCATGTGGCCCAAGCTGGCCTCAAACTTGCAATCTTGCCTCTGCCCCAGGGCAGGGTTACCTGTGTAAGCCGCCAGGCCTGGCTGGGGTCCTGTGTTGCAGACTGACCCCCCCATCGAAATGTGTCCATTATTATTGCTCGTCAGTGGGAGTAACAAAGCACGTATTCTAATAATATGACAGTTTCTAATAATTTACATTTTATATGCAATATTAAATCTCATTAAGCATATCACAGAATCACAATACCATTTTAATATTTTTGTTATTCTTTGTGTTACTTCTTATTGTTTTCTCATAGCTAGCCATTTCCATCTACAGCCACATATTTCCTAGTGGAATATATTTTAGATTTTATTTTATTTATTGCAGTACTGGGGATTGAACCCAGGGCTTCTGTACTAAACTACACCCCGAGCCTTTTTTTTTTTAATTTTAAGACAAGGTCTCATCTCAATAAGTTGCCCAGTGTCTTAGTTACTTTTCTCTTGTTGCTGAGACAAAATACCTGACACCCAAAGTTAAAGGGGGAAAGATTTATTTAGCTCAGTTTGTAGAGGTTTCAGTCCATAATCAGCTGGCTCCAAAGCAGGGTGGCATTGCAAAGGAGAAACAGTTCATGTCAGGCAGAAGGTAGCAAAACAAGCAAGGGACCTTAACAGTGTCTTTCTGCCCCTTTTATCAGGCTACTCAGGGAGGGTAGCACTCACACCCTTAATCCTAGTGCCCTTGAGCCTAGCGTTGCACCATGAATCAATCCCAGCATCACACACTCTAGATCAGCCTCCTCTGAAAAAGCCCCACCTATGATTGCATGAGGCTTGAGGGGGATATATAGACACAAGCCATACTACCCAGGCTGGCCTTGAACTTATAATCTTCATGCCTCAGCCTCCCAAGTAGCTGAGATTATAGGCATGCACCATTGTGCCAGCTTAAATTTTACATTTTATAGTTCAAATCAAGCTAGGCATTACACATGCCTACTATACCAGCTATTTGGGAGGCCGAGGCAGGAGGATTACCTGTTCACAGCCAGCCTAGGCAATTTAGTGAAACCTTATCTCTAAATCAAAGGAGCTGGAATGTAGCTCAGTGGTAAGTGTGTGCCTAGGGGGTGTGAGGCCCTGGGGTCAATCTTCAGCACCTTTAAAAACAAACAGCACACAAAAAGAAAACCCCACCACTTTTCTGTATTCATGTGACTATATATATTTAATGGTTTTCATTACTTCTATTAAAAATGGAATCATACTTGGCAACCTGTCTGCAAACTTGTTCCTTTAAAATGCATTGTCCTTAAAACAAAACAAAAGCCGGTGAGATGGCTCAGCGGCGTAAGCGCCTGCCTTGCAAGCGCGAGGGCCCGAGTTCGACTCCCGGAACCCACATACGAAAAAGGGGCCGGTGATATCGCTCAGTGGCACGGGTGCCTGTTGGCGCACGAGGTCCTGAGGTTGTCCCCCTGGTACCCACCAAAAAAAAAAACAAAACAAAACAAAACAAAACAAAAAAACCCTCAGTGTCATATACTGACACCCTTCCTAGTTGGTGCTACATAGATCATATAAAATATTAACAAAAGTGTTCTCAGAAAACTGCATGTTCTGTGATGATATAAACTCCTTGTGGTTATAAAAGCTTACGAGAGCTGAGGATGTGGCTCAGTGGTAGAGCTCTTGCCTTGCATGCGCAAGGCCCCGGGTTCAATCCCCAACACCACAAAGAAAAGAAAAAAGAGCTTATGATAGCTGGGAATAGAGGCACACACCTATAATGCCAGACTCTGGGAGGCTAAGGCAGGAGGATGGCCAGTTCAAGGCCAGACAGAGAGATCCTGTCTCAAAATTTTAAAAAAGGGCCAGGGATGTACCTCTGCATGAAGGCCCTGAATACAACTCCCAGCACTACCAAAAAAAAATACCTTATTATACTCAAACCTAATGGCCAACAGATTAATGTTAATAGCAGAAAGAATAAAATTTTCCTACAGAAGGCAGCAAGGGGAAGTTGAAAGTGCTCTGTAAATAATAAATGGAATAAAAACGTAAGTGAACACATAATATTTTCTGTGTGCACACGTGTGTGCATGCACTTGGGTTGGAACCCAGGGCCTCTCGCACGCTGGGTAGGCACTCTACCACTGTGCTATAGCCCCAGCTCAACCTTTTTTGATCTTGAAAGTGGACACACTCGCTGGCGTCACTGGGTATTCTACCGTTGTGTGTGCAACACAGGGGTGGGGCAAGCACACTCACAGCTGCCGCTCCTTCTGCGCGATCCGCTGCTGCAGGCCAGCCGACTTGCTCAGACACTCCTGCAGGTACTTCTCATCCTCGCCCTCCGCTTCCATGTGCGCCCGCTCTGCTTGCTGCAATCTGGTGTAATTCAAATCAACTTTGGGTAAAACTGAGGCTAGAACTAGGGTGTAAAAGGGTGAAGAAGACAAATAAAAGAAAAATGGGGAAATAGAAACATTTCTAAATGAAAACAAAGTCTGGGGGAAAACTCACAAACTCAAATGTGAAAGAGTCACACAATGTCTAGAAATTGTTTTGTAATTTTTTTTTTCAACGTAACATATAATATGCCCAGAACACTATCTTCAAATTTGTTTATTTCTTGCTCATGATTAACACTGCAAAGCAATACAGACTTTACAATTATCTGGAGCATGGTGAAAAAACTCTGAACTATAATAGGTATGTCACTGCCTTTTGAGACCCGTGAAAAGCATAATGTATGTGTTTAACTAGGCCAAGAGGCCACCTGGTATTCGTTATGCAAAGATGTGTAAGCCAGGAGTCCAGACTGCTATGGGGCACAGCAGAAGCCTCCAGTCACTCCAAATAGCAGCGTCCTTCCTACCATACCATTACCCACTTACTAAATTATGCCAAAGCTCTGTATATGTCTGTGTGTGTATATATGTGTGTATAGAGATATTTTCTAACATTCAAAAAGAATTTAGTGCTATTCAGCATCATTTTTTAGAGATCATTTTTTTCCTCAACATTATATATTAAAAATTAGCTTAAAAACATGATTTCCATTTTTTTCTGTTTTTATTAGCAAGTCATTGCTTGTCCCAGGGCTTAACTCCACTCTCCGTCTCCCTTGGCCATCAATATTTCTAACATTTAACTTCAATATTTTATAAAAAAATATTTCCTAAGATTCACGAGACATCAATTCCTTGGAGGGAATTGTAAAGGACATTTCTGTTCGGCTAACCAAAAGTTCTGCTTAAAATCAGACTCATGGGGCAACCTTCACATATTTCAGGAGTATAAATGCTGCTTTCAAGGAAAGGAGATTAAAATTTAAGTGATCTCCAAGTTTAAACTTAAAATTAAAATGTTAAGGCAGTGGGAGTGGACCCAAGCTTTTCTCCTAAGGTCACAGAAAGTAAAATAAAAGTGAGGTAGGCCTTAAAGTTGTGCTATCACAGGAGAGGAAAAAGGGATCTGGGAACGGAGGGCCTGAAGCACAGGATGATGGCCAATCTGGGTCAGAAACTATTTAAAACATATTAAAAATATTCGTGAGGGAGTTCTTAGGCAAAGAGCAGGCTAGGGTGGGGTCGGGGGAGACATCTGTGCCAACACATGTGAAACCAAAGGATAACTTATTTTTAAACAATTTTTATATTTTCCATCAAAAAGTAGCTGAAAAGATAGAACTGCATGTGGAAACCAGACCTCCAAATGGCCACTGCTGGCCCTCAGCCCTGGGAGCAAGGTGTGAGGAATGTGTTTTTGGAAACCCAAGTGCAGCTCAGCCCGCAGCAGTGTACTGCCCAGGCAGCCGGCTGAGAAACCCGCCGGGGCCTCTCACGTCAGTTCTATCTGTCTGATCTCCTGGCAGAGAGTGGGTTTCCTTTTAGCCTACTTAGACGCGAGTGGCTTTCAGAAAGAGATGTCCTTGACCAGTTTGTACTGGTCCTGAGTGTCACTGCCAGCACACTTCACCAATGACATTGCAATCGTCCTAGTTTGAGTTAACAAATCGTTGTCACTTCATGATGGAATGGACAGAAATCAAAGACAGAAAAAGGTAATAAAGATGTCCAAAATGTAAAAATGGGGATAAAGAAAACAAAAAAGAAAAAAGAAGAAAGAGGATGTCAATAAAAGAATATTCATGTCAATAAAGCATTAATAGTTATGTTTTTCATAGGTAGATTCAAAGAAAGCAATGGTAAGACATATGTTGACATCAACATGACAGGGCAATGGAATACATTACATTTTCCAACGATAAAAGTGAAAAATGCCAATATAAAACGATTCAATTTAAACAGAATTGTATCTTGGGTTGGGTTGAGGGACCTGGCTTGAAGAAAGCAAACTAAACTGCTTGTTCTGGATGTTTGATTTCAGATACAGAGATGGTGAATGGCAAAGAATATGGCGATCAATACACACGGACATCAATCAAGGATAATCCCACTGTGTATTCTGTCCTTTTATATTTTTCCAGGTTTTTCTTTGTGTATTTGTTTTGTTACAGATTAAACCACAGGAAATTGTTGATATTAGGCCTTTAAAAAAATATCTACAAGATGGTAACTTCAAACAACTCAGCCTAATATAAATCAACTGAAATTCCATGCAACCACCAAAATTCTGCTCAGTTTAAACAAAAAACATGTCCTAATCTCTATCTTCCTAATGGTTTCTGTGGCAGGTGTCAGAGTTGAATTAAAAAAAAGGGGGAGAGGAGGGGATAGAAAGAAACTCATATTGGCAGTGCTGTACCTTTGTTCCAGCTGCTTCATGGCTGTAGTAATTTTATTGGTTTTTTCTTCTAGTCGGGCGATTATTTCATTTTTTTCTTTCAAGCCATCTTCAGAGCCCTATTGATAAAAAGGTAAAAGTTGTAATGGTTCTGATTTTTTTTTTTTTTTTTTTTTTGTGGGTACCGGGGGGACGACCTCAGGACCTCGCGCGCCAACAGGCACCCGTGCCACTGAGCGATATCACCGGCCCCTTTTTCGTATGTGGGTTCCGGGAGTCGAACTCCGGCCTTCGCGCTTGCAAGGCAGGCGCTTACGCCACTGAGCCATCTCACCGGCCCTGGTTCTGATTTTTAAACTTGAATGTTTATAAGTCTTTTGCAAAGGGATTGTTACTTTGAAATGAGCAGAATTTGTACATTAAAATAACTATGGGGCCAGTGAGATGGCTCAGCAGCATAAGCGCCTGCCTGGCAAGCGTGAGGTCCTGAGTTCGACTCCCAGAACCCACATAAAGGAAAAAAGGGCGGGTGATATCACTCAGCGGCACAAGCGCTTGCTGGCAAGCACGAGGTCCTGAGGTCGACTCCCGGTACCCACATTTAAAAAAAAACTATGATACTGTGTTATGAGTCTTCATTTCAAAAATAATAATAAAAAAAAGGACTTCATTGTTTTTGGAAGACAAGATAAATTCATGTTAAATACGTCATTTAAAAAAATTATTAAAAAATTTTTAAAAATTAATTTATGAAGGGCATTGGCAACAGGTCTACTTTATAGTGATGTCACTTCATTAGAAAATTCAGGGGCCAGGGATATAGCTCAGTGGCACAGCACCTGCCTGTCAAGTGCAAGGTCGTGAGTTCGATTCCTGGTACCAAAAAAAAAAAAGAAAAAAGAAAATTCACAATGACAGTAGAAAAACATTTCAATCAAAATTACTACTTTCTAAGGACTACATTGTATAAGCAAGTTTATCAAAAGGCACTGCATATTTAGACTGAGAGTCTTCCCAAAATAATCTTCATATTTTCAGTTTTTTAGCATTAAGAAACAAATTCAGACCCAAGGTATAGCTCGTGGTAGAATGTATGCTTAGCATATGCTCCAAATATAATTAAAAAATAAATAAATAAAGCCCAGCACCACAAATAAATTAAAAAATACAACAATTCCAATAGGGAGTTTTGTTTGTCCTTTGATGTGTCTTTTTTTACTTTTTTTGGCAGTGCTGATGATCCAGACCAGGACCTCATCCATGCTAGGCAATCTACCATTGAGCTATATCCCCAGCCCACACCACATCTCGTATGTGTCTATCTAGGAAAAAAAACAAAGAAAATGGACACTGGCTTTTATAACCAATATGCACAGTTAGAACAGCTTAAAAACCACACTTCCTACAATTTTCAATTTATATAAAAAGAAATCAGGCTGGGGGCATAATTCAGTGGAATTGCATTTGTTCAGCATGCATGTGGCCCTGGGTTCAATTCCTAGCAATGCAAAAAAAAAAAAAAAAAAAGAAACTGTTAAAATTTAGAGCCTAGTATGGTGGCACAGGCCTGTAATCCCAGCACTCAGGAGGCTGAGGCAAGAGGATCACCATGAGTTTGAGGCCAGCCCGGGCTACACAGTGTGTTTTGGTTTTTTTTTTTAATGTGGGCACTGGGAGTCAACCTCAGGAGCTCATGCTTGCCAGCAAGTGTTTGCGCCACTGAGCGATATCACCAGCCCTTTTTTTCCTTTATGTGGGTTCCAGGAGTCGAACTCAGGACCGCGCACTTGCCAGGCAGGCGCTTATGCCGCTGAGCTGTCTCACCGGCCCTACATAGTGTGTTTTTAAGACCAGCCTGAATTACAGAGCAAGAACCTGTCTCAAAAAGGAAAAAAAAAAAAAAATTAGCAACATTCTTTACCTGTAGCTTTTGATACATCTCTATGTTTATGGCTTTGACTTCCTCTAGCTGTTGGCGAAGGCCTATCAGGGTGTCTTGCTTCTCATGGATATCTTTCTCCAGCAGCTTCATGGCAAGCTCGATCTCATGTTTCATACTGACTTGTACTGAAAGCTCATTCTCTATGTCCTGTAATTTCAACACATCTTCAATTCCCACGCCTCTCAGGATGTCAAAATCAGATGCAAGAAGTTAATGAGAGGACAAATTTTCCACTCAACCACTTCTTTTAAGTCCACTAATGATAATCAACCAGGCCTACCATATAATTTTATACATTTTCAAAAGTAATTTTTCCTAAAAAGAAAGCATTTTTAGACTGTTAAATACCACTATTCTAATGGTTCAAGAATTAAGTATTTTTATGCCTCATAAATTCAGTATTAATTTTCTTTAAGTAAAAGCAAATGAAGCAGCCTGTACAAGACCAAAAATAACTCAAAACTATTCTCCTTTCTTAAATAATTTTTATCAGATTAAGAAGTTTCCTAATGTTAAAGACAAAAGGTATTTGCATTATAATTAAGCTGCACACTTGTGTTTTTCTATATATTTCACAATTTAAAAGGCTTAAAAAATAAGTTAACTTTAAATATGGTTTTACTGACAATATAATTTTAAATTTATGTGGATAATTCACTTTATTCTCTTCTACTTCATGTTTTTGTAATGCTGCTCACAACTCATTCATTTTACAACCATAGATTTTTTTGTTTTGTTTTTTGTCCTTTTGAGACAGGGTTTCACTATGCAGTTCAGGGTGGCCTTGCACTCACTTTGAAGCCAGGCTGGCCTCGAAACTCCAGCGATCCTCCAGCCTCAGCCTCCTGAGTGCTAAGATTACAGGTGTGCACTACCACACTGGGCCTCATTTTACAATCACAGACTGTAACTCACAGTTTCTTCTTTTTTTTGAGACAAAAATCTCACTATGTAGTCCAGGCTAGCCTTGAACTCACTGTGTAGCCCAGTCTGGCCTCAAACTCATGGTAATCCTCCTCTCGAGTGCTGGGATTACCCATGTATAAACCACCACGCCTGGCTCATAACTCAGTTTCAAAAACACTCATAGGGTGGTAGCTTAGAGACTGTGAGAACATGCAGGGAGTAAGTTTGCTGTCCCACATTTAAAAAGATAAGACTGAAAGATATCTGCAGAGTTCTGCTAAAGCAACTCTAGGGGAGTGACCTGCCGTAACTGGGACTCATCGCGAAGCTGTCGCCGGGCATCGTTGTACATCTCGTCCAGCCCCTGCCGAGAGTGCTTGTATGTCTGCAGCTCAGTTTCCACATCCACTTTGGTGACCTAGGAAGAAAACATCCAGCGTTCTATTTTATAGTCATAAGTATTACTAATGCAGCACAGAAATCTGCAGAAGCCCCTGACCCAGGCCGGTCCGTCCGACGGCGCTCACACTCACCTCTAGGTGCTGCTGTGTTTTCATTAAAATCAACTTATTTTCACTTCGTAATTGATGATTTTCTTCTTGGAGCTTAATGATGTTATTCTTTGCTATTGCTAACTAAAAATTATGAAACAGGGACAAGAAAAAAATGGAACATCTTCAGTTATACTTGCTTTACAGATTATGTTCATGGCTATAAACAATAGAAAATAAAATCCTACAACTAGTAAAATGTCTCTTACATTGACAGAAACTTTCATAATACAAATGGGCTCTTTATTTCGGATTTCCATTGTACTATTTCTATTTCCTTTTGTAGTTGAATCACATTATGCTTTGTTATTCTTAAACACATTATGCTTACCATCAGATTTGCATTATATCCTGAATACAAAATGCCTGGCTAAGCATCTAAAAATTATGTGATAAACAATACTGTAAAGACTTGCAGAAGATACAATCGTGTCTAAGAAAGAAAGTTTTGCTATCTCTGAAAATGTAACACGTACTCATGGTAACAGAACAGAATGCCCTGTGGGTCTGGATGTGGAATAGGAGCTTGAGGACTGACACATGTGAAACTACTCTCACTACCAGGGTTAAACATGAGCGAGTAGGTAGTTTGGCTCTAAGGCCCAGGATAAAAAGAGGGATCCTAGGAGCTGGGCGTAGTGGCACATGCCTGTAATGCCAGCACTCTGGAGGCTGAGGCAGGAGGATCACTGTGAGTTCGAGGCCAACCTGGGCTCCATAGTGAGTTCAAGGCCAGCTTGAACTACATAGTGAGACCCTGTCTCAAAAGAGCAGAATAAAATTGACTTGCAATTAATAATTCCAAACCCCACTTTACTGGGCTATCACTTAACACATCTGCACTGGCTTGAACCACTGGTGGGACATGTGTGACTATACAAGCCATTTCTTGGGACAGTCATGCATGCATTCATGGCCCTGTCGAGACCGTGTTAAAACTTCGCAGTGCACCTAAGGTCAAGAAGTAAGCAGCTCTATACCAGTCCCAATCAAGAGTCTGACCATCGGGCCGGTGAGATGGCTCAGCGGCGTAAGCGCCTGCCTTGCAAGCGCGAAGGCCCGAGTTCGACTCCCGGATCCCACATACCAAAAAGGGGCCGGTGATATCGCTCAGCGGCACGGGTGCCTGTTGGCGCGCGAGGTCCTGAGGTCGTCCCCCCGGTACCCACAAAAAAAAAAAAAAAAAAAAAGAGTCTGACCATCAAAATAAAGATGCATTCTTAACTGTAAATATGCAAATTACCATGTGCTCCCTGGTTTGGAAATATTAGGTCAATTAAAAAAAAAAGAATTTTAATTAAATGGAGTACACTGCTCATTGCACTAAATAACAGGCTCCTTTCTCTGGCCTAAATAATTCTGCAGATATGAAGCAATAAGTCTTTGGTTTGATAGTTTTAAAAAAAAAAATTTTTTTTTTTGGTACCAGGAATCAAACTCATAACCTCACGCTTTCCAGGCAAGCACTGTGCCACTGAGCTATATCCCCAGCCTAAAAAACATATCTTAAAAAGCAACTCTACAAATAGTATTAAAAGGAGAGTCAAGATAAAATTTTTTTTTCTTTGTGGTACTGAGGATTGAACCCAGGGCCTTTGCACTAGGCTCTATCCCCAGCCCGTTTTTTTTATTTTGAGACATGGACTCTCTAAGTCACTAAGTTGCTCAGGCTGGGCTCAAACTTGAAATCTTCCTGCCTCAGCCTCCTAGAGTGCTGGGTTACAAATGTGTGCCACCACCCCTGGCAACTGGTTCTTCTCTAAATGAGCAGTGGGGCCACTGGATGATGACTTCTGTATGTGGGAAACCAAAGCAGAAGGGAGGAATTTCACATATGGTAGGGGAGAGGTCGAGGACGGCTGGGTGTAATCATGCAGTGGTGCTCGTGAAGAAAAGTAATCTGACTAGTGGAACGACAGGTATAGAATCATGTTAACAAGGATTCCAACTATTGGTCATTCCACTATCTAGTACGGTTACCCAGATTTTAAAAGAAGAATCACAGCTTACATAAACCACCTATACAAAAGTTTGTGTGAGTTTCCTCTCTGGGGACTTGTTTCTAGAATTATCTCAAATAATAGTATCTCACAGAGAGTCATACAACTGAGGATTTGCCTAAGAATATGTAGTTTCTCTAGAACTTATGATCGTCAATTAAAAGCATTCCACTGTGATGAGAGAGACAGATGGGGGGGGAATCGAGCCCACACTTGATGAATTCATTCTTAAAATGGAAAAGGATGACAAGTAGTAGGTCCATGAAAAACAATTACAGGGTGACAGTACCTCTTCAATCAGCTTAGTGTTTGACTTTTCTAATGAGTCCACTCTTGTATGCAGGCTGCTGACTGTGCTGCTGAAATTAACAAAGAGAAACTCATTCAAAACCCTGACATCTGGCGAAAGTAACACAAGTATGCCATCCCGGACTCAGGTGAGTGGCGTGTACCAACCGCCCTCAACAGGTTTCTGGCTGTGGGAAATTTTATTAACTCGCATAATCTGATTTGACTAGAACAACAAGGAAGACTGCAGGAAAAGAATCAGTATTTCTATTAAATTCCACTTGGTGCTGCTTATTATTTATTGTCCTCTTGGGATCATTCTTGATATCTGAGAACAGAAACTCCACGCAAATATTAATGAATATTGTTAAAATTATATTTTAAATTATTTTTAAAAGGATGAACTTTAGGGCCGGTGAGATGGCTCAGTGGCGTAAGTGCCTGCCTTGCAAGCGCGAGGGCCCAAGTTCGACTCCCGGATCCCACATACTAAAAAAGGGGCCGGTGATATCGCTCAGTGGCACGGGCGCCTGCTGGTGCGCGAGGTCCTGAGGTCGACCCCCCGGTACCCACAAAAAAAAAAAATAAAAAAAAATAAAAGGATGAACTTTAAATATACACTCTGTCACTGTGGGTCTTATAAGCATATAAACAATGGCCTTCAATCCGAGTCCCAATCTGTTCCCTATTTTTATAATAACTTAGAACTTTCAAAGTCACTTGTAGCTTAGAAATATGAACGAAACACACATCACAGGGTACAGTTCAGTTAGACACCCTCAGTCTCAAGGATATAGTGTCAAGTCAAATAACATCATATAAACACATTCGGTTTTTTATTTATATTAACCAAAAGTGAACATTATTATTACTATTTTCTGGCTTTTTTGAGACAAGGTCTCACTATGTAGTCCAGGCTGGCTACGAACTCATTATGTAGCCCAGACTAGCCTCAAATTCATGGTGATCCTCCTGCCTCAGCCCCTCAAGTGCTGGAATTACAGGTGTGCACCACCACGCCTGGCAAAAACAAACATTATAATACATGTTGGTTGGTCTGTTGTCCAAGGCCTTCTTATACTACCCTCAAAAACTTTCCTCAATAAAATATAGTATGCTTCATCACAGCATTATCTATAATAGAACAAATTTTATACCAGCCTCAGAAAAAGTATTGGTATTTTAGGTTGGTGAAAAAAAAGTTTTTCCATTCATATTACATCATTTTGAAAAATATAAACACTCTTAAGTGAACACCTTAATTTACTTCACAAACAGCTCCAAGGTGTCCTGATGGTGACACAGAGAAGCACAGGACTGGGAGAAGAGAGATCAAGGTTACAGGCCCTTGATCAAGGTTACACCATGACAACTGTAAAGCCTTTCTGAACTTCAGTTTCCTTTCCATAAAACTGGATGATGACATTTGCCTTGCTCTTACATGAAAATCAATACCATGATAGCCAAAAACCCCAAACCTCAACAATGGTTTTCTTTGAGTAAGGGATAACAGGTGGGTTCTTTTTTTTTCCTTTTTTTTTTTTTTTTTTGAGTTCTATTTTTTTCTACCCTTTTATACTTTTGAAATATTCTAAATGTACGTAACTACTGTCTACTAGAAAAAAGAATAAAACATTTTAAAATAATGTATAAAAAGTAAAACACTGGTATTGCTCAGTGACTAACACACAAGACTGAAAAGAATAAGGACAAGAAAGCTCTCTTGAGGGCCGGGGCTATAGCTTGGAGGCACAGGGCCTACCTGGCAAGCGTGAGGTCCCAGGTTCGATTTCCAGTACCAAAAAAATAGAAAGCTCTCTTGAACTGAACAGAACGGACTTGAATACTGCTGAGTAAAAATAGCACCAAACAGAATAGTGCGAAAGGGGGAGGAGGGAAGACGTAACAACCAACACGCGTATTACCGCTTATTGTCATATGTGACCGCTGGAGGAGCACAACAACTAACACGCGGTGCCAGGGACTTGTGAGCAGGGACCTGATGGACAGAGGTCAGAGGTCAGGGCAAAGGAGCGGCCCTTCCAGGTGCTTTCTGTGTGCTTAAAGCTTGAATGAATGAAGGTATTACCTACTCCCAAAGAATGAAACTCCTATAGTAGTTTAAAACTACTATATAAGCAACACAAGGTTGAAATTCAGAAATACAATTTCAGGGCCCAGGATACAGCTCAGTGGCACAAGCACCTGCCCGGCAAGTGCAAGGTTCTGAGTTCAATTCCCGGTACCAAAAAAAGAAATACAACTTCAAAAACACAAATTATGAAATATACATGTATTTCCCATGATTTCTATGATTTTAAAAAAAAAAGGCACTGAGAAAGTCTTTCCTATTTTTACAACTTTGGTTTCCTTTCGTAAAATGGGAAAAGGTTTAATTGTGTTTTCCGACTGTAATACTATTTTCTTCGAGTAGAACTCAGAAAATTACAAAGCATAAAATAAAAATTATTACTAATTATTCATAATCTCAACACCCAAAGAAAGCCACTTTCTCTATTTCCTAAGTTTAACTGATGTGAGCAGCCTGTTTCTAACTGTCGCGATAGCACGGTAGCCACGAGCCACCCGTCGCTACACAGCAGCCGAGATGTGGCCAGTGTCAACTGCAAGGTTCATCATGTATAAAATACACAGCGGGCTTTGAAGAAAGTACCCCAAAGCAAGATATCTTCATAATTTTATACTGATGTTGAAATAATATTTAGGGCACACTGGATCAACTACATCATCAATGTAAAAATGCTGATGCGGTCAGCAGACACTAAACTCCTCTGTCTCTACATCATCAATGTAAAAATGCTGATGCGGTCAGCAGACACTAAACTCCTCCATCTCTACATCATCAATGTAAAAATGCTGATGCGGTCAGCAGACACTAAACTCCTCCGTCTCGCGGTTTCCATCAGAAGGGCCGTGCCACACACGGACCGTGCTCCTCGCCGCAGCTGGCACCTACAGCTTGCAGGAGCGGCGGGGCAAGGACAGACTCCCAGCCCGACAGCCACAGCCGCGTCCACAAGCGCAGCCCTTGGGGGCAGGAAAAATGGGGCTCTGAGCCACCCAAACGGCATGAACGCCACCTTACCAGGCTTTTTTTTCTAGGGTACAGAAACAAGGTTAAAATTCTATCTGAATTTAATGAAGGTTCTATTTAAAATCAGATTCTTATTTTCTGCTGAAAATGAATTGTCTCTGGTAATTCTTTGCGTTAATTTCTGTTCTCCCCCACTCAAACCTTTCTCTTAGAAGAAAGGAAAAGAGTTAAGCTGAAAACAAAAGCCTAAGACAATATAAATAAATATGTGACATACCCACAATACTTACTTGAGTTGTCTATTTAATTCTTCAACATAATTCTTTTGATCCAAAATGGCAGCAATCTGAACATTCCTGGGGGAGGAGGTGCAGATTTGTGATACTTGGAAAGGTGAAAAAAATATCTAAATCATCTAAAACAAAATCCAAGAGTCATTTTTTTCCCTTGGTGGTATTAGAGATCAAACCAGGGCCTTCACACTGAGCTTTATCCTCAGCCCTCTTTTTTGGTCTCTTCTGAGACAGGGTTTCACTACGCAGTTCAGGCTGGCCTTGGACTCACTTTGTAGCCCAGGCTGGCCTCAAACTCATAGCGATCCTCCTGCCTCAGTCTCCCAAGTGCTTATCCTCAGCCCTTTTTAAGCCCCAAATCCTTGCTAAATCACCCAGACTGGGCTTAAACTTGCCATCCTCCTGCCTCAGCTTCCAGATCACTGGGATTACAGGTATGAGTCACCACACCTGGCTAAAATTCAAGAACCTCTGTAATCACTTAGCAGCAAGCTATGTACTAAGTAACTATAACCTTTGTTGAGTAAATTGCTTGCTAATACTAGGCTTAACATAACAGTACATTTTAAACACAATGACTAGCATTAGCACAAAACATAGCTATTAAAATAGGTCCTGGCAAACACAGGTATGACCAAAAGTCCTACTTCATATTAGAGTCACCTTCTTTTAACTGATTTTTCCCCCATTTGTTTTGTAAAACTTTTAAAGAAAATGAAAACGAAACAAAGCAGGAAGCTCAGGACACAGACACACCATAAATGAGTGGATGTCAATCTGCTCCGTACGGGGGCTGTATTAAAAAATATAGCATGTGAGAAAACTTAGGAAAATCTTACCTTTCTTTATTTCCAATATCTTCTTCATTCTTTAGATACATGGAAAAATCAATCACTCCAACCTGAAATTAACAAAGTTATTTTTATTTAAAGGGAGAAACAATACCACTAACACCAACTGAACTTCACTCCTCACCTCCCCGTAGTGTGCGACAGACCATTTGCAACTCAGAGGACCTGCAGTGTGGAAACTGCAAGCTCTGCGTGTGGTACCAACCACGCTCACTTACTTGGGAATCTAAGTCCTCTCCCTTTACGCACAGATTGGCATCTATCACATTCAGGCCAACCAGCAGCCCGACGATCACGGCTCCTTCCTCCTCCATCATCAGCGCATGATACTCATAGAACTCACTGTGAAATCAGAAGAACAAAAACCTGAAATCACAAAATTATCTCCAAAACTAAATTTTACAACCTTAGTGCTTTATGTTATGGACATGGAAGTAATCAAACCTGAGTATCTTTGTTTTATTTTCACGTTTTTATTTTTTGCAGTGCTGCGGACTGAAGCCAGGGCCTCACATTGCTAGCCAAGTGTTTCACTGAACTGTATCCCTAGATGTCAGTTCAGTACCTTTAAGTTAGCCTTTCTACATGCTAACTTTTCAAATTTAAATGTTGATATAGAAAAAGAGACAGAAGGAGATAAATGAAGAATTTTTGGCCAGGCGTGGTGGTGCATGCCTATAATCTCAGCACTCAGAAGGCTGAAGCAGAACGATCACTGCAAATTCAAGACCAGCCTGGGCTACATAGTGAGACTCTGACGCATGAGACTCTGGGTTCAATCCCCAGCACCACTCCCAAAAAGGAAAGAAACAAAGAAAAAGAGGCTACACTAATGCCTAAAACTAGGACTTGTCAATATAAATTCAGAGAAATAGCTACCACTATCTTATGCCATCCTGAATAAGGATATTATTTCATCACTTCAATGTGCCAAGGATATTATTTCATCGCTTCAATAAAGGTTGAGATCACTGACAGATTGCAATGCTTGAAGTATGGTTGTTCTCATCTCACAATGGGTAATCCAAGGTGTAAACCCAGAGGCACAAGTACGTGACCATCAGGGCCAGTTCCCCGCACCGTCCCGGCCCGCAGCTACCTGGAGGGTGGCTGTGGCTCTGAGCTCAGCCTAACACTCGGCCTGCAGCTCAGACCAAGCCTGGCCAGGTGCAGCACTAGCAGGAGAGTAGAGATGGAAGAAACACGCTGCATTAAACCCCCAAATGCCAATACATGCCTTTATCCGCAGAATAAACTGTCGTTCAGAAGAATGAAAGCAAGAAACATGACATACAGACATCCCCTTGCAGGCTGATAAAAAGCTTACGGTATTCTTATCTTGGGCTCCTTCCTGACCCATGTTAGACCCTATCATGTTTTTTCTCTCTCAATTTGCTCCTCCTTTTGTTTTGTGCCACCCTATTGTATCTTATACATCCTTACATTTTACATCTCCAACCCCTTTGCACAGACAGGATTTAATAAAATAAGACATGGAAATGAGTGTGGCCTCAGGCACTGACCTCAGGAGATCTCTCTGAATAATCAAGCAACGCAGGTAGTCGGCCATTTTCTTTTGCATGAGCGCCAACCGCAGCCAGGCCCTTGCTCGGCCCAGTGGGGTCCTAGGAAGAAGAGACCGCCAGTCAGAACACAGCCTTCCGCTGGGTGAGTCATGGGCTGCCTGTTCTAGCTTTGCTGAGCCACACAGTAACAAGGAAAGAAGAATTTTATCATGGTTTTATGTTTCCTTTTATAGATTTAAGCTGGCTTTTTTTGTGTGAGTGTGGGTACCGGGGGGTCGACCTCAGGACCTCGCGCGCCAGCAGGCGCCCATGCCACTGAGCGATATCACCGGCCCCTTTTTCGTATGTGGGTTCCGGGAGTTGAACTCAGGCCCTCGCGCTAGCCGGGCAGGCGCTTAAGCCGCTGAGCCATCTCACCGGCCCCCTAAGCTGGCTTTTTGAGCAAGCAGCCCAACCCCTGGGAAGTAGGCAAATCTGCTCCAGTAGAACATCTAAGGAACATTTTAAACTTGGAAGAAATGATTCTTTCTCAGCACCTGGGAGGCTAAAGCAGAGGACTGATGTGAGTTCAAGGCCAACCTGGGCTACATAGTGAGTTCAAGGCCAGCCTGAGCTACATAGCCAGACCCTGGCTCAAAAAAAAAAAACAAAACTAAACAAAACAAAAGCTACTTTTTTTTTTTTTTTTTTTTTTTTTTTTTTTTGTGGGTACCGGGGGGTCGACCTCAGGACCTCGCGCGCCAGCAGGCGCCCGTGCCGCTGAGCGATATCACCGGCCCCTTTTTCGTATGTGGGATCCGGGAGTCGAACTCGGGCCCTCGCGCTTGCAAGGCAGGCGCTTACGCCGCTGAGCCATCTCACCGGCCCAACAAAAGCTACTTTTTACAGAAACAGTAAATAGACTTTTGTGGGGAATGATGAGCAACTAACAAGATGACTTACTTAAGACCAGGTAAATCCCGGACACTGGCTCCTATTTCCTCTGCTTCTGGATACAACTTTTCCACCAGTTCTAAAGGGCCCCAGATGGTTTTGTTATAACTCAAAAATGATTTTCTTACTGGAAAAAAAAGAAAACAATGCACACAATTTCAACATAAACAAATGTAGAAACTTTATCTTTAAAATGTAGTCTCAACATTTCTAACTTAACGCACCATTATCCAGAGACCTTCCCACTGGCCACTACCACGTGGGCCTGTGCATCAGCAGCCCATTCAGTCAGGATCCTGGAGCCCACACTTTTTGCCATGTCAGAAAAACCCATCTCAGCCATTCCTCCATGTCAGAAATATGCAGGAAGGTAATCAAGGTCAAAAACAGCCAGGCTTAAAGCAGGTGTGCTGGTGCAGGCCTGCAATCTCGGCACTCGGGAGGCTGGGGTAGGAGGATCACTGTGAGTTCAAGGCCAGCTGGGCTACACAAGTGAGTTTAAGGCCAGCCTGAACTACACAGTGAGACCCTGTACCTCAAAAACAAAATAAATACATAACACTAACTGTGACCTCAAAACATACATGTTCAAGAATATCTGAGATAGAAGGGGAGGCATTCTAAAGTGAATTAGTATTCTGAAACATCAGGCTACCTTTGAGACCATGTTTCAGACAGTGCTCCATGACAACAAAGAACTGCTGCAAGGGGGGGTAGTCCGAGTCCAACGTGCGACCGAAGCTCAGGGCAGATTCAATGAGCCCCTTGATGCTCAGTTTAGCCATGTTTAGCAAGTTCGCTCTCTCTAGAGCTGTGGGGTCTTTCGTAGCTGAAAGCAGAGAAAAGAGTTCAGCATCACTCACAAGGTCTTTCTGTTTTGTTTGTTTTTTTACTTTTATTTATTTTTGGGGGGGTACCGGGAATCAAACTCAGGACCTCGTGCTTGCCAGGCAGGCGCTGCGCCGCTGAGCTATCTCCCCTTGTTTTTTGTTTTGTTTTGTTTTGTTTTTTTAATGTGGGTACTGGTGTTTATTTTTTGAGACAGGGTCTCGCTATGTAGTTCAGGGTGGCCTTGAACTCACTATGTAGCTCAGCCTGCCCTTGAATGTGCAGTGATCCTCCTGCCTCAGCCTCCTGAGTGCTGGGATTACAGATATGCACCACCATGCCTGGCCATTCACAAGGTCTGACAATGAAAACTGCACAATTGTGTCCTCCTCCTAGAAAACCAAGAATGGTTTGCATGTGTCCCCCAGCCAAGTTAACATTGCCCTATAGCTCTATGTCTCACTCACCCATACCACTGCAAAGTTTGCTACTGTGCCACTCCAGCCACATTTTTTTAAATTAAGTTTATTGGTACCTTTCAGATATACATAATGATCAGACTCATCATAGGGAATTTGTATCTGTACATGATATATTTTGATTCCTCTTTTTTCCCCAATCCCCTCTCCTCCCTTCAACCCCTTTCCCCTTCCCTATTTACAAAGCTTTGTTTCCACTTTATCCTTTTTTATCGTTTTTCTTTTTTCCTTCCTTCCCTTCTCCCTTGCCCTTCCCTAGTTCCTCTTTCCTTTTGAATAATTTCTTCCCATTTCACAATATCTATTGTACATTTTGGACCTTAATTACTCTTTCAGTTTCTCACACCAGGGGGACAATGTGATATTTACACGTGAGTCTGATTTATTTCACTTAAGAGTATGGTCTCAAGCTGCATCCATTTACCTCGAAATGTCTCAAGTTTATCCTTCTTTATGGCTGAGTGGTCTTCCATTGTATAAAAAAATAAACAAAAACCACATCTTTTTTATCCATACCTCAGTTGATGGGCATTTGGGTTGTTCCCAAGAATTACCTATTACAAACTGTGCCACAAGAAACATGGGTGCACATATATCGCTGTGGTACGATGTTTTTAATTCTTCTGGGAAGATACCCAGAAGGGGAACAGCTGTGCCGAATGGGACCTCCAATCCTAGTTTTTTGAGGAATCTCCACACTAATTTCCATAGTGGTTGCATCAGTCTACACTCCACCAACAGTGGAGAAGGGTTCCTTCTTCCCATAGTCCCTCATAGATGTAGACAAAGATTTCAGGAACAAAACCCCGATCACACAGGAAATAATACAAAGAATCAACAACTGAGATCTCATCCTATTAAAAAGCTTCTGCACAGCAAAAGAAATCACCAACAGAATGAAAAGACAGCCCACAGAGTGGGAAAAAAAATTTTAGCCAGTTGTCCTTCAGACAAAGGACTTCTATCTAGAACACATAAAGAATTGAAAAAAATCAGACCCCCCAAATGTAAAACCCAATCCAAACATGGGCATCTGAGATGAATACACACCTCACAGATGAAGAAATACAAATGCCAAATAAATATATGAAAAAATGTTCAACACACTGGTTATCTGAAAGATGCAAATTAAAACAATGCTGAGTTTCCATCTCACTCCAGAAAGAAAGGCTATCATCAAGAAATTAACTGATAACAAATGCTGGAAGGGCTGTGGGCCAAAAGGAAACTTCTCCACTGTTGGTGGGAGTGTAGACTGCTCCAGCCACATTTTATGGACAAGTCTCAGGATTCTGAAACCACGCCACGGTCCTGACACCTTTTGGGACTGCACATGTTTAGGGATCTCATGTAAATGGTAGCTAGTAGGTATGGTCTAAGGTATGAATTTCAAACAAAACTGTTCAGAAAACTGAGAGTTTAAAAAAAGGTGGTTAAAGTTTGAAGATGCCAGTGTCACCCATGACAAACATGACAGGTACAACACGCTGACCAATATGAAGATACAAGACAAGAGGAGCTGCCAGACCCTGTCATCCACTTCAACCCTCTTTCTGTCTCTTTTTCTTTCTAGCTGTGGCTTTGTACTGCATGGCTGCCTTATGAAGTCCTCTGCCCTTCCACGTTAGGATGCTACTGTTTCAGTGTGAATAACAGACACATTTAAAGTCCCAATTCTCCCCCCAACTCCTGGGGACTGAACCCAGGACCTTTGCAGAGTTTTAAGTCACTAAATTGCCCAGGCTTGACTTAAATTTGCAATCCTCCTGTCTCAGTCTCCCAGAGAGCAGGGATTACAGGCCTGTGCCACCATGCCACGCTAGATTTCTAGCTGATATTTTCAGTTCACAAAAATATTATTTTCTTCCTCACGAATTTTATTCTTTTAGAAATTCAGATGCTTCCCCATGCTCTCATCACTGTTGTGACTGGCAGGAATATTTTCAACAAACACAGATGGCAAAACTGAGATGCAGAAAAATGAAGCCCTTAGAACATCTCATCATCTCTGACAAATGCACAAGTGCCAGTAATCAAAGTATTCATTTTTCCTTCACTGAACAAACATCCAGAGTTCCCCATGACCTGGTATTCCAGTTCGGATTTCAGACAGCTAGGCGTGAAGCCTGATACCGAATCCTTGGCAATTTAAAACCCAGACGCGGCTGCTTGGACCAGGCTGACCGGCAATGCACGTCCACACACAGCATCACTCTTCCAATCTGCAAGGTGGTAGGAAACCTTTCTCCAGAAGCGAAACCACCTGATGTTTCATAATCTGTGGCAATTCTCAGTTTACCGTGCCCATCACGATCCGGAGGTGGATGCGATCAGCACACAAAGGGCGACTCCGCAGCGTCCGGCCGCCAGGTCGGGCTGGGCATCGGGTCCTCGGCCACGCCCGACCCGGCCCACGGCACCGAGACACCAGGCGCAGGTAGGGCCGGGCCGCACCCAGCCGCGACTGGGACCCCGTCCGTGCCTCCCCCGACCCAAGGCTACTCGAGGCCTCGGGCGTCCCCGGGACCCGCGCGCAGGCTCACCCAGGGTCTTGCACTGCACCGCTGCCCCTCTCTCGCCCTCGGCATCGGGCACCCACGCCAAACCTTGAGAGGGGTCTTCCCTCCGCCACCCCCACCCCTGAAAAGTCATCGCTCGTCCCAAATTGTCCTCCCGACCCTGCAGCGACACCCCAGCCGTCCTAGTCCTCGCTCCTGGCAGCCGTCGGACCCTCGGTCCTCAGCTTCCAAGCCCCAGCACGGGGGCGGGGACCGTGAGGTGGGGCCCGCGTTGCCATGGCGACCCCGCGAGCCCCTGAGTCCCAGCTGCCCCCGCCCACAAGGCTCAGCCCGGCTCCCGCTCGGCCCGGCGGCCTCCACGCCCTTCCGGCAGGCCCCTCGCCGGCCGCGGCCTCCGACCCGATGCAGAGCACAGCGCCCACCCCGGCCGGCTCCCCTTACCCATGGCGGCAGCGCCGTCTTAGGTGGGGGCTCCCTGGGTTCCGCCGCCCGCTCCCGGTAGGCGAGCGGCGGCCGCCACAGCTTCCGCACAGGCCCGCGGTGGCCCACAGCGCCCCCGGCGGCGGGAGGACGGCGGCCGGGAGAGCCCGCTCCGCGGCGCGCCCAGGGGCCAGGACTGCGACCGCGACCGACCCGAGGAGGCCCCCCGGGGCGCGGTCAGCGCGCCGCCTCCGTTCATTTCTCTACATCTTCACCCGCTCGCGGGAGGCCGAGGAATTGGGAGAACAGGCTGGGTAGGCAGCTCCAAATCACCGGTTCGTAAAAAGCAGTCATGGGGGAGAGATGTAGGCAGGGAAGTAAAAGGTTCATGGCTGGATGAAACCAAGCTTAAATCCTACCGATTTAGGGAAAGTAAAAGCTGTTACTCAGTGAAATCTGGGTAATAGTTAAGACTATAGCTGCTGTGTTTCATGAAATTGGAGCGATATCTTTCTCTCTTGTTTTGACTATAGTTATTTTGTGTGTGTGTGGTATTGATTGAACCCACTTCACACACAGGGCCTTCACACTAAGCTACCGCTCCAGTTTTTTTTGTTTTGTTTTGTTTTGTTTTTTGAGACAGTCTCACTAAATTAAATTGCTAAACTGCCCGGGCTGTGCCCAAATCTGATCCTCCAGCCTCAGCTTCCCAGAATGCTGGGATTACAGGTAAGTAGCACCACACCCAACTAATTTGTTTTCCAAACATCGATCTAGATTATCACATGCCAAACTATCAAAGGGCGGTACTACAAGATTACAAAAAAATTTCAGTGATCACTCTCCAAGCTTTGAGACACTGCCCAAGGGTGACAAGAAAGACACCAGAAACTCAGCAAGATAAAGATCCACTGAAGAAATCTGGGGGCAAGTCCAACAGAAGTGATCCAAAGGCAAAGTTTAGGACCTGCAGGGTGGAGTGCAGGTTTGGTGCACTCCAGAGGTGCTAGGCATGGTGATGTATGCCCGTGCTCCCAGCAGTGGGGAGGCTGAGGCAGGATGATCAAAGCAAGTTCAAGGCCAACCTGGGTTCAAAGCCAGCCTGAACTACATAGCAAGACCCTGTCTCAAAAAAAACCACAGAGGTGCTGCCTAAAGCCAGTCACAGTTCAAAAAAGGGAAGATCTAGCTTTAGAGAGTGAGGGATGAGGAGAAAAGAGAGGACTCAGAAGATGAGTCAACAGGCAGAATGCTGAACTCAGTCCCAAACCAGGCCCATGGTACAGCAGGGCAGTGGCTGAAATGAGATGGGCAAGGAGAGTTCCTTCAGGAGGCAGCCAAGTGTGGAGGACTGGGAAATGATAGGATCTGAGAACAGGCCACCTCATGCTGGCAGAGGAAAGTTAACGGGAAGGTTAGGAAGTAACTGGTGGTCTGTGAATGTATGATCAAACACCAGCTGTCACCATCCTGACCCACATGTCAGAGATCTTCTAAAACTGCTGACTTTTAAAGTCAGCTAAAAGCAAGAAAGAGTATGTGAAGTGGATTAAGATTAGAGCATTTATCCCAGTTGTCCCTTGGCTTCATACTGACTCAGGAATGGGGCCGCTGGAATAGCACATTGTCTTCCAACCCTGCTTTCCCAGCTTTAGAAGGAAAGCCTTGTCTAGGCTAATGGTGCTTTTGATCTGGTATGGCAGCAAGCAAGGGCCCAGTAATGCTGGCGATTGGGAGCCATTGTGTCCTCAGGCCTTGTGCAGAACTCATGCTTGCAGTGTACTGCTATAGATCCTTGAAGACCTGGGCTGCGTTTAGCCTCCATCTCGCCCCAGCTGCCACCTCACAGCACTGTCTGCGTAGACGTCTCCTAACTTTCAAATAATCAAATGGCTAGAATCTCATGAAAAATGACAGCAACCATGGAACTCCTTTCCATACTCTTCTATGGAGCTTGCTTCTCAGGCCATACAAACCTGTATGTAAGGAACCAACTGCTGATTAAGCCAAAGGGCTTTCTGTTCATTTCAGTCCCAGGAACTGAAATCCTCTTACATTCCTTCCTGCTTTCTCATGATACCTAACAGTAATAGCCCCTATAACGGCAACATTTCCTGTCTTTGCTGTCTGATCTAAAATTTCTCCATGTTCAGGCCCATCCTAATAAATCTCTCTATAATATCAACATTCCTTGGTTTCAGCTTTAGAATATTATCAACACTAGAAAAAATGTTGGATAACCCTGAATTTCATCGTTAGCATTAATAAATTACACAGTAAAATCTATCAGTAAAAAACAATTTATTAAATTAAAACTTCAAGTAATAACCCAAACAAAAAGGTAGAGGTAACAATTTTAACATATTTAATATTCATTAAAAAATCACAGAAATGAAAGATTTTTCCCTCCAGAAGATGAATACCCTGAGGTTAAAATCTGTTACCACACGTGTAACACCCACCCCCACTCCCGCCACCGCCCCCGCCCCCACCACCATCCCAGTACTGGGGAGTAAACCCAGAATGTTGTACATGCTAGGCAAGTGCTCTACCGCTGAGCAACATCCCCAACCCTTTATATTTTTGTATTTAAGACACGGTCGGGCCGGTGAGATGGCTCAGCGGCTTAAGCGCCTGCCCAGCTAGCGCAAGGGCCCGAGTTTGACTCCCGGAACCCACATACGAAAAAGGGGCCGGTGATATCGCTCAGCGGCACGCGCGCCTCCTGGCGCGCGAGGTCCTGAGGTCGACCCCCCGTACCCACAAAAAAAAAAAAAAAAAAAAAAGACAGGGTCTGCAGGTTGCCCAGGCTGGCCTTTGGCTTGAGATTCTCCTGCCTCAGCCTCTTGAGTAGCTGGATTATAGGTGTGGCTACCATACCCAACACACAAAAAGGAAAACATTGAGGAATGCCCCCAAACAAAAAAGCAAATATAAATAAGTAAAATTGGGATATAACTTTTAAATTTGTCATCAATTCAGAAAATAAGATTTTTCAAAAGAGTAAGAATTACTCTTACTCAAAAGAGTAGGAATCTTCTGTCAAATTCCATTTCAGCTGGATGCGGTGGCACACACCAGTAATCCTAGCACTCAGGAGGCTGAGGAAGGAAGGATCAGAGATTTCAAGGCCAGCCTAGAGTACAAAGTGAATCCTGACATACTGAGTACTGAAAATCGAAATGACCTTTGAATCAGGGATCTCAAAATACAGAGGAAAAAAAAAAAAATCACACCTGTTTTCCCATCATCACAGGGTTGTACTTAAATGATGAAAACTTTATTTATCTAGTCCTTCAAATATAATTATTATGGTTAACTCTGTAAAACCAAATTAGTCCTCAAATTTTAGATTTAAAAGTTTAAACTCAGATCCAGAAGTTAATCCATGTTTAAAGTTGGTTAAATACTTATCAAACTTTTTCTAGGCCAGATAAAAATGTATTTATAGTACCAATAAATTTAGACTTTCCCAGTTTGGGATACATTTGTATTTAAATAAATTACTGTGTTAAATTTTGTATGGCAATAGAATTTTATGCTAACAAGATTAAGTAAAATAAATTAAAAAAAAGAAACAACTGGAACTTTGTAGAGCACCTTTGAATACAAGTCATCTTCACAGTTGAACCAGGCTCTGTTTTTCGGCAAACCAAAATTAGGAATAGTAGCACCAGCTAGGAGAGACTGCCCTAGTGTGAAAGGCAAGGAAACAGTACCTCATCCTTTCTGAAAATCTCCCAGTATGTGACAGAGACTTTCGTGCTCTCTTGATGGAAGATCAATGATGTAGAATAATTAAGGAAGATGCATTTACCAATATGGAAGTCTACAAAAACATTTATGGCATTTCCCCACATTTTACTATAGGGTTTACAGAACTACAAAAAAATGTGAAGAGCTGCATGGCACTCTATGGGTAATTATATACTTAAGCAATAAGATTAATACATCTTTTTTTTGGTACTGGGAATCGAACTCAGGACCTCGCACTTACCAGGCAGGTGTTGTGCCACTAAGCTATATCCCCGACAAGATTAATATATCTTAAGACTGTCCAGTAAGTTTTTTAATGATTTATTTGAAAAATACTGCCAGGAGTATAGCTCAGAGGCACAGCACCTGCCTAGCCAAGAGCAAGGTCGTGAGTTCGATTCCCAGTAACAAAAAAGAGAGAACCAATTTTCCTGAATGTGCTAGTTTTGGGGCAACAGATCATGTCGCATTTTTCCCTTTCTTATTTTACAAATTAGCTACCTCCATCACCTCCATTACTTCCTGTGATTTTTTTTTTTTTTTGTGGGTACCGGGGGTCGACCTCAGGACCTCGCATGCCAGTAGGCGCCCATGCCGCTGAGCGATATCACCGGCCCTTTTTTCGTATGTGGGTACCGGGAGTTGAACTCAGGACCTCGCGCTTGCCAGGCAGGCGCTTATGCCGCTGAGCTATCTCACCGGCCCCTTCCTGTAATCTAACATGACTTCCTGTGAATTTTCTCTCTCCATTGTCAAAGTAGATCTTTGAGAAATGCAGGTGGAAAACACAAGACACTGAGTTTTAATTTATACAAGTTCATAGAAAGCATAGTAGTACAAAATATGATCACATACTTAACAAAAAGGATATTAATTTTTCTGAGTTTAGATGACAAAACAGTTTCTCCAAAGGAGGATATCGCTTTAGTGAGGGCACGCACCCCAGGAGAATCAGTTTATGTTTGGCTCTGGTTATAGTAACATTAAGACGTCGCCAATCTTTCCAGAGTTCACCAAGCTGTAAAAAATGTAATTTTCAATTATTTCAGTTTTCTTATAATGTATATTTAAGTTTGCTCTGACAAATAACATGGTTTATCTTCATGTATTTCCCCCCCTTTTTTTTTTCTTGAGACAGGGTCTCACTATGTAGCCCAGGCTGGCCTCAAACTCATGGTGATCCTCCTGCCTCAGCCTCCCAAGTGCTAGGATTATAGGAATGCACCACCACGCCCAGTTTATTTTCCTAATTTTAAAACACAGATTACAGAAAGGATTCATCAATACATTTAAAATTCTAGGCAGTTGGGAAAACTTGCTCACAATGCCAACCTTTGAGTATTTTATGTTGTGATACCCTAGCCATGATTTAAAATTATTAATTACATATAATAAAGAACTAGAGCTTTCTCCACTCACTGTAGCACTGTAATAGTAATAAAAATTATTAAAAAGATTCAGAAAACTGGTTCAATATTATGATACATCTGTAGAACAGACAACTGTATAACTTGAGAACAAAATGAAACCTCCCTCTGTGGACTCACATGAAGAGCAACAACACCTGTAAGTGGAAAAAGCAAAGTCCAAGATAGTGTCTGGATAACCTGAAAGGTTGCAAAAAACTCAGTAGCAGCTGGGCATGGTGGCACATGTTTGTAATCCCAGCCCTCAGGAGACTGAGGCAGGAGGACTGCCACGAGTTCAAGGCCAGCCAGGGCTACATAGTGAGTTAAAGGCCACCCTGGACTACATAGCAAGACCCTGCCCCTCCCCAACAAAACAAAACAGCATGACTATCTACAAGGTAAGAACTAAAATAAGGGACAGAGTAGAAAGGAGTTTTTTTTATTATATATATTTTAAAACCTTGTAAATGTATTATGTAGTCAAGAAAAATGAATCTTAAAAGATGTAAACAGGGCATGGTGGCACATGCCTGTAATCCCAGCACTCAGGAGGCTGAGGCAGGAGGATCACTATGAGTTCAAGGCCAGCCTGGGATACATAGTGAGTTGAAGGCCATGCTGAACTACATAGTGAGACCCTGTCTCAAAAAAAAAGAGAGATGTAAAAATTCAAACAAAATAAAACCTGGAATTATCTTCAAATTCAAACACATACAAAGAAGCTTTTGTTTTAAAATGCTTCAACCACATAAAAAAAAAAAAAAAAAGCCTCAACCACAACAGCCAAAGGTGAAAGCAACCCAAAAGGCCATCTATAGATAAATGGATAAATACAATGCAGTATATATAAACTATGGCGCGTTATTCTGTCTTAAAAAGGAAGGAAATCCTATCACATGCTACAACATGAATAAACCTAAGTGAAATAAGCCAGTCACAGAAAGACAAATACTGTTTGATTCCACTTAGGTGAAGTTCCTAGAAAAGTCAAATTTAGAGACTGAAAGTAGAATGATGGTTAATAACAGGCTTGGAAGTAGAGGAATGGAGTTATTCATTAGTATAAAATTTTCAATGTACAAAATGAAGTTTCTGGAGATCTCTTTAACACTGTGAATATACTTAATGCCACTGAACGGCATACTTAAAGATGATTTAGACAGCAAGTTTCCTGTTATTTACCACGATTTCAAAGAAAGAGATTCAGCTAGGTTAGAGCACTTACCTAGTGTGCATAAGGCCCTGGGTTCATCACCACAAAACGAAACAAAACAAAACAAAAACAAAAACCTAGGGGGAGGGACACCTCCAATGAGTCAGGTGCAAATATAATTCACTTACAGTTCCATCCTCATCACTTCTAACAAAAGATACTAGGATTATTCTTTTGTCTCTTCCTTGGTATTTGTCTACTGTATTAACTTCGACCGTCCCAAAAGAAGAATGTGCCAATAAATCACTGATGATCTTTAACTGCTGCCTGTATGGTGCAATGATACCAATATCAGAGGGATTACATCCAGCCTAAACAGAAAAGGACACAATTTTAAATGAAAAATGCCGCCTTTTTATTCTTTAAGCTTTACTGAATTTATTAAATTAAATGTTTACATTATGTACCTAACTCAAGTTTGTAACTGATGTTCCCATTTTAAGGACTAAGTATTGAATTTGTTCTAAATATATGCCTGTGTTAACCATGACAAAATAATTCCTTGGACATTGCTCCTATGATTTTTAGAGGTTCTGGCAACATAATGGTTTGTGGGCCACTAAAAAAGTACTGTTACAGAGTCACTTTTTCTTATCCCTTGCACAGAAAAGTTTCCAGTGCCCAATCATACTGATTACAGCATAGTACTGAGACAACTGGAATTACCTGACATTATGAAATTATCCTAAATGGAAACTCCCAAATGCCATTATAAAAAAATTACACTTTTTTTTTAAGTTTTTTATATTTATTATTTTTTTTGTGGGTACCGGGGGGTCGACCTCAGGACCTCGCGCGCCAGCAGGCACCTGTGCCGCTGAGCGATATCACCGGCCCTTTTTTCGTATGTGGGTTCCAGGAGTTGAACTCGGGCCCTCGCGCTTGCCAAGCAGGCGCTTATGCTGCTGAGCCATCTCACCGGCCCTTTTTTAAAGTTTTTTGAGACAGGGTCTTGCTGTATAGTGCAGCCTGGTCTTGAATTCACTATGTAGTACGTAGTCCAGGCTGGCCTCGAACTTGTAGCAATCCTCCTGCCTCAGCCTCCCAAGTGCTGATATTACAGGCATGCACCATCATGCCCAGCCAAAAAATTAAACATTTTAGATAAATTTTCTCAAAAACAATAGGGCTCCAGTCTCGTTATCTTAATTAATGGTGCTAACATCAGATCTTAAGTTTCTTATAGCCTAATAATATTCTATTACTCTGTACCTGAATATTCATTAGCCTTGAAAATTCTAAATTACCTTAATAAAAGCTGTAGTCAAGAAAACTGTGAGTTTGGCTTCTATTATATTGCTCACACCACCTTTTTCAACTTGTTCAGGTGCTGGAACCTAAGGAGAAAAATAGGTAGCTCCTTTATAACAATCTCTAAGAGCACAGGGCAATGTAGAGACTTTACAGCCACATTTGGAAACATGAAGAAAAAAAAAAAAAACTTTTTTTATTTTTTTTGTGGGTACCGGGGGTCGACCTCAGGACCTCGCGTGCCAGCAGGCGCCCATGCCGCTGAGTGATATCACCGGCCCTTTTTTCGTCTGTGGGTTCCGGGAGTCGAACTCAGGCCCTCGCACTTGCCAGGCAGGCGCTTACGCTGCTGAGCCATCTCACCGGCCCAAATAGACCTTTTTAAAGGTGAAAGTGAAGAACCAGCAAAAATGAATACAGTCACTTTCTAGAAGGCAGGCAAACACAACCCATCCTAAAGATGCTGTAGTTCAGGTTAAAATCTTAGGAAATTTGACCACACCTTGTGTTTCACACACTTTACCTTGTTATTTCCAATTTTCCGGGAATCAGAGGCATAAAGAGAGTGACTTGCCTGAGGCCTTACAATAAATCCTCATACTGGGACTCAAACTTAGATCTGGCTCTAATATCAACACCTTTTACAATTTTTGTTGCCTTTTATACAAATAATGGAGCAGACAAGGCTCCCTGCAAACTCTAAAAGGACTACTTTACTGCTATATTATCCCCAAACTTCATTTTTTTTTCTTGGTACTGGGGGTAGAATCCAGTGTCTTGCACAAGTGAGGAGACTGCTCTACCACTGAACTATACCCCCAGCACAATCTTGATTATTTTTAAGGTAACTTATTTGGTGAATGCTAGGCAAAGGTTCTGCCACCCTCCATCCCCCCCCCGCCCACCCCATCTTAATAACAACAAAGATAAATATTTAGAGCAGTGGAGGCGACCCTAAGGCATGCATGCCGCAGCTGGCACAAACAGCCCTTTCTGTGGCAGGATAGCCAAGTCACCCCAGCATTGCACAGCAGCCGAGCATGGGATAACAATGTACATGGGCCGTGCGCACATTTGTAGAGGAGTAACGGGGCCAGGTGATTGTGTCACCAGCCCCAATATTAGCCGCAACTCGGTCGAACTTTCACATGGCCAGTCAGTATTCAGGGTTAATTGCAGTGTTGGCACTTTGCAGTAAATAAGTAGGTTTTGGATTGCAGTCTGGGCACTCAGTCTCTAAAGGGTTCACCATCACTGTTCATCAGTAATTCCCATATGAAGGGAAATGAGCAAAACTTTGGGTTCAATCAATCCCGGCAGCAGAAAAAAACCCACAAAAGTCAATTTTGATACCTATCAGACCCCAGAGTAAGTCTCCTCTCAAAGATATTGGGCCTGTAGTAAGAAAAAACTCCTATGCTGATGTACAAGTAGTACACACTAGAGTTTGCTTCAAACTGATACACTCAACAAAACATGTACTAATGCAAACTGAGAAAGTTAAACAGGACAAACAGAGAAAAACTGAAGTTGGTTTTTTTTTTTTTTTTTTTTTTTTTTTTACCTTTTCTGTATTAAGAAAACAAACAGGACTACTTGGCTCAAATACTGCATTCAGCCAGGGACTATCAGAATAATCAGCATAAAATTCCAGTTCCAGTTTGACATCTTTAAAGTTAGGCAGAGTTATCACCGCACTGGCCACTCTGTCTGATCCACACTCCAGCTTTCCTTCATAGGTCAGCTTATTACTTAAGGACATGATTGTACTAAGAGATGCAAAATACAGCATTAGTTTGGTAGATGAAAATAAAACATGAAAAGAACTCATTGCTAATACTTACAAATAAATACCTGTTCATTCTGTACTGCACAGTTAATTGTACAACAGCACTCTTATTCCGCTCCAGCCTCTTGAACAAGCTTTCACTCATGCCAAGGGCTCTGTCAAAAAATCAAATCCAGGCTCATCAGTGTACTGATACAGTCCCTTGAAAAGAATCCAGTTCAAGAGTAAAACAAAATCAGTGCGGTGGTGTGCATCTGTAGTCCCTGCGACTCCAGTTGACCCTGGGAGTTCCAGGCCAATCTCGGCAACACATACAACCCCAGCTCTACTAAAACAAAACGAAACTTAATGCCTGCCTACCTTGCTTCATGGTTTAGCACCAGAGGAGGAAGCTGCTGATGATCTCCCACCAACACAAACCTTCGAGAAAAAAAAAGCGGCCCCAGGCAAACTGGTTGGCTGATTTGAGAGGCTTCATCCACAATACAAAAATCAAAAGTTTTACGGGAAAATATTGGGTGGTTTATTCCCATACATGTTGTTGCAACTATAAGCTTAAAAAAAAAAAAAAAGAAAAGAAAAAAGAAAGAAAAGAAAACAGAACAGTTACATAATACGTAAAAAAGATGGATTCCCCCATACACATACACATACCTTTTTTTTCTTGTTTTTTGAGACAGGGTCTCACTATGTATTCCAGGCTGGCCTTGAACTCACTATGTAGCTCAGGCTGGCCTCAAACAGCAGTTCTTCTGCCTAAGCCTCCCAAAGTGCTGGGATTACAGGTGTACACCACCATCCCCAGCTCCCCTATTTAAAAATAATTTTTTTGGCCCCTTGCAGCAAGAATCCTCTAATATTATGTAATTGTAAAATATTTATTCATGCAAAACATTTTTTTTCTATGAATGGAAAAAAAATTAAATGAATTTTCCAGCACTATGAACAATGATCACATTTGGGTATTTCCAAATGCAAATCTGAAACATTTAAAAGGTGTTATGGCTTATGTCTAGATGTCCCCCCAGGCCTCACGTGCTCACAGGTTGGGCCTTTCGGAGCTGGCTGGATCTAGGGTATGTGACACTAAATTAGTCCACTGTTTGGAATTAGAATAGTTCTGAGTGTGACTGAATGGATTTACTGAAAACAGAAGCCCATCCTTGGTGTGGGTGGTACCACCAAAGAGGCCTGTAGCCTGGATGGCATAAAGGGAGAGGAAGGCTCACCTATGTTGCCTTCTGCCTGCCCTGCCATGGACTGTTTCTCCTCTGCAATGCCCCTCTGCATGCCACCCTGCCTTAGAGCCAGCCAACTATGGACTGAAACCTCTATAAACTGTGAGCTAAATAAACCTTTCCTTCTTTAACTTTGGGTGTCGGGTATTTTATCTCAGCAATAAGAGAAAGTTACTAAGACAAGAGGCAATAAGATTTTTTAAAAATATCACCTAGAATTTCCATTCTGGAAGGCGTGTGTTTCCTTCATCTTCCCACAAAGAGCAACTGCAACCTGGGGACATGGGCTGGGGCTGCAGCACCGTAGGACAGCGCTTGCCTAGTGTGCAGGAGGCACCTAGCTCAATCCCCAGCACCACAAGAAAACGTGGAACATTACATACAAAACGAACAAAGGATGACCTTGAAGATGGAGGGAAGGCAGACTAGGGAGCTCCAGGAGAGGAAGAACGTGCACTTAATCCCCTAGGCTTTCTTTTTGCCTCACCTATCCCACACTTGGACTAAAGATGCCACCAGCTGGGATCAGCAATGGTGGAAATCAAGAATGGCTTCAACAAGTGCCTTCTCTCTACAGCCAAAGAGAAAGCCCAGCAGACAGAAAATTTAAGCAACAACCACTCCACTATCACCAGTCATCCCAGAAATATAACAGGGCCTCATCCCCAGCGGTGCCAGCACAGCAGGTGCAGAGACCAGCTTCTTGCCTTTCCCCGCTGTGGAAAGGCAGCAGTCACCGGCGCAGGGCTGGAGGAGGCAGAGGTGGGAGTCAGAGCTTTCACCTGGGTTGATGGGGGGACAAATCCCCAACCAACAATGTTCATGGAGACCCCCACTGCTCAGCCACCCCAAGGAGAGCAGAGGCTCCACCTCACACAGGAAGCTTGCTGGGATGGAAATGTTCAACATAACACAAAATGCTCAAGGTTCAATAAAAAACCAGGAAAATCTCACACTAAATGGAAAAAAATCCACCGACACCAACACCAAGGTGACAGAAACCTCAGAATTATCTGACCAAGATTCTGAGGCTGATATGATAAAATTGTTTCGACAAGCAATTATCAACACACTTGAAGCAAATGACAGAAACAGGCCCAGCAAAGAGGCGGCAAATGGGAACTTGAGAACTGAAAACACAGTAACTGAAATTAAGTAACCACTGAAAAAAGAATCAGGGAACAGGCACACAGAAAAAAGAAACTACAATCTCTATAACATGGATAAAAGACTGGGAAAAAAAAACATGCATTCCTGGGAACTTATCCCAAAGAAACAGGGGCCGGTGAGATGGCTCAGCTGCCCGGCAAGCGCAAGGGCCCGAGTTCGACTCCCGGAACCCACATATGAAAAAAGGGCCAGTGATATCACTCAGCGGCACGGGCGCCTGCTGGCGCGCGAGGTCCTGAGGTCGACCCCCCGGTACCCACAAAAAAAAAAAAAAAAAGGAAAGAGAGTTACATTCAAACAAAAGCCTATACATGAGTGCCTGTAACATCTTTATTTGTGACAGTCAAAATACTAGAAACAACTCATATTTTCAGTGGTGATGGGTAAGCACATTATGGAACAACACTCCACAATAAAAAGGAACAAACTATTCAATTCATACAACCATCTGGGTAAATCTTCAGAGTCCTAGGCTGAGTGAAAAATGCCAATCCCAGAAGGTCACATACTGTAAAGAAGGAGGTGTAGCAGTGCAACAGGTGGTAACAGAATACTATTCTATCAATGCCCGTACGTCTGGTTGCTTTTTGTGGATGGCTGGTTTGTCTGTGGTACTGGGGACTAAACTCAGGGTCTTCTGAGTTATATCCCCAGCTCTTCATATTATTTTTACTGTGAGACAGGGTTAAGTTGCTAAGTTGCCCAGAGTGAGCTTGAACTTACGATCTTCCTGCTTCAGCCTCTAGCTGCTGGGATCACAGGCATGCACCACTACACCTGGCTGGCTCCTGGTTATATTAACACTAAAGGAACAGCTTATTAAATCTAACCTGAAGAACAAATTAAATTTAATTTTAGGTGATCTTCAAAAATATCACTTATGACTTCCCAGCAAAAGACATTAAATAATAAAAAACTAGGTCTGTTGTGGCTTGTGTCTCAATGTCCCCCCAAAGCTTTATGTGGCCATAGGTGGGGCTTTTCAGAGGTGGCTGAATCTAGTGCGTGATGCTGGGATTAAATTGTGATGGTGGGATCAAGGGTGTGTGATTACTAAATTAGTCCGCTGATTGGTTTGACATAGTTGGTTTGGCATAGTTCCGGGGAGTGGATAATGGGAAGGCCCTCCCTGGGTGTGAGTGCTACTCGCCCTAAGGGGGTGTAGCCTGAATGGAATATAAAGGACAGAAAGAGGGACTGCTGTGGTTGCTTGTCACTTGCTGCTTGCTGCCTTCTGCCTGCCCTGCTTTGCCATGGACTGTTTCTCAACTGCCATGCCCCTCTGCCATGCCACCCTGCCTTGGAGCCAGCCAACCATAGACCGAAACCTCTACGAACTGTGAGCTACAATAAACCTTTCCTCTTTTAACTTTGGGTGTTGGGTATTTTGTCTCAGCAAGGAGAAAAAGTAACGAAGACAAGGTCTTATATCAAAGCCTAGAAATATTTATCGTAAGACTTAAATATCACTGCTTCAGATTCAAATTCACTGAATAATCCTGATTATTAGTAGTTTTCTAAGATATTTAAAACTAGGAGGAGGGACCCAAGCAATAACCAAAAACTCATTTTAATTCCAAAGGAAACAGTAAATTATAAATGAATAAAATGGTCCTATACAATACATAATCGCATGCACATCTGGTCAATATGACTAAGTTCCCAGAGTATCATTTCTCCCTTAATTCTCACCATAGAAATTACTGCCAGTATTAGCATACAATAATTGTACTTACTTGACTGTTATACAGTTCTTCTAGAACAGCCAAGGATTTGATGGATTTTGATCTGCAAATTTCCTCCTCTGTAAATTTCCGGATATCTGGATGAACCTTCTGAGTCTGACCCAAACGCAAAAATCTGATTTTAAACTTGGCTAGCTTCAAAAGAATATTGTCAACAGCAGAATGTGTATAGCTGGTCAACAAAACACTGAAACCACAGGCATAGAGGATTCTCACCTAGTAACAGATGAGAAAGAAACACAGCATTACTTTTAATTCCAGATAATTTTCAACATGCTTGTATTTTTCAAACAGAACTAGAAAGCTCAACGAGAAGCATATCTAAGAGCTGAGCCAAGCAACAAAAAAAATTATAAAGCCGAAATGTTTTACAGAACTTATATGGCATTATTAAGTTATTAATACAAAAGTAATAATAAAATCAGACACACATAAATTTTTAATACTGTCTGGCATGCTTATCAACGAATAAACATCTGAACATCTGCTACCATAATGGTTATTCTGAGACTGCCTAGAAATTTAATGATGTGAGAAAAATCCAAGAAAATCAAACTATCTGTATAATTAGTCTTTTTTTTTTTTTTTTTTTTTTTCTTCTTTCAGACAGGGTCTCACTATGTAGTTCAGGCTGGCCTTCAATGCATTACATAGTCCAGGCTGGCCTCAAACTTGAGGCAATCCTCCTGCCTTAGCCTTACGAGTGCTGGGATTACAAGTCTGTGCCACTACGCCCAGCTTAACTTGTCATCTTTAAAGGGGAGGGGAGTTTGACGCCAGCCTGGACTACATAGTGAGTTCAAGCACAGCCTGAACTGCATAGCAAGACCAAATAAAAAGAAGAAAAGACATAGTGATATATATCACATACCACCAACAGAAAGAGAACTTAAAAATTCAAAATGTGCAAAATGATTACATCTACTGTATTGTATTTATAACTCAGCTTTATTTTCTCTTGTCATTCTACAAAGTTAACTTGAAATAAAGATTTTGAATTTGGTCCCTTTTGGCACCAAACATCATGTCCTCTGAGCTGAGGGATGCTGATACAAATAGTTTCTAAGAAAAATAATAACCTTACAAGGGAACAGATGGTGGTGGTTTTTCCTGTCCCAGGCATACCCACGATGAGTGTGTAGTCTTTTGAAAGAAGAACCTTTTTCATTGCTTGTCTCTGAGGCTTATTTAAACCTACATTTAAATTAAAAAGTAACAAGAATAAGATTACTGAATTTCAATACACAAATTCACTATTTCATAAGAAAAGCAATCCCTGTCTGCACTTGTTCTTTTTTTTTTTTTTTTTGTGGGTACCGGGGGGTCGACCTCAGGACCTCGCGCGCCAACAGGCACCCGTGCTGCTGAGCGATATCACCGGCCCCTTTTTTTTTTGTATGTGGGTTCCGGGAGTCGAACTCGGGCCCTCGCGCTTGCAAGGCAGGCGCTTACACCGCTGAGCCATCTCACCAGCCCTCTGCACTTGTTCTTTTTTTTTTTTTTTTTTTTTTTGTGGGTACCGGGGGGACGACCTCAGGACCTCACGCGCCAACAGGCACCCGTGCCGCTGAGCGATATCACCGGCCCCTTTTTTGTATGTGGGTTCCGGGAGTCGAACTCAGGCCTTCGCGCTTGCAAGGCAGGCGCTTAAGCCGCTGAGCCGTCTTACTGGCCCTTGTTCTTTTTTTTTTTTTTTTTTTTTTTTTTTTTTGTGGGTACCGGGGGGTCGACCTCAGGACCTCGCGCGCCAGCAGGCGCCCGTGCCGCTGAGCGATATCACCGGCCCCTTTTTTCGTATGTGGGTTCCGGGAGTTGAACTCGGGCCCTTGCGCTTGCCAGGCAGGCGCTTAAGCCGCTGAGCCATCTCACCAGCCCTGCACTTGTTCTTTAATACATCTTTTCAAAGTAAAAAAAAGTTATGCTGACCTTTTTTTTTTTTGTGACAGGGTCTCACTGTGTAGCCCAGGCTAGCCTCGAGCTCCCAGTGATCCTCCTGCCTCAGCCTCCCGAGTGCTGGGATTATAGGCGTGCGCCACTATGTTGACTTTTAAGAATATATACAAACTACTTCCAAATGGTGTCTGGATAACCATTATAACTGCAAGTCTAATCAATTATTAAGAAATTAGGCCGGGCATGGTGGTGCATGCCTGCAATCCCTGCACTCAGCACACTGAGGCAGGAGGATTGCTGAGAGAGTTCAAGGCCAGCCTGGGCTACAAAGTGAGTTCCAGGCCAGCCTGAACTGCATAGTGAAACCCTGTCTCAAAAAAAGACTGAAAGAAAAAAGAAAGAAAGAAAGAAAGAAAAGAAGAATGAAAGAAAGAAGGAAAGAATTAGTAGGCATAGTTTAGTTATAAATAGAACCAGGGAAAACGACTCAAAGTGCTGATTATGGTGTACCCTTTAGAATGCTGGCCACTGTATCCTTCGCATCATGTGGAAGGACAGAACTGAGGTAGGGTATAAACTGAGGCTCCCAAAAGTCAATGATTAAATCTCGAAGTCTCTTGCTGAAAAAAGAAAAGGTACTTTTAGTAGTATCCTTAGGAAAGTAGGAAGAAATTTAGATTTATTCACTGTTACAAACCTGGGCTGAGTGTTTTCCATCAATTTAGAGAGATTTCCTAATGGGGTGTCTATATCACAATTTTTTTCTTCGTGGTCTAATCTAAACAAAGTCGATTCTGGAAGTACTGACAAATTCCTAAAATAGCAAAACAAATACAGGTGAATGTTTTTCATTTCACGTGATCTCTATAAGAAATATACTGTTTCCTGCCAAAAGAATTGGGGCCGGTGAGACGGCTCAGCGGCTTAAGCGCCTGCCTTGTAAGCGCGAAGGCCCGAGTTCAACTCCCGGAACCCACATACGAAAAAGGGGCCGGTGATATCGCTCAGCGGCACGGGTGCCTGTTGGCACGTGAGGTCCTGAGGTCGTCCCCCCGGTACCCACCAAAAAAAAAAAAAAAAAAAAAAAAAAAGAATAAATGGGCCAGAACAACTATTAAAATAGCTACCAAAAAAAAAAAAAAAAAAAAAAGCTACCAAAAAAATGATAGAAAAAGACTATCAGCTCCTCGTTCACACTTGCTCAGGAAAGACAGCATCTGGCGGGCAAAGGGGAAGTGGAGAGCACCCGGCAGCAAGGGCAAAGCAATGGACAATCACAAACATTTGCTCGAAATCCACTTGACCTTGCAATTTACCCTACGCTCACCACCCAGAAGGGTCCTAAACACACGGCTCCCCCTCTTCCAGCCTGGAGGACAGTCCTCTCTGCTGCCACCTCCCCCACTCCTCTGCCCGCCCCTTTAACTGGGTGCCCCCCAGAGTTCCTCCCCTGGTCCCCTGAACTGCTGCTCTTCTTCCTCTGCACTGCCTGGCCAAGGTGTGCCTCCAAATCTCCCATCTTTATGCCAGCCCTATGCTTTCCTCCCACCTGGCTCATCACCCAAACTGCTGGTTTGAGTATCTGCAGGGAGCACAATCTCTCCACTTGGCTAAAACCCAAGCTATGAAAGCCCCTATACTCAAAACTGAACTCCTCATCCCTGTTGCATCTGAGCTGCCGCCTCTGGTCCTGATCTCAGTTAATACCACTTGGATCCACACGAAGGTACTGATCCTTCTCTCCCTCACCCTCTTCCCCGGCCCCACACTGAAGCCGTACCCAGCTGCCTGCCAATTTCACTTTCTAAATACTATCAAAATCACTCTCTCCTCTCCACCAACACTAACTCTGCCCTCAACCACAGCTACCCTGAGCCACTATAACAGCCTCAAGGTTTCTCTGATTTCAGTTTTGCCTCTTATTAACCCAAATCTCCACAGTTCATCCACAAGGAAATACAAATCCAATTACTATCTATGCTTCTGTTTACAACGTCACAGGGCTGATGATGTAGCTCAGGGGTAGAGCAAATGCCTAGCATGTGGAAGGACCTGGGTTAATTCCCAGCACAAAAACAAAAACTTCACAACGTTTGAAAAAATAAAATGAAACTTTCTAAACATGGTATATTAAGACCTAGTCTGGTCTGAGTTCTCCAATCACACTCCCTTACATTTTACATTCCAGAAACACTTAACTACCTTCGCTTTCTTGAAAACACCATGTCCTGCTACTTCATGTGCTCATGCCTATGAACACGTTGGTTCGGTCTGACATACTGCTCACATTTACTAATTTACTAATCTACGGGATGAAGATCCACAATTAGTTTTTTCAAAAAACCCTCCCCAAGCCTCCTACAATTGGGTTAAATGCCTCTGCTCTCTTCCTGTCAGTTTGAAAACTTATATATTAGATTGAAAAATAATATGTATGTACCTACACACAAGACCATAAATTCCCAGATATTTACAAAGCACCTACCACATGATATGCATGCGCATGCGCACACACTCACACACACACACACACACACACACACACACACACACACACACACCCTGCTAGGAGGGCCCAGGATACAGCTCAGTGGTAGAGCGCTTGGCCCTGGGTACCATCTGCAGCACTACAAAAACCAAAAACTACTGCCAAGGCTTGCAGGGAATCCTAAGCAACAACAGGAATACTGTGGCTCACACTCCCTCATCATGGAACCCAGACCAGGGTTGGTGATGGCCCAGCGTGGATCACTGGTTAGCAAGGAACAAGCCTGGACACCTCCACTGCATTTACCCAGCCATCACAAGCCCCAGCTGCTGACCTCTACCCATTCCGTATTGGCTGCGAGGGGGCTGCCCGTGCAAGAGGGTGCTATGGCTTGTGTCTAGATGTCCCCCCAAAGCCTCATGCAAGTCGTAAGTGGTGCTTTTCAGAGATGCCTGGATCTAGAGTGTGTGATGCTGGGATTAAGGGTGTGTGATTACTAAATGAGTGCTCTGGTTGGCCTGGCACATTCTGGGTGTGGATAATGGGAAAGTAAACTCTTGGTGTGGGTGGCACCACCCAAAGGGCAGGTAGCCTGGAAGGGACAAAAGGGAGTGGCTTCCTGCTGCTGCTGCTTCCCTACTTTGCTGCTTTGCTGCCTTCCACATGCCATGAACTGTTCTCTGCAATGCCACCCTGCCTTGAAGCCAGCCAACTATGGACTGAAACCTCTACAAACTGTGAGTCAAATAAACCTTTCCTCCTTTAACTTTGGGTGTTGGAATATTTTGTCTCAGCAACAAGGAAAGTAACTAAGACGGGGGATACAGATATTAGTGAACATGGACCTGGTCTTTGCCACTGATTTTCATGCCAACTATTCTATTTACCTAGTATTTTTCTCTTAAATCAACTTACTTTCACTGAAATAAATATACTTTAAATCACAACTAACAAGGGAAAAACTTTTTTAAAAGGAGGGAACAAAATGGTGAATGCCTATAGAACTAAGAGAAATAAACTGCGTAACTAACACAAGGTAATAGGTATCTACCCTGCCCGACAAGCAAGCAGTTGTGAGAATCAGAAAAGATTATGTGCACATTAGCACTAGAACATAATACACTAAATAAACGTTTGGCAGTTCCTCAAAATAGTAAACATGAAATTAGCACATGACCCAGCAAGTCCACTCTTAAGTAGCTACAAAGTATATGAAAATATGATCACATAAAAATGTCTAGGTGAATGTTCACAGAATACTATTTACACTCAAATGTCCATTAGCTGATGAATGGGTGAACAAAATGTGGCCTGGCCATACAATCAAGTATTATCCATCCAATCACAAAAAGAAATGAGGAAAAAAAAAAAAAAAAAGAAAGAAAGAATGAGCCACTAGGACATGCTGAAACACTGACAAACCTTGTAAACATTATGCTAAGTAAAAAAGGTCAGACATGAAACTGATACCATAATCCAGACAGGTAAATCCACACAGACAGAAAGCAAAATGGTTGCCAGGGGCTGCAGGGAGGAGGGAGCGGGCAGGGACTGCTTAGCAGGTGTGTGGTATGGGAACTGTACACTGATAAAGCTGTTATCGAAAAAAGTAGCATTTCATTACCTGTCTAATAAACAGGTTACTGTTGTGTTAATCTCCTTCACATATCCTCTAGACAGAGCAAACAGTGTTCTCTCTTCTCCACTTAAAATAACTCTGTCCCCTGCCATTAGATTTGTGACAGGCATGGCACCATTTTTACGCCGGAAGTTATGTAAGTATTGTCCATCACAGACTTTCTTTACATGTTCTGTTCTGATCAGGCTGCCAATGCAGCTACCACTCTCCTCCCTATAAAAGAGAGAGACACAAAGCTCCTGTTTACATCATATATTTACCATATCTGCATTTTTCCACAACTCACTTGTTTATCTGGTCCATGAATGCTAATATTGAGTCTGTCCTTTTTTACATTTTCCACAATCTAAAGTGTCAGAAAAGCTAAGTCAACACCCCTCTCTTAGTCTGTGTGTGACCTCTCAGCACTACCCCATTGCACCCACAGCCTGGTATCTCTGAACACGGTGATCAGCACGCTGACGCCTGGCGGGTACCCCACCTTCTGTGCTGACGCGCTGATCACTACAGAGGCAACCTGTAACATCTGCTCCGGAACCTGACGTGGATAACCTAGTGCTAGCAAGAGGATTTGTAATTATTCTTATTAAAATAACAAAAAGTCAGTTGATAATTCCAGAGCTTCTAAGAAATAAGTATTTAGTATTTACAACCTAACACTGCTATCAAGTACTATACATCTCAGAGGCATACTGGTTATGTATGCTTGATGTATTCGCTGGACTTATGCAGTCTAACTACTACTATATGTGAACTTTTTCCACTATAATATTTCCATTTATGAAAGTCTAAAACTAGAGAAATAAAGATCCCTAGATCTTTTATTTGTTTGTTTGTTTTTTGTTTTTTGAGACAAGGTCTCGCTATGTAGTTCAGGGTGGCCTTGAACTCACTATGAAGCCCAGGCGGCCCTCGAACTCACAGCGATCCTCCTGCCTCAGCCTCCTGAATGCTGGAATTACAGGCGTGTGCCACCACACCTGGCCTAATTATTTCTAGAGTCACACTGTCATCAATATGCATTCTGGAAAGACAGAAATGGATCCAAGACAACTAAATTTTACATGAAGAAAATTATTGCATGAAGATATACAAAATTCTAACTTTATAAGTAGCTTAGAAAACAAAATATACAAACTTTTACAACTAATATATAATTTTACTGAAATTATACTAGTATTTAAAAATTTAAGGGCCGGGGATAGAGCTCAGCAGCACAGAGTCTGACTGGTGAGAGCACGGTCCTGAGTTCAATTCCCAGTACCCCCCAAAAAATAAAATAAAATAAAAATTCAAGTAACACCTCATTGATTTTCATTTTACCAGTAAGTAATGGATATACTAGTTTATACTAATATCACTGATGAAAAAGAATTTACTAATTATTTTCTTTCTTTTTTTTTAACTAATTATTTTCAAAATAAGATTTTTCTTTTGTTTTCTATATCTGCTGCTAGGGATCAAACCCAAGGCCTGACGCATGCAGTCTACCCCAAAGCCATGTCCTCAGGCCGAAATAAGATTTCTCGAGCCAGGGTTAATCTCTTCAAAATGTAAACGCATCGCTGACAAGGACTATGACAGCATGCGGCTGACGGCAGATGCTGCTCCACTCAGAACAGCTCGCTGACGTCACCCACAGCTGTCAGAAATGAGTGCCATGTGACCTGCATGCGCCAAGTCTAGATGCCACAGCAACAGCTAATACAAGTGCCTGATGTCTCACTGCGCTGGATGGACTACTTACATTTTGGAGGCAGGCACGAGCCAGATACTCTGGTGATTCTTCCTGTTATCTTTTGATTGTGACTCCAGGGTTAACATGAGATACCAAAGGCTGAAATACTGTAAGTGCGTGAGCTTCAGGTGTTCAGTAGCTTCTTTTATTCTGGGCAGCGTAACCACTGGGACCGAACTGTTCCCCATCTGTTGTTCAACTGCTCTAAATACCAAGTTCCATGTTAGAGTTGTTCTCATATATAGCATTTGTCTGCCTTGCTATGAAACAAGATTTTTAAGTAAGTGCACATATATGCTAACCATAATGTCTAACAACTGCAACCCTAATTTTCCTTAAAAGCTATTTCATTTTACAAGCCATGTGGCTTTTTACAAAACAAAAAATGTGTAAGAAATTCAATATTATTATTTTGCCTCCAATGACTATCAATCAAAGAATTTAATCTTGCTATGTGCTAGTCTTCATTCTAGCACAACAAGTTTTGGCCTTTTATACAACTGCATATTTCTTGAAATGACAGTATTTGTACACTCAGCTCTATAACATAAGCAAGTCAATCTAAAACATGAAGAATCATTTGGAGTGGGGTTTTTTTGGAGTTTTGTTTTGTTTTGTTTTTTTGTTTGTTGTGACAGGGTCTTGCTAGGTAGTCCAGGCTGGCCTTAAACTCACTATGCGTAGCCCAGCCTGACCTCAAACTCAGGTGATCCTCCTGCCTCAGCCTCCTAAGTGCTGGGATTACAGGCATGCACCAACCACACCTGGCAAGAAAACTTGTATTCAAAATACCTCAACTGTATCTTTCTGAACCAGATTCCCAAATCCTAAAATTATTTCACTTCATAGAAACTATATGTAGTGAAGCCGGGTGTGGAGGCGCACATCTATAATCCCAGCACTCAGGAGGCTGAGGCAAGAGGAGCACCACAAGTTTGAAGCCAGCCTAAACTACAAAGCGAAACTCTGTCTCAAAAAAAAAAAAAAAAAAGAAGCAGCAGAAGAAACTATATGCAATGAGATTTAAATACTTACCTTTGGAAAAAGTTTAAAAAGCATTCTATTATTTACCAAGAAAATGGAAAATGGACTTGTCTGAAAATATAAACTGAGCTTTTTACCCCCTATTCCCTTCAAGAAATACTACACACCAAATAAAAGTATGAAATAAAGAAGGACTGGGAGGCCGGTGAGATGGCTCAGCGGTGTACGCGCCTGCCTGGCAAGCATGAGGGCCCGAGTTGGACTCCCGGAACCCACATACAAAAAAAGGGCTGGTGATATTGCTCAGCGGCACGGGCACCTGCTGGTGTGCGAGGTCCTTAGGTCGACCCCCGGTACCCACAAAAAAATAAAGAAAGAAGGACTGGGGACATAGCTCAATGTGAAGCCCCTGGGCTCAGCTGTCCAGTAGTACAAAACAACACTGCACAACACAACACGAAATCACCAATGCCGGATCAGCCACCAATGTTATCATACCGAGTTCACGCTCAACTTGAATCAATGCTTTTGAAAGAGTGCACTTACCTGCTGTAAAGAGCACAGTTGTTCATTTGTGAACAATATTTACAGATTTTCTCCTCCTCGATTATTTGAGGCAAAGAAGCAAGTTGTGTCTTCGCCTTTTCAGTAGCAGATTTGCTAGTACGGTGCAGCAGAGAGAATACCATCTGGTTTCTTAGCTTTAATAATTCTATAGGGAGAAAAAACCTAAGCGTCTTCAAGAGTTTATTTAGTAAAGTTTATCACGTATCTTTTCCTTTAGATTAGTAAAACTCTCAGACTTAAAAGCATAAAGGAAAGCAGAGAACAGCAATCATATTTCCCACTACACTAGAATAACCACTGATAGTCATATTTTGGTACATTTCCTGTAAGTTTCTGTTTACTTGCTAAGTTCTTGGAACAAATACCTACCTCTGAATGGGTAAGAATTCATCAAGTTCATATTTGATTAGCTGAATGCTGAGGATAGCATTATCTAGAGCAACTCTAATGTAACTATAAAGTTCAACCTGAAGTTTGGTATAACGAAATTTTTAAAGGTTGATGTTTTCAACTATAGAGCACATCATTAAAATTCTTTTTTTAGAAAGTGCCACAGTTACAAATTACAACTTAGTAGGGTGGCAGGTGCTACAAGCAGACCTTCAGGTATAAAACCATGACCAGAAGCTGAGGGCAGGAGAGGGGCCAGAAGAAAAAGCCTAAGCAAGCAGCTCCACCTCTTTTATCCAGATGCTTGGCAGGCACAGGGTACATCTGCCCCGTCTTGAGGTAGAGAAGCAAGCCAGCTTCAGGATCCACTCTCCTCTCCTGGCTCAGCAGTGTGTAGAGAACCACCTGTAGGAACATTGAACACTGTTAAACAGAACTGTAACTTGCCCTACTTGTAACCAACACATAATTTTAAAATCAAAAGGTTAATGAAGCTGTTTTCATTTAGAAAAGATAACATAACAATTCGATGTCAAACATTTAATTTGCATAAAACAAGTTATGTGTCCAGGCGTGGTGACACATCCCTGTAATCCCAGCATGCAGGAGGCTGAGGCAGGAGGATCTCTGCGAGTTCAAGGCTGCATCTTAAGTTTGATGCCTGAACTACATAGCAAGACCCTGTATCAACCCCCCAAAATTATACTTTTCAATTTTAGACAATAAAGTTAATTTTTCTTAGACAGTAAATACTTAGATTTCCACATATTTAAAAAGCTAATCAACTTGTTTCACACTCAGAAGTTAACATTACTTAGACACCATTTTCCCAATTTAAAATAAATGAACACATGGGCCGGTGAGATGGCTCAGCGGCGTAAGCGCCTGCCTTGCAAGTGCGAGGGCCCGAGTTCGACTCCCGGATCCCACATACAAAAAAGGGGCCGGTGATATCGCTCAGCGGCACGGGCGCCTGCTGGCGCGCGAGGTTCTGAGGTCGACCCCCCGGTACCCACAAAAAAAAAAATAAATAAAATAAAATAAAATAAATGAACACTACAATGCTTTTCATTTCTGTCACGATTGGTATGATAAATAAATGAACCTAACCCCACAGACAGTGGACATGCTATTTCCCAGAGCAGGAGACATTAACTGCCTGAGACTGACTGGTGCCCTTCAGAGAAGCCATCTAAGGAAGTCAGAAACCGTCCCTTGGGCCGGTGAGATAGCTCAGTGGCATAAGCGCCTGCCCGGCAAGCGCGAGGTCCTGAGGTCGACCCCCGGTACCCACAAAAAAAAAAAAAAAAAAAAAAAGAAAGAAAGAAACCGTCCCTTACAGCACACAGCAAGAGCAAGTCATTCAGCTGGAGTTGTGTACAATCTAAGGACAAGTGATGATTTTCCAAGACATCTCTAAGAGTCAAATATTAAATGGTTAGGATGACCCAGTCTTTAAATCATAAAATTCCAAAATACCAAGTCCAGGAATTATAATTACCACACATAATTACAATGTCAAATTATATTTATAACTCTACTGAACTTTCTAAGCTTCATTTAAAATACAGTTACTCCTGGGATACAAAGTGAGTTCAAGGCCAGCCTGAACTGCACAGTGAAACCCTGTCTCAAAAAGACAAAATAATAATAATAATAATAATAATAATAACATAAAAGTACATATTATTTACAGCATAAATACTATTAATTATAAACATAAACTCATCACCAAGTGCCCAAGACAAGTTTACAAAAACAAAACATCGGGTTGGGGTTTTTGTGTGTGGTTTTTGGTGTTTTTTGTGGGACAAGGTCTCACCATGTCATGCTGGACCTGAATTCACTATGTAGAGCAGACTGGCCTCAGACCTGTGATCCTCCTCCCTCAGTCTCCCAAGAGGGATTACAGGTGTCCTCCTCACCTGGCACAATTTTGTTCTTTTGTGCCAGTCAAAAACAGTAGTATTTGTGCAATTAACAAATATAACAGAAATATAGAAGAAATCCCAGTACACAAATTTCGCAAGGAAAATGCAACCCTAGATACCTAAAGGTTAAGGCATGTACAGATATACTTTTGATAAGCTAAAATATCTACAAAGTAAAATGTGGAAACCTTCATGCAAACAGTCATGTTAAATTTGGAGGTTTTAGCTAAATTTCCTAAATTCATCTGTATACATAAGCTTCATATGCTTAAACATCAGAGCTTTGTAAGCATGTTATAGGAGGTTTCCCTACACTTTCTTTTTAGTTTTTATTTTTTAATTATGTTTATTGGTACATTTTAGGTATATAAAATGATCACATCATAGGGAATTTGTACCTGCACATGATACAACTTGATTCTTTCTTTTCCTCTTCCCCTATCCTCCCTTAAACCCCCTCCCCTTTCTTATTTACAAAAGCTTTTTTTCTTTTTTTTTTTTGTGGGTACTGGGGGTTGACCTCAGGACCTCGCGCGCCAGCAGGCGCCCGTGCCGCTGAGGAATATCACCGGCCCTTTTTTTCGTATGTGGGTACCAGGAGTTGAACTCGGGCCCTTGCACTTGCCAGGCAGGTGCTTACACTGCTGAGCCATCTGACCGGCCCTGTTTCCATTTTTTTCCTTCTTTTCATTATTTTTTTCTTTTCCCTTCCTTCCTGTCTAGTTGTGGTCCCCATACAACTTAGCTACCAAATAAAAACTGTGTGTGTGATGCTGGAGATCAAAATTCATTTTATTCTTAAGTTTCTCCTGTAGCTTCTCTTTCAGTGAAGATAAAAGTTGCAACTGAATACAATTTAGCACCACATATTCTCTGCCTTGAAGGCACAACGAATTAGAGCAGCAATCAGGAAAAAGGCCCCTCAATCTAGACCACCTTATCTTTCCCTCTGACTTAGCATTCCAAAGTAATTTCAATCAAGCTTCTCAAAAAATCAACTGAACATGGGCTGGTGAGATGGCTCAGCGGCTTAAGCGCCTGCCCAGCAAGCGCGAGGGCCCGAGTTCGACTCCTGGAACCCACATACGAAAAAGGGGCCGTTGATATCGCTCAGCGGCACGGGTGCCTGCTGGCACGCGAGGTCCTGAGGTCGACCCCCGGTACCCACAAAAAAAAAAAAAAAAAAAAATTCAACTGAACAATTTTCAGTCTCATGTGTATGAAACACAGCCCCTTAAATTTTTTTTCTTTTCCCTTTGGAGCTGGGAACTGAACCCAGGGCCTCATACATCAGGCAAATACTCTACCACTGAGCTGCATCCCCCACTTCTAATTTAAAACTTTGACTTCAAGAAGTCTTGCTTCTATCTTGGCATGACCTTTCGCTAAGAGGGTTTTAATCTACCCCAGGTTTCCATTAGTAATTTTGGCCACTTCTGTATTATCAAATGGGAGTTCAAGTCTCTTAATAGTAGAAGCCTAATTTGCCCTCTACTTCCAACATCTATAAAACCCAGTAGGTGAAAAAACAAGATTACTTTTCATTCCAAACTGAAAAGCTTTTGTATAACCTTTAATATTTCATACACAATTAAGAATGGCAAGAAAGATTTAACAGAGTCTCTTTAATCCCTGAATTATATAATTCAGTAATTTAAATCTGAATTTTTACACAAAATCTACTCAAATAATATGAAAAAATTTTGAGGGCAAAAACTAAAATATATTGAAAATCTTTATTGTACTGTGTTCCCTTATCACATACTAGAAAACAAAAGTACAATTCTTTTAGTTTTATCTTTACTGATTTCAAAGTTTCTGTAAGAACGTATCGCAGATTGCCTGATAGGCACAGAAGATGGAAATCATCAGGAAACAAAATACAACTCTGTGTTACTTTGGTTTCTTACATTACTATAATATGAATTTCAAATAATTTTTAAAAGCAATGAAAGATTATGTTAAGAAAAAGGAATATGAATTTAAAAGATAATTTTAAAAATTAAATTCATCAAGATGGGCACGGTGATACATGCCTGTAATCCCAGCACTCTGGGAGCCCAAGATGGCTCAGCGGCTTAAGCGCCTGCCCGGCAAGCGCGAGGTCCTGAGTTCGACTCCCGGAACCCACATACAAAAAAGGGCGGGTGATATCGCTCAGCGGCACGGGCGCCTGCTGGCGCATGAGGCCCTGAGGTCGACCCCCGGTACCCACAAAAAAAAAACCCAAAACAAAAACCTTCAATTATCATAATAGTAAACAACTCTATTATTTCATCTCAGATAAAAATCAACATGATCACATGTAGGTCAAAGAATCAATCCAAACTGATGTTTCCTGAAGTGTGTTCTAATATCACATGCAAAAAAGCCAAAGCTATGGCAAATTAGGTTTGACACACTGTGTTAAATGTGGCCAAGGCAAACTGTATTACTTTAAGATTTCTGAAGCCAGGCATGGTGGCGCACGCCTGCAATCCCAGCACACAGGAGGCTGAGGCAGGAGGATCACCTGAAATTCAAGGCCAGCCTGGGCTACATAGTGAGTTCAAGGTCAGCCTGAACTGCATAGTGAGACACTGTCACAAAAAATAAATAAATAAATAAAAATATTTCTGAGAACACTTAATAGACTAATATGCATGGAAAAATCCCCAAGTATACTTGCTTTTCCCACCCTCCACGAATAAGGAACTATTTTGGCAGCATTTGCTTAGATGGGTAGATGGCAGCATAAACTTGGCATCACTGGCTCACAAGTTTAACTCCCACACTACTTTGCTAGAAAATGATCTACTGAGCACGTTTATACCAGGAAGCTGAGGACTCCGACATAGTACAAACGGAAGAGGTGCAGGTGAACCCGAACAACACTCCCTGAACTGAACCACCACATACAATGCAGACCACATGTGTGACATGAAACAACCAGGCAATTGTTTTAAGATTTATACCTGAGCACGATGTTCAATAGAATTGGATTCTTTGCCAGTTTTAAGCTCCAGTGGCATGATTTTATATTGCGCTTTACAACCTCGATGTATTTTCACACCAACTGTAACATCTATTTTGCCCTTCATGCCAAACCTAGGGGACCAAATGCTTTCTTCAATATCCAGTGAGCTTATTACTTCAATGTTACACGTTGAATTATTATTACTACCATCACTTGGCCTACGAAAAAAACACACAGAAACAATTAGAACATAGCTCGCTGCCTGTTTGCTGGCCATTGTTATGATGGAGAATGCGAGGATAGGAAAGTCTATGGACCAGAGCTTCTCAAAACATGGCCCTGAGCCAGCAGCATCAGGGTCACTTGGAAAGTCATCGTGAATGCAAACTCAGCCCTGCTGCAGACTGCTGCACCTGGGAGAGGCCCAGCCACCCAACTGACAGAGCCTCCAAGTGATTCTAATGCCCCAGCTTCACAACCTCTGTTCCTTGGACTCTGACTCATGTCACTAGTCCTTCTTAATATTTATCATCTGCCCCTTTTAGTTCATTCCTACACTCTTAACTCATGCCTTTACCTCCCAGCTCTGCATTCACCCAATGGTCTCGTTACTTGATCTGCTGAACCAACAACAGGAACTGGTACACACTCATGACATACATTAGCACATGACGGCCTGATGTAACACAGCCTGCCCGGTAAGGGACCTGCTCCTTCCTGCGATGGCACCTCAAACTGGTGAGGAGGAGCTGTCCATCCCCACCATGTACGAGGCACGGATTCGTTCACTCAACACCTCCCCTGTACACCCCACGTGACGACTCCGGAGGACTTCATGGCCACTTGACTTCATTTTGTAATCATCATGTGAATCCACCTCTGCTATGATCAATATTTAAAACTAAGTATTCAATATTGTCTTTTATATTATAAAAGAGGTTCAGACTTTAATAACCACTAATCAAGAACACGAAAAAGAGAAAAAAGAATATGTAAGTATAGGAGATGAAGATAACTTCTAAAATTTCTTATACCTCTGTTATTTAATATTTACTCATCTTCAGAGCAATTAGTTATACAGCAGAAGGGAATAGAAGAAAAGTCAATTAAATGTTAATTCTTATTTATGAACTCTACTGGCAAAATATTTTAAACATTTAGACTCAAAGCCATATAAAACACTAAATCTAATGAAAACCTCAAGTGAAAAGAATTTTTTTAGCAATAAACACATTGCATGTATCAAAGTTGAATTTTAAAAAAGAGTCAGAATTCCAGCTGATGCAAAGCATAGTGGCAAAAACTCAATCCTAGCTACTCAGAAGGCTGAGGCAGGAGGATTGCAAGTTAGAGGCCAGTGTGGGCAACCTAGTCAGACCCTGATTCAAAACAAAAAGGGTTAGGGATGTAGCTCAATGGTAAAGTACTTGCCTAGCATGCTCGAGGACCTGTGTTCAACTCCCAGTGCTACAAAAAAAAAAAAGAACTCATGATCTAGATGAATTTGATCTGCTAGCTTCATTTCAAAGGTCAAAAGATATTTTGCTAACAAATGAAGGGAAGAAAATGCTGTGTTCCCTAATTTTTCTTAAAACTTGCTTTAAGATGTTTCAAATAAGCCACATGTGGTGGTACACACCTGTAACCCACTAATCGGGAGTCTGAGACCGGAGAATCACAAGTTCCAGCTAGTTTGGGCTACATGGTGAGTTCAGCCTGAATTACGTAGCAAGACCAAAACAACAACAATAACAACAACAACAAAAAAGACGCTTCAAATATAATTACCAGGAAAATGTGTATACTTCTAGAGTTACTGAAGAAACAGTAGTGGAATTCAGGGAAGCCACAATTTATCACAAATTCCTTAACTATTAATCTGTTTTTCCTCACTAAATCTTATCTGATCATGGTATGTACTCTACACTTTTATAAAATAAAGCAAAATTTATTGTTTATAAAATGTCTCATGTCTACCTAAAACAAGAAAGATAATTAATTTTAAAAGTTGCTATTAGAACTAGGCATGGTGGCACACAATTGCACTATCAGCACTTTGGGAGGCTAAGGCAGAAGGATAGTGATTTTGGGGCCTGACTGGGTTACACAACAAGACCCTGAAGCTGGGTGTGGTGGCACACACCTGTAATCCCAGCACTTGGGAGGCTGAGCCAAGAGGACTGCAGAAAGGTGGAGGCCACCCTGGGATACATAGTGAGTTCAAAGCCGGCCTGGGCTACATAGTGAGACCCTGTCTCAAAAAAAACCAAAAAACATAAAGAAACCTTGCCTAAAAAAAAAAGGAGGGCTGGTGATATGGCTCAGCGGCATAAGCGCCTGCCTGGCAAGCACGAGGTCCTGAGTTTGACTCCCCGTACCCACACAAAGGAAAAAAAGGGCTGGTGATATCGCTCAGTGGCACAAGCACTTGCTGGCAAGCGAGAGGTCCTGAGTTCGACTCCTGGTACCCACTTTAAAAAAAAAAAAAAGATGAAACAAAAGCCAGGTGTGGTGGCCAAACACATGATACAGTTCAGATGACAGTCACCCAGAGTAAAAAACATAAAGTATCAAATGAAAAGTTTAGGGGGCTCAGTAGAAGAGGCCTAGTTTCAATCTCTAGCACAGGAAAAAATAAAATAAAACAATCTGTTTAAAATATTTATAAATTGGGCCAGGGATACAGCTCAGCAGCACAGCACCTGCCTGGCAAACATGAGGTCCTGAGTTCAATTCCCAGCACCCAAAAAAAAAAAAAAAAAAAAAAAAAATTTATGAATTGACTATTGGAGGAGCAAGTTACTAGGGACTGACCCCTGGGCCTTCACGCTAAGCTATATCCCTAGGGCTTTTTAAATTTTTTTTTTATTTTGACACAAGATCTCCCTAAATCACTAAATTATCCAGGCTGGATTTGAATTTACAATTCTCCTGCCTTAGCCTCCCAGAGTTCTAGGATTACAGGTGCATGTACAGGTGCCCAGTTGATTTTTAAAAAATCTATATACAGCCGGGCAATGGTGGCATGTGCCTGTAATCTCAGCTATTCAGGCAGCTGAGGCAGGAGGATCACAAATTCAAGGACACAAGGATCACAAGTTTTGAGGGCCTGTCTCAAAACAAAAAATTAAAAGGATTGAGGGTGCAGTTCAGTGGTAGAGCTCCCTTGGGCTTGCCCTCCAATACTGTAAAATAAATATATAAATAAATAAACAAAAATTACAATAATTTATAAAATGAATTTAAAATAATTAGAATAATTTCTTTCTTTTCTTTTCTTTTTTTTTGGGGGGGAGGGGGGAACCAGGAATTGAACTCAGGGCCTCGCACTTGCCAGGCAGGTGCCGTGCTGCTGAGCTATATCCCCGGCCCCTATAATAATTTCTTATAATGAAAATATGATTTTCAATTCACTAGATTCTCTTGTCATATAAAGATATTAAGGACGAAGCATGGTGGCACACACCAGTAATCCCTGCACCTGGGAGGCTGAGGCAGGAGGATTGCTGAGTTCAAGGCCAGCCTGGGCTACATAACAAAATCCTGTCTCAAAAAAAAAAAAAAAAAAACACAGGGCCGGAGATATAGCTCAGTGGCACAAGCACCTGCCTCGCAAGAGCAAGGTCCTGAATTGGATTCCTGGTACCTGAAAAAAAAACAAACATAAAAAAGATAGTTAAGGAGGGGGAGGAAAAAAGATGGCGGACTTGTAAGAAGCAGGCAGCAAGGGCCGGTGAGATGGCTCAGCGGCTTAAGCGCCTGCCCGGCAAGCGCGAGGGCCCGAGTTCGACTCCCGGAACCCACATACGAAAAAGGGGCCGGTGATATCGCTCAGCGGCACGGGCGCCTGCTGGCGCGCGAGGTCCTGAGGTCGACCCCCCGGTACCCACAAAAAAAAAAAAAAAGAAGCAGGCAGCAAAACTGTCTAAAAGTTCCCTTTCGGCCACCAGAACATAGTGACTGGGAGAGCACAGGAGAGAGGGAGGTGGCTCCCCTGGACCCAAGAAAATTCTGAGGCACAGTTTGGGACCCGAGTGAAGAGTGGATTTGAGGAAGAGGAAGGAGGAGACCGCAGGTGACTTATCCCTGTGCCAGGAACCGCAGCACGACAGAAGTTCAAATCTGCGGACACACGCAACTGGCGCCCCTGGGGGGCCCCGCGGCGGAACGCGAGTCAGTGGCGGTGCAGGGGAGCAGCGAAGGACTGCGCTGGCTGGCGGTGAGTGCCTTGGAGGAGCAGCCCTCTAGTGTGAGAGAGAGCGATGGGCTGGGCGCCATTGGGGGGGCAGAGAAACAGCGCGGCGCCAGAACACAGCGCTGGAAACTCAGCCCGGCGCTGCAGCTCTCAAGCCCGCGGAAAGTGCGCTGACTGCAGCGGGCGAATGAGACTGGTCTCCGCGGGAGAGTACAGGCTACTGCTCACTGCCCCGCCAAAGGGCTGCTCCTGGCTTGCAGGGACAGACCTGCAGGGAACAGGACTCTGTCACCACACGGTGCCTGCCTACAGCAGAGTCAAAACCTGGAACTGATTTTTTTTTTCTTTTTTTTTTCTCTCATTCTTTTTTTGTTCTGGTGAAGGTGTTCTTTTTTGTGTGTGGGGGGGGTTTGTTTGTTTGCTTGTTTTGTTCTGTCTTCATTTTTGTTTGTCTGTTTGCTCTTTCCTTCATTATTCTATCTGGTTTTTATATGAGTGTAAACAGAGCCTCTAACCTCCTTGTGGTTGTGGTTCTGATCTGTTCTTCCTTTTATCCCTTCTCTTTTTCCCATCAGTGCTCTGCACCAGTTTCCCAATGTTGACGGGATCCCTCTTGGTCCTCCTACCATACATCTAATTCCTTCCTCTTCTCCCAATTCTCTATTTCCTCTTTAACTCATTTTAAATTTAAACTCCTGAGGGCAAAATTGACATATTAACGACTTATATGCTGCATATAATTTTTCTGGTGTGTTTTAGATTTTGTTATATAACCACAACTCTACTTTATATGGTTAAAAGTGGCAAATAACTGGTTAGCTCAGACTGTCATTCTCTAGGCTGTGTTTGATGCTTTAGGTACCATTATAGCCAAAAGTGACATAATTGTTCTAAACAGCTTTTCTTCCTGGTATTCCATGACTGAGATTGACAAAGGGTCACAGAAAATACAGTGGCACAGTACCAAAGAACCGAGGACTGGGCCAAACAGGCAGCAACTTCTCATACCCAACAAATTGAAGAGGCAGGATCTTGCAGCAGGCTCAAAACCCAAAAGTAAACTACGCCTGGAAGATACCACAGAGAAGTAGTCATCTCCTAAGGATTTTAAACACTAGCAATAAAGCAACCTACCATAGGTAATTTACAAACATCACCCCAGGAATTAAACTAAAGAAAGAAAAGAAAATGAGACGACACTTAAACAAGATGCAACCCTACACATCCAGTTCACCAAAGGCAAACCCAGGGGAAAATGAGGTGCGACAAACCGAAAGCCACCCACCTAGCATCTCTGAAGTGGTAACAACAAAGCAGCTGAATGAGGCTCTGGAAAAATTTAAATCAGAAATAATTTCTCAGGTAACTGCAGAGATAATGTCTACAATGAAGACCATACTTAAGGATGCTAGAGCAGACACAGACAAAAAAATAGACGAGATTAAGGAAATGATGGAAACCATGAATGCTCAGCATAGGAAAGAAATGGAATCCCATAAGGCAGATTCAAGCAGATATCCAGGAGAACAAAAATTCCATTGAAAGTATTTGTAGCAGATTAAGCCAATGTGAGGACAGGATCTCAGATATAGAAGACAGGCTTGCAATTAGTGATCATGAAAAGAAAGAATTCTTAAAAATAACAAGGGACCATGAAAAATCAATCCAGCAGCTGCTAGACAACTCAAAGAGAAATAACTTAAGATTAATTGGAATCGGGCCGGTGAGATGGCTCAGCGGCATAAGCGCCTGCCTTGCAAGCGCGAGGGCCCGAGTTCGACTCCCGGATCCCACATACGAAAAAGGGGCCGGTGATATCGCTCAGCGGCACGGGTGCCTGTTGGCGCGCGAGGTCCTGAGGTCGACCCCCCGGTACCCACCAAAAAAAAAAAAAAAAAAAGGATTAATTGGAATCAATGAAAAAGCAAGAGATAGCATAAAGGACATCAGGACCCTGTTCACAGACATTATCACAGAGAATTTCCCAGGTGGAGAAAAAGAATTTGATCTTCATAAAAATGAGGCTTATAGAACTCCAACTAGCCATGATCAAAAAAAATCTTCAGCCAGACATATCATAGTCAAGATCCCAGAAATTCAATAGAAGAGCAGAATCTTAAAAGCTGTTAGGGAAAAGAGACAAATCACCTATAAAGGAAACCCATCAGAATCACAGCTGACTTCTCAGCACAAACCCTCAAGTCAAGAAGAGCTTGGAATGACGTATTTCAAGCTTTAAAGGAAAATAACTTTCAACCCAGATTGATGTACCCCGCAAAACTATCTTTCAAAATTGACGGAGAAATAAAATACTTCCAGGACAAAGAACATCTGAGAAAATTTATGACCACCAAACCAGCACTCCAAAATGTTCTGAAGGACATTTTAGAAGGAGATAACAAGGACAACTCCAGGAACCCCAACAGAAGAAATCCAACAAGCAGGGCAGATAACTAAACAGAGGGAGAGGGAAAAAAAAAAAACGGGGAACCAACAACAGGAAAATAACATGACAGGTATAACTCAATACATATCAGTTTTAACCATCAATGTTAATGGTCTCAATTCACCAATCAAAAGGCACAGACTGGCAAAATGGATCGAGAAGCAAGATCTAACAATATGCTATATACAAGAAACACATTTAATTCAGAAAGAAATTCATAGACTGAAAGTCAAAGGATGGAAAACAATACTCCATGCAGCAGGAACCCAGAAAAAAGCAGGGGTAGCTATTCTTTTTGCAGACAAAGTGAATTTCAAGCCAAGAATGATTCAGAGACATAATGACGGTCATTACATCCTTGTAAAGGGAACAATTCAAGAGGAAGAGATAACGATCATAAATATATATACAACAAATACCAGTGCACCCAATTATGTAAAACAAGTATTAAAGGACATGAAAAATCAAATAAGCACTAACACAATTATATTAGGGGATCTCAATACTCCACTATCACAAAAAGACAGATCAACTAGACAAAAAATCAATAATGAAATAGTAGAACTGAACCAAACTTTTGAACAAATGGACTTAGTAGATGTCTACAGAGTGTTCCACCCCACAACATCAGAATACACATTCTTCTCAGTTGCACACGGGACATTCTCCAAAATAGACCACATACTAGCTCACAAAACCTGCTTAAGAAAATGCAAAGGAATTGAAATTATCCCATGCATATTATCAGACCATAGTGCAATGAAATTAGAAATGAATGGCAAAAGAAATCACAAGAACTTCCTAAACACATGGAAATTAAACAGCACCCTCCTGAACAACCAATGGGTCCCAGATGAAATTAAAGAAGAAATTAGACACTTTCTACAACTGAATGATGACAGTATAACATACCGGAACTTATGGGTACAATGAAAGCAGTCTTAAGATGGAAATTTATAGCATTAAATTCCTATATCAGGAAAATAGAGCAAGCACAAATAAACAACTTAATGGTGAACCTCAAACTTCTAGAAAAAGAAGAGCAGGCTAAGCCAAAAGCTCATACAAGGGAGGAAATTACGAAGATCAGAGAAGAAATTAACGTATTGGAGACTAAAACAACAATACAAAGAATCAATGAATCAAAGAGTTGGTTCTTTGAAAGAATAAATAAGATTGGCAAACCCTTATCCAACCTTATTAAAAAAAAAAAGAAAAGACTTAAATGCATGCAATTGAAAATGATTAGGGCGATATCACGACAGACCCTGCAGAAATCCAGAAGATCATCTATACCTATTTTGAGAATTTATATCCTAATAAGATGGAAAATGCAGAAGAAATGGACAGATTGCTAGATACGTATGAATTACCAAAACTGAATCAAGAAGATATAAAAATCCTAAATAAACCAGTATCAACCAATGAAATCAAAGATGTAATTAAAAACCTCCCAACAAAGAAAAGTCTAGGCCCTGATGGATTCACTGCCGAATTCTGCAAGAAATTTAGAGAAGACCTAACACCACTACTTCTCAAACTCTTTAATGAAATTGAAAGGGAAGCAATACTCCCAAATTCATTCCTGGAAGCAAGCATTGCCCTGATACCAAAACCAGAGAAGGACCCAACTAAGAAAGAGAACTATAGACCAATCTCCCTAATGAACACAGATGCAAAAATCCTCAATAAGATACTGGCAAACAGAATGCAGCAAATCATCAAGAAGATTATACACCATGACCAAGTTGGATTCATCCCAGGGATGCAGGGATGGTTCAACATACGTAAATCAATAAATGTAATACACCATATTAACAGAACCAAGGACAAAAATCATATGATCATCTCAATAGATGCAGAAAAAGCTTTTGACAAAGTCCAGCACCCATTCATGATAAAAACCCTACAGAAAATTGGAATAGATGGTCTTTATCTCAATCTGATAAAAGCTATCGATGACAAACCAACAGCCAATATCATACTAAATGGACAAAAACTGAAAGCCTTCTCTCTAAAATCAAGAACAAGACAAGGATGTCCCTTGTCCCCACTCTTATTCAACATAGTCCTGGAAACTTTAGCCAGAGCAATTAGACAAGAGAAAGAAATAAAAGGAATTATGATTGGAAAGGAAGAAGTTAAATTATCATTATTTGCAGATGACATGATACTCTATGTAGAAGACCCTAAAAACTCCACTAAAAAATTGCTAGATTGGGGCCGGTGAGATGGCTCAGCGGCATAAGCACCTGCCTGGCAAGTGCGAGGGCCCGAGTTCGACTCCCGGAACCCACATACGAAAAAAGGGCCGGTGATATCGCTCAGCGGCACGGGCGCCTGCTGGCGCGCGAGGTCCTCAGGTCAACCCCCGGTACCCACAAAAAAAAAAAAATTGCTAGATTTAATAAGCAAATTCAGTAGTGTAGCTGGATACAAAGTCAACACTCAAAAATCAATAGCCTTCCTATACACCAATAACAAACTCACTGAGAGAGAAATTAGGGAAACAACACCTTTCACAATCACATCTAAAAAAATGAAATACCTAGGAATCAATCTCACAAAGGAAGTAAAAGACCTCTACACTGAAAACTACAATACTCTGAAAAAGGAGATTGAAGAGGATATCAGAAAATGGAAAGATATCCCTTGCTCTTGGGTTGGAAGAACCAATATAGTGAAAATGGCCATAATTCCAAAACTGTTATACAGATTTAATGCAATTCCAATCAAAATTCCAACAACATATCTCACAGAATTACAGAAAACAATCCTAAAATTCATCTGGGACCAGAAGAGACCTAGAATAGCAAAGGCAATTCTGGGCAACAAAAGCAAGGCAGGGGGCATCACAATCCCTGATTTGAAATTATACTATAAAGCTACTGTGGGGGGCCGGTAAGATGGCTCAGCGGCTTAAGCACCTGCCCGGCAAGCGCAAGGGCCTGAGTTCGACTCCCGGAACCCACATACGAAAAAGGGGCTGGTGATATCACTCAGCGGCACGGGCGCCTGCTGGCGCGCGAGGTCTTGAGGTTGACCCCCCGCTACCCACAAAAAAATAAATAAATAAATAAAGCTACTGTGATAAAAACAGCGTGGTATTGGCAAAAAAACAGACCTGAAGATCAATGGAATAGAATAGAAGATGCAGAAACAACTCTAGACATACTAAGCCACCTTATCTTTGACAAAGGTGCCAAACACATTCACTGGAAGAAAGATAGCCTCTTTAACAAATGGTGCTGGAAAAATTGGCTCTACACATGCCAAAGATTAAAATTAGACCCATATCTTTCACCGTGCACTAAACTACATTCAAAATGGATCAAAGAACTAAATATTAAAACAGAAACATTAAATCTCCTGGAAAATAGAATAGGTAAAACTCTTGAAGACATTGGTGTAGGCAAAGACTTTATGAATAAAACCCCCATCGCACAGGAAGTATCACAAAGAATCAACAACTGGGATCTCATCTTATTAAAAAGCTTTTGCACAGCAAGAGAAACCACCAACAGAGTGAGAGACAACCCACAACGTGGGAAAAAAATGTTTGCCACCTGTTCCTCAGACAAAGGATTACTATCCAGAACATACAAAGAACTAAAAAAAATCAGACCTCCCAAATTTAAAGACCCGATCCAAAAATGGGCATCTGAGGTGAATACACATTTCTCAGATGAAGAAATACAAACGGCAAATAAATATACAAAAAAATGTGCAACATCACTAGTCATTCGAGAAATGCAAATTAAAACAACACTGAGATACCATCTCACCCCAGAAAGAATGGCTATTATCAAAAAGTCAACCAATAACAAATGCTGGAGGGGCTGTGGGGAAAAAGGAACCCTTCTCCACTGTTGGTGGGAGTGTCGACTGGTACAGCCACTGTTTAAATCAGTGTGGAGATTCCTCAAAAAACTAGGATTGGAGGTCCCATTTGATCCAGTACTCCCCTTCTGGGTATCTTCCCAGAAGAACTAAAAATATCGTACCACAGTGATATATGTGCACCCATGTTTATAGCAGCACAATTTGTAATAGCCAGATCTTGGAAGCAACCCAAATGCCCATCAACCGAGGAATGGATAAAAAAGATGTGGTCTTTTTATACAGTGGAGTACTACTCAGCCGTAAAGAAGGATAAACTGGAGACTTTTATGGGTAAATGGATGCAACTCGAGAAAATACTCATAAGTGAAATTAACCGGACGCACATGTGCAAACATCGTATTGTCTCCCTAGTGTGAGAAACTGAAAGAGTAAATAAGATCCAAAATGTACAATAGATATGATGAATCACAAAGAAACTGGTCAAAAGGAAAGAGAGTCTGGGATGGGGGAATGGGGAAAAGAAAGAAGGGAAAAGAAAAAAATTGTATTTATATATAAGATGGTTAAGATAGATACACTACTAATTTTGTTTAGTTCATTGAAGAGAAAGGTTTATGCCAGTAATATTTAGACAATTGAATGCTGAGATCTTGTACCCTGAGTAACTAATTTAAAGATAACAATACATAATATATTAACCATTGTTACCCTCCTATTATGTTGTTTTGAAATTTTGTTTTTTATTTTGTTGTTTTCTTCTCTTTAAAAAAAAAAAATAGTTAAGGACCATAATTTGTCAAATGAGCAAACAAAAAGGCTAAGTGTAATAGCTCAGATTTTAGCTTTGATTCAACATACAGAACAGGCTCCTAGTCTACAAATATGAACAGTATGTAAACATGCATTTCTTACAGGGAAAGCTGCATCTTAGGGAAGTCGGTCAAAACACTCTTATGCATGAAATCTCCAGCCCACTTGGAAAGGGAAGGAAGATACTCCTCTACTTCTTGTTTTATTTCATCTTGACTCAGATTTAAGCGGTACCTGGCAAAATAAGAGATATTAAGTATGAGAGCAGAAATATGAGAAACGTAATGACAGACAAAAGCATTCAAAACAAGTCAAGTGGCCAGCAGTGAAGGAGCAGATAAACGCACTGTGGCGGGCACAGGTGATGGAGTGTGCAGCCTCATCAGGGCGGCTGCCAGTGAGGGGCTCAGTGGTCATGAATGCTCAGCGTGCGTGCGTGTGCAATGCTCAAGGCCCGGGCTCAACCCCAGCACTAGAAAAAGGGAGGGAATACTGACACAGGTTACAGCATGGATGGGCCCTGAGGACATTATGCTAAGGGAAAGAGACAAGTCACAAGAAGACAGGTACATAATTTCACTTATATGAGTACCTATGGTTGTTAAAATCATAGCCAAAAAACAGAACGGGGTTGCACAGACTGGGGAGAAGGCAAGAGGATCAGGATTTTGTTTAATGGGTACAGAGTTCCAGTGTGGGAGAAGGAAAAGGACTTGCGGGTGGTGGTGATGGGCACACGGCACCACAGCAGTGTGAACGTACTTCACACTACTCAACTGTACACCTAAAAATGAGTGAAACAGTAGGTTTTATGAATATTTTAGCACAATTAAAAAACAAACCAGGGCCGGTGAGATGGCTCAGCGGCATAAGCACCTGCCTGGCAAGCGCGAGGTCCTGAGTTCGACTCCTGGTACCCACATACGAAAAAAGGGCCGGTGATATTACTCAGCAGCATGGGTGCCTCCTGGTGCGTGAGGTCCTGAGGTCGACCCCCCGGTACCGACAAAAAAAAAAAAAAAAGCCAGGGCCAGTGATATAGCTCAGCGGCACAAGCGCCTACCTGGCAAGTGCAAGGTCCTAAGTTTGACTTCCGGTACCCACATAAAAAAAAACAAAACAAAAAACAAACAAAAAAAAAAGGGCCGGTGAGATGGCTCAGCGGCATAAGCGCCTGCCTGGCAAGCGCGAGGGCCCGAGTTCGACTCCCGGAACCCACATACGAAAAAGGGGCCGGTGATATCGCTCAGCGGCACGGGCGCCTGCTGGCGCGCGAGGTCCTGAGGTCGACCCCCGGTACCCAAAAAAAAAAAAAAAAAAAAAAAAACAAATAATAGTGAAATGACATCTAATTTCAGATTATCTGCTACAATTCAACTATGGCAGGTGTCACTGGAGGGGCAGATCCCAAGTATACCTTTGGGATAAAAAAGAAATAATAGGAGATGTTGATCCTGAAACCAAACAATAGAAACCAGAAATTCAAAGAGAGGTGTGAGTGATAGCATACACATGTAAGGCCAGCACTTGGGAGGCTGAGGCAGGAGGATTTTGACTTTGAGATCAGCCCGGGCAACTCAGTGAGACATTGCCTCAAGAGAAACCATAAAAAGGGCTGGGGATGTAGCTCAGTGATACAGTATCCCTGGCTTATTTCCCAGCACCACCACCAAAAATAAAAAGAAATGCAACTGGGCATGGTGGCGCACACCTGTAATCCCAGCACCCAGGGATTACAGGGGGCCAGCCTGAGCTATATAAGCGAGTCCAAGGCCAGCCTGCACTACATAGTGAGACCGTGCCTAAAAAAAAAAGTAAAAGGGGTAAGATGATCATATGGACAGAAAGGTAGTATGAGCCTTACTATACATGCCAAAGAACAATATATAGCAGTAAGCAAAACTTTCAGAGACCAAGTGCCCAAACTGCAACCCAAATCCCACTTATTTATCCCAAAGTTCCATCATTGCACTTAAAACTGTATACTGAGGTTTTAGTTTAGAAAAAGCAACTGTTATCTGATGCTCAGCTGCAGTGGTGACAGCTCAGGTGCCGACAGAGAAGGCTCTGCATGCTGCTGCTGCACATGTGCCATGGATTCGCCACCAATGCTCCACGGGAAACTTAACTTCTCATATGGGAGTCAGCAGACTAAAAGAATCTAGTCTCAGTTTTGCAGGGTGCCCACAAGGCCAAGATTATGTCACAACAATGCTAACACAAACACTATTTGTCTTTGTGCTTTTATGTTCTCAGGAGTACACAGTGGAGTTTTTTTCAAAGCTATGTGCCATAAAATACAGCAATATATTGGATGCAGAAGCAGATAAGAAAAACCAGCTGTGTTGTATTAAGCCATTATAAATATTTACAAAAATGTAAAACAAGCTCACTTATCTCATTATATTTTTCTCAAAATAATTATTATTTTTTATAAGAATGTTATTTATGTTAACATGAAATGGCTTGCTATTTTTAAATTATTTTAATTATCTCAGTTTTGATATCTAGTACGGTAATTATCTACAGACACGACCCACATAAATAAAACCCTGTTACAATCCTCGATCATTTTTTTCTTATTTCCTGTCACTATTCAGGAATCTGTCTTCAGTGTCATGATTTCCTCCCTCAGGCAGACTTTTCCCAGCATGTGACTTCAAATCAGACCAGGATTCTTTTTTTTTTTTTTTCTTTGTGGGTACCGGGGGTCGACCTCAGGACCTTGTGCGCCAGTAGGCGCCCGTGCCACTGAGCGATATCACCGGCCCTTTTTTCATATGTGGGTTCCCGGAGTTGAACTCGGGCCCTCGTGCTTGCCAGGCAGGTGTTTATGCCGCTGAGCCATCTCACCGGCCCCCAGACCAGGATTATTTTCTTCTCTGAGATGGAGACTCACAATGTTGACCAAGGTGGCTTCGAACTCCTGGGCTCAAGGGATCCTTCCATCTCAGCTTCCAGAACATCTGGGACAACAGGTGTGCACCACCTCCCCAGCTCAGACTAGGACTCTGAGTTTCCATAACAGTTCATACCAGTTAACACCCCCTGCATTTAAAGTCTTCGTTACTGGGCCGGTGAGATGGCTCAGCAGCATAAGCACCTGCCTGGCAAGCACGAGGTCCTGAGTTCGACTCCCGGTACCCACATACGAAAAAAGGGCCAGTGATATCGCTCAGCGGCACAGGCGCCTGCTAGCGCGCTATGTCCTGAGGTCGACCCCTGGTACCCACAAAAAAATAAATAAATAAAATAAAGTCTTCGTTACTAATTTTAGGCACGTCTCAGAAAATGACATGTAGCAGCCTAGTCTGTCCTGAGATTCAGGTACTGAAGCTAGGATTTTCAAACCTAACCTTTAATCCATATGAGAAGGCAAAGCAGGAACTGATCTTCTGAACTACGGGAAAAGAGTCTATGAACAAGATGGAAAAAACTCTGGACCTGCTCCTTTAGGATTCTCTTGAAGTGCTTGCTTCAGCAGCACATATACTAAAGTAGGATTCTATTGAATAGGACTGGCATTACTTTGGATGGGGAAAAATTATTAGAGAATTTATATTTTCATAATTATGAAATATCTTATTTTCCTTAATGACTTAGGATGTCATCATAAATAACAATGATGTAATTCAGTGATAGCCAAGAAACTGCTAAGAATGAATCGCTCTAAAATTGTGACCTTTCTATATCCTGGTTTTTTCTATTTCTCTGTTAGGGGTTTTTTCGTTCTTGTTTTCTTGAGAAAGGGGCTCGCTATGTAGTTCAGGCTGGCATTGAGCTCTCTACATAGCCCGGGACGAACTCATGATCCTCCTGCCTCAGCCCCCGGAGAGCTGGGATTACAGGAGTGTGCCATCATATCCAACTCAGGACCTGTATTTTTTTTTTTTTTTTTTTTTTTTTTTTGAGACAGGGTCTTACTATGTAGATCAAGCTGGCCCTGAACTCACTATGTAGCCCAGGCTAGCCTTGAACTCGAGACAATCCTCCTGCCTCAGCCTCCTGAGTGCTGAGGACCTGTATTTTTTTTTTTAAAGAGAAGAAAAAAAACAAGAGCAAAATTTCAAAACAACATAATAGGAGCGTAACAATGGTTAATATATTATGTATTGTTATCTTTAAATTAGTTACTCAGGGTACAAGATATCAGCATTCAATTGTCTAAACATTACTGGCATAAACCTTTCTCTTCAATGAACAAAATTAGTAGTGTATCTATCTTAACCATTTTATATATACAAATACAATTTTTTTCTTTTCCCTTCTTTCTTTTCCCCATTCCCCCATCCCAGACTCTTTTCTTCTGACCAGTTTCTTTGTGATTCATCATATCTATTGTACATTTTGGATCTTATTTACTCTTTCAGTTTCTCACACTAGGGAGACAATACGATGTTTGCACATGTGCGTCCGGTTAATTTCACTTATGAGTATTTTCTCGAGTTGCATCCATTTACCCATAAAAGTCTCCAGTTTATCCTTCTTTACAGCTGAGTAGCACTCCACTGTATAAAAAGACCACATCTTTTTTATCCATTCCTCGGTTGATGGGCATTTGGGTTGCTTCCAAGATCTGGCTATTACAAATTGTGCTGCTATAAACATGGGTGCACATATATCACTGTGGTACGATATTTTTAGTTCTTCTGGGAAGATACCCAGAAGGGGAGTACTGGATCAAATGGGACCTCCAATCCTAGTTTTTTGAGGAATCTCCACACTGATTTAAACAGTGGCTGTGCCAGTCGACACTCCCACCAACAGTGGAGAAGGGTTCCTTTTTCCCCACAGCCCCTCCAGCATTTGTTATTAGTTGATTTCTTGATAATAGCCATTCTTTCTGGGGTGACATGGTATCTCAGTGTTGTTTTAATTTGCATTTCTCGAATGACTAGTGATGTTGCACATTTTTTTGTATATTTATTTGCCGTTTGTATTTCTTCATCTGAGAAATGTGTATTCACCTCAGATGCCCATTTTTGGATCGGGTCTTTAAATTTGGGAGGTCTGATTTTTTTTAGTTCTTTGTATGTTCTGGATAGCAATCCTTTGTCTGAGGAATAGCTGGCAAACATTTTTTTCCCACGTTGTGGGTTGTCTCTTCACTCTGTTGGTGGTTTCTCTTGCGGTGCAAAAATTTTTTAATAAGATAAGATCCTACGGGCTGGTGAGATGGCTCAGCAACGTAAGCGCCTGCCTGGCAAGCGCAAGGGCCCGAGTTCGACTCCTGGAACCCACATACAGAAAGAGGGCCGGTGATATTGCTCAGTGGCACGGGCGCCTGCTGGCGCGCGAGGTCCTGAGGTCGATCCCCGGTACCCACAAAAAAAAAAAAAAAAAAGATGAGATCCCAGTTGTTGATTCTTTGTGATAGTTCCTGTGCGGTTGACATTTTAGTTATAAAGTCTTTGCCTACACCAATGTCTTCAAGGGTTTTACCTCTCCTACCTTCCAGCAGATTTAATGTTTGTGTTTTAATATTTAGATCTCTGATCCATTTTGAATTTAATTTAGTGCATGGTGAAAGATACGGGTCTAGTTTTAATCTTCGGCATGTGCAGAGCCAGTTTTTCCAGCACCATTTATTAAAGAGGCTATCTTTCTTCTAGTGAATGTGTTTGGCACCTTTGTCAAAGATAAGGTGGCTTAGTATGTCTGGGGTTGTTTCGGCATCTTCTAATCTGTTCCATTGATCTTCAGGTCTGTTTTTTTGCCAGTAACCACACTGTTTTTATCACAGTAGCTTTACAGTATAATTTCAAGTAAGGGATTGTGATGCTTCCTTGCCTTTTTTGCCCAGAATTGCCTTTGCTAGTCTAGGTCTCTTCTGATTCCAGATGAATTTTAGGATTGTTTCCTCTAATTCTGTGAGATATGCTGTTGGAATTTTGATTGGAATTGCATTAAATCTGTATAACAATTTTGAAAGTATGGCCATTTTCACTATCTTGTTTCTTCCTATCCAGGAGCAAGGGATATCTTTCCATTTTCTGATATCCTCTTCAATCTCCTTTTTCAGAGTACAGTAGTTTTCAGTGTAGAGGTCTTTTACATCCTTTGTGAGGTTGATTCCTAGGTATTTCATTTTTTTGGATGTTATTGTGAAAGGTATTGTTTCCCTAATTTCTCTTTCAGTAAGTTTGTTATTTGTGTACAGAAAGGCTACTGATTTTTGAGAATTGACTTTGTATCCAGCTACACTACTGAATTTGCTTATTAAATCTAGCAATTTTTTAGTGGAGTTTCTGGGGTCTTCTATGTAGAGTATCATGTCATCTGCAAATAATGATAATTTAACTTCTTCCTTTCCCATCATTATTCCTTTTATTTCTTTCTCTTGTCTAATTGCTCTGGCTAAAGTTTCCAGGACTATGTTGAATAAGAGTGGGGACAGTGGACATCCTTGTCTTGTTCCTGATTTTAGAGAGAGAGAGCTTTCAGTTTTTGTCCATTTAGTATGATATTGGCTGTTGGTTTGTCATAGATAGCTTTTATCAGATTGAGGTAAAGACCATCTATTCCAATTTTCTGTAGGGTTTTTATCATGAATAGGTGCTGTACTTTGGAGGACCTGTATTTTTAAAGTTTCCTCTCTTACATCCTGGAATGAAGATACCAACTCTCATTTTATGATTATGAAAGTGCCTTTCTACAGCAGCCCCTTATTCCCTGCTGCCTCTTAGAAACAGGTAACTCAGCAATGTGTGCAAAGTTGCCAGGCGCAGTGCCACACACTTACAGCCCCAGCTCCTTGGGAGACTGAGGCGGATGACTTGAGCCCAGGCGCTTGGAGACCAACCTGGGCAACAGAGCAAATCCCTCCACCCCAAAAGAGAAACTAGTGAAAACAATACCATGTTGAGTGTTGAGAGAAAGGCCATTCTATCAAGTGCACACAATTTTTTTCTGGTTTGTTTTTATTGCAGCGCTGGGGATTGAACCCAAAGGCTTGAGCATCCTAAGCGAACTCTGTACCACTGAGCTACACCTCCAAGCCAGACGTACGAGATGTAACCCATGGATTTCATTAAATCAATTCTGGCTGCTCAGAAACCTTCTTTTCTTTCATGCATTTGTTGTTTTGTTTTGTTTTATTTTTCCCAATTGGGCTCTAGACTAACCAGATATCTAAATATCTACAGGGGTTTAAACATATACAAGGCAGGGTCAGGGGGAAGTTAGCAAAGGGTTAGAAAACTTCAGCTGAACCAGAGTAATAAGCGCAAGAGAGCTATTATACAACGTGATGACTACAGTTAATGCTGTGCTACATTTTGAAAACTGAAGAGTAGTTAAGTGTTCTCAGAACGTAAAACAAGTATGTAGGACAGGGGGTGTACCTGTGGTGGAACACAAGCTAAGTGTGTACAAAGCCCTGGGTTTATCACCAGCACCAAAACAATACAAAAAGGCAGCTTGGTGTGGACGCACACACCCATAATAGCAGCACTATGGGAGGCTGAGGCAGGAGCATGGCAAGTTCAAGCCCAGCCTGGACAACATCGCAACTACTTACATTTCCTTCAAATGCCTTATTTCTTGAACAGTTTGAAAAGCAAGTTGTCTTAGCTTTTCTGGTACAAAGCTATCACTTATTGCTCTCTGAAATACTTCATGGAGAACTGTACCAATCAGCATCTGGCGTGAGGCTGGATCAGAGCTCTATGAAAATAAATCATATAAACATCTTATTTCACAACATATAAACACATGATGGTATATTGTATGACCACTACATAGTCAATGTGTACTGGTAAGATACACGAGAAAATATTAATGTGGCTTTCCAGTAGGTGGAAATATAGGTGAATCTCACTTTCTTCCACTCAGAATTATCTCAATTTTTGTACAAATCTGAGTTATTTTTAAAATCTGTGTATTTCTATTTTGAAAAAATTTTTTAAAAATAGGAAAACCTGGGCCAGTGAGATAGCTCAGCGGCATAAGCGCCTGCCTGGCAAGCGCGAGGTCCTGAATTCAACTCCCGGTACCCACATAAAGGAAAAAAAAGGGCGGTGATATTGCTCAGCAGTACAAGCGCCTGCTGGCAAGTGCAAGGTCCTGAGTTCGATTGCTGGTACAAACATTAAAAAAAAAGGAATACCTTCAACATATTTTCAGTATTTTTTTTGGTGCTGAAGATTGAACCCAGGGCCTTGTGCATGCTAGGCAAGCACTCTACCACTGAGCTATATCCTCAGTCCTTTTCAAAAAAATTTTCAGAAAGGATCTTGAGAAGTTGCCCAGCCTGGCTTCAAACTTATAATCCTCCTGCTTCAGGCTTCTAAGTAGCTGGGATTTTAGGACTGGACCAAAACACCCAGCTCAAATGTTTCGTATTTTAAAAGTATTTTTCTCTAATCTCACTGAGCTACCTCTACCAGCCCTTTTTATTTTTTGTTTTTAGACAGACAATCGCTGGTTCAAGTCCAGCCTAGACTGTTAGGTATTTTTCTTTTTATTACTCTTCCTACAGCTAGAACTCTAGTTTTCTTTTTTTTTTTTTTTTTTTTTGGTGGGTACCGGGGGTCGACCTCAGAACATTGCGCACCAGCAGGCTCCCATGCCGCTGAGCGATATCACCGGCCCTTTTTTCGTATGTGGGTTCCAGGAGTCGAACTCGGGCCCTCACGCTTGCCAGGCAGGCGCGTACACCGCTGAGCCATCTCACCAGCCCCCAGAATTCTAGTTTTCTACATACACATAGATTAAATAATTTCCAAAAATTGGGAGGAGGGGAAAACTTTAACAAATAACTTAGGTTCTTCAACAATCGTCACAGAAACAGTGGTGGAAGGCCCAACAGCTACTGAAAAAAACTTAAGAGACGTGTCAACCAATCATAGTGTCAGGACTTTGTTTGAATATTAATTAAGTGAAAAACTTTTTTTTAGAAAAGACATTAAAAATAAACTAAACAGGGTCCAGGGATATAGCTCAGTGGCACAGCACCTGCCTGGCAAGCGCGAGGTCTTGAGTTTGATTCCCAGTACCAAAAATAAATAAAGAAATGGGACATTAAATTTAAGGAAGTGGGCTGGGGATATAGCTGTGGTAGAGCACTTGCTTAGCATGTGTAAGGCACTGGGTTCAACCCCCAGCACCACAAAACAAATAAGCAAAACAAAAGAATAACAATGATTTCATGAGAAAATTAAAACCATAACAAAATTACCCTTAAAAAAAAAAAAAATTAAGGAAGTATTGTGACGAGAGTGGTGGCACATGCCTGTAATCCCAGTACTCAGGAGGCTGAGGAAGGAGGATCACTGCAAATTTGAGGCCAGCCTGGAATACACAGTAAATTCAAGGCCAGGGTAGAATATATATTGAGACCCTGTCTCAAAAACCAAAAAACTGGGCCGGTGAGATGGCTCAGCGGCGTAAGCGCCTGCCTTGCAAGCGCAAGGGCCCGAGTTCGACTCCCGGATCCCACATACAAAAAAGGGGCCGGTGATATCGCTCAGTGGCACGGGTGCCTGTTGGCGCACGAAGTCCTGAGGTCGACCCCCCGGTACCCACAAAAAAAAAAAAAAAAAAAACCAAAAAACTGGCTGGAGGTGTGGCTCAGCGATAGAGTTCTTGCCTTGCACGCACAAGGCCCTGGATTTGATCCCTAGCACCACCACAAAAAAAAAAAAACACACACACACACACACACACACACACAAAGCTGGGCGTGTTCGCGCACGCCTGTAATCCCAGCACTCAGGAGGCTGACGCAGAAAGTTAACTGCAAGTTTTTTTTTTTTGGTGGGTACCAGGGGGTCGACCTCAGGACCTTGCGCGCCAACAGGCACCCGTGCCGCTGAGCGATATCACCGGCCCCTTTTTCGTATGTGGGATCCGGGAGTCGAACTCAGGCCCTCACGCTTGCAAGGCAGGCGCTTATGCCGCTGAGCCATCTCACCGGCCCAGTTTTTTTTTTTTTTATTGTGGGTACCGGGGGTCGACCTCAGGACCTCGCGCGCCAGCCAGCGCCCATGCCGCTGAGCGATATCACCAGCCCTTTTCTCGTATGTGGGTTCCGGGAGTCGAACTCAGGACCTCGCACTTGCCAGGCAGGCGTTTATGCCACTGAGCCATCTTACCGGCCCTAACTGCAAGTTTGAGGCCAGCTCAGGTTACATAGTGAGTTCAAGGCCAGCTTGAACTACAGAGTGAGACCTTATCTCAAAAATCAAAACAAAAAGGTAAAAAGATAAATAAATAGCCGGTGAGATGGCTCAGCGGCGTAAGCACCTGCCTGGCAAGCGCGAGGGCCCAAGTTTGACTCCCAGAACCCACACACACAAAAAAAAAGATAAATAAATAAAATAAAATAGACTTTATTTATTTCTAGTTTATTGAGAATCACATGAAGCCAAGTTTGGAAAGTTGCCTAGGCATGTTAAAATCTTTTTTTTTTTTTGCATTACTGTGGATTGAATTCAGGGCCTTTACACTGAGCAAAGTCTCCAACCCTTTCTATTTCAGAAACAAATTCTTGCTAAGTTGCCTAGGCTTGGCTCAAATTTTCAATCCTCCTGCCTTAGCCTCCCAGAGTGCTGGGTTTATAGATGTGTACCACCATGTTTGGTTTAAATTAGCATTTTTATCACTTAGGGGCTGGGAGAGTAGCTCACTGGTACAGTGTTTGCCTAACATTCTCAAGGCCTTTGGTTTGATTCCCAGCACCACAAAAAAAAAGGGGGGGCTCCATAACCTAAGATGCTGTATAAACATTAGTTGTTAGAATTTTTACCCTAAAAGTTTCGCTCAGGACAGCTCTTCTCATACATCGAATACTACTGGCTATGCTTGTACCAGAAATCAGCATGTCCGGATACAGGATCAAAAATCCAAAATCTTTATCTATTATCCAAGTATCAGATGAGCAGTCTCCTTCCAAATGAACGATGTCCCCTGGTTGTACTGGTACAGAACACCTGAAAATACAGCAAAGTTAAAATAGAAATGCATAGTTTAGGTTTCCACATTTAAATTTATCAATGCACGTTTAAAAAATAACCAATTGGGCTGGTGAGATGGCTCAGCGGCGTAAGCGCCTGCCTTGCAAGCGCGAGGGCCCGAGTTCGACTCCCGGAACCCACATACGAAAAAGGGGCCGGTGATATCGCTCAGTGGCACGGGTGCCTGTTGGCGCGCGAGGTCCTGAGGTCGTCCCCCTGGTACCCACAAAAAAAAAAATAAATAAAAAAAAAATAAAAAATAACCAATTATCTTATCTGAGGAAGAAATAAGTATTTCTCAAAAGATGTGACATGCACCTAAAATTCTAACACTCTGGGAGGCTGAGGCAGGAGGATCCCAAATTCCACATGGGCAACTGTGTGACTTAGCAGGACCCTGTCTCAAAATAAAATATAAAAAGGATGCAGCTCAGTGCAAAGCCCTAGGTTCAACTCAAAGAAAGAAGGAGGGAAAGGAAGGTGGAGGAGGAAGGGGAGAGAGAAAAGAAGAAGCGGAGGGGGAAAGGAGATAACCTAAGGAAAGAGAGATATTATGCTTAAATTTCTGGATCTTTTTAAAAATTAAGAGGATGAGGGCCGGGAATATAGCTCAGTGGCACAGCGCCTGCCTGGCAAGCACAGTCCTGAGTTCGATTCCTGATACCAAAGAAAAAAAAAATTAAGGGGATGAAGTCTTTACCCCTTTCTACCTGCAACACACTTACGTACCAAAGAGGAAAACAGCTTAGCAATGTCTAACAGATGCCTAGCAAAACTATCGAACCACTGTTAGTGTAATATATAGCTCCAATTATGAATTGGGTTGTTTAAATAATTTTCCCCTTCTTAAGACTTACAGCACATCTACAGCTTTCCTAAGTCTTGAGACATGAAGCCAAACCCAGGTTAGCAAGAATGACATCTTCCTACTTATTTCAAACTAACTTACAGTCTAGACACAAAAAGCAAAAGGTACAGACAGCAAATACTCCAAAACCCAAGAAAATCCAAAACATGAAATACTTCTAGTCCCAAACATTTTAGATAAAGGATACTCAATCTATATATGATTTTCAAATGACAATAAAAATCAATTTTGGAACAAGAGGTTTGAGATGCTGGAGTAATCGACACAATTTTCATACAGGATTAATCCAGCTTCAAATCTATGCCCTTTTAAACAATTAAATTATACAACATCCAAGCTGGGTGTGGTGGCACACACCTGTAATCCCAGCACTGGGGAGGCTGAGGCAGGAGGATCAACATGAGTTTGAGGCCAGCCTGGGCTATAAAGTGAGTTCAAGGCCAGCCTGAACTGCATAGCGAAACACTGTCTCAAAAAAATAAAATAAAATAAATTACACAACATCCACATAAATTATTTGAAGGCTTTTAAGGCAGTACCCTGGAGCAGCTGGGCACAGTGATGTACACCTGTAATCCCAGCACTTGGGAGCCTAAAGCAAGAGGGTTGCAAGTTAGAGTCCCACCTGGGCAACTTAGCAAGACCCTGTCTCAAAACAAAACAGGGCTAGGGATGCAGCTCAGGGATAGTATGCCCTGGATCTGATTCCCAATACTAAGAGAGAGAGAGAGACAGACAGACAGACAGACAGACAGACAGGCAATGTTCCCTGGAGCTTCCGATGTAGCTCAAGTGCTTGCCTAGCATGGGCAAGGGGGAGGTACCCCTAAGACCACCTCATCAGTGCTCAAAGTCACACAAAAATTACCAGTCATTCCTAAGGATGCACTGTTCTTTACATTCTAGTGACCTGGATGCAGTGACCATCAGGTGCTTTTCATAGCTTCCTTCCTTGTTCTGCACAATGTCAACTGCTAACACCAGGTAGCGGTTATCAGATCCGCGGCTCAGAATTGTTTTGGAAAAGGAATCTTCCACTTGTTTCTGAAATCTTAAGCATACACACACAAAACTATTTTAGCACAACCATGAAATAAGAAGGCATTTAATGTATTTATCTAAAAACCAACCTTCTGGTTATCCATATTGAAAGCTTATCATGATGACCTTTAGCTAAATTAGGTAAAACTGAGTAAAGGCAGAGTGGAAGAATGCCTGTTATAAAAACTTTCCAGAAGCAATGTCATTTAAAAAGTGATTAAGGGCGCTAAGGGTGTAGCTCAGTGGTGGCACAGGGCAGTAATGCGTGTGTGTGTGTGTGTGGAGGGGGTTGCTTATGTTATGGAAGAGTACCTGGGTGATACACTGCAAGTCCTACCGTTTACATTAGAAGAGCATACTTTAAAATCACTTCGTCCAACAGTTTTTATTGCAGGAATTCCTATAAAACTTCACTAGGAATTAACCAGCCTCTGCTTTTTAGAGAAAGCAAGCTTGATACCTATCAGAGTAGCTTATTCTTTCATAGGATAAGGCAGAAGTGTCTCATTTGTATTTATCATAGGCAAGTCAGCTTCACAATGTTTTTTATCCAGTAGTCCAAGCCGCCTGAAACCACGCAAAATAATCTCTCTGGAAAAGAGTTCTCCTGCTAAGTTTTTCCTGCAAGTCTTAAAACAGTAAGAGACCAAAGAAGAGTCTAAAGTCACTCTCCTATTCTACCAGCAAACTCCTTTCACTTTATCCCCTAGGTCACCCTGGCTACCCCAGTGCGCCTTCCATGATTTTGTAAACGTTTTACTCAACTCCTCCAGGTGGCCTCGGCCCCCGAGCCTCAGTTTCCCAGCAGCTGTGCCGCCTGAAGGATCTCTCAAAGGGCATCGCTACCCAAACCCAAACGTAAATGTCCCTCAACCCTGAAGAGCATTATAGCTGTTACTACTGAACACAATTCCTCATCGCGATCGTGATGCCCGGTTCTCCTTGGGATGAGTTCCTCCAGCTCCACAAAGAAAAGCATCGAGCGCTTGCGATTTCCTCTTAGGCGATTTCGGGTGGCCGACACACCCCAAAGTGGGGAAAAAGAGGTGAAGCCACGGGGAAGAACGCACTGGCGGGCGCGAGGCCTCCGGCTCGGGCGAGGCGGCCCCGGCCTGAGGGCAGCTCCTACGCGGCCGCTCCCCGCCCTCCTTTCAAATCTCCCGCTCGGTTCCCACTCCCTCCCCGCCCCGCTCACAGCTCCGCCGGCGGCGCAGCCTCCTCTTCGAAACTCTTGTCCATCAGCAGCTCCAGTTCGTCCAGACGTTCCATCCCGGGGTTGGAGACGGCAAACCGTCACCAGGTAAAATCCAGAGAAATAAGGTCAAGCCTGAAAAGTCCAGCCGTGAAAAAGGAGCGGGAGTCAGCGAGGCGCCGCGCGCATGCGCCGACCAGCCGGGCTCCCACGTGACCTGCATGGGGACCGCCCCGCCCCTCCGCGCCCCGAAGCCCCACGTGAGGCGCCCACGTGCACTGCGCAGGCCCAGACGGGATGTCCCGCTCCGCCCTCCTCGACACTCCAGCCCCGCCCAACGCACACTAACTTTACACAAAACGGTTTGCATATACCCAGGATCAGGCGTCCTTTGTTGGCTTTAGGAATTTTGCATTCCCTGGGGAACAGTCTCTCCTTTTTTTTTTTTTTTTGAGGCACGGTCTCGCTATGCAGTGCAGGCTGGTCTTGGACTCGCTTATGTAGCACGAGCTGGCCTCGAACTCACCGCGATCTTCCTGCCTCAACCTCCCGGGTGCTGGGATAACAGGCGTGAACCGCCACGCCCGGCTGGGCATAATCCCAGCACCCGGGAGGTTGAGGCAGGAGGATCGTCAGGAGTTCGAGGCTAGTTTGTGCTACATTGTCAGTTCAAAGTCAGCCTGCACTACATAGTCAGACTCTGTCTCGAAACAAAATAAAATTCATTAAGAAAATAGAAGCTGTCGGGAATTTCTCTTTATGCCTCGACTAAATCTACAAAACTACCAATATCAGCCCATTTTATAACCTCTTTCCACCTTTTTTAAACAGCAAAGTGTTCCTGCTACTGATGGGCAATACCTCCATCTGCAAGCAGGATCCCAATGTATCTGGTATTCTCAAGGCGGGGTGCTTCCTTCCTTCTGTCATTCTCTTCCGTCAATGTCACCCTCGTTATTGGAATCACTCCAATATGGCCCGATGAGTCCCGTCTTGAAAAGATGTCACTTGGGCAGGACGCCGCCCATCCCTCTCAGCCTCTTCCACAGCACACTTCTTACTGAGACTGCGGACCGCATCTTCCCTGCCTTTCTCCTGCAATTCATTCCTTTTTCTCACTACATTATTAGGAAAAATTTCAAGTGTACAGAAAGTTTAGAAGAACTGTCTAATAAACACTCATTTGCCCGTCACCTAGAATTTACAGTTAACATTTGCTGCCTTTGATTTGTCACATGTACACCTATCCACCCCTCTGTCCGTCCGGAAGTTCGAGTTTTTCTTGATGCAATTCAAAAGTGCAAGCATCATTACATTTCATCCCTAAATACTTTCTCATGAATATTATTAACTACAATTCAACATTTGTTATGGTCCTCTCCAATTTTTTTAAGTGACACTTCAAATGTACATAAAATACACAAGTCTTTTGTGGACTATTTGATGAATTTTGACAAATGCGGGTGAGTAAACCAAACCTCTATAGAAATAGGTTCTCAGCTGGGTGTGGTGGTGAAGCCTATAATCCCAGCGCTCTGGTAGGCTGAAGCAGGAAGATCTCAAATTCAAGCCCAGACCGGGCAATTTAGACCCTGTCTCAACAAATAGCTGTGTGTGGTGGCACACACTGGGAATGCCAGCGCCTGGGAGACTGAGGTAGGAGGATTGCTGCGAGTTTGAGGCCAGCCTGGGCTACATAGTGAATTCAAGTTCAGCCTGAGCTACATAAGCGAGGCCCTGCCTCAAATAAATAAATATATAAATAAATGGGGCTGTGTATGTTATCAGCCCAGAAAGTTCTCTCATGTCCCTGCCCAAGCAGCTCCCATCCCCAACTCCAATCACATGGTATGTAGTATTTTGTGTCAGAATTCTTGCATCCAGTATAATGTTTTTGAGGTTTATCCATTTATTACATAACCTGACAGTTTGTTCTTTCTTATTGCTGAATACTATTACTATAGTGTTGTATATCTTGAATAAACAAATATTCTCATACAAATCTTTTCACAGACACACATGCTTCTATTTCTCTTGGGTAAATATGTTGGAGTAAAATTTCTGGATCATATGGAGGTGTATGAGAAACGACTAGATCTTTATCCAAAGTGATTGTAACATTTTACGCTACCACCAACAATGCCTGATAATTCCAGCTTCTATGTATCCTTGACAATACTTGATTCTGTCAGTCTTTTTAGTTTTAATTTACATTTCCCAACCACTAATGATATTGGGATATTATCACTCCCTTAGACATTTGTGTATTTCCTTGGTAAACTGTATAACCCCTTTGCCCATTTTTAAAATACTGAATCATTCTTTTATTATTGAATGGCAATAACTCTTTATAATTATGGGTAGAAGCCTTTGTCAGATATATATTTTGCAAATATTTTCTCCCAGTGTATGGCTCACCTATTGATATCCTTACCAAGGTGTTTAGAGAGCCAGGCATGGGGTGCACACCTGCAATTCCAGCACTGAGGCAGGAGGATCAAAAGTTTGAGGCCAGCCTGGACCATGCAGCCAGTTTGAGGCAGGTCTGGACTACACAACAAAGTCGTCTCCAAAAAGGAAGACGACTGATCTGGCCTATTTCTCCCACCCGGTCTGTTGCTTCTCACTCACAAGGCTTCTCTCTCACTGGCTTTCCAACAACTCCTGCATCAAGCCACACTTCTCCCTGTTTCAGGGATTTGGGGCCTATTTTCATCACTCACAAATCTTTGCATGGCTTTTTCTTTTCTTTTTTTGGTTTTGGGGTTTTTTGTTTGTTTCTTTGAGACAGGGTCTCTCAATGTAGTGCAGGCTGGCCTCGAACTCACGGTGATCCCCCTTCCACAGCCTTCCAAGTGCTGGGATTACAGGCCTGCACCACCACACCCAGACGGCTGCTTTTTTATCCTCCATGTGTCAGCTCAGAGTACACACAGCACACCCAGGAAATGCAGGTAAACGAGGCAGTTACCTCAAAGTGTGCATCAGAGAAATATCTGGTGTTACATGCTACTGGGGACCTACATCAGATAATACATACAGTTAATGGGCCAAGTTGCCTATAATTCTTATATAATTCCCGGAATACAATATGCCAAATAGAGTTCAGTACCCCAGTGGAGAAGGGAGCAACGTTATTTTTTTTCCAGTACTGGAACTGAACCCAGTGCTTTTACATTGAGCTACATCCCCAATCCTATTTTTATTTTTTTGAAGCCCGGTTTTGCTGTATCGCTAAGGGGCCTGAATTTGGGTTCTTTCTGACTCAGCCTCCCAGAGTGCTGAGATTACAGGCCTGTGCCACCATGCCTGCCTGGAGCAAGATTGTATATCTATCTATCTAATATTTACTTATTTATAATATATAAAAAAGTCATTCACTGTTATGGCTTGTATCTAGATGTCCCCCCAAAGCCTCATATGGTTATAGGTGGGGCTTTTCAGAGGTGGCAGGATCATGGGTGCGTGGTGCTGGGATCAAGGATGTGATGTGGAACTGATTCACAGTGCCATGCTAGGATTAGGGTAGGGGAACCTTAGGTAAAATATAAGGGAAAGAGGGTCACTTGCCACTTGCTGCTTTGCTGTCTTCTGCCATGCTACCCTGCCTTGGAGCCAGCCAACTATGAAATGAAACCTCTATGAACTATGAGCTACAATAAACCATTCCTCCTTTAACTTTGGGTGTCAGGTATTCTGTCTCAGCAACAAGAAAGAGTAACTAAGAGAGCCACTCACCTCTCCACCACTTTTGTAGGGCCTCAATGGAGACCTAGGGGTGGTGCCTCAGTCCCCAACCCCGAGATCAAGACGCCACCCATCTGATACACCATCGGAGTCAACAGACGGGAAGGCAGGAAAAGGGGAATAATGAAGATAAAAATACTTGGCAATCTGTCAATGGAAAATAACCTACAAGATGCATGCGTGTGTGTGTGTGTGTGTGTGTGTGTGTGTGTGTGTGTGTGTGTGTCTTACTAGGGATTGGACCCAGAGCCTCATGCATGCTAGGCAAGCATCCTACCACTAAACTTCATCCCTGGTCCTTTTTAGCTTTTATTTTGACATGGTTCACACTAAGGTGCCTGGTTTGGCCTCCAGCTTGTGAGCCTCCTGCCTCTGCCTCCCAAATAGCAGGAATTACTACAGATGTGCACCACCACACCCAGCACAAAATACACTTTGAGTTACCTATCTGAAATAAATCAGATACAAAAATTGTCATTATTTTATCATTTAAATATTTAAATGTTTTTCATTTGTGCTTCAATAATATAAATAAAGGAAGGAAACTGTCAATATAAGGATAAATTTTATTTTTAATATCCTGTGCATATTAACAGACATAGAATGCAAATTTTTATTTTAAAAATATTGGCCATTCCCTTTCATTGATAACATAACTAAGATACTTATTTTATACATTTAAATTATTTTAAGATTTAATGACAATAGTTAGTTACAGTGTGGACCAGAAATGAAAATATACAAAATAGTTTTAGAAACACATGTATATCTACCTTCTAGTACACTTAAAAAAAAAAAAATCATACAAAGATACATATTTATTTTTAAAATAAAGACTTTGAAAATGAAACCAGTTCATCAAATTTTTACATAGATATGACAAGACAGCTTTTATGCAAAAAAAAATTGATGCAGAAATAACACTTTCAACTTAAGTTTTCTGGTATCTTAAAGATCACATCAGTTCTACTATTTTTAAATACGGAACTTGAACTGTTCTTTTCCTATTTCTGTCATGCTTAAAATAAACCTTAAAAGTGCTCTAAACACAATAAGTGGAATTCTTACATTTTAAACAATTTTCTTAATATAAAGGATAGTAATCAAATCATATTTTATATTTCTCCATAAGTTTCTATGGTACTAAAATGACTTTACATGGAAGAACTAGTTGACATATCATGACATAACAGCTTAGAAACATCCTTCGATGGTCATGTCTACGTTAATGGCTATTTCACAGTTCACTTTCAATTCTCTAGTATATACCAAACCATCCAACAAAACATAACTGTGGTGCTACTCTGTTTTTGCGAACAAAGATTCTCTGTATTATAACTGCCTGTGAGAAATACACTGACTTTTAAAAATACATGTAAATCACTCAGAGTACCTGGTCATAACATTTGCCCAAAACCTGATACTTTATTTATTAATACAACATTTTAAATACATTCATTTTATTTAAAAATGAAGAAAAAGCATTTCTCCTTTTATCCAGTCAAGCAGAATTACAAGAAGAGAAATAATAGAACTTAAAAATTCTTTTCTCATCATTCTGCTGCAATTTAACCAAGCCTGCATATTTTGACATTAAACAATGTCAGAGTTTTTACAAAATCATGATTACAGGCTTAGGGTGTAGCTCAGTGGTAGACTGTATGCTTAGCGTGTTCAAGGCCCTGGATTTGGTCCCCAGCACAAAAAAAAAAGAAAGAAAAAAATCATGATTACAATGAAAAGCTTAGAACAGTGTAATAAAGCTAATGGCAATCTCTCGAACCCCACTATGAAGTTACAAACACTGCACTTCCATATAATACTTTTAACCAGTTTCAAATAACCTAACTGATTAGCCAGCATCAGTTTAGGAATTTTTTTTTTTTTTTTTGAGACAGGGTCTTGCCATGTAGTTCAGGCTAGCCTCGAACTCGCAGCAATCCTCCTGCCTCAGCCTCCCAAGTGCTGGGCGTGCACCACCATGCCCGGATTTAGGAATTTTTTTTTCAGTGTTCCAAGATATAATGATTGGTATCAAAAAGTCGGTTAAGGGCCGGGGATATAGCTCAGCGGCACACCTGCTTGGCACGCATAAGACCCTGAGTTCAATTCCCGGTACCAAAAAAAAAGAAAGAAAACAAACACACAAAAAGTCAGTTAAGCACTTTTGATTTGTGACTTACAAAAAAATCAAGTATTAAAACAGCAGTGGTTCCTGTGCTAGGGTAAATAACCCCCTTCAAGTAACGCTTCTCCTGCATTTAATTTTTCCTTCCGAGAGTTTATAAAGGAAAAGAAACCCCGAGCAACAATTTTTGGTTTTAGTTGAGATGAAAAAATTGCTTCATAAGTTCATACGTTGTAAAAGCCACAGCTTGAGAAGGAATGCAGCGAATGTAATTAAGAGATAAACCACGGTACAGTCCCTTGCGGATACCATGGTGCCCGTAGACATACTTCATAGTCTCCCGCATGGTACTGAAAGACAACGGGTTAGGGTGACACTTCCATGCCAGTTCACGAAGCAATGAGCTCAGCATTTTAAAATAACATTTTATTTTTTTAAATGTGAGTACCTGGAGTCGAACTCAGGACCTCGCACTTGCCAGCAGGCGTTTGTACCACTGAGCTATATCACCGGCCCCCTTTTTTCCTTTATGTGGGTTCCAGGAATCGAACTCAGGACCTCGCACTTGCCAGCAGGCGTTTGTACCACTGAGCTATATCACCGGCCCCCTTTTTTCCTTTATGTGGGTTCCAGGAGTCGAACTCAGGACCTCGCACTTGCCAGGCAGGCACTTATGCCGCTGAGCTATCTCACCAGCCCAACATTTTATTTTTTAAGAAAACATTTTAAAAAGGAGCTGATCCTACGATGAATGTAGTCATTATGTACTGCAAGCACGTACTAACAAAAATTAAAATTTTGGCCAGGAGGTGTGGGGGCACATGCCTGTAATCCCAGCACTCGGGAGGCTGAGGCAGGAGGATTGCCATGAGTTCGAGGCCAACCTGAACTACACCTTGTATAAACATGGCTATCAGAAAATTTTATTTGGGCCGGTGAGACGGCTCAGCGGCTTAAGCGCCTGCCTTGCAAGCGCGAAGGCCCGAGTTCGACTCCCGGAACCCACATACGAAAAAGGGGCCAGTGATATCGCTCAGTGGCACGGGCGCCTGCTGGCGCGCGAGGTCCTGAGGTCGTCCCCCCGGTACCCACAAAAAAAAAAAAAAAAAAAAAAAAGAAAATTTTATTTTATCTTTTTTTTTTTTTTTTTGAGACAGGGTCTCACTATGTACTCCAGGCTGGCCTCAAACTCACAGCCATCCTCCTGCCTCAGCCTCCTGAGTATTTGGATTATAGGTGTGTGCCACCATCCCCGGCCCAGAAATTTTTTTTTTTTTGGTGAGACAGGGTTTCACTATGTAGTCCAGGCTGGCCTTGAATACACTATGTAACCCAGGCTGGCCTCAAACTCAAGGCATTCCTCCTGCCTCAGCCTCCCAAGTGTTAGGATTACAGGAGTTCACCACCACATCCAGTGGGTCCAGAAAACTTTAAATTACACATGTAGCTCATTTAAACTTCTCCAATTTTTTAATTTCATTTTATTTATTTATTTTTTTGAGACAGGGTCTCGCTCTATAATTCAGGCTGGCCTTGAACTATGTAGCTCAGGCTGGCGTCGAACTCACAGCAATCCTCCTGCCTCAGCCTCCCTAATGCTGGGATTACAGGCATGCGCCACCATGCCCAGCAATCTCACTTATATTTATTAACAGAGCTGCTCTTTTTTTGAGACAGAGTTTTGCAATATAGTTCAGGCTGGCCTTAAACTACGATGTATCCCAGGCTGGCCTAAATCTTGAACTTGCCGCTATCCTCCTACCTCAGCCTCCTCAGTGCTGGGATTACAGTATATGCCACCACACCCTGCTAAAATAGAAGTTTTGATAAGAGAACTGGGACCTGAGTGAAGCCTTCTAAGGTTAGCACAGCATACTATGGGAGATAATACAGAAGATAAAAACTCCTGCTGAGACCAGAGTCCTATCTTCCTACTGATCTTAATATTACATTTCCCAAAGAAAATGAACAATGAGGGGCCGGGGATATAGCTCAGCGGCACCGCGCCTGCCTGGCAAATGTGAGGTCCTGAGTTTGATTCCCGGTTCCAAAAAAAAAAAAAAAGAGAAAATGAACAATGACACATGGAGAACTTACAGGCACTTTTCAAATTCTGGTAGAACAGTTCCTAATTGCATTCGCCGACGAGTTACATCAAATGGATAGCTACAAGAGAAAAAGGCATAAAGATTTAAAAATAATTTTTCATTCTCTATTCAACCACCACTGAATGGAAAGTCCCACATACACCAGGAAATAATATGTCCCTATGCTCTTATTGTTTTGTCTAATCTAGGAATCAGTATATAAGCACATGAAAAAAATCAATGAGCCAGCCAGGTGTGGTGGCGCATGCCTGTAATCCCAGCACTCGGGAAGCTGAGGCAGGAGGATTGATACAAGTTCAAGGCCAGCCTGAACTACATAGCAAGACCCTGTCTCAAAAACAAAAAACAAAAAACAAACAAACAAATCAATGAACGATACAGGGTCTCCTTCCTCTCTCAGAGGAGGACTCTTCTGTCCCATCACAATATCTAGGTCTGTGCACTCCACAAGAACAAATTAAATGCCAATTTCTGAAGAAAGAAACAGTGCTTTTCATTAGGTCTTCTCCACTTTATTTTTGTTGTTTATTTTTTAAAACGGGCTCACTATGGTATCCGGCCTAGCTGTGAACTACTTAGCCTAAGCTGGCCGTGAACTCACAGCAATCCTCCTGCACCCCACCTCCGGGTCCTGGGGTTACAGATCTCCACTTTGCTACTGGATCATCCTTTGCTGTTGAGGACTGTTTTGTGCATTTTTAAGATGTATAAGTGCCACGGTCACTATTAAAAATTGAATTATACAAAAAAAAGTTTGAGTGCACACCTGGCCTCTGCCCACTAAATGCTAATAGCACCCCCAGAGTTGTGACAACCAACAATCTCTCCAGACATAAGCAAATGTCCACTGGGCACTACCACCAGTCCAGCCGGGAACTGCTACCAGAATTTCAGCAAGTCCTCTTGATTACAGTAGACTAATACAAAATATTCTTTAAGAGCTAGAACTAATGTACAGTGAATAGCTTTTCAAGGGCAGAGAAAATTAGAGACTTGCAAAAATAGTCTCTCCCAGGAGTGATTTTTAAAGCTCCTCTCATTTTGCCAATACTGACTACTTATATTAGGTCCTGACACACGCACATCATCTCATCTCCTCTTCACGAGAACTGCGCAAAGTACAAACATACTCTGCAATGTTACAAAGCTGCTCTCCGCTTTCCTATTTGAAATTCTCCATGGTATCTAATACAGACAAGAATGATGTATAATGAAAGTAATTATACATTTAAATTTACTATTAAAAAACAAATAGGAAGGTTGAGAGCTGAAGACTGTTCTAGAGGCAGACAAGGAGGTAATATTGGGGTTTTGCTTTTGCAGTTCTGAGCACAAATCTGGGCGCTCCGGCCTGCACACCCGGCCCTGAAGGGAAATACTGGCAGTGTGGGGTTTTTGCTGATGCCAGACCACGGAGGAAGATGCAGACGCTCGGTAGATGGAATGCAGTGTCAGGAAGGGCGGTGTAAATAGATGCAGTTTTCTGTGAACGTACGGAAACCATGAAGACAGACAAGGTGTTCTAGACCCTGATTTAGACAGTAGAAGACTAAAGTCTGGCTCGGCGAAGAAGAGGAGGCTACAAGCCAGGGAAACAGCTGAAAAGGTGACGTCACAATAGTACAAGAACAGAAAGATAGTGGGGGGTTCATTTGATCCTGGACACAGGGGGGGGATATAGTGTAAGCAGTGGGAGGTCAGAGGTGGCAATTTTGGGTGCACATCTTCATCCGACTTCTTAATTAGAAACGAAAGATTATCGAGACTCCAGAAACACGGATCAGACTTCCTTGGACAGCAACTACCATTAGGTAACATAGCAGTTTATTAGTATTCAAAGTCAGATGTTTAAACCCATGTGGTGGGCCACACCTGTAATCCCAGAACTTGGAAAGCTGAGGCAGGAGTATGCTATGAGTTCAAGGACAACCTGGACTTCATAGTGAGTTGAAGGCCAATCTGACTACATAACAAGACCCTGTCTCAAAAACAAAAGGGGAGGGGCCGGTGAGATGGCTCAGCGGCTTAAGCGCCTGCCCGGCAAGCGCGAGGGCCCGAGTTCGACTCCCGGAACCCACATACGAAAAAGGGACCGGTGATATCGCTCAGCGGCACGGGCGCCTGCTGGCGCGCGAGGTCCTGAGGTCGACCCCCCGGTACCCACAAAAAAAAAAAAAAAAAAAAAAAACAAAAGGGGAGCAGGTTTTAAGAGTCTAAATTGGGAGTTCATACTAAAGAAAGGGAGGTGATAAAACCCAGAAGAGAATCAGAATAGCTGGAGGCAATCATTTCTCTGTAAATGAATAAGATTCCACAGGTGATTTTCTAAAAGTAAACTAAACACCTTTTCTTTTTTACTTTAAATCTAGGATAATCTGCTCCCACACACCAATACACTGAATCTCCTTTTACAGATGTAACCTAAATCATGAAATCCAAGGAGTCCATTACTCTTCTTTCCCCATTGTAAACTTTTTTTCCCCCAGTACTGGAGATTGAACCCAAGGCCTCTATATCCCCAGAACTTCTTATGTTTTGTTTTGAGACAGGTCATGCTAAATTGTCCACAGTGGTCTGGAATTTACAACCCTCCTACCTTGATGTCCCACAGAGCTGGGATTACATGGATACTCTTTTTGTAATTCTTTGTGATACTACTAATTCCTTGCCTTCCTGTTTTTCAGGATATTTCTTCTGAGTCACAGAAAATTTTCTATTTCTGAAAAGTTCCTATTTCTTATTATTCCAGCCTCTTTCTACCTCATTTTACTTGCTCTCTTGGCCTAGGCTAGGGAAATTCTTTAAAGCCACCTTTCTTTGCAATTAGAGTGATTCCTTTATTGTTTCCAACATGCATATTATCTCTAAGTCCAGTTACAGAGTAGGACAATTTTGCTGTTGTCTTAATAAAAATACAGGATTTATTTAGTTCTTTAGTGAATTTTCCAATGCCTACTATACTATCTGGTCAAAGTAAGCCTCCAAGATCTAATGCAAGAGAAGTCACATCTCCTTACACACACGCACACTAAATGGTTCAAACTTTGGAAACTTCACGCAAATTCATAAGAAAATACAGATGATGATTATTTTTCTTTTTTTTTTGGTTATTTGAGACAGGGTCTCACTATGTAGTTCAGCCTGGCTTTGAACTCACTATGTAGCTCAGGCTGGCCTCAAACTCAGGGCAATCCTCCTGCCTCAGCCTCCCAACTGCTGGGATTACAGGCATGTGCCACCATGCCCAGCTCTTTCCTTTAAATGAATCCATAGCAAATTGGGGGGATTCAGATTAATTTGATCAACTTGGCATATAACCATTTATAATGTGCTTAAAATGAAGGCAAAAAAGGATTAATACTTATAAAAAGTTAATACTCGTTTTTGGCAAGGGACCACATTTTTTAATAATCTATTAAAAAAATAAAATAATTAACCAATGCAAAAATCAGGATTGGGTAACTATAGTTTGATTGAAAAGTTGATGAAACTTACGATATTGTCTGTGCTATTGCTCCAGCAACACCACCACAAAGTAAATTTATGTGAGTTTTCAAAACTAACACATTAGGATTGTCTGATGAAGGTCTGCCAAGAAGGGTAGGGGCATGGGAAAGCCCAACACTCTTTAAGGTACCAAAAGTAAAAAATGAAACACCTGAAAAACAAAATATAAATTCACCATGATGCTTAATAGAACATGAGCTGTGAAAGACACCTCTTACACAATAACCAATTAACTCCAGGAACTAACTCCCCACTTCCTCATTTTGGCTGCTTGGCTTAATGTCAAATAAAATGACTTATTTAATCTTTATAAACACTAACGCTGGCAAAACTGACACCACAAGAAATGAAAGCATTGATTTTCACACACTAGCATGTTGCACATTGCAGGGAGGCTGCCTTTTGTTTTGTTTTGTTTTTTGGGGGGTTTGTGTGTGTGTGTGTGTGTGTGTGTGTGTGTGTGGGTACCGGGGGTCGACCTCAGGACCTCGCAAGCCAGCAGGCGCCCGTGCCGCTGAGCGATATCACTGGCCCTTTTTTCGTATGTGGGTGCTAGGAGTCAAACTCAGGACCTCACACTTGCCAGACAGGCACTTATGCCGCTGAGCCATCTCACCAGCCCGTTTTTTTGGTTTTTTGACAGGGTCTTGCTATGTAGTTCAGGCTGGTCCTGAACTCACTAGGTAGCTCAGGCTGGCCTCGAACTCGTGGCAATCCTCCTGTCTCAGCCTCCCAAGTGCTGGGATTACAGGTGTGTGCCACCATGCCCAGCTGTGGCTGCCTTATAGATAAGTAGAACTCAATAATTTTCCCAAGTTTCACATAAAAGAAAATTAAATTCATGATTAATAACTACAAGTAAATATGAGGACTTATATTTACAACAATGACAGTGATAATGTAAGGCAAAAAATTCAGATGACAAAGCATCTTTTAACTCTGTGTCTAATTTTGTCTTCAAAGAGTGACCATGAGAGAAATGTTTACATTGGCTCATAAAACTCATAGAATCTAATGTCTAAAAAGCAGTTGGTGCTTGCAAAACATTTATATGATTTCCAAATAGAATAAAGTCATAAATTTAAAAAAAAGAAGAAGAATTCAAGCCACACTTGGTGGCACAAACCTATAAACCCAGCACTCTGGGAAGCTGAGGCAGGAGTATAGCAAATTTGAGCCCAGCCTGGACAACTTATTGACTTACTGAGACCCTGTCTCGAAATTAAAAAAAATAAAAGGGCTAGTGATATAGTTCACTGAGAAAGCCCCAGGTTCAACCCTCAGTACCACCAAAAGAAAAAGATAAACAAACAAGAACCAGCAAATATTCAGCCTAGCCTAGCTGACACCTCCATACAGGCATTTCCTTTTATTTTTTTATTTTGAGACAGGTTCTAAGTTGCTCAAACTGGTCTTGAACCTGCAATCCTCCTGACTCAGCCTTCCAGAGCGTTCACATTACAGGCTCACAGCACCTCCCCCAGCTTGCATTTCTTCTTTATAATAAATTCATATAATTTATAGTATTTTAACATGAATATAATCTTAGAATACTTGTATACTTTTATATTTACAGAATACATTCTGAGTTTAGAAGTTTATTACAAGAAAATTCATAGAAAATTAAATATAACTACAAAAAAATCAGAAATACTTTTTTTTTTTGTGGGTACCGGGGGGTCGACCTCAGGACCTCGCGCGCCAGCAGGCGCCCGTGCCGCTGAGCGATATCACCGGCCCCTTTTTTGTATATGGGTTCCGGGAGTCGAACTCGGGCCCTCGCGCTTGCGGGGCAGGTGCTTAAGACGCTGAGCCATCTCACCGGCCCCAGAAATACTTAAATAAGCCAGGTGTGGTGGTGCATGCCTATAATCCCAGCCCTTGCGAGGCTGAGGCAGCAGGATTGCCTTGAGTTCGAGGCCAGCCTGGGCTGCATAGTGAGTTCACTATGGCCTGAAATACTTAAATGATGTGGTCTTCAGTATAATGTAACCCAATTAATAATAATTGTATTTGTGATGAGTATTCACAAAATGTGAAAAATATTTGGGAAATGAGGAAAAATTAAGAAACAAATTTGTAAACACATTATAACCGATGTAAAAATATTTTTTAAATAGAGAGGAGCAGTTGGGCATGGTGCTTCATGCCTGTAATCTGACACTTGGGAGGCTTAGGCAGGAGGATTGCTCTGAGTTTGAGGCCAGCCTGGAATACACAGGGAGATCCTGTCTCAAGAAGCCAAAAAAGACAAAAAAAAAAGAAAAGAGGAGGAGCCAGGTGCAATGACATACACCTATAATCCCAGCAACTTGAAAGACTAAGGCAGGAGGACATTAATTTGAAGACCAGCCATGGCAACTTGGATATAACATATTAAAATAAAAAAATTTAAGACAGTGGTAGAGTGCTTGCCTAGCAGGCAATCCCAAGCACAAGGAAAAAAAAGGACAAACCAGAATTGGTGTAAACCTATAGTTCCAGCTACTCAGGAAGCTGAGGCAGGAGGATTATAAATTCAAAGCCAGCTGGGGGAATTTAGATGCCCTCTACAAAATGGGGTAGGGGAGCTGTGCATGATGGCGCACACCTATAATCCCAGCACTCGGGAGGCTGAGGCAGGAGTGCTCTTGGGAGGTTCGAGGCCAACCTGGGCTACATAGTGAGTTCAAGGCCAGCCTGAACTACATAGCGAGACCCTGTCTCAAAAAAAAGAGGTGGGGGGCAGAGTGAGAGAACTATGAACAAAAAATAAAAAACTGAGATGAAGGAAATAGGCAAAAAAAAAAAAAAAAGTTCTGATTCTATCTAACAGCAGTCTGAGTACTCTAAGAAACTCTGTCATCACAGAACAACCATATCCACTACTGGTCTTGCAAACAAGATGGGGAGACTATAAGAATCACCCCAGTCAGGTGTGGTGACGCACAACTGTAATCCCAGATGAGTTCGAAGCCAGCTTGGGCTACATAAGAAGACCCTGTCTCAAAAACAAACAAACAAACAAACAAACAAGAATCACTCCAGCATCCCTACCTCCCCAAAATACAGCAAGAAACAAGTGAGGTGACCCTCTCCAGGGGCACAAGACCTTGAGACAGAACCTGCTATTAGGCTATAGACTCAGAATCTGAAACTCGGGACGGTGAGATGGCTCAGCAGCATAAGCGCCTACCTGGCAAGCGCGAGGGCTCGAGTTCGACTCCCAGAACCCACATACGAAAAAGGGGCCGGTGATATCGCTCAGCAGCACGGGTGCCTGCTGGCACACAAGGTCCTGAGGTCGACCCCCGGTACCCACAAAAAAAAAAAAAGAATCTGAAACTCCTGTACAGCCTAATCCTCAGCAGAAACATGGAGCAGAAGCTGAACAGATATTCTCTGGAGGGAAGCATCCCCAGGTTAGACCTCTCAGTACTCGCGATCAATAACAAGCAATGAGCTCCTAATCCAAAACCACCAGCAGCCTGGCAAGGTACACACACCTGTAATCCCTGAAAACTGGGAGGCTGAGACAGGAGAATTGTAATGCAAGCCAAATATGGGCAACTTAGTGAGACCTTGTCTCAAAATTTAAAAAGGGCTAGGAATGTAGTTCAGTGCAAAGGCCCTGGTTCAATTCCCAGTATGGAGGAAGGGAGGGAGGAAGCAAAGAAGAGAGGAAGAGAGGAAAGGAAGGAGGGAGAGAATAAATGCGTGTATTTATAAAAGTGTAGGGGAAGTAAGGATGCAGAAAATTGTAATCCCAGCATTCAGGAGGCTGAGGCAGGAAGACTGCCATGAGTTAAAGGCCAGCCTGTGCTATACAGTGAGTTCAAGACCAGCCTGCACTACATAGCGAGACCCTATTTCAAAAAAGAAGAGGAAGAAGGAGGAGGAGGAAGAAAAGGAGAAGAAGAAGAGGAGGAAGAAGCAGAAGCAGAAAAATAGGCTGAAAAAAGAAACATACAAAGAAAATCAGTAAATAGAATCAAAAAGGAAGGTACAAAAATCAACCCAAATGTATCAATAATCACAATAAATATTAAGTAGACTAACTGGAAATTAAAATACTTATCAGAATGAGTTTTAAAAAATAGGCAGCTAGTTATGGCTGTAGCTCAGTGAAACGGTGCTTGCCTTGCACATGGTTGCTCCTGGGTTCCATCCCAAGCACCTTCAAAAAAAAACAAAAAAAAAAAACCCCTGCAGCTATTGATGATTACACAAGAAATACCAAAACATAAAACATGGGCAAATAGAAAACAAGATGATGAGCCAGATGTGGTGCCACACACCTGGAATCCCTGCATTTGGGAAGCTGAGGCAGTAGGAGCCCAAATTCCAGCCCAGCCTGGGTAACTCAATGACTTAGAAGACCCTGTCTTGAAAATAAGAAGGCCTGGGGATGTAGCTTAGGGTTAAGGCCCTGGGTTTAATCCTTAGTATGGAAGGAAGAAAGGGAGAGAGGAAGGAATTCTAAAGTTTTATACTGGTATGATATGTTTTTGTAAAAAAAAAAAAAAAAGAGAGAGAGAGACAACTAAATACTACAATATTGGGCTGGTGAGATAGCTCAGCGGCATAAAGCGCCTGCCTGGCAAGCGCGAGGTCCTGAGTTCGACTCCCAGTACCCACATATGAAAAAAGGGCCAGTGATATTGCTCAGCAGCACGGGCGCCTGCTGGAACACAAGGTCCTGAGTTCGACCCCCGGTACCCACACACACACAAACAAAAAAAACCCCTAAAATATTATGGATGAAATAATAAAGTGAATTTTGTTTAAAACAATTTGGTGTCTCTGCAGTATTGGGAACTGAACCTAGGGCTTTCACACTGAGCTATATCCTTACCCATTTTTTATTTTAAATTCGGAGACAGGGTCTTGCCAAGTTGCTAAATTGCCCAGACTAAGCTTGAATTTACCATCCTGCTGCCTCAGTCTCTCAGACTGCTAGGATTACAGGCATCTGCAACCACAGCTGGCTTTTATTGTTTGTTTTTGGATTTTTTTTTGAAACAGGGTCTCCCTAGGTAGTCTAGGCTGGCTCTAATTTATGGTGATCCTCCTGCCTCGGCCCCCTAATGCTGGGATTACAGGCACACACCACCACACCCAGCTTGTTTTTGGATTTTTTTGAGATGGGATCTGACTATGTAGTACTGGCTTGACACTAAACTCACTATGTAGACCAGGATGGCCTCAAACATGAGCTGTTTCTGCCTCAGCCTCCCAAGTGCTGAGATTATAGACTTGTGTCAACATGCCTGACTAAAAGCTACTTTTAAAAAAATTATAGATAGAAAACAAAAGCTAAAAAAATGAAAAAAAAAGGAATAAAATTATAGAATAGCAAAATATCTATACTTCTTGACATTCATGAAGAAAGGGAAGCATAAGGTAAAGGACTGTCCTTTTAAAATATGAGAACTCGTTATAAACCTATACTCTATTTTTTTTAAAATAGCATTGCAGATCACTAGGGAAAGGAACCACTAACAATGAAGGGTGCTGGATCAAATGAGTATCCTGCAAGAGGAAAAAAAATTCCAGATGGATTAAGGGCTTAAATACAAAACACTAAACTTTAGGGGCCGGCGACATGGCTCAGTGGTGTAAACTCCTGCCTGGCAAGTGTGAGGGCCGGAGTTAGACTCCCGGAACCCACATACGAAAAACAGGCCAGTGATATTGCTCAGTGGCACGGGCCCCTCCTGGCGCATGAGCTCCTGAGGTCAACCCCCAGTACCCACACACACACACACACACACACAAAAATACTAAACTTTATAAATATCTTTGTGATATAAAGCAGTACACATAAAAGAATGTATTGATAAATTCAACTACATTAAAACTTAAATTTCTAAACCACAAGAACAAGTTAAATATTTAATAGCTGACCATGGTGGTGCACGCCTATAATCCCAGTACTAGGGAGGCTGAGGCAAGAGGATCACAAGTTCGACCCCAGTTTGGGCAACTGGGAAACTTAAGTGAGGCCCTGTCTTAAAATAAAAAATAAAAATAAAAAAGGACCGGAGATGTAGTTTAGTATCAAGGTCCTGGATTCAATCCCCAGGACCACCCACCAAGAAAAAAAAGAAAAAAAAAAAGGAACAGTAACAGCAAACATGGGAGAAGTGTGGAACAACTGTATTTCTCATATATCACAGGCAAGCAGGACCATTTGAACAGCTTCCTACAAATTTATTTTTATTTTTATTTATTTATTTTTTTTTTGTGGGTACCGGGGGGTCGACCTCAGGACCTCGCGCGCCAACAGGCGCCCGTGCCACTGAGCGATATCATCGGCCCCTTTTTCGTATGTGGGATCCGGGAGTCGAACTCGGGCCCTCGCGCTTGCAAGGCAGGCGCTTATGCCGCTGAGCCATCTCACCGGCCCTACAAATTTAAACATACACCTATTCCACGACTCAGAAATTTTACTCTTAAGTATTTGCCCAAAATATATAAAAAACGTGTGTCCGCAGAGATTTTTTAGTTTTTTTTTTTTGTGGGTACCGGGGGTCGACCTCAGGACCTCGCGCGCCAAGAGGCGCCCATGCCGCTGAGCGATATCACCGGCCCCTTTTTCGTATGTGGGTTCTGGGAGTCGAACTTGGGCCCTCGCGCTTGCCGGGCAGGCGCTTAAGCCGCTGAGCCATCTCACCGGCCCTGTCCGCGGAGATTTTTATCTAATTTGGAAACCGTACATCCATCAATAGGAGGAGGGACAATTACATCGTGCTGTGCCCATGCAGTGAAATACAACTCAGCAATGAACAAGGGAATGAGACTCAAAACCACAACGAGACGCCTTTTCATACCCAACAGGGTGCTGTGTGACCGAGTCAGGCAGTAACAAGCCCTGGCAAAGACGTGGCAAAGTCGGAACTCGCACTCTGCCACCGGGGCCGTCAGATGCCGCAGCCACTGGGAGAAGGGTCTGGCGGCTCCTCCACTCGTGACAGTTAGGCAGATGCCCAAGAGACACGGAAACACAGCTTCACACAAAACTTCTACGTGAGTGTCACACGGATCAGCCAAAAGGCAGGGAAACAACGCAAACGCTGAACCCTGCTGAGCGCAGGAAGTGCACAAGTCCGCACCGTGGACAGCGCTGGCCGGCCGGGAGGAACGCGGGCTGAGACGGAGGAAGGGGTCCGAGGGGCCGGACAGCAAAAGCCGAACAGTGGCTGCGTGGCACCGAGGGCTCACGGCCAAGGAGCGCAAGGCTTCCTCTGGAGACGACAGAAATGTGCTCAAGTCCACGGGGGGTGACGTTGTGTAACCATCTGAATACACTAAACCCAATAAATAGCACCCTTACGTAGGCACATTTCATAACATGTGAATTATGTCTGCACAGAGTGTTACCATAAAAACAAAAAATACCCTCAGAATTTCTGTTCACTGAAACCCCCTATGAAAATGGCTCAGGACATGGCTCAGGGGTAGAGCAACTGCCTAGTAAGAATAAGGTCCTGGGTTCAATCCCCAGCACTGCAAAACAACAACAGCAACAACTAGAAGCCCACAAATAATAGTATAAAAAAATGAAAAAGCCAGCTGGGCATGGTGGCGCACGCCTGTAATCCCAGCACATGGGAGGCTGAGGCAGGAAGACTGCCTAGGGCTCAAGGCCAGCCTGGGCTACATAGTAAGTACAAGACCACCCTGGAATACATAGCAAGATCCTGTCTCAAACAAAAAAACAAACAAACAAACATTATGCCACAAACGGGGATATTTGCAACATATAATAAGAAAAAGACAACAATAGGAAAGTAAGCCAAACACATAAGCAGGTACTTCCCAGAAAAGGAAATGGAATTGGTAAATAAATACATAAAAAGATGCTCAACCTCATTAGTAACCAGGGTAACACAAAATAAAACCGTATGTTACTTTTGGATAACTCACTAGTAAAGCATTTGCCTACTACGTCAGAGTCCCTGGGTTTGATTCTTAACACCACACCAAGAAGAAAAAAAAAGTTACTTCATATGCCCAACAAAGTCACGAAAATTAAAAAATCAGCTAATACCAGGCTAGAGAGGTAGCTCAGTAGTACAGCACTTGTCTAGCGTGCACAAGATCCTGGGTTCAATCCCCAGCAGTGCCCAAAAGAGAAAAAAAAAAAAAAAAAAAAAGTAATACCAATGGGAATTTTTATTTTTTGTATTTGTTTATTTTTAAAATGCTAGCCATGGAGCCAGGCATTGTGGCACAGGCCTGAAATTCCAACACTCTGGAAGGCTGAGGCAGGAGGATCACAAGTTCCAGCCCAGCCTGGACAACAGGGTGACTTAGCAAGACCCTGTCTCAAAAAAAAAAAAAAAAACAGGGCCAGTGAGATAGCTCAGCGGCATAAGCGCCTGCCTGGCAAGCACAAGGTCCTGAGTTCAACTCCCGGAACCCACATAAAGGAAAAAAGGGCCGGTGATATTGCTCAGCAGCACAAGCGCTTCCTGGCAAGCATGAGGTCCTGAGGTCGACTCCCAATACCCACATAAAAAAATTAAAAAATTTTAAAAAACCACAAAAAGGGCTGGGGAGGTAGCTCAGCGGGAAGGCACTAGGTTCAATCCCCAGTACTTAATTAATTACATTAAAAAAGGCTGAGGATGTAGCCCAATGGTTGAGCACCCTTGAGTTTAATCCCCGGTAGTGCCAAAAAGCAAAGTGCTGAGTTCAGAACCCAGGGCCTCCAGCCTGCAGGGTGAACACTACCACTGAGCTACATCCTCAGCTCACAAAAAGGAATTTTCCTGTGTGTGTCTGTCACTGGGGATTGAACCCAGGGGGGCGCTCCACCCACGTGTGACCTCCTCAGCCCTCTTTATTTTTTATTTTAAAACAGGGTCTCACTCCTAGAATAGCAAAAGCAATTCTGGGCAACAAAAGCAAGGCAGGGGGCATCACAATCCCTGATTTGAAATTATACTATAAAGCTACTGTGATAAAAACAGCATGGCATTGGCAAAAAAACAGACCTGAAGATCAATGGAACAGATTAGAAGATGCAGAAACAACTCCAGATATACTAAGCCACCTTATCTTTGACAAAGGTGCCAAACACATTCACTGGAAGAAAGATAGCCTCTTTAATAAATGGTGCTGGAAAAACTGGCTCTACACATGCCAAAGATTAAAATTAGACCCATATCTTTCACCGTGCACTAAACTACATTCAAAATGGATCAAAGAACTAAATATTAAAACAGAAACATTAAATCTCCTGGAAAATAGAATAGGTAAAACTCTTGAAGACATTGGTGTAGGCAAAGACTTTATGAATAAAACCCCAATGGCACAGGAACTATCACAAAGAATCAACAACTGGGATCTCATCTTATTAAAAAGCTTTTGCACAGCAAGAGAAACCACCAACAGAGTGAAGAGACAACCCACAACGTGGGAAAAAATGTTTGCCAGCTGTTCCTCAGACAAAGGATTACTATCAAGAATATACAAAGAACTCAAAAAAATCAGACCTCCCAAATTTATTTTATTTTATTTTTTTTTTTGTGGGTACCAGGGGGTCGACCTCAGCACCTCGCGCGCCAGCAGGCGCCCGTGCCGCTGAGCGATATCACCGGCCCCTTTTTCGTATGTGGGTTCCGGGAGTCGAACTCAGGCCCTCGCGCTTGCCGGGCAGGCGTTTAAGCCGCTGAGCCATCTCACCGGCCCCAGACCTCCCAAATTTAAAGACCCAATCCAAAAATGGGCATCTGAGATGAATAAACACTTCTCAGATGAAGAAATACAAATGGCAAATAAATATATGAAAAAATGTTCAACATCACTGGTCATTCAAGAGATGCAAATTAAAACAACACTGAGATTCCATCTCACCCCAGAAAGAATGGCTGTTATCAAGAAGTCAACTAATAACAAATGCTGGAGGGGCTGTGGGGAAAAAGGAACCCTTCTCCACTGTTGGTGGGAGTGTTGACTGGTGCAGCCAATGTGGAAATCAGTGTGGAGACTCCTAAAAAAACTAGGAGTGGAGGTCCCATTTGACCCAGCTATTCCCCTTCCGGGTATCTTCCCAGAAGAATTAAAAACATCGTACCACAGCAATATATGTGCACCCAGGTTTATAGCAACACAATTTGTAATAGCTAGATTGTGGAAACAACCCAAATGCCCATTAACTGAGGAATGGATAAAAAAAGATGTGGTATTTTTATACAACGGAGTACTACTCAGCCCTAAAGAAAAACTGGAAACTTTTATAGGTAAATGGATGCAACTAAAACAGGGTGTCACTAATTTGCCCAGGCTGGCCTCAAACTTGGAATCCTCCTGATTCAGCTCAAGTAGCTAGGAATACAGGCACCAGCCACAGCTCCGGGCTCCTATCTGCCTCCTGACTCTACAGTATTAATGCCAATACCCTAGTTTTGGTTCTGTACTATGGCTTTATAAGACACCACCAATAGGGGAAACTAGGTAACAAGTTGACACAATCTCTCCATATTTTCTTACAACTGCATGAAAATCTACAATGACCAAAAGCTCAAAAACTAGTTAACAAACGCCACATGAAGTAACAGTGGAGATTAGAGGACTATAGATATCATATTTCTACTTTCTATTTTTCTGTATTTCCTAAATTTCCCATAAGTCCTCACCACTTAAAATGAAAGACAAAACACTGTTTAACTCTTACTTTTCATGAACATGCTCATAAAAACGGAATCCTTAACAACAATCTGAAATAAGTACGAGATAACAAGAGCACAGCTGGCTCAGATTTAAGAAAATGAAGTAAACGTGCATTTCTCGTCCTGGTGTGTGGGAAGCCACCTTTACACACGAGCTATTACTACACGACCATGTATGGATCACAATTTTATCTTTATCATTTCTTAAGTGAAGGGGACTTTTCAGACAGCATCTTTTCATGTTACCACCTTTAAAAAAAAAAACCAAAGAAACAAAAATGGTTCCATAATCTAAACATACAAGTAACATCCTGCCAAATCTGAAACGTACCTGCATACGGAGCCATTCCTAATATAGTTGGCATCAGGCCTCTGTAAAATCCAAGGAAACCACCTTCCTTTTGAGTGAAGGAAAATTGGAAGTGAAATTAGATTATGCTTAAAGACAAAAAGCACATAATATAATAAACATATTCTTCTGATAACCCCACCTGAAACACAAAAATGAGCTTTCATAATTATTATTAATATCAATATTATAAGCAAAAGAATAATTAGATACCATTCAAAGTATCTTCCTAAATAAAAAGGACATGTTACATACGCAAAAAGTAAGTATAGAATACCTTTGAGTAAATTGTCTTGAAGGCATGAATAATTCCCGTGTAGGTGTGCTCCCCTTTCACCTGGAATGCTAGACGCACCCTGACCACGTCAAGAGGATAGGTACAGATAACTGCCGTCATGCCTGCAGAGAGAGCCACAAGGTGACAGGAGAATGGGAGGGCCTTTTCACTGCCCTAGCCTCAGCCCGTCTTTTTAGTTTTTTATTTTGAGACAGGGTCTCACCAAATTGCCCAGGCTGGGCTTCAACTTGTGATCCTCCTGCCTCAGCCTCCCACAGTGCACCACTATGCCTGGCTTAGAAAAAAACTTGTTGACATATACATGTATATATCTATGCATATATGAACATACACATAGACATATATATTCTCTATTGTTAGTAGCACTCTCAAAATACAGAAATTATGAAAACCAAATGAAGCAGGGCACTGAGACAAGAGGATCCCCTGAAGCACTCAAGAGGCTGAAGTAGGAGGATCGCTGAGAGTTTGAGGCCAGCCTCGGCTACATGGTGAGTTCAGGGGCAGCCTGAATTACATAGTGAGACTCTGTCTCGAAACAAACAAACAAAAAAAAACAAGTCAGTTTGTAAAATTTTCTTCAAGTTCTTCCCTTTGTGAAGTTATAATATCAGCACCAAAAGAGAACAGTATCAGTAGATCATAAGGGTTTTTTTTAAGACAATCTCACTATGTTGCTCAGGCTGGCTTCAAAAGATAGTCCTGCTTCAGCCTCCCCAGCAGTTGTGCCTACAAGTGCGTACCACCACACACCTGGCTTCCTATGATGAGGTTTTACACAAAAATGTACACAAAAGAGCACAATCATAATTTTCTTTCTTATTTACTGTTTTTTTGTCTTTTGGGGGTTATTTTGCCAACACTAGCGATGAGATCCAGGGCCTCACGTATCCTAGGCAAGAACTCTAACATTGAGCTACCTCCCCAGCACCATTATTTTCTTTTAAGAATTTAGGTTAATTTGTTATTGACCAAGCATAAGAAAAATATAAATACTCAAGATCATAGAAATGATTCATATTCATACTAAAGATCAAACCTGCTCATGTTAAGCAAATTTAGTATTAAGTTCTCTGTTTTCAAGAACATATGATTTCAAGATGCATAAACTACCTAGCTGAGGTTAATTTTTTAAAAATCTTTTTTCAGCCAGGCATGGTGGTGCACATTTGTAATCCCAACACTCAAGAGGTTGAGGCAGGAGGATCACAAATTAAAGGGCTGGAGATGTAGCTCAGTGGGAAGAACCAGGGTTAAATCCTCAGTGCTGCAAAAAAAAATTGAAATTAAATAAATAAATATGTATTTTTAAAAAGTACTAGGGATGTAGCTCTGGTACAAAGACCCTAGGTTTAATCCCTGGTACCACAAACAAAATAAAACAAAATCAAAGGATCATAAAATGGAATACAGGGCCAGGGATATAGCTCAGCGGCACAGCGCCTGCCTGGCAAACACAAGGTCCTGAGTCCAATTCCTGATACCAAAAAAAAAACAAAAACAAAATGCATGCTTTCTGCAGTTGTTTTTTTGTTTTTTTGTTTTTTGTTTTGCTTGCAGTGGGGGGTTGGGGGTCACCTGATCAATGTCACACATATTACCTAAATCAAATTAAGTACATTTAATAGAAAATTAATTTCTCAGAAATACAGCCAGGCATGGTGGCGCACACCTGTAATCCCAGCACTCGGGAGGCTGATGCAGGAGGATCATTGTGAGTTCGAGGCCAGCCTGGGCTACATAGTGACTTCAAGTCCAGCCTGAACTACATAAAGAGACCCTGTCTCAAAAAACAAACAAACAAACAAAAAAAGAAATACAATACTCCTCTTACCTGCCAAGGATCCAGCCATTAATCTGTGCACATGACCAGAAATTCCCAGCTTTGTAGTAATCAGCTAGAAACCAAATACATCAAATTAAATGAGACAAGTTTTAAATGCTGCCCATTTCACTTAATAACCAAAATTTATTTCAAAGAGGTACAGGTCTAATAAAATGTGGTAGTAGATGTGAATAAAATGAGCATAATTACACAAAGTTGGGCAATATCTCATCACACCAGAAGGAGGTATTTCTTCTACAGCTTCTCCCTAAATTTTTGCACTTTTTTTGAGATTCAGTCTCACTAGGTATCCCAGGCTGGTCTCGAACTCCCAGTGATCCACCTGCCTCCACCTCCAGAGTGCTGGGATTACAGGTGTGCACCACCATACCTGATCCCTAAATTTCTGCACTTCTGCAGACACAATGTAGCTTACAGTTATCTATCTCAGAATTACCACACTATATACTACTACCCTTAAAGTGTGAACCGGGTAGCAGGAGTAAAAAGTTACTACAGACAATGAACCCTGGTCACTGATGGCAACAATTCTGACAAACCAGCTTGGCATGCAGTTCCCATCTCTGCTGCTTTCTTTCATTCTAAAATACCTTTGAGGGCCGGTGAGATGGCTCAGCGGCATAAGCGCCTGCCTTGCAAGCGCGAGGGCCCGAGTTCGACTCCCGGATCCCACATACGAAAAAGGGGCCGGTGATATCGCTCAGCGGCACGGGCGCCTGTTGGCGCGCGAGGTCCTGAGGTCGACCCCCTGGTACCCACAAAAAAAAAATAAATAAATAAAATAAAATAAAATACCTTTGAGTGGACAAGGAATGTCATTCAGTGGTCAGTGGAAGACCTTGGGCCTAGCATACAGGAGGCCATGACTCCCACCCCCAGCACCACACACACAAAAAGACAAAACGTTCTCTAAAAGTATAACAATCCCAGCACTTGGAAGGCCTTCAACTCACTATGTAGCCCAGACTGGGCTCAAACTCACAGGGATCCTCCTACCTCAGCCTCCTAGTGCTGGGATTACTGGGGTACGCTACCATACCCGGCCAAAGTCACTTTAAGAAGCTCAAAGCCCATACATGTGCAAGAACCTGAGTTCAATCCCTGGCACCACCAAATCGATCAATCAATCAAAACAAATTATTGGCAATGCTGCACAAAAAAGACAAGAGAGACAAAAAAATCAAAGAAAAAAATTCTTGGTCAAGTAAGCGTGATACTCAAGGATAAAGAGAAAAGAGGAAAATTCAGCTACCATTTTATACTGCTCAAATGCCATAAACTGGATTGCACCATAGGGAAAGATTCGAATCATCATGGCACCATTTCCTTTATACAATCCAAGGTATCCTTCCTTTCGGGGAACAGCACACAATGCAGAAAATACACCTATTTGTAGAAAGATTTTAGAAGAAAAACACCATTAAAACAGAGAAAACTACTCAAATTTAAATTTCCAGGACAATTACTGATAAAGATTACTATGCCATTATTCATGATAGAATTTTGCTTGAGGAATAACACACATAGTAATTTCCATACATCAGTTAAACTTACTTAAAATATACCACATACCCAAATAAACATAAAAAAGCACACCTCATATAAAAATAGAAAAACTGCTGTAGGGCTACAAACATAGCTTAGTTGTAGAGCATGTGCCTAGTGTGCACAGGCCCTGGGTCGGAGCCCCAGCACCATAAAAAAAAAATTTTTTTTTAATTAAAACGTAGTACAATACAGTATTTCAAGAGATCTAATTCATATAATTTTCATTACAGTAAATTGTTCTAGTTGTTCCATTTGATTATTAGTTACTATTTGTGTCTTTCCTTTTTTTTTTTTTTTTTTTTTTTCGAGACAGGGTCTTGCTATGTAGTGCAGACTGGCCTTAAACTCACTTATATAGCCCAGGTTGGCCTTGAACTCACAGCACACCTCCTGCCTCAGCCCCCCAAGTGCTGGGATTACAGACATGTGCCACCACACCCAGCTTTATTCGTGTCTTCTTGTGCCTAATTTATAAATTAAACTTTGTCATAGGTATGAATGCATAAGAGAAAGCGTTACCCCTATCAGTGTGATGAAAGCAGATATGAAAGTCAGTGACTGGGTTCATTTCCAATTTCAGATGCAAGTAACCTTTAGAGCCCTTTCTAATAATTAAAACTGCAGACACTAAACAGCCAAGCAACATCATATCCTAAAAGCACTTTTTAATAAGCAAATATCTAAGTGGACGAATGTTTTATTAAACAGAATTAATTAAAGACCTCATCTTGCTGTAAGAGGGGAAAAGGTTAAGTCTCGTTTAATTTGATTCAAAATCATCTGTGCTGACTTAAGAGTCAGTCACATGTAGAACAGTGATTACGTATTAGGGATAAGCAGGCTAATGACAGGTCGGCGATAAACAGGATTCATCTTGTGCACACCTATAATCCCAGCACTTCGGGAGGCTAAAGCAGATCTGCAAGTTCAAGCCCAGCCAAGCTGGGCAATTTAGCTATTTAGCAAGACCCTGTCTCAAAAAAACCATTGAATCAATGAATGAATGAATGGATATTATTCTTTGAAACACTTATGTCATAAATATTTTTGTTAAAAACATTTTAATGAGCTGGCCTTGATGGCTCAGGCCTGTAATATCAGCACTCCGGGAGGCCCAGGCAGGAGAATCACAAGTTTGAGCCCAGCTTGAGCAAATTAGAGACTTAGCAAAATCCATCTCAAAATAAAAAGTAAAAATAATGGTTGATCCTCCTGCCTCGGCCTCCCTAAGTGCTGGAATTACAGGCATGTGCCACCACACCCAGCATAATATGTACTATTTTATGTGTTCGCTTTATTTCTTATCTACATATACATACATATAATCACCATTTTAAGAACTATCTTATAAAAAGGGGGACTACCTAGAATAAAATGCCAAAAAGATATTTTTAATAATGAAATTCTAAAAGTCACTAATACTTTTTCTCTCCTGTCTATCTTAAAGGTACACAACATTCCAGATAATACACTAAGAGCTCGCTGTTGCTCCAGGGATTCCACTTCAAGCTCTGCAGCATAGCCCAGGGCACACAGCCCGGCAGAGAGGGAAATGTAATGTGAATATGCAATCGACCACTCCATGCCTGCTGCAAGACTACACACGTCCATGGGTTGGGGGGGACGTCCGAGGGGGTCTGGCTCTGACATTCACAGGCCGGGTCAGCGTGAACACCCAGAGATGCTGGTATTCATCTTTTCACCCTCAATTTAGACAACAAAAGACAATCAATTCCTTCTTCCCAGTATTTTATAATCTTTCAGTAAGCCCAATGATCTGATTCTTTCTTGACATTGTGGGGAGATACAAAATCCATGGCTGGACCGAGAGATAATTGAACTTTTTTCTTTCAACATGAAGCTCAGACTTTCCTAGTATTAAAAATGAGCTACAGTTAATGTATACCATAAATATCCACTCAGGTGTTCGTGAAGAATCACATTTTAAAAATCCAGTTGGAAAAACAATCGACCCTCTTCCCCTTATTAAACATCTCGCTATGCGCTGCTGCGTGCAAGCTCACGCACTGCACATGGCGCTCTGGTCCACTAAAGTATGGAGCTGGCAACCATGGGCTCCACCGCAGTGGCAAGAGTTCTTGCTGCAACCTAACTTCTTTCTTAGTCTCTGCACATATTCAGGTTTTTTTTCCTTTGAAATTTTTTTCTCTCCTGAGTTGACAGTGTAGCACAGTAGCAGAGTACATGCTTATCATCTGCAAGGCCCTGAGTTCAATCCCCAATACCACAAAAAAATTTAAAAATAAAAAATCTTTTAAACTGTGCAGGGTGGTATATGTCTATAATTCTAGCACTCAGGAGGCTGAAGCAGGAGAATCGCAGTAGGCAGACAGCATGAGCCACACTGTGAGTTCAAGGGAGGCCTGCACTATGCACAGACTCTCTCAAAAAAATAAACAAGCTGGGTACAGTGGCACACGCCTGTAATCCCAGCACTGTGGGAAGCTGGGGGAGGAGGATCCAAAATTTCAACCATGCTTGGGCAGTTTAGCAATTTAGAGGATCAGGTCTCAAAAGAAAAAATAAAATAAAATGGATTGGAGATACGGCTCAGTGTGAAGGTCCTAGGTTAAATCCCCAGTACTGAAAAAAATAATTATTTTTCCTTCCAAATTGGAAAAGCAATACATGAAGCTCGATAAGGTGGTATACCTATAATCCCAGCTACTCAGGAGGCTGAGGCAGAGCAGCAAATTCAAACAAACCTAGGCAACTGAGCAACTAAGCAAGATCTTGTCTCAAAATTAAAAAAAAAAATTTTTTTTAAAGCATAGGTATATAGCTCAAGGTCCTGAGTTCAATCTCCGGTACTGCAATAAATTAATCTATATATACATATATATGCATATTAATTATATCTTATTCTGCTTCCATTAAGATTTCTAGAAAATGCCAGGAACGGTGGCACACACCTGTAATCCCACCATGCTGGGAGGCTGAGGCTGGAGATACCAAATTTGAGCCCAGCTTGGGCAATTTAGTGGCTTACAGAGACCCTGTCACAAAATAAACAATAAAGCCAGGCATGCTGGCATGTGCCTGTAGTCCTAACACTCAGGAGGCTGAGGCAGGAGGATCGTTTGGGAGTTTGAGGGCAGTCTGGGCTACATAGTGACTTCAAAGCCAGCCTGGACTATATATAGCAAGAAACTGTCTCAAAAAATGCCTTCCCAAATTTAAAAATGAATTTAAAAAAATAAAAATAAGGGCTAGGAATGTAGCTCAAAGTGAAAGCTTTGGGTTCAATCTTCAGTACCAGGAACAATTTTTACAATTTTTTTTTTCTAGAAACCTTGAGTTTTTTCGTATGTTTCTTTGTTTTGATGCTGGGGATTTAACCCAGAACCTTCACACTGAGCCACATCCCAGCACCCTTCCCACTTTTTGAGACAGAATCTTGCTAAGTCACTAAATTGCGCAAGCTGGGCTCAAACTTGCAATCTTCCTGCTTCATTCCCAGAACGCTGGCATTACACCCCTGCACCACCACACTCAGCTGTTCACATAGCTGAAGAAGTAATTACTTCAGTCTTGTATTTCCCAACCCTCATCTCTGTCACTGATTGGATCAAAAATATCAGGCTGTGCTGTTGTATCTGTGAGGAGTATAAATCATTAATCACAATCAACAAACAGTACTTCCTTCTTTGATCCCAAGATTTTGGCTTGAAAAATACCAGTACCCTAAAATGATAATATATATAACCATTCTTGCAAGTGAACACATTAAAACTGGTAAGAGGTACATTGCTAGCAAAATTTACCAACCAACTTAAATTCTCTTTTGTATCCTCTTTCTGGTATAACTCACAGCTGGAAACTAAGCAGGCAAATGGGTAATTATTCCACTTGTCTTCCTCGTTAGCATTTTAACTCACCTAAATGCTTGTAATGGCGATTGTGAGCTTGTAATAAAACCTTTACTCGATCCAAAGGAGCAACTGTTGTTTTAGCACAGCATCCGGCAATACCTAAAAAAAAATTTAAAAGATCAAAAAGAAAACCGCATACTATTTCTTCCAGGAGGGAAATCATTGTTCATTCAGCCAGCAAATCTGCCCCTCTTTACAATGGTCTCCATGTGGAGAAATGGCCAGTGGTAGGGTATGCAGCTGACTGGCCCCGTTCCCTGAAACGTTTGTCTGTTTGTCTGTTTATTTGCTTTTTTTGTGTGGGTACTGGGGGTCGACCTCAGGACCTCGTGCGCCAGGAGGCACCCATGCCGCTGAGCGATATCACCGGCCCCTTTTTCGTATGTGGGTTCCGGGAGTCGAACTCGGGCCCTTGTGCTTGCCAGGCAGGCACTTATGCCACTGAGCCATCTCACCGGCCCCTTATTTGCTTTTTGAGACAGGGTCTCACTATGTAGTCCAGGCTGTCCTGGAACTCACTATGTAGCCTCAGCTGGCCTCAAACTCACAGTGATCCTCCTGCCTCAGCCTCCAAGTGATGGGATTACAGATGTGCGCCACCACGCTGGCTTCCCTGCAACTTAAATTGAGCGAGTCAGACCTAAAAATAAGTTCTAGGAGTGTAAATGGGGCCCTAATGCCAATGAACACAGGGAATTTTGCTAAAATAGAGTTATGGAGACTAACACAGGAAGGTATTTAATCAACTATAAAGTGCTGTTTGAAACGAACACCTCTTCTGGATGACACTTTCATTGAAACAACCAATCGGTACCCATCAATGAACCACTCCTGTGGACATTCAATGAATATGTATTTGGTCCCCCCCAGGTCCCACCGGCCTCGGGGTATGGGTGAAAGCTGAGCAAAGTACTTACGCGGCCTCCAGCATGGCGCCCTTCTCAAAGACCACCAGGAGACTTTTCTCTAGTACCGCAGGAACAGTAAGCACTCAGTAAAATGGGCTGGTGATACTGTTATTATGATGATGATTACTATGATTATTTGAGACAGGGTCTTGTTATTGTTGTGAAAGCTGGTCTTGAACTCCTGATCCTCCTGCCTCAGCCTCTGGAGTAGCTGTGACTACAGCACTGTGTCCAGCTATGAGTTGTCACTACTACAAAATGTGAATAAAAAGCCTTCTGGGAAGAGGAGTTGAAGGGAGGGGAGGGGAATAGGAAAAAAAAAGAAGCAAGATATATCATGTACAGGTACAAATTCTCTCTGATGAATGTGATCATTATGTATATCTAAAATGTACCAATAAAAAATTTTTAAACACAAAAAATAAATAAAAATAAAAAGCCTTCCAGGGCACAGTGGCGCACAACTGTGATCCCAGGTCTCAGGAGGCTGAGGCAGGGGTCAGGCAGATCAGGGTGCGGCCAGCCAGCGGGGCAGGCGGACGTGACCTGTCCATCACAGACATCCAGGAGAAATGTGCCAACCCTTATACCTGGTTGGCTCTCACTCTGCACAGCGTGCTTCTTTTCCTACTTTTAGTTGGCCTGAACTCACTCTGCAGAGCATGTTTCTTTTCTTTTCATTCTTTTTTTGTTTGTGTTTTGGGGTTTTTTTGTGGGGGGAAGGTTGTTTGTTGAAACAGTCTTTTTATTTGTTTTTTGAGACAGGGTCTCACTATGTAGCCCAGGCTGGCCTCAAACTCGTGGTGATCCTCCTGCCTCAGCCTTCCAAGTGCTGGGATTACAGGAATGAGCCACCACACCCAGCCATTTTTATGCTTGTCTCGACCAGTCCTTTGTTCAAGACAGAAAGAACCTAGAAACCACATCTAGGAGACCCTAACACAATAAAACCTGGTAACAGTCTCACGAAGTCACTAAATTGCCCAGGCTGGACTCAAGTTTGCAATCTTCCTATCTCAGCCTCCTAGAATGCTAGGATTACAAGTATGCGTTTATATTACAAATTTTTAAAAGACAAAATCATTCAAAGTACATACACACTTTACTTAATAGCTCAGCATGTAACTAATGTTAAAATCTACACTTTGAGACTGGGCGTGGTGGTGCACAGCTATAATCCCAGTACTCTGAGAGGCTGAAGCAAGATCACAAATTTGAGCACAGCCAGGGAAACTTAGTGATTTAGTGAGACTTCTCTCAAAATAAAAAATAAAAAGGGGGGTAGAGCTCTGTGCAAAGATCCTAGGTTCAATCTCTACTACCACAAAAAAATGCATATTTTGAGATATCAAAAATTAAATATAAACCGGGCATGGTAGCATATGCCTGTAGTTCCAGCACCCAGGAGGCTGAGCCAGGAGGATCGCCATGAGTTCAAGGCCAGCTTAAACTACATAGCAAGACCCTGTCTCAAAAAAAAAAAAAAAAAAAATCCCTTTCCAATACTCCCCAAATCACTATCCACCCTTCCTTCTCAGAGATAACCGACTACTATTCTGACTTTCACTCCATGGATTTCATTTTAACTATTTTTGTCTTTTTTTGTGTGTGTGTGGGTACCGGGGGTCGACCTCAGGACCTCACTGCCAGCAGACGCCCGTGCCACTGAGCGATATCACCGGCCCTTTTTTCATATGTGGGTTCCGGGAGTCGAACTCGGGCCCTCGCGCTTGCCAGGCAGGCGCTTCCGCCACCGAGTAATCTTACCGGCCCACTATTTTTGAACTTTATACAAATGTAATTACAGTACGCTTGTTTGTGCCTGGTTGCTTTTGCTCAACACTGTGCTTGTGAAGTCAGGAGTGGAGGCACATGCCTTTAGTCTCAGCATTCAAGAAGCTGAGGCGGGATTGAGAGTTTGAGGCTAACCTAATCCCTCATGTAACTTCTTTCCCTTATCAACACCGCCTGCCTTCAGCCATGGATCTTGTGGCATTCTTTGAACAGACCAGGCCCTGGCTGGCTTTACTTTAGCTTCGCCCTCCACATGAAACACTCCTCTTTAGATATCAATTTGTTGAACTTCCTCACTCCTTTAAATGTTTGCTCAGCGGGGACATGATCTTGCATGCCTGAATCGCAGCTGAGGAAGGAGGATAACAAGTTCGACCCCAGCTTGGGCAACTTAGAGACTGAGCAAGATCTTATCTCAAAGTAAAAAATAAAAATAAGGGCTGGGGATGTAGCTCATAGTGAAGGCCTGGGTTCCATCCCCAGCACCAGCAAAAAAAGTTAGTAATCTCTCAATGAGACAGACTCCCCACAACCATCCTACTTAATACTCCACACACTGCTTGTTACATCTCCCTTTTGTCTGCTTCTAACATAGGGTACAAGTTACCTTCTTATTTTTATTGTCTTTCCCCTCAAAGTTCCAGAAACGATATAAACTCCAGGAGGCCATGGATCTTTGTTTTGTTCTCTGATGTATTCCAAGCAAAAAGCAGGAACATAGCTGGCACTCAGGTATTCCCAGTATGAATAAACGAATGTCCCTTTTATCACCAGAAGGACAAAATAATTAAATTCTTAATACTCCTGGAGTCTACAGGTACTATATTTCTACAATATTTCTCATAATGTGGATTTTTAACAAATTTCTGGGTTTAAATAATTAAGTGATGACAGCTCAGTCAAGCAATTATAGGGTGTAGAGGCTGACACATGTCTTTATGGGAAAGCAGAGAAAATTTCTTTGAGACAATGTGAACCTTCTGGCCTCACAGTAACTCCAATACTAGGGCTTGTCAAGCAGTTGTGGCACAGTTTACTAGAATCCCTGGAACTAGTTTTGACTGTAGACAAGTTTGCACAATTTCCCAATCATCTTTAAAAAGCTGGTCTCCAATATTTGTTTTTCTTTAAGCAAACAGCAAAATCGTTTCTACACTGTGTCATGCACGGCCTTGGTAAAAGAAACCGGTGCTCAGCATGTTCCATGCCAGGGATCCCCCTCTTTTCCCGGCTATCCAATCCTAGAACAGGTGCTTGTTCAGTCTTTCCACGTCTCCAGTCCCTCCGCGAGAGCCCAAGACCCCAGGACCTAGCTGTCAACAGCCAGGTGATTATTAGAAAGAGGTCACAGGAAGTAAGGGTAAATATCCAGTCGAGCAATGAAGCAGGTGGAGTGCAGGAACGTCAGCACGGCCGCTGGCATCCGACCTGCCCGCGACCTTTCCCCGCCGCGAGCACTCACCTCCGGCCAGGAAGGAGCGCAGCCAGTAGAAGTCTCGCCGGGCGGTGGACCCTCCGACCCCTGCCGCCTGCGGCATCGCAGGAGGGGGATCGGCCGCTGCCAAGGCCGCTGCCGCAGCCACCATGATCAGGCCACGTCGAGAGACGCGGGTGCCAACTTACAAAGCACAGGCGAGGACCATAGCTGGGGCAGGCAGCGACAGGGGGCCGGCCGCCGCGCGGGCGGGGCCGAATGACGAGCGCGCCGTCGGGCGCTGCTTGATGACGTCGGTCGGGGCGCGCACGGGTGCGGCAGGCGAGCGTCCGAGGGCGGGGAGCGGAAGAAGGCCCCGCCTAAGCTGGGCTCCCCTGCTTAGCGTCTCCCCGCGTCTCTGCAGCCCGCTTTCCGTTTCACGGCCTTAGGGTTCCGCGGAAGAGGGGGAGGGTGGTCAGTTAGGGGGTCCTATCAAAGCCCACCACCTCGGCACGTTGTCCCAGCCATCCGCCTGTGTTAGCCAGCGGATTCATTCTCTCTTCTTCGCTTCTCTCCTCCCCCTCCTCCTCCTCCTCCCCCTCTTCCTCCTCCTCCCCCCCTCTCCCTTCCCCTCCCTCCCTCTTTCTGTTGCTCCTCTCTTCTCTCTCTCCGCTTTCTCTCTCTCTCTCTTTTTTTGACAGGGTCTCGCTATGTAGCTCAGGCTGGCCTTGCACTCACTCTGTAGCCCAGGTTGGCCTCGAACTCGCGGCGATCCTCCTGCCTCAGCCTCCCGAATGCTGGGCTTGCAGCCGTGCGCCCCACCTCCCGGCTTCTACTTCTCTTGCCTTACAGGCACTCTGAGTTTGCTCCCCTCTTCCCCTCAGCTCTGTCTCCTCAGAGCTCCTTACTGAACCTCAGCCTCTGCCCTCCCTAACCTCCGTTGACCTTTCACGCCAGCCGCAGCACCTCTGCCAAAAACAACATCGCTAACTGGGCTGTTTTTTCGCCCGCCCTCGGCATTAACACAACCAGCTTTGCCTCGTCAGGCCATGCGGATGTTTGCTCCTCCACTTAGTTACCAAATCCCACGTGGCTCCCGCCGGCCCACCTGTCAGTCACCCCAGCTCCTCCCGCCAGCTGTCCCCCCAGCGCTGCCTCCTCACCCGCTCTCTTCTCGCTCCTCGCTCCTCCTCGCTCCGGCCCAACACAGCTTATTCCCACTGTGGGACCGAGGTTGTTCTAAAACTCTAGCCACCACCGTTTCAGAAATAACCGTTACAGAGCTGGGAGCGCAGCTCAGCGGTAGAGTAAGCGTTTAGCAGGCTCCAGGCTCAAGGTTCAAACCTCTGCACAAAAGAGGGAGGCAGGCTGGAGGCTGAGGTGGGAGGATCACTGTGAATTCGATGGCAGCCTGGAATATATAGACTCTGTCTCAAAAAACCAAAAAACAAAAAAAGAGGAAGGAAGGGCCTGGTGTGGTGGTGATCGCCTGTGATTCCAGCACTCGGGAGGCTGAGGCAGGAGGGTTTCCGGGAGTTTGAGGCAAGCCTGGGCTACATACCGAGACCCTGTCACCAAAAAAAACAAAAAAAAAAAAAAAAAAAAAAAAAAAAAAAGGAAAGGAGGGAAAGTGGAGGAGGAAATCTATTCAATAAGTGAGTCACTAATGACAGGTCCAGATCTCAAATCCATATTTCCCTGTTTTCAATTTTTTGTACCAGAAAATACAGAGCCATTTATAAATCATTCTTTATATTTTACATGTTTGATCTGAAGAATCAGAAGCTCCCTACAGTGGAGATAGTGATACACATTGCAAATGCGATTAAAACCACTGACCCTGTAATCCCAGCACTCAGGAAGCTGAGAAAGGAGGATCACTGCGAGTTCCAGGCCACCCTGGGCTACAAAGTGAGTTCAAGTCCAGCCTGACATAGCGAAACCCTGTCTCAAAAAAGACCAAAAAACAGAAAACAAAACAAAACAAACAAACAAAAAACAATGACCCTTAAAACTGGCTGGAATTGGGTTGAGGATGTAGCTCAGTGGTAAAGAAATTGCAGAGAGATGTCCTGAGTTCAATCCTCAGCACTGAAAACAAAAACAAAAATAAAAACAGAAAATGGTTTTATGTTATATATATCTTACTATAATACCAAATGACCCAAAAAGAGCACTCTCTGAAGTTTTCTACTATATAAAAGAGAAATAAGCTTGTATCTTAAAATATAACCTAGGCTGAGTATGGTGATATGAACCTGTAATCCCAGAACTTGGGAGGCTGAGGCAGAGGATCCCCACAAGTTCAAAGCCGGCTTGGATTACATACTGAGACCATCTCAAAAATGAATAAATGAATATTAATATATAACCAGCAAAACTTCCCAAAGTCCTAATGCTAAGAGAGATTTTCCCTGTCCTAAAGGATATACTGGTACATTCTTCAGCATGCATTTCCAGTTCCAATGAGATGGACCTCATAGGTTTAACCTAACACTTAATGGCCCCAACTAAAAACTTTAATGCCAAAAATAGAAAGTTGCTGCCCAGCATCGTGGTACAGGCCTATAACCCCAGCACTTGGGAGGCTGAGGCAGGAGGATCACTTTGACTTCAAGGCCAGCTTGGGCTACATAGTGAGACCCTGTTTCAAACGAATAGACAAATACATACACACATACATACAACAAACAAGAATAGAAGATAGCTAAAAATTATAATGACAAGTGTAGTGACTTAAACATCCAATTATCTCTTCATATACAGAATTGCTTATTCCTTAACTCCTCAACCTACAGACGTTGTTGTCCCAGAGTTCGGGGTAGGTGTGTGTGTGTGTGTGTGTGTGTCTGTGTGTCTGTGGTACTAGGAATGGAACACAGGGCCTTTGCACTGAACTACACTCTCAGCTCTTTTTAAAATTTATTTATTTATTTTATTTGGATACCTAAGTCACTAGGTTGCCCAGGGTGGGATTGATCTTGTGATCTTCCTGCATCAGCCTCCCAAAGTGCTGGGATTGTGGGTGTTGCACCACCATGCCCTGCAACATGGGTCTCTTCTCTTCTATACATACACTTAGTCTTGAGGGTCTCAGCCAACCTCATGGTTTGAAATCTCACTTATAAATCTCATCTATCAACTGAGACCCCCAATCCAAACCCCTTCTCACCCCACTTCCCAAATCCATTGATTTGTATCTTCAGCTTCTCCATCTGTATATCTAACTGCCTCTGTTGATTGCAGCCAAAATTTTATATGTATATTACATACATTTATATAAAAGACCAATAGTACCGATACGTTAGGCATCAATTGCAGCAATAGCTTTGCCAGGTTCTGCAGTCATCTGAACAAAATTACAAAGACAGGCAGCACACACTATTAAAACAAAGGAAAGAAGCCTGGCGTGGTGGTGCACACCTGTGATCACAGTACTCAGGAGGCTGAGTCAGGAGGATCTCTTCGAGTTCAAGGCCAGCCTGGGCTACATAGTGAGTTTAAATTCAGCCTGAACTACACGGCAAAACCCTGTCTCCAAAAAAAAAAAAAAAAAAAAAAAAAAAAAACAGGAAACAGCAATTCTGTTACTGTTGTGGTACCAGGAACAGCTCTCTGATACAGCATGTCCCTGCTACCTATCATAAAGCAGGTACAAGATACTTTCCACTCACAAAGGTGCTACAGTACTGCACTACTAGAGGATACACTGCAAGAGGCATAAACCCTGCGTGTAATCCCAGCTCTCGGGAGGATGAGGCAGGAGGATCACTGCAAGCTTGAGGCCAGCCTGGGCTACATAAATTCAAGCCCAGCCTGAACCACATAGCGAGACCCTGTCTCAAAAAAAAAAAATAAATAAATAAAAAGAGATGCAAGTGATGCTTGGTTCTTCAGAGCTTCTGGCCGTAACCAAAGCAACATCATTTTGAAGGGAAGCAGCAGCCAAATGCGTAGCCAAGCTCGGGTGTGTTCCCGGATGTGGACATCAGTGTGTGACCATCTGCTCACTGGCCAGAAGGAAGGGAGGTCAGTTACGACTGTACTTTGCCATAATCATACCCACAAATCCTAAATTCCTGAGCTTCTTTCCAAAAACTACTCGTCCTGCAGCCTCCCTTCTCCTCATTTTATTTTTCTGAGTACTGAGGATTGAACCAGGGCCTTTGCCCTGAGCTATATCACTCACCCTTTTGTTTATGTTTTTTCAATTTTGAGACAGGATCTCACTAAATCATTAAATTGCCCAGGCTAGGGGCCGGTGAGATGGCTCAGCGGTGTAAGCACCTGCCTGGCAAGCACAAGGGCCCGAGTTCGACTCCCAGAACCCACATACAAAAAAAGAGCCGGTGATATCGCTCAGTGGCACGGGTGTCTGCTGGCGCGTGAGGTCCTGAGGTCGACCCCCGGTACCCACCAAAAAAAAAAGAAATTGCCTAGGCTGGGCTCGAATTTGGGATCCTCCTGCCTGAGCCTCCCAGAGTGCTGGAATTACAGGAGTCTGCTACCATGCCTGGTTTAGTCCATTTTCTGTTACTGTAACAAAATACCCAGGGCCGGTGAGATGGCTCAGCCCCATAAGAGCCTGCCTGGCAAGCACAAGATCCTGAATTCGACTCCCGGTACCCACATAAAGGAAAAAAAAGGGCCGGTGATATCGCTCAGTGGTACAAGCACCTGCTGGCAAGCACGAGGTCCTGAGTTCAACTCCCAGTACCCACATTAAAAAAAAAATTACCCAAAGCAGGCTGGGATCAAAAAGAAAAGAGGATTTAAAGTAAATTTGGATCATAGAACTCTAAAAAATGTGCTTTTCACACAAAAAAAATAGCAGGTATGGTGGTACTCACCTGTAATCCCAGCACGCTAGGATGTGTGTCAGTGTGAAGGCCCCAGGTTCAATTCCTAGTACCATTAAAAAAAAAAAAAAAAAAAAAAAAAAAGATGGCCAGGTGGTGCACACCTGTAATCTCAGCACTCGGAAGGATGAGGCAGGAGGATGGCCCGGAGTTTGAGGCCAGCCTGGGCTACAAAGTGAGTTCAAGGCTAGCCTAGACTACATAGCGAGATCCTGTCCCTCCTCTGCAAAAATGGCATTCAGTCAAGCCATTGTGATCCAAGTATCCCAGCAATAACAACCCTGACATATTTACTTAGCCCTTGCCTCCCAGAAGATAAAAACACTTTGACAATATTATCCAATTGTCTCTGCCATCAATGTTTACCCTGGTAGCACTATTTTTTGAGGGCATTATATTATCTGAGTCCCTATGGAAAGATGCTGTAGAAATCGAAGCTCTCAAGCAGGGGGTGGTGGCACAAACCTGTACTCCCTGCTGAGGCAGGAGGATCACCTCCAGACCAGCATGGGCTACATAGTGAGTTCTAGGCCAGCCTGAACTACATAGCGAGGCTCTATCTTGAAAAACAAAGAGAATTTAAATTATACCCGGGAGTTGCCAGGTGTTTGTAGAAAAGAACATTTGTACACGTACTACTAATAAATTATATGAAAAGCACGTATGAATAAAGCTTACTACCAATTTTCATGAACACTGATGCCATGATGATAAATAAGGGTTAGCTATCTTTTGTCAGATTGTTCAAGAACATTTCCTAGCTGGTGTGGTGGCGCATGCCTATAATCCCAGCACTTGGGAGGCTGAGGCAGGAGGATCACCATGAAGTGGAGGCCAGCCTGAACTACATAGTGAGGCCCTGTCTCAAACAAACAAACAAACAAACAAACAGAAAATTTCCTAGAAAAGCTAAAAGTGGATTGTTTTGTTAGGTGCTCTGGCAGCGCTGGTGATCAACTCAGGACCCTGCTTACGCCCAGCCTGTACCCTACTGCTCAGCTCCACAGCACCACCTTATGGATCTAGAGAGACAGACAGAGATGCTACGCAAGTCCTCAGAAATTCTCAAGGCAATGACCGATTTTTTTTTCTCCTTTGTGGTACTGAAGATCCACCAGAGCCTTGGCCCTGAGCTACATCCCCAGACCTTTTTTATTTTTTTTATTTTGAGACAGGGTCTCGCTAAGTCTCTAAAATTCCAAGGGTGGTCTCAAAATTGTGATCCTCCTGCCTCAGCCTTCCAGAATGCTGGGATTATAGCTCTGTGCCATCACACCTAGCTATGACAGATATTTTTTAAACATCCACAATATATTAGGGAAAGAGCTAGGAAAGGGAGGTACAAAACTTCTGTTTCCTGTGAGTTGGTACTAGGTACTTTATTATCTTATTGAAGGTATTATGATACTGTGTAGTTTTCTAAGAAACTAGCCTCATTTGTGCAAACTATAGAATTGCACAACTGCATAACTCCACAGAGGTCAGATAGGAGTTCAGATAGGCAGCCAACAAAAATTGTTTGAACCTAGGGAGTGGTCATTCCTACCTGTAATCCTAACACTTGGGAAGTTGAGGCAGGAGGATTAGAGTTTGGGCCCAGTCTGAGCTACATAGTAAGAACCTGTCTTAAAAAAAAAAAAAAAAAGGGCCGGTGAGATGGCTCAGCGGCATAAGCGCCTGCCTTGCAAGCGCGAGGGCCCGAGTTCGACTCCCGGATCCCACATACGAAAAAAGGGGCCGGTGATATCGCTCAGCGGCACGGGTGCCTGTTGGCGTGCGAGGTCCTGAGGTCGACCCCCCGGTACCCACAAAAAAAAAAAAAAAAAAAAAAAAAATCTCGCCAGGCATGGTGGTGCATGCCTATAATCCCAGCATTAGGAGGCTGAGGCAGGAGGATCCCTGGGAATTTGAGGAGAGCCTGGGCTACATAGTGAGTTCAAGGCCAACCTGAACTACTTAGCAAAACCCTGTCTCAAAAACACAACAAAGAGTTCATGATATATCAAGTCCTGAGCTATCTATTCAGAATACGAAAATGAAACACAGCTCCTTGAAAGGTGTAGTATGCCCTCCTTATTCAAAAGGGTTGTGTTCCTAGATGTTCTATGAATGCCTGAAACCAAGAGCAGTACTCAAATCTGGCTGGGTGTGGTGGTGCACACACCTATAATCCTAGCACTCTGCCAGGATGAGGCAGAAGGATCTCAAATCAAGCCCTACCACAGCAAGTTAGTGACGTCGCAAGACTCCGCTTCAAAATGAAAAATGAAAAAGGGCTGGAGATGTAGCTCAGTGCAAAGGCCCTGGGTTCAGTCTCAGTACTGCTTCCTGTCCCCTAAAAAGGGCATAGTAACTGAGCTCTGCATACTCCTGTGCCCTCTGTGCAGTTCTGCTTACTGCAGTGTCCATTGTGCTAAATCAGCGCCTTCTTTTTTTTTTTTTTTTTTTTTGTGGGTACCGGGGGGACGACCTCAGGACCTCGCGCACCAACAGGCACCCGTGCCGCTGAGCAATATCACCGGCCCCTTTTTCGTATGTGGGTTCCGGGAGTCGAACTCGGGCCTTCGCGCTTGCAAGGCAGGCGCTTAAGCCGCTGAGCCGTCTCACCGGCTAAATCAGCGCCTTCTTGACACACTGTTAGATCAACAGGAGCCGGGTGCTACATCACGGTGCCTACGCCACTGGTCTCACTTCCTGTCACTACAGGCATCATGTCATCCCACATCGTCACAAGAAGAAGCACAATACAGTAAGATGTTGAGAGATCAGCATGGTGTCACATGCCTGAAATCCCAGCACTTGGGAGGCTGAAGCAGGAGTACTGCCATGAGCTCAAGGCCAGCCTGGGTTACATTGGGAGTTCAAGGCAAGCCTCAACTACATAGGGAGACCCTGTCTCAAAAAACAAAAACAAACAAGCAAACAAAAAACAAAAAACAAAAGAAAGCTGGGGATATAGCTCAGTGGTACAGCACCTGCCTGGCAAATGCAAGGTCCTGAGTTCAATTCCCGGTACAAAAAAAAAATTATTGAAAGAAAGAAAAAATGTGGAGAGACATTTATATAACTTTTATTACCATGTACTGTTATAGCTGTTCTGTTTTATTATCAGTTATCATCGTTAATCTCTTGCGCCCATTTATGAGTTAAACTTTCTTGTGGGTCTGTATGTGTGCATGGAATTTGGCACCACCCAAGGTCTCAGAGTCCCCGGGGTCATGGGTGGCCATGGATAAGGAGGATACCTACAGGTGCTGGGTTCTTTCCAATGTGCGTGCTCACAAAAGCGCTTAACTTGTAAATCAGGCACAGTAAGAGACTGGAAACAATAGCTAATAACAAAACAGAACAGTTAAAACAGTCTTCCGTAATAAAATTCAATTTTATTGAAAACTTAGGAATTATTTTTCCATCCCTTGTATTCACAAAGTCTGAAAAATATATTTGTTGGGAGAGACTCAGCCTGTAATTAAAATAGCTTTACGAGTTCAAGGCGAGACAGGAAGAAAATGTCCAGAAATAATTCAGTCAGTGGTATTTTGTTTTGTTTGCAGTACTGGGAATTGAACTCAAGGCTTTCACAGAGAGTTACATCCCCAAACCTTTTTATTTTCAGACAGGGTCTCACTGTGTAGCCCAGTCCGGCCTCAAACTTGTGTTGATCCTCCTGCCTCCGCTTCCTGAGTGCTGGGATTACAGTCCTGTGCCACTTTCAGCTTTGAGGCTGAAGTTAGATGGTGAAACAGGATCAAACAAAAGGGCCTCTTGGGCTTCCTAAGCAAAAACAAAAACAAAAATAAATTACATCTGCTGGGCATGATGGCATACTTCTGTAATCCCAGCACTCGGGAGGCTGAGGCAGGAGGATTGCTTCGAGTTTGAGGCCACCCTGGGCTCCATAGTGAATTTGAGGCCAGCCTGAGCTCCATGGTAAAACCCTGTCTCAAAAAAAAAAAAAAAAAAAATCGTAAACCACAAGATGGTTAGAAATTACATCACCTGTAGTCAGAAGATCAGATTGGTTCTGGCAGAAGAAAGGGATTGGCGACATCTCAGGGCCTGAGGAGTCTGGAGGAAGGGATCCATTGTAGAGAAGGTCAGCAGAGGCTGTGATGATTCTGGAGGAAGGGATCCATTGTAGAGAAGGTCAGCAGAGGCTGTGACATCTCAAAGGTCAACTCACACCTGGGGCGGGGCGTCCACAGCCCAGTTCCAAGGGTGAGCCCCAGCCAGGTCTGAGATCTGACTAACAGTGGGCTTTGGTGCCATTGAACCGGCTGAAGCACAGCCACTCTACTCTGCTCTGAAGATTTGGAAGCTGGCTAACAGTCTGACAGAGTTCTACTTCTAAGCAGGAGTACAGAAAACGGTTATGAGGGTAACTGGATCCATGGGCGGGAAATGGTGAGCATGGAAAGCAAGAAAACAGCCTATTCTTGTCACTTGGAAGCAGGGAAAGATTTTATACCAAGATCAACTCAGTAACTACAGTCAGAAAGTTCCTGACTCAATGAATGAATGAATGAATGAATGAATGAATGAATGAAACCAGGAGTGGCAGTGCACACCTGTAGTCCCAGCACTCTGGAGGCTGAGGCAGGAGGATTGCCATGAGTTCCAGGCCAGCCTAGGCTACCTACTGAGTTCAAGGCCAGCATGAGCTATATAGTGAGACCCTGTCTCAAAAAAAAAGAAAAGCAAGCTGTTTATTTGTAATCTGGTTCTCTTGGCATCTGGCGCTAAAATATAAAAGCTGTAGTTTGTGGGATCCTAACTGGAACAGGTCCTCCTACTCTACAGTAACAACGTATGCTAATTCTTCCCCTTCCTTAGAAAACCAAGAGTCAGGTTCATTTTTATTAGTGCACGTTTGCAGTACACGATGATTGCATTCATCTCGGGGCATCGCTACCTGTGTGTGACGCATCTTCATTCTTTTCAGGCCCCTTCCCTTCCTTCGGCCTTCCCGCCAGTTCCGCTTTTTCTCCCTCAGAATACAATGTGATGCCCTTCTTCTTCCATCGCCACTGAGATGTCCTGGTTTGCACTTCCAGCGTGCTATACCACTGTGTGTGTGTGGGTGGGTGTTTGTTTTTTGAGACAGGGTCTCCCCATGTAGTTCAGGCTGGCCTTGAACTCGCAGGAATCCTCCTGCCTCAGCCTCCCGAGTGCTGGGATTCCAGGCGTGCGCCACCAAGCCCGGCCCCTGTGTCTTTTTGAGACCCTTCCGATTCAATTTGGAAATCTGAGAGAGGAAAAAGTCTTAGCTCCACGTTTGTGTGGCACAATCTGAAATCTGCTTGGTCTTCCTGCCGGGATCCAGTCTCCTGGAATTTCCTGAGTGATACCAATCTCTTTAGTTATTCAGAACAATCCCCTTTATCTCGGCTGAGCCGAAGTTAATGAGGGACTTAGGGTGGGGCGCAGGTAGCCTCAGGGTGAGGCTACTCCCAGACACCTGCACACCCCGGGACAGCACCCGGGCCTCGCTGAGCGGGAAGGGTAGGCCCTTGGGCTCAGTCGCGTGCGGGGCCGTTGCGCTCGGGCTGCGGCGCCCTGGCGGTGCTGGGCGCGAGGCCCGGAGAGGGCGTGGGGGCTCTGGATCTTGCGCCCCTTCCTGCGCCTGGCCGGCCAGATCCGCGCCCTGCGCTGCTAGACATAAGTAAAGCCTGTTTCTGGGTTCCGCGAGCCATCCTAGTAAATCATCAAACCCGAGATGGGAGTTTGGGGAGCCCTTCAGAAACACAGGTCAGGGCCGGTGAGATGGCTCAGTGGCTTAAGCGCCTGCCCGGCAAGTGCGAGGGCCCGAGTTCGACTCCCGGAACCCACATACGAAAAAGGGGCCGGTGATATCTGGCGCGCGAGGTCCTGAGGTCGACCCCCCCCCCCGTACCCACAAAACAAAAAAACAAAACAAAAAAAAAACCAGAAACACAGGTCACAAGCTGGGCGTGGTGGCACATGCCTGTAATCCCAGCACTCGGAAGCTGAGGCAGGAGGATCACCGGAGGCCAAGGCCAGCCTGGGCTACATAGTAAGTTCAAGGCCAGCGTGAACTACATAGCGAGACCCTGTCTCAAAACAAAACAAAACAAAACAAAACAAAAAAAACACAGGTCACAACCTGGGACTTGGTAATTGGTGTCTCAAATGGGGCAGGCTCTGGTGGGACTGAGCCTTTAATCTGTGGAATTGAATTGAATAATTACAGCGGTGGCAACGTGTGTGTGTGTGTGTGTGTGTGTGTGTGTGTGTGTGTTACTGAGATTGAACCCAGGGCCTTTCTACTGAGGTACATTCTCAGCCCATTTTTAAATTTGTATTTATTTTGAGACAGGGTCTTGTTAAATCGCTAATTTGAGAGCAGAGTGTGGCGGCACAGGATCACGGCAAGTTCAAGGCCAGCCTGAACCACACAGCAGGACCCTGTCTCAAAAAACCAAAATCAAATAAATAAATTGCAATTTTCCCAAAGTGGGCTGAACTTTTGATCCTACTGCTTCAGCCTTCCAGAGTGCTGGGATCACAGATGTGCACTGCCACACCTTGCTAGCAGTCCCACCTTAACTTGGGGGTCACAGCCCAGGACTCCCAACCTCCAGCAGATGCCTGAAACTGCAGACAGCAAATTCGACCTTTGCCAGGGGTTTTCCTATACATACGGAGCTGCGATAAAGTTGAATTTACAAGTTAGGCAGAGGAAGAAATCAACAATAACAATACATTTCAACAACTTTTATGAGATACTGAAATAAAAATAATTCAAAACTTACAAATAGTTTATTTTTGAAATTTCCCATTGAATATTTCTGGAAAGGGTGGAGTTTCGGTAACTGAAACTATAGAAGGCGAAACCGCGAGCGCAGGTGGTGATTGTACCCTGAGTGTGGCAGGTGTCCTACAGCCCAGGCGCTAACAACCTTGAATTGAAAGTACTGAGAGGGCCAGTAATACAGCTCAGTGGCACAGCGCCTGCCTTGCAAATACAAGGTCCTGAGTTCAATTTCCGGTACCAAGAATATATATATATATATATAAAGAAAGAAAGTACTGAGGAAAAAATGGGGCCTGAGCCAGGCATGGTGGTGCACACCTGTAATCTCAGCATTCCGGAGGCTGAGGCAAGAGGATCATCAAGAGCCACCCTGTCTAGAAAAAGACCAAAAATAATAATAATAATAAAATAAATTGGGGTCTGTACTGAACATGCTCAGTCAATCTTTTTCCTCTTTCTTCCTTTTTCTTTCGCTTTCATGGTCCAAAGGATTGGACCCTGGACCTTCACTTTGAGCTGTATCCCCAAACCTTTTTTGATTTTCTATTTTAAGACAGGGTCTTGATAAATCACTAAATTGCCCAGGCTGGGCTCAAACTTGAGACCCTCCTGCCTCAGTCTAGATTTTCTTGTCATTATTTCCTGAACAACACAGTATAACACCTATTCACAGACCACTGACATTGTCTTGGGTATTATCCATAATCTAGAGGTGATGTAAGGTAGATGGAAAAAGCTGAACCTGGTGGCTTGGAACTGTAATCCCAGCTGCTCGGGAGGCTGAAGCAGGAGGAATTCGAGGCTAGCCTGGGCCACTATAAAACCTTATCTCAAAAAATAAAAATAAAAAAGGTATATGGGAAGATGTATATTAGTCATATGCAAACACTGCTTATTTTGTGTTACTAGGGATAGAATGAAAGGCCTCTCACAGAGCTCCACTTACAAACTTTTAAATTATTATCATAATTTACGTTGTGGATGGAACAAAGGGCCTTTCAAATGCTAAGAAAGTGCTCTACAACTCCCAACCATTTTTCTTTCTTTTTTTTGTGAGGGGGGTTGGTGGTGGGAGGGTTGAGACAGGATCTTGCTATGCAGTCCAGGCTGGCTTTGAACTCATTACTTAGCCCAGGCTAGCCTCTAATTTGCAGCAATCCTCCTGCCTCAGCCTCCTGAGTGCCAGGATTACAGGCACCACTCCAGGCTGGCTGGCTTTCTTTCTTTCTTTCTTTTATTTTTTTGAAGACAGGGTTTCACTATTTAGTTCAGGCTGGCCTTGAGCTCAGTATGTAGTCCAGGCTGGTCTCAAACTCTCAGTCATCCTTCTGCCTCTGCCTCCCGAATGCTGGGATGACAGGTATGAGCCACCATGCTGCGCTTTTTTTTTTTTTTTTTTTTTTTTTAAAGAGAAGAAAAAACAAAACAAATCAAAAGAAGAACAAATTTTCAAACAAACATAATAGGAGGGTAACAATGGTTAATACATTACGTATTACTATCTTTAAGTTAGTTATTCAGGACACCAGACATTAGCATTCAATTGTCCAAACATTATTGGCACAAACCTTACTCTTCAATGAACTAAGTAAAAATGGTAGTGTATCTATCTTAACCATCTTATATATATATATATATACAATTTTTTTCCCTTTCCCTTCTTTCTTTTCCCTATTCCAGTCTCTCTTTCCTTTTGACCAGTTTCTTTTTGATTCACCGTGTCTATTGTACATTTTGGATCTTATTTACTCTTTCAGTTTCTCATACTAGAGAGATAATACGATGCTTACACATGTGCTTCTGGTTTATTTCACTTATGAGTATTTTCTCGAGTTGCATCCATTTACCTATAAAAGTCTCCAGTTTATCCTTCTTTATGGCTGAATAGTACTCCATTGTATAAAAATACCACATCTTTATTATCCATTCCTCAGTTGATGGGCATTTGGGTTGTTTCCAAGATCTGGCTATTACAAATTGTGCTGCTATAAACATGGGTGCACATATATTGCTGTGGTACGATGTTTTTAATTCTTCTGGGAAGATGCCCAGAAGGGGAATAGCTGGGTCAAATGGGACCTCCAACCCTAGTTTTCTGAGGAATCTCCACACTGACTTCCACAGTGGCTGTACCAGTCGACACTCCCACCAACAGTGAAGAAGGGTTCCTTTTTCCCCACAGCCCCTCCAGCATTTGTTATTAGTTGATTTCTTAATAGTAGCCATTCTTTCTGGGGTGAGATGGTATCTCAGTGTTGTTTTAATTTGCATCTCTCGAATGACTAGTGATGTTGCACATTTTTTTGTATATTTATTTGCCATTAGTATTTCTTCATCTGAGAAATGTGTATTCATCTCAGATGCCCATTTTTGGAGTGGGACTTTAAATTTGGGAGGTCTGATTTTTTTGAGTTCTTTATATGTTCTCGATAGTAATCCTTTGTCTGAGGAACAGCTGGCAAACATTTTTTCCCACATTGTGGGTTGTCTCTTCACTCTGTTGGTGGTTTCTCTTGCTGTGCAAAAGCTTTTTAATAAGATGAGATCCCAGTTATTGATTCTTTGGGATAGTTCCCGTGCGGTTGAGTTTTTATTCATAAAGTCTTTGCCTACACCAATGTCTCCAAGGGTTTTACCTATCCTACCTTCCAGCAGATTTAATGTTTCTGTTTTAATATTTAGATCTCTGATCCATTTTGAATTTAGTTTAGTGCATGGTGAAAGATATGGATCTAGTTTTACTCTTCGGCATGTGTAGAGCCAGTTTTTCCAGCACCATTTATTAAAGAGGCTATCTTTCTTCCAGCGAATGTGTTTGGCACCTTTGTCAAAGATAAGGTGGCTTAGTATGTCTGGGGTTGTTTCAGCATCTTCTAATCTGTTCCATTGATCTTCAGGTCTGTTTTTTTGCCAGTACCACACTGTTTTTATCACAGTAGCTTTATAGTATAATTTCAAGTCGGGGATAGTGATGCCCCCTGCCTTGCCTTTGTTGCCCAGAATTGCCTTTGCTATTCTAGGTCTCTTCTGATTCCAAATGAATTTTAGGATTGTTTTCTCTAATTCTGTGAGATATGCTGTTGGAATTTTGATTGGAATTGCATTAAATCTGTATAACAATTTTGGAAGTATGGCCATTTTCACTATATTGGTTCTTCCTATCCAGGAGCAAGGGATATCCTTCCATTTTCTGATATCCTCTTCAATCTCCTTTTTCAGAGTACTGTAGTTTTCAGTATAGAGGTCTTTTACATCCTTCGTGAGGTTGATTCCTAGGTATTTCATTTTTTTGGATGTTATTGTGAAAGGTATTGTTTCCCTAATTTCTCTTTCAGTAAGTTTGTTATTTGTGTACAGGAAGGCTATTGACTTTTGAGTATTGACTTTGTATCCAGCTACACTACTGAATTTGCTTATTAAATCTAGCAGTTTTTTAGTGGAGTTTTTGGGGTCTTCTGTGTAGAGTATCATGTCATCTGCAAATAATGATAATTTAACTTCTTCCTTTCCAATCATTATTCCTTTTATTTCTTTCTCTTGTCTAATCGCTCTGGCTAAAGTTTCCAGAACTATGTTGAATAAGAGTGGGGACAGTGGACATCCTTGTCTTGTTCCTGATTTTAGAGGGAAGGCTTTCAGTTTTTGGCCATTTAGTATAATATTGGCTGTTGGTTTGTCATAGATAGCTTTTACCAGATTGAGATAAAGACCCTCTATTCCAATTTTCTGTAGGGTTTTTATCATGAAAAGGTGCTGGACTTTGTCAAAAGCTTTTTCTGCATCTATTGAGATGATCATGTGATTTTTGTCTTTGGTTCTGTTAATATGCTGTATTACATTTATTGATTTACGTATGTTGAGCCATCCCTGCATCCCTGGGATGAATCCAACTTGGTCATGGTGTATAATCTTCTTGATGATTTGTTGGATTCTGTTTGCCAGTATCTTATTAAGGATTTTTGCATCTATGTTCATTAGGGAGATTGGCCTGTAGTTCTCTTTCTTAGTTGGGTCCTTCTCTGGTTTTGGTATCAGGGTAATGCTTGCTTCCAGGAATGAATTTGGGAGTATTGCTTCCCTTTCAATTTCATTGAAAAGTTTGAGAAGTAGGGGCGTTAGGTCTTCTCTAAATTTCTTGTAGAATTCGGCAGTGAATCCATCAGGGCCTGGACTTTTCTTTGTTGGGAGGTTTTTAATTACATCTTCAATTTCATTGGTTGATATTGGTTTATTTAGGATTTTTAAATCTTCTTGATTCAGCTTTGGTAATTCATACGAATCTAGGAATCTGTCCATTTCTTCTGCATTTTCCATCTTAGTAGAATATAAATTTTCAAAATAGGTATAGATGATCTTCTGGATTTCTGCAGGATCTGTCGTGATATCACCCTTTTCATTTTCAATTGCATGGATTTGAGTCTTTTCTTTTCTTTTTTTAATAAGATTGGATAAGGGTTTGTCAATCTTATTTATTCTTTCAAAGAACCAACTTTTTGCTTCATTGATTCTTTGTATTGTTTTTTTATTCTCCAATACGTTAATTTCTGCTCTGATCTTTATAATTTCCTCCCTTGTACGGGCTTTTGGCTTAACCTGCTCTTCTTTTTCTAGAAGCTCGAGGTTCACCCTTAAGTTGTTTATTTGCGCTTGCTCTATTTTCCTGATATAAGTGTTTAATGCTATAAATTTCCCTCTTAGGACTGCTTTCATTGTATCCCATAAGTTCCGGTATGTTGTACTGTCATTATCATTCAGTTGTAGAAAGTGACTAATTTCTTCTTTAATTTCATCTGTGACCCATTGGTTGTTCAGGAGGATGCTGTTTAATTTCCATGTGTTTAGGGAGTTTTTGTGGGATCTTTTGCCATTGATTTCCAATTTCATTGCACTATGGTCTGATAATATGCATGGGATAATTTCAATTCCTTTGCATTTACTTAAGCAGGTTTTATGAGCTAGTATGTGGTCTATTTTGGAGAACGTCCCATGTGCAGCTGAGAAAAATGTGTATTCTGATGTTGTGGGATGGAACACTCTGTAGACATCTACTAAGTCCATTTGTTCAAAAGTTTGGTTCAGTTCTACTATTTCATTATTGATTTTCTGTCCAGTTGATCTATCTTTTTGTGACAGTGGAGTATTGAGATCTCCCAATATAATTGTATTAGTGCTTATTTGATTTTTCATGTCCTTTAGTACTTGTTTTATATAGCTGGGTGCATTGGTATTTGATGCATATATATTTATGATCGTTATCTCTTCCTCTTGGATTGTTCCCTTTACAAGGATGTAATGACCGTCTTTATCTCTCTGAATCCTTTTTGGCTTGAAGTTCACTTTGTCTGCAAAAAGAATAGCTACCCCTGCTTTTTTCTGGGTTCCTGTGGCATGGAGTATTGTTTTCCATCCTTTGACTTTCAGTCTATGAATTTCTTTCTGAATTAAATGTGTTTCTTGTATACAGCATATTGTTGGATCTTGCTTCTTGATCCATTTCGCCAGTCTGTGCCTTTTGATTGGTGAATTGAGACCGTTAACATTGATGGTTAAAACTGATATGTATTGACTTGTCATGATATTTTCCTGTTGTTGGTTCCCACTCTTTGTTTTTCTGCTTTCCGGCTATTTAATTATTTGCCCTGCCTGGTGGATTCCTTCTGTTGGGGTTCCTATCTCTTTCTAGAATGTCCTTCAGAACGTTTTGGAGTGCTGGTTTGGTGGTCATAAATTTTCTCAGATGTTCTTTGTCATGAAAGTATTTTATTTCTCCATCAATTTTGAAAGATAGTTTTGCAGGGTACATCAATCTGGGTTGAAAATTATTTTCCTTTAGAGCTTGCAATACATCATTCCAAGCTCTTCTTGAATTGAGGGTTTGTGCTGAAAAGTCAGCTGTGATTCTGATGGGTTTTCCTTCATAGGTGATTTGTCTCTTCTCCCTAACAGCTTTTAAGATTCTGCCCTTCTGTTGAATTTCTGGGATCTTGACTATAATATGTCTGGCTGAAGTTTTTTTTTGATCATGTCTAGTTGGTGTTCTAAAAGCTTCACTTATAGGGGTGTCAAATTCCTTTTCTCTTCCAGGAAAGTTCTCCCTGATTATGTCTTTGAACAAGGTTTTAATGTCGTTGATGCTATCTCCTGCTTTTTCATTTATTCCAATTATTCTTAAGTTGTTTATCTTTGAGTCATCTAGCAGCTGCTGAATTGATTTTTCATGGTCCCTTGCTATTTTTAAGAATTTTTCCATTTCATGATCACTAATTGCAAGCCTGTCTTCTATATCTGAGATCCTGTCCTCGCATTGGCTTATTCTGCTACAAATACTTTCAATGGAATTTTTTATCTCTTGGATATCTGCTTGAATCTGCCTTATAGATTCCATTTCTTTCCTATGCTGAGCATTCATGGTTTCTATAGTTTTCTTAAGTTCATCTATTTTTTTGTCTGTATCAGCTATAGTGTCCTTAAGCATGGTCTTCATTGTAGACATTATCTCTGCAGTTATCTGTGAGATTATTTCTGTTTTAATTTTTTCCAGAACCTCATTCAGTTGCTTTGTTGTTACCACTTCAGATAGGCCAGGTGGGTGGCTTTCGGATTGTCCCACCTCGTTGCTCCCTAGGTTTGCCTTTGGTGAATTGGATGTGTGTGGTTGCATCTTGTTTAAGTGTCGTCTCATTTTTTCTTTCTTTAATTCCTGGGGTGATGTTTGCAAATTACCTATAGTAGGTTACTTTATTGCTAGTGTTTAAGATCTTTAGAAGATGACTACTTCTCTGCAGTATCTTCCAAGTGGAGCTTGCTTTTAGGTTTTGAGCTTTCTGCCAGATCCTACCTCTTCAATTCGTTGGGTATGCGAAGTTGCTACCTGTTTGGCCCAGTCCTTGATTCTTTGGTACTGTGCCACTGTATTTTCTGTGTCCCTTAGTCAATCTCAATCATGAAATATCAGGAAGGAAAGATGTTTAGAACAATTATTTCACATTTGGCTATAATGTTAACTAAAGCATCAAACACAGCCTAAAAAATGACAGACTGAGCTAACCAGTTATTTACCACTTTTAGCTGTATAGAGTTGCGGTTATATAACAAAATCTAAAACACACCAGAAAAATTATATGCAGTATACAAGTCCTATGTATGTCAATTTTTCCTTGAGGAGTTTAAATTTAAGATGAGTTAAGGAGGAAATAGAGTATTGGGAGAAGAGGAAGGAATTAGATGTAAGGTTAGAGGACCAAGAGGGATCCCACTAAAATTGGGACACTAGTGCAGAGGACAGGTGGTAAAAAGAGAAGGAAGGGATAAAAGGAAGAACAGATCACAACCACAATCACAAAGAAGTTAGAGGCGCTGTTTACACTCATATAAAAAACCAGAGAGAATAATGAAGGAAAGAGCAAATACACATACAGAAACAAAAACAAAGATAAAAACAATAAAACAGACAGATCAAAAATAAAACCCCACCAAAAAACAAAACAAAACAAAACAAAAACAAAAAAACCCTTCGCCAGAACAAAAAAACAAATCAGTGAGAAAAAAAATAAAAATAAAAATAAAAATAAAAAATAAAAATGAAAATAAAAAATATAAAAAGAATCAGTTCCAGGTGTTGACTCTGTTGTAGGCAGGTACCTTGTGACAAAGTCCTGTTCTGTGCAGGTCCGTCCCAGTAAGCCAGGAGCGCCCTCTGGCGGGTGGTGAGCAGAGGCGCGTACTTTCAGGCAGAGACCAGTCTAGCTCGCCTCCGCTCTCGCCGCCCTTTCATGATCCCTGGGCCTGAGAGGCTCAGTGTGCTGTCCGGAGCGCGGGTTCCCTGCACTGGTTCCCGCCGCTCTGGTTTTTCACCACGCCCCCCACAATGGCGCTGGGCCAGTCGCTCTCTGGCGCGGGACAGGTGTGGCTGAGAGTCCAGTCTCGTTCGCCTGCTGACCTCAGCACACTTTCGTGGGCTCAATTGAGAGGCCCTGTGCTGCCCTGTCCGGAGCACAAGTTCCCAGAGCAGTTTCCGAGCCGCTCTGAGTTTCGCCACACCCCCCACAATGGCGCCCGGCCGGTCGCTCTCTGGCGCGGGGCAGCTGTGGCTGAGAGACACTCACCGCCGGTCAGCGCCGTTCTCCGCCGCTCCCCTGCCCCGCCGCTGTCTCAGGATCCTCCGTGGGGGCTCCCTGGGCGCCAGCTGCCACCGTGTGTCCGTAGAATTGAGCCTCCGCCGGCGCTCCAACTCCCGGGATATTAGAAGGTGCACGCGCGCGGTCTGCTCCTTCTTTCCTTCTTCTTTGTTGGAAGTCACCCGTCACTGGTGCCGGGGGTCCCAGATTGCGCTTCAGAACTTTTCTGGGTTTCGGGGAGGCATCTCCCCCCCTCCTGCGCTTTCTGGGTCGCTATATTCCCGTGTTCCAATGGTAACTTTTAGAGAGAGTTTTGCTGCCTGCTTCTTACTCATCCACCATCTTGAGGTCTCCCATGCTGCGCTTTTTTGAGATGGGGTCTTCCTGTGTTGCCCAGGTGGTCTAGAAGTGGTCTCCAGTAACTCTGCTTTGGCCACACAAGTAGCTGGGACTGTAGATGCACCCAGGAAATAAATTATACGTGTGTGTAAATATGTTTTCCCTAGGGTGCTTCCTGAGGTAAGCAGAGCATCTGAAATGATTTAGAGATACAGTAACAGTAAGTGAAAAATAATTTAAAGCCGGGGCACACTTGTGTAGTGGGGCACACTTGTAATCCCAGCATGCTGAGAGACTGAAAAGGAGGATGCCAAGTTCAAGTGCAGCCAGGGCAGCTTAGTGACTTAGGAGACCCTGTCTCAAAATAAAAAATAATAAAAGGTCTGGGGACTGCAGCTCAGCATGAAGGCCCAGGGTCAACCCCCAGTACTGAAAAAAACCTTTCTTTTAGTGTGAACTAGAGTTATGTTTTCAGGAATTAGATAAAAGCTGTTCTAATACTCACATTATAGGTATCTCTAATTCTCTTTTCTAAGGCAACTGGGAATAAGACATTAATTCTAGTTTATTCAGGAGGAGTAGGGCCGGTGAGATAGCTCAGCAGCATAAGCACCTGCCTGGCAAGCGCGAGGTCCTGAGTTCTACTCCCAGTACCCACATACGAAAAAAGGGCTGGTAAATTAAAACAACACTGAGATACCATCTCACCCCAGAAAGAATGGCTATTATCAAGAAATCAACTAATAATAAATGCTGGAGGGGCTGTGGGGAAAAAGGAACCCTTCTTCACTGTTGGTGGGAGTGTCGACTGGTACAGCCACTGTGGAAGTCAGTGTGGAGATTCCTCAAAAAACTAGGGTTGGAGGTCCCATTTGACCCAGCTGGCATCTTCCCAGAAGAATTAAAAACATCGTACCACAGCGATATATGTGCACCCATGTTTATAGCAGCACAATTTGTAATAGCCAGATCTTGGAAACAACCCAAATGCCCATCAACTGAGGAATGGATAAGAACGATGTGGTATTTTTATACAATGGAGTACTATTCAGCCATAAAGAAGGATAAACTGGAGACTTTTATAGGTAAATGGATGCAACTCGAGAAAATACTCATAAGTGAAATAAACCGGACGCACATGTGTAAGCATCGTATTGTCTCTCTAGTATGAGAAACTGAAAGAGTAAATAAGATCCAAAATGTACAATAGACACGGTGAATCAAAAAGAAACTGGTCAAAAGGAAAGAGAGACTGGAATAGGGAAAAGAAAGAAGGGAAAGGGAAAAAAAATTGTATATATATATAAGATGGTTAAGATAGATACACTACCAATTTTACTTAGTTCATTGAAGAGTAAGGTTTGTGCCAATAATGTTTGGACAATTGAATGCTAATGTCTGGTATCCTGAATAACTAACTTAAAGATAATAATATGTAATGCATTAACCATTGTTACCCTCATATTATGTTGTTTTGAAAATTTGTTCTTTTTTTTGATTTGTTTTGTTTTTTTCTTCCCTTTAAAATAAAAAAAAAGAAAAAGAAAAAAGGGCTGGTGATATCGCCCAGTGGCACAGGCGCCTGCTGGCTGGCAAGTGCGAGGTCCTGAGATCGACTCCCATACCCACCTTAACAAAAAAAAAAAAAAAAAAAAAAGGAGGAATAGATGAGCTAGTTGTAAGCATGGTGGGAAATAGCCTAAATATTTATTCTTTGGTATGAAGCTCCAGAAAGAATCACACTTTCATTTCTTCTCCTTAGGGACATACCTTATATGCTCAGTTTCCCATGGCTTGCCTGACCCTTTAAGTTCTAGTATAAATATCAGGCCCCTTCTTGGCCTGAGGGACCAGATACACTTATCATTGCTAGGTATTGTGTCTATGAAGTAGATAGCACTGCGTGGTACAGGCCTGCAATCCCTGGCCGCCTCTGGGAGGCTGAGGCAGGAGGACCTCAAATTCAAGCCCAGCCTGGGCAATTTAGCAAGTTAGTGAAATTCTGTATTGGGGGCAGGGAGAGGGGGGCTGGGATATAGGTCACTGTGAAGATCCTGGGTTCAGTTCAATCCCTAATACCACAAAGACAAAACCAAACCCATATGCCAAGGTGGGTTTAAATACAATTAACAATCCGATAAGTCTCAAACTTGTTTCTCCATTGTGACTCTTTTCCAAATTCAAATCTGCCCCACCCTTGATGGATTCCAATTTTTTCCCCCGATTTTTTACTATTGTAAAAAATTGGGGGGCCGGTGAGATAGCTAAGCGGCATAAGCGCCTGCCTGGCAAGTGCGAGGTCCTGAGTTCAACTCCTGGAACCCACATACGAGAAAAGGGCCGGTGATATCTTTCAGCAGCACGGGCGCCTGCTGGTGCACGAGGTCCTGAGTTCGACCTCCGGTACCCACACACACACACAAAAAAATTGGTATACGGCTGGGATGTACCTCAGTGGTAAAAAGTCCTTGCCTTGCATGCTCAAGGCCCTGGGTTTGATCCCCAGCACTGCAAAAAGTGAAACACACAGCCGATGGGGTGGCGCAAGCCTATCACACCAGCAGTCTAGGAGGTTGGGACAGGAGGATCACAAGTTCAAGCCCAGCCTGGGCAACTTAGCAAGACCCTGTCTCAAAAAATGAAAAGAGCTGGGGATGTAGCTCAGCAGGAAGGTCTTGGGTTCAATCCCCAGTACCACAAAACTAAGTAAATGCGTACATAAATAAATATATAAAAAGCCAGCCGTGGTGTCGCACACCCGGTGTCCCAGCACTCTCGGAGGCTCAGCAGGTGGCTGCCTGAGAGCCTAGCATAGACTACATAATGAGACCCTATCTCAAAAAAATTTTAAAAATTAAAAAAAAGAAAGATAAAATGACAAAACAAGAATACGTAGTAAACCTGTCCGAGTTGCCACAGACAGTCCAGCATTCAAGGCCTTTGTCTTTGCTCTTCCCTACACACACAGTTTCCTCTCAGCTTCTGTCCTTCCTTTGAGAACTACTCTTCATGAGGTCTTCCTTAGTTGCTGAATTTCTTTTACTTTTATTTACTTGCGGGGCTAGGTATCAAACCCAAAGCCTTGCGCATACTAAGCAAATGTTCTGCCCCTGAGCTGCTCCCTTAGTCCAAATGCTGAATTTGAAATTGCAGCCCTGGAGAGCATTCCCTGCCCCCTTCCTCTTTCTCTTTTGTGTGTCTGTGTGTGTACGGGTGTGTGACTGAACTAATGGGCTTTGTGCTGAGCTACATCGTCAGCCCTTCTTCTTCTTCTTCTTCTTCTTCTTCTTCTTCTTCTTCTTCTTCTTCTTCTTCTTCTTCTTCTCCTTCTCCTTCTCCTTCTCCTTCTCCTTCTCCTTCTCCTTCTTCTTCTTTTTTAGAGACAGGGTCTCACTATGTAGTTCAGGCTGGCCTCAAACTCCTGGCAGTCCTCCTGCCTCAGCCTCCTGTGTGCTGGGATTACAGGCCTGCGCCACCATGCCTGGCGCAAGAGGATCTTTTTGAGCCCAACAGTTCAAAAGCCAGGATGGCAATATAGCAAGACCATTTTTCTAGTACCAGGAATCGAACTCAGGACCTTGCGCTTGCCAGGCAGGCACTTGTGCCGCTGAGCTATATCCCCGGCCAGCAAGACCATTTTAAACAACAACAAAACAAAAATCCACCTCCAAAAAAAGCGCCATTAGGGTTTCGGAAGAATTGACTGAGGAAAGTCTACTTTAGCAATCAGATTTATTTTAAATCAGCTAGACAGGGTGGTACATAACTGGAATCCCAGCACCGGGAGAGTGAAGCAGGAGGATCTCCAGTTCAAGGCCAGTCTGGGCTACATTGGGAGCCACGTTTCATAAGAAAAGATTAATTTCAAACGCCCTCCTTTCCTTCCTCCCTCCCTGTGCTGGGTATGGGCTCCCTGGCCTGCTGCACGCCCGCTACCCCCCCCCCCAGCTGCACCTCAGCCTACCCGCCTCATCTGGGACCCTCTCCAGCCCAGCGTTCTGCCTGCCACATTGAAAGCACTGTAGTGCTCCCCGGCCAACCTACTGTCTTCCTTCAGGTAGGAGGCGAACCTTACTCATCTTCGTCTAGATCCAAGCTCAAGGATCTATTTGCACGAATCCATCGGTGAGGAAGGATGAAGTTCAGGAATCTCTCGCAAAAGAAGCGTCTAAGTTAGGGTTCTAAAGTGCGGGGACACCAGGCGCGCGGAGAATGGTGTGAGGCATGGAGAGAATGAATCTATCTCCTGCCAGTTCGGTTGAAGCTTGGCCCGAATGATAGTGACAGCGGTTTCCTTACCACGGTGACCCCATTAAAGTCTGTGAAGTGCCTGACCCCTGGACGAAGCCACCACCCGCGAGCCCTTGGGGAGAGCTCAGACGCCTTCTCGGGCTGGGTTTGACGCAGTCCTGCTGGCTATTACTCCTGATGGTGCAGACTCCCCTCTTCGTGCGCTTGTATTACTATAAATAAGTGAATCCCACCACCCCAGGTCCGGAGACAAATAACTAATAAAAATATTATGATGACCTTGGCAGACACCAAGGGCTGAGTCCGGGATCACAGCCCTCATGTGGTTTTTCTTGGGTGTTGATGGAGATTTTTCACGGCTGGCGACCGAGGTGCTGCCCAGGTGCCATCCGGGCCTGGCTCCGCTGTCGTGCATCTATAAACAGCCCTCTTAGGGATTCTCCAAACTTTTTTTTTTTTCCCCTCTGAGCCTGAAAGCCCCTCGGGGGAAAAAGAGATAATGAAGGGAATATCTTACCGCCTCTCCAGCGGCTCTCCAATACTTCCTTTGACCTTCGAACTGTCTCCACACTGGAGGAGAGCTGAAGGCCTGGGGAGAAGGAGGGGTCCGAGGGGAGTCCGGCTCCGCTTTGGGGAAATCCAGGGCACGTTTTGCCTGTCGCTCCGTGGTGCAGGGTCCAGCGAGGCCGAGCCCCAGCCTCAGTCCCCGAGGTCTGTCCCGGGGAGACGCCGCTGCTCGGGGGGCTGACCTGGCGGGGAGTGGCCGCGCGGTGGCTCCGGCGCGGCTTTGTGCGCGCAGCCGCTGGCCCCTCTGCTCCCGGGTCTGCCCCCCAGGGACCTGTCCCTGCGCGACTCCAGCCATGCGACGCTACCTGCCTCTGCGCCGGGGACCCTCGCGGAGCAGCCGCCCACCCCTGGGGCTCGGGCCCTGACCGTTCCCGGAGGAGGTAAGTGTCTCCCCGGGGCCCGCTCGCCGGCCCGCGCCCGTCGGGGCCCCGGGCTCTGAAGTTGGTGGGGACCCGCACGAGTTGGAAAGTTTGCCGCGGACGTGGGGACTGGGGACGCGCGCTTCCCGGGCTCCGGAGCGGGTGCAGAGAGGCGCCGGGGCGCACCCAGCGCTGCGCGCGGGGAGGGACCCGCACCCTGAAGCCAGGAGGGGGATCGAGGGCGGCGCTCGAGGCGGCTGGATGAGGCGGGGCTCGGCCACCGCCACCCTCTCTGCACCCCAGAGGAGGCCCGCGCCCCGCAGCGACCCCGGCCCGGGCGTCCGGGCGCTTTTGTCGCGGGTGATAAACAATGAGGCCCGGCGCGCGCGGGGTGGCCCGGCGGGGTCGCCTGGGGCCCCGACCCGGGGCTGAGCTGCAGACCCGGCCGGGGGAGGGCGGTGTGGCCTGGGGAGGGCGGTGTGGCCTGGGGACCCCTGACCGCGCGGTGGCTGCAGAGCCCACTGTTGGAGTCGGGGGTCACGGCGGCCCGGAGCAGGAGAGGCGCGAGTGTGCGCGGGTTGCGCGTGGGGGGCCGGGCTGTCGCATGTTGCCGAGTCCCACACGAACACGTCTCCTCGGGTCCCCGAACCTCTCCCCGCACAGATGAGCAGGGAAAGTGCTTTCGGCGCCCGACGCGCCGTGCGTGCCAGGGGCGAAGCTCGCCGAGCGGAGGCCGTAGGGGGCGCCTTGACCTGGAGCTGAGGGGTCGGGGAGGAAGAGAACCCGGAGAGGAGACGCGGTCTGTCAAGTGACTTTCGAGAAGAGCATTTAACAAGCGCCACCCGGTCGCGGATCGCGGGGCCGTTGCGGTCACCTCGGTCCCCTCCTGGGGATCCCGGGCATAGGAGGCGCGCCGAGCCAGGTCCCCGGGACGGGGACAGGGACAGGTCGTGCAGCACGTGAGCCACCGGTCTCCGCCCCCCAGTTCCTGGGGCTGGGAGAAGCATTTAAAATCTCCTTTTACTCCCTCCCTCCCTCTCGCTTCCTCCCTGTCCTCCTCCCCTTCTTTGCTCGATTTCATCTTCTGCGAAATCCATGTGTTTCTACCAGAAGTGGTCAGGAAAAGTCCTGGCCGGCGCCAGCAGTATTTCCACGCGAGCCAGGGAACCTACACTGGGCGTTTGTGAACCAGTGAAGATGAACGCGTTTCCCCGACGACAATCGGAGCTCTAACTGGGGTCCCACCCCACCCCCCACCCCCTGCCCCCGGAACTCTGTGCTCCTCCCAAATTAACCAGCCATCCTGCCTGGGTCACTGCCGGCCTCCTCCACTCCTCCCCGGTTCCACTCCGGCGCACTAGATGGGCTGCATAATACCTCACGGTAACGACCGGTGAATGAAGAAATGTTTGAAATGTGGCTTCCAGGCCTTGGAGCAGGAAAGCAATTAGGGCCCAACCTGGGGTCGCCGAGGTGAGCGGTGTGCTGCGTCCCGGAGGCGCTAGAGAGCAGCAGCCTCAGTCCCGCTCCCCCAGGGCCGCCCAGGGTAAAATAAAATAAAGCCTAACACTGGCTTCATTAGGCTTCAGGGTACTGAGACAGTTTGGAAAGGGCTGAGCAAGGGTATTAGAGCGTATAGGGATTTATGCCTACAATTAAACGTGGGGGGGTCCACATAGATAAATACAAACAAGGCGATATTTGGAAATTGTTCCATATCGTTTCCAAGAACTAAGACTAAGATTAAGGTGATTTTTGGTGTGGCTTTGGCTTTGGGTGTGTTTATTGATTTTTATCAGTATTGGTTAAACAGGGTAAAAATACCCTAAATCCCTGCTTCCCCCAGTTGAAGGGATTTTTAGTTAGGTTGTCAGTATCTTTTGTCTTAAACTAAATCCTAGTTCAGATGAAACTTCAGCATCGAGATCCCTGGGAAATGGTATATACAGAGTGCCTGGTTTGCAAAGATCAGTGGCTCGGACTTGCAAGGCTGATCGCCGCTCACCATTTTGACGAGTTAGCTGTGGCTCTGCACTGTCTTCCAGGAGGGCCGGGCAGAAGGTCTGGATGTGCCCTGTCCCGACCCTTTGTCTGTTCCCCGATCTTGTCTGGTCTCACCCCGCCTCCCTCCCTTATGTGTGACTATCTTTCCTCCCGTGCACACTTAATTTCTCTTTTCCCTCCTCGGTCTTTCTACCTTTAGTGTTCAGCCTTTGGATCCCAGTTACCTTTGTATTCCAGTTTTTTGGTTGAAACTTCTTGTCCCTCCCGCAGCCATCCCTCCCCCCTTTATAGATATTTTCTTCCTTCTTAATGCTCTTTTACTCTTCTTTTTTTCCCCCTTGTCTTTGGAAAGCCACTCTACCTCCATTTTTAAGCTTTCCCTTCCCCTTTCTTAGCCCTTTTTGCTGCTCCCCCTCCTCTCTGCAGGGAACCAGTGTTTTACATATGGAAGGAGCCTTTCACTAAATCTGCTAGCATTTCGCGGAACAGCCTTTCCAAGCTACTCTCACACTTCCTGTAGTAGAAAACTATCTAGGAACAGCAAGCAGTCGCTGGTCTCGCCCTTAAAAAGAAATATTTTTAAAAGTCCTGTTTTTCTCGGTCAAGTGCAAGAGCATTTAAGCTCCACGGAGCTGAATGGAGGGACTGTGAAATCTGAGGTTCTTTCAACCAGCTCTCTGTATGCAAATACCGCCGTTTTCAGCCACTGATGGGAGCGGGCGGGACTGCAATCTAAGTTTAAATTGACAGGTGGGCTGGATGGGTTATATCAGTTCAGCTACTTTCTACCCAGGGGACTTTGGGAGGTGCAGAAAGAAGACGGGTGTAGTGGGGAGGAGATCTTCTTGACCTGGTGCTCTCAGTACTGTTATTTACAGACCACTGATAAAGTTTAGGAAGCCAGCCTTTCATTTTATAGGCAAGGTGATTTTTAATTTTTATTTATTTTGGTACTGGGGATCGAACCCAGACCCTTGCATGGGGGGGCAAAACCACCACAAGCTGAGTAAGCTGCAGCCCCAGGCCCTTCTTTCTTTTTTCTTTTGAGACAAGATCTTGCTAAATTACCCAGGCTGAACTTGAACTTGGGATCCACCCCAGCCTCCTGAGTAACTGACTAGCTGGGATTATAGACTTGTACCTCATGCATGGAAGGTGATTATCTTAATAATTGTAAGAAAGCTTCTTCTTAGGCTGATCACTTAGTAAGTTCAAATAATAATTGATTGATTTGGTTAAGTAATGTGTGAATAACTAGCAGACCCTTGCATATACCATGGTTAGCAGCATCACCTACCAAAGTGTTCTTCCTATTTCTCCACTTTGTTATTTGCCTTTTATTCTCAGCTTTGGGCTAGCATTGTGTCTTTGTTGTTGTTGTTGTTTTCTTTTTTGAGTCATGATCTCACCATGTAGCCCAGGCTGGCCTCGAACTCCCAGAGATCTTCCTGTCTCAGCCTCCCAAGCACTGAGATTACAGACATGCACCTCCATGCCAGGCTGTATTGTGTCTTTTTGTATCTTATTAGAAGTTGGCCTCTTATCTGCTGCCCTATAATTTTGGATCTCATACAGTGTAGTCCCATATATCACAAGAATATTTTAGGAAAAAAAATCTGTTGTGCATTAGGGACCTTGATAACTTCTGGTGAAAAGATCTATTAGCTGAGTAATGTTTTGCATCCCAGAGTTGGTTTTTGTTTTGTTTTTCTCTTCCAGGACAATAGGAACTCAGGATCCTGTCAATTAATTGCATATGGTTCCCCTTTCTGGGCTCTATGTAGATTTTCTTTTCAGACACTGTTATCATTGTAGCTCTCCCTGTAGCAATGAGACTCTTGAAATATTCTAGGTTAGAATAAAACTGCTTTTGAGAAGGACCAAAGCATCAGTTTTAGTCAGAAAGGAAAAATGGAAGAGTGGAACTTGGGAGGGCAGTAGACAAGAGAGATTTCACTGTTAGAGTTCTATTTTCATTCACCTGGTTAGTGGGATCTGAGTGTTCATTGGAAAATACACATTTTTTCCTTTCTTTGGTGCTGGGGATCGTGCTCTACCACTGACTTGAGCCCAAGCCCAATATCTTTTTGTATGAATGAAAGTCTGTATAATACATAAATCACTAAAAATGGCACATTTAGCAATGTTTGTAAATTATAAAGGAAAATTAGTTTCAGGAGATCTTTGAGGATAAAACCATGTTTTATTGTGGACCTGTTTGATAGCATGACTATATTATCATCTGGGTGGTATGAGACACATCTGCAATTCCAGGACTCTGGGAGGCTGAGGCAGGAGGACCATGAATTTGAGCCCAGCCTGGGCAACTTAATGACTTATTGAGACCCTGTCCCAAAACAAACAAATATAAAAAACAACAGTAATAACAACAACAACAACAAAGGGGCTGGGGATGTAGCTCAGTGTGATAGCCTTTGGGTTCAATCTCCAATACTGGGGTGTGGAACCCCTTATTTTATTTCTGGTTGTCCCTGTGTTTTTGGCTGGGTGCAACCAAGTGGTTTTTTCAACTGCTATCGCTGGACATGTGAAAAGCTCAAAATTTCTGGACTGTTAATTGGGATTTAGAGTTAATACTGGATCTCCAAGCCAGGTATGGTGGTGCAAAACCCATAATCCCAGCACTCTGGAGGCTGAGGAAGGATGATTGAAAGTTTGAGCCCAGCCTGGGCAATTTAGTGAGATCCTATCTCAAAGACTAGGGGGTGTAGCCCAGAGCAATGGAAACAGGGAGTACAGTTTCTTGGAGTACATAAGTCCCCTCCTCTGGGTTTACCAGCTTTGTTGTCAAGCACATACTACCTAGCCTGTGTTGGGATGTATTTAGGAAAAAGAGTAAGAGATAGTTTTTAAAGTACCTTTTTTAGTTTTTGTTGTCACTGAGACACAATACCCAATACCCATAACTTCAAGGAGGAGAGGCATAATTTGTTCATGGTTTCAGGGGATTCAATCCATGGTCAGCTGGCTCCAAGGCAGGAACTTCATGGCAGAAGCTGCTTAGTTCATGGTGGTCAGGAAGCAGAGGAGGGAGCGGCACCATATACAGTACCCAAGGCTGCGCCTGTATGACCCAGGCAGACACACCCAGGAGCGTGCTCTTCTAATCTGCAAGGTATTTCTTCATCCAGTGAAGCTGATGTCAGGATTAATGGTCACAGTATCTAAAGACTGAGATTTAAGTTTTAAAATACATGTAACTACAGATGCTGTATTTAGTATAGAGAAACACCATCATGCTTACTTTATTCCAAGAACTTTATCAACTGAGTCGGTTGTCATAGTAATTAAAGGAATGTTATAGTGAATCCAACTTTTAGAAATTCTTCAGTTTGTCATGGTGTCACAGGCCTGTCATCCCAACACTCTGGGAGAACTTGTCGAAAAAAGAGGAAAGAAAGAAAGAACTTCTTATTTTGTGTCTATCATATTTTTCTTTTGCAGTACACATTCTGAGTTTCCTCATTTTACTCAATAGTAAATATTCTCTTTTAAATGGAAAAATGCACGAGAAAGACTTAATTCAGTTTTTTGTTGTTGTTATTTCAGGTCGAGACCTTGTGTGACCGAGCTTGACGATCCATCCAGATTCTCCTCCAAAGTAAGACTTTTCAAAGGACCAATGACTCTGTTTCCTGTGCCCTTGGAGTTCTTCCTACTCTGTAGCTATGTCACGATCTCGCCACGCAAGACCTTCCAGGTTAGTCAGGAAGGAAGACATAAACAAAAAGAAAAACAGCCAAGTGAAGAAGACCCACAAGCCAGCAGCCAACAAAAACGTAACATTGGTCAAGCCTGCGAGCCCTGGGAAGCTAAAGCAATTAATTCAAGAAAGAGATGGTAAGAAGAAAACGGAACCCAAACCTCTGGTGCCAGCCAGAAGCCTTCTGACCCGAGCTGGAGCAGCCCGCATGAATTTGGATCGCACTGAGGTTCTGTTCCAGAACCCGGAGTCCCTAACTTGCAATGGCTTTACGATGGCTCTCCGCAGCACCTCTCTTAGCAGGCGGCTCTCCCAGCCCCCAGTGGTCACTGCCAAGCCCAAGAAAGTCCCACCTTCCAAGAGTTCAGAAAAGCAACGTGAGTGTGATTATAAGGTACTGGCTGATATGGGAGTAAAGCATTCGGAAAATGACCCCGTCTCAAATCCAGACCCTCTGGTCCCCCTTGATACAGAGAATCTAATCAGTGTACAAAATGCGTCTTTAGTTAAAGGTGAGAGTCCAGAGACAACCCAGCCTTGGTCTCAAACAGTAGAAGAGTCCAAAATCAGTGTCCCCACCCCCAGTACCCCAGCAGCTGAGATCCCCTCTGGGCCGCTGGAAAGGCCACACTGTGGTGAAGGATTCTTCTCTGAACAGATACCAAATGACACCAGCGAGTCCCCGAGCATGTTGGCTCGGGACATCCTGTGTGCGCCTTTGTCCCAAAGAGTAGCCACCGAAGTTACCTCTCACAGAAACCCTAACATTCAGTTAGAAGACTTGGGTTCACGAGTACAATCTCTGAAGCTGTTCGATTCTAGCCCGGTTCCTGACCAAAGTGAACAGAAGAGCTGCCTGCCCTCTGCATTTCATCAGGGTGCTCCTGAGCTGGACCTCAGAAACTGCCTGTCCGTCTACCCCTCAGCCCTGATAAAGTTCCTCTTGGCAGGCTCCGTGCCACAAACCCTTGGTGCTCAACCCCACCCCCAAGAGGCCCTCAAAGCCACCCTGACTCAAGAGGGAGCCTCTGTCCTGGGACCGGCCTTCAGGGCTATCCCTCATCAGTGGGAAATTCCGGGTGCTAATCCAATTCCCGGGGAGGCCCCAGCCCCACGGGAGATTCCTGGTGCTACTTCAGTCCAAAGAGGGGTCTTTGGTGCTATCCTCAACCAACGAGAAGTCCTGGGTTCAGGTGCTGATGCTGCCCTGGACCTGGCTGCCTTCCTTCCCCTGCTCCCAAATGCAGTTCCTGCCTATAATGGTCTCCTGCAGTGGCCAGAGCCCCTGAGCGCTGTCACCTACGGGCTTGAGGTACCGGTTGCTGTGCCCATCTTGCCCTTGGGCCCAGGACACACTCCTCAGTCTTCATCAGGCTCCGAGTTCAGCTCAGCACCTCTGGTAATAGTTGCAAGCCATGCTGAGACGGAAGAGCAAGTTCCCGCCGACCTTCCAGCAGCCACCACTCTGAGTGGCACTGTCGCCCCCGGGAGCAGCCTTCCCCAGGCCCCGTCAGGCGCTGTCCACCTCTCCCAGGCCGGTCCTAGCACCACCGAAAGTCAGAGTCCCCAGGTCAGCGTGACCAGCTCGGCTGAGGTCAGCCCCACAGGCGCATCCGAGCCAGTATCCCTCGCCAGTGTCACCTCCTCCTTGTCCTACACAACCCTCCTGCCAACTCTGGAGAAGAAGAAGCGGAAGCGCTGCGGGGTCTGCGGGCCCTGCCAGCAGAAGACCAACTGTGGTGAGTGCACTTACTGCAAGAACAGAAAGAACAGCCATCAGATCTGCAAGAAGAGGAAGTGCGAGGAGCTGAAGAAGAAGCCGTCGGTCCTGGTGCCTTTGGAGGTGAGTGAGGACCGGGGCCCGCTTGGGAGAGGGGGTTCACCAAGCCCAGGGCTTCCATCTCACGTCCTGTAAGATGTCAACACTTCGTTGCTTCAGCTATGGGAACCTGGGCCTGCCTGAAGAAGGCCATGTGCAGTGATGGCTTGGCTTTTTTGTAGAATTTGTCCCAGAAAGCTAGAACACACAGTTCTTCCATCCTAGCATTTGATAGAGACATAGGGAAATTGTAAAGGTGTGGTTTTGCAAAGATTTCCACTGTGCCTCATTTTGGCTAGTTGCTTGTCTTTCTTGTGTGTGTGGGATTATGGATTTGTGGGATTATGGATAGAGTTGAACAAATTAATTAACTCCCTTAAAACCTGGGGGAAAAAAACCAGACAACCTAAAACTCCTTACTTTTGTGTTTCTCTCTTTTCTTTTTTTTAATGTGGGTACCGGGAGTCGAACTCAGGACGTTGCGCTTGCCAGGCAGGCGCTTACACTGTTGAGCTATCTCACTGGCCCTGTGTTTCTCTTTTTTGAGACAGGGTCTCAATATGTAGTTCAGCCTGGCCTTGAACTAACTGTATAGCCTAGGCTGGCCTCAAACTCACAATTATCCTCCTGCCTCAGCCTCCAGACAGCTGGGATTACAGGTGTGCACCACCACACCCTGTGTCCTTACTTTTGAAAGAGTAAAATTGTCTACACCCTCAATCTTGAGACTTTGCCTTGACATGCCAGTCATACAAATTTCATTTATTTATTTTTTAATGTGGGTACCAGGAGTTGACCTCAGGACCTCGCGCTTGCCAGCAGGCGCTTGTGCTGCTGAGCAATATCACCGGCCCTTTCATCTCTATTTTCCACAGATGATTTCTTTTCCTTTTTTTTTCCCGTGGGTGATTTCTACTGTTCTGAACATTTCATGGGGCCTATGGATGTTAAATGAAAATGGTTTGTAAACTCTAGTCTACTGTAAACATCAGTTATATCATTTATAAAAATAAGATAGTAAAAGTATTGGTTGATTTAGAGTTTATTTGAAAGATTTTATGGAACTTGATTAAAACTCAAACTGCTGCATATTAGACTTTTAAAATGTTTGTCAATTGTGGTGTTTTGTGATTTTTACTATCTATTTATTTGTTTTTGCAACAGGGTCTCACTATGTGGTTCAGGCTGGCCTTGAACCCACTACATAGCCCACACTGGCCTCGAACTTGCCGCAATCCTCCTGCCTCAGCCTCCTGAGTGTTGAGATTATAGGTGTATGTACGCCACCACACCTGGGCTAGTTTTTAAAAATTTTTTATTTTTATTTTGAGGGAGGGTCTCACTAAGTTGCCCAGCCTAGGCTTGATCTTGCAATCCTCCTGCCTCAGCTTCCCAGAATGTTACCACACCCAGCTTTTAAGGGCCGGTGAGATGGCTCAGTGGCATAAGCGCCTGCCTTGCAAGCGCGAGGGCCCGAGTTCGACTCCCGGATCCCACATACGGAAAAGGGGCCGGTGATATCGCTCAGCGGCACGGGCGCCTGTTGGCGCGCGAGGTCCTGAGGTCGACCCCCCGGTACCCACAAAAAAAAAAAAAAAAAAAAAAAAAAGAATGTTACCACACCCAGCTTTCATCATTTCTTCTAACTCTATTACTTGGCTTTAAATGCTAAGGAAAAGCTCTTCCTCCTATTTACTTACTCATTTATTTATCTTTCAGTTTGAACCCATGAATTTTTATTATATTCAGGGGATTATAATCCTATATTAACATTATTTCCTTTGGAAGGGAAGGTGATAGGGATGGAACCCCAAGGCCTTTCAAATGCTAAGCACACACTACAGCTGTCTCGTTATCAAATTTGATGCTCTCATTATCTCGAATTTGGCCAGAAAGGAACTTCAGCTTTTTCTTTTGTTTTTTCTTTTTTTTTTTTTTTTTCCTTTCTGGAATGGGGATTGAGCTCCGGGAGCACCAAGCCACATCCCAGCCACCCCCTCCTTAAGCCACCACAGCTGGCTTCAACCATTCCCTGAGTAATTATTTTTCGGCTTGTGTACTTCCTGTACTGTCCCAGACCTGAGTCTGCTGTTCATCCAAGGAGAGCTGGTTTCTGTAAGTGGGCAACAGTGATTGGAAACACTGTCTTGGTGATTATCACTACCACGTCGTCGATGTGTTCAAAGTTACTTGTTCTCTCTTCTTCATTTTTTCTCTCATCCCTCTTATCCCCCCACCCCTCCCCTCAAGAGATCCTAAACCATTCTTTGGCTGTCACTGTCCTGCACTCAGGAGGTGGACAGAGCGCCCTCCCGGCAGGGGGCACAGAGTCTCTGAGGGAAATGCCTTCTGGCAAAGCAAGGACCACCTCTACACTCTTGTTTCTGTGCATTGTTTTCGTTGTTGTTGTTTTGGCTTAGTATTCTCCTTGTGAGATTCATCAATAATGTTTATAGTTATTCATTGTCATTGCGGTATAATATTCCATTGTGCTATATATCACAGTATATTTATTCTTAATGACATGTCATACATGTCTCTTGGTGAACATTCGTGTGTGTGCTGTTGCGTATATTCCTCAGAGAGGAATTGCTGAATCCTAAAATATGGACATCTTCAGCTTCTGTAGATATTACCGAACCGCTGTGGTTGTGCCAGTAAGACTTCCCTTAGTGGCTGAAGATGGCTCAGAGCCAGAGGGGCACTTAGAATGCACAAGGACCCGGCTTTAACCCCCAGCACCCGATGGATGCTGCCTGTGATATGCTCAACCTATAGGCTAATTGGGAGACACTGACATTTGTTCTGTATGAATCTTCTAGCACACGACCACCGCTTTACCTGCTCATTAATATGTCAGCCCCCCCCAGGTGTAAAACCAGAGCCATGGGCATGTGGGATAAGCGCTCTTCCACATAGGTATGGCCCAGCCCTATTTATTTATTTATTTATTTATTTATTTTTAATTTGTATGTTAAAGAGAAAAAAATAGAACAAAATTTCAAAACAACATAATAGGAGGGTAACAATGGTTAATACATTATGTATTGTTATCTTTAAATTAGTTACTCAGGGTACAATATATTAGCATTCAATTGTCCAAACAATATTAGCACAAACCTTTCTTCTCAATGAACTAAGCAAAATTAGTAGTGTTTCTATCTTAACTATCTTATATATATATAATTTTTTCTTTTCCCTTCTTTCTTTCCCCCATTCCCCCATCCCGGTTTCTCTTTCCTTTTGAACAGTTTCTTCCTGTTTTACCATATCTATTGTACATTTTGGATCTTATTTACTCTTTCAGTTTCTCACACTAGGGAGACAATTCGATGTTTACACACGTGCGTCCGGTTAATTTCACTTATGAGTACTTTCTCAAGTTGCATCCATTTACCTATAAAAGTCTCCAGTTTATCCTTTTTTATGGCTGAATAGTACTCCATTGTATAAAAAGACCACATCTTTTTTATCCATTCCTCGGTTGATAGGCATTTGGGTTGTTTCCAAGATCTGGCTATTACAAATTGTGCTACTATAAACATGGGTGCACATATATCGCTGTGGAATGATGTTTTTAATTCTTCTGGGAAGATACCCAGAAGGGGAATAGCTGGGTCAAATGGGACCCCCAATCCTAGTTTTTTTTAGGAATCTCCACACTGATTTCCACAGTGCCAGCCCTATTTATGTAGATCTTAGAGAATTTTTTTTCTTTCGTGGCACTAAGGATTGAGACTAGGGGGACTTTACCACTGAGCTACATTCCCAGCCCCTTTTATTTTATTTTATTTTTGACAGGGCCTCAATAAGTTGCCATGGCTAGGCTCAAACTTGAGATCTTCCTGCCCCAGTCTCCCAGAGTGCTGGGATTACAGGCATGCACCACCATGCCCAGTTAGAGTTGTGTTTTAGTCAAGAGAAAAACATTTATCTTCTGCCATCCTTAGCTCAGTTTACAGTTCTCTTTTTATCTCAAAATGCAGATAATTAAAAACTCTAACTTTATCATTTTTTTCTCCCTTTCTAAATTTTTTCCAGTACTGGGGATGGAACCCAGGGTCTTGCATTTGTTAGGGAAGCTTTCCACCACTGAGCTACATCCCCAGCTGTTTTTATTTTGAGACAATATCTCCCTAAATTGCCCAAGCTGCCTCCAAATCTCATCCTCCGAGAAGCAGGATTATAGGCGTGGTGCACCACGCCTGGCCCTTATCAGCCTTACAGTTGTTTAGGAATTTGCTTTTGGCTAGTACATTTCTCATGTATATTTGTAACTTAGCATTTTGAGACACGTTCTACCCTAGATTTTGAACAGTGATAGAAGTATATAAAAGAATAGGCTACAGGCTTTTTAGACATATAGAGGTACATATTTAGACATGGGCTACATTTTTCACAAGTAACTTTTATTAGTGTGTAAAAGCAAAAATTGTAGACTATGCTTTGACATAGGGTGTTCAGGGTGGGATCTTGAATTCTGTCTCTAGCCAGAGGATTTTGGTACAGTATGATGCATTTAATTAACATTAATTGAAGGACTAGACAGAGTAGTTTGTGAGTTCATCTAGCCAAAGTGAAATAATTCATTGTATTTATACTAGTTATCCTTTTCTGCCCAAAACATTAGAGGTTATTAAGTATTTGGTTACACTAAATAACAACACACTAGATACACTGTAAAGTGTGCTGTGTTTATTACCTTGCTCACTTCCAGGTGCGCTCACTTCCATGTGGGCGTGCATGCCCACACTGCTGGGCATTGAACCCAGGGCCTCACACATGCTAAACAAATGAGCTTTACCCCTACCAGTGAGCTATACCCCACCCCACCCCCTTTTTAATTGAGACAGGGTCTTGCTATATATTTCAGACTGGCCTTGAACTCACTATATACCTCAGGCTGGTCTTGGGCTTGTGGGAATCCTCCTGCCTCAGCCTCCCAAGTACTGAGATTACAGGTTTACACCACCATACCCTACTTAATTCTTTTTCTTTTTTTTTTTTTTTCTATCTTCTTAACTAATGGAAATTCCATCATATTTAAAAATCTGAACATTAAGGTGTGTTAAATGATCCAAGTTCAATCGCTGCCTGCCTGCTCACTGATGGTAGCAGTGCAGCTCTTGATCTGTCCTTCACCATCATCGGTGACACGCTTATTGTATTCATTTTACCCTTTCCTCTGGGAGCTGGGGGTGAGACTCGCCTTCCTTGGCCACTGCTACTTTAGTGTTTTCAGGCAGCCGGGTCTCATTGTGACATGTGTGGCGTATGGAACAAGTTTTTGCTACTAACTCCTGCGACTGCAGGCAGATGTTACGTGTCCTGAACTGTGCCTTCAGGGAACCTCCTAGTGTCACTGCTGAGACCTGAGTAGCACACTGCACCTCAGCGCTGGTTGAAGGAAAAGCCTCTCCGTACGCAGTGCGCATGCGTGAGAACTCCGTAGCTGCAGAACAGCGCTGGTCTTTCGCTGTGTGAGGCGCAGAGTGCGCCGCCGGCTGCGTACCCAGCGACCCGGTAGAGCTGGGCTGCTTCTGATTAGTGGGTGTGATTCCTCGAACTTTACCACTGTAGGGAAGTACTTATCTGCACTATATGGTTACTTATCATGAAAGAAAAATGTCCCAGACTGGCCAACATATTTCATCTCGTGTCAGCGTAATACAAGTTATACTATTATAATGAGCGCGCCAGCATAGCATGGTTTGTTTTTTTTTTTTTTTTTTTTTTTTTTTTTGTGACAGTGTCTCACTGTGTAGTTCAGACTGCCCTTAAACTCACTATGTAGCCCAGGCTGGCCTCGAACTTGTGATCCTCCTGCCTCAGCCTCCAGAGTGCTGGGATTACAGGCGTGCTCCTCCACGCCCAACATACTTATTTTTCAATGGAGTTTAACTCCAGATCTGTTTTGTTGGTCTACCTATTCGTTTTTTATTGCACATTAATGATCTAAGAGCTGATGGTGTCAAAGCTGCAAATGTAAGTCTCCAGCATCAATGGGCTATGATGGACGTGGCCCATGTTTCACCAGGAAAGGCAGAAGGAAGGGTCTTGTGCTTTTGCACAGTCAGACTGAAATAACACAGCTAGCAAATGAATCAATCTGGACAATCAGCAGATTACCTGGGTAATGAGAATCAGCACTCAGGTGCAGGTGCGGAGTATCCAGAAGGTGTTGGTTGATTATCAGCTTTTCATGCCTGCTGTGAATGCAAGACAAATCTTGCCTTTCTTCTGATTTAATCATCCCCACATGGCTACCAAGTCACTGTCTTTAAAAGAAGGCCATGGTGCCAGGTGTGGTGATGCACGCCTGTAATCCCAGCACTCAGGAGGCTGAGGCAGGAGGATTGCCAGAGAGACTGTCTTGAAAAAGAAACAAACACGCAAGCAGAAAGTAGTGATTATAAGTGACATGCTTAAGTTACTCCCAAAGCCTAAACCCAGGATTTATGGGATGCTGACAACAAGTGTTTGCTGAACAAATGATTTATATTTTAATAAAAATACAAAATTTAGCCAATTATCACATACCAATATCTGGTAAAAAAAAAAAAAAAAAACAGAAAACAAACTGCACTGTAGTCTATCTACTTTATACCATATGTACTTAATATATTATTTCATCAGCTGGTAACCCAAAACAACATTTTGGGGATTATTCTACACATAACCTTTTCAAGTACCAAAGCTAGTAGAATCATAGGCCATCTGTAGCAGAAATTCAAGTGGAAGCTTAAGGAAAAGGTTTTTAGGAAGGTACAGTGTTTTTAAAGTATGTGGGGAGGATCTGGGATGGGGTGGGGAGAGTAAAATGATTAAGATGTGATGTGTATATGAGAGCAGAGAGAGCGCACCCTTGTGCGTACCAGTTCTCTGGGATGAACGGAAGTATTACACATCACAAACATATACTAGTATAAAAAAGAAACTTTAAAAAAATAATAAAGGGCTGAAGGTGTAGCTTGGTGGTGAGTGCTTGCCTAGAATGCTCAAGGCTCTAGGTTCAACCCTCAGCACCACAAATGATTACATTAAATAAATAAATGGTGGGGAAAGCTGCATGAGGATCTGTGTTGCTTAAATTTGTTTTGTTTTATTTTTTTGTTTTTTGAGACAGGGTTTTGCTATGTAGCCCAGGCTGGCCTGGAACTTGCAGTTCTCCGGCCTCAGCCACCCGAGCGATGGATTACAGGCATGTGCTACCTCACCTGGTGCTTACAATTTCTGCCAAGGGTTTTTTTTTTTTTTTTTTTGTGGGTACCGGGGGGTCGACCTCAGGACCTCGCGCGCCAGCAGGCGCCCGTGCCGCTGAGCGATATCACCGGCCCCTTTTTCGTATGTGGGATCCGGGAGTCGAACTCGGGCCCTCGCACTTGCCAGGCAGGCGCGTATGCCGCTGAGCCATCTCACCGGCCCTGCCAAGGGTATTTATAAATGTTGGTTATAGCAAAATGCAAAGTTTGGGATGATCAAACTTTTGGAAGGGGAGCTGGCGACTTAGCTCAGTGGCCGAGCACCTGCCTTTGCCTGGCGTGGCTGTGGCCCTGGGTTTGAGCCCCAGCACTAGGAGAAAAACAAAACAAAACAAAAAACTCAAGAATGCAAGCTCAAAAATCATGTGTTTTTCTCGTTGTAAATGGAATTCGGACAATCAGTCCTAGAAGGATACTTACAAAAACCAAATATTGGGAGTATTTACTTCTGAGGATTGACTTTTTTGGGTAGAGGAGGGGTACAGTAGAAAATATATGCCTTTTAAATTTTTCTTTAAATATTTGTATGTAATTGGAATTTTTACATAATGACCTTGTGTTACTTAAAAAAAAAAAATGACAGAGGTGGAGGGGAAGGGGAAAGAAAAAGAATTGAGATGTTATGTGCATGTACCAATTCCCCACAACGCGTGTAATCATTCTGTACTGCACACATGTACTAATAAAAACAAAAAATTTTTTTAAATGACAAAACAAACTGGGCAAGGTGCCACAAGCCTGTTACCCCACCTACTTAGGAGGCTGAGATGGGAGAATCTCAAATTTGAGACCAGCCTGGGCAACTTAGTGAAACCCTGTATCAAAATAAAAGTTTTGGTCACTGTGTGCTTTCTCACAGTGATCGGCTGTCACCCTGCAGAGTGTGCTGCTTGTTCTACTTTTAATTGTCCTGAACTCACTCTGCAGAGCATGTTTCACCCTTAATAAATGGAAAACCTTGCTAAAAAAAAAAAAAGACAAACCTTAAAGGTGCTGGGGCTGTAGGTATGGGATATATATATATATTATTCAGGATAATACAGTTTGCATTGTAGAAAATTTAGAAGTAGGAAAAGCAAACACTGGTCCTATCACAAGCCGCCAGAGTGAATGTATTGACATACTTTCTCCCCATATATTTTGTGCATTTGAAAAACAATGTAGTTAATGCGGTAAATATTTTTCTTTTTTTTTTTTTTCCACTCAGTAGATCATCAGTACTTTTTCACATCATTAGAAATTCACAAAGTCTTTTTAAAATTCCTTCATACGGGTGGGCCGTGTGGCTCAGTGGTAGAGCGCTCACCTTGCTCATGGGAGGTCCTGGGTTTGAGACCCAGTTCCGCAAAAAAGACCAGAAAAAAGGAAGCCTGTTTAATATTCTTTTAGGTTACTGAACATAACTTCCTAAATTATTTGTTGCTGAATGCTTAAGTTTATTGCAATGTGCTAGATGGTAATGAACTTTATTTCTGTATAAGTCTTTGTTTCCGTTTCAGTTTGATTTCTGGTTGGTTTGTTTGTCTTTTGAGACAGGGTCTCGCTCTGCAGTTCAGACTGCCCTGGAACTCACCACATAGCCCAGGGCGGCCTCAAACTCGTGGTAGACCTCTTGCCCCAGCCGCCCAGGCGCATACCACCTCCGCTAGTGGTGGTGGTTGTTTTTTTTTTTTGTTTGTTTGTTTGTTTGTTTTTGTGGGTACCGGGGGGTCGACCTCAGGACCTCGCGCGCCAACAGGCGCCCGTGCCGCTGAGCGATATCACCGGCCCCTTTTTCGTATGTGGGATCCGGGAGTCGAACTCGGGCCCTCGCGCTTGCAAGGCAGGCGCTTATGCCGCTGAGCCATCTCACCGGCCCCTGGTGGTTGTTTTTGAGACAGAATTGAGTTATGGTCAGGCTGGCCTTGAACTCACCATGTAGCCTGGGCTGGCTTTGAACTTGCAGCAATCCTCCTGCCTCAGCCTCCAGAGTGCTGGGATTACAGGCGAGCCCCACCACACTGGGCTGTCCTTTTAGGAAACTTTTAGGAAACTTCTGAAGGCCCTCAGCTCTCAGAGGTGGTGAGTGAGCCAGCATTTCAGCAAATCTGACTAATGACTGGACAGCAGCCAGATCAGATTAGGTATCTAGTGTATTTTTAGCTACCATGGAAAATCAGAATTTTAAAATTGCCATTATTACATTAGTGCTCTGGTCCTGCTAAACTTTCCACATGTTCTCAGTTGCTGAATAGGAGTTCCTGAGACTAATTTGGACCATAGTGTGCATGATGCCAACACCAGTCGTTCACACGGTGTTTTACAGATTCTAAGAACACACGGTGGCACCCTCCTGTGGTCCCTGTGCTCAGGACGCTGAGACGTGGGAGGGTCCCTTGAATCCCAGCATTGTGGGCCAGCCTGTGCCACATAGCAAGACTCCTGTCTCCTAAAAACCAAATGAAACAAAACCAAGTCAGAGCCCCCCGAGCCCCAGTACTGGGGATTGAACCCAGGGCCTTCACACTGAGCTACATACCCAGCCCTTTTTTATTTCCATTCTGAGACAGGGTCTTATTAAGTCACTAAATTTTTTTTTTTGGGTGGGGTACCGGGGGTCGAACTCAGGACCTCGTGCCCCAGCAGGCACCCGTGCCACTGAGCGATACCACCGGCCCTTTTTTCATATGTGGGTACCGGGAGTCGAACTCAGGACCTCGTGCTTGCCAGGCAGGCGCTTATGCTGCTGAGCTATCTCACCAGCCCCAAGTCACTAAATTTTCAGACTGGGCTCAAACTGGAACAATCTTCCTGCCTCAGCCTCCCAGAGTACGGGGATTACAGGTATGTGTTACCCTGACTGGTAGAAGCTCTTGATCTATTTAGACACGGGGCTTCCACACCTGGGATTCCACTCCCTCACATTGTCTGTAGGGAGATGGTGTGCACTTCTTGTTAGATTTCTGAGGCAGCAGAGTCTTCTCCACGCCCCAGAATAAAAACAACTGGGAGAATCACACCTGCTCCCCAAGCCTGTGAGGGCTGCACTTGACCCCAGTTCTGTGGTTCTGGAGAAACAGTTACTCTAAGAGTTTAGATTGCCCCCTGTGACCAGCAGTGTGGAAGGTGTCCTTGTGCCCCTGAGAACCATACATGGGCGGCAGGGATGATGTCTACGGGATCTGGCGCTGTGCCTGCCACACGTAGTCACTGAAAAGTGCTATGGAGTTGTTATATCCTTGAAAAGATTTGTGTATTCACTTCATTACTTTCAGCTGTTTGCCTTGTAGCTACTTTATTTATGCTCTTTTCATTTTGTTGTTACTGTTTTTTGAGGCAGGGTCTCACTATGTAGCCCAGGCTGGCCCTCAAACTTGTGGCAATCCTCCTGCCTCAGCCTCCTGAGTGCTGGCATTACAGGTATGTGCACCATGCCCAGCAATTTATGCTATTTAGGGGAAAGTAACTGAGGTCCTTGGCAGTAGCTGTGACCACACACTGTTTTTCAGATTTATAGAAGCCTTTGTCCGGGGGGAGGATTGAAATTCATTATGAATGATCGGTTTTCTGCCCCCTGTGGTGCGGAATTACACTTGTGGTTTCCAGAGAGGTGACCGCATGGAAGTTCTTTTCTTTCTAGTCACTGTGTCGTGAGAGGGTTTGGTGTTGCTGCTGTGCTCTAGACATTTATACCCTGAAGCTTATTTTCCTATTGTGTTTCATGCACAGCATCATTTTGTGGCATTTTCTGCCCAGGGACACAGCTGTGTGACGGCAGGAGGGAAAGAGGGAGGAGGAGGTGTGGGATCCACAGGATCAAGCCCTGGGACTCTGGGGAGCAGGGGACTCAGGTGAGAGTTGGAGGGAAGCGAGCTTGCCTGGATGTGTGCACTTCTCCTTGGAGGAGGGATTTGTTGATGAGTTCATTCAGAATTACAGGCATCTTGCTATGTGGCCCAGGCTGGGCTCGAATTTGCTGCTATACTCTTGTCTCGACCTCTGAATGCTGGGATTACAGGTGTTCGCCACCACTCCTGGCTTTTTATTTTTTTAATCTTGAGATGGTCTGGCTATGTTCCTAAATCACCCAGGCTGGACTTGAATTTGTGATTCTCCTGCCTCAGCCTCCCAGGGTAGCTGAGATTACAGGCGTGTGCCCCCAGGCCAGGGGAAACAGGTGATTTTATATTTTTTCCAGCCCCACTCTCTGGACCGGGGTTGAAGCCAGAGGCTTGCACTTACTAGACAAATGCTCTAGTGGAGATTCCTGGTTCTCTCTTTCTCTCTGCCTCTCTGAGACAAAGTCTCATTCACTATGTATGCCAGACTGGCCTTGAGATCACTGTGTAGATAAGGCTGGCCTTGAATTTGTGGTGATCCTCCTGCCTCAGCCTCCTAAGTGCTGGGATTGCACGTGTGTGTGGCTAAACCTTTTTTTTTTTGAATTTTGAGACAGGATCTCACTAAGTTCCCTAGGCTGGCCCCAAATTTTCAATCCTCCTGCCTAAACTGCCTGAATCACTGCACCCAGCATTTTTTCCATTTTTCTGCTTTTCTTTAGCAGGAGGGTTATTCAAAATGACCAATTCCATTACTTCTGGAAATGAAAGTTTAATGTTCTTTTTATTTTGTTTATTTGTCATGGTGCTAGGGATCTAGCATGCTGAGAAAGTGCTATACCACTAAGCCACACCCCTAACCTCTGTTCTTGTTTGTTTTTTGTGTTTTGAGACAGGGTCTCACTCTGTGGTCAGGCTGGCCTCGAACTCACAGCAATCCTCTTGCCTCGGCCTCCCAAGTGCTGGGATTACAGGCATGTGCCACCATTCCCAGGCTTCTCTAGTCATTTCTGCTTATTGTCTATTAAACTTGCTGTCACCTAAGTCTTGGGCTGAGATCATCAAATCCCTGAGCGCAGGGATGGAAACAGGTGGCCACGGCAGTAGAGGTGAAAAGCCATTCAGTGTTCCCGCAGGTGCAGCTTTTCCAAGTCCCTGTGTTTGATGTTCAGATTCAAGTTTCGCTCTGGTCACTATCATTAACCCTGATAGTATTATAGGCAGCTAAGTTATTTAGAAATATTGTAGGCAGTCAGACAGGGCTGAGCCCTTGAGAGGTCAGTGCGGAAGACAACTGTGGCTGGAGGGCATTCACTGAAGACCAGGCTTCAAGACAAAGAGGAACTACTCACCCATATACTTCCCCTAGGGATGAACAGCAGTGATTGATATTCTAAACAGACATCAATCACCTCAGGTGGGGGACCCAAACCTCCTTAACCCACCCCTTCCAGGAAAGTCCTGTCTCTTCCATGTGCTCACTGTGTGACTTGCTTCCCTATTGGATCCTCATTTAATCAGCATTACCCAAGCACCTATACTTGTAATTTTATTGGTTGACCATAGTTTTGTCCCGCCTCACACCTACCTTGTAGTTTCCCATTGGGTCAATGTTACCAGAGCGACTATAGTTGTAATCTTGTTGATTATGGTTCTGTCCCACTCTAGACCGCCTCACCTTGTGGTTTTGCTCTGTAAACTCCCCTGAGAAGCGGGGTCCCCAGCAACCCACTTGGGACCCCTTCGGTCACTCTTAGACAGTTTTTCTTTCTCTCAATAAATACTTCCTACTCTTCTTGTTCCTAGAATTCATTCTTTGATTTTAGAAAACACAAACTCTCGTGTTGGACATGTTAGCAGGCTAGGAGTTACCTTTCCCTTATATTATTTAGAGGTCCTATATCATCCCTGTGTCAATAGGATGAGCGTTGGGTTTCTTAAGTAATTTTACGGAGCAGTGCTCAGAGACCTTCTGTACTTTCTTAGATTGCTGGGTATCTCGCTGTGTGGCTTCCGGAGTATCTCCAGGAGTAAAATCACTGCCCTCGGGGCCCAGGACACTTGACATCTCGCCAGTGTGGACACTCAGTGCCCCTTGCCCTCTGAGCCTAATTGATTTTATTGATGCAAGTAGTATATGCATCACACAGATTGATTTGACATGTCATTAAATTGTGAGCACTTTACTAAACACTGAACAATGAACTGGGTGTGGTGGTGCACACCTGTAGTCCCAGCACTGGGGATCCTCCTGAGGCAGGAGGATCACTGTGAGTTCATGGCCAGCCTGGGCTACATAGCAAGACCTGTCTCAAAAAAAAAAAAAAAAAAAAAAAAAAAAAAAGGGCTGGTGAGATGGCTCAGCGGCGTAAGCGCCTGCCTTGCAAGCGCAAGGGCCCGAGTTCGACTCCCGGATCCCACATACGAAAAAGGGGCCGGTGATATCACTCAGCGGCACGGGTGCCTGTTGGCACGCGAGGTCCTGAGGTCGACCCCCCGGTACCCACAAAAAAAATAAATAAATAGGGCCGGTGAGATGGCTTAGCGGCTTAAGCGCCTGCCCGGCAAGCACGAGGGCCCGAGTTCGACTCCCGGAACCCACATACGAAAAAGGGACCGGTGATATCGCTCAGTGGCACGGGCGCCTGCTGGCGCGTGAGGTCCTGAGGTTGATCCCCGGTACCCACAAAAAAAAAAAAAAAAAAAAAGCAAGCAAAAAAATAAATAAATAAATAAAATAAAAATAAAAATAAAAATTGTATTCCTGGCCAGCTGTGGTGGCACATGCCTGTAATCCTAGCTACTCAGGAGACCAAGGTGGGAGAATTGCAAGTTTGAGGCTAGCATGGGCAACATAGCAAGGCTATATCTCAAAAACAATTATTTTTTAAAAAGGGCTGGGATGTAGCTCAGTGTGATGTTCAACCGCAGGACCACAAAAATAAATAAACAAAGAAATAATAAAGAAAGAAAGAAATTCCATTCATGTATTCCAGGGAGGCATACTCTGTAATAGAAATGCAAGGTGCTCTGAGAAATGTCGGCTTTCTTGTGTGGCTGATGGGAATTTAAATGGCATAGCTGCTGAGAGCGGAGTTTGGACGGAACTCAGAAATATGGCATGAGCTGGGCTTGGTGTTGTGTGCCTGTGACCCCAGCACTCTGGCCCTGGGTTCAGTTCCCAGGATTGCCAGAAAAGGAGGAGGAGGAGCAGCAGCAGCAGTAGTAGCCTCTGGGTATAGTTACACACGCTTTTGTAATCCCAGCTCTCTGGGAGACTGAAGCAGGAGGATTGCAAATTCAAGCCCAGTCTGGGTGACTCAGCCATTTAGAGAGACCCTGTCTGAAAATAAAAAATGAAGAAGGTCTGAGGATGTAGCCTAGTGCAGAGGTTCAAGCCCCAGTACCACACAAACAGAATAGTTAAGCATGGCACATGCCTGGAATCCCAGCACTCTGGGAGGCTGAGGCAGGAGATACAGATAGAAAGTAAATAAAGACAGAAGGAGAAGAAAACTCAGCAGGAGCTGAGAAAGGCGAACGAGGAGTTATCACGTAATGGATAAAGTTAATGTTTGAGAGGTTGAAGTAGCTCTGAAAATGAACAGTGGTGAAAGTTGTTTTTTTTTTTTTTTTTTTTTTTTATGTGGGTACCGGGAGTCGACCTCAGGACCTCGCGCTTGCCAGCAAGCGCTTGTGCCGCTGAGCAATATCACCAGCCCTTTTTTCCTTTGTGTGGGTTCCGGGAGTCGAACTCAGGACCTCGTGCTTGCCAGGCAGGCACTTATGCCACTGAGCCATCTCACCGGCCCCTGAAAGTTTTACAATGTGGTAAATATACTTAATGCCACTGAACTATACACTGAAATAGTTAAAATGGTAAATTTTAGGTTGATACGTGTTTTACCACAAAAAAAAAAAGTATATATAGCTAAAACATACCATTGAACTAGATGTGGTGATATATAACTAATCCCCAGCCCTCAGGAGACAGGTAAGAGGATTGCTGTGAGTTCAAGGCCAGCCTAGACTCTATGGTGAGAACCTGTCTCAAAAACAAAAAACACAGAATATTCCCATTTTGTATTTGTTTTCAGACCTTATTGTATTTAGCCCTGTTCTTTTTTTCAGTTTCACTTTTGATTTTTTTAATTAATGCCTGTTTGCAGTAGCTCATGACCCCATTGCTCGTGGGCAGCTAGCACCTGTCCATAGTGGTCCAGTCTCTTACCTCCCTCTCTGCGGTCTCAGTCCCCAGGGGAGCCTCTTAGCATGGACTTAATGTGTTCACACTGGTGGATGTGTTTAGGTTGGATTCTGTTGGTTTTGCAAAGAGTTGAGAACACTACACCCAGTAGGGTGTTTTTTTGTTTGTTTTCTTACATGAATTTATTAAAAATTTTGCCCAGCACTCTGGAGGCTGAGGCAGGAGGAGGATCAGTGGAAATCTGAGGCCAGCCTGGACTACATAGTGAGTTCAAGGCAGCCTGGGCTACATAGTGAGACCTTGTCTCGAGAAACCAAAAAAATAAATAAATAAAAAGAAAGAAAGAAAGAAAGAAATTTTGAGTGTGGGTGGATGAGAGATAAGTCAAGTGAGGACTGGGCTGGGCTGGCAGTGGTAAAGCGCCCTGCTTAGCAAGCATGAGACCCTGGGTTCCGTCCTCAGCACTGAGAAGGAGCCCGAAAACCACAGCAGGAAACCAGGCCCACTGGCTTCGTGAGCCCTCCAGGAAAGCTTGCTCTCTGGCAAACCCGAGGCCGGAGGTGAGGGTGCTGAGCCCAGGCCGTCCGGCCCTCACTCTATTCCCGGTTTCTGCCTGTGGGAATCTGTTTGGGATCCAACTGCAAGTGGAAAACCCATCTCTGGCTGAGCAGCCAGGCGAGCCCTGCTGCCAGCCTCCAAATGTGCTGCCGAAACCTGGGCCCACGAGGTGGAGCTGGGCTGTCTTTCTGGATCCCGGCAGCTGTCAGGGTGGTGGGGATGGGACCGTGACCAGCCTCTGTCTGCACTGCTGTTGGGCAGTGACCTTGAGACCCAGCAGTGGCCCTGGTCCTTCGCTGCTACTGTTGCAATGCCAGGGGCTAACAGGAGGGAGAGTCCTCTGTCCTGCTTTTCCCAGGGGCCAGCAGGTGTCAGCCACCGTGCCTGCCACCTGCGTGGGGTGTCCCCGCAGTGAGAGAGGGCGGCTCTGGATGCCCGCCAGGCTGGGGCACAGACAGGCTGCATGTGGGGACATGCTTTGGTGGCTCTGGGGTGCAGAGATGCTCGGGTGATGGTCTTGGGACAGGGAGGTGGATTCTGCCTCTGGCCAGGCAGGGATTTCTCTGCGAAATGAAAGTAATGGGAAATGTCCCTAGCAAGACAGAAATCCCTTGTCTCATGCCACTTGGTGGCAAGTGTATTTTGAAAACTCCACCCCTTCTCCTTGTCCTCAGCCTGTCCTTTCCTCTTAAGTGGCTTTATTGTTGTTTTCTAATCCGCCTTTGTCATTGGACATTTATTGACAGAAATCAAATCACTGTGTTTCTGGGCAAAGTGCCTGCTGCAGAGAGGTGTGGTTCGGAGGAATGAGACACACAGCCCGACAGCTGAGCCTTACTGTCCTCACATAACCTCCCTGCCTTAAATATCGCCAATATTTCGCCTTGCCTTATAAAGTAAAAATGCACAATACCTTCCAGAGTTTCAGCGAGCCCCAAGGCCCCCCTGGGCTCCGTGACAGCTCCTGTGTAGTGCAGGCAGAGCGGTGTCCCCTCCCCCAGGAGGACCTGCCCTGGCTGCCACCCAGAGGTGACTAAACAGGGAGACTCCCGCCATCGATCCGGCTGGCCACCTGGGGGATTGGCGTGCATTGTTTTGGCTGAAGCCTCCTGTGATTTCGCCGCGACCAGATCCTCTGCGGAGAACTCCATGTCACAGCTTGGGGCTGCCTGTGTCCTGTGGCGAGAGCCAGCCGCACAGGAGATCCTTTGTCTAGGAAGGGCTAGGCTGAGAAGATCACTTTGGAGTTGCTAAGCTCTGCATTGCCATTGGCTGCACCGTGTAGGGCTGTTTTTGCAAAAGACATGCCCAGCACGTCTACAGTGCTGGCAGGCCAGGGCTGCCTTCAAACACCATGATAATAACACCAAGAGCAGTTTGCAGAACTGTTCCACTACCGAGGCTTCCTCTGCAGAAGCAAGATGGCTACCTCGTGGGCTTCGCTGTGAAGAATGCAGAGGCTAATTAAGACAGACTTTAAGGGAAAGCAGGGTATTTCCCTACTTCATCTTGATGCAAGGTTTTTTTTTTTCAGTGACTTTTAAAGTATACATTTTACATAAGCTCTTTAGGTTCTGCCTAGAAACATGTTGATGATTTTAAGATGGTATAAGTAGTTTTACAGAGAAATAGCCAAAAAAATTTTGGGGGGGGGTGGTAGGAATGGGAGCTTTCTTCTTTTTTTAAATGGAGGCTCATTTTCCATTTTGACTTTTTTTTTTTTAGGTTATAAAGGAAAACAAGAGGCCCCAGAGGGAAAAGAAGCCCAAAGTTTTAAAGGTAATCAGCTGTTGATTAAATACTATTTAATTTTTTTCTATTTTCATATAGTATTTTCATATAGTATAGTCACTTGAGGTTAAATTTGGACTAGAATGGATGTGAATGTTCCCAGATTTTGAGTAGATAAATAATTTTCACTCAAATAAAGTATTTCTCTTTTTTTAATGTGCTGCATAATGTGCATATTAGCATCCTTTATTTTCAACTTCACACAAGTCCGAAGAAGGAAAAGTTTATATGCAAAGTGTTGTGAATAAAATTAATTCTTCCTTCTAGCTCCCTGTGTAAGGTCTGCATTTGTGGCGTTGCACCAGTGTGTGCACTTAAGCTTTTTAAGAGGAAGGTACGATTTGAAGTTGACAGCTGTGATCCATTGTGATTTTGGTAGACCCTCCATTAAGTACTATTTTTGAAATGTGTGATTTTTTTTTATTATTTCCCTCAAAGAAAACAAGGCCCTTAGAGATTTTAGTTCAGTTTAAGATGTATAAGTCATTGAGATCTTACAGCCAAATTATAATTACTTAATCCCAAATTTTCGCTGCCACCTTTTAATTTTGACATTCATAGAGCTGTAGGAATAAGCATGTTTTCTTTATTTTCCGAGATTGCCTGTGATGAGCATGTAGCAATAGCCTAATTTGGCTATAAGCTAGTAGCAGTGTGTGTTATGAGCTTTCTACAGTATTTAAGAAGGGTTCACTTCAAGCCTATGGCATCACTGAAAGTTCAATGCTAGCTTTAGTCTGGCAAATAGGTGCTTCCATGCTTCAGGTTTCAGATGGCACATTGCTGTTATAAATATAAGCAACCTGAACAATCTCGAATTAGAGAGCTAGCAAGCAATCACACAACTGGCCTGTACAATTATATTGTGTGCATTTCATGTAAGATATTTGCACCTAATTATAGCTTCTCTTTTGCAAATAAACTTTTAGCCCTCAAAGAGGAGCAGCGTGTTGAACTATGGCTGTGAATATGGCCAAATTTTATCTCGTTTGTTCCCCAAATTGTGTAACTTGAACATGTTGACGCTGAGAACCAAACCTTGCATTGCCTTCTGGTTTGGGTGACCGCGTGGGCTTGTTTCCTGCCTGTACACAGAAGTGCCATGTAGAGTTTCCACCAACCCATGAGTATTTATTTAATATTTCTCACACAGTCAGCGGTGTGCTAGGCGCTGTGAAATGAATGAAAATGCTTGGCACAATTCTCATGGGGCTTGGACAAATAAATAGTAGTGACTTTCAAGATAAATTAAACCATTTTTCTTCTTCATACTGACCCGTCCACCCCTTTTATATCCTTCCCCTCCCCCCAACCTAGAAATACGTTCTTAAAAGCCCGATTTGTACCTTTTTCTGTACTTTGTGTATTGGGTGTATCCATCTCAGACCTGACATTTTTTAAGTGAGAAATAGTTTTAGCGCCGCTGCTGTAAATGGCTCTTCAGTTTGGAGGCAGGATGTAGGAGAGAGAAACAGACCACATACAGAGACCGAAAGATGTTAAACCCGGAGTTACATCTCTCACCTTTGCTAAGAAATAGGCTTGGAGGAAGCTGTTTATTTTTATGTTTATTTTGTTAGTCTGTGTGTGTCCTGTCACCTGAAATAAATCTCAGAAGTAAATACACCATGTGTTGGTTTTGGGACCCACGGCAGCAGACTGCAGCTGTTTGTTTTAAGTAAGCACTTGTGGGCGGCCAGATTCCCTCCGCCCCGTGAGCCAAACTCAATTGGTGCTGACTTTCCGTCTGTCCTCAGTGATTGTCGTACAAGACCAGGAAAATACTCCAAAAGGAAAAGTTATTTAATGTTAGCATTTAAATTTTTTTTTTTTTGTGGGTACCGGGAGGGGGGGTCGACCTCAGGACCCCGCGCGCCAGCAGACGCCCGTGCCGCTGAGCGATATCACCGGCCCCTTTTTCGTATGTGGGTTCCGGGAGTTGAACTCGGGCCCTCGCGCTTGCCAGGCAGGCGCTCACGCCGCTGAGCCATCTCACCGGCCCTAAATTTTTTAAAAAATTGCATTAGATAATTTTTTTCCCTTTTCCAAAGACAACTTTATTTCTCTCCTATGTAGTAGAAATGTTCAGAAACTCAGATTTTAACTGGAGCTGTATAAAGTTCACCTGGAGCAGAGGTGGAATATTATAGAACGCTGGAGGAGGTGCTAAGTGTGTTTTGGGAGGGCGAGAGGAGAATGCAGCTTTCTGCTTCGGGCCTTACAGGTGAGGCCTTGCCTTAAAGGGTCACACCGGATGCGCCCAAGGGAGCTACTCTGCGCTGGGCTCTGCAGGTCAAGGCTTGGTTTCCCTCCGTTATCCTCTGGCTTTGCACTGGGCCTTGTGGCAGAGACCTAATCCCCCTCCTTTGATGCTGGGCCCTTAGGTCTTCAATCTCGTGTGTCCCCTTGCTAGGATGGATGCTGCAATTTTTCACCCTCATCAGCAATTAGGAAACAGATCAGTGCACAACACGATGGGGGTTGGTATGGAACTGGTGGCTTCTTCCCTTCTACTCTGAGCCTGGCGACTACTGGGTCCAATTGCAGGCCTGCAATGGCTTTATCTCATGTCTCCCCTCCAAAGAGACACTGTTACCTACACTGATGCTCATATTCGTTCTATTTCCTCAGAATTTCAAGATATGAGTAGTGATCTCAAATCCCTTACTAGAGTCTTCCCGTGCTCAAATGACCATTGCCGAAGCACTTCAGCAGCCAGAATGGGCACTCAATGGCAGGCGGCTGGGCTGCGTGGGGCAGCTCAGCACAGCTGCGCGTGCAAGTCCTGTTGGTGATCAACGGTTATTGTCACACACAGATGGCAATGCGAGAGCTTCCTCCACTGTTGACTGAGGTGGAGCTGCCCTGAGGGGTGGAAACTTAGGCTTGTAAGCAAGTGACATGGTTTGCACTTTCTTTAGGAAGAAACAGTGATGTAAGTGTTTTCCCACTTTGTGTGTATGGCATGGGTGGAGGTCAAGTAGGAGGATGTATTTCCTTAGTGAAAGCCAATTTTAAGGTATTGATTGTTGGCTCATATTGTAAATCTTGGTCCCTATAGAAAATCAGATACATTGTCAGTTGGGTGTTTGAGCAAAATTTCATAAATAGGTTAAGGGAAAAACTAGCAATAGCAAGGGAGCCCAGGGCTAAGGAAGGCAGAGAGCCGTGTCATCCTAGGACTGAATGTCTGGGGTGGGCCCGGAGCTCAGGTGCAGGGTCGTATGGGGTGACTGCACTGTATGGTGAATGTTTCCGTGTAACAACAATTAAGGCACATTGCTATTAAGTGTCCCTGACATACTGCCCCTTGCTTCAAACACACTTGTCCCATCCTTCTCACCACTCTGAAGCAGCTCTGGAAGTCTTCTTTTGAGAGTGTCTTTACTAGGTCCAATGAAAATACAGCAAATGTAGCTGCTGAGTGCCATCCAACAGAAAGGCAGGCCGTAAAAATGTTCCGCTGTGTCCTCATCCACCTTCTGCACCTGCCCTGTCACTGTACAACCCCTGGCTCTTCCCCAAAGTCAAAATGATGGTGAAGGGTAAATGTTTCGAGTTGATTCAGGACATTGAGGCAGTTTCAACCTCAATGAAAGACAGTCAGGAAAGAGGACTTCCAGAACTGCTTCCAAAAGAGGCAAGAGCAATGGGATGAGTGTGTTCGGAGTGAGGAGTAATCCCAGGGGGACTAATGGCAATGTGTCTCCTACTATAACGCATTTTTTTAAGGAAAAGGAAATGGTCACGGTATTTTGGATCCTATCTTGTAGTTGCATAGGGTGAGCAGGGACTGAGCTGCAGCCACGGGTAGAGCTCCTGAAGGGAGGCAGGAGGGTGTGACAGACTTCCTACCCTCTGAGCTCCTGCTACTTTCCCAGGCTGACCCAGGCCAGAAGTGAGGGAAAAGGGAGTGTTCTGATGAAACACCTCCTGGTACATGGGCGTGGGTATAGAAGGTGGCTGGTGGAGCTGATAGGGTGAATAGAGCACATTCAGTATCACTAGTGGCAACAGGGGCTGTCTGGTAGGGTCAAAAAGAGTCCTAGAGCTGGATATGGTGGCACACACTTGTAATCCCAGCATTCTGGGAGGCTGATGCAGGAGGATTGCAAGTCTGAGCCCAGCTTGTCCAATTTACCAAATTAGTGAGAACCAAAATTAGCGAGACCCTGTCTCAAAATAAAAAATAAAAATTAAAAAAGGGCCAGGTTGTAGCTAAGGGTGAAAGCTTTGGGTTCAATCCCCACCACTGCAACAAAAAAATAAAATAAAAATTTAAAAAAGAGATCAGGTGTGTCGGTTCATACCTGTAATCCCAGCACTTCGGAGGCTGAGGCAGGAGAATCACTGTGAGTTTGAGGCCAGCTTGAAAACAAAGTATCAGAACTAAGACTATGAAGAGGATAACATTAGATGAGACTGGGTGAAGGTTACAGAAGAATTCTATACTACTTTTACAACTCAGCGGTACATGTAATCTAAAATCGTTTCACAAAAAAAGCGTAGGCATCCTTGGGTGGGTGGGGTTACACATTCATATATTCTGTACTTAGATATTCTTCCCTTGACCACTATGGGACATTTTCTAGCCATTTGGTTATAAAATGTCATCACAGTAGTACAGTATTTGGAAGAACTGGGTAAACAAATATAAAGAAATGTCAGTGGATATTAAATGAAACTGTCTACAGAGGCCAATTAAGAAAAGAAAAAATGAAAACTTGAAATGATGTTGCTGCGGGGCTCCACGGTGGCAGCCCTGCTCTGTTCTCTGCTTCCTTCCTTTCTTGATGATGCTGATAAAGCGAAGAGCAAGTGGTGGGAGGTGCTGGCAGCATGGGGCCTGTGTGTCTCTAAGGCAGCAGAGGACAGAACACTTGTACGTAGCTGTGCTTACATATCTGCTTGAAGCAAATAAACCACATGAGGATTGTGATTGACTTTTTTTTGAGGGGGGTACCAGGAATTGAACTCACGACCTCGCGCTTGCCAGGCAGGCGCAGTGCTCTGAGCTATATCCCTGGCCCCTACATTTTTTCTTTTCTCTTTTTTTTTGGAGACAGGGTCTCGCTATGTAGTTCAGGCTGGCCTTGAACTTGCTGTGTAGCCCAGGCTGGCCTTGAGCTCATGGCGACCCTCCTGCCTCAGCCTCCCAAATGCTGGGATGACAAAGGTGCACCACCACCTCCGGTTTGTAATTGGGATTGATATTGTTACATTCAAAATATTTATGGCCATTGCAAAGCCTGAATTAAATGCTATCTGAGTTCCTCTCTAAGTAACATTTAGTAAATATTATTCGAGCACATACCAAATGCTGGGGCGGTAATGGTAAATGTAAGACCATTGTGTTTCCTGCCTTCCAGGAGAGTAAATGCTGCTGAGGAAAGACAAGGAGAAAAAAAGAACACATTACAAATTGTGGCACATGTATTGAAAGACAGAAACACAAGTGGGAGACTGGGGAAAAATCATTTAAAGAGACATAATTGGTATCTTTTGAGAACTATTCCCTTATATTGAAAATTATTATTATATGCATTAATGTTGGTTTAAAAGGAACACATAAGATACCGTTGAGATACCTTATTTATTTATTTATTTATTTATTTATTGTCTTTTTGAGACAGGGTCTCACTATGCAGTTCAGGCTGGTCTCGAACTTGCAGTGATCCTCCTACCTCAGCCTCCTGAGTGCTGGGATTACAGGTGTGTGCCACTATGCCTGGCCCACCTTGTTTATTTTTAAAACCCAATAAACTACAGGAAATGGAAGATAACAGAGTTGCTTTGGTTTTTGTTTGTTTGTTTGTTTGTTTTTGTCTGTACATTTAGTTACAACTTTGTTTCAGTTAGCAAAACAAATAATTGGCTATATGATAGTTTTTCTTTTTAAGCTGGTAATAAGGCAACATTCTATTACTTATAGCAACACATTGGCAAATTTAAAAGAGCCTGGGAGGTGGTGATCGGTTCATGCCTGTAATCTTAGTTATCTGTGAGACTGAGACAGAAGGATCAAAAATTTGAGGTCAGACTAAGTGATTTAGTGAGAACCTGTCTCAAAATGAAAAGGGCTAGGGGTGTAGCTAAGTGGTACAGCAACCCTGAGCTCCATCCCTGGTACCACGGAGAAAAGGTAGGTTAAATATTAAATTTGAAGCTGGGCGTGGTGATGCACAGCTGTAATCCCACCACTCGGAAGGCTGAGGCAGGAGGATCCCTTCGGACTGTGAGGCCAGCCTCAGCTACATAGTGAGACTCTGTCTCAAAAACAAAAAAGCTTCACCATTGCTGCACGTGCCATTTTGATAGAAGGCTTCATCGTCAAGGGCAAATAATCCATACTTCTGGTTGTAATGGACCAGGGGACAAAAATTTGGTGTGGGTGGTAAGCGTATCCACACAAGATATACGATTTATAAACAAGCAATTGGAAGAAGATAATTTCAGAACACCAGGGAGTCACATAAATTTAATAACTTAGTTTTGTGACTCAACACATGGTCTTTATTTCTCATTATGTCATACACTGGCAAAAACTGTTAGCGACGTGTGCTTCTCCAGCAGTGTTTATTCACACGATCAAAGGCACACATGGGGCTTCTGATCCGCGGAGCCAGAAACTGCCGCACAGCGTTTCGCGGAGCGATGGTCGCTGGTGGCAGGCGGGGCTGCGCCGCACAGCGCCCGCTCATTCATTCACTCCCTTGTCACCGGGGCCTGCGCGTCTGCAGAGCCTCCAGGCGCACGTCCGTTCTGGGATTTCTAGGAACGATCCCAAACGAATCAGAGTGAACGAAAGCCAAGTAGGGTTGGACAGGCTGGAGGAAAATTTCATTCAGGCTACAAAGAAAAAAAAAAAAAAAAAAGAAAGACAGAAAGAAAGTATGTGAAGTCACCTTCTTAGTGCATAGAACTTATGCTTGTTTTGACGGTGGTGGATTTTTTTTTTTTTTTTTAAAGGCAAGGTGTTGCCATGGAGTTCAGGCGGGGCTGGAACTCACTCACCTCACTCAGTACATAGCCCAGGCTGGCCTCGAACTCGCAGCGACCCTTTCAGCCTGGCAGGCGAGACCACCACATCTGACTGCCACAATGGTTTTCAAAGGAAGAGGTGCTACCGTTTTATCATCCATGTATCAAGTGGATTGGTGTCGCATGGATTGGGTGAAAATATAAATTCTTCTCGCAAGCCTTGGAAGCCAAGCATTTGATGATAAGCTTATTTTAGGAACGTAGGTATTTTAAATTACTAAGCGGCTATTTTAAATCTATCTATCTATCTATCTATATATATATATATCTTCTCACGTGTGTGAATTTAATTTGAAATAGGATGCATGCACACACCGATAGGAAATCAAAGAACTGGGAAGCTGATGAGTTAATGTTTAGAGCAAAATAAAAGATAGATAGTAGGAAACGGAGGTCGATCTTTAGCAAATTGGAAGGGGATCGAAAGCCATGTGGGGGAGATAACACAATTAAGATGTGTTGTGTACGTGCACCAACTCCCCACGATGAGTGTGGTCCTTACTTCTGTAGTGCAAACATGTACTAATAAAAATGTAAACAGCAAATGAAAACAATGTTTAGTACAGCTCGGTACACAGTGATCTAGCATATCCAAAGGGACGTGTTACTAAAATATTAATGAACCATTTAGGAGTATGTACTTGCTAGCAGTATATTGACTTAATTGCCTTTTATAGAAATATCAGCCTATATCCTCCCCCCAGAAAAACACTTTTTTTTCCTTTTCAAATGTCACTTTTGCTTCTACAAATTTGTACCTTTCTCTTTTGATGGTGCTATGGATGGAACCCAGGGCTTCATGAGCACGAGGCAAGTGCTCTACCACTGAGCTCCACATCTGTCTCTTATTTTAGAAAGAAGAAATGTTTCCATTTAATATCTGAGTATTCAGTTATTATTCTCCTTATAACTGTACTCCAGTTCCTGAAATAATCTTTAAATTATTCCAAATATAACTACTGAAAACGAAAAGGAAATATATCTGAAATGTTCTGAGCATTTACATTTTTATGTGGCAGATATTAGGACTTTTGATTTCCTTTACTTTTAAATATTATTACCATCATCATTGAATTTTTTTTTTTTTTTTTGTGGGTACCGGGGGTCGAACTCAGGACCTCGCGCTTGCCAGGCAGGCACTTATGCCACTGAGCTGTCTCACTGGCCCATCATTGATTTTTTTTTTTTTTTTTTTTGTGGGTACCGGGGGGTCGACCTCAGGACCTCGGGTGCCTGCGCGCCCGTGCCGCTGAGCGATATCACCGGCCCCTTTTTCATATGTGGGTTCCGGGAGTCGAACTCGGGCCCTCGCGCTTGCCGCGCAGGCGCTTAAGCCTCTGAGCCATCTCACCCGCCCTGATTTTTTTTTTTTAAAGAGAATAAACAAAACAAATAACAGAACAAAATTTCAAAACAACACAATATGAGGGTAACAATGGTTAATACATTACATATTATTATCTTTAGTTATTCAGGGTACCAGATATTAGCATTCAATTGTCCAAAAATTACTGGCACAAACCTTACTCTTCAATGAACTAAGTAAAATTAGTAGTGTATCTATCTTAACCATCTTATATATAAATACAATTTTTTTTTTTCTTTCCCCTTCTTTCTTTTCCCTATTCCCCCATCCCAGTCTCTCTTTCCTCCATCATTGATTTTTTGAGGCAGGGTTTCTCTATGTAGTTCAGGCTGGCCTTGAACTCTTGCTGGTCCTCCTGCCTCAGCCTCCTTAGTGCTGGGATTACAGGCATTATTTTTTAATTTTAACTATGCATTTTTGGATGTTAGCAGCAACAAAAGGAAGGTGTGTGGCTCTGGGAAATGTAGTTGAACAATCTAAGACCCATTATCTGTGTCTGTAAAATGGGAACAGTAAATAACTCACAGGATTGTTGGGGTTGTTTGTTTGCTTGCTTGCTTGCTTATTTTGTGAGACAGGGTCTCACTGTGTAGTGCAGGCTGGCCTTGAACTCGCTTATGTAGCCCAGGTTGGCCTCCAATTCGTGGCAACCCTCCTGCCTCAGCCTCCTGAGTTCTGGGATTACAGGTGTGTGCCACCATGCCCGACTGTTGGTAGATTATTATTATAAACAAAATGTAGTGCATTTATCCCATGCACAGTGGATGTTCAGTACATGTTGCTGTCATCCTTGTTACTGTTCTTGGTGTGATTACTAGGTAGAATAAAAGCTTTGTGAACGATTGAAGCGCTCAGGTTTTGAGTCGTCTCTCTCATTCTTCTCTGTAACTCTTTCCAGTGGAGGAGCAGCATTCACTACTCCTGTCAGAATAACATGGCCACCAGTGCAGTCAGGCCATCAGTTTAACAGATGATGAGTTAGTGGATAGAATACGCTAGATTTAGTCCGGCAGGTCTGAGCCCTAGAAATCAGTGTACTGGCCAGGCCCGGAGTTACAGCTGCTCTGGAGGCTGAGGCGGGAAGATCAGTTTGAGACTAATTTAGGCAACATAGATAGACCCTGTCTCTAAAAAACCTGGTCTTAGTTCATATTAAAACAAAGTGTCCAGGCGTGGTGGCACACACCTGTAATCCCAGCACTTAGGAGGCTGGGGCAGGAGGATTGCCATGAATTCGAGGCCAGCCTAGGCTACATGGTGAGTTCGAGGCCAGTGTAGACTACATAGTGAGTTCAAGGCCAGCCTGGGCTACAGAGCAAGACCCTGTCTCAAAAAAAAGGGGCAGGGGGTTAAGAGAAAAGAGCTGTTATTGTAATGACACTTGGGTATGTGGGAGAAAGTGCACTCCCACCACCTGTGATAGTCTCTGTGTCGAACTGCTGTGGAAATCAGGATACATATCCAGCACATTTATTTTAATGTGATTAATTAATTTCTCTTTAACTTTTTACTCAGAAAAATCTACAATTATGCAAAAGTTTTAAGAATACATGGAACATCAGTATGTTTTTATATCCACACACACACACACCCCGCCCCGGAAAATCCTGACATTTCACCTGTAAATACTCTAGCATGTCTGTTCTAAGAATGAGAATGTTCTACAGAACCACAGAACAAATACCACACCGAGGACACTAAATATAGGTTCTCTTTAATATCGTATGCTATACTGCCCATGTTAAATACACTTAAAATCCCTCACTCCTCCCTAAGCCCTCCTAGGGCCTTCCTGATCCAGCATCTAGTCCTAGGTTGTGTCTTGCATTTGGTTACCATTCCTTCTCTCCCCTCCCCCTTCCTCTCTCCCTCGTTACTAGGGATTGAACCCAGGGCCTTTGCACTGACCTTCATCTCTAGCTCCTTTTATTCTTTCTTTTGAGCCAGGCTCTCCCAACATCACGAAGTTCCCCGGGTGGGGCTCAAACTTTCCACCCTTCTGCTGGGAGGGCTGGAAGGAGAGCTGGGCACCTTCACACTATACACATGGTGTCTCCAGTCTCTTTTCACTCACCTTCCCATCCCAGTGAGTGCATGTGGGGCGCTCATCTCTTTTGTGGCCACACTGGGGATTGAACCTGGGAAGTGCTAAGCTTCTGCCCCAGCTCCTTTGATTGGATCTTGAGGCAGGTTTTCTCTGACTTGTCCAGGCTGTCTGAGTGGGTGGATCCGTTTCAGCCTCCTGAGTCTTGGGGTCCTGGGCACGCTCTCATCCACGGCAGCTGCTGGGGACTGTGCAGGAGAACATTTCTCAGGGTCTGGATTCCTAGTGAGAGCACTGCAGGCTAGCGAGACAGAGGGCAGCAGGGGAAACTTGGAGATGAACTTTAGCTGCTGCGTCCACACCGGCTGGGTCGGAATGGGTGGTGAAGGGCACCCTAACGGTTGCTGGCAGCGGGCAGGAGAGAGGAAGATGCACTAGTGCTATTTATTGGGTGGGGGGGCAGTGACAAAAACATTATTGAAGTCTGGGTCTGGTGAATTTTAGAAGAATATTTGCTGATTTAAATAAAAACCGAAGCTGGGCATGGTGGTACACCCCTATAATCCCAGCACTTGGGAAGCTGAGGCAGGAGGATCCCCCATGAGTTCGAGGCTACATAAATGGGCTACATAAATGAGCTCAAGGCCAGCCGAACTACATAGTGAGACCCTGTCTCAAAAAACCAAAAATAAAATAAAAAATGATTTCAAGAGGTTAATAAGCCCCTCACTCTGTGAAATGTGGTTTCCACACTCCCTGGGCGGACGGTGTGGAAAACTGCAGCCCAGAACTTGAGTCAGAAATGTAATCCAGCTGGGACCAGACTTATTTATCTTTTTGAGGCAGGGTTTCACTTTGCAGCCCAGGCTGGCCTCAAACTTGCAGTGATCTTCCTGCCTCAGCCTCCTGAGTACTGGGATTACAGGCAGGCGCCACCACACCTGGCCTCAGGTTTATTTATAGTGTCTGATATTTGATCACTTCATTAAAACAAGTTAGGACCATCAGGATTCAAAGTTATTTCTGCCCATTTCTTTAGATACAATGCATTATGACAAATGGTAAGGTTATAACATAAATGCTGGCAGTCTACTTTCTGCTCAGTACAATTTCTAGGGAAAAATTGTGAAGATTAATTTAGTCATGGCCAGAGCAGCAAAAGGTTATAAATAATGTGTGTTCCTGGTTTGATGTTTCAGTCAGAAAACTTAGTCATATTCATTACCTAAGAGATGTAAAACTGCACAACTGCATGCTGTCCTCCCGCTTCTTTCTCAGGACTTAGTGAGTTTAAAAATCTTTTTAGGGCCACTGAGCCATCTCACTGGCCCTAAAAATCTTTTTAAAAAGATTTTTTTTTTGGAGACAGGGTCTCACAGGCTGCCCTTGAACTTTGGTGATCCTCCTGCCTCAGCCTCCCGAGTGCTGGATTACAGGTGTGCGTCATCATACCTGGCTTAAAAATGTTTCTGACATAATTTCTTTCTCTCTCTCTCTTTTTTTTTTTTTTGGTACTGGGACTCGAACTCAAGACTTTGTGCTTGCCAGGCAGGTGCTGTGCCACTGAGGTATATCCCCAGCCCCATAATTTCAAACATAAGGAAAACTATAGGAATACTACAAAGTATTCCCATATATACTCTTCTCTCAAATTCCTCAGTTTGCTTTTTCTCTTTCAATAGATATATATATAGGTATTTTTTACCCACACCCAAGTTCTTTGAAAGTAAATTTCAGAAATAATGTCCCTTTAACCCTAAATACTACAGCATATATTTTCTGCAGCTGAGGACATCACATAGCTACACAACTTTCATAGCTACATTACGAAGATCAAACTAAGAAAGTTAACATTGATAGGATACTGTGCTGTTTTTATTGAATCTACTGATCGGAAGTCTGTTGTGATTTCACAGTTGTGTTTGTAATAATCCCTTGTATATCAAACAATAATCTTACCAGGTACTGCATTTAGTTGTCTCTTAGCATTTTCAACCAGATATTTTCAGAGAGCACAAATCAGGTTTTTTTCCTTTTTTCCTTTTCTCTGTTTTCGTTTTTTTGAGACAGGATCTCATATTGTAGTGCATTCTGGCCTTGAACTCACTGTACCCCAGGCTGGCCTGAAACTTACAGTGATCCTCCTGCCTCAACCTCCCAAGTCCCGGGATTACAGGTGTATGCCACCATGCCCGGCTACACGTCAATTATTTTTGTAGAATGTCCCCTCGTGTGACTTTATGTTTGCTCATGATGAGATTAAGTTACTCAATTTTAACAAGGATTCTACAGAAGTGAGCTGTGTTCTTCTCACGTCACACCTACCTGCCCACAATGTCAGTTTGTCTCATTAGTGTCATTTTAACCTCTGTCAAGTAGGTCAGGTTGTGTTTGCCAAGCGGCTGCAGTACTGTTAGGGTAAGCCTTTTGCATTTCGCTATTGCATAATCCCTCAAGGAGTAAAAGATCACTTGAAGTTCTTTGTGGTGGGGATGTTGCTTGGTGAGAGAGCTTGGCCAGCATGCCCGAGGCCTTAGGTTTGATTCCCAGCACTGAAAAAACACAAACAACCACATGAAAAGCTATGTCAGTGCTCTATTAGTCTCCCTCTCTCTCTGTGGTGATTGAATCTAGAGCCTCACATATGCTAGGCAAGTGCTGCAGTCCTGAACTACATTCCCAGCCCTTTTTATTTTATTTTGAGACAGGGTCTTACTGAATTGCCCAGTCTGACCTCGAATTTGCAATCCCCCTGCCTCAGCTTCCTGAGCGTCTAGAATTACAAGTGTGCACCACCATATCTGGCTGTGGACTTTATTTTAGCCAAAATACTCTATTTGGTACTGCATTCTGTTTAGGCACTACTTTTGAGCATAGAAATGGCAGATGTCTTCAGTTTTAAAGAGTAGATAAAGAAAAGTTTTAAGTAAAAGTGAAAAAATCTGTGGCTCTATTTAATATCTTCTAGTGAAATGGGTGACTTCAGTTGAGAAAGGGACTCAGGTTCCTGTACTTTGGACTGCAGTCATCGTACTTGGGGTACTGAAGGAAAAAAGGAGCTATTGAGGTGGAGGCCCCTCGTAGACAGAATTCCAAAGGAATGTGGGATAGACTTCATTCCTCCTTTATCTAGCCTTTTCCTGCTCTTGTCTTCCTGCAATCTTATCTTACCAGGAATTCTGAACAAAGAATGAAGCCCAATCTTGAGAAACTCAGGAGGACAAAGTAAAACAGAAGGTCACTGATCGTCAGGGACAACCTACTCTTCTAGTCTAGGACTAGTGGCTTTGAAGAGAAGCAAAAAGATTATGGGCCTGATAGGAAAGAAATACCATCCAGTGTCCAGCAGGACAAACTCAAGAAACAAAGCCACAAATGATACCTTATTACCTTTCAGTGAATTTACAGCCTATCAAGCCCATAACCAAAGTGTACTGCAATCCCCAAGTCAAATGAATGCAAATTAATCACTGGGATTTAAAAAGAAAATGTAGTGAACTCATTTAAAAATAGTTATTTTAAATTATAAAAAGAACGCGCTAACCAGGTGTGGTGGTGCACACCTATAATCCCAACTCTCTGGGAGGCAGAGGCAGGAAAATCACAAGTTCGAGCCCGGCCTTGGAAATTTAGTGACTTAGCGAGATCCTGTCTCAAAATAAAAAACTTTAAAAAGTGCTGAGGGTATAGCTCAGTGCAAAGGCCCTGAGTTCAATCCCTAGCATGACTAAGAATAATGGTAAATTTTCAAAACTATTCTAGAAAGAAAGTAAAACAAAAATGCACAAAGAAAAGGCAAGCTTTCCCTGTGTCCTGTGTGGGTCCTCTTCTGGCACCTTCTTGGGGTCCCAGCACACATGGGACAGGCTGAGGGTGTCCACACGTCCTGTCCGGCTCTGCACAGAGCTGGGCCCACAGTTAGCTGCATGTAGAAGCCAGATGGTGGAGCGATGACAGTGTTGTTATTTACAGTGAATTTTTATTGTGAATTGACAACTTGTTGCATATACCTAAGGGGATTCCTGGGTACAGTGTATTTACAGGAGACTAATTACCATCCATCCCCTCAAATACTTATTTTTGTGGTGAGAACATTTCAAATGTACTCTTTCGAAATGAGCAATGCGCTAACATTAGCTGTATTCATGCTGATGTGCAGGCAGTTTTGTAGTGCATTTAACAGTGAAATACTCGAATTGTAACTGTGGTTTTTTGTTTTGTTTTGTTTTGTTTTTTGTGGGTACCAGGGGGTCGACCTCAGGACCTCGCGCGCCAGCAGGCACCCATGCCGCTGAGCGATATCACCGGTCCCTTTTTCGTATGTGGGATCCGGGAGTCGAACTCGGGCCCTCGCGCTTGCAAGGCAGGCGCTTAAGCCACTGAGCCATCTCACCGGCCCTGTAACTGTGTTTTTAAACCAGTTTTGATGAACATGTGGCAAAAACCCAGTCTGTAACCCAGCACCATCTTCTGGCCTCTTCCTGGTCAGTTATTGCCTCTCTGAGTAGCCGGTGGTCTGATTTCTATCACCAACCCCACTGGTTAGTTTTGTCTCCTGTACCCTTTTTCACTAATGGAATTGTATGGATCATACTGTTTCGTGTCTTGCTTCTTTTACTCAAGATTAGATGTAATCAATATAAATGTCCTTGGTTTTTTGTTTGTGGTACTAGAGATTGAACATAGGGCCTTAGCATTGAGTCACATCCCAACCTTTTCTCTAATTTTTAATTTTGAGACAGGGTTTTGCCAAGTTGCACAGGCTAGATTCAAAATTTTAATTCTCCTGCCTCAGCCTTCCAAAGTGCTGAGATTATAGGCATATACCATATTGCCCGCCTCCTCAATATGAATATCCTTATAGTTGCTTTTTTTTTTTTTTTTTTTGAGGCAGGGTCTCACTATGTAGTTTAAGTCACTATGTAGCCCAGGCTAGCCTTGAACTTGAGGGATCCTCCTGCCTCAGCCTCCCAAGTGCTGGGATTACTGGTGTGTGCCACCATGCCTCACTACAGTTGTCTTTTTTTAAAAAAAAAAGCTTTGTTTTCCCCAGCCTCCAGAACTTGAGAAATATTTATTGTTCAAGCAAAGAAACCCCAGCTTCATTAGAATATAATTCATATATCACACAGTTCACTCACATAAAGCAGACAACCCAACAGCTTTTAGTATTTTCATAGCTGGGTACCATCACCATGATGAATTTTAGGACATTCAAACTGTTACCTCCAAAAATGACAGTTTACCTTTGCTGTCATCATGTGATCCCTTCATCCATTCTAGCCACTGGCAGTCACTGCTGCACTTTCTGCCTCTTTGAAATGGCTTGTTGTAGACATTTCCATCAGTGAATCATGCAACTCACGGGGGTTCTATTCCGCAGTGTTTTCAAGCTTCAGCATGTTACAGCACTCAAGTTTCTTTTCTCTCCCCCACCCCCAGAATAATGTCCCATGGTATAAACATACTACTACATTTTTGTTTGTTTGTTTGTTTTTGAGACAAGATCTCACCGTGTAGTTCAGGCTGGTTTCAAACTCACTATTTTCACTATTTCAAACTTCATTTACGACTATCCTCCAGCCTCAGCCTCCTGAGTACTGGATTACAGGCATGTGCCAACTCGCCCAGCTGTAAAAATACTCCATTTTGTTTCCCCATTCACAAGTTGATTTCAGTCTGCCCCCACCCTTTTCTTTTACTGTAGTTATTCATGTACAAGTTTTTGGGTGGACATGTTTTTGTTTTTCGTGGGTACATACCCAGGAGTGGAATTACTTGGCTCATATGTTAACTCTGCTGTTTTTTTGTTTTGTTTTAATTTAATTACTGCATGTTTGTGATACATAATGAATACATCACCATGGGGAGTCGGTACATGGGCAAACTGTACCTTTCAGAAGACTCACCGCCCTTGCCAAAGCAGCGCCCTATTGGGCATTGCTATGGCAACACGGGTGCGGTCCAAGTCTTCATCCTGGTCAGCTTGTTTGTGAAAACGTTAGCCCTCTGGGTGGGTGGGAAAAGCAATGCCTCGTATGGCTAGTGATATTTAACACCGTTCTATGCACCTGTTAGACAGTCCTATGTCTTCTGTAATAACTTCTTCTTTTTTTTTTTTTTTTGTTACTGGGAATCAAACTCGACGTTGTGCTTGCCAGGCAGGCGCTGTGCTGCTGAGCCATATCCCCAGCCCCTTCTTTAATAACTTCTAAATTTGTTCGTACACTTTTGCAGTACATAATGATTGCAATCATCGTGGGGAGTTGGTACATGTACACATCTTCATTCTTTTTACTTCCCCTTCCCTTCCCTCCTTCCTCCTACATGCTTTTGTTTGTTCTGGTTTTTTTTTTTTTTTTTTTTTGTGGGTACCAGGGGGTCGACCTCAGGACCTCGCGCGCCAACAGGCACCCGTGCCACTGAGCGATAACACCGGCCCCTTTTTCGTATGTGGGTTCCGGGAGTCGAACTCGGGCCCTCGCGCTTGCAAGGCAGGCGCTTATGCCACTGAGCCATCTCACCGGCCCTAAATTTATTTTTGAATAATATTCTCACCTGAGAAATAGTCATATGTATTAATTAGAATAACATTTATTGAAAAACTCCACTGTCCAGTAAAATAAATTGGCTTTGAGTTTTTCAGTGTTACAACAGTTGTTAAAGTAAACATACTTGATTGGATGTAGATTTTTCTTTTTCTTTTTTTTTTTGTGGTAGTGGGGGTTGAATTCAGGACCTCACGTGCCAGCAGGCACCTGTGCTGCTGAGCAATATCAGCGGCCCTTTTTTCGTATGTGGGTACTGGGAGTCGAACTCAGGATGTTGCGCTTGCCAGGCAGGCACTTATGCCGCTGAGCTATCTCACTGGCCCAGATTTTTCTAAGGATGTTATATAATCTATGTAAATATAGTATTGAGCCCTTAATAACAGCATCAGGAAGAATAAAGTTGAAATTGTAAAGTGAAGCTTTGTATTGGTTTGGTTATTATTTTAAAATCTTGTGGCAAATTTTGGTAGCTATTCAAAGAAGGCAGAACCTGACTTGTGTTTTCCCATTTGTTCTCCATCTTTGGGTTGAAAAATAGATAGAAGATAGGAATTGAACCTCAGGATGTTTCTTATTCAGTCTAAAGACTTTCCCTAAGAAAGAGGGACGGAGTCCATGACACTGACCAAATTTGGAAAGAAGAGCACTCAGATGTCATGAGCCAGTGTGCGATGGCAGAAGGAATGGAGGGCAGTCAGTGTCAGAAAATTTAAAATAAAAAACAAAACTAAGTTGGATGTGGTGGTGTGCGCCAGTAATCCCAGTGCTTGGGAGGCTGAGGCAGGAGGATCGTGGCAAATTCCAGGCCAGCCTGGGCTACAAAATGAGACCCTTTCTCAAAAAACCAACAAAAAGAAAGAATCTTATGTGGGAAATTTCATAAAACAAAAAATACGTACATCCAAGAAATCTCTTTTGGGGGAGAGTGAGGGGCAGTCCTGAGGATTGAACTCAAGGCCATTACCTGAGCTACATTCCCAGCCCATTTTTTATTTTGAGTACTTGGAATCCTCCTGCCTCAGCCTCTCAGAGTGCCAGGATTTACAGGTATGTGCTATAAGAAGTAATTTTTAAATGCTCAGCCTCTATTTCAAGAACATATAATAGAATACTTTTTCTCCCTTCTCAATGTGGAAAGGTGAAAAAACAAGGTTGATAACCATGGGAAAGTTGAGTTAAAGTGGGGCTGTCTTAGCCCTCCAGGGGAACAGCAGTTGGTCCTATCTTCCTTGAGAGCAGTTTGGATGAAGTCTTGAAAGTCCACATGCCCGATGTCTAGGGGGCTGGGACCTCTCTAGGGGGGCTGGGACTGTATCGAAGTGGTAGAACTCTTGCCTAGCACTCAAGAGGCTCTAGGTTGGATTCCTAGCCCTGGAAAACAAAATAAAAAACCCAGTGTCACTGAACAGTTTTTAGGGCTGGGGATGTAGCTCAGTGGCAAAATGCTTGCTATGCAAATGTGAGGCCCTGGGTTTGTTCCTCAACACCTAAATAAATAAATTGTACCAATCTAGAGAGAGGAAGAAGGATTTCAGGATGCATTGTTTTGTCAGGTCCCCTGGTGCACACCTGTAATCCCAGCACTATGGGAGGCTGAGGCAGGAGGATTTCAAGTTCCAGTCCTGCCTGGGCAACTTAGTGAGACCCTGTCTCAAAAATGGAAAAGGGCTGTGGGTGTAGCTCAGTGTAGAGGCCCTAGGTTAAATCTTCAGTATTGCACCCCGCTTCCAAAAAGAAAAAAATCATTATTTTAAGTTGGAAAAGAAATCAGGTTACAAAATGATGTCTATGGCATGTTTGGTTTCTGGTTTTAAATACACAGTATAAAGTAAAATGAATGAATGTACATATTTCCACTGAGTAGATGATTGAAGAGTTTTTTGTCTGATTTTTCTTATCTACGTATGTTGGGTTTTAAAGTTTTCCTGAAATGAGACTGTAATAAAATCAAAGAAATTTCAAATTACAAAGAAAAACACTGTCTACTGCTTTAGGATTAAACAACACAGTAAACAGCATGCTGAACATTGTGAAATCTACTCCCTATCTATAAAAGTTCTAGTTTTAAAATTGAACCTTATGGGTGTGGTGGCACACGCCTATAATCCCAGCATTCGGGAGGCTAGGCAGGAGGATCACTGTGAGTTCGAGGCCAGCCTGGGCTACCTAATGAGTTGAAGGTCAATCTGAAATACAGTACATAGCAAGACCCTGTCTCAAAAAAACCAAAAAATAATAAATAAATAAATACATAAACAAATTGAGCCTTAGAGAGAAAAGGGGACTGGGAAAGTGCTCTAGGCTCCAGGCCATGAAAGGTATGAGTTTTTGTTTTTTATTTGGATCCCATTTTGAAAGGGTACAAAGAATGCCTTTATACCCTTTACCCACCTCGCCAATGCTAAACTCTTCCATATCCTTAGTGCCAGTATTAAAGCCAGGATAGTAACACGGGTGGAATACAAGATCCCCTTCCAATCTGGCCCATTTCTCCTCTTCCAGGGCTCAGGATGCAATAAAAGATTGCCCTTTTTGTTGTTGTTGTTGTTGTTACCAGGATTCAAACTCAGGGCCGCACCTTTGCTAGGCACGTGCTGCATTGCTGAGCTACACCACCTGCCTGAGGGTTGCCCCTTTTAGTTGTCATTTATCCTTAGCCTCAGTGTGTGTCATCTGTGACATGCATGCTTTGGGAGAATCCTGGTCCCTTGTTCTAGAGAATTCCCCTCAGTCTGGATCTGTAGGGCGCCCCCTCAAGGTTAAGTCCAGGGCGTGTCTGTCCCGTTAGAACCCGCAGAAGGCTTGAGCCCCTCTCCATGGATCCTAGCATGAGGTCTCCTAAGTCGGTTGACTTTGATCTTGTGGTTTAAGTGTCTGCCAGGTTTCTTTGTAAAATCAGTTTCCCTTTGCAGTGAATGGACATCTTGTGCAAAATACTTGGAGACAATGCAAATATCCTGTTCTCTGTCCTATTTTCTACCACAAACTGTTAGCTTCCATTCATAATTCTTGCTTCTGGCAGTTACTGACCTGGTGTTTATCAAACAGTCCCTTTGAATTTCCACTGTCTTCTCCACACCTAGGAACGCAACTGCTCCTGGAAAGAGGCTGTTTCTTCTCTTCTGCTCACTCGTTTATTCAGTTACTTGTTGTATCAGTACGAACACACGGCTACTTGTTTTATTCTGTGGACTATAGCCCATTACTGACAGGTATTTGGAGAATTAAGGAAGACTTCGGTTCTAGTCTGTTTTTTGTTCTGTTTTATTTTGTTGTTGTTTCAGTACTGGGGTGTTGAACACTAGGTTTTCACCCTGAGCTACAGCCCGAGTCCTTTTTCATTTTGAGACAGGATCTTAATAAGTTGCTATGTTGCCCAGGCAGGGCTTGAACTTGAGATCCTCCCGCGTCAGCCTCCCAAAATGGTGGAATTACAGGCATGTGGCACCACGCCCAGCTGGTTGGGGTTTTTTGGGTATGTGTTCTTTTTGGGGGGGCCGCTGGGGACCAAACCCAGGGCCTCCTGCTTCTGAGGCACACGCTCTACCCCTGAGCTACATCCTCAGCCCAAGAGTGACTGTTTTTGTCTGGCTGTCTCAGGCTCCCCGGGATAAAACAGCACCTATGAGTGGGGGAAACAGGAGACAGCACAGTGTGCTGTAGTTTCTGTCACTGCGGGCACTCAGGCAGAGGCTGAAGAAGTCTCTTATCGCAGAAATTCAGGCAGAGTCTATGCATGTCCTTGAAGGTCTCTTCTAACTCTGAGGGCCTCTGAGCGGCTTAAGGAGCAGCACAGATGGCCAATTCCTCGCTGCTGAGCTTGTAGGGCAGGGTCCTGCGTCAGGCAAGCTTAGCCGCTACCTTAGCTGTCGCGTTAATCATTAAAGCCCGGCAGGCGCCCAGGCAGAGGGGCACGGGAATAAATAAGGTGGAGCCACCTCCTTCGGTGCGGCCCCTCACGGCTATGACGGGCATCCCCGTGCGCAAGTGTCGCTCAGGGTGATTTTCCAGGCAATGGATCAGAGATTATTTTGTTTTCTGGTGTTTTCTCCTAATACCAAGGCCTTTGCTCTGTGAAGTGTTGCCTGTGTCACTTCAAATTCCTTTTCAAAACTTCCTCTGGATTCTAACCTTGATTTATTCCTCCCAATCATACCCCTATTTTTTAGCCAAATTCTGTACATCCTCCTTTCTGCAGTAATTCCATAAAGCAATATATCAGATTTTACAAATGTATTTTTCTTGTTATTATTATAGATTATTGCTGGACTTTTTTTCTTTTAGTACCTAGCCCAACGCTTTTAGCTTTTTTTTTTTTTTTTTTTTTTTCCCTTGCTGTTTTGAGACAGCTATGTAGCCCAGGCAGCCCTCAGACTCACTGCAATTCCCCTGCCTCAGCCTCCCGAATGCTAGGATCACACGCTTGAGCCACTATGTCTGACTGCTGTGTTTTCCAGTGAATTGTTGAAGGCAGAGTTCTGCCTTGGGTTTTTACTCGGTTTTTTTTTTTTTTTTTTTTTTTTTGGGTACCGGGAATCGAATTCAGGACCTTGCACTTGCCAGGCAGGCTTGATTCAATTCTGTACCCACCATGTGTTTTCATGCCTGGCCAAGGCCTCTGTTGACTACATTTAATCCAGCTTCTCGGCCTCAGGATTGCTCTTCCCCCAGCTGAATTGTTTGAATCCGTCTTGCAAGTAAAATAGTAAGGAATTGTCCAGTGTGAACGTCCAAGTGGCTAACATCTGGAGGGCTGCTCTGGGCTGCAGCCCCAGCCTCCGCAGGCTCCCTGGTTTCCCTCACGGTGGTCTCACTGGTTAGCAGCGCAGCGAGGTTTCAGGACGGCTACCTGGCGGCTGCTGGAAGGGCTTCGGGCTTCTAAGGGTGCGGTTCACATGCAAGCGCTGTGCTCGCAGGCTGCAAAACCACAGCCGTTTCTAGTGTGGTCTTGGTTTATTTTCATTAAAAGCTGTACACTCAGCTGCATTGATCTTTACAACTGTCCTGAGTTGTATGATTTTAAAATTCATTGTTCTTAAAAATAAATAAATAAATACAAATAAAATTCCGTGTTTTTATTGGATAACACCAATCTGTTGGGAACTATAGAATTCAAAACCTGAACACTTTGGGGGTAGGTTATGTGTTTTTAGTTTGGCCTTCCCGCCGTCTTTGATTTTACTTTCTTTTCCTTTCTTTGCGGGGCTGCGGGTCCCAGCCAGATCTTCGTGTATATGTGGTGAGCACTTACACGGGGCTTCACTTCCAGCCCGGAGCACTCAATTCTCTATGGCTCAGATTTGTAGCAGAAAGCAGATAAAACCAAATGCCTGGAGTGTAGCTTGGCGCACAGCACTTGCCTCCGGGGGAAAAACCCTGGATTCCATCCTCAGCCCTGCCAAGAATAAAGTGCTGGCATGCCCATGAACATCTGTAATCCCAGCACTCAGGAAGCTGAGGCAGGAGGATCACCATGAATTTGAGGCCAGACTGCACTCCACAGTGAGTTCAAGGCCAGCCTGCACTACACAGTGAGACCTGGTCTCAGAAAACCAGAGAAGGTGGCAGAAGAAGTCTGCTCATCTCCCAGTGGCCAGCAAATGAAACTAGAGGAGGGGCTGGGATCCCAGTGTCACCTTGAAGGACCCAGTAACGTCCTCCAGGAGACACAACCTCCTAAAGGTTCCCCTGCCTCCCAGTAGCGCTGAGGCTGGCAAAAACCTTTAATATGGGCCTTTGGGGGACACTGAAGATCCAAAGTAAACTGGGCCCGGTGGTGTATAACTGTAATCCCATTACTCTGGGAGGCTGAGGCAGGAGGACTGCAAGTTCAAAGGCAGCCTGGGCTACATAGCAAGACCCTTCTCAAAGGATACATAAATGTATTCAGAAAGGTATTAGTAAAACAAAAATAGGGGTATGCATTTTAAATTAATAGAAACAGCACTAAACAATTTTTATTATAGTAATGAATCTGTAATGTAAAGACACCATTTAAATGAAAGAGCCTATGTTGCATTTTTAAAAATCTGGTTCAGTCTTATATTGTGCACATGAGACCCTCCTAAATCAAAGGTAGTTTAAAAAGTTGGAAGTCAAAGGATGGGGGAAAATGTTCCAGAGAAATGTAAACAAAAATAGACTATTTCTAGTGTATTTTGTAAATTTAATATTTATTACCATGTGAAAATTTCTTTTTTCCTTATTTTTTTATTATATGGAAATAAAGTAAAACAAAATTTCATAAAATAATAGGAGAATAACAATAGTTAATACATTGCATATTGTTATCTTTAAAGTAGTTATTCAGAATGCAAGATAAGGGCATTAAAATTTCTCTAATGGATATTAGCACAAACCTTTTCAATGAGCTAAGAGACACTAATAGTATAACTGATATGCATTTTTTTCCCTTTTGCCTTCCGTCCTTTCCCCTTTCTCCCATCCTAATTCCTTTTTCCTTTTGAATAATTTCTTCCCATTTCACAATATCTATTGTACATTTTAGACCTTATTTACTCTTTCAGTTTCTCACACCAGGGAGACAATGCAATGTTTACACATGTGAGTCTGATTTATTTCACTTATGAGTATGGTCTCAAGTTGCATCCATTTACCTATAAAAGTTTCAAGTTTATCCTTCTTTATGGCATGTAAAAATTTAAACCTAAACCAAGAGCAACAAGGTTATTATTTCTTACTATAAAAATGTAATTTTGATATAAACTTTGTACTGTTATTGAAAATGTTTATTTTTTGGTTGAGACAGGGTCTATGTAGTCCTCCTGCCTCAGCCTCCTGAGTGCAGACGTGCACGACCAAGCCTGGCTTTGCATTTTATTAGTGGATCAAACGTCTCTTCATAGAATGGGTGTTTTTATTTATGTAGGCAGTGCTGGGGGATTGAACCCAGGGCCTCAGAGGAGCTAAGGAAGCACTTTATCAGAGCTATATATCCAGCCCCAGGTTTTGTTTGGTGCTAGCAATTGATCTTATGGAGTGCTGAACCTTCCCCCACAGTTCCACCATGGAAGATGTTTTTCTTTAAAATTCGTTTGTGTGTGTGTGTGTGTGTGTGTGTTGGGAAGTACAAGCTGTCATGCCTTAAGGTCAAATCTCTTAATAACAGCATCCCCACAATCCTGCCATGACTAAAGTGAGTAGAATTCCATACCGTTCTCCAACATCCTGTCTTAAGATTCCCTAGCCTCCCCCCACAAACAATTTTGACCTAGAGGAGGCCTCCAAGGTCTGTTCACAGGGACCAAAATCTGGGTGGAAGAAGGGCATTGCCAGGTGGCTTGCGGGACCGGTGGGCTGGTGAGACGAGACCTGTGCCGGTAGGGCAAGGACAGAGCACCTGCCACTGAGTGAGGTGGGCTGAGAAACATCTCATTCCCTCACCTTTCGTCAGTCACCTTTCGTGGTCCCTGAGCAACGCGTAGGCACTTTGGGGCTGAGTAGGTGAGGGGCCGAGTGAGAGAGGAGTCTGGGCTGGAATCACGGCCTCCCACAAAGCCACTGAGAGCAGCAGGTTGCTGCCTCTGGCCGTGGCCGGATGGGCTGGGGTGGGAAGTGCAGGCCGGCTTGGCCCCAGGGATTAGTGGTTCCAGGTTCTCTGACCAAGGTACTCTTCGTCCTTAGAGGGTTTTTACCCTCAGACGAGAGGGAATCTGTGGTTTTCTGAAGACCCCAGGTGAAGGGCACCTGTACCAGGTACAGGACACAGCAAGAAGTGGATTTGCGGTTTACAATGAACCTCTTACCATGACATTGCCGGATTCTTGCAATTTGAGTCCTGCAACTAAGAAATGGTAATTTCGTTTCACTTCAATTGATTTAAATTTTAAAACTGAAAAAATGCACTATATATATTATTTTATTTTATTTATTTATTTTCAGTTTTTTGAGACAGGGTCCAGGCTGCCCTTGAACTCATGGCAATCCTCCTGCCTCAGCCTCCCGAGTGCTGGGATTACAGGCTTGGGCCACACTCCCAGCGCAATATTTTTGTATGAAATACATTCAGGGCCGGTGAGATGGCTCAGCGGCATAAGCGCCTGCCTGGCAAGCGCGAGGGCCCGAGTTCGACTCCCGGATCCCACATACGAAAAAGGGGCCGGTGATATCGCTCAGCGGCACAGGCGCCTGCGGGCGCGCGAGGTCCTGAGGTCGACCCCCCGGTACCCACCAAAAAAAAAAAAAAGAAATACATTCATTGTTTTAGTGACCAAATCTTTAACCATTGAAAATGTAGTATCTGGGGCTCGGAATATAGCTCAGCAGCACAGTGCCTGCCTAGCAAGCGCGAGGTCCTGAGTTCGATTCCCGGTACCACAAAAAAAGGAAATGTAACATCTGATTTCAAGTGTATTCACTATAAATTCTACTGCAAATGTCATAGATTTTTTTTTTTTTTTTTTTTTTTGGGTGGGTACTCGGGTCGAACTCAGGACCTTGCGCGCCAGCAGGCACCGTGCCACTGAGTGATATCACCAGCCCTTTTTTCATATGTGGGTACTAGGAATCGAACTCAGGACCTCGTGCTTGCCAGGCAGGCGCTTATGCCACTGAGCCATCTCACCAGCCCTAGACTTCATGTTGAAAAAATAAATCATCTGAATTTTATTTTCATATTGATTACGTGTTGAAATAGTATTTCTGATATATTGGTTTAAATTAAATGTATTATTAATCTAGGCTTGGTGGCGCAGACCAGTAATCCTAGTATTCTGGCAGCTGAGGCAAGAGGATTGCCATGAGTCATAGGCCACCTTGGGCTACATAGTGAGTAAGGTTTTTTTTTTTTTAATGTGGGTACCAGGAGTCAAACTCAGGACCTCGCACTTGCCAGCAGGTGCTTGTGCCGCTGAGCGATATCACTGGGCCCTTTTTTCCTTTATGTGGGTACCGGGAGTTGAACTCAGGACCTCGCGCTTGCCAGGCAGGCACTTACGCCGCTGAGCCATCTCACCGGCCAGTGAGTAGGGTTTTGAGGCAGTTAAAACTGAATTGCCCAGGAGGGGTTTGAATTTTTTTTTTTTTTTTTTTTTTGTGGGTACCGGGGGGACGACCTCAGGACCTCGCGCGCCAACAGGCACCCGTGCCGCTGAGCGATATCACCGGCCCCTTTTTCGTATGTGGGATCCGGGAGTCGAACTCGGGCCTTCGCGCTTGCAAGGCAGGCGCTTAAGCCGCTGAGCCGTCTCACCGGCCCCTGAATTTTTTTTTTGTACCGGGAATCGAACTCAGGACCTTGCGCTTGCCAGGCAAGCACTGTGCCGCTGAGCTATATCCCCGGCCCCTGAATTTTTATGATCTTCCTACCTCAGCCTCCCAGAGTGCTAAGATCACAGGCGTGCACCACCACACCCCGCTTGAATTTGGGTTGAGAACACTTGAGTTCGTGGCTATTGGGTGGGTATCAGGGACTATAACTTGTAGCTACCGTTGTGTTTTGTTTGGTGAGGATATCCAGCTGGTGGTTGAGCTTGGACTTCAGGAAACAGATTATTTTTTCCCCTGCAATACTGGGGATTGAACCCAGGGCTTCACACTGAGCTACATCTGCAGCCCTTCTTAAACTTTTTTTTTTTTTTTTTTTTTTAATTTGGAGACTGGGTCTCACCAAGTCTCCTAGGCTGGGCTTGAACTTGTAATCCGCCTGCCTCAGACTCCCAGTGCCTGTGATGCACCAAGGCTGGCTGGAAAGGTATGTTTGGATGCAGGCGCCAAGCCTGAGAAGGCAGAGGGGATGCTTCTTCTCAGGGAGCAGTAGAGCGAGCAAGGCGGTGCGGCATGGCTGGGGAGCTGAAGGGGGCGCCTTTCAGGAGCGAGCAGCGGGATGGAGAGAAGTCCCCACAGCCAGCCCATGGACTTTGGCGGTTTGGAACTTGGGGACAGCTGCAGGACAGTAGTGGGGACGGAAGTCTTAACTGCAGGACTGACCAGCATGGCCGGGAGAGGATTCCAGAGGGGTGAAGGGTAGCAGCTCACTGCTTCTGAGTGGTTCTGTTTTCTTAAGATAGGCGAGCTTGAGGCCCTCACAGCCTTGGGGAAGGAGGCAGGAGGGGAAGGTTTAGGGATCTGGAAACTGGCTCAGAGCGCTGTCTGACTTTCCTGCGCACTGACTCTCCTGTGGGACGGAGCCCACACCTCGGTGTGCTTCCTCGCAGCGCTGAGCAGATGCCCATGCAGACCAAGGGGAACCGGTGTTACTTTTTCTCTTCACTGGAGAAACTGATTAGAGACACCAGACCACTCTGGCACTGTGTAAAGTTCAAACCTCCCCAGTGCCAGCAGGACCAGGAGTTAACAAGCTATCTGATGGCCTTTGGGATGGAATTAGGCAAGGGGCTGCCTCCACTCCTGGAGGAGACTGGAGGGGGTGGGGAGCAGAGGCCAAAACAGGGAAAACAGGAGTTGCCAGAGGACAACAATCCAGAAGTCTTGAGGCGCATTCCAGCCTTCTGTGTAGAAATGTCCTAGGGGTGCAGGACAGTAGCTCAGGGGTGGGACACTAGCTGAGCACAAAGCATTCAGCCCCAGCACTGCAGAGTAAAACCCTAACCCATCAGGAGCCTTGAGTGGATTTGTGAAACTACCTTGATTGAAGTTGTCTGACTGAATTTGGTAATTTGCAATTTGTATGTTTTAAATTCTTTTTTTGGCTTAAAAAATTAATATGGCAGCTGGGTGTGGTGACAATCACCTATAATCCCAGCACTTGGGAGGCTGAGGCAGGAGGACTGCCATGAGCTTGAGACCAGCCTGGGCTACATAGCGAGACCCCCTCCTAAGAAGAAAAAACCCCATAACAAAACCCCCCAAAATTTAATATGGTAATTCACATTGGGATATTATTTCCAACGAATTTTCACTGGATCCTAGTCTCCTAGCAGAAAGGCAGAGTACATCAGAGTTATCTAGAAGTGAGGTTGTAGTCTAAGGAAAACTTGGAACCCAAATAAGCTTTGACCACATCCTCCAGGACTGAACCCTCAATTAACTTCTGCGTAAATCTGCTCACTTTCCTTAACACCTTGGTATGAGCCCACCCGGTATGAATATATTGATTTTCAAAATAAGGTGAGTATATTTTTAACAGTAATGCTGCACTGCCAAGATAGAAGAATAAAGGCAGAGCAGCGGGGTCAGAAAGAGAACTTCAATCTGTGATCTGTGACCAGGAGCCATGGAGGAGTGGTGTTCTTTTGACACTCTAAGCTCCCAAAGTGACCTTAGTTAACCCTCAGTGAGTATCAGTAACTACTGGAATGTGTGGTAAATGTTAATGCATGTTATTTGCTCCTGAGTCACACCTGCAGCACAGTGGGCGGGGGATAAACGCCTGCCTTGGGAGAGGCCTTTGTCTGAGGCCCCCCCTGTAGCAGGAGAATGCAGATAACACAGGGGAGAGCTCAGGACAGAATTCCTTACAATGACCCCTAGCAAGTAGTAAATGCTCAAAGTGTAAATACTAGCTCTTAATAAATATTCATAGTTGTGGGCACTAGTACTATTAGGCTTTTTTATATGCTGAAGGACCTATAAAAAGGAGGAACTATTTAATATGCATTTTTTCCTTTAAATAGTTTATCTTCATATGTATTAAGATTCACCTCAGACCTGTAATCCTAACAGTTGGGAGGCTGAGGCAAGAGGATTGCCATGATTTCGAGGCCAGCCTGGGCTACATAGTGAGACCCTGAGAGGAAGAAAAGAAGGAAGGAAGAGGTTCACATAAGTGTTTGAACAGAAGCCAGATGTGGTGGGCAATGGACTCTACTTAAGAACTCTCTAGAAGAGGGCTTAGGGGACACAGCGACCACAGGGCCCAGAGCTGTGAGTGAAGCCCAAGTGTTCCCTGTGGGAATTTCCCTTGGGGGCCTGTGAAGAGCAAGTTGAGTCAGTGGTAGTAAAGGAATGACTGAATTTGGCAGTTGATAACTCAGTTGCACCTGTAATTCCAGCACTTGGGAGGTCAAGGCTGGAGAATCATTGAGAGTTCGAGGTCAGCCTGAGCTACATAGTAAGACCGTGTCTCAAAAAGCAAACCCTCAATCGCAATATGAGGGTAGAAGTTTAAGAGAGTTGAGTTAAAAGGGAATGAAGAGGGAAATTGGTGGGGGATTGCTGGGTGCTGATTTCTGATGTCAAAAGGTGTTTCCTCGTTGACTGAGGGGTGAAATTGCACTGGCTCATAGCCTCAAGGGAGGAGGAACAAGGTTAGGCTGGGGAAGTTTAGCTTTTTATATTGGTAGTGACTCCAAACATCCAAATCCATGGAAATTCACATTTTTTGAAATTATCTTTTTAAAGATAATGTGCTAGGATTATAGGTGTGTGCTGCCACGCCCAGCGCACTTTAAAATTAAACAGAGGAAGCTCTCATCCCTCTCTCCAACTCAGGCCACAGTTAAACAGGGAAAGTTTGCTTTGAGTTCTTTTAGAGGGTGGAGTTTTTGGATGGTAGAATGAAAAAATCAGAATAAAGAAGGCAGCAGTCTGCAGTGGAGAGAGTTTGGAAACCCTGCTGTCTCCCTGTGACTCCCCACAGAATAGGCCGGGAAGAGCCACAAGGCCTTCAACACCAAGGTAGGGTGCTGCAATGAGGGCAGCCGGCAGTCTTTGGCCCTTTCTGTAAGGTTTTTTTTATATTCTTGAGACAGGGTCCCACTATGCAGCCCAGGCTGGACTCGAACTCATGGCAATCCTCCTGCCTCAGCCTCCTGAGTGCTAGGATTAAAGGCCTGCACCACCACACTGGCTCATGTGAATTTTAAAGCCTGCGACTGGTGGTTATAGGTAGAGTGGAGAAAGAGACCAGAGGCAAAGCTCAAAGAATATTAGGACTACAAAACTTAGTATAGTGGCTGGTTTTTTTTCCACTAAAAAAGGGGAAAGAGAAGTTGGTCCAGGGACTGCTCATGGAAAATAAGGTGCAGTCATGCAGGCTGGCTATAAAAGAGGTTTTTGTTGTTCTTGGTTTTTGTCTTGTTTTAGAATTCTCTGGCTCCTTTGGTGGGTAGCTGATTCCTCCTTTTTTTTTAAGTTTGGTCTTTTTTTTGGTGGTGTTTTATCAGACAGGGTCTCAGTATATAGTTCAGGCTGGCCTTGAACTTGTGGCACTTTGGTCTTGCCCTCCCAAGTGCTGGGAGGTGACCATTGTGCAGGGAGCCTGCCTCACCTGCTTCTGCTAGGTCAGCTGGTAGAATAGAGCACAGCCCTGCATCACCACAGATCTGTGCTGCTGGATTTCTTCTCCAAACACTTTGTCTCCATGTTGAGGACATAGGTGCATAATTCCTAAATAAATTTATTTTATTTTTGGTTTTTTGAGTCAAGGTCTTACTTACTACCCAGCACAGGCTAGCCTCGAACTTGAAGCAATCCGAGTGCTGAGATGACAGATGTGCGCCACCATGCCCAGCCACTGAGAGGTCACCCTTGACGGGACATCAACATCCTCTGGGATGCTCTGGTCCTGCTCTGCATTGAAGTTTATGAAATTATGTTTTTTCTTTTCCTTTTTCAATGTGTATGGTATATATATTTTCCTCTCATTACCTGGGACTCAACCCACAGCCTTGGCACTGAGCTACATCCCCAGCCTGCCTGCCTGCTTTCTTTCTTTCTAGACAGGGTTTTTTGGGGAGGGGGTTTTGTTTTTTGGGTGTTTTTTTTTTTTTTTTTTTTTTTTTTGTCTTTTTGAGACAGGGTTTCACTATGCAGTTCAGGCTGGCCTTGAACTCACTTTGTAGCCCAGGCTTGCCTTGAACTCACAGCGATCCGCCCGCTTCAGCCTCCCGGAGTGCTGGGGTTACAGGTGTGCACCACCACTCCTGGCTATACAGGGTATTTATAAATTGTCCGGGCTGGGGTCAAACCTGGGATCCTCCTGCTTCAAGCCTCCCCAAGTGCTGGAGTTATAGGCATGCTGCACCATGTCCAGCTTAACTGCAGTGCTGGGGACTGAAACCAGGGCTTCACACATGCTAGGCAAGTGCCTCACCACTGAGCTGGAGCCCCAGCCCTTTCATAAAATTTTATTCTGAGACAGGGTCTCCCTAAATTGTCCAAGCCAGTCTCAAACCTGAGACCTTGCCTCAGTCTCCTGAGTAGCTGGGATTATGGGTGTGCACCACCTTGAAGGCCCCCGCTATATTTAAGGGAGCATGATATACAACTGAAAGCCAGGGATGGTGGTATGAGCTTGCGATCCCAGTACTCTGGGAGATGGAGGCAGGATTGCACATTCAAGTCTAGTCTAGATAACTTAGTGAGACCCTGTCTCAAAACAAAAAAGGGCTGGGAAGGTAGCTCAGTGTGAAGTACCTAGGTTCAGTCCTCAGCACGCATGCACACATGGGCACAATATACAACTGAGTAACAAAGTTCAGCTTACTTTGTTTTTCTGTTTGTTGTTGTTGTGTTGAGACACAATCCTGCGATGTAGTCCAGAAAGTCCTGCAATGTAGTCCAGCCTGGCCTCGAACACCCTTTGTACCCCAACATGGCCTCAAACCCTGCCTTCCTGCTTCAGCCTCCTGAGTGCTGGGATTCCAGGCATGCACCACTAAGCTTGCGTAGCTGTTGTTAATTAAGCTTGTTGATTAAAGGAAATGTCTTCGGAACATAGCGTCTCCATCATGGACTCTGACACATAATTCTTCAGGGGACCACAGGAGTTCTCCACAGAGAAGTGTGTGTGTGAACCCCAGTGCTCTTGGCTGTGCATTTCTGTAGAATTAAAAGCATGAACTACAACCCTCAAACTCCCTCTTTCCTCAATACCATTTTCCAGCTACTGACATTTTAGTTTTATCCTGCCAGCTTTTCTTTCACACTAGACAGATGTTTTTGTGCCTTAAATGGACAGGGACCATAGCATCACATCTGCAGCTTGTTGGCCACATTAGCAACAACAACATCTTGCCTAGTGTCGGGATACCTTGGCTCAGCTCACAGGGCAACGGCTGCCCAGCGTTTTATGACGTGCACATTCAAGACTCTGTTTATTTCAGACATTCCCTATTATAAATGTTAAGTTGCATTACAGTTTTTTTTGTGGGTACCGGGGGGTCGACCTCAGGACCTCGTGCACCAGGAGGCGCCCGTGCCGCTGAGCGATATCACCGGCCCCTTTTTCGTATGTGGGTTCTGGGAGTCGAACTCGGGCCCTCACGCTTGCAGGGCAGGTGCTTAAGCCGCTGAGCCATCTCACCGGGCCCCCTGCATTACAGTTTTTAAAAGTACATTTCCACTTCTTTGGGCCACTTGGTTAAGTGGAAAGTTGTGTTTTTCATTTGCTTGTCTTCTAGGAAAGCTGAACACTTAACCCTTTGAATTTCCACTTACACACAGGTTGCTTATTTCTTTCTTCTTACTCTTCTGTTGAGTTGGCCATGGGGACTCACTTGTTCACATTGAGAATCATAACCCTTTACATGAGCTGTGAATATTTTTCCACTCTATCATCAGACTTTTTTTTTTTTAACCCCTTCTGGTTCTGCCAATTGAACCCAGGGTCTGTGCACTGAGCAACATCCCCTTTTTTATTTTTTATTTATTTATTTTTGTGGGTACCGGGGGTCGAACTCAGGACCTCGCGCGCCACCAGGCGCCCGTGCCGCTGAGCGATATCACCGGCCCTTTTTCTGTATGTGGGTACCGGGAGTCGAACTCAGGACCTCGCGTTTGCCAGGCAGGCGCTTATGCCACTGAGCTATCTCAACGGCCCTATTTTTTATTTCTGAAGACAGAATCTCACTAAAGTGCTCAGGCTAGGCTTGAATTTGAGATCCTCCTGCCTCAGCCTCCCAGAGTGCTAGGATTATAGGTGTGCACCACCACATTAGGCGTTTGTTATTATTATTCTTGTCTCTGTGTGAGTGATATGCAGTTATATGAAGGTCACATTTAAGTGTCCATAAATAGTGTGTTATTGGAACATGACCACACTAATTTGTTTGCAAATTGTCTGTGGCCATTTGCTTAATACAACAGTAATACTTGTGACAGAGATGTACAGCCCACAAAACCCACAATGTTTTATTCTCTGTCCCTTTACAGAAAAATAATTTGCTAAACCTTATTATAATAAACAAAGTCTTATTTTGGCAACCTGATTGTCTGTTTAACTTTAAACAGCCTTCCATGTGAAGAAATACTTTTGTCCAAAATAATTTTAACCTGTCGTTAAAAAATAGTATGCTTGCTTTGCCCAGAATTCTTACAACTCTTTGTTTTGAAATTGTCTATTATTTTTGTTGCTGAAGCTGGGTCAAACTTTGTAGTGGGTGTGGGTATGGGGTGTGGTTCTAGGGATTGAACCCAGGACCTCATGCATACTAGGCAAGTACTCCACCACTGAACTGCATCTCCACCCCTTCTCAGCCCTTTTTTTTATTTGATTTTGACTTTATATGTGGTCTCCATAGGTTCCTCTGCCTGGGTTCAAACTTGCCCTTCCTGCTGCCTTGGCCTCCTGGACTGGTGGGATTACATTTATGTACCACCATGTCTGGCTTATATCATTATTAAACAAGTGAACCTTTATTTTTAGAAATGCCAGGGTTTTCTACTTTTGTGTTTGTTTTGCAGTAATGGGGACTGAACCCAGGGAGTGCTGACCTATATCCTGAACCTTTTTTTTTCTTCTTTAGTTTTTTTGTGTGTGTGGGTACCGGGGGTCGACCTGAGGACCTCGCGCGCTAGCAGGCGCCCGTGCCGCTGAGCAATATGACCGGCCCTTTTGCTGTATGTGGGTTCCAGGAATCGAACTCAGGACCTCACGCTTGCCAGGCAGGTGCTTATGCTGCTGAGCTATCTCACTGGCCCAAGTCTGGGCAATTTTGACCCTATGTCAAAACTAAAGAAGAGGGCCGAGGTCCTGAGGTCGACCCCCGGTACCCACAAAAAAAAAAAAAAAATTTCCCAGGCTGACCTCAATGTTGCAGTCCTCCTGCCTCAGCCTCCTGAGTGCTGGGATTATAGGTGTGTGCCATCACGACCAGCTGCCTAAATTTTTGAAAATTTATTATAGTAAAAGACATTGCCCCGACTCTTCCTCAAAATATTCCTTCTCACTTCGAATAAACCTACCCCATTGTTCTTGCCACTTTCTGGAAATCTTCTTTCCTGTGTGTCTTTTCATGTGTGCATCGGTATTCCAAAGTCACTCAAGGTGTTTATGGACATTCATGTCAAATAAAAACATTAGGGTGTGTCCTCAACCACCTTTGTCACTGGATGCAGTACCATGTGCCTTCTTCATTCTGGCTCTCCCTCAAAGTCAGAATGACCATGAAAGGTAAACTTTTTTAACTGGTTCAGGACATCAGGGCAGCCAGGACAGGGCAACTAAAGACACTTAGACACTCAGAAGAGAGCTTCCAGAACTGCTCCAGGAAGGGGCAAGAATGATAGCATAAGTATGTTCAAAGCGGGGGCTAGGGTAGGGTATAGTTTTTATTTTTTCAAAGAAAATGATTTTTATTGGTACATTTTAGGTATACATAATGATCACATTCATCATAGAGAATTTGTACCTGTGCATGATATAACTCGATTCTTTTTTTTTTTTTACCATTCCCCTCCCCTCCCTTCAACCCCTCTTCCCCTCCTTATTTACAAAAGCTTTGTTTCCATTTTTTTCCTTCCTTTCTCATTTTTTCACTTTTCCCTTCCTTCCTTGATGGGGGGATATTTTTAAAGGAGGTCAATGGCAATGCATCTTTCTCTTTTCTTTTTTTTTTGGCTGGGTGTGGTGGTGCATGCCTGTAATCACAGTCACCATATTTTTTATCATGCCCCCATATGCACACTTTATCACCCAGCATGTGTGTGTGTTCACCAAAAGATAGCACTAGCATGTTACAGCCGTATACTTACATTAGCCAAAAACTAAAAATAAGTGAAAACTCCACCCCAATAGAATAGATTAATGGGGAGCTGACTGTCCACTGTAGGGATCACAATGTATCAATGGAACAAGGTGGACCTGTTTACCAACTGTAATTTCCAGAAAGAGAAGCTGGTTATGGAAACTTTGAAAATAAGCATGAGAAATCTATAATGTTAGATTCTGGGACAGTGGTTACCACTTATGAACAAAGCAGAGGAGTTCATGCTGGGATCTGGGTACATAGGGATTCATTTTGTGAAAATTCAACAAACTATATACTTGGGATTTGTGCACTTTGTGTGTGTGCTGTACTTCAATACAATTTGTGTTTAAATGATAGATATTGCCTATGTAAAAATACTAGCCAGGCATGGAGGCACATGACCTGTAATTATAGTACTTGGGAAACTGAAGCAGGAGGATCTCTGCAAGTTCAAGGCCAGCCTGGACTACATAGTGAGATTCTGTCTCAAAAAGCAAAAACAAAAACAAAAACAAAATTTTTTAAAATTAACTTGGGAAAATAAATGAGTAGACCAAAATACCAATAGGTGTAGGATTTGAATAGGTTCTCCTCCTCATTTTCCTTTAATTCTGTACTCCACTTTTTGGTATTTTTTGAATTCTCTGAAAATATCAAATATAAAAAATCAGTGTTTTAGGTTGTATCCTCTAAGGCTTCACATTCAGTTGCCACTCAGTTGTAGTTTTTATGACTCTTGTTTGGATATTTAAATAGATGGGTGATTTCTGGATTTATTTTACAGGCAGATTTTGACAACAAACCAGTAAATGGCCTCAAGTCAGAATCCATGGAATACAGTAGCGGTGGTCATGGGGAACAACAAAGATTGGAACTGAACACACAGCCCCTTGAAAATGTGACGAAAAGTGACGAAAGCATGACAGGTATTGAGGTGGAGAAGTGGACGCAAAACAAGAAATCACATTTAACTGAGCATGTCAATGGCGACTTCAGTACAAATGTCACCAAAGCTGAAAAATCAAAACAGCCTGCAGATGACAAGAAACAAACCAAGCCTCCCAAAATGTTTGTGCAAACAGTAAGAAATGGCATTAAAAATGTGCCCTGTCTATCAGCTGAAGCAAATGCACCATTTAACAAATTCAATATTGAAGAATTTGGCAAGGCATTGGGAAACCATCCCTACAAACTCCTGAAAGACTCTGAGAACCATAGTAATGCCATGAGCTCCACAGTCTCTAGTACGAGCTGTGATCGCCTCAAGGACAAGAGGAACATCTTCGTCTTCCAAAAGCCTGGCTTTAATTGCAAATCTGAAGATTCTCCAAACTTTAACAGTCAGACCCGCACACACACTGGAGGTGACCAGCCTAAAACCCCCAAGGACAGAGCAAGTAAAGAGCCGAGAGATGGCTCCCCTGTGCAGCCCACTCTCCTCTCCCTCATGAAAGACCGGAGGTTAACGCTGGAGCAAGTGGTTGCCATCGAGGCCCTGACGCAACTCTCCGAAGCCCCATCAGAGAACTCCTCGCCATCCAAGTCAGAGAAGGAGGAAGAGACAGCTCAGAGAACAGCCAGTTTGCTTAACAGCTGCAAAGCCATCCTCTATTCCGTAAGAAAAGACCTGCGAGATCCAAACTTTCATGGAGAGCCGCAAAGCGTTCCTCATTGTCCATCCTTGGAAAAGCAAAGTTTGCACCCCACAGCGGTGTTCAATGGCCAGAACACCGTGTCCAAGCCGCAGATTGGCCCTGCTACTAACCAGGCACCCACAAAGCCACCTGAACATTCAAAAGTCAAAAATCCTGTATCTTTTTTAATACCAAAATCCAATTCATCAAAAATCGACACTAGTAAAAGTGTCACTGGAAGTAGGACTGGTCTTGATGATGGTTCTCAGAATTTGCATCAGTTGTCACCAACAAGTAATAACTTGGGATACTGTAATCGATTGCTGGACAGTAGTGAAAATTTGAATTCCAAGGAAGATCAATTAAGTCAGGACACAGCTTACAGCCAAATTGAAGAAGATGTTGCAACACAATTAACACAACTTGCATCAATAATTAAATGCAATTATATAAAAACAGAGGACAATAATGCTGAGAGTCTACCAACAAGCCTTGCTGCCTGTGATACACAGCAAAAACATAGTCAGGAGAAGGGCACCGTGCCACAGAAGCCATCTCCAAGTGTGCAAAGCAATCATGGCTTATTGTTAGCAAAGCAAAAGAACACAATCCAAAAAAAGGCAAAGTCCACCCCTACAAGAGATCGGCGGAAGAAGAAGCCCGCTGTTGTCACCTGTCAAGAAAATGATCAGAAGCAGCAGGAGCAGTTTTCCTATGAGTATAGTAAGTTACATGACATTTGGATCGCATCCAAATTTCAAAGATTTGGTCAGTTTGGCCCGCATGATTTTCCTATTCTGTTGGGAAAAATTCCTCCTTTTTCCAAAGTTTTGAAACCACTGGCTCAAGCCAGTACCACCCTACAACACAAAAAATTATTTCTTCCCCTAAGTCAGATCAAATTTGAGCGATATCCTGAATCAGCACAGGAAAAGATGGTGAAGGTTGAACCGTCGGATTCGCTTCCAGTGTTTCATGTTGAGACCAGTTCTCACAGGCAGGCATGTGCGGATAAAGCCCCCATTTCTCAGGTACCAACAGCAGTCAACAGCAACCCGAAAGCTCACCCTTTGCCCCCACCCTCCTGTCTACCTAACCAGTGTGCTAACCTGGTGGCTGGCAGTGACCAAACACGGTTTCCACAGGATGCCCAAGAGCACCTCATGCCACAAAGACTGGCAGCGCCGCCCGCTGTCTCTCCCGAGATCCCCTTGCCAGACCCTGCACAAATTCTCAGGAACGTGAACGTGGTCAGTTCAGGTGGAATTACAGTGGTTTCTACCAAAAGCGAAGAGGAAGTCTGTTCACCTGGTGTTGGAGTGTCCGAGTTTTCCCCTGGAGACAGCGCACAGAAGAATTTTCATGATTATGCCATGAAGTTCCTCACTAATCCTGCCAAAAACCTAGTGGCTACGACAAAAGATACTGAAGTGCCAGCCTGCGACTGTCCTGGTAAGTGTTTGGGTGGATTTGTTCTTTCGCCTGCTCGAATTGCTGCACCTCATGACAGAATCGAGTTCTGATTCATCTTTTGTGGTATTTTTGCCCCATTCTTATTCTAGTTAAGACGGACTAAGTAATTCTGTACCCATTTTTCTGTTGGACCTTTATTCATTCTGCTCAGAAAAATGGAAATTTCAGCTCATAATTTGGAAAAACAAAGGTAAACTTTTTCTGGTGGAAAATATGCTGATTTGTCTCAGCCGCTGTCTCAAATTGTGTATTGTTATAGCATAAGAATAAATTCCCTTAATACTTCATTACATTTGTTCTCCCTGTGTGTGAAAGAATTTCAAGCTATAAGGATTTTATTAAAAATGTTTCCTTGCAAGATAGAAAATGCAGAGAATGTAAAATGTATGCACAATTTAGCAAATAACCATAGAAAGTATCTACAATTTCCATACCAGAGCTAGAATGGTGTTTTGGTTTTTTTTTTAACAATATCAGCATGAGTTTGAGGCCAGCCTAGGCTACATAGTTTTTAAGTTCAGGGCCAGCCTAAACTACATAGTGAGACCCTGCCTCAAAAAAGATACATAGGGCCGGTGAGATGGCTCAGGGGTGTGAGCGCCTGCCTGGCAAGCGCGAGGGCCAGAGTTCGACTCCCGGAACCCACATATGGATTAAAAAAAAAAGGGGGCGGTGATATTGCTCAGCAGCACGGGCGCCTGCTGGCGTGCGAGGTCCTGAGGTCAACCCCTGGTACCCACAAAAAAAAAAAAGAAAAAGATACATAAATAATTTACTACTTCAACAAAACAACAAATAGGTTTGTGTTAATAGATGAGTCGTAGACCAATTTCTGACTGATGTATTTATGTTTTGTGCCTTTAGAAGTCACTGAAAGAGAACATGCAGAACAACTAGTTTTATCTGTTCTTAAAAGCCCTGAGAAAATCTTGCTGGGGTAAAGATTCTCAGTTTCTATGAGAAATCTGTTCAGTATTTGAATACATGAAAGCTGAATTCTAATCCTATACTTAGTCACTGGCTATGTTTAAATTTCATGTCAAGTGCTCAAATATAAGGAAAAAAATCTGTTGACTCTAACATAGCTGTAAAAATATAGAGATAAAATAGATTGTGTAATTAGTTTGTAAAGTGGCTTGAAACCTCGTATTTCAGCTATTATACAATTATGATAGTACGGAATTTGTAAAGTAATCTATAGGCTTAGTAATTCAAACAGTCTCACTAAAATATGGCCCAAATCACAAAAACTCAACATTTGATTTGAACAAGCCTTCGTCTTTTTGTCCTAGAAGTTGGTGGTTCATTGGTACATTCCAGAATGGGGAGTTAACAGGACTCCGGGCGCTAGGCACCAAGGACTGGGCCTTTGGGGAGGGAGCTTGTCATTCGCAAAAGGTGACGTGGAGATGAATTGGGGAAATGAGAGTTCTTAGGCCAGGGATAGAAAGCAGGAGCAAGGATAATGGCTTTTACTACACGTCCTACAGTGTGCCAGGCCTTTGACTTGTTATGTGCGAGGGAGAGCTTATTATCCCTGGGTTACGAATAAACTGAGACACAGGTGTTCACGGCCAGTATGTGACTGAAATGGGACTGGGAGACAGGTATTCTATGCTTGTAACCTCTGCCCTCTGTTGCTTCCAAACTCTGAAGTCTAGCCAGGCAGGAGAGCAACTGCATGAAATCACCGCGCTCTAGGAAGCTGAGGCAGGAAGATCACAAGTTTGAGCCCAGCATGGGAGACTTAGTGAGAACCTGTTTCAAAATTTAAAAAAGGGCTGGGGATGTAGCTCAGTGCAGAGGCCCAGGGTTTAATCCCCATGTACTCCCGCCACCACCAAATAAAAGACCCTTTCGTCATACCAGGTAACTAGTCCCAGTGTGTAGGAAGTAGGATAGCTAGTTTCTGAGTTGATCAGATTTTTGTAATATACCCAGAACTGTTTTATACACTGTCAATTACATGTCTTCTTTTAATCATGAAATGTGAGGTTATTATGCTCATGTGAAGGAAGGGGAACTGAAAGATAGAGAAATTTAAAAACATACCTAGAGGGCCGGTGAGACAGTTCAGCGGCATAAGCGCCTGCCTGGCAAGCGCGAGGTCCTAAGTTCGACTCCCGGTACCCACATAAAGCAAAAAACAGGCCGGAGATATTGCTCAGTGGCATAAGCGCCTGCTGGCAAGCGTGAGGTCCTGAGTTTGACTCCCGGTACCCACATAGAAAAAATAAATAAATAAATATTTTTAAAAAACACACACACACCTAGAAATCACCCCCCCCCATAGGAGCCTCATAACTAAGGATTGAGGCATTTTGGGGTGTGTATTGTGTTCTAGCAAATCCGAGTAATTGACTCTACCTACCTTGGTGTTCCTTAAATTTAGCACTACTGTCATTGCAAACCCAGCGATTCTTTGTGCAGGGGACTCCTCAGTGTGTGTGTGGGGTGTTGCACAGCACTCCAGGCCTTTACCTGCTAGGTGCCAGTAGTACTGCACACACAGCCTGCTGTGGTGTCACAAACGGAGAAGGCCTGCAGGTGTTGCCAGATGTCCCCTAGGCTAAGGTCAGCCCCGCTGCAGAGCACCAGTATGGACCATGGCCGGAAATGCCTAAAACGCAGATATTCCCCAGTGATTCCAGTTACACAGGATTCTGGTTAAAGGTACTATTTTCCAAGCAATGTGTGATTCAAGCTCACAAAACCTCCAATGGTACAGAAATAGTAGACATCTTCTCATTGTCCCCTTCTCTGAAGAAAAGCCCCTCTTATACTTTTCCATATGAGTAAACATTACTTCCCGTTTTGATTTTTGTCTCCAGTTTTATAGAATTTAGGTCTTTTAAAACAGTATTTTTTTTGGGCCGGTGAGATGGCTCAGCGGCTTAAGCGCCTGCCCGGCAAGCGTGAGGGCCCGAGTTCGACTCCCGGAACCCACATACGAAAAGGGGGCCGGTGATATCGCTCAGTGGCACGGGCGCCTGCTGGCACGCGAGGTCCTGAGGTCGACCCCCCGGTACCCACAAAAAAAAAAAAAAAAACAGTATTTTTGCAGCCAGGTGTGCAGCCAGTATTTTTACAGATACATGCCTGTAATCCCAGCACTTTGGAGGCTGAGGCAGGAGGACCACTGAGAGTTCAAGGCCAGCCTGGGCTACATAGTGAGTTCAAGGCAGGCCTGAATTACAGAGTGAGACTCTGTCTCAAAAAAACAAAAAAAATTTAAAAAAAATTTTTAAAGCACTAGATAAAACAATATTTCTGAAACTTTGCCGCTTTAACTTAAAGAAATAGTAGCTTTTAAACTGTTTCAATAACTTTCTTGTATTCCATTATATAAACTGCCTGTAATTTATTTAACCTTTCACTTTTTGACATCTTAAGGTTGCTCCTCTTTTTTGACACTACAGGTAATTTCAACAAGGAACATTCTTCTACATTTACATTACAAATATATAATTGTGCAAGCGTACAGTAAAATAAATTCTCAACAGTGAAATTTCTAGGCTCAAATTTCGTAGAATTCTGCCGCCAAGCTTTTCATACCTGTTGGTCTTGGGTAACATTTAATTTGTACCTCAATGATAACGACAACAAAAAAAAATTGAAGCAGAGATAAGAAAATAAACATGACCCATATCTTAATATATTTTTTTTTCTCCTCTGATTCTTGGAGGTAGAATTAGGAGTAGGAAGGCAATATTAACAATTACATTACGGACCTATTGTCCTTGTCTTTAATTATCAAAGCTAACCAAAACCTTGTCACTATTCATCGTTCTAAATTTTTTTTAATTTAAAAAATTAAAATAGTTCTTCTTTGCCCCTATGCACTTTTGTAAAGCTTTGGGTCTAATAATCTTGTTCCTTCCACAGATCGAGGGATACAAAAAGACAAAGGCCCATATTATACACACCTGGGGGCAGGACCAAGTGTTGCTGCTGTCAGGGAAATCATGGAGACTAGGTGAGGAGATGCGCGTCCGGGTTAAGACCCTTCTTTATGGTGGACCTGACCCCGCACAGCGAGTCTCTCTGGGGACAATGTGACCCGGATGGAGAGAAAGCCCGCAGGCGCCGCACAGGCCGCTCTCAGTGCGCAGGCGCAGGCGCACGCGCAGGAGCGGCCACGTGCTCTCGGGGCCTTGTTACAGTCAGCCAGGCGAATGTCTCTGATCTGTGTAGGAGTCCTTATTTATATTTGATCGTCTAATACGAGAGAGCGTGCAGAGTACCCCCGTCAGCACCCCGCGAACCATATATGCTTGTCCTGAAGCCAGGCTGTTTTTAAAGAGTGATCTTTAAAAAGAAATAAACCGAATTGGATAACAAAAATAACGGCCACACAAAAGCAAGTTGTTAACAAAAGGAAATGCGAGGAGTGTGTCATTTTTGAACTCGTGTTCACCTCTCTGTGATGTGCACATAGATGTTGAAAGCCACATGTGTCGAGCCTGGATGGCGATTGATGAGCACGTTCTTTCCCTCTCTTTTATACTCAGGTACGGCCAAAAAGGAAAGGCAATAAGGATAGAAAAAGTTGTGTACACGGGAAAAGAAGGAAAAAGCTCTCAGGGGTGTCCAGTCGCTAAGTGGGTAAGTACTTCGTGTTGGTAAAGGTTGGTAAACATTTAAGAAATAAATGAGTCCACAGGTTAAGTAATAAATGAAAATCTGGACTAGAAAAATAAGCCGCTCTCAGGAGGCTGAGGCAAGAGGATCGCTGCGAGTTCAAGGCCAGTCTGGGCTCCATAGTGAGTTCAGAGTTTACTTGAACTACGTAGTGAGACCTTTGCTCTAAAAAAAAAAGAAGAAGAAGAAGAAGAAGAAGAAGAAGAAGAAGAAGAAGAAGAAGAAGAAGAAGAAGAAGAAGAAGAAAAATAGCTGCTCTTATAGGCAGATAATAAGGAAGCAGTCTGTCCTTGCCTGGGTTTTGGATATCAGTGCAGGTTTACACCTTTAGAATGTTTAAATAGGTGTCGTTTTTGTTTTAAACACTGAAAGTGTAGTTTTAGATGTTAGGTATTTCTTTCTAAATTTATTTCCCTTGAGTATCTCAGATATGTAATTATATATAATTTCTTGTAATAAATTTATTTCTCCTTTTTTAAAATTTTTAAATTTTTTATTTTTTTTGTGTGAGTATCGGGGGTTGAACTCAGAACCTCGCACGCCAGCAGGCGCCCGTGCCGCTGAGCAATATCACTGGCCCTTTTTTCGTATGTGGATACCGGGAGTCGAACTCAGCACTTCGCACTTGCCAGGCAGGCGTTTATGCCACTGAGCCATCTCACCGGCCCTATTTCTCCTTTTTAAATTCTTTACCATGAGTTTCTTCTCTCCTTCATATACAGTTAGGGAGTCTAACAGACTGGCTCCTGTTTTCAGTGGCTGCCATGGTGCCGTCTTCTTTTGAGTCTCTGTAGATCACTCTGGGATTCTTCTTTGGCATGGGTCATACAGCTTCTCTGGGAAGGGTGAGCAGGTGTGGTGGCAGGAACCTGTAGTCACAGCTTTTCAGGATGCTGAGGCGGGAGGATCCCTTGAGCCCATGAATTTGAACCCAGCCTGGGCAACAGAGACCCCATCTCCTAAAGAGAGAGACAGAGATGAATGACGAAAAGGATCCAAGTCTGCAAAGTAAAATATTCCCAAGAACGTGGTGAAGAGCAGTCCAAAGTAGAGAAACAGCAAGTACAAAGGTCAAGGGAAAGGGTAGGGGTTGTTATTGTTTTGTTTTTTCTGAAGGGCACAACATTTTAATTTTTAAGACAAAGTCTCTCTGTGTAGGCCAAGCTGGCCTCAGAATCAAGGTGATCCTCCTGCCTCAGCCTCCCAAGTGCTGGGATTGCAGGTGTGTAATTCCTGGTGCAGTAGTTTTTTGTTTTTGTTTTTTAATTGTACCACAATGATTGTGATGAGAAGTGTACACATGATAATGACTTTCAAATTATTTGAGAAGAGTAGCACTTATATAGGCTCAAACTTAAATGACCAATAACCAGCAAATTTCTGCAATAAAATTAGTATCTATGGGTTTTCTTTATGAACTATTTTGCAGGCAATAAGAGAAAGTTACTTTTTAGAGAATAATGTATCTGGAGATATACATTTGTCTCCAGTAGAGACAAAGCCACATCATGTTAAATCTGGCTCTAAGTACAAAGTCTTGACCAAAGATCAAAATTATAATTTTATCTTAAAAATTTAACCCATATGAAATTACTTTTTAGGTAGTAACTGTGCTGTTGAATAATTATTTCAATAGCATTATTTTATGATTTTCTGCAAACTGACCAAAAAGGTTTTTGTTTGTTTCTTTTCTTTTATTAATTAATTAATTATTTATTTTTTGAGACAGGGTCTCACTATGTAGTGTAGTCCAGGCTGGCCTTGAACTCACTAACCTAGTTGGTCTCAAACTCGAGGTGATTCTCCTGCCTTAGCCTCCTGAGTGCTGGGATTACAGGCGTGTGCCACCACAGCTGGCCTAAAAGAGTATATTTTTAAAAATAATGTCAGAGCCATTAGAGCCATGTGCACACCTATTAACACCAGCACTGTGGAGGCTCAGGCAGGAGGATCACAAGTTTGAGTCCAGCCTGGGCAATTTACTGACTTAGCAAAACCCTGTCTCAAAATATTAAAAAAAAATTTAAAGGGCTGGGGATGTTGTTCAGTGAGATCCCCCTCCCCCACTTTCAATCACTATTGTTCATTGTGGAATATATCATGAAAAAGGTCATGTAAGTGTACAATTTGTCTACATTTGTAAAGAGAGTACTGTACTTGTGAAACAACTATCCACTAAGAAATAGAACACCATTAGATTCCCAGAAGCCTCAGTGATAAATCTCTCATCCTGACTTTTGTGGTAATAACATTTTGCCCATTGGCATGTGTATTTCTGCATAATAAAGTTTTGACATAGGAGTGAAATAAAGCTCTGCTGCTGAGCCAGTTTAAATACCTATTACAGAGCATTAAGTGGTTTAATCAAGAAACAAAATCAAGTATTGCTATTCCATGTCTGTGAAAGCAATATAGGTTTCATAATTGATATACATATTATAAAGATCATAAGGTTTCCAGCACTTAGGAGGCTGAGGCAGGAAGATTGCCATGAATGCAAGGCCAGCCTGGGCTGCACAGTGAGACCTTGTCTCCAAAAAAAAAAAATCCGTAAGGTTAATCAAGCTTTATTTTTTGCTGATGTTCCAGGTTATCTTATCTAAAATAAGTTGTTCACTGCTAGTGCCTGGAGCAGTGCTCAGCTTGGAGTTGTTAGTGAATTTGTGTTGAGTAAATGACTATGAGATTACAGGCCCTGCAACTGGAAGCAGAAACACCAAAACGACACCCAGGATTTGGAGGCAGATTTATTTTACATTGACAGGCACTGATTGGGATCATTCCCAAAATATCAGGCCCTGATCTCTAGTGGTCTAGGGCTTATATGGGATAAGCAAGCAGGAAGTACAGAGGCAGAATGGCTCATCAATTGGGGATTGGTTTATACAATGTGCATCACAGTGACCAGCTATTTCTAAGAAACAAAAGTAAAAGGAACTGTAACTGGAATTATTATCTGGGCAAGGAACAAACTGAAGTATACTGGCTGGGGGTGGTGTCATTTTTTGCTACAGCATTATGTTACAAAATCAAATACTTTGAACTTGAATTGGTGTCTTGAAATAGTACATAGCTTTGCTATTCAGGAGTAACCTTTTTTTTTTTTTTTTTAATGTGGGTACCGGGAGTTGAACTCAGGACCTCACACTTCCCAGACAGGTGCTTATGCTGCTGAGCCATATCACCGGCCCTTTTTTTTTTTTTTTTTTTTTTTTTTTTTCCTAAAGACAGGGTCTCACTATGTAGTACAGCCTGGCCTTGAACTCTCAGGGATCCTCCTGCCTCAGCCTCCTAGGTGCTGGGATTACAGGTGTGGGCTACCACACCTGGCGCTTGCTTCTCTTTATGATGGTGGCACACAGAAGGCCTATCAGCAGATTGTAACCAGGCAGTACCACTTTTTAAACCACTGTAACACTGTTTTCCTTCACTGGCAGCACTGTGTGATTCTTTTCTCAACAGTTTCCCTGCGCGGTGGTTGCTCACATTCCCACATAGGTGTCATCAGTCTTTGGCAGAAACTTGGTCTCTGTCTCTTTTTTTTTTTTTTAAGATGTGGTCTCACTGTGTAGTTCAGGCTGGTCTTGAACTATGTAGCCCAGGCTGGCCTGGAACTCTTGGTGATCCTCCTGCCTCAGCCTCGCAAGTGCTGGGACTACAGGCATGTACCACCATGCCCGGTTGAAACTTGGTCTCTTTGCCCTATCACTTCGGGCCTTGCCAGGGCCTGCCTGGTTATCTTGCTATTTAGAAGGTGTTGGAGGAAAGGATATCTCATCTCAGATGCACTGTAGCCTTAACTTTAACTGCCTGTCACTATGAACCCCTGGGGTGATGACTGCAGGGGAAGAATTCCAGCCACACCAGGCGACAGGTCACCACTCCCTCTGAAGGGTTGTGCTTGTACAGCAGGAGTGACAATAAACATACTCACATATGTGGTTTCTTTAATGCTCCCATCTGATGTGACTTAAGTGTTGGGGTGAAGCATAAACCAAACTAAAGTATCCAAAAATCTTTAAATCTTCTTGCTTTGGGTTGGTGGTACAGCTCAGTGGTAGAGCTCTTGTGTAGCATGCTCAAGGCTCTGGGTTCAATCCCTAAAACCTAAGTATCTATCTATCTGGCCGGTGAGATGGCTCAGCGGCATAAGCACCTGCCTTGCAAGCGCGAGGGCCCGAGTTCGACTCCCGGATCCCACATACGAAAAAGGGGCCGGTGATATCGCTCAGCGGCTCGGGTGCCTGTTGGCGTGCGAGGTCCTGAGGTCGACCCCCCGGTACCCACAAAAAAAAAAAAAAAAAATATCTATCTGTCTTTATTTTTATTTTTTTGTTTTCTGAGACAGGGTCTCACTATGTAGCCCAGGCTGGCCTCAATCTCACAGCGATCCTCCTGCCTCAGCCTCCTGAGTGCTGGGATTACACGCGTGGGTCACCACGTCCATCTTGCACTTTTACACAGTCGTCAAAAGCTGTTCCTTTGTCCCAAGGTTCTGCCTAGTCTTCCTCAGCTGTCTTTGTCTTTGGGCTAGGCCATGGTACTGCTTATGTCTGCATGAATCAGGCATACCTCTCCTGTTACCATGGCAGCACAGTAAAGACAGGAGTGGTACCCTGGGCTTCTTAGGTGTCTGTGACATCATCCAAATATTAGGTCACCATCCATACTTTAGCATCAGATCAGGCAGACTGCAAGTGGGTGGTGCTCGTCATCATGTGCTTTGCTTTTTTTTTTTTGCTATAAAACACAGTTTTATCCACTTAAGCCTATTATCTCCTAATGTAACATTACAATTACTGGCTCAGACTCCACTGTGCACGCTTGTCTCTTTCTGCAGGCATCCGGCAGGGTCGCAGCTGTCTGCAGAGCGAGGCCACCGTGCCACACTCTGCCAGAAGTGTGGTCCACGAGGGGCACTGTAGTGGGACAGCGTCAGCTGTGTTGTGAGGATACCTAGGAGAGGGGGAGCTGGGGTGAATGGGATTTCTGTTCCCAGGCTTCTGAGGAATCCCATAGTGGTTGTACTCATTTACACTCCTACCCGCCATGTGGAAGGATTCTTTTCCCCCTACCCTCCTCTCAATCGTTTTTGAGTTCTGGATGGTGGCCATCCTGACAGGAGTAAGGTGGGATCTCAGAGCATCAGAGTGGTTTTCTTCTGTGTGTTGTTTTTTAGAGGCAGGGTCTTGCCATGTAACCCAGGCTGGCCTTAAACTCATGGCGATCCTCCTGCCTCAGCCTCCTCAGTGCTGGGATGACGGGCATGCACCACCATACTTGCCTCAGTGGTTTTGACTGCATTTCTCTAATGGCTGAAGATGCTGAACAGTATTTCAGCACTCGTTGGCCACGCTCAGTCTTTTTAGTTCATTTGCTCATTTTTGATTGGGTTGTTTGATTTTGACAGTTTTTTAAAAAAAATTCTTTAAAGATTCTAGATATTTGTCCTCTATCAGAAGAGTAGCTGGCAAATTTTTTTTTTCCCCTTATTCTGTATGTTTTCTCTTCATACTGTTGGGTATTTCCTTTGCTGTGCAAAAGCTTTTGAATTTGATGTGATCCCATTCAGTGATCCCTGTTGTCTTAGTTACTTTTCCCCTTACTGAGAGAAAATACCCAACACCCAAAGTTAAAGGAGGAAAGATTCATTTAGCTCATGGTTTGCAGAGGTTTCAGTCTGAAGTCAGCTGGCTCCAAGGCAGGGTGGCAGAGGAGAAACAGTTCATGGCAGACGAAAGGTAGCAAAAGCAACAAGGCAGAAGACAAGCCTCTTTCTGTCCCTCATATTGTATCTAAGCTACCAGGATCAGGGCAGTGCCAAACCAATCAGTGGACTGATTTAGTAATCACCAAGCCTTAATCCTAGCATTGCACCATGACTCAGTCACACACCCCTGATCCAGCCACCTCTGAAAAAGCCCCATCTATGACTGCATGAGGCTTTGGGAGACATCAGGTCACAGCCATGACACTTGGTATCACTGCCTGTGCTGCTGAAGTTCTATTCAGGAAGTCTGCCTGTGCCTGTGGCTTCAAGTGTTTCCCCTATGCTATCCTCCAGCAGTTTGAGCAATTCTGTTTTTATATTTAGTTCTTTTTTCTCTTCTCTTGCATTTTTTTCCTATATCTAGTTCTTTTTCTTGTCTTTTTTTTTTTTTTTTTTTTTTTTTTGAGACAAGGTTTTGCTATGCAGTTCAGGCTGGCTTTGAACTCACTATGAAGCCCAGGGTGCCCTCAAACTCGCAATGATCCTCCTGCCTCAGCCTCCCAAGTGCTGGGATTATAGGAATGTACCACTGGACCTGGCTATTATCATTTCTTTTTTGTGGGTACCGGGGGTCGACCTCAGGACCTCGCACGCCAGCAGGCACCCGCGCCACTGAGCGATATCACCGGCCCCTTTTTCGTATGTGGGTTCCGGGAGTCGAACTCAGGACCTCGCACTTGCCAGGCAGGCGCTTATGCCACTGAGCCATCTCACCGGCCCTTTTCACTTGTTTTTTAATCACATTGTCTATTGTATCTAGATGCTCACCTTTATGACTCATATTCAAAAGCACTAGAAAGATCAGCCTTTGTATACTTCAAATATCTATACGTAAGCGGCAAGTATCAAAGTAGTGGTACTGGTATGATAAGCAAAGTACTCCATTTAAGTTACAAAATCTGCGTATCACTAAGGGAGGTTAGTGCTTATAGTTCAAAAATATACGTCAGCGTACTATTCATTGATATTGACAAACACAATATTTTACAGAACAAGAGTGCGTACAGACTTCACATTTTCCTCTGCTTTTTTGACATGGACAATTAAAAAGCTGTTTAGAAGTCGGGCGTGGTGGTGCACACTTGTAATCCCAGCACTCAGGGAGGATCGAAAGTTGTAGCCCAGTCTGGGCAACTTGGTGGCTTAGGGAGCATGTGTCTCAAAAACTGTTTTAAAAAGGACTGAGGATATAGTTCAGTGTGAAGGCCCTGGATTCAATCCCAGTGGAGAGTGGCTGTTTGTTTGTTTGTTTGTTTTTTGTGGGTACCGGGGGTCGACCTCGGGACCTTGCACGCCAGCAGGCGCCCATGCCGCTGAGCAATATCACCAGCCCTTTTTTTGTATGTGGGTTCCGGGAGTCGAACTCAGGCCCTCGCGCTTGCCAAGCAGGCGCGTACACCGCTGAGCCATCTCACCAGCCTGAGGGTGGCTGTTTGGATGCTTTGTCCTTTTGCTTTCTTGGGCTGTATGCATGTACTGTGATGTACACACAGCTGAATTGTGCACCATTGCACAATCCTTCCTTGGGCTTTAATTTGGCTTAGCCCTGTCCAAAGGATATAAGAATATTGTCAAATTCATAGTTCTCTGTCCTAGGAAACTGCAGTGGTCACTTTGTTTCTCAGAACAGTCTTCGCCAGTGTAGTGTTTTTGTAGTTTCTGGTGCTGGGGATTACTCACCCGTGAGAGGCACACGCTGCACACATTGAGCTACACTCCAGCCACCACTAGTTCTTGTATGTTTAATAATGAGCGGCCTCACACTGTGTACCTGAGGTCACTCAAAATGGCCCAAGGTATTTTTTTTTTTTTTCCCAGACAGGTTCTCACTATGTAGTCCAGGTGGCCTCAAACTCACAGTGATCCTCCTGCCTCAGCCTTCCCAATGCTGGGATTATATGCATGTGCCACCATAGGCTAAGAATGTGATTTTTTTTCTCTTTTTTTTTTTTGGTACTAGGAATCGAACTCAGGACCTTGTGCTTGCCAGGCAGGTGCTGTGTCACTGAGCTATATCCCTGGCCCAAGAATGTGATTCTTGATAAAAGTTATACTGAAGGGTTTCTCAATAATCGTGTAAGTTACAGTGTTTGAAATTTTTATAAAATGTAACCATACTGGCTTTTTGTGGGTTTTAAGCATTCACTTACCAACTATTTGATGTGGGCCTCCTGTGAACTGAGTTTTGTGCTCCAGAGCCAATTATCCAGTAAACTACTAATGTAAAGTAGGCTTCTAATGCACATTACATCCTAACTCCATGTGACTATAGGAAGTTAAGAAATTTATCAAAATGTCCTGACTCAGTAATAACCAGTTTCTGAGGAAAAAAAGAAAGGAAGGGCAGATAAAGCTTTTACTGTACAGAAAGGAACTAACAAAAGGGGGCGGGGGGAAATGCTGGACATCAAAGGGCATGCCTGTAGTCCCAGCACTCGGGAGGCTGAGGCAGGAGGATCGCAGCAAGTTCAAGTCCATCCTGGGTTACGTAGTTCAAGGCCAGGCTAAAGTATACAGTGAGACACTGTCTTAAACAACATAAAAGAAATGAAAAAATAAACAAAGGAACTAAGGGCTAGGGTTAAAACAGTCAAAAATAACCAATTTCTGAGTTTTGGGTTGTTGTTTTTGTACTGGAGTTTGAACCTAAGGCCTTCTCACTGAGTTCCATCCCCAACCTTTTCTTTCTTTCTTTCTTTCTTTTTTTTAATATTTTGAGATAAATTCTTGCTAAATAGCCCAGATTAGGCACAAAGGCTCAAGTTTGCCATTGTCCTGCCTCAGCCTCTCCCAGACTTCTGGGATTACAGGCAGGTACCACCATGTCTGCCAGTCTGTTTTCTTGCTTTTTTGTTCAGGTTAATGTCAACCCGTTAATTAACTTCAGCTCACCTACAGAAGTCTGCAGCAGTCCTCACTCATAGAAACCATGCAGAGTGAACACATTCTTTCAGCCAGGACCGAGTGTTCTTAGCACCTCCAAAGCATTCGTGTTCCTTCTTGGTCCCTTGCTACATTCTCAGAACAGCCACTCTCCTACTCTCTAACATTAAGGGTTAATCGCCTTCGTTTCACAATTTATTATATAAAGAATTCTTAGAGTATTTTCCCCCTCTTTTTGACTCAGTACTGTAATTATGAGATCAGTCCACCTTGCGTTTAATTGTAAATCATTCTCATTGCTAGGTAATGTTCTGTTATTGTGAATAATTACAATGTATTGGGCCATTCTACTGGTGATGACATTTTGATTATTTCCAGCGAGGGACAGCTATGACTTGTGGTGCTGACTTTGGGAAATGGGAAAGTGCATTTCTAGTTTGTATGGAATTAGAAGTGGAATTTTGGGATTGTGGATGTATGCACATTTTCAGCTTTTGTTAATACTAATATTTTTCCAGAGGAGTTACCTTTTTAAATTTAATTTAATTTAATTTTTTCTGGTTTTTTGAGACAGGGTCTCACTGTGTAGTTCAGGCTGGCCTCAAACTCAGGGTGATCCTCCTGCTTTAACCTCCTGAGTGAAGGGATTACAGGCATGCACCACCATGTCCACCTTAATTGTCCTTTAAATATTACAGAGTGCCAATTTCTCCATATTTTTAGCAGTACATACACTACTTGATATTTTGTAACTGTCATTTTAGAAGTTCTACTAGATATATAGTGCCTCTTTTTCAACCTCTTCTCCCTTTTTGTTTTGTTTTGTTTGAGACAAGTTCTCACTATGCAGTTCAGGCTGGTCTTGAACCTACTGTGTAGCCCAGGCTGGCCTCAAACTCACAGTGATCCCCCGGCCTCAGCCTCCCCAGTGCTAGGATTACAGGCGTGCACCACCATGCTTAGCTTCTTCAACCTTTTCTGCCTGTTTTTGTTTTGTTTTGTTTTGTTTAAATAAGAAACATATAAAAATTGCCATCCTAATCTTGTTTTTTTTTTTTTTCCTTGTGGTCAGTGGTGGAACTCGGGGCTTTGGACATGCTGGGCAAGGGCTCTGCCATAAAGCACCTCCCAGCCACCCCAAGCAGGTGCCACCAGGCCTGGCTCCACATTAACCATTTTTATTTATTTTATTTATTTATTTATTTATTTTTTTTTTTGTGGGTACCGGGGGGTCGACCTCAGGACCTCGCGCGCCAGCAGGCGCCCGTGCCGCTGAGCGATATCACCGGCCCCTTTTTTGTATGTGGGTTCCGGGAGTCGAACTCGGGCCCTCGCGCTTGCAAGGCAGGCGCTTAAACCGCTGAGCCATCTCACCGGCCCCACATTAACCATTTTTAAATGCAGGGTGCAAGGGTGTGAAACAGACCTGGAACTTTTTATCTTATAATCTCAACTCTCTCCCCTTACATTACAACTCTGCTTACTCTTTCCCTCGATAACAATCACTCTACTTTCTGTTCCTATGAATTTGATAGTTTCAGCACCCTTAGGGGAGTGCGTTCATGCAGTCTTTGTCCTTTTGTGCCTGGCTCAGTGTCCTCAAGATTCATCCGTGCTGTGCCTGTGGCAGGATTAAGGGTAACTCACATCCCATTGTGTGTATGGACCGCCTTTTGTCTGCTCATCTTTTGGTGGTCACTTGGATCACTCTGTGAACACAGGTGTGCAAAGACCCCCTGCAAGTGCCTCCTCTTGATTCTGGATATATACTGAGAGGTGGGATTGCTTGAACATATTGAAGCTCTAATTATAAAGTTTTTCAGAAGAGGGATTTTGTTTTGTTTTGTTTTGTTTTTATGTGGGTACCGGGAGTCGACCTCAGGACCTCGTGCTTGCCAGTAAGCGCTTGTGCTGCTGAGCGATATCACCGGCCCTTTTTTCCTTTTTGTGGGTTCCAGGAGTCGAACTCAGGACCTTGCACTTGCCAGGCAGGCGCTTATGCTGCTGAGCTATCTCACTGGCCCAGTTTTGTTTTGTGGTGCTGGAGATCAAACCCAGGGTCTTCACACTGAGCTACATCCCAGCCCATTTTATTTATTAATTTTTTATTTTTATTTTTTGAGACAGGGTCTCGCTATGTAGTTCAGACAGGCCTTTAACTCACTATGGAGCCCAGGCTGGCTTTGAATTTACAGCAACACTCCTGCTTCAGCCTCCCAAGTGCTGGGATTACAAGCTTGCACCATCAGATGCACAGGGTCTTGCTAAGTCACTAAATTTTCCAAGCTGGGCTCAAACTTGCAGTCCTCCTGCCTCTGCTTCCTAGAGCTCTGGGATTATAGGTGTGTGACACCATCCCTGGCTTGGAGGGAGTTTTAAACATGGTTGAATGATTTTATGTACTGGCATTCCTATAGATTAATAAACAGTAGAAACAGTAAGCAATATTTTAAATCCTGAAGCCTTATCACTGCAAGGCCATGATTTGGTGTAAGCTAAAGGGATCAGTAGTTAAATTCAAATTCTTCGTATTTTGCATTCATTAGGTCAGTTGTACCACCTTAGTTCATGATGAAAGTTGGTCTAACACATTCTTTTGGTAGCAAAAAGACATTACAGAAGTTATAGGGTCACTGCTTTAGGTATTAACTGAAGTGGAAATCTGTAACTTCCTCACATGACTAAATGTCAGTGTTCACATTTATTTGTTCATTTATATATTTTTAGCCAAGTGTGGAGGCTTAAGCCTGTAATCCTAGTACTGAGAGAGGCTGAGCCAGAAGGAGCACAACCTCAAGTCCCATGTGGGCAATTATGGCAAAACCCTGTCTCAAAATGAAAAATAAAAAGCAGGCATGGTGGGGCCTGTAATCCCAGCATTTGGGAGGCTGGGGCAGGAGGATCACCTTGAGTTCAAGGCCAGCCTGGGGTAAACATCCAAAAACAAAACAAAACAAAATTACAAAATGAAAGTGCTGGGGATAACACTCAGTAGTAGAGTGTTCCTTGGTTGAATCCCCACTACTGCCTGTACAGATAGACAGAATATTAATTTATGTTATGTATTCTGATACTGGGAGTCAAACCCAGGGCTCACTGAGCTACATCCTCAAACATGTGATCCTCCCGCTTCAGCCTCCCCAGTAGCTGAAGTTACAAACATTTTCCACTATGACCAGGCATAATCTAAGTCTAAACATTGGGAGTTTTTGGTTCCTTTCATTCAGCTATGTTTGTCCTGTTGTTTACATTTGTGGCAGAACAGAACAGTTATGTTTTCCTGAGTCAAACCGTAACAATAATGAACCAAAAATAGACTCTTCTTTGCAAGTACAGATCCCTCTTCTGCCTGCCTTTTTTTCATCATGCGAACTGAGATGCTTTTCGTATGGGTCGTGTAGAGGCGAGTAGGAGACAGTGGTTGGTCCCCTGGGCTTCTAGAGACCTCAGCCCTGGTGATACATGATAGATTTCTTTTTTTAATAAACTGAAATAGAGTCATACAGAGCTTTAAAAGGAGTAGCCATTGCCGTCACACTTAGGATGCTCGTTTACCATAGATAAATACATTCTGCTTTTGCAGGTTATCAGAAGAAGCAGTGAGGAAGAGAAGGTTCTTTGTTTGGTCCGGCAGCGCCCAGGCCACCAGTGTCAGACCGCTGTGATAGTGGTGCTCATCATGTTATGGGATGGCATTCCTCTGCCGATGGCGGACAGACTGTACACGGAGCTCACTGAGAACCTAAAGTCATACAATGGTCACCCGACAGACCGAAGATGTACCCTCAATGAAAAGTAATCAAATCTGTTTTGTACCACTTTGAAATTCAGATCTCTAGTCTATCACGGGAAATTGTTACTTAACTACCAACTCAGTAAATTAAATGGGATAATGGGATTTTAGGTGCTGTGGAGCTAAAAGTAGTCAACATTTTCAGACAGTTACTGAAACCAAACTTGGTGGTGCATGCCTCTAATTTTATCACTTGGGAGCCTAAGGCAGGAGGATCCTGAGTTTGATTTCTACCTGGGAAACTTAGCATGTCCCTGACTCAAAAAATAGAAAGACCTGGGAATGTAGCCCAGTATGAAGGCCCTGGGTTCAACCCCCAGTATTTCAAGGACCACAGTTTTTGGGGGGGTGCTGGTGCCTGAATCCAGGCTTTTCCTCAGGCTTACTGGGCACCCCAGCCCTGAACAGGACACCACCAGTCCCTAGGGGATTCTTTACCGGCTTCTCTCTTCGCTACCTGACCCTACTCACACACAGTGGGACGGAAGGGGATTTTTAACAGAAAGTTCCTTCTACAGGTCTGGCAGCATCTGTATTTTCTCTGTTCACAGTAAGAGATTAGCTGTTTTCCTATGTTCTTCCGATAAATGTGTTGTCAGATTTGAGTTTCAGGCCATTTAATAGGGAAAGGGCATCAGTGTGAGTGTGATTGTGTTCTAATTACCGTGAGTCCTTTTCTGTAGTTAAGAGCACTGGCCATTCCTTTATTATCTGTTTCCTTTGAGAAGAGGTCAAGTGGGGGTCGCGTGCTGTTGCCCTGGCTGATGTTTAACTAGAAGGTCACTTCGTCCTCCTAGTGTAGTGCTTGAGTGCTGGGACTGCAGACCTGGGCCTCCACACCAGCCCTTTCTTATTTTCTTTGTCAGCTGCTAATTATTCTAGGCCGGTTTGCTAAAGGATCACTGTTCATTTTGTCTCCATTTTTATATATTGGGGCTAGGAGAGCTTTTTCCGGGATGTCATTTGCAAATACTTTTCCCAGTTTGTCTTTATACTTTTTGCTATGCCATCTTTTACAAAAGTTTCTTTAGTAGTGCAGTCAAACAGATCTCACCTTATTTGAGTTTGGATTTTAAAAGGTGTTTAGGTGTGTTTCCCTCTTTTACAAGTTATAGAATAAACGACCCATGTTTTCTTATAGTACTTGTTAAAAACATTTTTTGTGTGCAGGCGATAAAACCCATGGCCTTGTGTATGCTACCACTGAGTTACATCCTCAGCCCTGTACTATATAAGGCTGCCCAGTATGGTGGCACATGCCTATGATCTCAGCACTCAGGGAGGCTGAAGCAGGAGGATCCCCAATTTGATCTCAGCTTGAGCAACTTAGCAAGACCCTGTCTCAAAATTTAAAATGGGCTGGGGATGTAGCTCAGTGTGAAGGCCCTGGATAGAATCCTACTACTGCCATCCCCCAAAAGTCATTATTCAAAATATAAGTTAAAAAAAAAAAGTATATATATAATTTTCTTCCCAATCTGCACACAAAATTAACATCTGCTAATTATTTTATTCTGTGGAGATAACATAACCTTTGTTTTGTGAAATTCTTTTCTAAAGGTTAGACATACCTTGATTTATTTAATCCTCCCAGTACGTTAATAAGTGTTATTTTATTTTGCCTAATGTAGATACAGAAAATCATTTTTTTAAAACTTCATGTTTACAGAAAACATGTAAGAATACTCCAGTGAACTTTTATATACCCTTACCTAGATCCAGCATTACTTTTGTTTTTATATACGTATGTAGGCACACAGTAAATATAGTGTCACTGTTGATTTCTTCTATTTGAAAGCATTTATGCCTCCCCATCCCAGTAATCCATCAGAGTGGATTTACCTAAAAACAAGGACATTCTTTTATATAAACACAATATAATTATAAGAATAATTTAACTTTGAAATTTAACTTTAATGAAAATACACAGCTTTGGTAGTGTATTACCCTACTCCCAGTGTTGAGGCAGAGGCAGGATGGAGGATTTTTTGAATTTGAAGCCAGCCTGGGCTATATCACAAGACACTGTCCCAGTAAACAAAACAACAAACAAACAAAAAAACTATTACATAATTTCTACTTTATATTCAAAAATGTAGTTTCTAGTAATATGCATCATAGTAATTTTCCCCTATCACAGATTGGATGTGTTTTATTATTTCGTCTTTTTGGTGTCTAAATCCAGCTATCTTGGTCTTTGCCCTTCATGGCATTGAAATTATTGACGAGCAAAGGATATTTTTGTTGATTCGTAGTTAATTTTGGTTTGTCTGTTTCTTTCTGATTCAAGTCAGCTTTAGAATTATTGGCAGTTAAGCCAAGCGTGATGGCGCTTGCCTGTAATCCCAGCACTTGGGAGGCTGAGGCAGGAGGATTGCTGCGAGTTCAAGGCCAGCCTGGGCTACATAGTGAGTTCTGGACCAGCCTGAAGTACGTAACAAGACCCCGTCTCAAAAAAAAAAAAAAAAAACAAGGGCCGGTGATATAGCTCAGCGGCATAAGTGCCTGCCTGGCAAGCATGAGATCCTGAGTTCTATTCCCGGTACCTGCATTAAAAAAAAAAAAAATTATTGGCAGTTGTACTACACTCAACGTTAAACATAAACTATCTGAAGTCAGTTTGTTCCTTTTTGGTGACATTGCCTGAGGAAACATTTTTTTTGGTACCGGCAATTGAACTGAGGACCTTGCACTTGCCAGGCAGGCACTTGTGCCGCTGAACTATATCCCCTGTCCTGGCTGAGGAAACTATTAAGTCTCACAATTTGTCATATTTCTTACATTTAGTTTTTAAAATAACAGTCAATAGTAAGTTAAACTATGGTTTCCTCTTCTATGTATTTTTTCCAAGGCATCCATAAATTATTTTTCTATTTGTTTGGTAACTTTAATTTCCTTGTGAAATTTCAAATTTAATTTAACCCCTTTGATTACATTTGCATCTCGTTTGTCTTCTTTTTCAAGTTATTGTGCTATCTTGTGCTCCTTCAAAATATCCATCCCATCTATGTAAGAAGTTTAAGGGACAGTTAGTATAATTGAACCGCTTTTCAGTTTTTCCCTTCATAGTTATATCTTCTCTGCTCTTTAGTTTCTTTCTTTCTTTCTTTACCGGAAATCAAACTCAGGACCTTGCACTTGCCAGGCAGGCGCTGTGCCACTGAGCTATATATCCCCGGCCTTTATTTTCTTTCTTTCTTTCTTTTTTTTTTTTTTTTTTTTGAGACGGGGTCTCACTATGTAGTTCTGGCTGGCCTTGAACTCACTATGTAGTCCAGGCTGGCCTTGAACTTATGGTGTTCCTCCTGCCTCAGCCTCCCTAGTGCTAGGATTACAGGTGTGTACCATCATGCCCGGCTTATCATTTTACAGGTGCTACATTTATTCTATTTTAAGTTTTAACTATTATGCAAATTTAAAACCACTAGAAGAGTGTGTGCTATTTTCTTGGTTTTGTGTTTTGTAAATATATACTATCCCCTGTCATGTTTGCTGTAGAATCTAACTTAGGGCTTCAGGAATACCCAAAAATGTTACATTTACCAAATCATTGCTAAATTATTCTCATTTTGATACTCAGAAAGTCTTTCTTTAAAATTGACAGTGATTTTACATTCAATACGTCATGTTCTGGGGCCGGTGAGATGGCTCAGCGGTGTAAGCGCCTGCCTTGCAAGCATGAGGGCCCGAGTTCGACTCCCGGAACCCACATACGAAAAAAGGGGCCGGTGATATCGCCTAGCGGCACGGGTGCCTGTTGGCACGCGAGGTCCTGAGGTCGACCCCCCCGGTACCCACAAAAAAAAAAAAAAAAAAAAAAAAATGTCATGTTCTTTAATTCTCATAAAATTATATCAGTCTTATTTTTGACATAAAGGATCTAGGATGCAAAAAGGTAGTGTGGCATTCTAATTTTCATTTCTGATAGGGAATAAATCCTGGATTTAAAATCCAGGCCAAAGCTGGCCAGGGTGGTGTATACCTGTAATCCCAGCACTTGGGAAGCTGAGGCAGGAGGATTGTGAATAGTTTGAAGCCGGCCTGAGCTACATAGTGAGTCCAAGGACTGTCTGGACTACATAGTGAGACCCTGTCTCAAAATCAAAAAAAATCCAGGCCCATTATTTCTTCACTTTTGCCATCTCCAGATCAAACAAAGTGACTGATTTTAGATCCCTAGATATAAATATTTTAGATTTGTATATTTTGCCATTTATTTGGATTTAATAACTTGAACAAACCTTTTGGTGCAAATCGTAGTTATAAAATGGATACATATAACCTGTCTTAGCTATCGTGTCTATAGTTCCAAAGTTCTGTGCCCCAGAAGTGTTTTGCCGGAGGAATTGTCTGTCCCTTCTCTCAGTTGACTCCCTTGCCATTACCATGTTACAGTCGTACCTGCACGTGTCAAGGAATTGACCCCGAGACCTGTGGAGCTTCATTCTCTTTTGGCTGTTCATGGAGCATGTATTTCAACGGGTGCAAATTTGGTAGAAGCCCAAGTCCCAGAAGATTTAGAATTGATCCAAGTTCTCCCTTACACGTAAGTGTCCTTTCTGTTTTTTAGTTGCACAATGCATCTATAAGTACACTTCTTTAAATTTTTTGAAATACTAACAAAATTAAAGTTTAAAAAGTAGTAACAAAATACTAAATATAGATAAGTACATAATTTAAAATTCTAAATAAATAAATTAATAAAATTCTAAATAAATTTAAAATTCTAAATAAATTAACCATCAACCCAAATCCCAGTTGTCCCTGGCCTACCTCCCCTTCTCTTGCTCCCTAAACCCCAGGGAAATCATTGTTAAAAGAACCTAGAATTCTATACCCAGCCAGAGTAGGAAAAACCATTTGCCAGCATTTCAAAGACTCAGAAAGTTTACTACCCACAGACCTACTATGAAAGAATTACTAAAGGACGTAATCCAGAAAGAAGATATGTGAAACCGGAACGAGTCTGTAAGGAACACGTGGCCATGGTGAGCAAAGAAATTAGTCAACCTTGGTGTTAAGTTTTAATAAGCTGAATACTTAAATATTTTTAAATTTAAAAAAGAACCTATAAATATAATTCCATATTCTTTTCAAATTGAGGGTGGGAAGGCAGGGGGAAGGGGGTGTGGCTCAAAAGAGATAAAGTATGATAATGTGTTATGCTTTGTTTAGGGGAGGAGGATTTAATTAACTCTAAGATCAGTGTTCTCCAAACTTGGAGCAGTGACCAAAAGTACAAAATGTATTATAAACCTCTATACACATACATTTATACAAATAAGTAAAACAAAAGTAAAAGAATACAGTACTTACCTTAAAGTTAATATAGTTATTCCCGTGGATTTCTCTGATTTATGATGATATTTTTTATTAAATTTCATTTCTTTATAAAATGATAAGGCCCTCTAAGAAGTCAGGCCCCATAGTTCAGAAAACACTACTTGTAAGTGTTGCATATAGCTGAGAAAGTATATGTTTAAAAAGGTTCTTTAAAAAATCCTTCCACAGGGGCTGGGGATATAGCTTAGCGGCAAGCACCTGCCTGGCAAGCACAAGGTCCTGAGTTCGATTGCCAGTACCCAAAAAAAAATCCTTCCACAAATCACCAGAGGTGGTTTACAGATCATTAGCATGCAAGATAAATAGAAAACACAAAATAAAATAGCCAGAATTAATCCAACTGTGTATGTAGTACAGTTAATATAACAAGTTTCAAAAAGAGCTCAGAATTACAAAATAATATTCTCTTTAAAGAGATAGCTATTTAGCATTTTCTAGATTTTCAAGCTAATTCAGTAAAACAATGGCATAATTCAAAAGTTATTTGCAGATATTAGTATCTCCTGTCTTGAGAACATAGAATAATTAAGCCACATAGTATTACGACTATTAATAGCATTAACAGGACAGCTAGATAATAGGCTATCTTGTTAAATTTTAGTGACTTGCCTATCTACCAATAAAGTATCTCAGAAAAAGTCTAGTTTGAAGTATATTAGACCCTTTGGTGGAGAACCACAAAACTTTACAAAAGGGACACGTAAAATACTTGGAAATGGACAGATCCTGTGCTCATAGATGGGCACACTCTACAGCAGCAGTGGCAAATGTATGGTACACGTGCCGCAGCGGGCTGTTTGTTATCATTGAAAGCTCTAAAAGGTTCACCATCACTGCTCTATAGTGTGCTGTTCGTTCTCTTTTAAATTTGCCAGTTTTCTAAATATGACACAATAGAAGTGTGTGTTAGTATATAATTATGCTTTTTTTTTTTTTTTTTTTTTTTTGGTGGGTACCGGGGGTCGACCTCAGGACCTCGCGCACTAGCAGGCACCCGTGCCACTGATTGATATCACCAGCCCTTTTTTCGTATGTGGGATCCAGAAGTTGAACTCGGGCCCTCGCGCTTGCCAGGCAGGCACTTAACGCCGCTGAGCCATCTCATTGGCCCTATAATTATACTTTTTTTTTTTTTTTTTTTTGTGGGTACCGGGGGGTCGACCTCAGGACCTCGCGCGCCCGCAGGCGCCTGTGCCGCTGAGCGATATCACCGGCCCCTTTTTCTTTTTTTTTTTTTTTTTTTTTTTTGTGGGTACCGGGGGTCGACCTCAGGACCTCGCACGCCAGCAGGCACCCGTGCCGCTGAGCGATATCACCGGCCCCTTTTTCGTATGTGGGATCCGGGAGTCGAACTCGGGCCCTCGCGCTTGTAAGGCAGGCGCTTAAACCGCTGAGCCATCTCACCGGCCCATATAATTATACTTTTAACATGGATAAAATTGTTACATTTTTGTGTACTCTTCATCCTGTTAAGTAACGAATGAATGCGAGAACGGCTTGCTTGTGGCGATTTGTAATAAGGAGTAACGCCTTATAGTGCTTGTAATCCAGGAGGAAACGTGGTCATTCCAGGCACTGTCAGAGCCCCGTATGGCTGAAGCTCAGCAGGCAAGGGGCAGTAAGGTGCATGCAGCAGTCTTGTAAGCCACGGCAAGAGGTTTGGAACATCATAGAAGGGTTTTGAGGAGGAGGGAGAGACTCACAATGGGGTCTCTCTGGGTGCTCTTCGAGTGTTGGATTGGAATTAGCCAGGCATGGGTTTGCAGGAGAGGTCGCTACCTACGAGTGAGCACAGGCAGCGGGAGTGGTGGCTTGGAATGAGGGGTTGTCACATAGGGATTGGTGAGCAGTGGTGGATTTGGAGGCACTGCTCCTAGGTACGCAGCACAGTGCAAGAGGACCGCGCTGGTAGAGTGATGGTCATGCGTTCAGTCTGAGCACTAGGGTCTGAAATTCGGAAGAGAAATCTAAGCAGTGACCTTGTGTCAATACTGCTGAGAGTCTGCATCTGGAGAGGTGGTCTGGGTGGTGATTATAGCCATGAGTGTAGACACTGGGATCACCAGAAATCAGATATAGTAAGAGCCAAAAACACCATTAGGTAAAGCTCCAATTTGAAGTCACCACTATATGTGACATGCATGTTCATTCGAATGAGACAATTGGAAAGTCAGGATTTTTACAACATGCCTAAAGCATCTAACAACAGAATGATACCAAGAGTCACATGCTTTCTTCTATTTGTCCCTATTTGCCTAATTTGTTTCTTAGTTTTACTCAGTCTGACATGACACTAGATGTTCTATAATAGATAATATTATAAAATACAACTACACGATGTCATAACATTGGAGAATTTAGACCTACTAGTGCATAAGAAGTATAGAATGTACCTGCAGTTTTTCTAATGTTTCCATCAATAAAAGTATACACTTGTTACCAGTCTGCATGATTGTACTAGCAGTAAAATATAACACCCACCTAACCCAATATTGCATGATCCAAAAAAAAAAGATCAAAACCTTCTAAATGGTCTTTAAGTCATTACTCTAGGGTTTCCCCTAACTTGATACAGTAATTACTGTGCCCGTGTAGCTGTGAACTACTATGAAAGCAGTGTCGTGACTCTTGAGCTACCATGAGTCAGAACCACACAAGTGGACCAATCTGGAAAGGAGACCTCTATACACGGACTTCTTGTCTGTTTCTGTCTGTCTGGCCCCCACCCACCCACCCAGGGATTGAACCCAAGTCTTTCACACTTAGCTATATCTCCAGCCTTTTTTATTTTTTACTTCCCCAGAGTGCTGGGATCACAGGATTTCTCGTATAATCAAAAGCTGAACCTAAATTAGTAGGAAAACAGTGGGTCATCGCTGATGTTCACGGGTGCCAGATTGAGGCACATAAAAAAACCATCACAACTGAGTTCCCATAGAGTCTGCTCCGTTGGGTGGCTCTGGCTTTCATCCGATCTTGGGCACATGAGAAGTGAACTGCTCCACTCAGCTGTGTTTAGGCGCCTCCGTCCAGCAGCTCTCCTGCCAGGCACAGCCACAATCTCCTTCCGCTCTTCTGTCCTTGCTCTCAGTCCGCTTGCGACTGACTTACATGTGTCTGCTCCTTTCTCAGGCTCTAACTTGACTGAGAATGTAATCACATAGGAAAAGCTTTCAGTGGTCTTTCAACTACCGTTTCCAGGGTCTCCCTTCTCTCCGTCACTCCTCATACTGTGGTCACCTGTTTGTAACATAGACTCCTATTTGAAAAACTCTGTAACAACCCAGGTTCTTAGGCGGCGTTCATGGTCCCCATAGTCCTGGCAAACCTTACTCAGCGCAGCTGTTCAGGCGCAGAAGACACAACACTGGTTGTAGACAACTAGCTGCCCACTTGATTACTTTTGATCTACTAGATGAGGCATCTACTAAGCCTGTCACACTCATTGTACCATTCTAAGAATAAATAATGATTCATGGCTTTTTTTTTTTTTTTTTTTTGTGGATACCGGGGGGGTCGACCTCAGGACCTCGTGCGCCAACACCCATGCCTCTGAGCGATATCACCGGCCCCTTTTTCGTATGTGGGTTCCGGGAGTTGAACTCAGGCCCTCGCGCTTGCAAGGCAGGCGCTTACGCTGCTGAGCCATCTCACCAGCCCCTCATGGGGGCATATTAAGGACATATTCATTATATTAGAGACTTATAGCATAGGATGTGGTGTAGTCTAAGTTCTTTATGCGTCTCTCCCTTCTCTGTTATTACATAATGTCCCTTTGATCACATTATGTCCCCTTGAATTCTTTATTCACTATGTTCCTTTGTCAGCAGAAACCTAGCCTTCATTTATTTGAAGTACCCACTACTGTTCAATGAATATAAAAGTATGGTTCTCATCCTTAGCAACATGAGCACTTCTGCAAACTAAACCTTTAACAGTGTTTCGTTTTCTAGCTAACTTACAGCAATTCTCATTTTAAAAGATCTAATCACGAGTAAAAATTCCTTCTAGCTCAGATTAACAAAAAGAGACTCTGGTTTTCTACGGTAGCTATTTTGTTATGGTAAGTATAGATTATGCATCAGCAATTATTTCTAGTGCAGTTTCATACCTTATGCTCATTTACATGTTATTATAAAATAACCTAGATGGACTGTCTTTTCCTATAGGAAAAAAACCTGGAAGATAATTTACAGAGTCTGGCTACCGAATTGGCTCCAGTTTATAAGCAGTATGCTCCCGATGCTTACCAAAACCAGGTATGTTTTGGAACCTTTTACAGTGCTCTTTCAGCATGGTTCAAATTTCTATGTAGAGCTGGGTGTGGTGATGCACACTTGTAATCCCACCACTTGGTAGGCTGAGATAGGAGGATTGCCGCAAGTTTGAGGCCAGCATGGACTACACAGTCATTTTGGAGCCAGTCTGAGCTAGAGAGTGAGTCCCTGTCTCAAAAAAAAATTTTTTTGCCTACACTTGTAAAGTCCTCATTAATAGAAAACTTTTCAAACTTGAACTTTAATGTATAATTTTTGTTGAAAACCTTTAAAAATGATGTATTTTAGGGCCGGTGAGATGGCTCAGCGGCTTAAGCGCCTGCCCGGCAAGCGCGAGGGCCCGAGTTCGACTCCTGGATCCCACATACGAAAAAGGGGCCGGTGATATCGCTCAGTGGCACGGGCGCCTCCTGGTGCGCGAGGTCCTGAGGTCGACCCCCTGGTACCCACCAAAAAAAAAAAAAAAAAAAAAAAAAAAAAAATGATGTATTTTAAAAATATGTCATCCTATAGCAGTTTGATTAAAATACCAGGGTGGCAGAATTATTGCTGTTTCTACTTTTGGGAGGCATGCTAAGGATTGAACCCAGGACCTCACACATGAGAAGAATCCCTAGAATGTGAGAAATTATTTACAAGCCATATATAAATTGAAAATAAGTATAAATTTTTTTTAAAAAGTATAGTGCTAGATATTAAACCTCGAGCTACATACCCAGCATCAAAAGTCTGTTTATTAAAAATCTTTAGTTTATGTGGATTCTTGTGACTAGCATGCTCTCTGTTAAATTCCAACTTTCTATTTTTTATAAATTGGTTAACTAGATACAGCCCACTGTGTTGCTCAGGCAGGTCTCAAACTCCTGGGTTCAAAGGATCCTCCTGCCTCAGCCTCCCGAGCTGCTGGGACTATAGGGCATGTCACTAAACACAGCTCCAGCTTTTCATTTGCAAAAGAGCTATGGACTGGTGATGTAGTCAGTGATAGAGTGCTGGTATTCACAGGCCCTGGGTTTGAGTCCCAGCCCTGGAAAAACAATCTATACATTTCTACTTTGCATTGACACTAAAAACTCTGTATATGTAATTCATGTCCTTTTGTGGTTTTTCTGTCTCTTAAAGGTGTGTCCTGTGCTTCCTTCCTCGTAGGTGGAATATGAACATGTTGCCCGAGAATGCCGGCTTGGTCGCAAGGAAGGGCGTCCTTTCTCCGGGGTCACTGCCTGCCTCGACTTCTGTGCGCATCCACACCGGGACATCCATAACATGAACAACGGGAGCACTGTGGTACGCACTTGTGGGGCTGTGTGTCAGGAAGCTGTGTCACTGCACGCTTGGGCTGCAGCCCTTACTTGTGATTGCTGTGGTGCAAACCTTATTATAGGTGTGGTTAGGTATCATGTAGGTGATGTTTATTAAAATTATCAGTGTCTTTCCAACATGTTATAAAACAAGCCTCACTTTGTTGGCCATGTTTAAATCAGATTTTTAATTGTAGTGTTTTTGCTGGAAGAAAGGAGTACAGGATTATTTAAAGCCACAGCTCTGTGCTATCAAACAGGTGGTGCATGTCTGTAATGCAAGCACTCAGGAGGCTGAGGCAGGAGGAGCACATAAGTTGACTAAATTAATTTCCTTTTTGCCATGTGTACTTCAGGGTTTTTGTGAGGGAATGTTGCCAAGTTTGATTTGATTCAGCTTGATTTTTTTGAGACAGCATCTTACTTTGTGGTAGGCTGGTCTTTAACTCCCTCTGTAGCCTTGAACTCATGATCCTCCTGCCTCAGCCTGCTGACTCTGAGATTACAAGCGTGCACCACTGTACCCATCAGTGGTTCTTACTCCCAGTCTGTATGAATATTCCAGAGGTACCAGTGACATCTGCCACCAGGTTGTGTGCACCACGTCTGTAGTCAGGAACATAATCTCCTGAAATGGGTCAAAACCTTTGTGTCTTTGTTCTGTGGTGTTTGTGTGTGTGCTGGGGACTGAACCCAGGGCCTTGCACTTGTCAGGCAATCACTGTATCACTTAGCCACAACCCAGCGCCCAGCCGTATCAAGAGCCACTTAGATTAGGTGGAAGGTGGAAGACCCAGCGGAAGGCTTTGTCAGAGAAGTGATTCTTGCTTGCAGTAACTGCCTTCATGTCACCCTATAGACCTTTTTCTTTTTCTTTTTTTATCTTTTGTTTTGGTTTGTTAGCAGGGGAGGATGGAGTATGGAGGATCAAGCCCTGGGATGCTCTAATACTGAATTATATCCCCAGCCCTTTTCTTTTCTTCTCTTATTTTTTTGAGACAGGGTCTCACTTTGTGGTCCAGGTTGGCCTCAAATTCAGATGATCCTCCTACATCAGTCTCCTGAGTGCTGGGAATACAGGTGTGTGTCACCACACCCAGTGACTTATTTTTTATTTTTGAGACAAGGTCTCACTAAATTGCCTGTGCTAGATTTAGGATTCTCCTGCCTCAGCTTCCCTAAGTGCTGGGATTACAGATCCACACTACCTCACCTGGCTCATATCACCTTGTGAAACAGAAGAATAATCACCTTTATTTTTGCACTGAACTGCTTTGTTTGGTTTGCCCAATGATTTTGAAACCTTCCTTAAATCTGAGCTCTAGGCTATAATAGTGTGATGAGAAATACACAAAGTAGCCTTCCCTCTTTGGTTGGTTAGCAGAAGTGTGTCCAGATAGACTGAAGAGGCCAAATAATGTGTTTGCATATCACTACTATTAATATCAAATATAGTCTTTATTTTTTTATTTTTATTTTTTTTGTGGGTACCGGGGGGACGACCTCAGGACCTCGTGCACCAACAGGCACCCGTGCCGCTGAGCGATATCACCGGCCCCTTTTTCGTATGTGGGTTCCGGGAGTCGAACTCGGGCCTTCGCGCTTGCAAGGCAGGCGCTTAAGCCACTGAGCCGTCTCACCGGCCCATCAAATATAGTCTTTAATACCTTTTCTTTTTTTCTTTTTTCATTTTTTGAGACAGAGTTTCACTATGTAGCCCAGGCTGGCCTCGAACTCAGTGATGCTCCTGCCTCAGCTTTACAAGTGCTTGGGATTATAAGCATGTGCCACTATGCTCTGCAAGCCCAATGTTATCTCCAAATGATGAAGTTATGTAAATCCATCCTGGTGAGCCAGGTGTGGTGGTACACACCTGTAATCTCAGCACTCAGGAGGCTGAGCCAGGAGGATTGCTACGAGTTGGAGGCCAGTCTGGGCTACATAGCGACATAAGACCCCTGTCTCAAAAAACAGCTGGGTGTGGTGGCACACACCTGTAATCCCAGCATGGCAGGAGGGTCACAGTGAGTTCAAGGCCAGTCTGCAATACCTAGCGAGATGCTGTCTCAAAAAAAAAAAAAAAAAAAAAAAAAAAAACAACACCACAAAGCCACCCTGGTGAGTCCCCACCAAGTATGGTTCATCATCACTCCCTCCGATTTTTTTTTTTCCCCCCTGAGACAAGGTCTCACTAGATAGTCCAGGTTGGCCTCAAACTCATGGCAATCCTCCTGCCTCAGCTGCCCAAGTACTGGGACTACAAGCATGCACCACCATGCCCAGCTAATCATCACCCTTTGGTCAGGACATTTTCCACAAATTGCCTCATGGTCAGGCTGGATTAGGTTCAGAATAAAACCAAGTTTTAGTTCATTGTCGCTTTGTTCTGTGGCATTATTCTAAATTTCATTTTCACTGTCTTTTCAGCAGTGTTTTATGTATTTTTTTCATTGCTAGGTTTTGTTATTTAATTTTTTTATTAGTACATGTTTACAGTGCAAAATGATTACATTTATCATGGGGAGTTGGTGCATGTGCACAACACATCTTTTTTTTTTTTGGTCCCCTGCCTCTCCCATCCCTCCCTGTTCCCTCCAATTCTTGGTCACTTTCCCATCAGCAAAAGCTCTATTTCCATTTTTTCCCCCCTTAAATTCTTTTCCCCAACCCCTTTCCCTCACCCTTGCCTCCAAATTTTCTAATCTTGAAATTCTACCTAAATCTTCCCTTTCACTTTCTCTGTTTCCTAATTTTCCCGATTATCATCATATCCACTCCTTATCATCCCTTCCTTAGTCTCCCCATGGCCAAGTAAATTGGTTGAAGTAAACTGGGGAAGCTAGGGGTGGGTGGTACACACCTATAACACCAGTACTCTCAGAGGCTGAGGCGGGAGGATCATAAATTAGCGCCCAGTCTGGGCAATTTAGCAACTTAGTGAGATCCATTCTCATAAAAAGGCTGTGGGTCAGTGTGAAGCCCCTGGGTTCAATCCCCAATACTGAAAATCAATCAATCAATCAGTCAATCCAGGTATTCTGGTACATAGCTTGTAATGACAGCTACTCATTTGAGCCCAGGAATTTGAAGTCAGCCTGGGCAACATATTGAGACCCTGTCTCAAAAACAAACAAAAAATCCAGGCATGGAGGTACACACTTGTCCCAACATTCGGGAGGCTGAGGCAGGAGGATCACTGTGAGGTCAATGCCAGCCTGAACTACATAGCAAGACCCTATCTCAAAAAACCAAAAAGAAAAAAATAATTTAAAAGCCTAGTTGAAGTAAACATTTATCAATTAAAGATTTCCCTGATTGCAAATATTTTTAAACTATTACCAGTTTAGCCCCCATGATCGTTCCCCAACCTAGCTTACAAATGATACAAATATTAAGAAAGTACTGTGAGTTTAAAGCCTATAGCTGATTTTGCTTTACCATCTGTTGTAGTTACTTTTCTCATTGCTGGGACAAAATACCCAAGTTAAAGGAGGAGTGGTTTATTTCAGCTTACAGATGGTAGAGGTTTCAGTCCATAGTCAGCTGGCTCCAAGGCAGGGAAGCGTGGCAGAGGGGCATCGCAGAGGAGAAACAGTCCATGGCAGGGCAGGCAGAAAACAAGCAGCACAGCAAGCCTGGCTTCCTTCTTTTACCCCGTATCCTACCCAGGGTTTGACCCTATCGGTTGCTGGCACCCACACCCAGAACTATGCTGAACCACACCCTTTGTCCAGCATCGCACACCCATGGTCCAGCCACTGCCAAAAGCCCCTCCTGTGAGGGCTGAGGCTTTGGGGGAAAACTAGATAGAAGCCATTCCACGGTCTGTATGCATTGAGTTCCATTGGGAAACCCAAGACACCCAGAAAGTCAAATATGCATGTCTCATTTATTTCCAGTCTTTATTATCTTAGAATGAGCTTTTATCTCTAGGGAGAATGTTTTTAATGAAAAATAATGAAATCATTTCATATATTTCTGATGGATTTCTAGTGATTTTTGAAAAGTAATTACAATTGAAATATTAGTTGATACAGCAGAATATTAATATTAGGTTGCAAAGGTCAGGAAGTCTGTATGTGTGCTTGTTCATTCTGGTTTATCTACAGTGTGTAAGTATAACCTTCAGAGTTAGAGGAGTGGGTGTGGTGGCTCTCGCCTGTAGTCCTAGCACTTGGGAAGCTGAGGCAGGAGGATCGCCATTTGTTTGAGGCAAGGGTGGGCTACATAGTGATTTCAAGGCCAACTACATAGTGAGTTCAGGACCAGCCTGAAGTACATTGTTAGTGAGACCCTGTCTCAAAACAAAACAACAAACAACAAATAAAAGAAGAAGAGTGGAAGGACTGTAACTGATTGGTAAAACATGTGCTTCCACACACAGCCCTGGTTCCATCTCTAGTACCCCTTAAAAAGTAGAGTAACAAGCAGGGAAGAGATAGGATACATTTAAGGGAACATTTTTTAAATCTTTATTTCCCTTAGTACTGTACATGTTTGCAGTATATAGTGATTGTACTCGCTGAGCGGAGTTGGTACATGTACATAACAGGTCTTTTTGTAAAAATTCCCTCCCCCACCCCAAGAAAAAATTTTAAGTATGTACGTACAGCTACAAGAATGATAAACTTATACGTGTTATTCCTCACTGGAATAGAAGGAAAAAAATGACACAGAAGGAAAATAAAAATGGCCCAGGCTGGGCATGGTAACATACACCTGTTATCCCAAAGCTCTGGGAAGCTGAGGCAGGAGGATGGAAAGTCAGAACCCAGTCTGGGCAATTTAGCAACCTAGTATGGCTGTCTGAAATTGTGCAAAGGGCTGGGCTGGTGCTCAGTGTGCAGGGCCTAGGTTTAGGCCCTGGTGCTGCCAGAAGGGAAGACTGCACGGGCAAGCGACCTGCACTCCCACCTGCCCTTCTCCTCCCTGCAGGTCTGCACTCTGACCCGGGAAGACAACCGCTCCCTGGGTGTGGTCCCCGAGGATGAGCAGCTCCATGTCCTCCCGCTGTACAAACTCTCCGACACCGACGAGTTCGGCTCCAAGGAAGGCATGGAAGCCAAGGTCCTGTTGGGGGCCGTGCAGGTCCTGCAGCCCACACGTAGAAAGAGAACGCGGTTCACACAGCCAGTGCCTCGCTCCGGGAAGAAGCGGGCAGCAATGATGACCGAGGTCCTGGAACGCAAGATCAGGGCGGTGGAGAAGAAGCAGAGTCCTCGGGTCAAGCGGAAGAACAACTCTGGCGTGGCCAATAACAGCAAGGCAACATCACTGCCCATCCCAGGTGAGCCCGGACCTGCCCGCCTCCTCTGTGGCCTTGTGAGGGCAGAGGGTCCGGACTTCCCCTGCACCTGCCATTTTCTCCTGTGTCTTTGCTGCGCCCTTAGAGATGAGCCAGTATGAGAGGAGATAGTAGTTCATTCACTAGTTACTCTTTTATTGTTTGAGACAAGGTTTCACTGTATGTTCCAAGCTGTCCTTAAACTCACGATGTAGCCCAGGCTGGCTTCAAACCTGTGGCGATCCTCCTGCCTCAGCCTCCAAGTACTGGGATTACAGGTGTGCTCAACTACACCTGACTAACGAGAATCTCATTTGACTTTTGTTATTATAGTTTATTTAGGGCTAAAATTAAGACACTGAATATATTTCTACATATGTACTAGAGTTAAAAGTCAACAAAAAGCAACACACAGCTTTCGGGGGTCTTTTTTTAAAAAAAATCATATTCTTACCATTGTGCCTGTGAATTCCCTGTGTATTTTCAAGCCCTACATGCTCTTCTTGGCATAGATGAAATGTCAGCACTTCCTGGAATCTTTCTTTGGTCACCTGGGACATCAGTCTAAGTCATGCAGTGGCCATGAGCAGTCCTGGGGGCTGCTGGCAGGGGCTACATCTACTTGTGGCTGTCGCAGGAGGTCAGCTGCAAATGTGGCATTTGAGTGAGGGCCTGTGTGAGAAGTCAGTGATGGGATCGTTGGAGAAGCAGTGTTCCAATAGAGGAAAGAGCAAGCACTAGGTCTAGGGGCAGAATCCACCTGTGTAGTGGAAGTGGGCAAGAGCCAGCCTGGCTGGGAGTGTAGAATGGAAGTAGTAGTGGAGGTCAGAGAAGTAGGTGGATGCTGAGAAACTGGTCCCAGGTTTTGTGGACTAGCCTGCCTTGTGAGCTATGGGAATGTTACTGGAGACTTCGGATCACAACAAGGTTTGATCAGGCTCCAACATAATCCTGGTTCCTGGGTTGAAACCAGAATGAATTGGGCCAGATGATACAACCATAGGGAAATCATAAAAAGTCCCTTCTGGGCCGGTGAGACGGCTCAGCGGCTTAAGCGCCTGCCTTGCAAGCGCGAAGGCCCGAGTTCGACTCCCGGATCCCACATACGAAAAAGGGGCCGGTGATATCGCTCAGCGGCACGGGTGCCTGTTGGCGCGCGAGGTCCTGAGGTCGTCCCCCCGGTACCCTCAAAAAAAAAAAAAAAAAGTCCCTTCTAATAACGGAGAGGATGGAGCTAAAGCCAGAGTGGCTAAGGAATGAGGACATGAGAAATGTCTGGATCAGACATGTTTTGTGAGTTTTCTTTGTTTTTGAGACAGGGTCTCACTGTGTAGCCCATGCTGGCCTTGGACTCAAAGCAATCCTCCTGCCTCAGCTTCCTGAGTGGTGGGATTATAGGCTTGTAATACCACAAAGTATGTTTTGAAAAGAACTTCAGTAGGATTCCTGATATATTAAATATGGAGTTAGCTGGATGTGGTGGCACACACCTGTAATACCCGCACTCGCAAGGCTGAGGCAGGAGGATCACTATGAATTCGAGACCAGCCTGGGTCACACAGTGAAGTCAATCTGGAAGGATGCAGGAACTGTCAATCGATGAGAAGAGATGAGCAGGTTTGGAGAGGTAGATGAGGAGGCGAGAGCTCACATTTTGACATGGCCAGTGGAGATTTAAGACGTTAGAAGATATAATTTAGAGGACAGCAAGCACTGAGACAGTAGGGAAAGTAAGGAAACTAAAAGAGGTACAAAAGAAATCCAAGGAAAAACACTGGGAATTGTGGATTTTTAGAGGTTTTGGGAGTGAGGAGAAAATAGCAGGGGAGACTTGGAAAGTCTGCTCAGGCAGGAGTGAAACCAGACTCTCTTGTTTCAGGAAGGAGACAATCAAATTGTCAGTGTTATTCCTAGGAAAGTGACTCAGAAGACAGGTGTCACCATTACATTTGGAGGCTCTTGGTGGCCCTGCAGGATTCAGGACGGTGGTGGGCTGGAGAATAAATGAAATTAATTTCAGCAGAAATGGAAGGATGGGAAGAATTCTTTGGGTTGGCGATAAAAGGGACCAACAGAATGCAGCGAAGATGATAGAGTTGAGACATTTTTTTTTTTTTTTTTTTTTTTTTGTGTGGGTACCGGGGGGTCGACCTCAGGACCTCGCGCACCAACAGGCACCCGTGCTGCTGAGCGATATCACCGGCCCCTTTTTCGTATGTGGGATCCGGGAGTCGAACTCGGGCCCTCGCGCTTGCAAGGCAGGCGCTTACGCCGCTGAGCCATCTCACCGGCCCAAGCTGAGACATTTTTTAATGGAAATTTTTCAGAAATATACAATGTAGAAATTGTATAATGAGCCCCATTTCCCTCTCCCTTGCAGACTTTTTCAATACAAAATCACTCTCCTTTAATCTCATTTAGGCCCTACCCTTAGAGATCTGATATTATCCATCGATTTGTCAGCATGTGTCATGAGAGGAGGAATCTTTATAACTGCAGTACTTACAACAAAATAAGTACAAAAACCTCCTCCTGATGCCATGCCGCCCGGATTCTAATTACTCCCGGGGAAGGGCGGCTCTCAGGACAGCCTGGCTAGCACGCACAAATCCCCAGGTTCCACCCTTGGCACTGGCAAACAAACAAAAAATTGCTCCATTTGTCATCCCATTTATTTTTGTTTGTTTTTTACTTTTGGTTTGTTTCAGCCCCTGTCTAAAGAAAGAGCACGCATTATATATCGTTGATGTCTCTTAGGCCTCTCTTTTTAAGGCTCCCTTTTTCCTCTTGCCACCTCCTCTTCATTTTTTAATTTTTTTAAACAGCATAGAGAGAATCCTGTGCATAATTCGCCCACTTACATTTCTTCACATCTGGAAGAATACAATGTCTGATGGTTTCATTTTTTGATATTCATATTGATCTGTGGGTCAAATGTTGTTGACCTAAGTTATTAACTATAAAGTTCGCTATTAGCTTTTTACCTAATGGTTCAAGAAACATTCAAGATCTTTGTCTGTAGCCTTAATTTCACTGCAATTAGCAATCTTGTCATTCTTTTGTTAATTGGCTTTGTTTTAAAAAGAAAGACTGTCCTTATCAATAATTTGGTACAAAGAGGCAGAATAAATGCTTAAGGAAGCATGGTGGTACATGCCTGTTATCCTAGCAGTCCAGAAAGCTGAGGCAGGAGAATCACAATTTTGAGCCTAGCCTGGGCAAGTTAGTTACTTAGTAAGACACTATCTCAGATGAAAACTTTAAAAAACAGAAAAACAAATAAAAGACTACATATGTAGCTTGGTATAGAGGGTTCAAGCCCTACTACCAAAAAAAAAAAAAAAAAAAAAAGCTTAATTATTTGCCTTATATTAGTTTTCAGAACGCAGGTTGCTTTTCAAGTATCTTCCAGTGTAATCAGATTGGGAAATGTAGGACTGTATCATTTTGGTTTCACAAATGTTTGAACATAGGTTATTTGTCAGTGCATATTGATTGGAGTTTCTCTCCCACAAAATTTTAAAGTAATTGAAAATGTTCAGATCTTCCCCTTTTTGATATGTAGAAACCCCTGAAACTGGCAATCCTGGTTGTCTTTAATAGCTTTCTTAGCTTCTGTTATAAGATGTTCTGGGTTTATATAATTCTGCCCCATATCTAACACCAGCTATTTCTCTAAGGAGCCCATGGCAGCGCGGGTAATGAATTTATACCGATATTCTCAGTTGAAATGCAGGGAGGGCTGGGGTGTGGCCTAGTGGTAGACCAAGTGTGGAGCACGCAGGAGGCCCTGGGGTCAGCCCCCAGAACTCATCCCCCCGCAATCACAGAGTATTCCTTAGGTTCCTTTATTTGCATATCTGAAACACGGGTTGTTTTGTTTTTTATTTTGTTTTTTGTGGGTACCGGGGGTCGACTTCAGGACCTCATGTGCCAGCAGGTGCCCGTGCCGCTGAGCGATATCACCGGCCCCTTTTTCATATGTGGGTTCCGGGAGTCGAACTCAGGACCTCGCACTTGCCAGGCAGGCACTTACACTGCTGAGCCATCTCACCAGCCCTGTTGTGTTTTTTATAAGATGAAACAATAAAATGACAGACGTTATATAATGCTAAAAAAAGATTCGGAAGAGAAATACTAAAAGTGAGACAGTTATCGTTCCTTCTTGGTTGTAGCTCCGTTCTTTACTGATATTTCACTTTTACTGCTATGACTCATATCCAGTTCCATGCTGCTTAAAATGAGCAATCAGATCATTTTCATCCTGTGTGCTTCTAGTATTCCTTGATATTAGTGGCCTTATGCATAATATTTCACCCATGGTCTCCAGCCGTTTTGCAATTTTATGTATAAAAGAAATTTTTATTACATCCACCTCAAAAGACTCACTACTCTTTTAATATTTTCCCTTCACCCAGGCATGGTGGCACATGCCTGTAATCCCAGCACTCAGGAGGCTGAGGCAGGAGGATCACCACAAGTTTGAGGCCAGCCTGGGCTACATAGTGAGACCTATGTCAAAAAAATTTTTTCTTCCAATTATTCACGTGTGTTGACAATTTAACTTCAGTAATGATGCATACACCACTGACAGTTGCATAAGTTTTCTCGGGTAGTGCTGCTTCTCTGTGTGTGTGTGTCTGTGTGTGTGTGCATGCGTGTGCGTGCGCGCGTACTAGTATTACTAGGGATTGAACCCAGAGGCTTTGCACTGAACTACACCCCCAACCCTGTTTGTTTTTGAGACAGGGTGTTACTAAATTGCCCAAGCTGGGCTCCAAAGTTTTAATCTTCTAGCCTCAGCCTCCCAGAATGCTGGGATTTCAGGCATGTGCCCCAATACCTGGTAATACTATTTTGCTTGTTTATCTTGGTTGGTTTTTGGTTTTTTAAGAAAGCGTCTCACTAATGCAGTTCAGGCTGGCTTTGAATTCACTGTAGCCCAGGCTGGCCTCCAACTTGGCAGTGATCCTCCTGCCCCAACCTCCTGAGTGCTGGGATTACAGTCATGCACCATCATGCCTAGTAAGGTATATGAATCTCTTTAGAAATGAAAGCCATCTTGTCCCCCTATTGTGTCATCTGAAAAGAAAACTGCAGATCTGAATCTGGTCAAGTTTCAGTGTTGTGTAACTAATTATTTCAAAACATGACTGCTTTACCTTCTTTTTTCCTCTTGGAGCTAAAATTTATGGCTTTTGGATTTCCAAAAAAGTAGAACTTCAAAACAAATAGAGTAGGGGCCGGTGATACAGCTCAGTGGCATAAGCGGGTGCCTGGCAAGCATGAGATCCTGAGTTGGACTCCCAGTACCTGCATATTAAAAAAAAACAAAAACAAATAGAGTGCCTTCAAGAAATATGTTTCCATTTGATTTGAGGTCTATGATATTATGTTAGAGTAAATTACCCACCATTACCAATGTGGCAGTAATGATCTACCACTTAGGGCCCCATGTGTTTCCCTTGCAACTACAAAATTTTATATTACTTCTTTTTCCCCCAATAATTGACCTTACCAGTCACAAAGCTTTTATTACACAGAAATATTTGTGAACTATTGCTTATTTTTCCTTTCCAAATATCAAATAATGAAATACCTAAAAGGCATTGAAACATCTCTTTTGGTAGTTAATTATTGTATTGTGTCACTGTATAAACCCCTGCATAGTTATTCCAGTGTTTAGTTGTAGTATTTACTATTTAGCCAGTTAGAACACTTTTAATACTTTACCCTTTTAAACAGTGAATATTAATCCTTTTGGCTAAATCTTTGCACTTATTTCTGATTGCCTCCTAAAGCAAGAGTTTAAGAAAATTGTTGGATGAGGGCCGGTGAGATAGCTCAGCAGCATAAGTGCCTGCCTGGCAAGCGCGAGGTCCTGAGTTCGACTCCTGGTACCCACATTAGAAAAAAGGGCCGGTGATAGCTCAGCAGCACGGGCGCCTGCTGGAGTGCGAGGTCCTGAGTTCGACCCCCGGTACCCACCAAAAAAAAAGAAAAAAAAAGGAAAGAAAATTGTTGGTGATAAAAGTATATCGAGTTGAGGGTGTAGCTCAGTGGTAGAGCTCTGGCCTGACATGCTCCAGTCCCCAGCACTGGGGGAAAAAAATTTTAAAACCTTTAAAAGAAAGCTGGCAATTACCAGCCAGGCATGATGGTACGTCCCGGTAATCCCAACACCTGGAAGGCTGAGGCAGGAGAATCACCGCGAGTTCAAGGCCAGCCTGAACTGCATAGTGAGACGCTGTCTCAAAAAAGCAAAAAATAAAGAAGGATGACAATTAACAGAATAGTTTGTGTTCATTTTCACACTTGATGTCCCTTTCTCTGTTTAGGGAATATTAGTGAGACAACGCAGCCTGGAATAAAAAGTGAAACTAAACCCCATTTTATCTTCAAAGGTTCAGACAACACTAAAAGCTATTCATCGGTCCCATCCATTCCTCACCCCGTGAAAGAGGCAAACCTGTCTCCAGTCTTCTGTCCCCTGAAGCCTCCTCCCCTGACCGCACCTGCAGTTAGGTACCATGAGATAGGCCTGCCCGGGGGCACCGTGCCGCCTGCGCCTGGGCCTGCGCTCCCCGCCCCGTCCCCACCCGCGACCGAGGCCCCGGCCCCGCCTGAGCCGCCCCCACGGCCTGCGGAGCAGCCGGGTCCGCAGCCCCCCTTCCTCGCCTCTCCCCGCGAGCTTGTGTCCTGCCTTGTCGAAGAGGACGAGCAGCACTGGGAAGCGGATGAGCTGCTGTCCGACGAGGCGCTGTCCGACGAGCTCCTGTCCCCCGCCGAGGAGAGGCTGCCGCACATCGACGAGTACTGGTCGGACAGCGAGCACATCTTCCTGGACGCCAGCGTGGGCGGCGTGGCCATCGCGCCCACGCACGGCTCGGTGCTGATCGAGTGCGCGCGGCGCGAGCTGCACGCCACCACCCCCGTGGCCAACCCCAACCGCAACCATCCCACGCGCCTCTCCCTCGTCTTTTACCAGCACAAGAACCTGAATAAGCCCCAGCACGGTTTCGAACTCAACAAGATCAAGTTTGAGGCTAAAGAAGCCAGGAGTAAGAAAACGAAGGCCTCAGAGCAGAGAGATGAGGCAGCTGAGGAGGGCGCTGCCCTGTTCCCCGAAGTAAACGAATTGAACCAAATCCCTTCTCATAAAGCATTAACGTTAACCCACGACAACGTTGTCACCGTGTCCCCTTACGCTCTCACACACGTCGCAGGGCCCTATAACCACTGGGTCTGAAGGCTTCTGCCCCCTTCTCAATGCCTTTGCTAGTGCAGTGTATTTTTTCAAGGTGCTGTTAAAAGAAAGTCATGTTGTCGTTTACTATATCTTCATCTCACCCATTTCAAATCTGAGGTAAAAATTTTTTTAAATGGGGTGGGTACTTAACTGTGACTATATTTTGACAATTGGTAGAAGGTGCACATTTTAAGCAAAAATAAAAGTTTTATAGTTTTAAATACATTAAGAAATGTTTTGGTTAGGAGTTAACCTTGATAGACTCACTCAGTTTGGTGCTTTAAATTAAGTCTGTTTACTATGAAACAAGAGTCATTTTTAGAGGAATTTAACAGGTTCATGTTATCTGATATAAAATCAAGACACACAGTGTTAACTCTACACAGCTCCTGGTGCTTAACCACATCGACACAGTTAAAAATAAGCTGAATTATTATTTCATGGTGCCATTGTTCCAACATCTTCCGATCATTGCTAGAAAATTGGCATATTCCTTTGAACCTTTGAAATAAACCAATGAAATGCTTTCTCTCTTAAAATACTTCCTCCTGTAGAAAATAATTCATTTTTGTTAGTAATGGTTGGAGGCTGTTCATAAAGTGTAAATATATATTTTAAAAGCACTTTCTATTTTTAAAAGTAACTTGAAATAGTATAGTGTAAGAATCCTATTGTCTGTTGTTTGTGCATATTTGCATACAAGAGAAATCATTTATTCTTGCTGTGTAGAGTTCCATCTTGTTAGCTGCAGTATGTAGTCGAATCATGTATGTGGTTTATGTTCTTTTAATATGTCCTTTCACATTACATATTAGCTACTTATATAAAATAGTTAATCTCTAAAATTGGAATTAGGACACATTATCACCAATATTGATTTTTTTGTTTGGGTTTTGGTTTTTTGTTTGTTTGTTTTTCTTAGAACTAAAAGAGTGTGGTCAACAAAAGCCTCAAATTTCTTTTACCCCAGCTTCCTCAATATAGCCTAGGAAAGATGTTTCCAAAAGGAAAAGGGACAAAATGGGATTCAGAAGATTCAAATATTTCTGATATTTCAAGGTGATAAAACCCAAACATTAAGTAGTAGCCAGAACTCTACCCATCCCAAATTGCCTTGATTATTCTGAAATCCAATCTAATGAAGAATAAGAGAAAAAATATATCCTGTAGAAATCTTTTGAAAACAAGTTCTCCATTATCATCACACCACCCCATTCCTCGGTCAAATATTAGGAATGGTATAAACATCTTCTCCATCTAGAACTAATCCATTCATCAATTTTAGTATATTGGATTTGGAGAAATGGTAACTCATCTTTTAAAAGCTGCCTACATTGTAGGTAACAAGAAAATAGTCCTTCCATACATTTTAGGATTTCCATTTTTTTCCCATTATTTTATTGACTTGTGTTTTTAGCAACACAAAAAGGATTACCCAAACAAAATGTTTAGAACAAGAACCTTCAATGAAATACTTGATTCTGTTAAAATGCAGAGGTGCTGTAGCATTCAAAGTGTTAGATTCTTTGGGAGTATAGAAACCTAAATGGTGCTTCTCCCTTGGAAATGCCATAGGAAGCCACATCTGCTAACACTCATCATTGTGGTGCAAAGGCAAAGCTCTCTAAAGAAAAACTCATTGTAACTTATTAAAATAATATATATGGTGCAAAGTATCAGTTTAAAGCTTTTGACTTATCCAAGTAAAGGAATATGAAGGGATTGTAAATAACTGTATGTCCATTGATAGACCAGCCTGTACAAGTAGGTTTCTGCTTATTGAATATGTAAAATAGGGTAATTCATTGACTTGTTTTAGTATTTTGTGTGCCTTAGAGTTCCGTTTTAAGACATGTATATTTTTTTGAGTCTAAGGTTTCTTATACATATGAGTGTATAAGTGATTGTTTATTGCTTCAGCTGCTTCAATAAAATATTTACTAGTATTAGATCAAGAAAACACCTTGTATAATTAGATTTTAGGCCTTAGCTCCCACTAGAATTGTTTCCTCACCAGATTTAACAGATAAAATCTTACAGCCTTTCATCCTTCTATCCATTCCTCCAATGTACATTTACTGAATGTCTGCGAAATTTAAGTATCACTTTTGTTTTTCTTTGAATCACCACCTATGACATATTAAATAATTTTTTAATAACCTAAACTTTAAACACCAATGTTGATTAACAGGACTATTTGGATTTGTAAAGCACCTACATTTTACCAAAACAAATCCATGAAAATAGCCACTTTCAACTAAAATGTTTCCATTCCATTGTTGTTCTTAACACCATGAGTGGGCTGCCTCCACCAGTAACCCCACTGTGGGAACCACACTCTATTCCTACTCTTTTGGACTCATTTCTGAATTTTAACAATTTACAATCCCCTTCTGTCCCCTGTGGCTTTTACAAAGCTTGTGCTTACTCAGTGTTCTGCAGCACTGTGATTGTGTGCTGGCGACACTGCATTTAGAATGCTCTTTCTCATGAAGCAAGAAAATAAATTGATTCAAAATTACGTTTTCACCCATAAAATTGGTCATCCAACCTTATTTCTACATCTCTGTTATGTTTTATTATAGTGATCACCTTTTCTTTTACCTCCTTTATAGCACTCAAAAATGGAGTTTTGAATCTTCTACCTTTGTTCATATTATGATCATTGAATTCAATGATCCATGACCTCCAAGTTAGCCCAGCTGATTCACAATATATTACACAGTCGCCAGCTATAACCATAGAGTAACCGCTGCCTAATATAGAATTATACAAAATATTACACTACCCCTCAAAATTCCATTTTTAATGGCTACTAGGCTACCCCTGAGGTTTTTTTGTTGTTGTTGTTGGTTTTTTTTTTCTCTTTTGCTTGTTAGCCTCGCATCTTGTTTCCAATTCATACACAAAGTACCAAGTAGACGGTGTTGTTAACCTAATTGGAGAGTGAGGCTATCTGATACCGGCAGGTGAGTTTTTGCTACATGAATACGTCTTAAGTAATTTTCCAACATCTTTATTACTCAATCTGCATGTGGATAAAATGATTTCATTTGCTAAATATAGAACACTAGCTGAGCTCCATAAGCAATTTATTCAGACATAACCCAAATACATACTTAATTGAATGCATACCCTTGTGTAAATGAGCTCCTGACTCGAGTCCTGTAAAGTAACCTACTTTCTAATGTTATTACTCCAGTGAATTCCTACTGATTATCATTTCACAGTAGCATGTATGAAAATAACCCCAAATTAGTCTTTTTTAAAGCAAAAATTATATTGATACTTTTTATGTGGGACAAACTTATGACACTATTGCATGACAATTTTCAGCAGTACTGGGCACAGCAGCTCCTTTGAAGGTGCCACCTCCATGAGTAGGTGTTGAATATACAGTTACCTTCAATTTCACATCTTAGTGCTTGGAAATCATTTTTTTGTGTGTGTAGATTTAATGCAACTGCAAGTTTTCATCTTTTGTACAATTGATGGCAAGGGAATTATGAAATAAGATAATATGGTAGTGGCCTCTCACAGCTAGAAAGTCAGCTTAGAAGTCACAATTCAATCACAGATACCCGGAGAGCAGATGTCAGTGTCAGTTTGTAATTGGGTTTGTAGTTAGAATCTAAACAGATGAGGTCCTCTTTATGGTTAAGAGAACTTTATAAAACAAACTTGATTCTCTTTCCCCGAGGGTATTTTATCACTGGGAAATAGCCTTATTTTGGTACAAAAATAAAATGGCTTTTTAAAATTTTATTCCCTAAGAGGTTCAGAGAAAGAAAATTAACAGTGAAATTGGGTCAAGATTCCCTTGCCTGTTGTTGGGCTTTGTGTGGGAAACTGGATGATTTTCACCTCTGAAGCTGTCCTGTTAACTAATCCTGCAAAGTGTGGCAATAGTCTTGTTTGCCGTTTCAATAACAAGTAGCAAATGCTTCTACACCAGAGGCTTTCAGCTCCTCTGGAGTCTAGTATTAGGCATATAGAAATTATAAAAGATTGAATGATTGAGCTAGACATGGTGGCACATTTCTACAATCCTAGCTACTCAGGAAGCTGAGGCAGGAGGATCACAAGTGTGTCACTAGTCTAGGCAACTTAGCGACACCCTGTTTCAAAATAAAAATAGGAAGCTCAACCTCAGTAGTAGAGCTCTTGCTTGGCATGCGCATGGTCCTCGGTTTGATCCCCAGTACCACAAAAATGAAAAGAAAATGATGTCACCCATAGCTCAGGAAGGTAATTTGGAAAATCAGAGTCATTCTGTCCTTTATCGGAAACTGAATCTGTACTTTCTTAATATGTATTAAGGTTCAGGGGCCTATTTTGTTTGTGTGTATTAAATAAAAACTGAGTTCTATTAATTTCTGAGGTAATACAACTGGGCTTTATGTGGGACATTACTGTTTTTGTCCACTTTTTTTTTTTGTGGGTACCGGGGGTCGACCTCAGGACCTCGCGCGCCAGCAGGCGCCCGTGCCGCTGAGCAATATCACCGGTCCCTTTTTTCGTATGTGGGTTCCGGGAGTCGAACTCTGGCCCTCGCGCTTGCCAGGCAGGCGCTTATGCCACTGAGCTATCTCACCGGCCCTGTTTTTGTCCACTTTGAACTCTACAAACTTTAATTTTCTGCCTTTCAGTTTCTGGATGATAATGTGGTTGGTTTTTTGATCGTTGTTTGGTTTGTTTGTTTATTTGGAGATAGGGGTCGTATTGTGTTGCCCAGGCTGATCTTGAGCTCCTGGGCTCAAACAGTCCTCCTGCCTCAGCCTCCCACGTAGCTGGCACTATAGGAGACACAATCTACCTTGTTTTCTTTTGGGTACTCAAATACCACTGTTCACTCAAAAGACTGATACTTTATTCCCTCAAATAACCCAAAGGTGTTCCTTATTTTACTACTCTTTACTTTCACTGTTCCAATTCACCTTTTGGTACTATATACAATTTAATACTTCTGGCTTTAATTCTAACATTGATTATTTCCTCACTTCCTATATTGCCTTTCCATTCCTACTATAATATCCATGATTCTACCTTGACCATAAGCTTTCTTCTCCTTTGTTCAGCCATAGCTGTCCCTCACACTGAACCAAAACCTCTTCCAAAGTAGCAATGTTATCAGATGTAAATCTTTGCTGATTACACCCATTTATGTCTGTGTGTGACCTTGGAGTCTCATGGTTTAACAGTATGAAGCTAGTTGTCCTAAAAATAGCAGTCTTGCCCCTAACAGCCGTTATGTAAAACATTCTCTCATCTTGTTCATAAGAAAAAAATTTTACAGCTGTCAGATTTTCATTTTAGGAGAAACAGTGTTGGAAAGTGATTGTCATTTGGCAAGGTATTAACTTACAATCCTTGACCAGAAACTGCTTGCTATTATTTTTCTCTTCTCATTCTACTGAAGCCACAAAGTCACGAAGTACACTTTTATATTTGATTTTGTTTTTGTGCTGGGATTGAACCCAAGGCCTTGTGCATGCTAAGCAAATGCTCTGTCACTGAGTTGTATCCCCAGCACATTTTCATTCTTTTTGAATTTATATGTTCCTCTAATTTTTATTTTTATTTTTTGCTTTTTTGAGATAGAGTCTCACAACACAGTTCAGGCTGCCTTGATCTCACTATGTGACCCAGGCTGGCTTTGAAGTTGTGATCCACCTGCCTCAGCTTCCCGAGTGCCGGAATTATGGGCAAATGCCACCACGCCCAGTTTAAATTTTCTTTAAAAAGTTGTTGCTGTCCTATTTCTCCTGTCTCCATTCTCCAGGCCTCCTGCACAAATAAATAGGCATGGTTTATTTTATTTTAATTTATTTTGGTTCATTTCAAGAATAGCAGTGATCTTGGTTATCTTTTAAGATTATGTCTCATCAATCCTTTTAGGCATAATATTAAGAAAGGTGGAAGAGTTTTTGTTTTTTGAGATGGGATCTCACTATGTAGTTCAATCTGGCCTTGAACTCTCAGTGATCCTCCTGCCTCACCCTCCAAAGTGCTGGGATTACAGGCTTGTGCCACCATACTTGGCCAGGTGGAAGAGCTTTTATTCAGCCCTTTCGGGTTGAAGTAAATTCAATTTGTAGGAATTGATAGTAGTTACAAGATTATGTATCAAGTATTGATGTCAAGTTGTCTCTTTGTGTACAAGTCTGAACATTATTTAATTCATTCATTTATCGGTGTTCAAGTGTTTTGCAAAAAATAAAGATAAAAGTGTATATGAGGTTAAATTTTCTAAAAGACTTCTGTATTGTGTGGCTTTGGTATTTCTGTATAATACACCTTACTAATTATAAATTTGCTGATGAGTAACTTAATTAGTAATAGGTCCTATCTATAGAGTAGATTATATTTCTTTGGCTATTGTCCTTGTCTCCCAAACAAATTTTATGGATGGTATATCTATTTTCATGTAAATTTACTTGGGATTTCTACTATCAGCTATAGTAGAAAGTCTTATATAATCTGGGTGGGAAAAGTTTTTAAAAGTAGGATGCTAAGGAGTCAGAGGCCCCTAGATCACTGCAAAATGAAGGTCAGGAGCAGAAAGGGAGAAACGTGCTCCCATCAGCAACTGAACTGAAGGTTCACTCTACCAACTCAAAAGCAAGAAATACCGTTTGCATTTCTTCTCTGCACTCCATGCTGATTTATATCTGAAAATAGCCGCTGAAAGTGAGGAACTATTTTCAACACAAATATGGTAGTAATAAAAAGTATGGTCCCAGTGCTTGGTAACATTTGAGGTTGTCAGTCTGCTTTCCTCTGCAACTTTTTCTTCTTGAGTGGAGAACATCGTTCCCATTTGGCTGCTGGGAAACCTGCAGGTAGCAAGAACAGTACATGGCTTGATCTGAGTTGGGCTGCAAGTTAACCAATCTGGGAATGAACGCACAGTATCTGTACACTGCTACGTGCGTTTCTGGACCATGAGCAAGATGAAGAGAGTGTTAGGGATAGAGATTTTGTCACACCTGATCTGAGAATAATCTAAACACCTTATTTATAAACTGCTTCTGAAGTATTTTGTTTCCATTATTTATTTAACTAGCTCTTTTCTCATGATAATGAAGGACTCCCCGAATTTCCAGGACTTCTGTGTTAGAAATTAGATTTGTGACATTTTATCTTTTTTCTCCTTAAAAAGCCTCTTTTTTTTTTTTTTTAAAAGAACATCCCTTTACTATTAAAACAGGAATTTCCTAAGTTTTTCGTGTTTCATTTATTTTTATTTTTAAATTTTCTATTAAATTTATTTTTTTTGTTTTTATTTTTATTAGTATGTGTTTGCAGTGCATAGTGATTACATTCATCACAGGGAGTTGGTACATGTACGTAACACATCTTAAGTCTTTTTGCTCTTCCCTTCCCTCTAATAACTTTTAATACTGCTTTTAAAAAGGCTTGGTTTAGCACCTCACAATCAAAGTTTAATATGTTTGTTGAAACTTATTGAAATAACAGATTTTTTTTTTAAAGGAAATGGTGCTAGGTAATCAGTTTTAGTTCTCAGCCCCTCCCAAGATAAATGAAATGAAAAATTACTGGTGTCTCTAAAAGGTAGTACTGTCTCTTACTTATTTGAATTTGTCTTGTTGTTTGTTCTGCTTTGTTTTCAGCCATGTAAAATCTTTGGGCCAAAGGTTAAATATGACTTTTCCCGGAGAGTTAAGAAAAATAATGAGGTATATTTGTAAAGTTTTTAGTAACCTCTTTATATGTAGGTTATTCTAGTAACTTGTAAATATAAAGAGGTTGGATATTTTGACTGTCCCACCATTACATTCTGGGTCACCAAAGTAAAAGAACAAAATAAAAATAGGCCATACTTAAATGCTCCAACCCCCTTTTGATGATTTTGGTGCGTTCAGTAACTGCCTATCATCATCAATGCCTATTTGCTATAATTAAATGACTAAGGGCATAAGACTTTACAAAAACAGCTCTTTAAAAAAAATTAAATATTTTTATTGCAATGTATGCTCATTTTTTTTTTTAGCCTTTATGAGTTAACATTGTGATAGGTGCTTAAAGAGAAATATTTTTTCAGAAATGGTTTTATAGTAAAAACTAAGGCAGCTTTTTGCATTGTGATGTATGGGTGGATGGTGGTATTTGGGGTAGTAAGAAATCATGAAGTGTTCCCTAAAGAGAAATTTGTAAAATTACTTGGCAGGGGGATAAACGTGAACTACTACTTTGTTCACGTCCTCTCCTGCTCCATGGCTACCTATCAAGTAAATTTGCATGAATGTCATTAGCTTGATTTAAAGAACCCAGAATGGTCGTTGTGGGTGGGAATGAAATATCCATAGCTTCTTCACCATGGTGAAATAGAGTAGGACTGAATTCCCAATAGAGAAATATCAATTTCATAAGTTAATATTCCTTGTCTCTACCTGACTTCTCTTTTTGGAGTATATTTACTATTTATTTTTTACCTTTTTTTTGTTTTGGGGATTTTTTTTTCCCTTATTGCCGTCCTACTGTATTAAATATCCCATATATTGAAATATTTGCTAAAGGCCGGGTGTGGTGGTGCACGCCTGTAATCCCAGCACTTGGGAGGCTGAGGCAAGAGGATTCCTGTGAGTTCAAGGCCAGTCTGGGCTACATAGGGAGTTCAAGGCTACCCTGAACTACACAGCGAGACTCTGTCTCAAAAAAAAAAAAGAAAAAAAAGAAAAAGAAAAGAAATGTTTGCTAGAAAACACTTTTAAAACTCCACGAGGGCCGGCGAGATGGCTCAGCGGCTTAAGCGCCTGCCCGGCAAGCGCGAGGGCCCGAGTTCGACTCCCAGAACCCACATAAGAAAAAGGGGCCGGTGATATCGCTCAGTGGCACGGGCGCCTGCTGGCGTGTGAGGTCCTGTGGTCGACCCCCCGGTACCCACCAAAAAAAAAAAAAAAAACTCCACGAAATATGTTTTAGTTCTTAACATGTGAGGGAAACAGTTAAAGAAAAAGCACTTCACCATGTAGAAAGGAAAGAGATAATAGTATAACGATGATGATCTTAGTACATGATCAACATTTTGCCCTCTGCAGACAAGGGAACACTTACTAGCAGTACTTGATGACTTGTGAGTTGGAATTGCATGTTACTTGAAAGATCTAATTAAGCTAAATTTTGGTGCACAGCAGTTGTACATGATTTCATGTTTATGTAGCAAAACGCATTGAAATGTACAAGTATTGAAACATACATGTAAAGATAGTTGTGGAAATTGTCTATTATATTTTCCTTGTGTGTCTCATTTGTTTAGAGCATAATTTTTTTTAATTGTTCTAACTGAGTAAGGCTAAATGAATACTGTAACTGAAAATATATTTTAAATCTTTGTCATGAATTTTTAAAAAAAACTATTGCAAATGGTATCATTCCTGATTACACAGAACTTTGTGGGTGGTTTTAAATAAATTTTATACTTCTATTTTGTACCTGGTAGTCTAATTTTTCTTTCATCTTCAAAACCATATTTTAAGAATTTATTGTTCAATAAAAGTCATAGGTTTTAACTACAAAAGATGCTAAGATTTAACATTTGGAAGTGACCAAGTGCATGCATGGGTCATGTTAAACCCAGGGTGGGGGCTGTGGATCATAGTACAGCACATGCTTCATACACTTAGCCATGGGTTCGATTCTTAGTACCACAGTAAATAAATAAAATAATAGAAGTTCAGTTCCTTGGTTGTACTGGCCACATAGAAGTGTGCAATACATACAGGCGGCCAAGCATCTAGCATACTAGATAGCTTGGGTTATAGAATGTAGTCTATTGACTTCCCACATGATTGCTCCTTTCAGTGACGTCATTACAGTTTATAGTGATTCCCCTTTTCAAAATACGAAAATAAACTGGGCATGGTGGTGCACAACTGTAATCCCAGCACCCAGGAGGCTGAGGCAGCAAGTTCAAAGCTAAGGGCTACATAGGTGAGTTCAAGGCCAGCTTAAACTCCATAGCGAGACTGTGTATCAAAAAAAACATAAAAAAGGAAATGAAAATAAAATGGCTAAGCCAGGCATGGCAGCACATGCCTATAATGCCAGCACGCGGGAAGCTGAGGCAGGAGGATCACTGTGAGTTCGAGGCCAAGCCTGGGCTACATAGTGAATTCAAGGCCAGCCTGTACTACATAGCAAGACCCTGTCTCAAAAAAGCCAAAAAAAGAATATAGAATGGCTGGCATATATCATTTACTATAGTGCTCAGGGGATTACCTGTGTTAATATTCCTTATTATCTGCAATAGATAATCTTAAAGAATAATGTTACTAAAGCAAATTTCCCAGCCCTGTAGTAATGAAGTTGTTGGCCTTGAACTGATTTATTTATCTGAGGGAAATTATTTTTTTTGGTACTAGGGTTTGAACCCAAGACCTCTGCACTAGGCTACAACCCAGGCTCATTTCTTTTCTTTTTTTTCTTTTTTTGTGTGTACCAAGGGTCGAACTCAGGACCTCGCGCGCCAGCAGGCACCTGTGCCGCTGAGCAATATCACCAGCCCTTTTTTCGGATGTGGGTACTGGGAGTTGAACTCAGGACCTCGTGCTTGCCAGGCAGGAGCTTATGCTGCTGAGCTATCTCACCGGCCCTGTTTTTCTTTTTTCTATTTCGAGGCAGGGTTTTGCTGCATTACCCAGGCCATGTTAAAACTTGCAATCCCCTTCCCTCAGGCTCCCAGAGTGCTGGGATTACAGGTGTGCACCACCACCCCTGGCTCACTGCCTTTTCTAAATTTTGACACAAGATCTCACTAAACTGTCCAGGCTGGCCGCAAACTGGGCAGTTGTGGTAGTCCATTCCTGTAATCCCAGCTGTCAGACTCAATTCAGTACCCCACCTTTCAGTACCCCACCTGCCTGCCAGCAGAAGCATTGTTCTCAGCTTAGCACCAGGGTGGCCCTCAGCAAACACAGGATGTCGTAAAAGAGATAAACTATAACATGGAATCTTGCAAACACTGGGACATCTGAAGACACCCAAACATTCACACTGGACACCTCAAGGACATTGCCCACTAAGGCATGAGACATCCAGAGAAATTTGATCACTGATACTAAGATCTTCCCACCTAATGTCCCTTGCCTTCTTTCAAGCTCTATAAAAAAAAAAAAAACCGCTTCTCTTTCTTCCCCACAGATAGCCTTATCGCCCTCTGCCTGCCTGCACGCAGGTATTAAAATGTGTGCCTCGTTTTCACACAAGCCTGTTGAGTGGTCTCTGCCTTGAGTCAACTCAGTCCTTATACCAGCTACTCTATGAGTCTGAGGTAGGAAGATCACAAATTCCAGGCAAGACCCTATCTCAGAAAGGGCTGGGGTATCCAGGCACCGAGATGGCAGGGTGGTAAGCAGCAGAGAAAGAGCCTCTCTAAGTGTTGCCATCCAGACACTGGAATACAGCAACGTGAAGAAGACAAGAAGGAGGGAAGTGATCTGAAACGTGATTTGAAGCCCACGGAGAGAGCGAAGAGAGAAATTTCAATGAAGAAGGAGGTAGCCCACGGCACCTTCTCCCTGAGATGGGACTCACTGTGTGAGAGGAGTGGTTCAAACCTGCGGCCATACAGTGGCAGCCAGCAACCCCAGAGGCCTCCATGGAGAGACGCAGCAGTGGACATGACGGACTGCACTAGCTGGTGGTGAGTGCTGTGGGCTCAGTCATCCCGCAGGAGAGAGCGACTCGCCAGGAGCCATCATGGAGAGGGACTGGATGAGCTCAGAAATCAGAGCAGCTGCCGCCTCCATCTAGCAGCTCCCAGCTGGGCTCAGGCCTGGTGAAGTGCGCTGACGGCTGCAGGCCAAATGATTTTAGTCTCGGCCAGAAGGTGCAGGCTTGCTGAGACTATCCACTACCCCACCAAAAAGCTATTGCTGGCTTGCTGGGATAGACTGGCATGGATTGGGACTCTGTCTCCACACATTGTCTACCAGTGACAGCAGAGACAAACCTGGGAGTGGACTTTTTTTTTCTCTCTCGTTTTTTGTGGTGGTGGTGGTGGTGGTGGTGGTGGTGGTGGTTTTGTTTTTGTTTTTTTCTCCTTCATTCTTTGATTTTGTTTTTATATGAGTGTGAACATGGTTTCTAGCCTCTTTCTGGTTGTTGTTCTGTTCTGTTCTTCTTTTTGTCTCTTCCTTCTCTCTTTCCCTCCTGTCTTCTGTACCAGTTTCCCAAAGTTAGCGTGATCCCCTTTTGTCCTCCAGTCTTACTTCTAATCTCTTACTCTTCTTCTACCTCTCCATTTTTTCCCAACCCCTTTTAAATTTTAACCCCTCAGGGTAAAATTGACATATTAAAGACTTATATACTGCATGTAATTTTCTGGTCTATTTTAGATTTTGTTATATAACCACAAAACTAGTTCATATGGTTAAAGGTGGAAAATTAATGGCTACCTCAGTTTGTCATTTTCTAGGCTGTGATTGATGCTAGTGTTATTGCTGATGGTACCACTTTAGCCAAAAGTGACTTAATCATTCTAAACAGCTATTCTTCCTGGTATTCCAAGACTGAGATTGACTAAGGGGCATAGAAAATACTGTGGCACAGTGCCAAAGAACCAGGGACTGGGCCAAACAGGCAGCAACTTCTCATCTCCAACAAATTGAAGAGGTGGGATCTTGCAACAGACTCAAAACCCAAAAACCAGTTACACCTGGAAGATACTCGGTGAAGTAGTCATTTCTTAAGGGTTCTAAATACTAGCAATAAAGGAACCCACCATAGGAAATTTACAACCAACACCCCGGAATTAAACTAAAAAGGGAAAAGAAACGAGATGACACTTAATCAGGATGCAATCCCAGACATCCAATGCACCGAAGGCAAACTCAGGGGGCAATGACGTGGGACAATCCAAAAGCCACCTACCTGGCCTATCTGAAGTGGTAACAACAAAGCAATTTAATGAGGCTCTAGAAAAAAATCAAATCAGAAATAATTTCTCAGATATCTGCAGGGATGGTGTCCACAATGAAAAACCATGCTTAGTGACTTAGCAGATACAGTAAAAAAAAATAGAGGAGTTTAAGAAAATTGTGGAAGCCATGAATGCTCAGCATGGGAAAGAAATGGAATCCATAAGGCAGATTCAAACAGATATCCCGGAGAATAAAAATTCCATTGAAACTATCCACAATAGATTAAGCCAATGTGAGGACCAGATCTCAGGTATAGAAGACAGGCTTGCTGTTAGCAATCATGAAAAGAAAAATTTCTTAAAAATAACAAGGTAGGGCGAGTGATATAGCTCAGCAGCATAAGCGCCTCCCTGGCAAGCGCAAGGTCCTGAGTTTGACTTCCAGTACCCACATATTAAAATAATAATAATAATAATAATAATAATAATCATAGTAACAAGGGATCGTGAGAAATCAATCCAGCAGCTGCTAGATGAGGCAAAGAAAAATAACTTAAGATTGATTGGAGTCAATGAAAAAGCAGGAGATAGAATAAATGATATAAAAAAAACTATTCACAGATGTCATAGCAAAAAACTTCCCTCATAGAGAAAACGAATTTGACATACAGATAAGTGAGGCATGTAGAACTCCAATTAGCTATGATTAAAAAAAAAATCTACAACCAGGCATATCATAATCAAGATTCCAGAAATTCAACACAAAGAATAGAATCTTAAAAGCTGTAATGGAAAATAAACAAATCACCTATAAAGGAAAGCACATCAGAATCACAGCTGACTTCTCAGCACAAACCCACAAGTCAAAGAGAGCTTGGAGTGAAGTGTTTCACGTTCTAAAGGAAAACAACCTTCAACCCAGATTGATGGACTCTGCAAAACTGTCTTTCAAAACTCATGGAGAGACATACTAAGCCACCTTATCTTTGACAAAGGTGCCAAACACATTCACTGGAAGAAAGCCTCTTTACTAAATGGTGCTGGAGGGCCGGTGAGATGGCTCAGCGGCGTAAGCGCCTGCCTTGCAAGCGCAAGGGCCCGAGTTCGACTCCCAGATCCCACATACGAAAAAGGGGCCGGTGATATCGCTCAGTGGCACGGGTGCCTGTTGGCGCACGAGGTCCTGAGGTCGACCCCCCGGTACCCACAAAAAAAAAAAAAAAAAATGGTGCTGGAAAAATTGGCTCTACACATGCCGAAGATTAAAACTAGACCCATATCTTTCACCGTGCACTAGACTAAATTCAAAATGGATCAAAGATTTAAATATTAAAACAGAAACATTAAATCTCCTGGAAAATAGAATAGGTAAAACTCTTGAAGACATTGGTGTAGGCAAAGACTTTATGAATAAAACCCCCATCGCACAGGAAGTATCACAAAGAATCAACAACTGGGATCTCATCTTATTAAAAAGCTTTTGCACAGCAAGAGAAACCAGCAACAGAGTGAAGAGACAACCCACAACATGGGAAAAAATGTTTGCCAGCTATTCCTCAGACAAAGGATTACTATCCAGAACATACAAAGAACTCAAAAAAATCAGACCTCCCAAATTTAAAGACCCAATCCAAAAATGGGCATCTGAGATTAATAAACACTTCTCAGATGAAGAAATACAAATGGCAAATAAATATATGAAAAAATGTTCAACATCACTAGTCATTCGAGAGATGCAAATTAAAACAACACGAGATTCCATCTCACCCCAGAAAGAATGGCTATTATCAAGAAGTCAACTAATAACAAATGCTGGAGGGGCTGTGGGGAAAAAGGAACCCTTCTCCACTGTTGGTGGGAGTGTCTTACTGGTACAGTCACTGTGGAAATCAGAGTGGAAATTCCTCAAAAAACTAGGATTGGAGGTCCCATTTGATCCAGTTACTCCCCTTCTGGGTATCTTCCCAGAAGAATTAAAAACATCATACCACAGCGATATATGTGCACCCATGTTTATAGCAACACAATTTGGAAACAACCCAAATGCCCATTAACTGAGGAATGGATAAAAAAGATGTGGTACTTTTATACAATGGATTACTACTCAGCCATGAAGAAAGATAAACTGGAAACTTTTATAGGTAAATGGATGCAACTCGAGAAAATACTCACAAGTGAAATAAACCGGATGCACATTTGTAAACATCGTATTGTCTCCCTAGTATGAAAATACAATTTCTCTGTGACTATTCCATTCCTTAATCTTCTATTTTTATCTAGCTTTTACATGGCTTAATCCTATACTGAGTAATGTTTTTCTCCAGAAGGTAGTTGTACATTCTCTAATTCTTGAGTTTGTTAATACATAAGAATTTTAACTTGTTGTCTTTAAAAATAATAATAATAAAATAAAATAACTGATGGAGAAATAAGATACTTCCATGACAAAGAACATCTGAGGAAATTTATGACCACCAAATCAGTACTCTAAAATGTTTTGAAGGACATTCTAGAAAGAGATAACTAGTACTACAGCTCCATGAACCCCAACAGAAGGAATTCACCAGGCAAGGCAAACAAACAGAGAGAGGGAAGAAAAAGGGGGGAGCCAACAAGAGGAAAATAACATGACAAGGATAAGTCAATACATATCAGTTATAACTGTCAATGTTAATGGTCTCAATTCACCAATCAAAAGACACAGACTGGCAGAATGGATCAAGAAGCAAGGTCCAACAATATGCTGCATACAAGAAACACATTTAATTCAAGAAGAAATTCATAGACTGAAAGTCAAAGGATGGAAAACAATACTCCATGTGACAGAAACCTGGAAAAAAGCAGGGGATAGCTTGGAAATGTATCTTGTAATATACATTGTAATATACATTTGCAGGGGAAAACCCAGAATAGCAGCTAGCTATTCTATTTGCAGACAAAGTGGATTTCAAGCCAAGACTGATTAAGACAGATAAAGAAGGTCACTACATCCTTCTAAAGAGAACAATCTAAGAGGACGAGATAACAATCATAAATATATATGCAACAAATACAAGTGTGCCCAATTATATAAAAAAAATTAACAGACATGAAAAATCAAATAAGCAGTAATACAATTATATTAGGGGATCTCAATATCCCACTGTCACAGAAAGACAGATCAACTAGACAAAAAAATCAACAATGTAATATTAGAACTGAACCAAACTTTTGAACAAATGGACTTAGTAGACGACTACAGAGTGTCCCACCCCACAATATCAGAATACATGTTCTTTTCAGCTGCACACGTGACGTTCTCCAAAATAGACTGCATACTAGCTCATAGTGTTGCAGAAATCTGATACTGAACTGGATGGAACAAGGAGATTGGAAGGCAATTTTATTTTAATGCCTGTGGGCTGATGGGAACTTTACCGTTCCAAAAATATCAGCCTCGGGTCACAGTAAAATGAAGACTTAAATACAAAGTACAAGAGCTGATAACAGGTTACTTTATAATTGGTTACATACATTTGGTTGTATGTTGTCAGGCAGTTTTGTCCCAGGCAAATTTAGGGAGGTAGCTAAGCTGAGCAGGTGAGTAAAGTCAAACATGTCCTTGAAACAAGATACATTTGCAGGCTGGGTAGTGTAGCTGGGCTAAGTTATCTCTAAGTTGTAAAAACATAGTGTTTTATGGCTAACTCTGACAGTTTAACCCTGAGATGGACTGAGCCTGCACAGCCCATCTTAACATAGTGTCAGGCTGTTAACCCTAAAATTTGCATCACAATAGAACATGCTTAAATAAATGCAAAGGAATTAAAATTATCCCATGCATATTATCAGACCATTGTGCAATGAAATTGGAGATCAATGGCAAAAGAAACCACAAGAACTTCATAAACACATGGAAATTAAATAGCACCCTCCTGAACAACCAATGGGTCACAGATTAAATTAAAGAAGAAATAAGACAGTTTCTACAATTGAATGATAACAACAATACTACATACCGAAATTTAAGGGACACAATAAAAGCAGTACTAAGAGGGAAATTTATAGCAGTAAATACCCATATCAGGAAAACAGAGCAAGTGCAAATAAACAACTTAATGGCGAATCTCAAACTTCTAGAAAAAGAAGAGCAGGCTAAGCCAAAAGCTTATATGAGGGAGGAAATTATAAATATCAGAGCAGAAATTAATGTATTAGAGACTAAGAAAACAATACAAAGAATCAATGAATCAAAGAGTTGGTTCATTGAAAGATTAAATAAAATTGACAAGCCCTTATCCAACCTTATCAAAAAGAAGGAAAGAAGAGACTCAAATCCACACAGTTAGGAATGAAAAGGGTGAAATCACAACAGACCCTGCAGAAATCCAGAAGATCATTTACACCTACTTTGAAAACTTATATTCTAATAAGATGGAAAATGCAGAAGAAATGGACAGATTCCTAGATACATATGAATTACCAAAGCTGAATCAAGAAGATATAAAAATCCTAAATAAACCAATATCAATCAATGAAATCAAAGATGTAATTAAAAGCCTCCCAAAGAAAAGCCCCGGCCCTGATGGATTCATTGCTGAATTCTACAAGAAATTTAGAGAAGACCTAACACCACTACTTCTCAAACACTTTAATGAAATTGAAAGGGAAGCAAAACTCTGAAATTCATTCCTGGAAGCAAGCATTACCCTGATACCAAAACCAGAGAAGGACCCAACTAAGAAAGAGAACTATAGACCACTCTCCCTATTGAACATAGATGGAAAAATCCTCAATAAAATACTGGAAAACAGAATGCAGCAAATCATCAAGAAGATTATACACCATGACCAAGTGGGATGCATCCCAGGAATGCAGGGATGGTCCAACATACGTAAATCAATAAATGTAATACACCATATTAACAGAGCCAAGGACAAAAATCATATGATCAGCTCAATGGATGCAGAAAAAGCTTTTGACAAAGTCCAGCACCCATTCATGATAAAAACCCTACAGAAAATTGGAATAGATGGTATTTATTTCAACCTGATAAAAGCCATCTATGACAAACCAACAGCTAACATCATACTAAATGGACAAAAACTGAAAGCTTTCACTCTAAAATCAGAAACAAGACAAGGATGTCCACTGTCTCCACTGTTATTCAACATAGTCCTGGAAAATTTAGCCAGAGCAATTAGACAAGAGAAAGAAATAAAAGTAATAACAATAGGAAAGGAAGAAGTTAAATTATCATTATTTGCAGATGACATGATATTCTACATAGAAGCCCCCCAAAACTCCACTGAAAAACAGCTAGATTTAATAAGCAAATTCAGTAGCCTAGCTGGGTACAAACTCATCACTCAAAAATCAATAGCCTTCCTGTACACAAATAACAAACTCATTGAGAGAGAAATTAGGGAAACAACACCTTTCACAATAGCATCCGAAAAATGAAATAGCTAGGAATCAATCTAATAAGGATGTAAAAGGCCTCTATATTGAAAACTACGTTACTCTGGAAAAGGAGATTGAAGAGGTTACCAGAAAATGGAAAGATAGGGGCCGGTGAGATAGCTCAGTGGCATAAGCGCCTGCCTGGCAAGCACGAGGTCCTGAGTTTGACTCCCGGAACCCACATAAAGGAAAAACAGGGCCGGTGATATCGCTCAGTGGCACAAGTGCTTGCTGGCAAGCACGAGGTCCTGAGGTCGACTCCCGGTACACACATTAAAAAAAAAAAAAAGAAAATGGAAAGATATCCCTTGATTTTGGGTAGGAGGAACCAATATAGTGAAAATGGCCATACTTCCAAAACTGTTAGACGGATTTAATGCAATTCCAATGAAAATTCCAATAGCATATCTCACAGAATTATAGAAAACCATCCTAAAATTCATTTGGAACCAGAAGAGACCTAGATAGCAAAGGCAATTCTGGGTAACAAAGGCAAGATAGGGGGCATCACAACCCCTGACTTGAAATTATACTATAAAGCTACTATGATAAAAACAGCATGGCACTGGCAAAAAAACAGACCCAGAGATCAATGGAACAGATTAGAAGATGCAGAAACAACTCCAGGCATACTAAGCCACTTTATCTTTGACAAAGTTGCCAAACACATTCACTGGAAAAAAAGACAGTCTCTTTAATAAATGGTGCTGGAAAAACTGGCTCTGCACATGCCAAAGATTAAAATTGGACCCATATCTTTCACCATGCACTAAACTAAATTTGAAATGGATCAAAGATCTAAATATTAAAACAGAAGCTTTAAATCTTTTTCTTTTTTTTGTGGGTACCGGCGGGTCGACCTCAGGACCTCACGCGCCAGCAGGCGCCCGTGCCGCTGAGCGATATCACCGGCTCCTTTTTCGTATGTGGGTTTCTGGAATCGAACTCGGGCCCTCGCGCTTGCCGGGCAGGCGCTTAAGCCGCTGAGCCATCTCACCGGCCCAGAAGCTTTAAATCTGCTGGAAGATAAAATAGATGAAACTCCTGAAGGCATTGGTGTAGGGAAAGACTTTATGATAGTACAGGAACTATCACAAAGAATCAACAACTGGGATCTCATTTTATTAAAAATCTTTTGCAGAGCAAGAGAAACCACCAACAGAGTGAAGAGACAACCCACATGTGGGAAAAATGTTTTCCAGCTTTTCCTCAGACAAAGGATTACTATCAAGAACATATAGAGAACTCAAAAAAATCCGACCTCCCAAATTTAAAGACCCAGTCCAATAATGGGCATCTGAAATGAATACACACTTCTCAGATGAAGAAATACTAACAGCAAATAAATATATGAAAAAATGCTCAACATCACTGGTTATCAAGAGATGCAAGTTAACACAACACTGAGGTTCCATCTCACCCCAGAAAGAATGGCTATTATCAAGAAATGAACTAATAACAAATGCTAGAGGGGCGTGGGGAAAAAGGAATCCTTCTCCACTGTTGGTGGGAGTGTCGACTGGTGCAGCCACTGTGGAAATCTGTGTGGAGACTTCTCAAAAAACTAGGATTGGGGCCGGTGAGATGGCTCAGCGGCATAAGCGCCTGCCTTGCAAGCGCGAGGGCCCGAGTTTGACTCCCGGGAACCCACATACGAAAAAGGGGCCGGCGATATCGCTCAGCGGCACGGGTGCCTGTTGGCGCGCGAGGTCCTGAGGTCGACCCCCCGGTACCCACAAAAAAAAAACAAAAAAACTAGGATTGGAGGTCCCATTTGACCCAGCTATTCCCCTTCTGTGTATCTTCCCAGAAGAATTAAAAACATCATACCACAGCAATATATGTGCACACATGTTTATAGCAGCACAATTTGTAATAGCTAGATCATGGAAACAACCCAAATGCCCATTAACCGAGGAATGGATAAAAAAGATGTGGTATTTTTATACAATGGAGTACTATTCAGCCATAAAGAAAGATAAACTGGAAACTTTTATAGGTAAATGGATGCAACTCGAGAAAATACTCACAAGTGAAATAAACCAGATGCACATTTGTAAACATCGTATTGTCTCCCTAGTATGAAAATGCAATTTCTCTGTGACTATTCCATTCCTTAGTCTTCTATTTTTACCTAGCTTTTACATGGCTTAATCTTATACTGAGTGATATTTTTCTCCAAAAGTTATTTGTACATTCTCTAATGCTTCAGTTTGTTAATACATGAGAATGTTTACTTGTTGTCTTAAAATAAATAAATAAATAAATAAAGTTAAAAAAAAAAAAAAAAACTAGGATTGGAGGTCCCATTTGACCCAGCTATTCCCCTTCTGGGTATCTTCCCAGAAGAATTAAAAACATCATACCACAGCAATATATGTGCACACATGTTTATAGCAGTACAACTTATAATAGCTAGATCTTGGAAACAACCTAAATGCCCGTCAACCGAAGAATGGATTAAAAAGATGTGGTATTTTTATGCAGTGGAGTACTACTCAGCCATAAAGAAGGATAAACTGGCCACTTTTATAGGTAAATGGATGCAATTCGAGACCATACTCATAAGTGAAATAAACCAGACGCACACGTGCAAACATATTGTCTCCCTAGTGTGAGAAGCTGAAAGAGTAAATAAGATCCAAAATGTACTACAGATATTGTGAAATGGGAAGAAACTGTTGAAAAGGAAAGAGAAACTGGGATGGAGGAAAGGAGAAAAGAAGGAAGGGAAAAGCAAAAAAAAAAAAAATATATATATATATACACACATATATACAAGATAGTTAAGATATTTATACTACTAATTTCTCTTCATTGAAAAGAAAAGTTTGTGCTAATATTGTTTGGACAATTAAATGCCTATATTTTGGACTCTGAGTAACTAATTTAATTTAAATATAACCATATGCAATGTATTAACCATTGTTACCCTCCTATTATCTTGTTTTGAAATTTTGGTTTTTTTTTCTCTTTATAATAACAAAAATAAAAAATAAAAAAAAGTAACGGCTGGGGATAGCCATATGTGGTGCCACATGGCCGTAATCCTAGTAATCAGGAGCCTGAGGCAGTTGGATTGCTCCAAATTTGAGGTCGGTTTGGGCTATATAGTGAGTTGAAGGCCAGCCTGAACTACCTAGTGAGATCCTGTCTCAGAAAACAAACAAACAAAAAACGTGGATGTTGGGGGCGTAGCTCAGTAGCAGGGAGACCTGGGATTTGATCGCCAATAATAGAGGTGGTAGTGGTGGGGCAGCTGTAACAAAGCCACGGTTGCTATGTCTGTTGGGTCTATAACACTATTTCTCTAAACAATTCCATCTTCTTACACCTTTGAGTCCCATTCATCCCTTATCTACCTTTTCCCTCAGAGAAGAAATAGAGATCAAAGATTAAAAACCCCGACCTTTGGGCCGGTGAGATGGCTCAGCGGTGTAAGCACCTGCCTGGCAAGCACAAGGTCCTGAGTTCGACTCCCAGAACCCACATACAAAAAAAGGGCTGGTGATATCGCTCAGCGGCACAGGTGCCTACTGGCGCGCGAGGTCCTGAGGTTGACCCCCGGTACCCACAAAAAAACAAAAACAAACAAACAAAAATCCTGACCTTTTATCCTCTATAGTTTATTAATCAACATCCACTTGCAACAGTCTTCTGGTTCTTACTACAAGGAAGAAAATGTCTTTCACGGAAGTTTCATTTTTTCATGTGCACTCTGGCTTCTCCACCCTGCTCTCTCAGGAATTTCACTTTTGCAGTTACTTGTTTCACCCTCTGATGTGAATTTACTCTCTCCCAATCAGTATCTAAGAACACTCCAGTGCTTGCCTAGCATGCTTGAGGCCCCAGGTCAGTCCCCAATAGCATAAAAGTTTATAAATAAGTAACTGTCTCTGGTATTATACAACAAGCCACCTGTGGTGGTACACACCTACAGCCCTAGTACTCCGGGAGGCTGAGGCCAGATAATCTCCAGTACAAGGCCAGCCTAAGTGTGAGGCCAGCCTAGAACATATTGGAACCCCTTAAAATTATACATATTTATTTTATAAGCTTTTTTTTTTTGTCTTTTTGAGAGGGTTTCACTATGTTGTTCATGCTGGCCTTCAACTTGCATTGATTCTCCTGCCTCAGCCTCCTGAGTGCTGGGATCACAGGCACATGTGTGCCACCATGCCTGGTTTAAGAAACAATTTTTGAGTGAATTTCAAATCTTTACATGATAGAGGTTGAAACTTCCAACTTGTTAAGGTCATTAGTCACTTCACTTTCCTCCTTATCCAGGTCAATTCCTATTTATTGGTTGGCTGCATAATTGGCTTTTTGAGGCAGTCTCAAGGCAAGAGGATCTCTGCAAGTTCAAGGCCAGCCTGAACTACATAGTGAGACTTTGCCTCAAAACTAAACTAAAGGTGTGGGGGGTGGAGAACAAAAGGCTTGAAGAGACATTTTTCCAAGGAAGACGTATGAGTGACTAATAAACACATGAAATTATGCTCAATGGCTTTAGTCATTTACATTATGGAACTGCAAATCTTTTTTTAATTTTATTTATTTGTGCAGTACTTGAGACTGAACCTAGGATCTTTGCCCTGGGCTACACCCCCCACTTCTTTTTCTTTTTTTTTTTATTTTGAGACACATTTTGTCTAAATCCTAATTGCCCAGGCTATGCTTGAACTTGTATTCCTCCTGCCTCAGCCTCCAATAATGCTTGGATTACAGGTGTATACTACCACACCCGGTAGAAACTATCAGTCAAAACCAGCATGATATTTCACTTCACATTCATGAGGATGGCTATTTATTAGAGAGAGAGAGAGTGAGAGAGAAGGAGAGAACGACAAGTGTTGGAAAGGATGTGGTATATTTTTTCTGGGGACGTAAAATGGTGTATAAAAATAGTTCGGCAGTTATTCAAAATGTTAAATACAGAAAGGCAGAATCATCATATGATCCAGAATTCCATTCTAGGTATAGTATATACCTAGCAGGATTAAAAACAGTTCCAAAAAAATTTGTATGTGAATGTTCTGCAGAGGAGGGAAAATGTCTTTTCCTTAGATTATGCTTTCCTTCTTTTTCTTTTCTTTTTTTTTTTTTGAGACAGGGTCTCACTGTGTAGTGCAGGTTGGCCTTGAACTCACGTATATAGCCCAGGCTTGGCCTTGAACTCACAGCAATCCTCCTGCCTAAACCTGAGTGCTGAGATTACAGGCGTGCGCTACCACACCTGGCCCTTGTTCTTTTTCTCTTGCACTTTTTTTTTTTTAATGGTGCTGAGAATTGAACACAGGGTCTCAGGCATGCTAGGCAACCATCCTACCACTAAGCCATATCCCCAGCTTTTTTTTTTTTTTTTTTTTTTTGAGACAGGGTCTTGCTAGTTTTGCCCAGGCTTGCCTCCAAGTCCAGGACTCAAACAATCCTCCTGTCTCAGCCTCCTGAGAAGCTAGGAGTACACACACATAACACCATAACTAGCAGATTGTATTTTTATTTTTGTTGCATGTTATTTCTTTGTTTTGTTTTGTTTTGGTTTTGATTTTTTTTTTTTTTTTGGTGGGTACCGGGGGGTCGACCTCAGGACCTCGCGCGCCAGCAGGCGCCCATGCCACTGAGTGATATCACCGGCCCCTTTTTCGTATGTGGGATCCGGGAGTCGAACTCGGGCCCTCGCGCTTGCAAGGCAGGCGCTTACGCCACTGAGCCATCTCACCGGCCCGGTTTTGATTTTTTAAGACAAGGTCTTCCTATGTGTTTCAGGCTGGCCTTGAACTCACTGTGTAGCCCAGGCTGGCCTTATACTCACAGCAATCTTCCTGCCCCAACCTACCAAGTGCTGGGATTACAGGTGTGCACCTTTTCACCAAGCTATATCCCTAGCCTTCTATTTATTTATTTATTTTTTTAATTTTGAACAAGGATCTCACTAAGCTGCTCAGGTTGTCCTTGAATGTGTGATCTTCCTGCCTCAGCTTACCAGAGTGCTGGGATTACAGGCATTTGCCACTATGTCCGGCTCACAATAGTATACTCCACCAAATTGCTATAAACTATGGATAGTGTGATAGGAAAAAGATTTTCCTTAAATCTGGAAAACTTGCCCAACACATACCTGTATTCCCAGTACTCCCAGCACTTGGGAAGCTGAGGCAGGAGGATGGCTGGGAGTTCAAGGTCAGCCTGGACTACACAGCAAGAGCAAGTCTCAAAAACAAAAAACTCTGGAAAAACAAAATATTCAAAAAAGAGTAGCCAGGCATGCTCATGCATGCCTGTTACCCCAGCTATGCTGAAGGTTTAGGCAGGGAGATCACAAATTCCAGGCCAGCCTGCACAACTTCCCAAGATTCCATTTAAAAAAAAAAGTGAGGGGCCTAGATCCAACCCTCATTAGAGAGAAAAATTATGTTGGCCATAAAACTTAATAATTGATGTTTATGGAGGTACCTTGAAAGCACACTAAATCAAAGAACCCAGCTGGGTGTGATGGTGCATGCCTGTAATCCCAGCACTCAGGAGGCTGAGGCAGGAGGAGCACTGTTTGAGGCCAGCCTGAACTGCACAGTGAGTTTAAGACCAGCCTGAATTACAGAGCGAGACCCTGTCTCAAAAAGCAAAAAAAAAAAAAAAAAAAAAAAAAAAAAAAAAAAACCCAAAAAAACAAAACAAAGAAACCAAACACACACACATTGTATGATTGTATTTAACATGAAAGGTCTACACAGAAGCCAAGCATGGTGGTGCATGTCTGAAATCCCAACACCTGGGAAGCTGAATCAGGAAGATCCCTTTAAGCTCCAGGCCAGCCTGGGCTACATAGTGAGTTCAAGGATGGTTTTAAGTACCCTACATAGCAGGAGGCAGGAGATTAGGGTGTTTCAAATCGGAGTTCCAAGTGGGCATGACCTGTCAATCATGGCCAAGACATTTGCTCAGACGTTTCCAAGACCAGCACCGGATACCAGAGAATGCTATCTTAGAAGATCGAGTAGGGTTTTGAAAGGACGGCCTACATCTGACAGCAGTGGGGTATAAAAGACAGCAGAGTGTGGTGGCACAGGCCTGTAATCCCAGCACTGCGGAGGTCGAAGCAGGAGGATTGCTATGAGTTTGAGGCCACCCTGGGTCACATGGTAAATTCAAGGCCAACCTGAACTACATAGTGACATAGTGAGACCCTGTCTCAAAAAAAAAAAAAAGGAAAAGACTCATTGGCCTCCTATGCACTAACTTTTCTCTGTCCAAGTGGCCTGCTCTGCATGCAGGGCAGATTTTCTTTTCCCACCCTCACTCTGTAGAACACTTTTTTCTTCTCCTTATTTTTACCATTAGAAAATGTAAAACTTCTACATTCTTTGTCCTCTCCAATTCTTTGAACAGGACAACAGCCTGGAAGGGACCCCCAGGGACACTACAACTTGGTAACAGTGAGACCCTGTCAAAAAACGAATGTCTAGGATAGGGAAAAACTATTAGTCATTCCCAGTTACTGGGGATTGGAGGGTGACCGCTTAAAAGGTTGTTTCCTTTTTGAGCGATGAAAGGGTTCTAATACTAGTGGTGGTGATGATGGCGCCTTATACTGACACTCAACTGTACACTCTAAAGTCTCTGTGGTGGCGCACGCCCATAATCCCAGCACTTGGGAGGCTGAGGCAGGAAGACTGCCTGGGTTAGAGGCCAGCCTCAAAAATAAAAAAATAAAAAAAGCCCTGACACGACCCTGCAGTCCCAGCCACTGGGGAGGCTGACACGGGGATCAGGCTGAGAAGTTTGACCCAGGATTTGGAGGCTAGCCTGGGCAACATAGCCAGACCCCGACGAAAAAGAAAAGATCAAAATAATGAACTGTAGTTAAGTTAGTTTTATCTCAGTTTAAGAAAAAACACTTCAGAAGTCACAGGACATAATCTGCTCTTGCAGTATTACTATATTCAAAAAAAATAGAAAAATCACAAAATGGCGGCGGCCGGATCACGTGACGAGTCTCTCGCATCCCTCGCGACAGACTCCCTCGGAGCTGGCGCAGAGACGCAACCCGCCCCTTGTTAAACCAAGGTAATTCTCAGGCGCGTTCGCGTCCTCGCCGCGTAGTCAGGGGGGCGAGCCCGTGGCTGGCGATTCAGGGAGCGCGCACGTAGACGTCAAGTCGTAAGCGCCGTTCCTCAGGGAGACGGAGCGGGGCAAGCGGCGTGGAGGAAGACGGGGAAGTTGGCGCATGCGCCGAAGGCTGACGGGTTTGAAATGGCTTCGGTGTTAGCCGGGACCCGATTCAGGTGAAGGTCTGGTCAACGCTTATCTGGAGCGGTGGGCGGCCGAAGTGAGATTCTTAGCATCCTGTCGGATCCACGGAAGGGCTGGGAACTCTCGTCTTGGTGCCCCGGCGCTTGCAGGCCGGCGACGGTGGGGCTCTCGTGGGACCGGGGCAGGAGGGACGCGGTCCCTTTTGTGCGGGTCGGAGCAGGCCCCGCGCGGCCCGCCCTTCCCCCACCGCCGCCCCTCGGCCTCGGCCTGGCGGGGCTGCCGGGCGCCGTCCCTCTCTCGCGCGCCGCTGCGGCTTCAGCCTCCAGCCCGAGACGTCGAGTGGCCGGGGGTTCAGACACGGAGCTTCTCCGTCGGGCCCGGGTCGCGCGTATCCCGCCGTGGGCGCTGCACTCGTGTCGTGGTAATGGATTCCGCGCCCGGGGACGCGCGGGCGCGATCTGAGCCGTCTCCGTCTCAGCTCTGCTGAGGGGACTTCGCGGGGGTTCTGCAAGGGGCGCCTGCTTCCTTAGCTGCCTTTCCCCTCGAGGGAAGCGAGGGTAATAAGGTTCTGGGTATTTTCTTACTCGAGAAGGTAGAGCTACTCGGTTTTTGAGCGATATTTTACAATATCTTTATTCGGGTTCCCGTCCCCGTTTCCATTATTGGCTTCAGCGCTTCTCTGGTCCTCCAGTCCCCGAGGCTCAGAGGAGCTGGCCAGGCTCTATTTCCTGTGACTATAAGGCTGTGAACTACTTACTATAATCAGCCGGGTCGATACAGCTGAGGGTCTTCGATTTAAATGTCTTTCTTGTAAGTGCCCTAAAAATGAGGTACCCCAGTAATTTACTTGATGTAAAATGTTGTTTGCTGCATTTCAAATATTCATTTGCCCTTCTTTCTATTTCCCATTATTTCTGTTTGGGAAGATGTCCATACACTAAGCATTTCTTTAAGCTATTCTATTATGATATTTGTAGTTCTGTTGAACTTTGAAACGTGAATCCTGTCTTATAGATCGTTGCTGTAGAAGACAAACAAGTGAAGGTGTTTTACTCCTTTGCATCATGGCTCAGTTTGGAGGACAGAAGAATCCGCCATGGGCTACTCAGTTTACAGCCACTGCAGTATCACAGCCAGGTCAGACTCCTGAACAGGCAAACTGAAAATGTCCTGAAGGGGGGATCCTGTTATAATGACATATGTACATTAGGCAATGCACGACATGGTAAAATGTTTTAAATGACATGTCCTTTACCTGTGAAGATCTTTTAAAAATTCACAGATCAACCAGCAGAAAAGCTGTTTATCCAGCAGTTTAGAGAGTTTGTCTTTTGTTGTCTATGGTACTGGAAACTGAAACCAGGCACTCTCCTAGCCTTTTTTTTTTTTTTTTTTTGACAGTTGAAACAGGATCTCACTAACTCCCTGAATTGTCCAGTCTGAATTCTAACTTGCCATCCTCTTATTTCAGCCTCCCAGAGCATTGGGATTATGGGTCTGCGCTACCATGCTCGGCTCATTTTTATTTTTTGAGATAGGGTCATGCTGAATTGCCCAGGTTGACCCAAATTTGGGATCCTTCTTGCTCAGCCTCCCTTGTAACTGGGATTACAAACTATAAACACCATGCCAAGCAGCAGTTTTATAGTTTTCAGAATTCATAAATTTTTTTTTTTTCTTTTTGTGGGTACCGGCGGTCGAACTCAGGACCTCGCGCGCCAGCAGGTGCCTGTGCCGCTGAATGATATCACCGGCCTTTTTTTTGTATGTGGGTACCGGGAGTCGAACTCAGGATCGCACGCTTGCCAGGCAGGCGCTTATGCCGCTGAGCTATCTCACTGGCCCCAGAATTCATAAATTGACTTGGCTTTTAAATTTTAGTTAAGTGTGGTACAGTATCTTTGTGTGTGTTGCTGATGTTAGAACCTAGGGCTTTAGGCAAGTGCTCAGGCTGCTTGGTGCTGGGTTTTGAACCTGGGGCCTGCACATTGTGGGTGCTCTACCTTTGAGCTACATTCTCAGCACCAGACTGAGTATATATTTTATTTATTTATTTATTTATTTTTTTGTGGGTACCGGGGGGTCGACCTCAGGACCTCGCGTGCCAGCAGGCGCCTGTGCCGCTGAGCGATATCACCGGCCCCTTTTTCGTATGTGGGTTCCGGGAGTCGAACTCGGGCCCTCGCGCTTGCCGGGCAGGCGCTTAAGCCGCTGAGCCATCTCACCGGCCCTATATTTTATTTATTTATTTATTTATTTATGGAGTATATTTTATTCGGCATTTTAAGGAGTCAGTATTCAAAGATGTTTAAAAGTAAAGTACAATGGTACCTCGGCTCATGAATGCTTTTGTTTCCAAACACTTTGGTTTGCAAACTGCATCAGGTAACAGACAGACCGCAGCCATCTTTCCCACACAAACACAAATGTGGCCATCTTTTTCAAAATCATGGAACAAATTAAATTCGTGAACCTAGATACTGTATTTTTTTTTTTTTTTTAGATACTGTATTTAAAAGCTGTATCTTATGAGAAACTATACATTACTATGGGTTTCATTTGTTTCAAAGTAGAGAGTTTAGTTGTTGGTGTTTTGTTTTATTTTAGTTTTTTGAGACAGGGTCTTAATAGGTATTCAGGCTTGTCTTGAACTCACTGTGTAGCCCAGGCTGACCTCGAACTCCAGGTGATTCTCCTGCCTGGGTCTCTGAGTGCTGGGATTACAGGCTTGCACCACCACACCCAGCTAGTTGTTCAGAGTAGAAAAAATAACTCTACAGAATTTAATTACCAAGTAAAAGAAAAAGATAAGTAGTCGTAAAAGCAGTAAATGCATGTTAACATTTTCAAAGTAAAGTTTGCTGAATGTTTTCAAAATTAAGTCAGTGAAAAAATATTTAAACTGTTTCAGCACACACCCCTTTTTGGTACTGGGTTTTCCCAGTTTTATTAGGAAGAAAATCTTTTTACCATTTTTTGACTATTGGTTGAATCTGTTTTTTTTCTTTTGGGTTTTTTTTTTTTTTTTTGAGACAGTCTTGCTATGTAATTCAGGCTTGTCTTGAACTCACTCTGTAGCCCAGGCTGACCTCCAACTCCAAGTGATTCTCCTGCCTCAGCCTTCTGAATAACTTGGATTACGGGTGTGCGCCACCACGCCTGCCTTTTTTGGTTGAATCTTGAAACATCTCTCTCTCTCTCTTTTTGTGGTAACTAAGGGCACAACCCAGCTAGGCAAACATTTTATCATTGAGCTACTTCCATAGCATGTTTTTTTAACCCAGTGCCTTTGCACTGAGCTGTATCCTCAGCCCTTTTTTATTTTGAGACAGGGTCTTGCTAAGTCTCTAAGTTGCCCAGGTTGTGCTCAAACTTAGGAACCTCCTGCCTCAGCCTTCTAGAGTGCTGCCGTTACAGGCCTGCGTGGGTTGCGCTGCCTAGTTTAGTTTTTGAAGATGGGGGTCTCCCTAAGTCACTGTATTGCCCAGGCTGGGCTTGAACTTGATAATCCTCCTGCATTGGCTTCCTGAGTAGCTAGTTAATAGGCCTGTGCAACCACACTTGGCTTTTATTTTGTCTTGTGGAATTAAAGGTTAACAGTTCTTTGTGTAGTCAACTTAAAGTAATATAAAATAATTATTTTACATCATATTTATATTGGGTTTTTTGAGGTAGGGTCTCGCTATGTAGTCTCAGCTGGCCTCGAACTCAAGATGATGCTCCTGCCTTAGCCTCCCAGGTGCTGGGATCATAGGCCTGTGCCATTTAGATCGTATTCAATTTATATCCAATTATTTCTTTTCTATGTTAAATAATAGGAAAACTAAAAGTGACTTAATTTTGATGAAATAGGAATAGGAATTTTTAACACCTATTGTGTGTCCAGAACCACATCCTCCTATATTTTGTATTCTTCTGTACTAAGCGTGTTTTAGTTGGCTTTTACTGTACAGTATATATATTTTGTTTTTATTTAATTAGTGTGCCAATAAAATAGTTGTTTTTTTTTTCTTTGTGGGTACCGGGGGTTGAACTCAGGATCTTGCACGCCAGCAGGCACCTGTGCCGCTGAGCGATATCACCAGCCCTTTTTTCGTATGTGGGTACCAGAAGTTGAACTCAGGACCTTGGCGCTTGCCAGGCAGGCACTTATGCCACTGAGCTATCTCACCAGCCCAATAAAATAGTTGTTAATGGTAGAATTCTATTATCTATACTCTTAAAATTTGCATTGTACTTCTTTGAATGTCTGTTACGTACTTTATGTTTTTGTGGTACTGGGTATGGAACCCAGCAGTGCTCTACTACTGAACTACATCACAACCCGTTTTTATTTTAGTTTGAGATGGGATGTTGTTAAGTTGCTCAGACTTGCCTCGAACTTGTGGTCCTCCTGTCTCAGCATCCCACATAGCTAGAATTACAGACTTTTTGTGGGGGTGGGCGGGAGAACAGGGTCTCAGCCTTGAACTGCCTCAGCCTCTCAAATGCCAGACCTGTGTTTTAATTTTAAGACTGAGCAGAGGAGACACCAACAGTTTATAGAACTTTTAAAGACAGTCAGTAGCAAATACAGGTCTTCTCTTTCCGTATTTGGCAATAGAGATTCCAAATGTGTGTAATGGGATTTTTTAAAAGATTGTTTATTTTTATTAGTACATGTTTGCAGTACATAATGATTACATTCATTTTGGGGAGTTGGTACGTGTACATAACACATCTTAATTCTTTTCTCCTTCCTTTATAATGAGATTTTCTTTTTTTTTTTTTTTTTTTTTTTGTGGGTACCAGGGGTCGACCTCAGGACCTTGCGCGCCACCAGGCTCCCGTGCCGCTGAGCGATATCACCGGCCCTTTTTCATATGTGGGTACCGGGAGTCAAACTCAGGACCTCGCACTTGCCAGGCAGGCGCTTATGCCGCTGAGCCATCTCACCACCCCAAGGTTCCCTTTTTTAATTTTTATTTTCTTTTGAGACCAGGTCTAGTTAAGTTGTCTGGGCAGTGCTTTAACTTGCTATGCTCTTGCTTTAGCCTCCCAGAGTGCTAGGACTACAGGCATGTACCACCATGTCTGGCTTTGCCTTTCCTTAAAGCCTTTTCTTTTTTTTTTTTTTTTTTTTTTTGGATTTTTGAGACAGAGTCTGACTATGTTGTACAGGCTGGCCTAGAACTCGTGATCCTCCTGCCTCAGCCTCCCAAGTGCTGGGGTTACAGGTGTGTACCACCACCGCACCCAGCCTCCGTAAAGCCTTTTGACTTATCATTATCTCAGTATTAGAGTATAATTCTCAGAGCCAAGCTAATTGGCAGTTTTTTTGTTTTGTTTTTCTTTAGTTCTAAGGCAATTAGATGCATATTATTTACATCTAATCTCAGGAAAGAGCATTCTTTAAAATTTTTTCAAAGTTGTATGAGGCCTACACTAGATTCTGTCCTAACTCCTTTCTTGTTTGTTTGTTTTTATTTTTTGTTTGTTGATTTTTTTTTGAGAGGGTTTCACTATATAGTACCGGCTGACCTTGAACTCACTATGTAGTTGAGGCTGGCCTCAAACTCATGGTGAGCCTCCTGCCTCAGCCTCCTGAGTGCTGCGATTACAGGTGTGCACCACCACACCCGGCCTAATTCCTTTCTTTAACCAGTGAGGAAATTGAAACCCAGAAAGGTGAACAGATTTCTGTCTTGTTTTACTAGGGTTTGAGTCCAGGGCCTTCATACTGAGCTACATTCCCACTTCTTTTGTTTGTTTATTTTTAATTTATTTATTTATTTTGGTGGGTACCGGGGGTTGACCTCAGGACCTTGCGCGCCAGCAGGCGCCTGTGCCACTGAGCGATATCACCAGCCCCTTTTTCGTATGTGGGTTCGGGGAGTCGAACTCGGGCCCTCGCGCTTGCCAGGCAGGTGCTTACGCCACTGAGCCATCTCACCAGCCCTGTTTATTTTGAGACAGGATCTAAAGCAGTACCTAAGTTGCCCAGGATGGGTTTAAACTTGCCATCTTCCTGCCTTCATCCCTCAGAGTGCTGGGATTACAGCTGTGTGCCATCATATCCAGTGTAGGTGAACAAATTTATTTGGCAAAAAGTAGAGACAAATAAAGATGGGTGAAATCATATGACAGTAGGAATATCTTCAGCTGCCTGATGGGATTGACTAACAAGTTGTAGGTAGAGGAAACTATAGCTAGAAGCACTAGTAATCACTTCTAGGGGACTTTCAGACAGTAGAAGATCTACTGTCTGATTTGACACCCCCCCCCCACTTTTTGAGATGTGTTTTGCTGTATTACCCAGGCTGTTCTTGAACTGGTGGGCTCAAGTAATCCTGCCTCAGCTTCCAGAGTAGCTGGGACTGTAGGCATATGTCACCATGACCGGTTCAGGACATTGTGTTTGTTTATTTTTGAGACAGGGTCTCACAATGTATGTAGTTTAGGCTGCCTTTGCACTCACTATGTAGCCCAGGTTGGCCTCAAAGTCATGGTGATCTTCCTACCTCAGCCTCCTGAGTGTTGGGATTATAAGAGTGTGCCTCTAGATGTTTATTAAGACTGAAAGAACTGTAAATAAACGGGACCCAGTGGCACACATCTATAATCCCGGCAAATTTGGAGGCTGAGGCAGGCAGACAGTAAGTTTGAGGCCAGCCTGGGCAACTTAGCGAAATCTTACTTCAAAATAAAAAAATGAAAAGGGCTGGCAATGTAGCAGAGTACTTGTTCAGTCTCTTTTACCACTAAAGGGAAAAAAATAGCTGGGCATGGTGGCACATGCTTGTAGTCCCAGCACTTCAGGGGGTTGAAGCAGGAAGATCACAAATTTAAGTAGCCCCTGAACAACTTTGTAAGATCCTGTCTCAAAAAAGAGGATGGTGGTGGGGATGTAGCTCAGTGTGAAGGCCCTGAGTTCAATCCCCATTGCTTAAGGGGAAAAAAGGAAAAAACGCTATATGACACTGATTTAGTTAAGGCTTTGCCTTTTCCTTATAAAATACCATTGTCCAATAAATAAAATGTTCTGCCAGACATGGTAGTGCACATCTAGGAGGCTGAGGCAGGAGGATGGTTGTGAGTTGAGGCCAGCCTGGACTATTTAGCACAATCCTGTCTCAACCAAAAAAAAGTTGTGTGAGGGAGTGCTGGGGGATATAGCTAAGTGTTAGTCATAGAGCTCATACTTGTGAGAGGCTCTGGGTTCATTTCCTAGTACTGAAGGGGAAAAAAGAAAGAACATTTTGTGATGATAAACATATTCTGTGTCTGCATTGTCTGATACATTACCTCCCACCCTTTCTGGGGTTTGAACCCAGCACCTTTGCACTGAGCTACATTTCCTGCTAAATTGCCCAGGCTAGGCTGGAATTTGAAATCCTTCTACCTCAGCTCCTCAAACTGCTGGGATTATAGGCATGGGCCACCACACCTGGTTTATTGTTTGTTTATTTTTTATTTATTTAGGGTTTTTTTGGTACTGGGAATCAAACTCACGACCTTGTGCTTGCCAGGCAGGCGCTGTGCCGCTGAGCTATATCCCTGGCCCCTTTATTTAGTTTTTTGAGACAGGGTCTCTAGTTCAGGCTGGACTTGAACTCACTATGTAGCCCAGGTTAGCCTTGAACTTAGTGTGGTCCTCCTGCTTCAGCCTCCCCCATGCTGGGATTACAGGCATACATACCATGCCCAGCATTATTGTTTATTTTTGAGATAGTGTTTACGTCACTAAATTGCTGGGTCTGGGTTCAAATTTGTGATCTGCCTCAGTTTCCTAGAGTGCCGGGAATATAGGTGTGCACTGAACCTGTTCATTGTCATTTTTATTTTTTCCATACTGGAGATTGAACCAGAACCCATGGCCACTGCACTGATCGACATCCCTAGTCTTTTTTTTTTTTGTGGGTACTGGGGGTCGAACTCAGGACCTCACGCACCAGCAGCTGCCTGTGCCACTGAGTGATATCACCGACCCTTTTTTTGTATGTGGGTTCCGGGAGTCAAACTCAGGACCTCACGCTTGCCAGGCAGGCACTTATGCCGCTGAGCTATTTCACCGGCCCCCCCTAGTCTTTTTAAAATTTTAACGTTTTGAGAGGGGGTCTTGCTAAACCTCTTAACATGTTCACAAGGGGCCATAATTCATATTTCTCGCTGTGTGGCTTGAACCACCATTGGTACATGCCTGACTGTCTTGTTAGGTGGCTGTTTATTAATTTTATTAGTAAAAGGTGAAAGATATATATGACCTGAAGAGAAACCAGAGTTATTATTAATTTTATTAGTAAAAAGACTGATAAAAGTGATTACATCTGTTTGTACCAACAGTGGTACAAGCCACCCGATGGGACAGTCATACCTGTACCACTGGGTGGTTCAGGCTGGTGGGAATGTGTTAACTTGCTTACGCTGGGTTTGAATTGTAATCCTCCTGCCTTAGCCTCCCTGAATCCTAGGATTTCAGGTGTATGCCACCATGCCTGGTTCTTATTATAGTTTTTTTGTTTGTTTGTGTTTTTGTTTTTGGAACTGGGAATTGAACTCAGGACCTTGTGCTTGCAAGGCAGGCTCTGCGCCACTGAGCTATACCCCTGGCCTGTATAGTTTTTTTTTTTTTTTTTTTGTGGGTACAGGGGGGTCGACCTCAGGACCTCGTGCGCCAGCGGGCGCCCGTGCCACTGAGCGATATCACCGGCCCTTTTTCGTATGTGGGTTCCGGGAGTCGAACTCGGGCCCCCGCGCTTGCCGGGCAGGCGCTTAAGCCGCTGAGCCATCTCACCGGGCCCTGTATAGTTTTAATTTGCATTATTTCCCTGATGATTGATGATATGTTCTGTTTTTTCATAGACTGGTTAGCCATTTTTATCCTTTGCCTATTTTTGATCAGATTGTTTTCTTGGTATTTTCATTGCTAATATATTTTGGGTATTAAGCCTTAATGAGATGCCTAGTTTCCAAATATTTTATTATTTTCCATGGGCTTATTCTGTTGATTCCCTTGATATGCTTCCATTTGTCTAATTATGCTTTTGTTGCCAAATTTTATAATTTTGGAAGGCAGTATTATAGATTACATTTAGGGAGTACTGAACTATATCCTTAGCCCTTTTTATTTTTTTGAGACAGGGCTTCACTGAGTTTTCCAGGCTGGTCTGTCACTTGCAGTCCTCCTATCTCAGCCTCTCAAGTAGCTGGGACTACAAGTGTGCCTCCCCCACCTGTCCCAAGTTTTGTAATTCTTACCCTCTGAAATAGGGGTGTTTAAAAATTTTGTCCAGTAGAAAGTTTTAAGCAACACTTAAAATTTGAGCAACATTGTCCTTAATTTCTCTCTCCTCTGCTTGCATATAAACCAGTAAATTCTACCTTTTTATTTTTTCAGCACTGACAGTGGAATGCAGGGCTTGGAGCATGTTAAACAAGGTTCTAACACCAAACTACATCATTAGCCTAAAATAGTACATTCCAGACTAGTAAAATAAGCTAATTTGGTCTTTTTTTGTTTTTTGAGACGGCCTCGCCATGTAGTTTAGGCAGTCCTTGAACTCACTATGTACCCCAGACAGCAGTCCTCCTGTCTCAGCCTCCCAAGTGCTGGGTTTACAGGTGTGGCTCACCACACCCTGCTGAAAATAAGCTAATTTATTTTTATACTTCCTAAAAATACTTATTAAAAGTATTGTAGCCTCTTTGTCTAGGTAAGTTAGGTTGGGTTTACTGTCAAATTTAATTTTATAGAATAGTTTTTTTTTTTTTTTTTGTCATTTGGAGACAGGGTTTCACTATGCAGTTCAGGCTGGCCTTGAACGCACTTTGTAGCCTCCTGCCTCAGCCTCCTGAGTGCTGGGATTACAGGCGTGAGGCACCACGCCTGGCCTGTGGAATAGTATTATGTACTGTAGCTTAAACATTTATTGTAAAGACATTGGGATCTGGAGGGATGGAAAATCAGCTAAATTCAAACAAGCATTACTGGAGTTGTTCCTTGAGTTTTTGAATAATGACAACCATGGTGCTTAATTAAGCACTTAAAATGTTTCTGGAAGAGGTGGAAGTAATCTTGATGTTTTTTCTCTGTGTTTAATCTCATTTTAGCTGCACTGGGTGTTCAGCAGCCATCCCTTCTTGGAGCATCTCCTACTCTTTACACACAGCAAACTGCATTGGCGGCAGCAGGCCTTACCACACAGACGCCAGCAAACTATCAGTTAACGCAGACTGCGGCATTGCAGCAACAGGCCGCCGCTGCAGCAGCTGCATTGCAACAGGTGAATTCATAAGGTTTTTTTAATTAAAAAAAAAAAAAGATAAGTGTGTTTTCAGTATATAATGGTTACATGTATTGTGGGGAGTTGGTACACGTACATAACACATGAATTTATAGGTTTTAATATGTGACATAGAAGGCTGTAAAACATATCTGGATAGTTAGGGTTGCTATTTCCATTTTTTAAAGAATGAAGAATAGTGGAGTTGGTCATTTTTTTTTGTGGTGATAAAAATTATAGTGCATATGCCCAGCACATAGAGAAGTATACTTGTCTAATTCTTAGAGAATTCTTACAGATTATTTGAATAAAATTCAGTTCTTTTTTTTTTTTTTTTTTTTTTTTGTGGGTACGGGGGTCGACCTCAGGACCTCGCATGCCAGCAGGCGCCCGTGCCGCTGAGCGATATCACCAGCCCTTTTTTTGTATGTGGGTTCCGGGAGTCGAACTCGGGCCCTTGCGCTTGCCAGGCAGGCGTGTACACCGCTGAGCCATCTCACCGGCCCCCTTTTTTTTTTTTTTTTTAAGAGAAAAAAACAACAAAAATTTAAAACAACATAATAGGAGGATAACAATGGTTAATACATTGCAAATTGTTATCTTTAAATTAGTTACTCAGGGTACAAGTTATCGGCATTCAATTGTCCAAAAGTAATAGGAGGGTAACAATGGTTAATACATTGCGTATTGTTACCTTTAAGTTACTCAGGGTACAAGATATTGGCATTCAATTGTCCAAACAGTATTAGCACAAACCTTTCTTTTCAATGAACTAAGTGAAATTAGTAGTGTATCTTAACTATCTTGTATATTAAAATTCAGTTCTTGATGGTTCCAGATATAAGTAATCATTTTATTTTAGATGAAGTTTAGCTGTTCTGAAAAGTTTCTTTTCGGTGTAATTTTGATTGTTTCTATGTATGTATATTACTTTTTTGGGAATGAATAAAACTAATATCTGTATTTTTCTTTGCATAATTTTTTTAATCTTTCAGCAATATTCACAACCTCAGCAGGCCTTGTATAGTGTGCAGCAACAGGTTAGTTTATATTTTTCATGTTAAAAACTGATTTTATTTATTTGAGTTTTTTGTTATTTTGAGGCAGAATCTCACTATGTAACCCAGGCTGGCCTCGAACTCTTGGGCAGTCCTCCCACCTCAGCCTTCCAAATGCTGGGATTACACGTGTGTGCCATCCTGCCTGGCTATAAACTGATTTTAAAATAGCCATTTGTTCCAAAATTCAACTGATACTGATTTTTATTCCTTTTAGCTACCATAAGCCATAGTGCATGATTTGAATTTTTTTGGAGGGAATAGAGGATAGGAGAAGAGACAAAGGAATACCCCTAAGGGAGGGAGAGGTAAGCAGGAGGCCCTGAAATGCTCAGTCTTGGATGAGCTGCTAGAATACTGTATTTCTAAGAAAGCGTGCTGAGGGTAATCTGGAGAAAAACATTCTGAGTCTTTGGGCCTCTAGATCTACTCTGCTGAGCTGGATTTCGTGCGAAAGTGAAAAGCTTCTTTTCCCACTTGAAGCCTAATCTTTACACAGGCCACTTGCTTTCAGCCTTTATTTTTTAGTAGAATACTTCTCCTTTTCCCCCTATTCTGATTATGTATAAAAACTCAATATAGAACATAATAGAATAGGGCTGTTAAAAAAGGGGAGGAAGCCTCTCCTTGAGTTCACCACCTTATTCTCAAGGCATGTTTGAACAATTTGAAAGCAGGTCTCTTAAACCTCTTTCCCTTAGATTTAGCCTCTAGTCATTCCCTTAGTTTCTTTTTTTTTTTTTTTTTTGGTGGGTACCGGGTGTTGACCTCAGGACCCCGCTCCTGCGAGCAGGGGCTTGTGCCGCTGAGTGATATCACCGGCCCCTTTTTTCCTTTATGTGGGTTCTGGGAGTCAAACTCGGGGCCTCGCGCTTGCCAGGCAGACGCTTATGCCACTGAGCCATCTCACCGGCCCTCCCTTAGTTTCTTGAATCTGTGAGGTAGGAAGAGATAAGAGCATCCTAAAGACAAGGTTGCCTAGGAAAGGAGGGTTTCTAGATAGGTTTTAGCCAAAGCACCCATTCCAGGCTTGTCTGTGGCTAGCAAATAGTGTTGAGTCTGCCTCAGTACCGTCAAGTTTTAAGAGCTCCATGTAGTGGCACTTGGCTGTAATCACAGCTATGTGAGAGACTGAAGCAAGACTGCAAATTCCTGGCCAGCCTCGGGAACATAGCAAGACACTGTTTTAAAGTAAAAACATTTAGCGCCAAAATTTTTAAAAAACTATCAAACAAAAAATGGGCTATTAGAGCTGGGCACATTGGTGCACGCCTGTAATCCCAGCATTCAGGAGGCTGAAGCAGAAGGATGGCCTCAAGTTTGAGGCCTGCCTGGGCTACATAGTGAGTTCAGGACCAGCTTGAATTACATAGTGAGATCCTGTCTCAAAGAGACAAAACCAAACAAAAAAACAAAACAAAAAATAGGCTGTGAACCTGGCGTGGGGGCACACACGTGTAATCCCAGTACTCAGGAAGCAGGAGGATCTCTGTGATTTCTAGGCCAGCCTGGGCTATGGCGTGAGACCCTGTCTCAAATAATCAAAAAGTTAAAAGGGGGGTGGGCTGTGGTTGTAGCTCAGTGTTAGAGCATATCCCTAGCATACAGGAGGCCTAGCGCTCAGTCCCCTGCATCACACAAAATAGAAGTTACTGATTCAAAAAAACACAGCTGTCAGGACTGGAAAAGAGAACACAAGAGAGAGGGACCAGAAACTGGACCCGAAGGCAGTGTGGAGGGACATGAGGCTTAAATGCTGTGGGGCTTCAGAACCCTTTCATTATCTCTGAAGATTATAGTATCTCACTGAGCAATTTAATGTAATTGCTTTAATTTTCTGAAAACTGGCAGGAGATCTAAAAATCGCTGTCTTTTGGTAGGGGATTTTGGTTTTGTTTTGCTTTTGGTCTTGGAGATTGAACCAAGAGCCTCCACACTGAGGCAGAATCTCAGCCCCTGATCCCTCACGCCCGTTTTAATCTTGAGACAGGTCTGGCTAACTTGCCCACGCTGGGCTCAGTTTTGTAATCCTCCTGCCTCAGCCTCCTAGAGTGCTGAGATTACAGACATGTGCTATCATACCTGGCTTCAGCTGTCTTTACTTTAAAATATCCTCAGAGCACTGGGGGTATGGCTTGGTGTTAGGGCACTTGCCTATTATGTGAGCAGCTCTGGGTTCACTCCCTAGTCCCAGAAAAAAAACCTCAGATTCACTTTTTAAAAATAATTTATTAGTACATGTTTGTAGTACATAATGATTACATTCATCATGGGGAATTGGTACATGTACATAATACTTCCTTTTACTTCCCTTCTCCTCTCTCCCCCTCTCCATCTCTAGATCCTCTTCCAGTTTGCAAAAAGATCTGTTTTCTCTCTTTTATTTTGCTCGTTATTTATACTTTGGGTTTCCTATACAAGAGAGACCATGTGATTTTTTTTTTTTGTGGGTACCGGGGGTCGACCTCAGGATCTCGCATGGCAGCAGGTGCCCGTGCTGCTGAGCGATATCACCGGCCCTTTTTTTGTATGTGGGTTGCGGGAGTCGAACTCGGGCCCTCACGCTTGCCAAGGAGGCGCTTATGCCGCTGAGCCATCTCACCGGCCCGACCATGTGATATTTAAACTGGCGTATCTGATTTATTTCACTCAACATTATGGTCTCAAGGTACATCCATTTTCCTATAAATGATTCATATTTATCCTTTATGGCAGAGTAGTACTTCATTGTGTGTAAATACCACATTTTTTTAATCTGTTCATCTATTGACGAACATATAGGCAGGTTCTAAGATCTAGCTATTATGAGTTGTCCTGCTATAAACATGCGTATGTGTGTATCCTTGTAATACGATGTCTTTAACTCTTTTAGGAAGATACCTAGAAGGGGAATAGCTGGGTCAAATGGAATTTCTTCTAGTTTTCCAACAACGTATAAGGGTTCCTTTTTCCCCATACCCTCGCCAGAATCTGTTATTACTTGATTTCTTCATGGTGACCATTTTTTCTGGAGTAGGATGAAGACTCATTAGACCATATCAAAATGATACTACTCAAATGTTACCGAAAACTAGTTGGTTTTTGTTTTCATTTTGTGTTACTGAGGTTTGAACCAAGAGCCTTCATACTGAGCCTATATCCTAGGCCCTTTTTCTTTTTTTTTTTTTTTTTTTTTTGTGGGTACCGGGGGGTCGACCTCAGGACCTTGTGCGCCAACAGGCACCCGTGCCGCTGAGCGATATCACTGGCCCCTTTTTCGTATGTGGGTTCCGGGAGTCGAACTCGGGCCCTCGCGCTTGCAAGGCAGGCGCTTACACCGCTGAGCCATCTCACCGGCCCAGGCCCTTTTTCTTTTTATCTTTTCTTTTAAATTAGTATTTAGAGACAAGGTCACATTAAGTTACCCAGGCTGGGTTCAGATGGAGAGTCTCCTGTCTCAGCTTCCCAGAGTACTAGGATTACAGGTGTATACCACCATGCCCAGCTAGAAAAATAGTATTTTGATAAGATTTAACCTCTAGGCTGGATGTGGTGGTGCATGCCTGTAATCCCAGCACGGGGGAGGCAGAGGCAGAAGGATCATAGCAAGTTCAAGGCCAGCCTCGACTACATAATGAGACCCTGTCTCAAAAAAAGATTCAACCTCTAATATATAGTGCTACCATGTTAGCTCAGTATTTTAGTTTGTTCCTTATATGTAAGTTCTGTCATCCTCTCTTAGTCAAGATTATATACGAAGTTTGTAAGCCTCTCCCCACTGTTCCTTTTCTGGTAAAATTGTTGCTGTTGCCAGAGAAACCATGCCAGAGTGTATGGTTCTTCATGGTGAGCATTCCTGTGGTAAATCTTTATGAGAAGATTATGAGAAGTTATTATGAAGAAGTTATTATGAGAAGACCATTATGAGAAGTTTTCATTTTAGACATACATATGAATTGGGTAGCCAGTGCTATTTTTATATAGTTAGCATATTGATGATATAAAACAGTTTCAGTAGTGGTAATTAACTCATGGAAGTAGAACTCTCCTTTAGGGAATTGTGGGGGGTTTTGTGTATTATTTCTTTGAACAAAAAAGTCAATTTTAGCTGAATGTAGTGGTGCACACCTGTAATCCTAGCAGTCAGGACACTGAGACAGGAGGATCACTACAAATTCAAGGACAGCGTGAGTTATCGTGTGAGTTCAAGGCCGGCCTGAAACACTTTTCTGTCTTAGAAAAACAAAAAGAGCAATCAAATTTCTAGGTCAGGTAAGGTGGGATACACCTGTAATCCCAGTAGTTACGGAGGCTGAGGCAAGAGGCAAGCCATAGACTACATAGTGAGCTCAAGCCCAGTTTGGACTACACAGCAAAACCCCTGGTGTGGTGGCACATGCCTGTGATCCCAGGTACTTTGGAGAATGAGGCTGGAAGATTGTGACTTCAAAGCCAGCTTGGACAACTTAGTGAGGTTCCAGCTCAAGAAAAAAAAGAAAAAATTGAATTTCATTATTATTTTTTAATGTAGCTAAGTACCTATTATTGAATGAGTTACTTATATACCATATTTTTTGGTATAAGTACCTACTCTACAGGCTATCTTACACCAAATGATGTGTTGCATTTCATCTTTTTCTTAAAAATAAGGTAATGTTTAATAGGAATTTTCCTTTTATAAACCATCTGGAACAACAACTGATTGATCCTTTTGTATATTTTTTCTTTTTCTTTTTCTTTTTTTCTTTTTCTTTTTTTTTTTTTTTTTGTGCCTATTTTCAGTTACAGCAACCCCAGCAGACCCTTTTAACACAGGTTAGTATGGCATTACATTATTTCTTTTAGACATCTAAATAAAGAGCAAATAAAGTTTTATTTGTAGGTTTTTAGCATATCGATACTGAATTTTTTCTGTTCCATTATAATTAACACATAGTATAATTAGAAATCTTCTTTAGGGAAATATGCAGTTATTTTTTTGTGGGTGTTGTTTCTTATCCTAGCAGGTGGTCTGTGCTTTTAACCCCTCTGGAGGCTAAGGCAGGATTGTGACTTCAAGGCCAGCCAGGGTTAAGAACTTAGACCCTTCCTCAAAATAAAAAATAGCTGGGGCTGTAGCTCAGTGCAAGGCCCTAGGTTCAATTCCCAGTAATGACCCCTCAAAGATATAGTATTTGTAATAATTTAGCAGAGTATTGCTAGTTAAAAATGGAAAATACATCAGTGTATATATTTTGATTGCAGTTCTGTAGTTTATATAAGAAGTCTCATTTTAACCTTAATGCAGACACTTATATTCTTTACATTTGGTGGGAGGCTGGGGGTTCTGCTAGGCATTGAGCCTGGGGCCTCTCTCACGTTAGGTAAACACTCTACTATTGAGCTATATTACAGCCCTCTTTATAGCCAGTATTTAGGAAATTTTTTTTATACTCTCTCTTTTCTAGCTTAACCTTAGCAGGTGAAGTTACTGTGTTTCATCATTAGTTTAATTCTTCAAGAATATTAAAAAGTTCTGTTTTGGTTTGGTTTTTGGCTTTTATACTGTGCTGGGATCAAACCCAGGGCCTCATGCATGGTAGGCAAGTTCTGTACCACTGAGCTACATCCCCTGTCCACATTTAAAAGTTATGAAATTTTAGGTCTGTGGACCCCAAAAGGTAGAGCACGTGTTTAACATGTTTAAGGCTTTGCGTTTGGTCCTTACTACCACACATAAAATGTTTTAACCTTTTGATATTTAGTGTCATGTGTTTCTGTTCCAAACTTTTTCTTTACAACCCTTTAAAAAATGCCTAGGTGTGGTGGTGCATGCCCATAATCCTAGCACTGTGGGAAGCTGGGGCAGCAGGATTGCAGGTTGGAGCCCAACCTGGGCAATTTAGCAACTTAGTGAGATTCTGTCTTAAAATAAGAAAAGGTTTGGCGATGTATCTTGGTGCCAAGGCCCTGAATACAATCCCCAGCGCCTAAGGAGTGTTTGTGTAAAAAGCATTTTTTTTTGTGGTACTAGGGGATCAAGCCAGGGCCTTGAGCATGCTAGGAAAGCGCTCTAACACTGAGCTACACTTAATTGTTTTTTGAGACAGGTCTTGCTGTGTTGTTCAGGCTTGTCTTGAACTCATTATACAGCCCAGGCTGGCCTCAAATTTAGGGTAATCCTACTGCCTCAGCCTCCTGAGTGCTAGGATTACAGTCGTGTGCCACCACGCCCTGTACTAAATTTTTAAATGTTTGTGATTGGGTCTTGTTATGACTGGCTTTGAAATTACAGTCTTCCTCAGCCTCACCCTCCTAAATAGCTGGCATTACACGTGACTGAAAGACCCATTCTTTTCTCATTAAATGTATAAAAACAAGCTGTAGGCTGGATTTTACCCGTGGGCCATAATTTATTGACCTTTAGAAATGAAGTTCTGCAACTGTTAAAAGGAGTGGGGGAAAAAAAAGAAGGGGAACTTTTTTTTTTTTTTTTTTTTAAGTATTGGAGTTACTAAAACCAGGGCCTAGCTGGGCGTGGTGGCACATGTCTGTAATCCCAGCCCTTGAGAGGCAGAGGCAGGAGTATCAGTGTGAGCTCAAGGCCAGTCCGAACTATATATAGTGAGTCATTGTGGGGGGGGTGTTATTTGCCTTTTTTTTGAGACAGGGCCTTACTATGTAGTTTAGGCTGGCCTTGAACTCTTGATCCTGCCTCAGCCTCCTCAGAGCTGGGATTATAGGCATGGGCCACCACGCCCTGCAAGGAGTCCCTGTTTTTAAAAAGAAAAATGAGGGCCCCACAAGTGCTATGCTTGCCTGAGTGTACCTTTGAGCTGCACTTCCACCCCTAGAGCTGTCATGTGTATATGGAGTATCTCAGAAACATGAATGGGGTGGAAGAAAATGTATGATACTGTATTACAGGTTTCCACTTACTTGTCAGGGAGTAGGAGGATGTCTGTTCTTATCTGTATGTGTGCATATTTAAATAGACTATTTCCAGGAAGCCCTGTGATAATATATCATGGTGTGATTTTTTTTCGTAGCCAGGAACTGACTAGCTGAGGAACCAGGGATAAAGAGTAACTTTACTCTGTGTTTAACTTTGTCTATTTAACTTTGTCTGTTTAACTTTGTCTAATTATTTTTTAAAAATAAAGTGCACATCCATTGAAAAACCTTACAAAAGAATTAAAATCCAGCCTGGCATACACTCCTATAATCTAAGCATTAAGAGATGCTAAGGTAGGATTGCAAGTTTGAGATCAGCCTAGACAAATTTAGCAAGGTATTGTCTCAGAATATAAAATAAAATAAAAAATACTGGGCCTATAACACAGTGGTAGGGTGCTCCTGGCTTCAATCTCCAGTACTATAGATAAATGAATAAATAAGGAAACTTACAGATGAAATATGTTGAAAATAACATAATTTTTCAGACTGTATTGTCACTTTCAAGATGTACCTAAGTATTTTATAGCATCATATGAAGTAATTTTTAACATTTTGGGCTAAAGAGTCAATTTTTAATTATCAATTTCAAGTCATTACCTTAATAGGATGTTGATTTTTTTTTTTCAATAGCCAGCTGTTGCACTCCCTACAAGCCTTAGCTTGTCTACTCCTCAGCCTGCAGCACAGATAACTGTATCCTATCCAACACCAAGATCCAGTCAGCAACAGACGCAACCTCAGAAACAACGTGTTTTCACAGGAGTTGTTACAAAGCTACATGATACTTTTGGATTTGTGGATGAAGATGTATTCTTTCAGCTTAGGTAAACTTGATTAGCTGTTGGCAGAAGGTTTCTTGAATTTAGTGTAAAGCACTTGCTTACTCATCGCAAAGGTTGTAATTTTCTAGTTTTTCTCTTTTTTTTTTTTTGCATTGGGAATTGAACTCAGGGCCTTCCAACTGAGCTACATACACTATATCCAACTCTTTTTACTTTTCATTTTGAGATAGGGTTTTACTAAGTTGTCCAGACTGGACTTGAACCTTTAATCCTCCTGCCTCAGCCTCCCAGAGTCCTGTGTTGGCGGGTGTGTTCCACATCTGACCAATTTGCTGTCTAGTCAGATTATATTTGTACCTGTTACTTGATGGAGAATGTGATTAAAAATATCTTTTGAGGGCCGGTGAGATGGCTCAGAGGCGTAAGCGCCTGCCTTGCAAGCGCGAGGGCCCGAGTTCGACTCCCGGATCCCACATACGAAAAAGGGGCCGGTGATATCGCTCAGCGGCACGGGCGCCTGTTGGCGCACAGGTCCTGAGGTCAACCCCCGGTACCCACAAAAAAAAAAAAAATATATATATATATATATCTTTTGATTATTGAACAAAGTAGTTATGGTCAGTTCTTTATAAATGTTTTACTGAAATTAGATGGCATATCTAACAAGATTCATGGACAGACTGAGATAAATGGTTGAAATACATGGCTTTTAAAATCTAAGCTTCTGTTTGACATCTCTGATAATACAGTCTACATTTTTAATTGAAAAATTGTAGAATCAAGTGATTAATAGACATTCACAGTAGTACTTTGATAAATTTGTGATGGTTACAGGAAATGCAAATTTCAAGTTATTTATTTATTTATTTATTTTTTAAACGGGACCTCACTGTGTGTCTCAGTCTGGTCTCAAACTCACCTTGTAGCTGGGTATGGTGGCACTCGCCTGTTAATTCAGCACTTGAAAGGCTGAGGCAGGAGGATTGCTACAAGTTCGAGGCCCAAATTAAAAAAAAAAAAAACCTCACAATGTAGCCTAGACTTGCCTTGAACTCTTGATCCTCTTGCTACAGCCTCCTGAATGCTAAGATTACAGACATATTTTTAGTGTATTTCTGGTGAACCTCCTTAAAAAGAACTAAATTTGGGAAATTACCATACAAGATTTTTCTGGAACTTTAGTTTCCAGGTTTCTATTTTTTATCTTTTTTTTTTTTTTTGAAAGCTTAAAGCAAATTTAACTCTTTTTTTTTTTTTTTTTTTTTTTTTTTTTGGTACCGGGGGGACGACCTCAGGACCTCGCGCGCCAGCAGGCGCCCGTGCCACTGAGCGATATCACCGGCCCCTTTTTCGTATGTGGGTTCCGGGAGTCGAACTCGGGCCTTCGCGCTTGCAAGGCAGGCGCTTAAGCCGCTGAGCCGTCTCACCGGCCCGCAAATTTAACTCTTGAGTTATATCAGAAAGTTCTTTATACAATGGAGCATAATATTATGAGAATATGAAGTAATAAATCACTTTTGACTTTAAACCCTGTGTTTGCTTGGGTGTGGTGGTGAATTACTATAATCGCAGCTCCTGAGGAGGCTGAGGCAGGAGGGTCATAAGATTGAGGCCCGCCTAGGCAATTCAGCAAGACTCTGTCTCTAAGAAAATAAGCAAGCGCTAGGTCCTGAGTTCAATTCTCAGTTCCTAAAAAAGAAAAATAGAAGAAATAAGGGCTGGGAGTAGTGGCATCTAGCATGTGTAAAGCTGTGAGTTTTGTCCTTGGTACTGTGCAACAAAAAGAAAAAACAGCTGTTCACGTGCATAGGGTTTATATGATCAGTTCCAAATGAGTCTAGAACTATTTATCTACTTTTTTTTTTTTTTTTTTTTGTGGGTACTGGGGGTCGACCTCAGGACCTCGCACGCCAGCAGGCGCCTGTACCACTGAGCGATATCACTGGCCCTTTTTTCGTATGTGGGTTCCGGGAGTTGAACTCGGGCCCTCGCACTTGCCAGGCAGGCACTTACGCCTCTGAGCCATGTCACCGGCCCCTATTTATCTACTTTTTAAAAGTGCTTTCCAGCCTTCCATTTCAGATATAGTATACTTTAAAATCTGAAATACATGTTTTTGGTGGGACGTCACTTTAAATTATGTATATATCTTTTGGGGATACTCGCTTTTACTTGTGTTTATATTTAACTTATTTTTTTCAGTGCTGTCAAAGGGAAAACCCCCCAAGTGGGTGATCGAGTATTAGTTGAAGCTACTTATAATCCTAATATGCCTTTTAAATGGAATGCTCAAAGAATTCAAACACTACCAAATCAGGTACATGCAATTTTGAATTAAGGTAGAAGTTTGGTAATTGAGTCATCTAAGTTACTATGAATTTTCTTCCTTTAACAATTTTATTAAAAATTTTTTAAAAATTTCTTTTATATTAAGAATCAGTCCCAAACCCAACCTTTACTGAAGACTCCTCCTGCTGTACTTCAGCCAATCACACCACAGACAACATTTGGTGTTCAGGCTCAGCCGCAGCCTCAGTCCCTGCTGCAGGCACAGATTTCAGCAGCTTCTCTTACACCGCTGCTGCAGACGCAGCCACAGCCCTTACTCCAGCAGCCGCAGCAGAAAGGTATGATGCACGTTATCTTTGCTTGTTTCAACCTAGCATGTTATCCGTTGGTGGTTTTGTCTTGTCTTTTTTGTGATACTGGAGATTGAACCCCTGGCCTCACACATACTAGACAAATGCTCTACCATTTTACTGCATCCTCAGCGAGTGTGCTTTTAATTACAGAGGAGTCAGGGAGTTAGAGAAAACATGAAAGGAAGTTTAAAAATCCTGAGTAGAACACCCTCTGCCTTTGTAAGCTATATGGATACTTTTTTTTTTTTTTTTTTAATGTGGGTACTGGAAGTCGAACTCAGCACCTCGCGCTTGCAAGCAGGCGCTTGTGTCTCTGAGCAATATCACCGGCCCTTTTTTTCCTTTATGTGGGTACTGGGAGTCGAACTCAGGAACTCACGCTTGCCAGGCAGGCGCTTATGCTGCTGAGCTATCTCACCGGCCCTGGATACATTTTTAAATTGATATTAGTGATAAAAATAATTTCTGTTCTCAGTGAATAGAAAATTCTTCCTGGACTTAGAAGAATCTTTGTGATGTTGTGTTGTTTTGTTTTGAGACAGGGTCTCACTGTGTAGTTCAGGCTGCCTTTGAACTCACAGCAATCCTGCCTCAGCCTCCCAAGTGCTGACATGACAAGGGTGCATTACACACATACACACCCTATTGGTATCTTTTTTTTTTTTTTTTCTGTACTGGGAGTTGAACTGAGGACCTTGTGCTTGCCAAGCAGGCGCTTGTGCTGCTGAGCTGCACCCTCGGCCCCCCTATTGGTATCTCTACTGGAGAAAACCTTTTTGAGACTTACTTCTTGTGAACATACGTGGAATATTTTACATACACGTAGAATTTGGTGTTAACACTTTACTCATTGAACCACAATAAATCAAATGAATAACCTGAGCTTTAAATTTTCATTTGCAAAGTGATTATTTGATATTGTGGATATTTTCTTAGAGGTACTGTTTAACATAATAGCCTTAACAGAACCCTACCTAACTGGCATTTTTAAAAATTATGGCATTTTCTCTTTTACTGTGAATTAATAACACAATTATAGCAAAATGATAAAAAAAAGTTACTTATGATTACAAGTAATCACTGTTCAGGTCAAAAAATACATTGTAGCTGGGCCTGGTGACACACAACTATAATCCTAGCACTCCGGAGGGTGAGGCAGGAGGATTGCTGTGAGTTTGAGGCTAGCCTGGGCTGCATAGTGAAGTGAGACCCTGTCTCATAAAACAGCTGGGTGTGGTGGCACAGGCCTGTAATGCCAGCACTTGGAAGGGTGAGGCAGGAGGATTGAAAGTTTGAGGCCAGCCTGGGCTACAAAGTGAGTTCGAAGACAACCTCAACTACACAGTAAGACCCTGTCTCAAAAAATCAAAAGAAGAAAAAAAAAGAGACATAGGAGGACCTAGAGATGTAGCTCAGTACTACACTGTGTGCCTAGAATGGCTGGGGCCCTGTGTTTGATCCCCAGCACCACTGGGGGAAAAAAAAAAAAACTATGGAGCTGATCCCTGTGGCTCCTAGGGAGGCTGAGTGAGGCTGGATGGTCAAATGTTGGAGTCTGCCTAAGGAACTCACTGAGACCCTGTCTCAGAATGAAAATAAAAGGTCTAGAGATATAGTTCAGTGGTAGAATGCCCTGGGTTCAGTCCCCAGTAATGGGGAAAAAAAATTAATTGTGGGAGAGCCCAAGGAAGCAATGTTTCTGTTATTGATGTGTCCCATGTTCTTGGTTGTTATTAATACAAACAATGAGAGTAGTATAAAAAAATGTTAGAGAGGAAAAAAGTAAGATGGAGTTGATTTTAGTGGACTTTCAAGTGTTAAGTATCAGTTGATCAGTTGCTGGAACGCTAGAGAATGTCTCTCAGTGACTAATACCCTCAGCAATGAAGGCTGAAAAGATGTTTTAGGTAGTATAATTTTTTTTTTGTGTGTGTGGGTACCGGGGGTCTACCTCAGGACCTTGCACACCAGCAGGCGCCTGTGCCGCTGAGCAATATCACCGGCCCTTTTTTCGTATGTGGGTACCGGGAGTCGAACTCGGGCCCTCGCGCTTGCCAGCAGGCGCTTATGCCGCTGAGCCATCTCACCGGCCCCATAGGTAGTACAATTTAATCTAAGAAATAGTTCTTCCCCTGTTTCCTTTATTTATTTATTTAGTGCTAGTGATTGAACCCAGGATCTTGTGTGCCCTAAACACATGATCTGTCACTGAGCTAAACTTTGAGCAACCCACATTACTATTTGTTTTTTTTTTAGTAATGAGTGAAACTAGGGCCTTTGCAGTGAGTTACATCCTTAGCCTTTTTTAAAAATTTTGAGACAGGCTTTCTCTGTACAGTCTGGACTAGACTTCTGATCCTCTGGTGTACCCTTCTGAGGAGCTAGGATTAGAGATATTGCCCAGTTGTCCCTCTCCCCTTTCCTTTCTTCCCCTCCCCTTTCTTTCCTCTCCCCTTTCTCTCCCTCCTTCCTGCTCTTCTCCCTTTCTTCTCTCCCCCTCCTCTCTTCTCTTTCTCCCCCTCTCTCCACTCTTCTTCCCTCCTTCCCTCCTTCCCTCTCTCCTCTGTCTTTCTGTGTTTTTGAGACAGGCTCTTCCTATGCAGTCCAGGCTGGCCTTGAATTTGTTGTGTATCCCAGCCTGGCCTCCAGTCAGAATTACCTCCTGCCTCAGCTTCCAAGTGCTGGGATTACAGGTGTGCACCACCGCACCCAGCTGTTTTTCTTCTTGATGCTCTAATTGTCTTAAGTATTAAAGGAGCGTAAGAATCCTGTTGACATACACATTTTTCCATTCCTGATAGATCAGACTCGTAACTAACTTTTTAGGAAGCACAGTAGTTGAGTTTTTCCTGCTACAAACTGCAGAGCAGTAATTCAGACACAGACTCTGTTAGGCTTCATGAGGGAGTTAATATGTTCATCATAGACGTATCAGAAAAATATGATCAAGCTGAGAGATGGTAAATTTCTCATACATCACGTTAGCATGCTTTATCTTTCATGCTTATTTCCTGTGATGTTTAATGGTTTCCTTCAGACACATTTAACTTTTTTTGTCCTGTGCTAGGGATCAGACCCAGCCTGGAGTATGGTAGCAAGTACTCCACCAGTGAATTGCATCCCCAAGGTTGAGCAGTTTTAAAGAAAAATCTTTTTGGCTGTACTGAGAATCAAAGCCAGGGACACTCTAACACTGAGCTACATTTCTAGCCCTTTTTTATTTTGTAAGTTGCTCAGACTGGGCTTGAATTTACAGTCCTCCTTCCTCACCCTCCTTCATGCTGTGATTATAGGTGTGTGCCACCAAGCCTATGTAGAAAACAAGAGTTTTTAAACCTTATGGCCTGATGAAATGTTGAAAGGGGAATGAAAATTTTAATCTAACGTCATGAAAGATTTGGATACTTACCCATTTTGTTTATTCTTTTTAAAATACTTAGATTAGCCAATAGATGATTTTAAATTTGTTATAAGGAAGGCAGACTTGTACTATCCTAACTGGAAAATATTTATATTACTTCTAAATGAAATTTTTAGTATTTAATGTCCAATACTGGGAAGAGCTCATCAAAAACAACTCCTGTTCTTCAAAATAATTTATATGTTACTCTAACATTTTTTTTGGTGGGTACCTGGGGTTGACCTCAGGACCTTGTGCGCCAGCAGGCACCCATGCCGCTGAGCGATATCACTGGCCCTCTTTTCGTATGTGGGTTCCGGGAGTCAAACTCGGACCCTCGCTCTTGCCAGGCAGGCGCTTACGCTGCTGAGCCATCTCACCGGCCCTTGTGTTACTAACTTTGAAAAAGCAATTTTGCCAGGTGTGGTGGCACACACCTATAATTCCAGGACTCAGAGGTGGGGTAAGGAGGATCACCACGAATTCGAGGCCAGCCTGGGCTGCATAGCAAGACGCTGTCTCAAAAAACAAAAAAAAAGCCATTTTAAGTGTGGCATGATGGTGCATACCTGTAATGCCAATGCTCAGGAGGCTAAGGCAGGAATATCACAACTTTGCGCCCAGATAATTTAGTGAGACCCAGCCTCAAAATAAAATTTTAGTGTGTGTGTGTGGGGGGGGATGTGAGTCAGTTTGAAGGCCATGGTTTCAATGCCTAATACCACCCCTGCCAAAAAAAAAGAGAAAAAAGAAAAAGCAATTTTAGTGACCCACAGTCATTTTATCTAGTTCAAACAGGTTGTGTTTTTAAACTTTTGTTTAAACAAAGTTTTAAAAAAATTTTTTTTTTCTATATTTTTTAAGCTGGTTTATTGCAGCCTCCTGTTCGTATAGTTTCACAGCCACAGCCAGCGCGGAGGTTAGATCCACCATCTAGATTTTCAGGAAGGAATGACAGAGGGGATCAAGTGCCTAACAGAAAAGATGACCGAAGGTATGTTTTAAAATATACTGTTGATGGGGGTGATTGCACAGAAAATGGGAATGTGCTTAATATCACTGATGTGTACACTTAAAAATGGTTAAAAGGAACTCGGTGTGATGGTGCATACCCGTAATCTCAGCATTTAAGAGGCAGGGGGTCACTGCTAGTTTGAGGCCAGTCTAAACTATATAGCGAAGACACTACTTTAAAAGAAAAGTTAAAAGGTAAATTTTATATGTATATGTATATGACACTTTTTTTTTTTTTGCTGGCGGCCCTAGGGTTTGAACCCAGGCCCTTTGTACTGAGCTATATCCCCAGCTCTTTTAATTTTCTTGGTTTTGTTATAGGGTTTTGCTAAGTCAGTAAGTTTCCCAGGTTACGTGATCCTCCTGTCTCAGCCTCCTAGAGTGCTGGGATTACAGGTGTGCACCACCACCCCTGGTTTTAACCACAGTTTTTTTTTTTTTTTTTTTTTTTTTGTGGGTACCGGGGGGTCGACCTCAGGACCTCGCGCGCCAGCAGGCGCCCGTGCCGCTGAGCGATATCACCGGCCCCTTTTTCGTATGTGGGTTCCGGGAGTTGAACTCGGTCCCTCGCGCTTGCCGGGCAGGCGCTTAAGCCGCTGAGCCATCTCACCGGCCCTAACCACAGTTTTTACAAAGTTAAAGTTACACTGTGGAATTTTGCTTAAATTACCTATTACGTTTTTTTTTTAAAGAACTCTGCCTTAATGCCAAAAATATAGTAACATTAGAAAAATTTGCTTTAAGTCGTGAAAGAGAAAGAGAAAGGCGTAGATCCAGAGAACGATCACCTCAGAGGAAGCGATCCCGTGAGAGATCGCCCCGAAGAGAGAGAGAACGATCACCTCGGAGAGTTCGACGTGTTGTTCCACGTTATACCGTGCAGTTTTCCAAGTTTTCTTTAGATTGGTATGTTGTTCTGCCTTTTTTTTTTTTGTGGGGGGAAGGGGAACTGGGAATCGAATTCAGGACCTTGCACTTGCCAGGCAGGCACTGTACCACTGAGCTATATCCCCAGCCCACAGATGTGTTTTATTTAAGATACTTAATGCCAAAGAAAATCTTACCTGCTGATCTACATAATTTTGTTTGCTTTATTATAATTACACCAACTGGTGTTCATTTACTCTTGCTTGTTGTCAAATCAGCAAGTACTCTTAATTTCCAGTTTTTTATTATCTGTGTTTACTCTTACACTTAAAAATACCTAGTCCGCATATTCTAGGGAAACCCATTGGAATCAAAATCACTTTCCCAGCTCCAAAGATATTAAATAGAGAAGCTCTGATTGTTGTTTTTATTGTTTGTTTTCACTGCTGGACCTTCACAACTGAGCTACATTCCTAGCTCTGTTTCTTTTTTTTTTTTTTTTTTTTGTGGGTACCGGGGGTCGACCTCAGGACCTCGCGCGCCAGCAGGCACCCATGCTGCTGAGCGATATCACCGGCCCCTTTTTCGTATGTGGGTTCCGGGAGTTGAACTCAGGCCCTCACGCTTGCCAGGCAGGCGCTTATGCTGCTGAGCCATCTCACCAGCCCTCTGTTTCATTTTTTGAGACAGGGTCTTGCTAAGTTGCCTAGGCTGACCTCAAACTTTGAGTCCTCTTACCTTAGCATCCCGGAATACTGGGATTACGGGTGTGAGTGACCATGCCCAACTGAGAACTCTGGTTTTTAAGTCATTTTTTCTCAATATTTAAATACTATTCTGGGAGGAATTGATGTATACAATTTGAAATGAAATAGCTCCTTCCAAATTAGACCCTTACAGTTTCACCTTAACCACTGTGAAGTAAATTCCCAGAACATCAAATGGACTCATTGCAAATAAAAATCATTTTGAAGTTTCCATGCCTTTTCTCATCTGGAGTTACAGAAATCAGAATTTCCTTATACTAGCTGGGAGCAGTGGCTTCTGTGGTCCTAGTTCTCTGGAAGGCCGAGGTTGAGGGGACTGTGATTTTGAGGCCAATACAGCAACACTTCCATCTCAAAAACAAAACAAATTGTTAACTTTCTTAACCTGATTATAAGAGCTGGTACGTCCAAGTAGTGCTTTATTTGTACTTACTTTTATTACAGATTTTATTTCTAGGGAAAAAAAATACAGTACTGAGAAACTATCACACACACTTTTCTTCCTTAAAAACTCAAAAATACATTTTTCATGTTTTTATCATTTTGATAGCAGAATCTTATCCCAGATAAAGTATAGTTATACCAGCAACTACAGTTAAAGTGTATCTATATTTGTTTTGCTTTTTGCTGTTGGGGTTTGAACCCAGGGCCTTGTGTATCTTAGTCAAATGCTTTACTATCGAGATGGCTACATCCCTCCCTTTTTTTTCATTTTTTTCTTTTTATCTATCAAAGATATCTCTACATATAGATTAATTCAATTTTTTATTATCTTAGGGTTTTTTTGGTTTGCCACCAGGTCAGTTCTGCAGGCAGGCTGGTCTTGAACTCATGAGCTTAAATGACCCCTGGCCTCGGAATGTGGGACATAGGTTTGTACTGCTGGGCCTGGCTTTAGGTGTTTTCACAAAAAACAATGTAGTTATTTTTTCATTTTACAAATTGGTAATGTTTGCCACTTACAATTCACTGTGCTTTTAACAAGCATTCCTTGGCTTTGGTTTTTTTTTTTTTTTTTTTGTGGGTACCGGGGGGTCGACCTCAGGACCTCACGCGCCAGTAGGCGCCCGTGCCGCTGAGCGATATCACCGGCCCCCTTTTCGTATGTGGGTTCCGGGAGTCGAACTCAGGCCCTCGCGCTTGCCGGGCAGGCGCTTAAGCCGCTGAGCCATCTCACCGGCCTTGTTTTGTTTTTGAGACAGGGTCTCGTTGCATAGTTCAGGTTAGCTTCGAACTCACTGTATAGCTCAGGCTCAAAATTGAAGCAATCTTCCTGCCTCAGCTCCTGAGTGCTGAGATTATAGGCATGTGTCACCATGGCCACCATTTCTTGGCTTTTTACCAAGTTGGTTTACTTTTGAGTTTTTGTCCTTCGAAAGTTCTGCTTATTGGGAAAAAGGAAATGATCCTTTATACTACTACTCCCAAGCCTAGCATGGTGGCACTCACCTAATAATCCCAGTACTGTAGGTGGCTGAGGCAGACAGATAGCAAGTTTGACCCCAACTTAGGCAGCTTAGCTGTTTAGGAGACCCCTGTCTCAGAATAAAAATATTTAAAAAGGGCTGGGAATAAAGTTCAGTGCAAAGACCCTAGGTTTAATCTCCATTAATGGAATAAATAAATAATAAAATATCAGTAAGAGATTTAAAAGGCAAGAGTCCTATTTTTTATTTGCATAGTAATTGGATATGGGTCTTATGACATCATTCACCTAGAGGGGTATAGAGATGTGGATAATCAAGACATTTAGATTTTGCTTTCACATGAAGGTTTTTGTTTTGCTTTTTTTTTTTTTTAATCAGAATCTATTGGGAAAGAAAGCTATATTTATCGGGGAAAGAAAGCTTCTGTCTTTTTTTTTGTTGTTTTTTTTTTTTTTTGGTTTTTTTGGTCTTTTTGAGACAGGGTTTCACTGTGCAGTTGAGGCTGACCTTGAGTTTACTTTGTAGCCCAGGCTGGCCTTGAACTCACAGTGATCCTCCTGCCTCAGCCTCCCAAAGAAAGCTGTCTAAGAAACTCGGGACCCGAATGGGTTGTCCACACATGAAGTTTTGCATTTGATTTTCAATTTAAATGTGCTTGATCTAGGTGCTTACTGCAGAATACAATTTTTATTTTTCTATGTTATACTGTATAAACCTGACTGAAGAGCACGCATGTACTAATTTGGTACTGCAGAACTGCTTTTGTTCAGATCTTTTCTGGAGCTTGATTTTGAGTTACTTAATTTCAAAGGGTGTTCTCTAATGAATCGTAAGCTACACCCAAAAGATAGAGCAATAAATGTAACAATTAGATGCTACTTATTAAAAGATGTGTTTATATAAATATGAAAATAAGATCTTTATGTCTCCATGAAAATATGTAGCTCATTAATTAATTCTGTCCTTTCTAGCTTGCATTTTAAGTGTTAGGTTCTGTATGTAGTTCAGTGTTAAGTGAATGCTTGCATAACTTTTGATGTTAAGGCTGTTTATTCACTACTCATGTCTGTTTTTCAGCCATAGTTGTGACATGATGGAACTAAGGCGCCGTTATCAGAATTTATACATACCTAGTGACTTTTTTGATGCTCAGTTTACATGGGTGGATGCTTTCCCTTTGTCAAGACCATTTCAGCTGGGAAATTACTGCAATTTCTATGTAATGCACAGAGAAGTAGAGTCCTTAGAAAAAAACATGGCTGTTCTTGATCCTCCAGATGCTGACCACTTATATAGTGCAAAGGTTTGTATTCCACTGTGATAAACAGCTTGCATTTCTTACAGTTGTTCAAATAGGATAAGTAGATTTACTCCTTAGAAAGTGATTATTAGATAATAGATCTGAGTACATCTTTTTTTCTTGTCTATTTCTGTTTTGGTTATTTAATTTAACCTCTCTATCTTATCTCATAAGCTGTCCAATAATGGCTATTGTCTTACTGTTTTAAATTTCATAAAAGCTTGAAATTGATATTATTAATGTTACATGACTTCGTGTAGCCTCAGATAAAACTTTGTTGGGAGAGGGATGCACTAAATGTTAGTCTTCAGGATAACATTTATTGTGTGGCTTACAGTTAGTAGTTTTCAAACATTGAATCAAAAATCATCCCTTGTAAAGTTAGAAGTTTATAGGCTAATAACATTTTTCTTTCTATAGCACTTTACATTCCATTTTTATTTAAAAAATATCTAATGTGTAAGTTAGTAGTGTTTCTCATTTTCTTTACATTACTTTAGACTTTTGACAGGATTGAATTATTTGACTATAATAGGTAATGCTGATGGCTAGCCCTAGCATGGAAGATTTGTATCATAAATCATGTGCTCTTGCTGAAGACCCTCAAGAACTTCGGGATGGATTTCAACATCCTGCTAGACTTGTTAAGGTAAAATGAAATGTTTATTTTAACTTTAGGTGTGTATTCATTTAGTTCTTACCGTGTGTACATAAAACTTTAAAATAACATTTTTAATCTTGTCAGTTTAATAATTTTAACTGTTATTTATGTACTCACAATTTCAATAATGCAGATGTTTTTCTCATTGCAGATTATCGCTATATCTTACTTGTATATAACTAAATCAACTGTCAGCTTGATGTGTTAAATTTGTAGCATGGTAAAAATGTTAGTGATGATGGGATTTAGAGTGTCTGGATGCTGTTAAAGTTTGAATTATAGTTTATTTCTTTAAAAGAACTCTATTTGAAGAAATATTTTAGAGGGATGAGTTATGATGTGTAAATCCTATTCCATTGCTGAAATGCAGTGTGGAACACGATGAACTGAACTCTTCCTTGACTGACAGATTCGAGAGGTAGTAAAAGTGGTACTGGAAAGGTTTGTACCTTTCCCTTTCAAGTGTTTATTTGTAATTTAACCAGTTACATGATATACGGAAATGATTCTTTGTTTTGAATTAGTTTTTAGTGGGCATGAAAGGCAAGGATGAAGCCATGGCCATTGGAGGCCACTGGTCTCCTTCGTTGGATGGACCAGACCCAGAAAAGGACCCCTCTGTGTTGATTAAGACTGCTATTCGTTGTTGTAAGGCTCTGACAGGCATTGACCTAAGTGTATGCACACAATGGTAAGCACCAATTTGTTTCTTGTTTAGCAGTGTTTTTCTAATAGATTATGTAGCTATTCTTGTCAATCAGTCTTTTCCCCTTACTTTAACAACCCTGGTTGTGCAGGTAATCTCAGAGGAAAATCCCCATTTGTAGCAAAAGTTTATTTGGTGCCCAAATTGTTTTGGGGGAAAAAAGGATAAAGAACTAATCAAAATAAATTGAAAACTTAAATGTTTTGTTATGCTGTACTTTGGAACTTGGATGTATGTTGAAAATATTTTTCATTTCATGTATAGCTGGAGAAGATCGTCAAGAGAGAACTTCATTTCATTATAAATCTTTTGTTATAAAATGATATAGTTGCTGATTATTTTTGTTCAGCCATATTTTCTCTTGAGGCTTATCTGTCCTATGCATTTTAGTATACAGTATTTTCTTGTGACTTAATGGAGAATATTCTTTTTTAGCACATGAAATCTGAACAGCTATCCAGCTTCTCCAGGTATTCTCTAAAACATGGGTAGCTCTGTAATCAAACTTGAAGATGCCTTGTGGGAACATATTCCTTTAACCAATAAAATATTCTACAAATGTACCAAAAGAGGAACTATGGCTTCTATAATTTTTTTTTCTTTAGACCAACCTCAAGTTCTTGCAGCAAAATTTCTTTACTTGATGTGCTACAAGTGAACTAGGGTCTTTTAAATGTATTTTAGAATTTTTTTTCCAACATGCTTCTTCCCTTGCAACAGGTACCGTTTTGCAGAGATTCGCTACCATCGCCCTGAGGAGACCCACAAGGGGCGTACAGTTCCAGCTCATGTGGAGACAGTGGTTTTATTTTTCCCGGATGTTTGGCATTGCCTTCCCACCCGCTCAGAGTGGGAAACCCTCTCCCGAGGATACAAGCAGCAGCTGGTGGAGAAGCTTCAGGGTGAACGCAAGGAGGCTGATGGAGAACAGGCACTGAACGCTAATCCCTTTTCTATTCCCGCTTCTCACAGGCACAGGAACACAGGCACAATGCACACCACACACTACACAGCACACACACACGGAGGAGCATAGCTGCTCACAGCGACTGGTAACCAGCTTTCAGCAGAGTAGTTGTATGTTCTTCTCTCTTAAAAAGCCTGTCTATTATGCTGACTTTAAGAGTGCTGAGACCTCAAAGGAAAATAAGGTGTGCTTAAATTGCACAGAACTTTGTTTTTACCATAGGTCTATTGCTGGAATCTGGGACCAGTTGTTGAACAAGATTCAGTATTAAGCCATTGAAACATTTTGCCATTTTCTCAAATTTAAAAAATTTTCTCTTTCACGGTCATCAGTTCTAGTCATGGATATTTGAAATTGGACAACCACAAGTCTGAGAGATTGGAAATTTCAGGCTATGTGGCAACGTCTTTGGTACATTTCAAAGGTCTGACTAAATCAGTCTTGGGGTGGCTTGAAAATTGGGGCAAGATCACACACTGTGTGGTTAGTGGAGACCGGCAGTGTTTGTGCATCCCTGATATCCTTTGTGTTGTAATTTATGACCCTTTTGTGTTTCACAGATCTGGCTTTGATTGGCTGATGAGTGTCTTTGTGATCAGTTAAAAGTAGTAGAATGTATGTCCGTGGACTTGCCTAAATAATAACTTTAGGAGAAGACAATCTGAAACATTTGTGACCTTGCACAGATCAGCAACAGACTTTTAAAAATAAATTACTTTTATTTAAAGGTTTCAGAATAGTGATTATGCTCTTAACTTTAAAATTAGGATGAAGAAGAGAAGGATGATGGTGAAGCTAAAGAGATTTCCACACCTACCCATTGGTCTAAGCTGGATCCAAAGACAATGAAGGTAAATTTGAACATTATAGTTTTTAATTTGAAGTCTCTGAACATGTATGAATAACATCAGTGAGAGTGAGAGCCGTAGTTTTTCAAATAAAAATCAGTGAAGATAGGCTGGGAATAGAGCTCAGAGGTAGAGTGCTTGTTCAGCATGTACAGTGTCCTGAGTTCAGTTCCTAGAAGAATGTAAAGAAAAATTCAAAGTGGAGGACCGGGGATATAGATCAGTGGCACAGGTGCCTGCCTGGAAGCACGAGGCCCTGAGTTCGATTCCCAGTACCAAAAAATAAATAAATAAAATTCAAAGCGGAGCCCACTGATTTTATGTATTGTTGTTTCTTGTTTTGCTTTTTGTTTTGTGTTACTGGGGATTGAATTTAGGGCCTTTGTACCAAACTACATTCACAGTCCTTTTTAATTTTTATTTTGAGAGAGAGTCTTGCTAAATTGTCCAGGCTGAGTTGAAAAAGTCCTCCTGCCTCACCCTCCCAGTGTTGGGATTACAATTGTGTGCTACCACACCCAGCCATATATTACAATTTTATAAATACACACACACACATATATACACACACGTTTAAATTAAATAAAAGGTGACTTTATAAATCAACCAGTAGCTATCAAATGCCTGCAATATGGAAGTGACCGTAGTGACAGTAACATTGTTTTCTGGTTTGGGAACTGTCCAAGAAGTTAATGCTTAAGTAATTTAAATTCAGGGGTAAAAGAAACATAAGAAAAAAGTAATATAAAAAAAGAAAAAAGTAATATAGCTGGGTGTGGTGGTGCACATCTGTAATCCCCCAGTATTCAGGAGATAGGCAGGAGGATCACCCTGAGCCGAGGCCAGCCTGAACTACCTTGTGAGGCCCTAACTCAAAACACAACAGCAACAACAAAGAAAGAAAGAAGTAATCCAGTTTTTAGAATACATTTAGAAGTAAAATGTTTATATATATACCTCTAAAACAGGACAGAAATTTAAGAATCTCTTACCAATCTGGTTAACCTCTTTCCAGTGCCTCTGTGCCAGTTATCTTTATGCAGTTTTGCATCTCTGGGACTATTATGTGACTGTAGATAACAAGGTCAGAAGACCTGAGGCAAAGCCAGGTTTGATAGTACACACCTGTAATTCCAGTGCTTGGGGGGCTGAGGCAGGAAGATCGTGAGTTTTAAGTCAGCCCAGGCAGGCTACAGTGCTGAGATCCTACCTCCAACAAAAAATAAAAACAGAGGATCATCACTTGCTTTTGCTTTTTTTGTTTTTGTTGTTGGGTTTTTTGCTTTTGTTTGTTTGCTTTTTAAGATAGTGTCTCTCTTTGTAGTCCAGGACAGCCTTGAACTCCCTGCGTAACCCATGCCAGGCTTGAATTGGTGGAAATTCTCCTACCTCAGCCTCCCAAGTACTGGGATTACAGGCTTGCATCACCATGCCTAGCTGCAGTTTATCAAACACTTGAAAGTTGACCTTTTAGTTAACTTTTGTTCTCAGCAGGAAACAATCTTTTCTACTTTGTTACAGAGCCCCCCCCCCCAAGTCTTACTTGCTAGTCTTAAATTCATAGGCTCATGTGATCCTACAAACTCACATCCCAAGTTGCTGAGACTATAGTCCATGCCACCATATTTGGCTGGTTGAACCTTTGATTCTTTTTGTTTTGTTACATTTTTTGAGACAGGGCGGGTGAGATGGCTCAGCAGCATAAGCGCCTGCCTGGCAAGTGCGAGGGCCTGAGGTTGACCCCTGGTACCCACAAAAAAAAAAAAACAAACATTTTTTGAGACAGAATCTTGCTATGTAGTCCAGGTGGCCTTTAAGTCACTGTGTAGCTCAGGCTAGCCTCGAACTCACTGCAGTCCTGCCTCTGCCTTTCCAGTCCTGAGATTATAGATGTGTGCCGTCCACCCAGCTGAGCCTTTGACTCTTAAAACTATGTTCCTGTTGGGCATGGTGGCATGCACCTGTAATCCCAGCATTTGGGAGCCTGAGGCAGGAGGATCACCACAAGTTCAAGGGCTGCCTAGGCTACATAGCAAGACCCTAATTGCTTTTTAATAAGTAGAGAACATATATAAGAAGAGTGTTTCTTCTTGGATTACTTTCAAATTTTCAACATCAGGTTTTATATAGAATACTTTTTTTTTTTGTGGGTACCAGGGGGTCGACCTCAGGACCTCGCGCGCCAGCAGGCGCCCGTGCCACTGAGCGATATCACCGGCCCCTTTTTCGTATGTGGGATCCGGGAGTCGAACTCGGGCCCTCGCGCTTGCAAGGCAGGCGCTTACGCTGCTGAGCCATCTCACCGGCCCTATATAGAATACTTTTGATTCAGAAAATATAGGCAGTTAGGGCCGGTGAGATGGCTCAGCGGCTTAAGCGCCTGCCTGGCAAGCGCGAGGGCCCGAGTTCGACTCCCGGATCCCACATACGAAAAAGGGGCCGGTGATATCGCTCAGTGGCACGGGCGCCTGCTGGCGCGCGAGGTCCTGAGGTCGAACCCCTGGTACCCACAAAAAAAAAAAAAAAAAATATATAGGCAGTTTAGACTAAGGTTTTGGCATTACATTTCTTTTTTGTTATTTGTCTGTTTGGATTTTGTTTTGTTTTGGTTTTTTTTTTTTTTTTTTTTTTGAGACAAGGTCTTGCTATGTAGTTCAGGCTGGCCTTGAATTCACTGTGTGGCCCAGGCAGGTCTCAGACTTGCGGTGGTCCTCCTGGCTCAGCCTCCCAAATCCTGGGATGGCTTGCACTACCACGCCTGGCTGCCATTTGAAACTTTCTTTTGGTTATATAGTGCCTCCTTAACTTTTTAAATGGCATATGCAGAAAAAAAAGTTACTCAAGCTTTTTATTAAACATGATCACTTGAAATTTTGATACAGTTTTTCTTTTCTTTTTTTTTTTTTTTTTTCTTTTCATATTGGACCGAGACCAGGTCTTACTAAATTGTCTGGGTGGGACTTGGCACTTGAGATCCTTCTGCCTCAGTTTTGCTCATTGCTGGGGTTACAGACACCCAGTTCCATTTTCTTTTTTTTACTGGATATAAGTCTTGTGATTGGTTAATTAACTCTATCATGTTGTATACAAAGCTTGGCATCTTACCCTTTTCAGTTAACATTAGCTTAAATTCTATCCTATTCCGTCTAATTTATGTACTGAGTTTTCTTAGATACTGGTCTTTGTTGAGCATTCAGATTCTATACTTTTTCGGAGGGAAGGTCAGTCATAGATAAATCTATTTTTTCCACCCCTTCTGTTTACGGTATTTCTTTTAAGTGGATTCTCAGAAATTACAGTTTGTGGGTCAGTGGCTAGGGATATAGGGGTGTAGATCAGTGGTCGAGTTGTTTGCCTAGCACAGTCTATGCCATGAGTTCTGGCCTCACCAGCAACATTCAAAAAAACAAATTTATTGGATCAAAAGTGTTCTAAAAAATTTCAAGCATTGGACAGGCATAGCAACACACACGTAATCCCAGCATCCGGGAGGCTGAAGCAGGAGGATTAGCTGTGCGTGTGAGGCCAACCTAGGCTACATAGTGAGTTGAAGGCCAGCCTGAACTCTGCATAGCAAGCTGTCTCAAAAACCCAAATAAAAATAAAACGAAACAAATTTTAAGCATCTCCAAACCAGATTCAAATTATTTTCCAAAAATGTTCGGTCATTTTCCGTTTTCACAAGCATCGAATGAACTGTACAAGTGTTCTTTTTACCAGAATTTTAAAAAGTCAGATAACATTATAGTTTGTTTATATGCCATTTTCTTTTTCTGTGTTTATGCTCCATATATTAGGTAAATGATCTCCGAAAAGAATTAGAAAGTCGAGCTCTTAGTTCCAAAGGATTAAAATCCCAGTTAATAGCTCGATTGACAAAACAGCTTAAAGTAGAAGAACAAAAAGAAGAACAGAAGGAATTAGAGAGATCTGAGAAAGAAGAGGAAGAGGAGGATGATAGGAAGTCTGAAGATGATAAAGAGGTGTGTATTCAGCATTGAGATACTCTCTAAAGTATTAATACTGGTATGTAGGGGTTGTTAGAATTTGACTTGTGTATGTGTATACTTTTATGGAAGTGTAATTTACATACAGTACGATTCAAACTTTAATGGATAATTCTGCAAGTTGGGTGTGTTTCGATGTGTAACCACTTACACAACTGAGATACAGAACAGTTCTATGTAAAACACTCTGATTGAGTTCTAGTGAAGTGCTTATCCCTGAATTTTGCTTTTTGTGTTTTGTTGTGTGTGTGTCGTACTGGGGATTGCTAAATTGCCCAGCCTGGGTTGGAACTTTAGATCCTCCTACCTCAGCTTCTCAGAGTGCTGGAATTGCAGGCATCACCATTTCCTGAGAATCTCTTAATTCATGTAATCTCAGTGTAGGTGATTTTTTTTCCTTGTTCTCCCTCCCTCCCTCCTTCCCTCCTTCCCTCCTTCCTTCCTTCTCTCCTTCCCTCCCCTTCCTTCCTTCCTTCTGTTCCCGCATCTTTCTTTCCTTCCTTCCTTCTTTCCTTCCTTTTTTTTCCCCTTCCTTCCTTTCTTTTCTTTCTTTCCTTCCTTCTTTTCTTTCTTTCGTTCTTTTTCTCTTTTCTTTTTCTTTCTTTCTTTCTTTCCTTTTCTTTCCCTCCCTTCCACTCCATTCCCCTCCCTCTCTTTCTTTCTTTTTCCTAGTAATGTGGATTGAACCCAGGGCACTCTACTACCACTGAGCAGTGTCTTTGGTCCTTTTAAATTTTTGTTTTGAGGCAAAGTCTACCTAAATTGCCCAGGCTGGCCTCAAACTTGTGATCCTTTTGCCTCAGGCTGCCCAGGTTTGCAATTACAAACCTTTGCCGCCTTGCCCAAGTGAAAGGCGGCTTATGCTTAGAAATTGAAAAGACAATTACAAGCTGGGCCTATTTTACCTGCACTACCAGAATGATCACTTGAGTCCCAGGAATTTGAGGCTAACCTGGGCAACATAGTGAGATCTATCCTTTAAAAAAGAAAAAAAAAAGGAAAGGTAAACTCAACACTAAAAAAATTGTTTATTTAAGAAAAATTGGGGGGTGCTGGGGATATAGCTTAGTGACACAGTGCCTGCCTGGCAAGCGCAAGGTCATGAGTTCTATTCCCGGTACCAAAAAAAAAAAAGAATTGGTAGTCATAAAATCTACCATACTTAATAAAAAGTTGAGAACTTTGCTTTCTTTCTTTATATGGTATAAGCTTTTGCTGTATTGTACATACACATTATACGTGGAGATTCAACCGTGATGTAAAATTTTAAATGTATAGGAAGAAGAGAGGAAACGCCAAGAGGAAATGGAACGCCAGCGTCGGGAAAGAAGATACATTTTGCCTGATGAACCAGCCATCGTTGTACATCCAAATTGGGCTGCAAAAAGTGGCAAGTTTGATTGTAGCATCATGTCTTTGAGTGTCCTTTTGGATTACAGACTAGAGGATAATAAAGAACATTCATTTGAGGTAATGTTTTAAGTTTGAATTAGGATGTAGATAAGGTCTACACATTATTAGTGAATATGTCTTTTAAATCTTTTTGCTCTTTCATTGCTTTCATTTTGTTTTCCTCAAAATTAATTATTGACAGCAACACAGGCGATTTGTCCTCTAAAATTACCTGTAGGCTTGCTTTTTCAATTTCATTCTAATGGTATAATCATGTTCTCTGTCCTTTGTATCTCCTACAAATTAATACTTGGATATAAGTTCTTAAGTTCGGGTTCAGTTCTGTTTTTCCTAAGGCTGTTTTACGAAAGGTGGTAGATATCAGGAGATACGTAAGATCTAGTATCTCTCTAGGGAATGAGGTAATGCCTTATTATTTTCTCTACAATTAGAATACCATTTAATGGAATTGAACATTTTACTTATGATTGGTTGAGTCGTAAGAGAAAATAATTGATGTTAATCTTTTCAACAAGCATCTATTTCTATGTACCATTATTTTTTAGAGCAGTTTTTTTTTTTTTTTTTTTTTTTTGTGGGTACCAGGGGTTCGACCTCAGGACCTCGCGCGCCAGCAGGCGCCCGTGCCGCTGAGCGATATCACCGGCCCCTTTTTCATATGTGGGTTCCGGGAGTCGAACTTGGGCCCTCGCGCTTGCCGGGCAGGCGCTTAAGCCGCTGAGCCATCTCACCGGCCCCTAGAGCAGTTTTACAACATGCAAAAGTTATGTTTAGGTTATATAAACAATTGAGACTTCATTCCTAATTGAGTATTGCTTCATTCTTTAAGATGTCCAAAAATATTAAGTAATTTTGTAGTACTTTATACAGAATCATAATATACTATATCTAAAATTAAGATTGTGTTTTTTGTTTTTTGTGTTTTTTTTTTTTTTTTTTGTGGGTACCAGGGGTCGACCTCAGGACCTTGCGTGCCAGCAGGCACCCGTGCCGCTGAGCAATATCACCGGCCCTTTTTTGGTATGTGGGTTACGGGAGTCTAACTCGGGCCCTCGTGTTTGCCAGGCAGGCGCTTACGTCGTTGAGCCATCTCACCGGCCCTGTGTTCTATTATTGAATATTTTCAATGTATCTCAGTTCTTTTTTGTAGTACTTGGGCTCAAACCCAAGGATACTGCCACTGAATTACATTGCCAACCCTTTTTATTTTTTATACTTTTGAGACAGGGTCTTGCTAGATTGACCAGCCTGCTCTCAAACTCACAATCCTGCTTTGGCTTCCCAAATGGCTGGAGTAACTAGAGTTACAGGTGTTTGTCACCATGCCTGTCTCCTCACATTTTTAAATTTTATAAATCATATAAGATAAATTAGGCATGTTTCTTGATCCAGGAGCCCATTGTCTACCAAACAGTAAGAAGAAAGTGAGTAACAGGCTGAGACATATAGATAGCAAATTTGAGGCCAGTTTGGGCTGCTTAGCCAAGACACTGTTCCAAAATAAAACTAAAAAAGGCCTAGGGGTGTAACTTAGTGGTAAAGTTGTTGCCCATGATGCACAAATCCTTGTATTCAGTCACTGGTATGGCAAACAAGTGCATGTTTATTGGTCTTTTTTTTTTTTTTTTGGTGGGTACCGGGGGGTCGACCTCAGGACCTCGTGCGCCAACAGGCACCCGTGCCGCTGAGCGATATCACCGGCCCCTTTTTCGTATGTGGGATCCGGGAGTCGAACTCGGGCCCTCGTGCTTGCAAGGCAGGCGCTTATACCACTGAGCCATCTCACCGGCCCTGTTTATTGGTCTTGATATAAAATATGTTACAAATATTTAACTATGTCTGATTTTTTATGTACTAATAATCCCAGTAAGCAAATGTCTTTAAACATTAGATACTTTTTTTTTTTTTTTTTTGGTGTTTTTGAGACAGGGTTTTACTATGTAATTCAGGCTGGCCTTGAACTGAGTTTGTAGCCCAGACTAGCCTCGAATCACAGTGATCCTCCTGCCTCAGCTTCCTGAGTGCTGGAATTATAGGCATGCACCGCCACACCCGGCCAATATTAGATACTTTATCATTTTGCTATTTTTGTAACAGTTGACATAGTTAACTTCCAATAGTATCTAGCATGTAGTATAATAGTCTTTCAAGATAATAGTAAATAAGATAGTTTTTGGTGTTACTTTCTGCTTATAAGTGTGTATACTGCTTATCTAACTCATACCAGTCTGGCTAAAAACCATGCAATTTTTGAAACTGCTCTTTGTTGGTAAAATGATTATGTTTTTCTCTACACCTGACATTGCTTTAGTTAGTTTTGTTTTGTTTTGTTTTGTTTTCATGTGCTTGGAATTGAACTCAGAGTCTTCACTTGAGCTATACCCCAAGCCTTTTTTTATTTCAAGGCAGGCTCTACCTAAGTCACTAAGTTGGCCATGTAGGGCTCAGACTTGTGATCTTCCTGACTCACCCTCCCAGAGTGCTGGGATTAAGGCATGTGCCATCATTTTTAGGTAGTTTCATTTTAATTTAGCATTCGAATACAGAAGTCATTTTGACACGTGAATTCAAAACAAATTATTGTTTATTTCATTAAAAAATTATTTTCTTTTTTTTTTTTTTTTTTTTTTTTTTTTTGTGAGTACCGGGGGTCGACCTCAGGACCTCGCGCGCCAACAGGCGCCCGTGCCGCTGAGCGATATCACCGGCCCCTTTTTCATATGTGGGATCCGGGAGTCGAACTCAGGCCCTCGCGCTTGCAAGACAGGCGCTTATGCCATTGAGCCATCTCACCGGCCCTAAAAAATTATTTTCATAAGAAGAGAATAACAGTATTTAATACATCATGTGTCATCTTCAATTTTAGTACATGTGCTACAGAGTGAACACCTGTGTAACTTTTTTTTTTTGTGGTACTGGGGATTGAACCTAGGTCCTTGCAAGGCAAGAACTACCACCGAGCCACATCCCCTGCTTATCTTCAAAGTAGAGTATAAGACATAAAACAGATCATTCTGTAATTAAGGCAATAAATCATAAAAATTAACTTTGCCTCGTTTACTATTGATAGTAGATGTATCTCACATTTACAGTACATGTAAGTAAAAAGACCTAGAACCTATTGCTTTTAGTCTCTAGGTAATGGAAAAGAGGCAATTAGAGGAAAGATATCTCTACACAAATGGAAATTTAGTTTAAATAAATGGTTAAGAGAATGGAATATTGTAGCATCTTAATTGTCATTTTACTAATAATTTCTTTTTATTTGAAAATACAGTGTTGGGCACGAACTGAAGAAAATAATTATAAAATTAATTACAGTTATAATAAGTTGCACTACCCATTACGATCAGGGAGCTAGCCTGATAAGTGTTGTACCAGGTAGTACTAAATAAACATTTTACAGCAGTGGCAACCATTTCAAGTTAGGGTCGCTTTTACCTAAGTACTGTTGAGGGCTGAGTATAGTGGCAAAATGCCTGAGGGGAAAGGTAGGAGGATGGTTGAGGCCAACAGGGGCCATGTAGGGAAATTTGTCTTCAAAACACAAAACAAACAGACATGGCATGAGAAATATTTACATAGAAAATTTAGTACATCATTTTACATTCACAAAGTTGCTGTAGCTCATTATTGTGCGTCACTGCATAATAATAATGTATATTCTGTACTCAGGGCTTTGAATTGTTTTCCCTTCATGAAATGTTACTCTCCTAAATATCTGTATGGCTCTTTTCTTTGCTGCCTTCTGATCACTTCAAATCTTAGCTGATCCAAGAGATTTGTTTGACTATTCTTCCATGTTAATTCTCTTTGTGCTTGTTCTTATATACTGATTGGGTTATTTACTTCTGTCCACTGGATCTGCATGAAAAGAAGGTTTTTGGTTTGTTGGTTGGTTGGTTTTCTTTTCTTTTTTTTTTTTTTTTGTTGAAACAGCGTGTCACTATGTAGTTCAGACTGGCCTTGAACTCAACCATGTAGCCTATGCTGACCTCAAACTTGCAGCAATCCTCCTGCCTCAGCCTCCTGATTACAGGTGTGCACCACCACGCATGGCTTATTTTGTTTTTAATTATTATTATTATTATTATTTTTTTTTATCTTTTTGGGTACCAGGAATCTAACTCAGTACCTCGTGCTTGCTAGGCAGACGCTACACCGCTGAGCTATATCCCTGGCCCCTTGTTTTGTTTTAAATCAATTTTTTTTCATTATTGTGTCCCCAGTGCCTGCAACAGTTCCTGGTAAAAGTAGGCTTTTGATTAAAAACTCGACCCAGTGAATAAAGTTTATTTATTGTCAAAATTACTGGTTTTGTTTGGATGGTATAGAAATCTCTTTTTCTACTTCCAAATTTTCTGTTTTGGAGCCATTATTTTTTATTGTTTTGACTAAACTGTATCTTCAATTCTTTTGAGATTTTGAGTATTTCAGCATTACTGGCATCAATTATTATAGCTATTATAAAAATACATTAAAATTGTTAGATTTGGTAAATTTTTATCTGATAAGTTACTAATGCTGGATTTACTATTTCTGGGTTAATGTTGATATCTTTTTATAGGTTTCATTGTTTGCGGAACTTTTCAATGAAATGCTTCAAAGAGATTTTGGTGTGAGAATATACAAATCATTACTCTCGCTTCCTGAGAAAGAGGACAAAAAAGAAAAGGATAAGAAAACCAAAAAAGATGAGAGAAAAGATAAGAAAGAAGAAAGAGATGATGAAACTGATGAACCAAAACCCAAACGGAGAAAATCAGGAGATGATAAGGATAAAAAAGAAGATAAAGATGAAAGAAAGGTGTGTAGTGATTTATTATATAATGAGCATGATTCATGTTTTGTTTTACAGTGTCCTAGATTATAAAAATGTTTTCTCCATCAGAAGAGTAAAATGTAAAGACCAACCTGAAATGAAGTTGTGTGTATTGGTAGAAATTTGTCTTTTTAAATGTTTTGGTCTTACAAGAAATTCAGAATTTTTCAACTAAATAAATTGAGTGGACTTAATATTTTCCAGTTTTATTTGGTGAGGTATCTTGCTTCATTTTAAGGTATTTTAAATTACAGAAAGAAGATAAAAGAAAAGATGATTCTAAAGATGATGATGAAACTGAAGAAGATAATAATCAGGATGAGTATGACCCAATGGAAGCAGAAGAAGCTGAGGATGAGGAGGATGGTAGGACTCAGATTTATATCGTGCTCCCTAGGATAGAGAAAAGAGTTCTGCTTCCGGCATATATTTCACTATATATAATAGAAAAATTTTAAATATTCTTAAGTAAAAATATATTTAGTAGTCCTTTTGTTAATTTTTATGTGAGATTTTCAGACATTTATTACTATCATATTTCCCTTATGTAATTAATATCAATTTGAAAATAATTTCCCCGACATTGTGCTTCATCTGTGTCAGAAAAAGTGTAACAGTAAGCTGGGCGTGGTGGCACATGGCTGTAATCCCAGCACTCGGGAGGCTGAGGCAGGAGGATTGCTGCAAGTTGAAGGCTAGTTTGGGCTACATAGTGATATCACCTCAAAAAAATGAAAGGAAAAAAGAAAAGAAAAGCTGTAATAGTCTCTAGTGCTTTATAGGATGTGTGTGTGTGTGCGCGCGTGTGTATTGGTGCTGGGGATCAAACCCAGGGCTTCTTGGATCCTAAGAATACACTGTAACACTGAGCTGCACCCTCAAACTCAGATAATTTATAGCTTTTTTCTTTTTTTGTGTGGTGGTGCTGGCCATTAGTCTGTCCTCTGTCGCCATGTATATTCTGGACATTTCATATAAACAGAATCAAACAATTTGTGGGCCTTTTGTGACTGGCTTTGTTCAGTTAGCATGTTAGCAAATTCATGGATGTTTTAGTATTTTATTTTCTTTAAATTTTTTGGTATGTTTTAACTTTTCAAATACAGCGTATCATCAAACGCAATGTTTCCAGAATGTCCAAAGATATTAACTGCTCTCAAGCTTTTATAAAGTATATTAGGACAAAAATTTTGTTTAAGCAGCCAGACATGGTGGTGCATGCCTGTAATCCCAGGACTTAGGAGGCAGAGGCACGAGGATCACCATGAGTTCAGGCCAGCCTGAACTATAGCAAGACCCTGTCTCAATAAACCAAAGAAAAAACTGTTTTTGTTTTGTTTCGTTTTTTGTTAAGCAAAGGTTGGCTTGTTTAGCTGCTAATGTATGTTGCTGATGTCCAGGAAGGGACTATAATACAAAGTGTTGAAGGGAGAAACTTTATAGTACCTCTAAAGCTGATGCTGTCTGGATGCGTTTAAAGTGTGCTTGCTTTCCTGTTTGTTTTTGATGTTGTGATACTGAGGATTGAATCCAGGGCCTTTACACTAAGCTATCTTTGTCCCTTTTTATTATGAAACAGTATTTCCCTGAGTGCTGAGTTGCCCACACTTGCCTGAATTTGTTATCCTCCTTCCTCCACCTCCCTAGTAGCTGATGTTATTGGCATGTGCCACTACTTGTTATTCTTTATAATTTCTTCTGGGTTTTGTTTGATTTTTGTAATTCTTTCGTGTAACATTCAAAGTTGGTGGTGGTTGTTTTCATTGGTGGTTTTTTTTCAGTACTGGAGATTAAACTTCAGACTGAACTACATCCCCAAAATTTTGAGACAGTGTCTCACTAAGTTGCCATATTGCCCAGGCTGGACTTAAACTTGAACTCTTCCTATCTCAACCTCCCAGAATGCTAGGATTATAGTCATGTCCAACTCAAAACTACTTTTATTCATATATTTCTTGCTGTTTCATCATTTGGAAGTTTTTTTTTTTTTTTTTTTTTTGTGGGTACCGGGGGGTCGACCTCAGGACCTCGCGCACCAGCAGGCGCCCGTGCCTCTGAGCGATATCACCGGCCCCTTTTTCGTATGTGGGATCCGGGAGTCGAACTCGGGCCCTCGCGCTTGCAAGGCAGGCGCTTATGCCGCTGAGCCATCTCACCGGCCCTTTTTTTTTTTTTTAATGGAAGAGTAGTTTTGGTTTCTACAAAAGTTGACAATACTTGTATTAAAGAATTTTTTATCACCGGGCATGGTGATGCATGCCTGTAATACTAGCACCTGGGAAGCTGAGGCAGGGAGGGGTATTGCCACGAGTTTGAGGCCAGCCTGAATTACAGAACAAGACCCTGTCTCAAAAAAAAATAATAATAAACCACCCCCCTAAAAAAGAATTTTTGTACTGTAACACTTATTTTACAGATCGGGATGAGGAAGAAATGAACAAACGAGATGACAAAAGAGATATCAACAGATATTGTAAAGAGAAGCCCTCTAAAGATAAGGTATTTACTGAATACTGTACTCTTTATAAAAATGTGATGATTTCCATATTTTATATAATCTAAATTTATTTTAAATCTAATATAGTCGTGAAGTTTAGTAGTCCTTATATATCTGTATTACCGGTAAGCAAAATTCACTCAACTGTTCTTTAGTATTTGTGCCAGTGTTAGATAACTAATATGTCTGATATTTTTCTCCCATATTCACGTACAAAATCAATTTGTTTAGCTATGATAAGGCAAATATCTTTTTTAAATTATTGCTTTTATATGGATAGTGTTTTGCTTTTTAGTGGTAAAAAAATTGTATGTCTTCTACATTTCCTTTAGGAAAAAGAAAAGACTCAGATGATCACAATTAACAGGGATCTCCTAATGGCCTTTGTTTATTTTGATCAAAGCCATTGTGGTTACCTTCTTGAAAAGGATTTGGAAGAAATACTCTATACTCTTGGACTGCATCTTTCTCGAGCTCAGGTAACCTATTTTGTAAATCTAAAATGACAGCAGTGTTTAGTAACTTTTCCTTGTTTTTTTTTTTTTCCCCTCACGGGGTTGGGGATCAAACCCCAAGGGTTTGCTTATGCTGTGCAGGTGCATTACAGAGCTATATCCCCAGTTCTCCATCTTTTTAATCCCCATGGACTTTGACTTTGTATAGAAGCTAACAATCCAGGCAAATTGTCAAACAGTCATACAATACTAAGCTTACATAAATGTGTAAGGTAAAAACATAAGTTCCTTCTCCCACTTGCTCTAATTCTGCTCCTCAGAACTAAAATATAACCTTTTAGATCTTTTTGTAAGCAGTAGTCCCCCTGTTTTGGAGGGGCAGTACTGGTGATCACATTCAGGGCCTTCCCACTAAGCTAAAGCCCAGCCCTTTTTTTTTTTTTTTTTTGGTGGGTACCGGGGGGTTGACCTCAGGACCTCGCGCGCCAACAGGCGCCCGTGCCGCTGAGCGATATCACTGGCCCCTTTTTTGTATGTGGGATCCGGGAGTCGAACTCGGGCCCTCGCGCTTGCAAGGCAGGCGCTTATGCTGCTGAGCCATCTCACTGGCCCTGCCCAGCCCTTTTTAAATTGTGAGAGAGAGTCTAAGTGGTCCAGGCTGGACTCAAACTTGTAATCCTCCCACCTGAGGCTTCCAGAGTGCTGGTATTATAGGGATGTTGCACCACACCTGGCTGATTGTTCCCTGTTTGTAAAACATGAAATTGTTCTATATATTGATGCATCCTTTTTCATTCATATTATAATCTAGACATTCTGGCCATGACAATACAGATCTACATTATTCTTCTCATGGCTGCTTAGTGTTCTGTTGTGCAGGTGAATGATCATTGACTTAGCTTCTCATTATTTGTGTTTTCTGGTTTTTTTTGGAATTATAAATTATTCTATAATAAACATCCTTTTACATTTATTTTAATGTGATTTTTTTTTTAATTGAGTAGTAAATTGCTACCTGAGAAAAGTTTCCATGGATATTCATTTGTGAAAATTAGAATACAGTTGTTGTAGGAAAATAAAAAATCATTTTTATCTTACTAATGTGCTTACTTGCTTGTGTAATAGGTAAAGAAACTTCTTAATAAAGTAGTACTCCGTGAATCTTGCTTTTATCGGAAATTAACAGATACATCAAAAGATGAAGAAAATCATGAAGAGTCTGAATCATTGCAGGAAGATATGCTAGGTTTGAGTATATTTCATTCTCTTGGCTTTTTATAAATATATTATTAGTTGAAGAAGAGAAGTATCTTTCTAAAATGTGGTATCTTTTCTGTTGTAGGCAACAGGTTGTTACTTCCAACACCAACAGTAAAACAGGAATTAAAGGATGTTGAAGAAAATGTAGGACTTATTGTTTATAATGGTGCAATGGTAGATGTAGGAAGTCTCTTGCAAAAATTGGAAAAGAGTGAAAAAGTAAGAGCTGAAGTAGAACAGAAGCTACAATTACTAGAAGAAAAAACAGGTGAGGTACAGCATTGGGTGTATTCATACTTTAAGACTCTGTGGGAATCTGGTGTGGTGGTACATGTTTGTAATCCCAGCTACTTGGAAAGCTGAGGCTGGAACATAATAAATGTGAGGCCAGCACAGGCAATTTAACAAGAGCCTGTTATAGCTTGCTTAGCATGTATGAGGCCCTGGGTTTAAGCCCCAGTAATAGTAAAATAAAACCTTGTATGTGTATGTATAGGCATATCTTAAGTTTTAGTCTAGCAACATGTAACTACTTACGATTTCTGTTGCATGTAATAAACTTGGCTTAGCCTTGTAAGAATCTTACTATGGGCTGGGGATATAGCTCACTGGCACAAGCGCCTGCCTGGCAAGCACAAGGTCCTGAGTTTGATTCTCGGTACCAAAAAAAAAAATTCTTAGCTATTCATGAACATTTGTGTGTTCAATTGTTAGTCTGTCATATCCTTTCAAACCTCTTCTAGAACCTCTTAGTTTTTACCAGTTTTTTGTTTGTTTTTTGGAGACAGGATCTCATTGTGCAGTTCAGGCTGGACTTGAGTTCACTGTGTAGCCCAGACTGGCCTTGAACTTGTGGTGATCCTCCTGCCTTAGCCTCCCAAGTGCTGGGATTACAGGTATGGGCCATCATACCTGGCTACCAGTTTCTGTTTCCTCTAGTTTATATAGTCATCTAAAAATGCATCCTGTGTTTACCAACACAGTAATAGTACTTAAAACTTAATTTTGCTGGGAGTAGTGGCGCACACCTGTAATCCTAGCACTCAATAGGCTGAGGCAGGAGGATCACTGTGAGTTCAAGACCAGCATGGTCTACATAGCAAGTTGAAGGTCAGCCTGCACTACATAGTGAGACCCTGTAGAATTAATGTGGACCCTATAAAAATTAATATGGATTGTGTTGTGCTTTATAAGTAATAAAATTGCTTTTTTTTTCCTGTGGGTACCGGGGTTGACCTCAGGACCTCGCGTGCCTCAAACTTGTGAGCCTCCTGCCTCAGCTTGCCGAGTATGGGATTGCAGGAGTGTGCCACCACACCTGGCTGTAGCTTAAATACTTAAACCTCAAAGTTAAATGGAAATTTTATGCCCAAAATGGTGTGATTTGATTTGATTTTTAACAGATGAAGATGAAAAAACAATATTAAATTTGGAAATTTCCAACAAAAGCCTCTCTGGTGAACTCAGAGAAGTTAAAAAGGACCTTAGTCAGTTACAAGAAAACTTAAAGGTTTCAGAAAACATGAATTTGCAGTTTGAAAACCAACTGAATAAGACAATCAGAAACTTATCTACAGTAATGGATGAAATCCACACTGTTCTGAAGAAGGTAAGAAATTTTGTACTTTAAATATTTTTAGTTTATTTTAATTTTAATATGTTTCTGGCAATTTTAATATTATTGTGCTCTTTGTAGTTGTTCCTAGAAGCAAATAATGGTAGCATTCCCTCCTTCCTGAGATTAGTCAAAAGTAATTCCCAAATGATTGCATTGCCTAAAACTTGCATGACATGGCATGTCAGCATGAATTTTACGTAACTGGGGTATAACTCAGCGCGTGCTCGGCGTGTGTGAAGGAAGCCCTGGGACGGATCACAGGGCCCTAAGCAGGGGGAAAGATTTTATTTGTATTTCTTTCAGAACTGCAGAGTGAGTTTGAACTCAAGGAAGAGAAAACCATTCCTTTCTTGTGTGTGTGTGTGTGTGTGTGTGTGTGATTTTTTTACAGTGCTGAGAATTTCTTTCTTTTAAACTCATTTATTGTACAGAATTTAGGAAAAGTCTTTGGCACTAAGATATTACGATTAATGTATTTTGTTTATAAATGAAAAAATTTAATAACTGAATATGGTTATTGAAAGAAAAATTCAAGAGCATTTAATAAAATGATTTTTCCTTATTTGTTGTTTTACAGGATAATATAAAGAATGAAAACAAAGATCAAAAATCCAAGGAGAATGGTGCAAGTGTATGATAAAATTTATATAGTGATGAAGAGTGCTGTTAAATAATGTAATATATAAAAATCATGATACAAGAACGTTTGGTGGTGATGCATGTTTGATTTTAGTAGTATAAATGTTAGTTCAAATGATGTATAAAGTTTTATGAATGTGAGTCTGCTTTTGAAAATTGCTTGTAATTTCTAGTGTTCAAATTTATTAAATTTGAGTGAAATATTTCACTCCTTGAGTGAAATAATTTTCCATTGCAAAATGTTTTAGGATGAACTTTGTTATAGTTTTAATCCCAATAAAGTTCATCGGTTTAATTGACAGTATTTAATTACTAAATGTCTTTTATTAAAATGCATAGAAAATTTTTTATTTATAAAATTATTAATATTAGCTTTCTTATTTTGTAGTCCGCTTTTTAAATTTTGAGCATAAATCATAAAATAGTATGCTACTTATTTTTCGCAAGTTTTTTGAACCAGAATTTTTTTTTTTTTTTTTTTTTTTTTTTGTCACCAAAAAATTCCCTCTTAATTATCAGTCTCTCAAAGCATTTATTAAAAATTCAGGGGCCAGGGATATAGCTCAGTGGCACAAGTGCCTGCCTAGCAAGCACAAGGGTCCTGAGTTTGATTCCTGGTACCAAAAAAAAAAAAAAAAAAAAAATCAAGAGCTGGGCATAGTGGTGCACTCCTGTAATCCCAGTACTTGGGAGGCTGAGGCAGAGGAATTGCTGCAAGTTTGAGGCCATCCTGGGCTATGTAGTGAGTTCAAGGGCAGCCTAAACTACATAGCAAGACTCTGTCTCGAAAAAAAAAAAAAAATAAAATTCAGTTCATCTAAAAGATAATATATCAAAAACTAAGAAAACAATAAACAACTAGTATTGTTATACTTGTTAGGCTTTACATAAAATTAATAGTCCTAAGGTTAATGTTACTGCTTTCATTTAATGTTCTACTTTCCCAAAATAGCATCTATATTGCTTTTTATTTTGAAGGTTTAAAAAAAAAATGCAATGTATGTCAGATGTATAGTTTAGTGCCAAGCCAGTAGATGTCAGTATGATCCTTTAATATTCTTTAATTGAAAATAATTTTTTTATTAAGCCGTGTACTTCAGAATTGTAGAGGATGCTTAAGGGTTGATTTTCACTGTTGACTACAAAGGAGGGGAATGTTGTGCTCTGCAACAGGGATTCTCCATAGGTGAATTTACCCTTCAAAGGACATTTGGCATTGTTTGGGGATGTTTTCAAGTGTATGGCTGGGTGGGTGCTGCTAGCAGTTAGTTGCTAGAGGCCTAGGATGTTGCTGAATTTCTTGTGCAGCACAGATCATTTCCCCTACAACAAGGAATTATTTAGCCCCAAAATGCCAATAAGGAACAGTTTGAGAAACCCTGCTCTAAAGGAGTACAGGATTCAGTGACACTCATTATCAGGTTAGTACTGAAAACTTAATGAATCTGTAGCAGATGGTTAAATTTTTTTCTTTAAAAAACTTAATGGAATGTTTCACTAGCATAAAGATATGTGCTAGGGTTGGGTGTGGTGGTGTACTCCTCTAATGCCAGCACTCAGGAAGCTGAGGCAGGAGGATTACTATGAGTTCAAGGCCAGCCTGCACTATATAATGAGACCCTGCCTCAGGGGTGAAGGAAAAAAATGTGCCATGTTAGAGTTTGCTTTATTTCATTTTACTTCAGTTTATTTTGATGAAGTAATGGCCACAGGCTCTAAACAGGTGAATATGAGAATATAAATCCTATGTTTCATGTAACTTAAGCTAAATGGAATCTAAATGGCTCTTATTAAGAAATAGATTAAAATATCTCCAATTCTTTCAAACCACATTTTGTCTTAAATTGATATTTCTGCTCTTAGAGTTTGTTGAACCTCCATAGTTACATATTTATTGTGTGAATGTTTGTCCGTCTTTAAAGGAAGATGAAACATTGTAGGGTTTTCAAAAGTACGTTTTCTCAAGGGAAAAACGGTAGTGCTGAGGATTGAACTCAGGGCCTTGAGAATGCTAAGCAAGTGCTCTACTGATGAGGAACATCCACACTCATTTTTGCTTTCGGAAAGACTCTTGGTAAAACCACATTTGTGATCCTCCTGCCTTAGACTTCTGAGTAGCTGGGATTGCAGGCATGTACCACTGTACCCAGCTAGAGATAAACTTAAATAAACAGCAGTGTTAATAGAGTTACTTGGTAGACTTTTTTGTTGTTTTTGGAGCACAGAGTCTCGTTGTGTAGCTCAGGCTGGCCTTGAACTCATCCTGTAGCCCAGGCCTAGTATCAAACTTGGGGTGATCCTACATGCATGCATCATCATGTCTGGCCAACAACAAAAGAGAGTTATGTAGTCCAGGCTGGCCTCAAACTCATGATGATTCTCCTACCTGAGCCTCCCAAGAGCTTGGGTTACAGGTGTATGCCACCATGCCTGTCTTTAAAAAGAGTATTTTTTTAAATGAAAAGATTAGGGCAGGGGATATGGCTCAGTGGTAAAACACTTGTGTGATTCCTTGGGTTCCATCCTTAGTCAGAGAGAGACCGGGGCCGGTGAGATGGCTCAGTGGCATAAGCGCCTGCCTGGCAAGTGCGAGGTCCTGAGTTCGACTCCCGGAATCCACATATGAAAAAAGGGCCAGTGATACCGCTCAGCGGCATGGGCGCCTGCTAGCGCGCGAGGTCCTGAGGTCGACCCTCGGTGCCCACAAAAAAAAAAAAAAGAGAGAGACCATATACTGAATGGTATCTGGAAGAATTAGTTTTGCCCAACTAATTTTTGTATTTTTGGTACTGGGGATCCAACCCATGATTTTTTTTTTTTTTTTTTTTTGTGGGTACTGGGTGTAGAACTCAGGACCCTGCGCGCCAGCAGGCGCCCATGCCGCTGAGCGATATCACCGGTCCTTTTTTCGTATGTGGGTAACAGGAGTCGAACTCAGGACCTCGCGCTTGCCAGGCAGGTGCTTATGCCGCTGAGCCATCTCACCGGCCCCCCCAACCCATGATTGTTAACCACTGAGCTACATCTCAACCCTTGTTTCATTGTTGTTGTTGTTATTTTTGTTTTTGTTTGTTTTGGTTTTTGGTATTTTTGAAACAGAATTGTTAAATTGCTCAGACTGAATCAGGAGGATCACAAGTCCAAGGCCAGCCTGGCCAAATTAGCCAAACCTGTCTCTTAAAAAATGGAGGCGGTGGGCCAGTGAGATGGCTCAGTGGCATAAGCACCTGCCTGGCAAGCGTGAGGTCCTGAGTTCAACTCCCGGTACCCACATAAAGGGGAAAAAAAATGGGCCGGTCATATTGCTCAGTGGCATAAGCGCCTGCTGGCAAGCACGAGGTCCTGAGTTCGACTCCCGGTACCCACATTTAAAAAAAAAATGGAGGTGAGGCCTGGGGACCAAGTTCAGTGCTCTCTGGGTTCTATCCCCAGTACAGCAAAAAGAAATATGTAAAGACCCTGAATTGTATGAGCTGGACCACGTTGGACAGATAAGCTAATGTGCTTTCCATCTGCCCTGTGTTTGCACCCTGAACTCATGGTAACTCTGCATATCACCAGTGCACGTGCGTGCACACCGGGCCGTTCTTTCTTCAAACCCTGAGGGTGACCAAGATATGGGATCAGACCTTTGTTTAGGAGCCAGGATTTGGGCACATTTGCCAGATGTTTACTTAGGAAAAAAGGCACTTAGTGATCTTTTTTTACATTATTAGTACATCTTAATACGTGTTTTCAGCATCAGTAAGATGCATGAACTTGGACAGAAGTCCAGAGACCATGGACACTATGAAAAGATTTGACTCCCAGGCATCTTCCTTGGGCTTCAGTTTAGGGGGAAATCTCAAGTGTCTTAGTCCTTTGAGGCACAAAGCCTAAGCCAAGATCCAAGGGAGGAGGAGGAGGGATTTCTGCTCCAGCGACAGTGCAATTATAGTGTATCTTAATGCCAGGTTGGCCTCTTCTTTCTGAAAAGAAGAGCAATATTTCTGTAGAAAACAAAAATTTTTAGAGACTTCTCATTATCCACTGAAGAAAGGTACTTGTATTATGTTAAACAGTTTGCGTATTGGAATGTGAGTGAAATTTGTAATTGATGTCTTAGGGAATTTACCCGTGGAAAATGTCCACTAGCCATTAAAGCACTTGGTGAAAGCATGTTACTCACACATAGCAAATTGTAAAGCTTTTGTTTTTGTTGTTTTGGGGTGGTACTCAAGATTGAATCCAGGGCCCCAAGCATGGTAGACAAGCTAAGCTACCACTAAGCTATATCCCAACCCTCCCTTTTTATTATATTTTTTATTCAGAAGTCTCACTAAATTGCCAACGCTGACCTCAAACTTGCTTTCTTCTGCCTTAGTCTCCCAAGTCACTGGGATTATAGGCATATAAGCTTTTGGCAGATAGTCTTTTGGTATCTAAATAGGAACTATTGACAGTTGCAAGAAAATTGTTGACAATTCCAGCAAGAAATAATTATCTTCAGTGATTGGCTGGGTTCAGGCCAATCTTCATGCATTCTCCCTGATCTAGGTGATAAATGGCCCTTGAGACTTCTTGGAGGCTGAATTCCCTTAGCTAGTTAAATCCTATAAACACCAGCAAGAATTTGTCGTTTTACTCTAGAGGGGACTGTAGGTTTCGTTTGAGGATTTACATGACACTGAAGGACCTTCAGAATACTCTGGCAGTCATACAAGTTGTGTAGAAAAGACACCCTTCTCTCCTTCCTTGCGCAGGACATGGTAATCCTCCTGCCTCAGCCTCATGATTGCTGGGATTACAGGCACGTGCCACCATACCTCCCTGATAGTTAATTTATTTCTGTTTTGTGTGTTTTTGGTTTCAGTTTTTGTTTTTGTTTGTTTTTTCTTTTTTTTGGTGGGTACCGGGGGTCGACCTCAGGACCTCGAGCGCCGGCAGGCACCTGTGCCGCTGAGCGATATCACTGGCCCTTTTTTCGTATGTGGGTACCGGGAGTCGAACTCAGGACCTCGTGCTTGCCAGGCAGGCGCTTATGCTGCTGAGCTATCTCACCGGCCCCTTGTTTTGTTTTTTGAGACAAGGTCTCACTAGGCAGGCTGTCCTTAAACTCACTATGTAGCCCAGGCTGGCCTCAAACTCATGATGATGCTCCTGCCTCAGTCTCCCAAGTGCTGAGGTTATAGGCCTGTGCCACTACACCTGGCCAATTTATTTCCATTTTTAAGGCTTTGTCACGTTTAGCTCTTGGTTGCCTGGGCCCTACAGTAGTTGGCAGATAAAAATCATCTTAGGAATCAGGGGCCCAAAGTAAATAAAAGCTATGAACCATAAGCTTGTTTTCCCAGGTATCCCGCAGTACTCTTCCTTATCAGTGAACTCCAGATCTGTAAATACAGCTAATGTTCTTAAGGAGTCCATGTGTTTTCCTTAGGAAATCTAAGGTGTTGTAAATCTGTGTGCATTGAAGAAATTTTGTTAATGCAAAATGCATGAATCTGTCAGGATAGCTTCCTTAACAATGGTAGCAAGTCTTATTATGGGCCTTGGGGTAACTAGTTTTTGTCTTATCTCCCATTGGATTTTTTTACCTCATGTTTTCTAAGTGGATATTTTTACCATCTATTGCCTAATGAAGATACTTGAGCTTTAAAACTATTTTGGGGAAAACAAAACTTTTTGGGGGGCTTAGGGTGTGGCTTAGTGGTAGGACACACATGATTAGCTTGTGCAAAGCCTGGGTTTAAACCCCCCAACACCAAAAAATATATAGAATGTATATTTTCAATATATTGAAATCTAGGATTAGATACCTTGGTTGCCTTTTCACTATTTGGCTCTTGGTGGTGGTGTGCAATGTCTTGAGAGCAGATGGCTTTCTAGTTCACCAGTTTTAGAACCCGTGTGCCCTAGACCTAACATCAAAGAATGCCATATACCGTAATCATTTCAGTTCTCCTTTATTGCACCAGTACTAGTTTTATTAGTAACATGTAGTGAAAGGGTGCCTGTTTGTTCTAAGTTCTCAAATTTGAGATTAATTTAAATTCAGAGTTGAACTTTTTCTAACCAACCACTCTCCCTTTTTTGTATATTAACATTTATTTGTATTTTCATGGCCTTGGCCCTGAAAATTGTCCGAGCTCCGAAGTAAAGTGCACATTTTGCCTGTGGTTATAAACATGCTTGATTCTGCCCAGAGTATGGTTGATATTGTAGAGTTGCTCTAACAGTTGAAGGAAAGGAAGCTTCATAATGTACAGTGACCAACTTTAAATGTGATATGTAGGAAGTCATTTAAATAAAAGTTATTAAAACACAATTGTCGAGTTCAGGAATCCCACATCTAAAGAAGCTAAAGGGGCTCGGGTGTGGCTCATTGGTAGAGTCCTTGCCTAGGATAAGTTCAATCCCTAGCATTCCAAAAAATAGAAAAGAAAAAAAAAAAAAAGAGTAAAATGAAGAATTTACATGCTGTGCTTCATGATCACTCTAAATTCTAGATTCAGGCTAAACTGAAAATAAGAACTAGTCTTGGGACTAATTTGCTGTGACAGATTCTCCTTTGCAAGGTCATATTAGAGTTTAGGAAATGGATAGCAGTTAGTAATCGAAACATCAGTGAACAGTTGGTCATGTTATATTCCTCACCATAAGGGCAGGAAAATGCCATGAAGAGAATTTTTCCGTAGTTAGGCGTGGTGATGTGAACCTGTAATCCCAGCAGCTAGGGAGATTGAGGCGGGAAGATTGCAAGTTTGAGCCCTGCCTGGGCAATTTAGTAAGACTCGGTCTCAAAAAATTTCTAACAGCCGGGGAAGTAGCTCAGTCGTCACCTAGGATGTACTAGCCCCTGGATTCAATCCCCAGTACTGGGAAAAACATTTTTTTCTTTGTGGTTACCAGATAAATGGCAAGGGGTTTAATATTTCACATCATCTAGCTTTAGTAAAATTATCAATCTCCTTCCTAGTTGAACCTGGCTTCCCAGTCTTACAGATTGTTTCCAAATGCAGCTTATTACAGCTTATCTTTTTACCTCTGCCTTTTTACTTTCCTATAGGCAGGAAAAGAAAAATCTACTTTTAACACGTAAAGAATTAATATTTAATCGTCATTCATTTCCTTTCTTAGATAAATAAACCTGTTGTAGGCCAGCACCTGGCCACACAAAGACCCTTGCTGTTTCTGGTTAGAACATAAATATTTAATTAGAGGAAAACCTTCTTTGAGTCATTCTTCCATGAGGCATAAGGTATGCTTGCCTTGGGCCACACTTGCCAGTTCTCAATGCCATGTGTTTCCCATTTGCAGATGCAGAAAGCATTCACCTGGTTTGTTTATAATGTTTCCAGGACATGAATGTTTAACCTTTGAGCTGCTATTTCCAGAAGAGAGCCAGCCAACCAACCATCACTGTAAGAATTTGAATTTAGAATAAAATGAGATTCCTCCCGTTCTAAGCTCTATAATTATTTCTCTTTTAATGGCTTGGTCATGTTTAGCTTTCAGTTGCCTGAGACATCCAATAATCTGCAAATAATGCCTTGCTTTCCCTGACATTCAGTGGTGCTTCAGCAGTAATTTCATTTTAAATTGTTAAAGATGTGGATATGATGGTGCAGGCCCATAATCCCGATACTGGGGAGGCTGGGGCAGGAGGTTCACAAATTAAGGCCCAGACCATTCTGGGCAACTTGGCGAGACCCTCTCTCAAAATTTTAAAAATTTGAAAAAAAAGAATGGGTTGTAAGTACAACTTGGAAGTTTCTTTAATATATATTGAGCCACGAGGTGGTACGTGCCTGTAATGCCAGCACTGTGGGAGGCTGAGGTAGGAGGATCTCAAATCTGAGCCTAACCTGGGCAAATTAGTGACTTAGCGAGACCCTTTCCTCAAAATGTAAAAAAAAAAAAAAAAAAGGGCTGGGGATGTAACTCAGTGCTAAGGCCCTGGGTTCAGTTCCCAATACTGGGGGTGTGGGGAACAACCAAAACCAGTAGTAAAGCTGGAGTTTTTTGCAAGTAATACAGTTACAAAGTAGGCATAAGAAATAAACTTGTGGCCGGTGAGATAGCTCAGCGGCATAAGCACCTGCCTGGCAAGTGCGAGGTCCTGAGTTCGACTTCCGGTACCCGCGTAAAGGAAAAAAAAGGCTGGTGATATTGCTCAGTGGCACAAGCACCTGCTTGCGAGCGTGAGGTCCTGAGTTGAACCCCCGGTACCTACAAAAAATAAATAAACAAACTTGTTAGCCAGGCATGGTGGCGCATGCCTGTAATCCCAGCACTCGGGAGGCTGAGGCAGGAGGATCAGTGAGTTTGAGGCCACCCTGGGCTAAATGATGAGTTCAAGGGCAATTTGAACTACACAATGAGACTATTATCAAAAACAAAAACCTGGGCCGGTGAGATAGCTCAGCAGCATAAGCGCCTGCCTGGCAAGTATGAGGTCCTGAGTTCGACTCCCGGTACCCACATACGAAAAAAGGGCTGGTGATATCGCTCAGTGGCACGGGCGCCTGTTGGCGCGCGAGGTCCTGAGGTCGACCCCCGGTACCCACAAAAAAAAAAAACCTGGAAAACATGTTTCATAGTGTAATATATGATCTTAATTTTACTGTAGTTCACTTCTTTGCTAACCCTATCATGAGTCACTTTTTTTTTTTTTTTAACCAGGGCCTTTACACTAAGCCACACCCCCAGCCCTTTTTTTTTTTTTTTTTTTAATGAGACAGGGTCTAAGTCTTTAATTTGTCTGTCCATACTGGGCTCAAACTTGCAATCATCCTGCCTCAGCCTCCAAGAATGCTGGGAAGGCAATAACCCAGAACTGTGGACTAGGAATTTTTAGTTGTGGAACAATGTAATACAAGCTGAAGCCCCTCCTCAGCTCCATTAAACAAGTGAGAAGTTTGGATTGCTTTTCTTTTCTCTTTATTGTGAGGTGGAGACAATTGACCCCAAGGCCTCCCATGTGCTAGGCAAGTGCTCTACCACTGAGCTACAGTTCCTGGATTGCTTTTCTTAGTTCTTGTGATTGGTACCAAATAAAAACTTAGATTCTTTTCATTATAAATTGGAATTCTGGGGCCACGGCTGTAGCTCAGTGGCACAGCGCTTGCCTGGCAGGCGTGAGGCCCTGAGTTCAATTTCTGATACCAAAAAAGAAAATAGTAAAAAAAAAAAAAAAAAGGAATTCTGAGAAATTTGCTAAACATTTTTCTTTGAGAACTTGTACTGTTTTTGCAAAACCAGTGTATCATAGATGAAGTATAAGAATGCTGTAGCTCTGAACTGACCAGAAACCAGTACGCTGCCACTTCATCAGTAACTTCACTAGCCCTCCTTTACTGCTCAGTGCCTGTAATAGTGACTTAGTTCATTTTCTGCTGCTGTAACAATATCAGACAGGATAAATTATGAACAATAGAAATTTGACTCACTCTGAAGGCTGGGAGTCCACAATCAAAGGACCACATCTGACGAGGGCCTTTTTGTTGCATCACACTGTGGCAGGAGACGTCGTGTGGGGAGAGCATATGAGAGGAAAACCGTTACAGTGGCGCACACTTACCATCCCAGCACTCTGGGACACTGAGGCTGGAGGATCTCAAATTTTAGCCCATTCTGGGCAATTTAGCAACTTAGCAAGACCCTGGCTCAAAAAACCAAAAACCTGAAAGGCAGGGAACTAACAGGCTTGATGAAATTAAACAGAAAACAATATATGAAGATGAACCTTATAAAACTGTAATATCTCATTTTTATAAGAGGCAATTATTTGTGGTTCAACCTTTTCCATTTCCTGTGGTTCAACAGAATGAGAATGTTACTGGAGGAAATGATAGAATCAGCTGAGAGAGGAAATTCTATGTAGCCCCTCTTGGTGTCAGGACACAGGTCTACAATGGGAAAGCGGCCTGGACATATATCAGCAGTAGAGGACTTGGCTAGCATGTGTGAGTCCCTGGGTTCAATCCTTGGTACCACAAGAAAAAACATTTAACCAGGTGCAGCTGTACATGCCTGTAATCCCAGCACTCTATGAGGCTGAGGCAGGAGGTTTGCAAGTTCCAACCCAGCCTTGGTGACTTACAAGTGGTAGAGCATATGGCATATGGCCCTGGGTTCAATCCCCAGCACCACAAAAAAATAAGTAAAAGGTCTTTTCCTGGTGTACACTACTGTGATTTGCAATACTTGAACGTCTAAGAGGAATAGTTTATTAGTTTAAAAGCTACTGGTAATTTTTTTTTTTTTTTTTCATGTATTAACAAACTCAAGCATTAGAGAATGTACAAATACCTTTTGGAGAAAAATATTACTCAGTATAAGATTAAGCCATGTAAGAGCTAGGTAAAAATAGAAGACTAAGGAATGGAATAGTCACAGTGAAATTGCATTTTCATACTAGGGAGACAATACGATGTTTACAAATGTGCGTCCGGTTTATTTCGCTTGTGAGTATTTTCTCGAGTTGCATCCATTCACCTATAAAAGTTTCCAGTTTATCTTTCTTTATGGCTGAGTAGTACTCCATTATATAGAAATACCACATCTTTTTTATCCATTCCTCAGTTAATGGGCATTTGGGTTGTTTCCACAATCTAGCTATTACAAATTGTGTTGCTATAAACATGGGTGCACATATATCGCTGTGGTACGATGTTTTTAATTCTTCTGGAAAGATACCCAGAAGGGGAATAGCTGGGTCAAATGGGACCTCCAATCCTAGTTTTTTGAGGAGTCTCCACACTGATATCCACAGTGGCTGCACCAGTCGACACTCCCACCAACAGTGGAAAAGGGTTCTTTTTTCCCCACAGCCCCTCCAGCATTTGTTATTAGTTGACTTCTTGATAATAGCCATTCTTTCTGGGGTGAGATGGAATCTCAGTGTTATTTTAATTTGCATCTCTCGAATGACTAATTACTGGTAATTCTTGAGTGCAGTGGTGTGGCGTGTGCCTGCAGTCCCAGCTACTTGGGAGGCTGAAGCAGGATTGTCTGAGCCCAAGAGTTAAAGGCCAGCCTGGACAACATGGTAAAACTGCATCTCAAAACAACACCCCCCAAAACTACATATAATATAAAAATTTTAGGTGAATGTGAAAAGGCTATATTAACATAAAAGAAATTGCACCATGAATATATTAAATGTCACTGAATTATTTATAATTTTATATAATGTAAACAGTGCTTCAGTTTTAAAAATTATGCCATTCTTTTGAAAAAACCTTATGTTCTCAAAGACTTTTATGATCTATTTAAAATGATCTAGTTGGGCATGGTGGTGCACACCTGTAATCCCATCACACAGGAGGCTAGGCAGGAGGATTGCTGCAAGTTCAAGGCCAGCCTGGACTACGCAGCAAAATCCTGTCTCAAAAAAATAAAATAAAAATGATCTGCTGTACATTTTAAATAATAAACTCTGTTCCATCTTATTGAAACATTCCAATATACACATAAATTTTATTTACGATAAAATCTAGGCAATCTGCTGGGGAAGTAGCTTAGTGGTAGATTCCTTGCCTAGCATGCATAAAGGCCTGGGTTTGATCCCTAGTAACACACATACACACACACACACACACATTACACACACACACTCAAAGGCAGTCTGATATAAAGGTTGCCTGTAAATGCATCTCCTCCTAAGCAGAAGACCTCCAACTTGTGAGAATTCACTGTCCCTTGGATATGAGTCCCTGATCACCCAAAACATTCAGAACTCTTAAGTGGAGAGCCTGTTATCTGGTGCTTTTGAATTAAATTCCACAAGAGCTGGTGACTACATGCGGCTCCAGTAAAGCTTTTGTAAACATCTGTAGGAAATCTGAGGGGGATTTGAAGGATATTAAACTTGCTGGACCAGTTGGCTGTTTACCCCTGTGGTGCTAGGTCCCCTGTGGTGGATGAGGTGGGTTCTTAGGTGCTTTCTGGGGATTGGTAAAAAAGCTGCCTTTCACTCTCGAAGACCTGGTTTGAATCTAATCCAGGTCACCTTTGTGACCCTGAATTGTGTGAAATGAGGTGGTAACCTCAACCCTGTCATAAGGAAACATTTAACATGGAAATTGGCACTACTTGGACTCCATGTTGACAGGCAAGAGGCTCATGATTCCCTGGAGAAAAGAAAGAAGTGAGAACAGAAACTAAACCACCCCACCTCAGTTCAGCATATTGGCTGGAAGACACAGCAGCTACCATTTCTCTTCCAGCAGCGTCCAAGATGTAAAGCAACTGGGATGGACCAGAATGTCCACTGTATATGCACAATAATACTTTCCATGTGCCTGGCCCTGTGCTTGTCCTATAACGCTGTCCCTACACTGATAGGGCTCTAGACTAGTGATCTGCAAACCTTTTCTGTAAAAAGGCCTGAGAGGAAATACTTTAAGTTGTGCAGACCATACAATCTGTTGTAACCACTCAACTCTGCCAACAAAAGCCGCCATAGAGAATATATAAATGAATGACTGTGCCAGTGTTCCAATAAAACTATTTATAAACACTGAATTATAAACACCAAAATTTCAAGCCAGGACGGATGGCACACCTGTAATACCAGCATTTGGGAGGCTGAGGCAAAAGAATCTTAAGTTCTAGTCATTCTAGGACAACTTAAATGAGACCTTGTCTCAAAATAAGAAACCTGGGCACGGTGGTTCATGCCTGTAATCCCAGCACTCAAGACTGAAGCAAGAGAATTGTGAGTTTGAGGCCATCCTGTGCTACAAAGTGAGTTCAAGACCAGGCTGGACTACCAGCAGGACTCTGTCTTAAAAAAAAAGTGCTGGGGACCTGGGCATGGTGCCATAAACCTACAATCCCAGCACTCTAGGAGGCTGAGGCAGAAGGATGTAAGTTCCAGGCTGGGCAATTTATTAACATAGCAAGACCTTGTTTCAAAAAGTAAAAAATAAAAGGACTGGCGAATGTGGCTCATTGTGAAGACCCTGGGTTCAATCTCAAGTACTACCAAACAAAGCAACACTGAAATTTTGAATTTCATACAAGTTTTTACATCAACAGGTCTTATTCCCTCTACATGTAAAGATGTTAAAACAAAAATGTGAAAATAATTTTCAGCTTTCAGGCAGTGGTCCAAATTTGGGCCACATTTTGCAGATCCCTTCTGTAGACCACAGCTGCAGATCTCTTTCTACATTGGGCACTTGCTTCTCTTCAGCTTATCAAGTGTGTTTGGACAAAATGAGGGGGAACAGAATAGATGAAACAGTGACTCTGGACTATTAGATTTTTTTTGATTCTATAAGGAGCTAAATGTCAACCCAAGTTGACATTTAGATAGTACATATGCAGTGGAAGCTCGTTTACTTGAACTATTTTCAGTGTGAATCTTTCTCCTATAAGAAACAATGTCAAAACTATGATAGCTAGACACATACACACAAATCCAATACACTGATTTCTTAAGTAAAGGTGAACCACCGGGTGTAGTGCTGCACACCTGTAATCCCAGCACTCAGGAGGCTGAGGCAGGAGGATCGCTGTGAGTTCGAGGCCAGCCTGGGCAATAAAGTGAGTTCAAGGCCACCCTGAACTGTATAGTGAAACCCTGTTTCAAAAAGATAATAAATAAATAAATGTGACCCAAGCATGGTAGTATATGCTTGTAATTCAACATTCTGGGAGGCTGAGATAGGAAGGTCACAGATTTGAGCCCAAATGGCAACTCAGCAAGACCCTGTCTCAAAAAAAGAAAAGGGCTGGTACTGTACAAAAATATAAAATACATAAAGGTCAAGGTAGTTTAGGAGCATATTAGTTTCTTCATAAATTCATGTTTCACATTCTCTTCATTTCCCCTTTTATTCTTAATATTAAATATCCAGTGTTCACATTTGTCTGTCATAAATTTATAGTCTTCAAAGCCAGGCATGGTGGGGTACTCATGTAATCCCAGCATTCAGGAGGCTGAGGCAGGAGCATCACCCATGGGTTTAAAGCCAGCGTGGGGCTACATAGTGAATTCAAGGCCACCCTAAACTACATAGCCAGACCTTGTCTCAAAAAAAAAAAATCTTTAAAATAGGATCCAATAAACTTCCCCCTTCCCATTGCGTTGTTTGATGCATCTCTGTGTGTGTGCACATGCATGTTACGAGGATTGAATCCAGTACCTTCTCACTGAGCTACATCCCTAACCCCCCCACTCTTCTGAGACAGGGTCTCAGTCACTAAGTTGCCCAGTCTTGGCTCAAACTTTTGATCCTCTTGCCTCAGCCTCCCAGAATGCTGGGATTACAGGCCTGTACCCCTGTGCCTAGCAGTATAACTCTTATATCACTTTTGATTTATAGGTTCCCCCATACTCTCCCCATTTTTGCTTTTCTTGTCTGAATTCGTTGAAGAGGCTGTGCTGTTCTGAAAACTACAGGCATGTGCCACCACACCTGCTCCATTTATACCCAAGCAGTACCGAGAATATGCAGGTTCAATGTGTTCATCACTATTGTGTTACAATCTTTTTTTTTTTTTTGGTTCCGGGAATCGAACTCAGGACCTCACGCTTGCCAGGCAGGCGCTGTGCCACTGAGCTATATCCCTCGCCCTGCATTACGGTATTTCTGTAAAGCCTCTTACATTTTACTTAGCTCCTGTGTTGAACTAAGTCTGTGGTCACAACTTTGTCCTTTACCATGTTGTTCAGGAAGCCATTTTCTTGTTTTGGGGGAGTACTGTGGGCTTGTTCTAGAGACTATAGAGATTAGTCGTGATAGAGATGAGTAGGCCCTGCTACTAGGAACCTTAAAGAAATGGCACAGTGGTGCACACATGTAGTCCCAGCTACTAGGGAGACTGAGGCAGGAGGACTGTTAAGTTTGAGGCTAGCCTGGGCAGTTTAACCAGACCTAGTCTCAAAATGAAAAATAAAAAGGGCTGGGGATGTAGCTCAGTACTTCCTGGGTTCAATCCCCAGTATCAATAATAATAATTTCAAGGCGCAGAGAGGAGGTGCCTTAGCAACTTTTCTCCACTTACCCTGTAACGGAGAAGTGAAACTTCAGACCACGAGGCCAGGGGCTTCATAGGAAACAGTTCCTCTGTGAACTGGGCACCGGGAGTGGGGCCAGGTTATTTTTGGTGAGAAATGTAAATGGATACTAGGTGCAGCTTTACACCCTCTACTGTAATAACACTGGAAGGAAGTGTGGTTTCTCCTTAAAAACCCTGAAACTGCATCTTGGCATCTTGCCTTAGGCCTCCATACACCATGCCTGTGCAGTAAAGCACTAGTCTGATTTTCTTTGGCTGTGGAGCTCTTGCTTGCACACTTCTTGACAGGCCGGTGCTCTGCCTTTGCTTCAGGAAGTCATGTTTTCAGGCTGACACCTGCCTTCTGACCCTGAGTTTTAATGAGGTGATGGAGTGGTGGAGTCTCATTTTCCTTAGAAAGCTTATTGGCTTTGAGGGCCCCAAGTGCAATAAACCAGCTGCATTTTCTCTACTTGTTCTTGCTGGAGTCAGAGTCAAGCCCCGCCGGTCCCTCATTCCAGTGGTCCCTATACCCATCCCCATGCCTCCCCATGTATGGATGTATGGGTGGATGGATTTATGAGGTACTGGGGATTGAACCCACAGCCTTCACATTGAGCAACATGCTTAGCCTGTTTTTTTCATTTTATATTTTGAGACAAGATCTCACTAAGTCATTAAAATTGTCCAGGCTGGGCCAAAACATGGATCCTCCTGCTTCGGCCTCCCAGAGTGCTGGGATTACAGGAGTATGCCACCATGACTGGCTCCATGGCCCCCCTGAATAGTCTCCCTTACCATTTTAAAGTGTCATGAATACTTTTTCTTGACATCCCCTACCCCTCACCTCCTTTTCCCTGTGCTTTGAGTCAACAAACACAGTTGTTTGGCAAAGCCTCACTTTTCCCTTTCAAAGGCAAACAAGATCTCTAAGTTTGCCAGTTTGGTTTCTGATAAAGGGAAGCAGGGTGCTGTAGAAGAGCATAATAAAGAGAAGCCAGATTGGAAATGCTTTCTAAATCAGCCTTAAGTGGCAAGGCTTGATTTTCTGAGCTAAGGGAAGGGAACTTCAGCCTATGAACTTTGGTGTGAAAACAGACCTATGAGGCAGTTAATCCAAGTGTCCTCCTCACTTTAACATCGCTGTAACCAGATGAAAGAAACCGCTGGAACCGCATGTCCGGGTGAAGAGGCTGTTTCTTTTCCTTTTCTTTTTTTTTTTTTGGTACCGGGAGAGGCTGTTTCTTGAGACTTTGCCTTGGCCACTGACTGCTGGATGACCGGGTGAGTCACCCTCCAAGCCGGATGTGCTCTTGTGTGCGGTGACACTAGCTAGTGAGGCCACATAAACAGTGCTACTCCGCATCAAGTACTAATTAACCGGATTGGATTCCGGGTGAACGAGAGGGTGTTCCAGACATTGGGATGACTCAGGCCGGAGTGTGACCCACAAGGAATTGCAGGTTGCCTGATGAGACAGGTAACTAAATACTATATATACCCCTTACACACAAGTGTTAGGAAAGCGTTAACAATGTGCTTGAGAGCAGATCACATCTTTTTGGATGTGTCACTGATTTTGTGAGCGAGGTTTTGTGGAAACCTCATGGTAAATAAAGGGCAAAATTTTTTCTAGGCAGAAGAAATAGTGTGAGCAGCCATGCATGGTGCTTGCTTGTAATCCAAGCACTCTGGGAAGCTGAGGCAGATGGGTCACAAATTCAAGGCCACTGGGCAGCATAGTGACTTAGTGATACCCTGTCTCAAAGAATTAAAAAAAAAAAAAAAAAAAGCTATTAAATCGGGCTTGTCAGAGGGAAGGAAGCCTGATTTACTGGTGGCCTAACTCCCATTTCTTACTACTCTATGACTGGGAAATACGTAATGCAACTAGATGCACTTTCCTCATCTGTGAAAAAAAGGGTAATAATATTTGAGTATCCCTTATCCAGAATGTTTGGGACCAGAAATGATTTGGATTTTTGGAATTTTTCAGACTTTAAAATATTTGCATATGCATGATGGACTCAAACTTGTGACCTTTCTGCCTTGGCCTCCCGGAACGGTGGGATTTCAGGCGTGCACCACCACGCCTGGCTCCGAGGTCTGTTTTCAAATGCTTCTTTCTCAAGGAACACTCACTCGGGACCCAATGAGGGTTCCAGCCTCTTCGTTCCTTGGGCACCTGCCACAGTCTCCCGCAACCAGAGATCACGGGCTGTCTGTCCTCCCTTTGCCCCAGGAGTTCCTACGCAGATGGCGCCTGTCTTCTCCGAATCCGCTCCTGCAATCCACGGCTGTCCCACGCATGTCGCCGCGCGCCTCACCGTCGGGGTGCACTTGCGCAACACTTTCCTTTCCTCCTCTCAAAAACAGGGAGCCCCGGGTCGGGAACAAATCCTAGAACGCCACGGATGAAAGGGTCCTCAGGTTATCCTGTAAAGTGAGGACTCTGGATAGCCCAGAGGACAGAGAAGGGGACAGCTTGCCCACACTGGTTAGGAGCGGAACCGAAGCTCACACCCAAGTCTCCTGCCTCCCAGCCAGAGCAAACCCCACGACGCCGCCCCTGGCGTCCTCGCTGACGGAGAGCGACCCCTAAGCCGAGGCGGCGGCTGAGACCCCGGTCCTCCCAGCGCCGGAGACTCCGGGGGCGACAGGTCGGCTCTCGGGGGCCTGCGGGCTCCCCTAAAACTTGGAAAAGCCCCCTGCACGCCTTCGGGGCCAGGGCCCGGAATCCCCTCGGGACCCGCGTGGGCGGGGTCAGCGGCCGCCCCTCCCACCCGGTCCCGCCCCTCGCGCCCGGCCCGGCTGAGGGCGCCCGAGTCCCCCCATAGCTCCCGCGGGCCGAGCGGGGCGGCCGAAGTTGCAGGCTGCGGCCATGGCTCGTCTCGTGCAGCTGGCGCCCGGCTCGCTGGCTCTGGTGCTCGGCCGGCTGGAGGAGCGGGAGGCGGCAGGGGCGGCGGAGGAGCCAGGCGGGCGCGCAGTGTTCCGCGCCTTCCGCCGCGCTAACGCGCGCTGCTCCTGGGACGCACGGCTGGCGCGCGCCGCCTCGCGGCTGGCCTTCCAGGGCTGGCTGCGCCGCGCGGTGCTGCTGGTGCGCGCGCCGCCCGCCTGCCTGCAGGTGCTGCGCGATGCCTGGCGCCGCCGGGCGCTGCGCCCGCCGCGAGGCTTCCGCATCAGAGCGGTGGGTGAGTGTGGGACCCAGATCGGGGGGACGCCCCGCGAGACCTGCCCGGGCCCCGAGGGAGCGGGAGCTGGGGCCGGGGACCCAGGTGGTGCCCGGAGGAGACCGACCCCCCTGTTAGGACACGGACGCTGCAGCCCCGGGGTGTGCCCGACCGCTGTGCCAAGGTAGCCAGGATGCCTCCACTCCTCTACTCTTCCGTCCCTAGAGCCACAGGTTCCTGGCCTAAGGAGAGCCATGCTCTGCGGAGAGAGGCTTTGCCCGGGTTACCAGAGCTGGTCACAAGACAGAGTCCTCGTCGAGGCTCTGTGGAGTGCCTAGGGTGGGCACCCCAAGGGGATGACCAGCATCTGCTGGTCAGACTGCTACTTCCTCGGCGCCTCTGTCTCTGTCTCTGTCTCTGTTTTTATCTCTGTCTCCACCTCTCAAACTCGGAGTGGGTGCCACACTGGTTTCATATCTTGCTGTACTGAGTAGTATGGTGGTGACAGGACCTAGGAGAAAGTAGGGGACATTTGCCACAAAAAAGAAACAGGTGATGCTCAGGACACATCCTGTCCTCTTAGCTGAATAGAGACATGTCCACCTTCCCTGTCTTGTCAGACTTACCGCTTTGTTAGAAAACAGACGGCATAACAGCTTCTGTTGGAGAAACTCAACCGCCGTCCCTGCGAGTGCTCAATGATCTCAGGCCACGGTAGCAGCGTCCAGGGACAGCCTCCTTCTGTCTGCATTTACGTGGGGTTGCGGGGCCAGTTAATGGTGTGTCGTTGACAGTTCACCAGTTGTTCCAGCCCTGTGTTTGGACTCCTATGAGGAACCCCTCTATCTTGGCCCATAAAATCCGCCTCCTCCTGAGGAGGAGCAGCAAATAAACATTTGTTTTAATCCCTAAGGGCAAGGGAATAGGCAGCAGGAGGCACCTGATGCCATGTGTCTGTCATCTGTCCAGATGGGGTGGTGTCACCACAGTCCAGGCCAGTGCCATTGAGCCTTGGCTCCTCCCTTCCATGTCTGTCCCTGCCCCGCCTCTGTCCCCACTTTTCTTTCCTTAAGAGAGGGAGGAGAGAAAGAAAAAAAGTTCATTGCAAAACCACACATGCACATTTCATCTCCTTTTACGTGCAGGAGTGAGTGAAGAAAATAGGTCTCTGGCTCAGAGAGCAATAAGCCAGGTAGCCAAGCCAAATCCTCACAGGGAAGGGATCTTTCAGACAGACTGGATGAAAAACTCTTTTCAGTTCTGTGTCCTGGGTTCCTCTGGTTTGAATTAGCGGTTACAGTCTCTGTTTACCCCACCCCCTTTCAAAGGGTGAGCACGGAGTAGATTCCGGAGGGGGCGTGGGATGCAGCCCGCTCCAGACCTGGGGTGAAATGTCAGTGGGCTCCTGCTAAGTCACAGGCAGCCGCGATGCCACTGTCTAGGCCCTGCCAGCAGTGGGGGAAGCTGGTATAGGGACAGAAAGGTGTGACACCTGTCCTGTCACGGTGGACACGACACAAGGCAGATTAACAAGAGAAGAGCATAGCAGATTTAAGCATTTTTTAATTTTCCGTGGTGCTGGAGATGAACTCAAGGCTTCACACATGCTAGGCAAAGCACTGTACAACTGAACTACACCCCTAACCCCCTAAAAATAAATGAAGACCCAAAGACCCAGGGAAATCTTCCATTTTTATGCTTAATAAAGATGAAGAGATGGGCCGGTGAGATGGCTCAGAGGCTTAAGCGCCTGCCCGGCAAGCGCGAGGGCCCGAGTTCGACTCCCGGAACCCACATACGAAAAAGGGGCCGGTGATATCGCTCAGCGGCACGGGCGCCTGCTGGCGCGTGAGGTCCTGAGGTCGATCCCCGGTACTCACAAAAAAAAAAAAATGAAGATGAATAGTGGCCAACTGTGTAGACCAGAAAGCTGTGACCTAACGGCGGTAGACTAAGGCGGGCACCTCAGCAAGGCCTTGCTGTGTGGCGTCCTTCCTCCTGTGTAGTGCACAGGATCTCTCGGAATGAAGGTCTCACGATCTGCTGCAGTCAGGGTGGCTCAGAGAATGCCTCTTCGGCCAGCTGTTACCCAGAAAGGCGGGGGAAGGTTGGAGTAGTATTTTTAGATTTTACGGTTGTCTTTGGAGGAAAGGGGTTGTAGTTCTATGGCCCACCTCTGGAAGGGGAGGTCTTAAGTTCTATCTGTGGCTTGTCTTGGGGGAGAAGGTCGAAAAGAGACTTTGCTTCTGAAGCCACCCAGTGCCCTTTAGTCTAAAGTACTGAGCAGGCCAAAGCACCATACTTTGGGATGTTGTTTTTGAGCCCCATACAGTACTGGTGTCTGGGTTGGTGCTGTTTGCTGCTTTCTAGAAGATGTGGTACAGCATCACCAAGTGCCCCCATTCTGCACCACCCACTAGGTATTGTGGTCTCAGCACAACTCGGATGCAATGGACACTGTAGTGTATGGATGGGGTGTGCAACACGATGGTCTTTCTTCTGGGTCAGCAAGCCTGACTTAGGTCTCTTGGCAGGAATGACTTTGAGGTTTTTTGAGTTCTTACAAGAATTTGGACATCTAGTTGGGCATGGTGGCACATCTCATAATCCCAGTACTCAGGAGGCTGAGGCAGGAGGTTTGCTGCCAGTTTGAGGTTACTTTGGGCTATGTAGTGAGTTCAAGGCCAGCCTGAACTACATATCAAGAACCTGCCTCAAAAAAGTAAAATAAAACAACAAAAAGAATTTGGACATCTAGCCAGAATTTAGACAAAACTACCCCTGACCACTTTCTCCTTTTTTTTTTCAGTGCTGAGGTATGTACGAGGACCTTCCATATGCTGTGGCCAGGTGCCCTGCCAGGGGGCTATCTCCTCCCTCTTCCCAGTGAGGACATTTTGAAGAGCAAAATGGGGAAAGATCTGATGTGATGGCAAATGAGGAATGGCTGGAGGGGGTGCTTTGGTCCTAGAGTAAGAGCAATAAAATAGAGGCAGGGCAGCTCTTAGGCCACCGCAGAGTGCCAGAGGGTGGTGCAGGCAGGACGAGCTGCTTTCCCCCAAAGGCAGCAGACGTTCCAATCTGCTTCCTTTCCTGATAGGCAGCGTGGCATCCAAAAGGCCAAACGGGCTGCCGGGAAGGCGAGGGATGAGCTGCTGTGCGGTGGTGCAGGTTCTCACTCTGCTCGTTGTTACTTTGTGGGGGGGGAAAATGCTAGAAAAGGGCACAGAGGGTCACTTTGGCCTCTTTGCTGTCGATAGGTATGTATAGATTTTTAAGGCTCATGCGCTCCTACATAAAAACATTTGGCCACACAGAGTGTTGGTGCTGACCAACTCAGACAGAAAACACAGACAGAGGAAGAGGGAGGCCAGCTTCGTTAGCCCAGCTGCACTCATGGGTCCTTCTCTTGGGGCTCTGGACCTGGGACTCCTGGGCTTCTCAAGACCTGAGGATGGAGCATCCTCCAAGCAGACGTGAGTGACCTTAGTCCTGCAGACCTGAAGGTGCGAGGTGTGACTGAAAAGTAACGGTGTTTAAATAAAATAATTCATTACAGCAAAAGGCACATTGCCGTTAATTCCATTCAAAGCTCTCCCCTTTGCTTCAAACATACTTGCCGTTCTCGTCCCCTTCTGAAGCACTTCTGGAAGTCCTCTTTGGCAAGAGTCTTTAGCTGTCATGCTGCTGCCATTGTCCTGAATCAATTCAAAACTTTCACTCTCTCTGGTTGTTTTGACTTTGAGGAAGAGGCAGAAGTCTCATGGTATCAGACCCGGTGAAAAAGGTGGGTGAGGACACACCATTGTGTTTTTATGAGCCGAGTCTGCCCTTCTGTTGGATGGCACTCAGCAGCGGCATTCACTGTAGTTTTGATCACACTCAAAGACATGAAAAGGGACCTTCAGAGCTGCTTCAGAAAGTGGCAAGAATGATGGGATAAGTGTGTTTGAATTGAGGTGGAGTATTTGGAGGGGGATGAATGACAAAGTGTCTTTTAGTGTAATAATTTTTTGGGGGTGTAATATTTTATTGAAACACTCACCGGATTTTTTTTTATTGTGGGTACCGGGAGTCGAACTCAGGACCTCGGGCTTGCCAGGCAGGCGCTTATGCCATTGAGCCATCTCACTGGCCCCCTGATTGGATGTTTGGTCACCCCCTCTAAGGCCTGCAGGGGTTATGTTTGCTGCACGTTTTGTGCACTTTCTTTCCCTCTTCACTTTCTCTACCTCAGCTTTCTTCTAGTGAGAAGAAGTTTCCAGGCAGAATATTTTTCCTAAAAAGAGGGATATTGGGTCTTTAGTTTGATGACAGGATGCTAACTCTTCTTTTGTGCTGTAGTCCTCAAGTGTTTTGTTTTTTGTTTTTCATTAGCAAATGACATTAGCAAATGAAAGCCTGAGTTCTGGAGGTGGCAGGACAGCTGCTTGCCCAGCTGACCTGTGCAGGGAGGGCTGTTGTCATGGAAGGGGGCACCTGCATTTATTTGGGGGACTGGTGCTCCTCAGGCCTCACCTACTAGGACACAAAAGGTTAATGGTGGGAGGCTACTTGGCCAAATAAGTTTGTTCCTTTTCTCCTGACATTTATGGCCCAGGTGTCCCCACCCTCTCACCCCCTGCAGAGGCCAGTGTCTTTTCTCGCTGTGTAAAACTGCCCCAGCTGCCCATGGCTCTTTTTTAACACTTCCTTCATGAATTCATTCAAGTGCCAAATACTAGTCTCAGTGTTTCTGTATTTTGATGCACCTTTCCTTCAGACTTGCATGAAGGGAGCGCGGAGTCAGCCAGTTTGCTTTATTCAGTTCGAGAGGAGTAGCTGAGAGGCTCCTGGAGCTGGCTGGTCAGTCTAGTCCACCCACAGTGACTCACGCAGGCTGCTCTGGGCAGGAGACACTTGTGTGTGTTTGAGGGGTCCTGAGACCAGGCGGTCGAGCTGGCTGACGGAAGGTGATGGGAGTGTCTCCCCACCTTTCCTAGTTCCCCATGGAATACCTCTGAGCACAGAATTCCAATCATAGAGAGATAGGGAGGGAAACTGCAAGGGATCAGGGCTGGGGTGTAGCTTAGGGATAGAGCACTTGCCTCACAGGGTGAGGCTCTAGGTTCAGTGCCCAGCACTGAAAAAGAAAAAAGAAGAAAAAAAAGACAAGTGCTGTAAGAGTATAGAGGCCACTTACTAATTAATGCTAGATGTCACTGTTTCCAGAATCTTTATTTTGTTTTGTGACAGGGTCTCACTATATAGTCTAGGCTGTCCTTGAACTTCCTGTGTAGCCCAGGTTGGCCTCGAAGTCACGGTGATCCTCCTGCCTCAGCATCCTGAGTGCTGGAATTACAGGCGTGTGCCACCTCACCTGGCCAGATTCTAGTTTTGCATCTGGTTTGGGAGAATAAGAACAGTTCACGGGTACCTGGTTGCTGATGAGCAAATCTCCAGTGTACTCTGACTTGTCCCATCACTTAGGGGATGGTGTGGGGGACGCCTTAGGGGAGATGATGAGGTATGACGCCCATTCTGCCTTGTTTCTGAAGCCTTATCTTGAATGGCAGCAAGGTATTTTGTAGGACTGAGTAGCTAACAGAATGGTTTTAGTCATCTTTTATTTCTGTAAAAAGGGCACATTTAGCAAAAGACACACTGAGGAGAGTTGTCATGGCCTTCTGATCCCAGAAGAGCGTCAGAAGAGCCTGGGACAAAGTGGTGAGAAGTGGGTGCGGAGAGGTAGGGCCACAGAACCAAAGAAGCTCCAGGCGGCTCAACACTGGTGGCCGGTCATGCGTGGGACTTACGGGGACCTCGCTACTCACTCTGGCAGCCACAGGGTCCACTTAGTGCTGCCCGTGGGGAGAGATCCATGCCCTGGGGTCCGGAGGGCACCCACCAAGGGACCTGGGACAGGAAGCCCAGGGATGTTTCTGGTTGCTGATTGTCAGGCATAAAGCATCTACAGATAGTCATGGACACATTTTTAATGCTTTTATTTCTCTTGGTCCACACCTTGCAGAGGCAGTATTAACTCTGAGAAAAGGTTATATTTAGTTTTGCAGAACTGTTTTTCAAAATTATTGTACCATTTTACACTCCTACCGACAGTGAGAGAGTTCTAGTTTTTCCATGTCTTTGGCAACATTTGATGCTATCTCTTTGATGTCAGCTCTTCTGGTAGTATGTAGTACGGTATCCTTTAGGTTTTTTTTGTTTGGTTGGTTGGGATTTTTTTTTTTTTTGGTTTGTTTGCTTGTTTGTTTTTTGGTTGGTTGGTTTTTTTTATTATTTTTATTATTATTATTTTTTAATGTGGGTACCGGGAGTTGAACTCAGGACCTCGTGCTTGCCAGGCAGGTGCTTATGCCTCTAAGCTATATCACCGGCCTGGTTGGTTGGTTTTTTAAGATAGGGTCTCACTATGTAGTGCAGGCTGGCCTTGAACTCACTTTGTAGCCCAGGCTGACCTCAAACTCACAGTAATCCTCCTGCCTCAGCCTCCCGAGTGCTGGGATTACCGGCGTGTGCCGCTACACCCAGGTGGTATCCTTTAGTTTTAATTTGTACTTCCCTGAAGAATGGTGTTGAGCACATTGTGATGTGCTTATTAACTTCCTTAATGAAGTGTCCGCTAATCTTTTTTTATTTTTATTTTTTTATTTTATTATTATTATTATTATTATTTTGTGGGTACCGGGGGTCGACCTCAGGACCTCGTGCGCCAGCAGGTGCCCCTGCCGCTGAGCGATATCACCGGCCCTTTTTTCATATGTGGGTTCCGGGAGTCGAACTCGGGCCCTCACACTTGCCAGGCAGGCGCTTATGCCACTGAGCCATCTCACCGGCCCTATGTCTGCTAATCTTTTGCTCTCTTTAAAAATTGGATTCTCTTTCTATTACCTATAGAAATTTTGCCTAACCCAAATATTTTCTCCTAGAAGCTTTACGATTTTACATTTAGGTCTAGGACCCATTTTGGGTTAATTTTTGTGAATGGTATGAAGTGTGGTTTGAGGTTAGTTTTTTGCACATTGACTTGTAACTATTCAGGGACAATTTGTCGAAAACTCTGGCCTTTGCACCTCTGTTGAAAACTCAATGACTGTCTATGTGTGAGGGTCTGTTTCTGTTCTCTCTGTTCATTGCGTTCACCAAAACCACACTGTCTTGATTGTTTTACTTCATAAGACTTGAAATGAGATATTATGAGCCCTCCAACTTTGTTCTTCAGAAATGTTTTGGCTACTTTAAATTCTTTGTTTTGCCACATAGATTTTAGAATGAGCTTTCCAATTTCTGCAAAATTCTGCTGGGGTTTTGATTGGGAGTGTGTTGAAATTGGCTGTTTGGAATTGGATGAGCTACTTATTCTGGCTCACCTGAGACTGGCTTTTCCTCGGGACTGCCCTTAAGTGAAGAACTATGAGAAATGGGCTACTTACCCACTGTTATTCCCTTGCAAGAGGACCCTCTCTCTCCCACTCCTCTAATTTCTGGTGTGTGCCATTTAATTATTGTTTTGTTTGAGACAGGGTCTCACTGTATAGCCCAGGCTGGCCTTGAACTCACTATGTAGCTCAAGCTGTCCTCAAACTCAGTGATCCTCCTGCCTCAGCCTCCCAAGTGCTGAGATTAAGGTGTGTGCCACCACACCCAACATTTTTTTTTTTTTAATTTAATTGGGCATCTCACCTTCTCTGTACTACAGTTTCTAAAAAGCAAGTTCAGTTTCCTGCCTCCTCAAAGAAACCACATGATAGTAAGCATATAGGGTTTAGTTAATGGTTTAGATTAATTAATGGTTTAGATTAATTTGGCTTAGAAAAAAATGTTTTCTTGAGGTTGGTCGTGCAGGCTGGCTTCAAACTTGCAATCCTTCTGCCCAAGTAGCTGGGATATAGGCATGGGCCACTATGCTGATTTTTACAGACATATGCTCAAATTTATCTTCCTAATTGTTTTTACATGTGCACTTCACTTCTGTGAAACCCATTCACTTTGTTGTGTAACCACCATCCTTTTCCAGAGTTTTTCATCTTGCAAAACAAACTTACACAATAACCAATCCCCATTCTTTCCTTCTCCCAGCCCCTAGTAAGCACCATTCTACTTTTTGTCTTTTTGATTTGGCTGTTCCAAGTACCTCATAGAAATGGAACCACGCAGTATTTGCTCTTTTGTGACTAGCTTATTTCACTTAGAATGTCTTCAAGGTCATACGTTTTTCAGCATGTGTCAGAATTTCCTTTTTTGTGTGTGATGCTGGGGGTTGAATTTTGGCCCTCATGTGTGCTAGGCCAGCACTCCACCACTGAGCCTTGTCTCTAGTACGATTTCCTTCCTTTTTCAGGCTGGATAATATACCCTTGTATGTATATACTGCATTTTGCATATCTTTTCATTCTTTGATGGAATGAAATTTAACTTGCCTCTATGTTTGGGCTATTTCGGTTAATGCTACTGTGAATCATACAACTATCTCTTCAAGTTCTTGCTTTTAGTTCTTTTGGGTATATATACAGAAGTGGAATTGCTGGATCATATCGTAATTATAATTTTAATTTTTGTTGTTGTTTTGTTATTATGGGGAATATTGGGGAGTGAGCCCAGGGTGCTCTACCAGTGAGCTACATCCCTGACCCTTTTAATTTTTTTTGAACAGGGTTTCACTAAGTTGTCCAGATTGGCAACCCTCCTGCCTCAGCCTCCCGAGTGCTAGGACACAGGTGTGTGCCACCATGCCTGGCTTCTGTCTGTCCTTTTATCTCATCCTTCCCGATAATGTTGCATCTTTCCTGATGTATCAAGACTCTGAGGTGCTGGCCAGGCCCAGTGTCCTGGTGGGGTGCTATCAAAATTGCCCTGTGCTGAGATTGGAACCAGCCCTGCTGCTTGGTTACTGCGAACCCCTGGCCAGTGTCTCACTTCTTTGGGCTTCTGCCTCCTGCTCCTCTGGGCTCTGTTGACTGCTGAGGTTTCCCAGCTCCTAATGCACACCTGTGTTAGAACTCCAGGCATAGGTGGATGAGAGCCTATGTGGACGTTGTGTAAGAGATTTTCCCACAAATGGGGAGCTTGTGCCTCCCCCCAGTCCTGTCCCAGCATCTGGGCTCTGTAGTGCCTACTGTGCCCTTTGTGAAGCAACCATGCAGGGTTCCCCTTGCTTATGTGATCATCTGTTAGGTGTGCACTGAGCTTTTACTGTGTGCCCGGCCCCAGAACGGTCAGTGAACATGGAGGGAGCTCATCCCTGACATCAAGAAGCTCACAGCCGAGGGACCCGATGGGTGAATAAGTGATGCGGGGTCATGGGGAGCTGTAGGACAGCTGACCGAGAGTCTGATACGTGTGTCTGTGTGACTGTGTCTGTGTGTCTGTGTACATTCAGGGACTGCTTCCTAGAGAAGTGATGCCAGTGCTAAGATGTGAAGAAAAGTGGGTTTTAGTTTAGTGACAAGCACATTTAAGTAGCAAGGCAGGGCATGTGGTCCCAGCTGAGGTTGGCCTGAGAGTGGAGTGAGTTGTGGATGGAGGCACAAGGGGCGCGGAGAAGGCTGGCTTGTGACCCGCCTTGGCTGCGAGTCTGCAGGTATCAGCTTGAGTAGTGAACAGTGAAGTGCGCGTCTGTGATCACATCTGTAATCCTCACTACCCGATACCTGTGTGCGCCGTAGGTGTGCGTGGCTTCATCAAAGATGGCAGTGGGTCAGGCGGGTCCCACGGACCTAGCGGAGCTTGTGCTGCGGGGTACTCCTAAATGGTGGGTCTGTTAATCTGAGGACGGCTGTGGGAAGGGCTCAAAGGCCATGTGGGACCCCTGGGATCTAATCCTCTGTCACTAATCTCATGCAGTCTGTCTCCCCTGCCACTTCAGAGTTGCTTCAGCTACAGATGACAACACTGTGGAAAGCATGCACTGCAAATATGAGGATGTCTTTCCATTGAATTGTGTCATCTTTAATTTCTTTTTTTTTTTTTTTTTTTTTTTTTTTTTTTTTGTGGGTACCGGGGGGACGACCTCAGGACCTCACGCGCCAACAGGCACCCGTGCCGCTGAGCGATATCACCGGCCCCTTTTTCGTATGTGGGTTCCGGGAGTCGAACTCGGGCCTTCGCGCTTGCAAGGCAGGCGCTTAAGCCGCTGAGCCGTCTCACCGGCCCCATCTTTAATTTCTTTCATCCATTTTTTTTTTTTTTTTTTTTTTTTTTTTTTTGTGGGTACCGGGGGGTCGACCTCAGGACCTCGTGCGCCAACAGGCACCCGTGCCGCTGAGCGATATCACCGGCCCCTTTTTCGTATGTGGGATCCGGGAGTCGAACTCGGGCCCTCGCGCTTGCAAGGCAGGCGCTTATGCCGCTGAGCCATCTCACCGGCCCTCATCCATGTTTTATAGTTTTCAGCATACGAATTTTTTACCCCCTTAGTTAAGTATATTTCTAAATATTTTATTTACTTGTTTATTTTTGAGACAAGGGCTCACTATGTAGTTTGAGCTATACTTGAACTATGTAGCCCAGGCTGGGCTCAAACCTACGGGATCTACCTGCCTCAGCCTCTTGAGTGCTAGGATTATAGGGGTGAGTGACCACACCTGTCTTTAATTTCCTTTTGGGAGAGTTCTTTGTTAGTGTATAGTATCACAACTTCTTTTTGTATGTTGATTGTGTATCTTGAACTTAACTGAATTTCTTTATTCTAACAGATTTTTCTATGCAGTCTATATGTGAGATCATGTCATCTGTGGACAAAGATGATTTTACCTCATCAGATTTGGGTGCCTTTGTTTTCTTGCCTGCTTGCTCTGCTTAGGTTTTCCAGTACTTTGCTAAACAGAAGTGACAAGAATGGGCACCCTTGTTTCTGATCTTAGAGGATCTTCTGATCTTTTCATTTTCACTGTTGAGTGAGATGTTAGCTGTGGGCTTTTCATACATGACCTTTGTTTTTTTTTTTTTTTTTTTGTGGGTACCAGGGGGACGACCTCAGGACCTCGCGCGCCAACAGGCACCCGTGCCACTGAGCGATATCACTGGCCCCTTTTTCATATGTGGGTTCCGGGAGTCGAACTCGGGCCCTCGCGCTTGCAAGGCAGGCGCTTACGCCGCTGAGCCATCTCACCGGCCCCATGACCTTTGTTTTTATTTAATTGATTGATTTAGTGGTACTGGTAATTGAACCTAGGGCCTTTGTGCAGAGCTACATTCTCATACTTTTTAAAAAATAATTTTTAGATGAGGTTTGCTAAGTTGCCCAGGATGGACTTGAACTTCCTGTCCTCCTGCTCAGCCTCCCAGAGTGCTGGGATTACAGGTGTGTGCCACCATGCCTAGTTATAGTTATGACCTTTATTTTGTTGAAGTAATTTCATCCTGTATTGTGGATTGGAAGACAATATTGCTTAAATGTCCATACCACTCAAAATGAGCTAAGATTCAATACAATCCCTATAAAAGTCCCACCAGCGTTCTTCACAGAATTAGAAAAAAAAGTTCTAAAATTCATTTGGAATTACAGGATCCCGAATACCCAAAACAAGTCTTCGATTTCAAAACATATTACAAAGGTACAGACTGGGCGTGGCGGCGCATGTCTATAATCCCAGCAATTGGGAGGCTGAGGCAGGAGGATTGCTGTGAGTTTGAGGCCAGCCTGGGCTACACAGTGAGTTAAAGGCCAGCATGAATTACAGAGCAAGACCCTGTCACAAAAAGCAAAACAAAGCTGCAGCTATTACAAAAATGACAAGCATAAAGACAGACATGTACAGCAGTGAAACAGAAGAGAGTCTGGAAACACGCCTGGAACGTCTGATGCTCAGCAAGGGTACTGGGGACACACGGTGGGAAGCCTGGCCTGCTATAGATGGCGCCGGGGCACTTGGATGCTCACATGCAAAAGAACAAAATTGTACTGTTTCCTAACACTGCACAAAAATCAATTAAAAAGGAGCTAAGGCTTTAAACACAGACCTAAAACTAAAACTAGAAAAGAGCATGGGGGAAAAGCTTTATGATGTAAGTCTTGGCAGTGATTTCTTGGATATAATGGAACAAAAGCAAAAATAGACATGTGGGACTGGAGTAAAACCACAGATATTAGCAGTGGTTATTCTCTTGTATGAATTGTGACACTCTGTGTGTGTATATGTAGCAGTGAATATTTTTATATTTTTAAAGCTTGTATTCTTTTTAGTACATGTTATTTCATTATTATTTGGGGGAGGGTTGAAACAGGGTCTTGCTATGTAGTTCAGGCTGGCCTTGAACTCGCTATGTAGCCCAGGCTGGCATCAAACTCACGGTGATCCTCCTGCCTCAGCCTCCTGAGTGCTGGGATTACAGGCATGTGCTGCCACGCCTGGCTGTACCTGTTATTTTAACTTAACGGGCTGAACACATTCGCAGGAAAGGGAGCCCTGCCTGCCCCAGCTGCCTTCTGTGCTTCTCTGGAAACAGCCTAGCAACTAGTTACCTAGTCCTTCCGTGGGTACTTTATCCATCTACAAGCACTGTGGACAGATCAACCCACCCCCATTTTCCCGTAGATTTAGCATAGAATGTGTATCATTTTTTTCTTGGAAACAAAACTTTCTCAAAAGGTTATGAATAAATAAACATATAAATGCAAGGCAGTTAAGGGCGTTGCACTGAGTGTGCAGAGCTCTAGGTCGGTGGGATGTACATAGGTTTGCGTGAAAGAGAGTTTCCTAGCTGAGCGAGCTGTGTGGAAACCAGCGTTAAGTAAATTTCATTAGTACCAAGGCTCGGGAGCCCTTGACAAGCTGATTGCCAGTCTGAGCACTCCAAGCTCATCCAATCATGGGAACCCTATTTTGCTGAGCTCCTTGTAGGATGGATGTTTGAGGCATTCTTGGGAAACGGGGTCCCTGTGGAACATTTTCCTGTGAAGGAGATGGGCAGCTTGCACTGTCTTACAGGGGACACTGTCGCAGAGCCCCTTGAGTGGGGGAGAGGGCTGAAGTAAAGCTGCCTGGGCTCCCCCTGCTCCCAGGGTGGTATGCGTGCTGGAGGACTGCGTGGGCCAGGGCCATGGGAGGAGGACTGGACACAGCGTCTGACAGATCTTACTTCCGTGACCTGGGGCAGAGCAGGCCTCCTAGTGGCAGTTGCCGCGTGTGGCCTGCTCCTAAGCTGACGCGTTATTGGAGTGTAGAAAGGCCGACTTGCACATGGTGCTGCCTACACCTGCAGCCACCAGTGCACGCTTGAAGAAGGGGCAGAGTTTGGATCTTCTGCGGGTTTATAGGGCTCGTAGATCAGAGGACTTTCAAAGGCTCCCCAGAAGTCCAGCGAGATTCCGTGCTAGTAGAGAAAGTCAGACTTTAAGCTTTTCCCATGCGGAGGAGTCTCTAGATCAACCAGCTTTTTACGGATGGGGAGAGAGAAACTGCTTACCAAGATAATTTATAAAATTAAGCTCATTCTGTGATAACTGACTTCTTAAAATTTTTTTACTCTTCTTTGTGGGAGGAAAACAATACAAGAGGATCCTTTCTTCTTGTTGAACCAAGGAGCCTCTCCATAGCTCTGTACCATTTCTTTAGCAGTTAATTAACAATCAGGAGACCCCTTGCGAAATTCTTTTTAAAACAAAACAGCCTCTGACTTGCCACGTCTAAATCCATGGGTAGTGATGGTGTTCATTTGATGGAAGGGAGGAGGCAGGGTCTGGCAGCACAGATTTTTCCATGGCTGTCTGGTCTTACATAATTACAATTACTTATAAATTATATTTTTAATGTGAAACATATGGCCTACTTTTTGAGAAGTTTAATGAGGTATAATTTGCATGCAGATAGGTTGACCCTTTTTAGGTATACGTGTCTGAGTTTTTTTTTTTTTTTTTTTTTTTTGTGGGTACCAGAGGGTCGACCTCAGGACCTCGTGCGCCAGCAGGCGCCCGTGCCGCTGAGCGATATCACCGGTCCCTTTTTCATATGTGGGTTCCGGGAGTCGAACTCAGGCCCTTGCGCTTGCTGGGCAGGCGCTTAAGCCGCTGAGCCATTTCACCGGCCCAACGTGTCTGAGTTTTGACAAACATAAACAGTTGTGTGACTACCATCACAATTATGACACAGCATGTTTCTGTCACCCCAAGTTTCTTAGGGGCCCTTTCCCCACTCCTACCCCGCAGGGCCCAACCCAAGCAACCACTGATCTGATTCTCTTCCTATAATTTTGCCTTTTATGTCATGTTTTAATGAATGATACAGTATGTAGCCTTTTGTGTCTGGCTTCTTTCACTTAGGGTAATTTTTTTTTTTCTTTATGTGGGTACCGGGAGTTGAACTCAGGACCTCGTGCTTGCCAGGCAGGCGCTTATGCCGCTGAGCTATATCACCAGCCCAGGATAATATTTTTAAGATTCATCAATTTGCTTGTTGGTAGTTCACTCCTTTGGTTTCTCAGTAATCTTACTTTATTTATTTATTTATTTTTAACTGGGAATCGAACTCAGGACCTGTTTGCCAGGCAGGCGCTGTGCTGCTGAGCTATGTTCCCCCTTTTGTGTCTGGCTTCTTTCACTTAGGGTAATTTTTTTTTTTTAATGTGGGTACTGGGAGTCGAACTCAGGACCTCGTGCTTGCCAGGCAGGCGCTTATGCCACTCAGCTATATCACCAGCCCAGGATAATAATTTTAAGATTCATCAATTTGCTTGTTGGTAGTCCATTCCTTTGGTTTCTCAGTAATCTTACTTTATTTATTTATTTATTTTATTTTATTTTATTTATGTATTTATTTTTATTTTATTTTTTTGTGTGTGGGTACCGGGGGGTCGACCTCAGGACCTCGCGTGCCAGCAGGCGCCCGTGCCGCTGAGCGATATCACCGGCCCCTTTTTCGTATGTGGGATCCGGGAGTCGAACTCGGGCCCTTGTGCTTGCCGGGCAGGCGCTTAAGCCACTGAGCCATCTCACCGGCCCTATTTATTTATTTTAAACCGGGAACTCAGGACCTGTTTGCCAGGCAGGTGCTGTGCTGCTGAGCTATGTCCCGGGCTTTTTTGTTTTTTTTTTTTGAGACAGGTTCTCACTATATACTGAAGGCTGGCCTTGAACTCACAGCAACCCTCCTGCCTCAGCCTCCTGAGTGCTGGGATTACAGGTGTGCGCCACCACACCCGGCTCTCTCAGTAATTTTAAATTTTGTTGAAGTTCCACAGTATTTTCAACAATTCACGAAGCTGATGAATATTTGCGTTGCTAACAGACTGCAGGCTACAATAAATACCAACAGGTCTTAGTGTGGACATGTTTTCATATCTCAGGTGTGGACAGGAGGGCTGTTTTCTGAAATGACAGCACCATTTTGCACTCCCACCATCAATGGATGAGCATTCCAGTTGAGTCTTTGGTAATGTTATTTTTGGCTATTCTAACAGGAGAATAGCGGTATTTCGCTGTGGTTTTAATTTGTATTTCTGTAGTGCCTATTGAGGTGAGCATCTTTTCATGTGTTACTTACCATTTTTGTATCTTCTTTGATAAATCTGTTAAATTTTTTTGCCTAGTTAAAAGTTTTATTCCATATTAAATTATAGGATTTCCTCATATGTTTTAGATACAAGACTTTTATCAGATATATGCTTTGCAAATATTTTCTCCTGGACTGTGACTTGTCTTTTTATTTTTATTTTTCATCATCATCTTTGAAAGAGTAGAAGTTTTAAATTTTAATGAAAAGCTGGGCTTTGTGGTACACACTTGTAATCCTAACACTTGGAGACTGAGGCAGGAGGATCTTTGTGAGCTCAAGGCCAGCCTGGGCTACATAATGAGTTCAAGGCCAGCCTAAACTCCATAGTGAGACCCTATCTCAAAAAAAAAAAAATGGAACATAATTGTTGTTTTAACCCTGTCCCAGATTTTTCTCAGAGACTTTGCACCAAGCTAAATCTTCAACTCTTTTTTAAAAAGTTTTTGAAAAAGGGTCTCACTAAGTCACTAAATTGCCCAGGCTGCACTCGAATTTGTGCTCATCCTGCCTCAGCATCCCAGAGTGCTGGGATTATAGGTGTATGCCTCCATACCTGGCTCCCATCCCAGAGTTTTGATTCTTTTTTGGTACCAGAAATCGAACTCAGGACCTTGGGCTTGCCAGGCAGCCACTGCACCACTGAGCTACATCCCCGGCTCAGATTTTTGATTCTTGTTGGAATACAGGTTTTTTAAAAATTACCTCCAGGAGGGCCAGTGAGATAGCTCAGTGGCATAAGTGTCTGCCTGGCAAGTGCGAGGTCCTGAGTTCGACTCCCGGTACCCACATTAAAAAAAAAAAAAGAAAAAATTACCTCCGGGAAAAAGTTTTGGTGTTTGCCTTTTTTGTTTCCTGTCACTGCATTTGCCAGAATCCCTTATTCTTAAACTTTCCATCATCTCACTCTCTACAGCCTAAGAAAGGCATAAAGAAAAGCATACACTTTGATTGGTTGCATTAAATTGCCAGTCCCCGTATTGCAGTAGCATTTGCTGATGTGCCTTTTCTTTTCTTTTTTTTTTGAGACAGGGTCTCACTGTGTAGACTGGCCTTGAACTCATAGTGATTCTCCTGCCTCAGCCTCCCAAGTGCTAGGATTAAGGCATGTGCCACCATACCCAGAAGTAGTTTTGTTTTTAAACTGATCTTCGTTATCTAGCTTTGCAGTTGCTCATGCTTATATTTGCTGGTTGAAAGCTTTGGTAATAAAAAGAACTTCCTTCTCTACCTCTTTTCGAGTGTTCCTTTATAACTGACTCAAAGTGCTGTAGGGGTTAATGGTTACTTGATGTGTAGACTTTGGAGAGAAAGTCACAGAGAGCCTTCTCAGCAGACAGCCTGCTTCTCAAGCCCAGGGAGCTTCACACAGACAGAGCCTGCTGTTTCCAGTCATATCCTCCATCCCATGCAGTGAATTCAGGCCGTGCTTCTCAAAGTGTGGCATGTATGTTACTGCGGTGGAACACAGCTTGATTTAGATAGACGTTTGAATGAACCAGAGTATACCTCCTATTACAGCAAAAGGTATGGATTTTCCACTTATAGTGGGTACAAAAGGTTTCCTTTTTTTTTTTTAAGGCTTTCTTTTTAATGGTTTTCATAAAATTGGTTTGAAGACAGTACATAAGCTGATAGATCCCAAATTACAATGGTAATCCAAATGATTACAGTTTAGGAAATATTAGAGGTTTTTTCTTTTTCCTTTTTTTTTTTTTTTTTTTGAGACAGGGTCTCGCTTTGTAGTTCAGGCTGGGCTTCAACTTTGTAGGGTGCCACCATGCCTGGCTGTACTAGAGTTTCTAAAATACTAACTTTCCACCTTCCCCAAACTATAAGGAAACTGGTGGGTTTTATGTTACAACTGTTTCCTTGGAGTTCAGTACTATGGGAAACACTCTTTTCAAAGTTGACATTTAAGCGGGTCATGGTGGCACACGCCTGTAATCTCAGTACTCAGGAGGGTGAGGCAGGAGGACTGCTGCAAGTTCGAGGTTAGCCTGGGCTACATAGAGAGACTGTCCCCCCCCCCCAAAAAAAAAAAAAGTTGACACTTCACCTGAGATCCCATGGCATCTTACTTATTTGTACTTAGATCTTTGGTGGTTGTGTCAGGCCTCTTGGAGTTTATGTGCTGTGGGGACGGCTGTGGCTACAGGGATGACATTGCCGACTGAGCACTAGCTTGTTACACAGGGCGGAGGGACACAGGATGAGGGGGAGTAGAGGACACGGGTCTCCATGCAAGTCAAACATGGCTCCATCCTTGAAGAAAGAGCGTGACGTCCTAGGAACATTCTGGAAGTTTCACACTCCATGAATAAATTTAATCATGTGTGTCTTAGCTCACTTTCTGATATTGTCCTCTAACTGTGGTGGTAATAACATTTTAAAATAGGTAGTATTGGGTTTTAATATTTATCTTTATTAATTTAATCTGGAAGGGAGAGATTATTCTTTCATCCCTGATGAGAAGTCAGTTGTTCATTTTGTGGGAATTCTCTTGTATGTGATGAGTTTTTCCTCTTAGTAAGAGGATTTAAGATTTTCCCTTTATCTTTGTTTTTCATCATTTTTACTTGCATTTGTCTGTGTGTGGTGTGGGTTCACTTGAAGTTCTTTGAGCTTCTTGGATGTATAGATTTTTCAGCCAATTTGGGAAATTGTTACCATTATTTCTTCAAATATCCTTTTTCTGCTCCTTTTCTTTCTTTCTCCTCTTCCTGATATTCCCCATGCATGTAGATTGGTGCTTTTAACAGAATCCTGAGGTTCTGTTCATTGTTATTCATTCTATTTTCTTTGGTATTTTTACTTATGTAATCTCTATGTTTGTTTTAAGGCTCATTGATTCTTTTTTCAGTTCAAATCTACTTCTGATTTTTTTTAAGTCTCTGTAATTTTTTTTTATATTAGTTATTATATGTTTTAGTTCAAGAATGTCAATTTAGCTTTTGTAATTTCTCTTCATTAATAGTCTCTACTTGAAGCTGGGCATGATGGCACATGCCTGTAATCCCAGCTATTCAGGAAGCTGAAACAGGAGGATCATGAGTTTGAGGCCAGCCTGGATAATATAGCAAGATCCCATCGCAAAAAAAAATATCCTCGAGGGCCGGTGAGATGGCTCAGTGGCATAAGCGCCTGCCTTGCAAGCGCGAGGGCCCGAGTTCGACTCCCGGATCCCACATACAAAAAAGGGGCCGGTGATATCGCTCAGTGGCACGGGCGCCTGTTGGCGCGCGAGGTCCTGAGGTCGACCCCCCGGTACCCACAAAAAAAAAAAAAAAAAAAAAAAAAAAAAAAATATCCTCGGGCTGGTGATATAGCTCAGCGGCATAAGCACCTGCCTGGCAAGCGTGAGGTCCTGAGTTCGACTTCCGGTACCCGAATTTAAAAAATTACATATATATATATCCTCTACTTAGCTGGTTGTGGTGCTGTGCTCCTATGACCCCAGCACTCTGAGAGACTGAGGCAGGGAGGATCATAAATTCCTGCCCAACCTGGGCAGTTCAGCAGCTGAGCGAGACTGTTACTGGACAGTTGGTCTGTTTTACTTGATATCCAGGCTTTTCGTATCCTGAACAAAGAATTTATCAAGGCACACAGAAGTAGTAAGAAAGGCAGAAATTTATTAAAGGGAAAGTACATACCACAGAGTGGGCATGGGCTGATGAGAAAACTCAAGAATGAATTTGACTCAGAGCAGCCCTGTCTGTTTTAGGTTTGAGGGTAAATACACTTGGGAGAGTTCAGTAGGCAGTGCCCAGAGATGGCAGCTGCCAGTACTGAAAGTGCACCCTCAAGAATGGAGGGTGGTGCTAGGCATGGTGGCACACATTTGTAATCCCAGCACTTGGGAGGCTGAGGCAGGAGGATCGCCAGGAGTTCAAGGCCAGCCTGGGCCATGTAGTGAGTTCAAGGCCAGCCTGAACTACACAGCAAGACCCTGTCTCAAAAAATCAGGGGGAGAAAAAAAGAGCAGAGGGCTGGCAGAGCCAGGACAGTGACTGCAGTGAGTTCCTGGGTTGGCTTTTCTTTTGTTTTCCTAGAATTGGGGCGTGGTCAGGCTGCTAACTCACTGGACTCTGTCCAGTTGAGAGTCTCCACCTCACACCTGGAGGGGGAGCTTTTGACTCTGTGGGCCTAGATGGAAACAGCATAGTTACCAAAGCCCACTGAGGAGTGAAAACCACAGTGGTGATGTAGTGGGTGTGATGATGACAGTGGGTTCCCCCCATTATGCTAAAGCAGTTAGAGTGCATGCTCCTCATGGAAGTGTGATAGGGGCAGGATCTTATTTTTTAGGCTCATGTCACAGTGTTAAGGAAATATGGCGAGGGTCAGATCATATTTCTCAGGCTTGTATTGGGATGTTAAGGAAATATGATAAGAGCAGGATGCTCTTATGGTCTCCATGAGCCAGAAGGCATCTGGTATGTTATACACCTAAGGCCAAGATTTTCCACCTTGTCTATCTCCTGCCACAAGACCCTGTCTCAGAATTCTGAGAATTTGGGCCGGTGAGATGGCTCAGCGGCGTAAGTGCCTGCCTTGCAGGCGCGAGGGCCCAAGTTCGACTCCCGGAACCCACATACGAAAAAGGGGCCAGTGATATCACTCAGCGGCACGGGTGCCTGTTGGCGCGCGAGGTCCTGAGGTCGACCCCCCGGTACCCACAAAAAAAAAAAAAAAAGAATCTGAGAATTTAAAAAAAGGTAGCAAGCCGGGTATGGTGGCGCACACCTGTAATCCCAGCACTCAGGAGGCTGGGGCAGGAGGATTGCTGGGAGTTCAAGGCCAACCTGGGCTACAAAGTGAGTTCAAGGCCAGCCTGAACTGCATAGTGAAACCCTGTCTCAAATAGACAAAAAATAAATTAATTAAAATTTAAAAAAAATGAAGAAGGTGGTAGTGGTGGGAGCTCATGAGACATTGTCTTCATTCCTTCCTTTTACTGGTTTTTTTTTTTTTTTTTTTTTTTTTTTGTGATGAGGTCTCACTATGTAGCCCAGGCTGGCCTTGAACTTGTAGCAGTCCTCCTGCCTCAGCCTTCCGAGTGCTGGGATTACTGGTGTGGGCCACCGCACTTGGCTAGTTTTCTCTGTTCATACACAGGACAAAGGTGGGTGCCTGCCCTCAAAGGAGGGAGGAAAACCTTTGCTGTTTGGAGATACGATGGAAAGGATCTGAGTTCTCTACATTTTTGGTACGGGGAATCGAACTCAGGACCTCATGCTTGCCAGGCAGGCACTGTGCCGCTGAGCTACATCCCCAGCTCTCTCTACCTTTTTGGAAGGTAAATGCATAAATGCCAGTGGATTGAGGTTTGGAACTAGAGATGTTGCCGAGGTCCTGGGCCTCATATTCTCTCAAAGTATGAACACACACCCCCAGAGCTGGGCAAGTCTAGTATTCTCCGTCTGTCACTTGTAGCTTAATTTTCCAAGGCACCTTAGCCCAGTTTTAGCGCAATTTATTAAGAAACTCCACCTGGGCGGAAACACAAAGCTCTTTTGTCTACACCCCATAATTCCATCTCTTGGTGTTTTCCTGTGTTTGGCTACTGATAAATTTTCCATCATATACTGCTCTGTTGGATATTTTGTTCTAATCTGACCAGCAGGTGCTAGGACCAAATCTGTTGGATTTGTCTTAAACAGCACTTACCTAGCTGCCCCATGCAGAACTCAGAGGGCAGAATGAGAACAATGCATTGCTCTTTGCCGCACCCTGCAAGACTTCTGGTTTTAGTCAGTTGAACAAATCTCACCGTAACAGAAAGCTTTGTAGCTTTCTCAAGTTACTGGATTGACCTGGCTCAAGGCATATACCCACGTGTAGCTGGACAGACTAGAAACTTGGTTAGACTTTGCCAGGGCCCGGATGGGAGAAACCTATAGCAAACTCTGTCTCACATCTGACATACGGGACCCAGATCCGGTGACTTGCCACGTGAGAGCCAGTCCCTGGGAGGTGAGAGTTGTTGGAAAGGAAATCAGTTTTATTGAAGGGTCAGCATGGAGAAAATGGAGGGGCCATTATCCTCAGAGCTCTGTTAGAGGGAACTCAAGTACACAAAAGGGCATGTAGAAGGAGGGAAAGGAGGCGGAAGGGCAGTGAGCCAGAAGGCTGCCCGTAAAGGGCAGTCTTCGTCATCTAGGGAGTGTGCTGCTTTTTTCTCCTCTGGCTGGAATATCATAATTAACCTTGATTCCTGGAGCTAGTCACTACAACATTACCTTTCTGCAATTTAAACATCGCAGCAATGTTATATGCTTTGTGTTTGTTGAAGCATAGGATTGAAGAATGAAGGGTGTTACACATTCTGATCTACTGTAATCTGAAGTCACCAGATGTATTATGTTTTGTAACTCTAAAGAAAGATTATTGAGCAGTTTGCATCGTAATCATTTTGGTCTGCTTCTCTTTAGGATTCTGAATGCTGGGCAAGGGATGGGAGGTAAACCCGCAAAGCAGTGGCTGCTGTTCCATCACTGGCTGATGAGCTGAAGCCAACCTTTCAGGCTGAGCAGGGCTATGAATGGCTTCAGCCAAAGTGAGAAATTAATGTCATTCCCCCTTTCTAGTGGCATGCGGCTCATTATAGGTAAGCTGCCCACAGAGCACATGCCAAGGCTGCTGGATCATCCTGAGGTTTCCTTAAATACTTGAATGTTTCTGATAACTATCTAGGTATAAATTAGTGTTTTCCCCAGAGATAGGGTAATGCCTGTTTGTTTCAGGTTAAAGCTATTTTCTTTCTTTCTCTTGTTACAAAGTTTTTCATCATCCTCTCCTCCCACCCGTACCTTTTCTTTACAGAGGTTAGGTGTGAGACTAAGTCTCTTCATAGAACATTTTCACACAATTTTGGTTTTTTGTTTTGTTTTTCGAGACAGGGTCTTGCCATGTAGTTCAGACTAGGTTTGAACTCACTATATAGCTCAGGCTGGCCTCAGACTTACAGGGATCCTCATGCTGTAATCCTCATGCTGGGATTACAGGTGTGTGCCAACACGCTTAGCTCCATTTTCACACGGTTTTTTAAATTGTTGGTAGTTTGGCCGTCCACACCCAGGGCCAGGGCAGCACAGCCATCCCCGCTCAGCGGTTGCAGTGTGTGTGCGCGCGCGGGCAGGCGACGACTCAGGCAGCGAGGAGCTGTGGTTGGAGGCGCCGTCTTGCTCAACTTGGGTGTGGCAGTAAGAATGAGCCACAGCGGATAAGCGGGCCCTGGATGGCCAGCGGTTTGAAAGACATGCTATTGTGAAAAGAATGTGCACCCTGGAGTTGGCATGGCCATGCAAGTCAGAACCTCTGGGCTGAAGTTCCCTCTTCACACCCTACTAGTCCAAAGGCACAGCTGATCCATCAGTGCTGGGAATCAACTCAGGACTCCAGCAGGCCAGACCCAACTGCACCTGAGTGCCGCGTTGTTGCTCCTTCTGTTCCTGTGCTACCATCTGTTGTCGAAACTACTTTTTCCAGCACTGGAGAAGTAAGGACATCCAAAAGTGTTGACATGGAGGCCGGGAGAGAAGGAAAGGTGGGCCATATAAAGGTCAGAGAACATGGCAGAGAGAAGAAGGGGAGAGGAGAAAGCTGCTTTCCATCCTGAAAAGCTCATTGGGCCCTGACACCACCCGCTGTCTGTGCCTGCAGTGTCCGAACTCCCTTCGCAATGGTGTAGTACAACTGCTCAGGTCAGCAGTCTGCTCCACCTGCTTCCCTGGCGGATACACTCACTCCATGTCCTGGCATCTACAATTCTGTGGGAGAGTCGTTCTTCACTCTGCCCTCTGCCCTCTGCCCTCTGCGCAACCCCTCCAGGAGATCCAAATCCAGCCCCTCTTCCTGACCCTCCTCCACATCTGCCCTCCGTCTCTCAACCAACCAGGTCACCTCCTTAGCAGACTCACTTTTGTCCTCAGCTCACTTTTGTCCTCAGCTCTGCGCAACTGTGTGCCACCAGAGCCTATTCCTCCCTTCGGTTCCAAATTCCCACTGGACCATTTCCCACCCCAAATGTGTGCATTTCCATCCCTCCCACTCCAACATGCCCAGGGAGCTGACATACCCTCCAAAGAGAAGCCACTTAGTCTCTGGTGGGCAGCCCTGGTGGGTTGTCTGCGTGTGCCCAGCAGCCACCCAGGAACCGTTTCAGCGTGGCAGTGTCTGATATTTCCTGGAGGGGCCTTGTGATAACAACGCTCCCTGCCCATGGAGCAACATACAGGCTGCACCTGGGTTTTCACCCTTCATTCATCTGAGGCTGCAAGGGGAAAATTTTGGGCTACCTTGAAGAGTTTTGCTACTTTCTCAGAGTTTGCCTGCTTTCTCTGCCCTGGCATCCTGGCACTCTTTGAGACAAATCAAAATGGGAGGTCATTTCCTGGTATGGGAGGAAAAGGAAAGAGAACAACTGAAATCACACTACCAACTTCTGCAGCATCTGTGTTTGAGTCACTTGCAGATTGGGAGGACTTTACAGTCTCCCTTACTTTGTGGAACTTCAAAAACAAGCCAGGAGGGCTGGTGAGATAGCTCAGCGGCATAAGCGCCTGCCTGGCAAGCGTCAGGTCCTGAGTTCGACTCCCGGAACCCACATAAAGGAAAAAAAGGGCCAGTGATATCGCTCAGCGGCACAAGCGCTTGCTGACAAGTGCGAGGTCCTGAGGTCGACTCCTGGTACCCGCATTAAAAAAAAAACAAGCCAGGAGGTACACAAGCATGAGTGGGCCCAGTATCTCTGGAGGATTTTGGAGGTCCTGTTATTCCAAAAATATAACCACATCTTCCGGGGTCTCCCATCTGCATAGCGAAGCCCCGCATCTTGTTCTGATGCTTCCACGTGTGTGCACTTCAGCACGATCTCCAGCACCTCCACAGCCCAGGATTCCTGAGTGAGGACTGTCCCCTCATCGCTGTCCTGGCCTGAGGTCCAGCCTCAACCCTTGCCCTGAAGCCTGCCCCTACCTCAGTCTCAGCGTCTCCTTCCTGTCCAGGCCCAGGCTCCGCTTGAGTGTCCACCCCAGCCCTGCACCCTCTCCTCTGTCCGAGAGCAGGACGCGTGGAGTGTGGCTCAGCAGAGCCCAGAGTGCGGCACGGCTCCTTGTTCACCTCAGATTCGCCACCTGCAATACATGTGGCAGAAGAAACAAGAAGACACGTGGGTTTAACTAGTGGGTTTCTAAGTCCCACCTTGGGAAGAAGTCCCACCTTATCCAATGAACAGGATCCGTAAGTCTGTGTCACTGAGGAGCTCTCAGGCGTTTCTCAGTCCTCTGGGTCAACCCTAAACTGTCATGAATTGCTTTGGTTAGGGGTCACAGACCTAAAGAGCTAAATGATTTTAGAATGAGCCAACCCAGAAGCTTTGGTAAGAAGAGGTCACTTACACCTCCGAAAGCGTAGGAAGTAGGGAATGGACAGGAACAAAGATTGGCCCCAAAGATCATCTGTCAAGTGACCCAGAGGGGTCGCCAGGTAATAGAGTCAGCTCTGCCTCAGACAGACCTGGGAAGTCTCTTAGGGTTGACTTCAGGTCCTTATTCAGGTGTAACCAGCAGAAACATGGACGCCTTCTGCATGTTTTGCATCCACCTGAACCACAAAAAGGTCAACATCAAGCAGCTACAAGGACCAAAATACAAATTTCCCACAAAGCCAAAACAGGAGCACTTGTTGGAGATGCAGGGTTGGTGGCCTGCCAGCCAAGAAGAGCCTCCCCTTCAAGAGAGTACATTAAAGGAGACCCTTGGGGGCAGCCCCCCATGTCCCTAAATAAACAGCTCCCTCTAAGAGCAGATGAGGGACCCCTCCATACAATGCACACAGAAATTCCCTGGAAAAGGGCAGCTGCCCATCATCACCCAGGCAGAGCCTGGTTAGAGGGAGACCTTCCTCTTCTGGGAACAGAGATCAGAAACAGATCTCCAGAAAATGCCACAGGCCTATGTTGTTTAACAGGCAGATGCCCAGCCCCTCCACGCCCCTCAGGAAGCTCTGCTGCCTGTGGGCCTTCAGGTGGGCCAGGGGCCTCTGCTGTGTGGACCAAAGGCCAGAGAGCAGGGGAAGTTCTCTGTTTGAAGAAAAAGATTTTTCCCTAGTATGAAGAGAGGAACATTTCTGGCTTCAAAATAATTTATTCCTCATGGAGAATATTGATTATCCCCAATAAATGTTCTTAAAGAAAAAAAAAATTATTTTTATCGTCTTGAACTTGCTATCCTCCTACCTCAGCCTCCCAAAGTGCTGCAATTATAGGTGTGTGCCACCACACCTGGTTTGAGCCTTTTGATTTGAATTATTTTGTAGCATTTCTGGATTAAGTGAACATCGAGCCAATTTCACAGATCACTTCAGGCCACTTTCAGGAAGAGTCATTTTCACACAATTTAAACAGACTTAATTAAGTGTGACTCTCCCAAGACCCTCTGCAGGCAGGCTCACTTGGGGTTACTGTTAGGAGAGAGAGACAGCTACATCACGTTCAGGAGAATTGTGAGGGTAGAATTCTGAGTTTAAAATACTTTTTGCAGTAGATCTCTGCTGTGCTTCTCTACCCACCCGCTGCCCTTCTCACCCCTGTCGGGATCCAGTGAAAGGCATAGAGCGAGATCAGCAATGGCATTGAATAACCAGGCACCTCGCTGAGTGCGTGTGACAGGAAAAGGTGAGGGCCTGAGTCCCACTAGCAACTGACTGCTGCTTGACCTCTGCAGAACCATGAAAAGCACAAATTGCTGGACTGCCAAAGTCAGAGAGCCCAGACACAAACTTCCCACAGTAAACAGATCTCCCCAGAAAGTGGTCCAGAGTCCCACCTGTCTCAGTCTACCCGACATGAGTGGAGGGGTCATGCTCCTCATCATGTGACCATCCTTGCCTTGCAGCTTTTGCTAGAAGTCATCCCGTCCCTGCCCCATCGGCCATGGCCTCGTCAGAGAACAGCACATTCTGTGGGCACTGTGTACAAGCCAGACAGGCGCCCGCATTCCTACTTGTGTCCACAGCCTACGGCCCCGCAAAGAGCTGTCCTTCAACACTGAGACCTTACTGTGCGTGGTGACCCCTTCTGTTTTCAGCTTTGCAGAGCTGAAAACCAAAATGGGCATTTGTGAGCTGGGCCATTCAATTATAGATCTAAGATTTCCCCAAACTCCCAAAAGGCACCAGCTTTTCCTCACTTCGGGCAGCAGAAGGGGCCAAAAGACTGTCTGCCTCGCAGGGCCTTCGTGGAGGAAGCAAGGATTTTTTTTTTTTAAGCTGCTTCTACCTGCCAGTCATAGAGTCTGAGTTGACCCACCCCAAACAGGGACCTCTGATTTGAACTCATTAGCAAGCCCAAGGACTGTTACTGAAAAGATAGGTGCTGCCTGGCAAGTGCAAGGTCCTGAGTCCCATTCCCGGTACCAAAAAAAAGAAAAGATAGGCTCTGCATCCTAGTAACCAAGTCCCAAACCCCCCAAGGTATACCTTGACCTGGAAACTGCCCCCATTTCTTCCTTTCTTGGCATACTGCCTTTCTTTAGGCAAAATACAAAAATCCAGCACTGGGGCCAATTCTGTCTCCCACACCCAGAGTCTAGTAAGATTCTAGTCCTCCCCCTACCCCAGTGCTTATCTTAGGTTGATGTGATGAAACTCAGGTGGAAAGGCCCCGGCTTGGGTGGTCAGTCTCAAGGACAATGGAGAGAGAAATGGATTTTCTTTGACTAAGTACAGGAGGGAGAGACAACTAAAAGGAGGGAGAGAAATATGCTGCTTGGAGACAGGATAGAAAGGGTCTTGCTTTCTTCCTCTGACCTTTTGGACTATAAATGCATCTCTCCAGGAGCCAGATCAACTTGGCTACAAGGTCTTGGGCCTTATCTTTCTTTGAAATGTGAACTCAAGAGTTATTGCTGAGGATCCCAAGTTTTCAGCAGCAGTGTTTCCAGAAAGCTCCAACTCTTCAAGGTCAAAAAGACGCTGCTGCTCTTGCTGACAGTTGCCCCATCGGACCCTGCTGGCAGAAGGACTGCAGCAAGAGTTGTGATCCAGGAGCGTGTGCTGCTCCAGCTCCCACGCACTGGCTTTGCTTGCTCACAGCTGCAGCTCATGCCCTGGGCTGCCTGGCTAATGCCTGAGGTGGGCAGGTGAGCAGGCGCCAGGTTGGTGAGGGGAGTTGGAGATGAGCAAAGCTTCCACTTGAGGGGAGTGGCAGTAATTCTGTGTGCGGCCCTTTGGAGATGGGCTAGTTCAGGAGTAAATGGGGACTGTCAGTCAGGTGCCTAAAAAGGGGGCTAGCGAAGATTTTGGAGTTGTTTCCTGAGCTGAAACCCAAGAGAGCGTTTTTCGTTATTTTTTCCCTTAAGGAGGCTTGGGGAGCCACGTGTGCAAGGCTAAGAAAGAGGTCAGATAACCTTTGCAGATGGATCTAGCAGGTTCGGCCTGGACACCCCAAGGATGTCCTGTGTCAAAGGCAGTGACTGAGGGCTTAGAGTGCAGGCGGGGGTCAGCGCCTGGGAGCAGCGATCACGTGACCCTCTCCTGTGGAGATCAGAGCCAGTGGCCTGCAGCCCCCTTCAAGGTTTTCCAGGGGTCCTGAACTTTATGTTTGATTGCTAAAGCAGTGATGTGAAGAAAACAGGCTGAGGTCTTGCTGAGGTGCGACTGTCCCTATGAAGTGTGAAGCCTTACTGTTGTGTTGAAAATAAGGAATCTGCAGTCTGAAAAAAGTGAACACTCTATGTCTTTAAAGTTTCTAATGGCCTAGATTTAAAGTTTCTAATGGCTTCTCAGTGAAACTACATTTGTGTGAGCTATTTCCCTGGTGTACCTTTTATCTTTTAAAAGGTAATATTTCAGAGAAATATTATTCAGAGAAATAATATTCTCTGTAATCAACAAAGAAACAGCTGGAGCAGGACAGACCACTGATGCAGAAACTCAGCATTGGTGCTTTCCAGATTGGACCACTGTGGTTCAGAGGCAGGAGAGACGATGGCCAGCTGGGCAGAGCGTCCTGTGGGCCTCACAGAGACAGGCCTCCCCTGATCTTGGGGCAGGTCCTGTTCATTGCCCTGGGCTACTCGACCTCACCTCTATCGAAATATTTCTGCAACGTTGCAATTGCTCAGTAGAGCGCATGCATTTGTGAGTGGTCTTGGTAAGAGGCAGCATTGTGGCTGGAGGAGAACAACTACCGGGAGCATGTCCACTTCCCGCTTGCTGGACCACTGTACGCGCCAGGTCTAGCCGGGCCGCACTACGCGCATGCGTGTTGGCAACGCGACCTTGGTGTTGCACGGTGGCTGCTGGGCAGTGGAGGACCAGCAGCCGAAGGCAGGGCTGAGTCTGCCCGGAGGCCACGGGGCCAGGGGGCCAAGAGCCAGTCGCTGCTGGAGGAGAACTACCGGAGCCTGCAGCAGGAGCGGCTCATGGACCTGTGACCAGGACCCTGGCGCGCGCACCTGCCACCTGCGCCTGGGCCCCGGGGTCAGCTCCAGAGAGTCGCGTGCCCTGGCCTCGTTTGTGGTGATACGATGAAGCTGGGTCACTAAATTGCCCGCCGCCATTGTGGGGACTCCAGAGAAGGAGAGGAGCCTGTGGTGCTCAGGGAACAGAGGGTGAGGGACAGGGGCGCCCATGGCCATAAGGTGGGCAGGGCCGGGTTCAAGACTTTGTCCTTGGTCCTCTGGGCCTCCCGACTCAGGAGAGTTAGAGACACGCTAACGGAAGCTTTTTCGAAATCTTAGGCTCCTTGCTAGGTGTGGTGGTGCACGCCTGTAGCACTGTGGGAGGCTGAGGCAGGAGGATCACAATTTCGAGTCCAGACTGGGCAATTTAGCTTGAGGATAAGTGGGGTGTGATGTGGTGCATGCTAGGACTCGAGAGGCTGAAGCAGGAGGATCGCTTCAAGGTCAAGACCAGCCTGACTCTCATAGCAAGACTCCCCCCCACAAAAAAAAAAAAAAAAAGTTGTTTTGGAAATAAAATGGGGATAGGGATGTGCCTCAGTGGTAGAGTTCTTGCTTAGCATGCACAAGACCCTTGATTCAATTCCTAGCACCCAAAAACAAAATGCAAGACTTGCAGATACAGAATAAAGGTGAACACTCTGTTTCCTACAATCTTCAACTTTTCCCCTGGGCTGTAGAACATCCGTTTGGGTATCCAAGGCAATGTTGTAAGTTCCTCCCGATCTGCACCAGTTCCCTAGAGCTACATGAAGCCTGTGGCAGAATATGGTGTCCTTCAGTGTGACTTGCTTTCAGGGGAGAGTAGGGATTCCTAAACCACTACTTCAAGTGAAAATATGGCCTTATTAATATCAGCAAAGCAGAAAATGCCATTAGACATGACAATTCTTTTGAGCAGTGCTCTTTTGTATTTTGATTTGTATTTATGTTAAAATGGATTAAGTATTTAAAATACTTGCAATGGTTGTCAAATAAAATTTCCCTTCAAAACAAACAAAGAATGAATACAGGTTGAATCCTTAGGGCCTGTTTTACATTAGGAAATAGAGTCCTAAAGAAAGTTTTACAACAGTGGTCCCCAAACTTTCAATTCCAGGATTTATCTTTACATAATCTGAGTCAGTACGTTGGGGAATAGAGTAAAGAATCTGCATTTCCACTCAGCTTCTTAGGTTTTCTGTTTAGGAGGCTCAGGGGCTTACACTTTAAGGATAATTTTATAGAATTATAGCAGTATTGGAAATAGGAACTTGTTAAAAAAAAAAAAAGGTAGAAACACACATTACAACAGAGGAGGGATAAGGAGAAAAATTCTTTGTATAAAATCCTACACCGTGGATAACATGACCTGTATTTATAGTTTTCTCTCTCATCGTGCCTTCAAATGACCCATTGCTTCAAATAAAGTACCTGCTAAATATTTCAGTTAAAAAAAAAAAGAGGCAGCATTGCATGTGTGTCTCAGGACTCCAAGCAGAGCTCTCTCCCAGTTCCTTTCACCACAGAGCCCGGGCTTTGTGAAAGAGGAGCTTTCTACTAGGTTTAATCATCTCCAGGCCGACCCAGCCACAGAGACGTGGGGCTCTTTCATGACCAGAAACAGCTTTTTTTAGCACGTGGCAGGTGTGATCTTGTTCCTCAGCTTGTTTAAGAGATGCCTAGAGAGGTGATTGGATTGTGAGGCGATAATAATAGCCGAGTGGGCTGGCAGGAGGTGGGGCCTAGTTGAAGAAAGCAGGGGGTGCGCCTTCGGAGGGTGTATCTTTTCTCTGCCTCTTTCCCTCCCGTTCTGCTTCCCGGATGTCATGGAGCGGGCAGCTTGGCTCTGCCATACCCCTCCACCTCGATGTGTCTGCCAAGGGGCCGGCAGACCGTGGACTGAACTCACTGAAACTTAGAGCCAAAATAAACCCTTCCTCCTTTAAACTGTGTATGTCAGATATTATGTGTTTATCATAGCAACAGAAAGCTGACAAATACACAGGGATTGCCCACTCCTGAAACATAAGGGGAGTCGTCTATATTTGCCTCTTTACATCTTGAGTTCATACACTGTACATTGACATTAATAGTGACATTAAATTCAGATCTCCATTTCACAAGACTTCCTTTCAGGAGAGATTGAAAGGCATCCCATTCCCCAGGCTGTAACTCTTGGTAGCCATTTCTAGAGCGAGCTGTTCTGTGATTTCCACACGCAGTAGGGAAATCCTTTCTCTTCCAGGAGAGTGCCCATATTGGAAGCTTTTTCGTACAAATTTCTCCCAAGCAGTCAAAAACTGGCAACATCAGTTGCAGCTGAAGCTTCTGCTTCTCGAAGCTTCTGTGGCCCAGCCTGGCCCAACCCGTGTAAAGCAGCAGGAGCCCACGCCTTTTCTGTAAAGAGCCATCTGAGCATTCCTACTCCACAGCAGTGAAGGTGCTAAAAAATCATCTCATGGTTGTCAGACCTTCGTGAGACAAACATATTTCTCACAGCAGAAAAAATGAAGAGGCAATAAATGTCAAGCGTCCTTGAGGGGGGATTTTGGTTAGAGATGTGTTTTGTTTCAGATTATAGAAAGCCTTCTAAATCGGAAATAAATGAGGAGTAGATTTGCCTCATAACGAGAAGCTTGAGGCAGGCAGGCTAGTGCACGCACGGCTCAGCAAAGCTGAGAGAGACCTGGGCTCGCTCTCTTTCTGCTTTCCCTTCCTTATTGGCCTTTAGACATCACACTTGTTCTCTCATGGTCACAAGATAGCTGCATCCCCAAGATCCAAGCAGGAAGAAGGAATCAAGAATGAGAAGGTAGGGCCGGTGAGATGGCTCAGCGGCGTAAGCGCCTGCCTTGCAAGCGCGAGGGCCCGAGTTTGACTCCCGGAACCCACATACGAAAAAGGGGCCGGTGATATCGCTCAGTGGCACGGGCGCCTGTTGGCGCGCGAGGTCCTGAGGTCGACCCCCCGGTACCCACCAAAAAAAAAAAAAAAAGAATGAGAAGGTAAAAGACGAAGGGTCTTCTCAAATCTCATTGGCCACGGTTGTGTCACGTGTCTGCTAGTTTTAAGTGAGGCTGGAGACTATTGAGCTTTCCTGCCTCCACACTAGAAGACAAGGGAAAAACCACTGACAGTGTTTTGAGTGGGCCAACCTACATTCAAACAGTAAAATAGTACTGAATTGGAGGGATTGCAAGGTATATCTCTCAAAAACAAAGTACCACTAACAGTAGGCTTTACAAACATAAAATATTTTCTCCCAGGTGAGAAGGTGGTCATGGTCAGGATTTGTGTCTGGTAAAAAAAAAAAACTATGAGAGTTGGGGAGAGGATTGGCCAAGAAACATTATCTGTGTGCCTAATAGGTGCCCTACAAGAAAGACTTGAAGTACTAATAATCACATGGAACAAAGGGCGATGAAGTGTAATATCCCGAATTCGGGAAGAAAAGTTAAAAAGTGCTAATATTGGTGGAAGAACTTACACGTCAAATCTCATTCCAGATACTTCTAGATGTTTTCCCACAAAAACCTTTGAGCTGATACTGTTACTAGTATTGAACAGATGATGTTGCTAAATAACACGTGAAGAGGCCCATGGTCAGTGAGTGGAAGTGGAGGATTTGAGCCCAGGTCTGCTTAACAAACTCCAGGGCTCCCCTTATTACCCCAATGGGCTTTAGGGGCCTCATGACCCCACAGGAACAAGTGTGGCTCTTTTTCCTCAGAACGGCCCTGCTCAGACATTCAGAAATGTCTCAGAATAGTATTCCAGCCGTGATTGCCGCCAACTACCGCTCTTCACTAGACTTGAACCCCTTCGAGGGCAAGGACTGTGTCCTGTTTGCTGTTGTTCCCCTGGAAACTGGCATATAGTAGGTACCCAAATATTTGCTGACTAGGGAAAGACTGAGGGACTGTATTATTATAACAGTGCACTACGAATACTAGTGCTTTAGAAGAAAGGAATCTGCTGTTGAATGAACTGGCTTATTCATTACAGAAATTTTGATCCTTTTACAATGTCATTGTGACTCCAAGCAGCATTTCTCAGACATTTGGCCTGGGGATACCTTTTCTTGCAGAGAATTTCATGGAATGAATGCTCCATGGTACATACTTTGATGACTGCTGATCTAGCTCAGCTCTGCACATATAGACAAGAGACTGAGACCAGAAAAGAGAGGCGGCTCACTCAGAGCCACACGCAGAATCTGGATTGGAACCCTTGTACTTGATCAGATAACTTCACCCCAGTTACAGGGCTCATTTGTAATGTGAGGACTATATCAATAGTAAGGGCAGCTTTCTTTTGGGGTATAGGGAAACTTATCTATTATTAACAAACAGCCTTGGTACTGGATTTTCTTCCCTAGTTTTGTACAGAAATATTTTATATTCACCATCATGACAGACAAATGGGAGCTAAGGGTCACATCATTGCCTGTGTGGCCTCCGGAGTCATGGGAAGAAGATTCACCTCAAATCTGTCCCAGGTTTGCCTGGAAAGCAAAGAAAGGATGTTCTGCACTGCCATGTTTAGGGAAATATGGGGACCAGGGGAAGTGTGTAACTTCTGCTTCTCTCCTTAGCTGTTTATTCTTTGTCCCCACCTGGCGTGGTGGGTCTAACAAGGATCCCACATCCTAATCTGTGGGACCTGTGACGGACTTTAAATTAAGGAGATTATTCTGAATTATTGGGATGGACCCAATCTAATCAAATGAAACAGGAATCGCTCTAGCTAGAAGCAGAAGCTACAACATAAGGGCAAATCGGAGAGAATGGAGGTGTGAAGGAGTCACTTTAGTCTTGGAATATGAGGATGGCAACATAGCAAGACATACAGGTGGTTTTGAGTTGCTGAGAGGCTCACATCTGACGACCACTGAGGAGATAGTGACCGTAGTCTTCAGTCCTATGACCATAAGGAACTGAATTCTGGCAAAAACCTAAAGACAGATTCTCCCCCAGAATCTTCAGGTGAGAACCCAGGCTGACCAACACTGGGATTGTGGCTAAGACCCAGAGCAGAGTGACCAGTGAAGCTGCCCAGACTTCTGATCTATAGCCTGTGAGATAACTGCAGTAATTGATTTTGGCAGTCATGGAAACCTAACACATCTTGGTGAAGTCGCTAACACATCCAGAGAGGAAGTCAAGAAGGGACAAGAGGTTAGGAAAGGGCACCTCAGGACCTGAAGGGCTTTGGGGCTGACTGTGAATCATACAGACCTTCCTGTATCTCTGTCCAAAATGAGGGTGGTGGTCATGAAGGAACCAAGCTAGAGGCTCAAAGGGCCCCCCAAGCAGGACTACTTGTCTTCTCCACGTGTGCATGTGCTGCCTAACAGTCAAACTGTGGTGTCTGTCGTAATTCGTCCAGGACTGCTGTAACCCAACTGATAATTGATATTGGTGAAGATATTGAAACACTTGCAAAGGAGGGTGCTAATTTACTAATTGAAACAGGCTGCGGTATGATTATGAAAGAAGGTATCGGACCAGTGATATGGCTCAGCGGCACAAGCACCTGCCTGGCAAGCGTGAGGTCCTGAGTTTGACTCCCAGTACCCACATAAAAAAAAAGAGAGAGAAAGAAGGTATCACGGGGGTCTCCTGCTGCAGAACAGCCCAGCCTTCTACAGGGAGCGCTTTCAGTGGAGGCCATTTCCCCAGAAGGGAGCCGTTTGCCTCAGAGTCCAAAATAAACATCACTGCACTTCAGAAAGATTTCAGCTTCCATGGCAGGTAACCTGCCTACCCTTAGATGTATGGAGCCAGCTTCTGAGTCTTGGTACTGTTTTGTTTCTACGCGTAAAGTGTTTGCTTCTTTTACTTTACTGAATTGAAAGAGGAACAGACATGGAGGAGAGCTTTGTTTGCTGCGGATCTGAAACGTTTCTTCTTTTCATTTCTATTTCGACTGATTTTCCGAACCTATTTGAAGTTATAACACAATAGATCTGATTACTTAAAGCCATTGAGGTTTTTGCACAGCCTCTTATCTCTGATGAGGAGCACGTTGTTACAAATGCTTTCATTTTTACAGGTTCGGGATTAATTTTAATGTTAAAAAATTTGGTGGAAACTCTGTAAGGGATAAAAGAAGAGTTTAAAATCAGGGGAGCTTCTTGGGTTACTTTGAACAAAACATCCTTTTTAAAAATTAAACTTGAGTGTATCTGCAGGCTGTTTTATTTGTGCTCTGGTGTCATCTCTAATGCACATAGAGGATACCTTTCCCACAGTGGCATTGAATACAGGCACCCAAAAAGATGGTCTCAGATTTCACACATCCGGGTAATTAGCAGAGTTAGAGCGGCTCAGCTGAACCATTCGGAGGTCAATAATGCATGAATTTCTGGCAGATTGCCTAGCACAGAGTCCACAAACACATTTGTATAAGAACTAAATGTTTTTGTAGTAAAGTTTGTATTTTAAATATAAAATATTAGGATTAACTTTATGTAGACTGTCATGCTATGACAAATTCCTGTTTTAATATGGCACAAAAAAGTTCCAATGTGAATGCTTTCCAAATTTCTTTCTTTCTTTCTTTCTTTTTTTGTTTTGGTATCAGAAATCGAACTCAGGACCTTGTGCTTGCCAGGCAGGTGCTGTCAAATTTCTAAAGAAATCTTTCCTCTCTTTTGTATATTTGGTAGCACAGTCACTTGTGGACCTAAAAATCAAGTTCTAATGCCCCAAATTAAAATGTCAGAATTTAATATTCAAGAGCAGACCCCATTGGAATTTAAGTGCCTTAAAAATGTAAGATAGCCGCCGGGAGCCGGTGCGGCTGTGAGGGGCCGCGTCTCGCCGCCGCCGCCGGCCCGCCTCGCTGTCTCGTGGTTCCCAGCTAAAGTCGGCAGTAATGCTAACACTGGCAAGCAAACTGAAGCGGGATGATGGTCTCAAAGAGTCCCGGACGTCAGCTGCCTCATCTGACTCCACACGGAGGGTGTCTGTGAGAGACAAGTTGCTTGTTAAAGAGGTTGCAGAACTTGAAGCTAATTTACCTTGTACGTGTAAAGTGCATTTTCCTGATCCAAACAAGCTGCACTGCTTTCAGCTAACCGTAACCCCAGATGAGGGTTACTACCAGGGTGGAAAATTTCAGTTTGAAACTGAAGTTCCTGATGCGTACAACATGGTGCCTCCCAAAGTGAAGTGCTTGACCAGGATCTGGCACCCCAACATCACAGAGACGGGGGAAATCTGTCTAAGTTTACTGAGAGAACATTCGATTGACGGCACCAGCTGGGCCCCCACGAGAACGCTGAAGGATGTTGTTTGGGGATTAAATTCTTTATTCACTGATCTTTTGAATTTTGATGATCCACTGAATATTGAAGCTGCAGAGCATCACTTGGGGGACAAGGAGGACTTCCGGAATAAAGTGGACGACTACATCAAGCGCTACGCCAGATGATGAGAGGAGGACACTGCAGGCCAGGGACCGCGCAGCCCTCCTCCTGTCCTTGCGCTCCCTCAGCCCCGCAGGATCGTCCCCGTCCTGCGGCTGCACTGTCCTGGTGAAGACCGTCCTCCTGACTGCCCTCTGTAGATGGAGCGCAGCGTAAATACAGCAAGAAAGTGTGTCTGGGCTCTAGAGCGTTGTCTGCTTCCCTTAACATGTTCACTTTTCCGAAACTGTGCTGTCTAGGCCGTCAGTGATCCGAGGCGTCTCGTCGTGAACTCGGCCTCCGGGCCTGCGCTTGCTCCCTCGCTCCAGCACAGTGGCGTCCCGCACGGTGATGTAATGACACGTCCAGTGTCCTCGCAGATTGGCAATAAGAACCCGCGCAAACTGATCGGATGCACATTCTCTTAGCTTCCTCTGTGAATGTTGGCCCTGCCTAGATGTGACGCTTCCCAGAATGCGCAGTCATTCACTGTAGCTCTTACTGAAATGCGCATTTTATTTAATGTAAGTGTATTTTGGAGCAGATTTGTAATTTGTACAATTTAATGCTTTTATTTTTTTCTACTCAGTTTGTATTTTCATTGTGTAGAGCAGACAGAAAGCTGTAGGGTCGAGCAGCCACTGAGGAGAGACACAGACAGCTCTGAAAGCCACCTTGCTCGTTCTGTCCAAACGCAGCTGGGCCTGGCTCCTAAACACCAGCTCTTGCTTTCGGGTCCGGAGGTGGCCGGGACGTCTCGGAGCCCTTTGAAGCTGATCTGGATGATAAAAATCACAGAAAGGCAGGGAGCCCTCTCTCACATGCTGCCAGAAGAAGCTGGCTGGGGTGCGGACCAGGCCGGGGTTGGCGGTTCTGCAGTGGTCATAGGACCGGAGTCAGTAGCTCCTTGTCAAGAGTGCCAGGCCTTCTTCCCGAGGGACAGGGGAGATCTCGGTGATTGGCCCATAGCAAGCCTGTGCTGTGGCTGGCTTCTGAGTCGGTGCCTGCGCCGATCCCGGGCCCTTCTGGGGAGCCCTGAGGGCTTGGAGGACCAGGCACCTGCAGGGCTGGCGCCACGCTGGGCTAGGTTAACACATTCAGAGAAAGAGCCCCAAAGACAGGAATGGATTCACTCCAGCATTTAGACATCTGAACAGTGAAATCAAATGCAAAATAAATGTGTGTCTGGTTTCCAAAAAAAAAAAAAAAAAAAAAGTAAGATAAATGTAAATATATGCGTAGGAGTTAATTTTTTCCTTTAAAGGTGTAGTTTTTGTGTAAATCGTTTTGTCCCTGAAATTTTACTAGAGCCTTCAGATATCAAAATATACACACTCAGTTGTGATAAAGATGCATTTTCTTCAAGGATTTCCTCAATGGACAAAGCAAACAGGATTGGACCAGGTAGACTGTAACTTGATTTGGGTTCTGTCTTCTCTTAGGTGAACTCGGGTCACAAGCTTTCTTTATGTCTGGCTGTGTCTCCTCTAAGGATACCTCCTCTAAGGATACCTCCTTGGTATCCTCAGGATAACAAACCTCGGTTTAATTGATAATCACCTCCAACCTGCCGTGTGAACATGCTGTCTGGACCTGGCATTGCTGATGTGTGTCAGAGCTTTGTTCGGGGTGCCAATCCTCACGGCACTCACACTTCTGGGGGTTTGTGCCTCCACACTGATAGCTGAGGAAAGTGACCTCACTGGACCCCATAAGGGGTCTCGCCCACCTGAGAGTATTAAATGGAAGCTTGTTTTCCTAAAGCTTCCCACTGATAATCTGTAACTGGTGGAAGATTCTTCCAGAAGCACAGTTCCTAGGGAGGGTCCGCTTGGTCAGCTCCAGCTGTCCCCCTGGGTCTGGGGAAAGGAAGTCCCTGCTGTATTTGTCCTGAGTGTCCCTCCCGATGTATTACACTGGAGCATGAATATTCACGCTTAATGGATTTGCCGGGAAATGGCTTTTTGAGCCACTTCTTTTCTGAAGTTTCTTCTGTTGCTGGAAACAGTCGCCACAGGGTATTTTTTAGAGCCCTCCTACCTGAGGCCTCTGGACAGGGCCTTTGTGTGCTCACATAAAGAGCCTGCCTCTTTTTCCTCAGACCACTGATGAGATCATGGATTGTACAGGATTATTGAGCTATTGTCACCAACTCCAGGAGCAAGTTACACTTTCCCAGGGCTCTGCTCCCATGAGGCACCAGGGCCCAGGGACTGATGGCCTAGTGTTCTCTGAGTCACCATCCATGCATCCTACAGGAGGCTGATTCTCGTCAACATTTTAAAATCGTTAGCTACAGAAAAAGAAACAAGTTGTATCAGGTACAGGTACAAATTCTCTGTGATGAATATGATCATTATATATACCTAAAATGTACCAATAAAGTCTGATTGGAAAAAAAATTGTCAGCTACAAGGGTCTGCCCTGGATTTTTCTGGATGTTGCCAGCTTTTGATAGAACTCATTTTCTTTTTCTTTTTTAGAACTCAATATATTAAAACAGCTTGTGTTTAATTTGCCTTGTACTGGCACCCCCACTCAAAAAGTATACTTTCAAAGAATAATTATTTTTTAAACTAATCATTCTTTGCTGTCATCATAATTCAGAAATATTTAAAAAATTATTCAGCAAGCTTTTAGAGCACAGTAAGGAATCAGTAAGTTAATAACAAAATCCTTTGCAGAAAATATACCAGACTCAGTGGCCTTATCTGTATTGTGCTACATGGTTGGTATTTATCTTTCAGCCTAACCATTTTTTCCATTTCTGAAGCACCCAGGAGTGCAAAATTGTGTAAACAGAGGGAACATTGTTGTCCACTGTTTGCTCTCTGGCTCAGTCTCTCTTTAGCCTTCTGATCCCTGCTCTAGCTGTGGGGTCAAAGGTTGCGGACTTAAGGGTCCTCTTTAATTATTCCATACTAACTGAGGAGAAAGCTAAGGGGCTGGTGCCTCTTGTGAAACCTGGCTGCATCTCTAAGTGGGATTTTCTGAATAGAAAGTTAATTTTGTATTCTAAAACCAAAGGAGTGCAACAGTAACTGAAATAGATAATTGTTGTAGCTGGGAAGTGATCCCCACATCTGTCACAAAACATTCCTGTGTTAGGGTTCACTTGGCTTTCCTGCAGGAAGAAAACTTGATTTATGCACCTGAAGGATATATCTTAGCAACGGTTGTGGAGGAAATGTACTGAGAAACTTTCTCTGGGCTTTGTCTAAAGGGAGCTGCACTGCTGAGGTTAGAGAAGTTTAACATGTTCTCTATAGAGTACTTTACATACAGTTGCATTAATTTTAAGGAGCGAAAAGCAGCAATTAGTCTTCTTAGCTGGTAGATTCTTTAATTCTTAAAATACACATCCCCACACCATGGTAGGAATTACAAATACATTTTTTAAGGGTATATTGCAATTTGGCAAGCAGTGTTAGGGTTAAAAGTTGTTTTCCATAAAGTTCTGTTTCTCATCCATTTCTACTCGTTAATTAAAAGTAAGCCTGAAAAAAAAAAAATCAAACTTCTGTTTTGAAATAATTAGTGATTCACAGAGCGTGGCAAGGAGAGGTCCAGTAATGGCTCATGCCCTCCCCCAGCCCCCAGAAGCCCCATGAAAAACCTATTTTGTTTTCCTCAGATCTGAGGAAGCAAACAAGGATTGAAGTAGAAAATGGGCTGCTTCAGTTCCAGCTCAAGAGTGAAATGGAGACACAGCACCACTGGCTTGTGTCGCAGCGCAGCGATGAGTCACAGCGGCAGGGGCAGGGGCCAGCGCCCTGGCCATGCAGGCAGTCGCCTCCTTCCAGTGTCCTCGCTCCCCCTTTTGGAAATGCAGAGTCCTCGCCCAGGAAAAGCAGGAGGGGAGGCCTGCAGAGTCTTTTTAGGTTTCTTCCTCCTTCCCCTATGCTCCAGCCCTTGTCTCTCATGGTGGGAAACTCCTGGAAAGCTGCTGAGGAGTACTTGGGAGAACTCCATAACCAGTACCAGAAAACAATAGCAGATCGAGCAAATTACTTTCCACAACCCATAATGTTGCATTGGAAAAAACAGGAGGATCCTGGGGGTGGTGAATGATTGTGCCCCATGTGCTGTCTAGCACCTGAAATGTTTCTGTTAATTCCTCTGTAGTAGAGGAGTCTTGGTCTCATATCCTGTATGGTATTTCTATATCTTTCTAAAAATTTTAAGAGAAAGTTTTAAACAGAAAACCCCAACGTTTTAAACAATTGTTATGTAAAAATAAAGAAAATTAAGAGTGAACGAGGGAGCCCTGGTCCCATTTCTCCCTCTAGGAGATGTCACTCAACCCCCAGTGAGCAGCTGAGCTGCACTTTCCGTCGGAGTCTCTTGTATTAAGCCCCATATTCAGCACTAAGGAAGAGAGACAGAAAAAGGGAGACCGAGGCCCAAATGGGTAACATAAGGGATATGGTATGCGAAGTGTCCACAGAGACTTCTGAGGAGGGTGGCTACATCTGTCTGGGGATGAAGATCACGAACTGCTGCTGAGGAGCAGCCACCAACAGAGCCTAGTGTGCACAGGAGATTCAAAATTCCGGCTGCAGATGACAGGAAGGTTTGGGATCTGTATGGTGGTGATGGTTACACAATATTGTGAATGCATTTAAAGCCATTGATATGTATGCTACATATTAATGGCTAAGATGATAAATTATGTATATTTTACCACTTATTTATAACCATTTTTTTTCCAGGCAAAAAATAAAAGCTGAGATGAGAATTCTCAATCAGAAATGTCATAATTCCAACTAACAGCTATGGTAGGAAGATCCCAACTCCAGTGAGTTCCACTGAGAACCTACCGTGGGGCTTCCCAAGCAGCATCCCACGCTGCCCTTTCCCTCCCCCAGGGCTGTCAGTATCACGGTGGTTGGGTCCGTCTCTGCTGTATAAAGACAGTGAGGCTAAATGCTGGCGCTGTGGTGAACTTGACATTCGTGAGTGCCCCTGAAGTCCAAACCTGGTAATTCCGGGGGTTCAGCATAAGCATACCGTGGATGAGCACAGTGGAGGAAGGCAGAAGGCCAGAACTTTTCTTCTTCCCACTCTGTCCCATCCAGTGAACACAAAGGCATATGCAGGAATTTCCCCTGCACCCCGCAGGAAGAGGTTTAAGTATGCATTGCCTTTTAAATTAAGACTAGCTATAAATAAACAAACAAACAAACAAATAAATCATATCCAAGGTGAGCCAGCACACACCCGTAATCCCAGCTCTCTGAGGAGCTGAGGCAGGAAGAGTACATGTTCAAGCCCAACCTGAGCAATGTAGTGACTAGAACCTGTCTTAAATTTTTAGAAAAAAATTACAAAGGGCTGGGGATGTAATTCAGTGTGAATGCCCTGGGTTCAATCCTAAGAACTGCTAAATAAATAAACAAATATGGAAGAGTAGAGCCCCAAACTCCCCGTGAACCAAATCAGTGAAAGGACAAGTGTCCTTGCTGCCATAATGCAGTCCTAAAATGGATATGATAGGTTGTGTTTCCTAGCTGCAGAGAGGTTATTAGCACAGGACCAGTTTTATCCAGTGATAAGCTTTCTGACAGGTTACAGGAGGTAGCCTCATCACACTTGGCCATCGTAACTGTGGTTTGTGCTCCTCTCTGGGAGCATCCAACAGCACAGGGTAAAGGGGATAGTCACCAAAGCCACCAGCTTCTGACCAAGTAGCCTATCATTGTTTCATTTGCAAAACACAGTGTGCAAGTGGGTGGATGCGCATGTCTGAGAGACTTCCTGCCACACAGACAGACCTGAGGACAAGATAGCCACCCGAAAGCATGATGGGAAGAAAGCATGTGGCCGTGAAGCGTGCGTCAAATGTGAATGCTGATACTGTTCCAGACAAAAATATGTCTGTGCTGTGGACCACAGGACCACTCATCTTTCTGTCTGCATTGGTGGGGAAGCCTCTGTGGCTTGGGGAAGGTCACCTCATCACACCAGACAGGGCCTGAGGAGCTCCCCCAAAGAGGAGATGGGAACCTCAACTTACTCCCCCCACTCAGTAGACAGTAGGTTTTCTGTCTTCTGTTACAGAAAAAGAATTTTAGGACATGTCAGTGAGAAGCATAAGCAGGCTTATTAGACAAACTGAAGTACACACTCAGAAAAAATAAAGAGTGGGCCCCCAAGAGACAGGTGCCAGAGGTCTTCTTTTAAGAAAATCATAGCACACACAAAGTCATATTACTCCTATTCCCTTCTGGTTTGTGATCTGTTTCGCCCCTTTCACGTTTTCATACAAATGGTCTGGAACAAACTTTCAGCTGGGCTGATTTTGTCCCGAGAGACATCTGGCAATGTCTGGAGACAGCTTTGCTTGCTGCAATGGTAGGAAATGCTACTGGCACCTAGCGGGTGGGGTTTAGGGACGTGATTAGACATCCTGCAATGCACAGGACAGCCCCTCCAACGAACAGTGATCTGGCCAGGGTGACCAGCCATCCCAGGGTGCCTGTGACTTTTGTGGTTATAGCCCTGAAAGTCCTGTGTCCCACAAAACCCATAGTCTTGGGCACAGCAGAAACACTGGTGTCCAGATGTCTGGTCCCAAATGTCAGAAGTGCCAACACTGAGAAACCGTGCTTTAGAAGAAAGACCCGTTCACCTCACTTCTCACCAAGACCCTTCTTTTCGATGTAACCTTTAGTCACTGTTGTCTCTTCTACTGAAACAGTTTTCTTGAAAGTCAGTGATTAACTTCCAGTCAAGGAATCCAGTAGCCTCTCTCCTTCAACCTTTTTGATTCTTCCAAGCATTTGACACTGTTGACATCTTTCTTTTCTTTTTCTGTGCTGGGGATCAAACCCAGGGCACCACTGAACTACATCCCTAGTTCTTTTCTTTTCCTTTTGAGATGCAGTCTCCTGGGCTGCCCAGGCTAGCCTGGAATACCTGGGGGCTCAAGCATCCTTCTGCATCAGCCCCCCAGGTAGTTAGGATAACAAGCCCAAGCTACCACATCTGGCTTTACTATTTTGAAGCCCTTTTTTCTCACTTTTGGTTTTCTACCGCACCCTCATTACTGTGCCTTCGCTCTCGTGGGTTCTTAGTTCTACTTTGTATTAAATGTAGTCTCTTAGTGAAGTGTCCCTTGGCTCTCTTTTTTATTAAAGAATTCCACTCCTTAGAGTTTAGATCTTATCTCTATTCATTGATTTCCAAATCTCTTTCCTGTGTCCTGGTCTTTCCAATGATAGAAGGGTTCTCATGGAAATCCTGCAGAATCTAAAGCGCAAGCTAAGTAACAGCAGGTTAAGAACATTTAATATGTTGGCTAAGAGGAAAGAAAATATGACCTAGCTTACATTTCCAGCTTTATTTATTTATTTATTTTGGCGGCGAATCCAGGACCGTGTGCATGCAAGGCAAGAACTGTACCACTGAGCCACATCCCCAGCCTTATTTCCTACTTTGGTCCGATAGAAGCCTTAAACTTTCCCAGAGTAGCCACAGTCTTATGTGCCTTGTGCTTTCATCGTTCTGTGGTTTTACCTCATGTCTTGTTGTTAGTGGAAAACATGTCTGCCCTTTCCAGCTTCCAATCTTCCCAGCGTCCCAATCGGCAAGGTGTGAAGTGACTGGATTAGGAGTCAGAAGACCTGCCTTTGTCACTTTACTTGCTTTTAGGCTTGATGATTACTTGAGCTTTCTATAACTCTGTATTTTGAGTAAGGGAATAGATAATCCATTTCTCTCTTTCTGAGATAACTGACACGAAACCTTTGAAAGAGGTGATATATATGGGTGTGACTTTTTGAATTCTGACAGCATTGTCTTTTGCTTGTAAAGCAGTGACAGACACTGCAAACTTCCTAAAAGTAGAGACCATAATGCAAACCTTTTTCTCTTCTGTAGTTTCTACCATTGTACATGTTACATTAACATATTTTGTGTAAAAACTGATGAAAGACTAGCAGTTCCACCTTCTCTTCTTAATATATCTTTATAACAATTCTTGGCTCACCAATTGCAAACATTTTATACCGTATCAGATTTATCACCTACCCTTTTCTTGCTCTCCAATTTAGGTGATGTCTTTCCCGTGCAAATGAATCCAATAGCTCAATCTCAGTTTGTACCCTTGGCTGAAGTTCTTTGCTGTGCTATATCTGATATGAACACAGCTCAGATCGTAGTAACACAAGAATCACTTCTGGAGCACTTGAAGAAACATTACCCAGGTAGAGTAATAAGTTCTTCCTGTTCTCAGTTCATTGCATATTTGGTTTCTATTTATAAATAGTCTTGAACATAACTGGGTGATAACTTTTTTCTCTCATCAAATATTATATCAGAACCCTACTGGAAAAGGTCTTGCATCAACAAATTTGATAAGGATATTTTCTTTACTTTCCAGATGAACATTTTCAAAAGTGAATGCTTGAGGCAATAAATAAATCAGATTCTATAGAAAGCAATGAAAGGAAAAGGAAATGTTCATCTTCTCACACTTCCCATTTTTCCATTCCTACTTCACAGCTGCTATTGTTTGTAGTTCTTATGCATGCTTTTCTAAATTGTATTTGTATACATAATACACACACACACACACACACACACATTTTTTTGTGCTACTAGAGTTTGAATCCAGGGCCTTTGCACTGAGCTACATCCCCAGCCCTTTTTAAAAATTTTTTATTATAAGTCACTAAGTTGCCCAGGCTGGGCTCAAACTTGCAGTTCCCTGTCTCAGCCTGCAAGAGTGCTGGGATTACAGGTGTGTGCCACCATGCCCTCTATAAATGTTTATGACATAAATGGAATTGTTATATACATTCTCTCTGTGCCTTTTTTCTTACGAAAATTGAAGTCATGATTTATAAAAATTCCCATGTTTGCTTGGCAGTAATTCTTTCCTCAAAGTTAAAAAAAGATTTTTTTCAAATTTCACTATGCAAAAGCTCTACCACTGAGCCATATCCCCAGCCTACAAATTTAAAGTAGATTTGGATTTGAGTGAATTCAGACTTTTTTCCCTCTCTTTAGCTGTTAACTTTGTTCTATGTCTTTATGGGGACCAATTTATACTGATATTATTCAATTAAATTATGAATAATATTGATGCTTCTTTGGTATTTCAATTACATATATTAATTACATTACAATTAGCTCTGGGTTCATCTAACAAATGTGTGGTCATTTCTGTACCTTTTTTTTTTTTTTTTTGAGACAGGGTCTCCTTATGTAGCACAGGCTGGTCTTGAACTCATGACGATCCTTCCTTTTTTTTTTTTTTTTTTTGTGGGTACCGGGGGGTTGACCTCAGGACCTCGCGTGCCAGTAGGCGCCCGTGCCGCTGAGCGATATCACCGGCCCTTTTTCGTATGTGGGTTACCGGGAGTCGAACTCGGGCCCTCGCGTTTGCAAGGCAGGCACTTACGCCGCTGAGCCATCTCACCGGCCCTGATGATCCTTCTGCCCCAGCCTCCCAAGTGCTGGGATTACAGGTGTGCGCCACCATGCCCAGCTATTTCTGAGTTACTGATTTCACCCCTTAAAATGTTTCTTATTTGAACTCTATCAGAGTAAAATGCTTGTTTGTTTTAGGCATTGCACTTCCTTCTCAAGATATTCTCTATACCGCTCTGGGAACTCTGATTAAAGAAAGGAAGATTTATCACACTGGAGAAGGATACTTCATAGTTACACCTCAGACTTACTTCATCACAAATACAACTGCCCAGGAAAACAAGAGAGCCCTTCTGTCAGATGGGAGTCCCCCGGGGGCCACTTCTGTGACTTATCTGGTGAACATGGACAGCTGTGCAGAGCTGGCCAAAGAGAACACGGTCCCCATTTCCCATTGTCAGTCTTGCTGCTGTTTCCCTGATGTGTGCCCTCAGGATGTGGAGGAGCCACCACCTCCAGCAGAAATGACTAGAAAAGGCCAAAAAGGGATTGGGGAATCCACACCTTTGGTTCGGAATCGGGCAGTTTCAACATCTGAGGAGAATCACATCTGTGAGAGACCCAAAACTTTACCATACACAAAAGACAAAGAAAAAGGCAAAAAGTTTGGTTTTAGCCTCCTGTGGCGCAGCATTTCTAGAAAGGAGAAGCCCAGAACAGAGCATAGCAGTTTCTCTGCCCAGTTTCCACCTGAGGAATGGCCTGTCCGAGATGAAGATAACTTGGACAATATCCCCCGAGACATTGAGCATGAGATCATCAAAAGAATTAACCCTGTTCTGACTGTCGACAACCTAATCAAACATACTGTCCTCATGCAAAAATATGAAGAACAGAGGAAATACAATAGTCAGGGCACTTCCACTGATATGCTGACAGTCAGGCCGAAGAATCCTTCCAAAGAGGGAGTTAAGAGAAGGCAGGGAAGGTCGGCCAAGCATTGCAGACGGGGCCTTTCTCACAGGGAAAGACCTAAAACCCGGACTGGGGGGAGTGAGCTTCAGCCAGGAAACCTTATGCTGGAGAAGCCCCCCAAGCTCCCCGCTCCCCAGCCCACGCCTCAAGTTAAAAGCGCCAATGAAGCAGAAACTCAGACAGGGCTTCATGAGCCTCCAAGAGTGCTAGGCTCTCAACTGATTTACAAGAAGCGAATCAGTAATCCTTTCCAGGGCTTGTCTCTCCGAGGGAGCCCAGTAACCAAAGGGCACAGCAGTCAGAAGAGAAGCCATGTGACACCCAGTCAGATTGCACCAAAGGAAAAGCCTTTCCAAAGGTCAAGGTCTTCAGAGCCCCCAAGACTTTTCGGTAGTGAAGCCCAACAGCCATGTGCTGAGCAATGTCACGACAAGCTGAAAGCAGAACCCATTTATATGACCAGCTCCACCGTCCAGCCTGCCAGTGATGACTTCACAGATGGCCTTTTCAGTTACCCTCAAGGTAGTGATTTGCAAAGTGACAGCCAGTGCTGTTCCTTTAGGGAAAGCATGCCGAGATGTGATGCCTACAGTGCAGAAAACAAGGTAATCCCTGAAGTCACGAAGAAAAATCCCTCTCACTTTGACAAATTAGAGGAGGCCAAAGAAACACAGCATTTGCTGCCATTGCACGGTTCCTCCTCTTTAGACCCATCCTCTGCTTGTAGATTAGTCGATAAAACAATACATCAGTTTGAAAACCTTGGTCTGTTAGATCACCTAGATGCTGTGGACCCTTTGAGACAACCTGAAAGGCAAGACAGAAATTCAGAAGAATTAATGAGAAAGACATTTGTCCAGGAGACAGAGACTGCAAGTCTAGAAAATGAAGGGCTTTCTGACAATGACCAGGTTTTGTATCCAGAGGAAGAGGAGGGTGACGATGGGGCCTGCAGTTCATTATATTTAGAGGAGGACGACTTTTCTGAGAATGATGACTTAGGTCAGATGAGGCCTGGCCACATCCAATATTCCTTTGCAGGTGGAAGCAAGTATAATCATTTAGGAAAACCAAAAGTGACTGAGGGATTTCAGTCTGAGTGTAGTAGCAAAATGGACTGGTTTGTGCCACCAGTGCTTAAAAAAAATCAACATTACAGGCCCACCGTGTTGCTTACAAATCCAGATGAAAGCCAAATACCTAATCTCTCTGCTGAAAGCTGTGGCCTAAATTCAGAGGCCCAGTTTTGTTTTAACTATGAAGAACCCAGTGTTGCTACATGTGTCCAGGCCTTAGCACCTGCCAGTGGAAGTTTATTTGATTACTGTTGTGCAAAGAAACCCAATTCTGAGGCTGAAGTCTCTCAGTTTTCTGTTGGTGACACAGGAAAGAAACCAAGTAGCTGGAATCAGAGTCCTCAGAATCAGGAAATGAGAAAACATTGCACACACATGTTAGAACTTTTCAGCGCTTCACATATGCCAATGTTGGCTCAGGATATTCAGCATGAACACAATCACTTGGAAGGAACAGAAAATCATAGCATGGCAGGAGACAGTGGAATAGATTCTCCATGGTAAGTGCACACGAAAGTGTTTGCTTAGCCACTATCCCACAAGAGTTTTTAAAATCAAGGGCTTACTGAGTGCCCAGTGAGAGACTCCTGAATAAACTATTATACTGATGCAATTCTGCCAGCCTTTGGTGAATAAATTATATAAAGCTACAGTGAGACCTCATATAGTAGAACAGAGTCCATTTTTTATTTGTGCTTATTAATTATTCAGAAGAGTTTCATTTGGGCATTTTTTTAAGCTTTTTTTTTGGTGGTGCTGGGGATTGAACCCAGGGCTTTGTGCATGCAAGGCAAGAACTCTACCACTGAGCCACATCCCCAGCCTCTCATTTTGTCATTTTTTTTTTTTTTTTTTTGTGGGTACCGGGGGTCGACCTCAGGACCTCGCGCGCCAACAGGCGCCCATGCTGCTGAGCGATATCACCGGCCCCTTTTTCGTATGTGGGTTCCGGGAGTCGAACTCAGGCCCTTGCGCTTGCAAGGCAGGCACTTACGCCGCTGAGCCATCTCACCGGCCCATCATTTCGTCATTTTTTACATCCATATACCATAATTTGATCATCCTTACCCATTACACCCTTCCTGTTCCCTTAGAGTTCATTTTTAATGTGAACCAAATTTTACTGGTTCAATACCAGTAAAGCTTGACTTATTTCTAAACATAAAAAGGAACTGCTGTAAACCAAGCACCTCTGAATTTAGGGTTCGAAGCTTTTCAGTTATATTCCTGGGTCTATACAGATTAAGCAAGGGATGTGAGTATTTCTACCAATATCTTCCACTCTAATTTGTTTAAATAATGATGTTCAGGTTATAAAAGTAATATGATCATAATAGAACATTGAAGAAGCACTGAGGACTGGGATAGAGCTCAATGGTATAGCACATACTTAGTACCCAGCATTAAAAACAAAAGTACCGCTGGGCTTGGTGGCACACGCCTGTAATCCCAGCACTCCAGAGGCTGAGGCAGGAGGAGCACTATGAGTTGGAGGCCAGCCAGGGCTACATAGTGAAAAATAAATAAATAAATTTAAAAAAGAAAAAAAAAAGTCTTTTAAGAGGAAGAGTCGGGACACCACATATCACTGGAGGAGTTGTTGAGAGATTTTTATTTCTCCTGTAGGCAAGGTCAGCTGCCCCAGATCAGCTTTAAAGCAGTCAGAGAAGATGGACCTTCACCTTTCATCTCCCCTTAATTAAGGAGGATGAAGTGGGGATGGGGGGAGATAGATGGAAGCACCTTCTGACTTTGATTTTCCCCTGCTGGTGGGAGGGGTTGCTGCTTAGTCAGCAACTCTCTGCATCTCCCCCTTGCTTCCCCTTGCACCCCAATAGACCAGACAGTTTGCTTCAGTGTCCTCCCTGGCTATGAAGCCACCATTCTCAACATGAGTTCAGCCAGACAGATGGCATGATGCCCCTCCCCCACACCCACCACCTCAGCCCTTACTGTTGCATTTTTGAGTAAAGAGAGGGCACCCTGGAGTGGCTAAGGTCAGGGAGGGAGGGAGGGATCTGGGCCCTATTTGCATACCCAACATTCACAACATGCCTTTTAGAAGATTCCCTAGTTTCAGCTCTCACCCTCCCTGAAACAGGCCTGCAAGCTGCTACATAACCAGCACTTCCCAGGCAGGTTTTTTTTAGTCCAGGAGGGCTCCCTCCTGTGTACTGACCCCCCCCCATGCTGCAGTACAGGCCCTGCTACAATAAAGACTTGCTGTGATATTGCTGTTGTGGGGGGGGGAGTATTTTCTTTTTCTTCTGGTTTTTTTGAGACAGGATCTTGCTATGTACTCTAGGCTGCCCTTGAATTCACTGTGTAGCCCAGATCAGCCTCAAACTGATGGTAATCGTCCTGCCTCAGCCTCCCGAGTTCTGGGATTACAGGTGAATGCTACCACCGCTGGCTCTCAAAAAGTATTTTAAACACCTATAATTATTGTACTATTTTTAAAAAATTCTTTCATATTTGAAGTATTTGTAACATTTAAGTCTAAACATATAGATCTATACTTTTTGTCTATTGAGCTCATAGATTCTATTTTCCAGATTGCTTTTTTTTGCTTTGTTTTCTGTACTGGGGATCAAACCCAAGGCCTTGTGCATGCTAGGTGAGCATTGTACCACTAAGTTACATCCCCACCCCTAAATATAGGTATTTCTCACAACAAATCATACACAGCCATGACTTTTTCTTTCTCAATCTCAAGCACAGAGTCTTGCTGTTGTCCAGATTGACCTTAACTCCTCCTGCTTCTGCTTCTCAAGAAGCTGGGGTTACAGGAGTGTGCCTGGCTTCATAGCTTTCTTTCCTTCATCTGATTTATTATGGATATCCTGAGATTAACACCTATTAATCTAAACATTTTTTTGTTTGTTTTGGTTGAGATGCTAGGGATTGAACCCAGGGCTGTCTTATGGTAGACAAGTGCTCTATCAGTGAGCTACTATATTTTCAGCCCCCACTCTTACTTCTTTATTGGGGGAACAAGATCTTTTCTGCTTGAAACAACAGTTTGATTCACACTAATACATTAAGGGAATCAAAACGTTGTTTCCCAAGTACACAAGTAATGGTGTAAACCAACAAGCTGTGAGTTCCCTTTATCTATGGCAAAACCTATTAAACTAAATCAAACAGATTAAGAAAATTACTCCTGGACATGTGGTTGAGAATTCTAATGTGTAAAATCTTGAGAAATTTAGTTTTTAAAAAATTTCTTATGCTGTCATTACCTAGACAGGCTTAAAGAAGTTTAGAAGTTTAGAGGGGAGGGCCAGGGATATAGCTCAGTGGCACAGCACCGGGCTGGCAAGCACAAGGTCCTCAGTTTGATTCCTGGTACCAAAAAAAAAGGAGTTTAGGGAAAAGAAGATAATATTTGAACACAACTCCATGCCTTGTTACAAGGATTAGGGAGCAGAGATGAACAAGACATTATTGATTCTACAGGAAGCTTATCACTTAGTTTTGTTGAGACCAACAAACAATAAACAGATTTGTGAACAAAGCATAAATTCACATTTGTCAAAAATATGTGGAATTAAGGGTGATGGCCTATGCGAAGGAAGTATCACTGGAGGACACATTTTTGAGACATATTAATGTAATGGACAGTTAACGGAGAGAAGCAAAGTAGCAAAGGGGAAATGTGAAAAACAAAAATAACATTTGGGCTGGGGAAGTTGTTCAGTGGTAGAGTGCATGCTTAAGCAAGCAGCAAGGCCCTGGGCTCAATCCCCAGCACCAAAAACAAACAAGCAGAAAAACCAATATGATTTGGCTGAAACAAGACATATATGTCAAGCCCAGTGTGGTGGTACATGCCTGTAACTGCAGCACTTGGGAGCCTGAGGCAGGAGAATCACTGTGTGTTTGACGCCTCAACCACAAAGCAAGAGCCTGTCTCAAAAGAAAAAAAGAAAGAGAAAGAAAGAAAGAAAAGGAAAGAAAGAAAATAAGGCGTATGTGTCAGATAAGGAACAGTTTGCAGGGCCTAGAAAAACAACATTGTTTACATGAAAAATACAGTAGTTGGTTCTTCCCTTCCATATGACTTCCCCAAAACAATAAAGTACAAGAAGATAAAATGGCCGCTTCAGTAGAAAACTACCATATTTTCAGTTTCTAAAATATACTTGAGGGCTGGTGATATGGCTCAGTGACGTAAGTGCCTGCCTGGCAAGGGCAAGGTCCTGAGTTCGACTTCCGGTACCCACATAAAGGAAATTAAAAAAAAGGGCTGGTGATATCGCTCAGTGGCACAAGCGCCTGCTTGCAAGCACGAGGTCCTGAGTTCAACTCCCGGTACCCACATTAAAAAAATATATTGATATACTTGATACTTAATCTGAGAACAAATATTCGGAAAATGTGAACTTCTTTGAAAGCAGCTAACAAATACTTGAGGTGCTACTGTAAAGCCTTTAAAAATAGAAAGAGCACTTTAGAGTTTTAGAGGTTAACTTATTTGACAAGTGTATTTTAGCATTATTTATTGTACTGCTTCAAAGTAACAAATGAAATTTAATGCCTTGCTTAAAATTCCAGGTCCCGGCAATCATTCTGTTATTTTTAATCTCTTTAGGACACAGAGCCTTGCATCTAATAATTCAGTCATTTTGGATGGACTTAAAAGAAGACAAAATTTTCTGCAGAACTTTGAAGGCACAAAGAGCAATCAGACATTCACATCCAACTCCTTACTACAACTAACTCCAGTCATAAATGTTTAGTTTTCTTTTGGAAAGTCTTTTTAAAAATGTACAGTGGAGGGCCGGTGAGATGGCTCAGCGGCTTAAGCGCCTGCCCAGCAAGCGCGAGGGCCCGAGTTCGACTCCCGGAACCCACATACGAAAAAGGGGCCGGTGATATCGCTCAGCGGCACGGGCGCCTGCTGGCACACGAGGTCCTGAGGTCGACCCCCTGGTACCCACAAAAAAAAAAAAAAAAAAATGTACAGTGGAATCTTTCAATCACATATGTTAAAAGTCTTCTAAATCCAAGCATGTATGCTATTAGCCTCATTATATATTTTGTTATAATTACTGGCTTTTCCCCTTTTTTGATATTTTAAAGCAGTTTTTAGTACATTTTACAAGGAATTTGTTGGAAATGTATAGATAGCATTTTTTTTTTTTTTTTAAGCATGAAATCTTTGGTCCTTTTCCAGTTAAACGTCATTCATTTACATTCATTAGTTCCTCCAATACATAGGATCCTAATTTACTATCCTGTAGTGAATTTCTTTACCTATACTGAGTTCTTATGGTAAGTGAATCTTACTAGATTTCAACATAAAATCCAGAAAAGAGTGTATATTTTAGGGTTGCATAGATACTTTGCAATTAAAGTCTTTTATCATTAGCAGAAAGAACTTATGTAATGTGTTGTCTACTTTGCAACAATAATTCGTTTTAATTCTGCGATTTGCTGGCCAGGTTCTTCTCTCAACCAGCTTGAACATGAGCAAATGGCTCCAAATAGAATTGACTGGCAATGTCCAGAGCTTCTATGATAGTAGACATTTGGCTCCTCCCTACATTCAGGCTCTCTCCATAGAAGGCAGGGAGGGGTCAGATGGTAGAGACAGAAGGAAAGCAGAATGGCTCGTAGTGATGACAATTCTGAACTAGAGACTTAGGGAAAAGATGGAAGACAACTGCTAGTTGGTAAGCATTTCACCCACATTTTGATCCATTTCTGCTCATAAGACCTGGCTAGCTCCACCAGAATCTTTTCTGCGGGGCTGTTTTCAGACCAAGGGGTGGAATGGTCTGTTCTCCTCTTGGATTTGATTGGATTATAGAGCAATCAATACTAGTTTGGGCAGATTAGGTGGATGATGCTGAGTTATGGTTGGAAGGATGTATTTTCTAAGAGCTCTCTCAGGATTATCCTAGCCTTAGATCTCAAAGATGATTGAAGAGAGCACCTCTTTCCACCTCTCACCATGCATCAGCGAAGCCCAGCACAGAGCTGCATGGATGTGGAAGAGGGGAGGGGAGGTTTATTGCTGTTTTGCAGCACCAGTCAGATCACTTGCTCCTGACTGTTGGTTTCCAGTGGGCCCTGGGCAACCTAACACACCATCCCAAGAGTAGCCATGGTTACAAGGACATTTGGAACCCTGCTCAAATGTCCACAGGGATAATAAGCGCAGAGAGGATTTGTAGGGGAAGTAGAGATGGAAGCTCTTACACCATGGAGTTGGCACCAGTGAATGGAAGGTAGGAGAAAGAGTTCAAATTTGCATGAAAAGCTTCCTACTACACAAAACTATCTGAAGATAAAGTAGGCGACTTTGTAAAATAATGAATTCTCCATTATTTAGGTGCAGAGGCTTAATAATTCCCTTGATGCTGTGTCGTAGAGAGTTTTTCATTAGTGGAACAGGATTGTAGACTACATTTTTTTTTCTCAGTACTGGAGATTGAACTCAAGGTCTTTGCACTGAGCTACACCCGCAGCCCATCTTTAATTTTTTAAAAATCTGAGACAGCTGTGCTGACTTTGCACAGGCTGGTTTCAAAGTTGCAACCTTCTTGCCTTAGCCTTCCAGAATGTTGAGATTATAGGCACGTGCCACCACACCCAACTCAGAGGATTTTGAAGAATCCTTCCAAGCCTAAGATTGTGTGCTTAAAAAAATTCAGTGAGGAGCTTATGAAATACTGAATTCATTCAGGATTCCTGAATATTGCTTCCAGTTGTACATTTCTGCATCTATTCCTGCCAACCTTTGGAAAAGAAGCACCAACAACTGTGTTTCATCTTTGATTTTTAGACTGAGATAAGTTTCTTAGTGCAGTGAGGAATCCAAAGTCTTTTGTAACTAGCCACATCTGGGCACCAATGATACCTATTTTTAAAAATTTTGTCATTGGATGTATTGACACTCTCTAACTTGATGTATTATATACACTCTATTATTAAACTAATATATTTTCCTTTTATAATATTCATAATCACAGATATTAAACATGGAAATATGTCCTATTAAATTGTTTCAGAGATTATTCTCCAAAATAGGTGATCTGCGGTATTTTTCCAGTAATTTTTTTTTTTTTTTTTTTTGTGGGTACCGGGGGTCGACCTCAGGACCTCGCGCGCCAGCAGGCGCCCATGCCACTGAGCGATATCACCGGCCCCTTTTTCGTATGTGGGTTCTGGGAGTCGAACTTGGACGCTCGCGCTTGCCAGGCAGGCGCTTACGCCGCTGAGCCATCTCACCGGCCCCAGTAATTATTTTTTTAATGGAAACTTTCAGTTTTTGATTTTTCATCCTCAATGGTTGAATTTACACCAGCTCAGTAATGCAACACCATCCCCTGCTGGTGTGACATGATTAAACTACACATGAATGTTATTCATAGATTTGAAGAAGTTATGACTGAATGCAATTAGGCAGACTAAATCTCTCAGAATGTCACATTCATGAGGGCAAACAATGGAAGGAGCCCATAGAAGAGAATGATTGGTGAGCTGGGCGTCTGGCCCACTCCTGTAAGTAATCCCAGCACTCAGGAGGCTGAGGCAGGAGGATCACCTTGAATTCAAGGCCAGCCTGTGCTACATAGTGAGTTCAAGGCAGTCTGGACGACATAGAGAGACCCTGTCCCAAAAAGAAAAAAAAAAAAAAAAGAAAAAGATTGGGACCTACTGCATTTGAAACCTGTCTCTAGTATGGGAGAAGACTTCCAGGCAAGAAGGAAGACAGGATATTGCCTAATGGAGGAGGGGAATACAGGCAGGAAACAAGAGTGGGTGTATCAAAGACGAACTCAACACTACTCTGCTAGCCTCTCTTGTTTCTCTTTTTTGAAACATCAGAATTTCTCCTTTAGCAGAAGCAGCTGCCAAACATTTCTGAGGTAACAGTACCCTCTTCTGGGGTAGTGGATGTGCCTCTGAAACCCTTTCTTCCATAAGCGACTCAAAACATCTACAAGCACCTGATTAAAGAAACAATGGCACCCCCTTCTGAAGGATAAATATTTTAAAACACTAGTGATTTGAGGCGCTAGAGGTGTACATGCATGTACACATGTTCAATGCATTAAAAGACGCCTCCTTTCCAATGCTGTCAGAACTCCCTCGTGTTTGTAGTGCTATTACCCATCCTCCCAATTGCCCACAATCTGCATCATTATCACTTTACTAACACAGATTTTCAAGTTGAGTTGGCCAAAGTCAAACAGCTAGCAATGGGAAAGAAATCCTCTTCCCTGTCACTCTCTTTACTTTCTTCCTACTTTGCCTTTGTTTTCTCAGTACTCATTCTGTTCCCAATGTGTCTTTTTTTTTTTTTTTTTGTGGGTACCGGGGGGTCGACCTCAGGACCTCGCGCGCCAACAGGCACCCGTGCCGCTGAGCGATATCACTGGCCCCTTTTTCGTATGTGGGTTCCGGGAGTCGAACTCGGGCCCTCGCGCTTGCAAGGCAGGCGCTTACGCCGCTGAGCCATCTCACCGGCCCTCCCAATGTGTCTTGATGAATTCATAACTCTTCTTTTTTTTTTTTAATGTGGGTACCAGGAGTCGACCTCAGGACCTCGCGCTTGCTAGCAGGCACTTGTGCCGCTGAGCCATCTTACCGGCCCTAGCTCTGTAGTTTTGAAACTAAGCAGAGAGAGGCAAATTTAGAAAGAGTCATCTTGGGCATTTTTTTCTTTTCTTTCTTTCTTTCTTTTTCTTTTTTTTTTTTTGAGACAGGGTCTTGGTATGTAGTTCAGGCTGGCCTTGAACTCACAGCAATCCTCTTGCCTCAGCCTCCTAAGTGCTGGGATTACAGGTGTGTGCCATCCCACCCAGCAGTCATTTTGTTTTTTATAAGTCACAGAGTTTATTTTAATAAACTAAGATTAAATGCAAGGGAAATCCTTATACAACCTTGAAACACAGAGTAGCAAATAAAGCACTCAAATTTTGTAAACATTATATCTAATTCTGTAAGATACTTCGAAAATAAAGATGTTCTAATAAGATACTTGGCTGCTAGAAGTGTAGCTCAGAGGCAGAGCCTTTGCCTAGCATGCACAAGTTCCTGAGTGATCCCTAGCACTGAAAAAAAAAAAATTGTATTTTGGAGCCCAGCACCATGGTGCCTAGTTCCAGCTAGTAGGGAGGCTGAGGCAGGAGATTGCTAGAGCCCAGGAGTTCAGGACTACATTTTGAACTGTGCATTTATTTATCTGCGGTATGCTTCCCTTTGCTTTTAGATCTCATCATCAGACAAAATCTTTTGAGATTTTTTCAATTAAAAAAAAGGGTCCTCATTCCCATGTTTTCTAGTTGGCTGAGGGATGATATCCGCAAGGACACTGTGGCCCCTGTACTGCATGCAAGTGTTTTCCAGCGGAGCCACTCCTTGGTGATATTATTCGTGTAGCTTTACACTTATCCCTTCCACCTGGCACAGACAGCGGCCAGAGATTTGGTTCAGCGAGTTTGAGGCTTAGCAAGCATTATGGGTAGTGTTGTGAGACACACGAGGTCTCCGGAAAACACTGTTAGTAAGAGAGCGCTCACGCCTTTTTCTCTTCAGATCTGCTGCTGTTAGGACCTCTGATACACAAATGATGCCAAAATAAAACTTTTTTTTTTTTGAGACATGGTCTCCTTATGTAGTGCAGGCTGGCCCGAACTCACCCTGATCCTCCTGCCTCCAGTGCTGTAAGGGACTACAGGCCACGCCCCGCAAAAATAAACATTGTGAGAAGCTAAAACTTTACTCCACCCACGTGTGACCTTCGACCACAAGATATTAATGTCTGTTCTTTTTATCCCATTTTACATGAGGCATCCTTAGCCACACCTGCTGGACGTTATCACACCGTTGTAGGGCTGCCAAGACTTCACCATGGTAGGCTTGGGAGTAGACATGAAGGAGCGGGACACAGGGATTTAGAAAAGCACACATCTAAACATGCATATTCTTATACGCTGAGGGAAAAGATGCATTTCCCCCTATCCTTAGCTGAGCATTCCTTGTGTGCCCAGGATTAAATCGACATTCGATCTAAACATATATTCCTTGATGCAGCCAATCCAAAATTGTGCAGAAAAACTGATACAATCGCTGTTATATTTGTGGTTCCAGTTACTCAGGACCAACCCCAAACTCCACGTGGAACGGTTCGTAATGTTGCCAAGAGGCAAGTTTATGGGATTTGTCGGCGCACCCTGTGCCTACACCTCAGTTTGCTTTCTTCTTCTCCACTTAGGAGTTCAGTAGCAGCTGAGCAAAGTACTCAGCTACTGGGCTGAGGAGGTCATGAAGAAGTAAAAAAGCCAACTTAGCACTGATGTTAGGAAGTACAAGCTAAGGCAGTTAGCTACTCCTTGAAAATTTTCGGCTTTCTGTAGGGCTGTGATTTAGGGGGTAGTTAATCCCCATTGGTAAAATAAAATGTTTTTATTCCATGTAAATACATAATCTGTCAAAGATATTTAAGGCTTCTTTTCCCCCACCTTTACTTATTATTATTTTTTGAGAACATCTTCCTCCACACATTTTGCGAAACTTAAAAGCTGTCAGACCGGGTGCAGCACTCAGTAGGCTGAGGCAGGAGGATCACTGCCAATTCAAGACCAGCCTGGGGTACAAAACGAGACACACACCCGTCTCAAAAAAAAAAAAAAAAAAGCGAGCTTTCTAGTTGGCAGAGAAAGCGCTCATTCAAGAGATTAAATTCTTCAGTCCGATCTGTGCCAGTAACTGCGGCATCAGACGAGCAAATTCCTTTCGCGGGTGGGTTTTGTTTCCTGTGATGTCAAATGGGGAGCGTGAGAAGTGAACCACTATCTAACTCCGCGCCTAAAGCCTAAATCTTCGGGACTGACGAGCGTCTCGCCCTCGCCTTTCCTTCCAGCCCTGCCAGCCCACTCCCGACCTCAGGAAGCTCCCTGGCACCAACACCCGGCCGCCCGCCTCGCGCAAAACCGTTGGACGTTAACACCTCCCCCCGCAGTGGGCGGAGCGAGGGCTGCAGCTTCCGGCGGCGAATGGCGAGGCGGCGCGTGACGCTCCCCGCCCACCGTGGCACGGGCCTGCACAGGCGTCTCCCTGTCGCGCGCCCCAGCCTCTCTCCCTGCCGTTGAGGGGCTTCCCACTCCGGCAGTGCATGCTGGGAAGCCCCGAAGAGTCTCTGGAATGCCGATAACAGTTCGGAGTGGGGGAAGGGGAGAAACCGAATCATTTATGCTAGTCAGTGCGCGCAACCTTTATGGAGATTGGCCAGATTTTTACTCTAGAAACCAATCATTTTAAGAAAGAGGGTGGGCCAATCGAGGCCTCTTCACACTCATTGGCTAGAAGGTTGCGGCGCCTGGGAAGAGCCTAAACCAAGAGTATCCGGGATTATTTTCCCTCCCCGCCGTGCGGTGCGTGTCCCGGAAGTGACGCATAACCCTGGCCGGGCGGCCGCCCAACCCCCGCTTCCTTTCACGCTGTCGCTGCCTGTAGGTGGTTGTGGCCTCCGTGCCCAGAGTGAGGTGGCGGCGGCCAGTAATGCCTGGGAAACTCCTCTGGGGGGATATTATGGAGCTGGAAGCACCCTTAGAAGAGTCTGAGAGCCAGAAGAAGGAGCGGCAAAAGGTGCGCTGAGGATGGGCCGCGCCTCCATTTGGGCTGCCCGGGCTTGGGCGGGGAGGGAGCGGTCCCTGATGGTGGCCTGTCAGGACCCGGCCCGAGCATCCGTGGGCCTCCGCCTCCGCTTCGGCCTCTGAGGTCGCGCCGAGACCCTTCCCACCGTCACACTTCCGACTTGGGGAAGGACGGCCCTGGGCTTCGCCCCGGCCTCCCCGGCCCTCCATCCGTTCCCGTTGGCGCCTCAGTCTCTGCTAAGGGATGGGCGGGCTGAGGTGCCCATCGCCACCAAATCTCTTCTTTTTCCTTAAGCAGCAAAGCCTGTCATTTGATTCCCTGGGTCCGTCTTAGGAGATGATTAAGAAAAATGATTGCCTTGTCTATGTGTTGCTTCTCTGTCATCTTGTGTGTAAGAATCTTAGGGAAAGAGATCTTAGGTTTACAAATCTCGGTAAGTAGTTTATAGAGGCTTAATGAGTAGTGTCACAGCCAGCGATGCCAGGATTTGTCTGTGATGGAGATCGTGTGGGTTGTGTTATTAATAGTTATTATTGTCATTATTTTCAATCCACAGGTATTTGTCGAGCCCGGTTTGTACCACATTCTTTGCTGAGTGCCAAGGAGTTGATAAACTATTTATGTATGAGAAATGGTCCCTATCCTCTAAAAGCCTGTAGTAGTTTTAGAGACCCCCCTACCCCCTTCAAAAAAAGAAAAGAAAAAAAAAATCTCAAAGCAAAGGATTACAGAGAAAACAGCTGAGGAGGGTAAAGTAGTAGTATTCGAGGACCGACATTGGACAAAAATAAAATAAGATCCATTTTGTACACTGAAAGCAGAAAGTGTCCTCCAATCACTAAGATAAACTTGCCATACCAGCCAACCAGGTTTTGTTTGTTTTGAGAGTCTCACTGTGTAGTCTAGTCTGGCCTCGAACTTGTGGGGATCTTCATGCCTCAGCCTCCTGAGTGCTGGGATTATAGGTGTTTGTCACCACGCCCGGCAGTTTTTCTTTTCTTCTCTTTTTTTTTTTTTTTTTTTTTGTCTTTTTGAGACAAGGTTTCACTATGCAGTTCAGGCTGGGCTTGAATTCACTTTGTAGCCCAGGCTGGCCTCCATCTCGCAGTGATCCTCCTGCCTCAGCCTCCTGAGTGCTGGGGTTACAGGTGAGCGCCACCATGCCTGGCTATGCTTTGTTTTATTGTTTTCTTTTATGGTAAAATATACAAAACTTAAAATTTACATTTTAACCAGTTTAAAATGTGTAGTTCTATGGCATTATGTGCATTCACATTGTTATACAGCCATCATCACTATCCATCTCTGTAACTTTCTCACCTTCTCTCACAGAAAGTCTGCCCATTAAATGCTTATTCCCCATTCTTCTCTCCCAGCTCCAGGAACCACCATTCTGTACCTATAAATTTGATTACTATGGGTAACTTAGAGTAGACTATAAATGGAATCCCCAGGCAGTCATTTTAGTTTTAGCTCCTCTTGAGGTGCTTGATTTTGTTTTTGTTTTCCTGTGCTGGAACCCAGGACTTCTTACACGGCTAGGAAAGTACTCTAGCACTGAGTTATATATACCCCCAGCCCTGTTTATTTCATTTTGGTACTGGGTCCTGCTAAGTTACCTAGACTGGGCTCAAATTTGTAATTCTCCTGCCTCAGCCTTTAGAGTAGCTGGGATTAAAGGCATGCACATCTGACTTTTTTCTTTTGCATCTAAGCACCATATCTCCGAAGATCTAGCTTATGTCTTTTCTAATCGCCTCAGGGTACAGTAATCTTATCCCCTGTTGAAGTCTTTTCTAGTGCTATTTGATTGGCATCTATTATGTGTATCCTTTTAAAGTTAATTTTTTACTGTGTGTATCTTTTCTATTTCCCAAAGATTCTTTAGAAAAATGATTGTATTTTTGTTTATCCTTTCATTGTCTATATTCTTCTGAGTTGGTGACTTTCACATTGTAAATTCTCCAGAAGCACTTTGTTGATTGTCCTTTATGAAAGATAGCTAGAGATTTGGAAATGGATTGGAATACCAATAGAAATAAAGCATTAGACTATGTGGCATTGAGATGAAGGTAAATTTGGTTTGGATACGTTGAAATATGGAGCTGAGATGTAGGTTCTTCCAACTGGAATGCAGATAGGGAAGAAAGTCTGGAGGTGTGGGTTGAAGTCATGAAAATGGTATAAAAGTATACGCAGAGAACAGATTTAAGGAGTGCAACAATAGAGGGGAAGGGAGAGGAACCATTGAAGAAGATGTGATAGAGGTAAGAGGGTAAGAGAGTACAGTGGAAACCAAAGAAATGGAGAGTGTCAGGCTCTGTGGGTTTGATGTGGAATGATGGATTTCATTACCATGGCTTGCTCTCGGGCTTGGATTTAGCAATCTCACTTTGCCTTGTTTCATCTTCTCCCTGAAGTGCAAGGGCCCAGGAACAAATCAAACCCCAGGGCTGATTCTATAAATAATCTTGTTTTTCCATAGAACTTACTGGTTTGGGAAGCTGTGGGCTAGTGCAGTTAACTAGAGATCAAATGATGTAACATGTATCTGGAAAGCATTTTCACATATACTGTGTTATTCAGTTCTCACAACAACGTTTTTTTTTTTTTTTTTTGGAAGAGAAAGTTATATGCTGAAGCATTCTGAAACGTGTAAGTTGTGAAAATTTTATCACTAATAATTATCATTGATTTATTTGGAAAATTAGACAAAGTAATTCTGAAGAAGTGTTGAATTTCCAAGTCATTTCTTGAGGTCCTGCGAATATTAAAACCTTGCTGGTAGTTTGGCATTTTAAAACTGAAGTTGCAGAGTAGTGGTTTTGTTTTTTGTGTTTTAAAGTTCTGTTAACTAAATGAAAAGAAATTTAATTTCCAGGATTACTGTTCTTCCATGGAAATACAACAACTGGAGTTTCATGTAGTTTTTTCTTTAACTTGTTAATTGCCAAAGTTAGGAAAGAAGTGTGACGTGAAAAGATGGGGTTTGAGTTAGATTTCTAGCACTTTTTCCTACAGGAAATCCCACATGTGGATCTTTGACTACAGTACTTAATCTCTAAGAATTTCTGTTTCTGCTGGGAGTGGTGGCACAGGCCTGTAATCCCAGCACTGGGGAGGCTAAGGCAGGAGGATCACCATGGTTCAAGGCCAGCCTAAGGTTACATAGCGAGTTTTTTTTTTTGTGTGTGTGGGTACCGGGGGTCGACCTCAGGACCTCTCGTGCCAGCAGGCACCCGTGTCACTGAGCAATATCACCGGCCCTTTTTTCGTATGTGGGTTCCGGGAGTCGAACTTGGGCCCTCGCGCTTGCCAGGCAGGCGCTTATGCCGCTGAGCCATCTCACCGGCCCCACATAGCGAGTTTAAAGCCAGCTTCATACATAGTAAGACCTTGCCTCAAAACAAAACAAAACAAAAAAAGCAAAATTAAACAATAACACAACAAAAATTCTGTTTCTTCATCTGTAAAATAGCAAAGGTAATACAGGTTCACAATCCCTTATCCAAAATCCCTGGAACTAGGTATGTTTTGAATTAAGAATTCTGGAGATTTATAGAATGGTGACGCCCCAGCAGGATTTGGGAACTGGAGCCAGTAATCAAACACCTTAATATTAAATATAAATAGTCATACTAAGTGGGGTAAAGACTGTAAGAAGCCTTATGTTAGTTCTAGTCAATTTTTGCCATCAAATGAATTCAGATCAGGTATGGTTTTACCTCCAAATAAATTACAAAAAAACTTTCGGTTTTCAGAGCTTTATGGATATCGGAATTTCGGATAAGGGATTATGGACCTGTACTTCCCTTATAGGGTTGCTATGAAGATATAAACAAGATAAGCCGAAAACACATTACATAATGCTGGGTAGGTACTCAATAAATATTAATTTTTTTCTCTTGGAGATATTAGATATTCTTGTTTCTGTTTTAACTTACAATTTTGACGTTCTCATTCTTTTCCTGAGAAGGAGCTATTTTAATTTCCCCAAAATCTTATGATGGGATTAGAGATGGACTAGAGACTGAGTCTTGAGAATACAAGAGATGGCATGACAGTTATAGTAACAGGTAAGGCTTAGAGCTTCACATTAATTACCAGTTTAGATTTCTGCCAGGTAGATTTTCAGTATAACTGTAGATTGAGTTTAACTGGCTGGGGAGTCATGCTCTAACTTCTCTAAAGTGCTAAAAACAGACCTGCGATCCTTTTGTCCCTGTTTCTTTGTCCACAGAGTGATAGAAGGAAGTCAAGGCACCGTCATGATTCAGATGAGAAAACAGAAACAAGAGAAAATGGTGTTACAGATGACCTGGATGCTCCCAAGCCCAAAAAAGCTAAAATCAAAGAGAAGCTAAATGGAGATACTGAAGAAGGATTCAATAGACTTTCAGATGAATTTTCCACATCTCATAAGTCAAGAAGAAAAGATCTATCAAATGGAGATATTGATGAATGTGAAAAAAAATCTAAACGAGTGTCATCCTTAGAAAGTTCTACTCATAAATCAAGTGATAATAAACTAGAGGAGGTATGGATATCTTTCATTTTGGAGTTGACATTACCTTTGAAATATAGGCTGGCTTGATGTTTTAGGCTAGTTAGAATTGATTCTATACTGTTTTCCAGCTTAAGGTCCAATGCTCTTGTTTGGACTAGAGAGTCCGTACAACTGAAATCTGAGCTTTTGTCTTTCAGCTCTTGTTTCTTATTGTATTGCCTTTTTCTTGGGGTGAAAGTGGGAGAATGCTTACAGTTAAACTTTCTATATAGTTGGGTTTTCCTAAACAGTTTTTCCAAATTACATTTTGGTTGTTACCTACATACATGTCTTTTTTTGGGGGAGTGATGGGGTAACTGGGGATGGAACCCAGAGACTTCACACTGAGCTTCAACTCCAGCCCTTTTTATATTTTCTTTTTGAGACAGGGTCTTGCTATATAGTTCAGGCTTGTCCTGAACTGGCAGCAATCCTCCTGTGCCTCAGCCTCCCCAGTGCTGGGATTACAGGAATGAGCCACCACGCCCAGCTTATATTTTCATTTTGAGACAAGGTCTCTCCTAGTCACTAAATTGTCCAGGCTAGGCTCAAACTTGCTATCAAAAAAAAAAAAACAAAAAACCCCACAAAAACCTTCCCTCAAAAAACTTGCTATCCTCTTGCCTCTGCCTCCTGCGTAGATGACATGTGGCTACCTACTTGGATTTCTTATGGTTCTTCAGTCCCTACCAGTGATTGTGAATGGCCCTCTGATTTCCTGCTACACGATACAGAAGACCACTTGATTATGTCTGTATTGTCTTCTGCTTTTTCTATTTCTCTAATAACAGCAGAATTAGATGATAATTAGGTTTTACTGTCATTCAGTGTTAAAGCTGTTTGCATTTTTAAAACAAGATCTGAAGAAATCTGCTTTTGTTTGAGACAGGGTCTCACTATGTATTCCAGGCTGGCTTCAAACTCACAGCGATCCTCCTGCCTCAGCATCCTGAGTGCTGGGATTACAGGAGTATGCCACCATGTCAGTTTACAGATTGTTCCTTGAACTATTGAGGTTTTTCCCGGTATAATCCTCTGTATTGTAGTAGGTTTAACTGATGATTATTTTGTTTAGAAAAAATAGATTTCAGGAACTTCTGCTTTTAGGAATTTATTCTAATGAGATAATTATGACATGTACAGAGGTATATCAGTACTCTTAACATGCTGACATTATTGATAATAGCAAAATATTTAAATATCATAAGTGTTTGGTAGTAAGCAGTTGGTTATTAACATATCCTGTGTCTGGGTATGCAACAGAATACAACTGTTCCAAAGGAGATACAAGAATATTAGAAAGAAGCTGGGGGCCGGTGAGACGGCTCAGCGGCTTAAGCGCCTGCCTTGCAAGCGCGAAGGCCCGAGTTCGACTCCCGGATCCCACATACGAAAAAGGGGCCGGTGATATCGCTCAGTGGCACGGGTGCCTGTTGGCGCGTGAGGTCCTGAGGTCGTCCCCCCGGTACCCACAAAAAAAAAAAAAAAAAAGAAAGAAGCTGGGCATGGTGGCATGTGCCACCTGTAATCCCAGCACTTGGGAGGCTGAGGCAGGATGATCACCTCAAGTTCAAGGCCAGCCTGGGCTACATGGCACATTCAAGGCCAGCCGAGAATACATAATGAGACCCTGTCCAAAATAAAACAAAACAAAACAAGAAAGATACTCAGTGTATTTTCTTAAGGGAAAAAGAAAAGCAGATTATAAAACAGTATATTTTTATTTTAAAAAACTTACGGGCTGGTGAGATGGCTCAGTGGCATAAGCGCCTGCCTGGCAAGCGCGAGGTCCTGAGTTCAACTCCCGGAACCCACATATGTAAAAAGGGCCGGCGATATTGCTCAGTGGCACGGGAGCCTGCTGGTGCGCGAGGTCCTGAGGTCGACCCCCGGTACTCACAAAAAAAAAAAAAAAAAAAAAAAAAAAACTTACATGTGCATAGGATGAGGATTAGAGTGTGTTTCAAATCAGTTTTAGCACCCAGGTGTGGTGGCACATACCTGTAATCCCAGCACTCTGGAGGCTGAGATAGGAGGATCGCTGTGAGTTCAAGGCCAGCCTGGGCCACATAGTGAGTTCAAGACCAGTCTGGACTATACAGTGAGACCCTATCTCAAAAACACACACACAAACGCACACACACCCAAAAAAAAAAAAAAAACTTTCACAAATTGATTTTAGGTGAATGGGTTATAGGTTATTTTATTTTATTTTATTTATTTATTTTTTGGTACTGGGAATCAAACTCGGGACCTTGCTCTTGCCAGGCAGGCGCTTGTGCCACTGAGCCACATCCCCGGGCCCTTAGATTATTTTAAAATTTACAGCATTTCTATTTGTCTGTGGTATCTAGAATTTCTACAACTAAAATGTATAATTTTCATAATTTTTTTTTTAATCTTAAAAAGACAACAGCTGGGCATGGTGGCACATACCTGTAACCCCAGCCCTCAGGAGGCTGAGGCAGGAGGATTGAAGTCAGTTTGAAGCCAGCCTGGGTGCCATACTGAGTTCAAGGTCAGCCTGAACTACACAGCAAGACCCTGTCTCAAAAAGAAAGATAACAACATTGAAGTTTGTTTAAATGGCTTAAAACTTGAAATTTGATATTCTTTTCTTTGGCATCTAGTTTGAAAAATGCTATTCTATGTGGTTATATAATTCTTTCTTTAAACACACAAATAATAAAGTTTACTGAGTAGACATGTACATTGACTAGTATAAAGAGTGCTCAATAGATCTTAATGCTAACCTCAGTATACGTTTATTTTATTTTTTGGTTTTTTTTGAGATAGGGTCTCACTATGTAGTTCAGACTAGTCTTGAACTCACTGTGTAGCCCAGGCTGGCCTCGAGCTTGAGGTGATCCTCCTGCCTCAGCCTCTGGAGTGCTAGAATTGCAGGCGTGTGCCTCCATTCCTGGCTAACGTGAATATATGTTTACAAAAAATGTTAAGCCAGGCATAGTGGCACCTGCCTATAATCCCAGTACTCTGGAAGGCTGAGGAAGGAGAATTCCAAATTCAAGCCCAGCCTGCGTGATTTAGTGACTTAGCAAGACCCTTTCTCAAAATAAAAACTTTTAAAAGGGCTGGGATATAGTTCAGTGGGAAGCTGTGAGTACTGGGGAAAAAAATGTTAACCTTGTAGAACGTTTCCCTGTATTAATGCCCTAAAAAAAGCTTTTTAAAACCATAGAACATGTGGTGCATGCCTGTAATCCCAGCACTTGGGAGGCTGAGGCAGAAGGATCTCTGTGAGTTCAAGGCCAGCCTGGGCTACATAGTGAGTTCAAGCCCAACCTGAACTACACAGCGAGACCTTGTCTCAAAAAAAAAAAAAAATCACAGAACACATATTTAACTATTTTTAGAAAAAGTTTACTTTCCCCATTGTGTAATTTCTTGCTTGTATTAATCTTCATAATTGATGTTATCTATATTTGCAAGTATGATTTAGATTATTACATTTATTGTAATATCTTAGTTAACTGGAAAAAACTTTTCTTGGCAGTACTGGGCATTGAATCTCTGGGTGCTTAACCATTAAGCTACATCCCTACCTTTTTTTTTTTTTATGTACTGGAAATCAAACTCAGGGCCTTGCATTTGCCAGGCAGGCGCTTGTGCTGCTGAACTATATCCCCAGCCCTTTTTTAAAATTTTTTATTTTCAGACAGGTTATGTCTATATCATTAGGTTGCCCAGGCCTGACTCAAACCTGTGATCCATCCTCCTGCCTCAGTCTCCCTCAGTACTGGGATTATAAAAGTGTGTGGCAATATGCCGGGCTATGTATATAGTAGATATATTTCTAAGGGAAGTTTTATGGGTGAATTAAAACATTTTAAAATATAAGTTAAGTTTGCTGTTTTAAGAGATACTTTTTTTTAATTCGTATTTTTTAAATTTTATTTTAAAGAGAAAAAAACAGAATAAAAGTTCAAAAGATAGTAGGAATGTAACAATGGTTAATACATTGCGTATTGTTATCTTTAAATTAGTTACTCAGAGTACAAGATAGCAGCATTCAGTTGTCCAAAAAATATTAGTACAAACTCTTCTTTTCAATGAACTAAGAGAAATCAGTAGCGTAACTATTTTAACTATATTTTATGTGTATATATATATATATATATATACACACACACACACATATATATATACACATATATACAAATATATATATACGTATATATATATATTTTTTTTGCTTTTCCCTTCTTTCTTTTCTGCATTCCCCCATCCCAGTTTCCCTTTCCTTTTGAACAGTTTCTTCCCATTTTATAGTATCTGTTGCACATTTTAGATCTTACTCTTTCAGCTTCTCACACTAGGGAGATAATACGATGTTTACACATGTGGGTCTGGTTTATTTCACTTATGAGTATGGTCTCAAGTTGCATCCGTTTACCTGTAAAAGTCTCTAGTTTATCCTTTCTGGCTGAGTAGTACGCCTTTGTATAAAAAGACCACATCTTTTTTATCCATTCCTCGGTTGATGGGCATTTGGGTTGTTTCCAAGATCTAGCTATTACAAATTGTGCTGCTATAAACATGGGTGCACATGTGGTATGTGGTATGATGTTTTTAATTCTTCTGGGTCAAATGGGACCTCCAATCCTAGTTTTTTGAGGAATCTCCACGCTGATTTCCAGTGGTTGCACCAGTCTACACTCCTACCAACAGTGGAGAAGGGTTCCTTTATCCCCACAGCCCCTCCAGCATTTGTTATTGGTTGATTTCTTGATGGTAGCCATTCTTTCTGGGGTGAGATGGAATCTCAGTGTTTTTTTTTTTTTTTTTGTGGGTACCAGGAGTCGACCTTAGGACCTCGTGCGCCAGCAGGCGCCTGTGCCGCTGAGCGATATCACTGGCCCTTTTTCGTATGTGGGTTCCGGGAGTCGAACTCGGGCCCTTGCACTTGGCAGGCAGGCGCTTATGCCACTGAGCCATCTCACCATCCCTCAGTGTTGTTTTAATTTGCATCTCTTGAATGACCAGTGATGATGAACATTTTTAAAGAGATAACTTTTGAATTTAAAAGAATTTCCCACTAATTTTTTCTTTTAAGTTTTAATCTATGCAGTTTTTTGCAAGTACTAACTACAGTTGATTAGTAAAGTTAAAAATGTTGAATGAGTAAAAGTCAAACATAAATATATTATTTGGAACTTCTGTTTCCTTCTGACAGACTCTAACACGTGAACAGAAAGAGGGAGCCTTCTCCAATTTCTCTATTTCTGAAGAGACCATAAAGCTTCTGAAAGGTACTATTGGTTTTAATAGACATGCAGTTAGAAATCTGTGACCGGATTTTATAAAACTCTTGTGCTTTTTCTGACCAAAAGGAGACCGTAAAGAGAAATAGCTCTTCTTGAATTGCAGTTATTTCTGTATCATCCTTTTCAGTATCCTAACATATTATTAACGATAAGATTCTTGCTGGGCGTGGTGGTGCACGCCTGTAATCCCAGCACTTGGGAGGCTGAGGCAGGAGGATCACCGTGAGTTCGAGGCCAGTCTGAGCTCCATAGCGAGACCCTGTCTCAAAAAAAAAACCAACAAAACCCAAACCGAAGCGAAAAGCCATATGTACCCATCAAAAATACAGACCCATGTTGTTGTAATTGCTGTTTGAGATGTTAATAACTGTAAGTGTCGCTAGGTACTTTATCTTTAGATATACATGGAAGAAGCAGGATTGTCATTTTCAAATGAATATATTTTTTCCCAGTGGTAGTCTCAAAGAAATATTTTAATGAAATCTCATTTTACAGGTCGAGGGGTAACATATCTCTTTCCTATTCAAGTTAAGACCTTTGGTCCCGTATATGAAGGAAAAGATTTAATTGCTCAAGCACGGACAGGAACAGGAAAGACATTCTCTTTTGCCATACCCTTGATTGAAAGGCTCCAAAGAAGTCAAGAAACAATTAAAAAAAGCCGCTCACCAAAGGTAATGGTTATAAGGGAATAAAAGCTCTAAACATTACTCTTATGGAAAGGGGCAGGGAGAATATACTGTTTTTTTTTTTTGTTTGTTTTTGTTTTTTTTTTGGTGCTGGGAATTGAACCCAGGGCCTCTTGCACTCTAAGCTCAGGCTCTACCACTGAGCTACAGCCCTGAAAGCGTACACTAGTCTTAAAGTCAGGTATTCCTGAGAGAGAGAGAGGTTAGCCCCGTGACTTAAAGTAAAAATCTGGGTCTTAAAACAAAAACGTTGATTTTTGGGCTGGGGATTTAGCTCAGTGGCACAGTGCCTGCCTGGCAAGCGTGAGGTCCTAAGTTTGATTGCCGGTACCCCCCCAAAAAAAAGTTGATTTTTTTTTTTTTTTTTTAAAAACATGACATTTCACGCAAAACTGAAGTGAAATAGTTATTGCATACGAATTTAATGTGTATGGAGTCATAAATGTCTTTGATAACTTTGTGTATTGTGAAGCCAGCATGTCTTATTTTGGGAATATGTACACTTAAGAGTGAGAGTGTGTGTGTGAGTGTTTGCAGTCCTGGGGATTGAACCCAGGGCCTTTGTATTGAGCTATCCTTCCAGCCGTTTTTTAATATTTTGAGACAGGTTCTCGCTAAGTCTCTATGTTGCCCGGGCCAGGCTTGAACTTGTGATCCTTCTCCTCAACCTCCCACAGTGCTGGGATCACAGGCGCATGCACCATACACAGCATACTTTGTATGTTTAGAGACTCTTGTCTCTCTTTTTAAAAGTCTTGACTTCTGCTTTTAAAGAAGCGATTTTCTAAAGAGGTGTTAATTTATATGGTCATTCAGTAAATATTCAACATCATTTATGTCACTGGTTGACTTTGTGTGAAGACTGTTACAGAAATGATATTGTTGGTTTCTGCATAATTGGAGTTCTGTACTGAAGATCTGTCTTAAATTATAAATAACAAAGTCAACTAACAGAGAGTGCTAGTAGAGTTTTAGCCTAAGAGTCGACCTTTTTAGAACCTGTATGCACTTCAAGGTTCGTAAAAGTGAAGAAGAAAACATCAGCATCATAATTTGAATAGGTAGGTGACTAAAAATAGTTTGTTCTTTAAAAGACTATTAAGCTGGGTGTGGTGGCACATGCCTGTAGTCCCAGCACTTGGGAGGCTGAGGCAGGAGTATTTCCACGAGTTTGAGGCCAGCCTGGGTTACATGGCAAGACTTGTCTCCAAAAAAAAAAAAAAAATTGTTAAAAGACTAAATGACATTATAATATAAAAGCAAATTCACATGTATATAAATAGAATTCAATCATTATAGCCTTTGATGAGCTATCCCAAGTCAGGTTGGCTGTGTTGGCTTATGGGACAAATCTTTTTTTGGAGAGTTCTGTTCTTGGGTGAAATTTGGAAAGACTGCAAGTAATAGAAGCAGGGAACAATCCCAGCTTTGCCTTGAAAGATGTTAATGGAGATTTCAGTTCTGCCCCTTCTAGCTCTTTGATCTTGGGCATCTTCTGTGAAACTATTCCTCATCTATAGAAGTGGAATAATAATGCTGCTTCATAGGGTTTTTGTGAGAGTCAAATTAGATAATTCATGTAAAGCACCAGTGCTTAGTGGGCAGTGAATATTTATTCATTTAACCAGTGTGTTTTGATTATCTGCTCTGTACCAGGCCCTTGAAGTGCAAGGAATACAGTGACCCACCTAACATAAATCCTGGCCTTCATGGAGCTTACATTTGAGTGGTTGAGATAGTCAGCAAAGATGTAAAATATAAATATCATAGGTGGAGTAAGTGCTAAGGAGAATCAATAAAGCAGGGCAGAGGATAAAAGAAGAGGTTTGGGAACTTCACAGAGGAAGTGGCTTTTGAAGAGACCTGACAGAAGTAGGATATAATAAATATAAGCTGTTGTTCTTGTTGTTGCTGTTTGTGAGGGTTTTGTTTGTTTTGGTGTGGTTTTTCTTTGTTTTGTTTTGTTTTATTTGGTGCTGGGATCCAACCCAGGGCCTTGTGCCTGCCAGATAAGCACTTCATCACTGAGCTACACCTCCAGCTGTGTACTCTTGTCAAATACTTATGACATTGTCAATGTTGAGATTCCTATTTTTAAATGTACCTTTAAAAAAAAATGGTCTAGATTGAATTTGTATAAGTCTTCAGCTTTTTTGGCAGTACTGTACAGTTGAACCCAGGATGTCATACATGCTAGGCAAGAACTTTTCCATTGAACTGCATCCTGAGCCCTATGTAAATTTTCAGAAAACTGCTTTTGTTTTTTAAACCTCTTGTTCAGGTACTTGTTTTGGCTCCAACAAGGGAACTGGCAAACCAAGTAGCCAAAGACTTCAAAGATATAACTAGGAAACTCAGCGTGGCATGTTTTTATGGTGGAACATCATATCAAAGCCAAAGTGAGTAAATGTGTATGAAAGATGTAATTTTTACTTAAATCTAAAGAAATACTGTGGTAGTGGATATTTTATTTTTACATTTTACTGGCATTTTTCTCCCCTCACAGTAAATCATATTCGAAATGGTATTGACATTTTGGTCGGGACCCCTGGTCGTATCAAAGACCATCTGCAGAGCGGCCGCCTGGATCTTTCTAAACTGCGCCATGTTGTACTTGATGAAGTGGATCAAATGTTAGATTTAGGTTTTGCTGAACAAGTCGAAGATATTATCCACGAATCCTACAAAACTGGTATATCCTAATTCATAACAAGCCTATCAGTAATTCTTCGCTCTTAAAAGCTTATGAGTTTTTTTGAATCTCATAATTTCGATTATATTGTCCCCTCGTGTTCTAATAAAACTGAAGTTAATTTGGATCCGTTCTTTACCTGAGAGGAATGATAGCATACTTGAAGTATTTTCACAGCTTTCTATGCTTTTTTGTTTTTGGATTTTTTGAGACAGAGACTCGCTAGGTACTGCAGGCTCATCTTGAACTTGCTTATGTAGCCCAGGCTGTCCTTGATCACAGCGATCCTCCTGCCTCAGCCTCTCTGTGCTGGGATTACAGGTGTGCACCTCCATGCCTGGCTATCTGTGCCTTTTCTCCTGTACTTTATAGTTAGATTTAGCAACTCATTTTACTGATTTCTTGTGATTTCTTGTGTACTGATTTCTTGCTTTCTTTAATTCTCACTTTTCTTTTGAATTCATTTTTCTTCATATTGTCCCCTAGTTTTGAAAGCTGAAAATTTGATAGTTGCAGTGAAGTCTGTATGTTAAAAATGCACCTCAAGTTTTGAATTTTTCACTGTTTCTTTGAAGCTTGTGGTGATTTATAAGAGCTGGCTACCTTATGAGATATTAAGAAAACATTTGAATTCTTTTTGTTTGTTTAAGATTCTGAAGACAATCCGCAGACTTTACTTTTTTCTGCAACTTGCCCACAGTGGGTATACAAAGTTGCAAAAAAATACATGAAATCCAGATATGAACAGGTTGACCTTGTTGGAAAAATGACTCAAAAGGCTGCAACTACTGTGGAAGTAAGTAGCTTTCCAGCATGATAGATTTTAGCTTTTAGTGGTACTGTACTTTTTGAAATTCACTGAAGCTAAATTCCAGGTTTTGGGTTCCTGTTTAGGCCTAACCTTTGTTTTCTGGACTTAGCCAATCAGATACATATATATTTCTACAGTCTGAAACTGAGGACTAGAATAAAATAAATAGGAAACAGAAAAATCATGTGAATGAACAAGTTGTGACAGAAGAACCATAAACAGCCATATAGATAGGCTGAAAGTATTTATATATTTATTTATGTTTTTCTGAGACAGAGTCTTCCTGTCATTCAGGCTGGCCTTGAACTATGTAGCCCAGGCCTCGAACTTGCAGCAGTCCTCCTGCCTGGCCTCGCAAGTGCAGGGATTATAGGTATGCGCCACCACGCCAGGCTGGAAGTATTTAGAATGTGATAGAGAAGGCATTTCATATTGTCTAGAAAAGAATAATACTGTGATAATTTGTTGAAGTTTAGCGAAGAAAATCAGATATTTATCTCATAGCCTATACCAAAAAAATTCCTGAAATAATTTAAAGTATGTATAAGTGAATACTTGCTTTCTTGGGAAAAAGAAGGCTTTTTTTTTTTGAGACAGGATCTCACTTTGTAGTTCAGGCTGGCCTTGAACTCATGGTGATCCTTCTGCCTCAGCCTCCCAAGTAATGAGATTACAGGTGTGTGCCACCACGCCACAGGGGAAGGCTTTTCTAAACATAAAAGTCAGAAGAAACGGCTGGTTGTGGTGACGCACACCTGTAACTCCAGTATTTTAACAAGCTGAGGCAGGAGGATTGTAAGTTTGAGCCCAGCCTAGGCTGTTTGGAGACTTGGCCAGATTGTGTCTCAAAGTAAAAAGGGGTGGAGATGTAGCTCAGTGCGGAGGCCCTGAGTTCATTCCCCAGTCTCATACACACAAACACATCAGAAGAAACCACAAGGGGAAATGTTGATAATGTTATTCTATGGAAATAAAACCAGTACTATGTTTCTAAAAAATAAATGGTAATACTTGCAGTATTTATGACTGTCAAATATTTACTATATGTGTCACTTTTTCTAAATAATGGTTATATTCATATATATGTAGGAAACAGGCTAAATGAACAATAGTATGGTCTATGGAATAAAAGGCAGTGGTTAAAAAGGATGAATTTGAGTGAGAGGTAGAAACTCAGTTACATGGGTTTGATTCCCAGCATTGCAAAACAAAAACAGAAACAAATTATAGAATCATGCTATTTTAAAAAATACATCTGTAGTACTAAATAGATTTTTTTAGGTATTTATGTAAATGTACAAAAATAAATCTGAAAAACTTCAATTATTTCTGGGAAAGGGAACAATTATATAACAAATGAAGCTTTGCTACTTTGTAACAGTTATAAGATTTACAAGAATGTAAAATGTACCAGTAAATAGTTATTAAGATATTCTCATACATTCTCATACCATACATTCTTCAGCCAGGAATTTGAAACATTGCAGATATCATTTCATGTTCATGTAATTGTATATATACCTAAAGGGTAAGTAAAGGCTTTAAAAAGACAAAACAGGGCTGGTGAGATGGCTCAGCAGCGTAAGCAGCTGCCTGGCAAGTGTGAGGGCCCGAGTTCAACTCCTGGAACCCACATACGAAAAAGGGGCCAGTGATATTGCTCAGCGGCACGGACGCCTGCTGGCACGCGAGGTCCTGAGGTCAACCCCCGGTACCCACCAAAAAAAAGAAAAAAGAAAAAACGGGGCTGGTGAGATAGCTCAGTGGCATAAGTGCCTGCCTGGCAAGCACGAGGTCCTGAGTTTGCCCCCGGTACCCACAAAAAAAAAGACAAAAAAAAAAAAAGACAAAAAATGCAGTCATTTTCACAGGGTTTTTTTTTTTTTTTTTTTGAGACAGGGTCTCGCTATGTATCCATAAGTGGCCTTGCACTTGCAGAGATCTTCCTGCCTCAGCTTCCCAAGTGCTGGAATTACAGGCGTGCACTACCATGCCCAGCAAGGGTTTCGATTTTTGTTTTTTGGGTTTTTTTTGGCACTTGGGATTGAACCCAGGGCCACATACATGCAAGTACACAGGTGTTTTTTATTTTAGTTTTATTGAACCCAGGACCTTTGTACTGAGCTACATCCCCAGTTCTTTCTCTGTTTTTTACTTAGAGACAGGGTCTTGCTAAATGGCCCAGGCTGAGCTCAAACTTGTGATCCTCCTATCTCAGTCTCCTGGGTAGCTGAGATTACAGACATGCACCACAATATCCATCCCCTGTCTTATTTTTTGATTCATTCTAAATTGTAGAAGTCAGTGTACTTCCTTATATGGATAATATGTGTATCTTCAGAGCACAATATTTGTGGTTTTTAAAAATTGAGGTAAAAATTAGCTAGGTATGGTGGCAAATGCTATAATCCCAGCACTCTGGGAGCTGAGGCAAAAGGATCGCAAGTTTGAGCCCATCCATGGCAATTTAGTGAGACCCTGTCTCAAAATAAAAAAGCAAAGTAAGATGACTTGGGGATATAGCTCAGTGCAAAGGCTTTGGGGGTGTGTGTGTGTGTGTGTGTGTGTGTAATTTAAACTGAATTAAGCCTTACAGGAAAAAGAGTACACAGCATAATTTATATGAAGTTCTACAATAGGCAAAACTAATCTGTAGTGGAGAAAATCAGAACAATGGCTGTTTCTGGATGGAGAGGACTACAAAGGGAACTTTCTGGTACGATAGAAATACTCAGTATTTTGACAATGGTCAAGACTTACAGGAAAATATTATATATAATGTAATATATATTATATATATAATTTAAACTATAAATTTGGGGGTATTGAGGATTAAACCCAGGACTTTTGCACTGAGCTATAGCTCCAGAACTTTTTTGTTTTGTATTTTGAGACAGTCTGGCTAAGTTATCCAGGCTGAGCTCAAACTTGCAATCTTACTGCCTCAGCCTCTCAGAGTACTATGTGATAACAGGTATGTGCCACTGCCCTCGTTTAAAACTATAAACATTTTAAAGACTATAATTCAGTGTCATCTTTTTAATTCAAAGCATTTTCATGTGAACAGGAAAGCCCATAATTATGACATGGTTATTCACCATTCCTTCCTATCCCTGGCCCCTGGAAACCATCCATTTTCTTTCTGTCTTTATGGATATACCTATTTTGCATATTTCATATAAATGTAATTATACAATGTGATTTTTCTGTGTGTGTGTCTGACTTCTTTCCCTTAGGATGTTTTTGAGCTTCATTCATGTAATCACACTTTTTAAGACAAGGTTAAATGCATTGAAATAAGTATACAGTTGCTTAGTTTTAACAGATTCATAGATGTGTGCAACCCAAACCATTGTCAACATACCGAGTATTTCTATTGTACCAGAAAGTTCCCTTTGTAGTCCTCTCCATCCAGAAACAGCCATTGTTCTGATTTTCTCCACTATAGATTAGTTTTGCTTATTGTAGAACTTCATGTAAATTATGCTCTGTGTATTCTTTTTCCTGTAAGGCTTAATCCAGTTGACATTTTTTGAAATTCATCTATATTTTTCATGTTACCAGAAGATTCTAAAATTGCTTTATACTATTTGTTTTTTACACATACTACAACTTATTTATCCTTTCACGTACTGATGTTCATTTATTTGTTTTTAAATGGAGTTGAGGAAAATCTCTGTTTTATAGTCTTCCAGGAAGGCCAGCTCTTGACCAGTTAGAAAAAAATGTGTAAGAGAAACCTTTTTTCAGTAGTTTTGACCAAACGGATATTTCACCATTTTTCCCCCTAAGCATTTGGCCATCCAGTGCCACTGGTCTCAGAGACCAGCAGTTATCGGAGATGTCCTGCAAGTCTACAGTGGGTCTGAAGGGAGGGCCATTATCTTCTGTGAGACCAAGAAGAACGTAACTGAAATGGCCATGAATCCACACATAAAACAGGTAATTCTTTTTGCTTGCGTTCTCTAATTGAGGCTATGGGATGAACCACTGAGCAAAATACTGTCTTCTATGGACCATATGCTTCATAGTCATTTTCACAATTGAGTCTAACTCAAAAGTTGTATCCAGCCTCATATGCATCTTGTTAAATCAGAATAGAAAAAAATTTTTTTAAAGCACTGGAGATCAAACCCAAGGGTGCTATACTACCGAGCTATATCCCTGGCACTTTTTAAAAATTATTTTGAGACAGGGTCTTGCTAACTTTCCTAGGTATGACTTGATCTTGGTGACTGTCCTGCCTCAGATTCCCTCAGTACTGGGAATACAGGCATGTCCCACCATGCCTGGCTAGGATAGAAATGTTTTGTTCGTTTTTGGTTTTTTGAGACAGGGTCTTACTATGTAGTCCAGGCTGACCTTGAACTTGTGGTGATCCTCCTGCCTCAGCCTCCTGAGTGCTAGGATTACAGGCATGCATCACCATCCCTGGCTCTGACAGAATTTTTTTTAAAACAAATTTTATTGTGCATATTCGAGGTTTATACACCATGTTAGGGGAGAACTGTTTTCTTTAAAAGTCTTTCTCTCTCTCTCTCTCTCTCTCTCTCTCTCTCTTTTTCTAAGGATTCAACCCAGGGCCTTCCCATGAACTACGTTCCCAGACCTCTTTTATTTTTTATTTTGAGACAGGTTCTTGCTAGTTGCTCAGGCTAGGTTCGAACTTGAAATCTCACTTCAGGCTCCCCATAGCTAGGATTACAGGTTTGTATCATCATGCCTAGCCCATCAGAAGTTTTTTTAAGATCTTGAAAATAGGATTGGGAAAATATAAAGGTTAAAGCAAAATTAATATCTGTTGATAAGAATGGGGAGTATTTTAGAGTTATAAGAATGAATTACAACTATTTATCTGTACATATATCAGAAATACAAATATCAAGAGTAGTGTAATGAACTCCATACATTCTGTATCTTCAGTAATTTTTTTATCTGTGTGCCCACCCATTTCCTCCTCCACAATTAATTTTGATACAAATTCTGGATATTACATCCTTAAATATTTGGATGTATACCTCTAAAAGAGAACGATGAAACCCAGAAATGTGGCACATGGCTGTAATCCTAGCACTTAGGCTGAAGCAGGAGGATCGTAAGTTTGAGTTTGCTTGGGCGACTTAGTAAGACTGTGTCTCAAAAAAATAAGAATAAAAAGGGGTTGGGGGTGTGAATCAGTACAGAGGCCCTACGTTCAATCCCCGGTGTCACACACAAACACACACACAGACACACACAGCCCAATTTAAAAATAAAGGGCTAGAGGTTAACAGTAATTAATACTGTCAAATATCAATTAGTGTTTAAATGTTTGTCTTATAAATGCCTTTTTGGTTTTTATTTATTTATTTTGTGGGTACCGGGGGTCGAACTCAGGACCTCGCGCGCCAGCAGGCGCCTGTGCCGCTGAGCGATATCACCGGCCCTTTTCTCATATGTGGGTACCGAGAGTCGAACTCAGGACCTCGTGCTTGCCAGGCAGGCGCTTATGCCACTGAGCCATCTGACCGGCCCATGTTTTTGTTTTTTGAGACAGGGTCTTGCTATGTAGTCCAGGCTGGCTTTGAACTTGTGGCAGTCCTTCTGCCTCAGCCTCCCGAGTGCTGGGATAACAGGTGTGCACCACTATGCCTGGCTATGCTTTATTGTTTTTTGTTTTTTGTTTTTTTTTCTGGACTCTGGATCCAAATAAGATTCTTATATTGTGTGGTTTTATCTTACTTAATATGTGGATTTCTTCTTTATTCTTTCTTAACAGCTTTTGTTGTTTATAAAACTAAGTTTCTTTAAATCTCATGTATTGCTTTTCCATGATGTGTAACATGTTTCCCACTCCTATATTTTCTGCAAATTTAGGTTTGATTGTTACTTTGTTTAGGGCAGTGGTGGCAAACTTAGTGCCACAGCAGGCTGTTTGTATCTTTGAAAGCTCTGAAAAGTTTTTTGTCACAGGTTTAGAGCATAGCTACTTCATACAAGAAACAGGAGGCATATGGTCATATGGTGTCTAGCTTTGTTTTGTTTTATTCTCTAGTTTTTTTTGTTTGTTTGTTTGAGACAGGGTCTCACTATGCGGTTCAGGCTGGCCTTGATTCCACTATGGACTGGACTCAAACTCTTGGCAGTGCTCCTGCCTCAGCCTTTTAAGTGCTGGAATTACAGGCATACACCACCATGCCTGGCTGGTGCATAGTTCTTTTACTCTCTGATGCTAACATCCATTGATAATCAGTGCCATCAGTCCTATGTCTCCCCAGTCATTTTTGTTGTACATAACTTGTTACCTACTAGATTGCTGAGAAAGGGCTCCTGGAGATAATATTGCCTCATGAGAACAGCATGTTTCTGACCTTATACCTGAAGCAAGCACTCTACCCCTGAAACTTAATTTGCCTGAGTATAAAAATCTTGGTTCACTTTTCTTTTGCTTTTTTCTTTGAGGCAGGGTCTTGCTATATAGTTCAGGCTGGCTTTGAACTCATTATCTAGCCCAGGCTGGCCTCAAACTTCTTGTGATCCTCCTGCCTCAGCCTCCTAAGTGCTGTGATTACTGGTATGTGCCACCATGCCTGGCTTGACATTTTTTTTCATTAGTGTCTTAAAATGTTATTCCACTGTTTTTTTCTTTTCTTTTTTTTTTTTTTGGTACGGGGAATCAAACTCACGACTTTGTGCTTGCCAGGCAGGCGCTGTGCTGCTGAGCTATCTCCCCGGCCCTCCACTGTTTTTCGCATAAAGCATTTACTATAAAAAATCAGCTGCCAGGGCCGGTGAGATAGCTCAGCGGCATAAGCGCCTGCCTGGCAAGCGTGAGGTCCTGAGTTCGACTCCTGGTACACGCATATTTAAAAAAAAAATCAGCTGCCAATCTGACTTTTCCTTATAGCTGATTTTCTTTTTAAAATTCTGTGCCTGTGTGTGGTGGCACATGTCTATAGTCCCAGTTACTCAGGAGGCTGAAGAGTTTGAGACCAGCCTGGGCAACATAGCCAGACCCCATCTCAAAACAAAACAAAACAAAACAAAAAATAGCCAGGTGTAGTGGCACATGCCTATAATCCCAGCACTGAGGAGGCTGAGACAGGGGGATCGCCCTTGAGTTCAAGGCTAGCCTGGGCTACATAGTGAGTTCAAGCGCAGCCTGAATTACGCAGCAAGATCCTGTCTCAAAACAACAACAACAAAGATGGTGGTGTGGTTCTGCTGGAGATGTGGCTGGGTGGCGGACCACTTGTCTAGTATGTGTGAAGCCCTGGATTCAACCGCTAGTACTGCAAGAAAATAAAAAATCCATAGTTCAACTAGGATGTATTTTAGTGTTACACTTTGTTGGGGTTTTTTAGACATACAGATGTACATTTTGTAGTTTTAGACCTTTTTTTTTTTTTTTTGTGGCACTGCATACTGAACTCAGGATCTTGTGCATTGTGCATGCTAAGCAAGTATTCTACCCCTGAGGTACATCACCACCCCTTTTTAAATTTTCATTTGGGACACCATTTTGCAGAGTTGCCCATGCTGCCCTCAAACTTACGATCCTCCTGTCTCAGCCTCCTGAATAGGTAGAACACAGGGATGTGCCAATATGCCAGCCTGAATTATAATTTTAATTTTATGTGACCCAAACCCAGAGTCTCGCACATGCTAGGCAAGTGCTCTACTACCTAGCTACATCCCTAGCCCTTGAATTACATTTTTTTTTTTTTTTTTTTTGAGACAGTATGTTGCTACGCAGTCCAGGCAAGCATTGAACTCACTATGTAGCCCACGCTGGCCTGGAATTCACAGCGATCCTCCTGCCTCAGTGTCCCAAGTACTGGCATTCCAAGTGTGCTGTACCAAGTGCAGCTCAATCTTTAGTATTCATATGGTCTGATTGCTTTGGCTTTCTTCTTTGTGATTCTTGTCATGAGTATGTTGGCTTTCCTTTTCTACTCTCCATTGTCATTTTATCTCATCTTTTTCTTTATTTAAAAAATTTCCCATTTCTAAGGCATCCATGCGTTCACTGTCTTTTATTTATTTTTTTGTTTTTTAGAGACAGAGTCTCACTGTGTAGCCTAGTCCAACCTCAAACTCACACGATCCTCTTGCCTCAGCCTCCCAAGTGCTGGAACTACAGGCATTTGCCACCACACCTGGCTGTATTTCTTCTAATACAGTCTTCATTTGTGAAAATGTTCCTTCTTTTTTTGAGTCATTGTATTGCACATTTTAATTTTTCTTATTTTGATTTTTGTTCTTTAATATGTCACTTAAAAGTTTTCCTGCTCTGTGTGCTGTGTACACCTGTAATCCCAGCACTTGGGAGGCTGAGGCAGGAGGATTGCCATGTGTTTGAGCCCACCCTGGGCTACATAGCGAGTTCAAGGCCAGCCTGAACTACATAGCAAGACCTCGTCTTGAAAAAAGAAACAAAAAACAAAAAACCCTACTCAATTAAATATAAATAAAAAGTTTTCTTTTAGGTCTGGGATATAGCTCAGCGGTAGAGTTCTTGCATAGCATGTGTGAGGCCTGGGTTCAATCCCCAGCACTGCAAAAGAAATTTTAAAAATAAAATAAATTTCTTTTTGCTCATTCAGAAATATAATGCTGTACTTTCATCTATTTGTGGACGTGTTTTTCTAGATCATTTTCATACTTGTAGGAATATTATTATTTTTCCCCCCTACCCCAAATTACTTTGTATGGGGTTGGACTGGGATTGCTTTTTTTTTTGTTTGTTTTTTTGAGAGGCATAAAAGGTTTATTAGGCAGAATTTTAGAAAGGTGCACACCCTTGGAGAGAATAGAGTACAGACCCTCAAGAGAGGCTTCTGTTGCTCACTTTTAGATGAAATTAATCCTTCTGAACTTTGAATAGGAAGGCATAGTTCAGAATACTTTTTAGCGTCACAGCTTTAGAGCCACTGCTTTTGTTATTTGTGTTAGAGTTTAAAAATATGGTCTGCAAATTATATCTCCATAGAGCGTTACGAAGAAAAGAGGTCTCTCACTTCTGAGCTCCAGCTGTGTGCTTCCTCACTTTTATCTGGATCTTTTCTTTCCTTTGCTCCTATTATCCCTGGCATCCTTAGTTTGGATTCTGGGCCCAGCAGTTTCTCCTCTCTTTGGAGCTTTGTCCTGGAAAGGGAGGATTTGCTTGCTCGTTTGGAAGGTTGATTTAGGCCTGAGCACCAGCTCTGCGCTAGCCTCTGCAGACCTTGCACAGTCACGAGTGTGCAAAACCCTTCCCAGCCACAGCTGCTATTTTTAGCAGTTTGCTTGAGAAAATGCTTTCCAAGGAGTGCCTGTTCTTAGGACTAGGAGATTGCCTCATGCGTACAAGTCTGGCCCTTCCACTCATGTTCGGGAAATCACTTAGTTTTGTTACAGTTATCATCTGGGGGTGTTTAGTCTTCTTTTCCTAGTTGTTGTTTGCCTTCATGTAAGAACTGAAGATTCAAAGACTATGCTGTCACCATTTTCCCCAGTGTCATTTTAACTAATTATGTAGCATCAGCTGGTGCTAGAACTGTCCATATAAACAGATGCTAAAGTGTGAAAGTACGGGGAGGGGGGGTAGTGGATTTACCTTCCTGTCATTGCTGTGGGGACACTCAGCAGCTGTCTTGCAGAAGCTACTGCTTTATCTCAGAGGGATGAGTCTCCTTGCTACAAAGACTAGGGAGAATTTCCATCTCACAGTAAGTCAGTTTCCATGGTAGGGAGTATAGAATTTTCCTTCTGCACAGTGACTGGTATTTAGGTAAAAAGTAGTAATGGCATCTCAGACATATGAGACTTTTCAAAAATTTTTTGAGATTAAAGACTTTATGGACTAATCCGGGAGCCTATAAACAGAGTTTTAAATTTTTTTTTGGTGTATTAGGGATAGAACCCAGAGCCTTATGCATTCTACCACTGAGCTCCACCTCAGGCCCTACCTTTTTTTTTTTTTTTTTTGGTACTGGGAATTGAACTCAGGACCTTGCGCTTGCCAGGTAGGCGCTGTGCCACTGAGCTACATTCCCAGCCCTCCTACTTTCTTTTAAAAATTTTTATGCAGTACTAGAGATTTAACCTTTGTACTGAGCTATATCCCCAGCCATTTTTAAATTTGTTTGTTTGAGGTACTGGCAATTGAACCCATGGCCTTTGCACTGAGCTACATTCCCAGCCCTTGTTTTGCTTTTTATTTTGAGACAGGGTCTCACTGTGTTGCTGAGTTGGTCAGGCTGGGCTCAAACTTGCGATCCTTCTGCCTCTGCCTCCCAGAGTGCTGGGATTACAGGTGTGCACCATCACGCCTGGCTGGCTAAATTTACTTCTGTGACTAATGATCTGAATAGTGTCCATCTCCTCCACTAGAGTAAAGATCCTGAGGACAGATGTGGTCTTATTTTTCAGTTTTTATCCTTAGCACCTGATACATCGCAAGTTGCTAAATATTTGTTGAGTGAATAGATTGGTCATGGCCACTACCTTAGCAAGACCTGATATAGCTTCTCAATTCCTACAGCAGCCTGCTAACTGAATCTCCTTAGCTTTTGTCTTATCCTTTTCTAATGCATTCTATACATGTAGTCATAGTGTCCTTCTACTCTGCAATGGAAATATGTCCATGGTAGTTTTCTGCTTATAGTCATTCAGTTGTTCCATACCGTCCTCAGGATAAAGGTTATATTTCTTTCTGGTCTCATCTCTCAACAATTCTTTCCTTTTACTCTGTTTTCCCAATAGTGTAGTCAAATATTTATAGCCCCCTGGGCAGAGTATTTATGTATTTTCTTACCTGGCACTCCTTAACCTCTTATTCCTTCTTTTACTTGACTGCTAGTTCCTAGCATTGCTAGTTTTATCTTTATGTTATGTTATGTTATTATTTTTTGGTACTGAGAATTGAACTCAGGGCTTCGTGCTTACCAGGCAGGTGCTGTACCGCTGAGCTACATCCCTGGCCCTGCATTGCTAGTTTTAATGCTGTCTTCCCTTCAAATGAGATTAAATTAGATTCCTTTCTTAGGTATTCCCATAGCACCGTGCATCTATCCCTGCTATCGCATGTATCATACTCTATTAAGATGCCTGGCAAAGTGTCTGTTTAGAGCTATTTCTTTATGACTGTTTCAGAACTTGACATGATCACAGGCACCTAGTAGGTACTTAATGAAGTCATTCATTTATGCATTGTTTAGACAATAAGGCTTATATACTGTTGGGGTTAAATGGTTCTGAACTTTTTCACTTTAATAGTGTCTAGGAATACTAGGAAAAAGCCAGTATAACTTCACTAAAAATTACAGAAATGCAAATTAAAATAGCATTTTGGAGGCCTGAGCATGGTGGCACATGCCTGTAATCCCAGCATTTGGGAGGCTGAGGCAGGAGGATTGCCATGTGTTCGAGACCAGCCTGGACTACATAGTAAGTTCAAGGCCAGTCTGAACTACAAGAGCCTGTCTCAAAACAAACCAAAAAGCACGTTTGAGAAATCTTTTTTTTTTTTTTTTTTGTGGGTACCGGGGGTTGACCTCAGGACCTCACGCGCCAGCAGGCGCCCGTGCCACTGAACGATATCACCGGTCCCTTTTTTCGTATGTGGGTTCCGGGAGTCGAACTCAGGCCCTTGTGCTTGCCAGGCAGGCGCTTACGCTGCTGAGCCATCTCACCGGCCCCGAGAAATCATTTTTGCTTGTTAAATTAACAAGGATTATAAATAATAGTTTAACAATAGTTATTTAAATTTTAAATGTAAGGTTTTTATTGTTGTTAATGTTTTCTTTTTGGTGGTACTGGAGATTGAGCTCAGGCCTTGCATATGCTAAGCAGGTGTTCTGTTGCTGAAGTACATCCAAGCTCTAAATATTCATAATTTTGACTCAGAAATTCAACTTTTAGAATTGAAATACACATAGATGAAGACATCCAGAGATACAAGTGTAAGGTCATTCATTGCAGCAGTGTTTCTAAAGGTGAAAATTCGGAGCCTAGTGTGGTGGTGCACAACTGTAACCACCACTCTGGGAGGATGAGGCAGAAGGATCACAAGTTCTAGCCTAGCCTGGACAACTTAGCAACTCAGCGAGATCTTGTCTCAAAATAAAAAAGGGCTGGGGATGAAGCTCAGTGTGAAGGCCCTGGGTTCAATCTGTACTACTGCCCAAAAACAGGGCAGAAAACTTGGATACAACTAAATGTTCAGTAGAATATTGCTAAAATAAATGTTGCTATATCTACATGAAGAAATCGTGTGCAGATTTTAAAAATTAAGTAGAGGTGGATAGTGGAAGGTGAGTGAGGCAGGAGAATGACAAGTCTGAGGCTAGCCTGGGCAAATTAATGAGCCCCTGTCTCAAAAAAAAAAAAAAAATACAAGAGGGATTTGGGATGTGGTTCAGTGATAGAGTATCCCTGGGTTCAGTAAATAAATAGGTAGGTAGGTAGGTAGATAAATAAGGTTGCCAGGCAGTACATACAGTACTATGATCCCATTTGTATAAATGAATACATAAAATTATAGTATATGCTAGTAATGTGAATGGGGGACAGAATGTAAGTGCTTAAAAAAACAGTCTCCATGCTGGGGATATAGCTCAGTGGTAGAGTAATTGCCTAGCATGCGTGATGCCCTGGATTCAATCCCACCACTGCAAGAAAACAAACAACAAAATAACATCTGACAGAATACCCACCAGATTTTTAGCAGTGAATTATTTCTAAGGCTGGCAGTAGGAAGCTTTTATGTGTTACATTAAATATTTTCTGTAATTTAAAAAAAAGCATGCATTGTTTTAATTATTAAAAAGGGGAAGATTGGGCCGGTGAGATGGCTCAGCGGCATAAGCACCTGCCTGGCAAGCGCGAGGGCCCGAGTTCAACTCCCGGAACCCACATACGGGCGCCTATGGGCGCGCGAGGTCCTGAGGTCGACCCCTGGTACCCACAAAAAAAAAAAAAAAAAAAACGGGAAGATTAAAAAAGAACACAAAAAGAGCACAGAGTAGATGGTGTTAGAGTACTGTCAGTTGTAAATATGAGCTTTATACTTCATTTTTGTCCTTTTTTCAATAGAATGCCCAGTGTTTACATGGGGACATTGCACAGTCACAAAGAGAAATTACACTGAAAGGCTTCAGAGAAGGTAGTTTTAAAGTTTTGGTGGCCACCAATGTGGCCGCCCGTGGTTTGGACATTCCTGAGGTTGACCTGGTGATTCAGAGTTCTCCTCCACAGGTAGGAAATGGGATTTGATTTGGGGAAAATAAAAACAACTTTCTAAATTGCTGTTTTATTTACAAAGATTGTTTGGGATGTGAAAAATATGTCATTTGTTCTTGGTCCTAGCTAGTTTTTATTAATGTGGTATTACATATATCAGAATCTGATGCCCTTGTAAATGATTAACTTCACTGTTTGGATTTTTTTTCTTTTTTTTTTTTTTTTTTTTCATTGTTTGGATTTGAAACTTGGGGCAACAAAACCACATGAGGGAAGTTATACACTTGATCTTAGCCATAAGACTGAGAAATGTGAGAGGGAAGTTATGAAAAGTTGCATAGAAAGAACCTTGGGGTAGGTGGCTGAAAAGCTTTTAAATCATAGCTTCCTTCACCCCTAAATTCTGCCATATAAATTATTTGGGATGTTGAAAAGTGCAGCAGCATCTAAATACTACTATTGTTAGTATCATTATTATTATTAGCATTATTATTTGGATGCTGGGATTATTATGGAGCTTGCCAAATTTTAAAAACTATTCCCTTTTTTATTTTTAGGATGTTGAGTCCTATATTCATCGCTCTGGACGCACAGGGAGAGCTGGCCGAACAGGGATTTGCATATGTTTTTATCAACCGAGAGAAAGAGGTCAACTAAGATATGTGGAACAAAAAGCAGTAAGTAAAGTTATATTATTTGAGCCTATAATTTGTTACCTATGTGATACCTTAGAAGAGAGCACTTTTTATATTTGTTCTCACAAATAGATCTTCCTCACTTTTCTCAGTTTAAGCTGCATTTGTCAGTGAAGCATGTGGAGAGCTAAATTTATATTAGCTGCAAGACTTTGTTTTTAATACAGCTTTTATTGTGAAGACAGAGGAGGTGATGTTCTCATTTTCCCCTTGAATTTCTCCCTTGATATTGAAATCAGAAGTATGTTGTGATTTCAGTACGTCAGTCCAGCATTGTAAAGAGTTACTGTGACATTGTTTTGGTGTACTCAAAATATAATTTTGAGTTAAAATTATATTGATAGGGGCCGGGGATATAGCTCAGCAGCACAGTGCCTGCCTGGCAAGCGCGAGGTCGTGAGTTCGATTGCCGGTACCAAAAACAAAACAAACAAAAATTATATTGATAATGGCACAATAGCCACTTTCTGTTAAAAATTATACGTTTTTTGTGGCCTAGATTTTTTTGTACATTTCCCATTTTTATGATGTATATTTTTATATTGTAAAGAGAGATGGGGTAATAAGAACAAAGTTGGTAAATGTAAACAACATCTTTTTGTCTTTTTTGAGTCAGCTTTCTTTTGCAAGGGCAATTCAAAAAACTTTTTTTTCTCTTTTTGCGGTTTATAATAAATGATTTAATAGAACTTTTCCTCTGCTAGGGCTTGGAAATCTTAAGTTCAAGAAATGGAAATTCAGCAAATATTAATTTAGGAATTAATTGTAACAACTTCCATTTTTCTTTAATGTAATTCTTTCATTTTCAGGGAATTACTTTTAAACGTGTAGGTGTTCCTTCTACAATGGATTTAGTTAAATCTAAAAGCATGGATGCCATCAGGTATGCTTTCTGACCTTGCTGAATAATTTTTTCTTTTGTATTAGGCTATTCATCTTTAAGCTCTCCTAGTTCAAATATCAGAACATTTTAATCACCAGTTTTACCAGCAGATATTTAGTTATATTAAAATATGAAAATGTTTCCCTTTCTTTTCCCATTCTTTCATCTTTCCTTTTCCTTGTGTCTTGACCAAAAAATTTTACTATTTTTAAACCATAGGTCTCTGGCTTCTGTTTCTTATGCTGCTGTTGATTTTTTCCGACCATCAGCTCAGAGACTGATAGAAGAGAAAGGGGCAGTGGATGCCTTGGCTGCAGCATTAGCCCACATTTCTGGTGCATCGAGCTTTGAACCACGTTCTTTGATCACCTCTGATAAGGTAGAAAATCTGTGAGAAAATAGTATTTGGTTGAGATAGGTTAAAATGACCCATAGCGCTTATTGTATAGTAAATTACTGAACATTGCATTTCATCCCTTTCATATACTGTGCTTTTTGTACAGGGAGGAAAAATCCAGATCACTTTATTAAAAATTCATTTTCCTCCACTCCTTAATCCTTTTTTTTTTCTTTTCTTTTTTAAGACAGGGTCTTGCTATGTAGTTCAGGCTAGGCTTGAACACACTGTGTAACCCAAGCCGGCCTTGAACTCGCAGCAATCCTCCTGTCTCAGCCTTTCAAGTGCTGGGATTACAGGTGTGTGCCACCATGCCTGGTCTACCCCTTATTGGTTTTTTTTTTTTTTTTTTTTTTTTTTTTGGCAGCTGTCACTTTCATAGTTTCAAGCTTACAGGAAAACTGAAAGACAGTAAGTAAATAATGATATACCATTCACCAAGATCCAACAACTGTTAATATTGTTACATTTGCTTTATATCTTTATATATACTTTTTGGTTTTTTTGCTATTGATTGAAGCCAGGGTTTGGCAGTGCTAGGCAAGCACCCTGCTGCTGAGCTACATCCCCAGCCATCTATGTACTTATTTTGGCTAAAACAATTGAAAGTAAGTTAAAACATCGTATCATTCCTAAATGTTACAACTTGCATCTTCTAAGAATAGGATATTCTTGTAGGTAACCACAATATCATAGTCTTATCTATAAAAATTAATAATGGTTCTGTAGTAATCATCAGATTTCTAGTCCATATACAGATTTGATTCATTATCCTAAAAATGTCTGTCTTATGCAAAGTATAGCGAGTTGTCTTTTGCACAGTACTGTACTAAAACTTGCACGTCAGAACCTATTTTTTTTGAAGACAGGGTCTCAATGTGTAGTTCAGAATGACCCAGAACTCATTATATAGCCCAGGCTGGCCTCTAACTTGCAGCAATCCTCTTGCCTTCGCCTCCCCAGTGCTGAAATAACAGGCATCTCCCACCACACCCACCCAGCTCAGAACATGTTCTTCATTTAGTTAGTTGCCGTGGAACCATGCAAAAGTGAGAAATAAATTCTGTACAGTTAACATGGCAGCATGCAAAGTAAGGACTGTGTATGTTTAGAAAGATGTGTATAACACTGACTGACATGGCCTGCTGCCAGGTTAGTATCAGTATTAAAACATACCATACTGGAGCCATTGTTAGCAAATGGTGCTAAGATTTATTACTTCTCAAGTAAAAGTGTGGGGAACCATAGGTGAGGGGACCCATCAATAAGAAAGATCGCTGAGGGAGACAGAGGAGTGAGTGTGTGAGCACGCATGCGTGCATATACATACACACACACGCATGATCCCAGAGACCTCTATAACAAAATTGCTTGCTGGCAGGATTTTTGAACGACTGGGCTGACATTTTGGGCAGCTCAACCAGTGGTAGGGAGGAGGGAGCAAAGGGTCAGGGCAGGTTAATTGGCATGTGACTTATTTGATGTAGCTCAGATGAGTACATTTAAAACATCTGATAGTTTTCACCTGGCAGATGTTGATAGTTCAGCTGAATGCTGGTAGTGCTTTACTGTTTATTGGAGTGATGTCGTTCTCTATACATACATACCTGTGTACATATATCATCTTTTTGTTCATTTGTTTGGAGGCAGGGTCTGGCTATGCAGTTTAGGCTGACCTTGAACTCACCACGATAGCCCAGGCTGGCCTCAAATTTAAGGCAATCCTGCCTCAGCCTCCCAGTGCTGGGATTATAGGCGTATGGCACCACACCTGGCCTACATGTATCTTTTTAAAAACTCAGGATCCAATTAAAGTTCATATGTTGCATTTGACTATTATGCCTCTTTAGTTTGGAAGAGTTTCCCAACCTTTATTTTTCACATTGATTTTTTGAAATGTTCAGGTCGTTTGTTTGGTAGATTTCACCTTCATGATTTGTCTGAATTTCTTTTGTTCCTTTATAATTTACTTTTGCCTTTATCCACAATCAGACTGAACTAATACCAAAGCTAGATTTTATAATATTCAGGCTGAATATTTTTGGCAAAAGTATTACATGTATAATATTGTATACTTCATACTGAATCATATCAGGAGGCTGTGATGTCAGGTCGTTCCAGTTCTAGCAATGCTTTTCTTTTTCTTTCTTTGGAGACACAGTCTTGCTATACAGTTCAAGCTGGCTTCAAACTCACAGCAATCTTCCTGCCTCAGCCTCCCAAGTGCTGAAATTACAGGCATGCATCACCATACCCGGCCCTAGCAATGCTTAATGTTTGGTCACTTCTTCAAATATGGCATCTGCAGTATATTCTCATTCTAAAAGTATATTTAGCCAGGCATGGTGGCACATGCCTGTAATCCTAGCACTGTGGGAGGCTGAGGCAGGAGAATCATAAGTTTGAACTTGCCTCAGCAATGCAGTGACTTAACAGACCTTGTATCAAAGTTAAGAATCAAAAAAAAGGACTGGGCATGTAGGTTAGTGTGAAGGCCCTGGGTTCAATCATCAGTATTGCAAAACAAAACAAAAAACAAAAAGAACCCCTCCTTTGGCAGATAGGTCATCAGACCTTTGAATAACTACCTTAGAAACAAGGAGTTAATGATTTGAAACTTCCTTTACAGGTTAAAATGTTCCTGCCGGCTTGTACCACCGGTGGTACATGAATGACTGTCTCATCGGGTGGCTTGTACCACTGGTGGTAGAAGTGGTACAGTCATGCATGGGACAGTCACTGCATGTACTACCAGTGGGTCAAACCCCCGGGCAGTGAGACGTGAATTGTGGCCCCATCTTGAACATGTTAAACCGGAGCCTTATGACTGTGGTACAGTGTGTGTGTGGTAGGGCATTGCTCTGCAACTTCATCTGTTACCATTTTCCCTTTTGTTTGTTCCAGTCACCCTCCCTGCTTTCTTTTACTTAGACATTAAGTTACTCATACACAGGCTTTTTTTCTTTTTTGATTTTTTGAGACAGGGTCTTGCTATGTAGTCCAGGCTGGCCTCGAACTTGCAGTGATCCTCATGCCTCAGCCTCCCAAGTGCTGGGATTACAGGTGTGCACCACCATGCCCGGCCCTACACAAGGCTTTTGCACTTACTTTCACTATTTTGAATTTCTTTCTCTCTAATAACCATATGCTTCCTCCTTAAATTCATTCTGGTTTCTGTTCAAATAGCACCATATCAGAGGTTTTTCCTGATTATTGTGATTATTCTGAACTAGCTTATTCATTTTCTTACACATTATGCTCTAGCCCTGCATTATTTTTCTTCATGATGCTTATTACTGTGACATTCTTGTTTACTGTCTAACCCCCCACACCCACACATACAACATACCACCACCACTAGTGTAACCTCCGTGAGAAAAAGCGCTGTTTACTGCTGAAACTCTGGCACCTACTATTAGTACAGTCTGGCCCGTACATCAGAGACAGTCAATGTATACATTAGGAAAATACCTGTTTTTAACTTCATGTTGTCTTTTTGTCCAGTGAAGCATTACAGAACAAGGAATTTTTGGTTATCTAGAAGTCCTTCTAAAGTTAAAGGAGTTTTATGTTCTCTTGTTATTCTTTTTTTCACTCCAAGCTAACTTTGACTCCTTCAACATTTCCTTTCCTTAGTTCTTTGCTACTTTATCTTTCTCTGATGCCTTTTTTTTTTTTTTTGGTCTTTTAAAGCATGATGGTTAGAATTAAATATTGTCTTTATAGTAGTGCACTGAACAGTGGGTCTTTTAGGGATCTGTAACCATTTGTCTTCTCATAGTTTCAAAGTTATTTTAGCCTTGTGTTGTTGACTCATAAGAAGTACACAGTTAAGTTAAGAAGGGCTACAGAGTTAGAATTGCATCTTTCTGCTGCTGCTCCTGTTGTTTTCCAAAACATAATGTAACTTGTATTCTTTAGGGATTTGTGACCATGACTCTGGAGAGCCCAGAAGAAATACAGGATGTGAGCTGTGCTTGGAAAGAACTTAACAGAAAGCTGAGTAGTAATGCAGTCTCCCAAATTACCAGAATGTGCCTCCTAAAAGGAAATATGGTAGGCTTTTTTAGATAACTAAAAAGCTTTTTAATCAGCTACCATGAATGTTTAAAAAGACTAGGTAATTGTGTTCCTTATTCCTTTTTTTTTTTTTTTTTTTTGAAGCCTAATGGATGACTAATATTTTTTTTGTGTGTGGTTTGTTTCCAGTTACAAATTTGTTTGTTTTTTGGGTACTGGGAATCAAACTCAGGACCTTGCGCTTGCCAGCCAGGTGCTGTGCTGCTGAACTATATCCCTGGCTCCAGTTATAAATTTGGAGAGTTATATAAATAACTCATTCTTTGAGAGCTACAAGTCATTTGCTTGGTTTGAGTATCTGATACCCTTTTTATCTAAGCTTCTGCCATGGGATACATACCATGGGTGTTCACATGTTTATTTTCTAAGACTCAGTGATTTATGATTGCAAAGGTTAAACAGCATTATAATTTAGAGAACACACAAAACTTTCTTCTAATTAGTCTGCTACTGGTTAACAAGGATAATGAGATGAAGTATTTTAATATATTTACATAGACTAGTTGAAACTGTAATCTTAGCAACTGATTTCTTCTAATGGTTTTGAGAAAAGATGTTATATTTATTTACTCTTTTACTACATAGATTTATTCTAAATTTTACTAAGTAGATTATTTATTGGAAATAATCATCTCTCAAGGTTGAATGTTACTTACCTTCCACAACGATTTGAGGCAAGTAGGGGACAATTATGCACATGAACAAAAAAAGGTAAAGGACCACAGAAAATGCAACAAGATCCGTAGGTCAAACTCTTGGAGTATTAAATTAACTTTCTACTTATAAGCAACCAAGTTTAAGAGGAAACATTTTAGGTTATATCAGTCTTTTTTTTTTTTTTTTTTTGGTACCAGGAATCTAACTCAGAACCTTGCACTTGCATAAGGCAGGCGCTTGTGCCACTGAGTTATATCCCCGGCCTGGTTACATCAGTCTTACTACCTGATAAACACTGTAGCTCTTCAGGAGAGAAACTTTCTGGCATTAAATTTTTAAAATTTAACTAATTAATTTATTTTTGTGGTGCTGGGGATCAAACCTAGGATATTGCACATGCTAGGAAAGCATTTTACCACTGAGCTACACCTCCTCACTAAATTTTTAAAGTTTATTGGAAGGATTCTTTTTTTTTTTTTTTTTGGTGGGTACCGGGGGGTCAACCTCAGGACTTCGCGCGCCAGGAGGCGCCCGTGCCACTGAGCAATATCACCGGCCCCTTTTTCGTATGTGGGATCTGGGAGTCGAACTCGGGCCCTCACGCTTGCCAGGCAGGCGCTTAAGCTGCTGAGCCATCTCACCGGCCCCTGAAAGGATTCTTTTACAATGTACATGAAGTTAATTATAGTATCTATAAAATTTCTTTTAGAGAATATATAGATCCTTGTCATTAATTGCAGACTTTATTAGATGTTGTATTTAGTTGCTTTTTCAGATTTAGAAATGCATTAAGCACGTAGCTTCCTATATTGTCACATATTATCTATTTTGAACCTGCAAGCAATCATGGAACACATTTAATACCTTCTTTCTTAGCAAATACCAGATTATCAGCAAGTAATAGTTTATTAGTAAAAATTAACTCATATGCATCTAAATAAAAATATTTTTATTTTGCTTTTAGGGTGTTTGTTTTGATGTTCCTACAACTGAGTCAGAAAGGTTACAGGTATTTAAAAAAATTTTATCTGTTAAATAATTGAATATGTTTCTCTAAAAGGTGGCTTTGGAAAACATAGGTACAGTATGATGATCATGCCTAAATCAATTAAGAATCCCTGCATATAGTCGGCCATGGTGGCACATGCCTGTAATCCCAGATCTCAGGAGGCTGAGGCAGGAGGATGACTGCAAGTTTGAGGCCAGCCTGGGCTACATAGTGAACTCAAGACCAGCCTGAACTACACAGAGAGACCCTGTCTCCATAAAAAAATAATTCCTGCATATAAAATGTCCAGTTTGTCTCATAACTTAAAATTTTATGAATTTCAAACATAAATGATAGGATTGGGGGCCGGTGAGATGGCTCAGTGGCGTAAGCGCCTGCCTGGCAAGCGCAAGGGCCCGAGTTCGACTCCCGGAACCCACATATGGAAAAAAAGAAGGGCCGGTGATATTGCTCAGCAGCACAGGCGCCTGCTGGTGCACGAGGTCCTGAGGTCGACCCCCGGTACCCACAAAAAAAAAAAAAGATAGAATTATATAATGAATCCCCATGTACACATCACCCAGCTTCAGCAATTATCAATTCATGGCCAGTTTTATTTCCCCTCTATTACCATCTACTGTCCCATTCTTTTTTTTAATGTGGGTACTGGGGGTCAAACTCAGGACCTTACACTTGCTAGCAGGCTCTCGTGCCGCTGAGCAATAACACTGGCCCTTTTTTTTTTTCCTTTGTATGTGGGTACTGGGAGTCGAACTCAGGACCTTGCACTTGCCAGGCAGGTGCTTATGCCGCTGAGCCATCTCACCGGCCCCTGTCCCATTCTTTTGAGACAATTTCTAGGCATTCTGCAGTTTTAATCATAAATACTGCCATCTTTATGCTATTTTTTTTTTTTTTTTTTGATGGTGATGGGGTTCAAACCCAGGGCTTCAGACATGCTAGACAAGTACTCTGTCACTGAGCTGCATACACCCCAGCCCTCCGTATCTAAATGTTAAGGACTTAAAAAAAACCATACTCATATCATAGTACTATAATTAAATCCTCCCTAACAACAATTCCTGAGTGTTTTTTGTTAAATTTCCCCTATCCCCTCCCCTTCCTTCCTTCCTTCCTTTCATGCTGGAGATAGAACCCAGGGCTTCACACCTGTAAGACAAGTACCCTATTACTGAGCTGTATGCCCGGTGCTCCTGAATGTTTTTTAATGTGAGGCTCATAAAGTTCATACATAGTAATTTGATGCTTCCTAAGTCTGGTTTGATCTTCCAAAAATTTTATTGGTTGACTGATTGATTGATTGATTGAGAGGAGGTCTTGCTCTGTTGCCCAGGCTGGTGTTTAACTTGAGATCATCCTGTCTCAGCCTTCTGAGTAGGTGGCATAACAGGTATGTGCCACCATAGTGTCCTTGTGTCTTTTTTCTTTTTTTTTTTTTTTTTTTTTTGTCTTTGAGACAGTGTTTCACTATGCATTTCAATCTGGCCTTGAATTCACTTTGTAGCTGAGACTGGGCTCAAACTCGCAGCAATTCTTCTGCCTCAGCTTACTGAGTGCTGGGATTACAGGCGTGTGCCACCATGCCCGGCTGTGTTCTTGTGTCTTTTAATGTATAGAATCTCATTTGTTTTTCTCCAAATATTTCCTTGTATTATGTCTGTTGGAAGAAAGGTACATTAGATCCCTACAGTGAAGAATTTGTCTGTTGTTCCCTTTCATGTATTTATATACACATTTTTCCAATTTTAATATATGTGCTCCTGAAGCGAGCACTATATACACATTTTTAAACAAGAATAATGCTGGGTGTGGTGGTGCATGCCTATAATCCCAGCATTCGGTAGGCTGAGGCAAGAAGATTGCCATGAGTTCAAGGCCACCCTTCCCTACATAGCAAGTTCAAGGCTAACCTGGACTACATAGCAAGACCCTGTCTCAAAAAACAAAAACAAACAAAAAAAGAATAAGATTATACTCTTTATGAAGTCTTCAAAAATTCAGAATATACTATGGACACATTTCTGTGTCAATTGTGCGATTACTTTTTTTTTTTTTTTTTTTTTTTTTTTTGTGGGTACCAGGGGTTGAACTCAGGACCTCATGCGCCAGCAGGCGCCTGTGCTGCTGAGCGATATCACCGGCCCTTTTTTTCGTATGTGGGTACCGGGAGTCGAACTCAGGACCTTGCGCTTGCCAGGCAGGCACTTATGCCGCTGAGCTATCTCACCGGCCCTGTGCAATTACTTTTTATTTATTTTTTTGTGGTGGGGATTGAACCCAGGAGCTCCCATATACTAGGCAAGCATGCTACCACTGAGCTACATCTTCAGCCCTTATTTTTCTTTCTTTCCTTCTTATTTATTATTTATTTTTGGGTTTTTTTAAGACAGTGTCTTGCTTTGTAGTTCAGGCTGGCCTTGAACTTGCAGTGATCCTTCTGCCTCAGCCTCCCAAGTGCTGGGATTACAGGTGTGCGCCACCATGTCCAGCTATTATTTTTATTTTGAGAGAGGATTAACTCACTGCATTGCCCAGGCAGGGCTTGAATTTGCTGTCCTGTTGCCTCAACTTCCTTGGTAATTGGGATTACATGAGTGTGCCACCATACCTGGCCAGTTACTTATATTTAATTATTTATTTTGCCTTTTTGAGACAGGGTTTCACTATGCAGTTCAGGCTAGCCATGAACTCACTTTGTAGCTCAAGCTGGCCTTGAACTCATAGTGATCTTCCTGCCTCAGCCTCCCAAGTGCTGGAATTACAGGTGTGTGCCACCATGTATTTTTAATAACTCCCTGGCATTTAGCCATATGACCCAACTTTGACCACCGGTGTCCTATTTTTCAGAAGGTTAGATTATTTCCAATAATATGAACAGGATGGCTCTGAACATTGGTGTAGCTAATTGTTCATGCATTACCATGTTTATCTTTTTGACTGTTGGCCAACAGGTTTGTGTATTTTTAAGACTTTGGTCACATATTACCACACCCATCAGTAGTATGTGTGAGTGTTTGTCTCTTCCCCTCCGTATGTCAACTCGTGGTTATAATGAACAGTTAATGTAGCTATCACATAGTTATACTCAGCTCCCTGATTTATATGGCTTGAGTTTACTGTGATACCAAATTGTTTCCACTGACTACATTTTTCAGTCCTTAGCTGGTGTTGACAGGTTTTAATTCTCCATCATCAGCTGTTTACTTCTTGGTTCTGTTGATGTTATTTGCTCAAAAAAAATGCACTGCTTATTAATGGCTTTTTTCTTTGTGCTGACAAAGCAGATGGTGCTTTCTTTTAGAATGTATAAACCAAATATGGCCTTTAATTAATAGATAAAGACCAATGTTTCTTTTTTACTCACTTTCTTGCTTATGGCTTCTATTTTGCATTTATATTCTGTAAATTCCCCTAACAGGCAGAATGGCATGATTCAGACTGGATACTCTCAGTGCCAGCCAAATTACCTGAAATTGAAGAGTATTATGATGGAAACACATCTTCTAATACCAGACAGAGGAGTGGCTGGTCAAGTGGCAGGTCTGGCCGGTCAGGCCGCTCAGGTGGCCGATCTGGTGGCCGGTCAGGTAGACAGAGTCGACAGGGGAGTCGCTCAGGAAGTCGACAAGATGGTAGAAGACGAAGTGGTAACAGAAATCGATCAAGAAGCGGAGGCCACAAACGGAGTTTTGACTGAGAATTTGATAGATAATCTACCAGTGTGAGCTTGCCTATTTCTGCCTAATCATGTACATTATCCACCAAAAATTAGGGCCATAGTTGAGGTATGTGTCTGCTATTTGCAAAGAAGTCGGTCGTATTTTTTTAAAAAAAAGTATTTCACAAGAATGGTTGTAAACAAATCTACTTATCCAGTTATACCTTTGAATAAAAAAAGCCTCCTTTTATTGTCTCTTTTCACTATGTGTTAAGAATTTTCTGAATGTAATCTAAAATTTCTTTGACAGTCAAGTTAACCTTACTTAAGGTTTACATTTTCCAAATATGGTGTATTTGTATTAGATCATTACTTCCATAGGTTATGTGATAGAAAATAAGAAATCCCTTCTATGTTAAGGGCTGTATAAACCGGTGAGATGGTTAGTTGTAGCATTTTAAGTTCTAGATAATTTTAAAGAGGTATACAAGTAGTGCACACTCACTAATTTCTTCAACAGATAATTTATTGAATGTCTGCTCTATGTCCATAGCTAAGCTGATCACTGGGGAATATTAATTGTGAACAGGCATAGTGACTTCCCTCATGAAATTTACTAATAGTCAATCAAGCAGTTATGATAGAGACTAACAACTAAAGACTAAGGTACAGAGAGATGTGGAAAGTGAAGGACCCTGTTGGGGTGTTCCTAACCAGTTTTCAAGTCAGGAAGACTGTTTCAAAGAAGTGATACCCAACAGAGAAGAAAAACAGAACTATCAGTTGATCTGCTGTCCCACTATGTGTGTGGGTGTGGTAGGAAGGGAGCTTAGAAGGGAGGGGACTTGCAGGCAGAGGGAACAGCATAGGCAGGAAGCCAGAGGGTGAGTCCGAGGATGCAGTTTGTTCAGTGTGGTTTGCTTGTGTTAGGCAACAGGGATATGGAGGATTTAGTATTTAACAAAGGCAAGATTTTAAAGGCCTTATCTGCAGTGTTACAGAGTCCTGACTTTTTCTTTAAGACAGTGGGGAAATACAAAAGGTTTTAAAGTAAGGAGTAATGTGATTAGATTTGTGTTTTAGAAAGAGTACTGTGTACAAGGAGACTGGATTGGATAAGACCAGACTAGAGGCCAGGAGACCTCTGAAGAGGTTGTGGGAGTAAACTGGAGTAGAGATGCTGGCAAGCTGAACTAATGGTAGGTAATGTATTTTGAGTGATGAGAGGCTTTTACTTGTTGAGATCACACAGCTGGATAATGCATAGTAGAGTGAGAATTTGAACCCAGATGAGTTTAGCTGCTGCACCAATACTTTTAATACTGTGATAAATAGGGGCAGTGGATATAGAGAAACATGGGTAGATTTCAGAGGTTTTTAGGGGATAGAATTGTAAAGACTCAGGTTTTTTTTTTTCTTTTTGAGACGGGGTTTCACTGTGCAGTTCAGGCTGGCCTTGAACTTGCTTTATAGCCCAGGCTGGCCTTGAACTTGCAGTGATCCTCCTGCCTCAGCCTCCTGAGTGCTGGGATTACAGGCATGCACCACCACACCTGGCCACAAGACTCAGATGTTGATTGAATTGGAAGATGAGAGTCAGAAGAATAAACTCAAGATTTTTGTCACTGATATAGGATACTAAGAGGAAGAAAAGTTACATGGGGAGAAAGTAGGAATATTATTAATTCAGGATGAGATAGATTTTAATATTGAGGGGCTGGGGATATAGCTCAGCAGCACAGCGCCTGCCTGGCAAGCGCAAGGTCGTGAGTTTGATTACTGGTACCCCCCCAAAAAAGATTTTAATATTGAGTAGTACGTTAGATTATAAGAGGAGATAAACAGTAGGCAATTGTGTTTATACAGATTTGGAAATAATAAATAGTATTGTTATCAAGGAAAGCACAGTAAGAATGAAGACTAAGGAACCCAAGTGTACACCAATGTACTTAATATGTAGAAGAAAGGGGGTCTGTTGAAAAAGGTTGATGAGAAGAGGGCAGAAAGCCCAGGAATATAAGGCTTTCACAGGAAATCAAGACAGGAAATTTGGCATATAGGGAGTAACCATATTCATAGAGTACAGAGAATAGAAGCCATTTAGCAGTGGGTTCAGCAGGAAATGGTAAGAAAAGAAGTAGGGACAAGAAACATAATCGCTTTCAGGAATCTGGCCATGAAGAAGGAAGAATAAGCTAAAGCTGGAGGCACAAGAAAGGATATCAGTTTGTGGTGGGGATGGGGGGGTGGAGCAAGATCCCTCTGAAGACCCACCAAGACAGGGTCAAGCACACAAAGATTTTAGCTTTAGATGGGAGAAGCGCATCTCAACGTTTTTAGCAGGAGAAAAGTATTATCATGTGCAAATGTTAAAGACTGAATTTGTAGTGACTACAATTTAGTTGAGTGATTTCCTATTTTAACTCAGCATTCTGTGGAAGGAGAGGAGAGGAGATGGTTGATCAGCCCAGGACTGAGGTTTTGCACTGTTAGAGGAAAGGGAGTCAAGGTGATAAGGGGAGGATTTTGGTAAAGTGACTGGAGTAATGGTCTGTGTAGTCCAGCTTGCGTAGGGATTGAAGAGATGGGCTTGATAACAGAGAATGAAGAATGGGCAGGGGACTCAAGGTCTGTAAGGGCTGCCTGAGGCTTAAAGAGCAGAGCAGCTGGGGAGAAGAGAAGTGCAGGGGATGGTGGTGCACCTGTTGGGGGCAAGGGTCACTGCAGCTAGGGTAGTCAAGGGACTGCAAAACCAGGTGTTGTGTAGGTGGTTTTCATGGACATTCAAAGTCGCCTAGGATGAAGACAAGCCAAGACTGAGAAGGGAAGAAGACTAAACTAGTGTCCAGCATATTCATGAATGGGGAAGGGTATGGGAGGCACCGTATTACTGCATACCTTCAAGAGTATGAGGACTGTTAACGTGAAAGCAAAGCAGTAATGGTTTGGAAATGAATTTGAGGAAAAGGGGGGAACACTGACACCAGTCAGGTACATGGAATGTGAAGCAATGGAAAGCTGCAGGGGCTATGTTTTTCTGGTACCAAGAATGAAACTTAGGACCTTGTGCTTACCAGGCAGGTGCTGTGCTGCTGAGCCATATCCCCGGCCCAGGGGCTATGTTTTTCTGGACGAGCTAGATTTCATTTGCGGCACGGGAGGATGTGCAGTGCTGGATTGAGGAAGCGGGGAGTTTTGATGTGGGGAAACATTTCCAGATGGCTTTAACTGGGGGGTAAATCTCAGGTCTGCAATTGTGAGCTCTAAATTTATACTCAAGTACCTAAGGTGCATGTGTACTAGTCAGTTCACTCATGTGGTGGGAGTGCTCAGTCTTTGCCCTCAGGAGCTCAGAATTCAGTGAAATACATGGACGGAAACTGCAGTCCACCACTACATGCAGGCTAGAAATGGGAGGAGGGGTTCAGAAAAGGTTTTTTTTTAATATGACTAAACATGAATTAAGTCAGGTAAAACAACAAAAAGCAGTGAAAGCTGGGTGTGGTGGCATAGGTCTATAATCCCAGCATTCAAGAGGCTGAGGCAGGAGGATTGTTGCAAATTCAAGGCCATCCTGAATTACATAGCAAGACACTGTCTCAATCCCTGCCCCCCCCCAAAAAAAAACAAAACCCCAGGGAAGTGGGAATGGGCACCCAGGCCAAAACACAGAATAGCTAATAAAACAATATAGTCTAAATAATGGGGAGCCATAGTAGAGCTCTTATTGCTGGGGTCTCACTGAGAAAGTAGTGAGAATGAGAACAGGCAAGAGTTGTGTCTTGGAGAGCTTACTTTGGACAGCCATTTGAAGGATTTCAGGAGAAAGTGAAAAAGATAAGCATGTAGGTAAATGCCAGCAAGCTGGATGGATTACAGGCCAATTCTCCTCCCCTATTAGCAGGGGTCCTAACAAGATCAGATAATAGATTCCCATATATTTGGGAAAGGAGCAGGCAGGGAAAGTTTCCAATTGGATTCTTTCTCAGCGTTGAGATGTGCTCAGCCACTTAGCTTTGTTCTGCTTCTTCCTTTTAGAACCCAGCACCTTTATGGATTTCAGCTTCTGGCCTCCAGTTTGGCACTGTGTTCTCTAGTATGGTCACTTAACAGCTGCTTCAACTTGAATCAGTTACTCTGGTCTTTGGTTTTTTAACTTGTAAATGAAATGACATTTGTTTCATTCTATTCAGCGTTAGAATTTGGAATAATGAATTTACATTTAGGTATGAATGTCTGAGAGCTTTCCTCACATTGTTTTGTGAGTAGTGCTTAACAGTAATTTTTAAAAATCCATACCCCTTTTCCTCTTATTAGTACTATATGTCCATTGTTGAAAATCTGCAAAAAATAGGGAAGCAAATGGAAGAAAATAAAAGCCACCCAAATCACATCACTCAGAGATAACTACTGTTAGCATTTTATTGTGTAGAGTTTCGATTTCAATGTGTGTGCGTGTATGTGTTCATACCTTTAAGATCTTTACTAATTTTATGAAAAAATAGCACAACATCAAGATCAGAGGAATCTGGTCTAGCAGAATTGAGAACCAGAACTTCCCATTTCCTGTCAAATATGTGTGATTTAATTCTTTCACTTGTTAACTGCATTTTGTACTGCTGTCTAATTTTGGTAAGTTGGTCACCTTGGAGGCCAAGAGGCCTTTTGCATTTTTCTTCTTGGAATTTTGGGCTTGTGCCTGTTTGCAGATATGTTACAGAGAAACTTACATACTTTATAAGCTTTGACACCTATTTTCCACTTAGTAGTGTTCCAGGGCTTACTCTCCTGTTGAACATCTGTTAATAAACATGTCCCTGTACTTGGAACACCAGAATCTTGTACAGCAGCAGTATCATGTAGTTTTCTGGTTTATTAACCAGTCTGCAGGTTCATTGAGGCAGGGACTGAGCCTTTAGGTACTCCAGAGTCCTTGGCACAATGCTAAAATCCAAGCTGTTAAGCATTTTGTTAGTCAATTTGTTGGCTGTATTCACACCTGCTCCTCCTATGTATTAGGGTGGTTGATATGCTCTCTTGCCTGAGCACCTAGTTATAACTTTTTCCAGCTCCTCCCAACCACTGCCATATTAATGTTCGATAAATATTTAGTGACAGACTACTGTGTGCCAAGCACTGTCTGAAATTTTGAGAATACAAAGATGAATACATCAAGGTTCCTTACTCAAGGATATCACAGTGTAAGTTAAGATTATTGCACACTTACCTAAATTGTTAAAACCAAGACAAACATCAAATAATAGCTTACATGAAACTTAAAACTCTGAGATTTTATCATAGGTACTGGGAGTTAGGCCTTCAACATCTTTTGGGAGCACAACCTCTAACATCTGGTGACCCTAGCCAAAGAATCACTTTGCTTCTCTGCCTTGTCACTGTAGGGCTATGTAAAAGTAAACTTAATGGCATTACTTTTGTTCTTAGGGAATTACACAGAAAAACCAACTCTCATTTTCTGGGTATGTGCAAGCTACAATCCTTTTCTTTGTAAAGCTGAATGAACTATTCCAAAGTAAGACTCTATTACAAATTTCCAATAGTTTTCTCTACCTCGACAACACTGTACTTAAAGCCAGTCAAGGGCTTGGATTTAGGATCTGCTCCTGCTTCAAATATTTAGCATCTTTCTTAATCTCATTCAGAAATTGCAAAGTCTAGATACTCAAACCACCTTTCTCCAGAAGTCCCTCTGAGCCAGGTGTCATGCTAGGGTCGGATGCACATGCCATGATCTTGCCATCTGCGTTACACCAAAGAAAACCCCAGAATGGTTGGCCACTCCTGGCCTAGTCACTCCCAGCTCTCACTAAAGGAGTGAATGGGGGACAAGATGGGGAGCTCTGTTCTTAAGGCTCTGCATTTTAAAGGAAGCAATAAAGGAAATCAGGTGATTTTGAGGGCTCAGAAATTCCATATACTGTATTCAGCCCAACTCCACATTAATAACATTTTTCATTTCCTTCTACTCAAGGTTTACCCCCAAGGGTTCTAGAATATAGAATGGAATTGCTTTCCCTTTACCTCATTCTCTTCATTTGCCACACTTCCCATCTCCAAGGCAAGTGGATAAATGAAAGTAAAACATCAAAATCCTTTCCTGTAAAAAAGCCAGGAGGCTACAGGTTCAAATGAGTGTTTTAGGATCTGGTGATTTTGGTTTTTTTAATAACCTCCAAAAACAACTCAGAAATTTCATTGAGCTGGGCCTGGTGGCGCGTGCCTGTAATGCCAGCACTTGGGAGGCTGAGGCATGAGCATTGCCTCGAGTTTGAGGCCAGCCTGGGCTACATAGTGAATTTAAGTCCAGCCTGAACTACACAGTGAGACCCTGTCTAAAAAAAAAAAATTTCCATTGAACACTGTTAAGTCACTAGTCATTAATCTTTTAAAGCTAAATAATCTCAATTTCTTTAACTTTTTCTCCCTGGTCTTACTTTTACAGCTTTCAGATTATTTCTCCTGGACCCTAAATTCTTGATATTTTAGAGTCAAAAGCTGTATGCTATAATAGAAGATGCATTTACATGTGAAATACAAACACATGTGAAAGATGCTATAAGGAGACCTTGGGGGCAGGGGCAAGGTGATGGAGTGGATGTAGAACAAACACAGTACAAAAAATACTCAACAGATGTGCCATAGATGCCAATTAGCACTGGCGCTAATTGGACAGTCACCTTCCCAGAACCAGCAGTATGTGACATAAAATGCAGGAAGCGCTGGGACTGGTAGGAACAGCCTCCTGTCTACGGGGTTTGGACAGCTTACCAGAAGGATGTTGGCCATAGGACAGCTTCGGTCACTGGTCTCTGAAACATAATCACGTTCGCTGGGTGACAGCGACTCGATTATGTGGTTCATGCGATTTGTCAGCCTAGTGGAGAGCTCTCCCCGAGCCACTTGGGCATGAGTGATGGTGAGGACGTGTCCTGCTGTAAACTCCCTTGGCTCTCGGACTCTATCACAGCCTTCAATTATGCTCCATTTCACAAGAGTTCTGCAACCTACTGTGCCTGCGCTTCCTAGGAAGCTCGCCTTAGGCTCATCGCGCATGCGCACTCGGCCTGGTGGGGAATCGAGCCTAATTCCACTTCTCTGTTCCGTTCATTGCCAACTCGCCCATCCTAAGAACCTGCTCAAGATTCTGCTTGTATTCATTGGTATTTCCTTCCTCAACGATTTCCCAGCATGTCTTTTCCTCCAGCTAGTCTTCTAATCTCCTCCCATCCTCAGTATGAAAGGAATCATGATAAAAATGTCCTCCTAAATTACCATTAAATACAAAAACTCTTAGATTTTTAAATGTTCAGTAAGAACCCCATGAAATACAGAAAAAAAACTTCCAGCATTGTCCTTTGTCATAAAATATATTGTGAATTGTTTTTCCAAACATCTGTAACATACTTGACAATTTTAATAACTTGTTGATTGCACTTTATGTTCCAAGCATTGGTAAACCCTTTTCACTATTTTATTTAGATTTCGCAAACTCGAAAAAACAACTTTTGTTACCTCTTTTTCATACGCGAGAAACTCGGGCTCAGGTTAAGTGAACTGTTCAAAATCACAAAGCAAATGGCAGATGATATTCTCATCCATCTTCTAAACTACGACGAATTCCCAGGTTGTTGAATTGCTAGTTCTTCAGAAAAAGCCCAATAACACTGTCATTGCTCATTCAACGGAAAACTTTCCTTCTGCTTGAAATAGTATATTGCCCAAACTATGCACGAGTAGGAGACCCTGTTAGTTTCTATTAGGAGTCTACACGGTCTGGGTTCCTTTTACTGGTTCCGAGACTGAGGTGTCTTTCTGTTCCTGAGAAACAATCACTGACACCCCTCTCTCCCACATTAGTCTATAATGCGGGGCGGACGACACGGGGTCTCGTTATGTTCCCCAGACTGGCCTGGACTTCACACAATACTCCCTGCCCCGGCCTCCTGAATTGCTGGATTTTAGAGGCACATCACATCGCCCGGCTATCAGGCTGGAGAAGGCTAGTGAATCCCAGCCCTGTTTCTCACTTCACAATAAACGCTCAGGGAATGTTTGCTAGGTGTACTTACGAACGACCAGAACCTTCTGAATTCTTACTCGTATTCAGGCGCGTGAGCTTGGCCGTCACCTGTGAAAGGTTTCCAGGTTAAAACGGAAAGACGGTTAAGGACCCCGTCCTTTCGGATGTGAAAGGACCTTGCAAACGAGCAATTCCACAGCACTGAAGAGACGCCACTCAAAAGCAACTAAAAGTCTTCGTTTATCAGGCAGGACTAGAGAGAAATCTGGCCAGTGTTGGAATGAGCACACAAAGCTAATCTTTGTGTTTCTGTCGGGTTCCACCCTCGGTGCCAAACGCTAACTCCAAGTGCCTTCAGTGGTCAATTCACTATAAGATAAGACACTGTCAGAGGCAGGTCTGAAACTCTGAAACTACCACGTGGGCCCCAGACGTCCGAGCGCCCTGTGCTTCCGCCGGAAATGCCTTGCTACAGGAAGTGACGACGCTGGGTGGGCCGAGGGGCTGTACTTTCTCTTCCTTTGCACGCGGTTGAGAAGACGGGTCGGCCTAGGCAGCGTGTGCTCAGTGATGCCGGGAAAACTCCGTAATAACGACAGTTTAGAATCAGACACGGCCATGGAAAAGAAAGGAAACGAGAAGGTGATAACCGAGCGACCTGGGGCAAGGCAGGGTTCGGGCCCGGGACGCCGAGAGGAGCGCGGCCCCGGGATTCCGGAGAGGTGGCGAGGACCAGCGTGTCCGGACACTGGGCCTGGGGCTCGGCTGGCAGACGTCCGAGGTGGTGCTGGCCCTGGTTAAGGGACACCTTGCCCTCCCGACGCTTTGTCGCGCCGACCTCTCAGCCTGGAGGCATCCGCGAGTTCCGGGAGACCCGGCGCGCGAAGCTGGACGTTCGCGGTTAGGCCCCACGTTGCTGCACGCGTGAGCGTGTGCGGAGGGAATTGTAAATTAAGTAAAAGTGGGGACTGAAACTTTAGACTACGGAGATCTTAAACCCATCTGCACACGTGGCGGCATCTCCAGTGACTTTTTCCCTTGTAGTAAGGGAAGTACAGGGGCCCGGGGATATAGCTCAGCGGCAGAGCACCTGCCTGGCAAGCGCAAGGTCCTGAGTTCGACTCCCGGTACCAAAAAAAAAAAAAAAAGGAAGTACAGTTTGTCTACTGTAAACAATCCCTAGAAGATGAGGTAATTCAGTTCCTCTTAGTGCTTATTGGCCATACCTCCCGTGGAAGTGTAGTGACATGTCGGGGTGTTACCTGAACACCGTGTTTCTTATAGAGGCTAGCAGTCTGCTGAAGTCTTAAATTACCTTGGTAGCCTTCTGATTCTTGACTGTTACTTCCTTATATAGCGTTTAACGATGAATCTATTCTGAGATAAAGTCTGCGGAAACGAAGATTGACGCTGAACTCGTGTTTTGCAAAACTTAGAGTGATTTTTCCTTGCTGTGTTTTTTTTTTGTTTTTGTTTTTTTTAATTGGGAGCTCTTAAAACAGTAATAGTTTGGCATTATAGGCAGCTTAAGGAGCACACAGGCTTGTTACCCACCGGCGGGAATGTAGTGATCTTGGTTTACTGTCTGCATAAGTGTGTTCAGTTGTGGGATAGCTGAAGTATGACTATGTGTCAGAGAGATTACCCTTAATCTGTGGTTTGAGAGCAGAGACGGGGCCTGAAGCTTCAGGGAGGCAGATTTTTAGTTCAGTATACTCTCCACACCTGTGGGATTGATCTGCAGCTCTGCTAAAGAGGTTCTAAGGGGGCCACATCGCCTAAGTTTTCAGTAATATGAAAAGTTGGAGAGGATCAGAAACTTAACACCTGTCATCTGTGTCTGGTTTGGTTTTGAGGTTGTTTGACTTTCAGTGTGTGCACTTTTTCTTTTTTTCCCCGTGGGATGATTGAATTTTTTTCCCTCATAAAAAGTATTTGTTGGGCCGGTGAGATGGCTCAGCGGGGTAAGCGCCTGCCTAGCAAGCGCGATGGCCCGAGTTTGACTCCCAGAACCCACCAAAAAAAAAAAAAAAAAAAATGTATTTGTTAATTCATTTGCTCTTGTGAGATGGGAAAGGTACAGATATTATGAATCCATTTTACCTGTTAAGGAATTTTACCAGGGAGAAGGAAACCTGTTTAACATCATCTATCTGTGGACATGTTTGCCTTACTTCTGTATTAAAATTAAATTTGGACAGCATTAATCACTTTGTATAGTATTTAGCGCTTGTTGGAGAGTCTCATGAACCACTTCAAATCTCAGGAAAATTTGGTTTTACAGTGATTTGACCAATATGAATTGAATAAGTGGTTTACTAAGGGGCACTCTTGGTTACCTTCGAAGATAAAATTATTTGTCTTTGATGGATAATACAAATGTATAGATGCATTGTTCAGTGTTTGTATTTTCTCTATGAATTTTTTAGAAAGGTAGAAAAGAGAAGCCAAAATCTAACAAGACTGAGGAGTCACCAGAAGGAAAGGAAGAAACTATTTCTTCCAAAGCTAAAAGTGTTAAGAAGAAAGCAGGGCCTTCTGAAGTTGACATGAATTCATCTAAATCCAAAAAGGCCAAAAAGCAAGAGGAGCCACCTCAAGATGAAGTTATTTCCCCTAAAACCAGAAGTACAAAAAATCAAAAGGAGCCCATTGAAGAGAAAGTTGTCTCTCCTAAAATCAAAAAAGCAATAAAAAGTAAGGAGCCTTCCAAAGAAGACATAGGTGCTCCTAAGCCCAAAAAGATGAAAAAAGAAAAAGAAGTGAATGGAGAAATTGGAGAGAAAAGCCCCAAACTGAAAAATGGATTCTCTCATCCTGAAGCTGACTCCAGTGATGCTGCCAGTGAAGAAAGGAACAGTGAGATAGAGCAGGTAAAGTTGGACTTCAGTGGGTTGACTGTATCTTTCATTGTTTCAAAAAAATAGGTATTTACTATTCCTTCTATCTTATTAGAAGGAAATTTGATGTAAGCACCTCATGGGTGGATACCTTGAGCTGTAGGGTGAAAATCTTGTTTTGTTTTGTTTTAGTTTTTTTTCTTTTCTTTTTCTTTTTTTTTTTCTTTTTTTACGTGGGTACTGGGAGTCGACCTCAGGCCCTCGCGCTTGCCAGCAAGTGCTTGTGCTGCTGAGCGATATCACTGGCCCTTTTTTTCCTTTATGTAGGTACCGGGAGTCGAACTCAGGACCTTGTACTTGCCGGGCAGGTGCTTATGCTGCTGAGCTATCTCACCGGCCAAGTTTTTTCGTTTTTTGTTTGTTCTTTTTTTTTCCATTAAAATTTTTTTTTGAGCTTTATTTAAACTTTTTCTTTTATTTTATTGGTACATTTTAGATGTACATAATGATAACATTCATCATAGAGAATTTGTACCTGTACATGATATATCTTGCCGCTTCTTGGTCTTTTGAGATCCAGTCTTGCTATGTACTTCAGGCTGGTCTTGACTCCTGGCGATCCTCATGTCTTAGCCTCCTGAGTGCTGGGATTACTGGTATACATCACCATACTCAGCTGTGAGAATTCATCTTAAAAATTACATAGTGCTGAGCCAGGCATGGTGGTGCACACCTGTAATCCCCACACTCTGGGGGGCTGAAAAAGGAGGATTACAAGTTTGAGCAAAGCCTGTCTTCAAAAAAATAATAATTAAACAAAAACCAGGTGGGGATGTAGACCAATGCAGAAGGCCTAGGTTCAATCCCTAGTACCAAAAAGAATTTTTTTGATGGGGGGCATAGGATCAGTGCTTCATTTGCAAAGAAGTAGATCTTTTTAAGCTTAGAGAAAGTCTTGGTCTGCTTATTTTCAAGTCAGAAATCAACAGGAGAGATAGTTGTGTAATTGAGCCATATCTTTCCTCAAGAGTCAAAATAGATTTTGATTCAGTGGAACCATGAAAAGGGATTTCTCTGATTGCATAAATCTTTATGATTAAACCAGTAAGTAATCTGAGTTGGACAGACTAAATGTCTACTTAGAATGTAATTTTGTTACCATTCTGAAACTTAGTCATGAAAGGAAAATTCTGGGCTGTATGTAGCTCAGTGTAGAGCACTTGCCTAGCATGCATGAGACCCTGAGTTCAAGCCACAGTGCTGTCAAAAAGGAAAGATCTTAGTTCTAACACATTTTCTATTTGCATAGGTCATGATCAGCATTTACATTTACCTCCCTGATTATAAAAGAAATGTGATCTAATAGAAATAGAAAAGGTACAAATTTACCAAAAAGAAAAAACTCCCTAGAATTTTATTATTTGTTTATTCAGTAAATACTAAGCACTTTTCAGATACAGAGGTAACCTGTAGTTAATTTTGATGTTTCTTTATAGTACAGTGTGTTATTTTTATTTATTTATTTATTTATTTTTTATATGTGGGTACCGGGAGTTGAACTCAGGACCTTGCGCTTGCCAGGCAGGCACTTATGCCGCTGAGCTATATCACCGGCCCAGTGTGTTATTTTTAAGTCATACTAGGGTTGTACTGTACATTACTTTTGTGTGTGTGTGTGGATACCAGGGGTCGACCTCAGGACCTTGTGTGCCAGCAGGCGCCCGTGCCACTGAGCGATATCACCGGCACTTTTTCATATGTGGGTTCCAGGAGTTGAACTCGGGTCCTCGGGCTTACCAGGCAGGCACTTACGCCGCTGAGCCATCTCACCGCTCCCCCCCCCTTTTTTTTTTTTTTTTTTTTTGAGCCAAGATCTCACTATGTAGTGCAGGCTGGCCTTGAACTTGCTTATGTAGCCCAGGCTGGCCTTCACTTTTTTTTTTTTTTTTTGTACTGGGAATTGAACTCAGGACCTCATGCTTGCCAGGCAGAGGCTGTGCCACTGAGCTATATCCCTGGCCCTGGCCTTCACATTTTTATGTAAGGGTTTTTCTCTTTTTTTTTTTTTTTTTGTGTGGGTACCGGGGGGACGACCTCAGGACCTTGCACGCCAGCAGGCGCCCGTGCCGCTGAGCGATATCACCGGCCCCTTTTTCGTATGTGGGTTCCAGGAGTCGAACTCGGGCCCTCACGCTTGCCAGGCAGGCGCTTAAGCCACTGAGCCATCTCACCGGCCCATTTCTCATTTTTAAATATTAAAATATTTGCTGGGTATGGTGGCGCAAGTCTGTAATCCTAGCACTCAGGAGGCTGAGGCAGGAGGATCACGGTGAGTTTGAGGCCAGCCTGGGCTACATAGTGAGATCCTAGCTCAAAAAAAAACCAAAATAACGGTTATATAATGTTACGTAAATGCTTAGAGATTCATTTAGTTGTTCCTGTTATTGAGCATTAAGGTTTTTTTACTGTTAATGCCATGGTGATCACTACTTCATAAACATTTGTTCCTTGTTTTCTTCTTTTTTTCTTTCTTTCTTTTTTTAAAGACACGGTCCTGGTATGTAGTGCAGGCTGGCCTTGATTATGTAGCCCAGGGTAGCCTTTAACTCACTGATCCTCCTGCCTCAGCATCCCAAGTGCTAGGATTACAGGCATGTGCCACCGTGCCTGAGTTCCTTGTTTTTTGTTGATTTATATGTAGGACGTTGCTGTGGAAAAGGGCTAATGACCTGTTCAACAGTACTGTTGGTGTGAGATGGTTATAGGGTAATTTTTTGCGGGGGGGGGGTACCGGGGGTCAAACTCAGGACCTTGCGCGCCAGCAGGCGCTTATGCTGCTGAGCTATCTCACCGGCCCTATAGGGTAATTCTTAATTGAAACTGAAATCTGCCTTTACTCGTCAAAACACATACTGAATATACAGAATGTATTTGCTACAATTTTCTTTTGGTAGGGTTTTATAAATTACTACAATGTTTTCCTTTTTCAGATCTTGACCTATACCAAAGTTTTGTGTCTTTTTGGTTGATTTTTTTTTTTTTGTGGGTACCGGGGGGACGACCTCAGGACCTCGCGCACCAACAGGCACCCGTGCCGCTGAGCGATATCACCGGCCCCTTTTTCGTATGTGGGTTCTGGGAGTCGAACTCGAGCCTTCGCGCTTGCAAGGCAGGCGCTTAAGCCGCTGAGCCGTCTCACCGGCCCATTTGGTTGATTTTTATTTTATTTTTTTTTTTTATTTTTTTTTTTTTTGTGGGTACCGGGGGGTCGACCTCAGGACCTCGCGCACCAACAGGCGCCCGTGCCGCTGAGCGATATCACCGGCCCCTTTTTCGTATGTGGGATCCGGGAGTTGAACTCGGGCCCTCGCGCTTGCAAGACAGGCGCTTACGCCGCTCAGCCATCTCACCGGCCCCATTTGGTTGATTTTTAAACTGATGTGTTTAGAAGAGTTGTTTTAGAATAGGTTGTTTCTTTCTCACAAGACTTTTATTAATCTGTGTGTGTTATTGATTCCTGCCGTGGTCCTTTACTTGACAGGAAATACCTGTGGAACAAAAAGAAGGTGCTTTCTCTAATTTTCCCATATCTGAAGAGACTATTAAGCTTCTCAAAGGTAATATTGTTGGGTATATTATATAACATTAAAGGACATATTATTTGAAAGCATTTTACATTTTAGCATTTTTGTTCAGATGAACCAGGACACATTTTTTTAACCAGGGCACGTTCTTATGGTAGAACAATATATGCAACCATGTAATGAATTAGACCAGTATATTCAGAGGACTTGAGTTGCCTCAAGATTAAAATTTATTCTGCATTCAGAAGTGTAATGATTGATAGTGCTGATGATACTAACCCATTAGTTAGTGCTTTCTTTCTTTCTTTCTTTCTTTCTTTTTTTTTTTTTTTTTTTTTTTTTGGTGCTGGGAATCAAACTCAGGGCCTTGCACTTGCCAGGCAGGCACTTGTACCGCTGAGCTATATCCCCAGCCCAGTTAATGCTTTCTTATACATGAGTCTCTGGGTTAGTGATACCAGGCTGGCTTAGAACTCAGCAGCCTATGTATGGATCAGCTATGTAGTCCAAGATGCTCCACTAGGTATTTTCTGAATCAAGTGCAGAACAGTCTGGATTGCAAAGCAGCAGATTTTAAGGTTCATACTGTCCTGGGATTTTAGGATAAGTGGCTTAATTTCTTGAGATAATGCATATTTAATATAATTTAACACTTTAAAGTTAAATATTTTTCAGTCAGACAGATTCCCCCAGAATGTATTTGAACCTGACTTTGTAGATGTTAACCAAGAGGTAGAATTCCTGTATTCTGCAGTACCACAAACATGATTGTGCTTCGATCTTTGGATGTGCTCGTATTTCAGGAATTGCACTTGTCAGTGTTGGGGTATAGCTTGGCGGCAGGTTGTATGCTTAGTGTGTAGAAGCCCCTGGGTTCAATTCCCAGCAACCACCCCCCCCAAAAAAGAATTTGCAATAACATGATTGATTTATTCACAGCTCGCGGGGTGACCTTCCTGTTTCCTATACAAGCAAAGACCTTTCACTATGTCTATAGTGGGAAAGACTTAATTGCACAGGCGCGGACAGGCACGGGGAAGACGTTCTCCTTTGCCATCCCTTTGATAGAGAAACTTCAAGGGCAGCTGCAAGACAGGAAGAGAGGCCGTGCCCCCCAGGTAACTATCTTAAACACAGATGTCTGGCTCCAAATCAGTACAGAGAAAGCATCTTGGGGGCCTGGTTTATGTATCCTATTTAATTTGGGTTCCCTTTAAAGTCCTCATTGTGTTTACCGTGAATTGTTTTCTGAAGTTAAAGTATTGTAACTTGTTCCATGTTTGTGATCCACTGTTATTAATGTTCATCATATTCTCTTTGAATTTTGGGCTGTACCTGGGGCTCACAGGTTTGGTTAGATATTTTTGGCAATTTTTGCCTAGAAGGAGAAAGTATTTTGAGTAGAGGAGCTCTCTTGACTACAGGTTTTGGAGCCTGGCTGCCTGAATTTAAATCCAGTGTCCACCTCTAAATAGCCTTTTGGCTTTAGTCAAATAATCTACTTCAGAACTATTCAACGTGGAGGCAGAGGCTGGTAAACTGGAACTAATGTTCCACAAAGCTGACTCTGATCTGGATTACACTCAATACAGGCTGGAATATAAATCAAGACTAATTGTCCTGATGTAGCAGGCAAGCTGTCACCACTGACAGAAGAAGAAAAAACCTTGACAGAGCAGTTAAAATCTCACATGCCACACTTATGAAGAAATGGAATTGCAAAAGGGAACTCTACTGAAGAAAAGATTAATTCCAGGGAAATACAAGATGTCTTGTTAATAGTTCATGAGTGGGCAGGGCTGGTAAAGGAGGAAGGAGGAGGTTTGGCTTGAGTGACAGTGTGGTGATGCCTTTCCTAAGAAGATTAAGGGGCCGGTGAGATGGCTCAGCGGCTTAAGTGCCTGCCCGGCAAGCACGAGGGCCCGAGTTCGACTCCCGGAACCCACATACGAAAAAGGGGCCGGTGATATCGCTCAGCAGCACGGGCGCCTGCTGGCGCGCGAGGTCCTGAGGTTGACCCCCCGGTACCCACAAAAAAAAAAAAAAAACTAAGAAGATTAAGAAAGGCAGATATTAATAAAATTCAGACAAAAGATGGAATGGAAATAAAAGAATTTAAATACACACACACATACACACATATACATACATACATACATTTAGGTTTGCAATTTTAGGTAAGGAAGTCCCTCAGTACTAATTTACATCTGTTTTCTCTTTGTATTGTTGGGATAATGTAGACATTCTGGCCTATCATAAGAGAATGTTTATGTGCAAAAAATAATCTACTTCAAAAGATTGTTGTGGGAATTAAATGCATATAAACTAGGGTGCAGGCACAAATGCTAGTTATATTATCATCATCAGTATAGCTTTTTGCTCAGGTTGTTGTTTTCCTGAAATGGTGCTCCTTGAAACCTGCAGTTCCTCCAGGCAGCTCCATGGAGCCCTCCTGGAGCACCACACATTTGGGCATGCACTTCTCTTCTGATTGCTGTGATCACCAGCTTTTCTTCTGAATATATTTATCAGGAGCTGTATTTTCCTTAAGATCCTTACACATACACAGAGCACATTGCAAAGCCTATAACAGATATATTTCAGAATGAGTAGGATGAGTTGAATTTTCTGGTCAATTCCAACATAATTAAGAAACAAATACTGTACAATACTTAAAATTCAATGAGTTTTTCTCTTTCAGGTACTTGTTCTCGCACCTACAAGGGAGTTGGCAAATCAAGTAAGCAGAGACTTCAGTGACATCACCAAAAGGCTGGCAGTGGCTTGTTTTTATGGTGGAACTCCATATGGGGGTCAAAGTAAGTAAATTTAAAAGTAGGGGAAGGAAAATGGTATCTGTTGTTTTGGTTGGTGTGATTGAATTCCTTGACATCTGTCTTCTTTACCTGTACAGTAGTTTATGGTGTCTTTCTTTTGCCATTATTGTTTAAAGATGGTCAAGAGCTTGGTCCTGAGTGATGCTGGCTAAATCCTGTATATGATTCTTAGAACTTCTGCATTTTCTGTCAGTGTTTACCTAAAGACTGCAAAAGTATCTTGCTGAGCTCAAGAGGACAGTCTAGTAGAGCCCTGGGGACAAGAAAGTCAGAATTCAAGGTTATTCTTTATATCTCTCCATCTCTGTCTCCTTTCGCATGCTTCTTTCTTGTTGTAGGGGGGCTTGCTGTTAACCCCATTATTATTTTCCAGTCAGGACCTTGAAGCTTATTATGCAGAGTGGTTATGAAAGGCATGAAGGTATTAAGTCTCAGCATTGGAATGCAAAGCTTGTGGGCATTTCTTTCCAGCTTTGGTGGAATGAATCTAGGCCTTTGTGCAAAAGCCTGGGTTTGAATCTAGATTCTGCTCACAGAGTAGTTGTATGACTTCATTCTCAAGTTGCTTATTTTTTCTGTTCTAGTTTTCTTGTCTATAAAAGAGGGCTACTGAATACACCCTGCAGGGGTTTTGCGAGAATTGAATTGGATAATATATGTAAAGTGCCTAGTATGATCCCTGGGCTACAGTAGCAACTCAATAAAAAAGTTGCATTATTACCATCTCATTTCAATTACATTGAAAACCTCTATTTTCGGGCCGGTGAGATGGCTCAGCGGCATAAGCGCCTGCCTTGCAAGCGCGAGGGCCCGAGTTCGACTCCCGGATCCCACATACGAAAAAGGGGCCGGTGATATCGCTCAGCGGCACAGGCGCCTGCTGGCGCGCGAGGTCCTGAGGTCGACCCCCCGGTACCCACAAAAAAAAAAAAAAAAAACCTCTATTTTCCTAATGTTTTTATACCTTGTTAAAATACTTGCCCTTCTAATCTGTCTGATCCTTCCTATACCTTATAGAAAGTTCCTATTTAGGATTCTTATTTTCACTCTGAAACTTGGACATTTTCTACCAGCCAGGGGAGTCTTCTTTCTTGATGCTACCATCCCCCAATGATATATTTTCCTATCATGTCACTTACTACACTGGACTGTCACTTCTTGCATGTTTTGCCCACTAGATTAGGAACACCTTTAGTGTCTTTGTTACTTAGCATATAACTTTGTAGCTGTCTAATAAGTATTTTAAGTGAAAATACATTCAAGTAGTACCCTAGGCTGATAAAAGGAATTAGTGTAAACCAGCAAATCTTTTGGTTTTCTGTACAGTCGAACGAATGCGGAATGGGATTGATATCCTGGTTGGGACTCCTGGTCGTATCAAAGACCACCTACAGAATGGCAAGTTGGATCTCTCCAAACTTAAGCATGTTGTCCTGGATGAAGTTGACCAGATGTTGGATATGGGTTTTGCTGATCAAGTGGAAGAGATTTTATGTGTGGCATACAAGAATGGTAAACACCCAAATCAAAGAGTTGATAGAAGGGACCAGAGGGAGGGTGGTGATGAAGTAGTCTTCTAGGACATAAAGGAAGCCTTACAAAATTGGAAGGGGGCTTTATTTTATTCAGGAAAACCTGGCAGTTTTTTAAAAGTCATGATTTATCACCTGACTACAATGGGGAAAACCTGGGAAAGTAAAAGAAAAATGATGTATTCTATCAGCTTGGTCTATTTTGCTTTTGGTGCATTTCCAATGTTTCAAGTGTGTATGCTAATTATAATCTTAGCTGTACATTCTAATATTTAACAAAATACTCTTAAAAGTGGCAATGATTCCACCACCTACCAGTTTTTGTTTTTGTTTTTTAATTCCATATAAATCTGTTTATAGTCACATTTATGGAGGTAGATCTCCTCACACCTCAATATGTAAAGTTGGCTTTTTAGATTTCCAGAAGTAGAATTGCTTAGTTAAAAGTTGTAAATAGTGGCTATGGATGTGGCTCAATAGTAGAGCACTTGCTTGGCATGCAATCCCCAGGTGTCCCCCTGTACCCCAAGAAAAGTTGCATTAGTTTGTGCTTCTCATATGTTTCCGAATCACTCACACTGCCATTTAAAATGTATGAGAATGCAATGGTGCTCTTAAGTGTAGGCAAACAAAAATAGTAACTGATCTCAAAGAACAAGTAAATTGGGATTCTGAAATCATAAAATATTAAGAAAATACTAAAGAGTCTAAAGTGATTATAGAATCTGTGGGGTTTCTTATAGGTTATTTGCTTGGAGAGCTTTACTAGTTGGTTACTAGACTTAAAATAAGTTTAACATACTTTCACTATTTGAGGAATTCTTTTTAGTATGTGGTCCTGGGGATTGAACCCATGTCTTCACATTGGGCTGCATCTCCAGCCATTTTTTAATTTGCTAAATTGGCTAGTCTGGGCTTAAATTTGCAGTCCTCCTGCTTCTCTCTTCTGAGTAGCTGGGGTTACAAGTGTGTGCCATTGCACCCTGCTTTCAAGAGTCCTTTACATAATTATTTCAGTATTTATTTGCCCATTGAGAATCTTGTGTGTGATGTATTTTATGTCCTCAATGCATGGCTTGCCCTCCTATGGTTGATGATGAATGTTGGTAAATCCTGGAAGTACTAGGTGAGGTGGAATACTCTGTAGGCTTGTTTGAATCATTCATGCTGACTTTTTTTCCCCCCCCTAAAGATTCTGAAGACAATCCTCAAACATTGCTTTTTTCTGCAACTTGCCCAAGTTGGGTATTTAATGTTGCTAAGAAATACATGAAATCTACATATGAACAGGTGGACCTAATTGGTAAAAAGACTCAGAAAACAGCAATAACTGTGGAGGTAAATGATTCATTTAGTTGCCAGAGTTAGTATAAAATTTGTTAATATTTGTTTCCTATGTAAGTATTAAGACTGGCAAATCCAAGCTCTTTTTCCAGATAAATACAGTACTGAATCCATATGAAGAGCCAAGTAAATATATATTTCTGGGCCGGGGATGTAGCTCAGCGGCATAAGCGCCTGCCTGGCAAGCACAAGGTCCTGAGTTCAATTTCTGGTACCAAAAAAAAAAAAGAAGATATATTTCTATTTGCTTTGCTTTTTTTTTTTTTCTTTTTTTCTTTTTTGTTTTTTTTGAGATAGGGTTTCACTATGTAGTTGCGGCTGGCCTTGAATTTACCATGTATCCCAGGCTGGCCTCAAACTCACTGCGATCCTCTGCCTCAACCTCCCAAGTGCTAGGATTACAGGTGTGCAACACCACACCCAGCAGTATCTGTTTTCTAAAATTCATCATCTGGTAGCCTGATTTTAGAAATATTTGTAAATGATATGGCTGAATTACATAAACAAAGAAGTTACACTTAGAATTGAAACATTAGTGGGCAGCAGGGAAATTTAATGTCTTTTCTTATGGCTCTTTTCATCTTGGGATCCAGTACCTAGATGAATTCATTTCACTCAAGGAGTAGACCTGTACAGTAACTGACTACAGATTATACTTTTATGTAGATGAAGGGGCAGAATATAGAGAAAATTTTCATGTAATATACTTGATTTCCTGTAGGAATCTAGAGAATGGCATTTCTTTTCCTGTTTTCTAGTTAAGTCAGAAAATTAAGCCTGATGCTCTTTGGTTAAAGGGGAGATGTGCAGGGGGACAAATCATGTTGCTTTTTACATTAGTGGTTTATTTACAGTGATACTTTGGTTGTTGAACTCAATGTGTTCCAAATTCGTATTTGAACACCAAAAAGTTCAAGAATTGTACATATTTTTCCCATAAGAAATACTGGAAAGGGCCGCTGATATAGCTCAGTGGCATAAGCACCTGCCTGGCAAGCGCAAGGTCCTGAGTTCAACTCCCGGTACCCACATATTTTAAAAAAGAAATACTGGAAAACCAATTAATTGGTTCTGAGACCCAAAAATTACACTTAAAAATTTACTTTTCCAGGACTTTAACAAATTTTGCAATGTTTTCTTTCTTTTTTTTTTTTTTTTTTTTTTTTTGTGGGTACCGGGGGTTGACCTCAGGACCTCACGCGCCAGCAGGCGCCCGTGCCACTGAGCGATATCACCAGCCCTTTTTTCGTATGTGAGTTCTGGGAGTCGAACTCGGGCCCTCATGCTTGCCAGGCAGGTGCTTACACCTCTGAGCCATCTCACCGGCCCAATGTTTTCTTTCTTTAACTCTGTCATGGTTCTCAGTTTTCTTCTTAGCTTTGCCGCTGGTATCACTAACTTTCTTTGGAGCCATGGTTATGATATTTTACACAAATAAAGTGAAAAGAAAAAAAAAAAAGCACAGTGGCGACTTTTAATGTCCTAACAAGCTCTGTATGTTATCTGGACGAGAGTGGAGCTCAGACTGAAGTCACCCTTTTGTTTCCACAGAGAGATGTGACAAGTGACTCACTCTCAGCCCATACAGGTTTTTTTCAAGTTGGATTTTTGGTTTGATTATTGAGCAGAGTTACAAACACTGAGCAGATTTTTTTTTTTTTTAATCTAACTTTGCTGTTCAAGTAGTGGAAAGTTTGAGCTTGGTGCCATTCGACAACCGAGGTATCACAGCTGTGTTGTTTTCTCTAAACAGTGGTAGGAGCAGTCTGTTCTGTCAGGCCTCAGCAGTTGTTTTCCTACACCAAGACATAGACTTAGAATTGAGCAGATAATTTTAGGTTCCAGCAAGATGTTACTAAATAGATGATGTTTCTTCTCAAAAGCATCTGGCTATCAAGTGCCACTGGACTCAGAGGGCAGCAGTTATTGGAGACGTGATCCGAGTGTACAGTGGCCATCAAGGGCGCACTATCGTCTTCTGTGAAACCAAGAAAGAAGCCCAGGAGCTGTCACAGAATGCATCAATAAAGCAGGTTGGTCCTTCTCATTCCTGAGAAGTTGAGGCATCAACAGACTGTTGTCACCTTCAGTATGTCTGCTTAGTCTGTTTTTCATTCGTCCTGTAACTTCCAGTTTGTTTTAGGTTAGAAGTGAAAGGAATCTTCTTGTTTCTAAGTATGCATATTAGAATTTACCTAATCCATCAGCCTTAGCTTACAGATCAGGAAAGGGTGGCGCACACCTAAAGCTCCACTGACAATTTAGATTTAGTCACTCTTGTGTGGTGTTCTTAACCATAGTATCGTTTGATTGATTGATTGATTGATTTTTTTTTGGTACTGGGAATCGAACTTAGGACCTCACACTTGCGAGGCAGGTGCTGCACCACTGAATTAAATCCCCAGCCTTATCGTTAGATTTAATGGCTGAGGATTTGGAAATAATTTGGAGGTTTGTCCATGTAAGAAAGCACGTGTTTTATTTTTTCCTTTTGTAATATTCTTGGCAGGAATGTCACCAAAATATGAGTGTCTTTTATAGGACTAATCAAGCATGTATTGTTAGATATGGTATTCTTAGACCAATTAATTTCTTTGGCAGGATGCTCAGTCATTACACGGAGACATTCCACAGAAGCAAAGGGAAATCACCCTGAAAGGTTTTAGAAATGGTGATTTTGGAGTTATGGTGGCAACCAATGTTGCTGCACGTGGATTAGATATCCCTGAGGTTGATTTGGTTGTACAAAGCTGTCCACCGAAGGTAGGTATTTTATACCTAGATTTTATTTTGTTCCTTTTGGATATTAAAGCAAAGTTGTTGTGTTTGTTTACATGTGGTTAGTAATAGCAATGTTTTGAGTGGTAGGATATAAGGGTAATTTTGAAAATGAACCTGTTATGTGGGACCCTCCCCTTGGAACTGACAGCTGACTGGCCAGAGGCTGGAAAGGTGGCTTCTGCATCGAGGGGAGTCCTGGAAGGCTTCATGGAGGTGATACTTTTTTGAATGGGCCCTTGAAGTTGGTAGAACTTAGATTGGGGGTGGGTGTAGGATGTGCAAATGTGATGAGGTAGAAGAGGATAGAAGAGAGAAGAGGCCTCGACTTAACAACGTCTGGTTCTAGTTGCTGAGGTTTGTGGATTATGGAACCTTTTGAGGAGGGCCCTGAAGCAGTTTATGTAATGTAGATGGTGCTTATATAAGTAAAAGTCAGTCTAAACAAGTCTGTTCCAACACTACCAGTGTGAATATTGCATAACTTTCTCCCAAATCCCCTACAATTAAAGGTTGCTTTTAAACTGGGTATGGGTGACGTGACTGTAATCCCAGCTATTCAGGAGGCTGAGGCAGGAGGATCAAAAGTTCCAGGCCAGTCTGGGTAACTTAGACCCTGTCTCAATTTAAAAGTGTTTTAAAAGGGCTGGGGGTGTAGCTTAGTGCTTCCATGGTTTCAATTTTGAGTACTGTTTTCTTCCCACTGCTTATGGTGATAGAAAACAATACCTGATTACTATGAATTCATCTTTTTTGTTTAAGTTTTATTAAACCCAGTGCCTCACTCATGCTAGGCAAGCACTATACCACTGAGCTATATCCCTACCCCTCACTGATTCTAAAAAGACAGTCCCATAAATAGACATTGCCTCATGAGCCTGTAGACTTGTGCTATCCAATATGGTAACCATCTGCCACATGTAGTTGTTGAGCACTTGAAATGTGGTAGTCTAATTAACATGTGTTTTAAGTGTAAAATCTACACTTGATTTTAAGGGTTTTTTGTTTTTTGTTTTTTTTTGTTTTGTTTGTTTGTTTTGTATTTTTTTATTATGGGCTCTGGGCTTTGAAGATTTATGCAAAAGGATATAAAATATTTCAGTTGGAAGCTGGATCTTAATTGGGAGCCAGGCATGGTGGCATATGCCTATAATCGCAACACTTAGGAGGCTGAGGCAGGAGGATCTCAAGTTTTAAGCCAGTGAAACTTTTGTCTTAACCAGGAAAAAAAACCTTGTTGGCAACTTGTATTTCTGTAGGTAGCATATTGAACTGATAGGGCTTTAGATATTTGTAGTTAAATATACTGTTAAAGTTAATTTAATCCTTTTTTAAAAACTTATTATGGCTACTTGAAGTAGAAAATACATATCTGCCTCTGTTGGGCACATGCTATTTGGAGATAGCACTGTATGCAGATTTGCTTGGAGTGCTAGTGTCCTCCTCCCTCGTGCCTCCACTGTTGGTCTTCACTGACTGGGTTTTCTGGGCTGCTAAGGTGTGCGCCACTTTGTTGTATCACTCACATGTTTTGCTTTGATAGGATGTAGAGTCCTACATTCATCGTTCTGGGCGGACTGGCAGAGCTGGAAGGACAGGGGTTTGTATCTGCTTCTATCAGCACAAGGAAGAATATCAGCTAGCACAAGTGGAGCAGAAAGCGGTAAAACTATTTTCCTTTTTTATTCATCAGTTATGTTGCATTCTAAAATCAGTCGGTTTCTTTTTCTTTTTTTTTTTTTTGTGGGCACCGGGGGTCAACCTCAGGACCTTGTATGCCAGCTGGCGCCTGTGCCGCTGAGCGATATCACCAGCCCTTTTTTCGTATGTGGGTTCCGGAAGTTGAACTTGGGCCCTTGAGCTTGCCAGGCAGGCGCTTACGCCGCTGAGCCATCTCACTGGCCCCCTTTATTCAATTTTTTTTAACTTTTAAGTTTTTTTTTTGTTTGTTTTTTTGTTTTTGTGGGTACCAGGGGTCGACCTCAGGACCTTGCACGCCAGCAGGCGCCCATGCCGCTGAGCGATATCACTGGCCCTTTTTTCGTATGTGGGTTCCGGGAGTCGAACTCGGGCCCTCGCGCTTGCCAGGCAGGCGCTTACGCCACTGAGCCATCTCACCTGCCCCATAAGTTGTTATTTTTATTTCTACCATGTGGCCATGACTGAAAGCTTATTAGATATATATGTTTATATATTGTCCCATGACATAAGATTCATTTTAAAATAACTTTGTATTTTAAGAAAGGAGTTTGTTTTTCAATGTGGAAAGCGATTTTCAGACAAAGATAACGTGAACATACCAAGAACATTTAATCAGACTAGGAAGTTTGGGAATTGCTTCAAAACCAAAAGGATAGAGGTATCAAAAGGATAAGGGAGGGGAGAGACTTAATTTTCCTTACAGAATTTTAATAATGTATGTAGATACTTCCTTCTCCAGGAGGTGAAGCCTGACCTCCCCTCACCTAGAGTGGGCTGCACTTCATGACTTACAGAGCATGGTGGGTGGTGAGGACTTCACAGTGCACAGCCCAGGGAGCATTACCAGGGCCAGGTGATCAGTTCTCCCTCAGAACTCACGAGCCCGGTCTAAGCATAACGATATTAATTTCTTAGTTATAACAATTGGACCTCAGTACCATAGGGTGGCTGGCTGGAATTTGGTGCATGCTGTCCAGGAACTCTGTGTACTGTCTGTGCAGTTTGTATGATGTACATCTAAAACTAAAAGCTCATTTAATAAAAAATAAGAGTTGGGGTATGTGATGTATGGGTACAAGTTCCATATGATGAAGGTGATCATTTTTTGTATCTACACTGTACCAATAATCTTAATGATAAAAAACCCCAAAATAGAAGCTTATTTAATATAACAAATACAAATACAGCATTTCATAGATATAAAAATATTAGGAGCTTACTAATCTTGATGGAAATGACTAATGGCCATTATACATTAAATTATGGGTTTTCTTATAGGGAATTAAATTTAAACGAATAGGAGTCCCTTCTCCAACAGAAATAATAAAAGCTTCTAGCAAAGATGCTATCAGGTATGTACCCCACTGTCACTGAGGTCTGCGTTGGTGCTCGTGCTGTATGCTGAACATCACCACAGTACAGATTTGGCCTTTTTCTTTTTCTTTGCAGTGCTGGGGATCAAAGTTCATGTTCTTTATTTGATATTTCTAACAGTTGAGAATCTGCTTATAAAAACACTCAGACTAAGTAGAATTTAATGAAGTAAATGCCCTCGTCTCTTCCCGGTTTGGTTTATGTTAGACATTTTAAAGAATGGTATCTCAGAAAAAAAACAAGAAAAAAAGAATCTCAGATGTGTCAATGCTTCCCATCCAGTGACTCATTAATCACAGATTCTCTTTCAGATTTTCATTAAGTTAGTCCCCTGCATGGTAGAATAAAAACTGATTGATTGATTTTTATAGTGCTGATTTTTATAATGCTATATTTCCAGCCATTTTTTATTTACTTACTGTTTGCTTTGTGGGGGGCAGGGTCTTGCTATGTAGTTCAGGCTGGCCTTGAATTTGTGGTGATCCTCCTGCCTCAGCCTCCGGAATACTGAGATTATAGCCATGTGCTACCCAGCTCCCTGACCTTTTTAAAAATTTTATTTTGAGACAGTGTCTCACTAAGTTGTCCAGGCTGGCCTTGAACTTGGAATCCTCCTGCCTCGGCCTCCTGGGTAGCTGGGATTATAGGCATGTGGCATCACACCAGGCTTAATTATTTCTTTCAAGCTATAATAAATGCCTAGATAGTGAAGCGTGGGTTGACTGTTTGTCAGTGTAGGTGTTAAAGGCATTGGGAGCAAGAGCATTATTTTGTGGGATTGTCCTACACACTGAGGGATATTTAGCTGTTTTGGATCCCTGACTGTTGTTGCCCATGTGCAGCATACTCTTGGAGGTGGCATTATGGAAACCAAAAACCATTTTCCATCTGTCTCCTAGTGTGGTGGGCTACATCCCCTGCTAAGGAGTTACTGAGTGTGAGACTCATTCTTAGAGTGCTTTTCACATTTACTACCATAGATGTGTGAAGTACCTGTGTTAAAAGGTTCCAGAGAACCTTTGTGATGACAGGATGCATGCATTAAGGGAGCACTGGACTTGACCCACGAGCATCAGATCTTGCCTCTTGCCTTGGAGAGCAATGGGCAAAATACAGGAAGATAAATGCTCCCTTGAGCCATATCTGAAAGGGTTATTCAGGAAAGAAAAGAGGGAAGAAACCACAGAAGTAATCATGGAGTTGAGATTTATGGGTGCAGTTGTCCTCGGGCTAGTTGATTGGACTCAAAATGTACAATTAAAGAATTATTTGGAGCCAGGTATGGTAGTGCATGCTTGTAATCCCAGCGCTCTCAGAGGCTGAGACAGTAGGATTGCAAGTTTAAAGCCTGCCTTTGAGCAAGTTATGAGACCCTGTCTCAAAACAAAAAATAAACGGCTGTGGATAGCTCAGTGCAAAGGCCCTAGGTTCAGTTCCCAGTACTGGGGGAAGAATTATTTGGTCTGTAGATGTATTATTATTATTATTTTTTATTTCATTTATTTATTTTTTGTGTGGGTACTGGGGGTCGACCTCAGGACCTCACGCACCAGCAGGCGCCCGTGCCGCTGAGCAATATCACTGGCCCTTTTTTCTTATGTGGGTTCTGGGAGTCGAACTCAGGCCCTCGCGCTTGCCAGGCAGGCGCTTACGCCACTGAGCCATCTCATCGGCCCTAGATGTATTATTTTAAATGTGTCTATTGTAAATTTAAAAAATAGGCAGGAGTCTGATGAAAGGAAATGCTGAATAGTGGCATATTAATAATAGCTTGGTAAAATTCTGCAAATGAAGTTTGTTTTAAAATGGTGACATCATTTATTTGAAAAAGTGAAGGGTAGGGGAGAAACTGGCTCTGCAGAGTGAATTTGGGCCAAGTAAAAGAAGCAAAAAGTACACCCTTATGAACACAGGGCAGGCTGCCTGAGGAAATTGCATGACATGGCTTGTTCTTTTTTTTTTTATTTTTTATTTTTTTATTTTTTATTTTTTTAAAGACAACAAGTAAACATTCTCATGTATTAACAAACTCAAGCATTAGAGAATGTACAAATACCTTTTGGAGAAAAATATTACTCAGTAACATGGCTTTTTCTTTTTTCTTTTTTAAATTGGTCGTACAGGTTAATGGTTTCATTTTATCAGATTTGCACACACACATAGTGGACTTTGATCATTTTCACCTTTCCATTACCACCTTGCTTCATCCTCCCCTCTAGTTTCATATTTGGGGTTTCAGTGTGTATATTTTGCTCATATCCATTCCTCCATGCTTTTGATGTGATTCACCTTTGAAGTTCTGGCACTGTATATAGTTCTTCTACATTTGTAACTTTGTTTTGTTTTGTTTTTTGGTACTGGGAATCAAACTAAGGACCTCGCACTTACCAGGCAGGCACTGTGCCACTAAGCTATATCCCCAGCGTTTGTTTTTTGATTAGGGTCTTGTTATATAGTTTGGGCTGACCTTGAACTCATTGTATAGCCCAGGCTGGCCTCAAACTTGTGATCTTCCTGCCTCAGCCTCTTGAGTGGTGGGATTACTGGCATGTGCCACCACACCTAGCTACTCCCTCATACTTTTAAGAGTCCTGCAAATAAGACTCCCTATGGTGCCAGTTTGGGAGATTTGGGATTAGATGGCTAGGAAGGAAAAAAAGAGACAAAATGCTGGTAGATTATAGAGATGGCCTCTAGAGTGGTACCCCTGTCACAAGAGGGTATGATCTCTTTCATCTGTGAGGTGTGATGACGATTACTACCTAATCAAATACATAGTTTCTTAAAAGTCCTTGTCTTGAGCCCAACATGCACACTTGTAATCCCAGCACTGAGGGAAGTTGAGGCAAAAGGATCAAAGTTTAAAACCAGCGTAGGCAACTTAGTGGGACCTGTCTTAAGATAAAAATAAATAGGGCCGGTGAGATAGCTCAGCGGCATAAGCGCCTGCCTGGCAAGCGTGAAGTCCTGAGTTTGACTCCCGGAACCCACATAAAGGAGAAAAAAAGGGCCAGTGATATCGCTCAGCGGCACAAGTGCTTTCTGGCAAGCGTGAGGTCCTGAGGTCGACTCCCAGTACCCACATTAAAAAAAAAAAAAGATAAATAGGACTGGGGTACAGCTCAGTGGTAGAGTACCCCTGAATTTGATTGCTAATACCACAAAAAAAGAAGTCTCTATTGTGTTAAACCTGATTTGAAGTATCTTTTATTTCAGAATGTAACTGAAGTATTTTCTGACTCTCAAGTAACATGCTTATAAAACAAAAGCCAGGAGTGGTGGTGCATACCTGTAATCCCAGCATTTGGGAGGCTGAGGCAAGAAGATTGTCATGAATTTGAGGCCAGCCTGGACTACATAGCAAGACCCTGTCTCAAAAGACCATGATAAATAATACAAAAAAAGTTCAACATTATTCTATTTACTTATTTTCGCAGGATGGGGATTGAACCTGGGGCCTTACACTAATGTGTACCCAAGCCTTTTAAAATTTTTGGGTTTTTTTTAAATTTATCACTGAATGACAGGATATCCCTAAGTTGCCCAGTGTAGGCTGAAACTTGGAAGCCCACTGCAGCCTCCCAGAATGCTGGGATTACAGAGTTTGACATTACTTGTTCTTGTTCTTGTTGATTTCTTGAGACAGGGATTAAAGGCATGCCCTACCACACACAACTATATCATTGCTTTTAGTGACAGTATGGCATTTCGTTGTATGTTTTCATTTTTTCTGTTTATAATGAGACCATATTAATGCACAGTTTAAAATTATTGGTACTTCTTACATATTACATGTCATGCTGTGGTGTTGTCTACTGACCTTTTCCTTAACAAATACACTGTCAAACCAGGCTCTTGGATTCTGTGCCTCCCACTGCCATTGGCCACTTCAAACAGTCAGCTGAGAAGCTGATAGAGGAGAAGGGAGCTGTGGAGGCCCTGGCGGCAGCACTGGCCCACATTTCAGGTGCCACCTCTGTAGACCAGCGCTCTTTGATCAACTCAGAAGCGGTAAGCTTCTACACTTTATAATTTGGGGTTTGAGCAGATTTGCAAGGATTCATTTAAACTTCCCAGTTTTTACTTTGTCAAGAAGGCGCTAAATGTATTTTACTATTTTTGTAATTTGAGATCCATAGAGACAAAATAGATTCATGGTTGCAGGGGTTGGTGACAGGGACTGCAGATGGACGCATCGTAGGCTGTTTGTGGAGATGAAGTGTTCTGCAGTTCCAGATAGTGGTGTTGGTGTAAACTTTTGAATGTATTTTAAAACTGCACCGAGTTGCACACCAAATGTGTATACACATAAATGTTACATCATTTTGCCATCATGGAAACCTTAGAAGGTGTATGCTTTTATTTCCCTTGTATAGATTGAAGTTTTGAAATTTTTATTAATTGTAGATTGACTTGTAGTTGAAAGACATAGCTGCGCATGTAATCCCAGCACTCAGGAGGCTGAAGCAGGAGGATTGCCACAAGTTTGAGGCCAGCCTGGACTACACAGCGAGACACTGTCTCAAAAACACCAAAAAATATAAATAAATAAAAAGACGTAACATAAAAATCCCTTGTATACTCTTCCCAGTTTCCCTCAATAGTAATAGTTTAGAAGTATCACAGCCAGGACATTGACATCAGTAAAAGCCACCAGTCTTACTAAAAGTTCCCTAGTTTTACATGTACTGTGTGGGTGTGGGTCTGTTGTATGCTTTTAGAAAGAACTGTTCCAGTAATACTATGGAATTGTAAGGGTGTTTATTAATGTAGGCTTGTTTTTGAGACTAATTTTGTTCTTCTTTCTTCCCTAAGGGTTTTGTGACCATGATTTTGCGGTGCTCAATTGAAATGCCAAACATCAGTTATGCTTGGAAAGAACTTAAGGAGCAACTGGGCGAGGATATTGATTCCAAAGTGAAGGGAATGGTCTTTCTCAAAGGGAAGCTGGTAAGGCTGTGTGCTCTGTCGTGACCTCCTACAGGTTCAGTAGCTCATTGTGGGCAGAACAGGAAGGTGTCCCCTCCCTACCCGGTGGGGATGGTGCATCTTCTCACTCGTGGTCGTCACTGGGCAGTCTCTTCCGTGGTCCTCAGTTGTTAACTGTTCTGTGTGTCCAGTCCAAACTGTTCTGTGTACAATGCAAGATTTAAAGGTCCGGCTGCCTCCCTAACATCTTCACCTACATGGCTTAATCAAGTAACTTACTTCAGAATCTTGAATTCAAGTTTAAGATTTAAGGTCTTCACTTTCTAAACCTGGGAAGCTTCACTCTTACACCTTTGTGGGAGAATGAGTGACAAGGGCAGATAATGCCCAACTAATAATATAAAAGTCATTTTGATTTTGTGGAACCCCTAACGGGTATCAGGCTTATCCCAAAGGTAACGTGGGATTGCCTGCAGGGGTAGACAGTGTGCTCCAGACAGGCAGTGAGCTGTCTTCAGTGGGTTGAAGACAAGCCTGCCCCAACTTCTCACCGCCAACACCCTTTCCTGCAGCCGAGCCAAGTACACTGTGCTTTCTCATCCAGAGTTCAGGGCGAACTCTACAGTGACCTTTTTGACTTTGCTTAGCTTTAAATCTTCCTCTGAAGCTTCTCTGGTCTTTCCAGGCAAAGTCAGAGTCATCTTTATCTGTACTTAAGAGTTGTTAGGGCTTCATATTCATTGAGGCAAATTTTACCTGGCTGCATTTGCTTACTGAGAGCCTGCAGAGCAGTGTGACCTACTCCAGGGCCAACTGCTATCTAGTTATCTGTGTGCCCAGGGAATGAATGCCTGGCGTAATATGCTTAAATCCTTCATATGTGAATGAAGAGTCCTAAGAATGGCGGAATCCATCAGTACTGGTTGCGCCCTGGTTATAATTGGGGGAATTGTACTGGCAGCAGGGAGAGGAAGATACTTAGTATCAAAGATTGCATTCTGTATTTACCATAATTTAAATACCCTGTCCAGTTAACAGGGTGCATTAGGCAAGTCAGCCAGTCTCTTTTCCCTCAGTTGTAAAATGAAACTAATAGCCTGTGGGTACTATCCAGGAGGGGGGTCTGTGGGGTGGTGTTATGGATTCCTGACTTAAGAGGGAACCTGTCTCAATACCTGAAGCCTTGTCCAAAATAAACCTTTTCGTTTTTGTTTTTGTTTTTTTTAAAGTAGTTGAGGGCCAGTGAGATGGCTCAGCGGCGTAAGCACCTGCCTGGCAAGCATGAGGGCCCGAGTTCGACTCCCAGAACCCACATACGAAAAAAGGGCTGGTGATATTGCTCAGGGGCACGGTTGCCTGCTGGCGCGTGAGGTCCTGAGGTCGACCCCCGGTACCCACAAAAAAAAATAAAAATAAAATAAAGTATTTGATAGCTGCTTGAGGGTTAGTGCAGGGCCAAGAATATGTATAATAGTCAGGAGGTTGCAAACCATTCCAAATCTTTAAAAATATTCCTTGACTTTGAGCTATTGTGCTTTTGGGAATTATAATGTATTGATTGGCCTTGGGTCAAAGTTCATCTAAAATTAATACCTGGTGGTTTTTTTCCCCTATAATAGCTGATGTTTTTACTGTATCACTTAATATGTGTTGGTCAGATTAACTGCTGTTTGCTTTGATTTCTAGGGTGTTTGTTTTGATGTCCGTACTGTTGCAGTTACAGAAATACAGGTATTTTCTCTTGGATTTTAAAGTTAATATACCTAAATTATAAAATGTTCATTATGAATATACAGAATGATAGGATGGAACACAGCAAGCAGTTCTGATCCCTTTTCTAAAGAACAGCTGACAATTCAGATTTTGGTATTCTTTTCTCCTTTTTATTCTGCACATCTTTATTCAGTACTGCTGTGGGAAATGCAACTGTAACTGACATATTTCATGAGCTCTGACAGCTACAGAGACCTTGTAGCAATTGAATTGAACAAAGCTGTGTAGTGACGAGGGTTACCTCTCATAGTGAGGCTGTTTTCCCACTTGTCAGTGGCACTGGCTTTGGGCCACGAGGGTAGCTCCTGGTTATTTTGAACCAGTGATCTTTTAAAGCACTTGAGTTATCAAATTGGTTGTTCTTTGGGGAAATAGCAACAGAAATGTTTTTCCTCAGGCCTCTTAAACCAAGTTTAATTAAAATCAAAACAGATTGAAAACCAAACCTTCTCTCAACAGGAGAAATGGCATGACTCGAGACGCTGGCAGCTTGCTGTGGCCACAGAGCAGCCAGAGCTGGAAGGACCACGGGAAGGATTTCGAGGCTCCAGGGGTCGGGAAGGCGGCCGTGGCTTCAGGGGACAGCGAGATGGAAGCAGAGGCTTCAGGGGCCAGCGGGGAGGAAACAGAAATTTCAGGGGACAGAGATCAGGAGGCGGCAATAAAAGTAACAGATCCCAAAACACAGGCCAGAAGCGGAGTTTTAGCAAAGCATTTGGTCAGTGATGAGTAGAGGATTTATATGGCAGAAACAGAACTGTTAGCAACATGGAACTGAATGCTGTTTTTCACAAAATTGATAGCATATTGTGCTTCCTTTTGACCACTTGGCCAGTCTCCATCCCTTGCAGAGGGTCAGGGTTCGTCTAAATTATTTCATTTGATCATTGTCGTTTGTAACTATTGCTATAGTTTTTTATCAGGTTTTCATTTGAAAAGGAAAATGAATTCATTAAGATAAAATCAAGCACATATCTGCCTATACTGTGCTTGTAAGTTAATCTTTTTTTTTATTTTTTGTAGTACTAGGGATTGAACCCAGGGCCTCACACATGCTAAGCATGTGTCCTACCACTAAACTACATCCCACCCCCTAGAGTATTTCCTTATAGCAGTGTCCTTCCCTAAAGTAAATGCCTAAGGGAAGCAGCGATCTGTGGAGGACCACTTAATCCTTTGAAAGCCAAGGCTTTCATCCGTAATTGGCATTCCTTGGCCTCTTTCTAAACAATTACCTGTGTGGTCCTGTAACATGTCTTTTGAGAAATGACACAGAGCAGTGTTTTAAAATGAGATTTTAAACTTAGTTGAGCTGTAATAGTTTTTGCCGGTATATGCTCTAGATTTGCAGGATGAAATACATTCAGTACAGATTACCCACATTTGTGTGCATTTTGATATGCTTTTAGCTCCTCATACGGTGATTCATGCTTCAGTGAATTCTTCACTGATAGTATATATAGAAGTACATTTTAATGGAAAGCCAGTGACTTTAAGGAATTTCAAATAAGATGGCTCCATAGCTTTGGAAGTAAGGAGGCTGGGATAAATAGAGTTTAAATGGTTGTGCTCCACTTCTTCCTATTGGAAGACAAACGTTTATGAAGAAGGAAGTAAAGGGAGTGAGGGTGCGGTCTTGTATTGCTGAAGAGTGTGTCAGCACCTTAATGTATCATGAATATATCAAGAGGTTAACTTCTAGTGGGCAGCATGGGGTCTTTTTTTAAAGTATATGGTCATGGGAATCTTGGGACAAGCTTTGAAGGAAAGTCATGGTTTGTCTCATTTTCATGCAATTCTTCTGAACAACTGAAATCTAGGCTCTGATTTCTGCTTTTTAACTCTATGACTGCCTGTTATTTGAGCACCTTGCAGAAAGGGCCCTGATAGCCAACTCAGCACCCAGTCCTGAGGCAACACCTTTTTCTGTCTGAACTTCAGTGCTATCCTTAAAGCTGACCAGGTGTCTCCTGCTCTCTTGGAATTCTCCTGGCTTTTATTCCTTGGTCCACTTGTCAGTTTTATTGCTTTATTCCTGGCCCTCATGGCATCCTGTCAAGCCGCAGGGAATTAGGGGACATGTTGGGTGATAGCTATCCACATGTGCCTTGTGGGTTATCATTTATTAGATTCTGGTTTTGCCCAAATGCTGGGCATGCTTTAATAACAACCAAACATTGCAAAATTTAGATAGAAATAAATGGCTTATAAAGATATGGTAACTGGACAATCAGGTATAAAGAGTAAGAGGGAAGGATTAATAGCAGTTTCACCTTGTACAATTTGATTTTAAGAAAAACATGGATGTTTCAGTAAATGAAGCTAATGTTCCTTCTGGATCCCAGAACTCAAACCATATTTATAAATCTGTAATTCTGCTTCTCTTTGGTTTAAATGGGCTTATTGGGCTAACCTGGAAAACATTGTCATTTTTACTATTTTCTACAGAGAAAATATTTTCCAATTTATGTGTCAAACAGCTAAATAGACTTGAATTACAACCATTTTTTTATGTTGGGGCTATCTGTGCAGTGGTTTCTCTACAGTTGTACATAAGTTTTTACTGTAAAACGAGTTAATGTATAAAATACTACTTTATGCCATAATAAAGATATGATGCTTTATGTTTTTTGTATCTTTGTTTTATTGACTAAGAATAGCTTGAAACTTGAATTATAAAAATAAAAGCTGGGTATAAAACTCTAGGAACAAAACAAAAGTCACTGTCACCCCAGCTAACTTTTTTTCGGGGGGTACTGGGAATCAAACTCAGGGCCTCGTGCTTGCCAGGCAGGTGCTGTGCCACTGAGCTACATCCCCGGTCCCCTAGCTAACATTCTGGTGATCGGTTTGGGGGAGACATGATGAGACAAGGTCTCACTATGTAGCCCAGGCTGGCCTTGAACTTGCAGTGGTCCTCCTGTCTCAGTCTCCCAAGTGCTAGGATTACAGGCATGCGCCACCACACCTGGCTTGATGAACAGTTTAACACAATTCATTTAAAGTTGGAGTTAATATATTCAGTATTGTGAGTTGCTTAATAACTGCATGTTGTCTCATACGGATATGCTACTGTACGTTTAATCAAGACTGACTGGCAGATGTTGATTATCTCTAATTTTTCACTATTGCAACCCTAAAGTTAATATTCTCGTACAAGTCTGTGTACTTGTCTGTCATTTAGGATACATTTTTCTAGAGGTAGGATTGCATGGTAAAAATGAATATAGTTTAGATTTTTGTGCAACTTGCTCTTCAAATTTATATTCATGCCCTACATTTTATGAGACCCTGTTTTCCCACAGCATTGCAATACTGGATTTTATCTTGGCTTTGTCAGTGTGTTAGGCACAAAGCAAAATTGTATCATTTTTCATTTTTGTCCTTTTTTAACTAGAATTTTTTTTATATTTTCATGTAATAGTTGAAGTGACTGATAAATAATTCCATACTATTTATTGAATTATCCATCTCTTTCTAGTTTTTTTTTTTTTGAACTGGGAGTCACTCAGGACCTTAAGCTTGCCAGGCAGGTGCTGTGCTGCTGAGCTATATCCCTGACCCTTTCTTTCTAGTTTTTAACATTGTCTTCACTGTATATGTTAACTAGGGAAAGTTGTTTCAAGTAACTTTAAAATCATTTTATTAAGTTAGGTTTCTCTCTATTGGAGTTTAATAGAATTGGCACATTAAAATACATCATTGAGGGCCGGTGAGATAGCTCAGTGGCATAAGCACCTGCCTGGCAAGCGTGAGGTCCTGAGTTCTACTCCCGAAACCCACATACGAAAAAAGGGCCGGTGATATCACTCAGCGACACGGGTGCCTGCTGGTGCACGAGATCCTGAGGTCGATCCCCGGTACCCACAAAAAATAAAAAAATAAAAATAATTGAAGGCAGGCACGGTGGCACATGGCTGTACTCAGCAATGGGGAGGCTGAGCCAGGAGGATCAGTTGAGCCTATGAGTTCAACACCACACCAGGCAACACAGACCCTTGTCTCAAAAAAAGAGAAAGTCATTGATTCTGTTGAGAACATTTTACTGTTTATAATTTTTAGGAAATATTTTTAATTTTTACTTTGAAGTAATTTTAGACTTACAAAAATATTTTAAAAATAGTTCTCAGGCCAGGGATATAGCTCAGCGGCACAGCACCTGCCTGGCAAGTGTGAGGTCCTGAGTTCTATCCCTGGTACCAAAAAAAAAAAAAAAAAACCTCATATTCTTCACCCAGTTTCCATCAGTATTTTTTAAATTTTACATAACCATAGCGTAATTATCAAACCAAGACATTAGTAAAATACTATTAAACTATTGACCTAATTCACATTTTACCAGTTTTTCTGCTGGTGTCCCTTTTCAGTTACAGGGATTGATGTAAGATTCAATATTACATTTAACTGTTATAACTCCCAATCTGTTAAAGAACCTGTTTTCTTGTCTTTACACCATGATATTCTTAATGTTATTAACTGTCCCAGGCATGAGCCACACCTGGTCAATGCTAAAATGAGTAGGTGGAAGTTTGCAAAATAACAAGCTATTTAGGCACCCTCAGAATAACTCCTCAAAGAGTAATTTTACAGGGAACAAGCCTGCAAGACACACTTGAAGTGATCAAGATTAATATCACCAGTGAAAAGTTGACATCATACACCCCAATAAGATGCACTAAAAAGGGCATATTGCCTTTTCTGGGATTGTCTAAAAAAACCTCAATTTCATCGTGAAAATAGTAACCCACATTAAGGGCAAAATATCTGACCAGTAGTAGCCAGGTGTGGTGGTGCATGCCTGTAATCCCAGCACTTGAGGCTGAGGCAGGAGGATCAGCATGAGTTCGAAGCTAGCCTGGGCTATGTAGTGAGACTCTTCCCCCCACAAAAAAACATATGCCTGACCAGTGCAGTTCAAATGTGTCAAGGTTAATTATCTCCCTCTTTTCTTTTGTACTGGGGATTTAAACGAAGTAGCACTTATTATTGAGTACATCCCCAGCTCTTTTCCCTTTTGATTCTTTCGTTTTGAGATGGTCTCACTATGTTGCCCAGGCTGGGCTTGAGCTTGTGATCCTGCCTCAGCCACTCCAGTAACTGAGAATACAGGCTGTGCTGCCAGGTCTAGCATTGTATATCTTAACACGAAGGTCTTACACTTTGTACTATTTTTTTTTTAATTTAACAATGTATCCTGAAAAATCACTTTATATCTTCACCTTAAAAAAAAATGCATCACGCTCCATTCTTTGTATCACAGTTATTCAACCTTCTCGTTACATGTGGACACTTGGGTTGTTTCTGATATTTTGCAGTTACAAACAATACTGTAATGAAGAACCACATGTATATGTATTTTCATATTGTAGGTAGATCTTCTAGAAGTGGGATTTTTGGGTCGAAGGGTTAAGCGCAAATGTAGTTTTTTTTTATTATTATGTATTGCAAATTCCTCTCCAGATGGGTGGTTACCAGTTTGCATTTCCACCCAGAAGGCCTGAGAACACCTATTTCCCCATAGCCTGTTGTAATTTTAGATTTCTGCCAGCCTGAGAGATAAGAAATGGTATCTCAGTATGGTTTTAATTTTCATTCCTCTAAATATGAGTGATTTTTAATATTTTGTTCATGGTGCTTTTGCCATATGAAGATTACAGCTAAGCTGGGTGCAGTGGCTTGTACCTGTAATGCCAGCTAGTCAGGAGGCTGAGGCAGGAGGGTGCAGTGGGTTTACTCATAAGGCTGTGAAGCTGGCCCTTAGCAAGAGTCTCAGTTTCATTCTCCTTGGACTCTTCCAGGTCTCTTTGCGTGTCCTGATATGGTGCCCCGTTCCTTATGTAAGAGGGATTATTTCTTCTACTTTATTTGCAGGTCATATCCCATGGGATAAGAAGAGTTCAGTTTTCTTTCTTCTAAAATCCCTATTTTTCCTTTTTTGCAATGGGTTTGCCATGAGAGCACAGGTGTAGTAAAAACCACCACTAAATCAAAGCCTACACGGGAAAGGAAAAGACTCACATTAATATCATCGTCATTGGACACGTGGATTTGGGCACATGGTACTACCGGCTTTCTGATCTACAAATATGGTGGCATCAACAAAAAAACCATTGAAAAATTTGAGAAGGGGGCTGCTGAGGTGGGGAAGGGTTCCTTCAAATATGCCTGAGTCTCGGATAAACTGAAAGCCAAGCGTGAGCTTGGTATCATCATTGACATCTCCTCGTGGAAATTTGAGACCAGCGAGTATGTAACTACCATTGATGCCCCTGGACACAGAGACTTTACCAAAAATGTGACTTCAGGCACATCTCAGGCTGACTGTGCTGTCCTGATTGTTGCTGCTGGTGTTGGTGAATTCGAAGCTGGTACCTCCAAGAATGGGCAGACCCGTGAGCATCCCCTTCTGGCTTACACGCTGGGTGTGAAACAACTAATTGTTGGTATTGACAAAATGGATGCCACTGAGCCACCCTACAGCCAGAAGAGACACGAGGAAATTGTTAAGGAGGTCGGCACCTACATTAAGAAAACTGCTACAACCCCGACACAGTAGCTTTTGTGCCCATTTCTGGTTGGAATGGTGACAACATGCTGGAGCCAAGTGCTAATATGCCCTGGTTCAAGTGCTAATATGCCCTTTATAAGTTGAAGGTCACTTGTAAAGATGGCAATGTCAGTGGAACCACACTGCTTGAAGCTTTGGATTGCATCCCTCCCCCAACTCGCCCAACTGACAAACCTTTGCGGCTGCCCCTCCAGGATGTCTACAAAATTGGCGGTATTGGTATTGTCCCTGTGGGCCGAGTGGAGACTGGTGTTTTCAAACCTGGCATGGTGGTCACCTTCGCTCCAGTCAATGTCACAACTGAAGTAAAGTGTGTTGAAAGGCACCATGAAGCTTTGAGTGAAGCTCTTCCTGGGGACAGCGTGGGCTTCAACATCAAGAATGTGTCTATCAGAGATGTTTGTCCTAGCAACGTTGCTGGTGACAGCAAAAATGACCCACCAATGGAACCAGCTGGTTTCACTGCTCAGGTGATTACCCTGGACCATCCCAGCCAGATCAGTGCTGGCTGTGCCCCTGTACTGGATTGTCACACAGCTCACATTGCTTGTGAGTTTGCTGAGCTGAAAGAAAAGATTGATTGCCAGTCTGATAAGAAGCTGGAAGATGGCCCCGAATTCTTGAAATCTGGTGATGCTGCCATTGTTGACATAGTTCCAGGCAAGCCTACATGTGTTGAGAGCTTCTCTGACTCTCCACCTCTGGGTCATTTTGCTGTTCATGATGAGACAGACAGTTGCTGTGGATATCATCAAAGCAGTGGACAAGAAGGCTGCTGGAGCTTGTCTGGTCACCAGGTCTGCCCAGAAAGCTCAGAAGGCTAAATGAGTATCATCCCTAACACCTTCCACCCCAGTCTTAATCAGTGGTGGAAGACCGGTCTCAGAACTGTTTCTCCCAATTGGCCATTTAAGTTTAATACTGAAAGACTGGTTAATGATAATAATGCATTGTAAAACCTTCAGAAGGAAAGGAGAATGTTTTGTGGACCATTTGTTTTTTTTGTGTGTGTGGCAGTTTTTAAGTTATTAGTTTTTAAACACTGAGATTCCATCTCACCCCAGAAAGAATGGCTAGTATCAAGAAATCAACCGGGGACTGGTGAGATGGCTCAGTGGCGTAAGCGCCTGCCTGGCAAGCGCGAGGGACCGAGTTCAACTCCCGGAACCCACATACGAGAAAAGGGATGGTGATATCACTCAGCGGCACGGGTGCCTGCTGGCGCGCAAGGTCCTGAGGTCGACCCCCCGGTACCCACAAAAAAAAAAAAAAGAAAGAAAAAAGAAATCAACCAATAACAAATGTTGGAGGGGCTGTGAGGAAAAAGGAACACTTCTCTGTTGGCAGAAGTGTAGACTGGTGCAACCACTGTGGAAATCGGTGTGGAGATTCCTCAAAAAACTAGGCTTGGAGGTCCCATTTGACCCAGCTATTCCCCTTCTGGGTATCTTCCCAGAAGAATTAAAAACATCATACCACAGGGATATATGTACACCCATGTTTATAGCAGCACAATTTGTAATAGCCAGATCTTGGAAACAACCCAAATGCCCATCAACCGAGGGATGGATAAAAAAGATGTGGTATTTTTATACAATGGAATACTACTCTGCCATAAAGAAGGATAAACTGGAGACTTTTATAGGTAAATGGATGTAACTTGAGACCATACTCATAAGAGAAATAAACCAGACACACATGTGTAAACATCGTATTGTCTCCCTAGCGTGAGAAGCTGAAAGAGTAAATAAAATCCAAAATGTACAATAGATATTGTAAAATGGGAAGAAACTGTTCAAAAGGAAAGAGAAACTGGGATGGGGGAATAGAGAAAAGAAAGAAGGGAAAAGCAAAAAAAAAAATATATATATATATAAAAGATAGTTGAGATAAATACACTACTAATTTCTCTTAGTTCATTGAAAAGAAAGGTTTGTGCTAATATTGTTTGGACAATTGAATGCTGATATCTTTTTTTTTTTTATTTTAAAGAGAAGAAAAAAACAAAACAAATCAAAAGAAGAACAAATTTTCAAAACAACATAATAGGAGGGTAACAATGGTTAATACATTACGTATTACTATCTTTAAGTTAGTTATTCAGGACACCAGACATTAGCATTCAATTGTCCAAACATTATTGGCACAAAACTTACTCTTCAATGAACTAAGTAAAATTGGTAGTGTATCTATCTTAACCATCATATATATATATATATACAATTTTTTTCCCTTTCCCTTCTTTCTTTTCCCTATTCCAGTCTCTCTTTCCTTTTGACCAGTTTCTTTTTGATTCACCATGTCTATTGTACATTTTGGATCTTATTTACTCTTTCAGTTTCTCATACTAGAGAGACAATGCGATGCTTACACATGTGCTTCTGGTTTATTTCACTTATGAGTATTTTCTCGAGTTGCATCCATTTACCTATAAAAGTCTCCAGTTTATCCTTCTTTATGGCTGAATAGTACTCCATTGTATAAAAATACCACATCTTTCTTATCCATTCCTCAGTTGATGGGCATTTGGGTTGTTTCCAAGATCTGGCTATTACAAATTGTGCTGCTATAAACATGGGTGCACATATATCGCTGTGGTACGATGTTTTTAATTCTTCTGGGAAGATGCCCAGAAGGGGAATAGCTGGGTCAAATGGGACCTCCAAGCCTAGTTTTCTGAGGAATCTCCACACTGACTTCCACAGTGGCTGTACCAGTCGACACTCCCACCAACAGTGAAGAAGGGTTCCTTTTTCCCCACAGCCCTTCCAGCATTTGTTATTAGTTGATTTCTTAATAGTAGCCATTCTTTCTGGGGTGAGATGGTATCTCAGTGCTGTTTTAATTTGCATCTCTCGAATGACTAGTGATGTTGCACATTTTTTTGTATATTTATTTGAATGCTGATATCTTGTACTCTGAGTAACTAATTTTTTTGTGTGTGTGGGTACCGGGGGGTCGACCTCAGGACCTCGTGCGCCAACAGGCACCCGTGCCACTGAGCGATATCACCGGCCCCTTTTTTGTATGTGGGTTCCGGGAGTCGAACTCGGGCCGTCGTGCTTGCAAGGCAGGCGCTTACGCCGCTAAGCCATCTCACCGGCCCTCTGAGTAACTAATTTAAAGATAACAATAAGCAATGTATTAACCATGTTACCCTCCTATTATGTTGTTTTGAAATTTTGTTCCTTTTTTCTCTTTAAAATAAAAAACTTTTTAAAAAGTTATTAGTTTTTAAAATTGACAGGAAAAAAAGATCCCTATTTTTTGGCATGCCTGATTCTGGAGTCTGGGAAGTCCAGGACCAAGGAAGCATCATCTGACAAGGACTTTCTTGTTACAACATCCTGTGGCAGAAGGGCCAGGAAAGGGGTGAGACAGGGGCAGGGGGAGGGAAAGAAACTAACAATAATTCCATATGACTAAAACCTAATCTTTCCAAATTTCTCCAGCTTTTGCACCCTACCCGCCATGAGATACTAGGTATTGAACTCAAGGACCCAGGGAGTACTGAGCTGCATCCACAGACTTTTTCTGTGGGGGAGTACCGGGTATTGAACTCAGGACCTCATGCTTGCCAGGCAGGCACTGCGCCACTGAGCTAAACCCCCTGCCCCTACACAGATATTTTTTAAAATTAATTTTATTGGTACACGTTTGATATAGATAACAATCACATTCATCATAGGGAATTTGTACCTGTATATAGTATATCTTGATTCTTCTTTTTTCCCCCATTCCCCTCTCCTCCCTTCAACCCTTCTCACAGATGTTTTAAAATGTTTGTTTTGGAACAGATTCTCATTAAATTGCCCAGGGCTGGCCTCCAACTTGCAATCCTCCTGCTTCAGCCTCCCAAGTAGTTGGGATTACAAGTATGCACCACTATGTCCAGCTCTAGCAAATATTTTTATGTATAGTTTTATTGAACTCAAGATCAGGTTGTCTTAATTTTGAGGTCACTCTTCCTCATTTTTCTTTTCTTGCAATTTATTTTTGAACAGAATGTTGAACAAGTCCTGGACTGTCTGTTGCTGTCTAGAAGTTGGCTCTCAGTGGGTGCATAGTGTCCATCACCATCACCTAGGCCAGTGCTGAGAGCCTGCCTGGCTCCTACCAAACAGTCCCAGTTGGTCTTTTGCTCTGGGCCAGTGACCTTCAGGACTAGTCTGTTCTCAGGTAATCTGTAGATTCTGCCTATTTTTAATTTTGCCGATTGCATCACCATCTGTCATTTAACAAACTCCACTCCCCGCATTTACTGCAAAATGGAAATCAGGTATAGAGGTGATATGATTTGATTTCAATTGTTTTATTTCTTTTATAGGGGCAAACACACCTCAGAGGTGTGATGTGTATTTCTATAGGGAAATGACATCAGTTGTCCCGCTTTTTTGATGACAGCAGTAAGATATAATCATTGCCCAAAACCATAATCTCATTAGGGTAACTGTAAAATGGTGAAATACTTTTATTTCTTTTTCACTCATTAGCTAGAATACCTATAAAGAAGGAAATTTGCCCTAATCAGCTCTGGTTACCCTGGATATCATTTCTACAGAAAGGCAGAAGTACTTGAATTATTCGTTTGTTTGTTTTTGTTGAGACTGGGTCTCACTACATTGCCAAAGCTGGCCTAGAACTTGTGATCCTCCTGCTCGGCCTCCAGACTACCTGGAATTACAGGAATGTGCTATGATGCCCAAGTGATTTTTTCCCTGTATTCACGTACCAGTTTTCAAAATGGAGTAATTCTCTAGCTTCCTTTAAAAATGGTTAATGAGTTCTTCCTTGTTACAGTTCATTCATTATAAATTTGTGGATTTTCAACATATCTGATGTACTTTAATCTCTTGTAGTTATTTTATTGACGTTCAAATTGTCCCACCTTTGCCCAACAAGAGCCATTTTTAAAATTTGTGCCTTCTTTGTCTTTTTGACCTAAACTTTGTAGTCTTTCTTTATTTCTGGTGTGACAGGATTAACCAAGCACACATCCTGCTCCAGAGCCAGAATCATTTACATTCATCACAGCATTTCCACTGCGTATTACAAGAAATCTAGGGAGGATTTAAACTCTCTGACATGCGTCTCAGCCTTTATGCCATTTTAAAATGTCACACCCTAAAAGCCAGGTGGAGGATGAAGCAAATGCTCAGGCTGACGTGCCGAAAGATGAGGCAGACAGAGGTCCAAGTAAACTGCGTTTGTGCACCCAGGGAGGCCAAAGGAGCGGAAATAAGGAACGCCAGAGGCTGGGCTCTCGATGGCTCTGATCGCCTAGATCACCTCTGAGAGGCTCACCTGGCTCCTACCAAAGAGTCCCTTTTTGTCCTTTGCTCTCGACTGGTGACATTTGGGACTAGTTCTGTTCTCAAGTGTGGCCAAGTGTAACACGTGCAAGAAATCAGCTGGTATCTTACCTGAAGGATCAAACAGTGGGAAAAATAAAAATTAAAAGTACATGGGAGGATGTGGACAGATTATAGGCAAATAATGCCATTTCATATAAGGGACCTGAGCATCTGTGGACTTTGGAATCTGGGCCAGGGTTCCTGGGACCAATTTTCTGAAGATAGCAAGGACCACCTATAATGCTCAGGAGCTAGTAGAATGTTCAGGTGTGATTGTTCCACTTGGATGTTGGATATTCCAGGCTGGAGTTCCAAAGAGCCATCTGGACTGGAGACTGGATTTGGGAGTGAGCAGCACAGATAATAAAGGCCCTGGAAATGGATAAGGTTTCCCAGAGATAAGGTTTAGGAAAGAATCCTCAGAGACACTATCATCAAAGGATAGATATTTTATTTTATTGACTCCTTAGAAAAATTCTGTAGAGATACTTTCATGTTTTACCATGAGAAGCCTGAAGCTTAGAAAAGTTAACTTGTCAATAAGAAGTAGATTTGAGAGTGAAACCTAAACATCTGACTTTACAAAATCAGTGCTCCTCTGTATATCTCAAAGCACTTTACACACCTCATGCTTAATAGTTAAAATAATTTTATTATTATTAATTTTTTTGAGACAGGATCTATGTAGTTCAGGCTGACCTTGAACTCAGTATGTAGCCCAGGCTTGGCCTCGAACTTTTGGTGATCCTCCTGCCTCAGCCTCCCAAGTTGCTGGGATTACAGGCATGCGCCACCACGCCTAGTTTAACAGTTAAAATCTTAATTTGTCTCATTTGACTTGATAATTTAAGAAGGTATATAATGGGAAAATTATGCATGAGGTGGCTGTAACAGTTGTGGGACTTAACCTGTTTGGTTTTGGGAGTGATTGTACACACCCCTGCAATTTGTATGTCAGGGTTGAAGTGAGAATACTTGTTTATCACTGAGTGCTTTTTGTATTCATGGCTTTCAATCAAGAGGTTATATGGTAATAATAAAAAAATAAGTGAATATTGTTTACATTTCAGGTTTTTTTTTTAGTGCTAGGGAGTGAAGCTAGGACCTTGCGCATACTAGGTATGCACTCTGCCACTGAGCTACATCTCTAGCCCCAGAGCCTTTAAAACAATTTTTTGGGGGACCCGGTTAGTCGTGGTGGTGCACGCCTGTAATCCCAGCACTCGAGGCTGAGATGGCAGGATCACTAGTTCGAGGCGAGCCTGAGTTACCTACATAACAAGATCCTCTAAAAAAAAATGTTTTTTTAATTCAGTGATGGTTTACGTATACACTAATGTCGAAAGGTGTCTGCCTTTCAGTTTATATCAATGAAAGTAGTGTTATTGTAAAGATATCCCGACATTTTTCGTTAAAGTAAGACGATATCACCACCTCTCAGGGCGACGCAATAAAGACACTGCAAGCGGCAACACTGCTGGCGGGGCATACTCTCATTGACAGCATCTCTTCCATGGCCACGGTTGCTATGATGACCAGAGCCCCTTTCCATTGGTCGCTGCCGAGCATATTGCGGTCACCTTGGCGGATTTTATTGGTTACCGTTCCAGAGGGCCGTAAGTGAAAGTGTCGCAAAGCAGAAGGAAGGCGGGAGTCTGGACTGAGAGCGGTGAGGCAGCCCAAGCTGTGTAGGCCGTTATGGCGAGCGCTTTGAGCGCTGAGGTTCGTGAGAAATTCCAGGCTGCGCTGGCCTTGTCGCGGGTGGAACTGCATAAAAACCCGGAGAAGGAGCCGTACAAGTCGAAATACAGCGCCCGGGCGCTGCTGGAAGAGGTCAAGGCGCTGCTCGGCCCCGCGCCCGAGGACGAGGATGAGCGGCCTCAGGCCGAAGATGTCTTGGGCGCCGGGGACCACGCCCTGGGGCCGCCGACTGACGCGGTGGAGGCCGAGGGCCCGGGCGCGCAGCGCGCGGTGAGGCTGGCGGTCATCGAGTTCCACCTCGGAGTGAACCACATCGACACGGAGGAGCTGTCGGCGGGGGAGGAGCACCTGGCCAAGTGCCTGCGGCTGCTGCGCCGGTACCGGCTGTCTCCCGGCTGCGTGTCGCTGAGCATCCAGGCGCAGGTGAGGGCGCGGCGCGGGTTGGCAGCGAGGTCGGCAGCTTCGGGATGAGCCCAGCAGGTCGCGAAGAGCCAGTCGGAAGGTCTTACTGATTGCCTGGAAACCAGATCTGCCCACTCGGCTTCCAGACTGTCCACTCCCTGCGCCCTCTCCCTCACTCGGTTTCCCGCACTCCTGCATTGTAATGCGCTTTCCAACGCCTTCCCACCGGCCCAAATCCTGTTGAGTCTGTTAAGAAAAATTGCTATCCAGTACCGGGGGAAATCGTAGTTCTGTCCAGTGCAAAATATAGAGAGTAAAGAAGTTATAAATTTTAGAAAACTAAAATAGAGCTGAGCGTGGTGGCGCAGGCGTGTCATCCTAGCATTTGGGAGGCGGAGGCAGGAGGATCGCATATTTGAGCCCAGCCTGGGCATTTAGCGATTTAGCAAGACCTTGTCTGAAAACTAACAAACAAACAAACAAAAGATATAAAAATAAAAGGGCTAGCTGGGCGTAGTGGTGCGTGCCCAAAATCCCAGCACTCGGGAGGCTGAGGAAGGAGGATCTTTGCGAGTTTGAGGCCAGCTTGGGTTACATAGTGAGTTCAAGTCCAGCCTGAACTACATAGACCTTGTCTCAAAAAAACTAAAAATATACAATTAAATAAATAAAAATAATAAACGGGCCTGTGGAGGTTGCTCAGTATGAAGGCCCTGAGTTTAACTCCAGTAGCAAAAATAACGACAAAAACAAAATTAAAATAGATAAACAAATATAAATCACCATTTGCATATGTGATCACTGCATATGTGTATACCTATAAACCTGAAGTTATCAGCCGAAAAACTATTAGAATTGAGTTCAACAAGGAAGGAAAATATATAATATCAATAGTATTCCTGTATAGAAGATTGCTGCGAGTTCGAGGCCAGCCTGAATTGCATAGTGAGACCCTGTCTCAAAAAACAAACAAGCAAACAAACAAAAAATAGTAGTCCTGTATATAAGCCATTACTGATAAACAAATTTTTTTAGAGGAATATTACATCATAGCAACAATACTAAGGGTAATAGAACTTATTAATAATTCTAAAGAGAGAGAACATTCCAAATGGTAAGATTAAACATGAAAATATCATTTTCCTGCTTCATTCATTTCTGTAATTTCTGCTGAAATACAGGCTTTTTTGTCTCAGAAATTGACAAAATGAATGTACATACCTGAAATAATAAAGAAAAACAAATAGAAATGAGTGAAAAGAAATGTAATCATTATTACTAGCCTACCAAGTGCTAAAACAGTAGCACTATTACAATTTAGTCAGATTCCATTTGTCCTAGTCTGTTTCTTTAACCCTACTGAGATGAGATGATCATGTTTTTGCCTGTTTAGTCTGTTAATTTGGTAAAGTATATTGAATAAGTTTTCAGTGTAAAACTAACCTTGTATTCCTGGGATATTTGGTGAGAATATCCTTTTTATGCATTGTTGAGCTCTATTTGCTAAACTTTTGTTTACTTTTTTTTTTTTTTTTTTTTTCACTTTTGTCTTTTTTTGAGAGGGTTTTGCTATGTAGTTCAGGCTGGCCTTGAACTCACTTTGTAGCCCAGGCTGGCCTCGAACTCACAGCGATCCCCCTGCCTCAGGGATTACAGGTGTGCACCACCACAGCCGGCACTGTTTAAAATTTTTGCATCTATATTTATAAAGGTTTTTATTATATATTATATATTATATATTATATATTATATATTATATATGAGATGGGAAATTGTTCAATCTTTTCTGGAAGAGTTTGTATAGAGTTGGTTTTACTTTTTCTTACAATATGTTTGTTAGGTAGAGTTCACCTCTAATACTTTTAAGCTGTTTTTATTTTATATTTTACTTTTCCCCATCTAGTTTGGTGCGATGCCAGGAACATGATGTATGAAAGATGCGGTACTTTCTGGTGGTGTGCTTTTCTACCTTTAGGATTTATATTGTATTGTAAAAATAATTCATGCTGGCTCACATTGGCTGGGAGTGTAGCTCGTGGAATGCGTGCTTCACACACACAAGGCCATGGATTTCATCTTTAGCCCCCTCTTTCCCACTGACATAAAATGGCAACAGTGGTTGTCTCTGTGGTGTCAACATTTAAACTCAAAACTAAAGGTAATTTATTTTTAAAAACAGTCAAAACTATTCTAGCTCTCTACTCGTCTTTACCTTCAGGACCTTAATCATCCTAAAGAAGAATCTTAGTAATTTCTGGACATGCTCTAGATCTCTATTTGGTTTAAGATTTATCACACACTGGAGTAGTTGCTTTTAGTGGCATAACCTACCCTGGATCTAGCTGCCAAATATATATCCCTGTTCCAAAATAGAGTATGACTAACTTCTGGCCCCTAGGTGAGCCTCTAGAGCAGTGATGGCGAACCTTTTACAGATGAGCGCCCAGACTGCAACCCAAAACCCACTTATTTATTGCAAAGTGCCAACACTGCAGTTAAACTGGAATACTGAGGTTTTAGTTTAGAAAAAACAACTCTACGTTAACATCTTTTGTTAAAAGAAAAACAAGTGCCATACTGCCATTGGTTCGCCACCACTGCTAGACCATCTGGAGTAGCAGTGACAGTGTGTTGGGAGCGAGGGGGCTCACTCGTGTCATGCCTGAAGGGAGTTTCTCAAGCACTTATATCATCAAATGAAAAATAAATTGAAGTAGGGATGGAGGAGAAGGTGACTTGTGGATCTGTTTCTGAGAAAGACGATCATTAACTTACGAGGGATGCAGAGCCTGTCAAACTTTCATTACTTCTGAGGGTTCTGGAAGGGACCTCATGAATAAGATGAAGAACTGCCCAGTCTCAGTACAATTTCAGTGTGACTTGCAATCCAAGATACCAAGGACTAATTAAAAAGTTACAGTGAAAAATAAATGTATAGCATGAATATATTATGTGAAGCCAGATATCTGATCAAGCAGCTTGTTCCGTGGAATGATTGAGTCACTTTTAAACTATGGAGTTTCTAAATCCTTTTTGTTCTGTATGTCCTTTTGGCAGTCTGGTGAAGGTGATATTTCATAAAATAGTAATGATGGTAAGTGCATCAAATGAAATATATACAGTTACAAAAGAAATCAATAATATAGAAGTATAGCTATCAAAAGATTTTATTTTTTATTGTTTATTTATTTTTGGTTTTTTGAGACAGGGTTGGCCTTGAATTCACTGTGTAGTCCAAGCTGGCCTTAAACTTGTGGTGATTCTCCTGCCTCAGCCTCTAAGTGATGGGACTACAGGTGTGTGTGCCACCTTGCTCAGCCAAAATATTTAAAAAACAAATGTGTGGCTCAGGATGATGGCACATGCTTGTGTTCCCAGCTACCTAGGTAGAAGCTAGGGAGGCTGAGGTAGAAGCCCAGGGGTTCCAGACCAGCCTGGGGGACAAAGTGAGATCTTGTCTCAAGACAAGGGTCTCGCTAAGTCACTAAGTTGCCCAGGCTAGGTTCGAACTTGGTATTCTACCTCAGCCTCCCAGGGTACTGGGATTACAGGAATGCACCACCCCACCTAGTTTATATGCTTCTTTGTTGATGTTGAACAACAATACCAGTGTACTTGATAATTCTAATGGTGAGCATAAATAATATTTTGAGAAATCTGCAAACTAGCATAAGATGAAGTTAGTCTTTTCATTTCTATTGTTCACAAGTCCCAAATACTGCAGTACTGCTGCACTTTCCTGTATTGCTAATCAAAAGAAATGCTGAATTTTAGATTAGTGGAAATAAGTTCGTGATTTTTTTTTTTTTTTTTTTTCTCTATCCAAATTCATAGGCTCTGAATTCTCTGTGGATTTCTTACAGGTCCATAGCTCTGAAGTTAAACATATCTCCATTAACAACTAATTCTTTATCCTGTTCACTTCCCCAGGGAAGTGAGAGAAGATGGTAGAAGCAAGGTTCAGAAGCAACCATGTGTGGAGGACCATCCCTAGGATGTGAGGCAGTGTAACCCCATTGTCTAACGGGGCCTCGGCCTCCAGTACTGAGTTCTGACCCTCAAAACAGGCCTGGTTTGTGCTGCAGAGCCTGATCAGAGATTCACGCAGCAGGGGACAAACTGACACAGTTCAAACATGTTGTTAGGATAGAATCCCAGATCTACTAGCGTCATTTCAGCCTTCATGGTAGCAGAAGAAAGTTGGTGCAGTGGAAATAAAAAAGAAGAGATCAATACAAGAAAAGACACGGAAAAAAGAAAAATCAGTGACTTGATTGGCAGGATATGATAATAAATCTATGAATTTTTTTTTAAAATTTTTATTTTAAAGAGAAAAAATAGAACAAAATTTCAAAACAACTTAATAGGAGGGTAACAATGGTTAATACATTGCATCTTGTTATCTTTAAATTAGTTACTCAGAGTACAAGATATCAGCATTCAATTGTCCAAACAATATTAGCACAAGCCTTTCTTTTCAGTGAACTAAGAGAAATTAGTAGTGTATTTATCTCAACTATCTTTTATATATATATATATTTTTTTTTTTTTTTGCTTTTCCCTTCTTTCTTTTCTCTATTCCCCCATCCCAGTTTCTCTTTCCTTTTGAACAGTTTCTTCCCATTTTACAATATCTATTGTACATTTTGGATTTTATTTACTCTTTCAGCTTCTCACGCTAGGGAGACAATACGATGTTTACACATGTGCGTCTGGTTTATTTCTCTTATGAGTATGGTCTCAAGTTACATCCATTTACCTAAAAAGTCTCCAGTTTATCCTTCTTTATGGCAGAGTAGTATTCCATTGTATAAAAATACCACATCTTTTTTATCCATCCCTCGGTTGATGGGCATTTGGGTTGTTTCCAAGATCTGGCTATTACAAATTGTGCTGCTGTAAACATGGGTGTACATATATCCCTGTGGTATGATGTTTTTAATTCTTCTGGGAAGATACCCAGAAGGGGAATAGCTGGGTCAAATGGGACCTCCAAGCCTAGTTTTTTGAGGAATCTCCACACCGATTTCCACAGTGGTTATACCAGTCTGCACTCCCACCAACAATGGAGAAGGGTTCCTTTTTCCCCATAGCCCCTCCAGCATTTGTAAAACTATAAATTTTAAGAACTCTGTGGAAATACAAACGTGTTTTATTGTATTTTTGTTGTTGTTTTTGTTTTTAGAGACAGGGTCCCGCTATGTAGTCCAGACTGGCCTCGAACTCACTATGCAGACCAGAGTGGCCTCATACTTGAGTCCATCTTCCTCCCTCAGCTTCCTGGGTGCTGAGATTACATTACCACCATGCCTGGCTTTATTTTATTGTTTGAAATGGTAAATATTAGGAATCTGACTTAACTGATAAGAAAAGACATAGCATCTTCAGAAATTTAATGCCATAATTTGAATGGTAACTATTGAGAATAGTTAACCTTTTTTATTTTTATTTATTTTTTTGTGGGTACCGGGGGTCGAACTCAGGACCTCGCGCGCTAGCAGGCGCCCGTGCCGCTGAGTGATATCACCGGGCCGTTTTTCGTATGTGGGTTCCGGGAGTCGAACCCGGGCCCTCGCGCTTGCCAGGCAGGCGCTTACGCCACTGAGCCATCTCACCGGCCCAACCTTTTTTAAAAGAGGTTTCTCAAAGCTTTTGTAAATAAGGAAGGGAAGAGGGGTTGAAGGGAGGGTAGGGGAATGGGAAAAAAAATTAAGTTACATATAGGGACAAATTCCCTATGATGAATGTGATCATTATGTATACCTAAAATATACCAATAAACTTAATTAAAAAAATAAATAGGTTTCTGCAGGAGATTGTAGGATTGCAAAAATGTATGTTTCTGGTTCATCTCCATGTCTTACCTCTGGAATCAGCCTGGCTCAGCTCCTTGTCTGTTGTAAGTCACTTGTGCCATACGAGCTCCCGCTGTCTCTGGCTCAAAGTTCCTCCTTACATTAACCTGCCAGGGTTCGCTTGAAGACTAGATGTGGGGACCCTACTTCCAACTCACCCATATCTTTGTTGGCAAGATTTAGTTCCTCACAGACTTTTTGTCTGAGGATCTTAGACTGTTGACCCTCTCAGTTCCTTTCTGCCTGGGTGTCTCCACAGGGTGGCTCACAACATGGTGGTTGGCTTCCTTCAGAGAGGGCACAAGAGGGAACACAATGGTTGCTACAGGATTTCATAGCCTAGTCATAGAAGTGACTTTCCTTCACTTCTAACTTAGTTCATTAAATCCAAGTCACTATATCCAGTCCATACTCAAGGGGGAAGAGATTACCAAGGGCATGGATGCCGGAAGGCTGGGATGATTGGGTCCATCTTAGTGGCTACCTTACTGTATATGGTTAAGATTATTATCAGTAATTAGTTCATTGTTAATCAAACTCCAATACTATTTGGTAAATATTGACTTTGAAACTATGAAAGTTATTTTAATTCATCTTGTATCATTGCTTCTCTTTTTTTTATTTTCCAGAATAACTTGGGTATTTTATGGTCTGAAAGAGAAGAAATTGAAACTGCACAGGCTTACCTAGAATCATCAGAAGCACTGTATAATCAGTACGTGAAAGAGGTATGATACATGTTATAAAATTTTAACTCTGATTGCAATTAGTCCAGAATCAGTATAGCCTGAAGATAGAAGAGAAAGCATATCTCCCTCCCCAGCAAGACTCTGCTTTCTTGTGAGGCCACAGACTGCACTGCCAGGAAAAAAATATCAATGTAAGCAGTTCTTACTGGTCCAGGCCTGTAACCCTGGCACTCTGGGCGACTAAGGCAGAACAGTTACTTGGAGCCCAGCCTGGGCAATTTAGCAAGATCCTGTCTTTTTTTTTCCCTTTATGTGGGTACCAGGAACTGAACTCAGGACGTCGCACTTGCCAGGCAGGCGCTTGAGCTATATCACCGGCCCGCGAGATCCTGTCTTAAAATAAAAATTAAAAATGATCTGAGGATGTAGCTAAGGGCAAAGGCCCTGGGTTCAAGCCCCAGTACTGAAAAAAACAAAAACAAAAAAACCCCCAGAAAACAAACAGAAAAAGAGATATAAGATTCCTTGTTCACGCTGGGCCTGGTGGTACATGCCTGTGATCCCAACACTTGGAAGGCTGAGGCAGGAGGATTGCTGTGAGTTTGAGGCCAGCCTGGGCTACAAAGTGAGTTCAAGGCCAGCCTGAACTGCATAGTGAAACCCTGTCTCAAAGAGACCAAAAAAAAAAAAGATTCCTTGTTCAAAATATTGGCGTAACTCTTTGGTGTACCCAGCAGTTTCTCTATGTAGCTATCTAGAAGATACCTAAGAGCTGAAATTATGTATATAAAAGATTTTGGGCCTGGCATGGTGGCACACACCTGTAATTTCACCCTCTGTTCTCCCCTTAATCTGTTCTGGCTGCACTGCGCTCCTTGCTATTCCTAGAACCCCCTCGAGCCCCAGCCCGGGCTCTGCCTGGGCTGCTCTTCCGCAGACATCCACGTAGCTCCCGCCCTCGGCCCTTCAGGTCTCCACTCGAATGTCTCCTGTCAAGCGGGGCCTCACAGTCACCCCCCCAACACGCAAACCACCGCTCCCAACACCTCTGGCCCCCTTGTTCTGCTCGTTCTCCTTCACACTTAACACTAACAGGTGCATTGTAGTGATTTATCTGTCACCATCTTCACTGCTGGAGCATAAGCTTCAGGGCAGCATGGATGTTCCCACAGCTCTAGTCACTGTTCCCTCCAGCTTCTAGAGCAGTGCCTCTGCTTGAGGTGACAAATGATGTCACACTTGGTCCATCCAGATACACACATAGCTTAACAGTATTACTAGATGTGAATGTTTCAGTAAATCGAATATAGAATTTCAGTTTAAAAAATGTAAAGGGCCGGTGAGATGGCTCAGCGGCGTAAGCGCCTGCCTGGCAAGCGCGAGGGCCCGAGTTCAACTCCCGGAACCCACATATGAAAAAAGGGCCGGTGATATCGCTCAGCGGCACGGGCGCCTGCTGGCACGCAAGGTCCTGAGGTCGACCCCCTGGTACCCACACACAAAAAAAAAGTAAAATCAAGTTTAGTTGAAGTATAATTGTTTGTATAGTTTCATACTTTGTTGTTACTAATCAATAATGTGGAATTAAAAATATTTTTAATATTTCATAAAGCTTATTGACTTAATGGCAGAAATTAGAATATTGTTAAGCTGGGTGTGGTGGCACACGTCTGTAATCCCAGCACTCAGAAGGCTGAGGCAGGAGGATTGCCATGAATGTGAGGCCAGCTTAGTGAGGCCAGTCTGAGCTACGTAGCAAGACCCTGTCTCAAAAAAAAAAGAAAAATTAAAATATTGTTTTAAAACTCTATTGCTGTATTCTAGGTAAAGGAGAAATCTAAACAAAGGGGGAAAAATCAGTGAATTTGACGTGAGGACATGTGGATTCTAGTTTCACTTGTGATAATAAGTAACTGCTTAACTAGCAGGAATTTAAACTTTCTATGTCATCCAGTCATCTGTGAGATAGAAATGACCCACTTATCTCTATAACACAGAAATAATACAGAAACATTATGAGGATCAGATAATAAAATAGGTAAGGAAAAGTGACAGAAAATACCTGTCTAATAATTGTAAAATGGCTAAGTGAACTGTGATATACTAACAAAAGGGAACAGGATATAATCATTAAAATGATAAATACTTGGATCATCAGTACAAGGGAAATATATGCACAGTACTTTTATACATATTGATTATAACCGTGTAAACATTTTTCCATGATAAGGCCCTGAAAATTGTGAACTAGATGATTAGGTGACCTAATAAAAATTAGCTTGTTAGTTTTAAAAGCTGTAGCTAATAGTGTGGTATGGCAGCACACCCCTGTAATCTCAGCTATTCAGGAGGCCGAGACAGGAGGGTCCTAAGTTTAAGGCCAGCATGGGCAATTTAGTGAAACCCTGTCTTAAAATAAAAATAAAAAGGGCTGGGGATATAGCTCAGTGGTAGAGTCCCCCTGGGTTCAGTCCCCAGTATTAAAACATCTCCCCCAATAAGCTATAACTAGTAAAAACTGATGTTCAGTATATGCTTAAACAGATTACATTTTATTTGTACAGCTCTATGATGTAGCTGTTATTCTCATTTATAGCTATGAATTTGGTGATTCAGGGGCATTAGCCTATGATATATGGATTTAAATCTGGTTTGTTTGATCCCAAACTCTTGTTCTTTCTACTCTACAGTGCTGCCTTAAGTAGTATAGTTATTTATGGCATTCAGGTAAAGAGATTTTTTTAAAAAAATTGCTCAAATAGAGCTGGTGAGATGGCTCAGTGGCACTAGCGCTTGCTGGCAAGCACGAGGTCCTGAGGTCGACTCCCGGTACCCACGTTAAAAAAAAAAAATTGCTCAAATAGAAGAAGAAAGAAAAAAATTTCTTTAGTAATGGCTAGTCCAAGGGTGTGCATTCTTTAGTAATGGCTAGTCCAAGGGTGTGCTTAAGAGACAAAATTTTGTGAGTCAGAGCAATATTTTGTTTCATAAACACAGTACTTAGAACACTTACAGGCACTGTAATATGTGATTTATAAATATTAACTCCTTTAATCCTCGTAACAACTTTATGAAATAGGTACTATCTGTACTTTATAGATGAGACAGTTGAGGCACCAGAGGTAAGGGCCTTATCCAGAAACCCGCCGTAGTAGTAAATCATGGAGTTAGGATTTCAGTCTACATGATCTGGCTCCAGGACCCATAGGTTTAGTGTGAGTGAGTGAGTGAGTGAGTGAGTGAGTGAGAGTGTGTGTGTGTGTGTGTGTGTGTGTGTGTGTGTGTGTGTGTTACTGAGAACTGAACCTAGGGCCTTTACACTGAGCTACATCCCCAGTCTTTTTTTTTTTTAATTTTTACTTTGTATTTTTAAACAGGGTCTTTCTGCCTCAGCCTGTGACAGTGCTAGAATTGCAGGGGTGTGCCACCATGCCTGGGTCAACCCATACTTTTAATTACTATCTTTTCCTGCCTTACTTAATGGATGAACTTGGTCTAAAATACAAGCGCGAGGCATTCCTCAAGGCCTGTGTAATTAGTGGAGTCTCGGAGCTGTACCAAAATGAGGATGGCAGAGAAGAGCGGCAGCTGCAAGCAGAGCAGTTGACAGAGCATTCCTATTTGCTCTGCCGGTTTAATTCATTAGACATTTATTGTTTTTACTATGTACCAGGCACTCTGCAAAATGCAAAGGAGTCTAATGAGAGTAAAATCTGCTTTCTACCCATAACAAGCTCTTTCCCCCAGGGATAAGATGTGTCAATTGTGCCCACATGAATTTTAGAATGCATGTTCAGAATGTGTGTTTTATAGAGCCTTAGCACTTTTCTCCCCTTGGGAATATCCCCAAGTTAGAGAATTTTTTCACTCATGGCTCTAAAAGCAAATTGGATTGTTTTCCTATTTCTAGCTTAACTGAAATAGCAATTGAATTTTCGTAAAATATGAGCTTTTAGGTAGTCTTTTATTTGTTTGACTCTTTCGTATTTTATGTTTAAGAAATTAACTTCTTGGGTAATATGAAAGTGAACTTGGAAAAAATGGAGTGTACTGTGCTTTTAAAAGTTGACTTCTGGGCCGGTGAGATGGCTCAGCGGCATAAGTGCCTGCCTGGCAAGCGCGAGGTCCTGAGTTCGACTCCTGGAACCCACATACGAAAAAAGGGCTGGTGATATCGCTCAGCGGCACGGGCGCCTGCTGGTGCGTCAGGTCCTGAGGTCGACCCCTAGTACCCACAGAAAAAATAAATAAATAAAAATAAAATAAAATAAAAGTTGACTTCTGGCCGGTGAGATATCTTAGCAGCATAAGCGCCTGCCTGGCAAGTGCGAGGTCCTGAGGTTGACTTCCGGTATCCACTTTAAAAAAAAAAAAAAAAAAAAAAAAAGTTGACTTCTTCCAGATGAGATGGCGCATGCCTATAATCCCAGCACTCAGAAGCTGAGGCAGGAGGATTTGAGTTTGAGGCCAGCCTGGACTACATAGCAAGACCCTGCCTCAAAATACAACAAAAATAAAGAAAAAGAAGAGTTGACTTGTCAGTTCCTCCAGAAGAGGGCGTCTGGTGTTCACAGTTTAACATTTTAAAGTGGTTTTGTTTAATCATAGATTGGGAGTCCTCCTCTTGATCCTACTGAGCATTTTCTTCCTGAAGAAGAGAAACTTACTGAGCAAGAGAGATCAAAAAGGTTAGTAAGGATAGAAATCACAGATATTTCCACAGAAAGTAGACAAGGTGATTGTTCAGAAAAGCTTCTTGTTTGCTATTTGAGGCACTTAAGGTTACAGAGCACGGATTCTGATGTGAGTAAAACCTCCATTTGCCACCTGATGAGTTATGTGGCCTTGTTCATACCTGAGACTCGGTTTCTTTATCAAATAGATACAAGAACCAGAAACAACTCAAAGGGTTGATGGGAGACTCAAGATAAATATATATAAAATTTACTTATAAATTGTAAGCCATTACGCAGATACTGATTTTTCTTCTTTACAGGTTTGAGAAGGTTTATACTCATACCCTGTATTACTTGGCCCAAGTCTACCAGCATATGGAAATGTTTGAGAAAGCTGCTCATTATTGCCACAGCACACTAAAACGCCAGCTGGAGCACAATGCCTACCATCCTGTGGAGTGGGCTATCAATGCTGCTACCTTGTCGCAATTTTATATCAATAAGGTAAACTTCTCAAAGTAGTTACCTAACAGAGCTCCAATAGTGGATATAAAGATGGAACCAATAGTACCTCGAAGATCTCTTTTAAAAACAGGTGGTTTGCTGGGCGTGGTGGCGCACGCCTGTGATCCCAGCACTTGGGAGGCTGAGGCAGGAGGATCGCTGTGAGTTTGAGGCCAGCCTGGGATACAAAATGAGTTCAAGGCCAGCCTAAACTACATAGTGAAACCCTGTCTCAAAAAAAAAAAAAAAACCAAAGCAGGTGGCTTATGTGTTAATGATGTAAAACTGGACAAAAAAATGCAGCCCTATTTGCTGTCTTATTAAAATTTTGTAGCATCTTATTACATTAATCTTCTGGGTCTTAAAAGGCTGAACTTGATCATTATCTTTCATGTTGCTAACTGCTAAAATTATGAATTTCCTAAGTCCAGTTCTTTGTTGGTATAGGCACACTATTTCAATTAACTTTAGTGATAAATTACCTTAAATTGTAGATTTTATCTTATTGTAGATAAAACTTTATCTTCGTGTAATGGTAATCTTGTAACTATGAGAATTTGAGGAAGTTGACTGTTAAATGTGGGCTTTGATAAAAGCATGTGATACATTTCAGTTACTTTTCCAAATTAACTTCTCTGTAATAATATATATATATTTGGTACCAGGAATTGAACTCAGGACCTCGTGCTTGCCAGGCAGGCGCTTGTGCTGCTGAGCTATATCCCCGGCCCTGTAGTAATATTTTCAATGTTGAAAGTATCCTGCTGAGTTCCAGAGTTCCAGGTTTCTGTGATATACTTCTGAACTGCTACACAGGGACAGATTTGAGTTTCTTAGTTGTATGTCGGAATTGCTCACAGTAATGTTGATGGGCTCTTAATAGACCCATTTCTATTCCAATCCTTAAGTTTCAAATGCGGAAACACTTTTAAGCCACCTTTCCCAACCAGATTTCCTATTAGTCCCTACAATATATTAGCAATAGAAAGTATTTTTCTTTCTAATTCGCAAGCCTCTCTGAAATTTTGGTAATTCTCTATTATCAGAATTCCTTCTGTCATCTGTCTGGTTACCTGCTGCCTTCCCCCTGGGCCTTTATCTTTTCTAAGTTTTTTGTTAGTGTTGGTTCTGTAAATGCGCCCTATGTTTAAAGTATTGTCCCACAGAGTTTCATTCAGAAAAACTATTAGCAGGAGAGAAAGGGCTGTGGTGGCTGCAGCATCGCTTCTAGGACTTTGGTCTAAGATCAAGTGTGTAAGTAACGCTACTGTGTATATCAGAGCATTCAATTAAACCTAATTCTCATGAATCCATTTCATTGTGGTCATCATCAAAAAGTGCCTCTGCTTGTGGTTTCTTTTTATAGCTGTTGGAGGTCCCTTGTTTTGTTTAGCAACTTTAAAATTGCATATTCACTATAGCTTTAATAAAAATCCATGGACATTCATAGTTCTAAGATATTTAGATGTTAAAGTGTGATTAAGAATTTGAAGTTGTTAAGCATTACTTATATTTAGCATGCGATAATTTTCATGAGCACCTCCTCCACCCCACATTTTTGTCTTTATCAAATGTCTTCTCAGTTTTTGTTATAAGCAGCAAAGTTAGACTGCAAAAAGAATTATTTGAACCATATTTAAAAATGCAGTTGTCATTTGTATCATCATCATCTTCATCCGGTTCTAGTGATGAGGTTTTGCTGCTTGGTGAGTCCCTACATGGCAGGTGCTAAAGTCCCACATTTACCAGCCACCTAGACTAGGGTACAAGGCACTCACTGTCCTAGCGGTGGCTGCTCACCGGGGGCCAATCTGGACAAAGCTGAAGTGATAGTGATGGTTAGGGGACTGTTGAGGGACTATTAAAGTTTCTTTTTGTGAAATTTAACTTTCTTTTGGCTTTCAATATTTAACACCAACATTTTGAGGTATAGATGTTGCTGGGCTAATACCTCACATGGTGCTCAGCTGCTCACTATATGGAGAGATACATTTGATGCTGAGTTTTTAAAGTCATAGCCAAGCATTCAAAGTCTCTGATATTTACCAATACAAAGTAGATATCCTGTTTAATTATGGCGGTGGCTGGGCATGGTGGTGCATGCCCGTAATCCCAGCAGTTAGTAGGCTGAGGCAGGAGGATCGCCATGAGTTCAAGGCCAGCCTGAACTACAGAATGAAACCCTGTCTCAAAAAAAAAAAAAGATGGTGGCTTCCAACTAAAAGTTGGACTTTAACTTTGTACCTCTGCTGGGTAACACTGTGACGTATGTGACAAATGCAAAGTGTTAGGCTAATGAGGAGATCTTCTTTAAGTATTTGAGATCGTTTTCCTTGCCTGATTTGAACTATGAAGTCTTCAAAATGTGCTGCTAAAGCAGTTTCACAAAGTTCATCTGTTGAAATGTATTGACTTTAAAACTTGGTGGGAAGCCAGGCGTGGTGTTGCACACCTGTAATCCCAGCGCTTGAAGGCTGAGGCAGGAGGATCATCCTGAGTTTGAGGACAGCCTGAAATACATAGTGAGACCCTGCCTCAAAACAACAACAACAACAACAACAACAACAACAACACACACACACACACACACACACACACCCTAAAAGTTGGTGGGACGCCTCATTGTAAATTCTAAAGATTTAAAAAGACAGAAATCTCCTCCTATCAGAATCTCTCCTTTTTGCCTTTGAACAGTATGATAGAAAAGGGATCTCTTCACCTAATAAATATTAAGTCTTTAGTCCTCTGACAGAAGGTAATGATCTAAGAATTATGCATGGAACTTTGGTTGTTCAGCCTGAACCTAAAGGGTTTGCGTCTAGCTCTTCCTGTATGTCTGTTGATTATACGAGAAGAGCTAACTTGCAGTCTGCAGTTATCTTTTAGCCATATGTATCATTATTAAGAGTTTGGGAACATTATCATTTTAATTGCTGAGATAGCATTTTACCAGATGATGCTATGATATTTCTTCTGTAACTTCTTAATGTTCAGCCACCATACAGGGCCTCAGCTGTGGTAGGTTTTACCTGATAGTATAGCTTTTACTGTATCAGTAGACTACATACAAATGTCAGTTGCGAACAAGGCTTTGTGATAGTTACATTCGCTTGTTTATTTCCCCAACAGCTATGCTTTATGGAAGCCAGGCACTGTTTATCAGCTGCTAATGTTATTTTTGGTCAAATTGGAAAGATCCCAGCCACAGAAGAGAGTAAGTTTATGAGTGGATGTTTCATTATATAGATTTTTTTAAAAAATAAATTTCAAAATTATTTTAAATGTGCAAAAAGTTGCAAGAACAAAACAAAGAACTACCATATACCTTCTCCTAAATTCACCAGTGTTCATATTTGCCTAATTTGTAATCACATTTTATTTCTTTCTGAATCTTTTGAGAGAAGATTGCATACAGTAGGCTCCTTTATCCCATAATACTTCAGTTTGCGTGTCCTAAGAACAAGACCGTCTCCTTGCATAATCATAGAACAGTTAGCAAATTCAGGAAATGCAACATTGATACAATTCTTTTATCTTTCATACTTAATTCTCTTTCATTATATTATGTCTGTAATATTCTTTATAGCAGTTTTCTTCAAGTACTGGATTAATTCAAGATTGCCTGTTATATTCTTTTGTCACATCTCTTTGGATTTCTGTCATCTGAAACAGTTCTTCAGCTTTTTTCTCTTTCACCATGTAATAGTTTTGAAGAATACAGACAAGTTATTTTATAGAATTTATCAAGTAGTGTTCATGTGATATTTCCTTTTGCCAATATTGAGATTATATATATATATATATCTATATATATATATTTTTTTTTTTTTTTGTGGGTACCGGGGGTCGACCTCAGGACCTCGCACGTCAGCAGGCGCCCGTGCCGCTGAGCGATATCACCGGCCCCTTTTTCATATGTGGGTTCCGGGAGTCGAACTCAGGCCCTCGCACTTGCCAGGCAAGCGCTTACGCCGCTGAGCCATCTCACCGGCCCAGATTATATATTTTTGATTAGAATACTACGTGTATAAATATGTCCTCAAATCTTTTTCATTATAGTGGACTACATTGTTTGTTTGTGTGCAGTGCTGGTGACCAAATCCAGAAACCCACACATGCTAGGCAAGTGCTGTACCACTGAGCTACAACCCCCACCCTTCATGATAACATTTTCTTTAGTCTTAAAAAAAAGGGGGGGGGGGTCGGTGATATAGCTCAGCAGCATAAACACCTGCCTGGCAAGCGCGAGGTCCTGAGTTCGGTTCCCGTACTCACATAAAGGGAAAAAACAAAAACAAAAACACAATTAACATGTATTTGAGGCATTTAATAGGTTTTGTATTAAATTCACTATTTTCTTTTTTTGTTTGTTTTTTCGAACAACCATGGATGTTCTAATAGTTGAATCTCTGCAGAATGCTAACAGGCAACAGTTATATAATTTTACACAGAAAATTTAAAATCAAACCATATATAATATTGTAATATAATATTGTATCATGACAATCATGATGACATTTTTGTGACATACTTAAATTTCCATTTTGACATATTATAGCTCTTAATCAATCATCTCTCTCTAATACGTAAGAACCTTTTACCTAACTCATTTACTTTTAATGGGATATCACTGAGGAAATGTGTGACATTGTCTGGACTGCTTAATGTCTAGGCATCTCTAAGTATAGTGGTGCATATATAGCATATACATTACATCAGTTTTCGTTATTATTACTGACTGGTGACCTCATGTTGGCTTGACATGAACCTCCTATCACGATTAATTGGAGCACAAAAGAAAGGCAAATGTCTGAATCTGAAAGAAAAGGTCTATCGCCATCAACAATCCCAGTTTTACATTTTAGAAGATGGTACACCTGGAAGGCATGAATACATTTAATATAACATGAGATTAACAATGAATTGTCATACCCATGTGAAAAACCTTTGTTTCTTAATTTAGTTATATACCAAGAGCATCTTTTGTGAGAAAACCTTATTATATTATTTCTAGAAAACTTAACCTTTTGCTAATGACCAGTTTATTGGGGGTGTCTCCCATAAGACTGTGGAGATTATTGGGGCTTCCCAATGAACAAGGACTGGATAATTATCCAGGCAGCTGCTTCCTTGTTCATCAATTGAAGTCCTGTCCAATAGTCTTTCCACACCCCAAGGGATTTTTGTTTAATTATCTTAATTTTTTGATGACTTATGAAAACGTGATCACAACATTTAACACATTATTTTTGAACAATGAGAGACTCTCAAGTCATAATACATAAACAACAATAACATTACATTTACACAACCAAAAATTCACCATTTTCTTTGTCCTCTAATTCTGTAATTCACTGTGGAGCAGTCTCTAACCCAAGAGGTTTTTGAAACATATTTTCTTTTTGTGTTTTGCTTTGTATTCTTTTGAGACAGGGTCTTGCTATGTAGTTCAGGCTGGCCTTGAACTTACTATGTAGCCCAGGCTGGCCTCAAACTCATGGAGATCCTCCTGCCTCAGCTTCCCAAGTGCTGGGATTACTGGTGTGCGGCGCATGCCTGGTGTCAAGATTCAAGTTTGAGTCCAGCCAAGGCAATTTAGTGACTTTGTGAGACCCTGTCTCAAAATAAAAAGAAAAGGGCTAGGAGTGTAGCCTGGTGCAGAGACCCTGTGTTCAATCCCCAGTACTGCAAACACACAGATAAATAAACGGCACTTGTCTTAAAAATTAACAAAAACAGGGCCGGTGAGATGGCTCAGTGGTGTTAGTGCCTGCCCAGCAAGCGCAAGGGCCCAAGTTCGACTCCCGGATCCCACATACGAAAAAAGGGCCGGTGATATCGCTCAGCGGCACGGGCACCTGCTGACGCGTGAGGTCCTGAGGTCGACACCCCGGTACCCACAAAAAAAAAAAAAAAAAAATTAACAAAAACAAAACCACACTAAAGTATCATCTTGTTTTTATTCTTCACAATGGAAAGCTCTGGGGGTGGTGTTGCTAAGCAAAAGGTCATTTGCCTAGCATGTACAAGGTCTGGGTTAGATTCCCCAGGACTGAGAGAGAGGGAGGGAAGGAAGGAGGGAGGGAGAGAGAGAGAAATCTAGAGCTGAAGAAAATGACAAGGCCTATTGTTTTCAAAATGTTTTCTGTGAGCATCTTTAAATATTGTTGATTAGAAAATTTGTTGAAAATAATTTAACATTTAAAATTGTGTAAACTCTGACCTAGTAAATTTCATTTCTGGAATCTCTCCTTAGGAGGTAGTCCAAAATCCAGGCCAATTTGTGTATTGAGATCTTCATGCTTAGAGTTGTTTATAATAGTAAAGAATGAGAAACAATGAGCTCCCATATTAGAAGAATGGTTAAAATAGGAAACATGTATTTAATTGTATATAATGCTTTACTTAAAAATGAAACTATAGCATTGATAATGATATGGACAAAGTGTTAGTGGTAAATACATGAAGAAAAAGTTATGTTCAAAATCAAATATACATTGTGACCTTAATTTTTACCTATAGATAAAAATTAAAAAAAAAAAAACTAGAAAGAAATATGCAAAACTAATAGCGAGTACCTCCATGTATTATTAGGATTTGGGGTGGGTTCCCTCAACCACTTCACTGAACAGCTGTTATTTTATTTTTTTTTTTTTTTGTGGGTACCGGGGGGACGACCTCAGGACCTCGCACGCCAACAGGCACCCGTGCCGCTGCGCGATATCACCGGCCCCTTTTTCGTATGTGGGATCCGGGAGTCGAACTCGGGCCTTCGCGCTTGCAAGGCAGGCGCTTAAGCCGCTGAGCCGTCTCACCGGCCCTAAAAGAATGTCTTTTTTTTTTTTTTTTTTGTTATTTTTATAATCAGGAAAAAGTGATAGTAAAAAAGAACATAGAATATGGAGAGAATTATAATTGTGACCATTAATTTGGGCAAATCACATGTATGCTTTTAGCTCCCGAAGCCGAAGGAGATGTGCCAGAGCTGTATCATCAGAGGAAGGGAGAAATTGCAAGATGCTGGATCAAGTACTGTTTGACACTCATGCAGAACGCCGAGCTGTCCATGCAGGTGATAAAAGCAAACGTTGCCTTTTCCTGTCTTGGGTGAACAGGGCGTGAGCAGAAGCTTCTGGTGGGGACCGTGCTCACCTGGCGTCCTGTGTGTTGCTTACAGAAGGATGTGGAATACACTCATAGATGTTCCTTTCTTTCAACACCTGTCTTGAATACCACTTCTTCCTTGTAGACTTTGCTTTGGCTAGAATATGAGCTCCTTTTTTTTTTTTTTTGAGACAGGGTCTCGCTATGTAGTGCAGGCTGGCCCTGAACTCACTATGTAGCCCAGGCTGACCTCGAACTCGCGGTGACCCTCATGCCTCAGCCTCCCGAGTGCTGGGATTACAGGCATGCGCCACCACACCTGGCTTCAAATATGAGCTCCTTGAGAAGTGGATTTGCCTCAGATTCCTATTACATCATTGTCTCTGGGCACAGTAGCTTCTCAAAAAATCATTAATGAATATATCTGGAGGTGGTGGTACTTGGGATTGAACCTAGAGCCTTTGCACATATCTTAATTGTTTTTTTCCCATTCCCCTCCCCTCCCCTCAACCCTTCTTCGCCACCCTATTTACAAAAGCTTTGTTTCAATTTTTTTCCTTCCGTTCTTTTTTTTCCCTTTCCCTTTTTCCACTTCCCGCTGCCCCCTCCTTTGTTCCTGTTCCCATTTGAACTTTGAGACAGAGCCTCACTAAGTTGCCCAGCCTGGGCTTGAAATTGTGATCCTTCTGCCTTGGCCTCCCAGGTACTGGGGTTACTGTTTATTGTAACTGATTGATTGATTGAGACTGTGTAGTTCAGGCTGGCCTTGAACTCACTGTGAGGCCCGGATTGGCCTGTGATCCTCCACCACCATGCCTGCTATTTATTTATTTTTTGCAGTACTAGTGATTGAACCCGAAGCTACATCTTCCCAGTCCTGTTTGTTTGTTTGTTTATTTTTAGACAGGGTCTCACTAAATTCTACAGGTGGAATTTGAACTTGTGATCCTCCTGCCTCGGCCTCCTTCAGTGTTGGAATTACAGTGCAGGCATGTGCTGCCACCACTGCATGGGGTGAATGAATAATTTTTATCACCTACAGATAAGTTTCTTAAGTTACATAGGACTTTTCTTGCCCCTTCCTAAGTAATTTAAATTGTTTTGTATTAATCTACTTGTATTCTTATTCTTTTATCTCCTTCTAAAGATAGCATTCAGGTTTTCGTTGGTCTTTTTGAGGCAGGGTCTTGCTATGCAGTTCAGGCTGGCCTTGAACTCACTTTGTAGCTCAGGCTGCCCTCGAATTTGCAGCGATCCTCCTGCTGCAACCTCCCAAGTGCAGGGATTACAGGCACGCGCCACCATGCCCGGCTTTATCTCCTTCTAGACTAAGCAATTTGAAGGGAGGAAGTAATTCTTACTAATCTTTATATACCTTGCAGTGTTATCTTACAGGTTGATAAAACCGAATAGGATAAATTTGAGAAATAGCCATGCAGTAGTTCAAGTACAGAAGCAGAGATATTTGCAGTGAGGAGTGTGGGCTCTAGAGACTTCACCGCACTGTGGGTCTGAGCCCGGCTCTGCTGCTTTGTAACTGTCTGTTGGATTCAGGTCTCCTACTCTCTGTGTCTCACTCTCCTTACAAGTATAGTGGAGGTACGGTCTCTACTTGACACTGTTATGCGAGTTTCATCAGTAGGTATAAAGACCTCAGAAAGTCACAGACAAGCTGGGCGTGGTGGTGCACACCTGTAATCCTAGCACTCAGGTGGCTAAGGCAGGATTGCTAGGAGTTCAAGGCCAGCCTGGGCTACATAGTGAGTTTGAGGCCATCCTGAACTACATAGCGAGACCCTATCTCAAAAATTAATTAAAAGTACCTGAGACATACTAAGTCTCACATTGTAACTCCATTATTAATACTAATCTCACTGAAGCCTCATCCCTAACCACTAAGGAGAAAAAGAAAATAAATTATTTGGATATAATACAGGCAAGATATATAGGAGACTTTACTGGGGGAGTTAGTGTGAGTTTGGTTTTTTCTGTGTGCATTATAATACAGTAACTTTGGGCCAGTGAGATGGCTCAGTGGCGTAGCGCCTGCCTGGCAAGCGCGAGGTCCTGAGTTCGACTCCTGGTACCCACATATGAAGAAAGAAAGGGCCAGTGATATTGCTCAGCGGCACGGGCGCCTGTTGGCACGCGAGGTCCTGAGTTCGACCCTCGGTACCCACAAAAAAAAAAAAATACAGTAACTTTTTATAGTAAATAATATAGAACCCACTGGGGGTGGAGCTCAGTGGTAGAGCGCTGCCTAAGATGCTGAGGTCCTGGGCTGGATCCCCAGCACCACAAAAACAACAACAACAAAAGGAAAGATAGAAGAAAACAAAAATCATGCATCCTTGCAATGCTACTAAAAAAAGAAAAGTAAATAAGCAAATAAACCTAAAGTCCCAGAGGCATAGGTCTTAAAAGAGGTGAGATCATTTTAGAGGAAAAAAGCAAGGATAAGGTATGTCAGGGAAAGAAAGGAAATAGGGAGAAGAACTGGAGCCTGAAAGAGCAGGCAGCGTCCTTCTGGGCAGGCGAGGAAGGTGATGGAAAACAGAGGCTGCAGGGACCGTTGGGACAGGAGTGAGGTCCTGATAGAAAGGCCCGGGGAGCGTGGGGATAAGACTTAGGGGCTTTGTGGAGGATGGGTCAAGCAGAATGCACCGTGGTGGAACTCTTACCCTTCATTTGGTTGCTGTTTCCAGCCTGTTGACTAGAACCTTATTTGATTATTTGAAACTCAAATACTCAAGTATTTATACTACTAAATTACTCAGATTTTTCTTAAACTGATTTTTTAAAGAACTTCACTTTCATCCTTTGATTATATGTGTATTTATCAAAAAGCTTTCAGTTCAGGTTTAAAATATACCCCAATTTATTCATGTAGGCATTTTCCAATGCCAGCCCTGTGCTAGGCATTGTCCAAGGTTTGAGGGATACCATGATGAACAAATACAGACGTAGTCTTGGCCAGGCACAGCAGCGCACTCCTGTAATCCCAGCACTCTGGCAGGCTGAGGCAGGAGGATGGCAGTTTTGAGCCCAGCCTGGGCTACATAGTTCATAGGTCAGCCTGAAATACATAACAAAAAAAGAAAAGAAAAAAGAGTGACTATAAGTGAATTTGAGTTCTCCAGAGAAGATAAATAATATATAAGTATTTTTGTGTGTTTTACTTTTTCAAATTCTTTTTTCACATTTCTTGAATTTTTAATATAATTGGAAGAAAAAAAATTTCAAAGGTGTTCAGATTCTAACACCTCCAGCAGGCATCTAGCTCAGTGGTAGAGCACTTGCCTGACATGCCCCAGGGACGTCCTGGGTTTGATCCTTGGCACTGGAGAAAAAAGTTAATACTTTGCTCAGCTGGGCTGGGAAGTAAGACCATTTTGCTCACTGAAGAGTTTTATTCGATAGCAGGAGCTAAGTGTCCTACTTAACCCTAAGTTATCTTTCCCTTTCAGGACAACATAGGGGAGCTGGATCTTGACAAACAGTCTGAACTTAGAGCTTTAAGGAAAAAAGAACTAGATGAGGAAGAAAGCATCAGGAAAAAAGCTGTGCAGTTTGGAACCGGTGAGCTCTGTGATGCCATCTCCGCAGTGGAAGAGAAAGTGAGATATTTGAGGCCTTTAGATTTTGAAGAAGCTAGGGAACTTTTCCTGCTGGGTCAGCACTATGTCTCTGAGGCCAAGGAGTTCTTCCAGATTGATGGGTACGTCACTGACCACATCGAAATTGTCCAGGACCACAGCTCGCTGTTCAAGGTGCTCGCATTCTTTGAAACTGATATGGAGAGACGGTGCAAGATGCATAAGCGTAGAATAGCCATGCTAGAGCCCCTCATTGTGGACCTGAATCCGCAGTATTATCTCTTGGTCAACAGACAGATTCAGTTTGAGATTGCACATGCTTACTATGACATGATGGATTTGAAGGTTGCTATTGCCGACAAGCTCAGGGACCCTGATTCACACATCGTAAAGAAAATTAATAACCTTAATAAGTCAGCACTGAAGTACTACCAGCTCTTCCTAGACTCCCTGAGAGACCCAAATAAAGTATTTCCTGAGCACATAGGGGAAGATGTTCTTCGCCCTGCCATGTTAGCTAAGTTCCGAGTTGCTCGTCTCTATGGCAAAATCATCACTGCAGATCCCAAGAAGGAGCTAGAAAATTTGGCAACATCATTGGAACATTACAAGTTTATTGTTGATTACTGCGAAAAGCACCCTGAAGCTGCACAGGAAATAGAAGTTGAGCTAGAACTTAGTAGAGAGATGGTTAGTCTTCTTCCAACAAAAATGGAGAGATTCAGAACCAAGATGGCCCAGACTTAGTCCTTGTTCTTAAAGGAAATGTGCAGTACTGAAGTGAGTTTTTTTCCCATAGTCAAACAGGCCCAGCTCTATTGTGACTTTTACCTCCAGAGCCAGGTGAATGCAGTTTGAGCTTGAGCTATGGTCAGATTACCTGAGTCTGCTAGGACCCTACGCAGCATAGCTCATTAATAATTTATACCTACTTACGTAAACTGCCTTGTTAAAGTGGCATGTGATTTCTATTTTAGATTGCTTGTTTCCTATTTAAGTATTAGTACTGTATAAACATTTCCTGCCTCAGTCTGTTGGCTACTACTTGATAGATTCCTTCCAAGGAAAAATGCTGGGTAATGTACCTGGTAGACAGCTTGTTACTGTATTAAATTTGAAAAAAAATTCCTGTAGTTATTCTTTGTACAATACTTTCCTAAATTCCCAAAGAAATATTTCCCTTTTGAAAATACTAAAAACTAAGTTATATTGTTGTAAAGTGAGGTAAAATAGTTTGTCTCAGTTATAGGGAGAAAAAAATTCTTGGAAATATAATAAAACTGACTTGTTTCAACTAATAAAAATTCTAACTTCCTCTTTCACTTTGTTGTAAAACTTGATTTTTAATTTTTTTTTTTTTTTTGTGGGTACCAGGGGGTCGACCTCAGGACCTCGTGCGCCAGCAGGCGCCCGTGCTGCTGAGCGATATCACTGGCCCCTTTTTCGTATGTGGGTTCCGGAAGTCGAACTCGGGCCCTCGCGCTTGCCGGGCAGGCGCTTCTGCTGCTGAGCCATCTCACCGGCCCTGATTTTTATTTTTTTTAAGGAGAATATTTCTTTAGTAACATGACACAGTTAGAAGACATTAAAATACCATTCACTGAATAAATTCTTATTGAGCTAATACTGTGTGCCAGAAAATCTCATTGGCTGCAGCCTCTCATCAAGAGGATCCTGCTATATCTATAAACTTTAAGCACTGTTGAAAACTGATATTGTCATAAACATTGTTAATATTTTTTAACAAATGCGGGATTGAAGTGGCATCCCTCGTCAACATATAGTCAAGGTTAGTTGTGAAGTTTAATGTGGAGAATAGCGCTGCACTGGTTTGCCTATTTGTTTCTGAAAGCGTAGGACTGGGTCACCTCTTAAGATTCAGTAACACTTTTGGGGCCGGTGAGATGGCTCAGCGGTGTAAGCGCCTGCCTTGCAAGCGCGAGGGCCCAAGTTCGACTCCCGGATCCCACATACGAAAAAGGGGCCGGTGATATCGCTCAGCGGCACGGGTGCCTGTTGGCGCGTGAGGTCCTGAGGTCGACCCCCCGGTACCCACAAAAAAAGAAAAAGAAAAAAAAAAAAGATTCAGTAACATTTATATGAATGTGCACACAACACACACACTTATACATATGTGTGTACATACATGATAATCACCTTGCCGTCCTCTTGAGATCAGTTTGGCAAAAAAAACACCTTTGACTGTAACAGTCAGCAATGTATGATTTACTCAATATTTATTAAAGTTCACTGTGGGTCAGGCACTGGTCTCACTTTTCTTCATCATTTTTGTTTTGTTTTGTTTTGTTTTGAGCTAAGGTCTCCCTATGCAGTTCAGGCTGGCTGTGAACTCCCTTTGTAGCCCAGGCTGGCCTTGAACTCACAGCAATCCTCCTGCCTCAGCCTCCCAAATTCTGGGATTACAGGTGTGCACCACCATGCCCAGCTTTCCTTTTTGTTTTTGTTTTTGACTAGGAAATAGTTATGTTCACATTTCAAATGCCATTTGCAGGGGTTGGCAACCTTTTTCTGTAAAGGGACAGGTGGTAAATACTCCAGACTTTGCAAATGGTACGTTCTCTGTCAGAACCACTCAAAGCTGCTGTTGAGAGCAGCTTGTGTAAATGAACTCAGATGGCTGTGTTTTAATAAACTTTACTCACGGAAGCAGGTGGGTCCTTGTTTCCAGCTCTTGCTTTTGCTGATTTGTTGTTAGAGTCTCTTTGTTTAAGTTAATGTTGAGCACTGTGCTGGGTTGTCTGTCCAGGGCACTCTGCTAAGTACATGCATCATCATGCACCGTTTTCTGAAAACCACTGTGACAGTCGGGACTGTTATGCTCCAGTTACAGAATGTGGACCTGAGAGTTCGAGCTTTGGTGTCTTGCCCAAGGTCACATAGTAAGTGGCAGAGCTATTTGAACCAAGGTCAATATGAGTATCTTAAAAAAAAAAAAAGTATATTTTACAAAGTTAACAAGCTTCTGGTTCTATCAGCTTAGTCTAAATGGACTTAAGGGACAGCAGCACCTGGAGAAAAACTGCTGGGAACTCAACCCGGCTGAAGCAATAGTAAGGAAAGATTAACCAAAACCATACATTGGGGCTGGTGAGATCGTTCAGTGGTGTAAGCGCCTGCCTGGCAAGCGCGAGGGCCCGAGTTCGACTCCCGGATCCCACATACGAAAAAAGGGCCGGTGATATCGCTCAGCGGCATGGGTGCCTGCTGGCGCGTGAGGTCCTGAGGTCGACCCCTGGTACCCACAAAAAACAAACCATACATTGTCCAAGTGTAATTACAGTGGTACCTCGGTTCACGAACTTAATTCTTTCCATGATTCTGCTCGCAAACCAGACTGGATGAGAGCTGAATCACATTTCCCCATTAGGCCAACATTGAGCCTAACCATTGAATTTGATTCAGTTCTTGTTCAACCCAGTTTGTGACCAGAATTGTGGAAAGAATTAAATTCGTGAGCTGAGGTACCATTGTATAGCTATAAATAGATTATTTTTTAAAAATTCATTTTGGTTTTAATGTTTCCAATCTTTCTACAGCCACCTTCTGCACATGTCTATATTTTGAGTATCACAGTTACTAATTACAAGTTAAATATGTTAGAACAACAATAACATTTTAAATGGCTCAGCGCATATAGAGAGATGCATTTGTATTACAAACAGCAGTACGCACATGGGTCTTTTGGTCATTCTGCAATCCAGAGAGATGTAATCTTTGAAAAAATTAATTGGAAGCCATTATGTTCATTCCTCTTGTTTATTATCATTAATTTTATCCATATTAGACATTTATATGTTGATGATCAAAGCCAGGGCCTTGCACATGCTAAGCACATATCTACTCTTGCATGACACCCCCAGCCCCTATTACTAGATTTTTTCTTCTTTTTTTTTTTGTGGGTTCCGGGAGTCGAACTCGGGCCTTCGCACTTGCCAGGCAGGTGCTTACGCTGCTGAGCCATCTCACTGGCCCTTTTGTTTTGTTTTTGAGATAGGGTCCCACTGTGTAGCCCAGACTGGCCTCAAACTCACAGCAGTCCTCCTGCCTCAGCCTCCCAAATGCTGGGATTACATGCATGCACTACCACGCCTGGCCACTAGATTTTGTTTTTTGAAAGCCTAGGGTAGGAAAAAAAAATTTAAGAAAGCAACCAGGAGCTCTGTGTCAGGAGAAATGCCATAGAGATTGCAGCTCACAAAATCTCACCCCATGAGCTGTTTTCCAACCAGACTTTTCAAGCCAGTAACCTTTTTCTCAGGAAGGTCATGACACTATTAATTTTTCTTATCTACAGGAAATGGTGAGGCAGCCTAACACAGGCTTTGTGTGAAAACGGTGTTAAAAATTAGACTTAAAAAACAAACCTGAGAACACGCAGGACGATGGCGAGCTGCTGAATGTGACATGACCCGCTGCAGCCAGGGCCCAGCTCTCAGGGCAGAGCTCTTCCCCACTTCCTTCTGAGTTATCTCGCTCGCTTTTTCTCCACTGGTTATCTTCATCACTCTGCCTTTCCTGTTACCACTCTAAGTCAGGTTTTGCTATCAGAAGACTCATCACTAGCTGCAATCATCTGTTGTTTTGTGTGGATGATTTTTACATTCTTCGTGTTCACCCAAAAGCTATTGCTTGGCCAGCTGGGCATGGTGGTGCAGGAGGTGCACTCAGGAGGCTGAGGCAGGAGGATCTCTGTGAGTTTGAAGCCAGCATGTACTACATAGTTCAAGGCTAGCCTGAACTACATAGTTAGTCCCTGCCTCAAAAAAAAATTTTTTTTCTATTGCTTGGACACTATAAAACAAGGTACGATTATGTGAAAAAAAAAAATTAACAATGAAAACCAGGGCCGGGGATATAGCTCAGGGGCACAGGGCCTGCCTGGCGAGTGTGAGGTCCTGAGTTCGATTCGCAGTACCAAAAAAAAAAAACCAAATAATCTCCACTTGCTTTACCGATTGTGCAAAACTGTTGGGTGGCTTTATAATAAGAACTTACTGCCTTGTTTAGACTCCAGAGTTGGGGGCTCTGCTTCTGAGTAGTGAATCCATCTGTTTTTTTTTTGTTTGTTTGTTTGTTTATTTTCTGTATGTGCAATCATAAAAATCTAATTATGTTCCTTATAAGGAGAAATGGATTCCCAAGTTTATTGGGAAAAGTAGTTTAAGTTTCATTCATTGAGGATGAGCCACTGTGTCCCAAGTTGTAAAAAATTAAGCACTTCCGCAGGCCTGCCTTTTATCTTCTTAACTCAAAAACAACCTGTTTTATCCCATGAATTCAACAGGACGTGCACCAAATACGAGGGTGTGTTGGAATCATCTGACTTGAATCGTGGCCGCACATTTTAAAGGCGTCTCTCTGAGTTATCTCTGGGTGCATGGAGAACAGGCAGACACCTGTAGATCCGCTGATGCGGCGGCTGAGGCCTGCGTGGCTGCTGTCCAGCAGAAACGGCCTACGCTGATGTAGACAGAGACAACAAACAGGCTTCCACCTGGAGCCCCCGGTTCAAGTATTGATGCTGATAAACCTGCTTTTCACATGGTCAGTGGTGTTCTAGGGTCAACGGCAGGAATTTATTGATGGAATTATTTAATGACAGCCAATGACTACTGAACAGTTAGAATAATTACACTTTAGATTATATTTTCAATATTACGTTGTATAAGCTATAAGGCACTGTTTCCAAGGGTTAAGTCCCAGGACTAACAGTGTCAAAAAAAGAAAAAGCCTTTGATAAAATTCAACATCCTTTCAAAAAAAACTCTGAAAAAAAATAGGTTGTAGAGGGACATTATCTCAATCTGATAAAAGTCATTTATGACAAACCTACTGTTAATATCATATTAAGTGGGGGAATTTCCATCTAAAATCAGAAACAAGACAGGAATGTCCACTATCACCACTCCTATTCAACATAGTGCTCAAAACATGAGCCAGGACGATTAGGCAAGAAAAAGAACTAAAAGGGATATGTGCATAAAAGAAGTCAAATTATCATTATTTGCAGATGAAATGATCCTCTACATAGAAGACCCCCCAAAATCCACTAAGACTCCCAGAATTAATAACCAAATTCAGTGGTGTAGCAGGTTACAAAGTCAACAAACAAAAATCAATAGCCTTCCTTCACAATAATGAACCCACTGGAAAAGTTAGGAAAAAAAAATACCATTCACAGTAGCACCAAGAAAAATACTTAGGATTTTAACTTAGAAAGTGAAAGACCTCTACAACAAATAGGAGATGGAAGAGGACATCAGAAATGGAAAGACATTCCCCGTTCCTGGATAGGCAGAACCAATATTGTCAAAATGGTCATAGCTCTGAAACTGATAGACCAATTTTTTGTGTGTGTGTGGGTACCGGGGGTCGACCTCAGGACCTCGTGCACCAGCGATATCACCGGCCCTTTTTCCGTATGTGGGTTCCGGGAGTCGAACTCGGGCCCTCGCTCTTGCAAGGCAGGCGCTTATGCCGCTGAGCCATCTCACCGGCCCCCTGATAGACCAATTTAACACAATCCCAATCAATCAAGAGCATTCCTCGCAGAACTGGACAAAACAATCCTAAAATTCTCATGGAACCAGAAGGGACCCAGAAGAGCAAAGGCAATCCTGGGCAACAGGAGCAAAGCAGGTGGCATCACAATGCCACACTTGAAGTCATACTACAAAGCTACTGTGATAAAAGCAGCATGGTACTGGCTCCCCAGACGCGAGGCTCAATGGAGCGGAGGAGAGGATGCAGAGACAACCCCAGCATATCTGGCCAGCTGACCTTTGACAGAGGGGTCAGAAACATACACCGGAGGAAAGATGGCCTCTTTAATGAATGGTGCTGGGAAAACTGGTCTCGGAGTTACAGGAAGTGAGTACTGGAGCAGCTTTTTTTTTTTGTGTGTGTGGGTACTGGGGGGGTCGACCTCAGGACCTCGCACACCAGCAGGCGCACGTGCCGCTGAGCGATATCACCGGCCCCTTTTTCATATGTGGGTTCCGGGAGTCGAACTCGGGCCCTCGCGCTTGCCAGGCAGGCGCGTAGGCTGCTGAACCATCTCACCCGCCCAACTGGAGCAGCTTTTACAGGGACGGGCATCCTAACCAAAAAGCTGTTCTGTGCCGTTGGTTCCCAAGGGGACCCTAGCAGCAGCTCTCCCTTCCCAGGTACCTCGCAGCTGGGGCTGAGGTGGGGTGGTGACCACAGCGCTGGGCCTGCACCCAAGGGGGCTCCTGGATGAAAGGAGGCTCCCCAGGGCTCCTGAAGAGTGTTCTGGATTGCCTCAAGGGAGCAGAAGGGAGGGAAAGAGAAGTTGCTTGACGAGGAGCAGAGCAGGCGAGCGTACTCTTGGGGGATTTCAGTGGAAATACCGGGTGGCTGTCCCCGCGCGTGGTGCTCACTGCGTACTGCAGGGTGCAGCCAGGACCCTCTCTCTGGTACTTGATGGGCGTGGCATGGAGCGAATCCTCTGGGATCCCCCCTACTTTTACACCTGGGGGGGCGACATCACTGTGATGTGTGGCTACGATGAATGCGCCGTGCCTGCTTCCAGAGAAGCAGTCCCTTTCTAGCAGAGACCAGCGGCTCCTCCCTGGGGAAACCCCCAGACTGCAGGATAGAGGCGCAGCTGGCACCCGGGAACCTGCCATTCCTCACAGCGCAGCGGCCAGGTGGGCAGCAAGAGAGAGCAGCAGCCAGCAGGGGTGTGCACGCAAGGGTGGACTCAGCCCCGACTGCAGGCGGCGCGCAGCCTCCTGGGGTCCAGCGGCTCCTCCCGTCACTCCTGACCCCGGCCTGGAGACTTTCCTCCTTTTCCATCCACAGTGCTACAGCTTCTCTCACCAGCCTTTTCTTGTGTCCTCCTTAAGGGTGTTCCGGTCCCTCACGTAGCTGTGTGGCCACTTAGGAGTCCTGGCTTTCTGCTTTGGTCTTGTGTTTGCAGCTGCTGCAGCCCACCCCCTGACCTGCGTAGGTAGTCAGGGCAATGGCTTGGTCTTTAAGGCATTACTTAGCATCCGTATCTAGCTCTTCTAATTTGTGGCTCAGCTTTGGAATTTACTGAATGTTTCTTACTCACGTACACATTTGCATTTATTTCCTTTCTTTCAAAAAGTTATTTTATTGTAAGTAATATTTTCTTAGCAATTTGAGAAATACCCTTCTTTTGTTTTTCCTTTTTTCCCCCTATTTTTGTGGCACTGGGGATTGAACCCAGGGCCTTTGCACTGAGCAACACCCCCAGCATTTTTTGTCTTTGTGTTTTGTTTTGTTGTAGACACAGGCTCTCTCGTGCCAAGCATTTAAATTGCCCAGACGGAGCTCTAACTTGTGATCGTCCTGTCTCAGTCTTCCAGTGTGCTGGGATTACAGGCATGTGCTTCCACACCCAGCTAGAAATACCCTTTAAAATAAGAAACTGCAGGGCGTGGTGGCACTCACCTGTTATCCCTGCACTTGGGAGGCTGAGGCAGGAAGAGCCCCATGAGTTTGAAGCCAACCTGGGCTACACACCAAATTAAAGGGCAGTCTGAACTACATAGCAAGATCCTGTCTCAAAACAAAACAAAACACACACATCTTTTAAAATAAGCTTCTTCTGGGCCAGTGAGATGGCTCAGTGGCATAAGCGCCTGCCTGGCAAGCACGAGGTCCTTAGTTCAACTCCCGGAACCCACATACAAGAAAAGGGCCAGTGATATTGCTCAGTGCCATAGGTGCCTGCTGGTGTGCGAAGTCCTGAGGTTGACCCCCGATACCCACAAAAAAATAAAAAAAGCTGCTGCTTAATCCATAGGATGGATACAGCTTACTTATTCAGTTATCTCCTATGATGAACATTCAGATTATTTTCATGTGATTTAAAACTAATGAGCACACTTGTGAATGACATGTATACTGACCATTGTGTTGGAGAGAGCAGCCCACATGCCCTCATAATTCTTCCATAAGACTTGGAATGGAAATTTTTAATGTCTGTGTAATTTTAACAAAGTCACCCATTCTTGTTTTTGTGGTGCTGGGGATAAAACCCATGGTTCAGTGCACGCTAGGCAAGCACTGTGCCACTGAACTATATCCCCAGTCCCCCTTTCTTGATTTTAATATTATTTAATTTTTGTCCTGTTTTTGAGACAGGGTCTTCCTAGGTAGCTCAGGCTGGCCTTTAACTCACTTTGTACCCCAGGCTGCCCTTGAACTTGAGGCGATCTTCCTGCCAGTTGTAGTCAGGGTTTGCAAGGGAAACAATATAGGACACATAATTTATAGGATTATTTTATAGTAGTCACCCAAAGAGTCATATATAAAAGAGTACAGGAAATCTGTTCACACACTAAAGACCCAAAGAATCCAGCCGAGGGCCTGGATCCCACAGCAATGTCCTGCATGAGTCCAGCTGAAGACCTAGAGCCCATGGCAATGCCCTCCACGAGTCCAACTGGAGGCCCGGAGCCCACAACAATGTTTCATGCAAGTCTGTTTCACAGATCTGCACTAGGAAGGCCCAAAGGTCAGTGGTGGAAGCTAGAAAGTCTGTGCCAGTGAGATGAAGGATCTGTGCCAGCAGACTAAGGGATTTGCACCGGATCCAGGAAGCGACGCGCAAAGTAAGGACCACAGCTCCCCAAAAAAGTACCACAGCCATCCTCAGTGACAACAAGGTCCCGAGGTCCTCCAAGGAAACGCCTCCCGAGGTTCCTTGGATGAGAACAGCCAAGTTCCTATCAGGAGAGCCAGTATGACAACTCCTCCAGGAGAACCAACAGCACCGCCACTTCCTCTCCAGTTCTCTTTTTATGTTAGCAACAGTCCTCAGGTGGGCCCCCCCCACCCAGCACCACACTGATTCAGTTCAGCTGGGTGTTAAAAATTGACCACCAGTTGTCAGTCTGCCACACTCCCTCAGCCTCCTGAGTGCTAGAATGATAGGCATAATCCCTGACCCCTGCCAGGACCCACACCTGGCTCCTTGGTCTTAATTTTTAGTCCAGGAATTTTAGGGCAGTGTCAATGGCTGGAAACTTGTTTAGTGGTGATCTGGGAACTGATGTAGACTTCAGATGTTAATTCTTTATTTTTATTTTTATTTTTTCATTTTTTTATTTTAAAGAGAAAACAATTTCAAAACAAGATAATAGGAGGGTAACAATCAGATGTTAATTCTTAGGGAAAGAATTTCCTTTCACATGTGCTCTTGCTGTAAACTGTGCTTTCTTGCATTTAACCTTGTCGTACAACATGAACTGTTGTATGACAACAACTGTTGTTGAACTGTTGAGGGCCTTTTGCATGCCTTTTTGGATGGCTGCCTCTGATGGCCCGATCCTTCTTTTTTTTTTTTTTAATTTTGTATTTTTTTAGTTTTATTTATTTATTTATTTTTGAACAATTTTATTTTTATTTTTTATTTTATTTTTTTAAAGACAACAAGTAAACATTCTCATGTACCGATCCTTCTTTAAACTGTCAAAGGACACTGGTCCTTGCGGCAGACTCTGCCCCAGACACAATCCAGGCTCCCTTCCTGGGTGCACCAGCACCACTGCCCTCAGGGTGGCGCTCAAGAGCCTGATGGAGAGCACTGCCGACGAGGGAGGTGGGGCACCAGGCTGCTCCCCAGCTAGCCTGCTGGCATTTGAAAAGTGGCTGAGCTGCCGTTGACACGCGTGGGACTGCAGAGGCCTGATCCCTTCAAGCTCCACCGTCAGAGGCCCACGTAGACCTGACCCGACTCACTGTAGCCAAACTGTGCAAAATGCTGCGTGCGCCCCCTCTAGGCTCTCCAGAGTCTTCATGGCGCATGCGTCTTCCCCAAGGCCAAAGACAGTGGGCACGGTGATGGTTAATTTTGGTCCGTTTGCCTCGGCCGTGGTGCCAGTTGTTTGGTCAAACACTGTTCTAGATATTGCTGTGGTGGTATTTGGGGGATGAGATTAACTTTTAAATCAGGGGATTTTGAGTAAAGCAGATTATCTTCCATAATATTGTGGACCTCATCCAATCAGTGGAAGACATTGAAAGAAGCCATCCCATAGCTGTGAGTGGTGGCGCACCCCTGGTAATTCCAGCACTCGGGAGGCTGAGGCAGGAGGATTGCAACAAGTTCGAGGCCAGCCTGGGCTATATAGTGAGTTCAAGGCCAATCTAAACTACATAGTGAGATCCTGTCTCAAAAAAAAAAAAAAAAAAAAAAAGCCAGCCCTCCCTTACCTGTACAGCCTATAATCCCAGCAGTAAGAGAGGTTGAGGCAGGAGGATTGCAAGTCTGCACCCAGCCTGGGCAATTTACTGACTTAGCAAGACCCTGTCTCAAAATAAATAAAAGAGATGGGGATGTAGTTCAGTGTGAAGGCTCTGGGCTCACTCCCCAGTAATGGAAAAAAGCAAAAAAAAAAAAAAAAAAAGCCATCCTCTGGGAAAGGAATTCTGTCAGGGGCACACTACCTTTGAACTCAGGACTGTGATGTTAACTGCTGCCTCTCAGCCTCAGCCTGCTCTGCAGATTTCAAACTTGCCGGCCTTCTCAACGGTGTGAACCATTTCCTTTAATAACGAAGATGCATGCTGCTTAAAGACAGGGATGCATTCTGAAAAGCTCATCTGTTAGGTGACCTTGTCACTGTGCCAATGTCACATGGATTCCCACAGATCTAGATGACATCTGCCTGTCACTCGAGGTGGCCTTTCATGTGATCAGAAAACTCAGTGAACACAAGCGGTGTGCAGCTCCTGCTCGGCAGACTGCTTTACAGCAAACTTTTTTTCTTTTTTTTTTTTGTCTTTTTGAGACAGGGTCTTGCTATGTAGTCCAGGCTGGCCTTGAATTCACTTCGTAGCCCAGGCTGGCACTGAACTCAAAGCAGTCCTCCTGCCTCAGCCTCCCGAGTGCTGGGATTACAGGTGTGCAACACCACACCCGGCCTACCGTAAACTTTTTCCTTTCTTTTTTTTGTTATTGCAGTGTTGAGGATTGGACCCAGGGTCTCACACATGCTAGGCAAGCATTCTACCACTGAGTCATATCCCAGACCCTCCTTTTTCTTTTGTAAGTAGAAGGAGCGCACTCCACAATAAAGATCAGAAGTCTAATATGGTAAATGCATGAACCAGCAACAGGGTTGCTTTTTATGATTATCAAGCCTTACACACTGTACCTGACTGCATGTGTTGTTCATTTATGGACTGGCAGTGAGGTAGGTCTGTTATACCAGCAGGGACTAGTGCATTGTGCTAGGATGTCACGAGGGCTGTGACATTGCGAGGTGGAAGAAAAGTCTCAGCTCCATTAGAGTGTGTCCTTGACCACAGTGTTGCTATGCGGCACATGAGGATGGGCGTGCGTGTGTTTGTGTGTGTTCTGCGTCCCTGAAGCAGCCTGATACAGTGCCCCAGATGGGACCCGATGACCCGGCCTGGCCTTCCCTCCGTGGACAGCGCATGTGACTGGAAAGCGTGGCTGAGAGCGAGCAAGCAAAGCGTTGGGGAGGAATCGTCTAGAGACCCCCATCTCCGCCTGGCCAGGGGCTGTCCTGGCCGACGCCCTGGATGTAGACCTGTTTTTATTTTCTTCTTTCTCTACAGGTAGTAGTCAGGTTGCTTTGATTTTTCTTTCTTTGAAACGTGAAAGGCGAACAGCACTTAGGTGAGTGATGTGACAGTGGAACATGCAGGCGCAGTCAGGAGCCTGCAGCGTCCCCGCGTGTCCCTGTGTCGCGCTCAGGCATGTGACCGGCAGGCCCGGAGTCAGTGATGCTGTGGAGCCCAGAAGAGCCCACTCGCTCCTTCCTGCGTCGTGCCAAGCACTGTGCCCGGAGCTATGCTGGGGCGTTGCCCTCGGAGAGCCTGTGGCCCCGCCTCTTTCCTGCAGCCTGGCTTTAGGGAAGGGGGGCGTGTAAGACCCGGGACAACCAGGGCTCCAGGAGCCTGGTGAGAGTCTGCGTCTGAGTCAAAAAACATTAGTGTTTTTTTTAGAGCAGGCTGGCAGGAAGTGAGCCCTCCGATCATCAACTGCACACCCCCTCGGCGCCCCCAAGCCCCAGTCCCACTGTGGTGCCTTCGCTTTCTGCCCTGAGTGAGTGTGCGGTTTCTTTGATGTTTGCCTGAGGCTCAGCATCGTCCTCATGGGGTTGCACCCCAGGCTTACCGTTCAGCAGCTGTGACCTTGGCCTCACGACGGTCCTTTTCCGCATCTCTGATGCTAATGTGGGGGAAAGTAGTAGCTCTGTACTTTGATTGTTGAGGCTGTTGGGGGTTTAGTGAGAGGACACACACCGAAGTCCTTTGCGCGAGTGCAAAGGGAATGTGAAGCTCCGTGGTATTATTTTCATTATTGTTTACTCGTCTCAATTCTCACCTATAATTGGTTACTCAAGGGCAAGATCTATAGCTCCCCTTTTTCCTCTTCCTTATTATAAATAAAATTTAGGGCAATTCCAGCACACTGATAAGAAAACAGAGGGAAAAATGAAGATATGAACATAAAATGGACCAATAATGAAATGAACACCTTCACTGCGGTGGGTCACAGGATTGGTCCTGAGTTTCCTTGCAACCAGTGAGAAAAGGGAAATGGAACCAATGACCCAAACTCAGCACCGTTGTCCGTGCAACCCGCTGGCAGCTCAGGAGAACACATCTGGGCTAGAATTCTTCCCTTCTCTATGATTACTTTTTTTTTTTTTTTTTTTTTTTTTTTTTTGTGGGTACCGGGGGGACGACCTCAGGACCTCGCGTGCCAACAGGCACCCATGCTGCTGAGCGATATCACCGGCCCCTTTTTCGTATGTGGGTTCCGGGAGTCGAACTCGGGCCTTCGCGCTTGCAAGGCAGGCGCTTAAGCCGCTGAGCCGTCTCACCGGCCCTACCTTTTTTTTTTTGAGACAGGGTCTCACTATACAATTCAGGCTGGTCTTAATCTCACTATGTAGCCCAGGCTGGCTTCGAACTCATGGCGATCCTTCTGCCTCAGCCTCCTGAGTACTGGGATTACAGGCATGTGCCACCACACCAGGCAACAAATACATTTTATATTCACTTGACCATACCCTTAAATACCTTTCAAAGGCTTCAATATTGTGCTTTAAAAAGAAAACAACTGTGTGGAGCCAGATTATGTAAAGAGAAATATAAATATAAATCGTGTAAAGTGTTGTGTTATTTATCTTCCAGTTTATTTAAAAACATATAGTTAAATGACCCAATCATTTATATCGTCTGAATTAATGGAGAGCACTCTTGGGAAATGCTTCTGAGTGTGCAGGAGGCTCTGCCCCACCCTCTCCAGCTGATCTGGTACAGAAGACCCAGTTCCTGGGCCTAAAACTCGTCTTGCAATAGGGCTGTTTTCTGAAACCCAAGAGGCGTCACACACAGATAACAAACAAGATGTGCCGCACTGTGGTTAGGCTGTTTTGCAGCAATACTTGTTTCCTCTCTTGCAATTTCAAGTTCAATGGGACTTGACCTTGAAGTTCAACGTGAGCTGCACGGGCCCAGGGCTCAGGCCGTTGTCACTGAAGTCTAGGCCAGGAGCTGATTTGAATTTCCACTTCTATTCCTCCTTTGTGCAGCTTATTCAGCCCAGCAGTTGGCAAAGGTCCTGCCTGGGAACCCAAGCTTCAAGCTTCCAGGAACAGAGGCCAAAGAAGAGGCTCCAGGATGCCAGCCTTTGGCAACTCAGGGAGGGAGCCTGAAAGCTGAAGGGGCTGGAGAAGCACAGAACATCACGGGAAGTGGGACTTGACGGGTGGGACCTCAGCTTGTCCGGGGAGGCTGTGCCCCCCCATCCCTTTCCAGGCAAAGGAGTCAGGGACATCCAGGCTCCTTTCTTGTGTGGCCCTGCAGGGGCTCTTAGGGAATAATCCAAGGTGGGACTTTCTGAAACAGTTTGTTGCTTGGAAATTTATGTTCTTTTACAAATATGTCATCTCTTCGCAAGGGTAGCCAATGGCCAGCATTCGTTCACAGTTCACATTCCGTCCAGCAGAAAGAACCCGCAGGGCCCCAGCCACTGACTTGGGAAATGCTTCTGAGTGTGCAGGAGGCTCTATGGGAGAGACCTATGGGGTGGGCATCAAATGCCTGAGTTAGCAGGTAGAGCAGGAACGTGACCTTCGAGTGGGTCGGTTGCAGGATTATCCTTTTCCATCCTTGGGGGGAAATAACTATGGTTATCTTCATTTTGGCATCTTTGGAGGATTTCAAGGAAGAATGTTCACCCAAAATGTGCTGGTATGTGACATCTCCAGCTCCCCTTCAAGCCACCAGGACATAGTCCCATGTTAGACGGAAGAGAAGGTGCGGGTGGAGAGTGGAGGGAGGCGCGGGGCTGTCATGGCTGTGAATAATTTAACCTCTTGTTCTCGCCTTCCTGTATGGAAGGAAATACGATGGACTCAGGGCCTTAAAGAAAATTTACCCAAGGTCTCAGAAGCAGGGGTTTGGCTTCAACATTCAGGTAACTGGAAAGCAATTCTCATTCAACTTCCCTTAGGAGAAAACAAAACCCAGACCCAGACCCTCAGAGCACAGAATCACAGGAGAGCCAGCCCAGCAGCCCCCAGGGGACTCTGATGGGGTCTGTTGTAAAGAAGGTGACCCCAAGGTGGTGTAGCCCGAAGGTGGCCCTGGGGAGGAGGACAGGATTCCTGGGGAGGGGAAACTCCGATTAATAGAATCTGAATAGAATCGGAGGCTCTCAGTGAGTAAATTATGGGCCCAGGAGAAAGAAGTTGCATCCTTTGTGTGGAAACTTGTGTGAGAACAGAGCACAGAAGGTGTCATTTGGGAGGCACTGGACGGGTTGGGGGGGAGTGCTGCTTGCTTGACTTCAGTTCCTTCCCCATGGCCTCCCCTCCGCTGACATCACCCCAAGGATCCCAGCTGGCTGAGCACAGCACAGCTGCTGGTCTGCACCGTGTCCCAGGTGACAGTGACCCGGGGCGAGGCACCTCCTTCTCTGACCCCAGCAGCCCCTGTCCTGTGAGAGGGCAGATGCAGCCTGCAGTCTACACATCTGTACCCACTGCAGGGCTTCTTAGTCTTTGGGGACCCAGGCTCCTTTGAAAGTCTGCTGAAATCATCAGCCCGATAATGAGGAAGAAGCTGATGCACCCGAATTCTCACTGGGAGTTTCAGGGAAACGCATGGACTTCCCAGAGCCTAGGGGCCTCCAGCACTGCTGAGCTATCTAGAAGCCGGTTCTGCAGCATCCAGAATGTCAGCTTTTAGCTGTGTGAAGCCACTGAGCTCTTGAAATGTGGCTGGTCTGTGCTGAGAGGTGCTGAGTGTACAAAGTGGATTGTTTTGGTTTTTTGGGGGGAACAGGGTCTCGCTATATAGTCCAAGCTGCCTTCAAACTCATGGCAATCTTCCTGCCTCAGCCTCCCGCATGCTGGGAATATAGGATGCAAAGCACCACCATGCCTGGCAGTATAAAGTGGATTTGAAGATTTAGCATGAAAGCAAAATGGACCTGGGGGTGTAGCTCAGTAAAGTGCATGCCTAGCACACTCGAAGCCCTGGGTTCCATCACCAGCACCAATAAATAAATAAATGTTAGTTGGTTATGGTGGTGCATGTCTATAATCCCAGCACATGGGAAGCTAAAGCAGGAGGATCACGAGTTTGAGGCCAGCCTGGACTACATAGCAAGACCCTGTCTCAAAGCAAAAATAACAATAAAAAATTCATCTGTTCCTTTTACTTTTATAGGCTGGAGGGCTGGGGGTGGTAGAGTGCATGTTAGAGGTCCTGGATTTTGTCCCCAGCACCGGTTAGAGACTGGCGATGCAGTCATGCCTGGCATCACGTATGACTGGGCAGCGCTGCTGGGAGGTGACACCCTGATGGCCGGGACCCAGCGCCCCTTCCTTCCAGTCACTACATGCTCTTCACTGCAAGCCCGCCCCTTCCCCTTTCTGGTGGGTACAGTTATGAGAATGGGCTGGAAATCTTTGTGGGAAATGGCTGTGAGCTGCGTTGTTCCAGAGAGTCGCGCTCCCCTTGAAGGCAGGAAAGGTCTAACGCTAAAGCTATTGCTTGGCCAGCTGGGCATGGTGGTGCATGCCTGTAATCCCAGCACTCGGGAGGCTGAGGCAGGAGGATCACCATGAGTTCAAGGCCAGCCTGGGCTACATAGTGAGTTCAAGACCAGCCTGAACTACATAGTGAGGCCCTGTCTCAAAAAACCAAAAACCAACAAAAGAAAATAAAGATACAGTATTTCCAAGAATCTGGTTAATGCTGGGTAATTTCCCCAGCAACTTCTTTTTTTTTTTTTTTTTTTGTGGGTACCGGGGGTCGACCTCAGGACCTCGTGCTCCAGGAGGTGCCTGTACCGCTGAGCGATATCACTGGCCCTTTTTTCGTATGTGGGTTCCGGGAGTCGAACTCGGGCCCTCGTGCTTGCCAGGCAGGCGCATACGCCACTGAGCCATCTCACTGGCCCTCCCCAGCAACTTCTAATCCGAAGAAGAACAGAAGGTTTAGCGTGTGCCAGGTGCTGGGCTGGACTCTGGTGGGGGTACAATGACATGTCACAGAGCAACATGACACTGTCTTTGCCTCGTGGAGCCCACACGCTGGTGATGGAGGCAGACAGGCACTACATCTGCATATATGGGTATCTAATACGGGGGGACAGAGAGGAACAGGGTGTAGAGGTAGTAGATGTTTTGGAGAGGTTGGAGGGGCTGCGAAGACCACTCTGAGGTGATGCTTGAGAGCAGGACTGAATGAAGTGACAGTGAGTGGCAGACGTAACTAGGGGGAGAGACTGGGGCAGAGACCGGAGGCACACAAAGTCCCCAGGGCAGCAATGTGCCTGAAGAGTACACTGGAAGAGCCCAGAGGGCGAGTGTCACCCACCACAGGGCCACATGAGGGCCAGGATGGGGGCAACACTGAGTTCCAGTGGGCAGGTGGCTTCCACAGCTTCCGGCTCCTGATCTCACTTCCTCCGGCTCCTCTTCCCCCTTGCTGGTCGTCTGGCTGGGCTGGAGACTTTACCTGTAGCTCTTGCTGCCATGGGAGCAGCCCAAAGCCATTGCCGTGGCCTCTTCCTGGTGAAAGATGGGCGTGGTCTTTCTCTGCTGCTCTGGAAGCTCAGCCCCTCCAACCCTGTCCCTCATCTCCTCTTGATCCTCGCCTGACACTTCCACTCTGGCTCCTGCTCAAGCTGGATTCCACTTTCATGGGAGAGGGCCCTGTACCCAGGCTCCTGCCCCCTTCGAGTCTGCACTCAAAGGTAAACTTCTTGGACGAGCACCCTGACACCTAGTTCAGGAAGAGCACACCCCACTTCCAAGTGCCCATCTGCCTTACTTTGTTTGCTTCCCCCATGTCCTTAAGCATGATGTGTGGCTTGTGTCTCCACGGCTGCCACCCCATCCTACTGAAGTGTAAGCCCCACGAGGGCAGGGATCTGTGCCTTTCATTCATTGACGCCGCAACCCCAGCTCTTCAACAGTAAACACTGTAAAACTACCTCACACTTGACCTGCTTTATGATGTGCAGTGATGCCCATGCTGTATCAGAGCTGTTTTTAATGTTTTGGGGGTTTTTGTTTTGTTTTGTTTTGTTTTTGTTTTTTTGAGACAGGGTCCTGCTATATAACCCCGGCTGACCTCAAACTCCCAGCGATCCTCCTCCCTCAGCCTCCCGAGTGCTGGGATTGCAGATGTGCACCACCATGCCCAGCTTTTAATGTTTTTAATTCTCTAGAATGTTTTCTTTCCAGATGATGAATGAGAAGCTAATAAAAAAAAAGTGTTGCTACATTGCAACGAGAATCTACACAACCATACTCCTACGCGACAGTCAGAATTTTCTTGTTTTCTGGGGTTTTGGTTTTCTCTTTTCTTTAATGGAGTGTGCTGGATGTCCGTATGTTTTGTTCAGATGAGTACAGAAACCGAAGAAGCTGTTGCTGCTGTTGATGCAAAACATACTGCTGTTATCGGTTCACACGTGCACACGCATGTGCACACAGATGATTTGAATTTTTGGAAATGAGCTGTGCTGTCAACTTTGGAAAAAGTACCCCAGTTTACCGTGTTGAGTTGGGCTAGTACAGAATTTAACTGTATTCATCTAGAAACTGTAAGTTTAGTTTTTTTTCCCATTTATAAAGGTCTTATCTTTGTGGGTTTGATTACAGACACTAATATTTTCTAAATAAAAAAATGTGTGGACTGAGATGAATAAACTGGCTGAACTAGGGGAGGTCAGGGCTCCTCCCCTGCACTGTCCCTTACAAAGGAACTGAGGTGCTGAGAACAGAAGGGATCCCCCCTGCCCCAGTACTGGGGCTACATCCTCATTCCTCTTTTATTTTGAGACAGGGTCTAAGTTGCTGGGCTGGGCTTGAACTTGCAACCCTCCTGCCTCAGCCTCCCAGAGTGCTGGGATCACAGGTGTGTGTGACCATGCCCAGCTCAGAAAGGAATTCTCAGAAGGGAGGGGAAGTCGATCCGGATACAGAACCTGTAAGGTGGGGGACACCTCCTTGCACAGCTCCAGGAGACACCATTTCATAGATCCCAGTGTAAGCGGTGTCCCTGGAGTTATGCCCAGGGTGAGGTGGGTGGGGAGAGGCTCAAAGGAGAAGGGGAGCACAGCTTTGCCCAGCACAGCCACACCAGCACCCAGTAGGCAAAGCCCAGCTGACAGCATTGGTGCCCAGGCTGCAGTCCCAGGCAGATCCAGGCTTGCTGAAGTACCACCCCCCGGGGTTCTCCCCTCCACGCCCCCAGCTGCTGGCCCTGCTGGTCACACAGCCCACGCCGCAAATCCCCTGAACACCTGTGCTTCTGGGGCCCTGATTTGAGTGGTCAGGATTCCCCCCCAGGTGATGCTCACATGAACCAGGTTTGAGACCCTCTGCTCTAAGGTCATCCCCTAGGACTACGGAAGGTACAGGTTCGGGATTCTTAACGCTGTAGTGCACAGATAAATTCAAAGACATTCAAGGGGAAAGAGCTACTTGCTCCTTAATTCTCACTGGCCCTCCCCAACTGAAATTTGGTGTTTTCCACTATGTATTTCTCTTCCTCTTTCTTTTCTTTTCTTTTCTTTTCTTTTTTCTTTTCTTTTCTTTCTTTCTTTCTTTCTTTCTTTCTTTCTTTCTCTTTCTTTCTTTCTTTCTTTTTCTTTCTTTCTTTCTTTCTTTCTTTCTTTCTTTCTTTCTTTCTTTCTTTTTTCTTCTCTTTTTCTTTCTCTCTCCTCTTTCTCTCTCTTTCTTCTTTCTTTCTTCTCTCTCTTTTTCTTGTTGTTTTTTGAGACAGGGTCTTGCTGTGTAGCTCAGGCTGGCCTCAAACTCACTATATAGCTATTTAATTACTTTTCTCTTGTTGCTGAGACAAAATACCGGACACCCAAAGTTAAAGGAGGAAAAGTTTATTTAGTCACAGTTTGTAGAGGTTTCAGTCCATAATCGGCTGGCTCCAAGGCAGGGTGGCAAATGGCAGAGGGGCAACAGTTCATGGTTGCAGAAGACAGCAAAAGCAAAAAGAAGAAAGAAGGGACAAGCCTCTTTCTATCCCTTATATTGTTTTTTTTTTTTTTTTAAGAGAAGAAAAAAAAAAGCAAAACAAATCAAAAAAGAACAAATTTTCAAAACAACATAATAAGAGGGTAACAATGATTAATGCATTATGTATTGTTATCTTTAAGTTAGTTATTCAGGATACCAGATATTAGCATTCAATTGTCCAAACATTATTGGCACAAAACTTACTCTTCAATGAACTAAGTAAAATTAGTAGTGTATCTATCTTAACCATCTTATATATATATATATATATATATATATATATATACAATGTTTTTTTCCTTTCCCTTCTTTCTTTTCCCTATTCCCCCATCCCAGTCTCTCTTTCCTCTTGAACAGTTTCTTTTTAATTCACCATGTCTATTGTACATTTTGGATCTTATTTACTCTTTTAGTTTCTCATACTAGAGAGACAATACGATGCTTACATGTGCTTCCGGTTTATTTCACTTATGAGTATTTTCTCGAGTTGCATCCATTTACCTATAAAAGTCTCCAGTTTATCCTTCTTTATGGCTGAATAGTACTCCATTGTATAAAAATACCACATCTTTCTTATCCATTCCTCAGTTGATGGGCATTTGTGTTGTTTCCAAGATCTGGCTATTACAAATTGTGCTGCTATAAACATGGGTGCACATATATCGCTGTGGTATGATGTTTTTAACACTTCTGGGGAGATACCCAGAAGGGGAATAGCTGGGTCAAATGGGACCTCCAACCCTAGATTTTTGAGGAATCTCCTCACTGATTTCCACAGTGGCTGTACCAGTCGACACTCCCACCAACAGTGGAGAAGGGATCCTTTTTCCCCACAGCCCCTCCAGCATTTGTTATTAGTTGATTTCTTGATAATAGCCATTCTTTCTGGAGTGAGATGGAATCTCAATGTTGTTTTAATTTGCATCTCTGGAATGACTAGTGATGTTGAACATTTTTTTGTATATTTATTTGCCATTTGTATTTCTTCATCTGAGAAATGTGTATTCATCTCAGATGCCCATTTTTGGATTGGGTCTTTAAATTTGGGAGGTCTGATTTTTTTGAGTTCTTTGTATGTTCTCGATAGTAATCCTTTGTCTGAGGAACAGCTGGCAAACATTTTTTCCCATGTTGTGGGTTGTCTCTTCACGCTGTTGGTGGTTTCTCTTGTTGTGCAAAAAAAAAAGCTTTTTAATAAGATGAGATCCCAGTTGTTGATTCTTTGTGATAGTCCCTGTGTGGTTGAGGTTTTATTCATAAAGTCTTTGCCTACACCAATATCTTCAAGGGTTTTACCTGTCCTACCTTCCAGCAGATTTAATGTTTCTGTTTTAATATTTAGATCTCTGATCCATTTTGAATTTAGTTTAGTGCATGGTGAAGGATATGGGTCTAGTTTTAATCTTCAGCATGTGTAGAGCCAGTTTTTCCAGCACCATTTATTAAAGAGGCTATCTTTCTTCCAGTGAATGTGTTTGGCACCTTTGTCAAAGATAAGGTGGCTTAGTATGTCTGGGGTTGTTTCAGCATCTTCTAATCTGTTCCATTGATCTTCAGGTCTATTTTTTTGCCAGTACCACACTGTTTTTATCACAGTAGCTTTATAGTATAATTTCAAGTCGGGGATTGTGATGCCTCCTGCCTTGTCTTTGTTGCCCAGAACTGCCTTTGCTATTCTAGGTCTCTTCTGATTCCAAATGAATTTTAGGATTGTTTTTTCTAATTCTGTGAGATATGCTGTTGGAATTTTGATCAGAATTGCATTAAATCTGTATAACAATTTTGGAAGTATGGCCATTTTCACTATATTGGTTCTTGCCCCTTATATTGTATGCAGGCTGCCCACTCTAGGGCAGGTGTAGCACTCACACCCTTAACCCCAGCATTAAACTATGAGTCAATCACAAAGTCTAGATTTAGCCACCTCTGAAAAGCCTGCCCCCCATAACTGAATGAGGTTTTGGGGGGACATCTAGATACAAACCATAATAGCAGCCCAGGCTGGCCTCCAGTTCTCAGTGATCTTCCTGCCTCAGCCTTCTGGAATTATAGGAGTGCACCACGACATTTGACCCACTGTGGATTTATATGTCAAACCACAGCAATGTCAGCAGTGCCTGTGACTTTGTCACCCACAGAAATCCAGATAATTTCATTTTGCTTTATGTTGAAGCATCTTGAAATATCATTTAAACTCATCTCTACTTTGAAATTAAGGTAATTGTCCTGAAGGTGCACCTTGAGACCATACTCTTAAGTGAAATAAATCCCACACACATGTTTAAATACTGAATCGTTTCTCTGATGTGAGAAACTGAAAGTGTAAATAAGGGCCAAAATGTATAATAGGTATTGTGAAATAGGAAGAAAATGTTCAAATGGAAAGGGGAAAAATGGGGGAAGGGGAAAGGAAAGAAGTTACAAGAAACAAAAGAGACTAGAAGGAAAAAAATGGAAACAAACTTCTGTAAATAAGGAAGGGAAGAGAGGTTGAAGGGAAGGGAGGAGAATGGGAAAAAAAGAAGAAAGATGTATCTTGTACAAGTACAAATTCCCTATGATGAATGTGATCATTATGTGTATCTGAAATGTACCAATAAAATAAAAAGTGAGGTAATTATCCTGAAGGCACGGCTCAGTGGCAGAGCATGTGCTTAACATGCACGAGATCCTGTGTCCTCTCCCCAACACCAAAGGAAAAAAATTAAGGTAATTACTAGACTTGCTCTCAGATTTTATTATTTAATGCATTAATATGTACATATATCTCCATTTAAAAGATATTCTGATTACAGGTACCAATATAATTGTTGGAGCTTCTTTTTTTTTTTTTTTTCAACCAGGAATCAAACTCAGGACCTTGTGCTTGCCAGGCAGGCGCTGTGCTGCTGAGCTACATCCCCAGCCCCCCACCTTTTTTTGAGACAGGGTCTTGCTATGCAGTTCAGGCTGGCCTTGAACTTGCTTATGTAGCACAGCCTGGCCTCAAACTCACAGCGGTTCTCCTGCCCCACGCCCCCTGAGTGCTGTGATTACAGGCGTACACCACCACTCCCGGCTCCAATATAATTGTCTCAACTAAAGTCCTGTGCATTTTTAAGTATCTTAGTATTGTTTTCTTTTTCTTTTTTTTTTTTTTTGTGGGTACCGGGGGTCGACCTCAGGACCTTGCGTGCCAGCAGGCGCCCGTGCCGCTGAGCGATATCATCAGCCCTTTTTTCGTATTTGGGTACCGGGAGTCGAACTCAGGACCTCGCGCTTGCCAGGCAGGCGCTTATGCTGCTGAGCTATCTCACCAGCCCTTATTATTGTTTTCTAAGAGACAGGGTCTTACTAACTCCTGAACTCCTGAGCTCTAGTGATCCTCCTGCCTAAGCCTCCTGAGGGCTGGGACAGCAGATGTGCGCCCCCGCGCTGGGCTTTGTCTGTCGTGTATTGTAAGGCAGTATTCTGGGGCTGGGGTGCCGTGCGGCTCAGTGGTAGAGCGCGTGACTCCCATGTGTGCGGTCCTAGGTTCCCTCCCCAGCACCAGAAACTCTCAGCAAACAGTGTCCGAGAAGGGGCTCTGTGGACTTCCTGGACAGCCAGGGTCTCCTGATCGAAGCACAGGGCAACAGAAGGGAAGAGACCTTCAGGGAGGTGCCTCATTGCTGCCAGGGAAGGCAAAGTGGCACTTGGTATAAACAGTAACCCCTCTCTCTTTGTGTCACCTGCGGGCAAAGGTCACACCCTCGCCTGGCTAGGACCTGCTGACCGAACCCTCTCCCACAGGGTCTAGAAATGTTTCTCATTCATGGAGGAAGTGGCCCTGCCTGCCTCAGCTGCCCTGGAGGAGCCCTGGCTGGGTCTTTCCTTCCTTCCAGGTCAACCCGGCCAGGGGAGACCCAAGCAGAGAGGTAGTAAGAAGAACACAGCCAGGTGTGATGGTGCGCACCTGTCATCCTGGCACTGTGGGAGGCTGAGGCAGGAGAATTGCAAGTTCGGGCCCAGCCTGGGTAACTTAGTGACTTATTGAGACCCTGTCTCAAAATAAAAAATAAAGAAAGGACTGGGGATGTAGCAATGCAAAGGCCCTGAGTTCAATCTCCAGTACCACAAATAAATAATTGAAATAAATAATAAAAAGGAATGCTCAGTTTAGGGAGAGCCATCAGTCCCAGAGCCTGGGCACATGTCCTGGACTGCTGGCTCCTTGCTGTCCTTCCCCTCCCCTTTCCTCTGTTAACGGCATTGGGGCCAGAGCAAGGAACTGGGGAGCCCCGGGTCCCCACTGGCCTCCAGCACAGCCTCCTTGAGTCAGAGACTCCAGGCTGTGCAGGCTCAGGGCCCGAGCCCGGCCTGGTCCCTGTCCCACCTAGTGACCTCCGTGGCCAGGGACGGGCTGAGCACCAAGAGGAGGACACAGGAGCCTCGCAGAGGCACAGCTGGCTGCTGGTGCTGGTGCGCAGCAAGTCAGGAGCAGGCAGGTTGACATAGGGGCATAGACTGCTGGGACTGAAGTGGGGTGGGGGCCCAGTGACAGCGGTCTGTCCTGGTTTGCTGGGCTCACTCAGACACCACTTCCAGGAACCAGCGCAAATGCCTTTGGCCCACTTTCAGCCAGGATGGAGATTCTGAGGTCACTGTGGTTGGTTCTTGTTAAAACTCTGACCTGGCCTGTAATCCTCATGATCTGGGAGGCTGAGGCAGGAGGACCACAAGTTTAAGCCTAGCCTGGGCAACTTAGTGAGATTCTATCTCAAAATAAAAAATATTTAAAAATGGCTGCAGATGTAACTTAGTGCGAAGGCCCTCAGTTCAAACCTCAGTACTGACAAAAAGAAAAGAAGAGAAAATCGAACCTTCCTCTACTAAAGGAGGCAGGCCTTGGCTAGAGAAAAACCCCAGTGGCCCAGCTCATCCCCAGTCCCTCCATGTACGTAAACACTGTGGGGGATACACACTGGTGACCAGTTGGTGAGAGGTGGCAGTGTCACTGTGGAGACCTTGGCTTCTCGGCCTAGCAGCCAAAACAAGCCTTTGCTAAAACAAATAGAATAGTTGTTGGTGGCAAGAATCCTGGGTGTCTGAGCAGATGTTTGAGCTTCAAGCGTGAGGTCCCTGAGATAAAGGCTTACATAAAACTATGTCAAACGAAAGACTCAGGAAGTGGCCACCATGCTGCCCAGAGCCGGGGAACAAGGACCTCAGGCACTACTATTATTATTATTATTATTATTATTATTATTATTATTATTATATTTGTGGTACTGGGAATTGAACCTACGGCCTTGACACTGAGCTAGATCCCCAGCTCTTTTTATTTTGAGACAGGGTCTCTCTCTAAATCATTGAGTTGCCCAGACTAGGATCAAACTTGTGATCCTTCTGCCTCAGCCTCTCCAAGTGCTGGGATTATAGGTGTGCACTGCTGTGCTTGGCTCCCTTTTCCTTCCTGAGGAAACTCACAGGCCCTGCTCTCCAGAAGAACGTCCTGTATCACTCAGATACAGACCTGTGCTGCCTTCCCGTACAGAGGGGGAGCCCCACATGTGGGGAGGACGGACCCAAGTCAGAGAGGTGGAACGAACTCTCCAGGACCAACTGACAGCCTGGGTGGTGACAGAGGCAGGACCCCAGGTCCCCAGGTCCCAGGTGGCTTGTCTGCCACACTCTCCTTCTCCTTCAACTGTCTCTTTTGGGGAGGAGGAAGTGGGACAGGAGGTGTGTAGCCCACACTTCCGGTTCCATACTAGGACACTAGCTGGTAGACATACACACAGGACAGTACAGAGTATGGGGACAAAAGGTGACAGAGGTCTTGGGTCCCCTTTAGTTCTCATCCCCCAACTTCCCCTTAGAGACCAGCGGGGTTTCTCCCTGAGGCCTAACCTGTGTCTTCCTCCTCCTGCTGGGAAGTTAGTCTTCCAGCCTCTTCTGTATCTTAAAGATTTCTTCCTCAAGCAGAGGAAGGGTTGGGATTTTAATGGGAACAAAACCATGGTGACCGCAGAGTGACCCCCCCACACACACCTGAGGAAAAGTGAGCTGCTTGGCAGTGGACTCTTCTCAGCGCCAGCTGTGTGGCCCAGGACAGGCTGCTGTCCTGGAATTTGAGGGCCTTACTGGAAATCAGTGAAGGATGGCCCATGGTCCCCAACTGTCCCCACCTACAAATAAGGGAATGAGTGGGGGCTGTGTTTTCGTGGCTCATCTCCTCTCAGAGTCGGGCGGATGTCCCCAAAGGCTCCAGAGTGCTCCAGGCAGCAGGGTCCACAGCTGGGCTTCCAGGGAGCTGTGCCCAAGCCCTGGGTTTTCTGAATCCTGCCCATTTCATGTATGCTGTCACCCTCCAGTTGCTGTTCAGAAAGTCAGTCATGGGCTGGTGAGATGGCTCAGCAGCGTAAGCGCCTGCCTTGCAAGCGCGAGGGCCCGAGTTCGGCTCCCGGATCCCACATACGAAAAAGGGGCCGGTGATATCGCTCAGCGGCATGGGTGTCTGTTGGCACACGAGGTCCTGAGGTCGACGCCCTGGTACCCACAAAAAAAAAAAAAAAGAAAGTCAGTCATTAAGGTCTGGGCCAAAGTCCTGGGGTGTCTGGAATGCTCAGGGCTTGGCAGTGTCCTTGGGAGTGCCTGCCTGGCGAGTCCTGCCCCCGACCTTCTTGTCTGGGCCTCAAAGCCTTCTGTTAAATATCAGTCCAGTGTTTACCAGCTCATTCCTCTTCTGTTTTCTGTCTTGCTATCCAGCCTTTCTTATTGCTCAATTTTAGCCACCAACAGAGGGAAGCCAACTCCTTCCTGCCGATGATCAATTTTTTATTTCAAGGTCAAATTTTATGAATTTTGGGGAAAACATAGACTGATGAGTGAGGAGTTTGTTCTTGTGTTTCCTCAAATCATTAGGAAATCCCCCCTGCCCCTGGTCTCGATGGCACAATTCATTCCCCTTATCTTGGGAGGAGTCTACTACACAAAGGTCAGTTTCGGTTCCACCTCTGTCAAGCGAGTGCAATTTCTCCGGGGTCCTTTAGACTCATATCCGGGGGCTCCGCCTGCACGAAATTCCTGGGCTTAACTGTGCCCCTTAACATGAGCCAGAGTGAAGCAGGTGCTGCTGTTCGCCACCCCAGGAAGCTCAGGGACATGAACCTCTCTGCTTCTTGAGGTTGCCACAGAAAAAACATTGGAAGCCACTTAAAATCTATGCATGACTTTTAGATTCTTGCTCATTGCAGTAGAAAAAAATTCTGTGATCTCTGCTCAGTACAAATAAGGAACTCAAGCTTAGTGAAGTTCACTTAGAGGGGAGACCCCTTTCAAAAAAAATGGGCAGAGTGATAGTGCCCGCTTTGAGGGTAGTAGGGTGAGTTCAAGCCACCAAACCCTACAAAGCTCTTAAAACCTGCTATGCTGGGTGTGGTGGCACATTCCTGTAATCCCAGCACTCAGGAGGCTGAGGCAGGAGGATAGACTAGTTTGAGGCTAGCCTGGGCTACTTAGTGGGTTCAAGGCCAGCCTGAACTACATAGTGAGACTCTGTCTCAAAACAAAACAAAACAAAACAAAACAAAACAACTGGTATAGTCAGCCCCAAACACATCATCAATGAGGTTCCTACTGCTCTGTCTACCCCTTGCCTGGCAGTCAGGGTATGAGTCCTGGTGCCTCCATTTCCACTGCTCCCCGCCCAGGTCTACTGCTTCTACACACTACACCCACATCAACCAGGGTCCCCCCACGCTGTGCTCTAACAACCTGCAGTTTAGCTCATTGAGGTTGAATCACCCATTAAAATGCCAGGCTCATCATGGCAGGGAGAAGGAAATGCTTTTGATGTATTCATCTTCTCTCCTTAAGCAGATTGTGAGCTCCTTGAAGCCAGAGCTCGTCACTCCTGCACTACTACAAAATGTGGGCAAGAAAAAGAAGAGGAGGCAAAGCTGTGCGGGGTGGAGGGGGCTAAATGTGCCCCGGCTCTGGAGCCAGACAGACTCGGACCATCACCCCGCTCTGCTCCCTGTAGCTGCCGGACCAAGACGGCTCCTGAGACAGCCTGGGCCTCCTTTAATCGCCTGCGAAGTCTGGATGAGGCAGTGTCCTGCAAGGTGCAGGCATGGGCTGGGCAGTGCTGCCAGGGAGTCAGGGCCCTGCCTGGATGGTGCCCGGCAGACGCAGGAAGTTCAGGAAGTACACGGGGTCAGGCGGGAAACCAGCCCAGGAGTGTCCTCTGATTGCTATCTCGCACAGTGAGCTGAGTACAAGGGATTTACTGTTTGGGAGATTTTCCTCTCCCAACCCTATGGATGCTTCTCTTGCTCTTTTTATTAAACAGGAACAGAAACAGAAGTATTCACTGCACTGTGTCCAGGGAGTTAATAAGAAATGCACATGGGGTGAGGTTGTGTAATTCCCATGCTGCCGTGTCTTGTCATCAGCCCTCAGGTCCAAGAAGACGCACGTTCTACACTGACCTCTGTTCCTGAGAATTTCCTGAGTTGGTATTAATGCATGGAGAGTTAAGACAGGATATTTTTAAAATTCCTGCTGTGGGTGATGGCAAACATCTGTAATCCCAGCTGGTCGGGAGGCTGAGGCAGGAGGATTTTATGTTTGAGAACAGCTTAGGCAATTTAGGAGGACCTATTTCAAAATAAAAAGGGGAGGATAGCTCAGTGGTAGAGCACCTCTGGGTTCCATCCCCAGTACCACACACACACACACACACACACACACACACATACACACGCATGCACGCACATGCACCAACACAGTTCCTCCCCCTCCATGATGCCCTGCGATGGTGACGACATATCAGCAAGGCCCAGCACAGTTTGGTCTTCACGAGGGTGTGTAGGCCCACGTTTGCCTTTGAAAGGCTGGCTCCAAGCACGACTTCTTAGCCACTGTACAGAGGATGGGGTACATTAGCGTACACCCTCTCAGAGCCTTCACTATTGTGCTTGTTGACACTGTGATTCCGGCTCCGGTTTCCCCTGCAGACTCTGTCTCCAAGAGGGCAGTGGCTACAGCGGTCTTGGTGACTTCAGCACCTAGACCATTGACTTCCGCAGCAGTACTCACAGCTTTGCTGAATGGTCAAAATGCGGGAAGCAGAAGACCCCTTCTCACAAGCAGCCCCACGCCCCCACCCACCCCTCCCGGCACTGAGACTGAGCTCATGATCTCACTTCTCTCCCTTCCCAGCGGCAGTTTCCCCATCAGCAAAACCACACGGAGGCGAAGCTTCAGCAAACAGCGCAGCAGTTCCTCAAAAGGATAAATATAGAGGTCCCAAATGACCCAGCAATTCCACTCCTGCTATACGCACCCAGCAGAATTGAAAATACAGTTTGTGTCCACACAAAACTTGTGCAATGTGTTCCTGGCAGTCAAAAATGGCAACAGAGGGGCCGGTGATATCGCTCAGTGGCAGGGGCGCCTGCTGGCGCGCAAAGTCCTGAGGTCGACCCCTGGTACCCACAAAAAAAAAAAAAAAAAAAGGCAACAGAAGCCTGTCAGCAGAAGAATGGGTGAATAGGCGGGTGAGATAGCTCAGCAGCATAAGCGCCTGCCTGGGAAGCGCAAGGTCCTGAGTTCGACTCCTGGTACCCACATTAAAAAAAAAAAAGAATGGATGGACAAATCGTGGTGCTTCCATACCTCGGAATAAAAAGGCACGACAGGCTGAAGTGTCCTACTACATGGGTAAACCTCACAAACACTATGCCACGTAAAGAAGCCAGCCCCGAAAGGCCATGTGGTGGCACAGTCCGTTTCCACGAAAGATGCAGAATAGACAACTCCACAGAGGTGGAAAATAGATCCTTTGTGAGGTGGCAGGGCAAAGGGAGAGCTGCTCTAATGGTTCCTGGAGTTCTTTTTGGGGTGATGAAAATGTTCTAGAATTAGATAGTGGTGATGACTATAAATATACTAAAACCCACTTAGTCATGCATTTTAAAGGGAGGAACACAATAGTATATAAATTATACCTCAAAAATGCAAGTGAAAACAAAACACTAAGTTCTAGGTAAATTTAGGTTGGCTGCTTATTTACATTTTGCAGAGAATTTGGGGATCCGGGCATAGATTCAGAAATGGCATTTTGCCCCTTAGGTTTATTTCAGACAGTAATGCCAAATAGACAGGAAGGAGAGGGTAGAAGAGGGGTAGGTCTGGGTCTGGGATTCCAGGATTGGTAGCTCCACAGGACATAAAGTGTAAGGAGAGCGCAAAGCGCTGGGACTGGTGGCTGGCTGGCTCTGGAGCCACCCAGCCTGGCATCCCAGGGTGCCTGCTGCCCTGTGGCCCCATCTCCCCTCTGCCTCCACCCTCCAAAGCCACCATCCTCTTGAGTCTGGGCTACCGCACGGCCTCTTCTCGGCTTCATTCATTCCAGAAGTAACTGCTGAGCACCTATGCGTGTGGGGGCGCAGTTCCAGGCACTGAGGATCTGCAGGGAATCAAATAGACCCAAACCCTCCTGGATGTGACATTCATGAATAAACAAACAGCTACGCAAATGACGCGATGGTTAAAGAAGATTAGCAAAACGCAAGCGAGGAGAATGGCGGGGGGCACTGCGGAGCGGGGGAGGAGAAGGGAGGAGAGGGGCGGCCTCTATGATGACGTGGCTCGGTGGCGGCGGCGGCGTCAACGGAGCAAAGCCTGATGTAGGGGAGGGGTGGGTCGTGGGGGACACCTGAGCGGACAGCATTCCAGGAGGAGGGGCGGCCGGTACAAAGTGAAGAATGGCCCGGAGCAGCTTTGTGCGTAGGACAGCAAGGGGGCGGTGTGGCTGGAGAGGGAGGGATGGCACCCACCGGGCGTCCCAGGCATCCATTCTTTCCCTGAAAACCCTCCAGTGGCTTCCGCTCCTTCTGGGCTCCAAGGAAGAATCCCTGTGGTGGGACCCACCGGCCTCTGGGACCCCAGAGCCTCCCACCACCCTCATCTTCCTTTGCCAAGCGCTTTTTCCTCAGGACTTCCCTGGCTGTCCCCGGCCTGGAAAGCCCTTTCCCCATCTCATCCTGCCTGACTCTTTCTGTCCCCCAACCCCAACTATTCCACACTGGATTCAATCTCTTCTTGCTTCTGGGAGACCTAGAACGATCTTGCTTGTTTACATGGGAGTGGGCAGCCGGCTCATCCGAGAGGTCAGGGTCCCTCCCGCTTGCTCACTTCAGAGTCCCCAGAGTTTGCCTCATTTCTTTGCTGATTGGATAAAGAAAGGTATGACTTCATCCTCCTGGGAATTCCTCTGATTAATGTGTTGGCTCTGGGTATCACCATCACTCCAAACCTTCTGGAGAGGCCCATTCCTGTGTTATCCCGGGCCCTTTGTCCCAGAAAGGACTGACTGTATCTCAGGCAGGACAAGCATTCTTTCTCTCTGTCTCCAAGACAATGCTCTCTGCCTTCCACACTTTCACCTTCAAGATCCTCCAAGGCCACCCTTGGGGTTTCCTCATAGTGATATCCGAGAACTGCAGGGCCGGGGGATATTGGAGTCTGGATCTTTGAGATTTGAGAAGGCTTTGGGGAATGCTGGCTAAGTGGGTGTAGAAAGTTCATGTTACAGATGGGCAAACTGAGGCCCAGAGTAGGGTGAGGCTGTGAACCCAGGTCTTGGAGCACACTTGACAAGTGCTCTGCAATGGAGCTAAACCAAGGCCTTTCCTGTGGTCTCTTTCCCAAGTCACCAACACAGGCAGTTCATCCTTGACCACAAAGGCGAAGGGAGTGTGGACCTGTTGCCTGACTGCCCTGCTCCTTCAGGGTGGCCTGCAGCATAGCCTTCTGGGTAGGATTGGCAGGAAAGATATCTCTGAGCCCCTCTGTCGGGTCAGGCAGTCTGCTGAAGCCGGTCCTATTGTATGTAAAAGACTCTTAAACTGTCCCCGGGCTGACTTTGCTGGATGTCAGGAAGCCCAGCCTCTTCCCTGGAAGGCTGGATCTCAAGCGAGCCCAGCCTCTCAGAGTGCCGCACACAGGGACAGGCACAGGCACCAGAGAGGTGAGTGGCTAGAAGTTTAAATTTTCCTGTCTTTTCTGCACATGACCCAGTAGTTCTCCTAGGTGGTGGCTTGGTTTGGGACACAATAAGGTTCTTTTCTTTTCTTATTTGAGTCAGGGTCTCACTATGTAGTCTAGGCTGGCCTTGAACTCACTGTGTGGTCCAGGCTGGTCTTGAACTTGTGGTGATCCTCCTGCCTCAGCCTCCTGAGTGCTAAGGTCCATTTCTTAAAAAAAAAAGAAAAGAAAAGAAAAGAAAAAGGCATGGTGGTACATGACTGTAATCCCAGCACTTGGGAGGCTGAGGCATGAGCTTCGCTGCAAGTCCGAGGTCAACATGGGCTACAATAGTGAGTTCAAGGTTCCTAGGCAGGTCTTTGTGTTCCAGACCTCAGTCACTTTGGTCAAGAAATACCCAGATTAACGATCTGGGAATCATATCGAGAAAGAGGTTGACCCTTGGCTGGGCAGGTAGAGAGGTTCAGGGTGTGGAGACTGCAGAATCAAAGGTTTCGCTTGGATGTGCTGCTGGTTCTGTGCTGTGGGCTGCTCTCTTTGAGGGCCACCTGCCCCCTTCCGAGGAGATTTGGCTGTGACTTTCATAGCCCTTGCTGGCTTTCCTGCATGACCTGACAGCGCTGTCAGGAAGGGCACTGAGGCAGGGGTCTGGAAACTGGATCTGAGTCAGCCTGGCTGCTCCCAAGCCCAGGGCCCGGGACTCTGGAAACGGCTGGCTCAAGCCCCGGCTCCCTACTTTGCCCAAGCGTGTGATCTGGGCCATGTTGCTTCATTTTCAGTGCCTCGGTTTCCTCCCCTGTAGGAGGAAGACCCTGGTCCACTTGAGCCCTGCCACCCTGTGCAGCCCTCCTCCTAGGCGCTTGGCCTCTGTTCCACCTGGTCAGGCATTGCACTTCTCTGTGTTGAGGCCTCCTTCCTGGGTGGCGCTGTGCTATGGGAAAGGGAGGTGCTCAGTGCTGGCTTTAGGTCTCCTCTCTGCTGCTGAGCCTTTTGTCCTTCTGCCTCCTTTTTGTCCTCTTTCCAGTTGCCCTTCATAGCACTGGGTTGAAGACACTATTTACTGAGTCTTTTTGGACAAGGTCAGACTTTTTTTTTTTTGGCAGTTCTGGAGATTGAACCCAGGGCCTTTGTACTGAGCTATATATGCCCACCCCTTTTTTATTATTTATTTTGAGACAGGGTCTAACTAAGGTGCATAGTCTGGGTTTGAACTGAGATCTTCCTGCCTCAGCCTCCTAGAATACTGGGATTATAGGTATGCACCATCATGTCCAACCAGGTCACATTTTTAAATAACTGCTCCAGCTCCTAGGTGACTCCCCAACCATTCAGAGGCACTGAGCAAGCTGGTAGCAGAGGAGGAAGCTTCTTTCCCAGGCCGGGGTTCCACAAATGCAGTTGGTTCATATATACAGTTGGCTTTGGATTGAGCAAAGTGACTCTCAGGCAGGCACAGAACTCCCTTCTCCCTCAAAGCATGGAGTTCTCTCCTGGAGGCTGCTTGGCAGAGGGTTGCTGGAAAGGCCACTTCTTGTATCCACTTACTTGAGAGAAAGAGTTTTGTATCTCTTAAAGTTCCCAGGTATTCCCAGGGTGCAGCAAGTTTGAGAACCAGAAACTGGAAGTGTGGGGGGTCCTACCGACCACTCTTATCAGCATGAATTCCAGGGAGTGCATGGGAGGGGCCAGTGGGGAGCTGTGGAGCAAGGAGCCCAGGGGCTGGGAACTTACTCCCTCTTTCTGTGGCACACTGTGTAGCCTTGGGCGAGGCACTGTGCTCTGAGGGACTCAGCTCCTGATCGGCCCAAGAAAGGGCCTGAGCCTGCCTCAGCCAGTGTCCGAATCATCAGGGAGTTTACAAGAAACAATGCAGATTACAAGGGCGTAATCAGGACATCTGATCTTATCCTGAGATCTTGTCTGTTCTGTCTCTGAAGCTCGAGTGATTCCAAAGTGCAGCCAAGTTTGGGAAACACTGACTCTCACTTCTGCATGCTAGAATTTCTGGAAGGCATTCATCCGCTGGCTTTGTCCCCAGAGTTGCTGACTTTGCCCACCTGGGTCAGAGCCTGCTAACCTATGTTTCTAATAAGTTCCCAGATGATGTCAACGAGGCCGTGTGAGCCATGTGGGCCTAGACTGCAGTAGTGGGGCTCACCCTTCACTGGACACCAATCTCCCCTGGGAACTCTTGCAACCCCCATTGCACTGGCTGCACCAGGGAAACTGCGACGTCTGCGGTGGGAGCAGGCAAGGGACTTTGCCCCAGTATTGCATTATGAAAACATTCTGTTTACAGCAAAATGGAAAGGGTTCTGCAGCAAGCAATTGTATAGCTACACCTAGATTCTACCATGGGCTGGGGGTGTTGATATGCTTGTTTTGTTGCACATTCAGCCATCTGGCCATACCCTGGGCATCAGGATTTCTTGAAGCCCCCAACTCCCCAACGTTCAGCCAAGCGGGGGGAACCAGGTGCTAGAGTTTCTGGTTTCTTCTTCCCTGAGACTCTTTGTGGCTATGGTCTGGGTTTCTGTTGTACACACCCCTGGTGTCTCCTGGGCTTTGTAAAAGAGGAAGACATGCCTTCGTTCAGCTCCTACTGGGTGCTCTGGGGATCCCATTCCTTTGAGCTGAGTCAAGTAGGAGACTGTATCTTCCAGGACATTCTGCTTGGTTTTTGGTGCCGGGGAGCAAACCCAGGGCTTTGCACATGGTAAGCATGGTCTCAAAGTTAAAAAAAAATAAAAATGGGCTGGCAATGTGTTTTGAAGACCCGGGGTTCAACTGCAAAGAAAAAAATAAAGAAGTAAAAGCTGAAGAACATCAGGCCAACCAGTGTGATGTACTTAGCATGTGGTGCTGTTAGTGTGCTATCAGCACCAGGAGCTGCCTGGAACTGGCTGTGATTTGTCCTGCATCCCCCATCTAATAATAAAGGCTTGGAAGGCTGAAGCTTCCAGAGAGAGCTTCTTGTTATTGATTCCAGGGTACAGACTACACTGTGCCGGGCTCTGTGTCCCAGCCTCAGAGCTCCAGGCTTCCTAGGGCTAAGTGCCCTGCCCCTCACAGTACAGAGGGCCCCATGGGATCGGTTCCCTGGCAAGTCCCCCGAGACTGCAGGAAATGGGAGAGAGCCTTTTGAGCCATCCCTGGCCAGTAAGCCAGAATACAGGGGCTCCCCAGGGGCAAACCTGACCCCCTCCCCACAGCATTGGGCATGCAGCTGGCCCTGTAGTACAAGAAAGAGGCAGAACCCGCAATCACACACAACCAGCTTCCAGCTGGGCACCTTTTTTTTTTTTTTTTTTTTTTGTTGTTGTTTTGTTTTTTTATGCAGGCACCGGGAGTCAAACTCAGGACCTCGCACTTGACAGTGCAGGCACTTATGCCACTGAGCTATATCACCAGCCCCACCTTTGGTTTTTCTTTCACATCAACTTTAGGCAGCTGGAGTAGAGTGGGAACCAGAGAACTGCATTTCACAAAGACAGTCTTGGTGGGTAGAGTGAATGTGTGTTATTGTTTCTCTTTCTTTTTTGTTTTTTTTGAGACAGGGTCTCACTATGTAGTTCAGGCTGGCCTTGAGCTAGCAGCAATCCTTCTGCCTCAGCCTCCTGAGTGCTGGTATTACAGGTGTGCACCACCACACCCAGCTTTCCGTTTCTATTTCTAAGGAAACTAAAAAAATTGTTGGGCCAGTGAGATAGCTCAGCGGCATAAGCACCTGCCTGGCAAGCGCGAGGCCCTGAATTCGACTCCTGGTACCCACATTAAAAAAAAAAATTGTTTACCATGGAAATCCAAGCCAGGGGTTTCTTTTTAGGGCTTTTCCCTTCCCTGTTTGAGAGAGATGGAGAGAAGGCTTCCTGAAGAGGCCATCCTGAGCAGTAACCTCCCAGACAGACACAGGCCTAATCTTTCACACCCAGTGGGCAGGGGAAAGTCTGGGACTTCCTGGCTTGTCAGTAGGGTTAGAGAGTTCATTCTGAAGTAAAGGTGGGCTTTCCCTCTGTCGCCAATGGGATCAGAGGAGTCACACTTAGAAATCCAACCTCGTGCGGCAGGACTTTCAGCTCTGGTGACAGCAGTGTGGGAGCTGGGGCTTCCTCAAACACTTCACTGCAGTCATTTTGAAAATGCATCACAGCTCTCAGGTCCTTCAGCTGGAGTCCTGCTCTGCTGCTGGGGCTTCTCATGGGATTCAGGCTGTGCAAGGTGTCTCCCACTTTACTGAAGCAGTTGGCTGCTCTTCCTTGGGTCTTTAGGCCCAATGGGACCTATGTTCTGCGGGCCACCGTAGCTGCCTGGTGACCCCGGGCCAGGGTGACCTCAGGCGGGCCCTGCACAGAGTAGGTACTCTGCAAGAATCACTCAGTCCATGAACACTGCAGTTCTCCACAGTGACAAAAAAATTCCAGATCATGGAAGTCCAAAAATGTGGGAATCGTCCTGTAATTTCTGGCACACTAACCAGAATTACAGGAAGCAATAATCCTGGCTGTGCTTTGTCCTCTATTTGGGTTGCATATAAGTCAGTTGAAGTGGCTTATAACCAAATTAGTTGTTTGTTTGTTTATTTATTTTGTTTTTTTGAGACAGGGTCTCACTATGTAGCCCAGGCTGGCCTCAAACTCACGGCGGTCCTCCTGGCTCAGCCTCCTGAATGCCAGGATTACAGGCCCATGCCACCATGCTCAGCATTTATTTGTACTTCTAAGCTATTGCATTCATAAATAAAAATCACAAAAGAGGAGACAAAACCCTTTGTCATATATGAGACCCCATTCTGGATTCAGAGTCTAGAGAGGGGATAAAGCTCTGTCCTCAGGAGGAGCAGCTGCCTAACTAATGTCCCCTTTGGGCCCAGAATCAGTAAGCACAGTTTGAGGCATGGTGGTGCACGCCTGTAGCCTGGGCGTGTAGTGAATTCAAGTCCAGCCTGAACTCCATAGTGAGACTCTTCTTAAAAACAAAACAAACGAAAATCAATCAGCACAGTTTGACCGGGCTCCTGGGGTGGACATCTGTGGAGCTGGCAGCAGGGTGGTCCCTGCTACCTTTCACTGCCCCAGGTCCTAGTGCATAGGACCATAAGGACGACAGCCTCCTGAGGGACTGCATATCAAACAGGGGAGGGCTTGGCTTGTCAGAGAGGAGCTGGTAGGACGGTCCTGGTTTGGTCTGGCATTTGCTAACTGGTCCAGTCCTTCCTCACCAGCCAGCCCATCTGAAATGCCACGGCCACCCTTACCCAACCTTATTAAAAAAAGGAAAGAAGGTGGGCCGGTGAGATGGCTCAGCGGCGTAAGCGCCTGCCTTGCAAGCGCGAGGGCCCGAGTTCGACTCCTGGATCCCACATACGAAAAAGGGGCCGGTGATATCGCTCAGCGGCCTGGGCGCCTGCTGGTGCGCGAGGTCCTGAGGTCGAACCCCTGGTATCCACAAAAAAAAAAAAAAAAAAAAAAAGGAAAGAAGGGCCGGTGAGATGGCTCAGCGGTGTAAGCGCCTGCCTGGCAAGCGTGAGGGCCCAAGTTCGACTCCCAGATCCCACATACGAAAAAAGGGCCGGTGATATCGCTCAGCAGCACGGGCGCCTGCTGGCATGCGAGGTCCTGAGGTCAACCCCCGGTACCCACAAAAAGAAAAAAAAAAAAAAAGGGAAAGAAAATACTCAAATCCACGCAATTAAGAATGAAAAGGGTGATATCACAACGGACCCTGCAGAAATCCAGAAGATCATCTATAACTATTTTGAAAATGTGTATTCTAATAAGACGGAAAATGCAGAAGAAATGGACAAATTCCTAGATACATATAAATTACCAAAGCTCAACCAAGAAGATATAAAAATCCTAAATAAACCAATAACAATCAATGAAATTGAAGATGTAATTAAAAACCTCCCAACAAAGAAAAGCCCAGGCCCTGATGGATTCACTGCTGAATTCTACAAGAAATTTAGAGAAGACCTAACACCACTACTTCTCAAACTCTTTAATGAAATTGAAAGGGAAGCAATACTCCCAAATTCATTCCTGGAAGCAAGCATTACCCTGATACCAAAACCAGAGAAGGACCCAACTAAGAAAGAGAACTATAGACCAATCTCCCTAATGAACATAGATGCAAAAATCCTCAATAAGATACTGGCAAACAGAATGCAGCAAATCATCAAGAAGATGGTACACCATGACCAAGTTAGATTCATCCCAGGGATGCAGGGATGGTTCAACATACATAAATCAATAAATGTAATACACCATATTAACAGAACCAAAGACAAAAATCACATGATCATCTCAGTAGATGCAGAAAAAGCTTTTGACAAAGTCCAGCACCCATTCATGATAAAAACCCTACAGAAAATTGGAATAGATGGTCTTTATCTTAATCTGATAAAAGCTATCTATGACAAATCAACAGCCAAAATCATACTAAATGGACAAAAACTGAAAGCCTTCTCTCTAAAATCAGGAACAAGACAAGGATGTCCACTGTCCCCACTCTTACTCAACATAATCCTGGAGACTTTAGCCAGAGCAATTACACAAGAGCAAGAAATAAAAGGAATAATGATGAGAAAGGAAGAAGTTAAATTATCATTATTTGCAGACGACATGATACTCTACGTAGAAGACCCCAAAAACTCCACTAAAAAATTGTTCGATTTAATAAGCAAATTCAGTAGTGTAGCTGGATACAAAGTCAACACTCAAAAATCAATAGCCTTCCTGTACATGAATAACAAACTCACTGAAAGAGAAATTAGGGAAATAATACCTTTCACAATAACATCCAAAAAAATGAAATACCTAGGAATCAATCTCACAAAGGAGGTAAAAGACCTCTACTCTGAAAAAGGAGATTGAAGAGGATATCAGCAAATGGAAAGATATCCCTTGCTCCTGGATAGGAAGAACCAACATAGTGAAAATGGCCATACTTCCAAAATTGTTATACAGATTTAACGCAATTCTGATCAAAATTCCAACAACATGTCTCACAGAATTAGAGAAAACAATCCTAAAATTCATCTGGAACTAGAAGAGACCTAGAATAGCAAAGGCAATTCTGGGCAACAAAGGCAAGGCAGGGGGCATCACAATCCCTGATTTGAAATTATACTATAAAGCTACTGTGATAAAAACAGTGTGGTACTGGCAAAAAAACAGACCCAAAGATCAATGGAAAAGATTAGAAGATGCAGAAACAACTCCATACATACTAAACCACCTTATCTTTGACAAAGGTGCCAAACACATTCACTGGAAGAAAAATAGCCTCTTTAATAAATGGTGCTGGAAAAACTGGCTCTACACATGCCAAAGATTAAAATTAGACCCATATCTTTCACTGTGCACTAAACTAAATTCAAAATGGATTAAAGATCTAGATATTAAAACAGAAACATTAAATCTCCTGGAAAATAGAATAGGTAAAACTCTTGAAGACATTGGTGTAGGCAAAGACTTTATGAATAAAACCCCAATGGCACGGGAAGTATCACAAAGAATCAACAACTGGGATCTCATCTCATTAAAAAGTTTTTGCACAGCAAGAGAAACCACCAACAGAATGAAGAGACAACCCACAACGTGGGAAAAAATGTTTGCCAGCTATTCCTCAGACAAAGGATTACTATCGAGAACATATAAAGAACTCAAAAAAATCAGACCTCCCAAATTTAAAGACCCAATACAAAAATGGGCGTCTGTGATGAATAAACACTTCTCAGATGAAGAAATACAAATGGCAAATAAATATATGAAAAAATGTTCAACATCACTAGTCATTCAAGAGATGCAAATTAAAACAAAACTGAGATTCCATCTCACCCAAGAAAGAATAGCTTTTATCAAGAAATCAACTAATAAGAAATGCTGGAGGGGCTGTGGGGAAAAAGGAACCCTTCTCCACTGCTGGTGGGAGTGTTGACTGGTGCAGCCACTGTGGACATCATTGTGGAGATTCCTCAAAAAGCTAGGACTGGAGGTCGCATTTGATCCAGCTATTCCCCTTCTGGGTATCTTCCCAGAAGAATTAAAAACATCGTACCACAGCAATATATGTGCACCCATGTTTATAGCAGCACAATTTGTAATAGCCAGATCATGGAAACAACCCAAATGCCCATCAACCGAGGAATGGATAAAAAAGATGTGGTCTTATTATACAATGGAGTACTACACTGCCATCAAGAAAGATAAACTGGGGGCCGGTGAGATGGCTCAGCAGCTTAAGCGCCTGCCTGGCAAACACAAGGGCCCGAGTTCGACTCCCGGAACCCACATATGAAAAAGGGGCCGGTGATATCGCTCAGTGTCACGGGTGCCTGCTGGCGCTCGAGGTCCTGAGGTTGACCCCCCAGTACCCACACACAAAAAAAGATAAACTGGAAACTTTTATAAGTAAATGGATGAAACTCGAGAAAATACAAGTGAAATAAACCGGACGCACATTTGTAAACATCGTATTGTCTCCCTAGTGTGAAAATGCAATTTCACTGTGACTATTCCATTCCTTAGTCTTTTATTTTTACTTCGCTTTTACATGGCTTAATCTTATACTGAGTAATGTTTTTCTCCAAAAGGTATTTGTACGTTCTGTAGTTCTTGAGTTTGTTAATACGTGAGAATGTTTACTTGTTGTCTTAAAGAAAAAAAGAAAGATGAAATGCCATAGCCACCAAGAGCAGAGCTTTACAGGTCCCCCGCTCAGCCACAGAGCTGGGAAGGGAGCCACTCTGAGCCATTGTTTCAGTGGGAAGAGAGCCACAGGGTGACTCTACACTGGGGAAATGAGCCACCAAGGCAAGGTGCGGGGATTTGTGTCGGGAGCCATTCACGACGTGGCCCTAGCGGAGAAGCCAGGCTGAGTCCACCTGTTCTGGAGACCACCGGGGCTGCCACTAATGAATGTGCTCTGCTGGATGTCGCTCAAACTGCAAGACCCTGAGAGCATGGACTGTGACACAATGCTGGCTTCTTGCCTACTGCTCCCTCCATGCATGACATTATATTGCAGTCTCCCAGACAGCTCTGCGGTAGATACAATCCTTGTTTTACAGGAAGAGAAAGGGAGGCTCAGCAGTCAGGGGCTGCCAGGGTCATGCTCTGCAGAGTAATGCTAACCACTGAGGGGCCCCCTCTGCCAGGGCTTCCTGTTCTAACCACTTGACCTTCAAAACGTCCTTGAGAAGGAGGCTGTGAAGTCCCCATCCTAACAGGTGTGGGGACTACAAGGAGGTTCTGTAGGCTCCTGCAGCATCCAGCTGGCAGATGGCAGAGGGCGAGGTGGACGCGGCCCAGCTCTTTGTCACCAGTCAGTGCTGGCACCTGTGTCTGTGCCACAAATGTGCTGAGAGCCCGCTGTGCGCCAGCCACATACAGTCACCCTGCCTTGGGACAGTCCTCACCCTCACAGGGCCACATGCAGATGTCAGTGCACTGGGACCTATGGAGAGGGGCGCGAGTGGCAAAAGGCCCGGGACCTCTGGGGACACTGGGCCTCAGCAGGAAGTTTTCTCTCTTGTCCTGGTGGTGACCCTGGGGTAATGATTACTCTCCCTGGGGACCAAAGCAAGCGGGCAGGAGTCTTGGGAGCCTTCTTATCTCTGGACTTGGACCTCGGTGCGGCCTGTGTCACACGCCCAAGGCACGCTTTCCCTATCTCTGCCTCACACATGCTGCAGAACCGGACAGGACGGGATGTGCTGCCTGTCGTACCGCCCCATGGGGATGCCTCTCCCAAGGGGATTTTGAGGGCAGGATTAATCAGAATTTCTGCTGGGAGGAATCGAGGAGGTGGCTCTGCCTGGGGAAGGTCTGGAGGTGCAAGACAGGAACTGATTTGTGTTTTACAAGTTGATTTTGGCTGCTGGGCAGGGACACGGTTGGTGGGGACTGGTCTCTCTCCTTCTACACCAGCAGGAACCCTGAAGGCCCTGGGTGGGGAGGTTGCCCTGGGCTTTCCCACCTGGAGCTCGGCCTCTGCTGATGAATTATATTCTTAGCTTCCTCACCAGTACTAGGCTCAGGACTGGGAGAGGATTAGATGCATTCATTTGTAAAAAGTGCTTCAGGTGGGGCCTGCCCTTATTGCACACATGAGTGACAATACTGTAGTCACACCTGGCTTCAGGAGAAGAGGCCTGAGCCTGGCCCGGCTCCCTCCCTTTTACCAGTTGGCCTGGAGCCCCTCTCACCCCAGGTGGGGACTGGAAGGCCCATCTGGCAGAGCTGAGTGAGGATCAGGTGAACTCTCCTACCCACACCCTGCCTGGCACATACTAGGCCCCTCCTCACTGTCTTAAAAAGGTCAAAGAAAACAGGCATAAGATTTCTCTGGCAGGTTTTGCTTCACCTGCTTTTCCTTTAAGACTTCCCTAGTGGGCACCTACACTGTTTTCCACCCTTTAGTTTTGGATCTGCCACCTCCTTGCAGCTTGCCCGAGCATCAACCCTCTGGTCCCCTTCGGCCCATCACCTTTGGAAGTGATGTGTCCCTTCCAAGACCGCTGTCTTCACCGCACCCTGACAGTGACAGCGCCTGCTTCCTGGGTGCTGCCCGTGCAGCTGGCACTGATTGTAATTACCACATGCCAGGTCTGCACACAGGGCACGTGATGCTCGCAGTGCTTCCAAGAAGGCAGCATGATGACTGCATGCCCATTTAAAAGTAGGAAAACCAAAGCCCAAGGAGGTCAGACAACTTGCCCAAGGTCACAGCTAGGAAGTGGCAGGTTTGAAGCCAGGCAGTGTGACTCAAAGCCCCAGCTCCCATCACATTTTGTTACTGCCACCATATAACCCTGATGTGAATAACCCACAGCGATTTGAAAAAGGAACGTGGCCTTTGTCCTTCTAATGTCAGTGCTTTATTTGTTTGCTCTTTTCTTTTTTTTTTTTTTTTTTTTTGTGGGTACCGGGGGGACGACCTCAGGACCTCGCGCGCCAACAGGCACCCGTGCCACTGAGCGATATCACCGGCCCCTTTTTCGTATGTGGGTTCCGGGAGTCGAACTCGGGCCTTCGCGCTTGCAAGGCAGGCGCTTAAGCCGCTGAGCCGTCTCACCGGCCCTCTTTTCTTTTTTAATTGAGAGATATTTTACTTCAAACTGGGCATGGTGGTGCACACCTGTAATCCCAACACTCAGGAGGCTGAGGCAGGAGGATTCCTGTGAGTTCAGGGCCAGCTTGGGCTACGTAGTGAGTTCAAGGCCAGCCTGGATTACATAGCTAGACCATGTCTCAAAATAAAAAACCAAAAATCTAGAGTTAGAAATTCTAAATTTTCCAGATTCTATTCTGCTTAATCTCCTTCTAAATAAAGCAGTCCTAGGGCCGGTGAGATGGCTCAGTGGTGTAAGCGCCTGCCTGCCAAGCGTGGGGGCCCGAGTTCAACTCCTGGGACCCACATACGAAAAAAGGGCCGGTGATATCACTCAGCGGCACGGGTGCCTGCTGGCGTGCGAGGTCCTGAGGTACCCCTGGTACCCACAAAAAAAAAAAGAAGAAAAAAAAAATAAATAAAGCAGTCCTTTTAAATCTCACCGAATTCTGTTGTGCTCAAATATAGGCACATTTTTCTCTTGCTTTGTCACCTGTGAGGCGGAAAACCTGCTGATCAGCACGTTCCTTTCAAGGCTTGAAAATAACCCCAGCTGTCTCAAAGTCTGTCCCAACTTAATGCGCTCTGAAAACAGAGGGACCTGGCTTCTCCCCACCAGGCTGCCCTCCTGTCCCACCCCTGAGGGAGGTGTCTAGAATGTTCCAGGCTCTCCCTGCTGCTTGGGCCACACCCTGGGCAAGAAGGTCACATTTGCCCTGTGACGGTCCTCCACCCCTGCTCAGAAATGTATTTGATCTTGCTTTGTTAATTTAATTTAATTATTTTGCAGTACTGGGGATTGAACCCAGGGCCTTTGTACCTAACTATATTCCCGGCCTTTTTTTTTTTTCTTTTGTGGGTATCGGGGGTCGACCTCAGGACCTCGCACGCCAGCAGGCGCCCGTGCCGCTGAGCGATATCACCGGCCCTTTTTTTGTATGTGGGTACCGGGAGTCGAACTCGGGCCCTCGCGCTTGCCAGGCAGGCGCTTACGCTGCTGAGCCATCTCACCGGCCCCCTGGCCGGCCTTTTCTTTTTTTTTTTTTTTTTTGTGGGTACCGGGGGGTCGACCTCAGGACCTCGTGCGCCAGGAGGCGCCCGTGCCACTGAGCGATATCACCGGCCCCTTTTTCATATGTGGGATCCGGGAGTTGAACTCGGGCCCTCGCGCTTGCAAGGCAGGCGCTTACGCTGCTGAGCCATCTCACCGGCCCCCTGGCCGGCCTTTTCTAAATTTATTTTGAGACAGGGTCTTGCTGAGGCTGGGCTCAAACTTGTGATCTTCCTGCCTCAGCCTCCCAGAGTGCTGGATTACAGGCCTGCACCACTGTACCTGGCTATTTTGTTATTTTTATGTTTCAGAACATTTTGGGATGAAACAAAACTATAAAGAAGTATCCCTAATCCCTCTTCCTTTGACACCCAGGGCCTATGTCGCGGCACTCCAGGGGTTTGACAGGTGCACGCTCTTTGATAACACCCAGCGGTCCCTGCTGTTTGGGTTTGTGAGCGTCAAGAAAAGCTCTGAAGAGTTTCCCAGGGACCCTTCTCGGCCTGGGGCGCACATCAGTGAAGGAATGGAGATTACGCCCTAGGTGGGGGAAGCAGACCTCGGCCCAGTGTTCCAGGGAGGGCGGGAGGAGAGCTAGGGCGCGGGGCCTGGAACAGAGTGCGTGTGCGTGCGTGCGTGGCTGTTGGGGGAAGCCCAGGTACTGGGTGCCAAGGCAGGGTGGGCTCCTTAAATTGAGAGCTGACAAGGGTGCGGGGCGTAGCTCTGCAGGTTTGTGGGGATGGAGCGTTTCAGGCCCAGGGAGCAGCTGGAGTCCGAGAGGAACCAGAGCCCAGCGCGAAGCGCGGGAAGGGCGGCCCGAGATGAGGAGGCTGAGGAAAAGCCTGCGCCCTGGAGCTGCGCTGCGGCTGCCCTGAGGCCGGCGATGTAGCCTACCGGCGCCTCTGCCCAGACCCGCGGGCCAACGGAAACCAGACCGCAGCGGCCTGTGGCGGTGGCTTTGATCCAGGCGCTTTCCTAACGGGGCGCGGCCCTGAGGAAGCGTGGCTCTAACCCGGCCGCCGCCTCGTCTGTAAAGGGAGCGCCGACACCGACGTCGCCTGCGAGCCCTGGAGGTGCTTCATAACATTAATGCTGCCACACTAACAGTGAGGTTATCAATAAAATGACCGACGCTGCATCTTTTCAGGGCGAGTAGATTAAGTATTCTTATTATTGAGATTTAAAAATCTAAAGCAGCCGGGCGTGGCGGCGCACGCCTGTAATCCAGAGCTTGAGAGGCTGAGGCAGGAGGATCACCAAGGCTCAGGCAGGAGGATCAAGGCCAGTCTAAACCACATAGTAAGACTGTCTCAAAACAACAAAACAAACAAACAAAAAGAAAAGTTAAATAAAAAGGCAAAAAGCTGGGCCGGTGAGATAGCTCAGCGGCATAAGCGCCTGCTTAGCAAGCACGAGGTCCTGAGTTCAACTACCAGTACCCACCTTTAAAAAAGAAAAAGGCAAAAGGCAAAACCATCTTTCTCCAGTGATTTCTAAGGAAAAGAAAGGCAAGAACACATGACTTTTGGTCAGGAAGAACGAGGCCAAAAAAACGGCTTCTGTGCTGGGGGCGTGGTGCTCTCCTTCCCAGGCTGAGGTGCGGAACATTCGCAAGCAGCCAACCGTCAGTTCGTTGGGAAAGTTTGGAAAGTATTGTGCAAACGATGAAGAAAAAAACCCCCATAAAACAGGCTCGCATCTCAGCCTTTAGGCTGTAGAGCCCAGAAATGCAAAACTGCGGGCTCACAACTTGCAGAGTTGCCGAAGTGGGAGAGGAGAGCATCCTGTGGAAGCATGCGTGGTTTCACCCACGAGCTGGGATTCAGAGCCCTGTGGCACCAGGTTACAGCTTTTCCTGCCCATGACTGACAGGAGTATTTGTTTTTTAATGCCAGGGCAGAAGTGGGATGGCTTGCTGGGCAAACGGGTCGGACAAAGAGGCACTCATGGGAGGGTCTCAGGACAGGTGAGAGTCAGCTCTGCAGTCAGGTTGCCAAGTCAAATCCCATCTGCGTTTAAACCTCTCTGTGCCTCAGATTCCTGGTCTGAGTATTAGATATAAAAATGACGCCTACTTTCCAGGGCAGTTAGGATGAGTAAGTGAATTAATACACATGAAATCCTCGGGAAGGTACTTGGAATGGCCTAGCTTAAGCCACCACTGGGTGTCTTTGTTTTGGGGTTACATGGGTACTTTCAAACAATATCTGAGTTTTGTTGTCATTTAATTGAGGATGGCTTGTTTAGGGACGTTCAGGTCATGCATCTCTCTTCTTTCTAACCAAAAATTTACTTAATTTTAGAAAGAACCACCATTCTCTAACCAGTACTATCTAATAGAAACAACACAAACCATAAATATAGTTTCAAATTTTTCATATGGTCATCATATTTAACTTCAGAATTTTTATTTTTTATTTTATTGAGAGAGGGTCTGGCTGTTTAATGCAGGCTGGCCTTGAACTCACTTATGTAGCCCAAGCTGGCCTTGAACTCATGGAGGTCCTCCTGCTTCAGCCTCCCGAGGGCTGGGATTACAGGAGTGCAGCACTACACCCGCCTAGCTAACTTCAGAATTTTTAGCGGCTATATTTTAAAAAGTAAAAAGAGACAGGTGAAATTAATTTATTTTTATTTTTTAATTTTTTATTTTTTTGAAACGGGTCTCACTATGTAGTTCAGGCTGGCCTTGAAATCACTATGTAGTTCGGGCTGGCCTGCAACTCACGGGGTTCCTCCTACCTCAGCCTCTCAAGTGCTGGAATTATAGGCATGCACCACTGTGCCCGGTGAAATTTAAAGATATAATTTATGGCAGTTAAACAAAAACTTGAAAAATATATTTTAACTCAATATATCCAAAATACCATTTCACTATATAATCAATATAAAAATATTAATGAAACTTTGATTCTTTTGTCCCTGCTATGTTAAAATAGAGTGTTTTATTTTATGAACAGAGCGTACATCTTGATTTGGGCTAGCCACATGTCAAGTGCTTAATGGCCACAGGTGGCCACCATGTTGAACAATGCAGTTCGGAGTCACAGGAGGATAATTCTTGGCAGTGGCCTTGGGTGGGCCGGTCAGGCTGGGCCCTACTCCTCCTAGTCACACTGTGATAACCAGAAAGGCTCCATAGATGAGGAGTCTTCTGGTCATACGGAACAAGGGGGGTTCCCTACGCAAGCCCTGTCATTCCGAGAGTGTGGTTTGAACTAAGACATGTTGAGCAAGCGCTTGCTTACCCCTAACGATCTTTTCCTTCCTCCCCGCAATTGGAGTTAGCCTTTCTCCCCAGCTGGCCTTAAGGATTAAATTCTAAAAGGATCACAGTCTTCCAGTGACTGTCTTCCTCTATTAAGATGCAAATGTTGGACAAAATTTTAGTTAGGAGAAATAAGCTGAAGAGATCTATTATACAACTTGGTTACTATAGTTAATAATGATGTATTCGTGAGTCCTGACCTAACATATTACGGGGATACGTCCCAGTAAACTCACCACAAGCTGAAAATACCAAAACTGCGCTCAGTACCCTAACCCGTGGTGCATCCTAGGTTCAGTTCACTGAACACCGTGGCGGCTTTCCCCCTTCTCATCTTGTAGCTGCCTGGGAGCCTGGCTCGCTGCCAGAGTATCATATAGCATGTGGCCAGCTCAAGAAAAGGCCAAAATTCAAAATTTGAGGTATGGTTTTCTAAGAATGCTAGCGCTTTCATAGCATCAAAAAACTCCATGGGGAATCATCATAAATTGTGGAACTGTCTGTATTGTATTCTTGAAAACAAGTAGATTTTGAGTGTTTTCATCTTAAAAAGTGGTAAATAAAGCAGTGCTTTTTTTTTTTTTGGTACTGGGAATCAAACTCAGGACTTTGCGCTTGCCGGGCAGGCTGAGCTATATCCCCGGCCCAAAACAGTGCATATTAATTAGCTGCCTTTAGTCACTGCACAGTAGCTATGTATGTCAAAACGTCACTTTGTGCATGACAAATATATAAAGTTTTGTCAGTTAAAAAAGATGCAAATTTGAGATGATACCATCATTAAATTATCAGCTGAGACTAGGAGAGTTGAGAGTGAATAGGACGGAAAGAGAACTCCTTTTTGGGTTCTGTTTGGAAATTTTGAGAAGTGGCATTGTTCAAAAGCCAGCTTTGGTAAGAAAACCCTGGGAGTGGATCCTTCAGGCCTCTCATTCCAAAGGAACCTCAGTAGCAAAGGCAACAGCTACGAGGTGGGAGCAGTCAGTGTTCTGGGCACCTCGGGTCTGCTTTTTCCAGGTGAGGAGTCCTTGAGAGGAGAAATTCTGTAGACTCCTGCCCACCCATTCCCACCAGTCGGAGAGGAGAGCCACCCCTGCCCCGGGGGCACCCCCTTTGATCCCACTCAAGGAGGTTTCTGGTGGTCACAGCTAGGGTAGGATGTACCTCAGGGAGTCTGATTTGGTTTTGAGGACAAACTCCTCTTCTTACCCCTCTGTCCCCCATTTTGCCATCTTAAGATGGATTTGCACTTCTTTCTGCCAATCCATTATTGAACATTTTTTTTTTTTTTTTTGTGGGTACCGGGGGGTCGACCTCAGGACCTCGCGCGCCAAGAGGCGCCCGTGCCGCTGAGCGATATCACCGGCCCCTTTTTCGTATGTGGGATCCGGGAGTCGAACTCGGGCCCTCGCGCTTGCCGGGCAGGCGCTTAAGCCGCTGAGCCATCTCACCGGCCCTATTGAACATTTTTTGAAGGATGTCTTATTTCTCTATTTCCAAGTTCTTGGGAAGAGTAGAAGGGACCTCACTTTCATCCCCACGAGCTAGTAGTCTTCATCATTTCTACGGAAAAGCTAAAGAATGAAAAGAAACACTCATTTCATTTGTTATGAGGTGTGAACTCTCTATTAACCACCAAATGTTATTTCCCTTCTGCCTTGCTGACTGCACTGTGCTAGTTTTTTCCCTCAGTCTGCAGTATTCTCAGGTATATTCCCTGGAGGCAAATTACTTTTTTTTGTGTGTGTGTGGGTACCAGGGGTCGATCTCAGGACCTTGCGCGCCAGCAGGCGCCCGTGCCGCTGAACGGTATCACCGGCCCTTTTTTCGTATGTGGGTACCGGGAGTCGAACTCGGGCCCTCGCGCTTGCCAGGCAGGCCCTTATGCCGCTGAGCCATCTCACCGGCCTGCAAATTACTTTTTAAATTAAAAAAAAAGATTATTTTGAGACAAGGTCTCACTAAATTGCCCAGGCAGAACTTGAACTTATGATTCTCCTGCCTCAGCCTCCCAAAATGCCGGGATTATAGGCATGTGCCATCATACTCGGCTATTGTTCTACAAAATTTGAAATAGTCAGTAAAAGAAGAAACGTTTATCACCCCCCTGTCTAAAGAACACCACTGCTAACTTTATGGTAATCAACAGCACGTTTTATTCTATTACAGTCAAAGCTACATCCTTGGTACAACCTTGGTGTCAAACCAAGACTGTCACATGAAAAAAAAAATTCAATACAGAGTTCATTCAGTTATTCATTCATTCAGTGCCTTGGGGGGATGTCCAGAATCATGCTAAGCTAATCTGGAAGCTTAGTCTATTTTAGGATATCATCAAATAAAAGTCATAAAAATGCATAGCATTTCATTAAAGTGAGAAAAGCAACTGATATGAGCATAGATGTTAGGTTTTGGGGTGGAACGTGGTTATATCTTTGTTTTGTTTTGTTTTTGAGATAGGGTCTCACTATGTAGTGCAGGCTGACCTTGAACTCACTTATGTAGCCCAGGCTAGTCTCAAACTCATGGCGATCCTCCTGCCTCAGTGTCCTGAGTGCTGGGATTACTACAGGCATGTGCCCCTACGCCCATCTTATCTTTTCATTCTTTAGACATCAAAAGTTAAAATTCACCATGAGAAAAATTTGTACCACCTCAATATCAGGAAGTTTCTAAATAGCATTTCAGCCTGGCATGGTGCATACATCTGTAATCCTAGGAGTTGGGTGAGACAGGAGGATCACTGTGAGTTTGAGGCTAACCTGGGTTACATAGTGAATTCGAGGCTAACCTGGGTTACATAGTGAACTATATAAGGAGATCCTGTCTCAAAAATCAAAAAAAAAAAAAAAAAAAAGGCATTTTTCTAGGTGTTTTATGTTTGTGACCAAGACCAAAAAAAGAAAAAGCAGCCTAAAAAACAAGGAGCAACTCAAATGTAGTAACTTAATTGGTCACTGTGGTTAGCCTCTGGAAAGCAACATGAAAAGACCGTTGAAGATCTGGTTGAGGTCCTGTGGTTACAAATCCAGGGGCAAGAGCTTTCCTCTTCCTTTGTGACTGATAACCTTAAATAAAAGGCAGGTATGAGAGTGTAATTTGGGGGTGTGTATTTTGGGGAGAAGGAAGTAGGAGTGCAGTTGAGCTGTGGAGCCCAGGAAATATTGGTACCAAGTTTGGGGACAGGGAGGACTACTTACTCCACAGGGAGCACAGCGGGTGAGGTGGTGGAACTGCTGGCCGGAATCAACAAGCAAGTTAGTCTGGGGACATTGGCAGGACAGGGTCTGAAGGGAGACGCAGAGGGCCGCACTGTGAACTGCTGAAGACAGGACTGACTGTTGCCTGTCTCTGGATGGGAGGGAACAGGAATTCATCTTCTAAATTCCTCCTTGCAACTCCCCAACTGCCAACCTGTCCATAGCAATCATTTACTAATTTTTAATTTAAAAAGATAGTTAAAGATGCAAAAAATAATTGTGAAATAGCATGGATAGTGTGTCCTAGAAAAAGAGGTGAGATTTAAGTAGCCAAGTAAAGACAACTTTCCTTGATTTCTTTTCAAAGGATCTCATTCCTCCTAACGCTTTGTCGTTCCTGTTCCCTTACGTCTGAAATTTTCCCTGAGTGGTTCATTTCCAACACATTTGACCCCTGTGAAAATATTCCAGGAGGAGCGGCACATTCTCCTGTTCCCATCGGTGATATTCAACGTGTGGCGCTTTCACTGGCTCTTCAAAGCCCTACGAATTTTGGAATTGAGATTTCATCTTCTTCTAGACTCAAGGTGGCAGTTGAGAAGTTGTGGTGGTACTGGGGATTGAACCTAGGGCCTTTGCACTGAGCCACAGCCCTAACCCTTTTTATTTTTTATTTTGAGAGACAGGGTCTCACTAAATAACCTAGCTGGATTTGAACTTGTGACCCTCCTGCCTCAGCCTCCCAAGTAATGAGGATTAGAGGTGTGCACCACCACACTCAGCTTGGATTTAATATTTTTAGGGCAATTTTAGCAGCAAAATTGAGTAGAAAGTACAGAAATTTCACACATAATCTCTGCTCTTGTTTATCTTCTTAAATTAGAGACTTTGGTGAAGGTGCTCCTCCTCTCCTTTGCTAGCCCAAGATTAAAACATCAAGTCCCCCAACTTTTGGATACCTGGGGAGGTGTCTGGAGCAGAATCTCCGAGGGTTTTGGAGGGGGAATCCTGCTTTTAGGAAACTAAAATGGATGGATGGTTTCAGTGAGCACAGAGGAGGAGCTGGGGAAGCGGCTGGTGGGCTGGCTGGGCTCCATCCTGTGGACCCTGTCAATGGGCACAGTGATGCTGTTCCCTGGGGACCAGTGGCATCGAGATACTTTCCTGTCTGGGCCGCAGTCTCCTCATCCACTACAGGGGAGTAGGAAGGGGAATGGGAAACTGCGAGGTTCCTACCCTGGACCCTCCCTGGCTGTGTGACCAGAGGCCAGCCATGGGGCCCTTCTGGACTTGCTTGTTTCCCATGAGAGTGTGTGACCTGGATGGTTTCTGTTTTTTGGAGACAGGGTCTCACTGTGTGGTTCAGGCTGGCCTTGAACTCATGGTGATATCCTCCTGCTTCAGCCTCCTGAGTGCTGGGATTATAGGCACCACTTCCATTCTAGAAAAAACAAACAAAACTCACAAGCATCATCCTTTAAGGCACAAGAAACATATTTAGTACAGGATCTATTTGCTATTTAGTTTTTTGATGCAGTACTTAGTTCAGACCCAAGACTCTCTTCAGAAAGAGCTAAGAAAAAGTCCTGGAGGCTTTAGCGGAATCTTCAAGTTGGGGATTTAAAAAGAATGAGCTGCCTTGCATGGTGGTGGTGCACACCTGTAATCCCACCATTTGGGAGACTGAGGCAGGAGGATCTCTGCTAGTCTGAGGCCAGCCTGAGCTCCATAGTGAGTTCAAGGCCAGCCTGAACTACATAGCAAGACTCTGTCTCAAAAAACCAAAACAAACAAATAAAAGAAATGAGCCTTGGAGCCGTCCTTCTGAGCTGTTTTGTTGTACTGCTCTAGGCATCTCTTCTGAAAACCTCAGTGCATCTGAACAAGTTGTAATCCTAGGAAGACTCAAGTGCTCTCAACAGATTCCCTGCCTAAGACCACCCCAAAACCAGTGATTAGTGAAAAGTGAGGTTTGTGTTGCAGGGTTACTTTGTTGGACAACAAGGTATTGTTGTCTGTTTTCTGTTGCTATAACTATATACCTGAGACCAGGTAATTTATAAGATAAAGAAATGCATTTCTTGTAGTTCTGGAGACTGGGGAGCCCAGGAGCTGGGCCCTGGCGTCTGCTCTGCACCTGGGAGGGCCTCTTGCTGCACCAGAACACAGTGGAGGGCGTCCCGTGGCCAGACACAAAGCTGCCCACTTGGGTCTCTCTCCCTCCTTTTCCAGCGCCATTGTGGGTGTCCTTTCCTATTGACCTCATCTAACCCCAGTCACCTCTCAAGGTCCCATCGCCAAACACCATCAACATGTGACTTTGGAGATTTAAGTTTCCAACATGTGGACTTTGGGAGACACATTCAAACCGCAGCACAGGGTGCTTGTTGAGAAATAAAGGTGCCTGTTTTACAAGCAATTCAACTAACTGTGAAGTAAAGTAGATGCAATTTCAGATTGCCTGGCAAATGATGGACTAAGTTTGGAATAGAATTTGGCTTTGGAAATTCTGGAAATCACACATGTTGGAGAGGCTGAGGTTTAGGGAAAGATGGAAATCCTCTTTAGTTAACAGAGGAAGTGTGGGGCAAAAGGATGGTCCCCAACCCAGAGCGATTACAGCAAGGGAGGTGTGAAGAATAAGAGGCTGGCGTTGCTCGGGTGGGGCACATGGGAGAAAGGCTCAGGTGTGGAGCTGGCTGCTGTGTGTGTGCATCCTGCTTGCCCACAGCTCAAGGCGAGGGCCAGGGAACTGAACCCAGAGGAAGGGTATTTGGGCAAAGGAAGTATCAGCTGTCAGTAATGGGAGAAGAGCAAATACCAGTGAACACTGTAAATTTTTTAATGCTAAAATGTATTTCATGCAAGAATGCAGGATAGATTTTCTTTAAAAATAACCCCACTGGCTGGGGATGGCGGTGCACACCTGTAATCCCAGCACTTGGGAGGCGAAGGCAGGAGGATTGCTCAAACCCAGCCTGAACTACATAGGGAGACCCTGTCTCAAAAAACCAACCAAACAAACAAGACCCCAAAAAACCCAGCTGCAAAGACCAACATGCAGATGCCAATGGGCGGCAGATCTCTCCTCTGGAGCTGTGTGGTACGTGGGGCAGCCGTGAGGACTGGCGCCTGTCCATCTGGCTTGCCTGTGTCCCGCTGGACAGGGTCCCACAACTCTCCTGTGCGGTCCACAGGCTCCACCAGCCCTTCCACGCTGTGACCCACATCCCAGGCCGGACAAGGTCCCGGCTGATGAGCGATTTAGGCCCTGACCCTCGTACGGCCTCAGCCAAGCTGGCACAAGGTTCCACCTGGCAGAGGGCTCCATGGTGCTGGGGCAGCCCGGGCACAGGGCACCTGTTCACCACCACGGCAGCCCGAAGTCCTCCTCTGGGGAGGGTCTTCCACAGATCGTACAGGTGGCTGAGGTGACGGTTCCAACCAGCTTAGAAATGGGGACACCAGACACTCTCTGAAGCCCATGGATGTTCTGGGCGTAGAGTCGAAGAAGCAGGCCCTTGTCATGGAGCAGCCAGAAGGAGGAATGAGCAATGTTGTGCCGATAGTTCCCAGGGTACAGCTCAGTGGCTAAAGTGAAAAAGTGCCTGGCGTTGTGAAAGAAAAATTCGAGCTCAGAAATGGCCTCCAGGTATGTGATGTTGTGCTGCTGGAGGTTGCTGGAGAGGCCGCTCCCTGGAGATCTGACTTCCCGGTGCGGGTGTCTACCAGGCACTGGCAAGCTCTGGCCCGAGTCAGCTCAGCTACATCCTGCTGGGAAAACTTCTTCTCACTGCTGCCTCTGCTTCCAAAAATGCCTGAAGCGCCCACAGAAAGAGATACGGGCCTTCTTTCACCTGCAGTACTCCCAGGCCCCACGGCACCATGATGCTCCTGCAAATGCTTTTTAAAAATCACCCTGACCTGAAACCCGGGAGGCTGAGGCAAGAGGATTGAGAGTTCAAGCTCAACCTGGGCAACTTAGCAAGAATCTGTCTCAAAATAAAAAATGGGCTGGAGATATAGCTCAATGTAAAGGCCTTGGATTCAATCCCCAGTACTAAAAAAAAAAAAAAAAAAAAAAAAAAATCACCATGACCTAGAGAAAGAAAAAATGAAGAATCCAGATGAGAAAAGTCCCTCAGGTGATCATTTTCAAGCACAAGTTCTAATCAGCTGTAAGGCTTTGCAGGAAACCTATTAGAGCTATTGACAGGAACCATTGTTTTGGTGCCAGGGTTTTAAATTGATGGTTAGGATGAAAAGAGACCAAAGACAAGATCTGACATTTCAAGCTGAAACCAACATTGTACTCCACAGCAGGGAGCTCACAGGGTTTGTGAGTCTGAAGTCGGTGCTGTGCTCCCAGGAGGCCCTGGGGTGCAGGACCCACTGCTGGCTGACTCTGAGGAGAGCCACATGTGCACCCTTTTTGTCCCTGTAGCACAGCTGCTCAGGGTTAGATTCTGAGGCCACCCTTAGCAGGAAACAGTAAGGAATCAGCAGGAAGTCCACAACAAGGGAAGGGAAACCCCTCCCTGGTGTGTAAGGACGGGCGAGGGGAGCATAAAATGGAAAGTGGAACATGTGCTCTAATGTGTCTGGGGCAACAGGGATGAGCGTTGGAATGGAGAGTGGATGCGTCTTCAGAAGGGGGAAGGAACTGTCGTGTCCCCAGGGCGAGGATGTGTGACAGACCACTGTATTTACTGTGTGACTATAATGTGGAGGCAGATTCTCTGAAAATCCATACACCGGTGGGGAAAAATGCTGTCCTTTATGGACATGGAGTGGTGGTTTGTGTGTTTTCACATCCAGTAGCTCACTGAGAGGAAAACCTCCCCTTGTTCCTGATTTCTGGCTTGTTCAAGGCCAAAAGACCCAAAAACAAACTGAAAAAGTTTACCAGGAGAAAAAAGATAAAAGTATGCCTGGCACCACATCATAAGAAAGAGTCAGTGTGAAGAGCAGAGGAATGCAAAATAATTTTCAGTTTTACCAAGTTTTTTTTTTTTTTTTTTTTTTTTTTTTGGTAACCAACACATTTTCACCCTATTTTTGAGGTAGAGGGAGAGCCAGCAATCCAATGAAAACATTGAATCTAAGAAGACACAAGTATGACAATTCATTCTGCTAGATGAGAATTCAGTGTGGAAGTTTCACTTCTCTAGCTTGGCTCCTCCTTGTCGAAAAAGAAAAATTAACAACATTTTGTCTCCCTTTATCTCATCAGTAGTGCAGTGGACTTTTCAGGTTAGTGATCCCATGTTTAGATTGTTACCTGAAGAAAGGAAAAACAAACTGTCCCGAATGCTGATTCTACTGTTTTGATGGGGGAAGAGAAATTCTAACAGACAAATGGCAAACAACAACACTTTTGAGAAAGCAGGTCTGGGGAGAGTCCAATACAGTTTCATAATGGGTATGAATAGTTATTTTTGCTGCTTTCCTTTTCTTTTTCTCTGGGTTTTGATGTGGATCTCTTTCTATTTGTTCAGGAAATTGTGACGTGTGTTCTGGGCAGGGTTGAGGTTTTGGAACCTTTTCTAAAAGGGACAGAGAGCACCCTGAAGCATTTCCTAATCGTGGGGCTGCTGTGCTGGAGAGAGCTGGTCATCATGCAGGCAGTGCCCACATGCAGTCGGCTGGTCCTGGCCCTCGCCCTCATCCTGGTTTTGGGATCTTCAGTGCAAGGTAAGACCCAGGAATCTTGTTCCCTGTCATCTTTGTTGTAAGCCCAGAATCCACACAGATAATTATCTTCATTTTAAAGCACAGAATGTATCCTCTTATAGGAAAGGAGGCAAAGAAGGAGTTGGGTGGTTGGATTCCCTAGTGTGAATTCAACTCAGTTTGGTGCCAAGAAAAATTAAACTCCGAAGCAGGTGTCGCCTTATAAACTTTTACAGTGATTGAAAAGTGTTGCTTTATTTTTGGATAAAATGTGTGGTCTATAAATTTTAAAAGTTCAAGAAAGAGTAATGAAAATGATTCATGTGTTGTTGCATGAAGATGGATGGCACCTTGGAGTATTTTGGGGTATCTTCTTCCTTCTGAGCATCTACATTAATTCCCAGTTTTTAAATATTTCTTTTTTCTTCAACTTTATTTTTTTTCTAGTCCATGTTTGCAGTACATAATGACTCCATTCCTTATGGGGAGTTGGTACCTGTACATAACACATCTTCATTCATCGATCCCAAGTTTGAATGCGCTGTGTGTATTTTTCTTTTTTAAAATTGGATCTTACTGAAGATTCAATTATGGTTATACATAGTTAATACAGGCCTTCTCAGATTTTAAAGAAGGCCCAAGGCATGTTAGTATTTGTGCTATCACCCACAGAAACATCACATTTGGAAATGTCTTTTTTTGTTTGTTTGTTTGTTTTTTGACACAGGGTCTCACTATGTAGTTCAGGCTGGCCTTGAACTCATGGCAGTCCTCCTGCCTCAGCCTTCCAAGTGCTGGGATTCCAGGCACATGCCACCATGCCTGGCCTGTAAATGTATTTTGAGTTTCTCTAACATTCAGGGCTGTTTAGTAATAGAGAAACAATTTAAAAACTTTTATTCACTAAGAAAATAAAATATCAGTTTGTAAGAAAAATATAATTTTTTCCTCCTTTGGTAAAAAAGGAATCCTGTCTTAATAAGACAGAAAGTCGTGGCCTGGTAAATAGATGGCAGAATTTTCAAGAGAAAAACATTAAGTTTCCACAAATGGTAAAGGAAATGTTGAGTCATAGTGACATACGTGTCCTGGATTTGTTTCTTCGAAGTGACTTCTAGCTGTCACATTCTTACTTCCAGTGGCAATGAAATCTCACAGATGAGCTCAGAAAAATTCCTTATATATTGAAAATTGAAAAAAATAATTTTCTTTCAGTTATGCTAACATTGGAGAAAAAAACAGCAGGTTGCTGAAACATTTCCATTCACCTGTTTATTATCTGAGTATAAAGAGAGAACATAGAGAACAAGCTTTTCTTGGACCATTGGGAGAAAATCTCCAGCTTGCTGTAAGGATTTCCTAATAATTGTGTGCTCTGACAGCGATGAGAGCAGCAAGGTCCATATTTGTGACAGCGAGGGTCAGACTTGAGTGACCAGTTGGTGCTGGCCTTCAGGGTTTCAAAATTTACCCGAAATGTTTCGTTCTGCACTGACTCAATAGGTTAAGACTAGAATGAAAACAATTTCCTCATATATATACTCATTAGAAAGAAAGGAAGAGAGAAACCATTACGAAACTGTAGAAAATCGTAGCATTTATGTCATCACCTGCTAGATTGAGCTCTTTGCCAGAAAAGGGAACCAGAAAGTAGACAGCAAATAATCTGAAAATGAGGGCATCCCCAACGGGCGCTACTGGGTTCAAACCCCTGTGCTCACTTTTGAAAGTGAAGGGAAATAGACTGCTGCTACACGTTAGTGACAGCAGCAAGAGGAGCCGATGCAGTGTCACGGCACCATTCCTTCATTCCCCCGGGATGCTGTACTATTCTCCCCCTACGTTTTAAAAAATATTTTTAAGAGAGAAAATGTTTGCTCATCTCCCTGGTTTGACTGATCGTATTAGCTAGGCTTGCTTTTAACTGAGCTACTCAAACTGTCTTAGGTTACGGCACTAGTTTCCTTGGGTGGCCAAACAAAGTACCGCCCACTGGGGGGCTTAAACAATTCGTTTCCTCTTGAGACCAGATCAAAGATCAAGGGCTGGAAGTTTGGTTTCATCTGAGGTTTCATCTGAGAGCTTATAGATGACGCCTTCTTCCTTTGTCTCCATCTTCAATGGCTCTCTCCAAATAACTTCACATGATGGGGTCCTGTAGGTTAGGACTTAAGTGTTTGAATTTTGCAATGGACATATTTCAGCCTATAACATATTTGCTTTTACAAACCCAAGTAAAGACACGATGTAAAGCTGTGCCTACAGAGACCCAAGAAATGGGAGCTTGGGGATGTGTGGCAGATGATGAAGGACACAGATGGCTAATCAACCTAATGTGGGCTTCAGGAGGTCACCGACAAGGCCATGAATCCTACACTGTATTGCCTCTCTTTCTCAAAGACGCCTGGAAAGAGATAAAGTAGAAAATCCCTGAGCAGGTGCAGGTGTGGTCCAGGGGCCACACTATCTCCCAGCTCACGGTAATGGAATTGATTCCACCCATGTGTGTGGCTGTTTGTAAAGTGACTTCACATCCATTCTCTATGGTAATGATTGTCTCATTCCCTATGAGGAGGGATTAGTGCCAACTGACAGAGAAAGCTGGATCATCTCAATTTGTTCTATTCTGTTCTGTTTTTTTTTTTGTCTTTTTGAGACAGGGTCTCGCTATGTAGTTGAGGAGGTCCTTGAACTCACTTTATAGCTCATGGTGGCCTCAAACTTGCAGTGATCCTCCTGCCTCAGCCTCCCGAGTGCCTGGATTACAGGCATGTGCCGCCACAGTGGTCCTCCTTTTTTTTTTTTTTTTTTTTTTACTAAAATGGAAAACCTTCCTTTGACTACAACCCTTGCTGTTATGTTTACTACTCAGTACTGAGTTAAGGGAGAAATTGAAAGTAAATGTGGAGCTTTTTATAGCTTGTCACGCCACATGAGAGTGGGGGAAGCGTATGCGTTTTGTGGACTGGATAGGCCAGTAGGAAGTAACTCCAACTTAGATAGTAACAACTGCTTAAATTCTACCATTTTGAATGAATCAAAAAAATTTTTTCCCCTCGTGGCAGTTTCTGCTTAAGTTTCTCTAACACATCTGTAGTAAGTTTCCATGAAGAATAGGAAATTGGTAAATTGTGATTATGTTAGGGGAAAAATGGCATCTTTGCTAGGGAAAATATGAAAAGATACAGAGGGACTTTGCTCAGTAAAAGTTACTCAGAGAAAGGATGTTAATACAGAGCTGGTGAGTGTGGCAGCCGGGGAGAGCAGAGGGCTCTAAGGGAAAGGATTCTAAATAAAAATTATTCTCCGGGGGCCACCACATAATGAACTAGCAGACCCTCTGTAAGTGGCCCTTTAGGAAGATAATGGTTCTGTCTCTCTTTTTTTTTTTCTTTCTTTCTTTTTTTTTTTTTTATGTGGGTACCGGGAGTCAACCTCAGGACCTCGCGCTTGCCAGCAAGCGCTCGTGCCACTGAGCGATATCACTGGCCCCTTTTTTCCTTTATGTGGGTTCCGGGAGTCGAACTCAGGACCTCGTGCTTGCAGGGCAGGCACTTATGCTGCTGAGCTATCTCACTGGCCCTTTATTTTTATTTTGATACCAGGAATCAAACTCACAACTTTGTGCTTGCTGGGCAGGCGCTGTGCCGCTGAGCTCTATCCCCGGCCCTCCCTTTCATTTTTAAAACTATGATAATCATTAAGACATTTACCTCAAACAAGATAAAGTCAAGAACTCGGGTAACTTCAGGGGACAGAACCTTGAATTTTCACATCCTGCCAGTACCATGAATAACTATGCCTGGAATTTTGTTTTTGTAACTATGTTGTTTATTTTAAAGTACCTTTAACATCACCAGCCCTTCAAAAGCCCTGGGCTTTTGAAGTGGAAGGACTTCTACCTTTGACTTCTGTAAAAATTTTTTTTTTTTTTTTTGTGGGTACCGGGGGGTCGACCTCAGGACCTCGCGCGCCAGCAGGCGCCCGTGCCGCTGAGCGATATCACCGGCCCCTTTTTTGTATGTGGGTTCCGGGAGTCGAACTCGGGCCCTCACGCTTGCCAGGCAGGCGCTTAAACCGCTGAGCCATCTCACCGGCCCTGTAAAAATTTTTAGAACAGCTTAATTAAGGTAGAGTTCGCAGGGCTGGTGAGATAGCTCAGCGGCGTAAGCGCCTGCCTTGCAAGCGCGAGGGCCCGAGTTCGACTCCCGGATCACACATACGAAAAAGGGGTCGGTGATATCACTCAGCGGCACGGGCGCCTGCTGGCGCGCGAGGTCCTGAGGTTGACCCCCCAGAACCCACAAAAAAAAAAAGGTAGAGTTCACATAGCATCAATTTGCCCTTTAAAGTAAAAAATGAAAAGGTTCTTAGTGTATTCACAGAACTGTGTGGCTACTGCCATAGTGGCTTTTAGAACATTTTCATCACTCCTCAAAAAGAAACACCTCTATAAATTTTAAAAGCTGAGATCCTGAACTCTGGAGGTTATTTTGAATTTCATACTTTTTTTTTTTTTTTTTTTTTTTTTACTAATTTGCCAAAGTTGTAGTTGTTATACAAGTGGAAAGATGTGGTCTTTCACTGGGATGCTCCCTTATAAAGCGTTCGCTCAGGGCTAGGGTTATAGCTCCATAGTAGAGCGCTTGCCTAGCACTGGGAAAAAACAAGCAAGTATTAGTTTAATTTTGTTGTTTAACTTCTTATCCAAGGCAACATTTTCTCACCCTGATACTCAGTGCATCAGCCACCTGTAGAGGCTTTGCTCTCTCTAGACCCACTCTGTCCCATAGAGTAGCAGAGGCCTTGAATTATGGCGAGTCCAAAGTGACACATGCTCGGAATGCAAAATATACACTATTTGAGAGAGTTAGCTTGAAAAAAAGAACATAAAATTTTGCACTAATTAGGCTGGGGTTAGAGCTCAAGGGTAGAGCACTTGCCTAGCACACGCAAGGCCCTGGGTTCAATTCCTAGCACTGAAAAAAAAAAAAAAAGGAAAAAAAACCCTTGTATGTTGAATATATGTTGAATGACAATATTTTTAGTAGATTGAGTAGTTCAGGTTGGCCTTGAACTCACTATGTAGCCCAGGCTGGCCTCGAACTCCGAGTGCTCCTCCTGTCTCAGCCTCCTGAGTGCTGAGGTTACAGGTGTGCACTATCATGGAGGGCTTTATTTCTACGTTTTAGTATGCATCTGCTAAAACATTTCAAACTCCCGATGTAGTTAGTTGGCTTTGTTCTGTTGGACAGCGCTGGTGTGGAGAGCATGGGTGTGAAGACATCGCCCTCTGCTGGAAAAGATGTTGGGTTTTTAATACCAGCTTCTAGAGCCTCCTAAGCAGGAATTAGATGCCAAACGAATGCTGCCTCAGGAAAGAATCAGAAAAGAAAAAAAGAAAGAGTTTAAATGTGTTAAATACCTCCCGTGTGCAAAAGCTCATGATGGATGCTTCAGACACATTTATTTAAACAGGAAGTCTTTGCTAAAATCTTATCTACATTTGAAAGTTGATAAATTAAGAATCAGAGAGTTACTAAGTGATAGAATGGGAACTTAAATTATTTAAATTTAAGTTCTGGTCTCTCTACAAACTGTCTCCCGTCAGAGACAGGTTGTCATCTTCCCCCTCCTCCACCTCCTCAGATACACTAGCAGCAGAGAGCTCTGACCACGCGCTTGTGCCGTTCCAAGAGCCTAACACCTGCCTCTCGCCATCACCTCCATTACGGTTCTCACTTGAGAGATGAAGTCAGTTGACAGAGGTCACACAGTCAGTAAGGGGCAGGCCCTGGGTGGCTATCGTGGCCACCTTACCCCAGAGCTGACCCATTTTGGACAACTGGTTCCTAGACCAGACGTTGTAACCTACACTCAGCAACCACAAGGAAGACTGTGATAGAGCAGTGGTCCCCAAGCAAGGGAGGGAGGGAAGGAAGGAGGAGAGGACGGGAGGAAGGGTGAAAGGGCAGGCAGCTAAAAGTAGAATATTTGCTTTCTTTCTACATTAGAGTCTTTTAAATGTTTATATTTCAGAGGAATATTGTATATTACAGTGATTTAGAAAAAGAAAAAAATTACCAAAGATTATACCACCAGTCATTTTTGTGTATTTTGTCCCATTGTCCCTAATATCTTATTTATGTTGCTGAAACTAATATGCATGCAAAGTGGCATTCTGATTTTTCTTTTCAGTCATTTTTATTTCAGAAATGTGGGGCTGCTGGGGATTGAACCTAAGATCTTGCACATGCTAAGCATGTGGAATCCTGCTGAACTACACCCCCAGCTAACCCTCTTGTAAATATAGGTTTACACAGCCTCTTCCATCTACAGCAACTAATTTTTTTAACCATTTAGTGAACATCCTCTCATGAGTGAGTACCTTGTGATTTATCTGAGAGATTCCTGTTTTTTTTTTTTTTTTTTCCTGTTGTTTTGTGCTGGGCTTCAGAATCACTGTTCCTGCTTTGCAGGAATTCTAGATGTGCTCCTTCTGGCTGGTGATTGTTGACCGTGCTTGTTTGGGTGAAGCGTGTGCCTGCGTGGGGAGGTGGGGAACTGTTTGAAGGAGGTGCAGTGTTTCTTCCCATCAGGCCCCATCCTTGCTGAACTGAGTCATGGAGAATGTATTTCATGAAATAATAAAGGCTTTCCTGTGTATCCCTAGAATGCTAGATTGGAGGGTTTTCTATGGAAATTAAAAGAATTTGCAAGAGACTTGACCATTCCAATCTTGCTGTCCCTCTGTGAGTAGAGGAATCTTGTTAGGAAATCTGGGTACAGAAAAAGAGAATGAGTGTTTATCTACTTTTCATCCCTAAGAACACCATATGGCCCCAAAACATAAGACCTAGGCCTCCGCAATGCCTTGAGTGCTTCTCACTGTTTTTTTTTTTTTTTTTTATGCGGGTACCGGGAGTCAAACTCAGGACCTTGCACTTGCCGGGCAGGCACTTATGCCACTGAGCTGTATCACTGGCCCTCTCAGTATATTCTTTTTTTTTTTTTTTTTGTGGGTACCAGGGGTCGACCTCAGGACCTCGCACGCTAGCAGGTGCCTGTGCCGCTGAGCGATATCACTGGCCCTTTTTTCGGATGTGGGTTCCGGGAGTCGAACTTGGGCCCTCGCGGTTGCCAGGCAGGTGCTTACGCCGCTGAGCCATCTCACCGGCCCCTTCTCAGTATATTCTTGAACCTTTCCTTCCTTCCTTTCTTTTTTTAAGCCAAGGTCTTGCTATATAGTTCAGGCTGGCCTTGAACTCACTATATAGTCCATGCTGGCCTCGAACTTGCAGCAATCCTTCTGCCTCAGCCTCCTGAGTGCTGGGATTACAGGTGTGTGCCACCATGCCCGGCTCATCTCTGCAAAAAGAGGCAGACTTTGGGGTCCTGGGTCCTCCACTTAACACCTTTGTGACCTCAGTTTTCTTTAAAGTGGAGCTAATAGTACAATAAGACTAATAGTTAATAGCATTAAGTGTTTACCATATGCTTGGGCACTAAGTGTAGTGTCAGGCATGCTTTACATTCATTTTCTCATTTAATTTCTGTGGTAAATTTCTGATACTATTGGACCTTCATTTTACAGCAGGGATTCAGGGATGTAAAGATTTCATAACTGGCTAGTAGAAGAACCAACCAGGACTTCACCGCAGGCAGCTGACTCAAAGCCTGTTCTAACCCCTTAAACTTTCTGCTACTTCATAAGAGTGCCATGAGATGGACAAGCAGTGTAGGTAAAACAGGCTAGGGCAGCGAGTGCTGCTGTTACATTAATGGTCATAAAACCTGTCCATGTTTTACTTGCTTGCAAATTTAGGATATATTTATATGAGAACTTCTAAGGGGCAGACGATTAGAAGCCTGGTAAGTGATACTTATTGCCCGCGTGGGTTTCTTGTTTGGGCAGGTTATCCTATGCGGAAAGCCAGGTACCAGTGGGTACGCTGCAATCCTGACAGTAATTCTGCAAACTGCATTGAAGAAAAGGGGCCAGTGTTCGACCTACCTACAGATGAATTCAGCAAGATCCTCCCTCCAAAGATTGACCCTTTTTTGTAAGTGGACTTTTCTCTGATTTTAAAGTGACTGTCATTTTTTCTTTCTTTTCTTTCTTTCTGTTTTTTTTTTTTTTTTTTTTTTGAGACAGGATCTCACTATGTAGTTCAGGCTGGCCATGAACTCACTATATAGTCCATGCTGGCCTCAAACTTGCAGCAATCCTCCTGCCTCTGCCTCCTGAGTGCTGGGATTACAGGTGTGTGCCACCATGCCTGGTAATGTGTCTGTAATTTCACACCCTCTGTTGAAATCTTGATATGGAGGTGGGAGGACCATCCAGAGTGTTTTCCTTCAAGCTCCTGCTTTGGTAGTTTGGTTTTTACTATGTAGTACCTGGTAAAACTGTGCCATGTGTGCTGGCAGATGAGGTGCACAAATATACATGATTCATCTCTGGTTTTGCAAGTTTTTATTGTGGGTGGCAAAGACAGGCATTAAGTACTCTTACTAACAGGTATTGCAAATGATTCAAGGTTGTTTTATTTATGTAAAGTGTATTATATATTAAAATTCATTTTATCATATAAACTATATTATGTATTAAAACCTAGTAAGAGTCCATCAAGTGAATGAATAAACACAATGTGGCATATCAACACAATGGAATATTTGACCATAAAAAGAATGAAATACTGATACATGCTACAGTGTAGAGAAACCTTGAAAACATTAAGCAGAGGGAAAGATGGCAGATACAAAAAGCCACAAATTCTATGATTCCATTCAGATGAAAGGCCCAGAATCAGCAAATCCCTAGAGGCAGAAAGTAGATTAGTGGTTGCTTGGGGCTGGGGAGAGGGAGGAATGAGTGACTGCTCTAGCTTTTTGGGGGGATGATTGGTCAAATGTTCTGGGATTAGATAGTGGTGATTTAAAATCACAGAAAATGCATGCGTTACTGAAAACTCTAATGGTTTATGGCTCATTTTCGTGGAGAAAATGACCCATAAGCGGGGACACTGACTTTCTGCCTCTTGCCATTTTGTGGCCCTGATCTGTTGAGGAGGGGTGGCATCCTTGCCCTGATCTTTGGGTGTCTGCTGGACTCTAACCGGCACATTCAGCGTGCAATAGCCTCATCCTTCAGCACCTTCAGCCTCCTGAACGCAGATGTGAGGTGCAGGGGAGGGATTTTTTTTTTTTTTTTTGGGAAATGGAATGTTAATGAGCTGATAAATCTAATGCTTAACTTGCCACAAAGAATGTATCAAGTGTGAGCTCTGTTGAAGCATTGTAAATTATTAGAAGTTTTATGGAAATTTCTACTTATGAAAAATGTCCTCTGTCTAGGCTGACTTTGTTGTTTGTCCTTTCTTTAGGGAGCAAATGAAAAAAAGGAGTCTTCTTTTAAAAAAGTAAATTTCAAATATTGGATTTACTTATATATATTTTTTAGTACTAAGAAAAGCTAGCTCTGTTTATCTGAGTCTGCAGTGGGTAACCTGGACTTGGTAAGGGAGTGCGTTTGGTGTAATAAGTATATGTGAACACACACAAGGTTTGAATTTGTTTTTTGTTTTAAAGCATTGAATAATTTGGAAGCTTTTAGCTCTTTTAATTTGAGCAATGGGGTGGCTGCATTTATTTCCTTATTCTAAAAATATCATAATTATATATATATATTTTTTTTTATGTGGGTACCGGGAGTCGACCTCAGGACCTCGCGCTTGCCAGCAGGCGCTTGTGCCGCTGAGCGATATCACCGGCCCCCATAATTATATTCTTTATGAATCAAACTTTATACTTTTCTTTTCCTACTTCAGGATGCCAAAGTACCAGAACTTGAATGATGTCTTCCCTCTCTCCGAGGACTATCCCGGCTCCGGCTCCGGTTCCGGCTCCGGTTCCGGCTCGGGCTCGGGATCAGGCTCGGGGTCTGGGAGCGGTTCCGGAAAGGACTATTCCACTGAAACGGAATGGGACTACCAGCCAATAGATGAAAAGGATGTTTTCTATTACAACTTCAGGCCTCTCACGAAGAATCTCCTCCCAGACAACAAGGCCTTGGGTCAAGATGGTACAGAAGAGGATTTTATTATGTAAAAGTTAGGGTTTCCTCACCTTGACAACAGGCGATGTATTCAGTATATTTTGTGTACCATGGTTAAAAGATTAGTCTTGGGGAGAAGAGTTTTATAGAAAATTTAAAATATCTGAAAAAGAACTTTAATTTTTTTTATCACCTCTTTCTTCTTCATGAATTCTTAAAGGATTGTATTTTAATGCTATTATCTATCCTATTGTTCTAGAAAATACTTGCACTTTTTTTTTTTTGAGTCAGGGTCTTGCTATGTAGTCCAGGTTGGCCTCGAACTCAAGGCGATCCTCCTGCCTCAGCCTCCCAAGTGCTGGGATTACAGGCATGTGCCACCACTCCCAGCTGCAATACCTGCATATTTTGGAATCATATTTGACCAACATCATTGAGAATAGCTAGACTCTCATGTCTATAAAGCTGCTTTAAAGAAGAAAATTATGCTTTTTTAAAAAAATTCAGTTTGAGAAGCAAGTTGATTGGCAATATTTCATACCTATGTCTTTAGGAACCTGACTCTGATTGTGAATTATAGTTATACCCTTTTACTTATGATAAAAAGTTCAAATACAGTGAATTTACAGATTGGATATTTGACGTGATTTACAGTGTGGAGGGGTCTTACTGTACTATTACCATTGGATGTGTTGCGAGCTAGTTGACATTGTTTACCTAGAAGTATGATTGCTGTTACAATTAGAAACTTAAGACCCTAATTAAAGGATAGTTGTGGTCTTAATACCTCATACTTTACTGCTTTACCCTGTTTTCCTGGATGTCTGTTTTCAAATGTTGCTCTATTAAAGCAGAAGTATAACCAAAGAAATATTAAGCTGTCTGGGAATTCTGTTCTAAACTCAAGAAATAATTATTTCTCATCAGATGTTTCTCTAGAAGTCTTAACAAAATATCTATTTTATTTTACTTTTTTTTTTTTTTTTTTGAGGCAGGGTCTCACTATGTAGTATAGGCTGGCCTTGAACTCACTTATGTAGCCCAGGCTGGCCTCAAACTCATGGTGATCCTCCTGCCTCAGCCTCCTGAGTGCTGGGAGTACAGGTGTGTGCCACCATGCCTGGCAAAACACCTTTAAATCATGGCTTCCCTCATAGTGGGGGAAGATGGTAGCTAGGTATTCAATAAGTGGAGTCTTGAGCTAGGTCTGGCTCACAGTGGTAATTTTTCCAGTCCCTAAACATATAATTAAATGGCTTGTTGGTTAACACAACATCCACACTGATTTCTTGATCTGTGTAATAGGAGCTATTGCGATGGAGAACAACTGGAAACTTCTGCCCCGTTCCCTATCTGCCAATAAATAAAAAACAATATTTCATCCTAGGAGACTTTCAAAGGTTAGTAGCACTTTTAAAAACCTAAAGAACAATAAAGCCAGGTGTGGTGGCACATGCCTGTAATCCCAGCACTCGTGAGGCTGAGGCAGGAGGATTGCCCTGAGTTTGAGGAGCCTGGGCGACATAGGGAGACCCTGCCTCAAAAAACCAAAACAAACATACAAACAAACAAAAACAAAAAGCAAAAAACAAAACCTAGAGAACACAATGAGGCTGAGGCAGGAGAATTGCTGTGAGTTTCAGGCCAGCCTGAACCACATAGTAAAACACTGTCTCAAAAAGAAAAAAAAAAAAAAAAAAAAAAAAAAAAGAAGAAGAAGAAGAAGAAGAAGAAGAAGAAGAAGAAGAAGAAGAAGAAAAGAACACAACAATGCTGGTGCCCAATGTGTCTCCATTTCATTTACCAGTCTGGGCCTTGAAAAAACCAGATGGAGGGCCGGTGAGAAGGCTCAGTGGCGTAAGCGCTTGCCTGGCAAGTGCGAGGTCGTGAGTTCGATTCCCAGTACCCACATAAAGGAAAAAAAGGGGCCAGTGATATCGCTCAGTGGCACAAGCACCTGCTGGCAAGTGCAAGGTCCTGAGTTTGACTCCCAATACCCACATAAAAATAAACAAACAAACAGATGGACCCTGGAGGGTGACAGTGGATGATCACAAGTTCAGCCATGCAGTGGTTCTATCCACAGCAGGTACACCAGCTCTCATGCTTTTGCTAGAGCAGTTACACAGTCTTGGGTAGATTGCAGGCAGTCACTGATCTGGCAAATGCTTTCTTTTCTATGCCTATCCCTACCCCCAAAAGAGAGGTTTGTCTTAGTTACTTTCCTCATCGCAGAAACACAGTACTTGACACCACAACTCTAAGGAAGAAAGGTTTGTTTTGTTTGTAGAGGTTTCAGTTCATAGTTGTCTGGCTCTGAGGCAGGGTGGCATGGCAGAGGGGCATGGAAAGGAAAAACAGCTCATGGTGTGGGATTGGGAAACAGAGAGATCGAGGGAGGAGGAGGGCGATAGACCCTTCCAGGCCACACCCCAGTGACCCACCTCCTCCCACCAGGCTTCACCTCCCAACATCACATTTAGCTAAAAACTCACCAGTGGACTAATCCACTCACGAGTATCAGACACCCATGATCCGATCACCTCCCCAAATCCCTACCTATGAGCGCTTGAGGCTTTGGGGGATCATCTGGCTATCAACCATAACAAGGACCATAAACAGTTTCCACTGTCTTGAACAAACACTCTACATTTACAGTCTCCCCCAGAGCCGCACCATCTGGACATCTCACTAAAATGTCACAGTGGTCCACTGTATAGATAGATCATGAGCTTCTCTCTAGAGCCCCATGTCCTCAGCACCGATGTGCTCTTTCTCCCTCAGCCCGCATCTGTGGCCACAGGGAGGGTTCCTCATGACCGTCTGATACAGTAGGAATAAATTGAAACTTGGTTCACACATAGATCATTCTGGTACACAGTAGGAGCAAGCCAAAAATAGATGACAGCTGTGACAGTGCCCATCAGGAGTGGCCTTGAAAAACAGCTGAGAGAGGGAATCCTCCCGACAGTCAGGCTTCAGGTGATGTTCCTGGTCATCTCCTCCATGTGGAAAGAAGAGCAGCCTGAGGCTGGGATATATACACAATTTTATGGACAGTGATCAATGTATTGGTGAGTAGTCAAGGAGCCTAAAACAGATCTGAGAAGATTAGGGGTTAAAAAGTCTGGAGTAAAGGCATATGTCTAGACAAGTGAGAGAAGACACAAAGTGGGAAGGTCTCAGTATCAAATGTTTATGCCCATTAGAAAGCACCATCTCGGGGTCGGTGAGATGGCTCAGTGGTGTAATCGCCTGCCTGGCAAGCGCAAGGGCCCGAGTTCAGCTCCTGGAACCCATGTACGAAAAAAGGGCCTGTGATATTGCTCAGTGGCATGGGCGCCTGCTGGCGCGCGAGGTCCTGAGGTCGACCCCCCGGTACCCACAAAAAAAAAAAAAAAAAAAAGAAAGCACCATCTCGTCACAGAAGTGGAGTAAATAACCATATAGACTAAAGTACTTGGGCAGATGCCAGCACCTGCTATCGGGCCCCCCTAATGCTAGCAAGCACTATGAGCTCATGCAGTAGCAGGGGTGGCGGCCATGTGTGGACTCCCACTGCCCATGTAGTTACTGACATTGCCAATATGCTAGCAACAGATTTCATTGCTGAGCCACTGACAGGGCATTATCTTTTAAGAGACTATATTAGTCACTTTCCTGTCACTGGGACAAAATACTTGACATCCACAATTTAAGGAATAGAGGTTTATTTGACTTTCTTGGTTTCAAGAAACCAAGCAGAGAGCTTTCTTGGTTTCAAGAAACCAAGCAGAGAGCTTTCTTGGTTTCAAGAAACCAAGCAGAGAGCTTGACTTTCAAGAAACCAAGCAGAGAGCTTGACTATTTGACTTTCTTGGTTTCAAGAAACCAAGCAGAGAGCTTTCTTGGTTTCAAGAAACCAAGCAGAGAGCTGAAAAAGAGCCAGAGTGAGAGTTATTCCCTCCAAAGGCATGCCCTGGTGACCAGCCTCCTCCAACCAGGCTCCACCTTCTTAACCAGGACATTCAGCTATGAACTCACTAGTGTCCCTATGATCCAATCACCTTCCAGAAGCCCTGCCTCTGAACACATGAGACATTTAGGGGACATTTTAGACCTAAACTATAACAGAGATCTTGGCAGCAAGTTGTCCATAATAGGTCTCTTCTATCCTGGAAATTCAAGGGATTTGTTCTAAGGGATAGGTTTTCCAGGTATAGGTTTGCCGTTCCTGCCCATGAGGTCTCCAGCAGCATTAATATCTAAGGTGTTCAGTGTCTGATGCATCAACAGGATTTAGAACCCTGCATCATGGCATTACAGCAAGGATTTGCAGTGTAGCAGTGGGCATACCACCATGGGATCTGCCAATTCTGGACCACACCACACCACCTACATGCCATTGACATGACAGAACGGTGGAAGACACGGCTGAGACATGAGCTTTAATACGATACGCTGAGCTTGAGACACCATTCTCCAGGATGGTGTGTGTGTGGTGCTGGGGATTGAATCCAGGGCCTTGTGCATGCAAGGCAAGAGCTCTACCCCTGAGCCACATCCCCAGCCCTGGGATGAATAACTTTTGTATGGGCCTGTGTCCTTAATAGGTAGAATACATGGATCCAGCAACCACAGGGGGGAGGTAGGAGAGGACTCACCTCACATCCACACCTATTTGGGAATTTGTGCTTCCCGTCACCATAACACTGTTTTGCAGATTTAGATACTGTAGATGTTATGGTTCCCTTGGGGGAGTGTTCCCATATGAATCCTACTGAATTTTAAGAATGGCACTTTAAGTTCTTTGTGCCAAGGGATGACAGTCTAGAAGAGGAAGGGGTCATCTCGGTGTGTGTGACTGACCTGACCACTAAGGGGAAGTAGGACTGCTGCTACACAGTGGGGACAGGGAGGACTGTGCTTGATGCTCATGAGATCTACTTAGGCTTTTCTCAGTAGCTAGTTTAGATTGTAAGTGTATAAATTCACCCTTGGCTCAGATCTTTGTATCTGAAGGTCTGGGTCAGCCCTCCAAATAAGCCATCAAGATAGGGAGGGTGAGAGACAGAGAAAGTAGCAGTGAGGAGAAGTGTGACGAGTACCAACTGCAGTCTTGACAGGAGCCGCCGCAGCAGCAGCTTACACTTCCTTCTGCTGACCTTCCTCTCATCAGTTTCAAGAGCCCTCCAGTTCCAGAAGGAGCTGAAGTCACAGGACGCAAAGGGATCTGAGCGGCACAGAGGTGAGCTGCTATGGGCACTGTAGTTGTTCTCAGAGAGCCCCTCCTTCAGGACTGGATGACTTATTCCAGCAGGTCTGGGAAGGCTGGCTGACATCTGTGGACCCTTAGATGAAGAGAGCCACCTCACCCAAGGTCCTGTTCCCTTCTCGGGACAGCTCACAGGCAATGCCTCATGGGGTGGGAGGGAATAAATGCTCACATCGCAGGCTCTGCTTGTGATAATGCTAAAGGAAGACCTCAGTCTGAACACTCAATGGGGCCAGTGGAAGCCTTCATTACCTGGCAGCTCGATTTATTCTTGGCTGATTCTGCTTCCTTCTTTTTTTTTTTTTTTTTTTTTTTGTGGGTACCGGGGGGTCGACCTCAGGACCTCGCGCGCCCGCAGGCGCCCGTGCCGCTGAGCGATATCACCGGCCCCTTTTTCGTATGTGGGATCTGGGAGTTGAACTCGGGCCCTCGCGCTTGCCAGGCAGGCGCTTATGCCGCTGAGCCATCTCACCGGCCCCCTCTGCTTCCTTCTGGTCCTGCACAGGTGTCGATCCTCAGGCCACTCCCTAATAAACGTTCTCATCTCAGAGTCTGCTTCTTACAGAACCCAACTTACAGAAATCACCTTCACACATTTTACTCTTAGTGCCAATTGTTAAAATATACCCTGGTCTTTCTGCTAATAAATCTGTTCTTATTTAACAGGAACTCCGTGAGCTTTTATGCCCAGTAGATTATTATCCTGAGATCTAATTTTGGCTCCTGTAACAATTATAGCAGAGAAAATAAGGCATATTTTAGAGAATACACATGTTGCTTTGTGTTCTCTAGTTAAGTACTAGGCTTTATACACTTAAGTGGGAGTTAGGTGACCTAAATGGAAGATAATTTGTGATCATACTGTAGCAGGAAATGCACCCCCAGCCAGGATACTTCCATTGCCCAGGTGATAGTTCCTGTTCCAGTTCCGGTTGCTCTGTCTCTTAGAAACAGATGGTCACCGTGATGCATAGCTGGTCACTAGGATGCACATTGTGAGAACCAATCCCCAACTGATGAGCCATTCTGCCTCTGTACTTCCTGCTTGCTTATCCCATATAAGCCCTAGGCCACCAGAGGTTGGGTCCTGATGTTCTGGGAATGATCCCAATCAGTGCCCGTCAACGTGAATAAATCTGCCTCCAAATCCTAGGTGTTGTTTCCGTGTTTCTGCTTGCAGTTGCAATACCTTTGGATAAGACATCAGTCTTGCCTGGCACAAAGGTAGAGGGATGGAAGTAAGTATTATTGGGCACATTGGGGAAATAAATACTATAGGGTTCTTCCTAATTCTTGCTCTTTTACCTTTTGGATTCTATTTGTCAACCAACTATTTACCTTAAAACTATAATTATGAAGGTTCTTTTGGGGAGGTGGAAGGTTGGGGCTTCTTCCAATTTGTATTTTTTTTTTTCTTGTGGGTAGCGGGGGTCGAACTCAGGACCTCGTGCACCAGCAGGTGCCCGTGCCGCTGAGCGATATCACCGGCACTTTTTTTGTATGTGGGTACCGGGAGTCGAACTCAGGACCTCACGCTTGCCAGGCAGGCGCTTATGCCGCTGAGCTATCTCACCAGCCCCCCAATTTGTATTTTTGAGGAACTATAGTTCTTAGTCATTTTTCTTATCTGACATACAATAAAAAAAAGCTAAGTCAAGACTCATAATTTAGAGGAGGAACACAAACAACTGTCATGCATTTTATTTTATGCTTTTCAAAGTATAACAAAATGCTAAAGCAGCAAAGAGAAAGGGATGATTAGGCAGAAGCTTTTTTTTTTTTTTTTTTGTGGGTACCGGGGTCGACCTCAGGACCTCGCGCGCCAGCAGGCGCCCGTGCCGCTGAGCGATATCACCGGCCCTTTTTTCATATGTGGGTTCCGGGAGTCGAACTCGGGCCCTCGCGCTTGCCAGGCAGGCGCTTATGCCGCTGAGCCATCTCACCGGCCCTGGGCAGAAGCTTTTGGTCTCCATTCTCATAGCACGTTGTCTATTTCACCATTTGAGTTGCTGTTTAAAATTTTAATAGAATTGCTCTTTCAGAACTCTGTTTTCTTAGGTTTACACTGAACCAAGGTTACTCAGCCTCATCATTAGTGGCATTTTGGGCAGGATATTTCTTTGTTGTAAGGGGCTATCGTGTTTATTGTGGGATGTTTAACAGCATTCCTGACTTCTAGCCAGGAGATACCCAGCAGCACCTTCCCTAGACGTGACAATCAAGATGACCCCAGACATTGCCAAGTGCATATTGGGGAGAAAACTCTCCCCGCCTTGAGATCCACTGCACCAAACTGATGATTATTTCTGGGCTGAAATAACATTACCAGTTGTCTTAGTTACTTTTCTTTCATTGCTGCAGGCTGGCTTTGAACTCACTATGTAGCCCAGGCTGGCCTTGAACTCATGGGGATCCTCTTGCCTCAGCCTCCTGAGTGCTGGGATTACAGGTGTGCACCACCACACCCGCTCATTGTTTTTGATCATGAAACACAGATCACCTGGGTGGTTCTATGAAGGTAGTTTCCCATGAAACTGGATGTTCAGCTGGGGCTGCAGTCATCTGAAGACTGGAAGCGAGGCTCAGTTTCTAAGATGGTGCACTCATGCAGCCGCAGGTTGGTACTGTGATTCAAGGAGTCCTCAGTTCTTAGGTGGTATCTCCATGGGATTATAGGACATTGCCGCTGACTTCTTCAGAACTGAGTGACCCAGTGGAAAGCAAGTCAGAAGCAGCCTTATAAGTCACACATCACTTCTCCCTTATTCTGTTGGTTACACAGACCAACCTTGATGGAATTTGAGAAGAGATTATACAGGGCTATGGATACTGGAAGGCGAGGGGGGTCATTGAGGGCCATTTTAGAGCCTGGCTACCATAATGCAGTACAGTAATAAAAAATCATCAGAAGAGTTGGATATGAAATTTGAGAAATCACATAGAAGGGAAAACAAAAAAGACAGATAGATGGAAAACAGACAACAAAAATAAGGAAATGACAATCAATTCACAAAGCCCAATATATATGTCTAACAGAAGATCCATGAAGAGAGGAGAGAAAAGAGATGGGAGGAAATTATCAAAGAAACTTAGAAAGGCTGCAAGATACAAAGTCAATCTAGGAAAGTCTCTCTCAAACACGCATGCACAAAGCAATGAACGATTGAAAACAAAAATTTAAAATTCAATTTACAATAGTGTCAAAAATACAAATGCTGAGAAATAAATTAACATAAAATGTGTAAGACACTGAAAACTACACAACATCGCTGAGAGAAATTAAAAATATAAACGGAGACATATACAATGTTTATGGATTGGAAGGCCCAATACGGTTAAGGTGTCTCCCAGTTGAACTATACGTTAAACTCGATTCCCACCAAAATCCTTTTGTGTTTTTGATTTTGTTTGTAAAAGGGGACTGACAATTCAAAAATGTCTATTGAAATATAAAGACTTTAGACTAACCAAATCATCCTTGAAAAAGAATAAGCTGGGTTAATTACACTGTATTACTACAAGGCTCACTATAAAGTTTTGGTAATCAAGGCAATACAGTATTACATTAAGATAGACAAATAGATGAATGGAATAGAATAGAAAGCCTAAACATAGGCCCACCATATTACAGTTAACAGATTTTTAACAAAGACACCAGAGCCACTTAATGGGGGAAAGGACAGCATTTTCAACAAATGTTGCTGGAAACTTGCAGGCCCTCAAATAGGCCCTCAAATCTTACCTTACGCTATTTACAACATTTAATTTGAGATGGATCACTTTTTTTTTTCTTTTTTTAATGTGGGTACTGGGAGTCGACCTCAGGACCTCACACTTGCCAGCAAGCGGTTGTGCTGCTGAGCGATATCACCGGCCCTTTTTTTCCTTTATGTGAGTTCTGGGAGTCGAACTCAGGACCTTGTGCTTGCCGGGCAGGCGCTTATGCCGCTGAGCTATCTCACCGGCCCTTGCTTTTTTTTTTTATTTGGTGGGTACCGGGGTCGACCTCAGGACCTTGCGTGCCAGCAGGCACCTGTGCTGCTGAGCGATATCACTAGCCCTTTTCTCGTATGTGGGTTCTGGGAGTCCAACTCGGGCCCTCGTGCTTGCCAGGCAGGCGCTTATGCCGCTGAGCCATCTCACCGGCCCCCTTGTTTTGTTTTTGAGACAGGGTCTTGCTATGTTGCCCAGGCTGACTTTGAACTTGCTGCAATTCTCCTGCCTCAGCCTCCTTGAGTACTGGGATTACAGGCACGCACAATGCCAGGCTCCTCTTTGTACAACTTTTCTTTCCTTTTCCATCAGTTGCCTTTTCATTTTGTTGATTGTGTCCTTTCATGCATAAAAGTTTTAAAGTTTTACGTGGCCCCATTTGTCTATTTCCCTTTATTGCCTGTACTTTTTTTTTTTTTTTTTTTGAGACAGGGTCTCACTATGCAGTTCAGGCTGGCCTTGAACTCGCTCATGTAGCCCAGGCTAGCCTCGAACTCATGGGGATCCTCCTGCCTCAGCCTCCCAAGTGCTGGGATTAGAGGCTTGCACCACCACACCTGGTTTATTGTTGTCTGTACTTTTGGTGCAACATTCAAGAAATCATTGTAAGTTCAATATTGTGAGGCTTTCCCTCTATGTTTTCTTCTAGGAGGAGTTTTTCAAATTAATTAAGTTTATTGGTACATTTTAAGTATACATAATGATCACATTCATCACAGGGAGTTTGTACCTGTACATGATATAACTTGATTCTTTTTTTTTTTCCCATTCTCCTATTCACTCTTCAACCCTTCTTTCCCTAGAAGGAGTTTAATATTAAAATTAAAATTTTATTTTTTGTGTTGCTAGCTCTATTCTAGGCGTTTTATAATTTCAGGTTCTATGCTTATGTTTTTAATCTATTTTGAGCTGATTTTTGTAGATAGTGTAAAATAAGGGTCCCACTTCATTCTTTTGGATGCGGATACCCAGTTTTCCCAACATCATTTTATGGAGAGAGTTCTGCCCTCAATGAGTGGTTTTGGCATCCTTGTCAAAATCATTTGATGCAAGGGCTTTTTAAAAAAAGACTTAAATGCAGTTTTAGGTTCACAGCAAAATTAAATTATATACTCCCTCTTTATCCACATTAAAATCTTTTTTTAAAAGTTTCATATAGAGATTGTTTGTTTTTTTTTAGACAGGGTCTCTCTGTGTAGTTCAGGCTGGCCTGGGCCCATTGTGTAGCCCAGGCTGGCCTCGAACTCGTGGAAACCCTCCTGCCTCAGCCTCCCAAGTGCAGGGATTACAGTCGCGCACCACCATGCCTGGGGAGATTTAGACTACTTTTAAACTGATTTTTTCAAACATAAGCACATAAAGCTACAAATTTTCCCCTCTAAGCACTACTTCAGCTATGTCCAACAAAGATTGATACGGTGTTATCACCTAATAATGCCTTTCGCCTCAAATTATATATATTTTTTTGTTTGTTTGTTTGTGGGTACCGGGGTCGACCTCAGGACCTCCTGCACCAGCAGGTGCCCCTGCCGCTGAGCGATATCACCAGCCCTTTTTTCCTATGTGGGTTATGGGAGTCGAACTCGGGCCCTCGCGCTTGCCAGGCAGGCGCTTACGCAGCTGAGCTATCTCACCGGCCCTCAAATTATTTTTTTAAACGCCACTGATGTCTTCTTTGCCCACAGGTTTAGAATTATGCTGGTTTCCAAGTATTTCTGGAAATTTCCTTGGTCATTAAATTGTAGTTAAATTCCTAGTAAATCTGATACTTGCTTTGTGGCCTTGCTTCCCAAGCCTAATTTTGTCAGGATGGGGATAATTATTGTGCGTTTTTCTTTCTTCTTAGGTTATGAATACAATGCGCCGTGGTGATTTACTCTTTGAGATCCTAAACAAGATTTCATTCATGTGGAGATCCTCTAGGCTTACGTACTATTACCAGGACACAGCCGAAGCCCTAGAAGACTTCAGCTGTGTGGAGGGACTTTTCAGGAAGCTATTCCCTCTCCCGGAAGAGCAGGGAGGGAACAGTGGATTTCTGAGTCCTCCCTCCACGGCTGGAGGTGGGTCGGCCACAAGTTCTCCCTGGGTTTTAGGAAGCAACAGATGTACTCTAAGAATTTTTCCACCCCCTATTGGTATTCTCTTCAGAGGCTGGAAAGCTAAGTTCTCAAAACCCAGCAGCCTCAGAGAGAGGGGAGCCCCGAGCACAGGAGAGGTGGAAGAACTTCCGAGGTCCGGCTTAAGAGCACATCTCCTGAGAGGCCTAAGGAAGCGGGGTGTCGGCTAACGGCTTCCATTCGCCTTGGGAACACAATAACCCAGAGAGCGCTTCCGCCCAAATCCTTCCTTCCGTTCTTGTCAGCCACTCCAGCTTCCACCCCACGCAGGAACTGGGTGTGTCTGAGGCCTCGCTAGCGCACTGCCGGTCACGTGATGCGGGGCGGGGCGGGCGAGGCGGAGCTGGGAACTACCTTCATCCAGGTCCCTCCCATCCATACGTCATTCGCGGTGGCCCCGCCCCATCCGCCGAGGGGAGGAGCATGAGGCCCCGCCCCCAAATGGCCTCTCTAGGAGGGACTGGCGGGCCAGTAGGCAGTGGGGCGGGGCGAGAGGCCGGCAGAAGGACTGGTGCGGGGGAGGGGAGAGAGGAAGGGGGTGGTCACGTGCGTCGGGCGCCCAGATCACGTGACGGGGCTCCCGGGTGGAGGGAGCCAGGTCGGGAGTTTTCCTGAGGGAAGAGTGAAGTGGGGGGGGGGACGCGGCGGCAGCGCTGACAATGGTGAGTGCGCGGCGGCCCGCGCGTCCGTCTTCCGCCTCTCCCCGGAGCGCGTGGCCGGACGGCCAACGGCGGGTGCGGCGCCGCTGGCAGAAGGGGCGGGCGAGCGGGCTGGGAGCAGGTTAGGCCCGTCGGGTTACCCGGCTCGGGTTGCGGGCGTCGCCGCCTCGTCCCGGGCTCGGCGAGGCCCGCGCACCTGCAGGGGCGGCCTGCTCTCCCGGGCATGTTCCTCGAGCGGCTCTGGGGGCCCTGGTCGGGCTCGCGGTCTCCGCCTCTGCGGGGGCGCGAAGCTGTGTCCCCTCCCAAGGTAGCCGCCCCCTCCCCCGCTCCTGACAGCCTCGCCTCCACACCGGCTGGGTGACCCGGAGTCCCTCGGTTCCGGACTCTGGGGAGACGTGGTCACTCCCGGTGTCACGAGCTTCGTGTAACTCCGCTGTTTAAAAACCTAGATAGCGTGATATTCCGCGATTTCCTGACCCTAGTTCGGGCTGGATGTTGACACTTACAGAATGGAAGAGCAAAGAAGCAGAGGGTGTCGGAATGGGACCGTCTTTAACACACCAACTTCGTGCTCGCGATTCACGCCTTGGCTCTCGTTTCCTTCCCGAGCCATTGGTCTAATTTAGCGCTCTGGGTGTTGAAACGGCCTCGGAAGCAGAGAGGGAGGGAAATCGGAGTACTCTGACCGCAGTTGGAGGGGCGCGCCGGCGTGGGCAGGGCGGTGGTTAACTGTGTGTCGGCAGCTTCCCTCGTTAGAGTGGATCACGTTTGGCTCGTTTTATGGAAGTACTCGTTTATTCATTTGTCGTGCATACCCTGAGCACCTACTGTGCGCTCCTGTACTTCCTCCTTTCCCAAAGCTCACGATTCTGAACTGCTTGAGACTTTTAGGTAAAGGCTAAGCCAGCTTTTTTTTTTTTTTTTTAAGTTGCTTGGAATAAATAATTTTAAAAGAAATCGTGTTGCTTTTATTATTTTTTTAAAGATACGTTTAGTTTTGAAGCCTTTTTTCTTTAATTTAACAAATACTTAGGTGCGCCCAGGGGCTGTAAGCAAAACTGCCTGCTCTGTTCCAGTTTACAATCCAGGAGGAGTTAATCACTAATTTGGGTAAACTAGTTGTTTAACGTGGAAAGCAGAGATGTGATAAATACTGAGAGGGAATTAGTGGGGGCCATGCTTAGGGAGTTAGGGAAGCAGCCCTTAATTGAACATAATTTGAAAAGAAAACTTTAAAGGCCCTTCATGTGTAATTAGTACTTTTACTGAGCTTTCTGAGTTATGCTCAGGAGAAATTTTAAGTTACTCTTCAAACATAGCCAAAATTGTAAAGCTTTAAAACATTGAAATGGGTACAGATACGTGTAGGAAAATTTGCTGTTTCATGATGTGTGGGCTCAGTGAATAAATTGAGAGCCTTGCTACCACCTCACTTTGAATTGTTTTTTTCATCCACCGACTTAATGAAATTTTTTCAGTAAGGACTGGAAAGTTTATGGTTCTGTGTACTCACATTTAGTTTTGCTAGATGGTAATGTTCAATATAGGGTTTACAAGTTACATGAAAAATCTTGCATGTTAACCCAAAGTCAGTGATACAAGGCTTAGGACAAGGTTAGAACACTGTAGAAACACTTGCTATGTTTTGCTAGTCATATATTGCAGTCTGGTTATTTAAAAGCTACTTGTGTTTTAACTTGTCTATCCTCCCTCGTTTCCTCTCTCCCTCCCTCCTTCCCCTCTTCTCCTCTCCCCTGCCCTCCTACAGCAGCCCTCCCTTGCTGGCTCAGTCATTTGCACATATTTGATGATTAGTGCCAGCTGATTGATTTTGCGTTGCTCTATATTTCATATTGGTATCTCTTAGGGGAAAATTTATTATTCCAAATTTACCATTTTGGGCAAGTTTTGGGCTTGAAAGCTAACTTGGAATGAGTAGTGTAAGCTACCACGGATGCTTTTCATTCTCTAAATTAGTTCAGTCTAGTTTTCTGATTAGAATTAGTTTTCTGGTTAAGACTTGAGTGTTATTTGTAATGTTGCCAGGAAAAATTGAAACATCGTGTCAAAAAGGAAAGTTGCTGTTTGACTTTGGAATGTCAAAATTAATAATCTGGCAATTCTTGCAGTTGGTTTCTTGAAATTATAATCCCTTTTGTTAATATAGGAGTAATGAAAACAAGCAAACGCGGAATTTGGGAAAACACTTTTTTTTTGAGACGGGCGCAGTATGTAGTTGAAGCTGGCCTTGAACGAACTGTAGCACAGGCTGGCCTCGAACTTGTGGTGATCCTCCTGCCTCAGCCTCCCCAGTGCTGGGATTACAGGCGTGCACCACCATGCCCGGTATTTGATGATAGTATCACCTGTGATTTACACAGCTTTGGGAGGTTCATTAGCATCCTTGATATCCCAGCCAACTGAGAACAGAGCTTAAGATTTAACACATGTTCCATGCTTTACATTTTGCTACTGCAACCAATGCTAATTGTTGGGAAAGGGTTGGTCTTACTAACCATTCAAATATCAGCCAGTTTCTTTTGTGTAGCCATTTAATTTCTATTATTAGAATGGTAGCGTATGTACTCAAAATTAGTTTAACATTCAACAAGTACAGTATTTGAGTGCCTTCTACGTATTAAATGTCAGATGCAGCATTTTATCTTCTGGATTGAGCAAAAGATGAGATGTCTGTCCTAATGGAATTAGCAGTTCAATAGAGTCAGATGTTAAAATCAGCCTTGTGAGATCTAAATTTAGAGGATCCAATTTAGCAAGTCAGGGAAAACCCTTACGGAGATGAGTCAAACTGACATTTAAAGGATGAATGAGTTAGGTTTAAGGCACTTTGCTTGGGACTAGGATGAGGAGTCTGGCAAGTTTGATGAACTATGGCAGAAAGAGCAACTGCTAGAGATTAGTGTGGCTGGAGAGATGGGTAGGGCTAGATACATGTAGGCCACATTATGGAATACATTGTGTGTATGGGTTTAAAGTAACAATTGAAGTCAACATTACCTACAAAAGAATTGGACAGATCAGTGTATAGCTTGATGAATTTCACAAACACGCTTATGTACCAAGTGCTCAGATCAGAAAAACAGAATATAATTACTGCTTCAGCTCCCTTTATTTTCCAGGTACTTTAAAATGTCTAATACTATAATGTGCATGTACCTTACTTTTTTTTTTTAATGTGGGTACCGGGAGTTGACCTCAGGACCTCGCGCCTGCCAGCAAGCGCTTGTGCCGCTGAGCTATATCACCGGCCCTTTTTTTCCTTTATGTGGGTAACGGGAGTCGAACTCAGGACCTCGTGCTTGCCAGGCAGGTGCTTATGCCGCTGAGCTATCTCACTGGCCCCCTTACATGTTTTTGACATGGAATCATGAGAATTTTATCCTTTTTCAATCAATGTCATGTGTATGAGATTCATCCTTACATGTGTAACTGCATCTTTTTAATTCTATTGCTGTTAATTATTCCCTCTGTATACCTATAGATTTAAATTTATTTGTGAATTATCTTGTTGATTGATATTTGGGTGGTTTCTCTTTGTGGCTGTTCATGAACTTTGTCTCCTGGTTGATGTATGTGAGAACTGCTGTCTAGGGCAGTGGTGGTGAACCTATGGCACGTGTGTTACTATTTGTTTTTAAGACAAAAGATGTTAATGTATGAATTGTTTTTTCTAAACTAGAACCTCAGTATTCAGGTTTAATTGCAGTGTTGGCACTTGGTGATAAATAAGTGGATTTTGGGCTGCAGTTTAGACACTTGTCTCTAAAAGGTTTGCCGTTACTGGTCTAGGATATACGGTATATCCAGGGGTGGAATTGCTGGGTCATGGGATATGCGTATCTGCAGCTTTACCAGATAATGCTAAACTATTTTCTAAAGTAGTTATTCCACTTTATAAGTTCACCAGTCCACTGAAAGATTTTAAGCATGGAATGCTATCAGATTTATTTTCAAAAGGTTGCTCTGGTTGTTACATAGGAAAGAATAAGAAGGGGTGTAGGACAACACAGTAGAAGAGTAATTGTGTAAATTAGAAAAGAAAGATTAGCTTTCATTGATGACAGAATAATTCATAACTATCCAGTATCAGAATTGCAAATGGGTTCTATTCATTATTAGTTGATTATTGCCAACTAATGTTTTTTGGCATTGATAAGCAATCATTCTTTGTTTCTATATTTCCGTCATATTCAGGATTTACAAAACAAGGCTGTACATTTTCTTTGGAAAAATCCACAGAAATTTCATTAATTTTGTCCAGTAGAGCTAGTTTACTCAAAGAGATAATGCAGTGTAACATATCCTGTGCAGACCTAATATAGCAGGAGATTTTATAATAGTTGTAATAATTCATTTGGGCTTAGGAGTAACTTGGATTGTAGCAAGTTCTGCTATAATGTAAGAACCTCATAGAGGTATAATGAAAGATAACTTTTCAAACCCAGATGTTAAGAATTATCTTCCTAAATTTGTGATAAATATTAGTATTTGATTATAGGGGTTATCTATGGAAATGATTTAAATTATAGTGTGTTTAACATGTTCCCGCTGGTTTGTACCACTGGTGGTACATGCTTTGACTGTCCTATTGGGTGGCTTGTATCATTGGTGGTACAAATGGATGTAATCACTTTTATTAGTCTTTTTACTAATAAAATTAATAAAAAGCCACCCAGTGGGATATTCAGGCATGTACCACCAGTGGTTCAAATCACCTGGCAGCGAGACATACGAATTATTGCCCTGTTGTGAATGTATTAAATTTGTTTAGGCTTTATAGTTTTTTGGGAAGGTCTTTTTTGGTGATAGAACAAAATCTCTCAAATGTTTATATGTGCAGTAGATTATGCAGGTACTCAAGTTTGCTCATTTTCGATGCAGAATTTGATATAAATTCTTATGTGAACCCACATATTTGTAGGCTGTTTTAACTGTAGGCCAAAGGTAACTAAATTTGAATTATGAAATGTGATGATTGGCTAAACATGGTAATTACAAGCATTTTCATTTTATTTCAGAGTTTTCTTGGAGGCTTTTTTGGTCCCATTTGTGAGATTGACGTTGTCCTTAATGATGGGGAAACGAGGAAGATGGCAGAGATGAAGACTGAAGATGGCAAAGTAGAAAAACACTATCTCTTCTATGATGGAGAGTCTGTTTCAGGAAAGGTAAATCTTTTGTTTGACAGAATTACCTAGTTGTAAAATATTAGAATTAGCAATGAAAATGGTCTGTGCTCTAAATTTGAATGATTTTGTTAGAGATGGAAATTTTTTTCCCTGAAAGTCAGCTAAAATCTTTGATTAGTTAGAACATTTACAAGAAAGATTTTTACCCTGGAAGGATGAATCTTGACTCCTGTTCTTCTTAAAGTAATACATATGTGTGGGACACAGTTTGGGAAATAAAATATATATAGTTCTGTCATAGAAATAATTCACTGTTAAAAATTTGGGTGTGCTTCCTCCTGGTTTCTCTGCATTTTTTATTGTATATGTATTTGTGTTACAGTGAGTGTCACCTGAGGATGGGGATACATTTTTTTTTTTTTAATGTGAGTACCAGGAGTCGACCTCAGGACCTCACACTTGCCAGGTGGGCGCTTATGCCACTGAGCTATCTCACCGGCCTGGGGATACATTTTTGACAAATGCATCTAGGTGGTTTCATCATTGTGCAGACTTCATGATGTACTCACACAAACGTAAGTGGTATAGCCTATTACACACCTAGGCTATATGATACGACCTATTTAAAATTTTATTTTAAAATTATTTTTATTTTTTAAGCATTTTTGTTAAAATGACACAAGTACACATGTAACATAGGCCTACACAGTCAGGATTATCAGTATCACTGTCTTTTGCCTCCATGTCTTGTCCCACGGAAGGCCGCCTTTGATAACATTGCCTTCTGGAATGTTGCCTAAAGGACTTGCCTGATGCTGCTTTGCAGTTACTATTTTTTTAATAAGTCATAACATAATTATTATCAACTGTTATATACTATACATAATTGTATGTGCTGTATTTTTATGTACCTGGTAGTGTAGTATGTATGTTTGCACCAGCATGACCAGTAATGCCTTGCAGTGTTATCATGGCTAGGAGTCACAAGGTGGTAGGAATTTCTCGGCTCCTTTAGAACCCCACAGGACAACTGTTGTGTGTGGAGTTTGTTGTTGACATAGGTGGTGGGGTGTTTTTTTCATTGAGGGTACACACCATCTGGTTTTCTTTCCCTCTTTTTCTCTTCTGCAACTATTGATGCTCAATACCCAGATTGATTTCATTCACCACGTATTGCAAAATGGGGATTATTTTATTTCTCTCACTTTGTTTTTATGTACTGGATAGGATACATTTGTGTTCATTTGTTGTTTTGGTACAATTTATATAAAAAAAGAGAAGAAATGCTAGATGCACCCCCCATAGTTTTATTTATGCCGCTTAGGGATTTAACAGGCTGAAATCAATCGGAGGTAGCAGTCTTATCTGAAGTTTTGGATCCTCATCTAGGCTTCTGGGTTTGGGCAAAGAAATAATTTCCTTACAGCAAGCACTGTGATTGAGGTCCTGGTTTTCCTGTGCTGTTGGCTAGGAACCACTTTCTCCTTCTAGAGGCTGCCTTCAGATTCTTGCTGCATGGCTTGTTTCTCTTACAAACAGCAGTTTGCTTTGTCTTCAAGGCCTGTGGGAGAGCATCTCTCTCACATTCACCTTCTTTTAAAGGGTTTATCTGGTTAGATCAGACCCACCCAGGATAATCTCCCTTTTGATTAACTTAAAAAAATCAACTGATTTGTAACCTAAACATGGGAGTAATATTCACTTGGTCCACCCATGGTCAAAGGGGAGGATCATGAAGATTATATACACCACAAGAGCTATCAAAGAGTCGTGCTTCTGTGCTCACGTTGTAGAGTTCTCTATGATTGCATAGTCATGGTGCAGTAATGTCCTTTTGACACAGTGGGATTTTCCCTTTGTTTTAGGCTTTATTGAAGTATAACATAACATTTACCCCTTTTAAGTATATTTTAAATTTTTCTTTTTAAAGCTTTATTGAAGTATAAAGTATACCCATTTTAAGTGAACTTAAAGTTTTTAGTAAATTTACAGAATTGTGTAACCATTACCACTATCAGAATAATTTTCATTATTCCGAAAAGAAAACATGTACCTTTAGCAGTTGCTTTCAATTTCCCCTCCCCTTGGGCTCTTGTGACCACTAATTTACTTTCTATTTTTAAGAATTTGTCTATTCTGTGTATTTCCTATCAAGAGAATTATGTAATATGTGGCCTTTCCTGACTGGTTTCTTTTACTTAGTATAATGTTTTCAAGGTTCATTCATATTGTAGTATGTACTGTCTGCATTTCACTCCTTTTTATTGCTGTATAGTATTCTATTTTATGGCCATACCATTTTTTTACATTGATTTTATGTATTCACCAGTTGATAGATATTTGCAGTATTTCCACATTCTGGCTTTTAGAAATAATGCTGCTGTGAAGTTTTTTCTCTTGGACACCTAAGAGTGGAATTGTTAGTTCTTAGGTAAACTTTTATCTTTTTAAGAAATTGTCAAAGACCCTAGGAAGTTTTAGTTGCTTCCTTGCTAATTGGTATGATAAGATGGTCCAGAGTCCTATACATTTCCTATTTCAGACCTGGAGTTGGCCATATATTTCAAGACTGCAGTCTGTATGCTAGGAATACTCACTGCTGTTTGGTCATTGTTGCTAGGCTTTTCAGTGGCTAAATGTGGGAGGAGCGGCATTTTATGTAATTTTCTATAACTTGAATATATGTTTATTCTTATTTATGTATATTATTTATAATAAAATGTTTTAGGAATAATCATTTCCAATTCCATTTCAGAACTACAGAGCTTTTTTTTGTTTGTTTGTTTTTGTGGGTACCGGGGGGTCTACCTCAGGACCTCGCGCACCAACAAGCACCCATGCCGCTGAGCGATATCACCGGCCCCTTTTTCGTATGTGGGATCCGGGAGTCGAACTCGGGCCCTCGCGCTTGCAAGGCAGGCGCTTATGCCGCTGAGCCATCTCACCGGCCCCTTTTTGTTTGTTTTTACTTAACCTCTTTTATATTTATCTCCTTCTAAGCCAAGAATCCTAGTTTTCAAAGACACGGGAAAATGTAATTGGCATATCACATAATTTACTTATTTGTTTTATCCTACATTATATAAACAGTACTTTCAGAATAACAATACTAATATTACCACTACCAATATGATTATGAAGTTAGCTAAATACTTTGCATATACTATTTTACTCCCATTTCGTAAGTGTACCATAAATAGTACATTGTCAGCACACAGTTGTTCTAGACTATGTGCTTTCTCTTAACCCTCATTTAGTCTTGGTTTGTAAATAATTATTACCACTCTTCTAATGTCTTAGTCTCTTTAGTTGTTATTTGTCTGATGCTTATTCTCTAATTACTACGGTCTAATAGATTTCTTAGGAAATGCTCATGAGAACAATATTACCAAAGGTTTTGCATGTTGATATGTCTTTTTTGTGTCCTTTCTATTTGAAAGTTAGTTTTACTGAATATAATAACCTTGGCTTTCATTTTCTTACTTTTTTTTTTTTTTTTTTTTTAACTATTTAAGATTACTCCATTGTCTTCTGGCAGAAAGCCTTGTTGATGAAGCCTAATTTTTTTTCCATTATAACCTGGCATGCCCTTTCTGCCCTAATACTTAAAGGAGATCTCCCTGTCCCTGTCTGTCTGTCTGTTTTCCTCTCACTCACTCACTCTCTCCAGTACTGGGGATTGAACCCAGGGCCTTGCATATGCTAGGCAGATGCTCTGCGCTTTCATTAAATTGCTTAATTTTTTTCTTTAAAGACAATTTTCTTGAATTACAGCTATTTAGTATTTGTTCCACTTTATTGATTTGGCTTTCTTCTTAAGGGATTTGTTGTTGGTGTTTTTTGTGGTGCTGGGGTTTGGATCCAGATCCTGTGCATGGTAGGAAGCACTGTGCCACTGAGTGCAGCTCTAGCCCCAGTGTTTCTTTTCTTCTTTCTTTTTTTTACAAACCAAGATTTTATTTAGTATGACAATTTGGGGGTCACTTAAGATGCAAGCCCTAACAAGTAGCTTACAAAAATAAATTTATTTCTTCTTCCTATTTAGATACTTAATCCTGTCATATGAGATTCTATATTACACAGAAGGCAGAATACATTTTTGCAATAAAAATAGTTTTTCTATGAAAGAGAACAGATATAAATGCTTCCCTAACTTCACCAGTGAAAGTTGTTGTCATCTCTATTGTTTACTAGGTTGCTTGTGAACCCAAACAGTAAAAGTAAAATATGAGATTTTACATTTACTGAAATCTAAAATGATATGCTAGGAAAATAAAGATATGGTAAACAGTGATGTCGAGGAGGCTGGAATTCACCAAGAAGCATTAATAGAAATGACCAACTGTCTTTGGTGGCAGAAAGCAACTTAGCCAGTATGCATATTGTACCATTGGAGAGGAGATAAACTGAGCCACTTCACCTTCTGGCCAAATTAAAATGCTATTTTTCAGTCCTGTTTTGCTTGAAACAAAACAATGAATGTAGGTAACATCAATTATTCCTCCTGTTTCTGTTGCCAAGAAAACAACTTTTGTACATCTTCCACCTACATCCCAGACTTTCTTGGGAAACTTATATTTTAAGGCTTCTTTATAACTTAGTTCTTTGATTTTATGCTAACACACATTTTCTCCAAGCATGCTTTTATCATTCATTCCTTCATTTTCAGCTAGGACTTGCAAACTGAAAATAAGCAGATCTCTGTATCCCATCTTCACCAACTTTCTGGATCTGAATTTGCAGCTAATTATAGGGCATTGCCTCTCTACCAACTCCCCTGTACATATACACATAAATATATGTAAAACTACACAGTAACTAAGGTATTATTTATACATATAATCATTTTTATTTTATTTTGTTTTTTGGTACCAGGAATTGAACTGAGGACCTTGTGCTTGCCAGGCAGGTGCTTGTGCCGCTGAGCTATATCCCTGGCCCAACAATCATTTTAAAAAGTTCTTTGAACACATTAGCAAATGCTGTATACCTTTTAATTAAATTTTCCTTAATAACCAAGCACTGAAAACCTGATAAAAATGTTAATTATCTTAAAATGGTTGAGGTTCTTTTCCCCTTGAACAGTCTAAGCCAGAAGGGGTCTTTTGAAGACATACTTACATTTTTATTCCAAGGGGCATGTGATTGATTCTCTGTCAGTCATTTTTATTTCCAAACAGAAATCCCTGTATAACCAGAGCCAGTGTACTAAATTGTGTGATGGTGTTAGTCTTCAAAATATCTTTTCTTATTTATCAGCATTTTAAATCTTGTTTGAGTGTCTTCAGTATTAAAATCTTTTTCTTAAATCTTTTATCTTTTAAAATTTCTTTTACTTTTAAAAATCTTACTTTTCCTGCCAGGTATGGTGGTGCATGCGTGTAGTCCCAGAACTCTGGAGGCTGAGGCAGGAGAATTGCTGTGAGTTCAAGACCCTGTCTCAAAAAAACAAAACAAAACTTACTTTTCCTGTTTTTATTAAAATATGATTGTGTTTATTTGCTTCTGTATTCTTTCTAGTTTAGCCTTCATTTCTAAAATGATTTTTACTTTTATTTCTAATTTTCTGATTTTTCTCACCTTATTCTGATTTTGTGTCATTTCTTAATATCTTTCAACTTGTTTTGAGTGGAGTCTTTTTTGGGGGAGCGGTATTGAGGCAGGGTCTTACTATGCAGTTCAGGCTGGCCTTGAACTCACTATGTAGCCTAGGCTGGCCTCGATCCTCCTGCCTCAGCCTCCTGAGTGCTAGGATTACAGGCATGTGCCACACCCAGCTCAGCTTTTATTGAAATGAGTTAAAGTTTTGATGGGTTTTGTCTATAGGAATGTTAATTTTTCCTATTGAATGTTTCTCTCTTTAAAGACAACTTTGTGTGGAATTTGACCTTGAAATTTTCTTATGTTAGTCATTTTTATGTGAAATTAGTTTTCCTGAACCTTTGAATGTTTCGTATAAGATAGATTTTCTAAGTCAGCTGTCCTAAATAGTAGTTTTGAGGGTTCACTTAATGTTGGATTGTGCATGACCCCTTTCAGTTTCATCTCTTTTTCTCAGGCTGATCCACTATGCTTTCCAGTTGTATGTTACAGTTTTGGGCTTCTTAGGTCTATCTGACACCCCACTGCTTCCCTCTGATTCTTCCTGCACAAGCACTAGTACCATGCATATTTTGTGGTTATTAATAGTTTGTCCCTACCCATTAATTTTGGGATTGTGGGGATACTGTGTTTTTCTTGTGCGTGTATGTGGTAAATGTGGTCCTTAGATATTTTGGTTTTGTTATCTGGTTGGTCTGTTTTTATGTCGGAATTTGGGGTGATTCAAAGACTGAGATTGAATCTTTTAGAAATTAAGATTTTTTTTTTGTGGGTACCGGGGGTCGACCTCAGGACCTCGCGCGCCAGCAGGCGCCCGTGCCGCTGAGCGATATCACCGGCCCTTTTTTCGTATGTGGGTTCCGGGAGTTGAACTCGGGCCCTCGCGCTTGCCAGGCAGGCGCGTATGCCGCTGAGCCATCTCACCGGCCCAGAAATTAAGATTTTAAAAGGCTATGTGAGGGCCGGTGAGATGGCTCAGCGGCACGGGCGCCTGCTGGCGCGCGAGGTCCTGAGGTCGACCCCCCGGTACCCACAAAACAAACAAACAAACAAACAAAAAATAAAAGGCTATGTGAAAACCATTCTGGCCATTCAGTGAATTGTTTCAAAAGCTTTAAAAATAGATATTATTCATAGTAGCCATAATAGGCTGGGTTATATAGTGTTAACAAACAGCCTCAAAATGAATGACTTAAAAGAACAGTGGTTTGGTTTTCTTTTGTTTGTTGGTTTTTTTGGGGGGGGGGATTTTTTTTTGCCTGGGTCCCATGTCCCTTGTGGGTCAGCTGAGGGCTCTGTTCTGTGTTATACTCACCGATGAAGCAGCCACCATTGGGAATATTAGTCTTCATGGCGGAGGAAGACAGATCTCTTGCGTCTCCCACAAGCAATTAAATACCCCATCCCAGAAGTATCGGAGATTACTTTTAATCAAATTCATGGCCTCTAGGACCAGTCTCATATATTACCCAGTCATAAAGGGGACAGGGAGTAGAGTCATACCATACTCAGAGAATATAGAATTGGAAATATTTGAACAGTACTAATGATTATGATTACTTCGATCCCTGAATACTTCTTATAAGAATTTATCCTAAGAAAATCAGCTTTATTCATTGTACTGTTTTTAATATTTCAAAGTTGAAAGCCACTTAAATGTCCAACGTAAAAAACTAAGGTGTGGTAATAACCTTTAAATACTTATAGCCATTAACATGATGATATACCTATATTTATCAATATGAAAAGAGGCTTGCTATAATCATAGTATTTACTGAGCACTTGCATGATCTAGGTATATCCTTTAAATTCTTCACCAAGAATTTCTTTTTTTCTTGCACTGGAGATTGAACCCAGGGCCTCATGCATGCTAGGCAAGTGCTGTATCACTGAGTTAATCTCTATTCCACAAAGATTTCTATTTGAAGGAAAACATGGAAACGAAGCTTTTGTAAATGGGGAAGGGAGGAGGGGTTGAAGAGAGGGTAGGGGAATGGGAAAAAAAAGGTTATATGATGTACAGGTACAAATTCTCTATGATGAATGTGATCATTATGTATATCTAAAATGTACCAATAAAATCTGACTGAAAAAGAAAAAAAGATTTCTTTTTATTTTTCCCAACACCTTTGTGAGGTGTGGGTACTGTTAATTTTTGTTTTTGTTTTTTGCATTTGTTTTTGAGACAAAGCCTTGCTATATTGGCCAGGCTGGCCTTGAATTCCTGGGCCTGAGTGATGATCCTCCTGCCTCAGCCTCACAAGTAGCTGCAGGGGTATATCACCATGTCTTGCAATTTTTTTTTTTTTTTTTTTAATTTGTGGTACTGGGGGTTGAACCCAGGGCCTTTACACTGCGATACATCACCAGCCTTTAAAAATTTTTTTCTTTGAGATGGGGTCTTGCTAAGTTACTAAGTTGCCCAGGGTGGGCTTGAACCTGTGATCTTTTGCCTCAGCCACCCAGGGGAGAGTGAACTTGAGACTTTTAAAGGAAAACATTTTAAACATTACATTTGGAATAAGATGAATAAAGAATATTTCATTTGGTACATCATTTATTTTAATATAACAAATGCAAAAGAAAATAGATCTCATATTTCGCTTTTTTTTCCATACAAAAGTTTTTTTTTTAAATCGGGAAAGGCAGTATGAATAAAAGAGGATGAAAGCTCATTATGGTTAAGAAGATTAAAAATAAATTATCTAGCTTTAAAATATTCTGCTGAAAGCTATCCTGTAGTACTGAAAGAATTTTGAAGAACTGATTGTGGAATCTGCTAGGGGGGTCCTTCAGTAATTCTGCAAAATGAGAGAAGTTCTAGAATATAGGAAAAGCAGATGAGGCAGAATATAAACATATGACCAATCTGGGAAACGGCTATATTAGATTCCTTGTGCTGTTCTTGCAGCTTTTCTTTAAGTCTGAAATTATAATAAAAAGTCTCAAAAATATAAGTAGTGGTAAATTCTTTGATCCAGTTTACTATCATGTCAGTTACTTTTCTATGCTCTCTTAAGAATAGCTTTTAAATATACATGCTTAATTATGCTTTTTAATTCTGGGATCCTGTCAAATAACCTGCATTATATACTTAAAAGCAAGCATATTTTAATATCAGTGAGAGGTCAAGGAAAATTTCAGAGATCAGTTTGAAGGGAAAACTGAGTAGATATGCATTTCTACTTTGAATAGTGTGGTTTCATAAACTCTGAAGAGAACTAATTTAAAAAACCATCAGACATAACCACATTCAAACAAAGACATTCTCAAAAACTGCTGCCAAGTGGACATTTTAAAAAGTATAGGTTGAGTATTGTTTACCCAAAATGCTGAGGACCAGAAGTGTTTTGGATTTTGGAATATTGATACCGATTTTTACCAATTGAGCATGTGCTCAAAAATTTTCAGATTTTGGGCTGGTGGTATAGCTCAGTGGTGATTGGTTGCCTACTGTACTAGAGGCCCAGGGTGTGACCCTCAGCACTGGGAAAAAAAAGTTTCAGATTTTGGAGTATATTGAATTTTTGATTTTTGGACTGGGAGTGCTCAGCCTGTACATTTTTTTTTTTTTTTATGTGCTTTACTGGTACAAATTAGTTAATAGTTCTAGTTACTTTCTGACTTATGAAGCAGCTGGTAGTTACACTTGTTTATTATTTGTAGTTTAAACCTAACATTTTTAGTGTATATAAAGCTTGAATACTTACATTTGGTGACTTTGACAGTATTGTTTGCCCTCTGTTAAAAAAAAAAAAAAGCAAAATTTGAAAACTGCAAAGAAGCAAAATTAATCACTCATTCTAGAAGAAACCTGTTAATATTTTTTCCATAGCTTTAGAATAATACTGTTGGTATTACACTTGTATACAATTTGACCATGCTTCCTTCATGTAACATGTCATGCACATCTTCCCACACCATTATAAATCGTTTGACACTATTATTTTTAAACTTCTAATAATCCACCATATGATGTACCACAGCTTATTTACTTTTTTTTTTTCCCCCAAGATGTTAATTTTGAAGGAAAGTAGCTAACTTATATTGGTTACAAGATAGGGATAGGGATATACTTGTAACCCTAGCATTTGGGAGGCTGAGACAGGAGGATCACCTCAAGTTCTACATCTCAAAAAACAAGAAAAGGGGGATGATATAGAAAAATGAATATTTTAACTTATATAGTTTGTTAGCAGAGGTTTTTGAACCTATATTTTTCTTGGTTCCTGATTCCTGTTATCTTTTGAGAAGCATAATGTTTGAGGAAATCTAATTTTAAGAGTCAACATTATCCATATTTGTTGCAGTAAAGAAACCTGAGGGCTGGGGATATAGTTCAGAGGTAGAGCTTGAGCTTAGCATGTGCAAGACCCTAGGTTCAGTCCCCAGGGCCACCATCACCAGCAAACAAAACAAAATACCTGGAGCCATGTTTTTATTAGGGAAAAGGACCCTTTGCTAGGCATGATGGCACATTCTGGTAATCCCAGCACTGGGAAGCTGAAGCAGGAGGATCATGAGTTTGAGGCCAGCCTGGGCTACAAAGACACTGTTTTTTTTTTTTTTTTTTTTTTTTTTTTTTTTTTTTTAAAGAAGAGAAAGAATGCTTTGTTAGCTAATTTTTTTTTTTTTTTTTTGTGGGTACCGGGGGGGTCAACCTCAGGACCTCGCGCGCCAGCAGGCGCCTGTGCCGCTGAGCGATATCACCGGCCCCTTTTTCGTATGTGGGTTCCCGGGAGTCGGGAGTCGAACTCGGGCCCTCGCGCTTGCCGGGCAGGCGCTTAAGCCGCTGAGCCATCTCACCGGCCCAGCTAATTCTTTTTTATTTTTATTTTTTGTGGGTACCGGGGGTCAAACTCAGAACCTCGCGCTTGCCAGGTAGGCGTTTATGCCGCTGAGCTATCTCACTGGCCCGTTAGCTAATTCTTAAACATTTGGAATTTTGTTTTTAATACATATGTACTGTACAGATTTTTTTTTTCGAATTATAAATATGCCAGGTGCGATGGTTCACACCTGTAATCCCAGCACCTGGGAGACTAAAGCAGGGGGAGAGCCACAAGTTCGAGGCCAGCCTGGGCTACATAGTAAGACCCTGTCTCAAAAAGCAAAAAAAAAAAAAACCCCAGAAATGCAAATTATAAATTTAAGGTTCCCACTTAGCAGATACATGAATTTAATGATATTGAGATATATTTGCTTTGAAAGTATGTAAGATAAATCAACTCAAGATTTAAACTTTTTTGGGCCGGTGAGATGGCTCAGTGGCGTAAGCGCCTGCCTGGCAAGCACAAGGGCCCGAGTTCGACTCCTGGAAACCACATACGGAAAAAGTGATATCGCTCAGTGGCATGGACGCCTGCTGGCGCGCAAGATCCTGAGGTCGACCCCTGGTACCTACCAAAAAAAAAAAATTTAAACTTTTTGTACATTCTGGTTTTGGGATAAGTTGCAGAATCAGGACAATAAGCTATGTCCTACCCCCACCCCCCTTGAGAAAGTCTCTCTGGGTAGTCAGGGCTGGCCTGGAACTCACTATGTAGCTCAAGTTGGCCTGGAACTGGCGATCTCCCTGCCTCAGCCTCCCAAGTGCTGGGATTACAGGTGTGTGCCAAATTATGCCTAGCAAGTTTCGCTCTTAATGTTAGGAATTATAGCAATATATTCTTGGTTACAAAAAACAAAGTGATGTTTTAGATCAATTTTTGGAATTAGTGATTATTTCACATTAAAATATTGTTATTAGTCCTAGAATTATTTTGTTATTTGACCAACAAACACATATAAATACTTTAAGGTTTTCCCTTTGAGTCCTTTTATATTTCCCCAGCTATAATGAGGGATTCCTTCCTAATTAAAACAGATGCTTTAAGTGTATGCGTGAGTAATAGGTTTATTAGTGATTGTGTATGAATAAATTATACCTTCTCTGGTGCTATAAAGTCATCCTGATGTATGTATGTTGTGGCATCTCATACTTCATAAATGAATTCCTGAAATACTTATATATTGCATTCATCTGGAAGGGATCTAAGAGTCCCACTCAAAGGACTGTTAACATCTCTTATAATTTCATGTTTTGGCAGGTAAACCTAGCCTTTAAGCAACCTGGAAAGAGGCTAGAGCACCAAGGAATTAGAATTGAATTTGTAGGTCAAATTGGTGAGTTTTAAAATAGTATTACTTTTTTTCCTTTGATAAACTTGAGTTTTAAGAAGGTTGTATTTGGCACTTAAATAACTGAATTAGAGCTTAGCTTTGTAGTAGGAAGGAAGGAATTTTACATAATAAAAGCCTAGGACTTAATAAATTATGTTTCTTTTACTTGTGTTAAATGATATTTGGCTCATTCTACCGTTGTTTTTGGATGTTGTACTAAAAGTGAAAGGAGTTACATAAACTACCAGCCTTGAAAAATAATTGAAGTAGATTAGTTGATTCATTGAAATTTTCTTTCTACATTTTTCACCAGCCTTACAATTACCAGGCTCACCTTCATCTTTCATTTTCTAATTACCCATGCCACTTGTCTTCCCGACCTAGTGTGTGTGCCTGTATCCAGACTCCCTTGTCAACAGAAAATTCCATCTGAAAAGGAAAGGACTAATTTCTTCTTGACTTAGATCATATTGTGTAGATTTCCGTATGTGTATTTCAGAGACATGCTTGATACAGCAGAGTTAAACTGTGTATAAATCTCTTTGTACTACAGATTCAGAAAAAGGAAAAGAGGGCTGGGAGTGTGGCTCAGTGGTAGAGCGCTTGCCTAAGCATATGCAAGGCCCTGAGTTCAATCCCCAGCACTGCAGAAAAGAAAAGAAACTATATCTATAATTTTGTCTGGATAGCTAGGTTTTAAATCCAGCTTTCCAAGTTTTACTGTACATTTTTAAAAGTATCAAAATTGGAATGGGTGAATATTATTTGTTTATTGTTATTTATTTTTATTATTTATTCTAGATAAGTGCTTGTGCTTGAGGGGCAAGTTATAGTAATTAACCAATGGTTGGTTTTATTCTTTTGTGTATTATAGTTTTATCGATGTAATATGCAGAGTCTGCCCAGGAAAAGAAAAACTTATGTAAATATTTAATACTAAATTTAGTGAGCCATCATGAAATTAATACACTACCTTTGGCCATTAAAATTACAAGAGATGCTCAAAGTGGTGGCCATTAGCTTCCAGACATTTATTAGTATGGCGAACTGCTGAAGCGTTAATACATTTTTCTGGTGGACTCTGTTTGTGTCTGACTGACACAAAACAACAGATAGAATTTTTGCCTTAAAGGGAAGACGTTCAAATAATTGCTGGTAATCTGTCAAACAGCTTCATTTTGGGAGTGCTCTAAATACATCAAAGGAATGAACTCATTTCTAATAGAAATTTTCAGTGTGCTGTGTGTCTTAAATATATTTATGCTTAAGTAGACCATAAATAACTCTGGCTTACTAGAGACAACTCCAACTAATTATTTTGGTAAAAATTATTTACTTTGGAGGTAGAAGTCTGGGTTTTATTAAAATGGATATTAAATATAATTGGTCTCTTTGTTTTTAAAATTTCTTAGAACTTTTCAATGACAAGAGTAATACTCATGAATTTGTAAACCTAGTGAAAGAACTAGCCTTACCTGGAGAACTGACTCAGAGCAGAAGTTATGATTTTGAATTTATGCAAGTTGAAAAGCCATATGAATCTTACATCGGTGCCAATGTCCGCTTGAGGTATGAATGTGTATTAGAAAATGTAAGCAGGGTCAAAACCAGAAAGTAATGGCTACTGTTGATGTCTGTTTGAACTTCTAATTATAATTCTAGGCTGGAAGACAATATTTTAAAATATTCTGTCACATATTTTGTGTAATGCTGATCTGAAATAATAAGAGCTAAGATTATAGATTCAGAGAACCCTATTATGAGGTTTTAGTTACGTATTTCTTTAAATGAATTATCCCTTTCATTCATTATGTAAATTGAATTACTTTCCAAATCTTTTAGTTTCTTAACAAATCTCATTCAGTATATGGTTAGAAAGTGTTTGGAACCCCAGAGCAGCTGACTTGTCCAAGGGTGCAAAAGGAGTGAACGGCAGATCTGAAGTAGGGACCCATTTTTCTAATTTCCCAGCCCAATGTCCTTTTCCTTCTCCACATCTTCATTCAGGAAGCTGTGGATACCTCAGGGACCAGGGCAATTAAAGATACAGTACTAATCTGAATACCCCTGGTCCAGGATCTTGCTTTCTATGTTTGATGTTATCCATCTGGTATTAGGTTGGACAACCCAAACCACAAAGAGCAGTGCCTTAACTAGATAGGGATTCAAAACAAAACAAAATAGGGAGACATTTCCTCAAGTAGGCTTAATGACAGCTCTCTAAACTCATCTGGGAAGTATTCTAGTTAGAGGGCTAGGTGTGTAGCTCAGTGGTGGAGTGCGTACTTTGCATGCATGAGGTCCTGGATTCAATCCCCAGAACCAGGAAACAAAAGCAAAAGTAGAACTCCTTCACTGGGTAAATGAAGTAAGTTGATCCCAAAGGCGTCCCACCAAGGAGAAAGCTGTGGTAATGCTTGCTTATTTAAAACACCTAAAGTTATCATAGGCAATTTACCTCATCATCTCCATTAACTTTGTAGGTATTTTCTTAAGGTGACAATAGTGAGAAGACTGACAGACTTGGTGAAAGAGTATGATCTTATTGTTCACCAACTTGCCACCTATCCTGATGTTAACAACTCTATTAAAATGGAAGTGGGCATTGAAGATTGTCTACATATAGAGTTTGAATATAACAAATCAAAGTAAGTATCTTTCACAAATAAGTGTTCAGGGAAAATTTAAAAATAAGCTTTCAGATCTTCGCAGTTGATCAGTGGAGGATAGAATTGACATTAATCTGATGTTAACAGACCAACAGAATCTCTGAGTGAAAAGAAACTTTAGGAGAGTGGTCTGGCTTCTAACCCAGGACAAGTGTCTTTCATATTCTGTTCCTGATAAATCTGCCTGACCACTTCATATAAGTTCTCACCACCACAGAAGGCAGGCAGTGCCATTATGTCTATAAACATTACTGTTTGACATCACTTCATTCTGGCCATCATTTTAAAACTAAACAAAAATCCTTTTTTTTTCCTGAATAGTGAAGCAGTATATTTTCATTATTGAAAACTTGGGGATATAAAGTGAAAGAAAATAAAAAATCAAATATTTTCACTTCTACTAATTAACTGCTATTAATATCCTCTTGTATATCTTTTCAGCAGGGAGGGGGAGGTATATAAGTTGTATTTTTATAAAATGGGCTCTTATTTATTGTTTAATGCCTTTTTAAACTTTATCATGGAAGATTTCAAACATATGCCAAAATACATAAGCAATATATTGAACAAAATAATGAATCTTCAGTGTACCAACAGTATCCTTAACAACAAAATGAATCTTCATGTACCCATACCCTTGCTTCAACAGTTACCAACACACAGATTTGTTTTATCTGTATTGAGGTCTCACACTTCCCATAGATTATATTGAAACAAATTCTAGGTATATAATTTAATCCATAAAAATTATGCATAATTTTAAATATAACTATAGTACTATTCTAAAACTATTAATAACCTTAATATTTCTACATACTGTATCTAGTCAGTGTCCCTAATATCCTTAATTGTCTTAAAAATGTGTCTTTTTTTCACATGGTTTGTTCAAATCATTGTCCCAACAGGTCTACATTGCATTTGGTTTTTTGACTTATAAACTTCTTAATTTTATAGTTTTCCTTCTTTTTTATTTTTTCATTAAAGTTAATTTGTTGAAGAAATGGATGTGCCCTATTTTAGCTCTCTCCTGCACATTCTTCTGTTGTGAGATGGACTTAAAGTGTTTCAAGTTTATATTACTGAAAACTTGATACACGTGCCTGCAGAGTCTCACATGGTTGATAAAATTATCAAATAGTTTGGGACCTAAAAACTTATCACTGGAGTATCCCTTCAGACTTACATAATTGTATTAATTCTTAGGAAAAGACTTAAAAATCCTTTGGGTATTGTAAATATTCCCAGGTCACAACCACATAATTTCAGAGTATTTGGGAGTGGAATGGTCTTTGGTTATTGGATACTACAGCAGCAGACTCAGCCTATCGAGGGAGCGCCTATTAATCTCTTTTTGTGGCAGCAAACTTTTAACTTGACCATCCAGAAGGAATGATTAGCCTAATTGTTAGCCCTATTTAGAACTTAATCTTCAGAGAACCTAAATACTTAACTGAATGGAAAATTAAAATTTTTATGCTTGAAATATTTCAATTGTATGAAGATATTTTCAACTCTTGCTACACAAGAGTTTAGCATTATTATTATGCTAGAACAATGCAGCTTCCATATTTGCATAATGAGATGATTAATTGAAATGATTAATACTTTTTTGGAAAAAAGGAATAGTATGATAAAGTAAGATTCTTAGTTATTACTCCAAAGATACCTATTAAAGCTTTTCACAACCTATTTCACTGTTTGTTTTCTTACACTGATACTTAGTGAAACTCCTTCCCAATAGGTATCATTTAAAGGATGTGATTGTTGGAAAAATTTACTTCTTATTAGTAAGAATAAAAATACAACACATGGAGTTACAACTGATCAAAAAAGAGATCACAGGGATTGGTAAGTGGAAGAGCATTTGAATTAAAATTCCTTGATTAGCTGAAATTCTAGAAATCTTAAAATACTGTCTACACATAAATTTGATTTACACATAAATTTGATACCACATTGGAACTTTGCTGTTTAATATTGCTGGTCATAAGTAACTCAGTATTTTTCGTTTCTTTGTTTTGGTTTTATTTTTTGAGGCAGGGTCTCTCTGTGTAGCCCAGGTTGGCCTTGAACTTTCAGTTCTCCTGCTTCAGCCTTTTGGGTGCTGGGATTATAGGCTTATTGCTTTTTAAAAAATTAATTATTGAGCTGCACATGGTGGGGTGCATCTCTTAGTCCTAGCTACTCTGAAGGATAAGGGGGGAAAAACTCTCTGTTTCTCTCACTAGGGATTGAACCCAGGGCTTTGGCACTGAGCTACATCCTCAGTCCTTTGTGTATTTTTTGAAACCGGGTCTTGTTTAGTCACCAAGTTACCCACATGGGGCTCAGACTTGTGATCCTTTTTCCTCAGCCTTCCAAGTACTGAGATTACAGGCGTGTACCACACCTGGCTCACAAGGTTCTCTTGAGCCCATGAGTTCGAAGGTAGCCTGAACACAGTGAGACCATTTCTCTTAAATAAGTAAAATTAATTTTTGAATCAGTAATAAATTCACATGGTTCAAAAAAAAGTGTAAAAGGCTATGGTAAAAATATTTTATTTTTGTACCCATGTTACTTATAGATAATAAATTTGTAAGTTTTTTTTTTTTTTTTTTGGTACTGGGAATTGAACTCAGGGCCTCCTGATTGCCAGGTAGGTGCTGTACCGCTAAGCTACATCTCCGGCATTTGTAAGTTTTAAATCCTAAAAGCTGGGCATATGGTGTGCACCTGTAGTCCCAGCTAGTTGGGAGGCTGAGGCAGGAGGACTGCATGAGCTCAGTAGTTCAGGGCCAGGATGGGCAACCTGTTAAAGACCCTGTCTCTTTAAAAAACAAAGAAACAAACAAACAATGCAGTAATTCATATCTATAATCCCAGCTACTCAGGAGGCTGAAGCAGGATGATTATAAATTTGAGGCCAACCTGGAGAAACTTACTGAGATCTTGTCCCCAAATAAAAAGGGATGGAGTTGTAGTTCAGTGGTATTGTGCCTCTGGATTTGATCTCTAGTACCACCGAAAAAGAAGAATGGAGGAGCCAGGCATGGTGGTGGCATGCTGTAATCCCAACACTTGGGAGCCTGAGGCAGGAGTATCGCTGTGACTTTGAGGCCAGCCTGCACTACGTAATGAGACCCTGCCTCAAAAATAAATAAATAAATAAATAAATAATTTAATTTAAATTTTTTTTTTTTTTTTTTTTGGTACTGGGAATGGAACTCACGACCTTGCGCTTGCCAGGCAGGCGCTATGCCGCTGAGCTATATCCTCTGCCCCCTCACCTATGATTTCTTAATCTCCACTTTCCACCTGCTAGTAGGTTTAAGGGTTTTAAGGTAGAAAACAAAGCTTAAGGTTCTCATTGTTTAAAAAGAAAGTGTTTAAACTTTTTTTCTGATCATAAAAGTTACGTTCTATTATAGAAAATTTAAAGTAAAAGAAAACTATACTCATTCAGAATATAGCTTTGCATATTATGTATTTTACAACCTAGGGATCATTACTGTAGTTTTATTATAGTTTTTTTGTGTATGTGATGCTGGAAATTAAACCTACGATTTTGTGCATGCTAGGCAAGTGTTCTGCCTCTAGCCCTTGGTGTGGTTTTTTTTCACTTAACATATGATTGACTTTTTTTTTTAAATGCCTGAGTTCAAATACTTTCTTAGAGGGTGAATCTCAAAATTTACATATCTGTGTGCTAAGTATTCTTACTCTACAAGAAAGTCTGGGAGTTATAGAAAACTAACATGTAATGGGTAACTCTGACATGTATTGCTAGTTTCTATTTTAGCAGATATTAGAAAAGATGGAAGGAACTATAGTATGTAAAGATTTTTTTCTGGCCAAGTGTGTAGTGCACACCTGTAATCTCAGCACTTGGGAGGCTGAGGCAGGAGGATTGCTGAGTTCAAGGCCAGCCTGGGCTACGTAGTGAGACCTTGTCTTAAGCCCCCCTCCCCAAAGAAGATTCTTTCTTCTAGCCAAGTACTAACCAGTCCTGACCCTGCTTAGCTTCTGAGATCAGACGAGATCAGGTGTGTTCAAGGTGGTGTGGCCGGAGACAAGAAGGTTCTTTTTGAACTGCATGTTACCTCTGGGAAAAAGGAAGTATGAAATATTGAGCGATGAGCATATTAATTGTAAGCAAGAAATAGGAAAGAATGACCAGAGCCAAGTGTGGCATGGTGGCACATACCTGTAACCCCAGCACTCTGGGAAGCTAAAGGAGGAAGATCACAAGTTATCTCCTTAAGAGGACCCCTGTCTCAAAGTTTAAAAAAAAATAGGGGTGGGAATATAGCTCATTACAAAGACCCTGGGTTCAATCCCCAGTACTACCAAAAAAAAATTTTTTTTTTTTTTTTTTTCATAAAATGGGAAGACAAAATACCACTAATGTAATGTAGTTGGAAAACAGGAGAAAGGTAGAAGGCTGGAAATTATATTCTGGAGATATTTACATTAATACCCTTCATTTTTATACTAGGACCCAGTACTACAACTGAAACAGAAACTATCGCCAAATATGAAATAATGGATGGTGCACCAGTAAAAGGTAACATATTTTTCATTTACTTCTTTTGATTAGTGAGCTGTCCATGGCAGTTTAGTTTGAGTATTCATTGTGTGAAAGTGTTTATAATTCTGTCTTTTTTTGGGGGGGGGTACCGGGGGTCGACCTCAGGACCTCGCATGCCAGCAGGCGCCTGTGCTGCTGAGCAATATCACTGGCCCTTTTTTCATATGTGGGTTCCGGGAGTCCAAATCGAGCCCTCGTGCTTGCCAGGCAGGCACTTAGGCCACTGAGCCATCTCACTGGCCCTATAATTCTTAAAACTGTTCTTAAATTTTTTTTTTTTTCAGATTTTTTTGGTACCTTTTAGATATACATAATGATCACATTCATCATAGATCTTAACTTTCATAATGATGGTTTTTGAGGATATCTTTGTAGAGCTGCTAAAAAGACTCTGATAGTACTCTCTAGTCTGAAATAAGGTTAAGGTTTTGCTCAGTTTCAATTCAGAATTTGAAGAGACAGTTCTGCTTATCTCTTCTCTGGTTCTAAATGTGTAATATTTTAATTGTCTTCTGTTACAGTAGTTCATCTCTGTACTTTTTTTTTTTTTTTTGGCTGATGATAAGATACAGTAGAACTCAGCATTAATTCCTGTGGTATTTTGGAGCTCTTATAGCATCCCCTAAAAATGATTCCCTTACTAGATAATCTTCAGTGTCTGAAACAATGCATAGCATTTAATATATATCTTTGGATTTTTCTCACTCTGGTAATAATTACTTCAAAAAGTAGCTACTGTTTATTGAATGCCATTTATAAATAAGGCATTGTAGTTTAGGTGCTTTAAACCTCCCTACTGGTCTGTGAGTTAGGTTCTTAGGTCCTTTATTTTATAGACAAAACTGAGGTGCAGGGGCCGGTGAGATGGCTCAGTGGCATAAGCGCCTGCCTGGCAAGCGTGAGGTCCTGAGTTCGACTCCCTGAACCCACATACGAAAAAAGGGCCGGTGATATTGCTCAGTGGCACGGGCACCTGCTGGCGCGCGAGGCCCTAAGTTCAACCCCCGGTACCCACAAAAAAAAAAAAAAACAAAACCAAAAAAAACCTGAGATGCAGAGAGATTAAAAATTTTGCCAAAGGTGACATAGCTAATTTTGGCAGAGTCAAGGTTTGAACCCAGGTTTGAACTCCACAGCCCATGAACTCTATATGTAACTTTGTTACATAATAGTATTTTTTAAAATTCCAGCAGCCACAGAGTTTTTGTTGAGGGATAGCTTTTATGTCTTTCAGCAATAGACATGCATGAGAAAAATATTACAGAAAGATAATTAAGAAGAGACTATGCAGATATCTTTCTTAGGAAAAAAGCCATGAGTATCTGAATAGCAATCTTTTTGGTAATGAAGACATGTTATTCTGTTTGTCTTTGTTGTTGTGGATGAATTAGTAATAAATTTTCAATTCTTTATACATATGCTTAGGAATTATGAAAATAATAAGCAGAGAGTAATAGAACGAGGTCTATACAGCACTTAACTGCTCATACTGTTCTAAGCTCTTTATATATTTAACCCACACAGTCCTTATAAATTCCCTACAAGTGAGTATTGTTACTCCCTATCCACAGAAACAGAATAGTTAAGTCACAGAAGCCAAGGTCAAACAGCCAGTAAATGGTGGAGTTGAGATTTGATCCATGTGTTCTGGCTCTACAGGATTGGTTCTTGAGAGGCAACTTTGTCCCCTGACAGACGTTTGTCTGGGGACGTTTTTAGGTTTTACACTTTAGGTTTTACACTGGGGAGTGTTACTGGCTTCAGTGGGTGGAGGCCAGGGATGCTGGAGAGTGCATAGGACCTTCCCCCAACAAAGATTTTATCAGGCCTAAAATGTCTTTAGTGCCAAGGCTGAAAAATGCTGGTCTTTGTTAGTGTTGCAGTTCACGAGGAACTGAAGGATAAGTGTCTGCTCTGTAATGCTCAGTTCTGTGTTTTATGTGACTATATTTAATCATCTTTTATTTATATATTTTTTATCCTTTAGAATTAAATGGAAATTGCTTTTCTTTCAGGTGAATCCATTCCAATAAGACTATTTTTAGCAGGATATGACCCAACACCAACAATGAGAGATGTGAACAAAAAATTTTCAGTAAGGTACTTTTTGAATCTAGTGCTTGTTGATGAGGAAGACAGAAGGTACTTCAAGCAGCAGGTATGATACCACCCAGGCTGATCTTTTGTTTTGTGGCAGATCTAGAAACACCTAGAAAGTATTCCCTTTTTAAAGTTTTATTGTATGAGTGAGTGAGGGTTTCTAAAATAGTGAAAATATTGGGGATATAATAAAGAAGTAGGCATTGCGATAGATCCCTCCTCAATCATCCTTTTTTCTAATGTTTATTGAAAAGTAACTATACTTCCACTTTATGGGAACAAATGAAAACAAAACACATGGGTTACAAGAGTATTAAAATATAAAATAGTGATAAATCTTACCACAAAATTTACAAGACCTATATACAGAAAACTAGAAAACATTACAGAGAAATTAAAAATTTCAAGAAACATTTTAAGATGAGACACTTGAAGATAGCAATTCTCTATGAAAATCCAAAAGACTTGAATTCATTAAAACCATTTTGAAAAGGAAGAAAAAACTTTGGAAGGCTAACATGACATTTCCAGAATTAATATACATTTATAATATCTCATTTACTCTTTCAGCTTCTCATACTAGGGAGACAATACGATGCTTACACATATGAGTCTGGCTTACTTCACTTACAAGTATGGACTCGAGTTGCATCTATTTATCTATAAAAGTCTCCAGTTTATCCTTTTTTATGGCTGAATGATATTCCATTGTATATTTAAAAAACACATCTTTTTTATCCATTCCTTGGTTGATGGGCATTGGGTTGTTTCCAAGATTTCGCTATTACAAATTGTGCTGCTATAAACATGGGTGCTATAAACATATATGGCTGTGGTATGATGTTTTTAATTCTTCTGGGAAGATTCCTAGAAGGGGAATAGCTGGGTCAAATGGAACCTCCGATCCTAGTTTTTTGAGAAATCTCCACAGATTTCCACAGTGGTTGCACCAGTCTGCACTCCCGCCAACAGTGGAGAAGGGTTCCTTTTTCCCCACAGCCCCTCCAGCATTTGTTGTTGGTTGATTTCTTTATAATAGCCATTCTTTCCAGGGTGAGATGGAATCTCATTGTTTTAATTTGCCTCTCTCGAATGGCCAGTGATAGAACATTTCTTCATGTGTTTGCTGTTTGTATTTCTTCATCTGTGAAGTGTGTATTCATCTCAGATGCCCAGTTTTGGATTGGATCTCTAAATTTGGGAGGTCTGATATTTTTGAGTTCTTTATATGTTCTCAATAGTAATCCTTTGTCTGAGGAACAGCTGGCAAACATTTTTTCCCAATTGTAGGTTGTCTCTTGACTCAGTTGTTGGTTTCTCTTGCTGTGCAATAAGATGAGATCCCAGTTGTTGATTCTTTGTGATAATTCCTGTATGATCAGGGTTTTATTCATAAAGTGTTTGCCTACACCAATGTCTTCAAGAGTTTTACCTATTCTGTCTTCCAGCAGATTTAATGTTTCTATTCTAATATTTAGATCTTTAATCCATTTTGAATTTAGTTTAGTGCATGGTGAAAGATATGGGTCCAATTTTAATCTTTGGCATGTGCAAAGCCAGTTTTTCAAGCACCTGTTATTAAAGAGGCTATCCTTCTTCCAGTGAATGTGTTTGTCTCCTTTCTCAAAGATAAGGGGACTGAGTATGTCTAGAGTTGTCTCTGCATCTTCCAGTCTGTTCCACTGACCCTTGGGTCTGTTTTTTTGCCAGTACCATGCTATTTTTATCACAGTAGCTTTATAGTATAATTTCAAGTTGGGGATTGTGATGCCCCCTGCCTTACCTTTGTTACCCAGAATTGCCTTTGCTATTCTAGGTCTCTTCTGGTTCCAAATGAATTTAAGGATTGTTTTCTCTAATTCTGTGAGATATGCGTTGGAATTTTGATTAGAATTGCATTAAATCTCTACAACAGTTTTCCTCCTCAATCATTCTGCAGATTCCAAAATAAGCTATAATTCGTCAAGGTCTTTATTGGTTTTTATTTGTTTGTTTATTTGGGACAGGGTCTCCCTTTGTAGTTCAGGCTCTGTCTGAACTCTGTGTAGTCCAAGCTGGCCTCAATCTCACAGCAATCCTCCTGCCTCAGCCTCCCAAGTGTTGGGATTACCAGTGTGTGCAACCACCCCCCACTCTTTATTGTTTTCTTAAATTTTTTTTAATAAAAAAAATTCAGGCAATGAAGAACAAAGAATGAAGTAAAGGCCAGGAAAAATTCCACCACCGTTGTTACTGGTTTTTCAGACAAATTTGTGTATGTGTGTTTAGATCATATTACGCATGTTTTTGTATTTACTATTGTCTTAAATATCTCTTATCAACAAAGATCTCCATTGTTATTCCCCTTCCACTTTTCTCCATTGTACTTTTTTATTTTAGCTTTTTATTTTTTGGTGCTGAGGACTGAACCTAGGGCTTCCAGCTTGCTAGACAAGCATTCTACCACTGAGCTAAATCCCCAGCCCCTCCATTGTACTCCCGGTACCCACATAAAGGAAAAAAAAGGGCCAGTGATATCGCTCAGCAGCACAAGTGCCTGGTGGCGAGACAAAGGTCCTGAGTTCTACTCCCGGTATCCACATAAAAAAAAAAAAAAAGAAAGTCAGTTTAAGCCAGGCATGGTGGTGCATGCCTGTAATCCTAGCACTCAAGGGGCTGAGGGCAGGAGGGTCGCTGCAAACTCGAGGCCAGCCTGGACTATGTAGGGAGTTCAAGGTTGGCCTGAACTATATATAGTAAGACCCTGTCTCAAAAAAAAAAAAAAAAAAGGAAAAAAATTTAAAAAGCCTTTGGTGAGGGCCAGTGAGATGGCTCAGCGGCTTAAGCGCCTGCCTGGCAAGCGTGAGGGCCCGAGTTCGACTCCCGGATCCCACATACGAAAAAGGGGCCGGTGATATCGCTCAGCGGCACGGGCGCCTGCTGGTGCTTGAGGTCCTGAGGTCGATCCCCAGTACCCACAAAAAAAAAAAAAAAAAAAAAAAAAAAAAAAGCCTTTGGTGAGTTTTGAATGATATTGTGATTAAAATTTTTTTAATATATTGAATGAGATTAATAAATATTTGAATGTCAGTTGAGTGTTACAAAGGCTAAGTTAGAAATTAGTCTGTGCTAAATATTGTGAAGAGTATAAAAACTACCTCTTACAAACACCATTTATTTGTCTTCCAGGTCCTCACACTGCAGATGTGTGTGTGGGAGTGGGTGGGTGGTTGAGGTGGAATTATATAACAGAAAGCTTAAATAATAGTTTAACAGTAATTTAGAAGAAAGAAAACTTACTCTAGTAAGGAGTCATAATGCTGTATAAGTAAACATAGGTAATTCATAATTTTAAACTTACATAATTTTAAGTTGCATGATATTTACACTTTCCAGAGCAATTGCTTTGATGGCACTATTGGAGTAAGCATATTGCTTCTCATACACACACATTCAAATGTTTAAGTTCTGGTATGTTGTTTAAAACAAAACAAGGGGGGCTGGTGAGATAGCTCAGCGGCATAAGCGCCTGCCTGGCAAGCGCGAGGTCCTGAGTTTGACTCGCGGTACCCACATACAAAGGAAAAAAAGGGCCGGTGATATCGCTCAGTGGCACAAGTGCCTGCTCGCAAGCGCGAGGTCCTGAGTTCGACCCCCGGTACCCACAAAAAAAACAAACAAACGACAAAAAACAAGAACCAGCCAGTCATGATTTTTTTTTTTTTTTGTGGGTACCGGGGGGTCGACCTCAGGACCTCGCGCGCCAACAGGCACCCGTGCCGCTGAGCGATATCACCGGCCCCTTTTTCGTATGTGGGATCCGGGAGTTGAACTCGGGCCCTCGCGCTTGCAAGGCAGGCGCTTATGCCGCTGAGCCATCTCACCGGCCCCTAGCCAGTCATGATTTGATGAAGCAAATTATGTTAGGAATTTAGAAGAGGAGAGATATCAGGGTGGATTGGTTAGGGTAAGATTTAAACAGGCAGAGTATTAGATAATTTGATTGTATAAGGGAAGATGTGGGGTGAATTTATTTTGAGTGGATTGGAGGTAGAGAGGAATACAGTTTGATGGGAGAGAAGTGTCTAAGGAGGGAAGGAAGTAGTGTTGGTAAATTAGATTAAGGTTATAGAGGACCCTACCCTAAATACCTATTGGAGATTTATCCTGGAGGCACAGAGAGCTATTGAAGAGTAATCTAAGTAGTGTTTTTACAAGATTAATCTGGTAGTGATATAAAGGGTGAATCAGAATAAGGTTTTAGGCAAGAGAGGCAGGAGCCATCTACTGGGAAGCAGTTTTAGTATCTACGGTTGAAGCGACAAAGACCTAAACTTGGATGAAGGTAATGGAACCCAAAACACAGGACAGATTTTAGGAATGTGTCAGAGCTGTAATAGCTAGGACTTTGGGTCAGACTGCGTAATTGGTGGTGGTTTTATGTGTGGGTACAGCTGAAGGAAGCAGGGAGCCAAAGTGGCATCTAAGATTAGGACTGAAGTGTGTAGATCAGTTTGGAATGAAGAATGGGGAGTTTAGTATTGTTATGGTTAAAACTGAAGTTGCAATTAGTATTCCATAGTGAAAATGTGAACTGGAGAACATTAATTTGTTGATGTCTTTTGTCTGTCTTCATAGGAAATCATCTTATGGAGAAAAGCTCCTGAAAAACTGAGGAAACAGAGAACGAACTTTCACCAGCGATTTGAATCTCCAGACTCACAGGCATCTGCTGAACAGCCTGAAATGTGAACTGAGTAGTAGAAGAAAAGGAAAAAATCCATACCCGTTGAGATTAAATTCAACAGGTTAAAGATGGCTGCAGCATGCGGGGGGCGGGAAAGGCCGAAACTCCATATATAATAGTCTTCCTTTATCTTACAGTGCTGTATCTATTTTACAGTATAACTAAATGTTTTTCATGTATAAACATTTTAAAAAGTGCTTTCTTTGAAACACTGGAGATTTCCTAAGCTGCCTTTATTTTTATTTTTTACTGCACACTTTGATGATAAGCACTCAGATATTGCATCAGCATAAACATTAAAGATTTTCATTTGAATAGGATGGAATTTAATTTTGCTTTCTTTCCTCATGTTGACTGTAAATCCTTTTCTTTCATACTAATGAAAACCCTTTTTTCTACATGCAAAAAATTAAATACTTTGTGTTTAAATCAAATTAGAAAATATAAGTGGACCTTACACCCTGCAAAGATTTAGAACATGACATCTCAATATTTTTGGGAACTATGTTTGTTTTTACATATGCATTTGAGAAGTGTATATGGAGTGTTTCACTGAAGGTGCTTCTGGGTCTACCGTTTCATAGCTTTTTGCATTTTATCCTCTTTGAAGACTTCTGTGGTATGAATATTTTCCCCCTGGGGATTATATGGCATGCCATTGTGGCCCTCTTCTCTCCCCCATATTAAGTAATCATTTTGTTATTCCCAGCAGCACCACCATATGTGTTCTGCAACATGGAGTTGACATACGTTGGCATTTTAGAACTTGTTAGCTACTATATATTTTCCCATAGTTAGAAATATGTGTATATATATTTTTTTTAATTTAAGGAATATTCTTGTCACATGTATGCAATTATCATTTTCATGATTTTACAGATATATTCACTTTTCAGTGGAACACTAGGGGTGGGGGATCAGGAGGGAACTTGTGAGACATGTAATTACCCAGATCTGGACAATTTCATGTTTGTTAAACTGGAATTGTGGCTAGTTCAAACTCAACTTAAACTTCACCCAGTCTGTCTTAAATTTTTTTTTTTTGTGGGTACCGGGGGTCGAACTCAGGACCTCGCGCTTGCCAGGCAGGCGCTTATGCCGCTGAGCTATCTCACCGGCCCCGTCTTAATTTTTTAAACACTAAATCCAAGTCATTTGTTCAGTGTTTGTAAAGAGGAAAGTTGCAGTCATCTACCCATATGCGTGGTGTCTATCTCAAACACACTAAATGTGGAGTGTGGAAACCAAAACAAAGCCTGCTATTTGGAAAGTACTTTCACTTACAGTTCATTGGTTTTTATACCAATATCTTAAAATACACAGTACAAGTTTTGTCAGTTAATCTAACCTTATGAGTGAGCTAATAACCCAAACTACATTTCTTTAAACCTGTTTTACTACTATGGCACTTTGATAAAATGGTCAGTAACCAACTTCTTTGCTGGCCAAAGGTTCCATGTACCATATGCTGGAGCATTTCAAATGTGGGTATCTATGAATGGTAATGTTTTCCTTCATGTAAGTGCCTGTTCAGAATTTTTAAAACACCAAATATTTTCATGGTCACTTGCATGTAGTAATATAGAAGATATTCAGAGATTTTCAATTCTAATTGTATTTAACCAGCCTCAAATTGTGCAACCATAATGTATAATAAAGAATTTGAAACAAACTGAGCTTGCTATTTGATTAAAATAGCACTATTTTCAAATCTCATTATATTTAATGTGCAGGATAGGATTTCTCAATAGCTTGGGAAACTACAATTACAATGAATTTTTTATACCAGTTTCAGCTATAAATTATTATATAATGCTTTTAATTAGTTGGCTTAAAAGACTATTGTCTCCAAGATGACTATACACTTTATGTGAGATTTTGTTGCATAACAAATTCAAAGAATACAAAATCAAATTCAGTATTTGTTGATTTGAGTCAGGAGTTGGCCAGTTAGAAATAAAAAGCTAAAAATGGGATTTGTGTTTTTATAAAGAGCACAATGTCTAACCCAGTGATTTTTTTTTTTTTGTGGGTACCGGGGGTCGACCTCAGGACCTCGCGCACCAGCAGGCGCCCGTGCTGCTGAGCGATATCACCGGCCCTTTTTTCGTATGTGGGTTCCGGGAGTCGAACTCAGGCCCTCGTGCTTGCCAGGCAGGCGCTTACGCCGCTGAACTATAGAGTCAAACTCGGGCCCTCGTGCTTGCCAGGCAGGCGCTTACGCCGCTGAACTATCTCACTGGCCCCTAACCCAGTGATTTTCAACCTTGGCTGCATGTCAGAATCACCTTAGAAGCTTAACTATGGCTGGGTCCTACCCAGGCCATAAAAATCAGTATCTCAGGAAGTGGAACATCTGTATTTTAAAAAGCTATCTAAGATTGAGAAACTGATTTAAACCATTTAAACTATTATTTCTCTTACTAGTTAAGAGTTTTTTTTTTTTCTTTTTGTGGGTACCGGGGGTCGACCTCAGGACCTTGCGCGCCAGAAGGCGCCCGTGCCGCTGAGCGATATCACCGGCCCTTTTTTCATATGTGGGTTCCGGGAGTCGAACTCGGGCCCTCGCGCTTGCCAGACAGGTGCTTATGCCGCTGAGCCATCTCACTGGCCCAAGAGTTTATTTTGATATAGTTGGGGAAGAAAAACTCTCTACTCACATACTAAGTGGCTGCCTGTGCATAAATTGACCAAAAAAAAAAAAAAAAAAAATCCAAAACAGGAGAGAACAACTATTTCATCAGATGACGCGGTGGCACATGCCTGGTAGGCTAAGGCAGGAGGATTGTCAAGAGAGTTTGAGGCCAGCCTCGGCTACATACTGAGTTCAAGGCCAGCCTGAATTACATAGCGAGACCCTGTCTAAAAAGCAAAACTATTTAATCACATCTATGTTGCTTCATAAAAATGTGACTCAAGTGTGTAGAATTTGGGGCTTATATATCATTTTACTGGAGAAGTAGGCACCTGAAGGGGTATTTTAAGAAAGATAAACAGGCCGTTAGGAGAACAGATGAGACAGGATAAGTTTAGATGCGTTGCCCACTTACTGCCTGGAGATAAAAGTCTTCCCTGGTGGTTCTGTGGAAGGGATTTACAACAACTGAGTTATTTTCAGAGGCTCTGCTTTTATGCAGATAGGAATTTCTAGAACACAAATGCCTTCTCAAAATAATTCTTAAGAGTTACACATGGTGGCACACAACTGTAATCCTCACACTTGGGAGGCTGAGGCAGGAGGGTCAAGAGTTCATGGCCAGCCTGGACTATATAGTGAGACCCTGTCTCAAGAAGCCAATGATTTTGTGCCACAGAAGCATATTCTGGACCCCTTCAATGTGGATTTAGCAGTTGGAATATTCAGTTCTAATCACATGTATCATGTGAGTCAGTGAAGTCTTAAGTTCTCTGCTGTTTCATTTATATTTGACTATTGAGCATGCATAAAAGCACTAGTTATTTGTACTACCTGTATAGGAATTTTTTTTTTTTTTTTTTTTTTGCTTTTTTTTTTTTGAGACAGAGCCTCACTATGTAGTCCAGGCTGGCCTTGAACACTCACAGCGATCCTCCTGCGTCAGCCTCCTGAGTGCTGGGATTACAAGTGTGCATCACCACACCCTCCCATAATAATTCTTAGTACATCATTCCCGTATCTAACATCTTGGCTGAATTATTATTTCCAGGATAGTAAAATTCCCCACTGCAAAACACCTTTAGCTCTAGCACGCCACAACCCTGGTGTTGTAGTCAGGGTCTGCAAGGGAAACAATACCGGACACATAATTTTTAGGATTATTTTGTAATAGTCACCCAAAGAGTCGTATACAAAAGTGCAGGAAATCTGTCCACACACTAAAGACCCAAATAATCCAGCTGAGGGGCTGGATCCTACAGCAGTGTCCTGCATGAGTCCAGCTGAAGACCTAGAGCCCATGGCCATGCCCTCACGAGTCCAGCTGAAGGCCTAGGGCCCACAACAATGTCTCATGCAAGTCTATTTCACGGATCTGCACCGGGAGGGCCCAAAGGTCAGTGGTGGAAGCTAGAAAGTCTGCACCAGCGGGATGAAGGACCTGTGCCAGCAGGCTGAGGGATCTGCACTGGAGCCAGGAAGCGACGCTCAAAGTAAGGACCAGAGCTCCCCTGAAAAGTCACCACAGCCATCCTCAGCGACAACGAGGTCCCGAGCTCCTCCGACGATGAGAACAGCCAAGTTCCTATCAGGAAAGCCAGCGTGACAAGCTCCTCAAGGAGAACCGACAGCACTACCTCTTCCTCTCCAGTTCTCCTTTTTATGTTGTTGGCAACGGTTCTCAGGTGGGCCCTCCACACCAGGCACCACGCTGATTCAGTTCAGCTGGGTGTTACAAGTTGACCACCAGTTGTCAATCCGCCACACCTGGAGACTGCCCACCCTCCTGTGTGCACTCCAGCTCACTAAGCTCTACGGAGGCTGTTCTGCAAATCTTTCTCCCACCCCTTCCCCTACCTTCCCTTCAACTCTTCCTCCCCTCCTTATTTACAAAAGCTTTGTGTTCTTCAAATATTACCTGATCCCATCTCCATCTCTGGGTCAAAAAGATGTCCTTTTGTTGTTCTGTGAGGACATGTGCACACCACTGGGTCTGTACCTAACCACACTTTTAAAAGACATAATGGCTTAATTTTGTGCATTTTAAGCTTCTTGAGGTTGAGGGCTCATACTGCTTGTCTTGGTAAACTCTGTGCCCATCACAATTTTTTTTTTCCCATCACAGTTTTTGAGTAAAAGGATGAATCTTATTTTCCTATAGATTATACAATGAAAAGTGCTCTCCTTTAAGAAAAATGTTGGTTCAGTATACAATAAAATTAAGGTCAGTAACAGTATTTGGATAAAGGAATAGATGAGGTTCTCCAGCAGTGTTATCAAGCTCTGAAGAGAAAGCAAGACAGAATAGGACCTCGTACAAGTTCCATAATTACATCTGAGGGGTGTCCCCAGCCCCAGGTGTGGGGAGAGCAGACCAGATAACTAAGATGCCTTCCTGCTGTAATACACCTAATTAGAAGACTATCTTAAAATCTCACTTAGAACACAATTTAGTGTCTAGATCGTGACAACCTTTATATCAGAAAAATATTAGAAACTTCAAACTACAGAATTTGGGTAGGCAAGACGTGACAGGTAGAAATCTACAGGATATATATTTCGTGAAAATTTCAATAATCAGCTTTTAATAGCAAAAGCAAAGCGAACTTATTTCCTACCACCCAGGTTATCTTCTCTCACTTCCTTTTCTCCTCTCCCATTTACCTCTGTATTCATGCTGCCAGTATTACCAATGTTGTAGTGGGAAGCGTAACTGCTTTGAAGCCAGGAAATTAGTATCTGACTCCACCCCTTAATGTTTTTTTTTTTTTTTTTATTTTAAAGAGAAGAAAAACAAAACAAATCAAAAGAAGAACAAATTTTCAAACAAACATAATAGGAGGGTAACAATGGTTAATACATTACGTATTACTATCTTTAAGTTAGTTATTCAGGACACCAGACATTAGCATTCAATTGTCCAAACATTATTGGCACAAACCTTACTCTTCAATGAACTAAGTAAAAATGGTAGTGTATCTATCTTAACCATCTTATATATATATATATACAATTTTTTTCCCTTTCCCTTCTTTCTTTTCCCTATTCCAGTCTCTCTTTCCTTTTGACCAGTTTCTTTTTGATTCACCATGTCTATTGTACATTTTGGATCTTATTTACTCTTTCAGTTTCTCATACTAGAGAGACAATACGATGCTTACACATGTGCTTCTGGTTTATTTCACTTATGAGTATTTTCTCGAGTTGCATCCATTTACCTATAAAAGTCTCCAGTTTATCCTTCTTTATGGCTGAATAGTACTCCATTGTATAAAAATACCACATCTTTCTTATCCATTCCTCAGTTGATGGGCATTTGGGTTGTTTCCAAGATCTGGCTATTACAAATTGTGCTGCTATAAACATGGGTGCACATATATCGCTGTGGTACGATGTTTTTAATTCTTCTGGGAAGATGCCCAGAAGGGGAATAGCTGGGTCAAATGGGACCTCCAACCCTAGTTTTCTGAGGAATCTCCACACTGACTTCCACAGTGGCTGTACCAGTCGACACTCCCACCAACAGTGAAGAAGGGTTCCTTTTTCCCCACAGCCCCTCCAGCATTTGTTATTAGTTGATTTCTTAATAGTAGCCATTCTTTCTGGGGTGAGATGGTATCTCAGTGTTGTTTTAATTTGCATCTCTCGAATGACTAGTGATGTTGCACATTTTTTTGTATATTTGTTTGCCATTAGTATTTCTTCATCTGAGAAATGTGTATTCATCTCAGATGCCCATTTTTGGAGTGGGTCTTTAAATTTGGGAGGTCTGATTTTTTTGAGTTCTTTATATGTTCTCGATAGTAGTCCTTTGTCTGAGGAACAGCTGGCAAACATTTTTTCCCACATTGTGGGTTGTCTCTTCACTCTGTTGGTGGTTTCTCTTGCTGTGCAAAAGCTTTTTAATAAGATGAGATCCCAGTTATTGATTCTTTGGGATAGTTCCCGTGCGGTTGAGTTTTTATTCATAAAGTCTTTGCCTACACCAATGTCTCCAAGGGTTTTACCTATCCTACCTTCCAGCAGATTTAATGTTTCTGTTTTAATATTTAGATCTCTGATCCATTTTGAATTTAGTTTAGTGCATGGTGAAAGATATGGATCTAGTTTTAATCTTCGGCATGTGTAGAGCCAGTTTTTCCAGCACCATTTATTAAAGAGGCTATCTTTCTTCCAGCGAATGTGTTTGGCACCTTTGTCAAAGATAAGGTGGCTTAGTATGTCTGGGGTTGTTTCAGCATCTTCTAATCTGTTCCATTGATCTTCAGGTCTACCCCTTAATGTTAACACTAGGGCATTACCCTACTGAACAGTATCTACCAACCTGGTGACAATTGTAAATGGTTACCAGCAACCTAACCATGAATCGGACCTAGAGGCTGGGCCTGCAGACGTCTAATGGGCTAACTAAAAGCAGGACCGAAGCTTGGATTGCCTTGAAACTTTGGATCTGATCCCTGCTCAGCTCTGCATGTATGTATGTTAATCACTTAAAAAAGTGTTTATAGTGTAAGGTCTATTAGCACTAGGTTCACCTGGCCTCTCTCAGCCTTGTTTGAAACCGAGGATGCTGAGTAACTAGATTTTTAAGGCTTGCAGGGACATCCAATTGCCAGCATTTACCAGGTCCAATTCCAGACCACCTGGGGCAGGGCCTAGGTATCGCCAGTCATAGCCCTTAACTTGCAGGCACCTCAGAGTCCAGGAAAAGCAGAGCCTCTCAGACAACCCCACAATGAGATCACCGCCCAAGTGGGAGAATTACCTCAGGATGGGAACAGAGCCCCCCCCCCAACACCAAGCAGAAGCCTTATCTCAAAATGGGAACCCAATTGCCCCTTTATGTGATGGTGGCTCTCTCCCAGCACCTTGCAGAACCAGTCCTGAGATAGAGTCTGAGGATTATCTTTGCTGCCAACTATGCAAACTCACCAGCTATGCAAACCCCCAGCTCTTGCCTTTGTTTCCCTTTTCTATAAAACCCTAAAGCTATAGTAGTTAAGACTCTGCTATACTTGACTAAGAGTTACTTACCACTTCTTTGCTTTTATATCTGGCAAAATTCTCTTTACAGTTGTGAAACTGCTTTTTTGTATATGTGCTGCCGAAGCGAGCATAGTGAAATTGCTTTTTTGAACTGTGATTAGCCTCTCAGTGTAATAAGTATTTGCAGTAACGTGTACTGCTACCCTTCTGGAAAATTCTGATTGCAAAGGATGCTGCATGTATCCATGATGTTTAAAAAGTGGAGGAAGGGGAGGGAAATGGGAGGTAAAAAGAATAAGATCTGTTACGTTAAGTGTATCAACTCCCCAGGATGAATTTAATCATTATGTACTGCAAACATGGTAATAAAAATTTTAAAAGTATTTTGTAAATCAAAGGCACTTACAAACAGTTACTGTAATCCCACTTGATACACGTTACTTATTTCATAATATCTACCTTGAGGCTGCAAAATCTTAATGTACATATAAAGGGGGATGTGGAATATCTAACAGCTTGTTTTGAACTTAATGTTACAGCCTCACTTGGACACAGTATCCAACTAAGGAAAATCAAACTAAACTTTCTTTTTGCCGTGTGGTTGTGACATCACGTGCTCGGATGATGTGCACAAACTGCTCACATTAAATATAAATGCTGTACACACACGTGTCACACAAAAGCCTTACCTAGTACATACAACCAAATTCCTCTGCAAGCCTTCTGAGCGCCAGGTCAAATAATATTTTCCAACGTTACCCTATTAAGAAACGAAGGCTAATAGTTGCAATAAAGGTTTGGGAAATGCTTTTTAGCGTCCAACCCAGCACCACTCAGGTGATCCCATACGCGCGCTTACCGAACCGCCCAGTTTGAGTCACGTGATGCAGCTGTGAGGCCCCTTCGTCACATTTATGACCTCCCCAAAGATGGCTGATTATATTTCCTTCATCGGGGAGAGCTGCTACCAATTTGCAGAGAAAGAGTAGAGAAGAATTCGTCTCTGATGCTTTTCCCTGAAGAGCTTTTTCTTCCCCTGAACGGCAATTTTCTGGCACTACCTTTTTCTCAATGATCGGGCATTTTCTTGGACAGCTCCCTTCGCGTCCTGGGTCTTTCCGGACGGCAGGCGCTGGCAGTGCGCGTCACGGCCAGCGCCGTGTCCTGGGTCTGCGCCAGGCTGCCTTAGAGCCTGCAGCCTCGATGTCCTTCCCCCGGTGCGCTTTGCTGTGGGCTCGGCTCCCTCCCGGGCGCCAGGGTGGCCACCGGGGGGCTGTCTGTTCTGCCCTTCGCGCTCACTGTGGGCCCTTTCCTAGGGCTCTGGGGCGTGTCCCTGCCCTCGCAGCCGCCTCTTCCTCTGCGTCCGGTGGCTCCAAAGCTCCGAACACATCGTTGTTCGTTCCCCTAACTGTGAAGCCTCAGGGTCCCAGAGCCGATGGCGACGTCGGGGCCGAGCTAACCCGGCCTCTGGACAAGAGTGAGTGAGCGAGTGAGCCGGGGCGGCGGGGGTGGTGTGTACGGGGCAAAGGGAAGCTCTCTCCCCTTCCTCCTGGTCACCCGAGGACTCCTCGAGTGCTGTCGTCGTGCCTGGCTGTGTCTTCCTCCGTGGCTGGTTTGCAAGTCCCCTCAGCACTTGGGGCTGTCTAATTCATCCTTAACGTCTCGCCCTAGAATGACCTTTTCGCTTTCACTGCTTTGCTGCTCTCTCAGTGGTTTAAACCCTCATGTTGGGGAGATTCAAGCCCTCACCCCCAGTTGTTAGGTGATCTGCCACTTTGTCTGGCATTATTCTTCCTTTGCCGACTTCTACAACTATTCCCTCCGAAAAAAGGCAAAAGGGATGAGGCAGTTAAAAGTCAGAGGAGAACTTCTTTCAGGATTCTTTGACATTGGGTGCGGCATGAACCTACCACCATGACGTGTTACTGTTATTGCCAAGGGGAAGGAGACTGAGGTCTTGGTCTCCTCTCAAAAATCTCACGGTCTCGTGAAACAGATGAACATGTGGATAACCCACTGTAATACAAAGTAGAATTTGACAAAGGTATCTTTGCCAAAGGCAGTAGGTACCCTAATCACCGCAGGCTCCATAGTGAGTGCAGTGAGTTTTGTCCTCAGAACTACCTTCGGTTAGAATTGACAGAGAACATTTCTTCATGTATCTGTTGGCCATTTGTATGTCTTTTGCAGAAAGCCTGTTTAGATTCTTTGCTCATTTTTTTTTTTTTAGATTGAGTTGAGTTCTTTGTATATTTTTGATATTATCCTTTTATTGTGTGTATAGTTTGCAAATATTTTCTTCCAATCCATGAGTTTACTTTCATTTTTAATCTAGCTGACTCTTCTTTGTCCTTAAAAGTAGCTGAAATTCTGCTTTCTGACTAGCAAAGATTAAGTTTCTAGCCTTCCTTAGCATCCTCTAGTTCCTCTGCTGTGACACTCATCACATTTGCTTGATCACTGATTATTTTCATACACCAGATCCCCTATGAGCTTCAGGAGGATGTGGCCACAGGTCGCTGCTATATCTCTTGACATACTCACTCAGTACAGTGGATATTAAATATCTACGATGTGCACACAATAGGTACTTTGTATGTATGTGTCCATGTGTTTACTTATCTGTTTGTTCTGGTTTATTGTAACACATTTAGTCACCTGGCTGTAGATTGACTCAAAAGATGTTGCAAAAAAAAAAAAAAAGATGTTGCATATTTGTGAGTCATACAGTACTTAACTGACTGGCCTAATTTGCAACTTTTTTGGGGGGGGTATGGGGCGGGGGGTGGTGGTGTTGAACTCAGGACCTCGTGCTTGCCAGGCAGGCACTTATGCCGCTGAGCTATCTCACCGGCCCTAATGTGCAACTTATTTGACCTTTTCTCTATTTCCTAATTGGTACAGTGAGAATGTTTTCTCTGCTTACATGTCTAGATTGTGAAAACCAACTTAATGTGTTCGGCAAAGCCCTTTGACAAGTGTAAAGAGATGAGCAAATGTAAACTAGTGTCACTTGTACTAAACCTGTCCTTTTTGAAAAGTGGAATTAAAAATTGCTGCGTGGTCATCCTGCAATAGAATCTGAGTGTGAAACCTGGAAAAACTCTGCCCTTAGGGACACAGACAATCTGTCCTACCTATATAACAAATTCATGGGAGGATTTAACAAAATAATTATGTACTTTTAGGTTATTGTACAAATGGGGATTTTTTCCCTAAACTTCTCTTTCCTTAGATTGTAAGTAACTGTCTAAATTTTTTTTTATCAGATTTTATTGGTACATTTTCGATATACATAGTGATCACATTCATCATGGTCTGAATGTTTTAGAGGATGATTTCCACCCATAATCAACTGGCTCCACTGGTTTTTTTTTTTTCTTGTACTATACAGGATCTTGCTATGTAGCCCAGACTGGCCTAGAACTCACTGCAATCCTCCTACCTCAGCCTCCAGAGTGCAAGCCACCACGATCAGCAGTTCCAATGTTTTTAAGCCCTTTACTTTGTGGCTTTTTCATAAGTGCTGTTAAAATGAAAAATTTAAGTGTTTGAAAGTTCCGGTGCTGGGGATAAAACCCAGGGCCTTGTGCGTGCTAGGGGAGTCATCTACCACTGAGCTACATTCCCAGCCCACAGCTACTTTGGGTAGCAGCGTGGCCCTTCTCTTCCTGGGAATGTTGGCAAAGCTGGAAGCTTTGGGTCATCTCAAGTGGAGCAGTAAAGGGGGAAGGTTGCACCCTTGCTGGCAGAATCACCTCCAGCACATGATCTCATTCTGATTGTTAGTTGCTTGGAACAACAAAACAGTTAAAACTTAATTTTTTATGAAAAAATATGTTTCTGTATACTTCTATAGTAGGTTAATTTTTTTCAGTGCTATTTCCATTGTTAATATTTTGCAGTTATTCTTAAAAATTAATAATGAAATTTAGAAATTCTTTTGGATAAAATAAAATACTGGTCCAGAGAAACCTCACTTTTTTGTATTATTATTACTATTATTATTTCAAAGTAGGGTCTTTGTATGTTCCAGGCTGGCCTTGAATTTACCATGTTGCCCAGTCTGGCCTCAAACTCACTCAAACCTTAACCCTAACCCTAACGCTCCTGCCTCAGCCTCCTAGAGTGCTGGGATTACAGGTGTGTGTCACCACATCTAGGTGTGTAACATTAATTTTTTTAAAAAACAGCTTTATCAAAATATAATTTACATACCAAGAAGCTCACTCTCTTAAAATGTGTAAATCAATAGGTTTTAGTATATTTGCAAGGCTGTAAAATCACCATAATTTCATTTTAGAAATTTTCACACCACCAAAAGAAACCCAATCTCTATTAGCAGTTACTTTTCATTTCCCTAGTCCCAGTCTCCTCCTCCTAGCCCTAGGCAGCCACTAATCCACATCCTGTCTCTGTAGATTTGCCTATTTTATACAATTTATGATTTTTTTTTTTTTTTTTGAGACAGGGTCTCACCGTGTGGTTCAGGCTGATGTTGAACTCACTATGGAGCCCAGGCTGGCCTTGAACTCTCAGTGATCCTCTTGCCTCAGCCTCCTGAGTGGTGGGATTACAGTCTTACACCACCACACCTGGCTTGTACATTGTATTTAAATAATATAGTAGTGGTCTTTTGTGACTGATTTCTTAGCATAATAAGAAAGTTTTTTGCTTGTTTGTTTTTTAGACAGTGTCTCACTATGTAGCTTAGGATGTCCTTGAATTTGTGATCCTTTCTGCCTCCCTAGTGCTGGGATTACAGGTATATGATACCACATGTGGCCGAAACCTCACATTTTTGAAGCACTTAAATTGAGTAAAGTAGTATGGTTCTTAACACAGGAGTATTAGAGAAAACAGGCTAGTTCCAAATAAATGTGATCTGTCTTTAGTTTATATTGAGTTTGGTCAGCAGATTTTTTTTAAGCGACTCTATATGCTTTTTCTTAATCTTTTGTCTCTGATTTTCCCACTATTGATGCAAAGAAACTGTTACCCCTACTAAATACAAAGTAACAGAAACCCAGAAATACCTGTGTGTGTGTGTGTGTGTGTGTGTGTGTTTGTGTGTGTGTGTTAGAGAGAGAGAGACAGACAGACAGAGACACTGCACCTGCTGTAGATTGTGGGCAGATGTAATGGTTAAAATGTTCATGATGGGACCCTAATTTGTTTGTCTCACTGCCGGGAAGCTGTGAACCACCGTGGTACATGTATGACTGTCCCACTGGGCAGTATGGGACAGGCCCACTGGGGTGTTACAAGCTGCTCAATGAGACAGACATGCATGTACCACAGGGATTCAAGCCAGCAGGAATGTATTAAACCAACAATTTTGAAATGTCATTATTTAAAACAAATTTCTGTTAATGGGATGCTTTGTTCTTGGTTAATTTCTTCAATGACTGTTGAATGTGTTGTGGCTGCATGAAAATGTGGCTGTTTGGGTTTTTATGTTTCACAAGCAAGGACTGCATCCTCAATTTTGGCCTCTTAGAAATACAGTGTGTGTGCGTGGCTGGTCAGTAACATATTTTTCTCTACAGAATGGTAACAATATTTTATTTTATTTTATTTTATTTTATTTTATTTTATATATTTATTTATTTTTGTCTTTTTGAGACAGGGTTTCACTATGCAGTTCAGGCTGGCTTTGAACTCATTTGTAGCCCAGGCTGGCCTCGAACTCACAGTGATCCTCCTGCCTCAGCCTCCCGAGTGCTGGGATTATAGGCATGCACCACCATGCCTGGTGCAGTGGTATTTTAACATGTATAACAGTGCAATCTTAGCTTGATTAATATAAAATATTTTTACTTGTAAAATTGTTGATTCATAGTGGCATGTCAACTCAGCAGGCTTCCAATTCAGTCTTCCCTGTAGTGTTGCGGGAAAACGGGACCGAGATGGATGGAAGACATGCAGCACCGGAGGCACTTGGAAGGCAAACAGCTTTATTTACAGCAGTGGCTGATGGGAATCTCACTTCCAAATCATCAGCCTCATCCTGGGGTTAAACAATCACTTATATAGGCTGTTAGGAGGAAGTACAAAAGGCTGATAACAGGATATTCTATAGTCAGTTAGGTATTGTCTGTCATCTTGTTAGGCAGATTTATTTTGGGCAAGTTTAATTGGGGGTTTTCTGTCCTATAGCAGGAAGGTCAGGGCTAGAGTGAGCAGGAAGAATCAATCACTGTCTTGGACTGAGCCGAGCTGTCTCTGGGTGATACCTTGAAACCTTGGAACGGGTTAACATAACAAGATGTACTTATGTTGCACTTAGCTTACATGCTGCAGCTGGCATTGGAATGCCAAGGCTAGCTGAGTTTTGCCACTCTCTAATTATGGGAACGGGCTGTGCTTGCCTTTCCTGTCCTTGAATATAGTGGCAGACTGTAAGTTTTAAAATTTCCTTTACAGTAGCACAGAAATTTCTCTGCTATTACTCTTGAAACGCATCCATCTGACTTTTGCTTGTGTACTTCTGGTTTTCTGAGGCAACTCCTTTTCACCGTTCTCATTACAGGAAGTGCTTGTATAAATTCTGCCGGAATCTGCTTCCCTCACCTCCACTGACCTAAGTTATGCCATCTGAAACAAAACAAGAGTAACCTATTTGCCCTAAAATCATCATCTTCAAAGCAAAAGTCATTTCATTATCCATTAGTCATTTGCATAAAAACATGAAGATCTGGTCCTTGCTTACTGGTTTTGTGTCTGGATGTGCTTCAGCTGCTCAGTGATGTACAGAATGGCTGTAAAGTACACAAAACAGCATAATATATAAAAGTGGCCTGATAAAAGCTGGAGGCTGGCTCTGAGCCTGTTACACCTTGCCCGTTCCTCTGCAGTTTGTCAGGGATATCACATGGTTTGACTTTATTATTTTCTAGACACTTTGTCTCATATGAGTGCACGAAGAGGGATCGACTAACCTTTTAGGTTCTTGCAGTGTATATTAGATGACATCTTTAGTGTTATGTCTTCAGGCTTCATTTGCTTTTTGGACATTTTTCTAAAGTAGGAAACATTAAATTTTTTTATCTTTCTTGTAGATGAAGTAAAGAAGATCTTAGATAAGTTTTATAAGAGGAAAGAAATTCAGAAACTGGGTGCTGATTATGGACTGGATGGTAAGACCAATAACATCTTTCTAGAGTTGTATTACTTTTTTTTTTTTAATATGCGGGTACTGGGAGTTAACTCAGGTCCTTGCGCTTGCCAGGCAGGTGCTTATGCTGCTGAGCTATTTCACCAGCCCCTGTATTACTTTTTAAGAGTACAACTTTGTCAGTATTGTGTGGGACCTCATGTAGCCTGGAAATAAGTACTCAGTTGTGGCCTGGAGATGAGTCTCTGCCCTCTGCTGCTTGGCAGGAAGCTGACAAGACTCACCACTGAGGCAGACTGCATGGAGAGGAGCTGCGGTTCAGCCTTCCTTTGTGTTGTGCTAGGAGTTCAGTTTTAGTCCCAAGCTCAATAATCCAGCTGTCCTGGATTATTACAATAATAATAGTAAAAAAGCACATTGAGTTTGTTGTGATTTGTATGTGTGCTTTTAAATAGGGAACTGAAAACTAGGCTTTTTGCATTTTGCTTTTGTGTTTTCCACAGCTCGTCTCTTCCACCAAGCTTTCATCAGCTTTAGAAATTATATTATGCAGTCTCATTCCCTGGATGTGGACATTCACATTATTTTGAATGACATTTGCTTCAATGCAGGCAAGTATTTAGACAGTTTTAAAAATCCTATTGGATATATTTTCTTTTTCTTCTTGTTTCTCCAGCAGGGCTTATTTTAGAATAGGTCCTAGTAAGAGTCTCTCTAATAATTTAACACTTTCATAGGAAGCCTTCTAGAGCACTTTGCTTACATTGGGTTCCTTATGAAGTTAGTCACACATATGCCTTAGATGGGGGTCTTACTGGTGTTGGTGGTATATGCCTGTAATCCCAATACTTGGGAGGCTGAGGCAGGAGGATTGCAAGTTTGAGGCCAGCCTGGGTTGTATATCCAGGCCCTGTCCTAAAACACAAAAACAAAAACCAACAGACGGACTAGGCCTTGTTCAGTCATCATCTGCTTTCTGTTGTGTGTTAGAATAGGCCAGATGAAATGAGCTCTCATGTGACAGAATTGGTAGACGGCAGATTCTGTTTCTGTCATAGGCTTCTTTCTCCCCTATATCAGAATAAAGTTCTTGCTATATGAGAAAAAAAGGAAGAACATCGTCATTTTATTCCCACGGGCAGTTTGGCTTTGGTTATAATTTTTTGTTATGTTTGATTCTTAGACCTTTATGTTGTGCCAGGCACTCAGGGAGCACATGGATACAGAGCAGAATGCGATGCGCCCCACTCCCCTTCCAGAGCCACTAAGGTGTGGAGGATTCTTGCTGAGAAATCAGTGTATTTTCATGTTTTGTTTCTATATGGTCTTCGTACCCCTCTGGGGTATAGTTTAGTGGTAGACGGTGTGCTTATTACACACAAGGCCCTGGATTTGATCCTCAGCACCAAAATTTTTAAAAGTTTACAATTTCTTCTCTCTTCATGTAACTGGAGGCCTTCACTCCAATGTATGTCTCCAAATTCATTCTTTATAATTTAACTTTTACCAACGCTAATCTTTGCCTGTTTGCACTAGAGGAATAGAATGCAGTGGTTGGCAGTCAATTTCCTGTTTCCCTGAGTTGAGTTTGGATAACATGTAGATTGCACATGTTAATGCAGTGTTTTATTTTCCAGCTCATGTGGATGATTTATTTCCATTTTTCTTGAGACATGCCAAACAAATATTTCCGGTGTTGGAATGTAAGGATGATCTACGTAAAATCAGTGACTTAAGAATACCACCTAACTGGTTAGTTCCTTCCTTTGTGGATTTGAAGTTTTCAGTTTCTAGTTTTGGGAGACTGCTGATTATTATATATATTTAATTGTATGCCAGATGGCAGATTATGAGTTATCTTAGTTACTTTCTCATTGCTGAGACATAATACCTGACATCCACAATTTAAAGGAGGATGGGTTTATTTTAGCTTACAGATTATAGAGGTTTTAGTCCATAGTCAGCTGGCTGCAAGGCAGGGCGACATGGCAGAGGAGACAGAGTTCATGACATGGCAGACAGGAAGCAGTGAGACATCAAGGGAGTGGGAAGGATATATATTTCTAGGCCACGCCTGCAGTGACCTACCTCCTCCCAACATCACACCCAGCTATAAACCCATCAGCAGACCAGTCCAGTTTCACACCCCCATGATCCAGTCACCTCCCAAGAGCCCCACCTATGAGCACATGAGACTTTGCGGGGACGTCTAGATATAAGCTGTAAGATAAGGAGTTTGGTTTGTGTTATTTTTCCTGAAAAAAAACAGGCAGTTAATTCTTTCAGGCAGTTGACTGGTATCTCTTCCTGATTCTGATTAAGTTTGGGTTTAGGTTTTATTAGGGCAGATCTGAAGGAGCCCTACTTCAGGATTTTGTCCTTAGGTCTGAGCTGCAGCCTTCTTGGTGTCTCAGCTAAATGCCCAGTGTTAACAAGTTCTTTCCCCCATGACTGGAAAAGCAGCATCTTCCAGAACTGCAAGACCTCTTTGAGACTTTGCTCAGATCCTTGGTAGCTGCTCTCTTGTAGGCCTTGCCAGTTCTCACCTCGCATATATTCAGCCTGCCCTTGGTCAGGGACCCACAGGGAACCCACACAGACTTCAGGGCTCCCGCCCTGCACCCTTTCTGCTCTTCCACACTCTGCCCTTCAAATTCCAGCTGCTTCATCACTGCTGAGCTTGATCTCTGCTGCTCTGTCAGTGGGACTATCGTGCTTTGTTTGAGTCCCACCTCCTGTGCCCCGCTGAGGGGAGTAGGTCTCATCTCCAGTATTCCCTTCTTTCAGGGGTCACAGTCCTGCACTGCCTGTTGTCCATGGCCCCAAAGAATTGCTGTGTGTATCTTGCTTAGTTTTGTACTTGCTTATGGGAGGAGGGCACATCCACTCCTTACCAGTTGGTCCATCATGGCCAGAAGCAGAAGACTCAGTTAGACTTGCTTATATGAAAATTCAGAGGCCTGGGAATATTTGTTTTTAAGGCGATATGTTTAGAGAATGATATGAATAGGTCTGTGGGACTTACAGCAGTTTATTTATTTATTTATTTATTTATTTATTTATTTATTTATTTTTGTGGGTACCGGGGGTCGACCTCAGGACCTCACACGCCAGCAGGCGCCCGTGCCGCTGAGCGATATCACCGGCCCTTTTTCGTATGTGGGTTCCAGGAGTCGAACCCGGGCCCTCGCGCTTGCCAGGCAGGCGCTTATGCCGCTGAGCCATCTCACTGGCCCGACTTATAGCAGTTTAAACTTGTTTTTAGTAACTCCTGAAGAAAAGATTGTACAGTGGGGGAAATACCAAGAAAGTAATTTGCATTTGGGATTTCCTGCCTTCTAGTTAGTTAATGTCATTCTTGGAAATCAGTAATTATTTTAATGTGGATGTGAAATTAGACGTTTAGTTTTTCAAAGACTATTGTGTAAATGTTAAGAGGGTATTTAATTTGGACACCCCCCCCATTGATATCTTTGCCAGAATGGATTTTGAAGTTAACAGAACTAAGCTGTATATTACTTATGTTTTAGGTACCCAGAAGCCAGAGCGATACAGCGGAAGATAATATTTCACTCAGGCCCCACAAACAGTGGAAAGACTTATCATGCAATCCAGAAATACCTGTCAGCAAAATCTGGAGTGTACTGTGGTCCTTTAAAATTACTGGCACATGAGATCTTCGAAAAGAGTAATGCTGCTGTTAGTATCTTACCAAGTATTTGGCTCTTCTTTTTTTGCCTTGTTCCTTTTCATTTTTGAGGGTGAAGGTGGACCTGGGGAAAAGACATATGTAGTAATTTACTGTTAACAAAAAATTACTTTATTTCTATGCACCTGAGAAACTATGACTTGTAAGAGGTACCATTGTTATATGTACAATTAAGAAAGAAAAAGATGCTGTCCACTGAGCTCTGACAGGCCATCAGTGCTTAACGTACATCCTGATTTCTAAGGTACTAAAATGTGAAAAAATGTACACATTAGAATGAATGAAATAAAATAATATAGAATATTTACCATGTGTAGAGAAATGCAGAGAATAGCATACAAATAACTTCAAACCCACTACCCAACTCCATTAGGCCCTAGCTTGCTTCATTTATTTTGTGTGCGCGTGTGCTTGTGTGTTGAGGGAATATAATGGGATTGAATCTAAGGAACACTGAGCTACAACCTTAGCTCATTTTAAAAATTTTGAGACAGGGTCTGAGTTGCCTAGGTTGGCCTCCAACTTGGGAGTCTTCTGCCTCAGCCTCTTGAGTGCTGGATTTGCAGGCATGCATTACCACGCCTTGCTTAGGACTTTGTTTTTCTTTTTTTTTTTTTTCGTGGGTACCGGGGTCGACCTCAGGACGTCACGTGCCAGCAGGTGCCCGTGCCGCTGAGTGATATCACCGGCCCTTTTTTCGTATGTGGGTTCCGGGAGTCGAACTCGGGCCCTTGCACTTGCCAGGCAGGAGCTTACGCCGCTGAGCCATCTCACCGGCCCCAGCACTTTGTTTTTCAAACATAACCGTAGGTTATTTACCCAAAACCTGAAACAGGATACTTACTTACTTGAAACAGGGTCTTGCTGTGTTGCCCATTCTGGCCTCAAATTTGCAACCCTCCTGCCTCAGCCTCTTGAGTAGCTGGGATTACAGGCGTGCACCACTACACCCAGTTCCTAAAGCCAGATATTTACTATTGCTAGAATACTGTTACTTAATACACAGTCCCGTGCTCGCTTCAGCAGCACATATACTAAAAAAAACTTAATACATAGTCCATGTTCAAATTTTTTCAGTTGTCTAATAACAAAACTATTGCTACATTCCTCCAGGATCCTGTGCAAGGTCTTACACTGTATTTGTCATTTCTGTAGTTTCCACTGATCTGGAATAATTCTTCAGTCTTCTTTGTCTGTAACCTTTGCATTTTGAAAGCCTACAGGCCATTTGTGTTGTATACTATTGCTCAGTTTGGATATGACCGATGTTCCTTCAGGATTAGATGCAGACCTGTAGAATGACCATGATTGCAGTTTGCCTGGACTTTCCCAGATTTAACACCAAAAGTGCTTTATTCCATGGAACCCTCAGTCTCTGGCAAGCTGGGATGGTTGATCACCTTAATACATCCTAGCAGTGGTGTTGGTCCTTCTCAGGGAATGGATTTTTTAAGAGGTCTTTACATTCTTAAATTTCACTTAATAGTGTTCTTCTTGACTATAGAAACAGTTCATGTTCATTTTAATAACTAGTAGCATAGAAACGTACAAAGTTTAAAAGTGAAATTACCAGTTTTTGACTTAGCTGATTTGATGTTATTTCTGTTTACCTATGTTATATAAAAGAGTAGCTCTTTATTCTTTTTATAAAAAAGGGAAAAAATTGGGGATATTTTATTTCAGCTATTAAATACATTCAATGATAATGGAGAGAAATCTCCATAATGGAGAGAAAACTTATTTTTGCTGTTGTTTTCTTTCTGTCTGTCTGTCTCTACCTTTTTTTTTTTGAGATAAGGCTTTGCTATGTAGTCCAGGCTGGCCTGGGACTCGCTGTGTAGCCCAGGCCAATCTTGAACTCAGCTGTTGTTTTCAAAACAAATAAGTTGAGGTTTCTTTTTGTCATTCCAGGGTGTGCCATGTGACTTGGTGACAGGTGAAGAGCGTGTGGCAGTTGAGCCTGATGGCAAACAGGCCGCCCATGTTTCTTGTACTGTTGAGATGTGCAGTGTTACGACTCCTTGTATGTATATGCCATTGAAAACTATGACTCGGTAGTTTTTATTTTAAAATACACTTGACATATATCACGTTTTTTTATTGTGAAAAGCATTAAAAATCTAGAACAAGAATAGTATAATGAATACCTACTACTTGCTACCAGTAAACACTGTGTCATGCTTGCTTCTTTTTCTTCTCTTGTTTTTTGGTGTTTTGAGACAGGGTCTCACTATATAGTTCAGGCTGGCCTTGAACTCACTGTGTAGCCCAGGCTGGCCTCAAACTCGTGGTGATCCTCCTGCCTCAGCCTCCCTCGTGCTGGGATTACCACACCCAGCTTTTTTTTCTTTTTTGTGGTATTGGAGATTGAATCCAGGGAGCACTGACGTACATCCCATCCCCTTTTCATTATTTTATTTTGAGACAGGGTCTTGTTAAATTGCCCAGGCTGGCCTTCAGTTTTGCTCCTCCTGCCTCTGCCTCCTGTGTTGTTGGGATTATAGGCATGTGCCACTGTGCCAGGCTCATGCTTGCTACTTAGTGTTTATTCCCTTTTTCTTTTAAGAGATATGAAATGTTGAGAAGTATAGTGCCAGGTTTCTTAGTACCATTCCCCTCATTTCCTCTACACTCTTTTGATTTAACTGCTGTCAAGTATTTGGTGTGTATCTTTTCTTTTCTTTTCTTTTTTTTTTTTTTTGGTACCAGAAATCGAACTCAGGACCTTGCACTTGCCAGGCAAGCACTGTGCCACTGAGCTATATCCCTGGCTGGTGTGTATCTTTTCTGACTTTTTTTTTGTCTTTTTGAGATAGGGTTTCACTATGCAGTTCAGGCTGGCCTTGAACTCACTTTGAAGCCCAGGCTGGCCTCGAACTCACAGCAATCCTCCTGCCTCAGCCTCCCGAGTGTTGGGATTACAGGTGTGCACCACCACGCCCCGGCTGTGACTTTTTATATCAGTATTGCCTACCATAGATTGTTATGGTTTAAAACATTTATGTGATGATCATATGTATTGCAGCTTTTTTATTTCACATGTTTTTAGATCTAGTTCTGTCAAGATATCTGTACATATGTATTTAAAGTTGATATTCATTCTCCCAATAAAGGTTGTGTAAGTTGTTTAAACTTTTTCTTTATTATAGGCAGTGTTGCAATGAACTTCTCTTTAAATAGTTTGGAAAACATTTTAAATAAAAATTGACTTTTTTCTTATATAGGAGATATATATATATATATATATATATATATATATATATATATATATAATTTTTTGTTGTTGTTTCCTTTTTTTTTTTTGGTGGTGCCAGGGACTGAAGTCAGGGCCTCAAGCACACTGTACCACTGAGCTATTCTCCCAGTCCTGTGTCCTCAGTTAAAAAAAATATGTGTGTGTGTGTGTGTGTGTGTGTGTGTGTGTGTGTGTGTGTATAAAGTATATGCAAGCAAAGAGAAAACAAATATACTGTACATAATCTGTCAATCTCACCTGTCCAAAATCAAGTGTTAATTAACCCCATGGTATATATTTTCTATATTTTTTAATATATATGTTATGTGGTTTTTTTTTTTTTTTTTGCACCAGGAATCGAACTCACGACCTCGCGCTTGCCAGGCAGGTGCTGTGCCGCTGAGCTATATCCCCGGCCCTATATATATGTTCATATTATGTATACATAGTAGTTCTGTGTACCTTGTGGATATGTATATTAAAATAGGGATTGTACATTATTAATTGGTAGCTCATACCTTTTTATCTTAATAACCAACTTTCTGAGTAAAGGGATAGTTTTTTTTTTTTTTTTAAATGTTGGGGAGAGGGAGGCCTTAGTGGTAGAGCTGGTGTCTAGCATATATGAGGCCCTGGGTTTGATCTCCAACGGCATGAAAAAAAATTGTAAAAATTTAAATAGTACACATTTACAAATCAAAATGTCATCCTGTGCTCTTTTTTTCTAGTCCTGTTTGTGTATATCCAGATGTGATCAGTAATTTTTTTCCATTACACATATTTTTTACTGGTGCATATTATTCAAGTCATTTTTAATGTAATGGGTTTTCACTATAAAATTTCTTCATAATATTCTCAATTCCCAAATTGGTGTTTGGGAAGAAAATTAAACATAATTTACAGAGAATAAACATAATTTACAGAGAATAAAATAAGAGCCTGGTCTTGGGAGCTCGACTGCCTGGGCCGGAGTGATATCTCTACACTTACTGTCTGACCTCGGGCAAATGACTTAACTTCACTCAGCCAGTTTACCCTTCTGTTGAATGGATAGAATTATAATACTTAATCTTACAGGTTTTTGTAAGGATTAAATGAAGTATAGTTTTAAAATATGTAAAACAAGCCTATCAGAAAAGAAGCACCCAGTAAGAAGTGGTGGTGCTGGTGGTGGTGGTGATGAAAGCTTGAATCGTGATGTTGAATTTTGTTAATAATACTATTTAAATAGATGGTATCGCTCATGATGATTTTTTTTATTTTAAGATGAAGTGGCTGTAATTGATGAAATTCAGATGATTAGAGATCCAGCCAGAGGATGGGCCTGGACCAGAGCACTTTTAGGTTGGTGGTCTTAATGCTGTTAAACCTGGGCTTTGTGATATCTGCACTGAGATTTATTTTGTTTTATGTTGCCTAATAGCCCACTAGATCCTCTCTTTCTGACAGAAGTCAATCAAGTCAGTGAAGTGTGAATTGTAATTATTATTATTATTATTATTTTTTTTTTTTCAGTAATGGGGATTGAACCCAGGGCCTTGTGTGTGCTAGGCAAGCATTGTACCATTGCACTACAGCCCTGGCCTTTGTTTTCTTTTCTTTTTTTGAGACAGGCCCTGGCTAAGTTGCCCTGGCTAGCTTCGAACTTGTGATCCTGTTGCCTAAGCTTCTAGAGTAGCTAGTACATGTATGTGCCACCATGCCCAATACATTTTTATTTTTTAAATACTGTTTTAATAATGGAAAATTCATTTTTCCTATTATAAAATTAAAGTTATGTAATTAAAGTTAAAATATTCAAGTCTTTGGGCTGAGAAAGTAGCTCCATCATAGAGCTCTAGGTTTTACCCCAGCACTGCAAAAAAAAAAGGTTCAAGTCTTTCCATATTTATATAGTCACTGTTAATGTTTTGGTATGTTTCATGAGAGTCTTTATTATACATGTGGTATTTTGAGAACATACAATTTTGTATCTTGCTGTTTTTCAACTCTGTGATAACAGACATGATTTCCTACACATTAATGTGCTTATGTATTCTCCATTGAAGAGTAGTTCCATAATTTGTTCCATAGAATTGAACTTTTCCTCGTATCTTTAATAGTACTGCCGTAAAGTGCCAGGTATGGTGCCACATGCCTATAATCCCAGCGCTTAGGAAGTTGAGGCAGGAGGATTGCGGTGAGTTTGAGGCCAGCCTGGGCTACATATCGAGTTCAAGGACAGACTGACCTGCCTAGTGAGGCCCTGTCTCAAAAAACAAAACAAAACAAAAAATACTGCTGTAAAAATCTTTGTAGCCATAGCTTTTTATTTTTATTTGTTTGTTTATTTTTTTGCAGTATGGGAATTGAATGTAGGGCCTTTGCACTGAGCTGTATTCCCAGCCCTTTTTTTATTTTATTTTATTTTATGTTATTTTATTTTGTTTTATTTTATTTATTTTTTTTGGTACTGGGAAGCAAACTCATGACCTCAGGCTTGCCAGGCAGGTGCTGTGCTGCTGAGCTATATCCCCGGCACCTTTTTTATTTTGAGACAGGGCCTCACTAAGTTGCTGCGTTACCAGGCTGGGCTTGAAGTTTCGGTCCTCCTGCCTCAGCCTCCCAAAGTGCTGGGATTATAGGCATGTGCCACCATGCCTGGGTAGTTTCATTTATTTTTATTATTCTTTACCATAGGGTTCTGGAAGTGGAGTTCTTGAGGTCAGTGGACACAAACAAACATTTCTGTTGCTTAATATTAAATTTTTGATGAGCTTGTTGTGGAGCATGTCTTTTCAGATTTAAAAATAAATAACTGAGCTCTTTCTTCAAAGAGTGTGCATTGAAGCCAGTTATAAAGTTGATGAAATTGGACCTGCTCAAGGCTAAGAAGCTTGCAGTTACTTTTGCCCTCCAGCCCCCCACTTCTGAAGTACCTCAGTGGTTTCATGGAATCTCTTTTGGAAAACATAAGAATAGGACTGATGTTCAGCACTAAGCATCAAAATGCCAGGTTCCAGTTCTTGCTGGCTTCCCCCTTTAACAAACTTGAAACCTTGGCTGGAATAATTTTAGAGCCTTGGGATAAAAATGGGCATGATCTTTACCCATTAAAAGATAGCTATTATTTTGAGGTTTGCATCAAAGAAACAATATTTGTAAAAACATTTGGTAGAGTTGTAAAAGAATAAGTAAGCAAAAATAAGGAATTTTTACTATATGAGTTGTATATTATGAATTTTTAAATAAAAGAAATCCAAATTATGCTTTTACAGGACTCTGTGCTGAGGAAATTCATTTGTGTGGAGAATCTGCTGCTATTGACCTGGTCACTGAGCTTATGTACACAACTGGAGAGGAAGTAGAGGTACTGGATTACACGCTTCATGCTCTGGGGGCAGAGCAGATATTCCACTGTGCAGTGGCTTCATAAGCCCAAGATAGTGGCAAAACCAGAAATTAACTAAAATAAACACCATTTTCTTGTAGTTGACCAACTTGTGCATACTTTTGGTTGAACCTCTTGATGTGAAGTTGACAGAGTAGCCATTGCGCCTGAATCTTTCCAGAGTGTGGGAGATTCTTCATCTTCATAAAATCTTTTGTGGCTTGAGCATATTGGTTTAGAATTAAGTAAATAAGCGCTATTGAGTTTGAGACCCAGAACAAGTTTGTGATTTTCAAAGCTTTATATGTCATATACGCAGCATTTGGTATTCATCTAATTGTCGCAGTTTGTCTAGAGTAAGAAGCAACTGGTTTCCTTTAAATCCTGCGTTTTTTCTTTACTAGGGTTCTATAATAAGATAAAGAAATACTTCAGAATTGCCCATGTTTTAGTTTTATGCTCAGCCTTCAAGGAGAGAGAGTGAAAAGTAGTGGCAGGGATTCTCAGTTTCAGTCTGGACCTTGCTGTTCCTTTAGCTTTGCATTGTGAGACAAATCATAGAAACCTATAACTGGAAAAAGTCTATGACCTAATCTTTTATTGGATTCTGTTTTACTTTTCTGTAAATTGGAAATGACAGTTAGTAACTCTTCTGAAGTATCACATTGCCATGAAAATCAATTTATGTGAAAGTGCTTTCAAAATGTGTAAAACATTGTATAATATTTTATTAGTTTAGAAATGCCAATAAGAACTGATGGTAACACTTATAAAAATAAATTATATTTTTTGTTTCCCTTGAAAAAATGATGATACTTACCAGTTTTTAGCTACTGTTGATTGCTTTGCAAGCTTTTCAGTTATTAGTCACAAGAAGTTGACTTGGAGATATTTTACCATTTCATATCTTTTTTTTTTTTTTTTGAGACAGGGTCTCACTATGCAATTCAGGCTGGCCTTGAACTTGCTTATGCAGTCCAGGCTGGCCTCAAAGTCACGGTGCTCCTCCTGCCTCAGCCTTCCGAGTGCTGGGATTACAGTCATGCACCACCACGCCTGACTTTCATTCCACATCTTTACTGCAGGTTCGAAAGTATAAGAGGCTTACCCCTATTTCTGTGGTGGATCGTGCACTAGAATCTTTAGATAACCTTCGGCCTGGGGACTGCATTGTCTGTTTTAGCAAGAATGATATTTATTCTGTGAGTCGACAGATTGAAATTCGAGGATTGGAATCAGCCGTTATATATGGCAGTCTCCCACCTGGTAATTATTGGCTTTCATTGTGACTGGATATGAAATCTTTTGTTATAGGCCATATAGTATGTTTTATTTTTTATTTTTTATATATTTATTTTTTTTGTGGGTACTGGGGGTCGAACTCAGGACCTTGTGCTGCCGCTGAGCGATATCACCGGCCCTTTTTTCGTGTGTGGGTTCTAGGAGTTGAACTTGGGCCCTTGCGCTTGCCAGGCAGGCGCTTACGCCACTGAGCCATCTCACCAGTCCCATGTTTTAGATCATAGAATAAGTGTTTCTCATTTTACCTGAAACCGAGCGGAAATAGTATTTTTATTATTTATTCCCCTTGTTGTTTGCTATTATTAGATTGAATTTTAAATATTGAGTTTTGATTTTCTTAGGAAATGTCAATTAAAATATAGACCTGGTAATATCCTTCAAATTGTTATCCTGAGATCTATAATAACTGTCCTGGGAAATGGTAAGGATGGTGCGGTGGGGGACTGTGTTGCCGTATGAGGGACTATTTAAAGGAGTGGAAGTAAAGGGTAATACTCTTTGAGGATGTAAGGAAATAAAGTTTGAAACAATAAAAGTTTTATCCATAAAAATGAAAAGATTAGGATGTGGAGTTTCTAAGATATACTTAGCATGATGTAGTAAAAGACGGAGAGCACTCATTTAACATAAACTGTTCTATTTTAGGGACCAAACTTGCTCAGGCAAAAAAGTTTAATGATCCCAGTGATCCGTGCAAAATCCTGGTTGCTACAGATGCTATTGGCATGGGACTTAATTTGTAAGTAAGTTGTTTTTAATAAGTGTGGCTAGTCAATGGATTAGATGGCAAGTTTTTGTTACTCAGTTTTCTAATTGGTATTAATTTCCAAACACTTTGATTTAGGAGAATGGGTATTGTAGTTTAGATTTGAGTTTTATCTTATACCTGTTAAAGAATAAAAAGAAAATATCATATAACACTAGGACTTTTGAGTGTTGCCCTCTGTTACTGCTGTCACTGTGTTTTTAGTTTCTTAGTCAGCAGGTCTCCAAGTGCCTGTCATGCATGTAGGGCTGGCCATTATCTCTAGTGGTGACCAAGTTAAGGTGAAATATTCTATACTTGGTAATGAAGGCAGCTATACCTTTATGAATCAAAGAACTATTAACTACTCTGATAGCAGCTTTTTAGTCACTATATTACCTAGACTGGCCTCCAATTCCTGAGCTCTTGTAATCTTCCTGCCTCAGCTTCCGAAGTAGCTGGGACTACAGGAGTGCCCCACTGAGCTCAGGGCAGCTAACTTTAAAATAGCATGAGAACACTTTCTGTGGGTCATTGATAAAAAGAGCCATTTTCACAGCTTCATTAAGATATAATTTATGTACCATACATTTCACCCATGCTAAGTATTTAGTTTAATGATTTTTAGCAAATTTATGCAATTGTTAAAACATACTACTGAAGGAAAGAACAAAAATTATCCAACAAAGTCTTTTTATTTTTAAAATGGTTGCAAGATAGCAAATGAGAGTTTCTACGATGACCAAAATGACAGAGCATTGTTTATATAGTCCGTGGGATCATTTTTATTTCTATTTCAGGAGCATAAGGAGAATTATTTTTTACTCACTTTTAAAACCCACTGTGAATGAAAAGGGAGAAAAAGAAATAGAACCAATTACTACCTCTCAAGCCCTACAGATTGCTGGCCGAGCTGGCAGATTCAGCTCACAGTTTAAAGAAGGAGAAGTTACAACGATGAATTGCGAAGACCTTGGTTTATTAAAGGAAATTTTGAATAGGCCCTTGGATCCTATAAAGGTAAAGTGTAAGATGTTAATTACTGCTTCTGTGTGGAGGGCAGGGATTCCCTCCTCACCCAGTATCCAGACTCTTACTTTAGACACCTAGAAACAATAAGCAAAAGAAAATTGTGTGCTGTGAAAACGGTATCAAGAGAGCCCTCCGTTACTGTTTTGGAGAAGCATAGAGACACCTTCATCAGAGCGTGAGTGGTGTACATATGAAAAATCTAGATTGGACAAATTTAGTTGACCTGATTTTCCGTTTTTTTTTTTTTTTTTTTGTGGAGACAGGGTCTTGCTATGTATTTCAGGCTGGCCTGGACTCACTGTGTAGCCCAGGCTGGCCTCGAACTCATGGCAGTCCTCCTGCCTCAGCCTCCTGAGTGCTGAGATTACAGGTGTGCATCACCATGCCCAGCTCTGATTTTCCTTTAATTCTTGCTAGAAATCTAATAACAAGGCACACAGTTGCTTCAGGTGGGCACATAGGTTTGAGGTATGATCGGAAAATACAGTGAATATTTAAATTTATAAAAAATTATTGCAATAAAAGACACAATTGCCATTTATCCCACTTAAAATACTCCCCCTCACTTCAGACACACTTAACTCATCATTCTCACCACTTTCTGAAGCCATTTTTTTTTTTTTTTTTTTTTTTTTTGTGGGTACCGGGGGGTCGACCTCAGGACCTCGCATGCCAGCAGGCGCCCGTGCCACTGAGCGATATCACTGGCCCCTTTTCTCGTATGTGGGATCTGGGAGTCAAACTCAGGCCCTTGCGCTTGCCAGGCAGGTGCTTACGCCGCTGAGCCATCTCACCGGCCCCTCTGAAGCCATTTTGAAAGTCATTTTTCATGTCTATCTTTTTTTTTTGTTGTTTTGTTATATGAGACAGGGTTTTGCTATGTAGCTCAGGCTGGCCTTGAACCACTGTGTAGCCCAGGCTGGCCTTGAACTCGCACTGATCCTCCTGCCTCAGCCTCCCGTGTGCTGGGACTGCAGGCATGCACCACCACACCTGGCTTGTGTACATCTTTAGTTGCACTGTTGTGGCTGCCTTGATGTCTTGAATTGATTCAGAACATGTACCTGTCATAGTCATTTGACTTTGGGGAAGAGCCAGAGGTCACATGGTGCCAGGTCAGGTAAATAAGGTGGATGAGAGGGATTAATGACAATATCTCTTTTACTATATAATAAATTTTGAGAACACTATAATGTTTTTATTTGACAGAAATTGCTGGGAAAAAAGAGAAATTGCTGTAAATTGGTCAACAAAGTGTGACCAAAAACTATAGTGAATATTTAAATTTTTAAAATTTATTACAGCAAATGACATATTGCCATTAAACCCCCTCAAAACATTCAAAATACTCCCCCTCACTTCAAACACACTTACCCATTATTCTTGCCGATATGTCTTTCACCATAGTAAGATTTTAAAAATTTAAGCCTTCATTGTATTTTTTGTTAATCCTTAGTACTTCCTGTGGGCATTTCTTAACACTACAATATATAGTTTTTTTTTTTTTTTTTTTTTTTTTTTTTGTGGGTACCGGGGGGACGACCTCAGGACCTCGCGCGCCAACAGGCACCCGTGCCGCTGAGCGATATCACCGGCCCCTTTTTCGTATGTGGGATCCGGGAGTCGAACTCGGGCCTTCGCGCTTGCAAGGCAGGCGCTTATGCCGCTGAGCCATCTCACCGGCCCTACAATATATAGTTAAAGATCTCCAGTTTAGAAGTTTTCTCATGCGTGTGTGTATGTATGTCAGTTTCATTGTCCTGGTTAAAGCAGTTGGGTTTTCTTTGTTCCTTTTTGTTCAGTGGGAAGAATTGAGAGTTGGAAAATTGCTTTATCTTAGAAGGCATTTTCTGGTACTCCTTCAGGTCATAACAGGTGTTAGAAATACGATTAAAGTAAAAGCAAAAGACAGTTTATTCAATGAGCATAGTCTGTCACTTTTACTAAATCATCTCATCAGTTCTTCTAATAAATGGTACCTTTTTCTTCACTCAAATTCTTGGCAGTAACTCATTTGGTGAGAGCTTAGTGTGAACATAGAACTTTATTTTAAAATAACTTAAGAAACATATCCTTAAACATAAAAACAAAAACAGCTCATGCTTGTTTTTTTCTTCTAATTTCACTAAAGTCAGCCGGTCTTCATCCCACTGCTGAGCAGATTGAAATGTTTGCCTACCATCTCCCGGATACAACACTTTCTAATCTCATTGTAAGTGGAAACTCACTTCTAATCTCTTCTAAAAATGTTGAGTGTGGCAGAGAGTTACTGGTTCACCTCGTGGGCCTGAAAGGGTAGTCTGCCTTGGTGAAGTTGCTGTTTGTGAAATTTATCTTGCACATGAAAATTTTCTTTCAGAGTCTTTTGGGAATTTTGCCCTGAGGAATTTTCTCTCCAAGAATTTCGGGTGGGAAAGGAGGCTGTGGGGATGGTCTCGGCTTCAGGAGGCAGTGAATGAGTCAGGCCCTTCTGGAAGACTGTTCTGGGTTAGAGAGATTGTCTTTTATGGATTTGAGTACTTTATTCGGTAATTTCATCTATCCTTTTCCGCCTAGGATATCTTTGTAGACTTTTCACAAGTTGATGGGCACTATTTTGTCTGCAATATGGATGATTTTAAATTTTCTGCAGAATTGATCCAGCATATTCCATTAAGTCTGCGCGTGAGGTATGTGTTCTGCACAGCCCCGATCAACAAGAAGCAGCCTTTTGTCTGCTCTTCACTGTTACAGGTGAGCCTTTGTCTTCACGCTATTTTGAGTTGTTTCGGATTAATGTCTTCTTCCCCAGGAGTACTTTGTTATTCAAAATAAAACACTTTGGAGAATGCCCTGTATTCTGAGACTTTATAAAAACTTAAATTTTTTTCTTACAGGTAATTTTGGAGGAGATAGGAACCCTTGTCTTATATTTGAGCTTATAGGGTAACCACTGTGAAGAAACTAAAAGAAGCTAAAAATAATTAAAGTATTTCAAGGGAGGGCATTTTGCCTGATGATAGACTCTTTTTTTTGGTACTAGAGATTGAACCAGGGCCTTGTGCATGCTATGCAAGTGCTCTACTGCTGATCTGCATCCTCGGCCCTTTTTTACATTTTATTTTGAGACAGTCTTATTAGGTTGCCCAGGCTGGCCTTAAACTTGGTGATCATCCTGCTTCAGCCTCCTGGGTACCAAGATTACAAAGTGTGTGCTACTGTGCCTGGTTGATGATACACTTCTACCTTGTTCATGTCGGGTAATACTATTTGGAAGGGAGGGGGCTTAGGGCTGAATAGTGGCAACAACATTCGGTTTTCTTAACTGTAAGGCACTGGTCCAGGGGTTGCTGTATTGTGAGTATGATGCCAGCCCCCTTTCTTTTAACCCATTTGTGTAGGGATGTAAATGTCTGATTTCCAAGGTGACAGGATGCTGAGGTGCAGGGTGGAAACTGAATTGAGCTGAGTTGTTCTCTCCCTCACCCTGTTGCCTCTGCCGCTGTGTTTTTCCTACCCCTCTAAAAGGGCCTCCTGTTCTCTGAAGAGTCATTATTCACCTTTCCTCTAAAGGGCTTAGCATTCTGCATACTCGCTCTATTCTAGTCAAATCTATTTCTAAATTTATTTATTTTTTTATGTGGGTACCGGGAGTCGACCTCAGGACCTCACGCTTGCCAGCAAGTGCTTGTGCCACTGAGCGATATCACCGGCCCTTTTTTTTTTCCTTTATGTGGGTTCTGGGAGTCAAACTCAGGACTTTGCGCTTGCTGGGCAGGAGCTTATGCCACTGAGCTATCTCACTGGCCCCTAAATTTATTTTTAAAAAATTAAAAACAATATATAATGCAGAAATGCTTTCTCTTTGTACAAAGTTAAAACATTACAGATAGGTTAAATTTGGCTACCAACCCCCAATCTTTTTTTTGTTTGTTTTTGTTTTGTTGAGACAGGGTCTCGCTATGTAGTCCAGGCTGGCTTTGAACTTGCTGTGTAGCTGAGGATGGCCTCAAACTCATGGTGATCTTCCTGCCTCAGCCTCTCCGAATGCTGGGATTATAGGCATGCGCCACCACGCCCAGCTTCTAACCCCCAATTTTAATCCTCTAAAATAATTGTTATTATTATTTAATGTGTACCCTTTTAGACCTTTCCTGTTATATTTGGCTCATACATGTACATGTAGATATTATGGTTTTGTTGTAGAGGAGTTTTTTTCCCCCATAAATGTTATCATAATGAATTATTCTGCAATGCACCTTTTTCTTTTTCTCTTAGCAATGTGTCTAAGAGATCTTCCGTGTCCAGGTGTTTACCTAGAAAATGTTTGTTGAGTTTCAGGAGGACTTGAGAACTCATGCTTGGCAGTCCTGCTTAGCAAGTTAACATGGTCACATTTTCATCCTTCATGGCTACTTTCTTGGCATTTATTACATGTAGCAGAAGGCACCAGACTGAATTTAATAAAAATATACCACTCTTTCTGGAGATGTAGCTCAGTGGTAGAATGCTCACCCAGTGTGTGTGAGGCCTTGAGTTCAGTGCCCAGCAACCCCCACACCCCATAACTAAACAAATAGCATTCTTTAGCTACAGTTGGTCTAAAATGGCCCTGCCTCTCTGAAGTATTGGCCTTGTTTAGGTTAAGCATTCAGAGATAATTTTCCTTAATTAGGAAATAAAACATTTGAAAGTCTTCTTGCTTGAGGGACCATGTGCAGTTGGATTCACGTCTTCGTAGGTGGTGTATAAGAATGCCTTGTGTCTTCTGGGGTGCAGCATGGTTTTCACAGCATGACCCTCAGCTGTGTGCTGTGGTTCAGGGTGGGGCGTGGTGGTCTTGTGTTACTGATGAGGAAGCTGGAGCGCAGAATGGTGGCCTGACCTTGACCACAGAGCTACTGTGGAGGAGGCAGAGTCAGGATCGACTTACGATCAACTTTGTACCAAGCCGCTTGAGAGTTCTTATTAAGGGAGGACACTGAAAAGAAAAGCAAGCTCATCTTTGAGGTTACAGGACTATGACGTGATAGGCAGAATTGGGAATCTTCAGGATCTACCTGCCCATAGGTCACAATGACAAATACTCAAAAATGACAATTGAAAGACTCAGGCTCTGGAAAATTAGTCTTTATACAACTTCTGAGGCACATATTATTGCTCTGGCTTTGGAAAAACAAGGAAGTCATCGTTTTTTTAAAAAACAAAACAAAACCCCAAAAATATCCTTTTAAAGAATTAAATGTTTTTAAAAATATAGGAAAGTATCAAGGAGGAAAGAAACCAGCCTGTCCTTTTTTTTTTTTTTTTTTTTTTTTTTTTTTTGTCTTTTTGAGACAGGGTTTTACTATGCAGTTCAGGCTGATCTGGAACTCACTTTGTAGCCCAGCCTGGCCTTGAACCTGCAGCGATCCTCCTGCCTCAGCCTCCAGACTCCTTTCTGCTTTTTCTTTCAGTTTGCCAGGCAGTATAGCAGGAATGAGCCCCTGACCTTTGCATGGTTACGCCAATATATCAAATGGCCTTTATTTCCACCTAAGAATATTAAGGACCTCATGGATCTTGAAGCCGTCCATGATGTCTTGGATCTTTACCTGTGGTTAAGGTACCAACCTTTCTCTTTTATGTGCTCCATTTTTCTAATAGGGCAAACCAAAGTTTTTACAGGTGTGTGTGTATGTGTGTGTGTGTGTGTGTGTGTGCACTTTCTCTTTTAAACTAGAAATGTATTTGCAACATATTCTATATTTATTTTCCATAAAGGCACTTGACCCTGGTATATACCCATTCCAAAAATGATTTCGGGTAATTTTCATTAAGATAGCCAAGTGAGACAGTCCACGAGACCCTTTTGTCAGAGCGGACCTTAGCCAAAAGCTTTGGTGTCACCTGGGAGCTTTTTAGAAATATGAATCTCAGGCCCATCCCAGACTTATTAGCTGTTGCATTTTAGCAAGGTTTCCAGGCAATCACTTGTACAACATTTGACAAGCCTTGCTTACGTCTGCCTGGGAAAGTGTATCAGTATCCTTGAGGTAGACTGCTGAACTGCATCCCCAGTGACATATTCCCCAGGTGTGTTGGGGCAAAAATAAAGGTTGAACAAGGGCACTAGACAGAGTTTGCAGAAAGAAAACACTTGGAATTAACCAGGAGATATAGGCATGTCATTGAAATTAGTCCAGAGCTGTTGCTATAATGTGTTGTATCCTTTTCCTAGCTACCGATTTATGGATATGTTTCCAGATGCCATCCTTATTCGAGACCTTCAGAAAGAGCTGGATGGCATTATCCAAGATGGGGTACACAACATCACCAAACTGATTAAAATTTCTGAGTCACGTAAGCTTCTGAATCTGGAGAACTCGTCATCAGGGACCCAGACCCTTTTGTCAGGAATCTCAAAGGGCCAAGGTAGAAGGACACGCGTCACCAAGGCTGCAGGGAGCAAAACTGCTGAGCCAGCCAGCCCTAGAGCCGGGAAGGTAACTCTTGCTTCCAGATTGGTGCAGCAAGGGCTCCTCACTCCAGACATGCTGAGGCAGCTAGAGAAAGAATGGTTGACACAACAAACTGAACAGGGCAAAGGCTCAAGAAGAAAGAAGAAGGAGCCCAACTCTGATTAGTTGTTTTTGTTTTTTAAATTTTGCAAATAAAAACCTATTTTAAATCTTTTTTGTGCATATATATTTACTGTCTGCTGTAGTATCGTGGCTGTCTTGTATTGGGTTTTTTGCACAGGAAAATGAACTCTTAAAGATGACTAAATTGCTTTTTGTTGGGCCGGTGAGATGGCTCAGTGGCGTAAGCGCCTGCCTGGCAAGCGCGAGGGCCCGAGTTCGACTCCCGGAACCCACATAAGATAAAAGGGCTGGTGATATCGCTCAGCGGCATGGGCGCCTGCTGGCGTGCGAGGTCCTGAGGTTGACCCCCAGTACCCACAAAAAATAAAATAAAATAAATTGCTTTTTGTTTCAACATTTAAAAAATACTGGGGCAACCCACTTTCAGGTTCGTTCCTATCTAGGGAGCTATCTCTTTCAATAAATTTTCCTACTTTTAAATAACAACAACAAAAAACCCCAAAATACTAGAATGTCTTACAGGTTTTATTTAAATCTTTATGTAGCGACCATTTGTAGGACAGCACTGCAATGTTGACTGCACCGTAAGGAATTCTGCATGGGAGTCAAATCAGATTGATGAGTTGTTTGACCCTTATGTATCCTGCACCATTGCTGAGGCTGTTAGGGTGGAAAAATTTGGCAAACATTACTGTCTGTTGTAATCACATATTAGAGGCTGCTCTGAGAACTATGCAGTAAGCAAGACAGATTCCTGCCCTCTTATTTTGATGGGAGGCAGGTACAACAAATACCGTTCGTTCTGTGAGAGCAGGTACTGTTGTCTCTCTTGTTCACTGCTGTGACCACAGTGTCTATACTACAGTGGGCGCATGGTCAGTCTTCATGAAATGAATGGACGTAATTGTAGAGATCAATAGCAGAAGTAGAATCAGCTGGCCATGGTTGGACGTGCTTGTAGTCTCAGCTACTCAGGAGGCTGAGATGGCAGGATCACAAGTTCCAGGCCTGTCTGAGCAACTTAGCACGACGTCGCAAAATGAAAAAGGGCTGAGGACACAGCTCTGTGGCAGAGTGCTTGCTTAGCGTATGCAGGCCCTGGATTTGATCCCCAGCAAACTGGAAGGGAAAAAAAATGAGGGAAAAGAGTGACGAGTGGCAGCAAAAAGCTGTTTTAAATATGGTGGCTGTTCCTGTTCAAAAGCCGGTCTGATGCCTAGTGACCTCTATTGGTTCAACCCTGGTTAGAAACACAGTTAAAAGGAGTTTAGAGAAGAAGGTAGGAGTTGAACAGAACTGGTTCAGTCTTTTCTCATCATTCCCAGCTTTGTGACCTGGTGCTCCCTGGGCTTGGTCTCTGCCTCTGAAGAAGGACAGTAATGCTTCTTAGCGTGGGGGTTGAGGGGTGTGGTACACAGGGCCTGCTGCTGTTACGTAAGTGAACCCGAAGGTTTGGTTCTGGTCTGGCTGTGAATGGAACCCTTAGTCATTCTGAGAACTACACGAACACCTTGAGCTAGATTGAGGCTGCCTTCCGAGTAGGGATTAAACCTGATTGATTGAAGTTGGGGCAGGGAACAGAGACATTCGTCAGCATAGTCATCGCGCTCAGCTGTTTCTTTAGTGGCTAAGATGCTGTCTCTCGTAACTGAGATGACGATCTTTATTCTTCTGACCTTTGCCTTTGTGGGGATAAAAGCTGGGCAGGTGGCACTGACTGTGTTTCTCCCTGTTTGTGGGTAAAGAGTGAAATTCCTGGAAGGATAGATTTCTTTTGATATTCTGCTTTGGACAACTCTAGCTTCTAGAATTTTCCCCTGTGAGTGATATTATGAGAGACAGCCATTCTTGCCCAGATGGTCTCAAGAAATACCTGTCAGCTGAACTGGATAGAGGATTTGGTCCCATTATATTTTAAGTAAAGAGATACATCAGTCAGGAGTGTTACTTCTCCCATTTTCTCCAGTCAGGGTCAGAGTTGGTAAGTGGAAGAAGACACTTAGGACAGTGCCTTGCAAACACAGGCAAGTTCAGTGTTTTCAAAGCCTCAGATAAGAGAAGTGGTGCTGGGGCTGGTGGAAGGACTGCTTGAACATTTAGCTAAATAACATTTGTGAACAGTGACAAATAGTTTGCCCTTTCACCTTTCCCTTCTTTTTGGGGACAAGAGGTCATTGTGGTTAAGCAGAAGAGACCCCCCCACACACACACAAAAAGGCATCTGGGGAAGCAAAATGGAAAACATTTGGAGTGTCCCTGGATAATTCTCTGCAGTGTGCTTCAAAGTGTCATCTTGAAAAAGAGACTGGTCTTCCTTCCTTGTTGCCTGTCTCTCTTGCAGGCATCTGGGCCAGTTATGTTCTAGGTGTGTTTCGTTACAATCGTGTTCTCACCTTTCTAAAACTCAGCTTTCTTTCTGTCCTTGGAGTTGGCTAATAGGTCTTGAAGTACTTGTCTCAAAGCCCTTCTTGGATTATTGCGGATTCAACTGAAGATCACGTTGACACATGCGGTGTGGCCCATGGCTTAGGTGCTAATCTCAGTTCTATCACTACAGATCTGGTAATTTAATGAAATGTGGCTAGCATATAACTGGCTAGGATTAATAACCAGTGACTTGCAATATTTGCACATTATATGTCTGGAGGAGTGCAAATGTACAAAATGTTACTGGGTCTTTTGAAAAATGACTTACTGTGAATCACAGATACACAAAGTTATCATTACAAACCATCAGAGTCTCTTCTGCCCAGAACTTAGAGTCTGTAATTATAATGTAGTCATCTTATGTGTGTCTGATTTAAAACAAAACTGTTAGGATATAATGAAAAGTTGTGGTTTGCTAGAGACAAGCAAATAAATCATGCTAAAATTGCCTCCTCTTTCAAAGCTTTAAGTATATATATAAACCTGAACAGAGATCACAGTGTTTATAAACATTTCTGAGTGGTCACTGTTCTCTAAATACCTGCCATTTAAGACAGGAACACTCACACATAGATGAAAAGCAGCAGTCATCTTTGTAGGCAAAAAATGCTAGAGAAAAAAATGTTCAAAGTAGGACACTAAATTTAAGAAGGTATTTTGGGCAAGTTTGGGTAGAGTTGGCCTCTAGAGACTACGCTCTTAGAATCTACCTAAAGATTCAATATCACATGTTTCCTATTCACCATATATGATGGCAGAAGTATTCAGTGCTTATAGAGGTTTGGGAAAGGTTCACAACTCAGTGACTGGTTGGAGCCACCATTTGACACACCTAAAAAGTGCAAGGAAATTGAGAACTCATGCTGGAAAATCTTTCAAAAGAGCCTGTATTTTTTTTTAATTCCACACGTAATTTGTAATATTCACCAAATTGTGTACAGTGGTGACTCATTAATCCTCTCTAGCAATTGTGCCTCAGTATCCTCTGCTAGTTCATCAGTTCACCTAGTTACAGTGCTAGCCAAAAAGAGGAACTCATGCTACCTTTGGAACTGTAGCCTCTCCTAAAAGTTCATGACAAATGTCCTTAGTAGCAGGCAGGACCAAATCTTCACCAATAGTAAAGGGCTTCTTAGCTTTAGCAATACAGTTAGACACTAAGAATGATGTTCTCAGTGCTGCCACATTTGGTAAAGTGGTGGCCTTCAATCATTGCTTCTGTTTATGTTCAAATTTTTTTTCTTTTGAAAAATTCCAAAGCCTTGTCTTTTAATACAGGGTGCTTGGTGTCCATGTGAAGTAGTTTTGAAGGTTTAATGGCTCCTTGGATAGCTGGTTGCCACGTATTATACAAAGAGAGCTTGGAGAATGTCGCAATGAACCTGTAATTTAAATAGAACTCTTGTTATTTTATTTTCAATGCAGATTTTTTTTTGAATGGTCTTAGAGTCTTCTGCTGTCTCATCATTGGTATTTCCCCCTTTTCAAAAAAGCTCTCCAGCAATGTTTGTTTTTCTTTTTTCTTTTTTTTTTAAATTGGCTTTTTTGAGACAGGGTCTCACTATGTAGTGCAGGCTGGCCTTGAACTCACTTATGTAGCCCAGCCTGGCCTGGAACTCACAGCAATCCTCCTGCCTCAGCCTCCTGAGTGCTGGGATTATAGGTGTGCACCACCATGCTTGGCTTGATGTTTGCTTTTTACTCACTTGGGCTGGAGTTAGTTTGTGGGCTTACCAAACTTTGATTAGCTAAGCTTGTATTTCAGGAAAGAGGGGTGGACAGAAGTGGTAAATAGAATAATGGGTGGGCCACACATGAACTTAAGTAAGTATTGGATTCTAATTTAACGCCTGGCACCAGATGCAGCTTGTCACTTGCCACTCACTGACAGTTTTGATAAGAGTCTGCAAGCAACTGATTCATTATGTTCTCTGTGCAGTCAAAACTCTCTACTAATGTTAACCTGTATTTGCAGCCACTGCCCAGTGCTAGTCATTGCCTCAGCTCCACCTCAGATCATCAGGCATTAGCTTCTCATAAGAAGCGTTCCACCTAGATCCCTTACGTGTGTAGCTCATGGTACGGTTCAAGCTTCTAGGAGAACCTAATGCCTCTGCTGATCTGACAGCAGGTAGAGTTTAGGTAGCAATTCAAGTGATGGGGAGCAGCCGTGAATACAGATGAAGCGTGCCTTACCTGTTCCTCCCCAGCTGTTGTACAGCCAAGTTCCTAACAGGCCATGGACCAGCACTGGTCTGTAGCCCTGGGGATTGGGGATGTCTGTTCTACAGATTCTTAAGTTTTTATGCAGTCGTGGCTTTTCCTAAGTAGCCCGAAGTCAGTTATTTTTTGAGCTTATAACTCTGCTAGGGGGGAAAGTACTGATTTTTTTAAAGTGTCATGTAACTCCTTTTTATCTGCTTTGGTTCCTTTGTTTTTTGATTTATCGTCTTCTTTCAGGGTTGCAATATCTTCCTGAAGATACTATAGTTTTCATTTAAAGTTTTCTTCTGGAAACTTCCCTACTTTCTTTATAATTTTTGTAATTCTGTTGTTTGTTTGTTTGTTTTTGTTTTTTTGCCCTTTTTCTTGCTTGGTCCCTGGCTGAGGTAATTTGTCAGGTCTTTCCACTGTGAAGTTACTCTTTTTCCCCTTTTCCATATAAACTCTCTGGAAGAAGTCACTATGCCCAGTTATGTTCCTCCTCTTTGAGGGTGAAGTATCTACGTAAATTATTTGGAATTCTTCTGCATGGGAGATTTGTATTCTCTCCCCCATTTATGTAATATATTTGGTTGTTTATATTCATATAGAGTAATGGAAATTTATTTTGCAATTGGGTTATAATCCAGTAATATTTTATTATTTTCTTCCTCAAGTTATTCAAGCTTTGGTTATTGGGAGCTCTTTCAGTTGGATCCTGTGTCCCTTTGACATATCCTTACCATTCTGGTGTATTTTTCTTGTTTGTTTTTGTTTTGTGTTTTGTTTTTCCATCAATTCCTTACCCTTGTAGGGGTGTAGGGAAAGCTTGTCCTTCACCCTCTAAAGGTTTGCTGTAATGAAGCCACAGTAGACAAATTAATAGGAGAGAGAGGTGTACAAATGCATCAGATCTGCCTGGGACAGTCACACTTCGGTTCTAGTATGCTGGTTAGTGGTTTCGGAATTGTTAAGTCAGGGTGTGGTGCTATATGCAGTTCCTTTGGCTTTTAGTCTCACTGACTCGTCATTTCCAAAGTTAAAGTTCATTCTCTGTGTTATGAAGTTCTCTGAGTTTGGCAAGAGCATCGTGCCATTATTCACCTTTCCAGTATCATACAGGGTAGTTTCACCACCCTAAGAACTTCCCTGCTTCGCTTACCCGACCCTCCCCTCTCTCCATATCCCTGGCAACCACCGATCTGTTTGCTATTTCTGTAGTTTGGCTCTTGTACCTGTGTGCGTTTTAAACTTTTCCTGAGGCCATTTAGTTTCACCAGAGGAAAAGCAGAGCTCCCCACCTCCTTCCGGGGCAGAAGATGGGAAGAGGTCTGCTGGTGGAGGCTGCGCAGGCAGAGTGGTTTGGGGGTCTGTTGTTCAATTTAGGGTTTCACTCGGTTGCCCTCTTTTCAGGGTTGTGACTTGCTCCTGCTTGCCGTGGTGCCCGGTGGTCTGGGCCCAGTCTCTCTAGGGAATAAATGCCCAGGCTCCTGAAGGGCTGGGACCTACCTGCTTTTTTATATAGATTTTTAACTAGCTTCTTGTCTTCAGCTCCATGCCTTGCCCCCTGCTTTCCTGAGGTAGCCGAACTTTCAATTTCTGACCATTTTTAGAATTTGACAGATGTCATCAGCTTGCCACTCAGTGAAATCACCCTATGCAAACACCTAGGTTTCAGTGCTTCCTCTGCTAAGCTGTTACTTCTCTGGCAGCTTTCTGTTTCCAAAATTATGTCAAGATCTCTTATTGATCACTATTTTATTTCTGGGTCTGCTTGGGTTTATGCCATGTTTAATCAGAAGTCTCATTTGCTTTCAGAAGTTGCTTATTTTGTGTAATTGAGATTGTAATTTCAATGTTAAATGTTATAAGGCCATTTGAATTGCATCTCCTTGTATGGCTTGTCTTTCTTGATATGTGTTTCGTAGTGGATTCTTAATGTATGATTGTGATGAAAAATAGTGGTGTTGTAATTTCTCCATGAGCATCTCTTGTCTTCTCTCGGTTAGCAGTAAACCTATAAAACTGACCAGTAGCATTCTTTTGGAACTTGCTGAGGTTAACAATTCTATTTAACTCATGGTTGTTCCCATAGAACCATAACCAGGTACAGTTACCATACTGGTGGTTTGGGAGTTTCTACATTGATTTTCTTGTTGTGGATGTTTACTCTCATACACTTTGACTCTTCTGCAACAAGTAGAATATCAGCAGGTCAGAATGATTCTTTTTTTTTTTTTTTTCTGATTTATGTCATGGACAACTTAATTTCAAACTTATTCTTAAAAAGAACACAGTGCAGAATTCAAGGCCTATTTTCTTTAGTAATGGGAACAGAAGTTTTGTTTTGGTTTGTTTTTTGAGACAAGGTCTTGCTATGTAGTTCAGGCTGGCCTTGAACTTGTGGAGATCCTCCTCCCCAGCCTCCCAAGTGCTGGGATTACAGCTGTGCACCACCATGCCTGGTTAGGAGCAGAATTTTTATAAAATCCCTAACTGTTCCTATAATTCCCATAAATGGAACTGGTACCTTCAAATGGTTTATGGTTGTATTTTACTGAATGGGCTGAAAGGGCTGCACTCATTTTCTTATACTAAGGGACCAAATGGAATGAGATGAAATAGGAATTTTAAGGAGGGTACCTAGTCTCATGAAGGGTTAGATTCATTTAATTGTGCCCAATGGGGCCACCTGCCTTCCCTTTTCTGATCTCACAAAGGACCACTGAGGTGGCTATGAGCCCTTTACAGCTAGGAATTTGATCCTTCAACTTCAGGGAAGGAAGAGCCCAAATGAGAAGCAGGCCCAGTGCACTTTCCGCTGTGCTCTCTGACACATGGGGAGGGTTCCCAACCCAACTCCCCTCCTCCCGTGTCTGGCCTCCAGGGTGGTGAGAGCAGGCTCAGCGCAGAGGTTAAGCAGGGCTCTGGAGCCAGACAGCTGCATTGCACTCTCCAGTCTGCCACGTACCAGTGGGGCTCTGGGCTTCTGCTCCTTCATCTGTAAAAGGGGAGAATGAAGATTGCCATGGGAATTAATATTGTAAAGCATCTAAGAAAAGCCATATGAGTGTTCGCTAAATAAGTAGGTAAATTTTATTGGACTCCCATGCCCAGTACTTAAAACAGGTATTATTTTTGAGCCTTTTCAAAGGGACCATGTGGATTAAAGTAGAGCTCTATCAGGAAATAGAGACAAGGGCAGAGATGAGTTCTCCTTCTTAGCAGAAGATTTGAACCAGATGGGTAACACACTTCAACTGAATGTCGCATATTGGTGACAACCCTCACGTGTGTGCTTAAGCAAAATCCAGGTGTTCATAAGATACCCATACATCTTTGAGCAGCTACACAGAGCTTTAATTTTTTTTTTATATGGGTACTGGGAGTCAACTCAGGACCTCGTGTGCCAGCAGGTACTTGTGTCACCGAGCAATATCACTGGCCCTTTTTTCCTTTATGTGGGTACCGGGAGTCAACCCAGGACCTCGCGCTTGCCAGGCAGGCGCTTATGCCACTGAGCCATCTCACCGGCCCTAGAGCTCTAATTTTTCACATTCAGGATTTTAATTTAACTTTCTTGAAGACAGTTTACATACTTCCTTCATCCTTCCCTTTAAGTTAGTGTGACAATTTTCCATAATAAACTACTGAAAGAGGAGCTTTGGTCAAGATTGGGATGAAATAAACCCAAACCCAAACCAAAAGAAAACACAGCAGCAGCAACAACGACGACAATCACCACCACCAAAAACACTGCTGCCTTTAAAAAACCAACACTTCCACCAATTACATTCAAACAGGAACGCCTGCTCTGAGGGCGACAGGTACCTATAGCGTTCCCTCGGGGCTGGCGTTCCTCCCCATCTTGCAAATGGTGCAACCGCAGTCAGCTCCCTCTGCCGCACATTATCCTGAGGCCCTGGATCGAAGACTCTAAGGTTTTGGCCTCATTAGGACAATTTGCTCACCTGCCACACAAACAGACACTTGAATGGGGTTCTCCTGGTGCAGTGTCTCCAAGGCTGCGCTGTGGCCACGGCCATCATGCCCGTGTTCGGAAGCCTCCCTGGTGCAGACGCTGCACTGGATGCTCTGTTTTGGAATGTGTAGCTTGGAGAAAAGATCAAAGAAGTGTGGTTGCCTTAGTTAACCCATTTCCCATTTGCCCTGAGAATACTTGCTGGCGGTGCTCACAGCCATAGCATTTACCTAGAGAAAATGCTCAAATTACACTCCTAATCTTACTCCCCAAATTTGCTACAAAATATCTCTCTTTCATTATTATTATTATTATTGTTATTTATTTTAAAGAGAAGAAAAATAAAACAAAACAAAAAAGAACAAAGTTTCAAAACAACATAATAGGAAGGTAAGAATGGTTAATACATTATGTATTGTTATCTTTAAATTAGTTACTCAGGGTACAAGATATCAGCATTCAATTGTCCAAACATTACTGGCATAAACTTTTCTCTTCAATGAACTAAGCAAAATTAGTAGTGTATCTATCTTAACCATCTTATATATAAATACAATTTTTTTCTTTTCCCTTCTTTCTTTTCCCCATTCCCCCATCCCAGACTCTCTTTCCTTTTGACCAGTTTCTTTCTGATTCATCATATCTATTGTACATTTTGGATCTTATTTACTCTTTCAGTTTCTCATACTAGGGAGACAATACGATGTTTACACATGTGTGTCTGGTTAATTTCACTTATGAGTATTTTCTCGAGTTGCATCCATTTACCTATAAAAGTCTCCAGTTTATCCTTCTTTATAGCTGAGTAGTACTCCATTGTATAATAAGACCACATCTTTTTTATCCATTCCTCGGTTGATGGGCATTTGGGTTGTTTCCAAGACCTGGCTATTACAAATTGTGCTGCTATAAACATGGGTGCACATATATTGCTGTGGTATGATGTTTTTTTTTTTTTTTTTTTTTTTTTTTTTGTGGGTACCGGGGGGTCGACCTCAGGACCTCGTACGCCAACAGGCACCCGTGCCACTGAGCGATATCACCGGCCCCTTTTTCGTATGTGGGATCCGGGAGTCAAACTCGGGCCCTCACGCTTCCAAGGCAGGCGCTTATGCCGCTGAGTCATCTCACCGGCCCTGTGGTATGATGTTTTTAATTCTTCTGGGAAGATACCCAGAAGGGGAATAACTGGGTCAAATGGGACCTCCAATCCCAGTTTTTTGAGGAATCTCCACACTGATTTCCACAGTGGCTATACCAGTCGACACTCCCACCAACAGTGAAGAAGGGTTCCTTTTTCCCCACAGCCCCTCCAGCATTTGTTATTAGTTGATTTCTTGATAACAGCCATTCTTTCTGGGGTGAGATGGTATCTCAGTGTTGTTTTAATTTGCATCTCTGGAATGACTAGTGATGTCGCACATTTTTTTATATATTTATTTGCCATTTGTATTTCTTCATCTGAGAAATTTGTATTCATCTCAGATGCCCATTTTTGGAGTGGGTCTTTAAATTTGGGAGGTCTGATTTTTTCTTTGAGTTCTTTGTATGGTCTCGATAGTAATCCTTTGTCTGAGGAACAGCTGGCAAACATTTTTTCCCACGTTGTGTGTTGTCTCTTCACTCTGTTGGTGGTTTCTCTTGCTGTGCAAAAACTTTTTAATAAGATGAGATCCCAGTTGTTGATTCTTTGTGATAGTTCCTGTGCGGTTGAGGTTTTAGTCATAAAGTCTTTGCCTACACCAAGGTCTTCAAGGGTTTTACCTGTCCTACCTTCCAGCAGATTTAATGTTTCTGTTTTAATATTTAGATCTCTGATCCATTTTGAATTTAGTTTAGTGCATGGTGAAAGATATGGGTCTAGTTTTAATCTTCAGCATGTGCAGGGCCAGATTTTCCAGCACCATTTATTAAAGAGGCTATCTTTCTTCCAGTGAATATGTTTGGCACCTTTGTCAAATATAAGGTGGCTTAGTATGTCTGGAGTTGTTTCAGCATCTTCTAATCTGTTCCATTGATCTTCGGTTCTGTTTTTTTTGCCAATACCACGCTGTTTTTATCACAGTAGCTTTATAGTATAATTTCAAATCAGGGATTGTGATGCCCCTTGCCTTGCTTTTGTTGCCCAGAATTGCCTTTGCTATTCTAGGTCTCTTCGGATTCCAAATGAATTTTAGGATTGTTTTCTCTAATTCTGTGAGATATGCTGTTGGAATTTTGATCGGAATTGCATTAAATCTGTATAACAGTTTTGGAAGTATGGCCATTTTCACTATATTTGTTCTTCCTATCCAGGAGCAAGGGATATCTTTCCATTTGCTGATATCCTCTTCAATCTCCTTTTTCAGAGTACTGTAGTTTTCAGTGTAGAGGTCTTTTACCTCCTTTGTGAGGTTGATTCCTAGGTATTTCATTTTTTTGGATGTGATTGTGAAAGGTATTGTTTCTCTAATTTCTCTTTCAGTAAGTTTGTTATTTGTGTACAGAAAGGCTATTGATTTTTGAGAATTGACTTTGTATCCAGCTACACTACTGAATTTGCTTATTAAATTGAGCAATTTTTTAGTGGAGTTTTTGGGGTCTTCTACGTAGAGTATCATGTCATCTGCAAATAATGATAATTTAACTTCTTCCTTTCCAATCATTATTCCTTTTATTTCTTTCTCTTGTCTAATTGCTCTGGCCAAAGTTTCCAGGACTATGTTGAATAAGAGTGGGGACAGTGGACATCCTTGTCTGGTTCCTGATTTTAGAGAGAGAGCTTTCAGTTTTTGTCCATTTAGTATGATATTGGCTGTTGGTTTGTCATAGATAGCTTTTATCAGATTGAGATAAAGACCATCTATTCCAATTTTCTGTAGAGTTTTTAGAATGAATGGGTGCTGGGCTTTGTCAAAAGCTTTTTCTGCATCTATTGAGATGATCATATGATTTTTGTCCTTGATTCTGTTAATATGCTGTATTACATTTATTGATTTACGTATGTTGAACCATCCCTGCATCCCTGGGATGAATCCAACTTGGTCATGGTGTATAATCTTCTTGATGATTTGCTGCATTCTGTTTGCCAGTATCTTATTGAGGATTTTTGCATCTATGTTCATTAGGGAGATTGGTCTATAGTTCTCTCTCTTAGTTGGGTCCTTCTCTGGTTTTGGTATTAGGGTAATGCTTACTTCCAGGAATGAATTTGGGAATATTGCTTCCCTTTTGACTTCATTAAAAAGTTTGGGAAGTAGTGGTGTTAGGTCTTCTCTAAATTTCTTGTAGAATTCGGCAGTGAATCCATCAGGGCCTGGGCTTTTCTTTGGGAGGCTTTTAATTACATCTTTGATTTCATTGGTTGATATTGGTTTATTTAGGATTTTTATATCTTCTTGATTCAGTTTTGGTAATTCATACGTATCTAGGAATCTGTCCATTTCTTATGCATTTTCCACCTTATTAGAATATAAATTTTCAAGCCATGAATGCTCAGCATAGGAAAGAAATGGAATCCATAAAGCAGATTCAAGCAGATATGCAGGAGAACAAAAATTCCATTGAAAGTATTTGTAGCAGATTAAGCCAATGTGAGGACAGGATCTCAGATATAGAAGACAGGCTTGCAATTAGTGATCATGAAAAGAAAGAATTCTTAAAAACAGCAAGGGACAATGAAAAATCAATCCAGCAGCTGCTAGATGATGCAAAGAAGAATAACTTAAGATTGATTGGAGTCAATGAAAAAGCAGGAGATAGCATAAATGACATCAGAACACTGTTCACAGACATTATCACAGAAAATTTCCCTGGTAGAGAAAAAGAATTTGACGTTCAGATAAGTGAGGCTTGTAGAACTCCAATTAGCCACGATAAAAAAAAAATCTTCAGCCAGGCATATCATAGTCAAGATTCCAGAAATTCAACATAAGAGTAGAATCTTAAAAGCTGTTAGAGAAAAGAAACAAATCACCTATAAAGGAAAGCCCATCAGAATCACAGCAGACTTTTCAGCACAAACCCTCAAGTCAAGAAGAGCTTGGAATGATGTATTTCAAGTTCTAAAGGAAAATAATCTTCAACCCAGATTGATGTACCCTGCAAAAGTATCTTTCAAAACTGATGGAGAAGTAAAATACTTCCATGACAAAGAACATCTGAGAAAATTTATAACCACCAAACCAGCACTCCAAAATGTTTTGAAGGACATTCTAGAAAGGGATAACAAGGACTACAACTCCAGAAACACCAACAAAAGGAACCCACCAGGCAGAGCAAATGATTAAAGAGAGGGAGGGAAAACAAAAATTAAAAGAGGGAGAGCCAACAACAAGAAAATAACATGACAAGGATAAGTCAATACATATCAGTTTTAACCATTAATGTTAATGGTCTCAATTCATCAATCAAAAGGCACAGACTGGTGAATTGGATCAAGAAGGAAGATCCAACAATATGCTGTATACAAGAAACACATTTAATTCAAAAAGAAATTCATAGACTGAAAGTCAAAGGATGGAAAACAATATTCCATGTGACAGGAACCCAGAAAAAAGCAGGGGTAGCTATTCTTTTCCCAGACAAAGTGAATTTCAAGCCAAGAATGATTCAGAGAGATAAAGAAGGTCACTACATCCTTGTAAAGGGAACAATCCAAGAGGAAGAGATAACAATCATAAATATATATGCAACAAATACCAGTGCACCCAACTATATAAAACAAATATTAATGGACATGAAAAATCAAATAACCACTAATACAATTGTATTGGGGGATCTCAATACTCCACTGTCACAAAAAGACAGATCAACTAGACAAAAAATCAACAATGAAATATTAAAACTGAACCAAACTTTGGAACAAATGGACTTAGTAGATGTCTACAGAGTGTTCCACCCCACAACATCAGAATACACACACTTCTCAGCTGCACATGGGACATTCTCCAAAATAGACCACATCCTAGCTCATAGAACCTGCTTAAGTAAATGCAAAGGAATTGAAATTATCCCATGTATATTATCAGACCATAGTGCAATGAAATTGGAAATCAATGGCAAAAGAAACCACAAGAATTTGCTAAACACATGGAAATTAAATAGCACCCTACTGAACAACCAATGGGTCACAGATGAAATTGAAGAAGAAATTAGACAGTTTCTGCAACTGAATGATAACGACAGTACAACATACCGGAACTTATGGGATACAATGAAAGCAGTCCTAAGAGGGAAATTTATAGCATTAAATTCCTATATCAGGAAAACAGAGCAAGCACAAATAAACAACCTAATGGTGAACCTCAAACTTCTAGAAAAAGAAGAGCAGGCTAAGCCAAAATCTCGTACAAGAGAGGAAATTATAAAGATCAGAGCAGAGGGGGCCGGTGAGATGGCTCAGCGGCTTAAGCGCCTGCCCGGCAAGCGCGAGGGCCCGAGTTCGACTCCTGGAACCCACATACGAAAAAGGGGCCGGTGATATCGCTCAGTGGCACGGGCGCCTGCTGGCGCGCGGGGTCCTGAGGTCAACCCCCGGTACCCACAAAAAAAAAAAAAAAAAAAAAAAAAAAAAAAAAGATCAGAGCAGAAATTAACGTATTGGAAACTAAAAAAACAATACAAAGAATCAATGAATCAAAGAACTGGTTCTTTGAAAGATTAAATAAAATTGACAAACCCTTATCCAACCTTATTTAAAAAAGGAAAGAAAGTACTGAAATCCATGCAATTAAGAATGAAAAGGGTGATATCACAACGGACCCTGCAGAAATCCAGAAGATCATTTATACCTAGTTTGAAAACCTGTATTCTAATAAGATGGAAAATGCAGAAGAAATGGACAGATTCCTAGATACATATGAATTACCAAAGCTCAACCAAGAAGATATAAAAATCCTAAATAAACCAATAACAATCAATGAAATTGAAGATGTAATTAAAAACTTCCCAACAAAGAAAAGCCCAGGTCCTGATGGATTCACTGCCGAATTCTACAAGAAATTTAGAGAAGACCTAACACCACTACTTCTCAAACTCTTTAATGAAATTGAAAGGGAAGCAATACTCCCAAATTCATTCCTGGAAGCAAGCATTACCCTGATACCAAAACCAGAGAAGGACCCAACTAAGAGAGAGAACTATAGACCAATCTCCCTAATGAACATAGATGCAAAAATCCTCAATAAGATACTGGCAAACAGAATCCAACAAATCATCAAGAAGATTATACACCATGACCAAGTTGGATTCATCCCAGGGATGCAGGGATGGTTCAACATACGTAAATCAATAAATGTAATACACCATATTAACAGAATCAAGGACAAAAATCATATGATCATCTCAATAGATGCAGAAAAAGCTTTTGACAAAGCCCAGCACCCATTCATTCTAAAAACTCTACAGAAAATTGGAATAGATGGTCTTTATCTCAATCTGATAAAAGCTATCTATGACAAACCAACAGCCAATATCATACTAAATGGACAAAAACTGAAAGCTCTCTCTCTAAAATCAGGAACCAGACAAGGATGTCCACTGTCCCCACTCTTATTCAACATAGTCCTGGAAACTTTGGCCAGAGCAATTAGACAAGAGAAAGAAATAAAAGGAATAATGATTGGAAAGGAAGAAGTTAAATTATCATTATTTGCAGATGACATGATACTTTATGTAGAAGACCCCAAAAACTCCACTAAAAAATTGCTAGATTTAATAAGCAAATTCAGTAGTGTAGCTGGATACAAAGTCAATTCTCAAAAATCAATAGCCTTCCTGTACACCAATAACAAACTCACTGAGAGAGAAATTAGGGAAACAACACCTTTCACAATCACATCTAAAAAAATGAAATACCTAGGAATCAATCTCACAAAGGAAGTAAAAGACCTCTACACTGAAAACTACAGTACTCTGAAAAAGGAGATTGAAGAGGATATCAGAAAATGGAAAGATATCCCTTGCTCTTGGGTTGGAAGAACCAATATAGTGAAAATGGCCATACTTCCAAAACTGTTATACAGATTTAATGCAATTCCAATCAAAATTCCAACAACATATCTCACAGAATTAGAGAAAACAATCCTAAAATTCATCTGGAACCAGAAGAGACCTAGAATAGCAAAGGCAATTCTGGGCAACAAAAGCAAGGCAGGGGGCATCACAATCCCTGATTTGAAATTATACTATAAAGCTACTGTGATAAAAACAGCGTGGTATTGGCAAAAAAACAGACCTGAAGATCAATGTAATAGAATAGAAGATGCAGAAACAACTCCAGACATACTAAGCCACCTTATATTTGACAAAGGTGCCAAACATATTCACTGGAAGAAAGATAGCCTCTTCAATAAATGGTGCTGGAAAAATTGGCTCTACACATGCTGAAGATTAAAATTAGACCCATATCTTTCACCGTGCACTAAACTAAATTTGAAATGGATCAAAGAACTGAATACTAAAACAGAAACATTAAATCTCCTGGAAAATAGAATAGGTAAAACTCTTGAAGACATTGGTGTAGGCAAAGACTTTATGAATAAAACCCCCATCGCACAGGAAGTATCACAAAGAATCAACAACTGTGATCTCATGTTATTAAAAAACTTTTGCACAGCAAGAGAAACCACCAACAGAGTGAAGAGACAACCCACAACGTGGGAAAAACTGTTTGCCAGCTGTTCCTCAGACAAAGGATTACTATCGAGAACATACAAAGAACTCAAAAAAATCAGACCTCCCAAATTTTTTTTTTTTTTTTTTGTGGGTACCGGGGGGACGACCTCAGGACCTCGTGCACCAACAGGCACCCGTGCTGCTGAGCGATATCACCGGCCCCTTTTTCGTATGTGGGTTCCGGGAGTCGAACTCGGGCCTTCGCGCTTGCAAGGCAGGCGCTTAAGCTGCTGAGCCGTCTCACCGGCCCCAGACTTCCCAAATTTAAAGACCCAATCCAAAAATGGGCATCAGAGATGAATAAACACTTCTCAGATGAAGAAATACAAATGGCAAATAAATATATGAAAAAATGTTCAACATCACTAGTCATCCGAGAGATGGAAATGAAAACAACACTGAGATTCCATCTCACCCCAGAAAGAATGGCTGTTATCAATAAGTCAACTAATAACAAATGCTGGAGGGGCTGTGGGGAAAAAGGAACCCTTCTCCACTGTTGGTGGGACTGCCGACTGGTGCAACCACTGTGGAAATCCGTGTGGAGACTCCTCGCAAAACTGGGATTGGAGGTCCCATTCGACCCAGCTATTCCCCTTCTGGGTATCTTCCCAGAAGAATTAAAAACATCGTACCACAGCGATATATGTGCACCCATGTTTATAACAACACAATTTGTAATAGCTAGATCGTGAAAACAACCCAAATGCCCATTAACCGAGGAATGGATAAAAAAGATGTGGTATTTCTATACAATGGAGTACTACTCAGCCATAAAGAAAGATAAACAAAACTTTTATAGGTAAATGGATGCAACTCGAGAAAATACTCACAAGCGAAATAAACCGGATGCACATTTGTAAACATCGTATTGTCTCCCTAGTATGAAAATGCAGTTTCACTGTGACTATTCCATTCCTTAGTCTTCTATTTTTACCTAGGTTTTACATGGCTTAATCTTTTTTTTTTTTTTTTAAAGAGAAGAAAAAAACAAAACAAATCAAAAGAAGAACAAATTTTCAAAACAACATAATAGGAGGGTAACAATGGTTAATACATTACGTATTACTATCTTTAAGTTAGTTATTCAGGACACCAGACATTAGCATTCAATTGTCCAAACATTATTGGCACAAACCTTACTCTTCAATGAACTAAGTAAAAATGGTAGTGTATCTATCTTAACCATCTTATATATATATATACAATTTTTTTCCCTTTCCCTTCTTTCTTTTCCCTATTCCAGTCTCTCTTTCCTTTTGACCAGTTTCTTTTTGATTCACCATATCTATTGTACATTTTGGATCTTATTTACTCTTTCAGTTTCTCATACTAGAGAGATAATACGATGCTTACACATGTGCTTCTGGTTTATTTCACTTATGAGTATTTTCTCGAGTTGCATCCATTTACCTATAAAAGTCTCCAGTTTATCCTTCTTTATGGCTGAATAGTACTCCATTGTATAAAAATACCACATCTTTCTTATCCATTCCTCAGTTGATGGGCATTTGTGTTGTTTCCAAGATCTGGCTATTACAAATTGTGCTGCTATAAACATGGGTGCACATATATCGCTGTGGTACGATGTTTTTAATTCTTCTGGGAAGATGCCCAGAAGGGGAATAGCTGGGTCAAATGGGACCTCCAACCCTAGTTTTCTGAGGAATCTCCACACTGACTTCCACAGTGGCTGTACCAGTCGACACTCCCACCAACAGTGAAGAAGGGTTCCTTTTTCCCCACAGCCCCTCCAGCATTTGTTATTAGTTGATTTCTTAATAGTAGCCATTCTTTCTGGGGTGAGATGGTATCTCAGTGCTGTTTTAATTTGCATCTCTCGAATGACTAGTGATGTTGCACATTTTTTTGTATATTTGTTTGCCATTAGTATTTCTTCATCTGAGAAATGTGTATTCATCTCAGATGCCCATTTTTGGAGTGGGTCTTTAAATTTGGGAGGTCTGATTTTTTTGAGTTCTTTCTATGTTCTCGATAGTAGTCCTTTGTCTGAGGAACAGCTGGCAAACATTTTTTCCCACATTGTGGGTTGTCTCTTCACTCTGTTGGTGGTTTCTCTTGCTGTGCAAAAGCTTTTTAATAAGATGAGATCCCAGTTATTGATTCTTTGGGATAGTTCCCGTGCGGTTGAGTTTTTATTCATAAAGTCTTTGCCTACACCAATGTCTCCAAGGGTTTTACCTATCCTACCTTCCAGCAGATTTAATGTTTCTGTTTTAATATTTAGATCTCTGATCCATTTTGAATTTAGTTTAGTGCATTTTGAAAGATATGGATCTAGTTTTAATCTTCGGCATGTGTAGAGCCAGTTTTTCCAGCACCATTTATTAAAGAGGCTATTTTTCTTCCAGTGAATGTGTTTGGCACCTTTGTCAAAGATAAGGTGGCTTAGTATGTCTGGGGTTGTTTCAGCATCTTCTAATCTGTTCCATTGATCTTCAGGTCTGTTTTTTTGCCAGTACCACACTGTTTTTATCACAGTAGCTTTATAGTATAATTTCAAGTCGGGGATTGTGATGCCCCCTGCCTTGCCTTTGTTGCCCAGAATTGCCTTTGCTATTCTAGGTCTCTTCTGATTCCAAATGAATTTTAGGATTGTTTTCTCTAATTCTGTGAGATATGCTGTTGGAATTTTGATTGGAATTGCATTAAATCTGTATAACAATTTTGGAAGTATGGCCATTTTCACTATATTGGTTCTTCCTATCCAGGAGCAAGGGATATCTTTCCATTTTCTGATATCCTCTTCAATCTCCTTTTTCAGAGTACTGTAGTTTTCAGTATAGACGTCTTTTACATCCTTCGTGAGGTTGATTCCTAGGTATTTCATTTTTTTGGATGTTATTGTGAAAGGTATTGTTTCCCTAATTTCTCTTTCAGTAAGTTTGTTATTTGTGTACAGGAAGGCTATTGACTTTTGAGTATTGACTTTGTATCCAGCTACACTACTGAATTTGCTTATTAAATCTAGCAGTTTTTTAGTGGAGTTTTTGGGATCTTCTGTGTAGAGTATCATGTCATCTGCAAATAATGATAATTTTTTTTTTTTTTTTTTTTTTTTTTTTTGTGGGTACCGGGGGGTCGACCTCAGGACCTCGCGCGCCAACAGGCGCCCGTGCCGCTGAGCGATATCACCGGCCCCTTTTTCGTATGTGGGATCCGGGAGTCGAACTTGGGCCCTCGCGCTTGCCGGGCAGGCGCTTAAGCCGCTGAGCCATCTCACCGGCCCAATGATAATTTAACTTCTTCCTTTCCAATCATTATTCTTTTTATTTCTTTCTCTTGTCTAATCGCTCTGGCTAAAGTTTCCAGAACTATGTTGAATAAGAGTGGGGACAGTGGACATCCTTGTCTTGTTCCTGATTTTAGAGGGAAGGCTTTCAGTTTTTGGCCATTTAGTATAATATTGGCTGTTGGTTTGTCATAGATAGCTTTTACCAGATTGAGATAAAGACCCTCTATTCCAATTTTCTGTAGGGTTTTTATCATGAAAAGGTGCTGGACTTTGTCAAAAGCTTTTTCTGCATCTATTGAGATGATCATGTGATTTTTGTCTTTGGTTCTGTTAATTGTGCTGTATTACATTTATTGATTTACGTATGTTGAACCATCCCTGCATCCCTGGGATGAATCCAACTTGGTCATGGTGTATAATCTTCTTGATGATTTGTTGGATTCTGTTTGCCAGTATCTTATTAAGGATTTTTGCATCTATGTTCATTAGGGAGATTGGCCTGTAGTTCTCTTTCTTAGTTGGGTCCTTCTCTGGTTTTGGTATCAGGGTAATGCTTGCTTCCAGGAATGAATTTGGGAGTATTGCTTCCCTTTCAATTTCATTGAAAAGTTTGAGAAGTAGGGGCGTTAGGTCTTCTCTAAATTTCTTGTAGAATTCGGCACTGAATCCATCAGGGCCTGGACTTTTCTTTGTTGGGAGGTTTTTAATTACATCTTCAATTTCATTGGTTGATATTGGTTTATTTAGGATTTTTAAATCTTCTTGATTTAGCTTTGGTAATTCATACGAATCTAGGAATCTGTCCATTTCTTCTGCATTTTCCATCTTAGTAGAATATAAATTTTCAAAATAGGTATAGATGATCTTCTGGATTTCTGCAGGGTCCGTCGTGATATCACCCTTTTCATTTTCAATTGCATGGATTTGAGTCTTTTCTTTTCTTTTTTTAATAAGGTTGGATAAGGGTTTGTCAATCTTATTTATTCTTTCAAAGAACCAACTTTTTGCTTCATTGATTCTTTGTATTGTTTTTTTATTCTCCAATACGTTAATTTCTGCTCTGATCTTTATAATTTCCTCCCTTGTACGGGCTTTTGGCTTAACCTGCTCTTCTTTTTCTAGAAGCTCGAGGTTCACCCTTAAGTTGTTTATTTGCGCTTGCTCTATTTTCCTGATATAAGTATTTAATGCTATAAATTTCCCTCTTAGGACTGCTTTCATTGTATCCCATAAGTTCCGGTATGTTGTACTGTCATTATCATTCAGTTGTAGAAAGTGACTAATTTCTTCTTTAATTTCATCTGTGACCCATTGGTTGTTCAGGAGGATGCTGTTTAATTTCCATGTGTTTAGGGAGTTTTTGTGGGATCTTTTGCCATTGATTTCCAATTTCATTGCACTATGGTCTGATAATTACATGGCTTAATCTTATACTGAGTAATATTTTTCTCCAAAAGATATTTGTACATTCTCTAATGCTTGAGTCTGTTAATATATGAGAATGTTTACTTGTTGTCTTTTAAAAAATAAATAAAGTTTGAAAAAAAATAATAATAAAAAAAATTAAAAAAAAAAGAATATAAATTTTCAAAATAGGTATAGATCTTCTGGATTTCTACAGGGTCTGTCGTGATATCACCCTTTTCATTTTCAATTGCATGGATTTGAGTCTTTTCTTTTTTTAATAAGGTTGGATAAGGGTTTGTCAATCTTATTTATTCTTTCAAAGAGCCAACTCTTTGATTCATTGATCCTTTGTATTGTTTTTTTAGTCTCCAATGCATTAATTTCTGCTCTGATCTTTATAATTTCCTCCCTTGTATGAGCTTTTGGCTTAGACTGCTCTTCTTTTGCTACAAGTTTGGGGTTCACCATTAAGTTGTTTATTTGCGTGTGCTCTATTTTCCTGATATAGGTATTTAATGGTATAAATTTCCCTCTTATGGCTGCTTTCATTGTATCCCATAAGTTCTTTCACTGTATCCCGTTGTATCCCATAAGACAGCATGTTGTACTGTCATTATCATTCAGTTGTAGAAAGTGTCTAATTTCTTCTTTAATTTCATCTGTGACCCATTGGTTGTTCAGGAGGGTGCTGTTTAATTTCCATGTGTTTAGGAAGTTTTTGTGATTTCTTTTGCCATTGATTTCCAATTTCATTGCACTATGGTCTGATAATATGCATGGGATAATTTCAACTCCTTTGCACTTACTTAAGCAGGTTTTGTGAGCTAGTATGTGGTCTATTTTGGAGAACGTCCCGTGTGCAGCTGAGAAGAATGTATATTCTAATATTGTGGGGTGGAACACTCTGTAGACATCTACTAAGTCCATTTGTTCAAAAGTGTGGTTCAGTTCTAATATTTCATTATTGATTTTTTGTCTAGTTGATCTGTCTTTTTGTGACAGTGGAGTATTGAGATCCCCCAATACAATTGTATTAGTGCTTATTTGATTTTTCATGCCCTTTAATACTTGTTTTATATAGTTGGGTGCACTGGTATTTGTTGCATATATATTTATGATTGTTATCTCTTCCTCTTGGATTGTTCCCTTGCAAGGATGTAATGACCGTCATTATCTCTCTGAATCATTCTTGGCTTGAAATTCACTTTGTGTGCAAAAAGAATAGCTACTCCTCCTTTTTTCTGGGTTCCTGTAGCATGGAGTATTGTTTTCCATCCTTTGACTTTCAGTCTATGAATTTCTTTCTGAATTAAATGTGTTTCTTGTATACAGCATATTGTTGGATCTTGCTTCTTGATCCATTTTGCCAGTCTGTGCCTTTTGATTGGTAAATTGAGACCATTAACATTGATGGTTAAAACTGATATGTATTGACTTATACTTCTCACGTTATTTTTCTGTTGTTGGTTCCCCCTCTTTTTTTCCCCCCTCCCTCTGTTTAATTATCTGCCCTACCTGGTGGATTCCTTCTGTTGGGGTTCCTGGAGTAGTAGTCCTTGTTATCTCCTTCTAGAATGTCCTTCAGAACATTTTGGAGTGCTGGTTTGGTGGTCATAAATTTTCTCAGATGTCCTGGAAGTATTTTATTTCTCCATCAATTTTGAAAGATAGTTTTGCGGGGCACATCAATCTGGGTTGAAAATTATTTTCCTTTAGAGCTTGGAATACATCATTCCAAGCTCTTCTTGACTTGAGGGTTTGTGCTGAAAAGTCTGCTGTGATTCTGATGGGCTTTCCTTTATAGGTGATTTGTCTCTTTTCCCTAACAGCTTTTAAGATTCTGCTCTTCTATTGAATTTCTGGGATCTTGACTATGATATGTCTGGCTGAAGATTTTTTTTGATCATGGCTAGTTGGAGTTCTATAAGCCTCATTTATATGAAGATCAAATTCTTTTTCTCTACCAGGGAAATTCTCTGTGATAATGTCTGCAAACAAGGTTCTGATGTCATTTATGCTATTTCCTGCTTTTTAATTGATTCCAATTAATCGTAAGTTATTTTTCTTTGTGTCATCTAGCAGCTGCTAGATTGATTTTTCATTGTCCCTTGTTATTTTTAAGAATTCTTTCTTTTCATGATCACTAATCGCAAGCCTGTCTTCTATATCTGAGATCCTGTCCTCACATTGGCTTAATCTGCTACAAATACTTTCAATGGAATTTTTGTTCTCCTGGATATCTGCTTGAATCTGCCTTATGGATTCCATTTCTTTCCTATGCTGAGCATTCATGGCTTCCATCATTTTCTTAAGCTCATCTATTTTTTTGTCTGTGTCTGTTCTAGCATCCTTAAGCATGGTCATTGTGGACATTATCTCTGCAGTTATCTGTGAAACTATTTCTGATTTAATTTTTTCCAGAGCCTCCTTCAGTTGCTTTGTTGTTACCACTTCAGAGATGCCAGGCGGGTGGCTTTCAGATTGTCCCACCTCATTGACCCCTAGGTTTGCCTTTGGTGAATTAGATGTGTGGGGTTGCATCTTGTTTAAGTGTCGTCTCATTTTCTTTTCTTTCTTTAGTTTAATTCCTGGGGTGATGTTTGTAAATTACCTTTGCTTTATTGCTAGTGTTTAAAATCCTTAGGTGATGACTACTTCTCTGCGGTATCTTCCAGGCATAGTTTATTTTTGGGTTTTGAGCCTGCTGCAAGGTCCTACCTCTTCAATTTGTTGGGTATGAGAAGTTGCTGCCTGTTTGGCCCAGTCCTTGGTTCTTTGGTTCTGTGCCACTGTATTTTCTGTGACCCTTAGTCAGTCTCAGTCATGGAATACCAGGAAGAAAAGCACCAGCCAGTGCAGTCCTTCAATGCTCCCCTGCACCGCCACTGTCTCGCGTTCCTCCGCGGAGGCCCCCGGGGGCGCCAGCAGTCACTGTGTGCCAGCAGATTTGAACTTCTGTCACGCTGCAGTTCCTGGCACAGGGAGAAGTCGCCCGTGGTCTCCTCATTATTATTTTTGCATTGCTGTGGTATATGGATAGTCTTTGGGAACAAAAGACATCATTTTATTTATAGCATTCTGTTTCCAGAAGGGGTGTTTTTACCTACAAAATATACTAATTCTCCACCACTGAAAATTAAATGAATGCTGGCAGCATGCTGCATTTAGTTTTTCTAAATGGGAATTAAAGAGCATTGGGTAGCAATCAAGGCCAGCAGCTATGACACTCTTCATGGAGAAAAACGATGTAGTCAGGAGTGGTAGGAACTTGGTTTTCAGAGTTGAGAACTGCGTGCTTTTTGACGCATCAGCAAGAGACATGGCACTGTCTTGGCTGAGCCAGGCTGGCCTCTCCCACTGTGGCAGACGCTGACTCTGAGGATGCAGCCACCAGTGCCACTGACACCAAATTTTGCCATCAGCTGCCTAAAAGGCATCTTGATGCACCAGAGCATACTGGTTGGCTTTTCATCCACATCTTTAATGTAGGCGGAAAATACTCAGCATTTGAAGTCTCATGATCTTGCTCTCAGCAAAATGTGGTCAGGTTGCCAGTCCAAGCTGAGGACCGTGGTGCGAACTGACTTGTTAATATGCTGGCTTAACCACCAGTCGTTTTCAGACTCCAAGTGACAAACAGAACTAAGTCATGCTCCACTTCCCACAGCACATTTGTTCTCTAGAGGGGACCACTTGGCAAAAGCGCCTGTGCAATTAATCACCAAGTTGGCTTCCAGGCGTCATCTTTTGGACTTCAGACATGGGCACCATGGTCTGCTCCACAAATGACGGTGTGGGCACCCGTGGGAGCCAGTCAGTGGCTGTGATGTGTTCACTCTGCTCCCCAAGTTTCTGAGCTTCCATCCCCAGGCTCCCATTCGTATATATGTGCACTTCCTGCTTACCGGGACTCAGGGCAATCTGGGCATGAGCCCTGCTCCAGACGTGACTGGTGATTGGCTCTGGTAAAAATGGATGAAGAACGTTATTCTTCGTGTTTTTTGTAGGACAGAAAGTTGAGAAAGTTGGAGAGGCTCAGGGTGGAGAATTCTTGGACTCTGGTCACTTCATGTGATCAGGCTCTGGTGGGTGTGTGTGGAGGCTACACAGAGCCTTAATAAGGATGAAACATTCCAAGGGTTGGATTGGGAAAATCAGATGAGGAATAATGGTAAAATAACCTAATTATTTTGTCTTGATTCTATAAAATGAGGAAGGCCAGGCTAGATGACTCCAAATGCACATGATCTTTAATAATCATTAAACTTCCTGGTTTAGTCAGCTGACTCAGACCTGGAATGTAGATGCTAATGTGCTTAGACTAAAAATGATGTAACACATGAAAATCCTCTGGTGTCGTTTGCCTGATTAAAATTCCAAAGGCTGCCTGTCTGACTCACACAAGCATCCGGGAGATTGCGGGGACATTTATTTATTTCCTTTTGCCCACTGACCATTGTTACTTCTTACCCCATGTTGAATACACCAGTGTCAGCCGGTGCCATATGCACTGCAGTTAGTGTTTCAGTGGGAGAATTAAGACGAGTACCGTTACCATTGGTGAGCAGGTGACCCGCCCCAGAATGTTATCTGTAGCCGTGCAGGTGATGGCATAGAGATCTATTTCTGAACACCAGCAATTCTACCAGGATTGAGGAACTAAATGATATTGAGAATCGAAGGTTAACCTTTACTTGTGGGTTAAGTAAAGGAGTTAAAAGTCACAGTTTGAAGGATAACAGACAGAACGGACAGGGGTTCTCAATCTGGGAGACTGTTATGTCAATCTGAGAAGTGTCCAGAGTAATTTTAAACAAGCACCCCCTGCGTTGTGAGCCAAAGCCAGATGCCCAGCGGCACATCCCCATGACGGATCAGTAGAGAACTGGTTGGAAAATTGCTGGCTTCTGCAGAGGCAGCTGTTGGAGGTCCCCTGCCCAGGCAATGGTTCAATCATTGTTTTGATTAGTGAGATTGTGCAGTAGAAAAGAAGACAAAGATATGACTGTTGACAGAGCAGAACAACATGTTTCACTCAGAGGCACCTTGTAGTGAAAAGCAGATGCCACCTAGCAGCAAGAAACACTGGGGTTCCCAGCAGATCTTTCTTAATATCTGGTCAGTTGCTAATTTTACAGAGCATTTGATTAGTATGTATTTGGGACATCGGAATTAGGCTTTTTTTTTTTTTTTTTGTGGGTACCGGGGGTCGACCTCAGGACCTTGCGCGCCAGCAGGCGCCCGTGCTGCTGAGCGGTATCACCGGCCCTTTTTTCGTATGTGGGTACCAGGAGTCAAACTCAGGACCTCGCGCTTGCCAGGCAGGTGCTTATGCTGCTGAGCTATCTCACTGGCCAGAATTAGGCATTTTTTTTTTTTGCCTTTTTTCTCCGCTTGGGAAGACTATTGAAGTGATATCTCTATTTCGTTTTCCAAGTAGTTGAAATTCTTACCAATGACCCAATGGAGTGCTGCTAATGTTTACCAACTGAGCATCTGCATGGAGAAAGAGAAGTTTGAAAGTCTGGGCTCTCAAATCAAACTCCTGGGATTAACTCCTGGCTGAACTATTAGCCAGCTTCATGATTTTGAATAAGTCCCTTAACCTTTCTGGTCCTCAGTTGTCTCATCTATGAAATAGGACTGGGCAGTGCTCTCTCCACGCTAGCCCCTACTAACACTTGTCATTGATTTCACTGGCCAGCCAGTGGCCGTGGGAAGAGTGGAAGGGCTATTGCTCCTGCACAGTGACCTCTTTTGGGTCCTTCTCCCATCGGTATGATGAGTGAGGTGAGCGAGTGCACTAAATCTCAGGGGCACAAAACCTTTTCCACCTGTGACTTCAGTTTTTCTCTCCAGCGCCAGTTTTCCAGTGAGTTTTAACGATGTCCGTTCATTCTTTCTCGTGCTTATTTTCTTTTCTGGGTCACTACCTGTGAACTAGAGTTTGTCTGGCTTAACATTGTGAATAGATAAACCTGTATTGATTGTTTTCTATTAATCATGGGCTATTAGGTAAGAGATCTGATCTGTCACAGAGGGAGGAATTTGCCCCAACACTCTTGGAATTTCCCTGAGCAGGGCACTAGTTAGTCTTTAGTAAGACAGTGCTGCAGAGGACCAGGAATTCATGGAATTCCATCACGGGGTAGAGGAGAGAGGGACCAAAGAGGAAACCTGGGGACTGGAAATTTGCGGTCTGTCTCTATTGGATGAAAGTTGGCTTTGTTTAGTGCCCAGCTTCTCAGATTTTCCTCGGCTGAGTGGGCTTGGTGGAGCACTGGCCCGAGAGCGTTGCTTAGCAACAAGATTTTGGGCCACCTGATTCTCAAATAGTCAAACAGCCCATCAGTTCTGGCCTTCCCTCCACTGGCTTTCAGCTACCACCAGAGCCTCCTATTAGATAATTAAGTGTGTGGCGAGGGAGGGACCAGAGACGGGGCAAAGTTTAATCATTGAACTAGGCAGGCTGGAGGTATTTAGTCGGAAGTGCCTAGCTGCCAGCCTGAACTGGAAGTGGTCAGCGCTCCCTGAGAGACGGGCAGTAAACAGTGCACATCAATCTCTGGCTATCTCAGGAGAAACCCACTTTAGCGATCATGTTTGCAGTACACTTGGTGGCGTTTTACTTCACCAAGCTGAAGGAGGATCAGATCAAGAAGGTAAGGACTCCCAAAGCTCATTCTTCACTGACGGAACTGATTCTCTGCTACCTCAAATGGATTTAAGAGCCGGGGTGGGGCTCAGTGGTAGAGCACTTGCCTGGCACACACTAGGCCCTGAGTTGGATCACAAAAAAAAAAAAAAAAAAAAAAAAGAAAAGAAAAGGGAAAAGAAAAAAGACTTAAAGGGACTTATTAGAAAAGATACCAGAAGCCTAGAGGGGAATTGGGTGTGGAAGCGCATGCCTGTAATTCTAGCTACTCCGAAGGCTGAACCATGGGGCCGTGAGATGGCTCAGCGGCATAAGCGCCTGCCTGGCAAGTGCGAGGTCCTGAGTTCGACTCCCGGTACCCACAAAATAAAAAGAAGGCTGAATTAGCAGGATCACAAGAGTGAGCCCAGCCTGGGGAACATAGCAAGATCTACCTAAAAAGTCAGAACTTGGAGGGGGAAGAGGAAGTAAATCTCCTACACCTCTAGGTATTGCACTGTGTCCTGAACCTTGAATTCTGCTCAGAACTTCCTGGCAGATATCCTCAGGCAGGGGTGAGGAAACTCTTTAGAAAACCTGAAGATGGGCCGGGGATGTAGCTCTGTGGCACAGTGCCTGCCTGGCAAGCGCAAGGACCTGAGTTTGATTCCAGGTACCAAAAAAAGAAAACCTGAAGAGGTTGGCCTTCTATTCAGGAGCACTGAGGGTGGTGGCAGTCATTTGTAAAGAAGTTTTAAGAACTTCTGAAGTAGATCTGATTATTCATGTATTTGAAAACATACAAAATAGGGGCACCCAAAGGGAAAAAAGTTTTATTTTATTTTTTTCAGATGGGATCTCACTAAATTGTTCAGGCTGGCCTTAAACTCCTGGGCTCAAGTGATCTTCCTGCCTCAGTCTCCTGACTAGCTGGGACTATAGATATGAGCCACTGTGTCTGGCTGTCATTTTAATGTATTATAATTGGAATATTTATTATTATTATTGTTATTATTTATATATGCGGGTACTGGGAGTCGAACTCAGGACCTCGCGCTTGCCAGGCAGGTGCTTATGCCGCTGAGCTATCTCATTGGCCCAGGAATATTTATTATTGGAACGTGGTACTTGCCAAGTGTGTGCTGTTAATGATGTGCATCATTTTGTCATTTTGCCCCAGTAATTAGTCTACAAAATCCACTCCAAGGTGGGGAATCACTGCAGGATTCTTTCCAGGCAGCTGCAGTGAGCCCAGCCTGGCTGCCTGGCTGCCTGGCTGCCTGGCTCACTGGCTGGCTGTCGGCAGCAGGGCCCTGGGCCCTGGCATCTCTGGGTTTATAGATAACAGAAGTCCTCTGGATAGGTGGACTCAGCCAGGGTCACCCAGGTTTTTAAGATGAAATGAGGATGACATCTAAGTCAGTAGACGCCTCTTCCAGACTTTCCATTTACCACGATGCCTTCCTGCCTTTCACAGTGGAAGGAGGCATAACGCAGAAGCTCTCGTGTACTAGGTGGGACAAATTCCCACTAATTCTGCTCATTAGAGTGTTAGGTTAGAGGTTGCAGCAAATTTAAAAATATAAATCAGTCCCGATTTAACCTGCCTTAACTTTCCTTTGTTGATGAGATTCACAGAGCCCTCTACTGGCTACTTAAGGAGGTAAAAAGTCCTCTACAGCCCTGCTTCAGAGTTCACTTTGTCACTACCTGCTTAGCAAAGATGTAAACTGCATGGCATGGTGTCTCTCCCACCCCCAAGGGAGCCTTTGGGACCTTGAAACCTTTGCCTCTGCAAAGTTATTTCATTTCCTTTGCCCCTTTGGGGAGGTTGACCTTTTGCTCTACCCTGGGGGAAGGTGGAACATGTTTTTCAATCAGCATAGGTACAGGCTCTGGAGGCTCCCCTGATGTGTTTGTCCTCTGTCCTTCTGGAAGAAGGGTCAGCCTTTGTCAATACCTGAGTGGACCTTCCCCCTGGCTGCGGGGAGACTACAGAGTCAGGAGCACCTTGCAGCTGCCCTAACAAGGGCTCGGCCGGGCTCTGTGTTGTGTGGGAGACTGTTTATGGTAGTTGGACGGAGTCACAGGATCTGAGAACTTTTCTCTGTGTGGCAAAAACTCGCCTGGGCAAAAGGCACGGTGCACTCCCGCCTGGTGGCCAGGCAGCCAGTTCCTGGCTTACTTTGTGTGCTTCGTGCCTCTAGGCTGGGAAAGGCCACGGGCCATCCTTATCTGTGAGGTTTACTGTTCAAATCTTGTGACAGGTTTTTACAATCTCCTCATACAACATTAAGACAAAAATAAAATAAAAAGGAAAGAAGAAAACAGAATGCACTCTGATGGCTTCTTTTCCAGTCCAATGTGTTATTGATAGCACTGGTCAGGCCTGGCCACTGATCTGCACATTGCTCGTCCATAAGAACAGCACTGGTTAAGTTTTGTGTGTATTTTTTACAGTTTAGTAAGTCAATAAGTCAACATCTAGAACAAGTAGAAATGCTACCTTTAATCTCATCTTTAGGCTGGGGATATAGCTCAGTGGCACAGCACCTGCCTGGCAAGCGCAAGGTTCTGAGTTTGATTCCCAGTACCAAAAAAACCCCTCATCTTTAATTTACCTTTAATCGTGAACACCATCATGTTTGCCATATGGATGTCCTTGTAGTCTTTTTTCACGGTGTATGTTTTTAGGGTTCTATTGCTAATGGGCTGTAGATACAGTTCTGAATCTTGCCTCCGTTGCTTATTGTTATATTGTAACCACTTATGTACGTTTCTCCATTATCGTCATGATTATCTTTTATTTTTTTATTTTATTTTATTTTATTATTGTTTTTGTGGGTACTGGAGGTCGACCTCAGGACCTTGTGCACCAGCAGGTGCCTGTGCCGCTGAGCGATATCACCGGCCCTTTTTTCGTATGTGGGTTCCGGGAGTTGAACTCGGGCCCTCGCGCCTGCCAGGCAGGCACTTACGCCGCTGAGCCATCTCACTGGCCCCAATTATCTTTTAATATCTTCTGAATATTCAGTTAAGAAGACATGTCATAACTTATTTAGCTATTCTCTCTTGGACATTCAGATCCTTTAAAAAATATTTAGGGGCCGGTGAGATAGCTCAGCGGCATAAGCACCTGCCTGGCAAGCATGAGGTCCTGAGTTTGACTCCCAGTACCCAAATAAAAAAACGAAAAAGAAAAAAAGAAAGAAAAAAATTTATTTTGACAATTAAAATATTGCCATATATAAGTCAGAGCATTTAGGTTCTGTGCTCAAAATTTTATTGATTTGACTCACAATAAAAGCCAAATTCCTTACAATGAAAAACCATATCACTATGATAAACATTGGTACACATTTATTATTCTCCATAATTAGGGTTATTTCTTGAGAATAGAGTGGCAGAAGTGAAATCAGTAGGCCAAAGAGTAGAACCTCTTTATGACTCTCGATTTATAATATCAGACCTTTGGCCTAAGTGATCTCAAAGGCCCCTTCCAGCTCCTACATTCTATAATTCAACAGGTCTGAGCTTCAAGGTTGTGAATTTGCTTTTGCAGGTAAATGTGATGCTTCTTGGCCCTCCTGCTTAGATGATATCCCTGGCATGGTTTGTGCCTCTGTCCAGGAGTAGGGCTGGTTTTCTGCAATACAAGTTCTCTCCCTTAGTGCCTGAGACTGCGTCCCTGGTTACACACACACAGGTCACCTGTTTGGATTTAAAAGATAGCTTTCTTTTGTTCCCAACATATGTTTTATTATTCCCTTCTAGCTACTGGGGGGGGTACTATGGAAGTACAAAGAATAAACAAGAAAATGCTAAGTTGACATTCTTTCTGCCATAATTTTTATTTATTTATTTATTTATTTATTTAGGTACCAGGAATCGAACTCACGACCTCGCACTTGCCAGGCAGGTGCTGTGCCACTGAGCTATATCCCCGGCCCAATTTTAATTTATTGAAAGAGCAGCTCCAACCAAAGGGTTGTTAGACTGTAGCTCACGAATGACCCCAAAAGGGCCTCAGGGACCATGACTTATATAGAGAGGCGACATTGCGTAGATGCCTCAGGAAGACCTTTATTGTCTTGGGCTGAGCAAAAAAGATCGTGGGTTCAGGGGCAGTATCTGAGGGGCTTGGCATGCTGCTAAAAGATCAAGGGCAGTTCCCACACAGGGCTTCCTACCCTTCCCCAGCCCCAATTACTGGGGTCACGTCCCGTCTATCCAGTTTTCTCTATTTATGTGTGGCTGTACCAACCAATTAGTCATCCACAGACTCGGGGTTGGTAGGAAGCTCTTAATGAAGCCTGACCTGGTTACATGGTATCTTCTTAAATATGCTGAAAGCTCAATTGTCCTTTTTGTTAATGATTCTCTAATGGGTTTCCGGCCTTTCTCTGGTCACCAAGTTCCCAGAGCCACTGGGCCATTTTACTGGACTAGGTCCCCTGTCCTGAGGCCTGGCTAATAGCTGGCCACCTGTCTTAGGATAAAGGTGATGTGAACCCCGGGCTTTTGGTATGATTTGTCTGTGGAGCATGTGGACCCTACATGGAGCTGTGAGCCAAACGAGGCTGTGAGAGCAAGGGATCTGGAGACCGCAGCCCAGTACCAGTTCCATCACTTAACTATGACTCTACTAATGCTACTCTGTGGCTCTGAGCCTGGTATTTCTCATCTCTAAATTAAGCAAATAACTTGGGCCTTATCCGGCTGCTTCACAGGGATGCCAGAAATTCGATGAGCTGACATACACAAAACCACCTTGTCGGGTGATGATGTTAGACTCAGAGAACAGTGTACTCCCTGCAGGAATGCGCCTGGGACCAAGCCTTCTTATGACTTGGCTGGGTGGACAGGTGCTCAGAGAACATCATAGGGTTGGTGAATATGCCAGCGCCTCCTCTCCTGCCCCATCAAGAGGCCATCCCAATGAGCTCCCAGAATCTGAACGGCCACCAGCAATTGATGAGCATTAATATGGGGGAGGAAGCTTTTCTGCCATTCTTGATGTGACAGGTTACCATAAAGTGGACTGAGCGCACCACAGTGATTTTTCTAATTTCCTTTCCTTGGGGCAGTGGTCCTTTACCTAGATTTCTTGATTAATGGATGTCAGTTTCTTTCTCGTTGCTGGGACAAAATACCTGACACCAACAAGTTAAAGGAGGAGAGGCTTACATGGGTCACAGTTTGTAGAGGTTTCAGTCCATAGTCGGCTGGCTCCGAGGCAGGGAGGCACAGCAGAGGGGCATCACAGAAGAGAAACAGTTCATGGCAGGGCAAACAGGAAGCTGCAAAACTTCCTTCTTTCTCTTTTTATTCCATCCAGGCCGCAAGGCTATTGGTTGGTGCTACCCACACCCAGAACTTGGGGTGGGTCTTCCTTCTTCAGTGAATCCATCACCCACACTCAGAACTATGCTAAAACCAATCAGTAGACTAATCCAGTATCACACACCCATGGTCCAGTCACTTCTAAAAGCCCCACCTATGAGTGCGAGAGGCTTTGGGGGGATATCCAGATATAAGCCCTAACACTGGGGTAGCATCTTCTTATTTCCAAGAGCACTTTGAGATGACTTTAAAACTTAAACTTCATCTCAATTAGAACAAACTCAGTTAAAGCAAAATGGAAATTTAAAGGACTAGCTTTTTAAGATTTCTATTGGGAACTGAATTTAGTTCTGAGCTTCCTAGCAGACAATAACAAAGGGAAATGGTTTTGGATGTCTCCATTGCCATCATTGGACCAAAGAAAGCTTCCGTGTTCAGGAACTGAAAATTCAAGTTGTAGCTTGTCTTTTCACCAGTGAGGGCCCCGAGCAGGGAGTTAGAAACCCTGAACTCTTAATAAGCCCTGCTTCTGCCCTGAGTTGTCCTAATAGAATAACAGGGAATCACTTCTTGCTAAGAGATTGTCTTTCAGAGGAATCCATCTGCGCCTCCTCAGCCTTTCATTGTACCATGGTGTTGTAGTCAGGGTTTGCAAGGGAAACAATACAATACAGGACACATAATTTATAGAGTTATTTTGTAATAGTCACCCAAAGAGTCATATACAAAAAGTGCAGGAAATCTGTCCACACACTAAAGACCCAAAGAATACAGCTGAGGGCCTGGATCCTACAGCAGTGCCCTGCATGAGTCCAGCTGAAGACCTAGAGCCCATGGCCATGCCCTCATGAGTCCAGCTGAAGGCCTAGGGCCCACAACAATGTCTCATGCAAGTCTATTTCACGGATCTGCACCGGGAAGGCCCAAAGGTCAGCGGTGGAAGCTAGAAAGTCTGCGCCAGTGAGATGAAGGATCTGTGCCAGCAGGCTGAGGGATCTGCACTGGAGCAAGGAAGCGATGCTCAGAGTAAGAACCGGAGCTCCCCCGAAAGTCACCACAGCCATCCTCAGCAACAGTGAGGTCCTGAGCTCCTCCGACGATGAGAACAGCCAAGTTCCTATCAGGAAAGCCAGCGTGACAAGCTCCTCAAGGAGAACCGACAGCACCACCTCTTCCTCTCCAGTTCTCCTTTTTATGTTGTTGGCAACGGTTCTCAGGTGGGCCCTCCACACCAGGCACCACGCTGATTCAGTTCAGCTGCGTGTTACAAGTTGCCCACCAGTTGTCAGTCCGCCACACATGGTCTGCCGACTCCCTTCTTTGCCTTTCTTGTTGAGGAGTCAGGTAAGGAGCCATTGGGAAGCCACAACATGAACCTGTACCCAAGCACCCACAGCTGCCACCCCTGACACCGGTGTCCTTCCAGGTGGACAGGTTCCTGTACCACATGCGGCTCTCAGATGAGGCCCTTCTGGATATCATGGCACGGTTCCAGGCCGAGATGGAGAAGGGACTGGGGAGGGACACCAACCCCACGGCCTCCGTGAAGATGCTGCCCACCTTCGTCAGGGCCATTCCGGATGGCTCAGGTGAGTGGGGCTGAGGATGCCAGGACTCAGCCTCCGGCTCCCCTTGGCTGACAGGTCCCCAAGGTTGGCCGCAACACCCCAGCTTCTCTTTGCACACTCCCCTCCTGCTCTCCCAACCATCTCCACTTCAGCCCTGCCTAACAACTTCGGGTTCCACAGGCCGAGGCACCTCGCTTCCTCCCTGCCCATCTTGGCCTGTTCATTCTGTTCCTCTCTGACTGCAGCCTCCCACCCTTTGGCCCAGCGAGCGCTGCCTTAGTTTTCCGAGCTCGGCAGGTCACTTACTGCCTCTCTCTGGGATGCAGCCCACAGCAGGTTAGGTGCTTCTGAGTCCTTGCCGTTTCATGGAGGAGAGTCTCCCCTGGAGCAGCAGCTTCCGCAGGCCAGGTCCTTATTCATCACGACATTTCTAATGCTTGTTGCATGCCAGGCCCTGGAGCATGTGTTGAACGGATAGCAGGTGGCATCTGTTCCTGGGTGTCCAGACTCTAGGCCAGAGGTAGTAAAGTAATGAGAGGAAGCAGGATGTCATGAAAAATACTAAATGAAAATTCAAGAACCCTGAGTTCTAGACCCAGTTCTGTCCCTCTTTAGTGACCTCAAGCAAGTGCTTAGCCTTGGTTTCTCCATCTGCAAAATGAGAGCTGGCCTAGGTACTGGCTTTCTATTGCTGTTTTTATTCTCAGGGGTGAGGCTGGGAGCCCCGAGGTAGTTGGCTGGAGTTGACTGATGGGCCTATTATCAGGTAGCTTGTTTCTAAAAAGTGGTTCGCCAACTAAACACGGATTCGGGTTTGCACGCCTCTCCTTCTGGAATTGGATTCCAGGTTCTTCTCACCTTGAACAAAAAATTGAATGAAACAAGCAAAAAGCAGTGGCAAAGTTTATTCAGGAAAATAAAAGCGAAGAGTGGGAGAGAAACTGACTCTGTAGAGTGAGCTTGGGCCAAGTATAGAGAAAAAGAGGGTGAGAGCAAGATAAAAGTACACACCGCATCTGTGAAACTCAGTGTAGGTGATCATGGAAAGTTACGATAGTAGGCTCCTCATGACTGCCTTTATTTTATACCGTCCAAATCTTGAAACGCGAGAGAACTTCTATGTCGTGGTCTTGAGAGGGGGTGCTGGGATCCCACTCCTCAGGCTAGCGTCAGGTCTAGGCCATCCTACCGAGAACCTGCTCGAGTTCTCATGAGAAGTCCATGAGCAGGGCTTTGGGACCTGCACGCTTGTGTCCGGGATCTTGTCGTTAACACATCAGACTACCTCCCCAGCTAGCTTTTGCTACACCCTCATCTCCTATCTCAGGCTCAGGGTCTGCACTAGGACCAAGTTCCATATTTGCCTAAGCCTAAGATTCAGATTCACCTCAGGTGATTCCTAAACACACGGCTTCCCAGGTCTCTCCCCTGGAGACTGCTAATACCTTACCACAGATGTGGTGGACCAACGCGGCACGGTGCATTCTCTTTCAGTGGTCAGAAGTTTGAAGTGGGTCCGGCTGGGCTAAAGTCAAGGTGTCAGCAGGGCTGTGTTCCTTCTGAAGCTCCAGGGAAGACTGTTTCCTGGCTTTTTCCAGCTTCTCAGGGCAGCCTACATACTTTGACCCACTCCTCTTTCTGCCTCCAAAGTCAGCAGTGTAGCCTATTCGAGTCTGCCTCTGCCTCCCTCTTCCACATTAGGCCCACTCAGATAAGCCCAGATAATCTCCACCTCAAGGTCAGCTGGTAAGAAATTTTGATTTTATTTGCAAACTGCAACCTTAAATCCCTTTGCCATGTGACCTAACGTATTTATAGGATCCAGGGATTAGGATGTGGATATCTTTGGTGGCTGGAGACTTTATTTGCATTAGAGCCCACAGTGCTCTAGAAGGAATCTGAGTTCCCACCTGATCCTCCATTCTTAGCCTCAGGATAAAAAGCCATAAGAGGGAGAAAAATTGTTATTTACTGAGTCAGGGGATGCTTGGGACCCTGTGCCATGTACTCCTGGGAGGACACTGTGGGGTGGCTGCTACTGCCAGGTCAGATGGGAACACCAAGGAGCAAAGGGCTCCCCTAGTTTCAAGGTCCAAGTGCTTAGGGGCTTGGAACACTTGAAGACAAGGACTGAAGCTTGGGGAGCTCTCGGGGGCCTTTGATTGGATTAGTCAGTTCTGGGCAGCTCCTGGGGCAATGCTTGGGTCAAAGTGGCCTGGCTCTGCCAGTTGCCAGGCCCTTGGGGCATGGTGAAGGGAGAGGCCTTGCTTCCTGGCTGGAGGGTGGGTGGTTGGGGTGTGCAGGGCACCACCTGGAGGAGCATAAGCTTTGGAGAAAGACAGCCCTCCCTGCCTCTGACAGTGTGGATAGAGTGCCAAGGGAACTGCGGTCCTTGATAGGTCACACAAGGACATTTGGCAGAAGCACCTGAGTCATAGGGTGTGTAGCAGGGGTGAGGAGTGCTGGAGCTAAGTCCTGATGGCTTCCTCCACATGCTGAAAAGGTGTGGCCGCAGCAACTTGGTGGTGACCTTGCATGGTTCTGAGGCTTCAGGGCTGCTTCAGATGGAAATGAGACTGACTGAGTTCTAGAGACCCCTCCTCCTCTGGCTTGGAGACGCATGCCTCCTTTCACAGACCCTCTTGTCACACTGCAGCACCTAGAAAGTCTGTGTCCCTGAAGCCCTCAGGACCAGAGTCCCTGAAGAGCAGGTGCCCTTGGGAGATCCCAGGACCACTGTGCTCCTGTCCTCATCGGCAAATGAGCCCAGCGTGTCCCACCGACTTGTGGGGTTGTTGGCGGAGGGACTAAGGGAGCTCCTCCCTCTCTCTGAGGCTCCAGTCTTTAAATCTGTTGACATAACTGGCAATAGACAGATCAACAGGAGAAAAAGCACACAAATATATTAACACTCACGTGTGCACAGGAGCCACGCCCAATATGAAACTCAAAGAGGGGCCGGGTGAGTGTGACCTAAATACCCTCCTCAGAGGGGACAGGGAGGTAGAGGCAATTCCAGAGCAACTGTAAATGATTTTTAGGGCTGACAGTGGCCTGGGACAAAGTTCCTCTGGGCTCTGGGTGTGGTATTTGATTTTCAGTCTCCTCTGTGATATGAGTTTAATCTTCTGCAGATAGTGACATTTCAGGAAGAGGATGAAGGCACGTGAGCTGGCCACGGCAGGGCTGGTCTATGGGTAGGTGAGGGAAAGGCAGGGAAAGCCCTTCCTGGATTTGCTTCTTCCATGGGCTCTCGGTTTCAGGTCCAAAGTGGCATAATTTGGAGTGTGGCTTTTTGAACTCCTTCGTTGGGATCTGATGAGGTCATGCAGAGTCCTTTAAAATCTCTCAGATGCTGTCCTCAGTCCTCTGCAGCTCTTGTAAGCTGGTGGTGTAATTTCATGATTGCTAACAAAACCAAGAAATAAGCCTCTCCTAATCCCCTCGGCTTCCATTTCAGAAATGGAAGCCGTTTCCCATGAAATCCTCCTGCGTTTGCCAGCTCTCTGGTTGCTCCTCCTCTCACCCGAACCTGTCTGAGGAAGGCTCTTGGTCAGGGAGCTGCTGTGGACCGTTTAGTTAGGACCAAAAGCTGCAAAGGTGTTCTGTTGGTATCTGAGCCTTTTCCTCCACCAGTCACGGAGGGAGGCACGCAGGAAATACAGTGCGTGCTCAGGGGCTCGTGAAGGCGATTTCGTATCTTTGGCCCAATCCCAGCTGGCTCTCTTCTCGGCCTCTGCCTGCAGTTGGTCTCCTGGGCCTGCATGAAGGGAGGCCTGAGGTATTCAGCCAGGGCCTGAGACTGACCTGGGGGTCTGCACTAGGACAAGGGTTTCGTGCTTGCCTGGGCACAGGATTCAGATTCAGCTGGGGCGATTCCTAGACATTTTCCCAGGCCTCTTCCCCAGCAGACTGAACCTCCGGGAAACTATGTATTTGGTCCCATGCGCCTTTGGGAGAGCAGCACTTGGGGAACAGGGAAGGAGTGGGTACAGCTCTGGCAGTGGCCTAGGAGAAGGGACTCTGAGGATCGTAGAGGCAGGTGTGTCGTCAAAAAAAATCTCCCCCTCCTGGGAGGCTGTTTTCCTAATTGTCACTGGTAAAGACCCTGAAGGTCCTGTCACCCTTGCCTCATCCTGGGCCTGGCCAGGGCCTCCCACCCTCAGAATGCAGCAATTCCTGTTGCTGGGGTCAGAGCCACATCACTGGAGGGGTCGCACCATGTGGCTTCCATGAAACGGCATCTTGAGTCCCCTGTGGTGATGAACACTGTGGAGCAAGGTGTTTGCACAGTGATAAGGGCACAGCATGGGGACAGAAGGAGGAATGTTTCCTGACACAGGCAGATGTTAAATCCTCTGTCTCTCCTGGCTGGTGTGGGAGGCATTTTTTTCAAAGCCCCAGTCAGATCTGGGCTCCCCCTTGCTATGTATCTTTCAGTGGCTCTCTCTCACCTTCTGGATAAAGCCCAAGTTTCTAGGTGCAGGATGGGTTTTTCCAAATCCTCCCTCATTTACCCCAAGACAGCCTTCCACCCCTATTTCTGCTGCAGACCCCACAGGCTCTCTCTGTCCTTTGCTCATGGTCTTCTCTTACTTGTTCTCTGCTGCCAGGCTGCCTCTCCCTGCTCATCCCACCATCAGAGCCCTTGCCCTATTTAGTAGAAACCGCTTCTTTCCACGCTGTACTTCTGCTGAGCTCCCCAGGGCTCCCACAGCCTTTTGTCTTTGCATCCTTAGCACTTGGCCTGTGTCTTGGTGCAGAGTAGGTGCTTGGTGAACATCTGTGTGGGGATTGTGTGGTCTACCGATGTCCACGCCAAGACAGCATCAGTGAGAACATCTCACTGGGTAACGATACATGCTCATCAGAGCAGCGTAGGATTGGCTTCCTGGATTCCCTCGCCCAATAATAAACAGTTCCACCAGGCTTGTTGCAGGGCTGATCTGGGGGAGATAAGCTCCAGATAGCCCCGCAATTTCCAGATGTCTCCACAAACACCACAGATATAGCCGAATGAGTCTAGAAATGAGGTTTTATTTGTAAGTGTAGATCTTGGCTAACTGGGAGCTGGTTTAAAAATCCAGGATCTCAGGTTTCCCTCCACCGAACCCCAATCTGTGTGTGGGCAAGGTTCGCAGTGATGTGCTCACCTGTGAAAGCTTGAACAGTGCTTTCTGGGGTTTTTGAGTGTTTTCCTACAGCTCTTTGCTGGGAACAGAGAAACCGCCTAGTGCCCAACTAAGGAAAGGTTTGTTGTGTGAGGATTCAAGGACCTCAAGGAAACATGCAGGGTCTCATGGGAACCCGAGGGCAGGAACCATAGTAGATTTAGTTCTCAATGGAGCTGGACCTTGTGAGGTTTTCTCTGCCTGATTTCAGCACCTCTGGCCTCTGGACTGGGGACGCTGACAATTCAGTGTCTAACACCTATTAGCAAAGTTATTTTGTATTGGACTTCTTGGCTTACAAAGAGTGATTCTATTTTTTTTTTTTTGTGGGTACCGGGGGTCGACCTCAGGACCTCGCGCACCAGCAGGCGCCCGTGCTGCTGAGCGATATCACCGGCCCTTTTTTCGTATGTGGGTTCCGGGAGTCGAACTCAGGCCCTCGTGCTTGCCAGGCAGGCGCTTACGCTGCTGAGCCATCTCACCGGCCCCAAAGAGTGATTCTGATTGGCTAAGGGACCCTGTAGATTCAGGCAGCTGTGGCTGCTGTCACATGGTACACAACAAGGCCATTTGGGTCCAGGTTTGTGGGCATGGAGTTTTTACACTTATGTGTGCCTTGGGTACATGTCATGAAGCATGCCTGGCACAGGCAGCCACTCCACAGGCACAGATGAGTCTATACAAAGGCTTGCTGCTTTAAGGGGGTGCCCACGTCGTCCCCATCCCATACCCGAGGCTGACACCGAAGGCACTGACTGGCAAGGGTTCTGGGTGGACATTGTCAGAGTGGGCTGCCTCCTCCAACACACACCTCATTTCCATCTTTCTGTAATAGCATCTCTTTTGGGCGAGGCTGGTTTAGGTTCTATATCCTCCTTTTGGATTGGCTCTGGCTCAAACATCCTTGCTACCTTAAGGACCATGACTTGGTCCCTGTCACCCCCTCCCTCCCATAGTATTTTTCCTTTGCCCATCAGACTGAGGTTTGTATGAGGCTGGTTTCTCTTTGCCGCACCCCCTGCCTTCTTTGTTTCATGCCTTTTCCCCAGGTTCCCTCTGCTTGGCACATCAGCGCTCTCTTGGCAGTTACAGTGCGCTAGAATAGGCCTCGCCTTCAAGGCCCATTTCTTAGTCCACCTACACCAAACGGGTTCTCAGGTGCCTTCTCCAGTTGCACATGTTCGTTCCCTGCAGCATGGCCCAGTGGTATGGGCTCAGGCTGTGGAGTCAGACAGACCTGGTCACACCCCAGCCGAGTCCCCTACTGCACTGGCTCAGACAAATGGGCACGATGACGTCAGGCCAAGGGGTGGGCATGAGATTTGATGGCATTTATTGTATGTCCAACTTTTAAGGTGGGGCTTGCTAGGGAGCAGACCCTCATTGGCTGGTGACTGTTTTGTTTCTTCATAGAAAACGGGGAGTTCCTTTCCCTGGATCTTGGAGGGTCCAAGTTTCGGGTCTTGCAGGTGCAAGTCTCTGAAGAGGGGAAGCGAAATGTCCAGATGGAGAGTCAGTTCTACCCAACACCCAACGAGATCATCCGGGGGAACGGCACGGAGGTACCGAGCGGGGGAGGGTGGGGTGGGGGACTTGGCTCGAGCTGTGAGAAACTGTGCCCCAGCCCAGGGGTCCTGTGCTTTCTCTCTCTGCAGCTGTTTGAATATGTAGCTGATTGCCTGGCGGATTTCATGAGGACCAAAGGACTGCAGCATAAGAAATTACCCCTTGGCTTTACCTTTTCTTTTCCCTGCAGACAGACTAAGTTGGAGGAGGTAAGGCCAGTGGGGTTGGAGAATGTGGGTCTGGGCAGGGGCCTGGCTGGGCACTCGAAGAGCAGCTGGACCTTTCTGGTTTGTTTGTCTCTTTCTCTGCTTTTTGTTAATATTGAAGTGGCAGTGCGAGGCCTCGATTCTACCCTTCGCATAGCACAGCAAGTGGGAGTGGGATGGTTGCAAGTGGTCCTCAGACCTTGTGTACACCAGAGTCCCCTGGAGGGCCTCACTCCCTAAATTTGCATTTCAAACAGGTAACAGGAAATGGGGTGCTGCTGGCTTGCATTATCAGGGGAAATCTCTAACCATCTCCCTCCTCCATGAACCCTTAGGGATGGGGGGGGTCCCTGAAGTGAGTGTGTCAGACACTGTGCCTGGGATGCATGGTTTCAGCTGTGCCACTAGCCAGGTGGGATGCCTGGGATTCACCCTGTGTGGCTCAGTTTTTCAGTTTGTGAACAGGGGGAGCATTAACCCAATTGTCTCTGAATCTGTGAAAATGCATAAAGGGCCACTAAAAGGACAATGAGCTTTCTGTGGCCAGGGGCTTATGGTCAAAGGTCAGCTTCCTCAGACCACTCCTGTTTGGGTGGTGGCCCCTGGTCTTCTATAGCACATTCTCATTACGACACCCAGTTGATTGTCAAATCCCGGACTACCTCGGGCTACATTTGATTTTGTTGATTTGAGCCATATATTGGTTGGAAGAGTAGGAAGGGAATGAACTTTCTTGTGCCACAGACCTGGCCTTGAATTATGGCTCAGAACAAATGGTGTCACTTTGGACAAGTTACTTAACTTCGTGAGACTCTCGTTTGGTCATCTGTAAAAGCATGGAAGCTAGAATCTACTTGAGAGCCAAGGCAAAGCTTGGGCAGAGCATTTGTAAAGCACCGGTGCCTACTAGGCCATGATGACTGCTTCTATCTAGCTTGTCTCTGTGCTTTTGTCAGGTGTCCCTGGAAGGCAGGGTGTGTAATTCTCCCACCATCGTTTCACAGATGCTTGATGGCTACCTCACGACTAAAAGGTGCAATCGATCACTTATTTGATTCCACTGAGTGGGAATTTGCCATTATCTTCACAGGGGACGGGCTGAGCTTTACTTTTTGGTGGAGGGCCCCAGTAGTCCCAGAACTTGGGAGGCTGAGGCAGGAGGGTTACAACTTTGAGGCCACTCTGGGCTACAGAATGTGTTCAAGGCCAAGCTGGACTACATAGCAAGACTCTGTTTTTGTTTTGTTTTTAAGAAAAAAAGAAAAAGCCCGGGTGTGGTGGCACATGCCTGTAATCCCAGCACTCGGCAGGCTGAGGCAGGAGGATTGCTGTGACTTAGAGTCCAGCCTGGGCTCCATAGTGAGTTCAAGGCCAGCCTGGACTACATAGTGAGACCCTGTCTCAAACAAAACAAAACAAAACAAAACAAAACAAAACAAAACAAAACAAAAAAAGAAGGATGGAAAAAAGAAACAAAAGTAGTTTCAGGGGACCTCAGGAAGTGTGAGGAGTTGGGAATAGAGCCTTGAAGTGGGATCCTGTAGTGCAAATGGAGTAGAGTGCAGAAGAGTTAACGCCAGCCAGCTAGAGCACAGGAAACAGGCCCAGGGAGCAGGCAAAGTTTTCGAGGTCTGTGGGGGTTATTCTGCCCTCAGGAGGAGGAGGCAGGGGTAAGGGAGATTCACTGAGAAGCTAAAAGTGATTTGAGAAGGGCATGAGAATGAAAAGAAATATATATATTATATAGATATATATGTTAATATATTTATAAATATAAATATATATATATATATATATTTTTTTTTTTTCTTTTTGGCTAGGGATTAAACCCAGGGCCTCTCATATGCTAAGCACATGTTGACCCTGAGCCACACCCCCAGGTCTAGATTTTTCTAATGAGGACAGAAAAGTCTTAGCCAAAGAGATGGATATGTTGCCAGGGGTACAGCTCAGCGGCACGGTGCCTGCCTGGCAAGCACAAGGTCCTGAGCTCGATTCCCAGTTCCAAAAAAAAAGAACAACAACAAAGAGATGGATGTGTGTTCTGATGATAAACCAGTAATACTTTTTGTAGGTTAAATTTTTTAAATATCTATCCTCCTTTTTTAAGTTAAATTTTTAAAATATCTATCCTCCTTTTTTAAAAAAAGAAGAAAATAGAAATCACTTGTAATGCCCACATCCAGAGATATCCAGTATTAGGATTGTGAGGTTTTCTTCTAGTCACACCTACTTTAAGTACCTGGCGCTGTGCCGTGATATATATACGGAGTCTGCCAAAAACATGTATACATACTCCGGGAAAAGAAAAGCTCGTATAAATATTTTAATACTAAATGTATTGAGACATCATGAGATTAATACAAGTTACTTTTGGCCTGTACAATTATGAGAGATGCTCAAAGCAGTGGCCATTACCTTCCAGAATTTATTAGTATGGCAAACTGCTGCTTGGTAACCTTGGTCTTTGAGATCGCTGCACATGCATTTTCAATTTCTTCTCTAAGGGCTGGCAGTGCAGTGGGTTTTCTGGGACATATGACATCCTCTAGGGTCCCCCATACGAGGGTAACACCGTCTGTTGAAAAAACATCACACTATTTTTCTTTTCCTGAACTATATATACATTTTTTTTGGCAGACTCTGTACATATATTTACTTCTTTGCCCCCACTGTACCTTAACATTATGGCACAAGCTTTCACTCTCCCCAGTAGGTCCCACATGGTCCCCAGCAGCTTTTCTGAGGGAAACCGCCCTACACCTCTCACTCCTCTATCTGATGAGGCTGGGATGTGACTCTAACCTAAGAAGGCAGAAGTTAGAGCTGCCACGGGGAGGCGCTGTGCTGCAGGACAGAAACAGCCTTGATTTGGATTCAGACCTGCTGCCTAATTGGGCTTGGTCCTTCATTCCTTGTGGGGCCTGTAGAAGTTTCCTTGTCTCTAAATCTTGGTTTCTTTATCCATAAACTGAGAGCACTGGAAGAGGTGTGGCTGGGGAGGCTGTGAGGTTGGTCTTAGTCACTCTTGACCGGATGGTCTTGGGCGAGTCTGTTAACCTCCAAGTTTTCTTTCTGTCTGAAAAATTCTATGATTATTTGCGATTTCAGACATGGAATTCTTGAGAAACACCATTTGTAAGGAGAGAATTGATAATGCAACTAAAGAAGTTAAAATTCTTCCAAGTTAAAATTAAATTCTTGAGGGAGTCCTTCAAGGTAACGCCATGTCGGTTCTCTTTTGGGGACCTATGACTCGTACATTCCACACATACGGTATGTAGCTCTACACTCCCGATACTGTCACCAGCACATGCCTGTGGGAGATGTGATATTTCCTCGCTTCCTCACTGTGTGGGGAGTGATATTTCCATTATACAAATGAGTAAACCGAGGTCCAGTGACTTATAAATCTGTCTTCTGGCTCTTTGGCAATTTCTTTCTGTTATGATATTTCAATCTTCTCAAATGAAAGGATATATAGGTTTTAAATTACCAGAAAAGACCTCCAAAACAATATTAAAAGAATCTATTCACAATAGCCGAGATATGGAACGAACCTACATGTCCACCAACATGCAAGTGTGGTCCAAATGCATAATGGAATACTCTTCAGCCATAAAAATCATGAGATCCTGTCATTTGTGGCAATGGAACACTATGCAGCCATAAAAAGAGTGAGATCCTGTCATTTTTGGCAACATGTGTGACCCTGGAGGACATTATGGGAAGTGAAATAAGCCAGGCACAGAGAGATAAATACCACATGACCACACTCATTTTGGGATCTAGGAAAGCTGATCCCATGGAAGTGGAAAGTAGAAAGGTGGTTATAAGAGGCTGGGGAGGGTCAGAGGTAGGGAAGGATGGGACAAGAATTACAGTTAGGTGACAGAAATAAGTGCTGGTGTCCCATTGCACAGTAGGCTGGCTATAGTTGAGAAAATTATATACATACTTCCAAATAACTAAGAGAGGACTCTGAATACTATCATCACAAAGAAATGATAAATGTTTGGCGTGATGGATATGCTAATTATCCCATCCAATCATTACACATTGTATACTTGCATGGAGACATCAGGCTGCATGCCCTCAATATATACAATTATTATGTGCCAATCTAAGACAAAATAATAAGAATCACTTCGAGAAGGAAGCCATGGGGCTGCGGCGAGCCTGACATTTCTGCAGCTCAGGGGGTTGCCAAGGATCTCCTCAGCTGGGCTGGGTCTCAAATCTTCCCACAGGGTGTCCTGCTGTCATGGACCAAGAAATTCAAGGCGAGGGGAGTTCAGGACACAGATGTTGTGAGCCGCCTGACCAAAGCCATGAGAAAACACAAGGTGAGAAGCTCCTGGTGGCAGGGCCGTGCCCAGTCCTAGCCCCTTTCCCAAGGTGGGGATCCTGTCCTGTGCCTGCCTGGAAGGGGAATTGGGTAAGAAGTACAGAGGCAGCCAAGTTGGGGAACCCACGGGAGGGTGGGCCTTTGCATGTGGGGGTGACCCCGTTACACCAAAAGGTAGTCCAGGGCCTGCTGGGGCCTCCAAATGCCACAGCCTCAGGTGACGTGGTTAGCCCTGAGCTGTGTGCAAGCCCCATCATCCTCTCTGAGACTGAAAGTCTTACTTTTTTTCGAGCCTGGCTCTCTATTCTACTTTTCACTCTCTGTTAAGCCCAGATTGCTTGTTACCCTGATGGCAAGACATATATGTACATTGTGCTGGGGATTGGAGCCAAAGCTCCTCAAAGGCTAGGCAGGCACTGCACCACGGAGCTGTTGCCCCAGCCCCAAAATGTTTGGATGTGTAGCCTTCTCGTCCTTTTTCTTTTGAAAGCTGGGATCCTATTCCTTTGTAGCCTGCATTTTCCTCTTATTGTTCTCAGTTGACTTTAGCAGGTTTCTTCAAACCTGGGGAACTTTTGGTGTTTGAACAGGAAGCCCAGGCAAGGAACCATGGTGCTGCCCCTGGGCTGAGCTTGTGCTCGCTGGCCGATGTGTCCCCGCCAGCAAGGACTTGTTCCCAGCCAGACATGCTTTCCTCTGTGTCTTCCTGGGGCCCCTCAAACCAGGGTGGACTCCTGCTGCCCTTTGCACAGAGGTCTTCACCCTCAAAGCAGGAGTTGCAGCTCCCCTAGAGCCGGCACCTTGACAAAAGCCTCGTTTCTTCCAGTCAGGCCCTGTAGGTAGAACCTAGCCATGTCTCAGCCAGCATTTGAGTCCCCTGTGGGAAGGAATGACACCTGCTTCCACCCACTGACGCCCTCCGCACCTTGTGTTCAACAGGACCTGGATGTGGACGTTCTGGCCTTGGTCAATGACACTGTGGGGACCATGATGACGTGTGCCTATGACGATCCCTATTGCGAAGTTGGCGTCATCATTGGTAACTCCACTGGAATTGTTTTCTGGGGGTGGGGGAAGGGGCCGGCATAGGGCTCAGTTTTGGCAAAGCTGAGTAAGCAGGAAGGGTGCCAGCGTTACCAGGAGAGGCACCTTAGGGGAATGAGAAATGAGCCCACTGATTCGTTCATTTGACCAGTGTTTCCTGAGCCCGAGAGCCCTGTGCTCGGTCCTGGGTCCCATGGTGTGTTCTGTGTGCTTTTGAGGATTTCAGTGAGGAGCTGGGGAGGCCAAGGCTAGTAAGATCATTTCTAGTGGTCAAAGCACGGTAATGCGACAGAGTGAGGGGTGTGGATGAGGGCAGGGAGGCCTCTCTGAGGGGGACACTGGGCACGCACCTCAGCTACAAGGACAAGACAGAGTGATGCAGCTGGGGGAGGAGACTCCCTGGCTCAGAGGGGGAAATGAATCTGGGGTGCTCGAGGAGCCCCAAGGCTGACAGTGGCTACATCAAGCGAGCAAAGGCTGAGGGTGTCGGGTGATTCAGGGTAGAGGGAACAGATGGAGGGGAGATGCACAGGGCATGGGACAGCTGCTGAAAGGCCACCAGCTTTGACCCAAGGAGACGGGAAGGCCCCAGAGGACTCAGGGTGGAGGATGAGTGGGTGCACATTTTTAAACACTTGTTTGGGCTGTGTGTGGAGAATTGATTCCTGGGGACAAACGTGGAAGCAGGGTGACCAGTTAAGAGGCCACTGTGCTGTCAGGTGAGACACAGAGAGGACTGGACCAGGGAGAGTGGGACCATGGAGGCGAGCAGTGGGTGGGAGGGGCCTGTGAGAAGGTGGTTGGTTGTTACAATGATGACAAATTGATCTGATTTACAAGTTTTTTCTTTCTTTCATTCTTTTTTCTTTTGGTGAATTTTCTTTTTTTTTTTCTTCTTCAGATTTTATTGGTACATTTTAGATAGACATAATGATCACATTCATCATAGAGAATTTGTACCTGTACATGATCTACCACTGAATTACATCCTCAGCCCTTTTTATTTATTTTGAGACACGATCTTGCTAAGTTGCCCAGGCTGGGCTGGAATTTGTGATCCTCCTGCCTCAGCCTCCCGAGTACCTGGGTTACAGTGTGCACCACAACATCTGACTTACATGTCGTTCTCGAATATCCACTTTCCCTCTTTCCAGCCCTCTACCAGGGCTGGGAAAGTTTTCTGAATCGTGTTTTCTTAATTTCCAAAAGCACCGCCTTAGTGTGACTTTTCTAAAGGGCAGAGTCTTTAGACCTGAGCATCCCTACGTTTCTGGAGGCCTCGCCCCTCAGGTGGGAGCAGCACTTGCTGGTCGTGGCATCCAGCTGCAGTCCCCTCGTCCTTCTAGGAGGCTGTCTCTGGCGATCTACAGATTGGGTGCTACCCCTGAAGTGGCCAGGCTTCCCTGAGCAAACCTTTTTCCAAATAGTACTTTACATTTGGCTTTGCACATTTCTCAGTTTTTGTGTTCACACTTAAAATACTCAGACCAGAATATTGGCCCAGGGAAGATAGCAGGAAGTTTCCTTCCAAGGAGCTTTATTAACATGTAAAAGTTTTCTTGCTTCAGACGTACAATTCAATGATTTTTAAAATAAATTTACAGATATTTGTAACCATATATTCTTTTTTTTATTAGTTCATGTCTGTAGTACATAATGACTGCATTCATTGTAGGGAGTAGGTACATGTATAACACATCTTAATTCTTTTTGTTTCCCTTGCCCTCTCTTCCCTCTCCCTTCCCTCCCTCCATCTCAAGATCCCCTTTATATTTGTACCAAAGGTCTATCTCCCTGTTTCCTATTGCCTATATTTTCTCTTGCTCTTTAAATTGTTTATACTTTGGGTTTCTCATGTAAGAAAACCATGCAATATTTAAGCTTGTGTGTCTGATTTATTTCACTTAACATTATGGTCTCAAGGTACATCCATTTTCCTACCAATGACTCAAATTTACCCTTCTTTATTGCAGAGTAATACTCCATGTGTATAACGACCACATTTTCTTTATCCATTCATATATCCTGATGATGGATATATTGACTACTTCCAAGATTTAGCTCCTATGAGTTGTGCTGCTATAAATGTGGGCATGCGTGTATCACTGTAACATGATGTCTTTAACTCTTTCTGGAGATACCTAGAAGGGGAATAGCTGGATCAAATGGAATTTCTAGTTTTAGCTTTTTGAGGAATCTACATACTGATTTCCATGAAGGTTGTGTAAGTTTACACTCCCACCAACAATGTAAAAGGGTGCCTTTTCCCCCACAGCCTTGCCAGCCTTTGTTATTGTTTGATTTCTTGATGTGTAACCATCCATTCTTTTTTTTTTTGGGTACCGGGGGGTCGACCTCAGGACCTCGTGCGCCAGCAGGCGCCCGTGCCACTGAGCGATATCACCGGCCCCTTTTTTCGTATGTGGGTTCCGGGAGTCGAACTCGGGCCCTCGCGCTTGCCGGGCAGGCGCTTAAGCCGCTGAGCCATCTCACCGGCCCTAACCATCCATTCTTATTTTACATCAGCTCCATCCCCAAAAATTCGAAGCAGGTTGTACCCATATGCAGCTGTTCCCTAGTACTCGGGTGTTTGAGGCATTTCCTTGGGTATTTTGTAGCTGAATAACGTTGCTGTCTTAGGTAATTGCTAATCACTGTCAAAAATAAGATGCAGCTTATGCTAGGAACAATTTTTGGCAGGTCATGAGTAAAGAATATTTTTAGTATGAAATAGAGAGGGATGTAAGTAGCTTAGGGAAAGGATTTTTTAAACATTACTCTGACTTGGGGAGTGGTGAGATTTTTTATTAAATATTTATAAGATTAGCTTAACTCGTGCCCCTCTTGTAAGTGTGCTTTGTCAGCTGCCATGCATATTCATTAGGGACAGCTTCACAATGGACTCCATTCATAACCAGAAACCATTAACACCCAGGAAGTGTAGACTCACATGTCAGCTTCGTTCCTTGTGAGCGCCGGGCTCGCTGAAGCTGCTTCCCTCAGCCAGAACCGGCCAGCACGTGGTGTGCATCCTTTGGGAGGACTCCCGGCAGTTAGTTCTCTCTGTCTTGCCCAGGTGGGAGCCCTCTGCCCCGTGCATGTTCTGTCTGATCCCTTCTCAGGAACGGGCACCAATGCGTGCTACATGGAGGACACGAGTAACATCGACCTGGTGGAGGGCGACGAGGGGAGGATGTGCATCAACACAGAGTGGGGGGCCTTTGGGGATGATGGAGCCTTGGAGGACCTCCGCACCGAGTTTGACAGGGAGCTGGACCTCGGCTCGCTCAACCCAGGGAAGCAACTGTGAGTGCCCTCTCGCTCCGGCCTGGGTGTCACCCAGGCACCCTTTGAACCTGTGAGGCTCTCCAGTTGGGAGCAGTCATCCACCATGACACATTGATAAGGCAAGCCTTGGGTTGTAGCCTCATTGACAGATGAGCAAATTGAAGTCAAGGAAGGGGAGCGATGTGCCCTAGGTCCTGCCCCTATTTCTAATTTGGTCCCTCTCTCTGGGGTCTGAAAGTGCATGCAGGGGCCTGGGGATCAAGCTGTGAACCAGGTGACAGGGGTCCCGCTCTCTTGGAGCACGTGGGTCACAGAATAACCCAGGGCAGCACGGAGGCCAGACTCACCCACACAGAGCCTGGTGACCCTGCAGGGCCTTTCCTTGGTGTCCGCTCTCTACGCCCTTCCCAGCCGCGTGCCATACTTGCCTACAGAGTAAGCACAGTGGGACCTCTGTTCATAAACACTTCTGTTTGCAAACAATTTGGTTCCCAAACAGAAGCGTTCGGCAAAATTTTGTTTTTGTTTGCGAACTCTGCATCAGGTGACGAGCATGACCGCAGCCATCCTTTTTGAATGAACACGAACATGGTCATCTTTTCCAGAATCAGGGAACAAATAAAGTTCGTGAACCGAGGCACCACTGTGTTTAAGTGTCTGCCTCTCTCCTTCTCTATATGCCGAGCTGGCTGAAGGCAAGCGACACAGCTGGTTTTTCTTTTCTTTCTATACACAATATCTTATATATTACTACAGCTCATTGTTGAGCAAAAAGTATTTTTTAAAAATTAAAAATTTAGGGCCAGTGAGATGGCTCAGCGGCTTAAGCGCCTGCCCGGCAAGCGCAAGGGCCCGAGTTCGACTCCCGGAACCCACATACGAAAAAGGGGCCGGTGATATCGCTCAGCGGCACGGGCACCTCCTGGTGCGCGAGGTCCTGAGGTCGACCCCCCGGTACCCACAAAAAAAAAAAAAAATTAAAAATTTAATGTTAGATTTATAGAAAAGTTGTGAAAATAGTACAAAATCTCCCCACACCCCTTTTACTCAGATTCCCTAAATAAGAACATTCCCTCTCTCTGTATGTCTATGTATCTATGTATCTACACAAGTGTATAAAATACACTTACACGTGCATGTATGGGGGACCCCTGCAGTGAGCCTCCAATCTCCTGCAAGATGTTTGGCGCACAGCGAGAGAAAAAGAAAGAAAGAGCAAGAGACAAAATGGCAGTACAGTGGGGGTCCAGGATGACCAGTGGTTCAGGAGGAACAAAAGGCCACGAGGCAGCCAGAATCTCGGCATTTATTGATTGAGGAGGGGAGTTGAGGAGGGGATTGTCGGATGACTCAGAGGGCAGAGTGGTCTTATGCTAAGAAGGATCTTCCCTGGAGCGTCTTTAGTCTTAGTGGTCTTAATGTTAGAGTGGGTGGGAGAGGATGGTCCATCCCTAAAGAGATAGTGGGAAATCTCAAAAGGGTGATACCGATAATCCTGAGCCTCCGTTTATCCCTTAGGGAAGTATGTAAAACTAGCTATTATAAATTTGTGGTCCTCAGCGTGCATGTATAAAATTATTCTTTCCTGAGCCATTTAAGACTAAGTGCTCTTCAAGCTGGCCCCCATGTCCTCTGGCCATGTTCCTACTGTTCCCCAAGAACTTCTTTCTTTTGGACAGACGTGTACCAGGCTCATCTCACACTTTCCCAGCCCCAGCCCTGGAATCCACCATTTTGCCAGGATACCCTGGAAAATAGTTTAGGCACCTCCTAGAAACCATCCGAACACCAGAAATGCAAGCCTGTGCCGCACATTCCTGTCCCCAGTACACCCTGGTTCCCCTGGTGACAGATGATCTTTGATTCTGCCTTACTGCACTTGGAGAATGGAAGTTACACATCATAGTTCACCTGGGAAGTGGTTAGCAGTTACCTGATGTGCAGAGTAGAGTGGAGGTGTGGGCAGCCTCAAGGGACAGTGTTTACCTGTGTTACGCTGGACCTGCTTGACTCACAGACATAGCGTCTTTCTTAGACAGAGGCCGATGCAGGAGTTAGAAACACTTGAGCCTGACATTTGGTCGAGTGATCCTAGGAGAGTATCTGAAGTCTGATGTTGCGGTTCCTTATGTCCAACGTGTGTGTCTCCCCGCTCCCCATTGGCCAGGGTGATTTGATATTCTTGGGGTCCATTGCTTTTCGAGCAGGAAGTAGTCTTGGGTATCTTCCAGCTCAGCCCTCTCCTGTTGTAGGTGAGGACGGTGCAGCCTAGAGAGGACAGTGCTCTCCTCCCAAGGTGCACTGCCCTGGGCTGGCCGGAGGCCTCCTGATCTGCTGAGCTCCTGCCCTTACCCGACAGCTCCTGGGCTGTGGGAAGTGATGCTGCATAACCAAAGGCCTTGCTGCCACTGATGGCTTCACCAAACTGCAGGTTCGAGAAGATGATCAGTGGCCTGTACCTGGGGGAGCTTGTTAGGCTCATCTTGCTGAAGATGGCCAAGGCTGGCCTCCTGTTCGGTGGTGTGAAATCCTCTGCTCTCCTCACGAAGGGCAAGATCGAAACGCAGCACGTGGCTGCTATGGAGAAGTAAGTCACTGGCCGCATCCCTCTCACCTTGTCCCTGTAGGGCCGCGTGGGTGGTCAGGTGCAGTGTGCTTGGGCAGTGGAACAGCGGTAGGGACCATGTCCTCCTCCTTCATTCGGGAGGTATTGGGCCCGGGCACAGCTTCAGACAGGTTGGCAATTTCTGCCACAATTCAGATGCCACATTCTTGTTGGGTTCATCATTCAGGACGCTGCTGTCAGAGGGCCACCCTTTCCCCATGTTCTGCCTTTTCCTCCCTAGAGTGGTGACTTATACATTTTTTAGGGCATGGGCCCTTTTGAAAATCTGATGTAGGGCCGGTGAGATGGCTCAGCGGCGTAAGCGCCTGCCTGGCAAGCGCGAGGGCCCGAGTTCGACTCCCGGAACCCACATACGAAAAAAGGGCCGGTGATATCGCTCAGCGGCACGGGCGCCTGCTGGCGCGCGAGGTCCTGAGGTCGACCCTGAAAAAAGAAAAAAAGAAAAAAAGAAAATCTGATGTAAGTTCTGGATGCTTTATTCCAAAAATGCACATTTGTGCACAATTTTGCTTACAGTATCAGGGCCTTGTTAGAGTATCCAAGTTAAGAGCTTCGGCTATAGCGAGAGCCTTCTCCGCCTGCTCCCAGCCTGGCTGGGCTTGGATTTGGGGATCTGAAGCCTCCACTCAGAGACCTGGAGTGGGGAATACTGGAGAAGTCCAACTCAGGGTCCTGCTTCTCAGGCTTGGAGTCCCTGGCATTGCCTTGCGCTTTGTAATCAGTCCATATCCTGAGCTCAGCAGAGCGGCACCGATGTCCAGAGTTGGTGTCTGTGCAGAGCTTGGCACGATGGTTTCTGTGAATGGCAAGATAGCAGAGCGTGGTTAAAAATGTTGACTCCGTAGTCTCCCTGAGTTCCAACCTTGGCTCTAGCACTTATAAGCTGTGTGACCAGGGACAAGTTATTTTCTCTCTCTGTGCCTCACATGTCTCATCTGTATTATTTGGTAACAATAGTTCTCCTCCCCTGGGGTTGTTGTGAACATTAAATGAGTTTCATGTAAAATCTTTTGACAAGTACCTGGCACATAGAAAGTGTTTGATAAACAGTAGCTGCTATTATCAATGTTGGTATTGTTTAATACTGTGTTACTACGAGCCAGCCTATTTATTTGCACAACCCCAAGAGGTGGGAGAACTGGTTCCCCCAGGAGGATGCCCACAGCATGAGGTGTGTGGTTCTCTCACTTCTGACTCCTGGGCAGGTATAAAGAAGGCCTGGCCAATACAAGAGAGATCCTGGTGGATCTGGGCCTGGAGCCGTCCGAGGCTGACTGCATCGCTGTCCAGCACGTCTGCACCATCGTCTCCTTCCGCTCGGCCAATCTGTGTGCAGCGGCCCTGGCGGCCATCCTGACACGACTCCGAGAGAACAAGAAGCTGGCTCGGCTCCGGACCACGGTGGGCATGGATGGCACACTCTACAAGATACACCCTCAGTGAGTGCTGCCTGCCAGCCCACGCCCCTACCAACGAGCCTTCCCAGAGCCGAGTCCCGGTGTTCTCTCTGGACTATGGCTGCTTATCTAGACAGCTGGAACCAACCACCTCTTAATAGTTCTGGAATGGGCAAATCCAGAGCCTACTTTCATCTAGCTAGCTAGTGTCCTTTTGGGAATGACTCCTAAAGAAGTAGTCTGCTGAAGTCAATCACCTAATCAGGATGCCTATCCATCCATCCATGTGTCCATCTATCCACCTACCCATGTATGCATGCATCTATCCATCTGTCCATCTACCACATGTTTCATCCATCCACCCATCCAATATCTATCCACCTATCCATGCATACATCCATGTTTCATCCATCTATCTATGTATCTCTATCTCTGTCTATCTATCCATCCATCCAATGTCTGTACATCTACTATGCATACATTCATGTATCCATTCATATGCCCATCCATGTGTCTTTCCATCCCTACATCTATCTGTCCATCCACCCCTCCATCCATCCATCCGTCCATCTAACTGTCCATTATTTATTGAGTATCTACTATGTGTAAGACTGGAAAGGAAGATATACCTAGTTATAAATGGGGGAAAAGAGGGATGGCAGAGGTTGCTGAGTTCAAATGAAGGATCCTGGTAAGAAGTCACATGGAAATGAGAATTTCCCATAAAAAGAGAGTCAAAGCCCCTTTGGCTAACAGAGGTGATACTAGAAATCCACTAAGTACACTCTAGAAAGAGCTGAGAAAGAAAATCTTTTTGGAAAGAGATGGTATCCAGCTAACACATTACACATGGACAGCACCCTCTGGTTGAAAGATTACCCAAATAGGAGCTTGCACTGCCCTACTGTCCTAGTCACCTCATAACCTGCTTGGCCTCCCTACCAGCCAGCCATAAAAGAGTGAGCTGTGGCCTGGCAGGACCCTCTAGGCTGGTTCCCTACTATGCTTGTGTCCATTCCTATTGGCCAGATTTAGCCTTTATGACTGCTAAATATTTTGCCTTCATCCCTACCTTCAGGTACCCAAAGCGCCTCCACAAGGTGGTGAGGAAACTGGTCCCGAACTGTGATGTCCGCTTTCTACTGTCAGAGAGTGGCAGCACCAAGGGGGCCGCCATGGTGACCGCAGTGGCCTCCCGCGTGCAGGCCCAGCGGAAGCAGATCGATGAGGTGTTGGCTTTCTTTCGGCTGACCCGAGAGCAGCTTGTGGGTGTGCAGGACAAGATGCGCGCTGAGTTTGAGTACGGACTGAAGAGGAAGACCCATGTGCTGGCTGCAGTCAAGATGCTGCCCACCTATGTCTATGGCATACCGGATGGCACAGGTGGGTCAGCACAGACTGGTTCTGAAGAGCCACCCCGAGCTTCCATCAAAACCCCTAATCCAGTGTGGTGTTCAGTTTTTAGATTCTTGGGTTCTCATTTATAAAGAAGGCAAGGGGGCAGGGGAGAAGGTCCTTCAGGCACATGTGTGTGTTTGTGTGTGTGTGTATGTGTGTGTGTGTGAGTATAGGTGAGAACATGAGTGGACCCTGTGCTGTCAGCAGACAGGGGTCCCAGATTTGTCCCCGAGCCTCCATCTAGATGCTTGGACTTGTCTGGAATCATTTCATGCCTGTGATGAGGGATTCCTCTAGGGCAGTGGTGGCGAACCAACAGCATGCATGCTGGAGCAGACTGTTTGTTATCATCGAAGCTCTAAAAGGTTCACCATCACTGCTGTGCGGACAGGATGGGAACGTCTTCTGAAATCTCTTGTAGTCAGGGCAGCCTGGCCTGGATTCACTTTTGGAGGTCCTTGAATACAGTTTCAAGTATACCCTCTACCAGAAGCCCTGTGCCTGGCACATGGTGCCTTGGGGCTTCCCAGCAGGCTTTCAGACAACGGAGTTTAGGGCTGGAAGCGCCCACAGAGACCCTTATTACTCAGCACATGTGGCAAGACAGGGCCTGGCCACTCCTGCTCAGGATGGAAAGCCCTCTCAGAACCCCAGGGCCTTTGCTTCCAGTCCAAAGCTCTTTCCTTGGCACCTCACTGGTGGTAGTGTAGGTGGTATCCGGGCCTTTGGTATGAGCCAGGAAAATCAGTCTGGCCTTAGACAAGCTCAAGGTGCCAGCTCAGGGCCCTGATGCCCCTGTGGTCTGGGAGCCCAGGAGAGCAGGCTCCAGGTTGCTTGGGCTGGGGCATCTCCTGTTCCTCCTAACGCCCTGACCCAGGTCCCCGCTCAGTGCGTGTGACGCACTCTTCACTTTCGTCACCACAGAGAAAGGAAAGTACCTTGCTCTGGATTTGGGGGGAACTAACTTTCGGGTCCTTCTGGTGAAGATCAGAAGTGGACGGAGGTCAGTGCGAATGTACAATAAGATCTTTGCCATCCCTCTGGAGATCATGCAGGGCACTGGTGAGGAGGTGAGTACCAGGCAGAGGTTTTGTGCCCCATGGGTGCCAGCCTGCCCCCCGATCAGTGCCCGCCTTGCATGGATGTCACTCTCTCTGCAGCTGTTTGACCACATCGTGCAGTGCATTGCTGACTTCCTGGACTACATGGGCCTCAAGGGGGCCCAGCTTCCTTTGGGCTTCACATTCTCCTTTCCCTGCAGGCAGGCGAACATCGACAAGGTGAGACCACCCGGTGGGCTTGCGGCTATCCTAGGGACCTCTCTGCTCTACCAGGGGCATCTCACTGTTCCTCTGGGCCACTATTTTGTTGTTGTTGTTGTTTTTTGAGACAGGGTTTTTCTATGTAATTCAGGCTGGCCTTGAACTCACTGTGTAGCCCAGGCTGGCCTTGAACTGACAGTGGTCCTCCTGCCTCAGCCTCCCATGTGCTGGGATTACAGGTGTGAGGCACCACACCCGGTTTGGCACTCGGTCTCTTAAGTGTTCGCTATCGCTGACATAGTATTTGCATATAACCTATGTGTATCCTCTGGAATACTTGAAGTCATTTCTAGATTTCTTATAATATTAGTATAATGAAAATACTATGTAAATAGTTTTTATGTGACATTGTTTAGGGAAGAATAATGAGAAAATAATTCTGTACATGTTTAATACAAACAGGTTTTTTTCGGAATATTTTTGATCCATAATTGGTTGAATCTGAGGATAGAACCCCCAGATACAGGGAGCTGCTGCATACTACTACTGTTCAAAGGGGGTCAAATCTTGTTATGGAGGGCCAGTGAGATGGCTCAGCGGTGTAAGCGCCTGCCTGGCAAGCGCGAGGGCCTGAGTTCGACTCCCGGAACCCACATATGAAAAAAGGGCCAGTGATATCACTCAGCGGCACGGGCACCTGCTGGCACGCGAGGTCCTGAGGTTGACCCCCGGTACCCACAAAAAAAAAAAAGAAAAAAAAATCTTGTTATGGAGAGAGTTAAAAAGGTAGGGTGACCAGTGAAGGCCAGTTACGACACTTGGCCAATGATGTTTCCTGTGTGTTCCTGAGCAACTAGTGTAAAGAGGAAAATGTAGGTTGTGAGGTTTTTGTTGTCTGATGAAAGAATGCTCACTGGTGTATCATACAAAACGTATTTCTTTCTTGATATTAGTATCTCAGAAAGAATTTGTCATTGGACACTTATTTCGTTGACATCAAAGAATATCATAGCATTTTTAATAGATAATTCATAATGATTTATGAATATCACGAGGTCTTTCTTGGAACTCTTGTATAAAAACACCCAAAGTTAATTTCATGTGTAATGAGTAAAGGTTTTTTATTAGGAACCTAGGGCTCAGGTAGGCCAGGTGCACAGATTTATGGCAAACCAGGTTGAACAAGAAGTGGAGCTTAGAAAGTGAGGACTGGACAGTGGGCTGCTTTTCGGATGGCCTGGAGTTCCACTGGGCCCTGGGCTGGCCTGGGGCTGGTAGTGTGGGAGTGGTTACAGCTTTGATGGTGATGGGTGGGGCAGAGCTGTCTGTGGTGCAGATTAAGGAAGACAGGGTGCAGCCTGTGCCAGCGCCCGCACAGTGCAGCTCCTAACCAGGCAGCCTCTGATCACGGACTTGCCCTTCCGTAGGGGCTCAGGAGAAGATCCAGACGTGGCCACAGCAGAGCGATCCAGTGTCCTTCCCAAGACAGGGCAGCCTGGTGGACAAGCACACAAGCTCTGGGGTCACAGGCTGCCAGGGCTGCAGTCCCAATGGACTAACCGCTTCCTACCTAAATAACCTTCAGCAGGCCATTGCCCGTTTTGGAGGAGGCTTGTTAAAAATACTCACCTTGGGCCGGTGAGACGGCTCAGTGGCGTACGCGCCTGCCTGGCAAGCGCGAGGTCCTGAGTTCAACTCCCGGAACCCACATAAAGGAAAAAAGGGCCGGTGATATTGCTCAGCGGCACGGGTGCCTGCTGGCGTGCGAGGTCCTGAGGTCGACCCCTGGTACCAAAAACCAAAAACAAAAAACAAAAAATCTCACCTTGCTAGGATCATGGTGAGGATTAAATGAGCTAATGTAGGTAAAACACACACATCCGTAGTGTTTTTCCTGGGTCAGACATTTCTAAGTACTGCATGGATGTTCCCTTACCTGCCAGATTGCCTGGATTTGAATCTTGGCTTCTCACTTACTGGCTATGCAAACTTGGGCAAGTTATTTAACCTCTCTGTACCTTAGTTTCCTCACTTGAGGATAAAAAGAGTGCTTATTTTACAAGTGTGTTTCATGGATTTTGAAATTTCTGTGCAATTATACTTGTAGAATATTTTGCCCAGTGAAAGAAATGTAGCAGATTCATAATAAGCGACCTAGAAAGGTCTAAAAGATGCATTACTGAGCAAGGAAAGCAAATTGTAGTAGTTTACACACAGTATAAATGTATTTATTTAAAAGCACATGTAGAGCTTGGTGCACTGGTGCCTGCCTGTCACTCTAGCTACTTGAGAGATTGAGGGAAGAAGATTGCAAATTCGAGTCCAGCCTGAGCAATTTAATAAGAACTTGTCTCAAAATAAAAAGTTAAAAGGGCTACAGGTGTAACATAGTAGAGCACCTCTGCGTTTAATCCCCAGTACTGGGGAAAAATTACATGCAGGCAGAGAAAAATGTCCAGAAGGATTCCTGTGAGAACAATAGTAGAATTTATCTCCGATTGGGGGGTGGGGAGTTAAAGGGCAATACATCCTTATTAGTCACGTTTTAGTTTTTTTACAAGACTAATGTATTCCTGTGCTCCTGTTACTGCTGCCCTTAAGAATTAGTGCACCAGGGTGGAGAGCTGTGTGCTGCTGTCCGCGGTCCTGAAGGATGATGGGCGCCACGCAGAGCTCGGCTCTGACCCGGGGCATTGGGTTTCCAGGCCCCTTTTCTTCCAGCAGTTCTGACAAGTTTGAGGGGACACAGTGGAGAGGGTGGGCAACTAGAAGCAAAGTCACTAATGGCTGGGGAGAAAAAAAAAGATTTAAAAATATATATACTTGTTATATAATCGCAATTTTTAAGAAAGAGGATTTCAGGTTGAAGTGTCTCTAATTGTCTACATGTACTACCCAGGAAAGGAGCAAGGGAGGCCAGTTTGCAAGGACTGTGGAGAGAAGGGAGACTAGGGCTTGCTGGCTGGGGGCCTCAAGGTGAGGGGGCATCTAGCCACAGAGTTGGGAGCTGCTGTCAGATTTCCTAGCCACTTCTTCTGTCCCAAGGGCTCTGCTGGCCAGACACCCCGCCTCTGCCAGGTGTCCCCACTCCTGGCTCTCTGGGCTGGGGAGCTAAGCTAGTCTAGCTCCTGTCTCAGGCTAACAGAGTAACTCTGGCCTTCTTCTTAAAAATCAAAATACTACTTTCTTGGTATTATAAAAAATTGTACATGTTTAATTTTAGAAAAGTTAGAAAATAAAAAGAAGAAATTAAAAGTCACTCACTAATAATATTGCACCTAGAGACAAGAACTGTCAATCCCTTTGGTGTATATATTATTCTAGACCTTTGCCTGGGTTCAAGTGTATATATAATTTTTTAAAGTAGAAGTAGAACAATTTACTATCTGTATTTGTTTAATGAGATTTCACTCAATTGTATATAATGAACATTGTTCTCTAACATCCAGTGTTCCTACAGCATGATTATTTTTCTGGCTGTATAACTCTTCTTTTCTTTACCTTTCCCTTCCCTTCTGTCCTCACTCCCTTCTCCCTCTGTTTTCCCTTCCCTTCCCTTCCCTTCCCTTCCCTTCTTTTCTCCTCTCTTCTCTTTTCCTCTCCTCTCCTTTCTTTTCTTTCTGGTCCTGGGGATTGGATCCAGGGGTTTGCACATGCCAGGCAAGGGCTCTACCACTGAGATACATTCCTAGTCTCATGCAGCTTTTTTATATTGATGTATAAGATAGGTTTCCTTGATATCACTGGAATAACAGAATGCCTTTAGTTTTTCACTTTTTTTTGTTGTTATTGTTTGTTTGTTTTTTGTCTTTTTGAGACAGGGTTTCACTATTTAGTTCAGGCTGGCCTTGAACTCATTTTGTAGCCCAGGCGGGCCTCAAACTCACAGCAATCCTTCCATCTCAGCCTCCTTTTTTTTTTGTGGGTACTGGGGTTGACCTCAGGACCTCACGTGCCAGCAGGTGCCCGTGCCACTGAGCGATATCACCAGCCCTTTTTTCGTGTGTGAGTTCTGGGAGTCGAACTCGGGCCCTCGCACTTGCCAGGCAGGCGCTTATGCCCCTGAGCCATCTCACTGGCCCCTGCCAGCCTCTTGAGTGCTGGGATTACAAGTGTGTGCCACCACACCTGGCTGAATTTTCACTTTGAAACAATGCTTTGATAAATATTTTGTAACCTTACCTTTGATCACATCTCAGTCTGTCCTAGGCTAAATGAGGAGTGGGATCCCTTTGATCTCAGACTTTAATTCTGTGCCTCATGGCAGGGGACTTAGCTGACCCTTGAACACGAGTCGCTGCAGTGATTCCACTCCGAGGTGAATGTGGCCCGGGCATCATGCTCTGTGACGCCTCTGGACCACATTCGAGCTGCAGAGGCAGACAAGAGTCAAGAGCATCCGTGCGCACTCGAGCAGCCATCGGATTTAGGCCTTGTGTCTACTGAATGGTGAGGTTGTGCAGTGGGCCTCATGAACCCTTGTTTAGTCGAACTCCCCCTCTTTTCTTTCAGGGAACACTCATAGAGTGGACCAAAGGCTTTAAGGCCACGGACTGTGAAGGGGAAGACGTGGTGGACATGCTCAGGGAAGCCATCAAGAGGAGAAATGTAGGTCTTGGTATTGAGGCTCATGTCTGACCTTGCCCCTGGCCCTAGGCGCCTCTGCACTGTCACCCCATCTCCCCCGGAGGCTGTATCTCAGGCCCCCGCCTGCCTCAGGCCGAGGGGCCCCTCGCACATTCCGTTTCCAGTAGAGCTGCTTCCTTTGCAGGAGTTTGACCTGGACATAGTTGCAGTTGTGAATGACACAGTGGGAACCATGATGACCTGTGCTTATGAGGATCCTAATTGTGAGATTGGCCTGATTGCAGGTAAGTGCTCAGGCAGATCCCCCTGGCCTAATCTCATCGGCTACTCGTGAAGGCCCTTTTGAACATGGTGAGGTGTGTGTGTGTGCATGTGTGTGTGTGTGTTCATGTTCATTGTTCCATTGTACAGAGGCCCTGTACAAGGCAGAGATGAAATGAATTAAGACTGAGATTCCAGGTTGCCAAGTGCCCAAACTTCTACTTAATTTCTTGCTCCAGTAAGTGTTCTAAGCCAAGGTCATCCTTTTTTTCAGGAAGGAGATGACACAGAAGGAAGGGATTTTCACATTATGTCCTTGGCCCTACTTTCTTGGGAGGAAGGACATCATGGTTGGGTCACCTTGGCCTGGGGCTAAGGGAACTGGCTTTTTACCCCGGCTCAAGATGCACCTCCTCTGTTCTCTGGATTCCTCTGGCCCTCAGGGTGCATAGGAAGGGGAAGAGTTGGAAGCAGACTTAGAAAAGGGGAAGAAGCTGGGCATGGTGGCTCATGCTTGGAATCCCAGCACTCTGGGAGACCATGGCAGGAGGATCACAAGTTACAGCCCAGCCTAGGCAACTTAGTAAGACCCTGTCTCAATAAAAGATAAAAAGGAACTGGCATTATATCTCAGTATGAAGGGCCTGGGTATGATGCCCAGTACTGGGGAGAAAAAAAAAAGAAGAGAAGGCAGTGGACTGAGATGATGATACAGGCATCTTAGGGGACTTCAGACGATGTCTGGCAGTGATTAGGTTAAGGGTGAATTCCAGAGGGATGACTTCCCAAGAGATAGTGGGACAGGTGGGTTTTGACTAGGTGAAGATGAGAACAAAGGGCACTGCAGGTGACAGGCATAGAGGAGGACAGAGTCCGGGGAAGTTGTCTGGTTGACCCGTCTGGTAGATGGAGGAAGGAAGTGCAGATCTACCGAGTTTGCTTCAGGCTTTGCCTTACTTGAGCTCTTGCTCCCTTCGCAAGCTTGGCTTACTCTGTCTGACCAGATTCCTCATCCGTGTGAGGGTTGGCGAGATGCAGGAGGCCACCGAGCTGCCTGTGTCACTGGAAGTTGCCTGGACTGCTGCGTCGAAAACAGTTCTGAGGCCAGGTCATGGGCAGGGAGACGAGAGCAGCTCACAGACGCCACTTGTTTGTTTATCCAAGGCCAGATGATTCCTTCTGGTCCCTCCTAGTCCTCCCCGACTGCTCATAATTCTCTGATTCTTTAAAAACTTTGAGTGCTTGTGGCTTAACGATGATGATGATGATGATAGTGACAAAGAAGATGACAAGTACTTTACTGAATACTTAGTGTGTGGAGAAAACTTTCTATTGCCTCATTTCTTTCTCTATAACAAATTCTTAAGGCAGGAATTACTTCCCCTTTTTGTGGTGCTAGAAATTAAACTGAAGGAATACTGAGCTACACCCCAGCCCTTTTCATTTTTAGAGACAGGGTCCCACTCAGTTGCCTAGGCTGATTTGGAGCTTGTGATCCTACTGCCTCAGCTTCCTAAGTAGCCAGGGTTCAGGCATGTGCCACAGCACCCAGCATTATTTCTCCTTTATAAATGGAAGCTGAGCCTCTGAAAGATGAAGTTCTTGCCCGAGGTCATCCAGCTTTGACCACAAAACTGCAATCACACCCAGCTGTAGACTACTGCAAGCCTGAACTCTCATTCACTGCGCTCTGCTTCCTCTCTGTGACTCAGTGGTGTCTGTGAGGACTGAAGTCCCATCACATCCCCTCTAGGGACAGGAAGCAACATGTGCTACATGGAGGAGATGAGGAACATCGAGTTGGTGGAAGGGGATGAAGGGAAGATGTGCATCAACACCGAGTGGGGCGGGCTTGGAGATAATGGCTGCATAGACAACATCCGGACCCAGTACGACATGGAGGTGGATGAGGGGTCCTTGAATCCTGGCAAACAGAGGTGAGTAGGATGGGTGTGAACATCTGTGCAGGCCAGGCAGTGAGCAGCTTCTCCAGATGTAAGGGAAGGGAGCCATTTTCATATCAATGACAGGATAGCTGTGCATGTTTATCATCAGAGGTCAATGAATGCCTCACTGAAACGGAAGAAAAATATGATGTTTCCACCAGGTAGAATGTTTCCCCAGGGGCCCTTGCTGTGATTGCCATAAAGACTGCGGTGACTCTGGAAGTGAGGCTGTTGGGATGTGTTTGCGAGGAGCTGGGTGTCACAGAGCCCTCTTGGGGGGTGGGGGTGGGGGTGGGGAGGTGGCTGCTGGGATGGGTGGGGGTCCCCGTTCTCCACCACGAGGTCACATCTCACCATATGGCACAATACCTTGTGAGTCTTGTTCCGATGACTAACCATACTGAAAATAATGAATGGCTTGAAAAAAATGAGACTAGATTTTCACTTGCATTCCACTAGGGTAGACAGGTAGAGCCGGCATGCTTGGCCTCGGCTATGTAACTGAGCCCATCCCCTGCAACAGTGGTGGGCAAACTTTTTCTGTAGAGGGCCACATAGTATGTTTGAGGCTTTGCAATTCATATGATTTTTATCACAACTAAGCTCAGTATCTTAAAATAAGGGAATATATGAATTTATTTTGATGGACAGTGTGGCAGTTGAGAGGCTAAGCAGGGAGGAAATGTGACAGATGCTTGGCCACTGTTGAGAGAGAGGCCTGGGTAAGGTGGTCCCTTGGCTTCTTTAGTCTTTGCCGTTGGAAGGCAGGTGAGCTGTGGCAAGCCTAGCCGAGCCAGGAATTGCTCCAAAAAGGAAGGCCCTCACCTCTGATTCCAAGCGGGAGCACCGAGGGTTGGACATCTCTCAAGGGGCAAGGTCCTTCTGATGTGGTTTACTGTCTGTATCTGCTAGGGGCACACGTTTTTGGACTGAAAGTTGAAGGTGGCAGAGTACTTGATGTTGTCTTGCAGTCACTGTTATTCTTCTGTCCTGGTGTTTGTTTCTTAGGCCGAAGAGGCCCTGGATGGTTTAGAGAGCACAAGTCCAGCACCTAAGGCTCAGATGCACTCCTGTTTGTGTTTGCCTCTTCGGTCAGCGGGAGTTGAGCTCCGCACTGTTGCGATGGATGATAGCGGAATCACTGGGCCTTCTCAGTGCCCTGCTACTTAGGAAGCCCCTTCTCTCTTGCTGTTGGCCCTCTGGAGCCCACAGCCTGGTGGAAAGGGGAAAAGGAAAGAACATTTTTTGAGCATGCTGATGCATGCAGGAAGTTTAAATGTTATTTCATGGAGCCAGAAACAAAGCTAAGGAAAATCTCCAGTAGAACAGATTTGCAACACAAAGCCAAGGAGAACTGGCTCTGGGGCCATGAGCGAACTAGATTGACTTCCACTTAGTGCCTCCTGTGAGCCAGATGCCTGCCTCCAGCAAGTCCCGTGGGGCTCTGTCTTGCTCCCCGTTGTGTGGATAACAGCTCGCAGCGCTTGCTCCCATCATGCAGCCAGGCTGTGAAGAGTTGGGGCCTGGCTCCCCATCTATGTGGGGCCAAAGCCTGGCTTCCTCACATCCTGCTATCTCCCACATGGCATTTCTGTGGGTGTTGCTGGGTGACAAGGCCCACCATGAACCCCCAGCTGTGGACGCCAGTGGCATGACTTACACACGCGGCCCAGGGCACTTTTAGAAACCGCTTGCTGGAGCTGATTTTGCTGCCTTAACCACCAACCTTATCATTCTTCCCCAAACAGATATGAGAAGATGACCAGCGGCATGTACCTGGGGGAGATTGTGCGGCAGATCCTGATCGACTTGACCAAGCGAGGTTTCCTCTTCCGAGGGCAGATTTCAGAGCGTCTCAGGACCAGGGGCATTTTTGAAACCAAGTTCCTGTCCCAGATTGAAAGGTGATGTGTGGTCAAGTTTACCCGCTTGGTGTAAGAAGCTGTGAATGGAATGTGCTGCCATCACGCAGGGGGTGGGTAGATTTGATAAAATAAAATCAGAAAGACCCTGGGTGAGCAGAGGGTGGACTCCTGCTCTGCTCTGTCCATGCAGCCACATCCCATCTCAGTCCAGAGCCAACAACACAGTGGAGAGGCCAGCAGACTGCCTGAGAGGGCTCAGAGTGCTTAGCAGAAATGACAAGTCCTCCACCAACATTCCTATAGGTGTACGGGGAGTTAGGTTTAGACCAAAAAGTATCCTCTTTTCTTCCTGAGAAATGATATATCTGTAATACGAAAGAAAAGTCTGGGGAAAAAATCACCCATGTGCTTATCACTAAATACAAATATTTTGATTTTTCTGTATTATGTTCCCTTTGAGTTCTTGAATACATGCAAACATTTTTCTTCACAATTGCAGTCACATTACATATATGACTCATCTATTATTTAGTCAGTGTTTGTTCATGGAGATTTTCATTTAGAATTTTTATTTTACTTTCTTTTTGTCTGTTTGTTTTTGAGACAGGGGTTTCACTATGTAGCCCAGGCTGGCCTCAAACTCACGATGGCCCTCTTGCCTCAGTCTCCCAAGTGCTGGGATTACAGGTGTGTGCCACGAAGCCTGGCTTCTGGTTTTTAATTTTACTTTTTTGGGAAAAGTTTTAAACATATATAAAAATAGAGGGGAGATTGAACGAACTCAATATCTCTGTCACCGTGTTCAACAAAAATGATCAGCCAGTGGCCAAGCTGGTTTCATCTGTGTGCTCTTCCTATCCCCACCTCTGGGCTAAGTTCATCTGAAACAAATCCCACTTTTTATATCACTTTATATATAAATAGTTCAAATGCATTTCAGATATATGTGTTCTTTACAAAAGCATAACCACTCCCAGTTGTGGTATCATGAACCTGTAATCCCAGCACTTGGGAGGTTTGGGCACGAGAATCCTAAATTCAAGGCCAGCTGGGCTATGTAGCAAGTCTGTCTGTCTCTCTTTTTCTCTCTCTCTCAAAAAAAAATGCATAACCATAGCACTATTATGCCTGAAGTAGCTAATAATAGACTTTAATATAAAAATATCTTATTAGTGTTCATATTTCTTGCATTGCCAAGAAATACTAATTTGTACATTTGATTTGCTTACATCAGTATCTAAACAAGATCTGTACATTGCATTTAGTCAATATGTTTCTAAAGTCTCCTTTTTTTTGGTACTGGAAATCGAACTCAGGACCTTGCGCTTGCCAGGCAGGCACTGTGCTGCTGAGCTATATCCCCGGCCCTCTAAAATCTCTTTTAATCCACAAGTTTCCTCTTTCTCTCATTTTCCCTTGAAACATTTGTTGAAGAAACGTCTTATCCTGTGAGTACTATAGTCTAGATTTTGCTGATTGCAGAATGTGATGTTTTCTCCTATCTTTTATATTTTCTGGAAAACCTATGCAGAGACCCTGAAGCTTGGTTCGATTCAGTGCTGAATTTTGGAGACGCGTGCTCCATAGCTGGCACTGAATTGTCTGACTACCTGCGTCTCTTCTTTGATGTTGCCAGTCATTGCGTAGGTCCATCATTTCACTAGAGATTGTGAAATGGTAATAATCTAATGTTATCACTCCTACATTTATTAACTGGAATACTTCTAAAAAGAAGAACTTTCCTTTATCAGCTCTTTGGTGTAATTATCATCTTGATGCCTGCATAATGTTACATTACGTTACTATACTGTAATTTCCTAAACTTTCCCTTTAGTGTAGGATGCCTAACTTGTAATTTATGAGTTTCTGCTATTCGGCATAGCACTATAATTATTCTTTTTGTACACATAGTCATTTGCACCTTATGAATTATTCCTTTAGGCATTGAAACATTTGGTTAAAAGGAGCATTTCCCTGTGGATGTGCTATATTTTAGAAAGGTGGTTCGAATTTCTACCACCACTACCAGTTGCATATGAATGCATTGGTTTTGCTGATTTCCTTCTAGCACTGTGTGTTACCAGAGGCCTGTGTGTTGGGAATTTCTCTCAGTTTGCCTTCATTCATTGAATTCTCTTGGCCTTTCTGTCAGGTGGCCACAAGCTAAAAATCACTTTGCAGAGGGGAAAAAAGAGACCATTTTATTAATTAAAGCAGGGCACTTACCAAGGGCCATCAGATGGCTCTGCAGAGGACTTCCTGCTGTCCGGGGAACTGGTGGCAGAACTAGGCAGCTATTTTGTTTTTGAAGTGTTTATTAACCGGCATTCTGTGTCTTTTTTCTCTCTGATCTTCAACCTATCAGTTCTAAACAGGTTAACAGTCATCATCTTTTCATCAGTGACCAGAGGGACCATCTTCTGCTGTGAGAGACAGCTTCTCCCTCATGTGCAGCTGATAAACAGATTAACTTACGTTTGCCTTCTTCTTTTTTCTTGTCTCAAAATGAAGACAGTTGCTCCTGGACAAGTGCAAAGCGGCCCCACATATTTGCCTCCAGAAATATTTGCTTCTGCTGCACATGAGATGTCTGCTTTGGATGCTTTGATTTCTATAGTTTTTTTTTTTTTTTTTCCTTAGGCCTTCCTGAAATAAAGAGAAAATCATATCTGTCCAGTGCCAATTGGAAAATGATAGGTGCTACATTGACTGTTGCCCATTTCAAGTCTGTCGTTGACAATTCTTCTCAGGGAATGAGCCTTGAGTTTGCAGTCTCAGAGACTCAGTTTAAACTTCATTTCTGTCTCTTAACCTATTTGTGCTGTGTGACCTAGGCAGGTTGCTTTAGCTCTCTGAACTGTAGTTTACTTCTTTATAAAAGAAATAATTTCTCTGTGTTTAACCCCCAGGATTTCTCTGGGGATTGGGGAAGAGAGGGTACATGAAAGATCTCCATAAACTGTGGAGAAGGAGGTTCTCAGGAGAGTAAATTGCAGGCTTTCTTTTTGTTCACTCTTAAAAATACTTTCTGAATGTTACTCATTCATTTTATTCTTTTTTTTTTTTTTTTTTTTGGTACCGGGAGTCAAACTCAGGACTTCGCGCTTGCTAGGCAGGCGCTGTGCCCCTGAGCTATATCTCTGGCACCTTACTCATTCATTTTAGAAAGATAAGCAAAAGGAATAAAATGAGAATTATCTGTAATCCTACCAATATCTGAACAGTATTCCTACCAATCCTACCAATATTCCTTCTGTTCTTTTTTCCTGTGTGAGAACAAACATTAAAATAAACCCCAAACTAAAACTGAACAGCACGTACCATTGTATAATCTATTTTTTCATTATGCGCTGGGAATATTTCTTGTGGCATTAAATACGGCATTCTCATGGAAACTCTTTGAAGGTCTACAGAGAATGCTGTGGTCTTGGCTATCCCACCACTCACCCGCTCTGCTTCCTGTCTTGCATACAGGGCTTTCTGTTGTCTTTCTTGGTAACCCTCATCTTCTCTCTGTATCACTGAGTTAGTCATGGGTTAACTTCACTCTTAAGCCAGAGCTCCGTGTCAATGTCATCAGTCACCACTGGGTTCACTGGAAGAGAGTCGGGGTATAGACTCAACACCAGCCCATGCCTGTGATGGGAGCTTCGCTGCATGTGTTTCTTGCCTTTTTGGTTTCCATTCTTCAAGGTGCTGATATGTACTGCATACTCATTTATTTACTTGGTCTTTGAATATACTCAGCCCTGTGCTGGATACTGCTGAGAATATAGTGTTATCATCAAAGAGCAGAAAGTCTAGTTGTGAAGAAAAAGCAGAGAATCAGAAAAAGTTAAATAGAAGGAAATCTAGTCTCCAGTTCAAAGGGGGTTAGAGTACCTACTGGGAGCTGGCAGATCCATGGGAGCTGGCAGATCCATGTGACAAGGTGTGTGTTTGAAGCCAAGTTCTCTACTGTCTGATTGGGCAAATTTCCCTAGCACTCTGAACCTCATACTTCTCTTCTGAAAAAAGGGCACCTGATATGCAGGTTGCTAACTCTACTCTTAGCTCCCAGTGAGGTGTTGATCTGAGCACAGCTAACAGAAGAGGCACTCGCACTTGCTTTTAAAGATGGCGGAACTTCCAAGGTGGTAGGCCTTGAGTCTTCGCTTCTCAGGCATTCTGCTCCAACTTAGTTGTTGCCTGGGTCACTCTCCTCCCTCCCGCCAGGGCCTTTTGGGATGAACAGGCTCTGAGTCACGCTGAGTGGGTTCCAGGACCCCAGGAACCCCGTGCTAACATCTTGCTCTGCTCGCCCACAGTGACCGGCTGGCTCTCCTCCAGGTCAGGAGGATCCTGCAGCAGCTGGGCCTGGACAGCACATGTGAGGACAGCATCGTGGTGAAGGAGGTGTGTGGAGCCGTGTCCCGGCGGGCCTCCCAGCTCTGTGGTGCAGGCCTGGCTGCCATTGTGGAAAAAAGGAGACAAGACCAGGGGCTTGAGCACCTGAAGATTACCGTGGGTGTGGATGGCACCCTGTACAAGCTGCACCCTCAGTAAGTGCCCAGAAGCATGGGGCAGGGCAGGAATTGTGCTGGCAGTGGGCTTGCACTGGCACAGCCTCCTCAGCTGCAGAATGGGACGATTCATCCCATCTGTTTTTGGGAAGGGCGTGCTGCATGTTGGTGAACTCACCTGTTGGGTCCGAGGCAAAGGTGAGAAGAATTAAGAGCCCTGCTGAGCAATGTGGGTTTGATCCTGGCCTTACCATATGGAAGTGAAGAGTCTGAGGGCCAGTTTCTTACCCTCTTTGTACCTTGGTTCTTTTCCTGTAGAATGGGGACAAAAGACCTACCTACCTCATAGGTGGTTGTGAGGCTTGAGTTAAATAGCTTCAATAATGAAAACCATTATTTTAATTCATTATTTCACAATTTATTTTGGTGAAAAGGAAATTCAATAACAAGATTATGTGGTTTCAATCATGCTGAACAGTATTGGCGAAGACATTGTTACTATTGCGATCCTCAACCTCTTCTGGGACTGACAAGTGCTGATCTCTTGGTTTTCCTCTAGGGTTACACATTTTTGGTCTGGTTCATACTAGTCTCTCCCTTTAGCCAAGACTTGTCCAAGGGATAGAAGCTGCATGATTGTTTTAACAGGTGCAACAAAGAACTTGATAAAATCCAACATCATTTTGTGATTAAAGCACTCAACGAATGAGGAATAAGGGAATTTCCTTAACCTGGTTAAAAAAACATCTATGAAACCCCACAGCTAACACTGTACTTACTGGTGGAATAGTGTTTTCTTTCTTTAAGATCAGGAACAAGACAAGGAGGTCGACTCTCATCACCGCTACCCAATCTTATACTGCCTGTAATGTTTCTTCCAGATAATCACATGGTTTTTATCTCTCAGACAAGTCTTGATTTAAATTTGAGGCTTTTAGGAATCATTCAAAAATATGTAACCCTTGAGGGGAAAATCAAGAGCAAATCCAGCCATGGCAGATAGGCAAAAAAAAAAAAAAAAAAAAAAAAAAAATTTAAAGGACATTATATTGTAAAAACAAAAGTAAAACTGTCTTTATTTGGAGATGACATGATTTCATATATAGAATATACTAAGAAATATACACACACAACTATGAGAGCTAATAAACAAATTCAGCAAGGTTTAGGGTACAAAGTAATCATACAACATTCAAGTTAGCCAGGATTCCCAGCCTAGATGTCCACACCGCTGGTAAAAACTTTGCACCTGAATGTGGCCATTCAAGTGGGTTTAAACCTATAAGGGAGTGGAGACCACGTATCACTATGGTTACGATGGTGTGCTTTAGCTGAGTGCAGTGGTGCATTCCTGTAATCCCAGTTGCTCAGGAGGCTGAGGAAAGAAAATCACAATTTTCAAGCCAGCCTGAGCAACTTAGCCAGACCCTGTTTCAACAGGAGAAATAACAAGGGCTGGGGTTGTAGCTCAGGGGGAGAGTGCTTATGTAGCATGCCTGAGGCATGGGCTCAATCCCCAGTACTAAGGGGGGAAAAAAGACGGTTTGTTTTTGGGAAAATTAGTGGAAAGGGATGGGGGAGTGAAATTTGAAACTTCTTAAAATAAAAACTTGGGGGACATTTTGAACAAACAATAGAAAAAGGCAGACCTAGTTCCAATCCTGACAAACTTGCTACTTGTACAGATTTGAACAAGCTTCTGAGATTTTTCTTTATGTATTTGAGGGCGAGGTAATTATTTTTAAAGTATGACTTGTTATACTTTGACATTCGTTATAGAAAGCACCTAGAACAGTCCCTGTCAGTAGTAGTTGTAAGGTAAATTTACAACAGTTGTTTAGGAAGTGATCTGAGGCCTTGAGAGGAAAGCTCCCGGGAAGAAACCAGATGAGAATAACTTATCAATATTTTGATCCTGTATACAAGGGCTAATGATGTCCCTCTCTCTCTTTTTCATAGCTTTTCCCGGGTATTGCAGGAAACGGTGAAAGAATTGGCCCCTCGATGTGACGTGATGTTCATGCTGTCGGAAGATGGCAGTGGAAAGGGAGCGGCTCTGATCACTGCGGTGGCCAAGAGGCTGCAGCAGCCATGAAGGCAGAACTAGGGGTACCCCATAGTCAGCCTGATGCACCTTGGGTCCCGCCTGGCCCCTCCTCTGGCAGATGAGTGGGCCGGGTACAAATAGGCTCTCTCCTGGCTCACTTTGCCTCCGTAGCTGGAAGAAAACCTCCGGTCCTCGGGTACCCTTAGTGACTTGTTACTGGTTTGCATTGACTTTAAAAGACAGTTCCACTTGGTGTATTTGGGCCAAGGCTAGGCCAACGTTGTGAAATCAGAGTATCTGGCCTGCGAGATCCCCATTCAGCAGAATTTTCAGCTGAGGCCTGAGGCGCCAGTTCTCTGCGGATGTGGGTCCTGTGGCTGCCGGACTTGGAGATGTAAATAGACTCTGCCCCTGGGGCCTGGATGGCTGGGTTCCTCCTTGGGATGCTTGAGCTGTCTGGAGTAGCAGGTTGGGCCCTTTGCTTGTAGATGAACAGCTCATGTATTGAGCTGGGGTACCTAATCTAACTCGTCCTTAACTTGTCATGTTGGCTTCAAGCGTGCGGCAAGAATAAAGCCTTGGAGTGTTCAGCCCTGGGATGCAGAGGGCTGATTGCTGGGGAGTCCTGTAGGAATCTTTCTTACTTCCGGGGAGCTGCACGAGCACCCTGTAGGATTTTGCTCCTTAGTACGTGTGCGTCACGGGGCAGGGTGCACTCAATGCATCTGTTTTTTATCTCGTGTGTGATAGTGTTTGTGTTGCTGCTGTCAATATTTGTTTGAAGGATGGTTATGAAACCCAGTAAATGAATAAATGTATTTGATTTCCCAGGAAACTTGGCATGAGATGTTGCTCTTTCTTCTGGGAGGCTTGCTTGCTATCTCCATGTTGTCTTGGTAGAAAAGGGACCCATTGAGCCGGAAGGCCTGAAAGATCTCCTTAGTGCAAACCTCCTACCAGTGGGGGAACTATATGGAGTATCTCTGACCATATCCTTAACAGTTTACCCAAATTTTTTTGTGTGACTACTGCTGATCCTACAACTCGCTTTGAATGGCTGGAAGTCTGTTTAATCCCCTTTCTCTGTGCAGCCAGTCCCTCCCACACACCTCCTCGGCCTCCATTCTCCCCCCCAGAGTGAGTGGAATCGGCCGGTCCCTGACTCCTCTTCCTGCGTTCATCCGCTTTTTGAACTACCTGCCACATTCTGTCATTTGGTTTTCTGTGCGAATTTCTTACCTGGCCTTGTAGTTTGTAAATTCTTTGTCAGGCACTTTTTTTATTGCCTGAGTGAACCCAACACTGTGCCATTTTTATTAAATGCTTGCCAGAGAGAGGCATGATGGAAAAGTAAAGCGTTTGGAGAAAATTTCTTTGGAAAAATTGGAGACCATTGCCCTAGGAAACAGAATGAGAAGAATAATACTGCGATAACGCAGGCTGATTTTGTGTACTTGGTTACACACTTGATCGTACGCTGCCTCAGCTCCACCAAGCTGTTGGCTGCCTCTTCACGAGATGATGGCTCCAGTGTCTCGTGTCACTGCTCGCGGAAGCGGGATGTTCGGACAGAATGGAGAAGGCTGAGCCCAGAACTGTGTGAACCAGGCCAGCCGGGGCTGGGGACAGTTAAGGGAGCTGAAAGATCCTCAGGAAATATTTTTGTGTACATTTGATAAGCATGTAGGGTGATACTATTGTGAGTGGGTCCTAGATTTACCAAAATTAACTTTGTCTGTTTATTTATTTATTGCCGGAATCAAACCTAGAGACTTGCGTGTGGTATCTTCACATCCCAATGGCAACTTTAAAAAATTTTTAGGTTAAACCTCTGTGGAGAAAAGTTGTATACATTTGTTCAATTTATCTTTTTATATTTTGGGACTGTGCCTCTTTGGAGAAGTGATCTACCTTATCGGATTTTGTCTTACTCAACAGGAAGCCTGGCTGCCCTTGGTAACCCTCCCCAGGGCTCCTGCTTCTTGTTCGCCACCCGTAGCTCCTGTCCTTCTGCTCTGGGCTTGTGGGGTCTCTCTCTTCACCATCCTTCCCAGACAGATGGCTGAGGAACCATCCTGGACATCCTTCTGGCCCCGCGGCCCAGTCTCATCGTGTCGGGGAGAACGGAGAAAGCCACATAGCCTATTCTTTCGTATCCCTGGTCTCTCAGAAGCAGGAGGAGCCTGAGGTATCTAGGCAACCTTGCACATTCTGACTAATTGATGGCATCATAGAATCCTTGAACCAGAACCGGGACTCCAGGGGGGCAGACGAACCAATTCTGGAAATTCTCCTGGTGATGAGGGCCCGCTTCACCTCCAAGTCTACCAGGTAAGACCAGCAAGCGTACCCCCCGGGCATTTCCTCTTCAAAGGAGCATCTTCTTCTACATTGTACAACCCTGTAGTTACTTTATCCAAGTAAAGTTTGGCACAGGAATTGCTGATGGATATAGATTTAAGAATTAGGTTTTCCCCATGACTCTGTCTCTCCAGAACAACTGATCTCATTCCATTTGTCTTTCTTTAGAGCTCTTTTTTTTTTCAGAGTATAAAAATGTATTGAGGAAAAGGACTGGGGAACAGGGATGGGGAATAGGAATAGCTCCTGAGAGACAGGAGGGGGCCCGAATGGGTTGCCCTCTTTAGAGCACTTGTCTTCTTCCCATTAGCAAGAACTGAGCTTCCTCAGAATAAGGACTCACGTCTCATTCTCCCTACCGTCCTCAGAGCTCACTCCAAGGAAGGTGTTAAGTAGCCCTGGGGCGGTTCTGTAAGTAAAGGCGTCTGAGTGAGTGAGTGAATGAGCACACCAAGCACAGGAATCCAATCGAATCACTTTCTTTTGAATCTCTCCATTCTTTTGCCTCACCCCGTGGGACCCAGGCCTCACACACAGTAGGTCCTCTATAAACAATGGTTCCTTGTCTGCCAAGCCCTAGACCAGGCACTGTGGGCCGAAAGAAATATGACCTCATGCTGGCGTGAGGAAGAAGGAAAAGCGTAAGTATCTGTAATACAACACGGTGAACAGGAGCACGGTGAAGCCCGTTCCTGAGCATGCTCTATGTCCTTCAGATCCGAAGCTCTCCACCTGTGTGCGCATACCTGCGACCCCTTTGGCAAACGTGTGAAACTTAATGGCTTTTTTCTCCGAATGATGTTTTTGTTTTGTGATACCAAGGATTAAACCATAGCCTCATGCATGCTAGGCAAGCACTCTACCACTGAGCTATATCCCTCAGCCCTTTTTATTTTGAGACAGGATCTCACTAAGTTGTCAGACATGCCTCAAACTTTTTTTTTTTTTTTTTTTGTGAGACAGGGTCTGGCTATGTAGTTCAGGCTGGCCTGGACTGACTGTGTAGCCCAGGCTGGCCTCGAACTCACAGCAATCCTCCTGTCTCAGCCTCCCGAGTGCTGGGTTACAGGCATGTGCCACCATGCCCAGCCTCAAACTTGTGATCCTCCTGCCTCAGCCTCCTGAGTAGCTGGGATTACATGTGTGTACCACCATGGCTGCCTTAGAATAATTTTTTTTTTCTTTTGTCTTTTTGAGACAGGGTTTCACTATGCAGTTCAGGCTGGCTTTGAACTCACTTTGTACCCCAGGCTGACCTTGAACTCCCAGCAACTCTCCTGCTCCAGGTTCCCAAGTGCTGGGATTACAGGTCTTCACTACTATGCCTGGCTAGAATAATATTTTTAAACTCAAAATATATAGAATTACAAAGCAAACCAATGGTATTGAATGATATTTATTAAGAAAGTAGTGACTGGCCGATGATATGGCTCAGCAGCATAAGCGCCTGCCTGGCAAGCGCGAGGTCCTGAGTTCAACTCCCGGTACCCACATAAAGGAAAAAAAAGGCCTGGTGATATTGCTCAGTGGTACAAGCGCCTGCTGGCAAGCATGAGGTCCTGAGTTCGACTCCTGGTACCCACATAAAAATAAATAAATAAATAAAAAGAAAGTAGTGACATAGTAATACATAATTTTTTTTTTTTTTTTGCAGTGCTGAGGATCAAACCCAGCACCTCACACATGCTAAGCAAGGGCTACACCTCCAGCACAATATGTTTATTTATTAATGCATTATTATATAATAAGATGTAGCAGAACTTAGTAACACTGGTAATGTTGAAGTCCTGATGAATAAAAATAATATCTTGAGATATTTGCAGCAACCACAATGAAACATCTGTGGTTTCTGCTGGAGACAAAGTTCTAGGTGCAGTTAACACTACTGTAGCTCTGTCTCTATAGAAACAAGAATTTTCTTTTTGTTGTATGATACTCTGTTATGTAAAAAGGCTTTTCCCTTTGTCTCTTGTTAGCACCCTTTGACTTTTCAATCTAGGCGCTGCATTTTACTAATGGTAGGGAATGTATCTGTTTTTTATTCAAATATTTTCAATCTCTGTTTTTATTTCCTCTCTTCTGGCACTTCTATTCCCCGGGAGGTGTTGGGAGGGGTGGTTTGCTTGTTAGGTGGGGTGACCGTGAGGCCCCATTTGACAGGAGACCTGCAAGTGGAGACCTGAAGGGCCCAAGGGAGGGTCTGTGGAAGAGCATCCCAGGCAGAGTCTGGGCTGGGGCTCAAGGGGTGTTTTAGGAATAGCAAGGAGCCCAGTACAACCAGAACAGAGAAAGAGGAGAGAACAGAGGGTGAAATTAGAGAATGGCAGCCTCAGCACACAGGACTTGGAGGTCTTCAAAAGGCCTTTGAGAGCTGGGCACATGCCTGTAATCCTAGCACTCTGGGAGACTGAGGCGGGAGGATGGCAGCTCTAAACCCAGCCTGGGCAACTTACCAAATTAGCAAGACCCTGTCTCAAAATTTTAGAAGATGATAAAAATAAAAATATCATGGAGATGTAGCTCAGTGCAAAGGCCCTGGGGTCAACCCCCAGTACTGCAAAAAAAAAAAAGTTTAAATTTTGATGAAGTCTGGTCTATTATTTTTTTCTTTTATGGTGTGTATGTATGTGTGTGTGTGTGTGTGTGTGTGTGTGTGTGTTGTATGTATCCTATCAAAAAAAAAAACACAAAAAACAAAAAACCCCTCACTAAAACCTTTTTCTAAGTTTCTATTATTTTAACCTACCTTTATTATGTATTACATATGTAATATTTCTAATTTTTTCTTTCTTCACCTTATTTCACGTATTTATTTTCTTCCTTATTTCATTAAATATATGTCCTCCCTATTTTACATTCTTGGTCTGCCTGACCTAATATTTCTGCTTCTCATAGTAAATGTTGTCCGGTTTGTTGACATTCTTTGCAGGTAGTTTTCTCCCCGGCTGTATGGTGAGTTTTGCCCTGTGAGCACGGATACACGCAAGGGTCGCCCACTGTTCCATCGCGGAATGTGTCCTGGTCAGGGCCATCTTGGTCTCTGTCTTTTGCAAAGAGTTCAATGAGAGGCCGACTCTAGGGTGGAAAGTCCTGGGCACCCTGGATTCTCCAGTAACTCCTGCTGGCCCAAGCCCCTCTTGGGCAGGGTTTGAGGGGCTGGCCTTCACTTTCTGAGGAAGAAGCAGCACCGGGAGGAGATGGCTCACAGGGGTTGTGCCGGATAGGGCCGGGGTGGGGGAGTGCGTGACTGAGCTGGGCAAGCATCCCTTGCTTTCTTAGCTCTTCACCCAAGCAGAGCTCATTCCTGATCTTCCTCCACTGCCACCTGCCCTGGCATCTGAGGTCTTCCTGTCACAAGCACAGGAGAGGAAAAAGCAACATTTATTTATCTGTGGTGCTGAGGATCGAACCCAGGCCCTTGCACTTGCTAAGCAAGCACCTGACCACGGAGCTACACCTCCAGCCCAGAAGCAAAATTTAAATTTTTCTTTTCCAACCTGCACCATTTTCACTTACAAAGACAATCATTTTATATGATGCAATCAATACCCAGGGACATGTTTTCATTGTCAGTGCTACTAATAAAATGGGATTTTATTTTAAAATACACATTACTTTTTTTCTTTTGCCTAATAGTAAACTTTATCATTAAGCTTTTTAGCTTACCAAAAGATTGTGAGTAGCCATAATTATAATTCATGTCATCTTTTCCATTTTTATAGCTCCATATATGCTGAAATAAAATATTTACCAGCTACCCTGTGCTAATAAAAACTATTTTATAGTAAATGGTGGAGGGAAAAGGGACAGGACTGGGCACAAAACTCTGATGGTGGATTTAAGGATGAGGAGGCAGAGGACCCGAGACTGACAGTTCCTGGGGAAACTGACAGGTCAGCCAGTGTCCCGGGCCAGATCCATCTCCTCGGAGCCACCACGGCTCCAACACCTGAATCATTTGCTAGAAAGCATTTACTGCTCGCACTGTGGCTGCCTGGGCTGCTTTGCTCAGGCGTATGTGTATTTAATCTGTGTTTGGTCTGTGAAGCTTCTGGAAGGCTTCGTAGTCCTGCCCACCCCCCTCTCCCCATGCCCTTTCCCTGCAGTGCCTGGCACACAAAACGCAGCACCTAGTGGGTCACGTCGGAAACCCACCCTCTCTCCAGGAAGGGTGAGTGCATGGTCAGTGTCTGGCCTGGATTCCAGGCTGCCTCGGTTTCTGAGTCTGCCTGTGAGCAGGGAATACAGATGAGGGTGGACGGCACTAGGATGGAAGCTTGGATCTGAACTGTTGGACAGTGTCTGGGGTTCTGCACAAAAGAGAATTGAATTACAGATCAGCTGGGCCTTAGTGTGACAGCCCCAGCGCCCTCGGCCTCCAGCCTGGGACCTGTGGGAAGCGCATAGCTGGCATTTTTTGCTGAGATTAGGAAGTCTTTTGCTTCCTGTGTGACTTCAATGGACTGCTGTGGTAGGATGGAGTCTACTTGTTTTTTTCTTTTTGGTAAAAAGGAAACAGCAATTTGTCTCGGGTTGTTATGAGGCGGTGGGCAGATGAGCTCTCTCTGGTGTCTGGCGAGTAGCCAGCTTGAGAGCATGTGGCCATGTTTTTGCTGGCATTATCAAGCATGTAGAGAAGCTGAGATCACAGCCTTGGAGGAGTGAGTTTTTGTGGTGATTCTCCAAAGACCATCTTTATGCAAGAAGTGTCAGAGCCCCATTTCATAGTAAGTTTTTTTTGTTTTTTTTTTTAATGTTTTGTTTTGGTTGATGCCATGTCATCACTTAAGGGCTGATGTCATTTCCAGATGTTGGCATCCCCAAAAGCCATCACAGGCCTGGGCAGTGCTGGGGGATGCTGGATGGCTAGGCTGAGAGGCAGAGCTATGTTCCTGGACTTCAGCCAGGCTCTCTCTGACATGGCTTTCTCCTCACAAGGAATGTTGGTACAGCATGCAAGTACCAATCTGAAACAGAATTTATGCTCCTCTTTCGTTGTCTGCTGCATCTTGCTTTCTCTGAGTTGGGTCTTTTGTTACCATAGTCTTTGGAGTGGAACTTGTCCAGGGGTGACTTTGTTTTCTTGCTTTGAAGAATTCAGGTAGTGGGGCTGGTGAGATGGCTCAGCGGTGTACGTGCCTGCCTGGCAAGCACAAGGGCCCGAGTTCGACTCCTGGATCCCACATACGATAAAAGGGCCGGTGATATTGCTCAGTGGCACGGGCGCCTGCTGGCGCGCGAGGTCCTGAGGTCGACCCCTGGTACCCACAAAAAAAAGAATTCAGGTAGTGATCCATTGCAGGGAGCCTGAGGAGGGTGGGCTGGGCTCAGACAGGGGTTGCAGGAGGTACAGAAGGGTTAACTGAATATATGAATGAGCATACAAATGTTTGGATTGATGAGGAACCTCAAAATGACACAAGAAGCATGTTTCTCCAGAAATGAAGTAGATCTTGGGCTGTGAAGTAGTTAATAACGATGAAAAGAAATGATAGTTTAATTATGCTGTCCCCAAACTTCTTCCTAACCAGCCAACTCATGAATGCAGAATTTAAGCCAAGCTACAAGGGAGAGGTACCAGTGACCTAGAGGACACTGGAGGATTGGGTCCGAGTGAGGAATCACTTGTGACATTTTGCATTCCCCGGAATGAGGACCGGTCCACAAAGCCAACTTTATGTCCACTGTCCAGCAAGAGAACCAGAAGCATCCATCACTTTCATTCTTGCTTTAACAAGACTCCAGGGCCTTCCCTTACACATTAGTTGGCTGATAATTGTGCCTTTACTAAGAACCACTGAAAAGCATGACTGTCCTCATCCTTTTGCAGTCACAAGGAAGGACAAGAGGGTTTGCCTGCAAGAATCCAGAGAACTAAGGCTAATGGAGGGAAGGCAGAGAGAGGCAGATTTCATCTCAGACTTAACCAGCCTATGAGGGAAAAGGGAGGTATTACCTATCTGGAGCTTGTCTTGGGTGGGTGCTACAGTCCCAGATTCATGCACTGAAACCTGATCCCGAGTGTGATTTGTGGAGGTGGGGCCTTGGAGAGGCGCTGAGGTTGCGAGGGCGTAGAGCCCTTAGTACCGTTATGAAAGAGACCTCGGGGTGCTTGTTTGCTTCTTTTGCCACGTGAGGGCAAGGGAAGAGGTGCTGTCTATGAGAAATGAGCTGGTGACTTGATCTTGGACTTCCCAGCCTCCGGAAGTGGGAGCGGCACATTCTGTTGTTTGTAACTTATGGCATCTATGGCAATTTTTTTTATAGCAGCCCCAGGGACTGAGACAGTGAGGGAAGGAGAGGGATACGATATGCAGGGTTCTTCCCAATTCTCAAATAATATGCTTTTACCTGCTGGAGCCCCATCCCCTGGGCACTGAAGCTCTGAATTGCTAAAATCCTTGTATTTTATCCCCTGCTCCCACCCCCTACTAGATCCCCTACTAGATCTTTTCTCAGAATCTCATTTACAAATTCCTCTTCCATGAGGTGGACACGAGAGAGTGAGAGAACCAGGATCAATGATGCTCTTAACATATGAGTCCACTTGACTGTTGGCATCTAGAACAAGATTTCCAAAGTTTAGTATGCTTGCTGGGTGTGGTGGCATTGCCTTTCATCCCAGCTACTGGGGAGACTGAGACAGAAGGACTGCAAGTCTGAGGACAGTTTGGTCAACTTAACTCTGTAGCAAAATGAAAGAAATAAAAAGGGGTGAGGCTGTAGCTTAGTGGTAGAGCGACCCTGGCTTCAATTCTCAGTACCACAAACAAACACCCCCTAAAACAAAAGCAAAACAACAACAAAACTTGAGCATGCTGCAGAATTGTCAGGAAGGATTTTTGCAACATACACTGTTAGTTTTGTCCCCAGAATCTTCAGCAGAGTAGGGGGAGGCCCAAGAATGTACATTTCAGCCTGGTGTGGTGTCACTTGCCTGTAATCCCAGCACTCGGGAGGCTGAGGCAGGAGGCTTGCCGTGAGTTCAAGGCCAGCCTGGGCTACATAGTGAGTTCAAGGAGAGCCTGAGCTACATAGCAACACTTTGTCTCAAAACAAACAAACAAATAAACAAACAAACACCAAAACAACAAAAAGAATGTCCATTTTCAAACAAGTTCCTAGCTGCTAGCGTTGGTATAGGGGCAGGGAATAATTAATAGGAACCCTGCTTTGGTGGATGAAGACCAAGCCAGCCCACTCACTGTTAACTTTGAAAGCTAGAGAGGACAGATGAGTAAGTAGCAAGGCATGAATTTCTCCTCCTCTTCTTCTTCTTCTTCTTCTTCTTCTTCTTCTTCTTCTTCTTCTTCTTCCTCATCCTCTTCCTTGATCAAGGCTCATCTGGTCCCTGCCTCAAGGGCCTGCAAAGAAAACTTTGACCCAGACCAGTGTGTCCCACTTCCAGAGTCACTTCTCCAGGAAGCCTTCCAGGATTAGCTATCATGGCTCCCCAGCTTTCTCCTTCATGACAGCTGCCATAACTTGCAGTTTGCTACTACTGTAGCTCATGTGATTTTTGAATTATCATCTCTCTCCCCCAGAATTAGTAAGGAGTATGAGGACAGGATTTATGAAGAGTGGGGAAAGCCAGATACAGTGGTGCATGCCCATAGTACCGCTATTTGGGAGACCAAGACAGGAGAATCACAAGTTCAAGGCTAGCCTGAGCAATTTAGCAAGACTCTGTCTGAAAGTAAAAACAAAGAGGGCTGGTGGTGTAATTCAACGGCAGAGCAGTTGCTGGTGTGTGGAAAGCCCCAGTACATTAAAAAAAAAGCACAGGGATGAGTGATTTGGTTGGGTGGGGAATGGTGGTGCGTGACCCTCAGGACTGTGCACAATAAAAGGGAGTGAGAGAATGGGAGGTTTTGTCCTTCTTGAACAAAGGCAGGGAAGGGAAGGAGGAGGAGGAAGGTGACACGGGGCACTCATAGAACTTCGGCTTTCCCGGACTACTGCAGCGCTGTCCCGTACGCACTGGAGGTCTGCCTTGTCTGTTCTGTTCACCAACCTGGACACTTCTTTACAGATTTGAAAACTTGAGTCGGTTTCATTAGCTTTCAGCTGCTCACCAGCTCTTATTCTTAGCTACTGCATCCAGAAATAGTTAAGACTCCAGGGCTGAAGAAAATGGAGTTCAAATCCCGGACTTCAGCTTCGCTGTCCATTGAATGATTTCTGCTGTGTTGTTGGGAAGTTTCCCGGCATCAACACACACGACACCCTTCACACAGTGCCTGGTGCACACGAGGGCCCCAGGCACACAGGTGGCCACTGTCACCACCACCCTCATCGTCACTGACTTCCTCACCACTGATGCCATTTCTGCCCATCCCCACCCCCCTAAGGTTTCCGTGAAATTCCAGTGGGACAAACAGCTTCCTGACCATCGAGTGTTGTGCGAATGTCAAGGGCACCCAAGTGCCTCGGCCTCTGCCCACAAAGCTGCATAAGATCCAAGCCCTGTGTCCTTATTTCCACTGGACGCTGGCACAGGCGCTGCCCCTTCCAGCCCCGTGGTGGTTCTTGCTTTAATGACAAATGCGTCTTGTTCTCCTTCTGTCCTCAGGACTCCATCTAACTACTTGAAGAGCTGTCACGCAGAGCACTGTTCCCGAGGGAGACGAGCCCCAGCTCCCACCCCTGCGCGCTTCGGGCTGAGACCCACAGTCTGGCTGCAAGGAGAGCATGTTGTCTTTTTGGAAAAATGAAAGAGTACCCAAGTGAAGAACTGACAGAGGTGACTCCCACAGCAAATAGGCAGGAGGCCTGGGTTTGGGAAGCCCAACCCTGGTGGTCTCCCTCCCCTGCAGGCAGACCCCGCCTGGCCTTTGCGTTCCATAGCTTTCTGTCCGGTGTGAAATAAGAGATATTCAAGCCTCAGGATCTGAAAGGGTATATGCCAGTATTTATTTATTTATTTATTTATTTATTTATTGAGACAGGGTCTCACTGTGTAGTTCAGGCTGTCCTTGAACTCACTATGTAGCCTAGGCTGGCCTCGAACTTATGGCAATCCTCCTGCCTCAGCCTCCCTAGTACTGAGATAACAGGTGTGTGCCACCATGCCTGGCTATGCCAGTATTTAATATTTAAGCCCACATATTTTACTGATGAGGCCCAGAAAGAGGGACACATTTTCCCAGGGTTCCACAGTAACTTAAAATGGACCCAAACTCACTTCAGTGAAGCTTTTTTTTTTTCTTTTTCCAGAGACGAGGTTAATGTTACCTTTAACATGATTTTTTGAGGCAGATGGTGTGCTGGTATTCATCACCCTTAGTGAGTGTGCAGCACCTCTCTGAGTGCCCGCTGACCACTCGCTATTAACCTCAGAGTATACACTGATGCCGGGCTGCTGCAGGACGGTGTGGTACAGTGGTTAACCATATGGGGGCTGAGCAGCCCAATTTCAATCTCAGCCTTGCTACTTGGCATCTGTATGACCCTGGGAAGTTACTTGCACTCTTTGCACCTCGGTTTCCTTATCTGTAAATAGGAGTACTTACTAGGGCTTCTTGTGAAGGAAGGCCAGAGTTATTTACAGCATGCCTGACAAACAGTAAGCACCCCATACAAGCTATTCATGATCACCCCCAAGGGAGTGTAAGGGCACTGGCAGGCAGGTCATTGACTAGTGGGTACATCCTCTACGAAACAGGCTAAAATGATACAAAGAAAGGGAGAAGGAATCCAGACTTCAGCAAAATGCAAATGAATTGCAGATTTTTCTGTTATTAAAATGCTGAGAGCCAGGCATGGTGGTGCACACTTGTAGTCCCAGCACTCAGGAGGCTGAGGCAGAAGTATACTTGCGAGTTTGAGGCCAGCCTGGGCCACAGTGAGTTCAAAGCCCGCCTGAACTATATAGCAAGATCCTGTCTCAAAAACCAAACCAAACCAAACCAAACCAAACCAAACCAAACCAAACCAAACCAAATCAAACCAAACAAAAATTTGAGTCATCAGGATCCCTAAATTTAGTCAAATGGCCCAACACACACATCTAATTTGAAACTATCGTAACAGCCTTGTGCCAGAATGTTTTGGAAAGGCAACGATTGCTTTTCACAGATGCTTCAGATCCCTCAGGAGGGAGGAAGAAATACAGTTCGGAGAGGCCCTTCTGAGTTCCAGAGAGAGGACTGACAGAGTTGCTCACAGGGCAATGCCAGCTCCCTGCAGGAAGGGTGGGCACAGCGCGGAGCCACTGGACACTCTACCGGCTCGGCAGCCAGGGCAACCCTGCACCACACCACTTCTGTGGGGTCACTAGGCCACGCAGTCTCCTGGCAAAAGCCATTCTGCTTTGGGTGACCTTCCTAGGAGGCGTTGGGCTCCCAGGGGTTCCTTCCCCTCCCCCACTCCTGTCTCCTAGGTAACGGAAGTCAGCGGAGACACAGAGTTGGGGCTTTCGGGGAAATCAGTACCACTGGGAAAGAGGACTTCGGTCCTCTGAAAGGTGCTCGGAGGATCCGGCTACGGGAAGCTGCCCACGCATCAGGACGGAGCCAGAGCGCGTGTGGCCTCCGTGAGCCTCGCTAGCCTACTCAGGAGGGGGTCTATAAAGACAAAGTCAAAGCCTACGCGGCTAAGCATGTGCTTTATGTTTAGGTCATGCTCCGTTTTGGGAACAGCCAAATACTGTTGGGATTTCATTAGCCCGGGTCAGCACCCCAGTAGGGGAAGCCGGAGAGGCCGGGACCACCCGAGGCTCATGGGCCCGGGTTCTCTACGCTGTGGCGCAGTGTGCTCTGTGGCGAGGTTCTGCAGACGCGCCCCCAGTTCGCGTGTGTGGTTAGGTTGGGATCATACGCATGTGCGGTTCCTCCTAGATGAGCTACGGGGAACAGGCAAATCTACAGACATGGAACGTGGACTAGTGGTTGCCGGGGACTGGGGAGCTCAGTCCCGGCCCAGCGTTGAGGGAAACGGGGTTCTTCATGGGCCATGAACTTTTTCCGGGGTTAGACAGCTGCGATGGTTGCTCACTTTGTGAAAATCCTGAAAACCAAAGTATACACTTTAAAGGGTAAATCTTTTCATATGTGAGCTATATTTCAATTTTTTTTTTCGTGGGTACCGGGGATCGACCGCAGGACCTCGTGGCCAGCAGGCGCCCGTGCCGCTGAGCGATATCACTGGCCCTTTTCTCGTAGGTGGGTATCGGGACTCGAACTCAGGACCCCGCGCTTGCCAGGCAGGCGCTTATGCCGCTGAGCCATCTCACCTGCCCTATATTTCAATTTTTAAAAGTTATATACATACACTTAATGATACACTTAAATAATGTGTACATTATAAAGAATAACATAAAAAGTTATAGGTGTGCTTCTAAAGCTCATAAATAAAAGTTCTGATATTATCTTCCTTTTCCCTGACAAATTGCTGTGTGCTCTCTCTGAAGAACCATGGCTTTGAGCTATGTCTGAAAAGGCTGTGCCTCCAATCAGAAGCCTTTTCTGTAAAGCCTTTTTTGCTTTCACAATTTGGGCAAAATTGCCTGCCAATTAACAGCAGTAATAGTTAACTAGCGTACATTAAGTGCATACTAAGTACCAAGCATTTTATCCCAAGTGCTGTATTTATGTACAAATACCCCCTATTATTTCCATTATTTCATTATCTTTCCACTTTTATAGTAGGGAAATAGGTTAAAGCTGGGCACCTGTAATTCCAGCACTCAGGAGGCTGAGGTAGGAGGATCCCCGCAAGTTTGAAGCCAGCCTGGGCTACATAGTGAGTTCAAGGCCAGCCTGAACTACATAGCCAGACCCTGTCTCAAATAAAACAAAATAAATGAGACAACCCAAACCCTCCCTTTAAAGGACAAACCCCCCAAAACGAAACAAAACAACTAGGATAAGAAGCTCTCTTGGCCCTGTGTGAGACCCTGTCTCAAAACAAAACAAAACAAAACAAAACAAAAACAGAAGCTTTCTTGGGTCAAAGCTATTAAGCAGCCAAGCGGGCCTTCAAACTAAGCAACCTGGGCCCAGCACTCGTACTTGACCTCAGTGCTGCCTTCAGCACCTACTCCGTTACTCTGTGTACACCATGCATTTACTATAAACACACAGAGTCCCTGCACCCTCCGGGCTTCTACACTAACGGAGTGAGGGTCAGTAAATAAATGAATACTGCAGTTACTGATATTTGCAGGGGCTCTGAAGAATATATAAATGCCAAATTCTGTCTCTCCTCTCTTGCAGAAATCCTTGGGATGAAGGGATCAAGTCTAAATTTTACATAAAATTTTGTTGACATAAACAGATAATAATAAAAAATCCACACATTCTCTTTTCTTTGAGCCAGGCTGGGAAGATGGGATGTTTGGGGCAGCAGGTGTTTCATCAAGACTTCAGCAGAATTCACCAGTGCCCGGGGCCTTTGAAGTTCAGTCCCCAGACACCCAGTATCAGGCCAATATTTGTTTGTTTGTTTGTTTTTGAGACAGGGTCTCGCTCAGTAATTCAGGCTGCTTTTAAACTCACTATGTAGCCCAGGTTGGCTTCGAATTTACGGCAATCCTCCTGTCTCAGCCTCCCTGGTGCTGGGATCACAGGCGTGTGCCACCACTGCTGGATCAGCCCAGTATTGAAAAGCCCGGACTCTTGCGTCCCCTCCTGGGTGGAAAGGGTCCTTGATGGAAGGAACTCTTGGATTTGCTGCAACTGTGCTTTGGCAGGAAAATCACATAACATTTGTGAGCTTTTCAGGTATGTTAGGGATTTAACAAAGTTGCCATTAATGTTGATTTAGAATATCTAATGCTTAGTGAATAGGAATCGCCTCACTGCTGTATAACTGACAAACACTGTATACATGTGAGGTTTACAACTGACAGTTTGATGTACAGATACATTGTGAAATGATTGCCAGTCAAGCTAATGAACACATCCAACACCATACTTTTTTTCTTTTCCTCCACAGTGGAGATCGAACCCAGGGCCTTTGCGCTGAACTACATCTCCAGACCACGTCCTTGTTTTGTTTTGTTTTTTGTTGAGGCAGGGTCTTATTAAGCTGCTAAGTTGCCCAGGCTTGGTTTGAAATTGTGATCCTCCTGCCTTTCTCAGAGTGCTGGGATTACAGGCACTACACGCCTAGGTTCGTTATTATTTGTGTGTGTGTGTGTGTGTGTGTGTGTGTGTGTGTGTGTGTATGTGGTGAGAACATCTATATCTACCCACTTAGCAAATTTCAGATAGACAATACAGTACTGTTAATGAGTTACCGTGCTGTCTGTTAGATCCCCAGAACTTGTCTTATAACTAAAATTTGTCCCCTCTGGCAGTCTCCACATGTCCCTAAGCCCCTAGCACCTGGAAAGCACTGTTTTACTTTCTGCTTCTGTGAGTTTCACTTTTAAAAACTCCACACATATGTGAGATCACATGGCATTTGTCTTTCTGTGCTCAGCTTATTTCACTTGGTTCAATGTCCTCTTAGCTTGGCTCATGCTGTTGTATACGGCAGGATTTCCTTTTTATGGCTGAATAATATTCCAGTGCACACCACATTTTCTTTATCCATTTATCTTTTGATGGACACTTAGGTCCATTGGTATGAGGTTGAGGACAAGAATGAGGCTGCTGAGACCCTGACCTGACTGTTTATTTTTATTTTTATGTTTGGTGGCTCTGGGAATCAATGCCAGGGACTCAGGCATGCTGGGCAAGTGCTCTAGTGTGCTGTGCTATATCCTCAGACATTTTTATTTCATTTTGAGAGCAGATCTTGCTATGTTGCCCAGACAGGCCTTGAGCTTTCAATCTTCCTGCTTCAGCCTCCTGAATAGCTGGAATTATAGGCATGTGTCACTGCCCCCGGCCTGACCTGCTTCTTTTGAACTTAACCTTTGTCCAGGTGCTGGAGACGCTGCTGCTGAGAGTGGAAGGGGACAGGAAAGGACACTGCTACCATGGGGCAGATCTGCCAGAGGGAAACGGTGAGCTCCCTGCACAGAGGGTCGCAGGTGGCCTGGGCGGGCAGGTGGGAACCCTTGGGTCCAGGCCCTAATGCTCAGTGCAGGTTAAACTCTCACTTGCATGTAGGGTTCCTGACCTGGCGGCCTCTGTGACTCTGCGGTTCAACCCCACAGGTATGCACAAAGTCAGGACCATGGGCTGTGACCAGAGTTAGGCTTTTCCCCTCTAGGAGGAGCCCCCTGGGTGCACTGGCTGCGGCCCTGGAAGCAGACGCCCACTCCTACATCACAGAGAGCCCTGCTTCTCCCTGAGTGTCGGGAACATGGGGACAGGCTGAACTATGTTCTGAGTTGTGGGCTTCTTTAAAGTTGATGTTTGCTGCAGAGGCCAGGCCCCCGGGGCAAGGGCTACAGTTGCTTCTTTCCCAGGTTTGGAACTTGAGGTGCAGTGGGGTTTTAGCCCAAGGACAAACCAAGGACAAACCCAGAGCCTACATGGGTCCCCTGGCGACCAGAATTCTCTTGGAGCTGCAGGGTGCAGTGGCCTCTTTGCTTTGTGAAGACTTCCCATGGTCACTCTGGGGAGAGAAATTTGTCTGAGCCCCACCACAAGTGGCAAGTACAAGCTCAAGTTGTTTCTTAGGACCAGAGGTGAGGGGCCCATGCACCAAGGGACTGGCAACTTCCTCTGAGTCTAGCAGGAGTGGTTTAAAATGTCCCTGTTTGTCACCTCTGAGAAGGGTTTTGCAGAGTCCAGGCTGGATGCATCCACCCTCTTTCCCTCCCTCCCTCCTTCCCTGGCTTTGCGAGTATTGAGTTCCTTCCTGTTTCTAAGGCCCAGATGGAAACTCTCCGTCTCCTTCTCACTTATGGAAACTGAGGCTGCTGTTTGGTTAATCTGGGAGGGGAGGTGGAGGTCACTAAATACATAAATCCGAAGACTCCCCTTGGCCGCTGGACCTCTGAGGCTGCCTCTTTTCCCCTCCTTCTCCCCCACCCCGAGCAGAAATAAGTTTTGCCTGCTCTGGGAAAGGAGCATTTCCAAACCGCAAGGTTTGTTTGGGATGTCATTACCACCCCTCACGGACCCCACTGTCCCCTTCCTGTGCCCATGTCTGGCTTTGCTAGCCCTAGGCAGAATGCCACCAAGAGTGCCGGTCATGGAGAGGTGGCACAAAGCAGCCAGTATCCCAAGTGCCTTGTGGCAGTCAACAGCTTGGGCACTGGTCTGGAGCTCAGTGTCAACTCAAGGGGCTAGGAGTGGTCCTCTGTGGCCCTTGGTGTCCAGAAAAAGGAACATAGGCTCTGGGGTCTCAGATACGAGGTGGAAACCCAGGTGTTAGAAATGAGTTTGATGGGCCGGTGAGATGGCTCAGCGGCTTAAGCGCCTGCCCGGCAAGCGCGAGGGCCCGAGTTCGACTCCCGGAACCCACATACGAAAAAGGGGCCGGTGATATCGCTCAGCGGCACGGGCGCCTGTTGGCGCGCGAGGTCCTGAGGTCGACCCCCCGGTACCCACAAAAAAAAAAAAAAAAAAAAAAAAAAAAAAAAAAGAAATGAGTTTGATTCCTCAAGTAGCCTGGGATAAGTCACATTTCTTATTGCCCTGTACCTCTAGAAACTGATGATCTTTCCTATTGCTGCTGCACTTAACAAGCAACTGTAGTTGGCTTTCTGTATTCCTGGGGTCCTCAGACATGGATTCATCCAATGGTGGGTCAAAAATATTCAGAAAAAAATTTGTATTTGCACTGACCAGGTGCAGACTTTTTCCTTGACATTATTCCATGGACAGCACTGTGTAACAACTATTTACGTAGGGTTGCCTTGTGTTAGGGATTACAAGTGATCTAGTAGTGATCCAAAGTCTATGGGAGGATGTGCACAGGTTATATGCAAAGATCATACCATTTTACAGAAGGGACTTGAGCATCCGTGGATTTTGGTGTCTGCGGGAAAGTTCTGGACTCCATTCCCCATTGATACCAAAGGATGACCATACTCTGTGCCAGCTCACTTTACATGGCCTCCTTAAATGTTCACAAAGACACAGTGAAGTGGTATCATTCCCATTTTACAGATGGGGAAACTGAGGCTTAAAGACATCACTTGCCTGATTTTGCACAGCTGGTCAGTCATTGGCAGATCCAGGACATAAACTCAGGTCTCTCAGGAGTCACCAAGATTGTGTTCTTCCTATTTCTACGTCAAACTTACAGCAGAAGGGGGAAGTATGCTATTCCAATCGTATCTTCCTGAGGGTGGATATGCTTCGGGTTGTTCCAATCTTAGAAACACTGTGTTCCGGATATTAAATTCCCACTCTGAGTCTAAGGAGGGGCCAATTCAGTTTCTTTCTCCTATACTCTCTGTCTGTTGCAAGCCCCAGACAGTCATTTTCACAGGTGACTTACCCTTTCTATTTTTTATTTTTCCCAGTATTGGGCATGGAACCCAAAACCTCGGTACATGGTAGGCCAGTGCTGTACCCCTGAGCTCCATTCTCAGCCCTGTAACCTGGCCTGGGTCTCCTCAAAGCTCTTTCGGTAGAAAGCGTGCTCTCACCGGGTGTCCAGCTGTAAGGCCTACGCGGCTTGGGCCTTGAGCATGTGGAGAACTTGCCTGGACAGCTCTGGTCATGAGGGTTATCCTTGGGATACTTTTCTTTGCTTCCCTAGAACTATAATTTCTGTGGAACTTCTTTAATTCGGGGCCTACTTAGAAGAGGGCTCAGTTTCTCAGCTTGTGAAAGCAAACATTTATGGAGTACTTACTCCACGCAAGGCAGTGCAAGAGGTACTGAAGAGAAAGTGAGACAGCCCATGTCCTCCAGGGGAGACACAAACCCTGCTCGCCCCCATGCTTGTATCTGTGGCCTGCTGTGCACCCTCCCAGGAAATCAGTCTCCTTCCACATAAAGTGGAGCTGCCCCCCGTGCACTGTCACTCAGGGCTCTGTCCCTTCTCACCTATTGCTGATCATGACGCTGTGTTTCTAGGCCCCAGCACTAAGGCAGGGCACACTTGACAAGTTGCTGTGTGGGTCAAGGGCTGACATAGGCTTCACTCTTTTTTCAGTTGTGTTCTTCTCCCTCCTCGATTTTTCTTTCCCTGCTGCTGCAGAGACAACTTTGGGGAAGCACGGAGATGGAGAGCCAGGGTTGTGTGCAACCTCTGCATTAAGAGCAGACGTCCTTTGAAGCCCCTCCACAGGACTAAGCTGCGTCAGTCTGGGCCTTCTCTGCTCTGGCTGGCGCTCCCCAGAAAGCCTGATACTCAGGGATTTAGGGGGAGAGAGACCCACTGCCCCTTGGAGGGGGTGGAAGGTGGGGCCCAGTCTCTGACCCATCTGGCTATTCTCCTGCCAGTGGACAGGGCTGGCTTGGCCTCCACTGGCTCCAGGGCAGCTCACTGGCCACACGAGTGTCCCCACTCAGTGCCGAAGGTCTGACTTGAGCCCATCACAGAGCTTTTCCCCCACGCTTTTTAAACATTGCTAGTGCAGGTTAATGGTGTTCGTTTTGGCAGATTTGTGCATGCACATATAACTGACTTTGATCATTTTTGCCCCATCACCCCAGACCCTGCCTTCCCCCCTAGTTTCAGTTTTTTTGGGTTCAGTGAATACAATACATTTTCATCATATCCATCCCCCATTACTTGCCGTTACCCCCCATTCCCTTCCTCTTGTCTAATAATGGTCTTTCTTCTACATTTTTTCCCCTACTACTTTCTTGTCATCTCTTTTAGATTCCACATATTAGGGAAAATGGGTGATATTTGTATTTCTGAGTCTGGCTTATTTTGCTCAACATGATCTCCAGATCCATCTGTTTTCCTGCAAGTGACAAAATCATTCTTTATGGTTACATTATATATATCTCCACATTTTATTTATCCATTCATCTGTTGGTGGGTACCTAGGCTAATGTTAACTGTGCCACAATAAACAGGGGTATGCAGGAGGTACCCTATTGTATGCTGACTTTAATTGCTTTGGGTATATATCAAGGGGTGATAGAGTTGGATCAAATGGTAGCACTATTTTTAGTTTATCGAGGAAACTTCACACTGATTTCCATAATGGCTATACTCATTTACATTCCCACCAGCAGTGTAGAAAGCCGCCCCTGATCCTGGAATCCTTGCCGGCATTTATTATTATTATTATTATTTGTATTCTTTTTTTTTGTGGGTACCGGGGGGTCGACCTCAGGACCTCGTGTGCCAACAGGCACCCGTGCCGCTGAGCGATATCACCGGCCCCTTTTTTGTATATGGGTTCCGGGAGTCGAACTCGGGCCCTCATGCTTGCAAGGCAGGCGCTTACGCCGCTGAGCCATCTCACCGGCCCATTATTTGTATTCTTGATGCTAGCCATTCTGACTAGGGTGATGTTATGGTTTGCATCTAGATGCCCCCCCCTCATGTGGTCACAGGTGGGGCTTTTCAGAGGTGGCTAGACCTAGGGTGTGTGCTGCTGGGATCCAGGATGTGACTGGGGTTGATTCATGGTGTAATGCTAGGATTAAGGCTGCCCCACCCTGGGTGTGAGTGCTTCCTGCCCTAAGAGTGAGTAGTCTGGATTAGATATAAGGGACAGAAAGAGGGTTGCTGCTTGTTGCCTTGCTTGCTAGTTTGCTGTCTTCTGCCTGCCATGAACTGTTTCTCCTCTGTGATGCCCCTCTGCCTGTGTTGGAGCCAACCAGCTATGAATTGAAACCTCTACAAACTGTGAGCCAAATAAAGCTTTCCTCCTTTAACTTTAGGTGTCAGGTATTTTGTCTCAGCAATGAGAAAAGTAACTAAGACAGGTGAGATGGAACCTCAACGTAATTTTGTTTTGCATTTCTCTAATGGCTAAAGATGTTGAATGTTTTTCATACATTTATTAGTCATTTATACTTTTTTCCTTTGAGAAGTATATGTTCAGGCCAGGCATGGTGGCACTGGTCTGTAATCCCAGCACTCAGGGGGCTGAGGCAGGAGGATCCCTGTGAGCTTGAGGCCAGACTGGGCTACATGTGAGTTCAAGGACAGCTTGAACCTATCTAGTGAGACCCTATCTCAAAAGAGGGGGGGCCAGGGCTCAGCAGCACAGCACCTGCCTGGCAAGTGTGAAGTCCTGAGTCTGATTCCTGGTACCCACCCCAAAAGAGAGAGAGAGAGAGAGAGAGAGAGAGAGAGAGAGAGAGAGAGAGAGAGAGCAGAGAGAGAGAGGAGAGAGAGAAGTATATTTCAATTCATTTGCACATTCATTGATTGGGCTATTTGATTTTTTGGTGTTTTTTTTCCCAAGCTCTTCATACATTCTAGATACTAATCTTCTGCTGGAAGAGTAGCTGACAAAGATGTTATCCCATTCTGTAGGCTGTCTCTTCATTCTGAAAAGCTGTGCAGAAATTTTTCAATATGATGTAGTCCCATTTGTTGATTTGTGCTATTATTTCCTGTGCTATTAGGGTCCTATTCAAGAAGTCTTTGCCTCTGCCTATGGCTTCAAGTATTTCCCCTGTGTTTTAGCAGTTTCAAAGTTCAAGTCATATACCTAGTTCTCTGATCCATTTTGAATTGATTTTTGTACAGACTGAGAGAGATCTAGTTATAATCTTCTATAATCGGATATCCAGTTTTCTCAGTACCATTTGTTTAAGAAACTGTCTTTTCTCCAATGTATATTTTTGGCTTCTTTGTCCAAAAATAGTTAGGGGGTTTGTTTCTATATCTTCTATCTGTTCCATTGATTTACAAATCTATTTTTGTGTACTACTATGTTTTTGTTACTTTGGCTTTTTTTTTTTTTTTTTCCTCTCTTCTTTTTTGTCTTTTTGAGACAGGGTTTCACTATGAAGTTGAAGCTGGCCTTGAACTCACTTTGTAGCCCAGGCTGGCCTCAAATTCACAGCAATCCTCCTGTCTCAGCCTCCCGAGTGCTGGGATTACAGGCATGCGCCATGACACCCAGCCTTTGGCTTTGTAGTATAATTTGAAATTGGGTATTGTGACACCTCTAGCCTTACTTTTTTTTTTTTTTTTCTTTGCTTAGGGTGTTCCGGGTATTTTGTGCTCCCATATGAATTTTAGGATTATTATTATTTTTTTTTTAGTTTTATGAAGAATGTTATTAGAATTTTGATGGGCATTGCATTGAATCTGTAGATTGTTTTGACAATATTAATCCATAAACACAGGAGGTCTTTCCATCTTTGCATCTTCTTCAATTTCTGCAGTGTTCTGAAATTTTCACTGTTGAGGTATTTTACCTCCTTGGTTAGATTGATCCCTACGTCTTTTTTTTTTTAAGCTGTTGTGAATGGAATTATTTTCCTGATTTATTTCTCCACTAGTTGGTGCATATTTTTGGCTTCTTTGTCCAAAAATAGTTAGGGGGTTTGTTTCTATATCTTCTGTGTATAGCAAAGCTATTGATTTCTTTTTCTTTTTTTTTTTTTAATGTGGGTACCGGGAGTTGACCTCAGGACCTTGCCCTTGACATCAAGCACTTGTGCTGCTGAGCGGTATCACCGGCCCTTTTTTTCCTTTATGTGGGTTCTGGGAGTTGAATTCAGGACCTCGCGCTTGCTGGGCAGGCGCTTATGCTGCTGAGCTATCTCACCAGCCCCATCTATTGATTTCTTAATGTTGACTTTATATCCTGCTGCTTTGCTGAATTCATTTATCAGCTCTGAAAGTCTTTTGGTAGAAGATATTATCATCTGCAAACAAGGATAATGTAACTTCTTCCTGTCCTACTTGTATACCTTTTATTTTTTTCTCTTGCATAATTGTTCTAGCTAAAATTTTAATAACTATATTAAATAGGAGTGATGAGAGTGGACATTCTGCCTGGACATTGAGAGGAAATACTTTCAGCTTGTCCCCGTTCAGAATGATGTTGGCTGTGGGTTTGTCATTTATGGACTTTACTACATGGAAAAATGATCCTTCAATCCTACTTTGATTAAGGGCTTTTATCATGAAGGGATTTTGAGTTCTGTCAAAAGGGTTTTCTGCATCAGTTGGGATGATCATGTGGTTTTTGTCCTTGATTATATTTATGTGGTATGTTACGTGATGGATTTGTGTATGATGAACCATCCATGTATCCTGGAATGAAACCAACTTGTTCATGGCGTATCATCTTTTTAATGTGTTGTTGAATTCAGTTTGCTAGTGTTTTATTAGGGATTTGCATATTAATCAAAGATATTGGTCTGTAGTTTTCTTCTCTTGTTGTGTCCTTGTCCAGTTTTGGAATTAAGGCGTTGGCCTTGTAGAATGAGTTTGGGAGGGTTCCTTTCCCTCCTATAAATGGAATAGTTTGAGGAGCACTGGTGTTAGACTAGTTGGGGCTCATTCACACGGGGGTAGCTGAAGCCAGCCCAAGAGCAGAAAGAGAGCACAAACCCAAGCACAAGCATTTTCCAAGCCTTTGCTTGCTTCACATTGCTACTGTTTATCAGCCGAGCACGTGGCAATCTCTGAGTCACACCAGAGCATGGGTACAGGGAGCAGAATTACTGGGGCTAGTTTTTACAACTTACCTCAGTTACCACCAGGAAGAAATTTACATGGGTTCTTCTCTGGATTCGAAGCAGCTTCTACAATTTGTGTGGCGCAGGAGGTCACAAGAGGGCAGGATGCTAATTTATCTCTTTCAAGACCCCACCAAGAGCTGCTCACTGTTGATGGCCGTGCTCCATCATGCCCGTCTGGGAAGCACTGCATCCCGCTGTCTTGGGGACAGTGTAGGGCAGGGGTCAGACTCCTGTGCTCCCATCTCTGGTGGCTGGAGCGGTGCTTTCATTATTGATCAGCTCATCTCTCTTCTCTAGGGGACCATGGGCTCCCTGAGGGCTGAGCCACTGTTGTTTCTCATCTTTGAATCTCCGGTGCCTAGCACAGAGCCTGGCACATTTGTAAGGCCCTGATGAATGTTTATGTGAATAAATTTGTGAGCTGGACATTTCTGAGCTGTGCTACATTTCATCCAGAGAACCATTAATCATGTTAGAATTTGCTTAGATACTCCGAGGCTACCTGCCATTGCTTTTGCTTTCTGAGTGTGATTAATTAATTATTAGCATCAACACACTGTGAAGACAGGTTGCTAAGATGCCTTTGTAACAGTTTATCTTATTCTCTTTTTCTTTAAGGCTGTAGCAGTTGAAGCACAAATAAAGCCCCCACTTACTGAAAGCAAGGTAAGAAGCTGATCTGTTTTCATTTCCTTCTGTGACATTTTCTATGATAGATAGATAATGCATAGCGATTCTCTTTGGGAATTCTGACAGTGGTTTTATACAGCCAAGCAACTCACCTCCAACCCTCTCCCTCCTTGGCTCAGGTCACCTCTACATTGCCAGTGCTCTCTGAGGGGCCTTTGTCACAAGGGTCCCTTCTTAGCGTTTTTGTTTGTTTGTTCGCTTGTTTTTGAGATGGGATCTCACGATGTAGTTCAGGCTGGCCTTGAACTCACTTTGGCCTTGAACTTGCAGTGATCTTCCTGCCTCAGCCTCCCAAGTGCTGGGATTACAGGCGTGTGCCACCACGCCCGGCTGACAGAGGTTTCTGAATAAATGCTATCCATAGCTGGGGCCAGGGGAGAATTGATATTAAGGGCCATATATTAATTTCCTAGGGCTGCCGTAACAGATTCCTATGAACCTGGTGGCTAAAAACAGCAGAAATGTGTTGTTTCACTGTTTTGGAGGCCGGAAGTCCAAGATCAAGGTGTCATGGGGCTGTGATCCTCCTTTCCCTCTTCTGCCTTGTGTGGTCCAGGTGTTCTTTAACTGTGGCTGCAAAACTCCAGACTCTGCCTCCACCTGGTTTTCGTTCTCCCTGTGTCTTTTCTTCTGCCTTTTGTCAGGACACTTGTCGTTGGGTTCAGGGTCCATCCTGGTAACCACCTCCATTTTTTTGGTGCTGGCATTGAACCCAGAGCCTTGCAAATACTCATCATGGTACTATACCCCTGACCTACACCCCTAGGCCTTATCTTGAGATTCTTGACTTAATTATACCTGCAAAGATTCGTCCAAATAAGGTCACATGCCCAGGTTCTCCTTTTCTTTTTCTTTTTATTAGTACATGTTTGCAGACATCCACAGGTTCTGAGAGTTAGGGCATGGACCCATGTTTTGAGGATACAGTTTAATCCACTATGGGCCTATCTGCAGAGGAAATGAAAAGGAAAAGCTGGATTCAAAAGTTTGTAGGAGATGGGCACGATGGCATGCGCTAGTAATCCCGTCACTCTGGGAGGCTGAGGCAGGAGGATCACCAGTTCAACTGCAGCCTGGGCAACTTAGTAATGCACCATGTTTCTCAATAAAAAATTTTAAAAGGGGCTGGGTATGTAGCTCAGTGTGAAGGTCTTGGGTTCAATCCCTAGTACCTAAGTTTATAAGCCTGATTTGTTTTGTTTGATCTGAGGACTCTGAGGTGTAAATGGACAGGCTGCGGTGACTGATTAGATCTGTCTTGTGCAGCAGACGGAGCTTTGGGATGATGCTCAGGTTTCCAGCCTGGGAGACAGGGAGATGGTCTGTCCAGGACACACTTTCCAGACACTGGCCTGGCGTCCTCTCTCATTTTATTCTAGTTTCACTCAAATATCACATCCTCAGAGAGACCTTCCCTGTCCAACCTGTCTAGCATGACACCCCTCCCCTGTATTCCTTCAACCTGTACATCAGCTAGGATTAGACTGGTCTGGCAGTAACAGAAAACCCAAATACCATCATTGGGTAAGCCCATTGGAATTTATTTTTATGTCAATTTTAGAAATCTGGAGGTAGGGGCTGGTGAGATGGCTCAGCGGCTTAAGCGCCTGCCCGGCAAGCGCGAGGGCCCGAGTTCGACTCCCGGAACCCACATACGAAAAAGGGGCCGGTGATATCGCTCAGCGGCACGGGCGCCTACTGGCGCGCGAGGTCCTGAGGTCGACCCCCTGGTACCCACAAAAAAAAAAAAAGAAAGAAATCTGGAGGTACTCAGCGTGGGGCACTACCATAAGGCACCTTGGTGACAGGCACTTGGGCTCCTTCTATTTTATCTTGTGTGGTTGCCATTCCCAAGAGGGCTGCTGGCTTTTCCACCCATCTGTCTGTACTTCCGCCCGCCCGCAGGAAGGAGGAAGCCAGAATGGCGGGAGAAAGGTGCTCAATAGCTGTGCCTTAAGGGCAGACCTCTGCCCGCCACCACCTGGCATTTCCCGCTCATCTCTTTGCTCAGAACTCGGCCACGTGGCAGGGGAGGCTGAATTCAGCTAAAAATCAGAGCATTTGTTAGTTAAGTCAAAGGAGATGGACACTGTGGGCTATAGCTGTGTCAGCCATACCAGCTCTGCTGTTCCTCCTTGAGCCTGGTCTAATGTATATTTAATTAGTGATCTGCTTACTGTCTTTCTCTCCCCACCAGTGAGCTCTGTCTCATCCACTGCCACATTTCTAGTGACTAGGGAAGCACAGGGCAGATTGGATGCTTGGCAAATATTTGCCGAGTGACTAGATGATACATAAGGTGGGGAATTGAGAAGAGCAAGTTTAAGAACGAAGGACTGTGGTGGTGATAGAGGGGAAATGCTAGATGTCAAATACTCTGAGTTCATGTTCCCCGGAACAATGGAGGTTAAGCGTAGGAAAATTTATTGGAGAAAAGGAATGAGGAGTAGGAATAGCTCCTGAGAGACAGGAGGGGTCCCGAATGGGTTGCCAACGAGCCCACAAGCCCACCTCTCTAAGGAAGTTTTATAGAGCAAAATCATGAGGTGGGTAAAACGTGGGTCAAATTATGATCAACCAATAAGATTGTAAGTAAAGTTGCTTAGGTAATATTGATCTAATGGTAGCAAGGGTACATGGGTGACATCATTAACCTTGGTCGATAATCTGTACAAGTCTTAGTCTTGTCTTTAGTTTTAGTAGTCTTAGTCTTAGTCTTAGTAGGTGGGAGAGGATGACCTACCCCTAATGAGATAATGAGAAATCTCAAAAGGGTGATACCAATAATCCCAAACCTCCATTCATCCCTTAGGGAAGTATGTAGAACTAGCCGTTGTGACTTTAATCTTCAGATGCGCCTTCAGCCACAGTCCTGATAGATTCTCATCTTTTGCACTGACTCCCTCGAGGGCCCAGCCCTGTCTGACTGCCTGCTATAGTTCTACCTAATTTAGTTGTCTATAATAGTGGGAGGACAAACTGAGTTTCAGGTTCCTATGAGACAGAGAGGACTTGATGCTCAGAGGCAGCTGCAAATATGGATCAGCAACTTGGGAGGGAGATGGAGGCCAAAGCTCCTGACAAGAGTGGTTCTTTGGGAAGGGCACACTGAGCCCGAGACGCGGAGCAGCGCACAGGAAGAGCAGGCAAACCCAGCCACCCCGTGAATCAACAGGGCCAGAGGCTCCCCCACCTCCCTGGGAGGGGCATCAGCTTCCAGAGCCCTCCTCCAGCAGCCCCTGGTCATGGCGTCTGCCTCCCTGCTCGGTTTGTGAATGCCCTCTCTCAGAGGACTGCAGAGCCAAGGTCCACTGACCAAGCTTCACCAATCTAGATAAACCGGGACTCCATCCCCTGGGGGGCGGGCTCCTAAGTGCGGGTCCTTGGATGCATCCGTGACTGAGGTTTCACCAGACCTGAGTGAAATAAGAGAAATAAAAACAATATGCAGCAATAAATATTTCACCTCTATAGAACAGCAGGGTGGCCTGGAGCCAGACCACTTTGGCTCTGGTCCCAGATCTTCTACCCAGCAGCCATGTGACCTTGGGGAAGTCACTTAACTTCCCTGTGACTCAGTTTTCTATTTTATCTCTTGGTGCTGGGGATTAAACCTACAACCTTGCCTATGCTGAGCACACAACTCTACCTCTGAGCTACACCCTCAGCCCAAACAAAGAATTTAGAACAATACCTGGCATATAGTAAGTTCTACCTAAGCACCAGCTATTATTATCATAAAGCTAATTATTTATTTCAAAAAGTGACTTCTTTTTACTTCTCTGGGTAAAAACATCCTTTCCTTTGGGAAATTTTGGGATGGGAGATGGAAATTATAACCTCAAAAGATTCTTTCTTAATGAAATACACGGTCAGCACCTAATTTTCATTTGCTTGCAGACTTTGCTGGCTAGGAACTGAGGTGTGGGTATAGACTGCGTGCGTCCATACTTCCAGTATATGTTGGGGCCAATTCTAAGGGAAGGATGGGTGACATTTGCAGGCCCTGTTTAAGCAGTTATGTGGGCACCAGGGATAGCTATCCCAGGAAACCCAGGGTACCCAGCAGGGTGCTGTGAGATTGCCCTGACTCAATAAGATAAGGGCTTCTTCCGGGAAAGCGTGGGCCTGAGATAAGGTGGTCTGAAGCTGAGCAAGACCTCAGCACTCTCGTGAACCCTTCCTCCTCAAGGCCACAGCCCTCTATGTCTGGAAGGCTTGGTAGGGTCAGAGGCAATGGAACGAGGCTGGACTGTCCAGCAAAGGACGGGGTGGGACTGGGCTTTCCCCGGGCCTGCCATCCCCTGGGGGAGCAGAAGCCTCCTTGGGACAGAAGCTGAGCAGAGTGTCTCTGGGGTCTGGCCCTCTCTGAGCTGTGGTGAGCAGGTGAGGGTGGAGCAAGGGGCAGTTTGGCGGTGCTGGGGGTCCAAGCCAAGGCCTTCTGCGTGCCCGGCAGCTCCTACCACTGAGCCCAGGCACCTAAAAGAGCTGGTACTGGGAGGAAGCCAGAGAGGTACCCAGGGTACAAATCCAGGTGAAAAATTTAAATTCTGCACTCTACTCGCCTCTCTTGCTTTCTCCTAACCCTGGCCCTAACACTCTGGTCTTTTGGCTATAAATTGCAGTGGTTAGGAGCTGAACAGTGAAATGCTTTGTAGAGGTCAGTCAGCAGTGTGACTCAGCGAAGTGGGTGGGTTGGGTGGGCCTCGGCTGTCTGGAGGCCCCTGCCCTGTCTGAAGGGGGCAGTGTCCGCTCAACTCCAGCTGAATGCTGCCACGAGATCGGCTCTGAGGGCCTGGTGTGGCTTGAATGTAGATGCCAGAATCTGGGTTTTTAGAAGTGAAATTTCCCAATTTTTAAGGGTTTACCCACAAATATCAGATGGGCCAGAAAAAGATACCCTAGGCCAGGTTTTGGCTTGATGGTTGCCAGTTTATATTGCCTGTTGTGATGTTGGAGGGCCGAACTTCAGGCAAATGAAAAGAGGGCAGGAAACAGGCTGTGATTTCACAGCTCTTGCCACTCCACGGGCTGGGTGGCCAGCGCCTGCTCACCAGCCTTCTCATACAGGGAGCAGAACCATCTGCAGAGCTCTGCTGCGAAAGCCACAATGGACTTTCACCCCATTGTTCTTTGGATTTGCAGAGCCACCGAAGCTCTGGAGGATAGTTTGGCTTTCCAAGAGAGGATGCTAACAGCATTACAGACCAATGCATTTTAGAAGTTTCTTCCAGATGTTCCCGCAGAAGGTCAGGGTCTAAATCAGCGGTTCTCATTCCGGGCAGTGCCTGAGTCTTACCTGGGAATTTGAAAAAGTAATGCTTCCACTGTACCCAGATCACTTTGGTCATTGTGTCTGGCCTCAGCATGGTCTTGGGCATCATTTGAGAAAGCTCTCCAGGTGACTCTTGCGAAGGCAGGTTGAAACCCACCATCCAACTCACAGGCTAGGTCAGGACTTTTGGGATGTGGGGTGTGGCAGTCCCCACGGGGCCAGGATTCCAACCCACGCAGGCATCGTCACTCTCGGTAGAGACCTTATGACCTCCACACCTCACCAACTGATTTAGAGCAGATAATGATATTTGCCCTTCTAACCTCAGCAAGCTGTTATCAGGAGAAATGAGGCGACAAATGAGAGACTGCTCTGTCAACTCTCAATTTATGCAAACATGATTTCTGTTGCAGTGTGTGCCCAGGTCCTGAGGGTACGGCTTCGACCTGCCAGAGATCGTTTCTGGAGTAACAGTCCAGTGCCACAGGTCAGAGGGGAATTGGCAGACGTTCTTAGAATGCAGCCTACACTGTCTTGTCGGCAGAGGTGGCAGCGAGCACCATCTGATCCTTACCCCACGTTGTACAACGGGAGCCACAGCAAGGGGACTTGAGGGAGGGGGAAGAAACTAAAGACTCCCCTTGGGTTGAGATCTTCTCATCAGTTCAGGGATGGCTAAGTTGGGGTTTAAGAGCTATGTATCAGCAAAAAAGGCAGAATAATAGACACATACGGGGCGATCACTGGTTGGATTGACAAGGGGCGTGGTACTGCCTATGCCCTGGACTCAGGAACAGTATGATCCAGGCAGATAAGACCAGCCCCCCAGAAAATAGTCACTTTTATCAGGCAGGCGGTCATGACTCAGTGTTACTTATCCAGGGCCCAGGCTGCCTGAGGTGGCAGGGTGGGATGGACACAGCACTGGCTGGGCATCCAAACTCGGTCTGAGTCCTGGCTCCCAACTCTACCACAACCTGACGCTGGGCAAGATGGCCCACCAGCTGTGTCTCAGGTTCTTCGTCTGTAGAGAGGAGCCTTGGTCTTGACCTAGATGGACTGTGAGCAGAGTATGGGTGTGACGTGTGGAGGTGCTGAGACCCAGAAGGTGGAGGTGAGCAGCTGCAGTCGGGTGAGGCTGTGTGGGGAGAATGGGTGGGCTGGGCTCAGAGGAGATGTGCAGAGAAAGCAGGGCCAGCAGGGCAAGTGGCACACAGGCACCAGGGAATGACGTGGTGGGGGCCAGGGCAGTGGGAAGTGGCCATGCAGGGAGGGTGAAGGACAATGTAAGTGGGAGAGTAGAGTCAGACTACAGAAGGCCTCAGCAACCAGGCTGAGATGTTTAAATTGGCTCCATTAGGAAGGAGAAGGCCAGGAAGGGCTTGTGGGCAAGGGCATGGTGTGATTAGGATGCTTTTTAGCAGAATTAATGTGGCCTGGAGCTCAGAATGAATTGGATGGCAGCAAGCCAGGAACCGAAGAGGACAGCTAGAAGGCTCTTGTGATATTTCTGGCCTGGAGAGGAGGACTGGGGGCTGGGAGGTGGCAGTGGGTCAGGCCTAGAGATGTGTCTCAGGAACGCTTCAAAGCCTCGGGGCCTGGCTGCATGCAGGGGTGGTAGGACTGTGTCACCTTGAGAAGTGGCTTCTCTCTCAGAGGCTGGGGAACAGGAAGCAGAGGCACCTTCCCGCCTCTGTGTGCAGAACTTCTCAGGGCAGCCTGGCCCTCAGCAGGGTCAGCTTCTCCCTGACTCTGGCTCCAGTGAGAGTTGTAGGGGCCAAGGGTGATGATGCTAGTTGGGGGCCAGGTGAGGGCATCCTGATCTTGGCCCTTGGCGCATTCGACAGCCTGCGGTGCTGGCCCTGGGCTAGTTGTGGGAGACAGCAATAAGCAAGGCATAGTCCTCCCTCAGTGCTCCCAGCCTCGACAGCTGGCAGAAGCACATCTGCAGACTCACACCAAACAGCAGTGCAGAACAACCGTCTTGTTCTCATTCACTCCATTTTGCTTTATCTCATTCACTCCATGTTGGGTAGCGTGTTTAATATGTGCCAGAAAACCCCTCTGTTCCTGGTTTATAATCATCTGCGGGAGAAACAGATTTTGTGGGGCTTGAGGTTTAACTAATGTGGGCATGTGGAGGGCTCTCTGGAAAAGAATTCAAGTATAAAACAGCTAGGCCAGGGCCTGAAAAGGGGCGGTGTAGGGAAGCCCCGAAGCTTTAACCCATCAGCTTTCCAGCCAATTCTGTCATAATATTTATTTATTAAGTGTGTATTAGATAGAAGTATTTTATTTGTAGAATTTCACAACAAGCCAGAGGAGAGGATGGGCACTGGAATCCCTGTCTTACAGATGAGGAAGCAGAGGAGACTCAGCGTACCTCTCTGCATAGGCTGTAAGGGAGGGCCTGGGGACGTGCTCCGGATGGATGCTCTGATCTCCAGGCCCTCATCCGAGGTCCTCCTCTTCAGTGGCCTCCTCTTCACGCTCAGGCACTGGAGTTTCCGAGGGCTGCCCTACCTGTGCCTTTGCTAGACCTGGGCAGGGGGTTCCCTGCATTGAGGGTTGGGGTACAGGTCAGGGTTGCACTCTGGGCATCTCAGGACATCACAGGATGCAGGCTTGGTGCCAGGACCATGGCCTTTTTTGGGCAGAGGGTGCTGCATACATGTAGGAAAACAAGCCCCAGGGGTGCGCACCAGCTTGGAGACACACAGACCCAAGTATGTCTTGTGTAACATCTGGGGAGGGGGTACACCACCCCATGCTATGCCATGCTGTAATGTCCAGGCGTGGAACTCAAGCCACTGCTCTACTGGAACACACAGCTCCTGGTGATCCTAAGCATCAGTAAAGAACTAAAGAAGCAGAGTAATAAAGAAAGAAAGAAAGAAATTTTATTTATTTTAAAATAAAAGAAGACGATTTATTTGAAGATGGAGGAAAGGAGGAAGAGAGACAGTACTCTGGACAAGTAGGGAGTATTGGAAAGAGAAATACTCCTGGATTTCTTGTCTGCAGCTTCTTTCCTTTTTTTTTGGTTTTTAGAGACAGGGTCTTGCTATCTAGTTGACTGGCCTCAAACTCCCTGCCTCAGCCTCCCGAACGCTGGGATCACAGATGTGTGCCACCATGCCCAGCTATGCAGCTCCTTTCACTGAGATCCTTGTCCCACCTAGGCTCCTGAAATCTGATTGGCTCCCTGGCTTGTCCTCCATCCTAACCTTCTTCAGTCAAAGACTTTCCCCTTCCTTTGGTGGAGAGTAAGATTATGGGTGGGGGCCTTAAGGAAAGGTAGATTAGGTTTTAAGAATGAAGTAAAGGGGAAGTTTATGATTCTTACGTTAATCTTGCTATCTGGGAACTTCCCAGGCCTGGCTTCTTTGCCTTTGTCTTGCTAATTGCTCCAGTCTAGCTGCAGATCAGAAGCTGCCTTAGAAGGATTTTCTATTAACTTAATGAAGCTCAATGAGGCCTTCATGCCTACACTGTGGGGCTCCCTGTCCCTCCATCTTGGATCTACAGCTACCTGGCTCGGAGAGGCCCAGCAAGGCTGAGGCCTCATGCAGTCTCAGCTTTCCCTGTGGAATCAGGCCAGCGGCTGCTTCTGTATATTTGGGCTCATTACATGTCGCCTTGTAAGCCAGTAAAGCTCCTAGTGGCCTCTGGCACACAAAAGCAATTCATCCAGGAATCCTAAGGCTGCTGGCTTCGTAGCATCATAACCATCTGTTTCTGCACTCCATCTCCACCCACACAACTTCCTCTGGAGAAGTTAAAGCCCGCACCTGAATCGTATCCGCTGGGCCCGGGTACGTACAGCACTGAGGCCCAGAGGATGGGGACAGCCCGGGCCAGTGGCCCAGGCCCCGCCCAGCGGCGTGCGTCCTCCAGGACAGGGTGACTCAGGGGAGGGAGCTGCCACACAAGCCAGACGGCCTAAGACGTAGGCAAGGCGGGCCGAGGAATGGCGTGGGGTGATGCACTGCCGCTAAGGACCCAAGTGGGCGCCACGCTCCGGGCCTGAGCCTGCGAGAGCAGGCAGGGACCGGGAACCGGTGTGGGGACCGCGAGGCCTCGTGGCTCCCGCTTCTGCTCACTTCCCACGCCCACTTCTGCAAGCCCCCTGCCGGCGCCACTGGTTTCCGGGGAAGGGGACTGCCCTCCAGCCGCCGGCTCCCGCACCGACGCCCCGCGGGGCCCCTTGTCTCGCCGGGCTGCTCCCCGCCCGCTCGCCTGCCCAGGCCCCGTGCAGCCACGCGTGTCGCTGCGCTCGGGAACGCACTTTCCGCCCCGAGCCCGCTCCCTACGTGGGGGACGTGCAGGGTGCAGCCCAACCTGGGGGACTCCACGGCGTCACCCGCCTCCTTTCCGGCGCAGGAGGGAGCGGCCGCCGCACCTCCCCTCCCGGCCGGGCGCCCCGCCCGGCGCTGCAGAGACGCGCGGCAGCCAATGGGCGCGGAGGAGGTGGGCCCGCCGGCGGCGGTCACGCGCGCGGGGCCCTGAGCGCAGGCTTCGGGGGCGCGCGAGGGGGAGGAGCCGCGGGGGAGGAGGCGGAGTAGCGGTGCAGCAGCCGCAGGACCACAGCTCTCCCCGGCTGCGGAGTACCGACCGGCCTCACGCCCGCCGCCCCGCGCCCCCGACCTCCAGCATGATCGCTGCGCAGCTCCTGGCCTATTACTTCACCGAGCTGAAGGATGACCAAGTCAAAAAGGTGAGCCTCGCCCGCGCGCCGCCGTGCGTCCTGGCATCCGCACGCCACCGCCTCCATCCTCCCGTGCCCGCCTCCCAGGATTCTTCCCGGCCTTGTCGGCGTCGGTGTGTATCCAGGAAGCGGACCGAAGACCCTCGGCCTGGGCTGCTTGTTGGAATGTCCTTGAATCGGGCCGTGGATGTCAGATGGGCCTCCAGGCGGGACTGGGTGGGGACCCGCGGGCGGGTCCGCACGCCCTGTTTGGAAGGGTCTGAGCGGCGTGGGCGGAGGGAGGTGTGATCACCGCGGAGATGAGCCGGGGAAGTGAGCCGGCCGCTGGCGGGGGTGCTGGCTGGAGTCCAGGCATCCCATATTTGGGGTTCCCAGTGGAGGACGCCGGGTGCTTCGGAGAAGCTGTCACCCAGGCTACCCCAGCTGTTGTAGCTGCACATTAATCTGAGGACCCGGAGACCCGCCTGGCTTTCCGGAACGGGGAGGGGCGCTGTGGCCACCGGAAACTTTGCTCATAGGCCTCAGGTCTGGAACCGCACGTCTGAATGGAATTTTTATTCCTCTTAAACTGTAATTTCCAGGCAGCCCAAGGGCTGTAGTAAGAGACTCTAGTCACTTGAGTCAAATGGAGGCCTTCGCGGGTGTGTTTGTGGTACTCCGAGGGGTGCCACCTTTGAGGTCTGTCTAGTGTAAAATGTTGTCAGCTGGTGAGTCTTAAGGTGTATCTCCCCCTTCTGCCAGCTTTACTATTATATTTTTCAGAAGCAGCCTCAATTGTAAGGAAAGATGCCCATTTTTATCAGTGAGGGCTCTGGCACAGTGCTGGAGTTAGCTGGGCCTGACCGACAAAGTCAACCTGACTTTGAAGTTCTGACAGGCAGTGCTACCTACAGGTAGGAGGCAGAAGTGACAGGTCTTGCTCTTGTGCCCTGCAAACCACAGGATGGTCTTGTCTACCTAAGGTCCCTCATCTGCTCGCTGTAGGAAACAGGCCTACTGAGGACAGTGACCTCATCAAGGTCACCCAGCCAGTTGGAAGTAGAGCCAGGGCGGAGCTCCCACCTCCCTCCACCCAGGAACTTGAAGGGACTCCTGGAAGTCAGCTGAGGGGGAGGTGCTGCCTGCAAAGCCTCTGGGGACACTGCTGTGATCCTAGGACCTGTACTGGGTGGGGACCAGAAGTGGGGTAGTTAGAAGATGGGCTTGGGAATCTGCCATGAGCCTGGGATTGTCAAACTGGGACTCTCAGTGGCTCCCCTGGGACACCTTAGCCTCTGACCTGCTGGAGCCGTGCGTGCTGACGCTTGTGTTTCACAGGTTTTCTCCAGTGGTGGTGTGTGTCAATGATGCCCTCTCCACTGTCCTCCTGCATGTGTCCTGTGTAGCTCAGGACAGCAGCTCACCAGAGTGGGGGCCTGAATGACTGTAAGTTAATCCTCCAGCCTCCATACCCACCACCACCAGTGTGGCTACCGGTTGCTCTGCTCTCCGGACGTGGCCTCCAGCGGCTGAGTTGGGCTAAGGTTTAGACTACAGCTGAGGGAGACATCAGACATGCAGTGTCTAGTGTGGCGACACACCCTGCTCTATGGGAGAGTGGCCCGATTCACATCTGTCTGTACATATTTCTACCTGCCAGGCCCCTGTTCATATCTGATCCTTAACTAAATCTCTTGTAACTCTGAGATTGTGACCTTGATATTCCTTCTCTCTTCTAGTCCCAGAACCTTGCTGGAAGAGGGTCCTGAGGCCAAAACTTCCACCAGATAACATAGTTTGTCAAGGAGATTCTTAAGAACAAGATGGCTTGCTTCCATGTCACCGGGGACTTCTTAGGCTACTTTCTGTGGGAGGTTGTGTGGATTCCTGTTGGGGCATCCCCTCCACCCATGGCGCTGTCATGTAGGTGTGGTCTCTGGGAAGCTTCCTGGGCCTCCTAAGGATAAGCACATGGTGGGCACTTGCTCTGGTGACCTAGTTGGTGTTACCCATTGTTGAGCAGGCAGAGGTTGGGGGACCATTTGTGCTGTCCTAGGGTTTGGGACTCACTAGAGATCTTCCCCGCCCAGCCTCCACTCACTGTGGGAAAGCCTGGCTGGGCATGCTGGACTGTAAACCCTGTTCTTCCTGTGGGGTTGGGCCCTGCATGCCACTCAAAGGGGACCCAGTGCGGATTGTCCCAGCATGGGCAGCCATGATGATTCAGCCCTCCAGCCCTAGGTAGCTTCCCGGGCTCCAGAGACAGGGCTGGTGCCCCCTCTTGGTAATTGTACCCATCTTCTTGCAGGGAGGTTGGAGGAGGAAAGGTGGGATTGTGTTGGGGAGGGTTTCCAGGGTTGCTCACAATACAAAAGTGATCATGAAAGGATATCATTTCTGTCCTCATTGCCTGTAAGGCAAATCAGTAATTCAGCCCACAAAATATGTGCTGGGCTCAAACAGTTCAAGGATCTGACTTTTCTGATCAGAGTCCCATTTTCCAGACTGCATCTGTATAATATTCATTAATGGATGCTGTTAAAAGAGTCTTCTAGCATTAGGCTGAACAAAGCATAAAACACATATTTTCCTTTCACTCTTCTAATGCTTTTAGAAGGAAAGGAGGCATGTGTGTGCTTGGAACGATTCCATTCATCAGAATGCCAGACATCTGCTAGTTCTGCAGCTACAGGCTGAGTCCTTTGACCTCTGAGTGACTTTTAACATGTCTCATCCTGCCAGCTTCCTGCACTCAGTGTAGCCATTGGGGACCTGGACCTGGAGCAGGATGAAGTATTGCACAGTGTGCTGTTTGTTTAGAAAAGGAAGGTGGACCCAGGAAGGTCAGAACTTGGCCTCTCCAGAAAGACTAGACTTCTTTGCCTCTAGGCTTGTCAGAATGGTGAGCAAACATCAGTGGATTTTCTCTGAGCAGGACCCCCATAACCCTAAGTAATTCCCATTAGGAGGTGAACAAACAGGTGTGATTTGTCCAGTGGCCGAACCCAGGAGTCCTTGAGTGGTTGGGCTGGGACAAAGGGGTAGAATATGCCTAGCAACTAAAGGGTGACCCAGGGCCCACTTCCTCAGAACCTGGGTGTTCCAGCTGCAAAAGCAAGCATTAAAAAAAAAAAAAAAATCTGTTCCTTATTGCTTGGGAGTGAGAGTTGTACAGCTATGAAAAATGTCTCGTGTTGTACAGACAGCCAGTGGACACCTCCCTGGGTGAATCTCCATTTCACAATCTGGTGCTCTCCACCTTGGTGTTCCTAGGGTGTCTCCGCAGGAGAACCCCATCACTTCATCTGGGTGGGTAATCTGAGAAGGTCGTGAGGGAATGAGCTGGGCAAGCGGTGGCTTCGAGGTGCCCCCCGCATCTGACTGTGCTGTGCACACTCCCCCATTCCTGCTGTTCTTTGGGGGAAGCCTGGGCAGCGTTCCCCCCAAAGCCTGATAGAATGTGACTGGGACTGGCGTGTGTGTGTGTGTGTGTGTCTGCATTCAGGAATCCTGATAGACTTAGTCCCTGGAGCTGCCTCAGCATGCCTGAGGAGGCCCCAGGGGAGGTTTTGGACACACTGAGGCCGCTGTACACCTCTTTGGTGGTCAGAGTACTGTGCTAGGCCGGGGTGATAGCTGTAAAGGAGACAGAGGTGGTCCCTGTTCTCATGGAGCATCAGTCTTTATTTGATGTTTAAGGACATAGACTGCTATGAGCCATGGAATGGGGAGGTGGTCAGACCAAGGTGGGGAAGTCACCAGCTTTGGAGCTGCTTATGTCCAGGCTCCAGATGTGTTGATCTGGGGAGAGTGGAAGTTCATCTGGCTGGAGAAGCAGGCTGGGTACCCACCGCCTTCTGGGCTAACAATAACACAACATGGGATCTTAGGAAACCACTTAATGTACACCGGGTTGTCTTCATTGTATCTGATCTTAAAAACAGGTAGAAGTTTTACTGATAGATAGGTTTTTGTTTCTGGAAATAACATTTTGATAATAACCAAAATGTAGTTTTGTTTTCTCTTTTTAATGGTTAGCTGTGACTATCACGAAATACTTTATATATGTCATATTGGATATTGGAGATATATATATATATAGGAAATACATATTCTGCAAAATGTATGTATCAGGAAAAGAAAAACTTGTATAAATATTTTGATACTAAATTTATTGAGACATCATGACATTAATACAAGTTATCTTTGACTTCTACAATTACAAGAAGTACTCAAAGTGGTGGCCATTAGCTTCCAGACATTTATTATAATGGTGAACTGCTGAAGTGTGTGTATATTTTTTTGGTGGACTCCCCCGCATAAATATATATATGAGAGAGAAAGATTGCATTTTGAATGTTTGAAGCACAGCTATACTAATGTGTATGTGCTTTCATTCGATCTCTCAAGAACAAGGTTGTCAGGACAGGGTGTTTTATTCCTGGGCCCCCTAGGGCTGCTCCTTCCCTGGGCCTAGCCCGTCCGTGTGCTGCAGGCAGAAGGCGGAGGGAAGAGATTTTATTCTCCATTTAGAAGCAGGGACTGGAGGCCCATTCAGAGGAGATAAGCACTTTCCCCAAGATTGCAAGAAAATCAGGAGTGGGATCCAGAGGGCTCTTCTTGCTCTCTACTACCTTTAGGATAAAAGCTCATCTTTGTTGATTTTAATGGTTTACCTTGGAACCTGTACAGTATTTTAATTCTCTCTACCCACAAATAAAAAAATATGTGATTTTTTAAATTATGAAGTATTTGAGGCACATAAAGGTAATGAACACATATATACCCACTCCTCACCTTGAGAAGTGAGACTTAGTTACAATTACAGGTACCGACACCGGGGAAACCCTTTCATGCCTGCCTCTAACCCTGTTCTCTCTTCCCTTTGGGGAACCTCTGCACTGAATTTGGTGTTTTATCATTTCCATGTATGATTTATATTTTTATTGTATAGTTTTATTTTATGTGGTTTAATTGTTGGCACATGGTGCAATAGTATACGCATTCTAGCAATATGTGTATGATATTGCTTTGCTGATTTAAAATTTTTGTAATTGGTGCTATACTATATGCATCTTCTGCCAGCTTTTTTTTTTTTTTTTTTTTAGCTCAACATTTTACTTTGGGGATTTAAAAAATGTTGATTTATGTAACTTTCACTAATTTAAACTGCTAAATGCTTTTACATTGCATGAATAGTACACAGTTATGTTATCTATTCTTTTGATGGGCATTTGGGTTTCTAATTTTTTAAATAACCAGCAATGCCTCTGTGAACTTTCTCTCAAACAGCTCCTTAGCACATGAGTGAGTTGCTCTCAGCTCTAAGCCGCCATGAACCTCTGGGGGAATTACTAGGTGGAGGGTACCCTGACACTGACAACATTTTGCCAAACTGCCATCCTTGGTGGCCCTGCCATGTCACACTGAGGTGTGTGCAGGCTGCCATGGTTCATCCAGCCTTTGGTATGGTTGGACTTTCACACATTTGTAATAGATCCTTTTTAGAGTCTGTTTCCTCCCTCAGCCATTTCCTTTCACATCACAGCATTGGAGCTTAGTTTAAAATTAGCCCACTTCTTAATTTACCTTATCAAACGGCCCTTGTTGCAGAGTCTCAGGGAGTGAAGTAGACAGACCTCATTGTGAGCCCATTCCCCATTGACTGCCCCAGCTGTACCTGTATGCATAGCCTGGCGGGGCAGGGGATGGCCGCAGAGGAAGGAAGCCTTGGGCCAGCTCTCTGTGGTCCCTTGTGCTCTAGGGTGACTCTGTTACACTTTGCTGGGACTCAAACTGGCATGTTTGCTTCAGCACACTGTCTCTTCCTGGGTGGATCAACCTGGGCAGGGCGGGCTTATCTGTTCCCTAAATGTGCCCAGCCCTGTTCAGAGAAAACTCAAAGCCTGCAGCTTCTCTAAGACTGTATTCCATAAAAGGAGAGGGTGGTTTTACGCTGTGGCTGGGAAAACTGAACCATGAGGTCTGCAGCCCTACCTTTTGCGAACAGAAGCTGAGCTGTCCCTGTACAGGTGGAAAATGTCTGTAGGCTCACCCTGGGTCCATGCAGAGATGCTGCAACCTGGAGGAAACCTCACGGGGTAGGGGCATTTGTGTGTCCCAGCTGGCTGTCTGGCCTTTCTCTTAGCATGACTCTCGTGTAATCACTAATAGGAATACCACTCACGGAGGCCAGCCTCTAATGCTTGTCACATTGACTGACAGGTGCCCTGCTAGAGGCTCGATAAGCTTTAACTTGTTTAACCCTATAGGGCTCCTGTGAGGTAGGTAAGATAGTGATCTCCACTTTTGGGCTCAGAGGAACCAGGAACCGATACAACCATTGTTCAGACCCATCAAGCCTGATAGCTGGGGTCCTGCTTTATTTTTAATTGAGCTGTAACTCATGTAACACAAAATGCCTCATGTTGAAGTATACAGATTCAGTTTCTAAGACATTCACAAGATGCCACCATCTACTTCCAAGAATGTTTTCTATTACCCCCTAAAGAAACCCTGTCACTCTCCTTCCGCCCTCCGCCAGTCCTGGCAACCACTGATCTACTCTCTGATTTGCCTCTTCTGGACACTTCATATAAGTGGAATCATACAAAATGTGGCCTTTGTGTATCTGACTGCTTTCCCTTAGCATGATGCTTCCAAGATTCATCCATGCGATAGCATGTAGATAGCATGTGTCAGACTTCAGTCACTTGTTGTATGCTAACGTTTTGTCTATCCATTGTTGGTTGATGGACAGATAACTGGATTGTTTCCCCTTTTGTGCTGCTATGAATAACGCTGTTGCGGACATGTGCGTGTGCGGGTTTTTTGTGTGGATGTGTGCGATCATATTTTTGGGCATATGTGTAGGAGTGGAGTTCCTGCAAGAGCCTCTGCCTTGAACCCCCTTGAGGAAGTCATCATTTCCATTTAGCAGTGAGGAGATTGAGGTCCCCAAGTGTGAAGTGCCATGCAGTGGAGGGCCATGCAGTGCATGAGTAATAGGGACAGGAATACTTCTACGAGGACCCTGACTCAGAAACCGTGTTCTTTCTGCCGTATTCCACCCAGCTCTCACATGGTACAGTTTAGGGAGACTGAGCCAAGGGGGGAAAGGCTGAATGGGGAGGGTCAGAGCTGGCTCAGGACCATCCAAGTCCCTTGACCCCCATCTTCTGCTCCTCTTCAACACTGTCTCCTTGACTTGTGTCTGCCCATCTCCCTCACCCCCATCAGTGTTGACCCTTCCCACTTGGGAAGGAAATTGGTCAATAGTCATTTACAGTGAGATACTAGAGATTTGCTCTGTTTTTCGGATTTCTTCTTGTGCCTCCTTTGTTTGTCCCCCTTCTCCTCATCCTTGCTTGCATTTAATAGAGGGCCCCTAGGCAAGGCCACCTGACCCTGAAAGAAGATCCCACAATACCCTTATGATGACCTCCGCCTGCCATGCTGTAAACAGCTGTGGGTTTCATTGATTGATTGACACATGGAGTTTGCCTTTGGCAGAATCATTCACCCCATTTCTCTCGTGGATCCTGGTGCCTTCCAGGGTGCTGTCTGGGCAGGTGGGGCGAATAGATTTGGAGACTCAGGGCACCATAGAAATAAAAACACCACTTCAGTTTTGCAGTGTTCAGGGCGTCCTATCCCAAAATATGTTACTTTGACATTTGAGAAAACAGCAGAAACAGGAAAGTCACTGCTGCCCTCCCTGAAGCAGTCCTAAGACTTAGGAAGGGATTTTCTGACCTTCCCCTGAAACAAGTTTTAAGACAGACACCTTCAAGAGGGTCCCCACCCTATATCTGAAGGAAAGGGGCATCCTTATATATGAAGAAACAGAGATAAAAGAAGAATCTACATGAACAGGCCTTGCTGTGTTCCCCTAGTTTACTGCCATTGGGTTGTACCCTCTTTGTCCAGTCATATGTCTCCATGACTGGCCACTCATCATCAAAACTGGCATAGAAACACACAGGATTATCTATTGCTTTGGCCTTCATTTTATTTTTTTAAAGAGAAAAAAATAGAACAGAATTTCAAAACAACATAATAGGAGGGTAACAATGGTTAATACATTACGTATTGTTGTCTTTAAATTAGTTACTGGGCCGGTGAGATGGCTCAGTGGTGTATGCGCCTGCCTGGCAAGCGTGAGGGCCTGAGTTCGACTCCCGGAACCCACATATGAAAAAAGGGGCCAGTGATATCGCTCAGCGGCATGGGCGCCTGCTGGCGCGTGAGGTCCTGAGGTCGACCCCTGGTACCCACAAAAGAAAAAAAAAAAATTAATTACTCAGAGTACAAGATATGTGGCCTTCATTTCTTTATGAAGGCTCCCATGTTTCTTTTTTTTTTTTTTTGTGGGTACCGGGGGGACGACCTCAGGACCTCACGCGCCAACAGGCACCCGTGCCGCTGAGCGATATCACCGGCCCCTTTTTCCTATGTGGGTTCCGGGAGTCGAACTCAGGCCTTCGCGCTTGCAAGGCAGGCGCTTAAACCGCTGAGCCATCTCACTGGCCCATCCCATGTTTCTTTTTCTTTTTTTATTTTATTTTATTTTTTTGAGCCAGGGTTTCACTTTGCAGTTCAGGCTGGCCTTGAATTCACTTTGTAGCCTAGGCTGGCCTCGAACTCACAGTGATCCTCCTGCCTCAGCCTCCTGAGTGCTGGGACTACAGGTGTGCACTACCACACCCAGCTCCATGCTTTTCTTTAATCAGTCTTCTGTTAGAGGGGCCTCAGTCATGAACCTAAGATAGGATGGAAAAATGTTCCTTTCCCCGTTCCATGTTCAGTGCTGTAGTGGCCTCCCAGGGGGAACCAACACCCAAGGCTCCCAGAGTGAAGATGTGTGTGAAATGCCAGAGTCCTGCTGTCCAGTGCAGTAGCCATAAGGCCTGTGTGGCTGTCAAGCACTTGAAATGTACCAAATCTAGCCGGGTATGGTGGCATTTGCCTATAATCCCAGCACTCTTGGAGGCTGAGGCAGGAAGCTCACAAGTTCAAGCCTAGCCTAGGCAATTTAGTGAGACCCAGTTTCAGAATTAAAAAAGGACTGGGGATGCAGCTCAGTGCAAAGATCCTGGGTTCAATCCCCAGTACCAAATAAATAAATAAATAAATAAATAAATAAAAAAGTACCATCTGATATGAGATGTGCTATTGAGTTTAGCAGTCATATAGGTTTTCAAAAACTTAATGTGACCACAGGAATATAAAATAGCTCATTACTCATTTTTAACTGTTGATTGCATATTGAGATAGTATTCTAGATACACTGGGTTAAATAAAATATATCATTAAAATGAATTTCACTGGGTGTCCCGTTGGACAGTGCTCTGCTGAACAGTGTATCTGATGGCTCAGAATCATGGACAGAGGCGCCTTGCGTTTTAAATTTTATTTATTATATATGTATTTGAGTCTGGGGATGGAACCCAGCATCTCACCGTGTTAGGCAAGAGCTTTGCCACTGAGCTGCATTCCAGGCCCAGCACTCAGCGTTTAAAGCTCTGGGTATCTGTGGGCCTTGGACCTCGGTTTCCCCATTGGTAAGAGTAGGAGGCCAGAATCCATGATGTCTGGGACCCCTGGAGTGTCGTTAGGTGTCTGTTAAACTCTCTGGGGCTCCGTCTCCTTATCTGTCGGATGGGATGTAAGGCTTCTGTTTTGTTATCTGCCCGTTTATCTGGGTGTTGTTACTGTAACTCACCTGTAGGCGCCCTGAGCAGCCGTGTTGCTGACAGTGGTGTTCTGGATAACCAGAGCCTTAAGTCTGGGCGAGGATCCTGGGTACTGTCCTGCCTCTGTCTCTAATCTTGGGAGAGCTCATGAGCCATCTGCATGTCCCTGTTTCCTAGCCAGAGAGACAAAATGCCACCCTGGGTGTTGGAAATGTCTGTGTTCTCAGGAATCCAAAGTGCTGGGGAGCTCATGTTCTTGCCATATATAGGCTGATCAAAAAATATGTGTTTAGGGGCCAGTGAGATGGCTCAGCGGTGTAAGCGCCTGCCTGGCAAGCGCGAGGGCCCAAGTTCGACTCCCGGAACCCACATACGAAAAAGGGGCCGGTGATATCGCTCAGCGGCACGGGCGCCTGCTGGCGCGCGAGGTCCTGAGGTCGACCCCCGGTACCCACAAAAAAAAAAAAAAAAAAAGTGTTTAAATTTTAAAAGATTACAGTAAAAGATACTGCCATTAATCTTCCCTAAAAAACCACTCCTTACTTTGAACAACACATGCCATAGTTCTTGCCACTTTCTGAAGCAGTTCTGGAAATCCTCTTTTGTGAGTATCTTTATGAAATGTGATCAAAAATAGGGTGAATGGTGTGCCAAGTGCCATCCAACAGAAAGACAGGCTTGTAAAAATACCACAGTGTGTTCCCATCCACCTTATTAATCAGATGTGAGACCCTGTGACTTCTGGCTCTTCCCCCTAGTCCAAATGACCATGAAAGGTAAACATTTTGAATCAATTCAGGTTGTCAAGGTAGCCATAACAGCACACCTAGAGATACCCATGAAAGAAGACTTCTGGGACTGCTTCAGAAAGTGGCAAGAATAACACAGTAAATGTGATTAGAGCGAGAGGAAGTATTTTGAGAGGAATTAATGGCGACATCTTTTACTATCAAACCTTTTTAAAACCTTGTATGTGAGGGTGGGAGGGCAGATGCCTTTTTGCTGTGTTGCTAATGGAAACGTGGAGATGGGAGTGACTTGCTCAGGGTCCTGTAGGGAGGCAGTACAGCTGGTTGAGGCCTGTGAGCTTTTGTTTTCTGGCTTGATTGTCTCCCACCACTGCAATATCTGCGACCCCGGGGTGAGGGGCTGCTTTTCCCCTCCCACAGAGAAAGTAAACCTGTCCAAGCTTCAGATGCCCTCTTCCCTTTGTGGGCAGGGCCTGGGACACTGGGAATTGAGGCCCAGGCCGGGCCCCCTCCCAAGCCATCCTGAGAATGGAGCCTGTTGTTCCTGCCCCGCCACATTCCAGGCTACTATCTTCCCTGGAGGGCTCAGGAGCCCCGGTATTTTTAACTAGTTCAATGTGACAGCTTTGTTTTCTTCCGGGACTAGGGCTTAGCCACTCTCACCAGCTTGGGTCTCTTTATTAATGGGTACCAAGGCCACCAGGAGGCCCTTAGACCTGACCTCAGGCCATTGCTTCATCCTCCTGGCCAGAGGAGTCTGAGGAGGAAGGGAAGAAGGGCTGAGTTTAGGGTCCTGAGCCCGTGTTGTCCTGGTTGCTGGGTGCTTGGGACACTGTTGATATAGGGGAAAGAAACTCCCAACCTGCTAGATGTCCGGTATGAGTTCATGTTCTCTAAAATTTAGGAACAATGGAGGTTAAGAGCAGAGTATAAGGGGCCGGTGAGATGGCTCAGTGGCTTAAGCGCCTGCCCGGCAAGCGCGAGGGCCCGAGTTCGACTCCCGGAACCCACATACGAAAAAGGGGCCGGTGATATCGCTCAGCGGCACGGGTGCCTGCTGGCGCGCGAGGTCCTGAGGTCGACCCCCGGTACCCACAAAAAAAAAAAAAAAAAAAAAGAGCAGAGTATATTTATTGGGGAAAGAAAGCTTCTGTCTGACAGACAGAAGGGGTCCCGAGCGGGTTGCCAAGGACCCTGCCTTTTCTAGGGATTTTGTAGAGCAAAACCACAAGGGGAGGTGGGTCCAAGGTGGGGAAAAATGGGAAATCACAAGGTGGTGATGAGATGGGACAAAACTATGGTCAACCAATAAGATTATGAGCATAATTCCTCAGGTAAAATTGAGATCCAATGGGGAAGCAAGTCACGGAGCCAGAGGGCATCAGTACAGAATGGGCTTTTCTGTAGGGAGTTGGGTTAGTGGCTCTTCCTGGCTTTCTCAAGGTGATCAATACCTATTTAGAATATCAATCCTGATGTTTATCCTTAGGAAGTATGTGGGTATATTTGTTTTATCTTTTGTCTGGAGGTCTGGCGCACAGCAGAGGGTGCCTGTCTTTCCCACAGTTGTAAGGTATCTCATCTTCTGCACTGGCTGCTTCGAGGGCCTAGCCCTATCTGACTGCCTATAATTTATCTAACTTAGCTGCCTATAACAATTTTACTTAACCATGAAGCCTGTGGTTCCTCCTTTGTAGAGTGAGGTTAATGGCCACCTCCTAGGCTCTGCAGCTTTGGATCAGGGTAGGATGCATGCCCAGCACTGGCTCCTCCACATTCTCGTTCCTAGAACCTCACATCACCCATCAAGCAGTGGGCTGTTTGTATCATTGAAAGCTCAAAGTTTCACCATCACTGGTCTAGGGACTTAGTCCACATTCACCGAAACAGAACCAGCAATTGAAACAGTAAGCACAGAGCTACACATGGGCTGGGAGGAGGAGCAGGCGCAGGCACCTCCCCAGTGCGGCCTGTGGGTGCCTGAGGGTTGGTTTTTTGCTTTGGTGATGTTGTGCTGAGTCTGTCACCGAGGATCCTTTGTGGTGGAATTTATTTTCCCAAACATATTTTTTTAGTTGGCTTGCAGATAATTCAGCCATCCCAAGAAGCTGGAATAGGGGAGTGAGACTCTGATTATCTTTGGGGCCCCTCCATCCTTCTGGGCCTCGGCCAGCCTGGGAGATGTTTTGAGGGGAAGAAGGTTAGAAGGGCCTGAGGCTCTCTGCCTCTCAGAGGGACTGGTGGTGGGGGTGAAGGGCTGGGCCATTCGGGGAAGAGGAGTACTAGGCCTTATCTGAGGCAGCAAACCCTCTGAGACCTCCCTGGGCTAGGCGGCACCTGGGGCCTCCCGCCCAGGGGAAGCGCCACCCAGCCCAGCGAGGACCCTCTGTGTGGCACTGTCCACAGGACTTGGGGCCACTGAACAGCATCTCTGGGGTTTGGTGCACACCAAGAGCCCGGAAGGCATGGCCCCCACACCCGTAACTGTCACAGTCTAGCAGAGATGTGGACCATGTGTGCGTCCGTGCAGCACCCGCAAAGACACACCCCGGGACCTGTCCACTGACTCCTTGGAGTGGACACCTGAGGCTGAGGGGATGCTGAGGAGAGGAGCGGATGGTGTGGGGTGGGCGGATCATGGCCTGTGCTCTGCAGGAAGTGAGTTGGAGGTGGCTTTGGGATCAGCAAGGCCTGGGATGGTGGCTCTGTGGGGGAAGACCTTTGGGGGTAAAGAACCACTGTCAGGGCCTCGGTTACAAGGGTGCTGGGAGCTGGTACTTGCTTTAGGGACGACAACAGGTCGAAGATGTCTCCCCTGCGGCCCCTGCTCAGAGACTGGGTGCCAAGAGTGGGCCAGAAAGTGGTTTCCCTGGCTACCACCTGCAGCAGTGAGGTGGGGCTGGGCAGTCACAGGGCCATGTGCAGGCAGGCAGGAAGAGGAGTCCAGATGCATGGGGCTGGCACTAGCCACAGTGAAGGGTCAGTGTGGGCCCTCATGTGGCTTATGGAGTGACAGAGCTGTAGCTTTAAAGCTCCCTGTATTCCCTAGTCTTGCTGCTCCAGGAAGCCCTGGCCTGGCTCTCCCTGTGCTCCGAGCAAGGAGCATGCGCCAGGACTTGGGGACCTGGGTGTCCACCTCAATTTTTTCCCTGATGGTTGGGTCATCTTGGCGGACCCTCTCTGGCCTGTAAGTTTTTCTTGGGGCATTGGAAGTAACTGTGCCCACGTTGCTTCTCCCCACAGGAAACAGGATGTAGAAGGACCGGCAGAGGAAAGAACTGTGCAGAGTAGAGTCAGGAACACACCCACGAGACTGAGGTTCCTCCGGGAGGGCAAAGCCAGGCAGGGTCCCACAGAAATCGTAAGCGTGACTGTTACTGCAAGTCTCACAAGCTGTCCTTAGAGGGAACAGGAGGCAGAATTAAGGAGTAAGTGTTTACGATTCCAGTTTTGTAAAAAAAAAAAAAAAACTTCAAAAGCTGCATCTGTACATATGAGGTGGTCCTGCCACAGAAAGCTCTACAAGCAGGGGAAATTCATGCTTTTTACTTTTATGCATTTATATGTATCTGAATACTTTTTTTTTTTCTTTTTTTTTTGTGGGTACTGGGGGTCGACCTCAGGACCTTGCGCGCCTGCAGGCACCTGTGCCACTGAGCGATATCACCGGCCCTTTTTTTGTATGTGGGTTCCGGGAGTCAAACTCGGGCCCTTGCGCTTGCCAGGCAGGCGCTTACCCGCTGAGCCATCTCACTGGCCCTGAATACTTTTTTTTTTTTTTTTTTGGTGGGTACCGGGGGGTCGATCTCAGGACCTCGCGCGCCAGTAGGCGCCCGTGCCGCTGAGTGATATCACCGGCCCCTTTTTCGTATGTGGGTTCCGGGAGTCGAACTCGGGCCCTCACGCTTGCCGGGCAGGCGCTTAAGCCACTGAGCCATCTCACCGGCCCCCCTGAATACTTTTAAAGTATGTTTCTGTTACTTTTTTTTTTTTTTTTTGTGGGTACCGGGGGGTCGACCTCAGGACCTCGTGCGCCAACAGGCACCCGTGCCGCTGAGCGATATCACCGGCCCCTTTTTCGTATGTGGGATCCGGGAGTCGAACTCGGGCCCTCGCGCTTGCAAGGCAGGCGCTTACACCGCTGAGCCATCTCACCGGCCCTCTGTTACTGTTTTTTAAAAACAGTACAAATGTTTCAGATAATTTTGCTAGAATCTTTCATTTGCTGTATTTCCAGGCATATTGCCACCTGGCTGTAGTTTTCTCTTCTACAAAGTGGGTCAACAGCATTTGTAGTAGGTGCTTTTTAAAGGTATTTATGAAAAAAGGAGTTGAGGACACATGGTTATGTAACTGAGTGATGGGAGGAAGGAAATGATTCTCAGTGTTTACTTTGTTCTTGGCACATTATTAAGATCCTCCCCCACACCCCTCCTAGGCGGAGGTACTACTATCCCCATCTTGAAAGTGAGGAAAGCAAGACTCGGAGAGAGGTTAAGTAACTTGTCCAAAGCCACACTGCTAATAAATGGTAGATCTGAGATTCGAACCCAGCTCTCTTTGTTCACAGCCCCTGTTCTTTCCAACACATGAGAAAGAGCGATAATGCTTAAGGAGAAGCCCCAAATGAGAGGTTGTAAGACCAGGAACTGGACCCTGTTGCCATTCATAAACCATGTGACTTTGCATGAGTCACGGGCCTCAGTTTCCTCCCCTATAAAATGGAGATAATGATATCTTTCCTGCCGCTTCACTGGATGATAGTGATGGGAAAAAGGAACTAACGTATTAAGGCACCACCTGCTTTGTGCCTGGCACCTGGCATCCGCAGACTCAGTGCGTCTCTTGCTCTGAAGTTCAGGTGGGCTAATATACGTGAACGTCCTGTGGAGGAAGGGCAGAGACCTCTGGGAATGTGAGCTAGTGTGGCTGATATGAGTCAGCACCTTCTCTCCTGACCTCATCAGTCTCCTTAGGAAAGGGAAGTAGATTTGAAATCGATGTGGAAATCTTTGCCCTACCCATAACCAAACATCCTTATTAACTTCACTGCTGGCTCCCTGATTTCTTTTGTAAATGAAGTATCTTGCTTAAGAATTTCATTTTTTTCCTTAAGTTTTATTGTTTTGCAGTTCTGGGGATCAGACCCAGGACCTTGTGCATGCTGGGTAATTGCGCTCCCTCTGAGTGCACCTGCAGCCCTAGAAAGTTCACTGTAAGGCTTGCAATGCACAGCTTCAGTCATGCCTGCTGCCCTGCCCTATCTTCACCCTCACAGGAGAGTGGATGAGAAGGAGTGAAATTTTCTATGGCTGTGTCCCTTCCATGGGACATGAACACGTCCAGGTTACCAGTGGTTACTGGCACTCATGTCACCACCGGCCTGCTTGCCTGGGCATGTCCAGTCTTGGATTTGCTTTTTGTGCATGCTTTGTTGGGAGCAGGAGGTGGGCTAGGGTTGGGCACAGCAATGTGTGTGATGGGGACCCAGGGTCAGGCCACTGGCTTCTTTTCTTGGCCGGACGCCTTTGGGCCAGGAGCTTGGCAAGGCTGAGTCTCTGCTGCTGGTGTCTCCTGCCTTGCCTGGGGTCCAGCTGTGGGATCTGCTGAGAGCTTCAAGCCCTCTTGGTTCACAAGTATTTGGACAAGAGTTCCTGTCCTGTGTAGCCAACCTGGCTCCCACCCTCATGGGCAGGGATTATCCCTGCAGGGGATGGGGGAGGAGGCCCAGGAGGCTGGATGGGAGCTTTGTCAGGGTCAGGCAAGAGCTGCAGGACCCAGCTTGGTGTGTGGTACCTGGGACCTGGCACCTCCCCTGTTCCCTGCCACCCTGAGCAGAGCCCCACATACTCATGTCAGGCACTACCTTCAGGAGTAAGCATTGGACAGCCATGGCTCCTGTCGTGGCTCCCAGGAGTCCCCGTTTTATGACAGTGGCCTAAAGGCCAAGGCTTGCAGTAGAGGACCCCAGAAGAGGTACCAGTCTGGGTCCTCCCCATCAGCAAGTGTGAGGCTGGTGCTGGAAGATGCTTTGGCCACAGCAGTGAAGCAGCAGTGGGTTGGAGGCAGCACCTTTAGAGAAGGGGCAGCATGGTAGAAATGTGTGCGTATGTGTGTGCGTGCACACGTGTACACACACACATGCATGGGAGATGGGAGGGAGAGAGGGGGAGGAATGGAGAACATCTGGAAATACTGTGGAGAGGAGGACAGAAATAGAAAATTTGAAAGGGCCACAGACATTGGCCAAACCCACAAAGCCCTTGGCCAGCCCTTCCTGCTGGTTTCATGCAGAGCTCTGGAACACATGCGCAGGAGTGGTTTTCCTGTTGTCCTTCCTCCCTGCCTCCCTCCCTCTACCTACCACCGGCTCTCAGCTTCTCCTTCCCAGCCTTCAGGGCTGCTCTGCAGGAGGGAAGAGACCCTTTGTTCAGCAAGATGTGCCTGCTTTTCTCCCAGGCCAATGCTTCCAGACCATGTGAAGGACGCTGTGGTCCTCAGGGTGTGTTATCTGCCAGGTCCTGTACCAGGTGCTGCCTGGCCTGGCTTCGGGGCCAGGTACCTGGGAGGTGATTTCACTCCCGGCCAGCCCAGCCCAGGCCTGGCCCAGAATCTGTGCTGGTTTTAGTGCCCCCTTCTGCCTTGCTGAGGACCTGTAGCAGTAAAGGGCTTCCCTTACTTGCTATCTGTGAGATACAGGAGGCCCTGTTTCAGTTCCTGCTCTTTCCAGTTGTACTTCCTTTTTGGCCCGAGGGGCTGTACCCTATCCTGGCTTATGAACCTGAACAGGAGGGGAAAGTCGTCCTCTGGAGGCCAGGCTGCCTTCCATGTTCCCAACGTGCTTTTTCATTTGAGCTTCTAGGCTCCAATGGGGTTGGCTCAGCTGTCCTAAAATACCGGGATTGTTGGCTCAGTGTCTGGGTGCTGAGATGCTCAAGTTAGGAGGCAGGGTAGCTGTGGAGCTTGGAGAGTCCTGACCTTCCTAGAGCCTTTTCCCTGTCCGGCTGGAAGACCTTGACAGCTTTCCCCAGGCCAGCCCTCCATACAGTAGGGGGACCTGCCTTCCCCAAGGATGAGGGAGCCTTGGACGTGCAGGTACAAGACCTCACTTCCCTGGCCTGCTGTGTGCTTTGAAATGATCACTTATCTTCTTGGGCCTCAGTTTCTTCATCTGGAAAATGGGGGAGAAGAACATTGGCACAACAGTGTCATTTTGAAGGTTAAATGAGGTGTGAAGAGTAACTGACATGCTGTACCTGGAAGCACTTGTTATTTGTAAACCATAAAATAATTATAAAGTCTCATTCCAGCAGCCAGCATGATTTGAATTCTTTGTTGGTGCTAAGCAACTGGGAGAGTTGCAAAGGTCTATTCAGTTGTTTCCTCTTTCTGAGGACACGGAGTGTCAGGGGATGGGTGTCTCCATAGCAGGTTGTCGTGCTGTGTAGTGTGACACGTGTGGTAGCCGAAGCATGGCCAGAAGGCCAGAGTGGCATTGTGACCGTGGTCCTGTGCCTGCTCACCTACCCTGCATCTGGTAGACAGCTCGGGCTCAGAAACACCATCTCCTCTTCGGATTCTCATTCGAGCAGGGCCAGGGCTTGCGTGCTTTGGGATCTGGTGTACATTTGTTTACATGGCTCCTTCGGCCCTGCCTGGTCTTGACAATCCTCCTCGTTACCTGGCCTCTTCTGCTGGCTGCTTGCTCCATATTGAGTTATTTCTGATACGCAGCATGACGCTCCCTCACCGTGGGTTTCGTAGATGCTCCTCCTGCTGTGCCGGACTCTCCAACGTTGCCCCTTGGTGAAGCCGTCTCTGACACACTGGTGTCGTGACTGCTGCACTGAGGCCCCCCCACTCTGAGGGCTCCATGGCAGCAAGGACCACTGATCTGGTGCTGCCGGCCTTGGGGTGGAACACACTGTGTCCTCCTGGGGCTGTGAGGCTGGCAATTCCTGTCCAGGTCGCTGTGGTTTCTGATTGTCCTTTCTAGTGTCACTTTCTCATGAAGGGGAAAGGAAAGGTAATGGGTAGTGACTGTGAGCAGGGCAGGGCTCATCTCTGGCCACCGGAGACACTGGCAGACTCCTGCCAGCGCTGTGGTTGTCCATGAGGCAGGAGGTGGGCTGGGCCCGGGGGAGCACAAGACCTGGAGACACAAGAAGGCAGCCCAGGACTGAAATACGCAGGCAGAAGTGACCTCGCCCGGGGACTCCATGTCCTTGAGCCAGGACATTTCTGGCTGCTCTCAACCGTGAGTAAGATGCCATTCTCAGAGGCAGTAAGCTTCAGGATCTTTCTAGTCTTATTGGCCCATAAATCTGCCTGGCTGTTGGGAGCCTTCTGTGTGCAGGGGTGCATGTCACGCACAGGGGAGGTCCAGGCAGTGGCGCGCACTGTCCACTGACAGGGCAGGGCAGGCCGTGGTGAGACACCGGTGCTGAGGGAGGGGTATTCTGAAATTGATCTGAGCCTTGAGGGCTAGGACAGAGCGGGAGAGCTAGGAAGAGAAGGAAGGGCCTCTCAGGCAGAAGTGACAACAGAAACCGGGAAGCTGGAGGATCTGCCAGGAACTGGAGAGATGGCTGGCAGCATTGAGAGGGCAGAGTGAGGGGCTGCGCCGGGACAGACTTCTATAGCTGTGGGGCAGAGGGTGGGTTGGAAGGCTGACGATGGACAGTTATGAGATGGACGAGGCAAAGGATTCTAGGCACCTGGTTGGCAGGGCTTCCTAAGCTAAGGGACAGTAGAGAGAATGGTGACCAAGGGACCTCTGGTGGACTCCACAGGACAGGTGTCTAGCTCAGTGTCAGGCATGTAGTAGGTGCCTAGTAAACACTTTTTTTTTTAATAACACAGAGTCAAACCTATAGCCTCTTGCATGGCAGGCACATGTTCTACCACTGAGCTGCACTCCTGGCCTCCTCAGTAAGGACTTTTTGAGAGAATAAATGACCATTTTTCCTATGGAGGAAAAATGACCAGTGACAACCAGTGAGAACCCAGGTCCCTGAGGTTAGGAGAGAAGGGGGCTTAGGGAGAAGAGCAAGTTGGGGCAGACCCGTTGAAGGGGCAGAGCAGTCTGCTTGGAGATGTGGGCACAGTGGCCTGGCACACAGGCCACTCTTCACTGCATGGCGTGGGGGCCTAGGTCGCTGTCTCCATGCATTCTGAGGGTAGGGTTAAGGTCTCCTCTCTGGACTTGCCACCCATGTTCTCCAAAGGGTTCCAGCCCCTCAGCTACCATTTGTTCCCTCCTTGAAGTTGTGCTCAAGGAAACCCACCAGCACTGCTGTCTCATGTTAGTGATAAGCTGATGTTTATTGAGCACTTACTATGTTCTGAATTAGGCCCTTTTTATTGTCTGAGTTTTTTCAGTTGAGGAAACTGAAATTCACACAGCTGTTTAGCACTGGGGCTGGATTTGAACCCAGGCGGCTGGCTCAGAGCCCTCATTCCTAGTGTTGGTGGTGCTGCCATCCATGTGAGGATGAGTAGGCCACCTCTCACAGAGGGAGAGAGGCCCAGGGTGTGCCCGATACTGTAGGAAACCTGCTTCCATTGTGTGCTTGGGGCCTGAAGGGCGCTTTCCTCCTAACATCCAAAGGTTGGAAAGGATCTTGGAGTTGCCTGGTTTATTTTGCAGGTGCCAAACTGGGACTCAGTGTATTTGCAAGCCTGTCGTGGGTGGCATGGTTGCTGGCAGTTGAATGACCTCCCGTCACTGATGTGCCAGTGTGGGTGTTTCAGTGCCTGCAGGAGCTGGAGTGTCTCACCCAGCCCTGTCTTCCTGTAGCCAGGCCTGAGCTGAAATGACCTTCCTCAGCCTCACCTCACTCTCCTTCCTTATTGTCCTTCCCCCAGATTGACAAATATCTCTATGCCATGCGGCTCTCTGATGAAACTCTGGTGGATATCATGTCTCGCTTCAAGGAGGAGATGAGGAATGGCCTCTCCCGGGATTATAACCCCACGGCCACGGTCAAGATGTTGCCGACCTTTGTGAGGTCCATTCCTGATGGCTCAGGTGAGTCTTTCATCCAGAGTGGGCTTTGAGGGCTGAGTGTTCTGTGAAATGTCCTTCCAACTTTTATTTGTTCATGAATTCATTCATTCACTCACTCATTTAAAATGCCATCCGTTCTCCCATCCCCCCATTGCTCAATCCATTTATTGATTCATCAGTTCATCCATCCATCCATCCATCCATCCCTCCATCCATCCATCCACCCACCAATCTACCCATCCATGTCTACTGAGCACCTATCATGTGCCTGGCACTGGGGACAACGTGTTGGACAAGGCTGACCTGCCCTCGTCGGCCTGCCTGTGTGGTGGCTTATGATACTTTGAGAGTATAGTGTTTTGGGTCTTGCAGATGCTATGTAGGTTGTTCTTATGTCTCTAGAATAAACAAAGGGGTTTATTTTAGGAGAATCTCCATCAGGGTGCCAAGCCTCCCTTCCTTTGGTACCTTAGATAAGTAGCAATTGCAGTGCCAAGCAGGTCTCGGCCTCAGAGGGTAGATTCAAGTCTCCATTTGAGCAAATTCCCTGTATGCTCAATCAAGGTAGCCCCAAAGCAGAGAAATGAAGAGGGGAGGTAGAATTGGAAAAAAAAATTGTCTTCTTAGTCTGCATCCTTGTGGCTCATGCCTGCAGTGGAAACTGCAGTCAGTTTCCCTGCCCAGGGGAGTGGCATCAGCCCTGCACTTGGCAGAACAGAGGCTGGGAGGTGCAGACTGGCCTGCATGGAGGAGGCTGTTCTGCTCAGTAAACACACAGTTGTTAGCTTGCAGAGGTGGGTGCCATGCCTGCCCCAGCTTGGCACGTTCACAGGAATCCTCCTGTGAGCTGCCTCTAGCTGCCTCTGTGCCCTAGGCTGGAGTCACCTGCTGCATGGCATTGGGGAGGGAGCTTATGTGGAAGTCCAGTTCCCTTGTGAGCATATGGCCATTGTGACTGTGCCCTACACACTCGTACTACTTCTTCCTTCTACTGGAAGCCCTTCTTAAAGCCTCGATTTGAAATCTCATCTAGAGGTCCTTGTTTAGAGCAGCTTGTGTGCAGCCTGCAAAACAGATGCCAGGAAAACTGCAGCTGTTGCAGCCTCTCACAAGGGACGGTCAGGTGCACGGCTTATGCAGGACTGGCAAGGTCTTGCCCTGTCCAGAGCCACCTTGAAGGTGGGCCGAGGAGGGGCCTGTGTGTTTACTCTGTGGCCATGGATGGGGCCTCACACACACAGCTGGCATTTCTCTCTCTGATGTTTCTTTGGCCATTTCACAGTCCATTGCACCTCTGTCTTTTTGCTTGCTTTGAATTGTTGGTTACTGCAGTTTGGCTTTTTAAGAAGTCCTGCAGACGTTCTGGCCAGCAGTGTGACCGCAGTGTGGTGCACCCTGGTGTGTTCTCCTGCTTGTGGCCGGGAAGTTGGACCCTGGTAGTTCAGTCCCACTTTTTCCCAGCCCTGGGAGGCACCCAGCCTGGAAGCCTAAGAGCCTTCGAGTTCACTGCCAGAGGCCTGGCTGGACCCACTCCCGGCTAAGAGATGGGGAAGGGGCTGGAGAGGGCTTGGGAGCTCTCTGAGGGATACCTGATCCCTACAGGCACCTGATCCTGTGTGACCGCCCAGGGCCAACGCAGGGGAGGAGCAGAAAGTGGGGGCCTCCTTTCTTCCTCCAGAACCCTGCCCTCCCCAGCTCTGCTCCTGAGCCTAGGTCAGCAGGGGACACTCTCCTTCAGTCTCGCCACCTAGCGTTTCCTGGGCTGAGGGTGTCAAAGTGTGATCCAAACTATGCTAATAACCCAGCCATTTGTCCCAGTTGCTCCTCCTTAAAACAAGGTCCAGAACTCATACTCATCTGGGAAATACCACATTCTCCAGTTCCCTCTCGGAGATTTATAGTAGATACCAACATACTAAAATAAAGGCCCTGAGTAGTCCCGCAGGAAAGAGCCTGTTCAACTGGTCCTAACTGAACTTTCCCCCAGTGTCTGCTACCATGTTTCATCTGTTTTGAAACATTCATTATTTTTCTTAATATTGTACTGTTTCGGGCAGGTGAGATGGCTCAGCGTCGTAAGCGCCTGCCTGGCAAGCGTGAGGGCCCGAGTTCGACTCCTGGAACCCACATATGAAAAAAGGGCCGGTGATATCGCTCAGTGGCATGGGAGCCTGCTGGCGCGCGAGGTCCTGAGGTCGACCCCGGTACCCACAAAAAAAAAAAAACTCACCGTTTCATATAATAATCACATCTTATTATTGGTAGCACTTTATCTTTGCTAATGTTACATCAAATAATTATAAAGGTGTGTCTCACAACCAACGATGTCTTTAATGGGACGTGTCCACCCATGTTGAGAAACACTGTCATTGCATTTGTGGAGTTGGAGCAGCAACCTGGGCCCAGGCCTCCATTGAGCCTCTGTCTTCTCCAGTGCTGATGGGGCAAGCGGTTAGGACCTCTCAGAGCAGCCTGAGAACAGTGGCAGGGGTTGGGGGTAAGACCAAAGCCCTGAACCACAGGGACTCCCGTGGGCCCTCTCTACACAGCAGGGTGAACCCTTGTAGTTTTTCCTAAGGATGCCAGTCACATGGGGTTAGAGCCCATGCCAGTGACCTCCTCTTAACTCAGTCACATCTGCGGAGAGCCCATTTCCAAAGAAGGTCAGATTTACAGGTGCTGGTCTGGGGTGGTTAGGACTTGAATGTATCTTTTTAGGGGATATGATGCAGATCAGAACACATCCTATATCCTTTCTTCCTGTGATTGTTACTTTTTGTGTGTATGTGTGGTACTGGGATTGAACACGGGAGTGCTGAGCTATACTGTCAGCACTCTCACATTTTTTATTTTGGGACATTGCCTCACTAAGTTGCCCAGGGTGGCCTCAAACTTGGGCTCCTGGCCCTCCTCCCTGAGCCTCCCAAGTAGGTGGCATTATAGGTGTGCACCACCTCACTCAGCTGCTCCTAATATTTATGGTGGGGTCAGTTCATGTGCCCAGGGGTACCATGGAATGGTCCCTACAGCCACACAAACATTGATACTGATGTCAAAATTCAGGTACCTCACCCCAGTCAATCCCTGGCCCTTGGTGGAGTGAGGTGCCTCCCCTTTCACCTCCTCCTGCTTCTGGGCTCCTTTGTCCTCTGAGAGCCAAGGGGTCTCCTGAAGGCAGTTCTCTCACAGGAAGTCCATGGCATTGTTCCCGTCTTGAAATGTTAATCACCACTTGAACTGTAGTAATTAGTCAGTGACAGAATTAGCGGTAATCCCAAACCACACAAGGATAGACCAGAACACACCGTAAATGGTGGTAGAGAAATGCCCCTGCCTGTGAAGTGAGGAAGTGGTTTCCAAGGCAAAGGCAAATCTTCACCCTGGCAGCCTGGACTCAGTTTTGAAACTGCTGAATTTTCAGAAGGACTTCTGAAAGCATACCTGATACATACATTCAGAGACATATCCGCCTATTTTTCGTTAATATTTTTCCCTTTGGACATTTTAAAATGGGTATTTTTGGTTTTGTTTTTAGTTGCTTTCAGGAGATTCTGCTGACTATATCTCCCTTTTTATTTATCACTATGAATATTGTATATAACAATTAGGTTGTAAGCTTTCTGACAGTGTATCAAGTTGGATAGTTACTTGTTACTCCTTCATGGTTCCTAGTACAGTCTTTACCAAAGGAGAAGCAAAAAAATATTTACTAAAAGCTTTTGGCTTTGCCATGATCATTTTCCATGCACAGCTGATTGACTCGCATGATGGTATTTCCCTTTTCTTCCTGTGGCATTTGGCTGTCCTGGTTTTTCTGTCTGGAAAAAATGGTTAATTATCTCAGAAGCCGTCTCTACCTGTGAAACGTACTGCAAGTCTACTGTTCTGGTTGGTAGTTTTTAAGCGTGTGTGTGTGTGTGTGTGTGTGTATGTGTGTGTGTAGCTGGGGATCAAATCTAGGGCCTTGTACGTGCTAGGCAAGGGCTCTACCACTGAGCCACCCCCAGCCCCTGGGTGAGCCTCTGATGAAGGCATGGCATTGTCACCACCGGGCCTGGATTGCAGACAGGAGGGAATGCCATTGCTGCTCCTCCCGAGCAGGGCAAAGGTAGGCACTTCCCGAAGGTGGGGTTTTGTTTGCACTGTGTTCCAGCGCAGGCCTGGGCTTGAGAGAGACATCTGCCTCTGTGTTTGTTTTCCATTACTTGCTGGGAGTAATGGCTGTCATTAGACAGTGGAGAGTTGTCAGGGCCCTTCAGATGTTTTGTTTAATGAGCCTTCTCTTAAAGAGTGGTTCTCTGGAGTCAGTGGTGTGGGAAGAAGTTGCAAATAGGAGGCCCCCAGAGCGGGAAGGCAGGCTTGATCTGAAGAGGGAGTTAGAGCGAAGCCTGTTGCTGCAGAAAGAGGCTGACTGAAGAGAGAAAAGTAAATAAAAATCCAGAATGCACTGGGTAAATCCTGACGCCACCACTCATTCTCTGGGTGACCATAGAGAAGCCCCTTTATTTCTCTGCACCTCCATGTCCTCGCCTGTAAAATGGGCAGGATACTCCCTGTCCTGGCTGCCCCATGAGGCTGTCAGGGTCAAGTGAAAGTGCCCAGAATCTGCAAACCACCATTGTCATAATTTGAAGACTGGCTTTGTACGACTCCTTGGGGAGGCCTTTTCTAACCAGTGTGACCAGAGGACGCCACCCGTCAGGCCTAAGTGTGTAAGCCCGGCCCTGGGAACAAGGATGCAGAGCTGCTGAGAATTTACTGGCACCTTGGATGTGAGAGGAGAAGGAGGCAGAGAAAAGGTGGAAGCCAAGATGGGCTGTGTCACCTCCGCCCCAGCACCCTGCCCTGGGGCTGGCCCCGCAGAATGGAGTGAGCCCCCTGGGCTGCAGCTCTGGTCCCTCTGCGAGCTGGGGATTGGGGAAACCAACTTGAGATAAACGGGGATGATAGTCTCTTTGTTACAGAGGGCAAGTGGGTATTTGGGGGGATTCCTTACCTAAATAGAGAATATTGAACTTGAATTCCTTCCAGTTTTAACTCAAATCAGTTTAGGTGAAAAGGGAGCAAGGTTCCTATACCTGGGAAGTCTGGATTTCATTTGGCCTCTGTACAGGAGCTCCTTTCTCTTATTCTCAGTCAGCCCAACTTTCTTCTCTGTTGAGGTCACTTACAGATCCCCTCACCCCTTCCTATGGCAGAGACAGCCCCTGTGGCCCCAGGCTGACGTCTTATGCCCTAGCCAGTGAGCCCAGCCAGAGAGCAGCCTTGCTCCCCTGTAGAACCAGTGACTGTCTCGGACAGGCCCAGGACCTGCTGGCGTGGGTCACACGCCGATCCTGATCCAAGCACATGGCTGAGATGAGTGACTCTGAGTGCCCCTGGCTCACACATTGGTCCCCTGCAGCTGGAGCAGGGGGCAGGCCTACCCTAACCACAGGGGTGAAGGCTGGGAAAACAGCAAGCTAATGAGATGTGGGCCATCCAGTGGAGTTTACCAAACATCTTATTGTCCTCACCAGGACTCATTCCTGGGAATCCTTTGCTAGCAGAGTGTAGGAGCGAACAGGCCACACCAGGGCTGTGCAGATACCCCTAAGCACATACATGCTCACTGCTGGCCTGTGATGTCCGCAGCACTTGGGACCCTAGGGCAGCAGGAAAGCCAGTGAGTGTCCTTGCCTCCCACGTCGCTTGACACCAAACTGGGGCAGATGTGCCATTTGCACATAAAAAGTAAGGAGCACCCTGGTTTGCACAAGTCGGAGAAAGGGAGAGGCCTGCTGGCCTTGCCTGGGCTGTGACCCCGAGCGAGGCACTGGGCTGTTTAGGCTGGGAGCCTCCTTTCCATAAACCCAGGAGGCGCGATAATGCTTGCTCAGTGTTTCCTGAGCCGTAAATGTGACGGTGCGGCTGTGCTTTCTTTCAGCAACCATAGACTCCTTCCCGGGGAGTGAGGGTCACTGCTCTGGAAGAATTGGGAGCTGAGAGAGAGCCCTGTGACTTCAGTGGCTGTTGGCCAGACCCCCTTGCAAATCCTGCACCCCACCTGCTGCTCCCCGGGACCCTGCTCACCAGCGCGCGTTTTAAAGGAACAGGGGAGAGGTGGGATGAGCAGATCAGGCAATATTTATTTGCCAGCCCCAGGAACCCCAAGACCAGCTTCGTCCCCAGTCTACCTGCAGCTGGGGTCATTGTCACTATTCCTATTGGACAAACTTCAGGAGGCCTGGGACCTCCAGAGGTGCTGCTGATACCTGCCACCTTCCCAGACCGAGCGCTGAAAACTCTTACCTGTGCTGGGTTCCCCGCCCCATCACCTGTCACTTGAGCGACATGAAGCCTACTTTTCTGATTCATCTTGTAATTAGACCAGGCTGGCAACTGAAAATTTTCCTATGCTGTTTTGCTAGTTATGATGAAAAACTCTAGAGCAAAACACAACCCAGACCTGCAAGGAATCAAGGATGTCGAGGAGCCCCAGGGAAGAGATGCAGCAGTCCCTGCTGTGCAGTCTCGCGCTGGTCCCATCCTTGGGGATCTTTGTCCCTGAACTCTGTCTAGGAGGCAGGATTGACCATTAGGAATTTGGGCTTTGGATTCTGCCACGCATGGTTGTGTGCTTGGGCAAGTTATCGGCCTGCCTTTCCTTGCTCATCTGTGGAATGGGCATCTTAGCGGCACCTACTTATTGGGTTGAGAGGATTAAAATAAAATGATGCATAAATGTTCTTAGCAATTGGTATAGGAAAAGTCTCAGTGATGGCAAAATGTACTTTTTTTTATATTCTAGTGCCTCACCTACCTGAGAGGAATCACTTGATACTAAGTTTAGATGGGGGGGGGCATTGAGATAGAATCTTTCTGTGTAGTCCAGGCTGACTTTGAACTCACTCTCTAGCCCAAGCTGGCCATGAACTCTCAATGATCCTCCTGCCTCAGCCTCTGGTATGCTGGGATTACAAGCATGTGCCACTATGCCTGGCTAAGTTCAGATTCTTAACCTGGCAGTGGTATGAAGCACTGTTAGGTTAGTATTCTGATTGGACCCCGGGGAAAACTCTATAAACTGATCAGAATTTCCTGTAAGTCCATGATAGCTGCCTCCAAGCATTCTCCCTTGGCCTGTTTCTTTTGGAACATAGAAACAGTTAAACCAGCAGTATCATGTGATATCTCTGTATAAATGTCATACAGTTAGGCATGAAAAGGAACAAAATATTGATACATGTGCCACAGTGTGGATGAACCTTGAATGCATTATGCTAAGTGAAGAGAGCCAGATTCAGGCTGACCTGTTATGTGATTCCACGTGTGTGGGTTGCCTAGAACAGGGAAATCTGTAACACGGAAAGTGGGTAAGTGGTTATGGGGGACGGGGGAAGTTGGGAGGATATAGGCAATGACTGCTCATGAGTCCAGGGTTTCTTTTATCCTAAAATTAGATACTCCTGTGCCCAGCTCTGTAAATATACCCAAAACCACTGCACTGTACACTTTAAAATGGATGGATTATAGGATAGTGAATTAAGTTTCAATAAAATTGTTATTTATAAATCCAGCCAATAGCATAACTGCTTTACGCTCTGTGAAGAAGCAGAAGTGTGTGTAATGAATGAATGAATGGGCCACAGATCCCTGTTACCCATTTATTGAGTTGTCCTGGGTGCCGAGAGCAAATACAAAGAGTCCTAATTGAAGTCCTTCCCTCAAGGAGCTTGAGAGAGAGCAATGAAATCAGTGCAGTTCTTTGGTTTGTTCGTTCATTTACTCAGCAAGTATGTGTTGAGCTATTACTATGTGTCCAACACCCTTCTAAGTTCCACAAGTGGTAGCAAGCAGTGCGTCAGAACTTACAGCTTAGTGGGATCAAATACGTCAGTTGTAGAAAAGAGAAATCAAAGGAAGAAAAAAGAAGGAGAAGAGAAAGAAGCTATTAGTTTTTTTTTTTTTTTTTTTTTTTTAAAGCCTAAGGGACTCAGCATAGCCAGACACAATCTTAAAAAGAATAAAGTTGGAGAACTTTTACTTCCCGATTTTAAAACTTACTATAAACAACAAAGTCAGGACTGTGTAGTGCTGGCAGAAGGGTAGACATCTAGATCAGTGGAACTGAACTGAGGGCTCAGAAACAAACCTGCACATTTATGGTCAGTTGATTTTTTTTTTTTTTGGCAAGGGTGCCAGTGAGGGAAATAGGAGTCTTCAGCACATGGTGCTGGGACATTGACTGTCCACTTGGGAAAGAGTGAAGCTGGCCTCTGACCTTGCCTATTAAAAAAAACTAACTTGAAACGGATTAAAGACCTAAATGCGCCAGGCATGGTTGTGCACGCCTGTTGTTCCAGTAGACAGGAGGCTGAGGCATGAGGATCACCACAAGTTCAAGGCCAGTCTGGGCTACATAGTGAGTTCAAGACCAGACTGAACTACATAGTGAGACCCTGTCTCAATAAAACCAAAAGCCAAAACCAAAACAAACAAAACCTAAATGTAAGAGCTAAAACTATAAAACTCTTAAAAGGAATTATAGGTGTGAATCTTTGTGACCTGGAATTCAATTTGGCAATAAATTCTTAGATATAATACCAAAAACCCAGACAAAAGAAAAAACAACATAAATTACACGTCATCAAAATTAAAAACTTTTATGCTTTAAAGGACACTATTGAAAATTAGAGTCTCTTAATAAAGGAAAGCAAATACCTCTTTCATAAATGGGGATAATAAAACCTATCATATTTATTTAAAAAGACACTACTGAGGAAGTAAAAAGACAACCCACAGAATGGGTGAGTCATATCTGATAAGGGACTTATATCTAGAACATACATTCATTTCATCCATTTATTTGCTTATTTATTAGTTTGATGTTTTTGATACAGAGTCTTACGATGTAGTTCAGGCTGGCCTTGAACTCACAGAGATCCTCCTGCCTCAGCCTCCTGAGTACTGGAATTACAGGCCTGCGCCACCATGCCTGGCATATATCTAGAACATTTAAAGAATTCTTACAACTTGACACTAAAAAGACAACTCAGTTTTAAAAGTGGGCAAAGAATCTGAATAGACATATCTCCAAAGAAGATCCAGAAATGGCGATAAGCATGTGTAAATGTCATTGGGGATCCCCACGAGGAATGTGATCATTATGTACTGCAGACATACTAATAAAAAATAAAAATTGAAGATAAAAAAGGTCATCAGGGAAACACAAATCCATATAAAAAAGACAGTCACAAATGTTGCTGAAGATGTTGAGAAATCAGAAACTTCATAACCTGGGAATGGAAAACGAAGCAACTGCTTTTGAAAACAGAGACAGTTCCTCTAGAAGTTAAACACGGTTGTCATTTGACACAGCGGTTCTCCTCCCGGGCACTGTATCTACCCCAGAGAAACAAAAACGTGTCCACACAGAAATGCGTGCACCAGGCTTCCTGGCAGCACTATTCAGAGTAGCTGAAAAGTGGAAGCAGCCTGTGTCCATCAGCGGATGAGCGGATAAATGAGTGTTGTGGATCCAGTTGGTGGGACCTTATTTGGCCACAAAAAGGAGCGAAGTTCTGACACATACTGCAGCATGGATGAACTTTAAAACATTCTGCTAAGTGAAAGGAGCCAATCACAAAAGGCTGCCTACGGTATGATTGCATTTATTGTGACGAGTCCAGAATAGGGAAGTCTGCAGAGACAAGAGGATCAGAGGGATGGGAGGGTGTGGGAGGTTATGAAGGGCGCTGGATTTCTTTTCTAGATAATGCAAATATTCTAAAGCTGCTTGTGCTGATGGTCATATAATTGAATATACTAAAAGCCATTGAGTTGTATGCTTCGAATAGGCGAATTGTGTGGTATGTGAAGTACATTTCAAAAACGCTGTTTTATATTTATTGGCCACTTGAATTCTTGTTCTGTGAAGTGTCTGTTCATTTCATTTGCCCATTTTTCGATTGGATCTTTTATTTTGGGGGGGTCTACTTTTTTTGAATTCTTTATATATTCTAGATGTTACTCCTCTAGGAATCACTGGCAAATTTTTTTTCCCATTCTGGAGGTTGTCTTTTCATTCTGTTGGTTGTTTCTTTTGCTGTCCAGAAGCTTTTTAATTTGATGTGATCCCATTTACTACTCTGCCATACAGAATGATAAACTGAAGTCATTTGTAGGAAAATGGATGAGACCATAATGTTAAGTGGAATAAATCAGACACAGAAGCTTAAATATCTCATGGTTTCTATTATACAAGAAGCCCAGGGACCGGTGAAATGGCTCAGCAGCATAAGCGCCTGCCTGGCAAGCGCGAGGTCCTGAGTTTGACTCCTGGTACCCACATTTAAAAAAAAAGAAACCCAATATATAAAGAAAGAGCAAGATAAAAGAGAGATAATAAGAAGTAGAGTGATAGATCTTTCTCAAAGGGGAAGGGGATCAAGAGATAAAGGGGGGAAGGAGGGAAGGGAAAGGGGATGAAAAAGGAATTAAGATGTGTAGTGTACATGCACCAACCCTATATAAGGAATGAAAACATTATGTACTGTAAACATGAACTAGTAAAAATTAAAAAAAAAAAGAAATTTATAATTTTGGTAAAAAATGCCATTATATGAGATACAGTAATAAAGCTCTTTCTCCTGAGGTTGTCCTAAGCGCTCTGGTATTGACTGCCACAGGACTGAGGGCTTGGTGTGTCACTAAGACTCAGGAGGCAGGGGTGGCTGTCACCCCGGCCTAATGACACAGATTGTAACATGGATGAACCTTCAAGTCATTGCGTTAAGGGTCAGCGAAAGAAGCCAGTCACGAAAAGTCAAGGAGCGTTGACTCTACTTACGTGAGCTTCCAGACTAGGCCGATTTTAGAATTGAGGTAACCAGGGCCTGGGTAGGAAGGCAAATGGGGAGAGATTGCTTCGTGGGTGCAGGGTTTCTGTTGTAGGGATAAACTGTACGCTGTTAATGGATACACTGTAAAGTCTGGGTTGTGCATTTTTTTTTTTTTTTTTTTTTTTTGTGGGTACTGGGGGGTCGACCTCAGGACCTCGCGCGCCAACAGGCGCCCGTGCCACTGAGCGATATCATCGGCCCCTTTTTCGTATGTGGGATCCGGGAGTCGAACTCAGGCCCTCGCGCGTGCAAGGCAGGCGCTTACGCCGCTGAGCCATCTCACCGGCCCCTGGGTTGTGCATGTTTTACCGCAGCGATGGCACACGGCCTGTGAAGTGTTGTTCTGGACTAGCAGGCAGCAGTGTCCGGCCATCGTGGGAGGAATTCAGGGTGGGCGATGGGCCTCTCGTGTGAGGTTTTCTGAGTTGAAGTGCTGTGTGATTGGTGTTTATGGATAGCAGAGCTGTTTTTGTAAGGAGCATTTAGAGAAAGATGGGGTGGAACCTTGTACTTAACGTTTGCATTCCTCTGGGTTGGAAGTGAGACAGGGACGGCTTGAGGCTCCCTGGCTGGGCTGGTCTTCTTTTGCCCACTTGCCCCGCGCAGGGGTTGGGTGAGGCTGCTGGAGTCCCGCTTTCCCCTGCAGGAACTGTGTGTGGTGTGGGGAGCAGACAAGGCTGGGTCCAGAGGGCAGGCATGGCACGTGACCTTCCAGCACTTGAATCTGATGTGACACTGTTGTCTCCTGAACAGAAAAGGGAGATTTCATTGCCCTGGATCTTGGCGGGTCTTCCTTTCGAATTCTGCGTGTGCAAGTGAATCACGAGAAGAAGCAGAATGTCCACATGGAGTCCGAGGCTTACGCCATCCCGGAGAACATCCTGCACGGCAGCGGAAGCCAGGTGGGTCCCTGTGTTCTTTGGTCAGTGCCATTGGACCAGTGTTCCCTGGGCTACTGCACTGGGGCCTGAGCTCCTGGCAGGGGTTCGAGGAGGCTGGGGCTCTATCACAGTGCATAAGGACTGGACTCATAGGAGGAAGGGCATGGCAGCCAGGGGCGGGGCTGGATGATGCTAGAAGATACCGTATGTCCATACCTGGGTAAACTGGTGACGTGGGACTGGGCACTTGGGCTTTTGCAGGGAGAGGGTGTGGGGAGGGAGGCCCTGTGGTTCCGCTGGGTAACTGCTCTCATTCCTCAGGGATCCTGGCTTGGTCCCCCAGCAGGCGTTTAGCACAGCCTTTGGGTGGAAATGGCTGTTCCTCCACGTTGCTGCCTCTTCACCCACTCACCAGAGGCCTGGGTCACAGCTCTGGTAACTGGGGATGCTTTGTTACTGGTTTAACAACATTGCACACCCTTGGGGCAGCAGGCAGAGGAAATGGGCCTTGCTGTGGAAATCACTGTCCCTTCCTGTCATGCCCACGCTGAGGCCCCCCCTCCCTACTCCTGGACCGGGTAGGGCTGCATCTTTCTGTGGCTGGGGGCCGTGGGCAGGCCCATCCAGTTGCTGTGAGTCCCCAGGACCTGGTGACCAGGGTTCAGGAAAGCTCCCTCTCCCAGGGTTTTAGTCATCTCTGGGTTCCCTGAGCCCATGACGTGGGGTGCTCTGCCACTGCCCTGTGGACGGCTGGTGTCCAGGTGGTGTTGGTCCCTGAGTCAGGGCTGTGGCCCCGGGGGGTTGTGCAGAACTCGCTAGATGCTTGCTGGAGGGAGGTGTGTTCGCTGCAAGATTTATGACTGAGTTCTGGGCTGGCCTTGGAGAAGAGACCCAGGAGCCTTCTCCTCGGATTCCACTTTGTTCCAAAACGAGTGTGGGTGAGACCTGAGCAAGACAGCTGGCCTTTCTGTGTCTGAGAGACAAGGGCTGATCCTGGCCTCTGACTTGCTCCCTGGGGTTTGGGCTCAGAGTTTTTCAGATCACATCGCGGTGAGCATGGAAGGGGACCCTCGCCAGAGTGGTGAGCCACCCTGCCATCAGCCCTGGAACAGGGGTGCATCATCCGGGGATGTCCCTGCCTCTGTTGCTGGGGTGCAGAAACCTGCCCATTCATCAGGGTACCATGAGGCTGCCCATGGTCTCCTAACCAGGCCCCACTGGCCACCACATGGCTCCTTTCTCAGGTGGCCGTAGAGTCAGGGCTTAGCATAACTCAGCTTCCATTAAGCAACAAGTACCAGCCTGTCACTCTGTTCCCCGTAGGTTCTTGTGTTGAACCACCAAAGCCTGGTGTCTTCACCATTGAGACTGTCACTGTATAAACATTCCCGTGCCTTGGCCTGACCTCTGTGTGTGTGTGGGGGAGGTATTAGGATTGAACCCAGGGCTTTGTACATGCTAGGCAAGCACTCTGCCACTGAGCCACACCCCCATCCCTTTAAAAAATTTTTTTTTGAGACAGGGTCTTGCTAAGTTGCCCAGGCTGGCCTTGAGCTTGCAATTCTCCTGCCTCAGCCTCCTGAGCAGCTGGGATTATAGGCATGTACACCAAGTCCTGCCAGGCCTGAGTTACGTAGTAGCAGGGTTTATTGATTGGGGGGATACCCTTGCCCAGGTGCACACTCACTGCATTCCCCTCCCCCACACCTTCTTTCTTGTCATTGGCTCCTTCCAGCCTCTGTCCCCATCTGCCCCAGTTCATCCCAGGATCTCTTTGTTTCCTGCTACCTCTGTCTCTTCTTCTCTCAAGCAGTCTGAAAAGATGATGATGATGACGATGATATAATGTCATATCATTAGAGCAGATACTGACACACACTGGTTATGTGCAAGCTGCTGACACGAGCACCTTACATGCATTAACTCATTCGATCATCACCACAGCCCCATGCAGTAGGTATTATTCTTATTCCCATATTACAGATGACAGAACTGAAGCTCAGCTGTTTCATGACTAACTACTAGTCAATTCAGAAATTAATTTCAGCAACTTGGGACTTCTAGGCAAATTTTGTTTTTTAATCTCAATTTTTAAAGTTTTAATGGTGAGGGGATGTGAGGGTTGTGGTAAGGGGATGAGGGAAAGAGGCTTGGAGGAGGAAGCACAGAGAGGAAACAGGCGCCTCTGTGGAAGCCTGGTGTTACGAGACGTCTGTACTGCGTGGTCCATCTTTTCGAGGTCTCTTACTGACCTGGGCAGAGAAGATTCTGGTGACCCAGGTCCTCATTTTGCCTGTGGAGCTGCTCAGATTCAGACTATGAACAGCGATGAATTCGTAGGGTTGTGACCATAGGGATTCTCCTCCTCTGTGATAGGTCAGTGATTTTAAAAATTGATTCTTAAGCCTTTTATTTAAAATACCATTGAATTGGGCCAGTGAGATAGCTCAGCAGCATAAGCGCCTGCCTGGCAAGTGCAAGGTCCTGAGTTCGACTCCCGGTACCTACATATGAAAAAAGGGCTGGTGATATCGCTCAGTGGCACGGGCGCCTGCTGGCACGCAAGGTCCTGAGTTTGACCCCCGGTACCCACATTAAAAGAAAAAAATATACCATTGAACTTAGAGAAAAGTTCTAAGGGAAACACCAGGAGATCCTCGTCCCCCTTCATCCAGACTGGCCACTGATAACTCTTTCCTGTACCTCTGTCTTCCTCCCTACCCCACCTGCCTGGCATCTCAAAAGCCTCTGTGCAGTTTTAAGCTTTCATAAGTTCAGAAGCACAAATGCAACATTCTTAAAGCATCACTTGGGGAGTTTTGACTAACAAATATTTTTTTTGTGTGCCCTCTTCAGTCTCTGTGTGTATTTTTAAAATAAGAAGCATGTTGTCAGGAACAAAAGAAATGAATGTTTCTCTAGACGCTGAAATGTGGAGTGTGGAGAGGCTGGGTCACGTCTGTCCTGCCTGATTGCAGACAGGGCTAACCCAGGGCAGCTTCCCAGTAGAGCGATGGGGGAGTTGTGCTTGGCTTGGCTGGGGCACTGGGTACCTGTCCCGTTCCTGTGAGTCCCTGTGAATCATTTCTGCAGCTTGATGCTCCTAGGCATTCCCTGCCCTCCCCGCAGCTCCTTTCTTCCTCCCTCCCTCCCATGCATCCTCCCTCCCTCCCTCCCACCTTCCCTCCCTTCCTTCCTCCCACTTGCACCAGGGGCGTTTGCAGCTTCTGCGTGCAGATGGCGTAGGGCATGAGGACTGACTTAGTAATGGGTTTATATCAGCCTGAAATATAGGTCACAGCAAGCTTAGCCTGGCTTTTCCAGGGAAGGCAGCCATGCATCTCCTCAGTCACCGCGGCTGCAGCCCTAGTCTGAATGACAGCAGCTCAGGGACAGAGGCTCCTAAATCAAAGAACTCCTTCAGGCCAATGACCTTGTCTGGGAGCTTGAGTGGGGCCGCTTCTTGTGACTGTGTGGTTTGGCTCTTTCAGCACAAGAAGCTCTATGCCTGTGTTAATCCCATATAGAAGGAAGGTCTTGCATCACAACAGGAATGTGAAACGGACAGGGAAGTTGCGCAGACTGGCATGGCTGCCCCGAGAGTAGACCGGGGCTCAGATTGCATCAACGGAGGTAGAGTGCTGAAGAAAATGAGATTCTTGGTTCTTCCAGAGAAGATAATATTCTGGTTGGAATATTATCATCAGTTCTGGTTCCATGTTAGAAAAGAGAGGCGTTATCAGACAGAGCTAAAAAGTTTACCTAAGATGTGGTGAGCTTCTTGTTACTAGCAGAATACAAGCAGAAGCCCGGGAAGCCATGCTCCGGACTTTGTCTAGTGGGGTCTAATGTGACGTGGAGTAGGCACAGGAAACTGTGCGGTCGTGAGAACATACAGTCCCCAGAGGCACACGACAGCATGGATGACACCTGTGCACGTCATGTAGTGCACACCTGCCTCCCTTCTGTTTATGGTCAGTGGACAACCAGGCCAAGCCAACCGAGGTGCCAGCAGTCAGAGTGGCAGAGCGGGTGACCGCAGGAGCACGAGGGTGTCATCTGAGTTTTCTGTTGTTGATGCTGGGGGTCGAGTCCAGGGCATTACCTCTGAGCTGCACCCCAGCCCCACGTTGTGTGTCTTGATGTGGGTGCTGGTGACAAGGGCGGGTGAGCCCGTGAGAACCCTGGGTCCTCTGCATATAGGCTGTGTGCAGTTGTTGGTGTGTGTATCACCCTTTGGTAAAAGTGAAAATACAGTGCTCTGAGCATTGCTCCCTCACTCGCAAGAGGCTGTGGAGTTGCCGCGGAGTCAGTGTGAAGGCCACTCCGCCTCAGACTGTCAGAGGCCCATGGCCAGAGGGTTGTGGAAGGACAACCTGATTTCCTGTCATTTCTAAATGTCCTCAGTTCCCCTGGTGACACATGTGGGTGCCTTCTGTGAAGCCAGTTCCTTCTGAGAGTATGAGGTCCTTCCTAAGAGCTGTGTTGGCTCCCAAGTGGCCCTTTGTGACACTGCCTTGTCCCACCTACCTGCTCTCTGATGTTTCTTCCAGCTTTTCGATCATGTTGCTGAGTGCCTGGGGGACTTCATGGACAAAAGGGAGATCAAAGGCAAGAACCTGCCTGTGGGCTTCACGTTTTCTTTCCCTTGCCGGCAATCCAAAATAGACGAGGTAAGGGTGTTCTGGGGTGGTCGGGTTCTTTGACGACCTTTTCTTCCTGACCACTTTCCCCTCTCACTCACAGGACAGCTACGGGTCTGGTATTTTTAGAAATATTTGCAGAAATTGCTGGGTGTGGTGGCCCATGCCTGTAATCCCAGCACTCAGGAGGCTGAGGTAGGAGGAGCGACACAAGTTCAAGGGCAGCCTGAACTTATATAGTGAGACATTGCCTCAAAAACTAAAGGAGGGAAAAAAGAAATATTTGCAGAAATTTATGTGAGGCCATGATGTAATGTTTACATTTTTCAGTCACTTTAGTTGCTGATGTATTTTTGGAGACACATCATAGTATTTGTGGCCACCAGGTAGAGAGAAACATTTATTAATGAACTCAAGCAAGTGAAGGGAAAGAAACCACGTCTTGGGAAATTAAGAGAGGAGGGAAAGTACTCTGTGAGAGATGGACCTGTGGCATTTGCCTGAAAGCCATCCTGGTTACTGGAAGAGTCTGGCTGTTGGCTCCAGCCCCAGAGAGGCCCTGGATTTCCTTGTTAACCTCCTGGGTGCCTTGTCACTCCCAGTTTCCTGTTTGTCATTTGTTTATCTGTTCATCTGTTCAGCAAGGACACACTCGGGCTCACCATGTGGTGGTTCTCTGCCTCAGAGGGCTGCGAGCATACAACAGAAATAGAAGCAGCCTGGACCTTGCTTTATGTGGAAAGATAGAAACACACGCATACGCACACGCATATCCATACATGCACGTGTGCGCGCACTCACAAATAACCTTGAGAGCCTGCAGAGAGGAACAGATGTGCTGTGAAGGAGGTGTTGTGGCAGAGGAGCCAGAGGTGGGGCCCCGCGCCAGCCCTGACCCCCCTCTTGAGAAGGCTTCCCAGGCCAGGCCAGGCTGCCTCCTAGGGAGCCAGTGTGTTCTAGACAGTCACTTAACCTGGCCAGAAGGCTAGGGCTCCAGCACTATCCAGACCTAGACCTGCCTCCTTGTTCTCGAAGAGCAGAGCAGACCTCACAGGGGAGAAGGGAGAAGTCCCCAAGGAGATGGGCAGGAGGTTGGAAAAGAGACGAGGTCTCCTGATTCCTGCTCCTACGTTCTTCTCACACTGTGTTCTCTGAGGCTTTCTGGGGTGATGTTCAAAGGGAAGGAATGTGTCCAGGGGCTTTAACAAAGCCAGTTTTAATTGCTAATTGCTCTTGATCGAAGAACCGCCAGTTACCCAAGGACTCACCCTCGCTGGTGCAGCATCCGGCTTGTGTGTTCTCAGCCATTGAGGGTGGGACCTCAGCCCTGTGTTCCCCCTGGGGGCCTGCATGGCCTGGACAGATACCCAGCTTCTCAACCCACTGCATCTATGGCCGCTTGCTCTGTTCAGGGGAAAAGAAGTCAAGTATTAAGTTATCTTTTTATTTTTATTGTTTTGTAAATACAAAAGCAATGTCTGAGACTACTCCCCCTCCACATTCCCAAGTGAACAATGACTGTATTGGGGTGTCTTTCTTTTTTTTTTTTTTTATGTGGGTCCTGGGGGTCGAACTCAGGATCTCACGTTTGCGAGGCAGGCGCTTATGCTGCTGAGCCATCTCACTGGCCCTGTCTGTCTTTCTTGATGTCTTTCCATTAACATGCAAACAGGAATGCCCCCCCCCCCCCGCTTACAAACATTTCTTGTGTGTGGTACTGGAAATTGAACTGAGGGAGTGCTGAGCTATACCATTAGCCTCTAAATTTTTTTTTCTTTTTTTAATTTTGATACAGTGTGTCATTAAGTTGCTCAGACTGGGTTCGAACTTTAGATTCTCCTGCCTCAGCCTCTTGATAAGCTGAGGTTATAGGCACACACAGCCTACCACTCCTGGCTGCAGTAGGGTTTCAAGTTCTAGGGCTTGGCTCTTATAAGCTTAAGAGCCAAGGATCCTTTTAGCATTTTGTTTCTTTCCCATTTGGTCTTGGCTTCCTTTACTTGGAGCTGTGGAAGCCGAGGACTGGCTGGAAAGTGAGGAGGGTGATCAGGTCCTAGTGGGGTTTCTCTTGCTCATTTTTAGATGGGGGTCCGGCTGTAGAGCTGACATCCAGTTAGGTTTGTGTGTGCTGTGGCAGGCCTGTTCAGGGTTAGGGTTAGGGTTAGGGTTAGGGTTAGGGTTAGGCTTTATTCTGGTGTGAGCTGGACATTTTGAGCCCGTTTTTCTCTCTCCTGGTGGCCTCCCAAGAAATCCATGGTGGGACAAACAAGAGATGGCTATGTCTCCTGGCGGGATCCCCCATGGGCCTCTGCCTCCTCCCTGTCCTGGAGCAGTCCTCAGGGCCTGGGGTGCACGAGGCTCCTGCCTGGTCCCATCTCCTGCTGTCCTTCACAGGCCGTCCTGATCACCTGGACAAAGCGGTTCAAAGCCAGTGGTGTGGAAGGGGCGGATGTGGTCAAGCTGCTGAACAAAGCCATCAAGAGGCGAGGGGTAATCTCTCTTGGTCTGCATGTGTAGAGGCGGGAATGCGGGGTGGAGGAGCCAAGTCCTAAAATAGACTGAAGCCCTTTCTGGGGGGTGCTCTGAAGACCCTGGCAGGGGAGAGATGAGGGTCCACAGGCTTGGGCGGGGATCCTCCTGGCTTTGGGGAACCCCTATTGCAGCCTGCTGAGGTTGGAACAGGTAGAGGAGCTGAGCTGCATGTGGCACATGGATGTCACGGGCAGAGGTTTGTGGAGGAATGTGCGCCAGGAGTAAAGTCCGCTCCCTAATGAATCCCGAGCCGGGTAATTAAGGGGCCTGTGCACTTCCATACCGTAATCTCTGCTCTCTGATCCAATTAACTCGAGTCCTGACAGCTGTGAAGCAGGCACCCCACAGAGCAGTGGTGGTTGGCAGAACAGATCGCTCCTGCCAAGCTGAGCCCGGTGTCTCTGCTCCCACTGGGAGTGGCCCCTGACAACTCACTCTCTGCCCCCAGGATTACGATGCCAACATTGTAGCTGTGGTGAATGACACTGTAGGGACCATGATGACCTGTGGCTATGATGACCAGCACTGTGAAGTCGGCCTGATCATTGGTAATGTCCCCCTACTCAGCCTGTCCTCCCAGTGAGGTTTCGAGACGGTGCTGCCTCCTCCCCTTTGTGTGGTCACAGCTTCCCATGTTGTCTCTCCCAGGCACTGGCACCAACGCTTGCTACATGGAGGAACTGAGGCACATTGATATGGTGGAAGGAGACGAGGGGAGAATGTGCATCAACACGGAGTGGGGGGCCTTTGGGGACGACGGGTCCTTAGAAGACATCCGGACCGAGTTTGACAGAGAGATAGACCGGGGATCCCTCAACCCTGGGAAACAGCTGTGAGTCCTGGACTTCCTCTTCTAGCCACATATATGACTTAGGGGACACTTGATGACAGATGGGTGAAAGGGCACAAAGCCAGGTGATCACAAGTGCAAAAGCCTATCAGATTTGTAGGATTTTTCACCTCTTGTTTGGATAGATGCACAGCTGTGGAGTCTGCAGCTTGAAAAGCAATCTGTGAATAATGTTCTCTTTGTTCAGTTACTTTATGCTTGCATCCTTGGAAAACATTTTGAAAATTAGAAGCCCAGAAGCATTAGTGTAAATAATAAGGTTTAAAAACTTTTCTCTGCACGGCGGTCAGTAGCACCACTGCTCAGGGTGAGGAAGAGCGAATCGTATGTGAGACATCCGTCGAGCAAAGGAGTGTGAGCGCCTGCTCATTCTTCACGTATTTATTGAACATTTCATTGTGTGCCAAGCACGGTGCTAGACTCCAAGGATCCAACACAGTGCCTTCCCTCCCAGCACTTACCATCTAGCAGAGGCGATAAGAACTGCATGAGTCATACAGACCTTCACAAAAATGGAGAATGCAGAAATTTCTTCTATGTCAAGCATAGCGGGATGGGTCGCAGTTGATAAAGAACGTCAGGATTATAGGCAGGTTGATTTTGGCCTTGGAGAGCTCCTGGCTGCAGAAGTGGGAGTGGGATCACTCAGGCTAGAGTGGGTATTGCTCTCTTGGAGCCGCTTATTTCTGAAGTGCACACTTACATTTCTCTGTGTTGCCAGTGTGCTGCTAGCTCTCTCCAATCCAGCCTACTTCCCAGCAGCCTTGCCCTGCGGCTGGTGCGGTCGGCATCCAGAGAGGTGTCCCCTTACACCTAGCAGCCCTACTCCCAATGCCAGGTAGAAGTAGGAGTCTTCTAGTCATGTTGAAACCATCTTCAAAAGATACTCACGCCCTAGGCTGGGCAGTTGGTTTTTCTGTGTGAGTCAGTGGAATGGTACAGCAACCAGGCCCCTGCCAGTGGGGCAGGTGCTGCTGAGGAAACTAGGCTGTCAGTGAGGGGATGACCAGGTTCTGAACCCCTGGAGATGAGCATCTGCCTTGCAGGCCGAGACTGGGTACCAGCTTGGTGATCAAGGGCCCTTGTTCCAGAGCCAGCGAATGTGCTTTATTACAGTGCTGCCTCTTCTCTACTCCTGTGTTCCGTGCAGTGCTAAGTTCTTCAAGGCCATTTTGTCCTTTGTGTGCGCTGTTTGACTGATGGGAAAACCGAGGCACTGGGACAGGACAGAGATGGCCTGAGACTCTTTGTTGAGGCTGGATCTGATGTGGGTTTGAGGTTTTCTGGCTTGTTTGGAAGTTTGAGGTTTTCCTACTGTCTGGACTCTCCAAGAGGCCTCTCTTCTCACTTATGGACAAAACTCATCAGGGCAGCCGAGGGGAATGATTTTCCATTTGGGGGTGCATATTTGAATTGGATGGGCCTTTAAAAAAATACCAGTGCCCAGGCAGCCCCTCACCACCCCACTGTGCCTCCCAGTCCTGATTTGGTTGGCCTGGGCATAGAAGCTCTCTGGGTAATTCTAGTTTTTAACAAGGGCTGGAAACTTAGGTGTGTTATGTGTGTACAAGGGCTCCCTGTGCCCAGATGGACTCTAGACCACTAACACCCACTCATTCACTGTGTTTGAAGTCAGCATTTACTGAGTGCCTGCTGCATCCAGTGACAGCAGATACATGGCTCCTTTGTTCATTAGCAGTTGCCGCTTTCCTTGGTGATTGGTGGAGGCAACAGGGAAACCATTCTGAGTATTCAGGACCCCCAGCCTTGCCCGGAGCTAGGTGGTCTCTCTCTAAATGGAAATCAGATGTGTGACTTCCTCCCTTCCATCCTTAGCTTCTAGGACTTTGCTATTCTTATTATGTACCTGCGTCCTATTGCAGCTTTTGGTTCCTCCTCCTTTCATTTTTCATTCTTCTTCTCCTCCTCCTTATCTTTTTGAGTCTCTTGCTCATCTGTTTTCTATGCTGTCTAGAATCGTATCCCATTTCCCTGTGATTCTTTATCACATCTGTCTTAGTTACTTTTCTCTCATTGCTGAAACAAAATACCCGATGCCCAAAATTAAGGAAGAAAGGTTTATTTAGCTCACAGTTTGCAGAGGTTTCAGTCCATAATTAGCTGGCTCCAAGGCAGGGTGGCATGGTGAGAGGTAACAGTTCAAGGCAGCAGAAGACAGCAAAAGCAACAAGAGCAAAAACGGGGAGAGCAAGCCTCTTTTCCTCCCTTATATTATAAACAGGCTACCCCTCCCCGGGGGGGTGGGTATAGCACTCATGCCCTCCTCTTGCACGGGATGAGGATGTTTAAAGTGAGGACACTGGCCCCCTGCTGAGTGGCTTAGTTAAACTTCTAAACTTCTCCATTTGACACAATGTGTCAACCATTACAACTTCCTTCAAAATGCAAGGAGAGGTCGGGCGTGGTGCCCCATGCCTGTAATCCCAGCTCTCAGGAGGCTGAGGCAGGAGGATCACTGCAAATTCAAGGCCAAGCTGGGCTACATAATAAGTTCAGGGCCAACCTGGACTACGTAACAAGATGCTGTCTCAGAAAAACAAAAAATGCGAGGTGATACTCACCTCCATACAACAGCAACAGCGGTGACCACAGCTGCAGGCGTGGTGGGTGAAGGGAGTCTGGATGGTGGGGGGTAACTGCATGGCTTTTCAGGTTAGTCCCCACGCCCCTTTTCTTCTTGTTGCTCTGCCCTTTCCGTAGACTCTCCAGGCAGTTCCAATCTGGGTGCCTGGCCATAGGTTTCCCTCTCCCTTTTTCTCCCTGAGCTGCCAGCTGGAGCTGACTGGGCTGCCAAGGGAACTTCTAATTGGCATGCCAGTCCTTGCTCACGACCTCTTCCCTGTCTCCGCTCTGCCCAGCAGCCCGGTGGTTGAAACCATGGTGCTACCCGTGCTGCTGGCCTGCGGCCGAAAGCTCCCAACTGCAGGTTTCGCAGGGGCAGAAGGAAGCACGTCGTGGAGAGGGAGCCGGTCTCCGTGTGTGTCTCTGGAGCGGAGGGGAGCTCTTGGGAGGTGCTGTGGCTGCTGCTGCTCTGCAGGGCTTCTAGAGACTGGAAACGGCTAGAGCCCTGGCCTAGGTCTGCTTATCTGGAAAGGGAAGCGTTCTTGTCTACAGAGTGAAAGAACGTGGTGTAGAAAAGGGAGCAGATCATTCTGGCTGTATCTACAAGGCAGAGATGCTGGCTCATCCTTTCCTCTTGTCACACTGCCCAACCAAGGGACAGGCTGCCTGGGGAAGAAGCGAGCTGGAGGACAAGCAGAGGCTGGGTTAGGAGTGGGGCTGGGTGGTCACTGGCATGACAGCCTAGGTGACACTTAATGACAGTGTTCCTGAGAACGGCACACAGCACTGTGTTTAGAGCATGGTCTCTGTGCTCCATTTAACTGGGCTCAGAATGTGGTTTGCCACTTCTTAGCTCTGTCCAGGCCAAGATGTATCACTTTTATGTGTCTTAGGTTCCTTACCTGTGAAGTATGTGAATGTCTTCCTTCTAGACTTTTTTTTTTTTTTTTTTTTTTTTTGGTGGGTACCGGGGGGTCGACCTCAGGACCTCACGCGCCAGCAGGCGTCCGTGCCACTGAGCGATATCACCGGCCCCTTTTTCGTATGTGGGTTCCGGGAGTCGAACTCGGGCCCTTGCGCTTGCCGGGCAGGCGCTTAAGCCGCTGAGCCATCTCACCGGCCCTTCCTTCTAGACTTGTAATGAGGAGAAAATAAGTTAATGTGTGTGAAGTGCTTAGGAAAGTGCCAGGCACATGGGAAGGGTGGTAAGAACTCATTGTCAGGTAGATGCTTTAGTATTGGACCGATAGTAACCTGTGTCCTCTGCACAGCCTTGTAGGAAGGCCCTACCATTATTTATCCCCATTGCACAGGTGAGGGGACTGAGGTCCAGAGAGACAAGGGCCCCCCAGTCTTGGCACAGATGGATGAGCAGGGCAGTCAGGCTGTGCCCAGCAGTGCGGACTCCGCAGGGGCTGTCCCCATAGGAGCCTCGGCGGCTGCTAGGCAGCTGGGCCTCAGGGCGTTCTCCTGCAGGGATCCTCTTTGCAGCAGTGGATGGGCGGTCCCGGTCTGGTCTTGTCTGGGTACACCAGGAGCAGAACAATGAGGACTGTGTTCTAAGGAGGCTCTGGGCCTGTTGGACAGGCGAGGGCTGGTGCTCTGGTCTCAGTAGCATCCTTGGCTCCTGGGTCAGCTCTGACTGGAACAGATTGTTTTACTGTGTCACTGCCAGCTCTGGGGGTGCCAGCGGGTTCCATCAGAGGAGAGCCTAGCTGTCTGATGTAGGCCAGCATCTTTGATCTGCCCTGCTTGGGAGTTCCTCCTGGCCTGCGGTCACCAGGACCTGGGCTGAATCTGCTGCAGATACACATTGAGGCCCAGTCTGCTGCTCTGGGCTGGGCCTTCCCCTGTGTGTGTGGGCTTCCTTCTTAGGCTCCCTATTCCCTGCAGCATTGGGCTCAAAGTGGCAGCTGCAGTTTGGGAGCCACATCTCATGCCACACTTGCAAGGGCAGGCGAGAGAGCAGATTCACTCTAGGGTGGGCCTGTTCCTGGGTGGCTGCAGCAGTGGGATGACTGATTGGCTTTCAGCTGGTCAGAGCCCACCTGGGGTTCAAGGTGAGGTCAGCAGGGGAGAAGTGGGTTCCTCAGATGTCTTGATGGTGGCCCTGTGGGGAGCTGCTGCCTCCCCACCAAGAAATTTCCCCTTTCTGAGCTGGGAAGTAGGGAGAATGCTTCCTCCAGAAGGCCTCCTGGCTGAGCAATGGAAGGGAAGACCCTTTAAAAAGCTCAGCATACAGTTACATAAAAGATGTTTACCTACTGCTCACTTGTCAGGGAGCCTTCTCATCCATCATTGCCAATCTAAAGCCTAACGTTCCCTACCTCCAGGCAGCCTTCCCTGCCTACTCCTGCTCTTGTCTGTAGCTGGTGTGGCGGGGCAGGGTGACCTGACCACTCTGGAATTGCCTTTCCTCTCCCCTCATTATGGGAGTCACACAAGAGCATGGTCTTGCCTGCCAACGAGACTGGGAGCTTGGGAGGATTAGATGGGGCGTTTGCTTCTCCCTGCCCAAGGCCCCAGTGTTGGGTTGATAGGTGCCTGTGTGTGACTTCGTTTGTGCAGCTTTGAGAAGATGGTCAGTGGCATGTACATGGGAGAGCTGGTGCGACTGATCCTGGTCAAGATGGCCAAGGAAGGCCTCCTGTTTGAAGGGCGGATTACCCCAGAGCTGCTCACCAGAGGGACGTTTGAAACCAGTGACGTGTCGGCCATTGAAAAGTAGGTACCACCCTGGGGAGGAATGAGACAAGACCCTCATTATCTCTTCGGTCCAAATGTCAGGGCTTCTGGGTCCATCTCCACTCACTCGTAGCAGACCCATCCTGGCTGCTTTCCCTGGTGTCCCCGCGGCAGGTCATTAAAAACAGCCAAATTAGCAGCTCATGCTTCATGGATGATCTTCCTGCCTAGTTTCAAAAGCAGCTTGCGGGCCGGTGAGATGGCTCAGCGGCTTAAGCGCCTGCCCGGCAAGCGCAAGGGCCCGAGTTTGACTCCCGGATCCCACATACGAAAAAGGGGCCGGTGATATCGCTCAGAGGCACGGGCGCCTGCTGGTGCGCGAGGTCCTGAGGTCGACCCCCCGGTACCCACAAAAAAAAAAAAAAAAAAAAAAAAAAAAAAAAGCAGCTTGCTTTCCTGCCCCCACCACACAGACACACACAACACAAACACACAACACACTCATACACAGGATTAGAGTCCAGGGAGCAGCTGATTCTGGTGTTGAGCAAGGAGCTAACTGAGCACAGGGCTGAATTCTTGGAATTCCCTCTGGTGTACCATGCCCTTCTCCAGACTAATTTCTAGGGAACCCTAGAGACAAGATGATAATTGGATGGTTCTATGGTCAGTAGGATTAGGAAATGCTACACATTTGTTCTCCTTTTAGAGATTTAGAATACATGTTAGCCCCCTCCTTAGGCTCTCAGGGATTCAGCTGTCCCAATCCCATGTGAACACAGCTGGAGAGTTGGGTTCTGCCTTCCCTGTAGCTTTGAGCTCCAGCATTTTGCACCCCTTGATGTAGTCCTTAACTCAGTGTGTTGGCCTCTGACCTCACAGGAACAAGGAAGGCCTCCATAATGCCAAAGAAATCCTGACCCGACTGGGAGTGGAACCCTCTGGTGATGACTGTATTGCAGTCCAGCATGTGTGCACCATTGTCTCCTTTCGCTCGGCCAACTTGGTGGCTGCCACGCTGGGCGCCATCTTGAACCGCCTTCGTGACAACAAGGGCACACCCAGGCTGAGGACCACGGTTGGTGTCGATGGCTCTCTTTACAAGACACACCCACAGTGAGTCCGCCCTTTGCTGTCATGGGCTCTCAGTGCCCCTCTGGGGTCAGGACCCCTCCAGAGGTCAGACTTTTACACCCAGCGAATGTTTCTTTGGCAAACAAGACAGTGCCCGGTTCTGGGCCAGAAGGTTAGAGTTGCCCCTTTGGGAAGTCTCACCCTCAGAGAATTCTCACCTGTGTTTCTTCTGCTGTCCGTTTTTACCTCACCTCATCTCAGAACTTGTGTTAGAGGTGGCTCCTGCTTCTAAGGGCACTGGGTGGAATGTCTGTAGCTTGTCAGCATTTCATCAGGAGCGACTTCATCCTCATTATAGCTGGGATCATAGGTGTGGTACCCAGGTCCTTGTTTCAGAAGCTCCTGGTAGAATCCCCCAAACCCTCAGACATTGCTGTCTCAAGGGGGCAACTTGTCATCTTTTGGCATCTGAGAGCCAGAGAGATGTAAGCCGAAGAAGTGCCCCCTGCTGAGGAGTGACGCTGTTCACCATGCTGCTGCCTTGTCTGTTGGCTGCCTTGCTCATGCCTGGAGAGGCCAACCTTAGCTTCCAACACCTCCTTGGCCAGGAAAAACAGGGCTAGAAACTTTTTGAATGGCTGAGGGCAAATTCCATCTTTCTTTGATGAATTTCAGTAATAACTGCCCATGGCCTGGCTTTTATGTACAGGACCTCAGCTTGTTTCCCCACTGTGCATAGCCATGCATGTGAGGTGGCCTTGCAGGTACTGTACCTCCATGCCTGACACTGGTGACAGTTACGTGAATGTTGGTTGAAGTTGAAATATGTGTTGCTGAGGGACTTGGGTTTGAGCTAGTTAGAGGATGTTATCTGCCAAGATCATAATTTGTTATTTTTTATATTTTTAAAGTTTTTGTAAAATTCTTGGTAATGAATTTAGCCTTTTTTTTTTTTTTTTTTTTTTTCCTCGCTGGAAATCCTTTTCTCTCTCTCTCTCTCTCTCTTTTTTTTCTTTAAGAGACAAGGTCTTGCTGTGTTGCCCAGGCTGGCCCTGAACTCTTGGGCTCAAGTGCGCCTCCTGCCTCAGTCTCCCAAGTAGTTGGAACTACAGGTGCATGCCACCACGCCTGGCTTTTTCTTTGGAATTTCTTGGCTAATTTTTGGACAAGAAGGCCTAAAGATTTGCAATAGCATGCTAAATTTTTTTAATGTGTTAAAATATATGTAAAATATATCACTTTAATTTTGTTTTTGTTTTTCTTTTTTTTTTTTTTTTTTTGTACTGGAGATGGAATTGAAGGGTATTCTACCACTGAGCTACATCTTTTGCCCTTTTTATTTATTTTTTTATGTGGGTACCGGGAGTCAAACTCAGGACCTCACACTTGCCAGCAGGCGCTTGTGTCGCTGAGCGATATCACTGGCCCGCCCTTTTTATTTCTTGAGACAGGGTCTTCCTAAGTTGCCCAGGCAGGACTTGAACTTGTGAACCTCCTGCTTTAGCCTTCTGAGTAGCTGGGATTACAGGTGCACACCACCATACCTGGCTCCCCTTAACCATTTTCAAACGTGCAACTTGCTGGTGTTCATATTGCTGTACAGTCATCACAGCCAGCCATGTTCAGAACTCTGTCTGCAACTTTACATTTTAAACATAACTTTTGAGGAGATATTTCTCATTTCGGACGTAATATATATACTCAGTAGGAAAATGTTAGATAGTTCAAAAAGTAACAAAGAGAATAGAGAATAGAGTCATTCTGACCCCACCCCTTGGAGTCGATGCCGTTAGTATTTTGGGGAGCTGTTTTTCCTGTTTCCTTTGGCAGGCGGCCCTCCATACAGAAGAACACGAGTTCTGTGTGGCACACAGTCCGGTCCTAAAGTCCTCTTATAGCCTTTTGGGGGTTGGGGCAGACAGAAGGAGCCAAGTGAAAATAAAGAACAAAAGCAATTATTTATTGAGCCCTTCCTCAGCTCCAGTTACTAATCTGAGTGTTGTAATGAGCCCACTTAGTTCCACCATGCACTCAGGTAGACACTGTCGTCCTCTAAGGTGAAGTGACAGGCTCAGGGTCATCTGAGTGAACATAGTGGAGCTGCCTGACTCTGAAGCACTGTGCTTTTGACTAACATGATGTTTTATCTCCTTGAATATTTTGTATTCGATACCCATAAAATAACGAGAGTCTTCTCTGTTGGTGACTGTGGGTGATTTCATTTTTCCTTTTTACTTGTCTGCATGTGTGGCTTTTAGCAGTGGCTCTATAGGACTTGTATAATGAGAAAAAGCGCATGTAGGGAGTGGAATTAAAGCATGGGGAAAGAAAGGGGTGCTGGGAGCCCCGACAGGTGGCTCAGTCCAGCTGGATGGCACGTCCACCTCCACCCTCTCCCCAGGTATTCCCGGCGCTTCCACAAGACCCTGAGACGCCTGGTGCCTGACTCTGATGTGCGTTTCCTCCTCTCGGAGAGTGGCAGTGGCAAGGGGGCTGCCATGGTGACCGCGGTGGCCTACCGCCTGGCCGAGCAGCACCGGCAGATAGAGGATACCCTGGCCAACTTCCGCCTCACCAAGGAGATGCTGATGGAGGTGAAGAAGAGGATGAGAGCCGAGATGGAGGCGGGGCTGAGGAGGCAGACCCACGACAAGGCAGCGGTCAAGATGCTGCCCTCCTTTGTCCGGAGCACCCCTGATGGGACCGGTGAGGGGCTGGTGGGGCTGCTTTGCCCTTCACTCAGGCCAGTGACCCAGGCACAGAAGGGCTGGCTAGGGTTTGGATTCTCCAGTAATGCATGGTTTGGCAAGAGCTGGTGCTCACTCAAGCCTGTTTTCCATTCACGCTATTGACTTGTCTTGTGTGTGGCTCAGAGCAGCTAAATTCCTCTGATCAGACCTCCCCAGCTAAGGCTCTCTCCAAAGCTGTGTTAGAATTAGTGCTTCAAAGTAGAAGGAAGCAGGGCACTGAGAATTTTCTAGGTTCTTTCACAAACATGGCAAACCAGAGGATGAGTTCACACATAATGCTCCTTTCTTCAGTCCTGGCAGGGAGTGTGGGAGGGAGACACAGGCCTGGGCTTCACACTTAGGTACACTGGAGAACAGCTTTCGATCCTCGATGATCACCTTGTTAGTTCTCACTAGGGCTGAGCTCTGCGGGGACTCAGAAGAGCTTTTTGTGGGGATCCTCAGGATAATGAATGTCCTAGATGTAAGTTACTATTGCATTATAGCCACCCTCAAATGCAGTGCATGAAATAGCAGCTGTTTAATACTGCTCACCAGTCTATGGTCAGTTGGATGGTTCTGCTCCTCTGGACCTGGACCAGCTGATCTCTACTGGACTCGGTCCTGATCTGCTGTTGGCTGCTGGCTTAGCTGGGAGGCTGTGCTCGGTCTGTCTGTATACTGGGGTGCAGGGTGTCTGGCCGTGTGTGTCATCCTCCAGTGGGCCACTGGGCTTGGGCCATGCAGTGGCAACAACAGGTCTGCTAGGGACAGGAAAAGACTTCAAAGCCTCTAGGAGGCTGTCTTAGTTACTTTTCTTGTTGCTGAGACAAAATCCCTGGCACCCAAAGTTAAAGGAGGAAAGGTTTATTTTTTTTTTTTTTTTTTTTTTTTTATTTTAAAGAGAAGAAAAAACAAAACAAATCAAAAGAAGAACAAATTTTCAAACAAACATAATAGGAGGGTAACAATGGTTAATACATTACGTATTACTATCTTTAAGTTAGTTATTCAGGACACCAGACATTAGCATTCAATTGTCCAAACATTATTGGCACAAACCTTACTCTTCAATGAACTAAGTAAAAATGGTAGTGTATCTATCTTAACCATCTTATATATATATATATATATACAATTTTTTTCCCTTTCCCTTCTTTCTTTTCCCTATTCCAGTCTCTCTTTCCTTTTGACCAGTTTCTTTTTGATTCACCATGTCTATTGTACATTTTGGATCTTATTTACTCTTTCAGTTTCTCATACTAGAGAGACAATACGATGCTTACACATGTGCTTCTGGTTTATTTCACTTATGAGTATTTTCTCGAGTTGCATCCATTTACCTATAAAAGTCTCCAGTTTATCCTTCTTTATGGCTGAATAGTACTCCATTGTATAAAAATACCACATCTTTCTTATCCATTCCTCAGTTGATGGGCATTTGGGTTGTTTCCAAGATCTGGCTATTACAAATTGTGCTGCTATAAACATGGGTGCACATATATCGCTGTGGTACGATGTTTTTAATTCTTCTGGGAAGATGCCCAGAAGGGGAATAGCTGGGTCAAATGGGACCTCCAACCCTAGTTTTCTGAGGAATCTCCACACTGACTTCCACAGTGGCTGTATCAGTCGACACTCCCACCAACAGTGAAGAAGGGTTCCTTTTTCCCCACAGCCCCTCCAGCATTTGTTATTAGTTGATTTCTTAATAGTAGCCATTCTTTCTGGGGTGAGATGGTATCTCAGTGTTGTTTTAATTTGCATCTCTCGAATGACTAGTGATGTTGCACATTTTTTTGTATATTTATTTGCCATTAGTATTTCTTCATCTGAGAAATGTGTATTCATCTCAGATGCCCATTTTTGGAGTGGGTCTTTAAATTTGGGAGGTCTGATTTTTTTGAGTTCTTTATATGTTCTCGATAGTAATCCTTTGTCTGAGGAACAGCTGGCAAACATTTTTTCCCACATTGTGGGTTGTCTCTTCACTCTGTTGGTGGTTTCTCTTGCTGTGCAAAAGCTTTTTAATAAGATGAGATCCCAGTTATTGATTCTTTGGGATAGTTCCCGTGCAGTTGAGTTTTTATTCATAAAGTCTTTGCCTACACCAATGTCTCCAAGGGTTTTACCTATCCTACCTTCCAGCAGATTTAATGTTTCTGTTTTAATATTTAGATCTCTGATCCATTTTGAATTTAGTTTAGTGCATGGTGAAAGATATGGATCTAGTTTTAATCTTCGGCATGTGTAGAGCCAGTTTTTCCAGCACCATTTATTAAAGAGGCTATCTTTCTTCCAGCGAATGTGTTTGGCACCTTTGTCAAAGATAAGGTGGCTTAGTATGTCTGGGGTTGTTTCAGCATCTTCTAATCTGTTCCATTGATCTTCAGGTCTGTTTTTTTGCCAGTACCACACTGTTTTTATCACAGTAGCTTTATAGTATAATTTCAAGTCAGGGATAGTGATGCCCCCTGCCTTGCCTTTGTTGCCCAGAATTGCCTTTGCTATTCTAGGTCTCTTCTGATTCCAAATGAATTTTAGGATTGTTTTCTCTAATTCTGTGAGATATGCTGTTGGAATTTTGATTGGAATTGCATTAAATCTGTATAACAATTTTGGAAGTATGGCCATTTTCACTATATTGGTTCTTCCTATCCAGGAGCAAGGGATATCTTTCCATTTTCTGATATCCTCTTCAATCTCCTTTTTCAGAGTACTGTAGTTTTCAGTATAGAGGTCTTTTACATCCTTCGTGAGGTTGATTCCTAGGTATTTCATTTTTTTGGATGTTATTGTGAAAGGTATTGTTTCCCTAATTTCTCTTTCAGTAAGTTTGTTATTTGTGTACAGGAAGGCTATTGACTTTTGAGTATTGACTTTGTATCCAGCTACACTACTGAATTTGCTTATTAAATCTAGCAGTTTTTTAGTGGAGTTTTTGGGGTCTTCTGTGTAGAGTATCATGTCATCTGCAAATAATGATAATTTAACTTCTTCCTAGGAAAGGTTTATTTAGCTCACAGTTTGCAGAGGTTTCAGCATAGTTGGCTGGCTCTGAGGCAGGGTGGCTTGGCAGAGGGCATCACAGAGGAGAAACAGTTCATGGCAGGCAGAAGGCAGCAAAGCAGTGAAGTAGTGAAGCAGCAACAAGTGACAAGCAATGAGAGCAGCCCTCTTACTGTATCTACCCAGGCTGCCCACCGTTGAGGGGGTAGCAGTCACACCCAGATGGGGGGCATCCTTAATCCTAGCATCCCACCATGAATCAAGCCCAGCATCACATCCTTGATCCCAGTAGCACACACCCTAGATCCAGCCACCTCTGCAAAACCCAACCTGTGACCATATGAGGCTTTGGGGGACATTTAGATACAAGCCATAACAGAGCTGAAGCTGAGACTGCCTCAGCTTTGCTTCTGCCACACTTGTTTTGCCCAAGATCCAAGGGGAGGAGAAACAGACTCCATCTTTTGGTGGGGAGAGCAGCACAGTCATATTGCAAAGAAGGTTGGGTGCAGGGGAGGCAAGGGTGGTGGCCATTTTTGTGTGAGGTTCCCTAAAATCAGAACCTTGTTGGTAGGCTTTTCAGTAACCCTGGTGAAGTTTGTTTACTGTGACAGGTGGTTCATTGATGGGCCTTTGGTCCTTCCAGCGGCTCAGTTTGTGCAATCAGTGATTTAGGGGCCTTGCTGCTCTGAGCCTACTCTGTGTACTCGGTAGGGAGGGGGTGACAGGTCTCCCTTCACAAGTCTGGGGTCTTGGGGTCGCTGGCTGCCAGAAGGCACTAGCTGTTTGTGGTAGCTCTTTGTGTTCTTCACTTGAACAGAGAACGGTGACTTCTTGGCCCTGGATCTTGGAGGAACAAATTTCCGTGTCCTGCTGGTGAAAATTCGTAGTGGGAAAAAGAGAACAGTGGAAATGCACAACAAGATCTATGCCATTCCCATTGAAATCATGCAGGGCACGGGGGAAGAGGTGAGTTCTGCCCTTAGACCCCTGCAGCTGTGTCAGTCACACACAGGGCTAGAGGCATTTGTGGGCTTGTAATGACCAAAACCTGCTGTGTGATGCCCACAGCCGTGTACTTGTACCCACAAAACATCAGGCATCTTCAGCCATGCATGGCCTGTGATGCTGCGATGTTGGGGAATATCCTGGAGAAAGGCTGGCTCTGCCTGTGTATGGGCGCACGTACACATTTGTATGTGTGCATTGAAAATGTGAAACCAGAGAGAGCCTAGACAACCCCTCTTGTCTCCTAAAGCTGTTTGACCACATCGTGTCCTGCATCTCCGACTTTCTGGACTACATGGGGATCAAAGGCCCCCGGATGCCTCTGGGCTTCACCTTCTCCTTTCCCTGCAAGCAGACAAGCCTGGATGCGGTGAGTCTACTGCAGCTCGTGGCCCAGGACAGTGCCCTGGAGGCTGTCCCTAGCCTCAGCGTCACCCCTGTCTGGAACTGGTTCCTATGTCATAGTGGGTTGACCCAGGCATTATTTCCCTCCAGAACACCCTAAGACTACTACTCTTTCATGATTGAGGGCATCGACTTCTGGGAAGCTTTTGGGGTGTCCAGACACAAAGCACCTGCCCCTCTTCTGTGCTTCCTGTGCTTTTGATCGCTGCACTTTTTGCACACCTAGCAGTGCCTCCTTTCTGGCTGTGTGTGCTTCTTGAAGGACCTGTATGCCCATACACCTGAGCACAGCTTCCTGTGGGAGGAGGTCCTTAATAAATGCTTGTTCAATAAATGGGGTGCAGCAGGTCCTACGTGGCGCTTGAGTACCCCCTGAGTCCTGAGCTCGGGGCACTGAGCTGAGGTTACAGCCCGTGGGGGAGCCACACCCTTTCTCTGGCGTTGCAACACCTGTGCCGGAAGGGCTGGGGTGAGTTGGGGTCAGCACAGTGTGGACAGAGGGAACAGACTGCACAGTCACCCAGCCAGGCTGGGCCTGTCTGTTGGAGGAGCTCTGTGTGTGAAAGGCAGGGGTGTGGCCAGGGAGGTGGCAGATGTTCAAGGCCTGAGTGGTAGCTGGGGAGAGCCAGGTAGGTGATGTAATGAAGTCACCATGGTGACTTGGGGCCTCTTTAGCTCTTCAGATCTCAGCAGTTGGATCTTTATAAACATGTTTGTCATTGTTTGTGCAGTTCATAAAAATGTAATGATTTTTTAAAATGCAATTTGCTGCCGGGTGTGGTGGCACATAGCTGTAATCCCAGCACTTAAGAGGCTGAGGCTTAAGAGGCTGAAGCAGGAGTGTTGCTGTGAATTCAGGGCCATTCTGGGCTGCATAGTGAGTTCAAGGCCAGCCTGAACTACGTAGTGAGACCCTGTCTCAAAACAACAACAATTAAAAAAAACAAAACAGTTTTCTTCTACTATCATCTTATATTCACAGTATGCACATATTGTGGTATTCTTTTCCCCAGCAACTGTACATCTTTAGTCCAATGAAACCTGAAGTTTACTTGGTAGTGTTACTAAAAATTTTCATGCCTTTAGTTAGTTGGTCAGCAAACTCTTCTTCAGGGGAAGTACTATACTAGGCTACACCTTTGGCAGCACTGGGCCAAGAATCAGGCTAAGAATTGTCCAGTATTGCCATTTTCCCTTTCTCCCCCCCTCCCTCCTCTCTCTTCCCTCCCCTTCCCCTCCCCTCCCCTCTCCCTCCCTCTCCCTCTCTCCCTTTCTTTCTTCCTTTCTTTCTTTCTTTCTTTCTTTCTTTCTTTTCTTTCCTTCTTCCTCTTTTTCTTTCTCTTTCTTTCTTTCTTTCTTTCTTTCTTTCTTTCTTTCTTTCTCTCTCTCTCTCTCTCTCTCTCTCTCTCTTTCTTTCTTTCTCCTTCCTTCCTTCCTTCCTTCCTTCCTTCCTTCCTTCCTTCCTTCCTTCCTTCCTTCCTTCTAATTTTAATTTGCAGTACAGGGGATCGAACCCAGGGCCCTGTGCATGCTAGGCAAGCATTATATCACTGAACTACACCCCCAGCCCCAGTATTACTGTTTTCTGGACATAGCCATTAACCTTTTATGCCGCAGTTTCTCCATCTGTGATGTGAGGATAATAAAGACAGATGTGAGGATAATAAAGACAGCTGTGAGGAGAGCACGGAGGGGCTGGCCTGCAGGCTGCTGGTCATCTTGTTGGTGTGCAGCTCTGATGCTGGAACATTGTCCCGATCAGGGCAAGTCCTCGGCATTTGTGTGGTAGAGGGAGGAGCGAGACTTTGCGTTCTGCTCGGAAGCCTTGATCACCCTGGCTGTCCTGTGCCTTCCTGTTTCAGGGGATCCTGCTCACCTGGACAAAGGGCTTTAAGGCAACTGACTGTGTGGGTCATGACGTAGCCACTTTACTAAGGGATGCAATAAAAAGGAGAGAGGTAACTATTCAGAGAATGTTTTAAAAACTGTTCACTGCTTCTTTGGGATTTAAAATTTATACTTGCTTGTTGTAAAGAATTGGGACAGTGCAGAAGTGTGTGTCCTGGGCAATAAAAGTTTCCTCGCTCAAATGCCAGCAGTAAAACCAGAGTTACCAGTTTGCATTGTTAAAGGATGTTATTTTTTTGTATTTTTTTTTTGGTATCAGAAATCGAACTCAGTACCTTGTGCTTGCCAGGCAGGCGCTGTGCCACTGAGCTATATCCCTGACCCAAGGATGGTATTTTTTTTTTTTTTTTAATATGCGGGTACTGGGAGTCAAACTCAGGACCTTGCGCTTGCCAGGCAGGCGCTTATGCTGCTGACCTACCTCACTGGCCCAAGGATGGTATTTTTAAAGGAAAAGTAAAATCATGACTCACAAGCGAACCCTGACCGCTGACCCAGCACTGCCAGCTAGGCCTTGGCGTTCTGCTGAACACAGCTGCCCTCGCAGCACAGTGGGTTTAGACCAGAGGAAGAGGACTTGGTGGTTGTGTCAGAAGGTGGAATTGCCCTGCTTCCTGGCAGCATCTAATCCAGAGTGAAGCCCCCAAGCTCTGTGGTGCTATGTAGCAGAACGACCCAGCAGTGTTCAAGCCAGGCCTAATTGTCCCTTCCTTAAATTGGTGTCTCTTTCCTAAATTGGTGTCCCTTTCTTTTCAAAGGAATTCGACCTGGACGTGGTGGCTATGGTCAATGACACAGTGGGCACCATGATGACCTGCGCTTACGAGGAACCCACCTGTGAGGTTGGACTTATCGTAGGTGGGTGTCCTCGAAGTGTCTCCTCGCGGGGAGAAGCCTGGCTTTGCTGTTTTGTGGGGCCTGGACACAGCAGCGCAGTCCTTGGGCGTGGGACAGTTCACCTGTCTATCCTGTCTCCTCACCGTCTCAGTGCTAGACGAGGGCTGCAGCGGTCTCCGTTGAGAATGGGGTGGCGCTAGCCTGGCCAGCACGGCCACTGTCGGGCTGTATGGGGGCTCTGGGTCGGCGCTGAGGGTGGAGTCAGGCTGGAAAGGAAGCAGAGGCTGCCTCTTCTCCTCATCATGCCGAGAGCCGGAAAGGGTCAGAGTGGTCTTGGGCGCATTTTGCCTTCAGTGGCCAGTTTGTAAGTGGCCCCAGCCACTGGTGGGAGGCCCCGATGTCGGTCCTGAAGATTGTTCCCTTGTGTCCCGAACATGTTGGGGGTCTGGGCCTCAAGAGCGCATGATCCCTAAAGCGTATTGGTCGGGGCTGTGAGGAAGCCTTTTTTTTTTTTTTTTTTTTTGTGGGTACCGGGGGGACGACCTCAGGACCTCACGCGCCAACAGGCACCTGTGCCGCTGAGCGATATCACCGGCCCCTTTTTCGTATGTGGGTTCCGGGAGTCGAACTCGGGCCTTCGCGCTTGCAAGGCAGGCGCTTAAGCCGCTGAGCCGTCTCACCGGCCCTGTGAGGAAGCCTTTTACTTGTCCAGTTGATCCTGTTTCTAGCATCAGGGATACTGGGAAAAGACCCCAAATATGGTCAACATCTGGAGGCCCTGCTGGGGTAGGGAGGACTGTCACCCCTCCTGGTGACCATTTGCTGAGTATCTGGAGACTGGGATGTGACCCAGTAGGCCGTGGTCCTGAGCCAGGAAGAACTTTTTTTTTTAAGAGCAGAATATATTTATTGGAAAAAGAAAGCCTCTGTCTGAGAGACAGAAGGGGTCCCGAGCGGGTTGCCCAGGGAGAACTTTTTCATTGGTTCTTAAGCCACTGTGTCGGCCTTTATTGAAATACAGAGAACCAGGAAGCAGTCTTACTGTTCCTTATTTCTTCCTTTCTTTGGCAAAGCTCTTTCCACCCAGCCACTCCCTCAGGCAGGACAGCAAAGCAAGGTGACACAGCACCTTCTCCTCCTCCGGGCCAGGGCTCACCTTCCTGCATTGGAGGTCAGGCTGCCCAGCCCGGGACGGCTGCACGACTTGTTCCTGCCACCAGGCTCTGGCCACTTCTCTCCTCCGTCAGTTGATTTCTTTGCTCAGAACTCCTGTGGGCCAGAGCATGGCTCACATGTTTTCTTTGTACCTCCTGCCCTTCCATTTCTGGGGATCGTCTTCTCTTAGTTTTATATTTTGGGTAAAAGGGAGCTGAGGAACCAAAACAATCCAGTGACACAGTTGAAATCCATGAACTCTTTAAGTTTCTTCAAAGGGGATGAAAATGACCAACCACTTTAGGTCTGGCCAGGGAGCGTGTCCTCGTGCTCCCCGCTTTCCCACACGATGTTGGCAGTCACTCAAGTCCCACCTAGGATGAGTCCATGGGCCTTGCATCAGAAACATGGTCCGTGGCCAGCAGCAACAGCACTGGAAGGAAGCCTGTTAGAATGCAGCACCTCCTGAGTCAGGGTCTGCATGGTCACAGGTCCCCAGGGTCCAGATGCATAGGAGAATGTCTGTGGGGAGGGCTCCCTGATTGGCTGGTTTTTAAATTTTCAGTCCATTCAGTAAGACAAGTCCAGTGACCACGAGCCTGGATGTCCTGGCAATTAAAACTGCTCTGAGGCCGGTGAGGTAGCTCAGTGGCATAAGTGCCTGCCTGGCAAGCGCAAGATCCTGAGTTCGACTTACGGTACCCACATTAAAAAAAAAAAAAAAAAAAAAAAAACCTGCTATGAATGTCTCCTCTCAATTTATTTTCATTTTTTTCCTTGTTTCTCTTTTTTTTGGTACCGGGAATCGAACTCAGGGCCTCGTGCTTGCCAGGCAGGTGCTGTGCCCCTGAGCTACATTCCCGGCCCCCTTTTGTTTTGTTTTGTTTTTGAGACAAGGTCTCAGTATGTCATTTAGGCTGGTCTTGAACTTACTGTGTAGCCTGCCTCTGCCTCCCAATGCTAGGATTACAGGATTATGCCACCATGACTGGCTCCTCTCAGTGTCTTCACTTAGCTCTTCTCGAATTAGGACGGCAAACAGTTTGTAGTCCCACCACAGTCTTGGGGGGACCACTTTGAGTATGTGGACATGTCTGTGTGCGTACATGTGTCACCGTGCTGGGTCTCACCTGTCCTGCAGTAGCAGGTTCCCTGACTCTTGTCGCAGAAAAAGCATTTTCAGGATACGTCAGAAAGGGGCACCAGTAGGGTTTATTAGACAAAGACAGAGTGTACAGTGCACTTGAGAGGAGTGCAGCGCTCAGAGAAATGAGACACATTACAGTTTGGGAGTTGGTACGTTTTTACTTTTCTTGGGGTGAAAGCGAGGGATAAAAGTGCTCCCTAACCCACATCCCTCAGAAGGGTACCGCCCCGTTCACAGGCATGGGTGAGTTTTCTTTTTTGTTTTCATAGGTGATTTAAACATTCTCTGGATTGATTCAACCTGTTGTTTCCTCTCTTTTGGGGCCAATTTATGGCCCTGTAGTTATGAGTCTGGGAGGAAAGGATTGTAAGTCTGGCCAAGGACTGTTGACCTTGGGGCTGTCCTTATCTCAGGGCCAGGCTTCTCTTCATTACTTTCGTAATTGGGCCATTTCATGGCTCGCCAGTGATGGGGTTGGTAGGGGAGAGGTGTATGGGTAGCCAAGGACTGTTCGCATGGGGCTAAGTCTTAGAAGTGGCAGCGTTCTTACAAAGTGCACTTTTTAGTTCTGATTTCCTTGTCTCCTTTCTGCCTGTCTTTTATTTCTTCTCTCCTACCTCATGTGCATGTGTGTATCTTTTTTTCTTCTAATCTGAATCTTGCCTACATTGGAGATACATTCCTTGTTGTAAGACCCTCTTCTGTTTACAGAAATATAGCCCTGCCTGGCAGGTCATCCTGGGAGGCTCTGGGCATAAAGTAAGTTAATCAGAGGCTCTCTGGTGGTTCAGCTCAGATTTTGCACTTACATGTTGACGTTTCCTGGAAAACACTGGGAAAGCAAAGCTATTGCTTTGTCCCAAAAATGTACACCTTATCTGTAGGCTCTCAGACCTCAGAGTCCTAAGCGTGGTAGCACAGCCACTCACCCTTTGTGTGTTGCAGGGACCGGCTGCAACGCCTGCTACATGGAGGAGATGAAGAATGTGGAGATGCTGGAAGGGAATGAGGGGCTGATGTGTATCAACATGGAGTGGGGTGCCTTTGGGGACAACGGGTGTCTGGATGATATCAGAACAGAGTATGACAGATTGGTGGATGAATATTCTCTAAACGCGGGGAAACAAAGGTAAGTCTTCCTGCCGGAGGAGGCAGCTGAAGGTCAGGAGAGGGAGTGTGTGGCTGTATCCTGCCTTTTGGACAGGAGGAAGTTTCTAGTAAGAGTGGGGCCTCCACAGAGGCTGGGGTCCCTTGGATTCACTCCTGACTTTGGTTTTTGGCCTAGGGATAGCAGGGAAGCCAGGAAGATGGGCCCCTGACATGGCACAAGATGGCCCAGAATGTGCCCAGAGGACAGGTGACAGTGGACACACCACTGCCTCAGGAGCCTTTTTCCATCCTGGAAGTGTTCAGCCTTCTGCTAGCACTGTTACTTCTCCCTAGAGTAATATGGGAGCAGAGGAGAAGGCCTAAGGCCCTCTCACACCTTGTCCTTCCCACTGGGGCCTCCTCGCCACCTGGTGGCTTGTTGGAGCTTGGCAGCTCAGGTCTCAGGGACTGCATCTGACAGGCTGTGTCCACCCTGCCTTGATGGTTCTCAGCAATCTGGCCATCCATGCCATGGCCAGGCCAGGTGGATCTAAGTCATGTGCCCAGGAGCAGAAAGAAGGGCTGGAGAATCACCTTCCAACATACACTGGTCCCCTGCCCAAGATTTTTTCTTACCTTTTTTAAATACTATCTACTTGGTATAATCAAAAAATACAGTGAGTGTTTAATTTTTTAAATCAATTATAGGAAAAGACACATTGTCATTAATCCCCCTCAAAATACTGCCCCTTGCTTCAAGCACATTTGCCATTTTCTGAAGCAGCTGTGGCAACCCTCTTTCATATTATGCTGTTATGGCTGCCTTGATGTCCTGCATCCACTCAAAACATTTACCTTTTGTGGTCATTTTGACTTTGGGAAGAGCCAGAAGTCACCTGGTGCCAGATCTGGTGAATAAGGTGGATGAGGACACGTCGTCATGCTTTTATGAGCCTGCCTTTCTGTTGAGTGGCACTCAGCAGCAGTGTTCACCATATATTTGATCTCAAAGACACTCACAAAAAAGGATGTGCAGAACTGCTTCAAAAAGTGGCAAGAACAATGGGACAAGTGTGTTCAAAGCGAGGGGGATTAGTAGCAATGTCTTTTACTGTAATAAAATTTTTTAAAGCGCACACTATACTTTTTGATCAACCTTTGTATGCTGTTATTTACTTAGTAGTTTTTAAAAATCAATTTATATATTCTCAAGTATAATGAGGGAGGAGAAAAAGGGAAAAGCAATATTACCATAAATAGGTAGCAGTCGTAACACAAATATGGTGAAGAACAGTGTTACTCACTTTACGGCCCCCTGTCAGAGGCTCTAAGCCAAGACCCCCTTTGTTGAAAATGGAGTCAGTGTTGGAAGGGCTTGAAGCCATCTCAGCATCAAGCTGAGGTGGTCCCTGATGGGGAAAAGGGCTGCGTGTGGACCGTAAGGAGACCGTGCTCTCCGCCATTCTTGCTATTGCTCGTTTTCCCGTGGACCACGTGAAATGTGTCCGGGAGAATCCAGGTTCCAGGGACTCTTCTCACCTTGGGGATTCTGGGCCTGGGTATGGGCTGTGGGACCTCCTAAGTCCTTGTCATTTTTTGCGGCCCTTGAGCATGCAGAAGGCAGGGCACTGAAAGCCCCAAGAGCAGGTTGTCCCCAGGAGTGTGTGGCCACTGAATTCCTCTACCTGTGGGCCTGATCACCCTGCTGTGTACTTGACCAGCCTTCCAGGTGTTTGCAGAACCTTCTGAAAATTGAGGGCCTTTTCCCTTGTTGTCTTCTTGTCCCTCTCAGTCTTAGCCCAGCCATTCACTTATTCAGCAAGTATGACCTGAGCACTTGGCTCGCACCATGCCGCGTCCTGGGGTCTCAGAGCTGAGTGACACATAGACTGCCTGTCCTCTTGGGCCCGTCAGTCACTGCATCATGAGCTGTGTGCAGGGAGCCTGTGTGGCGAAGAAGGGCAGGCAGGGAGAACAGGCTCAGGAGTGTGACAGGCCGCTCCAGGGATGTGGCATTTGGCCAAGAGCTGGGCAGGATTCAGCCAGGCAAAGGCAGGAAGTCAGCAGGGGACGGGGCCATCCAGAGGTGGCCATGAATGCCAGGGGTGTGGTGTCTGATGCGAGGGGGGAGGAGGGTTTCCTGGTCCTTCCTCATCCACCCTCGGCCTCTGCCAGGCAGTGTGGGGCAGGCACACAGACTGATGATGCCCTGAGCGACTGTGAGACCCAGCGCTGCCGGTCTGCCCGGGCACTCAGCACAGATGCCCCCTTCCCATCTCAGGTATGAGAAGATGATCAGCGGTATGTACCTGGGTGAAATCGTCCGCAACATCCTCATTGACTTCACCAAGAGGGGCTTCCTCTTCCGAGGGCAGATCTCCGAGACGCTCAAGACCCGGGGCATCTTTGAGACCAAGTTTCTCTCTCAGATTGAAAGGTGAGTGCAGAGGGGCTGCTACTCTCCTTCTGCTTTCAGTTTCTAGGGCTCTGATTATTCTGAGTGCCTCATGGAAGTAGAGTGGTAAAACATCTGTCTTCTTTTGTCTCTTTGTTTCACTTAGCATCATGTGTTAGGATTTCATCCCTTTTTAAGGGTAAATAGTATTCAATTGTATGTTTATGCCACATTTTACTTAGCCATCCACCTTTTGGCTATGGTGAGTAATGCTGCTATGCACATGGGTGTACAGATATTTGCTTTCACGCTTGTGTACTCATAAGTGAAATTGCTGGATCATATGGTAATTCCATTTTTTGTATTTTTTTTTTTTGTTTTTGTTTCTGTTTTTTGAGACAGGGTCTCACTATGTAGTTCATGCTGGCCTTGAACTCACTGTATAGCCCAGGCAAGCCTCAAACTCATGGAAATCCTCCTGCCTCAGCCTCCCAAATGCTGGGATTACAAATGCGTGCCACCATGCCCAGCTCTTGTTTTATTTATTTTATTTATTTTTTTTGTGGGTACCGGGGGTCGACCTCAGGACCTCGCGCGCCAGCAGGCGCCCATGCCGCTGAGCGATATCACCGGCCCTTTTTTTCGTATGTGGGTTCCGGGAGTCGAACTCGGGCCCTTGCACTTGTCGGGCAGGCGCTTACGCCGCTGAGCCATCTCACCGGCCCTCTTGTTTTATTTTTTGAGACAGGTTCTTGCTATGGAGTTCAGGCTGGCCTTGAACTCACTATGTAGCCCAGGCTGGCCTCATAATTGTGGCCATCCTTCCTCAGCCTCCAGAGTGCTAAGATTATAGGCATGCGCCACCATGCCTGGCTATGGAAATTCCATTTTTAATTTTTATTTTATTTATTTTGGCTTTTTTTGAGGCAGGGACTACGCTATGTAGCCCAGGCTGACCTTGAACTTGAATCCTTCCATCTCGGCTTCCCGAGTGCTGGGATTATAGGTGCATACCACCATGCCCAGCCCGTTTTTAATGTTTTGAGGAACTAAATATATTGTCTCCACAGTGGGTGCACCATTTCACCTTCCCACCAGCAACACATGAGGGTTCCAGTTTCTCCACATTGTTGCCAACACGTGTTATTTTCTCCTTCTTGTTTTTCATTAGGTGTTGTATACCTAATGGGTGTAGAGTGGTAGGGAAGGCCTTTTGAAGCATGCTAGCTAAGAGATCATAAAGAAACAAATTACCAAGTATAGCTACCTAGATTCTGTCAGTGTAAAGAAAGTTATTAAACCTAAAAGAGAGCAGTGAAGTGAGGGAAACACTTGCTTTGTGTATGACAAGTTACAGAGTGTGGCCTGGTGGGCTAGAGTCCTGACCCCTGCTATGCCCACTGCCTGTTACTCAGCTTCGTCTTTAAAACAGGTGGGAAAAACCATCTGTGCAATGTTTGGCTGAGGAGTAAATGAGGTAATGTGTGTAAAACCCCAGTCACATAGTAAATCCTTAAATGGGCTGGCTGGTCTCACCATCATTGTAATGCTCGTCATGAGTCATTGCCATCTCTTTCCATTTAATACAAATAAAACAAATATCCCAGGGGGAAAAGTCTTGGGCCATAATGGACAGCTCATATGACCAATGAGTGAAAGAACGAATGAATGGGAAAAGGCCCCCCTCACTAATAGAGAAGAATGCTAATGAAACCACAATGTGGGGAAGCCATTCTTAGGAAATGGTTGAAAGTTTTCGCAAGTTTCGAAAGTGATTGTTTCTGCTCAGGACACCTGTGGCCAAAGACTGTCTCTGGGAAAGAATGAGTTAACAGTTTTCAGAAAGGCATTTGGTAATATGTGTCAAGCCCTCTGACCCACGTATATATCCTAAAGAAAAGATCAGACTTCTGCACAAAGATTTATAAACAAGGCATTTCTTCAAAATGTTACTATATAATAGCAGACAATTGCGAAATTAAACTGCTCCAAACTGGCTAAGTTATGGCAATGCCTAGAATGGAATAGTATGCAGCTGTTTTCAGATAGGGCTCTACAAAATTGCTCAGATGTATGGATCAAGAAAAAATACAGAAAAGCATGTATAAAGGATGATCTCATTTTGCATATCATAAGGACAGTATCATGTATCTTAGTCACTTTCCTGTTGCTGGGACAAAATATCAGATACCTAAAACTTAAAGGAGAGGTTTATTTTGGCTCATGGTTAGTCTGTGGTCAGCTGTCTCCAAGGCAGAGGGGTGTGGCGGAGGAAAGGGTGCTCAACCCATGGCAGCCAGGAAGCAGAGAGAAGGGAGGAGCTGGGGATGAGAATCCTTCCTCCCAGGATACCCGCAGCGACCTCCTCCAAACCAGGCCCCACCTCCCAGTAGCACATTCGGCTGCCAGCTCACCGATGGATGAATCCACTGTTGAGTACAGTACCCCTCTGATCCAGTCATCTCCTACACATGGAGAACTTTAGGGGACATTTGAGATCAAAATCATAACATTGCTGTTTAACATCTATGCAGATCGATTGGGAGGAAATGTACGGAACTGTTAATAGAATTTTCCTAGATGTTGAGATTGTGGATAGTTTTTTTCCAGTTTTAATTTTTCTAGATTTGCCAGATTTTCTACAGTTTAGCATATAGTACCTTGGGGGGATCATTAAAAAAGTAAACAAATTTGTGATTTTGAAGAGGGAAAAACTCCATGATGCTGACCATAGATATGGGGCCAGACCTTTGCAGTGGGCCCCACTTCATCCCACCTCCTGGCTTTTGTCCACCACAGTGACCGATTAGCGCTGCTCCAGGTCCGGGCCATCTTGCAGCAGCTGGGTCTGAATGGCACGTGCGACGACAGTATCCTCGTCAAGACGGTGTGCGGGGTGGTGTCCCAGAGGGCTGCACAGTTGTGCGGCGCGGGCATGGCTGCTGTGGTGGACAAGATCCGGGAGAACAGAGGGCTGAGCCATCTGAACGTGACTGTGGGGGTGGATGGGACGCTCTACAAGCTTCATCCGCAGTGAGTGGGGCTTCTGATTGGGATGGGCTTGCTGGGCTGGCGAGTTCTTTGGGGGTTTGGGGCTATGTGGTGTGGTTTCTTTAGGGAAATTCCTCAGGGTGTCTGGGGAAATCCCTGAAGGGACTGGGGCCTATCTGGGACAACAAGCAGCCCTAGAGTTTGTCTGGAGTCCTTGGGGAGCAGAGAAGACTTCACCTGGCCGGCTTGCCCTACGGCACCATGGACCCTCTGCTTCTCCTGGTCCCCTCTGAAGTGGGTGGTGCTGGGGGACAGGAGGTGGGGGTGGCATGGACATACCAGCTGCAGCCAGGTAGAGAGGCTGCGCTTCGAAAGTTTGGATAGGAAATGAAGGGGGGGTGGTGCCTTCACCTGCAAAAACAGCTTGTCTCGACTTGGAAGGGCAGGCTCAATGCTGGCCCTGGGTCCCAAGGCAGAGAGGGCCAGGGAGTAGCCTCCCTTTGGTCAAGTGCCTGACATTTCATGCCAGAGAAGACAGGTGACTTCACTGCATGTCCCAAAGCTTTGATGTTATGAACAGAGTGAACATGTCTAAAGTGGGGGTAGTTTTGCCAGGGAAGAAACGCTGCTGATTGTTATTCTGGGACCATAGGAAAACTGGGACCATCCCAGATAAACTGGGCCGACAGCTCCACAGAGACCTTAGCATCATGCCCGTGGCTGGGGTGGAGCCATGTTCATCCTCGTTCCGTCTCTCCATCTCCCTAGTTGTCCTCATTGTCGCCAGAGGCAGCATGGGTCCCTGGTGCGGAGCTAGACTTTGGAGCCAGGAACTCCTGGATTCAGTCCTGGCCCCATCATTTAGCAGCTGTAGGCAGTTGCCTAATCTCTGCCATCTGCCTCATGTGGTATCAGCTCCTGCGAGAACTAGAAGTGATGTATATCAAGTAGGGGGCACCTGGCAGGTGTTCAGTGAGGGGTGGTTATGACTGCTGAGAGCCCCAGCCTGGCCCCGTCCTTTCCAAATGTAGGAACCCAGAGTCACCTCTGACTTAGAGGTGATCCCTTCCTGGGGGGCTCCCTCCTAGCTGCAGGTGTGGGTGCCAGGCCGTGGGCAGTGCTGGGTAGGGTCTCAGGGCTGCAGCTGGGATGGGCAGTGTCTGTTCCCATGTTGCCTCCTGAGCCTGCCCAGTGCTTGCCCTCAGTGGTCCCTGTCCCAGCCCCAGCTTCCTTACTTATAAATCGTGCAGTGCAGCTTGTCTTCGGGACGCTGGGTTGTGCCTCCCTGCTGGAAGCTGTGGGGACAGGATTGGCTGTGGAGCTTGAGTGTTTCCAGGCAGGCCCAGTGTTGCCTCCCAGCTGCCTACACCAGCCTTCTCTGTTTTGTTTTGTTTTATTTTGTTTTTGTCTTTTTCAGCTTCTCCAAAATCATGCACCAAACCGTGAAGGAATTGTCACCAAAGTGTAACGTGTCCTTCCTCCTGTCTGAAGATGGTAGTGGCAAGGGGGCCGCCCTCATCACGGCCGTGGGTGTTCGGCTCCGAGGAGAAACGAGCAGCTAAGAACGCAGGACCCTCAGCCCACCGCCCTTCCAGCACCTCTCTCCAAAAGCGACAACCCCCCTGTTCCTTCCAGCGAGTATGCTGGGGACAACCCCCAGTGCCAGAGCCCGCCACACTGCAGCAGGGAGGAAAAGAGAATCCAACTAATGGTGTATAACTTAGGATACAACATAGAGTGTGTGCTGTTGATAATCTCTCACCTGCTCTACCACTCTGCATGATTTGATTTCAGCCCGGTCGTGTGTTCCCCACATGTGAAGTGTAGCAACATCCATTTCTACCGCCGATGTCCATCAGCCAGGTTGTCTGTTGGCTCAGATGAAAAGTCACACCACCAGACAGGCCCTTGCGGCCTCCAAAGCCCCTCCTTGGGTCGCCTCCCCTGGGTGAAGTGTATTATCACCAGCAGACACTGCCGGACTCCGCTCCCGGGGGCGTGGCCTGTGGGGCAAGTGTGGACATAGCGTCGCTGCTTCCTCCAGTCCCAGCACCCACCTTGGCCTGGCATCCTGTCAGGATGGGTCAGTGCCACAAAACTGTGTGTCCGTGGAACCAGTCCTAGCCACGTTGTGACAGTCTTGCAGTCTGTGTGTCTCGTGGGGGGAGGTGGGCGGTCCTGCGGGAAGGTGTCTTGTCTCCATTTGGGTAAAAGGAGCCAACCCACAACACGTCACTGGAATTCCCATCGCTTTTGTGAGCCATGATGTATGACCTAGTAAACTTTGTACTGATTCAAAAACATGAGTGATGTGTCCTGGCTGGTGGAGGGGAAATCTTGGGATGCAGTGAAAACTAGAAGCTGGGGATTTTGGGGGGAGGGTTTAAAATAAAGATTATGGCCTTCAGCCCCCAGCCTTGGTTGAGCATGAGGACTTCTTTACCATCCCTGCAAAGTGTCCCAGCAGCACGCTCTCACCTGGTCTCTAGTACCTCCCCTGCCCATTCCTGTTCCAGCTCCAGCCTCCTGCAGTCCTCGTCCGAGTGCCCCGAATGAAGGGAAGGGATGAGAGGCCTCTATCCTCTACTTGCCAGAGCACAGAAAAAGGGAGGCAGCCTCCAGGGACTGCTTGGGTTTACTGAGAGGACTGTGCAGCACTGGTCCTTCCGCCACCCCCAACAAACATGCGGCCTCACCTCCCTTCCGGCTACACAGGACAACCAATAGCTACACCCCTGCTCCTGCACACCTAGTGTGGAGGTGGGCCCAGGACAGGGCTGCTGTGCTGTCCCCTCCCCATCTTAACAGTGCCTGTCTGACCCTCTCACACCACCCCTCAGGCTGTTCCAGCCCAAGGCTGCCATTCTGGATTCTTCCCCTGGAGCCCTTTAGTGGCTTTCAAATCAGTGCATCCAGGTACCCCACAATGTCCCAGTCACAGTGGCAGTCTAAGTGGCTCCCCCAGTATTGACTGCATCCCCACGCAGCTTGGTGAGATCAGAGTCTTTATTGGGGTACCAGTAGTGCCAGTGTCTAGCACAGTGACCTCTGGGGAGAACACAGATGGCATTGAGTGTACATTTACAGTGGCACATGGTTCTGGAGCAGCCCTGGATGTGCATGTGGGGAGAGGTGTGCCCTTGGCTGGACTGGGCCAAGCCGGGAGCATTATAGGAGCTGGGACAGTACTCTGCCTGCCAGCTTCTTGCTGCCAAAATGAGGTGGGAGCTGTGTTGCTGGCCGGCAGAGTAAAGATAAGCGTGGCTATGGTTTATTGAATGCGGTCTGTGTGTGGCCTGTTGGTTTATAGGCATCAGTTCCACTGATCCACAGAGCAGCCCTGAGTGGTAGTTTTGTCACTGGGCAGAAGAGGCTGGGGGTCAGATTGACTTGCCCAAGGCACAGCTGAGGTTTCCTTTGACTCTTACCCACATCTACTCAGGGTAGCTTCCACCTTTTTAGATTCTGAGGCAGAGAAACCCCAGGTTGACTTGTAGCGGGTGAGCTTTGCAAAGTAAGGCAGCTCTTTTATTGTGTGGCCTCATAATGAATCAGTGTCATGGCTGTGTGCTGCCCACAGACATTTTTGTGAGCCAAAATTAGCAAGTCTGGAGGGTTCACCTGCAAATTTGGACTTCCAGCTTTTCTTGGAAGATCCGGCAGCAGTAGGCTCCCATCATACAACACACCGTACGTTAACCACAGCTGTGCCGTACTAAGCAGCTGCAGTCTCCTGTGAGTGCCTGTCACAGTCAGTACCTTTCCCTGTCACCCCAACACTGAGGCTGAAAGTCTGTTGCTTTTTATTATCACATTTGCAGTTTTTCTTTTCAACTGGATCTAATTTACTCGTTAGGTTGTATGCCCAGGAAGACATTTGCGCTTGTGGCTCCTGCACTGGGAAAGTGTTGGCTTCACAGTGTCTTCTCTGACCATTGTTGGATCCCTAAGCCCTCTGAGATAGGTGGCTGGGTCCTCTTGGTGCTTGTATCCCCCATAGAGTTCCTGGGGCCATCTTGCTTCCCATGGTGGATTAAAGGGTATGCATGGCCAAGTTTTCAGATCTGGTCTTCAACTGGCTGCCTCTCCAAGGATGTTAGGCCCCACCCTGCATCCAGGCACAAGACTTGAGAGCTCCACAGACTCCCCATCTTGGGGACCCCCAGCCTGCCCATTGGTAGCCTCAGAGGGGACCATGTCCCCAGCCATGAACAAAATCTCTTTGGTGTGACACTTATTGACCCTCAAGGAGAAGGATGGAGTGTGAGTCAACTCCAGCTTATCTTCCTCGGTTGGTGTGACCCAGGGGCAGCACCGGAAAGCCAGCCGGAATCCAGAGCGAAACCTGGGGGAGGAAGGATCACCTGGAACCAGGCGGTTAGGGGTACAGGAGCTATACTAGGACCACCTAGCCCCAGACGCCATCTCCCCTCCAGAGGAAAGCAGCTGCTCACTCCCAAAAGCCACCATTGCCTTTGTGCAATGCGCTCCTTTGAGGACTGCATTTCTGGAAACAACCAGAAGTTTCATCCATGACTGAAGTGGGTGATTAAGCTGACCTCAGCTATTTGTTACTACAAACAAAAAGAACCACGTAGAGTTACAAAGAAACAGTGCAGTTTTCTTGTTTGACTTGTTAGCTGGCTTCCAGAAGAGTATTCAAAGGGGAGTCTGTTTTTAAAAATACGAGGCTAAGAGATGCTCTCCCAAAGGACTGCTCAAATTTGGGTATATTTGCTTAAAAATAAACTCTCCCCATGGAGCACAGGAGGTCTGGGTGTTGGCTGGAGTGGAGAGGAAGAGACCGTGAATGAGAGAAAGGGATTGGCACAGGGGAAGATGGGCTGCTCAGAGAGGGACAGAGAGGGACAAGAATAACGAGACCCCAACTGAGTTGGGAGAGGGCAGAACTGCACTGTCACCACCTGGGCTGTAGGGTTCCATGTTCCAAAACAGCCACCTGCCAAATGGTTCTACAGGACCCCACGGTGTGGCCCCAGAGCCTATCTGGAGCCTCAAGTGGCCTCCACCCCATACCCACGTGCTCCCACCCAAGCTCCCAGTCACCCTCCGAACCTCAGCTCCGCACAGTGCCATCCTTCCCACCACCAAGCCCAAAGGCCCTGGAGTCACCCCTGCTGCTCACACAGGCCACCTCCTCTCTGTCAAACGCGGTTGCTGAGGCTTTAGCTGTGTCCGGACCCTGACTGCATCCCAGAGAGTGGAAACCACCTCTTCCTGAAGCCATCACCAGGCCTCTTCCTGTGCCCCATCAGAGCTCGTGTCTCCCTGCTCAGAGCACATGTCCTTACCTCTACCACATGGCTGTCACTTGGCTGGTCCCTCACCTTTTCCCTCGGCTTGGAACCCAGTCCACAGGGCTGACTCAGCCACTTGTGCCTTTTCTCAGATATAAAGCTTTGCCCCTTTGCCCTCTATTGAGGGCTCTCAGCACTTCCTGTCATCCCTTACCCCCTCTAGTTTTCCTGTCTCCATAGCACTGTTGCTTAGCACACCATGGGATCCACTTAGTCTACGTTTATTGTTTATCTCCGCCACCACTGGGTCAGCTCCCTGAAGAAAGGAGTCTCTTTTTGTTCACTGGTGGCTCCCATGGGCCTGGGACAGTGCCAGGTACACATCACCACTTGGTGAGCATCTTCTGCGTGAATGGGGAGTCCTGCCACAGCCCAGACCTCTGTGATTGCAGGTCATTCACAAGTGAATGCTGCAGAGGTTACTTCAGGACCACGCAGAGGCCAGGGGTGTTGGTGTTGCTCACACTCTCGGGGGGGCTGTGTGGTGGGGTAACATGGTGTGCAGGTGGCCCTCCCTGATGTGACCATCCCCACCCCACATCCTCACTCCCCCAATCCCATGAGAAATGTGTATGGGGGGACGGGATGACAGGCCATGGAGATGCACTGTATATGGATTCCTGGCTCTGTTGCTCATGTAGGATCTTAGAAGGGTCCTCTCTCAGGCTGTTTCCTCAGCTGTGCTGCGGCTACCCGAATGCTTCCTAGCAGGTTGGTCCCCCAGGAAGCTCTCCAGGAATCAGTTCCCTCGCTTCCTGCCTGCCTGCCTCAGGCGAGTGTGATATCTGAGCACCAAAGACCCCAGTGGCATTAGGAGTAGCCTGGGCACCTGGGCAGTCTTGCTGGGCCAAGACTCAGCCTTGCCCCTCCTCTTACCCACCCCACCCATGGAGTTCCCCAGGCTGACCACAACTCCCAAGGCTGAGGCTCCTGCTTTGCTCACCAGCTGCCCCCCTCCAAGGCCCCAAAGCAGATGCCAACTGCCCTCAGGCTCCACTTCCCCAGGAACACCAGTGGGGAAAAGCAGCTGAGGAGTGAGAGAGACCCTGGTCGCCACTCCCAGGCCATCTCTGCCGAAGTCACTTCCCAGCTACGCTGGAGGGGAGGAAATGCACTGTGACCCCCCAATCCTGCCCCCAGCCTCCTCTCGAGTGCTTCATGTGCCAGGCAGCTGCTGCTAACCCGACCCAGGCAAGTCCTCAGGAGGAAACTTGAAAACATCAGGATAGAAGCAGCCAACCCCTCTTTGACCTAATTCTTTTTCCTCCCACTCTGTCCTTCTGCTCCTCTCTACTCCCCCCTTCCCTCCATCTCTCTGGTTCTGCCTTCTCCTCCTTGTCCCAGATGTAGAACCCAGAAGAGACAGCGGGGACACGGGGCCATGGGAGCCCATGTGGGGCCTGTCCATGGGTACTGGGGGGAAAGGGGAGCCAGGGTGGGCTCACCTTCGGTTGAGGCAGCAGTAGATGATGGGGTTGTACATGGTGGAGCTCATGGCCAACCAGAAGAGTGCCAGGTAGACCTGCTGGATGAACTTGTGGCAGTAGATGTCCTCCTGGAAGCTGCCCAGGATGAAGTAGAGGTGGTAGGGCAGCCAGCAGACGGCAAATGTCACCACCACCAGCACCATGGTCTTCACAAACTGCTCCAGGAGAGTCTCTGGTCACACCTCAGCCCCTGAGGCCAAGCCCCACCCTTCCAGGGCACTTGCTGCCCACATGCTTCTGAGCACCCCCCCCAGGTCCTTTGCACAGACCCATCCCTCTGCCCACACCACTGTCCTTCCTTCAAGTCCTTACTCCTAGGAGCCCAGCTGTGTGGCCCCCTCTTCCCAGATCCCTTTCCTCAGAACAGCCCTCCTCCCTGGCGAGTGGATAAGCTCTCATGCCTGACCCTACCCTGAGGGGCTCCTGTCCCAGCTCTGGGGTCCCAGGCTGCACCCTGGCTGGGATCTGTATCTGCTATTGCCCTTCTATGGGCACTGAGGTCCAAACAGGGACTCCGAGCCTCCCCCTGCCCCGAGGTCAAGTCCCTGACTCCCAGACCCCCAACCCCAAATGCTGGGCCTCTACAGGCACAGCCTGCACTGCCCAGCACCCCAGGAGGGATGGAAGGCAAGCTTGGATGGCAAATAGAGAGCAGCTCTCCAGGAGGAGGGACACTCTGAAGGGGTCTGATGCCCAGTGGCCTCCCTGAACAGCCCTGTAAAATCATCTACTATTGGGAGAGGCCATAACTTTTTGACCTGGCTACACACTGTGATTCACCCGGTGCCTCCTTTTCTAGCCTAGTACGAAATGGGTGCGGCCTTTCTTGGGGGAGACCAGAGGAGGTCCGGATCATAGAATGCTATAAACAGCACCTTTTAAGGGCCCTGGATGGCGAGGGGGGGCAGATATTGGCATGTCCCACAGAAACTGGGGACAGACTTGAAACCAGACTGTAAACCGGTCTCCAGATCGCTGAGTTCGGTCATTCCAGCACTTGAGGATGCTCTGAGATTCTGTCCAGAACTCTGTAGGCACTTCTAAGGGGCTTCTAAACTTCAACGTTCCAATTATTCAAAATTCTACTATTTTAAGATTCTGTCATTCTAAGATACTTTATACTTGCCCCCCAGCCAAAGACGATCCACCCGTTGGGGAGGAAGGAAATCAGGCTGTGGTGCCCGGACTGGGCACAGGGGCAAGTTACAGGCGAATGCCGTGCTCCGCACCGCCTCGCGCGCCGGCCCCGCCCCCACCCCGGCCCCGCCCATTCCCCCGCCCCAGTGTGTGCCCGGCCCCGCCCCTGGCTTCACCTTCTTCTTGGCCTGCAGGTGGCGCAGGTTGGCGCCGTGCGCCTGGTGTCTGGGGACTGCGCGCCGCCACAGCGTGAGGCCAATGACGCTGTAGGCTATGAACATCACAGTGAGCGGCAGGAGGTAGATGAGGAAGATCACCACCAGGTGGTACCTGGAGAGACAGCCAGCGGCCTGGGCCTCGCGTGCCGGGGGGCGACTCCGACATCTGAGCTTGGAGCAGGACCCCGCAGCTTCTACCCAGCAGTCCCACCCTGGGCCACCTCCAGAGGCCTTGGGTTTTTTTTTTTTTTTTTGGTGGGTACCGGGGGGGTCAAACTCAGGACCTCGCGCGCCAGTAGGCACCCGTGCCCCTGAGTGATATCACCGGCCCTTTTTTCGTATGTGGGTACCGGGAGTCGAACTCAGGACCTCGCGCTTACCAGGCAGGCGCTTATGCCTTTTAGCTATCTCACCGGCCCGCCTTGGTTTTATTTAAAGAAAAATAAATGAACCTGGCATGGTGGCCTGTGCCTATAATTTCAGCCTGCTGGAAAGCTGAGGCAGGAGGATCAAGTTCAAGCCCAGCCTGGGAAATTTAGGGATTTAGCACAACCTTGTCAAAAGAAGAATGGGAAGGGGAAGGAGAAAGGGAACTAAGCTAGAAAGACCTCAAAAATAAACCAGGCCACCCACCTCAGTGTCCAGGGTGGGGGATGGGTCCCAGAGAAAGGCAGGAAGTCTGTGCATGGGAAACAACTTTCCATACTTAAGACCCACATGATCTCCCTTTCAGAAGAACAGGGCTCTTGTCCAGTCCCTAATTTAAAGTGTGATCATGGGCAAGTCGAGTTTCTCCCTCAGCCTCAGTTTCCACATCTATAAAATAAGGCAGTAATGTCAATCCTTCCCAAGTGTGAGCAGCACTTTATTCTTTCCTGGGGACGCTGCAGGCTGGGAATTCACTCTGGGCCTGGCATCTGCACAAAAGGGAGAGCTGGGAAGTGTTGAGGGCCACCCTCTAGAATCTGCCAGTCAGGGAGGCCTCTTCTCAAGTGGGGACTATGCTTTTGTATTTTGATTTGGGGGGTAAATATGTATTTTCCTGGAGAGGGGGCATCTGTCATTTCCTGATCTCCCTCCCAGAATGGCTTCCCTAGCCAACCCTGGCCCCTGGTTTTCCCTGTGGCCTGAGTCAGGGTTGCAGTTCAACCCCAGAGGGTGGGTCCTGGGTATCCTAAGTGCTTCCTGGCGCTCCTCCCAGGGAGAAAGCCCGTATGAAGGTGGAGAAACACTGTTCCTCCCCACTGCCCAGGGGCCAGTTCCAAAATGTTCTGCTTGCCACCTTGCTCTGAGCCAGAAAGGTTCCTTCCCTCTCTCAGCCCCACCCTGGTGAGGTACAGAGTGAAAGCAGGGACCCTGGGCAGGGCCTGTCATCAGGACTTGTCATTCCCTGGAACAGGCTGCTCAGGGGATGGCCACTTCCCCAGCACAGAGCACAACAGTACCCCCACCCTGCAGTGCGGCAGTGCTTGGACCCATGGGGCCCAGGTAGGGGCGCCTGTCGGAGAAAGCGTACTAACTGGGGTGGTGTGTCATAGTTACCTGGAAGCCATTGGCTAAGATCATGCACATCCTTAGGCTTGGGGCAGCTGGGGCTTTGTTGGACTAAAAATGGCACCTCCGGGTTTGTTTTCTCTTGTCCCCTCTTTATTGCACACTGGGCATCGGTTCTGTGCCAGGCACAGCGCTAAGGGCTTCGTGTACATAAACTCATTATCACTTATCCCCATTTTTGGAGAGAAGGAGCCAAAGGCTCAGAGAGACTGGCTATGAGGTTCTCCAGCTGAGAGGGACAGGCCAAAACATGGACCGGCTGCTGACTCCAAAACCTATCGATTCTTTTTTTTGTTTTCTTTCTTTCAATAGTAGGGATTGAACCCAGAGCCTTTACACTGAGCTACATTTCCAGCCCTTTTTTATTTTTTATTTTTGATACAGGATTTTGCTAGGTTGCTAAGTTTCCCAGGCTGGGATTGAACTGGTGATCCTCCTGCCTCAGCCTCCCAGAGTGCTGGAATTACAGGCATATGCCACCATGCCTGGCTTCAGTCAACTCTTTATCCTCTAGGGGCCAGGGATTTAGTTCAGTGGTACAGTGCCTGCTTGGCAAGTGTGAGGTCCTGAGTTCGATTTCCGGTACCAAAACAAAACAAAATAAAACTCTTTATCCTCCACTAATCAAGCATGCAATGTTTGGGGATCCCAAAGCCACACTGTAAAAACCTCAGAAACAGGCCCAGAATGGAGAAAGGACACAACCAGGTCACACAGCAGCTGGGCCCCGTTAAGTCTGCCTTCTGTTCCCTTCCAGCCTATGGTGCCCACCTCAGCAGGAAGCAGGCCCAGGCTCCGTACCCTGCTTTTTGTGGCAGGATCTCCTGACCCTTTGTGGGCTAAGCTTACACAGAGCCCTCCTACACACACATCCGCTAACACACACTTGTGTGCACACATCTACAACACACCCACCCACCTATACACACAGACGGGAGTGGGTACCACACACAAGTGTGACGGGCAGACCTGCGCCACTCCATGCGCATCGGACAGAGTCCGTATTCAGGACATGCATCCTTAGAGGCCAGAGTGGTTGGGAGGTTGGCTCGGAGGCAGGGCTGCCCGCCTTGAGTCCCTGCTTTGCCACTTTCTAGTTGTAGCCACAATCCTTAATTTTTCAGTGCCTCAGTTTCCCCATCCCCAAATGGAATCATCGTAATAATATATGCTGGTAATGTTAAGAGGATGAAATGCGTTCATATATGTAAAGTGTTTACTATGGGCTGGCACTTAGTGTTACTTTTAGTATAGATGGTTCCAAACTTAAAATGTCCTGGCTCAATGTTTTGACTTTATGATGGTGCAAAAGCAACACATACTCAGTAGGAAGCGTACTTTGAGTTTTGAATTTGGATGTTTTCCCAGGCTGGTGAGATGTGGTCTGACCCGATGGCTGTACCCAGGCGTGACCCTGTAGTTAGCTGGGGAGCCTCAGCAGAAATGTGTGCTCGTGTAGTAAAGTGTGTGCACCCCACGAGCACCCACACACATGTAGACACTAATGCACGCACACATGAGCACACACGCCCGCAGGCCTTACAGGAGCAGTGACTTGCCCCCGCTGTCTTCGGGCCAGGCCACCACGCACTTGGTGGCGCCCTCGTCCTCAGTGATGGTGGAGTAGAAGCACTGGGGGAAGGCAAGGGCCAGGGCTACCAGCCAGATGCCTCCGATTACCGCCTTGGTGCTGGGGGCCGAGAGCCGTGGCTGGAAGGGGTGGACGATGGCCATGTACCTGCGGGTGGAGCTCAGTGTGAGTGGTGGGTGCCCTCCCATCCGATTGCCCTTTCCTTTCCCCTCCCCCAGCCACACCCCAGCTCCTTCCTATGTTGCCGCTGCCAGTGTCTGGAGTGGCCGCCGACCTGTGGAAATCCCGCAGGGCTGGTGAACCTCCCTGGCCACACAGCACACTAGTGCCCTAGAACCCAGCCTTCGGGCCTCTGGGCTTCATGATAGCTGTGTGGCCTCACTGAAGGCCAGTCCTGGGCAGGGTCGGGTGACATCAGCTTGCAGCTCAGCCTGGTCTGAGCCCTGCCCTATGCCAGGCCTCCTTCATCAGAAACCCCAGCACTGCTTTTCTGTCTCCTGGCCAAAGCCTGGACCAACACTGCCCACCAGAACTCTCTGCAATGGTGGGAACGTTCTACATATGCGCCGTCCTGTTCGGTACTAACACAGAGCTACTGCAGAGCAGAGCTCTGGGAACATGGCTTTGCATTGTAATCAGTGTGAATTTAAATAAGCACATGTTGGACAGTACCAGGCCCAGACCCTTGAACTTGGCATTCAAGGCCCTCTGCGTGTGGTCAGTGTACTTCCCAGCCTCTGTCACTGCTTCCCCTGCCTTCCCAGGCTCACTGTGCTCAAGGTATACCCCAGAATGACCCTCTGTGTGGTGCTTTCTCCCCTCTCAGCCTGGAGCTTCTCCTTCTTTCTGTGTTGATCAGAGTCCATGTGAGATGCTTTCTCCTGGTGAAGTCAGCCACAACAAGCCCATCTTGCTCTCCTATCTCTGGGGATGTGGGGATGTGAGCTGCCCTTTGGCAGCCCTGGGCCCAGTGGTCTTAGGCAGGGACTGTTGTGTCCATCTTCTGCATCAGAAGACAGAGGCCAGGAAGGTGCAAGCCTGGCTTTGAACCCTCCTGGCCTGGGTGGCCCCCCTGGCTTTCCAGGACCCTCACAGCCTGTGGGCCTGGGCCTGTGCAGCATCTGGGGCCCGTGTGGCCGAGGTCCCATGGGTCTAGAGCCCTGGCTGAAGGGGTGAGCTGCTTGCTTCTCAAAGGTCAAAAGACCCAAAGGTTCCCATGCACAAAGGACCCACCCAAAGAACATGATTCATATGGAAATACAGTTAGCAAAATATAAAATAAACTTGGGACATTGTAGTGTCTGCACTTCTTTATCAGCCCACTCCACAAGACCTAGCAGATCTGGAATCTGCAGTAGTTTTGAAGTAGTGGTGAGCACAGGTGACATGTTGAGGTCTTGGCAGGAGAGGGCGGGAGCTGGGCTTTGAACCTGGGCCTTGAACATGCTAGGCAAGCACTCTACCACCCAGCTACATCCTCAGCCCCTTTTATTTTGAGACAGGGTCTCCCTAAATTGCCCAGGCTAGCCTCAAATTTATGACCTCCCTGCCTCAGCCTCCTGAGTGCTGGGATTACAGGCGTGCGCCACCGTGCCCAGCTCACAATTTCTGCAACAACACAAGTATCTGTGATTTTTATTGGTGCCAAAGCCCCAGGCACTGCTTACGTCGTGGCAAACTTCTTTGCTGTCTACATTTGGAATTGTGAATTTTTTGTCCCTACGCAAATTTATGAACCCTCTGGTTCCTCCCCACAGTCCATGGCCACAGGTTAGGGACATCTGGACCACAGGATTGCAAATCTCCTCTCCACTCTCCCCGTGACACTGTTGTTCTCCTGTGCCTGTGAATGCATCCTGGAAGCTGCAGGGTCATAGGAGATGAGCGTCACTCGGGGACAACAGGCCTCTGCTGTTCTAGGATGTGGGTGGGAAGGAGGACAGAGTGCACACCCTGTCAGCACCGAGGCAGGTCCCGGGACTGTGGGTCCAGATGGATCCCGATCTGACTCCTAGCTTCAGTGCTTTCTGGCAGCAGGGTCTAGAGCAGCCTTAGCTTTTGGACTTCCATTTCCGCCTCTGGGACCCAATCCTAGGAGTTCTTGCCCTAGGGCTGTTGGTGAAGGAGGCAAGAGCTCCAGAAGTGCACTCAGGCGGCTGGAGCTAGGGGTTGGAGAGAGTGATGGTGCCTATTTATTCACTTCCTTTCCATCACCAGAAAATGGCTTCCGGCCCGGATGACCTTCCTCCTCAGATTAATCTGGGCCATGGGACAAAGCCAGAAACGTGGCCTTGCATTTTATGTGGCCCCTGCGGAGCAGGAAAGTTCACAGTACAGTGGCGTCTTGGGTATTACATGAATGCTGACTCTGCCCAGCAAGCATTTGCATCTCGCCTGCTGCCTGGAGTGTTCATGCAGGCTTGCACTCTCATCTTTGCTCAAAGCCTGTTCTCACAATGAGACCCGTCCTGACACTCATCAAACAAGACAATCTGGCTGGCACCTTGGGTCCCTTTCCTCTCACTTTTTTTTTTTTTTAATAGTTTTTTGAGACAGGATCTCATTATGTAGTTCCAGCTGGTGTTGAACTCACTACATAGCCCGGGCTGGCCTCAAACTCATGGTGATTCTTCTGCCTCAGCTTCCGAAGTGCTGGAATTACAGATATGTGTCACCACACCTGGCTTGCTATATTTTTTCATAGCACTCATGGCCTCAAATATAACATAGAATTTATTTATTCATGTACTTATGATTTAAATTCCCACCAGGGAAGGCACATTTACCTGTCCCTGCCATGCCCAGAATAGTATTTGTACACAGCAGGACCTGGACACATATTTGTTAAATGGATGAATGGATGAAGAAATGGAGAAATGAATGGGTGAATCTCCACTGTTGTCAGCTGATCTGAGCCACCACCCTCTCCTGGACTATTCATCTCTCCTGTCTGGTCCTCAGGCCTCCACCTGGCCCTCTGTAGCCTATCACAGCCTTTAGATGCAAGCCCTGTGAGGCAGGGAATTGGGGTTGTTCTCTCCCACTGGCTTATCGCCTCACCCGCAGTGCCTGGGACTGGGCCTGACACAGACAGATCACTCAAATATTTGTTCCACGAAAGAAAAGAAATTTTAGTGAGACATTCAGAAAAACAGTGGGGGCAGGGGTGTGCTGGGATGTAGCTCAGTGGTAGAGTGTTTGCCTAGAAAAAGCAAGAACGTGGATTCAATCCCCAATACTGCAGCGGAGCGTGGTGGCGCATACCTGTAATCCCAGCACATAGGAGGCTGAGGCAGGAGGGTCACTATTATTCCAGGCTAACCTGGGTTACATAGTGAGTTCAAGGCCAGTTTAAACTACACAGTGAGACCTCGTATCAAAAAACAAAACAAAACAAACAAACAAACAAAACCATTACCGCAAAAACCAACCAATAACATCCCCAAAACCCAGGGGATTGTGGGCGTTAGGTTACCTCTAATAGTGTTGGGGTGCAGTGACATGATGAGGTTGCTCCTCCCCGCACAACACCCCAGAGGACTAGGTTCTGGGCCTCTGCCTCTGCCCCTGACTTTCTCTGTGGCATCAGGTGATCCTGCTAACCTCTAGCCTGTTTCCCTGGTTGTAAAGTTAGAAGTTAGGCTTAGATGAATGGTGTTCAAACTTTCCATTTTTAATTAGGGGATAAAATTTTCCCAAATGAAGTCCTCGGGACACCCTAGAATAAGAGAGCCCTTGCTAAGCAGTGAGCAGCTGTGGGTGACGATAGCTGCTGGGGCAGCGGGGTGGGGTGGGGGTGTGGAGGGACTTTGCAGCTCACACCTCAGCTTGATGGGGGCTCTGTCTGAGTGAGGGTCACAGGCTCTTCACTCTGGCCCCCCACACCCTGTCACCTTTCCTGCCTCCCTTCCTGTTTTTGTCAGTCTGCACGACACTCCCCTAAGCACCACCACACCTGCCCACCCCAAACAGCTTTCAAAAGCCACCTCTAACTCCTCTATGCCCCTGCTCCAGGACCCCTCGAAGGTCACATTCTGCCACTCCGAAGAGCAGCATCTGGCGGTGACCGGCCCTGTTATACCTAGATGCAAACGACATGCAACAGTGAATTTTTTTCTTTCCTATAACATGTCTGGAATAGAAAAACTGTATGCACAATTTCCTTGTAGTGACAGAAGGACAAAAAAAAAGGTCAGTTTCAGAGAAGAGCATGCCAGAGGTCCCCATGACACTGCCCACTTGTCCCCTGCAGCCTCCAACAGCCACCTAGTGCCAAGCCCTTCCTGGGTCTAACCTTAACGCTGCCTGCTTTGGTCCTACAATCCCTGACTTCATGATCCACAGGTCCGAATCATAACCAGGTTTGGGAGGCAGTTCCCTGGGTCGTCCCTAGCTTGCTGTGTGACCACAGGCCAAGCACACAGGTCCAGCAGGGTGCCCCACCCCCCAGCTTCCCTGCTTTCCCCTCTTGCCTGTCGATGGCAATCGCCGTCATGGAGTAGATGCTGACGAACATGGCTGTGATGGGGAAGAGGTTCTGGAAGTAGCAGAAGGCACGGCCGAAGTACCAGATGTTGTGGCTTGCGTAGACGAAGTTGAAGGCGGCATTAAAGGCAGCCATGCACAGGTCGGCCAGCGCAAGGTTGACGATAAAGTAGTTGGTGACCGTGCGCATCCTCTGATGGGCCAGGATAATCCAGGTGACTGTGGCATTGCCCATCCCAGCCACCAGCACCAGGGCCAGGTAGGCTGTGGCCCACAGCGCCAGCTGCCAGCTGGGCATGGAGAAGGCTGTGATGCCTGTGGTGTTGCTCTCAAGACCAGATGAGATGTTGGTATCAGTCACAATGACACAGGCCCCCATAGCTGCTTCTGGGCCTGGGACTCCTCCCGGCTTTGCTATGGAGGAGAAATCCTCTGAGTATATGGAATGAGGGGGGCGGAGAGAGGAACAGATCAAAGCGAGGCTCGTCCAGCCCGGGGGCCACACCTACGTCTCAAGCAAAGATGAGCTGGCCTGAGCAGAAAGTCTGGTCCAAAGTCATTGTCATGTCAGATTCCTGCGTCCTGGCCAGGCCTCTGGAAAATCACGTGGAAATCTAGAATCCAAATCACAGTTTCAGAGCAGGAGACATCCTCATAAATCATTAGCTCAACCTCTTCACCAAAGAGATGAAGGACTGAGAGCCCAAAAGGGGAGGTGTTCAGCTGAGATCACTCAGGAAGTAGGCAAGAAGCCAGAATTCGAACCAGCGTCTCTCCTAATGCTGCTCAGGAAACATTTCACAGGAGATGCATGTACAGAGGACTCTGTGAATCCCACAGCCAACTGGAACCGGGCTGTCTCCATGCTTTGGGGTACAGACCAGGCTGGGTGATCCCAGCCCTCAGGGGCCTGCTGGTGGCCGCTGCCTCCCAGCAGCTCTTCGGTGGCGCAGGCAGGCGAGAGCTTGGCAGAGGGGCTGCCTGCTTCCGGGGTGGGGCTGCTTTCCCGCCCTCATCCCACCCCCTGCTTGGATGGCTAGGCCTTGTCTTGGGAGATTTAGGACTGGCTGTGCGGCAAGGAGATACCCCAGGGAAACTGGCACTGTGTGTGTGTGTGTGGGGGGTGGCACAAGGAGGGCTCAGTCCTCAGCGGTGTTTACATTCAGGCCGGGACAGGAGCTGCATCTAGAAAGCGATCCGAGTTCGCACTTGGGAGCCTGAGCCTGGTAACCAGGAGCGAGTTTCTTAATCTTTCTCAAGAGAACGCGTTAGTGGGACATTCAGAACGTCCAGGGGGGTCTTAGGGTGCTTTCAGTGGTGGGGGTTGCAGTCAGATGATGAGGACCTTCTCCTGTGCCAACAGCGCAGAGGACTTGGTTCCAGGGCAGCCGGGGTGGAGTGGGGGTTTGGGGAGAGCTAGGGGAACTTGCTACCCCATTGGAAAAGAATAGGGGAGAAACAGTACTTCTCACAGTGTATTTGTGAGTTTTAAATGAGATAATGTGTGTAAAACTATATTTAGTATAGGAAATGGCACATAAAATGCATGACATAAATTTATAGCCCCAAGGGAGCCCCACAAACAGCTCAGGGCCCTGCCAGAGGGAGAAGATAGAACCCAAAGCATTTCTAACCAGTTACCGGGTGACCTTGATGCTGCTGATCCGGGAATCCCACTTCGAGAACCACTGTCGTAGGACACAGTCGAGGCTCACCGCAGCTTTTGTGACTCCCAGAAAGGCTGCAGATTTAAGGCCAGAGGGGCTGCTGCAGATGTACCTGGAGATGCTTGCTCTGTTATTGTGTGTATGTGTCCTAGGCATCAAGGGAAGTTGTGACAATGTTTCCAAGTAACCGTATGTGTGTGGCTGATCTGTGGTGTGAACGCACACACACTCATGTACCGGTGCGCACCTGTGGTGTGGGCACCTGGAGGTGGGGCAGGGTCAGAAGGGCAGGGTGTGTCCCTTATTAAAGCACAGCAGGGCTGCTTCTCACCAGTCACCCCAGCATGGTGTGGCCTTGGGGCTCCCAAGGCTCTGCGTGGCACAGCCTGAATTTCTTATCCTCCACCCCCTTCCCTGTCACCTCTTTCCTGTCCTCCCTCTGTGTTATTTTCCATCCCACAGCCTCCTGCCTCCCTGGGAGAGCTGGGAAAGACCTTTAATGGTCTCTAGTGTTGAAAAGATTATTCTGCCCCTGGAATCCAAAATAAAAACACCAAGCCATACATCACAAAGCTTAAACATACACTGAAAATGAAAGAGGTTCTTTCGAGACTCTCCTGATTGTGAACTTCTGGATCAGTTCATCAACAATCAATGCAGAAGTTGTACCCATTGTTGGTCCTTGCTGTGCTGAGCGTGTCCTGCGTGGGGATCCAGCCCATGTTCTGGGGACTTGATGCTTCCAGGGTCCCTGCTCTTCCTGAGGGCATGTGCTTGGGGAGGTCCCTGGGACTCCAGCCCTCACAGAGACAGCTCTGCATAGAACTGGCTCCAGCCACGAAACACAGATCTGTCCTCTCTCGAGCAGGCCACCAAGGTATGTTTGGACCTTGGTCCCTTGCCGAAGGGTCTCTTTGATCTCTTTTGGTGGCAGCAGTAGCAGTAGTGTCCTATCAGTTCTGGGGCTTGCTTCTGTCTCATCCTCACTTGGCCCTGCGGCCTAGGAGTGAATGTGTGGAAATAAGAATGTAAGCACAAGACATCCTCCTCTCTTCACTGTCCTGGCCTGCTTCTCAGGCAGCAGGAATTTGTTGAGCTTTGGTGCAAACAGCATGTGCTGGGATGACAGAGAGCATGTCACTGGTCACAGAAGCCCAAAATAGCAGTCCCACCCAATGGCCTGCCACTGCCACTGTGTATGTGATGGGGATTACATTTTGGAGCTACTAAATCTGAGTTTTTATTTCCCCCCTTAAATCATATGCGCTTGCAGCTTTCCAACTATGTGTTACAAGGCTTGAGCCTTGGAAGGGATTGCGGGGGGGGGGGGGACACCCGGCACAGAGGGGTCACTGGTCAGCTTTGCTGGCTTCTATGAGCTATTATCTAAGTCTACAGCTAGACAGTGGTCTTGAAGGTCAGTCTTTGTTAAAAGAGGAAAAAAAAAATTCAGATTTCTTTATAGACACATCAAGACTGGAGGGTTTGCTCATCAAGGCATGTGTGGAAGTCCCAGCCCGGCAGTAACTGGAGTGGCAAGGGCTGCCCATGGCCCTGCCAGGATTGTGGAGCCTGTGGTGCAGGATGGGTATCACAGGAAGTGGATTCTGATTCAGAGGCTGTGTGCAGGATGTTGATTAGGGAGATGCCAGAGGGACCAACGTTGGAGGAAGACAAGGAAGGAAGCAGGGTGGAGGGAGGAAGACCCTGGGCTTGACGCAGGCCCTTGCACAGCTTCATGGTCACTGGGAGCTAGATGGCCTGTTGGAGTTGCCCTGTTGGGAAGTGACCAATCCTTTCTACTTCCACATGGATCACTGGATGTGGGCCATGCCAGGAAGGGTGTGACCATTGAGCTACCAGAACGGCAGCTCTTTGGAGCTGGGTGAGGCCTGCATGGGGTGACTGCTGAGCACTGTCAGTGGCAGAGAAGCTTGAAGGAGGATGTGGGAAGAATGTGACAGGGTCCTCCCCAGGTGAACAGCGGCCACTCCATTTCTATGTGTGGGGGGAACACAAGTGCTCCTTGCCAATTCTTGTTATCCTGACTTCTAGGGTAGAGGCCTGAAGACTGGTGTTGGGAGAGTGGCTTCGACTGTTTCCATCGTGACAGAATACCTGAGGTGGGGTAACGTGGAGAGAAGAGAGGGCTGAGTGAAGCTCTGCCTAGCATGCTCAAGGTTCTAGGGTTGGGTCTCCAGGACTGCCAAAAAGATGGTGGTGGTGGTGGTCCTTAAAAAAAAGAAAAGAAGTTTCTTTAACTTACTGTTTTACAGGATGAAAATCCCAATAGTATGGTGCCAGCCCTGGCAAGCACCCCCCCAACCCACCCAGGCTATGTCAATGCATGGTGAATGGCATCATGGCGGGCGTGTGCATGAGAAGGAAGTCAGAGGGACTGATGAGGTCCAGTCTTGCTTTTTTACAAGAACCATCTTTCGAGAACTAACCGGTTCTGTGAGAACCATGGTGACCTCAATGGTCCCACTAGGCCCCACCTCTCAAAGGTCCCATGTGATCAAACTGGGACCAAGCTCCCAACACATGAGCCCCGGGGGACAGAGTAAAACCACATCTAAGCCATAGGAGAAAGGAATAATTTTTTATGGAGTTTGGAGGAGAAAAATGTGGGAGCAGATTCAAGGTATAAGGGAAGTGGGTGGAAGGAAAAGGGGGCTCTGGGAAGCGCTGTGGGTTAGGCCCCTCTTCAATGTCTCTGCCCTGGAGACTGCTCTGGCGTGCTTGCAGTAGGTCACATGGGACACTGGCACTGGACAGCATTGTGGTCATCTGGTCACCAGGAGTGGTGCCAGACAGTGATGAATGTCATCTGGACCAGGTGAAGGGAGGACAAGAAGAACAATGCCCTGAGGTTTTATTCAGCTCCTTGAATCTGGTTTTAAGAATCATCCTTCATGCTGACACCATGCCTTTCCTGTGTTTTTGGATAAAAATGTCTTTTCTTTCATGAAATAATAGTGATAGTAGATAGTGGATTCTACCTTGGTTTTGCTTTCTCTCTCGAATGCTTATTCAGTGGGATAAAAGCTGGTGACCCACATGGTTCCCTCAATTAGATTTAAATACCTTGTTGGGTTCATGAAATTCCAAGACCCAGAGCCCTGGTCTGGTCTTCATTTAGAGCACAGTTATGAGCGCCCCTGGAGAGGCAGGGCCTGTCATGGTCCCATCCCCAGTAAGACGGGGCCCCCATCCCTGATCACATCCCTCTGTCCTCTGCTGGTCTGTTGGCCTCTTCCCCTTTGGGCAAGGCCGCTTCTCTGTGGTCACTTCCCTGTTACACAACAAAATGTGATGTCTATGTGTTGATTGAATAACACTAATGAATAACATTCAAATATAACTCAGGGCTGAGGGGTGAGGAATTGTAGGTATATAATATATATTATTTATCTGTATCTAGATAACATAGATTTGGAGGTGGTTATATTTATGAGTCTTAAACTACCAGGAATAGCACTAATGGTGGAATCTTAGGTAACTTTGGGCAGGGCACTACGTATAATGCTTGGCACACTGGCAAATAGTAGATACTCAATAAATGTCAAGTAAATAAATGAATAACAAATGATGAGTAAAGTTTAAAATACTGCCATGTCAGGGGGTGAAGGGAATATTGTTCTTATGCTCACAGGATCTGTTTAAGCTGGACAGGTAGTGAAGGAGGACGTCGTTCCCCTAGCATTCTTGGAGTTATGCTCATCAGTAGCCCCCTTTGTCTACAAACCACTGGTTCCCTTGGAAGGGATGAGCTCTGTGCCCCTTGGCGTGGGCATCAGTGGCTCAGGTTTTGGGTTTTAGCTGGGAGATGGAGAGCTAGCCTCTGCCAAGAGTGCAGGCTGCTGTTGACATCTTCTTTAAACAGTGGGAGTGTGCTGGGCAGCGCCTCACCCTGAAAGCCTGAGGTTTATCGAGCTGGGAAGACAGGCCTGAGTGTTTACATCTGCTGTGGTCCTGTGTACACAGAGCTCAGAGGCTCTTAAAGCAAAGCGTGCCTTTCTCAACAGCGGGCTCCAGCAGATCTGCCCATCTATGGCCTGCGGGGGAGGAAGTGGGTAAAGCGCCATGACATCACCTCTCTGTTTGGGTAATGGGGGTCTTTCCGGAGCCAGTGTGGATATCACAGACAGAGGGGCCCTGGCATCACAATCAGGGTGATGGAGATGGGTGAGGCCTCACAATCAGGCCAATGTGGCACCAAGTACTGTAGCCTGGCTGAGGTGAGAAAAAGGGGTTGCCAAAGGGTCACCCCTCTTCCAGGCAGCTCCAGCCCTGGGCCCTGTGACTCACCAACCAGGTGGTGGGATGATCAGCACAGAGCTAGAAGAAAGGGTCACGTCTTTATTTTCATGAAGCCCCCAACCAAGATGGGGAACCAAGTCCCAGCACTACAGAGAGCACTTTCCATGCCCCCTGTCCAGTGGGTGACACCACGAGGAGGGCAGAGGAGGCCTCTGAGGTGGTAGGAGTAAGGTGGGAGCTGGCATGGAGTGGGCCTTGGAGGTAATGGAGGAGGGGACATGGGAAAGAGCCCTGACCCTGGGACAGATCAGATAGCCTGCTGGAGCACAGGGACCTACGGGAAAGGAAGGGGAGCTGCAGTGAGCATCAGTCTCAGTTCCTACACTGGGGGTGCAATGAAGGTCCCGTATATTGTTCTCTAAAAGTTGACTTCAGTGCCCATCTTGTTAAGCTGGCAAGGAAATCCAACCTCATTACCAATGGGCTCCCACTTTCCCTCCCGGGGCTGCCTACCGTGTCAAGGCCTCTGAAGTGGAGCCTTTTTGGTCTTTGAGGAAATCCCTTTTCTTCCTGTTTCTGCAGGTTCTACAAGTCCAGGGACAGTTGTTCCTGACACACACTTGGGGTTTGGGAGCTTGGAGTTCAGCTGGGGTGTGGATCCTGGATGTCCACCTTTCCAGAACTCTGGGCCCTCCCCGATCATGGCCATTGCTTCCAGGGCTCTGGAGGGAGAGGGAGAGGGACGAATGCCTACTTCTCCTGGCCCTACATCCTCTCCCCTCCTTGCCTTCTCAGGAAGTCCTGCTTGTACAGAAATCTCAGCCTTCCTCCCAACCCATCGCCCTTCCTTTCGTGGTATTCTGATAAGACCCAGAACACAGACAAGCAAAAAAAAAAAAAAAAAAAAAAAAATCTGCTTTCTTCAAGGGGCATGGAGACCTTTAATCTTCAGACCTTCTTAGGAAGTAAAATGAAAAAAAAAAAAAATGTTTGCATTCCATCCTTCTAGTGTGTAACAGAAAGGCAGCAAAAACTAAATGTAAGTTTCCATATTAAAGCAATCAGAATATCCATCTTCTGCCCCAAAGATGAGGCTAAAGAGGGAGCATGTGGTGGATGGAGAAAACTTTGAATAGTTTTTCTGCAACATTTTATCTGACGTTACCCTACTGGTCCTTCAAGGACCCTTATAGAGAGCCCTTCCTGGTCCTCATCGCGGTCCAGGAAGTTTATATTTATAATCCCATGGAAAAGTTATTGGAATTCTAGCGAGTTAATTCCGATCTACCACTTCCAGTGCAACCCATGGCGAGAATAAAGACACTAAGGCATATTTATAGTTGTGGGGAGTCAAAGGGGTCCTAAGTCCAGCCAGGGTGGTGGTTACCGGAACAAAGGCCTCGACCCAGGGCTGGACCCAGGTTTTATTAATTCTCGAGGAGGGGGGTGGCTCGGGGATGAGTGACTGTGAGAATGGCGGGAAGTCCGTGAGTACCTGACTAACCTGAGCTGGGCTAGGTAGGTGGCCTGAAATCACCTTTGCAATAAGCAGAGGGAAGGATATGCAGAAGGAGTAATCTGCATAACACAATTCAAGGTAGTTGAATGTTTTGGGGTCGGTGATTCAGCTCTGATGTGTAATCTTCTATGCCCTGGGAAGTCATAGCCTCTTATCTCGAGGCTCATCCCAGCCCACAGAGTGGACCACGGCTCTCCATCCTGCCCAGCTCACACATGTTTTTTGGGAGCTACGGGGGTGGGGAAACACTGACCTGTCGCCTTGCTTCAAAGACTACGCAGCAGCACCTCAGCGGGACCGATTTGCATTGCTTAAAGCCAATTGAAGGGATAAGGAAAAGTCCTAGCCAGCTCTGTACATATCAGTACCTGGAAATAGGGCCAGGTTTAGCTAAAATGGAGATAATTGCTCTTCTTTCAAGGAAAGCCATCCAGGTGGTCCTCCACAGACCCTCAAATGCTACCTCCTCAAGGATGCACCAGCATTCGACCTTGGGCCAAATAGCCTTCTTGACCACTAAGTAACCTTAGGGTAGTCTACCAAATGTCATTTCTAAACTCTTTCCCTACTAATGTCATAGTAGTAGAGCAGAGTCTGACCTCTTTACAGGCTGGGCCCCACTGGAAATTGAGGTGGTCTGGCTCTTACAATGTATATTAGTTTACATAAGTTTAGTTCCACTAAAATGACGTCATGGGGCTGGAGATCCAGAAGAAATCCTGACCAATGAATAATGGATGAATCTAGTCCTTGTTTAAGTAAGTTTTCACTTGGCAAAAAAACAAAAAACAAACAAATAAAAAAAACCCCAACTGGACCCATGGGCCCTTCTGGCTGTTTCCACCCAATTCAAATCACCATTATCAGTAGATTTGCCAAATAGTCTCCTCACCTCTTGTATTATTTCCTCCCCTGTACTCCCTCCTACACAGCTACCATAGTGATCTTTTTTAAAGCATGAAGGTGACCCGGCACTTCCTGCTTAAATCCTTTCAAAGACTCCTCATTGCTCTCAGGGTTAAGAGGAAAATATTCCCAATCCTTTACCAATTGTGACTGCTAACTGTCCTTCAGGAAACCACTTTCCCCTTCTTCTTAGAAACAGAACTTCTCTGAGTGTCAGCCGTCCCTTGGCTGACCAGCTAAAAATTGCCTTCCCAAGACTCTCTTCCAAGCTAGATAATATCACATGACTAAGATCTGCCCAATAAGATGAGGGCAGATGCATACACTCAAGGTCTCATCTGAAAGAGCGAAATACTGTCCATCATTTTCCCCACTTTCTCCACAGCTGGTCAATGGTAACAACAGGAGCTGCCATCTTGAATCCACAGAGGGAAGCCATCTTGAGGATGGCAGAGCCTGGGTAGAACAGGAAAAAGGGGCTATTATGTAAAAAAAAGAAACGAAACAAAAACTTCTCCCTGATTTGAGATACTGTATTTTGGGGTCTCTATATTATAAAATCTAAACCTAAATAATCACCAGCCTTCAAGAACTTCCAAGATGCTTACCAAGGTTAACTATCCATTCTACATTCTATAAGGACTCCCGTGCTTTCCTCCTGCCTAACATCATATCTATTCAAAGCGTGTTTCCCTTACCAAGCCTAGAAATCCACAAAGCCAGAATTATGTCTTTCTAGATTGTGGCCATTTCCTGCTAACCATTCCTCTTATTCCACTGTGATTGGCATGTAGTCTGTACTCAGTAATATTTGCTCATTAAATAAATGAATTTTGGGGCAAATGAATTAACACACTGAAACAACATGAGTGTGATTTTAGAAATACTTTTTCTGCAATAACCACAATTTAAAAACAAGTAGGAGGGGCTGGGGATATAGCTCAGTGGCATGGTGCCTGCCTGGCAAGTGCGAGGTCCTGAGTTTGATTCCTGGTTCCCCAAAAAACAAACAAACAAACAACAACAACAACAACAAAAACCCAAATAGGGGCTTATTGTTCTCACATACCTGGAAGTCTGGAAATAGGTGATTCCATGAGAAACATAGAACAGCTCAATATTATCAAAAGGTCTTTGGGAATTTGGATATTTCTTGGTCTTCCTCTCATGGCTGCAAGATAGCTGTAACAACTCCAGTTATCATGTCCTGGTATGACAACATTCCCGTCCAGGAAGGAAAAGACTCTATTTCCATGCCTTCCTCTGTTAGGGAGGAGACCTTCCCCAGGATCCTCTCAGTACATGCTCCTTACATCTCATTGGCCAAGATCTAGGTCACATGATCACTCTTAGCTTCAAGGGAAGCTGGGAAAGAGAACTTCATCCTTCTTTAGGATCCAACTGGGTTTTGTCAGTGAGGTTGGTGGGAAGAAACCACTTCTAAGAGTCTTTGCCTTTCTTTGCCCAGATGATCCCATTTGGTAAGTCCCAGGGACAATGAGGTATATGATGTGGTCACAAACAAATGGTCCTGAGTCGTGCTTGATGTGTGATGGAGAACATCACTTTCCGTCTCTTGAAATTTTCTTCCTGACTCTGCCCGTGAACTCACCTGCTTCAGCACAGTCAGTGGCTGTCATCTCTGTGGTTACAACAGCAGCCACTATTTACTGAATGTCAACCATGTGCCTGGTGACTGAAAAGTTACATAACCTCTCTAGTCTTCCTTTTTCTTATCTGTAAAATGGAACCATTTGTTCTACCACACAGGACTGCTTTGAGGATTAAATTACTTAATCATGCAAAGTGCTTAAAGCAGTATGTGGCACATAGGGCTAAAGACGTATGTGCTGTTGCTTCTTTATCATAGCCTCATTTCACAGATAGGAATGCAAGTTCAGAAAAGTTAAACACATTGTCCAAGGTCACACATTTGGGGGAACCAACAGCCAAAGCCTAGACTGTGACTCACATACCCTTTGTCCTCTTCCCACTGGCTTGTCTGTGAGTGTAGTTTCTCTTGACTATCCTGAGGGTGGGAGGTCTTGCCGCACACACTAATTTATTAATTCAGGATCCCCTTTGGCCCCAGGGGAGTCCCACCTCCTCCTGGAAGCCTCCCAGGCCAATTGCTCTCTGCCCCGCGCTGGCACTTGCAGGCCCTTCTGGAGAACTTAGAGCTGCTCCTGTCTGTTCTGTGTGGGTGACAAGATGTCAGAGAGGTGCCCTCGGTTGGGGTCATCGACAAAGACGCAAGGTCCCTGAGACTCCCAAGCTGGAGAAGACACTGTGGCCCGAGAGCCTGGAGTACACAGTGACGACGCTAGAGGGCGGCCTCACTGCTTGGATCCTTGTGTCTGCTGGGCTCAAGGGGCCTCTCAGATGTCGATGACGATGGTGGCAGCCGAGGGTACTGCTTACAGAGCCAAGCCGCTTTGTGCTAAGCACACATCATCTCCAATCCCTGCATCCTGTGTTCTCCTGCTGTGCTCGGAATCTCTGAAAATGGACCACTAGGACCAGCCTAGTGCCCAAGCCCAACACCTGGGCATTGCCACCATGGCTTTCCTCCCTCCCTCTGCACACTATCACCCATTTCTGTCCCATTCACAGCCTATAACAGTGATGTCAAACATTTTAGAGAGTGAGGGCCCAAACTGTGACCCCAAACCCACTTACAGTATTTATTGCAAAGTGCCCACACCGTGCTGTTATTTCATGCTCTGCTGCTGGGGCGATGCTGGGGCCACTTAGCTCACGTGCCCACTGCGGCACCCATGCCATAGGTTGGCCACCACTGGCTTACATACTAGCCCATCAGCTTTCTCCTTTCCCACTGTCCTGCCCCTGCATTTCCCATGGGCTGCAGTGGTCTCTGAACTTTGCTGCAAAATCACCTGGGGACTTTGCCAGCTCCAGATACCCACACAGCACTTCAGGCTAATTAAGTCTGGGAAGCAGGACTTTTTAGTGTCCCCAAGTGGTTCCGGTTTGCAGCTAAGTTTAGGCACCACTCTGCCCCTGATCCTCTTCCATGCCCTTTCTCCTGGGCAACTCTCCCTAATCTGGCTGGACTTCAACACCCCTGCCTTTCCCAGAGCCCACAGAGCCAGTCAACGCCCCTCACCTACCACACTGTATTGTTACTGCTTTTGGCCTCGTCTGCCTCCCTCCTTTACTATTTGTGTGTGAAAACAGGAACCAAGCAAATCTTACAACCCTGGAAGGAAATTTTCTTTTTCCTAACAATGTTGATATTTATGCTCCAGGTTTTTATTTCTGCAGTTTATCTGTTCACAGGGTTTAATGCATCCAAGATATACTTTCTCTTCCCAGATGGATCTAGATACAAAGGCACCTGTTCTTCATACTCTCAAAGCCATTTTGTTCTGCTTTCTACTTAAAATTCCCAAGCCATGGCTCACACCAGTGCAGGAACCTCAAGTCTATGGAAAATACCCTAACAGCTTATGGTTTATGGAAAAACAAAACCAAAACAAATTTTAACCGGGAAGTGAGAACAGCAAGAAGAGGAGAAGACTCTTGAGTTAATCTGCAGGTGGCAGTGGCATGGGGGCTGGGGAGATGAGGTGTCCTCCTGTGCAGGCTGGGGGTGTGGAGCCGGCACCAGGTCTGTCTCAGAGCTGGAGCCTGGTCCCTCCTGGTGGTTGCTCAAGTCAGTTTACAAAAGAAGAAACCTAGACACGGATACGAAATGAATTGCGAGAAATCCTATGACTAATGAGGAGTTGAAGGAAAATTTAAACACTCAGGCTTATCTGACGAGCCATATTTTGGCCTCTATATCACAATGAGTCAAGGTTCCATAGGTACAGTCTCTTCTCTCTCTAAAAAATTTTAAAATTTAGCTTGGCACAGTGGCTCACACTCAGGAGGCTGAAACAGGAGGATCACAAATTTGAGGCCAGGGAGCCTCAAAATTTAAAAAGCAGTGGGGTTGTAGCTCAGTGATGGAGTACTTGCCTAGCATGTGTAGGGCCCTGGATTCAATTCCTGAAAAAAGAAAAAAACCAACAAAGTAATACTATTATACAGTTTAAGAAGTCAGATAATACCATAAGACTAATAATGTTAAAAAGTGGTTCCCTATAATACTTCCCTAATCTTAATTCCTGTCCCCCAGAGGCAACTGATTTCAATTCTTTTAGCTGTTTTTTTTCTGGAATTTATGTTTATATGTCTAACAATACACTAGTATGTCTCGATTTGTAAGTTTAAATTATTCTCTTCTTACCTTTTTTGGATGAGGAGTACATTTGATTGATCTTTTTACTAATTTCTACAATTGAATGAAATCATATATTTTTAGTCTTCTATTACAAATAAAAAATGTAAGACCATTACATTTCCTTTGAGTACAGCTCATACATTTTAGCTATATTCTTTACTTCATTCCTTTCTAGAAAATCTTGTTTTTCTAATTGCAATTTTTTCATTGCTGTGGGAATTATCTTAAAAGAATGTTTCATAATTTTCGAATAGCTGAGGAAGTTTGAAGTCTCAGTTTTCCTTGTGGATTGCTAGTTATATTAGCTTATGACCAGCCTATCCTGCTTGTGAAATCTCCACTTTCCAGAATTTATTACAGTTTCCACTATGGCCAAGTACATGAAAATTTTGGCAATCTTTTTATGGACATAAGAAAAGGACATATATATATGTGTGGTGTTAAAAATTCTAAATACATCTATTACAATGAGCTTTAGGATTCTATTACTCAGTCCTCTGTATATGATTACTTACTTTTCCATCAAATTTTGAAACAAGATATTAAAATGTCGAAGTATATCTTTTAATTAGTCTGTCAGTATGTCTTGGAAATTTTATCTTACATATTTGGCTGCTATATTATCAGGTACACAAAGGTTTGAAGATTTTCTTTAGATTTTTAAGTAACATAATATATTTTGTGCTGTCTCATGCTTTTGGTCCTATGCGTTACCTTGCTATTAATATGTTACCAAATTCTTTTTGTTTGTATTTACCCAGTATTTCTTTTTTTTATTTTCAACTTTTCTTTCTCACTTTATCTTTGGTGTGTTTCACATTAAAAACACATAGCTTCAGGAGTGTCCAACCTAGGGCTGGCCCCCCCTCCCATTTTTTATAGTATAATAAAAATATTTTTAAAAGGAAGTTCTGTTACTTATATACATTAACTATGTTTTATACTTTATATGAGGCTCAAGATGATTCCTTATTACTCAAAAAAGAGGAATATATATATATATATACATAAAGTGTGGGCCAATACATCTGATAATCTCTGTTATTTGAGAGCAGCATAAAACTATTGACATTTGATTTGTAACTGAAATGTTTAATTCCATTATATTTTCATTTCTATTGTGTACAATGTGGTCCTCTCCTCCTTCCTTCCTTCTTTCTTTTTCTTTTTACTTTTGATTTTTGTCAAATTCTAGAATACTTGGTATGAGGTTTCTTTTCTTTTCCTTTTTTGTATTTTTGAGACAGGTTGGTCCTTAACTCATTATGTAGCCAGTGTTGGCCTTGAACTTATGGCAATCTTCCTGCCTCAGCCTCCTGAGTGCTGGAATTACAGGCATGTGCCACCATGCCTGGTGCTTGCCATGGGGTTTCTAACCTTCTTAATTAAACCTTTAGTTCTCTACTAATGCATTAAAATTTTAAAAACTACATTTCCTCCAATGAGGTTTTTTACTTATTGTTTTTCATTTTCTTCCCCACTGGGTTTTGCTGATATCACCTAACTTCTTTAGTCCTCAGCTAATTCTAAGTATGGATCTTTTATTACAAGTGTGTATGTATGTGTGTGTGTGTTTGTGAAATGTATATAATTTTATATACACATATATAGCTATATATTATATACATATGTGTATAAATCCATATATGTATCATACCCAATTAGAGTTTTTAAAGTAAATTTTACTGTGTATATTGAGGGTATGCACCAAGATATTATGGGATACATACATGGATAGTAAAAGGTTAATATAGCCAGGCATGATGATGCATGCCTGTAATGAATGCACTTGGGAAGCTGAGGCAGGAGGATTGTCATGAGTTTGAGGCCAGCCTGAGCTACATAGTGAATTCAAGGCCAGCCTGAACTGCATAGTGAGACCCTCGGCTTCTGAGAAGATGGCAGAGTGGTGGGCAGCAGAGAAAGAGCCTCTCTGAGATTTGGTGTCCAGACTCTGGAATATAGTAGCAACGAAGAAAGAAGAAGAAGAAGAAGAAGAAGAAGACGAAGAAGACGAAGAAGAAGAAGAAGAAGAAGATGAAGAAGAAGAAGAAGAAGAAGAAGAAGAAGACGAAGAAGAAGAAGAAGAAGAAGAAGATGAAGAAGAAGAAAGAAGAAGAAGAAGAAGAAGAAGAAGAAGAAGAAGAAGAAGAAGGAGAAGAAGAAGAGGGAAGTGGGTCCCCGGGACCCAGGAAGGATCTGAAGTAAGAACTGAAGTCCATGGGGAGAGCGAAGAGTGAGACTTCAACAAAGAAGAAGGAGGTGGCAGGCGGTGCTTTCTCCCTGATCCCGGACTTACTGGGTAGGAGGAGCGGCTTGAACCTGCAGACACATGGTGACTACTGGCGACCCCAGAGGCCTCCACGGAGAAACACACCAGTGGAATGGAGCAGTGGACGCAGTAGACTGCAGTGGCTGATGAGTTTTTTGGGTTCAGACATACCCCAGGAGAGGGTGATTGGCTGGTAGCCATCTTGGAGTGGAGCCAACTGAGCTCAGAACTCAAAACAGATGCGGACCAGCTCCACCTAGCAGCTCCCAGTGTCAGGGTGAGGCCAAGTTTAAGTCAGCAGAAGGCACGCAGAGTGTCACAGGCTGATCAAATCAGGTTCCAGCCTCACAGCCAGAAACCAGCCTGAACTTCAGTGGTGCTGAAAGTGCGGTCTTGCTGGGATTACCCACTACCTTACCATAAAGCTACAGCAGGCTTGCTGGGATTAATGAATATTCTCACAGTTACCTTTTTTTTTGTTTTTGTCAAATCTGATAAAATCTCCTTTAGCATGAATACCACATGATACACTTTTATTACCTATAGTCCCCATGTTGTACTTCAGATCTTCAGTCTTTGTTCATCCTATGTACCTGCTGCTTTGTATCTTCTGACCAACATCTCCCCATTTCCTCTTCTGCATCACTGTTTTATTCTCCATCTCTGTATATTTGAATTTTAAGAGTCCATACATGTTTTAAGAGTGAGGTCCTGTGATGCTTTTCTTTCTGTGCTTGTCTTATTTTATTTAGCATAATGTCCTCCAAGCAGACTTATCTATGTTATGGCAAATGATAAGATCTCATTTTTTAGGGCTGAATAATATTCCATAGTGTATATCTACCACAATTTCTTTATCTGCTCATCTTTTGATAGACATACAGGTTGTTTTCATGTCTTGGCTATTGTGGATAATGCTGTAATGAATGTGGGAGAGGGACGGTCTTTATGAAAAGATGATTTCATTTCCTTTGGGTATATGCCCAGAAGAGGAATTGTTGGGTCATAAGGTAGCATCAATTTATATTTAAATGTATCAGTTGTACTGTTTTCTCTTTGCCTTCCCCCATATTAACATCCTGCTATGATTTATTTATTTATTTTTTGTCTTTTTGAGACAAGGTTTCGCTGTGCAGTTCAGGCTGGCCTTGAATTCACTTTGTAGCCCAGGCTGGCCTCGAACTTGCAGTGATTCTCCCACCTCAGCCTTCCGAGTGCTGGGATTACAGGCCTGTACCACGACACCCAGCTGATCCTTCTCTGCTTTAAATTGCTTTGTGGTGAGAGTATTTTCTGAGATGCTCTACTTAGGTGTAATAGGTACATGCATAGTATTCACTCTGAGATCTTCCATGCCCAGAATATAGTATTTTTCTTGGTCCTTCAAGTGAATGGAATCTTGGCAAGATGAAGATTCTTAGATCATTGTTATTTCTTCTCAATAATCCACTGATGTTATTTCCTGTCTTCGAGAGTCAAGAGTTAAAAATGAAAAATCTAATGCTTGTCTGGTGCTCCTTTTTTAAGGAACCTGTCCTTTCTGTTGGCAGATTGTAGGTTTTCCCCTCTTATCTCTTTCAGCTTGAGAATTCAAGAATTTACCAATTTCTATGATGGGTGTAAGAAAGTATGTTTTATTTAAATATGCCTGGTACTCAGTGAGTTCTTTCAATTTGAAAACTCAAGCTTTTATTTACCATAGAGAATTTTTCTTTTATCATTTCTTTAATTAATACTTCTCATTCAGTTAGAAATACTTTCAGGTACAAGTGACAGAAAATTTGAGTAAAGAATGACTTGAACAAATAGTTACTTTACTTAACAAAAAGCCCAGATAGGCAGTTGTTGCCTTTGGTTCAGTTGTTTGGTCAACAATGTTAGTGTTTGAACTGATACCTTTTTTATTTCTTGGTTTCTCATTTGTGGTCACAGGATGGCTGCTATAGCTCCAGGGATCGTGTCTGCATTCAACTTAGGAAGAAAGAAGGAAAAACTGCTGCAATTGTATGTGCATCTTATACCAGAAAAAACAACAATCTTTCTGGAAGCTTTTGTCTCATTGGCTAGAATTGTGTCATTCAGGAAGGGAAGCTGGTAATAAGTGTATTTCACTCTTCTAAACTTTATCATGGAGTCACAGAGATGGGAGAAGGCAGTGGTAAAGGAGTTGACAGTGTCCATTATATTTCTTTATCTTGGATTTGACATCAACATTTCTTACTTTCCCTTCTGATGTCTTTGTGCTTTTGCTCTGTATTGTGAGATTATCTGTCTTACTAGACCACAGCCTGAATTCTCAACATTAACTGTCTTATATTGAATGCTGTCTTGGAAGCCATGCTTTTTGGTTTGGAAAGATCTTTTCATATGTGTTCTCTTATCGCGTCTTCAGAACTCCCATAACTGCCCCTGCTGCTTTTTCTTTTTTTTTTTTTTTTTTTTTTTGTGGGTACCGGGGTCGACCTCAGGACCTCTCCCGCCAGCAGGCGCCGCCCCTGCTGCTTTGAATTCCTCTTTTCTTTCCTGCTAGTTCCCCTACGCTTCCTCCTTCATGTTACTTAGTTCTCCTAATCAGGTAGGGCTTTGCTTTACTTGTTCATGGTTTCCCCCTGGTTCCCATGGAGACCAGGCTCTTGCTATTTGTAGAGTAGGGCCAAGCCAGTCGGTGCTGGGAGAGCCTTTTCTCTCTTTGCTCTTGAGCCTGTGGCGGGGGGCCTGGCAATCACTCCTGCTCCTCTCTGTATCTCGAATGTGCATGATGCTGCCTGGCCAGTGAGAGCGACTAACCCACAAGGGCAGTTTCACTCTGGTCCAGATGCTCACTGGGTGGGCAGGCCCCAGGGACCGCACACACATGTAGGCAGGAGCAGCCTCTCCCTGAGAACAGTTAGGGTTCCACTGATGGAGCACCTCCAGAAATCCCCTTCTCCTCTGTGCCTCTTTTTCTTCCCACTGTGTTTTTTTTTTTTTTGTCTTTTTGAGACAGGGTCTCACTCTATAGTTCAGGCTGGCCTTGAGCTCACTTTGTAGCCCAGGCTGGCCTCAGCTCTCAGTGATCCTCCTGCCTTAGCCCCCCAAGTGCTGGGGTTACAGGCGTGCACCACTGCACCCAGCTTCCTTTTGGTCCTTTGTCTCTGGCTCAGCAAAGTGACCTAAACCTGCTGTTGCCCTGGGAGGGAAAGGGGCTCTCCTCAGCCTCAGGTACTTCCTGTCCATTTTCTCCAGAGAGTGAGTGAACTGGCAGGGAAGATGGGTGAGGGGCACATGCAATACATGTTCATTCATGGAAGTTTCTGGATTCATTTAAGCCACATGTGTAAAGGTTTTGTTTTTGTTTTTATACCTAGGTATTTCTTGTACAGATACTATAAATCCAAGTGCGATGTCCATGTGTGCTAAAATTGGCCTAATAAGACTTTTTTGGAGGCTGCTTCTGCAGTTTGAATTAGATGTGATTTCAAACATCAGGTTGTGACTAGAGTTAAAAGTAAAGGGCGAAGGTGGGAGTGGTGGTACACACCTGCAATCCCAGCACTTGGGAGGCTGAGGTAGGAGGGTCACTACAAGTTTGAGACCAGCCTGGGCTACATAATGAGTTCAAAGTTAGCCTGGACTACATAGTGAGACCCTATCCCAAAACACAAACAAACAAAAAACCATAAGGAGATTATTAAAGATCTAAAAATGTATCTCAGGGTAAGGGTGAGTTTGTTTCATGTGAATTTTGCTGAGTTGTGTGTTTTGTATAGATAGTCATATACCACATAATGACTTGAGTCACTGATAAGCCATGTGTACAAAGATGGTCCCAGATGATTACATCACCTGTGATGCTGAGCCATCTCACTTTGTGTAAGTACACTGGGTGATGTTTGCACAGAGACAAAAATCACCTAACATCACATTTCTCAGAATATATCATCATCAGTGACGAATGAGTGTACATTGGGCAGTAGCATGAATGCATTTTTGAGCAATGTTAAAAATTCATGAGCAATGCTAAATTAGAAGGCATCCTTGATTTGGCCTGACAAGACAGTAAAAGTGGAGGATGGTTAGGTCTTTTACTAAAGGAATTCCAGGCTGCCCTCCACCCTTAGCTGACTTTAATTAGTGGTACTCCATGCCAGTCACAATGTACTATGTAACTAACTACTAAATAGCAGGCTAACTGCACAGTCACCTGCATCCTTCCCCAGCTGCCTACTCACTCTCTCCAGGAGGTGCAGACTTGGCTGTGTTCCCTGAGTTCTCACAAGATGCTCAGGGCCATCTGCTTGGTGAAGACATTGCTTTGGAGCTTGGAGGGAACCTGGAGGAGGCTGTGGATTCCTAAAGGACCGTGGCTTTGGGCGCACATTCTGAGTACAACAGAGACAATCCTCCCTGTTTTGATGATGACAAGCAGAAAGAAAACCAACAGTTGAACCAATACCCATTGGGAGCATAAACATTTATTTTGCTAACAGAGGGCCCTTTGTTTTGTCCAAGCCGAGAGGGAGCTGGATATATGAGACAGAGAGCAGACACTGCAGTGGAGGAAAGAGGAAGTTGAAATGCCCCAAGGGAGAACAGGAAGTAGAGGAAAGAGCCAGGATGTCTGGGAGCAGAGGACTGACCCCTCCTGGGGTCACTTTCATCACATGTGCAGGAGCCTGGACTTCTGGTGGAAGCCCAGGGAAGGACATAGCCCTGCAGTCTGTGTGGGGCTGCAGCACAATCAGCCCCCATGGTCCAGGGGGCAGCTGACTGGGAGCGTCGTTTAATGAGCATTTACCTGTGCCCGGCACCCCACCAGGAGTACAGGCCTCGTGGCGCATCTGGTGATAAGATGATCTTTCCCAGCTCATTGTTCCCCACCCAGCAGGAAAGGGAACACTATGCAGTACAAACAGACCTAGGAGTGGCCAGCACCCTAATATGTGGAAGGAAAGTGCTTTGTCAACTGTCGACTGTGAGGCCCACCCCCAGGGCTGCTGGGGGGTCCCTCAGTAACCAGCACGTGGTGGCACTCTGTGGCTTGTTACCTTCCCTGCACTGGACCAGCAGGTTCCTGTGCTTCCTGAGTGTAAAAGGCTCCCATCCCTTCTGCCTCCTGTCCTCTGTAGCAAAGGAGAAAGTCCAGACCCTCTTCTGTGTCCCCAGTCTTGGCACCTGCTACTGTTTGAGTGTCTGTTTCCCAGAATTTATGCTTTAGAAACTTAATCTCCACACTCTTACATTACTGGTATTTGGAGGCGGGCTCTTAGGGGGGTTATTAGGATTAGATGAGGTCATGAGGGTGGGGCTCTCACCATGGCATTAGTGGCTTTATAAGAAGTCTTACCATGTGATGCTGTCTGCTATGTTATGCTGCAACACAAAGCCTCTCCCCAGATGCGGCACCATGTTCTTGGACTCCCCAGCCTCCAGAACTGTGAACTAAATAACCATCAGTTCTTTATAAATTAGCGGGTCTCAGGCATTTTATTAGAGCAACAGAAAACAGATGAAGCAAGACCTTCCACTGCTCTGGGAGCCCAGCCAGCTTCTCTAAAGCTCCCCTTCCTCAGCAGCACCCAGCCTGTCCCAAAGCATCCCTCCTGCCCCTCAGAGTGACAGATGGAGCTTCCCGGGCACCCAGCCACTCCCAGTGTGAGTCACACAGCCTGGCCCAACACCCATGCTGTCAGCCAGAGCTACCAGGCTGCTTTCCCAGAATTCCTGGCGAAACCTCAACAAGGCCAACCTCACTGGCAGCTGATGGTGAGACCCTCCTCTGCCAAAGACCAGTTGGAGTCTCCTCAGCTAGACAATTCCTCTCCTGGGGCACGAGAGTGGCAAACGGCATTTCAAAGCCTTTCAAAGCCTGTCAGCCTTTCAAAGCCTCTGTTACTTAGCTAGAAAACATGAAAAGGACAGAAGCAGGAAATTTACAGAAGTACAAATGGCTAATCAACAAGTTAACATAATGCAACCTCACAAATTATCAGGGAAATGAAAATGAAAATGAAAATATGGATATTTTTCTTTAAAAAGTTTTGTTTAAGTCTGGCGTGGTGGTACATGCCTGTAATACCAGCACATAGGAGGCTGAAGGAGGAGGATCACCATGAGTTCAAGGCCAGCCGGGATTACAGAGTGAGACCCTGTCTTAAAAACAAAACAAAACTGAAAATGTATAAAACATTTTATTGTAAAATATAGCCCACATATAGAAAAGGTCACAACAACTAGGTACAGTGGTGCATGCCTATAATCTCAGCTATACAGGGGGCTGAGGCAGGAGGATTCTGAGTTCAAGGCCAGCCTCAGTGACATAGAAAGACTCTATCTCAAAACCAAAAAAAATTTTTATATGGGTACCAGGAGTTGAACTCAGGACCTCGCGCTTGCCAGCAGGTGCTTGTGCCAATGAGCCTTATCACTGGCCCTTTTTTTCCTTTATGTGGGTACCAGGAGTTGAACTCAGGACCTCGTGCTTGCCAGGCAAGTGCTTATGCCACTGAGCCATATCACCGGCCCCTCAAAATAAAATTTTAAAAAGCACTTGGAGTGTGGCTTGGTGGTAGAATGTTTGCCTAGGATGAACAAGGCTCTGGGCCCCATACTGCGAGAAAGAGAGAGAGAGAGAGAGAGAGAGAGAGAAAGAGAGAGAGAGAGAGAAGACATGCACACAATGTGAGCAAGAGGCCACTCCTCTTTTATTTATTTATTTTTGGCTTTTTGAGTCAGGGTCTCTCTGTGTAATACAGGCTGGCCTTGAACACACTATGTAGCCCAGGCTGGCCTCAAACTTGAAGCAATCCTCCTGCCTCAGTTTCCTGAGTGACGAGATTACATGGTGTGTATCCCTGGAGTTTCTCTGCCCTTTCATGTGGGTATTAGACACAGTGACGTCTGTAGACCTCACAGCCCTGAGACTTGAGGAAACACTTCTGTAAGTGATCTTGCTTTCCTGCTGGTTTCCTCGAAGACCGGGGGGATCACCTAGCCTCTGCTTTCCCACTTGTTATTGGCCTTTACTTCCTTCTAGCCTGTCTCACAGTGCCAATCTGGGGAGCAGCCAGCCAGCCAGAAGACAGGTGCCAAGCACAGGGCTGGCACCTGGGCCAGCAGGGAGGCGGGGTCTGGTGATCTCTGGCTCAGCCCCACTTCAGGTGCAGGTTCCTGGTGCTGGGGCCATGGAAGCTGTTGGCAGATGTGACCCATTACTATTATTTAGTGCCTGCTTTTTCCCAGGTACTGTGCTTGATTTCGAGTGTTTCATTTAGTTTTCTTTTTCTTTCTTTCTTTTCTTCCTTCCTTCCTTTCTTCCTTCCTTCCTCCCGTCCCTCCTTTCCTCCTTCCTTCCACTTCATTTTTTGAGATGTGGTCTCACTAAGTTGCCCAGGTGGATTTTTAGCTTGCAACCTCCCTGCCTCAGCCTCCTAAGTAGCTGGGGATTATGGGTGCCCATTTAGTCCCTGAAAGTTTCCATTTCATGGATGATACTGGTGTCCCAGGAAGGTGAATGGCATTCCAGTGTCCTCTCTCAGTATCAGCTTGTGTGTGCTGGGCTCACACGACCCCCTCTTCCAGCTCTGAATGGAATGTTTGGGCAGTGCTGTTCTGGTTCAGGGGGCTCCATTCTAGGCCTGACCCCAGGGATCCCAGAATGAGTGTCTCCCATTCCACGCAGACTCCTGTCTTGCATCTCCCCTTCCTGTGTCTCTACTCTCCTTCCCATTACTGGGATTCTGGAGGGTTGTGGGCTCCTTCCAGAGATTCTTTCCAGGTTCTTGTCCTGAACAAAGAACTGGACAAGACACATGCAAAAGGTAGTGAGGTTTTACACTTATTAAAGGTATGAAAAGAAGTATGGTCTGCAGAATGGGAGCAGCCACTAACAAAATCACAGTGGCCATGAGGTTAATGGCGTACGTCTTTTGTATCCTCCATCCTTCAGGATGACATTAGATCTAGGCGGCTCTATGAAAAACCTGCTTGATCTTAGGCCAGAAGAACTGAAGATAACATTTTCTGGTTGGTCCCAGGTGCAGGGCTTGGGTGCATGTATCTTAGATCTCCGTGATTGACATGTCACATCCACTTGCCCAGCCACTTTGCTACACCCTAATCTCCTGCCTCGCCGCAATGGCGCAGACCTGAGCCCCTCCCCCTGGGCTACTTGCTCTGAACATTGTGAGAGGGTGGAAGGGTGCAGTGGAGCAGGGTGACCAACTTGTCCTGCTTTTGCTCCTGGTGTGAGCCCCAAAAGTCCTGTGTTCAGGAACCCCTCAGTCCCAGGCAAAATGTCATGGTGCAGGTGGGATTGTATGGTTTCAGAAATGGGAAATCCCAAGGCCCTAGAACCGGCTCTGTCCTGGGCGAAACAAGATGTTTGATCAGCTTGGAAAGAAGGGACAAAAAGGAGGAAAAAGATCTTTTTGTTTGTTTTTTGAGAAGCGGTCTTGCTATGTAGTCCAGGCTGGCCTCAAGCTCATGGAAATCCTCTTGCCTCAGCCTCCCAGGTGCTGGGATTACAGTAGTATGCCGCCAAGCTTGGCTGAGGAAACAGATCTTGCTAGGGCATCTATTGTTCCCCCAAGGGATCCTGAAGGTGAGGGGTCAAGGGGAAGAGAGCCCCACACCATCGGGGTTCCAGGGAGGGCAGGAGGATTCTCTCACGGGCTGCCCTGGGGAAGGCCTGGCCGGTAGATTGGGAGGCGGTACTCACAGTCATGGCCACCAGGGTGTGGCTGAACAGGCCCCACCTCACACCATCTTCAGGACTGTGTAGCCTCAGGACCTTGTCGTTTGACTGAAGACTCTTGGACAGTTCCCAAAGGATGCGCAGGTGCACCCAGCCCTCGGATTGTGAGACTGAATCTTATAGAAAAGGATTAGATTTCCCTTTGTCATTGTTTCATTTGAGGAGACACCCCCCACCTTCTCGAAACAGCCCCCCTTTCATACAGGTGTGACCTCAACTCTCCACATAGAACTCATGGTTGGTTATCCTGTTCTGTCTCCCCTCACCCCCAACACCTAGTGACCCTCTAGGGTGCCTCCAACTCATGCATTCACCCATCACCAGGGGACAGTGGAGATCCAGAGCCTGTCCCCTCCTCACAGGGCTGATAGGGCACAGAAGACAGGATCCCAGGAGGCTCATCCACCTCCTGACCCCACTCCTAATGCCAGGACCCCTGCCTGGCGCGACCCTCTTGTGTGATTCCCTGGGCTCTGGCCTCGACCCCTCTCCCCAGGTCTCCCTGGTGCTCCCTCTCTGAAGACCTACAACTGTTCCCCTCCAGGCATCTCTGCTTCTCCACTCATTCCTGGGGATGGAGGCCCAGAAAGCCCTGCAGAAGTCTCAGAACCAGGAAAACCTGACCCAAACACACAGACAGAGCTCTGTGTATGAAGAGCAGTTCCCACGACATGCAGGACCTCCCCATACAGCTCTCAGTGGCTGCAGGGCTCTGCGACCTGGCTCAGCCACCATTCAATCATAGCCCCCAGGGTGGTCAGCTAGGTAATAGACAGAGCTCCCCCCTCCCCGACACCCCCACAGCTGTGCCTGAGACTATCCACTGTCCCCTTGTCAGCAGCAGCTCTGCTTCAGGGGACAGCAGAAAGGAGGACCTGGGTGATCTTGAAGGGAGGGAAGCATTTGTGCCACTGGCTAAAATCATGCTCCAAGCAGCAAGGGGCAGAGACGGGCACAGTGGGCCTCTAGGACAGGAAGCCCCCTGGGGCTTTGAAGGCCAGAAACAGTCTGGGGTGGGGGCAGCCGGGGCAGGAAGGAAAGCCTGGGGTGCAGGGAGAAGGGTCTGGGTAGGCAACCTTCAGTGGGTCAAGCTTCCAGGGCAGTTGGGGGAAAGAGCAGGAGGAGCAGGCCGCTGGCTGTGGCTCTTAAGAGGGTTTCCAAGGCTGCAGAGCGACGGCAGAGTGATCTGTGATTCAGCTATGTGGGCAATGAGTCCTTTGCATTTCTTCGGAGTTCTTGTTCTGAGTCCCGAAGTCACCAATATGTGGTCCTTACCACACTATGCAGTGAGGACCACTGAGAGGAAGTGTGGTCTCAGATGGAGAAAGTTGTGCACTTTGTGCTAGGTCAAGCACAAAATGTAAATAATCACTGTTGTCTTTAATTTTGCTCATAAGTACAGAGCACATAACTTTGAGGAGGTCACTTTCAACTCTAAAAGAATTAGGAATCAGTCTCATGGGGCGGCATTTCGGTTTGAGAGATGCTAGTTCCTTGAGATGTAATAGCTGGTACTGGGGATATAAGGTTGTGTCCTCAAATATGCTTCCGAAAGGTTGTGCAGCCCTCCTTCCGCTTAGAGAGAACACTATATCTGCTCTCACTTTAAAGACTATGAAAGAGAAGTTTCCAGACTTACTGATGGATCCTTCTTTATAAAACACTTAAAATCTCATGGAACTACTGTTCTGTGGTAATCTATGATAGCTCTATGTTCCTGGGCGTGGTGGTGTACACCTGTAATCCTGGCACTTGGGAGGCTGAGGCAGGAGGATCATGAGTTCAAGGCCAGCCTGGGCCACAGAGCAAGACCCTCTCTCAAAAAACCAAAAGAGGGCCAGTGAGATGGCTCAGCGGCATAAGTGCCTGCGTGACACGCATGAGGTCCTGAGTTCGACTCCCGGTACCCACATACGAAGAAAGGGCAGGTGATATTGCTCAGCGGCACGGGTGCCTGCTGGCGTGCGAGGTCCTGAGGTCGACCCCTGGTACCCACACACACACAAAAAAAAACCAAAAGAGCCAGGCTTGGTGGCACACGCCTGTAACCCCAGCAATTCAGGAGGCTGAGGCAGAAATATCGCTGTGGGTTCAAGGCCAGCTTATGCTACAAAGTGAGTTCAAGGCCAGCCTGGACTACAAAGTGAAACCCTTTCTCAAAAAAAAAAAAAAAAAAAAGAAAAGAAAAAGAAAACAGCACCAAATCTTCCCCACCCCAAAAACTCTATGTAAAGTTTCAGCTAACCAGTATCAAACTCTCAATATTTGATCTGAGTATATTGTTCTAATTTTTTTTTTAAACCACATAGTTAAACCACTTCATTCAAATGTAGCCGGGGCAACAGTCACATCAGAGCAAAAAGCACATTGCTTTCAGGGCCATGGAGAAAATTCAGTTCTCTGAGTTTTGGTCCCCTCATTTGCAAGATGAGTTTAATAACAACAAATTTCATGAGTTGTAAGAACTAAGAAGTAACTATGTGAAGCCAAGCTCAATGCCTGATGCTAAATAGAGATAATATAGATCATTGAGAGCAGAAATGGGATGGGGAGAAGAAATGGCCTAAAATCTGAGCGAGGGAAGGCACTTTCAGGAGGCACGGACAGTTGGGAGTACAACTAAAGTCCCTGCTCCTGAATAAGTACATAGGCTCAGAAGGGCAGTGTTTGGGGGGAAAGAATTAGAAGAAAAGGAAGGAAGTGGGTATTTAGTTTTTTAAGGATCTAAGATTTTGCTGTAAAACCAATCACCCCAGAGTTTAGTGTCTTAAAACAATAGTCACGTATTAACTCATGAGCCTCTGGATTGGCTCAGCTGGATTCACCATAGGGTGCAGGTAGCCCTCGGGTTAATGGCCTCACTCGTGTCTGGTAGTTGGCTCTTGGTGTGGATCCTTGGCCCCTCTGTAGGAGGTCTTTCCTGCAGACTGGCTCCACGCATTGTCATGGCAGCAGCAGTGCAAAGGCCCCAAGCAGAAGCCCCATGGCATCCTGGTTCCAAAGCTTAGAACTCAAACAATTTCCCATGCATCACTTTCTATGGATGAAAGTCAGAAGGCCAGCATAGGGCAAAGCTGTGAGGAAAAGTAGCCCTTCTACACTGTCGGTGGGAGTGTTAACTAGTACAATCACTATGTAAATCAGTATAGAGATTTCTCACAAAACCAAAATTAGAAATTCCTGGGGCTGGTGAGATAGCTCAGTGGCATAAGCGCCTGCCTGGCAAGAGCGAGGTCCTGAGTTCGACTCCCGGAACCCACATACGAAAAAAGGGCCGGTGATATCACTCAGCACGGGCATGGGCACCTGCTGATGTGCGAGGTGCTGAGGTCGACCCCCGGTACCCACAAAAAAAAAAAAAATTCCATTTGACCCAGCTATTCCCCTTCTAGGTATCTTCCAGAAAGAGTTAAAGACATCATATTACAATGGTACATGAATACCTATATTTATAGCAGCACAATTCATAATAGCTAAATCTTGGAAATGACCTATATGTCCATAGACACATGAATGAAGAAAATGAGATATTGCTAAACAATAGAGTATTACTCTGCCATAAAGAAGACACACTGGAGTCATTTGTAGGGAAATGAATGCACCTTGCAACCATAATGTTAAGTGGAATAAATCAGACACACAAGCTTAAATAACATATGGTTTCTGTCTTAGTTACTTTTCTCATTGCTGAGACAAAATACCTGACACCCACAAGTTAAAGGAGGAAAAGTTTATTTTGGCTCACAGTTTGTAGAGGTTTCAGTTCATAGTTGGCTGGCTCCAAAGCAGGGAGGCACAGCAGAGGTGCATCACAAAGAAGAAACAGTCCATGGCAGAGCAGGCAGGAGGCAGCAGTTGCAAGCAGGCCTCCTTTCCACTTTCATCCCATCCAGGCTACAAGCCTTTTGGGTGGTACCACTCACACCCAGGGTGGGCTTTCCTATTTTTCACACCCAGAACTATGCTAAACCAATCAGCGGACTAATTTAGTACCACACAGCCTTAATCCCAGTATCACACATGCTGGACCCAGCCAGCTCTGAAAAGCCCCACCTATAAGCACATGAGGCTTTTGGGGGGGACATCAAAATACAAGCCATAGCAGTTTATCTTATGTGAGAAAGCCAAAGTATAAATAAAGAGCAAAATAAAAGGTAGATAATAGGAAACAGGGAAACAGATCTTTTGCAAATGAGAAGGGAACCAAGAGATGGAGGGAGGGGGAAGAGGGGAGGTGAAGGAGACATAAAAAGAGTTAAAATGTGTCATATATAATACAAAACATGAGCAAACAAAACACCAAACAAACTGGCATAGATTCAAGAGTGGGAAAATAGATTCTACCTCTTGAGAGAAGCCCTGTCAAAAAAAATTCACGACCATTTGGAATGTCCCTCACAGAGGCTACTAACTCTTGTGTATTTGGTAGGTTGGGAAAAATTCCCCGTATGAACCCCTACTTGTGAGTATATAGAGACCGAATTTCTTCTTATGCAGAATATTTGGGACCAGAAGTGTTTTGGATTTTGGAATATCTTCATATACATGATTACATATCTTGGGGATCTAAACACAAGACCTGTGGAATTTTCTACCAGTGACGTCATGCTGGAGATCAGAATTTTGGATTTTTGATTTTTGTATTAGGGTTACTCAAAGTGGACTTTCCTATGTTATTTGTACTTACCTCCTCCATTTCTCAGCTTTCCTCTCCTCAACATATTCTTTTTTTTTTTTTTTTTTTTTTTTTTGAGACAGGGTCTTGCTATGTAGTCTAGGTTGACCTTGAACTCACTAGTCCAGGCTGGCCTCAAACTCATGGTGACCTTCCTGCCTCAGCCTCCCATGTTCTGGAATTACAGGCATGTGTCACCACATCCAGCCTCTCCTTAACCTATTCTGTAAGTCTGCATCCCCCCATGCTCCATCAAAACAGCTCTTACGAAGTCACCAAAGACCCACATCTTGCAAACCCAGTGGCTGATTCTCTCTCCTCCTGTACCCGACCTCTCAGGAGATAGTAGAAGACTTCGAGTGTGAAGGGGAGTTCCCAGGATGCCAAAGCCTCTTCCACTTCTCTTTCAGCTTCTCCAAGCATGCCTGGCACCTTGCTGGCTGAGCCTTCTCCGCTTCCTTTGCCAGACCCTCTTCCTCCAGATGTGGGATAAGAGGGCCGCAGGCTCTGTCTGTGACTCTCGGCTTGCTCTACTCTCTCATGAGATGATCTCACAGAGGCCCAAGGCTCACACTTATCCGATGACTCTCCAGTTTATACCATCCAACCAAAGCTCACCTCTGAGGTCCCTACACAGCTCCACCTAGGTTTCAAAAAAAAAACCCTCAAAAAATAAAAGGGTTGGGGAAGTAGCTCAGTGGTAGAGCCCTTGCCCAGAATGCATGGGGCCCTGCCTGGCTTCAAGCCTCAACACCACAAAAATAAATAGATAGACAAATGCCCAAAGTAATTGATTTTTGATCCATCCTTCCTCCACCAGTCTTCCTTATCTTCCTCACCTTTGTAAATGATAGATATACCTATTTGCTCAAGGCTAAAAAAGCTTGTGATCTCCACAGATTTCTCTTTTCCCATGTTTCACATCCAGTCTGTCTGGAAATCCTGTCAGCTTTACCTCTAGTCTACACCCTGACCCAACCACCTGCCCTGTTTCCAGGGCTGTACCATCGTCCAAGCCCAAGCCTCCTCGCACTGGAACCGGTGCCCCAGCCTCCTAGCCAGACTTCCTCCCCTTCAGCCTCACTGCTCCTGCTTGTTCTAAGGTGCAAATCAGATTCACTTCCCTGCTTAAACCCTAGCACTGAAACTGGAAATAAGCCAAACCTCTTTGTTGAAACTACAAGGCTTCCCCTTCTGTCCGCTGCTTGCCTCCTTCTGCGGTCCTCTTGGCCCCTGTGGTCCTCTTGGTCCCCACAGGGACCTCTCCCAGGCTTTCCTGTCACATGGCCTTTGCACTTGCTGTTTCTTCCACCTAACAGCTCTTCTCTCCGATCCTTAGCGTGCTCCAGGATCTGCAGTCACCCATGTCATGTGTGTGTATTCTGTGTTGCATGTCCCTTAACCCTGATGCCCTAATAGAATAGAACAGAAGCTCTTGTCTATCTTATTTGAAGCTCTATCCCTGAGCCTGAGCAGAACTTGACTCAGAGTAGAAGCGCAATGTATTCTGCTGACTGATCTATTGGCTATGAAGATTATAGCTACGATGCTCAGAGATGGAGTAGAATTGGTCCAAACCCATTGTTTCATAGATGGGGAAACAGAGGCGCAGAGAGAGTCATGTGCTTGACTGCATGAATGCGAACGTACCCAAGCGAGTTGCCATTTGTGATCCTTAGATTCTTTTCCATCAGCCATGGTAGCCGTTAAAGGCAAGGATTATTTCCCCTAAATGTCTCCGCCAAATTATCATGAGAACAGATCTCAGAACACATTCTGCTGCCCATAAAAATGCCTAGAAAACAAACTTTTATTAGCATGCAGCCACAAAACTGGTTTGTGTACTTTACTCTGTAAAATCAGTGACGGCCTAGTTCTCTGACCTGTTAGGAGCTCTACCACCCTGCAGGAAAGGTCTGCTCAAGGAAAACACAGCGTTCTAGAGCCAGGATTCAGTCGGTCACATCTGAAGGACAGAGGCTTTTGTGGATTTAGTCGGTGCACCATCTCCAAGTAGAAACAAGCCGCTTCCCAAGAGTCTTATACTCAGATTGAACAAGGAGTAGGTGGTGTCTACACTGTATTTTAGCCAGTCTATGTACCTCGGACACTATTAATTTCACCAAAGAAGAGCTCATTACTAATAACTGTTATGCTAATTAATACACAGAGGAATTCACCTATGTACTCACTGTGCTAATCAGTAAAGCGTAGGGGTGGATCGAGACACAGATAGGTCTGGGATACTGATCATGCAAGGCTGTGCACATTTCAGCCGAACTCTCAGGTTTGTGGAGCTCAAGTTGGTAACTTAAAATTAGGTGATGAAATATCCACACTATGGAAATCATTAATATCTTTTCCCCACCCCCAGCCAGTTTTACAATTTTCAGCATACCAGTGGAGAGCTGAGTAAATGACCTCTCTGGGGTGTGGCTTTCTGATAAAATGTTGACGGACTACCTCACTCTCATGACTGTACACAGTGATACTTAATCCTGGCTGCAATTTAGAAATTACCTGGGAATGTGAAATTAATACTGATTCTCAGGTCTCTGTTGGTGAGATTCCAGTGGGACTGGGACTGGACTTGAATACCAGGATACATTTTATTGTTTGTTTTTTGAGAAAACAAACAACTATACATTCCAGGCTGGCCTTGAACTCACTATGTAGCCTAGGCTGTCATTGAACTCACGGCAATCCTCCTGCCTCAACCTCTTGAGTGCTGGGATTATAGGTGTACATCGCCATGCTTGGATTTTTTTTTTTTTTTTTGAGGGTACTAAGGATAGAAGCCAGGAACTTCACACTGAGCTACATCTCCAGCCTTTTTAAATTTTTTATTTTGAGACATTGTCTCGCTAAATTGCTCAGACTTGTGAGTCTTCTGCCTCAGCCTCCTGGGTGCTGAGATTGTAGCATGTTTCACCACACTTGGCTCAAGATACATTTAAAGTTCACCACATGATTCTACTCTGCCATATGTCACACTATATCACATATTCTAACAGTCCCACAAAAAGGTAATGGATAGCTGCCCAAAGCTCCTGGGCAAAGAAGGGAAAAGCAGAAGACAGAACCATTTCTTCTGAGGTCTCTGTGTTTGCAAACATGGTCAGGAGAGTACCTTGCACTTGGGGTTGCAGAGTGTGGGTGCAGAGGTACAATGAAGGAGCCCTGTGCCAGCCCCAAAGAGCTCCATCTCCCTCATCAGGGGCACCTCACCCTGAGCCCTCAGGGCATCTTACAAGAGAACCGCCAAGAGTGTCCATTCAGAAGCTGTGTGTCATGGGGGGTGGTATGGGAAGGCCAGAGAAAAGGCAACAGGAGGAAAACCCCAGCGGGGAGCACATGGGTAGCTGGGCCTGGAGCCTAATTCAGAGAGTGGGGAAGGAGGCTAGGAGGCCCCTGTGAGAGGATACAGGGAAAAACTAGCTCTCAGGGGGATGGAGAGGACTACAGGCTTCTAGGGATGGGGCCAGAAATCAGCACCCCAAAGAGTGTGAGTAATGCTAGCTGCAGGCAGGGGAGGCTCTAGCCTCCTCTACCTTTGTCTTCCTCCTCAAAGGACAGAAATGACAATGTTCAACATGGTGCTAAGATGTCTTCTGAGCTCACCCTCACATGAAGGTAACTTGCATCAGCCCCTGGTTGCCCTTGGCTACCCCACCCTTTCAGGACTCACTGCTCCTGGACCAGGAAAAGTTTCCTTTTTGCTCTAACTGGCAGGGCATCTCCCCCCCACCCCCAGCCTCACCATTTTCCTCCTGGGGCAAGAGCCTGGGGCCGGGCTAGCCTAGTCTGTCTCTCTTCCTGTCTCTGTGCTTATGCAGGAGGACTGGGAGCCCAGGGCAGGGGACTGGAGGAGCTGTCATTCCTAGAGTCACCACCAGGGACCCCACCCAACACTGTTTCAACATGACCTCTGGGCCATGCGTTTAATTACTGAATGCCACAAACGGACGGATTGCCTGCCTCCCAAGCCTAGCTAGGCCTCAGGGACAGGAAAACAACAATGAGCGAAGCTGGGACCAGCTAGTGCGGAAGACAGACTCACAGCCACCTCTGATGCCAGGCAGAAGAGAGACCAGGCCGGAAGAGACCCGGTCACAACCGGCTACACGGAAAGCAGGGAGCTGCTCCAGGGACTGAGGATGGGCACAGGGGAGGGATTCTCGGGCGGAAGAAGCCCTGGAGGCAGGGCTGGACCAGACGTCGAAGAGGGGGACTTCCAGGATCAGTAAGGGGAAGGCCTGCTACAGATTTGTCCCAGGAGGAGATTGCGGCTCCCTAGGGACCACTAGGCTCTAGCCTGGACTGCTACACCTTCCTGGATGAAGGACCCGCCCCTCCTCAATCTGGCGACCCACTTTGTTATTCCACTCCTGTCTTGCACACTTTAGTACCTGGGCGGTTAATTCCTGGCCCTTTCCCACAGTCTTTTGACAACAATGGAAAGACTTTTCTTTTTCTTTCTTCTTTTCCCCCCGGTACTGAGGGTGGAGCCCAGGGTCTTAGGCAAGCGCCTCACCACCGAGCTACAGCCCTAAGCCCCCTCACAGCCTGCTCTCCCAGTACCCAGATCAGGCACGCGCTCTTTCCCAGCGCACCTCTGCTTCGCGCTCTCCCAAGCCTCCCTCCCTCTGCAGTTTCAGAGTTGCAGCGAGAGCTGCCTTGTAAAACTCGCCCCCTCCCCCGGCTGTGTCGCTTCTCGAGTCCGGCGCCGCAGCCCCGCCCCACCGGCCCCGCCCCCTCCCAGAGCCCGTGCCGCTGCCTCGCTCCCATTGGCCGCCGGGGCTGCGGGCTCCCGGGCGGGGCCGTGATTGCTGCTCTCCGGCGTCAGTCCCCGCGAGGGCACAGGCGGCGGGGCGCACCGCCGGCGACCGCAGGTGGGGCCTCGAGCCAGGATGCCCCGCGGGGACTCGGAGCAGGTGCGCTACTGCGCGCGCTTCTCCTACCTCTGGCTCAAGTTCTCGCTCATCATCTACTCCACAGTGTTCTGGGTGAGTGACCCCAGTAAGGCCTGAGGACGGGGTTGCGGGGTGGGATACGGTCCCTCGATCGCTTATTCCCTCGATACGGCCCGGCGCTTGTTCAGACTTAGCCGCTCTCCGGAGGACGCGGGACGCCCGCCCTGCTCTCCTAGGGAGATTCTGGCGGTCCTTGCTCAGCTCGAATTTCACCTGTCTCGTCGGGAGGGTTAAGAGTCTGTTACCCACCGAGTGCCGCGTAGCTCACCTGTGTGCACCTGGCGGGAGGTTTGGTCCCTGCGCGCGGGCTGGCGTGCCGGGCAGGCGGTGGTTACAGTGTTGGCCGCGCTCCCCCCACCCCGGCCTACAGGTTGTTGCTGAGTTTGCTTCCCTGCCAGCCAGCAGCAAAGTGGCCTGGCTTTGTGATGGAGATCGCCTGGTTCCCGGCCTGGTCCCCGCCACTACTTGCCCATGTTCCTGGGCAAGGCGCTCCCCCTCTGCGTCTTGGTTTCCTCTTTGGTGGAAGAAGGATGCCCGTGCTTTCTCGTAGGGTGGAGTATTCCACTACACCTCGTCTCTGGCCACTCCTAGGTGTCCAGTTACGATTTCCGCTGTTACTGGGCTCTCCTCTCCTCCCTTGTTGAGGAACGCGATGCTAGTAGTTGGCCTTGAGCGAACCAGGCTCTCAATCCTGCAGCTGCCACTTTCTTCCTGAGGGATCCTGGGGAAGTTCTTTCCTGTCTCTGGGTTACAGTTTTCTTAACTGCAAATGGAGACAATAATTATTGTCACTTTTCAGGGTGCAAGTGGAGATTAAATGATTAGGCCGCGTGTAGTGCTTAGCACAGGGACCAGCGAAGACCTCAAGAAGTTTTAAGTTTAAGCCGGTGTTATGGTTGGGGAATCTGGAGCCACGTGGTGTAAGCTGCCCCAAGAGACTGGGTTTCTGTAGGGGCATTTTAGACTCTCCGGCCTCAGTCTAGGAATGAGGACATCTTTCTGCAGGCCAGCCCCACCCCGTCCCTCAGGAACAGCCCTCTGAGCCCGGCGTGCCTCAAGGGTGGACTCGCAGAGGCTCCTAGGGTGTCACTGATACCCTGTGTCCCCAGAAACACACACTCTGTCCTGGTTTCCTCCTCGGGCCTTCACTAGATCTATTCTGGTGCCTGGAGCGCCCTGTTTCCCAAGGGACCGCCCTCGGATGGATCGCTTTGTGGGCGTGCCCCGGGCCGGAGTTTAGGAAATCCTGATTCAGGTCCTGCTCCCTCACTGATCCACTGGGTTGTCTTAGTCAAGTCAGGTCTCCGTTTTGGGCCTCAGAACTGTTAGGTGACATTTCTACCTAGAAGACTCTAGCGAGCTTCCAGTCCAATTCTCTGCCTCCAGGTAATGTGGATTAGAGATGATTGTAGATTTGGGGGCTGGAGGATGGCAGGGACCTGGTGGAGGCTGCAGGGAGGCCAAAGGTACTGTATATGGGACTGGGATGGGTGCTGGGAGCTATAATTCAGTGCTTCTCATGCAAAGTTGCATCAGAATCGATCAGAGAGTTTTAAAAAATACTACAGATTCCTGTGCTCTGGCATAAGTATTTATTCACATTTTCTTAAGCTCCCCAGGTAATTCTAGTGTGCAGGCAGGATTGAAAACTGCTGCACTAGATGGGCTCATTGGTCCCTTTAGTCTGTGTCTAGCCTGTGTTGTCTTCTCTCAGGGGTCAGAGTTGAAAGCAAAGGCCGAGGCTGCTGGATGGGAAGGCAGGGGTTCCGTTTCAGGCTTCTCCCCTTCTCTTGGTGTGTAAGGCTGGCTGGTCTCTTCACTTCCCCACACCTCCATTTCCTCATCTGCAAAAAAAGTGATACCCTGCCCTGCACCTCACCAGAGTGTTTTTTAGGATTAACGACATGGCAAGAGAATGAATGAGAAGAGTTTTATACACAGGTTAATTATGCAGTTAGATAAAACCAAACTCGAATTTCCAAAGCCTCGTGCTGTCACTGTCTTTTGTAGCCCCCCGAGAAGCCCACCTCTCGCACCTTGCTTTGCTTCTTTTGGGGCAGAGCAGGACTCAGAACTTGGAATCCTTCCTCTGATTCAGTCAGGTGAGGTTGCCCCACTCCCATCCCTGTTAGCATTTCTGCTTAAACATCTCCCCACTCATACCCAGAACTAAGCCAACTCTGCCAGGCAAGCTCCAGGTGCCACAGTTTGGCTGCAGGGCAGAGGCTCTGTGTGAGTTAAGTAATTTGTTCTGGACCAGATTTGCTGTTAATTGGAAACTGTTCACAGGAAAGCCCTTTCCCTGGGTGTTATAGGGTAGGCAGGCAAGAGGAGTGGGAGGAGCAAGGGTTACTTGCTTTATAAACCCAGCGTGCTAACACTTTCATCTCTGCCTTTAGGTTTGGAGGGGCTGTAAGATTTACCATAGCCAGGTACCTCCTGTAAGGGTTTTCCTGCGGAATTGTTATTGATAGGAAATGCATGCACATAGCACACACTATAGAAGTGGCAAAGGATGAGAGATGACCCCCCTCCGCTTGCCATGCCCGAGGGTCTTCTGCTACAGTTTCTCGTGATCCTTTCCTGAGATAACCTGGGTCAGGGATGCCCTAGGCACAAACATGTATATATAGTATATATTCTTTTTTTTTCACTTAACGTAGCACACCGTACACACATTTGTTTAGCCCCCTTTTCCCTTAAACTTAAATCCTTGTAAAATTTGGAGATCTGCCAGGGGCTGCCTCATCCCCAAATCAGGGGTTTGGTGACTGCATAGACTTCATTCTAGAGTATGCCAAAATTCATTTAATCCAGCTCCGGCTGGGGAATTCTGAGGTTGTTTCTGATCTTTTGCTACCGTAGGTGATATAGTGGGTTTTTGTCACTTGGCTTTTGTGTATGTCTGTAAATAAGTTGTAGGGGTGGAATTGTGGGGTTAAAGGCTGTATGAATATATAACCTAATACAGGAATGCGCCTAACATAGGCATGTATGGCTCTGTGAGTTTTCGAAAGCCCCCAGGTCATCCAGTGGAATGGACAGTGGAAGCTGAAAGTCCCCTCCTGCACTCTTCAGTCCCTGTCCCTTCCCAGTGGGGACAATGTCACCAGAACATCTAGCAGCACAGAATAGTGTTGCTTGTTTTTGCATAGGCATTGTAGTTTTTAATTTTATTTTGTGGTGCTGGGGATTGAACTCAGGGCCTCATGTGTATTAAGCACATGTTCTGCCACTGAGCTATATCCCTGTCGTAAAGTTTTGATGTTAAATCACATATAGAGGTGATACCAATTGTAATGTGTAGTGTTATTTTTTTTTCTTTCTTCCTTCCTTCCTTCCTTCCTCCGTCCCTCCGTCCCTCCCTCTCTCCCTTTCTTCCTTTCTTCCTTTCTTCTTTTCTTCCTTTCTTTCATCTTTGAGACAGGGTCTCACTATGTAGCCCAGGCCCCAGGCAGGCCTTCAACTCACTATGTAGCCCAGACTTGCAGGGATCCTTCTGCCTCAGGCTCTTGAATGCTGGGATTACAGGCATGCACCACCACGCTTGGCCAATTTAATATATTTCTTAATCTGATTTAATTCTCAAATTTAGATTGATTTTTAAAAGGAGGTGCTTTATCACTTCTACCAGTGGAAAGCCAGTACCTCTAATCATGGAGAGCAGATAACCATTAAAGTAATACAGTACAGGGAAGATGAGACAATGCCAGGATTCCTAGTGAGATGTGGATGCAGGGTTCATGACCCCAATGCCTGCCCTCTGCTTAGAGACAAACTGGGACCAAGACAGATTCCTTTGTGCCATCAGATGGTCAGAAGGGAGTTGAACAAGGGAAAGTGCAGTCTGTGAATGAATAGGAATAATATGAATAAGACATTCAGGCCACTCAGCAGCCTGGCCTGGGCTGGCTGGTCTCCTTACTGCGGTACTCCTGGCTCCTTCCTACACATCCCTGAGCTGTCTCCACACGGACAGCTCAGCAGACTCACTAAGCCTCCTCTTCCTGCCCATGGGCGAAGCATTCTGACAAATGCGTCCTCGCAGTGCAGGGCACACACCTCTAATTTTAGCACTGCCCAGGGTATCCTAGAGATCCATTTACATAGCTACTTTTTCCTTCTGGACTCTGTGCTCCTGGAGGTCAGGGTGCAGCTCATTTGTGTTTTTCTGATTGCTGGGCTTGGGGCTGGGCACGTAGGTACTCAGGAAGGGCCTGTTGCATGAGGGCGATCCAATCTTGGTGGGATCCAACCTGCAGCAGAAGCTGAGCTGGGTGTGTGATCAGCCGTGTGGTCAGGTTTGAGGAGGCCTTGAGTTTGCACAGTGGGCTGGCCTGATCTCGCAGCCAGGAGCTCTTTAGAAAGCATGGCGTCCACACTGTGCCAAAGGGGAAGGGTTTCCAGTGGATAAGGGAGTCAGGGTGGGGGATGTTGACTAATCAGGAAGAAAAGGGCCTGCTTAGTGGAGGCGGGGGAGGTAATGAATGCCAGAGAAGTATGAACTCTTTCTTGTCTTCTCCAAGAAGGGACCTGGTTATCAGAGCTTGGCTTTTGCATCTTTGTATTTCTGTGTAGTTTAATGGTTGGAGTGTGGACTCTGTACCAAGCTGCCTGGGCTCAAATCCCAAATGTAGCATTCAGAGGCTAAGTGACTTAGCATTGACTCCCATGTGCCGCCCTTGCCTTATCTTTGAAATGGATATTAGGGCGCGCCTGCGAGGTGCTCAGAAGGTTAAGTGGATTAATAAGGAGCTCAGTGAAGTACCTGGCACTTGGCAACACTCAGGGCTACAAACACTCCACTCCTTACGGGTCAGCCATTCTTCTGCCTTCCTCTCTGCACCAGGTACTTAGGAGCCACAGATGGAGAATGAGAAGGGCCCTTAAAGATGCCCCGAGGAAGGTGGGCACCAGGAATCTGAGCATTCTGGGAGGCTGAGGCAAGAGGATTGCAAGTTCCAGCCCAGGCTGGGCAACTTATTGACTTAGTGAGATTTTGTCTTAAAATAAAAATATAAATAAAGGGCCGGGGATGTGGCTTAGTGCAGAGGCCCTGGTTTCAGTGCCCAGTACTTGAGGCCTTATTTTACCAAGAAGCAAACAGCCAGGGTGTGTGTGTGTGGGGGGGTGGTACCTGATAGCCCCTAACCAGTTAGTGACAGATGAGACTTAGGTGGCCGCCTGGTGGCTTCCCAGTGGTCCAGCTCTTCATCCCAGGTGCAGGTTGAGGGTGGGAAGTGGCTTTTCTGAAAGGAGCCAGGTTCCCAGCCTCCCAGTGAAGCTGGGTCACACCAGGCAGCAAAGAGAGTAGATTTGGTTTCTAACAGATTTTTATTTTTGAAAAAGAGCCTTATTGTTTTTGTGAAAATAATATATTCAACTGGTTAAAAAAGAATTCAAGCAATTTAGGAAAGCGTAGTAAAGACAATAAAAGAATCTTCGATTCTACCACAGGAAGGAACCACCTTACTGGTTGGTAACATCCATCTGGACACCTCTTTGTACATATATGGAGAGATTTTATTTCTTACAATTCTTTTTTTTTTTTTTTTGTGGGTACCGGGGGTCGACCTCAGGACCTCGCGCGCCAGCAGGCTCCCGTGCCGCTGAGCGATATCACTGGCCCTTTTTTTGTATGTGGGTTCCGGGAGTCGAACTCGGGCCCTTACGCTTGCCAGACAGGCGCGTACACCCCTGAGCCATCTCACCAGCCACACAGTTCTTTTTATTATACTTGGTCGATTGGGTTCTCATGAGGCAGGCGCTTCAAAGTACAACTCCAGCCAGAAGTGCTTTGGCCTTCATGTTGGAGAAGCCCAGGCTCAGCCATGGTTATAGGGCTGGTGGAGATGGCCCACAGCCTGGGGCTTCGGCACAGAGATGGACAGCAGCGCTGCCAGTCGGCTACAGAGCCCTCCATGCCCCCATTTTATAGAAGAGCAAATAAAGCCTGAGAGAGTCCCCCACCCATAGTGTAGACTTCTGTGCCTGGCCCTTCTCTTCCTGGAAGGGAGCAGGCAGTCACCTTAACTTGCAGGATGGGCCCTGCCGCTTGTGGCTTGTGGCTCCTAGAGGAGCAGGCGTAGCCACCTGCTCACCCTCCAGCCTCTTCCCTGAAAGTGACTCATGGGGCCACTGTGGGGTGAGGCTCAGAGAAACCAGATAAGGGAGCGATAGGCTGTTTCTGTGCCAGCTGAAACATCTGGGAGAGCAGTCACCTGGGTGAGGCAGGACAGAGGGCACTGGGACAGCTTTTCCTGAGAGCTCTGGATATGAGAAGGTTAGAGCGGACATCTTGGGGGAGGCAGGAGGGCCCAGTCGAGACCTGCCGTTCTTTTTGAGATTGGCGGGGGTTCGATTGCTCGTTCATTCAGTCAACAAATAGTTATTTGACACCTTTGGGATGCCAGGCCCTGTGAAAGATGCAGGAAACAACTGTACAAGACAGGCTTCCAGACAAATCAGTGAATAGACACTGTTGCTGAGGAGGGAATGGGGAGTGAGTGGAGGGTTTGGAGTTCCTGCTTTCGACGGTGAGGTTAAGGAAGGACTTAATTAGGAGCCTTCCTCCCCCCCACCTTTGGTTTTTTTAAGACAAGGTCTTGCTTTGTAGTTTAGGCTGTCCTTGAACTTACCGTATAGCCCAGGCTGGCCTCAAACTTGTGGTGATCCTCCTGCCTCAGCCCAGGAGCTGATGTTTCAGCTAAAGCTCAGAGTGTGAAGGAGCTAGCCCTAGAAAAAGGCCTGTAGAGGACATCTCAGGAAGAGGGGGCAGTAAGTGCAAAGGCACTGAGGCAGGTATGTAAGCAAGGCTGATGCAAATAAGAAAGCCCAAGAGGGGCCAGGATTGTGGGTGTAGAGGGTGGCAGGGGCCTGGTTGTATGAGGAGTTTAGGATCTGAGTGACAGAGAGGGTTGTTTTAATTGTCAAGACTGGTGGCAGAGCCATCTGCAGACCTAGATCTAGTGCCAGATCTTCTGTGTGACCCTGAGTAAGGGTTCACCTCTCCGAGCCTCCTGAACCCCTCAGGTGTGGCTACTGCAGAGCTGTGAGGAGACTCCCGGCAGATGAGAGACAGGCATGCTCTATGCCCCGTGCCTGGGGAGGATGGAGACATTCTTGGGGCACTTTGTGTCACTCAGGGGGAGGCAGACACATGAGATGTGATGAGGCTCCTTTTTGGGCATGCAGGCCCAGGCCGGTCATTTGGGAAGGATGTCTCAAGGTGCCAAGAGCTGGTCCTGGCGCCTGGAAAATGGGGCAGGAGGAGTACTTCTGCGAGTCCAGGGCAGGGCTGCCTGAGCCAGGGTGCCAGACAGGTGACTGCCAATGCCCCAGGCTAAGGCCTTGTCTGTTGAAAGGGGACAGCCATTGTGCCCCTGCAGAGGGGCAGCTGGGGTGGGGTGATGCCTCTCTCCCGCACCCTCAGCCGAGGGTTTCACAGTCTGTTGCCCATCTCGTCACACTTGCCTTCACCTCTTTGGATCCTTGAAACAGCCCTGTGGGCTGGGCAGGACCACGGCTGTTGTCCCGTGGGAGACCGAGGCCCTGAAAGGGGAAATGACTTCTTCGAGGCTATCACGAGCATTGGTCCCTGACACAGGAGTCATTTCACCCCAGACAGTGCCTGTCTTATTCATGAATTTTTCTCAAAAGGGACTTTCTTGCCAAGAGAGGCGTTTGCCTCTTGCACTGCAGGGAAGCAAATATTTGCCTGGAGAGTGGAAGGAAACAGCTTTGGCTGAGTCTGGGCTTGTTGTTTTGTTTTTCTTTGTGCAGAGCCCACCTGCTTGCTTCCTGCCCTGCCCAGGGAGAGTCATAACCACCATGCCCCAGGGCAGCTGGAAGCGCCTCCCAGGATGGCCCCACAGCCTCCCCAAGTTGTTCCCTATCTCCTCACAGAGGTTCCTCTGTGTCCAGCCTCTTGCTGTGCTGGGGGCAATGTGGAGGCCCTGGGCGTAGCCGTGGGCAGGTGGTCACTCCTGTTAAGTGTATTATTGCTGTTTATTAAATCATTAGTCATTGTAATCCAGTAGCTCTGTTATTGCTATTTCTTATTTTTTGAGACAGAGTCTCACTTTGTAGTTCAGGCTGTCCTTGAACTCACTCTGTAGCCCAGACTGGCCTCAGACTCATGGTAATCCTCCTGCCTCAGCCTCCTGAGTGCTGGGATTACAGGCATGTGCCACCACACCTGGCTATCAATGTTATTTCTAAATGTGCACTTGCTGGTGCCGGTGCTGTCCAGGGTGATGGGGGCAGGGGTGGTAGCAGTGTGGCTGGCAGTGGGCTGAAGCCAATCCCCGGCCTACCCTATCATGGATCGGAACAGTCTCCTGGGTGCTGGGGCGGTGGGAGACCAGATCCCGAGACAGGGGTCACTTCCCGAGGTCAGAAGACAGTGCTTCGAGGCCGGTGGAGCCTCTGCTGGGCGGTTTTCACAAGCACAGAGGTCCACACCACGCCCTCAGAGCAGCTGATGGAGTGGGCTGGGTGCAGCAGCACCTGCCATTGTTCAGCTCAGCCAGGTGAGGTTCATGGGCAGCTGGCGAGGAAACTGCAGCTTCTAGTGCCACACACGAGGGATCTTGGACTGGACTGGCCGCTTTCCAAGCCAACTGTCTCTGCAGCTACATCCTGAGTACTGTGCTGTGCGGAGCTTTCCCACCTGCTACAACCTGGGTGGTATCTCTGGACTGCAGAGAGTTTTGTGTACGTGGTTGGAAGAGGCCCAGAAAGGGAGAGAATCCAGCCAGGGGTGAAGAAGTGCGGTGCAGGAGGAGCTGGGGACTCTGCCTGGACGAGGAAAGGCTGGGGAAGCGTGGAGACCCCCAGTCTTCCCCAGCCTGGGTGTGTGGGGCACTCTGGGATGCTGGGCTTCTTTACCAGGGGACCCGGTTGTATCTTGGAGGAGGGAGGGGAGTCTGTGGCTTCTAGAACTTTGCTTTCCTTTTGGTTATCTTTAAAATACCCTTTTTCTGCTCTAAAGGCAATATTTCTCTGCAGTTTGTAATTTGTAAATTTTTCAGTAGAATCAGACTTGAGCTACAAACTTTGGAGGTGATCTGTGATCCTGTTTCTCCCTACACCTGCAGGTCTCACCCCCAGGAGAGGTGTGGCAGGGGGTGGTCTACTCCCACTTTCCAGATGAGAGAGTGCCAGGCAGGTGGGATAAATGGGTAATGATGCTGAGCCAGTGGCTGGTTAGTGGAAGGAGGAGGACTTGATTTCTGGCTGGCTGCTAAGCTCTCTAGTGGGTTGAATAGTGGTCCCACCAAAAAAGTGTGCCCAGGTCCTGAAACCTGTGAATGTGACCTTATTGGAAAAAGTGTCTTGAGCTGGGTGTGGTGGTTGCACATCTGTAATCCCACCACTCCTGAGGCTGAAGCAGGAGGATCGCTGTGAGTTCAAGGCCAGCCTGAGCTACATAGCAAGAACTTGTTCCCAAAAATCTAAAAAGAAAAAAGAAAAAAAAAAAAAAAAAAAGAAAAGGAGAGTGGGAATAAAGCTGTTGTTTTAAACCACCCAGTCAATCCTGGGAACCTAAAATGACTCCTTTCTGCTTCACCAGTTGCTTCACTGTGGGGAGGGGGCAATGGAGCAGGGCCCCAAACATTCTTTTGCCTTCTTGGTCTACCACGATTTTAGGAGTAGGGAGAGGGTGAAGCCGAGAGGGGAAGAACCGGGGGAGGAGCGAGGCTGGCCTGGGTGAGCCCTGTAGCCCCACCCATGGTCCACAGTCCCGCCCATACCCGGTAGCCCCGCCCACAAGGCCCGGAGTCCCGCCCACAGCCAGTAGCCCCCTCCCACGCACGAGCCTGCAGCTTGGTCCTGGGCTGGGTAGTACGGCAGGTTTGTAGAGGCTTGCACTCTGCGAGGAAGAGGGGTGAAAAGAGGTACACATGCGAAGGAGACATCTCCCAGGAAGGACTTCCTAAAAAGCAGTTAAACCAAATTGCTTGCCACTGAGGGCTGTAAAGGATCAGGTTCCCTTCGCAGCAGGAGTGGTAGCCCGTCATGGGGCACATAGGATGTGGCCTGGACTCCCAGCGGGACTGAACAGCCAGCCGCGGTGGGCATCTGGGCTGCCCCTGCCTTACAGAGGGCAGGCTCCAGGCCCCAGGCCTCACAGCAAGTGAACCTGGCCCTAGGCCTGCAGCCAGCGGGCACCCTCAGTGGTGCACTCCGATAACATTCTCTCCAGCCGGGTTGGGGGTGTCCACACTGCCTGGTGACAGAGGCCCGATGCGTGACTTCTCACAGAAGGGGAAGAATGTTCCCAGCAGGGTCCTGGCCCAGGTGGTGGGAACCCAGCTCACACCTCTGCTTAGTTGCGCTCAGCCTCTGACCTGGGCAACCACTGTGTTCTTTTTTTTTTTTTTAGAGTAGGAAATTTTACTGAGAGAGAGACAGTTGTGGGTTGCCCTGGGTAACTACTGTTGCCTGGCCCTGTGATGGACAGCTCTGCCCCGGTCCCTTGAGAAGATGGCGCTCACCGAGTCCCAGCAGCTGCAGACTTAGGTGACCCGGGCAGGGTGGGCCAGGTCAGCAGCTGCAGGAGGCTCTGGCGGGGACACTTAGTCAGCGTTGGGCTCAGGGCTCCCACGGGGCTGGCAGTGGCCGCCTGACTCCGCCCCGAGGCAGAGAGGGGGTGGATTTACATTCAGAGTGGATCGGAGACAGGGCAGGAGTTGTCCAGGGCGCCGCAGACCCGAGATGCGCTGTGGCTGTTCGGTCTGTTGCTGTCTTCCTTCTCCACCGAGGTCTCCTGTGTGCTGAGGCCTCACCTGAAATGGAATTTGACTATTCAGCCAGATCCCCCACCCCCTTGCTGCCCTCCGTTTGGCTGTGCCCTGCATTCCCCCCTGTTGTCTTTGTAAAGCTGACACAAGCGAGCCCCTTCCTCTGGCTCTGGTGGGCTCTCGGACGAGTTGTTTTCTAGCTGTCCTTGCACGTGTAACCTCCTAGCAGCCGTGGAAGGTGGCTCCATTGCTCCCTGTTACTGTAAGCAAAGAGGCCGATAGGGTGAGTGACTCGCCAGTGCATGCTGGAGGTGGAGGGGTTTGTGCCACGGGAGAGCTTCTCTCTTAGAGGCAGACTCTTTGGGGATGGGTTTGTTTGCTCATTGGTGTGGTTGTTCAGTCACTCATCAAACGTTTCCTTGGCATGTAGGAGCCTGGAGAAGCACGGGTGCCAACTCCATGGGGCAGGGGCCAGGGCTTTCCCAGAAAAAGAGGGCTGAGCGCTGATCAGTGTGGGAAAAGAGGGAGCAAGCGGACCCCAAATGTCAGAAGTCTTCCGGTCCAGGTCCCATCTGGCTCTCTGAGCTGGCCCACTGTCCTTCTGAAAAAAACTTTATTCTTTTTCTGTATCTTAGAGAGGATGTGCCAGGGCGTGAGAACTCTTGTTCCTGATGAGGGAGGGTGGCTTGCAGTGCAAAGCACTGGCCTGGGAGCCGAGAGAACAGGGTCACAGCTGCTGACCAATGGCTAATTTGCTGTGTGACCTTGTGGGAGTGACCACTTCTCTCTGGGCCTCAGATTCCTTTCTGCAAAATAAGTAGGGGGCGGGGGTGTTCCACCAGGTCAGGCTCCATCTGTTTGCTCCTGGTGGTCCACAAGAGGATGGAGGTAACCCCTGGGGGAACATTTACAAATTTAATATGCACATGGTGTAATATGTGTTAAAGAAAATAATTAGTACCTCACATCTTCAGTTTTATAGGTGTTGATTAGCTTAGGTCCAGACCTTGTTTTCAAGAAAAGTCAGTTGGTTTAAAGAAAAAAATCAGAGCCAGGTGTGGCAGCACATGCTGGTAATCCCACACTCAGGAGGCTGAGGCAGGAGAATCACTGCAAGTTTGAGGCCAGGCTGGGCTACATAGAGAGTCAAGGCCAGCCTGGACTGCATAGCGAGACTGTGTCTCAAAAACTAAAACAAAGAAATCAGTTCACTCACAGTGCAAGTCCTTGGCCAAGAGAAGGGCCGCAGCTTGGGAGACGTGGGAGTTCCTGGTGGCTGCTCCCGCTCCTTTCTGGGGACTTGGGCACTGTGCCGCTTCCAATCAGAACACAGCCCATGCTCTGCTGATGTTGAAAGGAGCAATTGGGATCCTCATTGTGTGTCACAGCACTTCACAGTTTACAGAGGAGCTTGGCCGTGGCGGTGTTGTGTAAGTGATCGGAGAAGAGCAGGGCTCAGAGAGGACGTGGGCTCTGCTATGAGCATCTCCTCTTGTCCTACCTTTCTTAAAGCAGATGAGGGAAACTCAAGGTGCCGAGCCATCCTCTCCCCTCCCCTTCAGGGCTCTTCCCCAGGCCAGTGAGGAGCAGGCTCAAAGCCCTTGGCGTCCTGTCTCCTGTAGGTTTGCCTGGGTGGGTAATAGGTAGGTTCTCGTCGTAGTCTGTATTTAGCTCCAGTTAGCAGTTCGTGAATACCAGGTTTGGGAATTAATTCCCGGCAGAGGAGGCCACCCCATCTTAGACCTCTCGCTGTGACCCCCGAGGCTCCCCTGCCAGCTGCTGGTGTGTTCTGGCCACAGGCAAGGGGCAGCACAGGCCCGCAAGCAGAATTCCTCGTGGAGAACATGGGCTTGGGGTTTGCTTGCTCAACTTTTTATTGTAAAGTAATTCAAAGTCATGAAAAAGTTGAAATATGATGCAGTGGCACCGATTTAGCCATTACAGGGGAAAGTGCAGACGTCACAACCGTTCATCCCCGATGGCTCAGTGTGTGTTTCCTGAGAAAAAAATTTTTTTTGTATATAACCACACCATTTTCATGACTATGAAAATGCCAAGTTCAAGAGGGGCATAGTAGCACACATTTGTAATACCAGCACTCAGGAGGCTGAGGCAGGAGGATCGCTGTGAATTCGGGGCCAGCCTGAACTGTATACTGAGGCCATGCCTCAAAAAACCGAAACAAAATATCAAGTTCATGTTAAAAGTACCCCAACTGTCTCTAAAATGTCTTTTGTACATTAAAACAAAAATTAGTAGTCAGCATCGAAGTCCATGCAATGTGGTGGCTTTCATTTTGACAAAAGGCTCCCTGTGCATATGAAACACAAGGGGTGACCTCTGTGGCCCTGAATGTCACAGGCTGTGATTCCTGGAAGGACCGTCATGTGTTGCTTACTGTGCTGTGCTAGATCTGCCAAGACCTGCTGGACCTGGGCCTCTCCTTGCTTAGGGAAGATGCAGAAAGCAGGTAAGGAGCCAGGTATGGTGGGCTGTAATCCTAGCACTTAGGAGGCTGAGGCAGGAGAATTGCTCTAAGCTTGAGGTCAGTCTGGGCTACCTAGGGAGTTCAAGACCAGCCTGAACTACATAGTGAGACCCTGTCTTAACAAACAAACAAACAAAACAAAAAACAAACAAAAAAAGAGGTGAGGAAAGGTTTACTTACTGGGTCCAGAAAGCTGTGTGGAGATTGGGGGCCCCCTGTGAATCTTTCCTCACACAGATGGCGGCCCCTGTTCCTGTTTTGGTACATAAAACTAATATTATCATCAAGGCGCATAACCATGGGTCTGTCAGACTCACGTTTATTTTTTTTTAGAATATTTCTGTTGATGAATTATTAATTTTAATTTTATGAGTTTTATTATATTAAACACTGAGTACTTAACAGGAAAAGTATCACAAAAATAAAGTATTGAGTTTTTAATATTTATTGAGTGTTTATAAAAAAATCAAAATTTCAACATTGACTTTTTTTTTGGTGTACAAAGTCTAAAAAAGAACATCAGAAGTAAATTCCTGCATGAACTACAATGAAAATACCAATAGCACTCAAAAAAGCCTTCGATTATCACACCTAAGGCGCACATGACATATGACAACAGCACGTTCGATACACACACATTGCTTACACTGACAACGTATGTCTTTTGCTTTCCTGCCTTTTTGTAGGAAGGACATACTTGACATCTCAGTGGTCTCGATGTTTTGTTAGGAGGTTCTTATTATATTATACACTGTGTAGTTAACAAGAACATAAACTTAATAAAAGAAATTATTGAATTCTTAATATGCATTGTGCATTTAGAGTAGACATCAATATTTTCACATCAGCTGTGTACTTGCTTACAAAACCTAAAAGATAACAACATCAGAAATAAATTCCTATATGAACTACAGTGAAAATATCAATAGAACTCTACCACAAAAATAACCTTTGCTTCAACTTTCACACCCAAGGCAGTCTTCACGCATGACAACTGCATGTTCCATGCGCATGTCTCACTTTCACTGCCAGCACGTGTGCTTAGCTTTCCTTTCCTATGTGACAGCCTTGTCACCTCTCTTCTCTTCCTGTTTTGTCAGGAGCTTCCTACTATATTGTATGACATGCACTTAGCAGGGAAATAAGATGTCAATAAAATAAAATATCAAATATATAATGAGTGCTTAGAATAGACATCAACATTTTCACATCAGCTGTTTACTTGCTTACAGAGCCTAAAAGATAACATCAAAAATAAAAACTTATGTGAACTACAGTGTAAACACAAACAAAAGTCTACCACAGAAATAATCTTTGCTTCAACTGTCACACCCAAGGCAGTCCTCACACTTGACAACTGCATATTCCATACACAAGTGTCGCTTACACTGGTAGCAGGGATGTTTTGTTTTCCTTTACTTTCTTGTAGGGCACAGTTGTCATCTTTTTTGTTTTCCTGTTGTCTTTGTGATGCTGTGCCTGCCTGTTCACCTGTCAGCTCACCAGTGTGCTCCACAATTGTTTTGCGTAGTTCCTTGGGTAGAAACATTTTGTTTTCCTCTGCTATAAATGATATCTTATGAGTGCCAGTCCCAATCCTCTAAGAAAATTTCTCAGTGACATTTTGCACTTGTTATTTTCTTTGTAAACTGTCAAACTATTTATGCCACACATGTTTAGGAGCAAGTAAAACACAACCATGGTCAATGCTTTGTGTTTCAAGTGACATCATAGTTGCTGCATCACTCATAAACAACATCTGCTCCATCTTTGGTTTTGTGGTTGAAAGTTTCCATCTCAGGCTTCCATTTTGTCAAGGTTTCCCCATCAATATTTCCATTATGGTGAAAATGTTGACATCAGCACTACCAGTTTGTTTTTCTTTGGTGTATAGGAGGCTAATGTTATATCTCTCTGAAATCCAAAGATTGTACTATACAATTCTCTGTTTTGAAACTGCAACATTTCATTTGGAATTTCTGCTTTGTTCCTGTGTACAGTTCCTGCACTGGTCAACTTGTGCTCTGTTAGCAAATGTAATGTCAATTGGAAACCGGTAAACCAATTGTCGAATGTCACATTCTGATTAGTTTGGGAAGCGGGAGCAACAAGTCTATTCACAACATCATTCAGGATGTTACTGTATGAGTAAGGACCTGATGGCTGAGTCCCAGGATAGATGTCTAACTTGAAAGCATAATAAGTCTTCGCATCTACAGGGGCATACATTTTTATGCCATATTTTGACCCATCACTTTTCTGTAAGTCTTTTACACTCCTGTGATCACCATGAGAAATCTGTGCTAAGTACAGCAGACCCATGAATGCTTTCAGTACAGGTGGTGTCATAATAAATACATTTTTAAAATTTTTTTTATTTTTAAAGACAACAAGTAAACATTCTTATGTGTTAACAAACTCAAGCATTAGAGAATGTACAAATACCTTTTGGAGAAAAATATTACTCAGTATAAGATTAAGCCATGTAAAAGCTAGGTAAAAATAGAAGACTAAGGAATGGAATAGTCACAGTGAAATTGCATTTTCATTCTAGGGAGACAATACGATGTTTACAAATGTGCATCCGGTTTATTTCGCTTGTGAGTATTTTCTCGAGTTGCATCCATTTACCTATAAAAGTTTCCAGTTTATCTTTCTTTATGGCTGAGTAGTACTCCATTGTGTAGAAATACCACATCTTTTTTATCCATTCCTCGGTTAATGGGCATTTGGGTTGTTTCCACGATCTAGCTATTACAAATTGTGTTGCTATAAACATGGGTGCACCTATATCGCTGTGGTACGATGTTTTTAATTCTTCTGGGAAGATACCCAGAAGGGGAATAGCTGGGTTAAATGGGACCTCCAATCCTAGTTTTTCGAGGAGTCTCCACACTGATATCCACAGTGGCTGCACCAGTCGACACTCCCACCAACATGGAGCATGCTGGGTCCACCAACATGGAATGCTCAACATGGAGAAGGGCTCCTTTTTCCCCACAGCCCCTCCAGCATTTATTATTAGTTGACTTCTTGATAATAGCCATTCTTTCTGGGGTGAGATGGAATCTCGGTGTTGTTTTAATTTGCATCTCTCGAATGGCTAGTGATGTTGAACATTTTTTCATATATTTATTTGCCAATAAATACATTTTTGAATATGGCTGTTGGTGCATAGAGAAAGTTTTACTTGAATTTCAACCTTTGTATATTTCACAGCATCTTGTAGCACTTTGTCTGTTACAGTTTCCAACAGTGAATGTGGTGCTGGCATTCTGTCCAATACCTATCATCTCTGCCAAAGACCCTCACTATATTTTCAGACCTACTTCTAATGTTGGATCATTCCATTTGGTTGCATGGCCATTTTGCAAAATTTTGACTAGTCAAATATGTATTGCTGTTTTTTTCCTCATCTGAATCAAGGAGGTCTGCATTCCCTGTGTCTGTATCAGTTGATTCTTGCTCCATTTCACTGTCCCAGGAACTTTGGGTCACATGGCCAGTGTCAAAGTCATCATCATCATCATCATACACCCACACCACTCTTCTGTTATGAAAGCATGTATTTTACCACAATGGGTCATCTTCATCCATGCATGAGTAATCTGATGATTCACTTTTGACCTCCTCCAAAACTTGCAAATCTGTTTTTTCATGTGCCATTGTACTGAATTGGGCTACTTCTACCAGAAAAATCAAAAGAAAACTTTTTTTTAAAAAACAAATCTTGGAGTGGTGTGGGTCTATTGGACCCTCTGTGATGCTCAGGTAAACATATGCAAAACCAGGTAGAGGGACCATAAGAGTATAAATCCAATTTTGCCACTTTTGCACACATACACACTCCTTGCCGTTCATCATACAAATGGGCAAACCCTCAGGGCAAGGTAGTGAGACACACAGCTGGCTATTGTAATGCTGAAGTACAAACTTACAGAAGAAAAGTACAGGATGGGTCCACTGGACCCAGTCTTATGCCCCTTGTTAATCACAGCTTGGTGGCCAGAGGGCAGACTTGAGATGCCCGCCTTTAATCACCCTTGTCAGACCTGGAGAAGCAGCAATCAGGGGCCACTAGACCAGGGTACTGCCCAGAAGGCCTGGGAGCCCCACAGCAGGGAGTGCTCAAGTCCTGGCCTTGGGGTGGTCAGTGTGCCCCCAGTATGTGGGGTGGCTGCTCTTTGTCCTTTCACTCTGACCTGGCTTGGGGTTGGGGAGGCTTCTTATTCCTGCCAGATAGACAGCTCCACCAATCTGCCACAGAATCCCTCAAAGTGTGTCCTAAATTGAGTACTTTGTAAATGGAGCTGTGATGGGGACACTTCATCATCATTTTTTTTGGAAATATAAACGCACAGAAAAAACTTAAGAGTTCAAAGAATGCTCACATGCCTTTGAGTTACTAGTTGTCATCTTGCCTTAACATCACTCTAAATATACCATTTCTTTTTTGCAATCCCATTGAAAGAAAGCTACAGTCACCCCTAAGTACCCCTGGGCTCAGCTTTCCAAAACAGCCATTCTCGAGTACACCACCATTGTCTGAAAAAATCATCATGAAATGAAACATCAACCAATACTCAGCCTGTATTCAAATTTCCTTGGTTGTTCCCTGGTTATAATAAGAACACATTGTCCTTCAGAACCTGAGAGAGCTGGTCCCAAACCAACCCCCCATATCAAAATCTGAGGTCACTCAAATCCCTTATATAAAATGGTGCAGTTTTGGCCAGGTGTCTTGGCACATACCTCTAATCCCAGCACTCAGGTGGCTGAGGCAGGAGGATCGCCCCTAGTTCGAGGCCAGCCTGGGGTACCTAGTGAGTTTAAGGCCAGCCTGGACTACATAGTGAGACTCTTGTCTCAACAAACAAACAAAAACAAAATTGGACAAAAGGGTGTTATTTTGTACATAACCTATGCACACATCCTCCTGCACACTCTGAATCCTCTCTAGATTACTTATAATACCTCACACAGCGTGAGTACCACATAAATCATTGTTATGCTGTGTTGTTCAAGGAACAATGACAAGAAAGCAAAGTCTTTATCTGTTCCATATGGACATAAGTTTGAGGGGATATTTACAATCCACATAGCAATCTAAACCCAAAAATTGCACCTTGGCTGGAGCTCACATTCTAGCAGCCAGGTGGTGGTGGTGGAGGGCAAGTAAGAAAAATGTGGTGCATTATTATAAGTGCTCCAGAGAAAAATCAAACAGGAAAGAGGGCCAGGGAAGCTGGGGAAAGGGATGTTAGTATGGCCTGGGAAGGTGACATTTGGGTCAAGAGAGGGTTCAAGCCTCGCTGCTAAGATGGATGCATGTGTCGTGAGTTGCAGGAACAGCAGGTGCCGTGAGTTGCAGGAACAGCAAGGGCTGGGGCTGCTGGAGAGGGAGTGTGTGTTCGTGTGTGTGTGTGTGTGTGTGTGTGTGTGCATGTGCATGTGTGTGTGTGAGGTGGGGACTTCCCGGCCAGCGGGAAGACTCCGGCTTTTGCTCTGAGTGGAGGCAGGTGCTGGAAGTTTGCAGAGAAGTGATTGGTTGTGACTGTGACTTGGAGGATATTCGGCTTGCGTGCTGGGAATAGACTGAGGAATGGAGGTGCGGGGTGTGGCAAGAGGCCAGTTGGAAAGCTTCCCCACAGTCACCAGTTGTGAGGTGACAGTGGCCTGAACTGCGGTGGGTACATGGAGATGAGAAGCAGGCAGACCCAACAGAAAAGAGAAACCACTAAAATAAGGAAGTGGGGAGTCACACGCTCTGATTAACTTTGAAGAGTGCTGTCACCCACAGAATATCACACAGCCCCAGTGTCACCCAGAGGCAGAGCACTGTTATCGCAGCGGAAGGTACAGTACAAGGAGAGGGCGGGCTGTCCAGGTCAGGGTGGCTGGGCTGCACCTGCTGCCACAGGTCTGGGAAACGCTTCCACTGGAAACGTGCAGCCATAGCCAAATTTCCAGGAAACCACGAAGCGAGTCCAACTGTTGAGCATGTCAGCAGGCCTGGAAGCTTCTGAGGGCTCAAAATCAGCGAGGAGTTTCCAGAGTGGGAGATTCAAGGTACACAGCAACCACAAGTATCACCCAGGCCTCCAGCATCCTGGGTCCAGGCGTCTGCCGTGAAGGAGATGGGGGAATGAGATGCTTTCCAACACCGCAGCGCTCAGCTGTGAGCTCAGTTCTGCACTCTCTTCGGGCCCAGGGAGCCTGGGGTCCCTTCTTGGGCTGTATCAGGCCCAAGCCACTTCCTTTGGGATCCACAGACTCCCCACCCTCATTCTTTCCGGGTACGCGGTGCAGCATTTCAGAGGCATGCAGATCAAATTGGGAGTAGGTCTGAGGATCACTGTGCCTTCGTCAGCCAAACATTAACATTTGCAGAAAGGCAAAGCCTGCACCATTCTTCTCACTTGGCTTTTTTTTTTTCTGGAAAAAAATTTTTATTGAAATGTGCTATTTATGTTAGTGTGTAAATTTATTATTTCTGAATGAATTAATATTTAAAATATGTCTCAGGTGTAATTTATGATAAATCGATGGATGGCATTCATGAAAACAAAAGCTCTAGAATCCTCAAGAACTTTTGAGTGAAAAGGAGTTCGGGGACCAACCGGCTTATAACCATGCGTAATGGCCACTCAGTAAACAGATGTTGAACGAATGAATTAACTTCTTGGCTTCACCCATGAGACCTGCCTTTGGTGTCTTTTCTGTGAGCCTCGCTAGTCCCATTCCCTGTTGTCATCCTCTGTGTGTCCTTCATGTGCAATGGGAACTCCTTGTCCCTCTTGGCCACCTTACGAATTCCTGCTTAGCCAGTAAATTGACTCAGTCTGAACACCACCTCCTCCTGGAAGCCATCTCTGACCCTGCCCATCTGATTTACCTGCTCCTCTGCACACTTGATTCCCTCTGCTCCAGAGGTTCTCCAGCTCTGCCACCTTTGTCGTGCTGCTGTGTCACTCACCGGAGGGGGCCTGTGCAAGCAGGAACTAGGTCCCACCTGTTCATTCCCACTGCCTGATACATATGTAGTCAGAGCTTTATGAATATATGTGGAATCAGTGGATGCTGCCTTGGAATTCAGAATAGGATTCTTCCCATTCCCTCCAGTTAACCTTGGACCAAACTGGCTCTAAAGGAGAAGTCGTTTCCGGCATCTGATTCAGGTCTTGGAATATCTGAATTATAACAGCACAGCATGCTTATAGAGAAGAAATAACATTTACTGAGCACCTGCTGGGAGCCTGGAACTTTTGCATGGCATCTTGTTTTGGGGCACTGTGGTTTCATTGGCCCGTGCGAGCTGGCTTGGCTCGCCCCTTTCCATTTGGCTTCTGTGGCAAGTGTGGCCTGGAGCTAAGCTGCCAAACTTCCTGTAAACTCCCGGGACATCCTGATACACGCGCATGGTGTGTGCAGCTGTGAAGCTGTTGAGATCGGAGGTGGGGTGTGTGTGTGTCGCCACACTGTGCATGCAACAGGTAACAAACACCTTGAACAGTCCGTTCAGCTGCGTAGTTAACACTGGAAATATCACTAGCAGTGGGGGCTTCCCATTACTAGTTTCATAGGGGTTGAGAGGTGGAGGGAGATCCCTATTGATCGGTGATCCAGGAAGGTTTTCTGGGAGGAGGAGGCTCTGGTTGAGCTTTGCAGGCTGGTTATTAGCCTTCGTTGGCTTCATTGTAACAGTCTCTTTTCTGAGGCTGCTGTGGGAGCCAGTGCTGGAGGCTGGGGGAGCTAGAGCAGCTCTGTCCCCCTTAGGGTTTGCCCATGCAGAAGTGTGACATCCCTGGGGGAGGTTGAAGCGGGGGTGGTGGACTCACCGAGGACTTGGCAGCCTGTGTACAATGGGAGGACTTTGCACCGCCATAGGGTGCTGATGTGTGGGACTCTGGGAGGGGCCATCTGGGGGAGTTTCCATGGACTCCTGGGGGAGAAGAGGGGCTCTAGGGGGTGGTCATGACCAATGGGGAAACGAGGCCCAGAGAGGGAAAGGGGCTTGCCCAAGGTTGCACAGGAACTGGTGGCAGAGCTGGGGTTAGGGCCTAGGGCCTTCACGTTCCAGCACAGTGCTCCCTGTGCCCTTGACCTGTTTGGAGGCAGCAGCCGTTGGGGTGGGCACTGTGCAGTCTTTAAGGCTGTGCCCAAGACAGGACTGATACTTACGATTCAGTTACCTCTTCTGCCTTCCAACCTGAGTGGCAAAGGGGTGAAGGCCTGAAGGTGGTGTGGGATTCCGTGCCAAGGTGGGGAGGAACAAATCAAGGGGCCGCATGTATAATGAGGCTGTTTGGGTCATTTTATTCCTTGGATATAAAACTAAGCCTAACATTAAAAACAATAACCATGAAATGCCTAGTGAGCTCCATCATTGCCGCAGTTGGGTAGAGACAGCCCTTAACTCATAGGTTAAGGGCTTCCTGGGTGGAGGCCTCAGCCCTCTGCACCTGCGCTGGAATTGCCTTCATTTCTCCTGCCTTCCCCACAACTCACTGGTCCCCCCACTCCTGCCAGCTCCTTTTCAGGTGGCTCCCTCTGTTTTTTTGTTTTTTTTTTTTGAAATGGGGTCTCACTATGTAGCTCAGGTTGGCCTTGGACTCACTGTGTAGCCCAGGCTGACCTCAACTCACGGTGATCCTCTTGCCTCAGCCTCCCAAGTGCAGGGATTACAGGTGTGTGTCACCATGCCCGGGCGGCTCCCTCTGTTTTTAGGGTTGCTCTCCTCTCAGCAACCCAGAGGGGTTGGGAGGTGAGCTTACAGGGGATCCCCCCTTTCTCCATTCCTTTGCCTTCACTCTGGGTCCTGCAGAACAAACTCCAAGGCCAGCAGGAGAACAGGGGATCCTGGACCAGTTCCTGGTGGCCAGCTCTGGGTTCTGAAAGGCTGCTGGGACCTGAACAGAGGCCATTGTAGAGGACAAATGTCACCTTTTAACTTCTGTGAGCCTGCGTCTCCTTTGAAAGAGTCTGAGAGGAAGAGACCCAGGCCCATGCATCCACCCCTGCCAGAGGCCTACTCCACTGAGCGGCGGGCCTCAGCCTACTGGGTGCTCGGGGCTTCAGGGGAGGCAGGGCCTGAGGAAGAAGAGCCCGCAGAGGTGCACTTCTGAGTGCTCACCCTGGCTGGGACCACCTCCACCCCACACAGCTCTTCATCCCTAGGGTCCCCAAGACCATTTCCCAGAACCCCAGTCCCCATTCCCCATCCCTGTCCTCAGCTAGAGCTCTGCCTCTAGGCCCGTGGTACTAACCATGGTGGCTGGACCTGGGGGACTCTCTGTCCTCATGGCCAGGACCAGACATCCAGGGTGTCCCCGGGGAACATTGTCTTCAGCTCCAGTTGGCCTCGGTTCATGAGTCTGCCTGGCCTGGAGCCCACTGGGGCTGAGGTGCAGAGGATATGGCAGACAACATGATACCATTACCGGTGACTCTGGGGACACAGCCCTGGAGGTGAGCTCTGTGCCTCGCAGTTCAGACTCATGGGCAGCAAGGGATGTGTCAGAGAGCAAGGTGTCCAGGGGAGGTAGATTTGTTCTTGACTCCCCTTCCTCCCATGGCTGTTTCCATGGTTTCTATATTCAACATTAGTCACTCTTGTCCTCAAGCTTCCAGGGCTCTGTTCCAGACTGGGATCACCAGACTTCCTTCTTTGGGTTTAGTGACATCTGAAGCACTATCATTTCTCGGAATCCATTCCTCCAGCCGATATATTGGGCATGGAGGGCTCAGGTGCATGAAGCCAAATTCCTGCATCCTTCAGGGCCCACCCAAAGGTCCCTCTCTAGTTTCCCAGGAGGAAGTAGCTGCTCTGCATCCTCAGAATATCCTGGTCCTATTCACTCCTACCTGCCTGTCCTGATGCTGTGCTCTAGAGGGGCCCGGCTAGGTCAGCACCCAGCCCCCACACTTCCTGTGTTGTTCCTGATTGGAAAGTCCACTCTGCCCAGCTGGATTGAATAACTGGGGCTTGTGAACCTCCCAGCCTCGCTCCTTCACAGGCTGGAATGTGCTGAGTGCACGTGGGAGTCTTTTAAATCAAGTGCCTGCTGACAGGAGGGCAGCATAACAGACCAGCATGCCCACGCTGCCTCCTAGACAGGCTTGTTTTCCAAAGGCCATGGTTCCCACTGTGGGTCCAGCTAGATGGTCTTCCCAGGCACGCTGCGAAATACTGCCGAGGTCTTTCCCCAGCTCTGCCAGCCGCACAGGAAAACTGGAGAGAGGCGAGAGCAAAGTTATTGAGAGCAAACGATAAAGAGGAAAGATATAAAGAAAGGGGAAACTGTGCTCAGGGGCAGGAAGAATGATAGAATAAAAATGACAATTGTCCCCAAGGGGATCTGTTGATTCAGTATGGTACCAGTCAAACCTCAGTGCCCCCCCACCTGAGGCTGCTATGATTCTAAAATGTATATGGAAAAATCCAGATCCATGAATATCCAGGACACTTAATGAAGAAGACAGGAAGGAGGGACTTGGCTTACCAGATGCCAAGATGTGTTATAAAGCTATAGTCACTATAATAGGGAAGTGTTTAGGGACAAACAGAATGACCAGGAGAAGATAGGGAAAGCCATCAGTAGATCCAGGCATATGTGTAACCTCAGAGTGAGACATGGGGGTCAGAGGAGATTGGTGGGGACCAGAGGGCTGGTTAATAACTGGTATCATGTGAGCCTACCTCTGAGCCGGCTCTGAGAAGTGAGGTTGGCCACATCTCGGCTGTGGGAGGAGGCTGTGGGAGAAGGGAGATGATGTGGGGGCAGCACTTGGCAGGCTAACAGCACAGAATACTTGCTCTGTTGCTAGCAGCAGGCTTCACTCTTCCACAGGTGAAAAATGTGGCCCAGAGAGCAGACATAATATGGCCACAGGCACAGAGCTAATGGCTGGAATCCAGGGTGCCAGCTCCCATCTCTCAGTTTGCCTCTTGCAGCATCCTGATCTGGGCAGAAGAGAGGCTGGGACAGAAGCCTGCTGAACTGGGGTGGGCTTGGCCCAGGGTCTGGCGGGATTGGTCATAGGGCTCATGAAGGGGAAGTTGGGGTTTCACCTGGCCAGAAGCAGGGGCCCTGCTAGCCCTGTTTTATTCTAAATCTCCCCCAGGCCTTGGGAGTGGGCTGTTTATTCCCCATCTACTTGCAAGCTAGGGGTTCTGAAAAGTGCTTCGTTTTAGCCCAACACAGAGCTCTGGGGCCTTCAGTGCCCCGTAAGTAGGTCTTAGAGCTTTCTAGAAGACCCATCCAGAAGTTCTGACATCTCCCTCTCACTATATTCCAATTTCAGAGCCCCGTGTACCTCTCCGTGGCAGGAAATACATCTTGCTTTGCACAGACCAGGGGTTCTTCACCTTTTGTACCAGGATCCCCTTTGGCTTTCTGGAGAAGTCTGTGAACAAGATACCAGAACAAAATATTTAAATACATGAAAGTAAATGTATAAGGTTACAAAAGAAATCAATCATATTGAGATAAAATTTTTAAAATGTAGTAAAACCAAATTTATGGTAACAATATGGTTCTTTTTTTTTTGTTAACAACCACTGCATTAAATCACAAGGTCTAGCATTGGGTCTAATATTGCTGTAATGTTGAATGAGGAATGTTAATGATATTTTAAAGCTCATGTGATAACTGTAATGTGATTTCTATTGCAGACAAAGTCACAGGTACTATTAACCTCTTTGGTTTGTTCCCCACATTCAAACTGGAAGGAATGTTTCAGGAAGAGGTTACGTTAGTCAGCTTTCTCTTACTGTAACAGATATCTGAGATGATCAAATTATGAAGAGGAAATGTTTGTGTTGGCTCACAGTTGTGGAGTTTCCAATTCATGATCTATTGGCCCAGTTTCTTTTGGCCTGTGGCAAGGCAGCACATCATGGGGCGGCATGAAGCAGGAACTTCTCACCTTGTGGCCAGGGAAGCAATAAAGAGGAGGAAGGGGCCAGGGTCCCATTATCCCCTTCAAGGGTAATCCTTGAAGACCTCCCACCAGCCCCCACCTTCTAAAGCTTCCCTCGCCTCCCAACAGCACCACCCAGGGGAGCAAACCTTCATGATGTGAGCCTTTGGGAGACATTCAAGAGCTGAACAAAAGCAGAGGTGAACGAAAAGGAAGGGATGACTTTTTCCTCCAGCCCAGTTCCAGAACTCCCCGAGTTCCGTCTGTAGCACCGTCGTTTCCAGAGTCTCTCAGTCTCCCTTCCCCCTATCTAGTCTTCTGATCCCTGCGACTCTGACTCCATGGAGCCTAACAGAGCCTGGAGCACAGTCAGAGCCCAGCTGATGCCTTTTGGGGTAAAAATAGACCTTTAAGCATGATGTTGCCCGAGCTGGGGGTGAGCCAGCCAGGACCGGTGACCAGATGCTTCCTGAAGGGTGCGCAGGTACTGGAGTCCTTCCCAGCAGCTGCACAGAGCTGGGCCTGCCCCTGCACAGGAGGAAGCTGATTTCCAGGCTGCAGGGTTCAGAAGGGACCCGGGTCATCGTGGGTGACAGGTCTCCTCTGCAGCTTGTGGAAAGTGCTCCCTGGCTGCAAAGTCCCATGGGCTGCCAGCAGCATGCTCTTTCTCTCTGTGGCCCCAAATGGGCATGCTGTGTTCCCCTAACGCCAGCCCTGTTTAGCTGAAGCTGTCCTGCTTGACAAATAGGCCATTTGCTTCCTGCACCGGGGCTGAAGTGGCTGGCTGCCTGGGAAGAGCTATAATTAGCAGAGATGATCGGCTGGGATTGCACACTGGCATTGACAGATACTTTTATGCTCAGTAGGATAAACTGATGTCAACAGAGATGTAAATATCATTGGAAATTTCAAAGTTCCTGGGAAGTTTGTGCCAGCCTCTCCCTGTGCCCAGTGCCCCTCGGAACACTTGGACAGGGAGCCCAGGTGGGCCTGGGTTGTGTAGGGAACCACATAGGCTTGTCCTGGACCATCAGAAATAGGGCTGGTGAACACTCGGTGCACAGTGGCAGGGGAATCAGGAGGCCTGTGTTTGCATTGGCCACTTGCTTTTCCCATGGCTTTTGTGGTCTGGAAATGTCACGAAGCCAACCAGCAAGGTAGCGGCAGTGCTTTCTAACAGGCGCATGAGATCAGATCCAGGGAAGTTTTGTTTTCTACCAGCAATGCTGTCCTGGAGAACCTGTAAAAATAGAAGCCACTGACTGCCTTTCTGCAGAAGGCTGAGGCTGGCCCTGCCTGGGAATTGGGGCCAATGACAGTTCTGGGATTTGGGGTGTAGTTTACAAAGCTGAGCACCTGAACACAGATGCACAGGCTGAGGCAGCAAGGGGGGATGAGGACAGGCGGGGGTGGGGGAGACGACAGGGTCCACGTGCTCAGCCTGCTGGAGAAGAGGAACCTTTTTTACGACAGGAAACATAGAACTCTCCAGAGTGTATGGAATCAGTACAGAACAGATTAGAATGGCGTAGTTCTGTGACTTCTGCAACAGAGTGAGGATTATATTTTTCATCACGGTGGAAGATAAAATCTTACTGCCACCCTCAAGAACACAGGGTCATCAAATATGTGCTTTGTTCCATGCTGGGGCCCCGAACGCCATCTCGTTCAGGTCAGAGTGTAGTGAGGGCTCCTCACAGGGGGTCATGCAGAAGGCGGGAATTTGCTCATCATTGTTCTCAGAGGTCCCATGGGCTGAACGGTAATTTTACCACGTTTGGGGTTTGGGAGTGTGCCTGACCCGAGGGCCCCTGGTTACTCTTTCTCAGTGGTAGATTTCATTTCCTGGGTCACCATTTTCTTGAGGAGTGTTGTGTGTGTACGTGTATTGGTGTGTGCATGTGTGCCTGGGTGATTTTGCGGACATCCCTTCACTCCCAAATTTCCCGACATGGCCACGTTATTAATAAGTGGCCAGCAGCCCCGTGTGTCAGTGCCTTCGCCCTGGCCGGTTTGTATTAAAGATATTCCTTCCACACTGGGGAAGTGCGTCCAGCTGCCTGGGCACAGCAAGGGGAATTATGTCTGCAAGCTAAGGCTCTTAGCCTTGGAATATGGCAGGGTGCTGGGCCCAGGAGACCTGGTCCTCGTAATCCACTGCCATCAGTACTGCTACGTCACAAGCTCTGTTTGTGTGACCTCTGGCATCCCTGTCGCTTGTCAAAGCTGAGGAGGAAGCAGCCACTTCCCTTTACTCAGGATGGCCTTGGTACCCTGTAGAAGGTCAAGGGGATGTCCTGGAAGGCATGATGAGAAAGGAGCCCATTGTGGCCATTTGAAGCCTGGGGTAGAAGTACATAAGTAAAGGGCAGCCTCTCACTATTCCGGATGGTGACTCTGGGACCGCCATGCTCTGGGTGTACACTGCCAACCCCTTGTCTGTTTTCCTTCACTTCCTCTTGGACCTGAGCTGACAGCACACCACTTCCATTGATTCTCCCGAGTTTCTTCGGCTCAATGGGGAAGTCCCGAAACCCAGTGACACTTCCCAGCCTTCCGGAATGAGTGGTCTGGAAGGACAATCGGGATCTTTGGACAGGCAAGAGGCTGGTAAATAGCGACTGACTCAGGTTCTGGGGGTGGGGGTGAGGGGTCTGTGGGAAACTCCAGCTCGCATTCGTTTGTGGACATTGATTGTAAACATCTATCGCACTTCCCCAGGGTAGGGACTGTCGGGGCCTAAACAGTCAAAAAATCCCTCCTGGCGTGGATCTTATGTTCTGGTGGCAAACAATTAAAAAAGTAAAAGAAATGACGTAGTATGTTAAATACTGGTGAATACAAAGGAGAAAAATACAACAGGGAAAAAGCAGTAAAGAATTTTGTGGGGGGGAATTTTCCACTTTTAAACAAGGTGGCCCCAGAAGGCTTCACTGGACAGGTGACAACTGAGCAAAGATGGAAGGAAGTGGGGAGTGATCTATGTGGCTATCAGTAGGAAGTCCTTTCCAGGTGGTGGGAACAGCCTGTGCAAAGGCCCTGGGGTGAACACATGGGTATGTTTGACAGCAGTGAGGAGCCTGGGTTTTCTGATGGAAAGTTACAGTGTGTACTGTTTCTACTGTCAGAAATGTTGATAATGAGGGATTTTAATGAAAATCCCCTCAAAATTTCTCATCCCATCCTTTGGCCTTCCTTATGGTCATCCTGAAAGTAAATTCCTGATTTATGATCCTGTGTGAAATGTCTGTTCCCCTGAACAGCACCAAAATGTCCTTTGGGTCACCTTTCTGTCTAATAGACATCATGGTGTCCCTGTGCTTTTGGGTTTACAGAATCCCCACTTTTGTTATTTTTTTTTTATTTTTTTATTTTTTTGTGGGTACCGGGGGGGTCGACCTCAGGACCTCGTGCGCCAACAGGCACCCGTGCCGCTGAGCGATATCACCGGCCCCTTTTTCGTATATGGGATCCGGGAGTCTAACTCGGGCCCTCGCGCTTGCCAGGCAGGCGCTTATACCACTGAGCCATCTCACCGGCCCCCCACTTTTGTTATTTTGGCTACAGCCTTGCAAAGAGCCTTGGGTAAGCAGGGCCACAGTGAATGTGTTATACCTATTTTTCAGATGGGAACACAGACTTGGGGTGGTCATTGCCTGTCCAGGGCCTGGGATTAGCAAGTGACAGAACTGGCGAACCTGTATTCTCTGACCCAACCAGTGCCCCCCCCACCCTTCCTTTAAAGCGTCTCCGGGCAACCCATTCAGGACCCCTCCTGTCTCTCAGGGGCTATTCCTATTGCCCATTCCCCCATTCCTATTTCCCATTCCTTTTCTCCAATAAATTTTCCTACTGTTAAAAAAAAAAAAAAAAAAAAGTAGCATCTCCATGCAGGGTCCATGTTTTAGTTACCTCTCTCTTGTGCTGAGACAAAATACCCGACACCCAAAGTTAAAGGGGGAAAAGGTTTATTTAGCTTACAGTTTGTAGAGGTTTTAGTCCACAATTGGCTGGCTCCAGGGCAGGGTGGCACGGCAGACAGGCATCATAGAGGAGAAACAGTTTATGATGGGGCAGAAGGTGACAAAGCAACCAAGGGAGAGCCACAGCTTTTTCTGTCCTTTATATCTTCTCTAGGCTACCTGCCTTTAGGGCAGGTAACACTCACACCCTTAATCTTAGTGCCTTTAATCTTAGCATTGTACCATGAATCAATCCCAGTCACACACTCTAGATCCAGCCACCTCTGAAAAAGCCCCACCTAAGACTGCATGAGGCTTGAGGGGGCATGGAGACACGAGCCATGACAGTCTGTATTAGTCTGTGATGGCTGCTGTCTAAGTGCCACAGACTGAGTGGTTTAAGCCACAGACCCTGATGTGCTCACAGCTCTGGGGGTTAAAAGCCCAAGGGCGAGGTGTGACCGGGTTGGTTTCTTCCCAGGCCTCTCTCTTGGCCTCGTAGATGGCCCTCTTCTCCCGGTCTTCATATGGTCTTTCTCTGTGTCCTAATCTCTTACAAGGACACCAGTCTTATTGGATTAGGGCCATGCTGGTGACTTCATTTTAACTTAATTACCACTTTAAAGGCCCTATCTCCGGGCCGGTGAGATGGCTCAGCGGCTTAAGCGCCTGCCCGGCAAGCGCGAGGGCCCGAGTTCGACTCCCGGAACCCACATACGAAAAAGGGGCCGGTGATATCGCTCAGTGGCACGGGCGCCTGCTGGCGCTCGAGGTCCTGAGGTCGACCCCCCCCCCCCCGGTACCCACAAAAAAAAAAAAAATAAATAAAAATAAAGGCCCTATCTCCAAATATAGTCATATTCTGAGGAACTGGGGTCTAGGATTTCAGCAGAGGACTTTTTGGGGAAACAGTTCAGTGCACACCAGGGTCCCTCATGTGTGGCCCCTCTGGGGGAGCCCCCCAAAGCCAGGGAGCACAGCCTTAGGCTCTTCATGGGAAGGTCAGTGGCCACCCACAGTTGTTCTCCTTCCTCACTGCCGCCTTCCGCTGCAGCTGATCGGTGCCTTGGTCCTGTCTGTGGGGATCTACGCAGAGGTCGAGCGGCAGAAGTACAAAACCCTGGAAAGTGCCTTCCTGGCCCCGGCCATCATCCTCATCCTCCTGGGGGTCGTCATGTTCATCATCTCCTTCATTGGTGTGCTGGCCTCCCTCCGGGACAACCTGTGCCTTCTTCAAGCCGTGAGTTGGCCTGCCCAGCCCCTAGCCATAGGGGTGGGGGAGGGGTGTGACCATGGGGGGCTCCTTGAGGTCTCCATAAAAGCCCAGGACACTGCCCCTGGGCTCCTGGGCAGCTTGATTTCTTCAGTCCTTGCCGCAGACTCGCTCTTCCAGAGGTTTTCCGAGGTCAGCCCATAGACCAGGCCTCAGGAGGGGCCCAGGCCATCCCATGTCTGTTTACAAAAGCAGATTTGAGTACCATGGTTGCTCAGGTTCCTCTGGACCCTTGGTTGCTATGGGAGAAGCCACCCTTGGACGAGAGTAAGCAAAGATGGACAAAAGGAGGGGTGGTGAGTGGTGAGTCATTAGCTCACCCAACAACAGCTTGGACAGTGTCTCTTGCCACCTCCTGGGGACTGTTCCCATCTAGTGTCATCCTCAGGCTCCCTGTGTGGTGCTCAGCAGCCTTAGGCTGGCAGAGTCCTTATAGCTTCTATTCCCAGAGCATCTTTCTTGGTAACTCTAGTCAGAGTCTCAGGATGCTGGTGGCCCCTGCTGGGGTCATGTACCCATCCCGAGGTCACAGCTATTGTCAACCCTCCCTGCATCTCCAAACTGTGGTGAGGGATGACTCCCTAAAGCTGGGGATACCAGTGAGGCAGATCCCCTCACTCCACACTCAAATGTGTGTCTCATCACCCCCCGCCCCACCTACGGGAAACCCTTGTGATCCCATGGAAGCAGGATCTTGTGTAGCCTGAAGCCGGAAGTTGCTGGAGTCCGTTTGGACAATGCCTGATTTCTGATAAAGGGATGGGGTGTGTATCTTCTAAGCTTCAAGCACCTTTCACCCCACTTCTGAGGGGTACTTGGTGGGGGCTGGAAGCACTGCCTCAGCCTGCCCTTCAAGCCAGGTCTGTCCCCTGAGGATATACTGGGGTGAGGCCCAGCTCTTCCCTTGGGTGGGTGGGATGGTGAAGCTTGTCACCTAAACTCCTCTAAGGACCCCTGGGACAAACATGGGTAATAATCATCTGCCTGGGGCAGCTTGGATACAGCTGTCCACATCCCATGATCCCATAGGTTTGGAGGGCAGCAGGCCCAAGAGCCATGAGAGCTGCTACAGAGGTGACTCTGCTGACTGCGCTTATCTCCGAGCAGCCGTCACTTCCCCTGTGCCCTGACTCCATCCTCTGCCCCCTTCAGGTGAATCTCTGAATTTTGCTTTCCAGTTTATGTACGTCCTTGGGATCTGCCTCATAATGGAGCTCGTTGGTGGTGTGGTGGCCTTGATCTTCCGGAACCAGGTGGGCCTGGGGGTTCAGTTATGGGTGCTGTGCATACTGAGTGCCTACTGTGTGTGCCCTGGGCTGTAAAGGGGGTGCTACAGTGAGCAGGATGGACAACCCCCAGGGGGTTTCCCCTGTACTGCAGGAGGCAGAGGGGCTGGCAGAGATGGCAGGATTTGGTGTATGTCTTGGAAGCAGCACCTATGTGACTGTCATGCTGGGTGCAGGAGTGAGGGGAGGAGACAGGTTTCCAGGGCAGCACTTGGCATCCCACCTCCAGCAGGGTTTGCAGAGTTAGGGTTCCATGGAGCTGGAAAGGTGTCCCTGGCTCCTGGTCTCCGAATCCTTCATTCTGCTCTATACACGTGCGCTTCATACTAGCTGTGTGACCTTGGGTGAGTCACTAGACCTCTAGGATCCTTAGGGGGGGTCACGATTCCTAGTGTGTGGAGTTTGGGGTGAGCATTGGATAAAAGAAGGAATATGAAGGACCTGACATGTTTTCAGCACAGCTCCTCTTGTTCAAAACCCCACAGGAAGCGAGTGGTGGGTAGGGCACACTTCTAACCCAGGGTTCTCTGTCTTTTCTCCCAAAACCTTCTTTGTCCTCACCCTGCTTTGGTGTTGTGGTCAGGGCTTGAGGCGCAGGGCTTGAGCCCAGGTCTCTCTGTCCACTCCCTGGGTGCACCACGGCCTATAACACAGCTTGGTTCCTGGCGTTCAGTAGCTTTTGGAATGGTGGATTAGAGCTGCAAATGAATCATCATTCTCTCTGGAATTTGAGCCCATGGCAGCAGACACTGTCCTAAAGCCAGGGCCTCAGCCAGTTCAGTATCTGACTCCTGCCACACTCTTCCTGGCTGTGGCTGGTGACCCAGCCCAGGTGGGAACAGGGACCACACCTGCTCTGCCTGGGCCTCCTAGGGTGGGACCTAACCCTAGGCAAGTCTACACCCCTGGGATCCAAGGGTGAGCCCCAGAATAGGCGAGAGGCAATTCCCACCGTACCAATGGAGTCATCAGTGCACAGAGAGGTTGAGAAACCCTTCCAAGAGCACACAGCAAGGCAGAGACAGCTCAGGGCTGCTTCGCAGTCCAGGACCGCTCTCCACTCCTCCCTTTTCCTCTTTTCTACTCTGGTTCTTTGCTCTGAGCTAGCTGATCCAGGATACTAGCTCATTTGCCAGCAGCTTGAGGGGAGAGACATATTCATTCATTTGCCTTTGAGGACGCTATTCTGTGCGGCCCTTACAGCTTCTGGCCAGCCCGTGCCTTTCAGCGTTCGGGGGAGTGCTTTCCTGGCTGGAGCCCAGGGAGAGTTTGCGATTAGCAGCTTCCACGCCCATAATAAGCAGCCTGCTCCCGAGTGAGCAGCAGGCCTAGTCCCAGCCTGTTTTTGCCGAGGCTGTGGGATTTGCCACTTTCCAGGCTCTGTAGGTCAGTGTGGGCCAAGACATGAGCGGCTTTCAAGTGAGGGAGCTGGGCTGAGGCCTTGCAAGTCCCCTGGACCCTTTAGTCCTCATAGTTCAGGAAGCCACGGCGCTTCGGCCAGGGGTGAGTTTCCAGTTGTCTCCACCCTCTGCAGGTACTATGGCCTGTGAAGTGTGTGCCTCTCCCTTGGGTGGGGTGCCCTCGTGGGAGTCTTGGTGGGCAGCCAGGAAGGGGCGCTCAGCTCTGTGGATCGGGCCATGGTGTCTGTTGAAAAGAACAAATGCAAACACCGTTTCTCCTCCTGCACACTGATGGCCCGGGTCACCTCTGGTCCCGGTTGTGTGGGACTTTTCTCATGTGCCAAGGGAGCCATCAGTTCTGCAGCAGACCCCAGCGAGGTGTCCTCTGAGTCAGCTCAGTGCTGACGCTGTCCACCTGAAGATGGCATCACATCCCATGGGCTGAGAGGTCAGACCCCAAGACTGTGTCCTTTGGGTGCTAGTCACAAGCCTCAGGTGGTTTCACCTGTGCTTCTGACAACTGGGCTATAAATGAGGGCCCCTCTACCCCATTCCTCAGGTTCAGTTAATTTGCTCAGGCAGCTCACAGGGCTCAGGGAAATGCTGAGTCCTGTTTATTATGAAGCGTATTTAGCTCGCCTTTATTGTCTGTTTATTATGAAGGATGTTTCAAAGGATGCAGAAAGGTGAGGCTTGGGAGGAGGGGGTTCAGAGCCTTTGTGTGGTCAGCTGTCAGGAAGCTCCCCGAACCCTGTCCTTTGGGGGCTTGATGGCCACCTCATGGCACAGGCACGATGGCGCATGGGCTGGGTCGGGACACCCAGCGAGGCCTTTCTGTTCAGATTCTGCACTGTCCCTCCCTCGTGGGCGCCGGGCAGCACCTGTGCAATGAGGAAGGTCTGTGACCGACTGTCAGACAAGGGCAGATCGGGTGTGTCTTCATGGTGAATGTGAAGGCTGGAGTTTCTATGACCCACCTCGGGGAAGAGAAATTCTAGTTTCTGCGCCCGCCTTGGGGAGGGGATGAGGAGCCAGGCACGGAGAATGAAAACGTGTATGTGATCAGTGTCACAGTATCATATACTCAAACAAAAATTTTTAAAATGTTAAAGCAGGCTACAAAATTATAAATGCAGTAAGACCTTCACGATGAATAAAATAAAATCTGGAGAAAGACTGAGAGAAACAGAAATATTAAAATATTAACTCTGTTTCCTCTGAGGGATGGGACAAAGGTGATTTTTCTTCTTTTCATTCTGTTTTTCCCCAACTCCCCAAATTTTCTTTTATTGTTTGTTTGTATTTCTTTTTGTAAAGTCAAGGGGAAAATGCCATAGTGAAAAGACATAATGTCCCTCCCAACTCTTGTAAGACAAGAGACAGACAGGCTGATACCCAGGAGAGAGTGGGTGTGGCCCAGCTGTTGCTGTGAGGTGGCAGAGGGTGGGAAGGAGCAGTCAGGGTCAGCTTTCAGGAGAAGGTGAGTTCCCCGTTCCAGTTTTTCTTCATCAAAAGAAGACCAGTTTCTCCTAGCCACAAGTTCAGTCTCCAGTGCCATAGGCCACCTGTTAACTCTGAGAATACCCTTGTGGTGACAAAGGAGAACAACTCGTCAGGCTAAATTTCACACTGGGCTCTCAGGGCCGCGCCCAGGTCAAGGACGGGTAGAGGAAGATAAAGACTGTTGGAGGAGGGAGAAACTCTTACAGCCCGAGCCCGGTGAGGCTTCTGTGGACAGGCCGGACCCAGCGGTCCCCAGAAATAGCCTCTCTGATTGGGGGTATGGGACCAGCTGCCCAGGGAGCCGGCCAGACAGGGGTCAGAAGCAGAAGTGGGTGCAGCTCCATGACACTGGCCAGTGGGAGAAGGGCCTGCGTGACTCCACCATTGCCTGGGTCGCACCCCCTCCACAGCTGCCATTGCCCCAGCCTGGTCGGGGGCTTCTCTGGAGGGTCTGGCAGTGCCCCTGCCCGGGCCTCTTTCCCTCTGCCCCTCCCAGCAGGAGGTGGGTAGCAGTGGTCTCTTTCTTCAACTCCATCAGAGGGTGTTGTGGTCATTCCTGATGCCAACACCAGCCTGGTTGTCTTGTCCTGGCCCTGGCCTCAGCTGGTTCCAGGCACACACTGGGGCCAGGGGCAGAAGAAAGGAGGTGGTACCATGGCCCCCTTGGTTGAGCACCTGAGCCAAGCTTCTGATGGCCCAGAGGCAGAGTTCTGCACTGGTCTGGCCGGATCTCAGGAGCTGATGTGCCCCTCTGTGCAGAGCTGCTGGCCGGTGAGGCTGGAGCCCTAGTTCCTGGGACACTGGGGTGTAACCTCCCTCACCACAGGATTCTCTGTGATTCCTGGTGGTGGGTGCAGCTGCGCTGCCAGGGGCTCCGATGCTGCTGGGGAAGCCCTGGGTGCCCATCCCCCTCCATCCTTCATCCACTGAAAACACTGCACCTCTCCAGAGGCCTTGGGTAGCTGGAAAACTAGATCTGAAAGAAACAACTAGAAAGGACAATTATTCATAGCTTTGGTGGCTTAAGCAGTGTGCTCTGAAATCCTGGTGGCTTTTGATATTTACTTACTCTTTTTTTTTTTTTTTTTTGTCAGGGTCGAACTCAGGACCTCGCCTGCCAGCAGGTGCCTGTGCCACTGAGCGATATCACTGGCCCTTTTTTCATATGTGGGTACCAGGAGTCGAACTCAGGACTTCGCGCTTGCCAGGCAGGCGCTTATGCTGCTGAGCTATCTCACCGGCCCTGTTTACTTACTCTTGGCTTTGGTTAGCCAGGCCCACATGACCACTGAGGCCCTGCTGGCGTTTGGTGAGAGGTCCTTTCTAGTCCTTGCTGGGGCTGCCCCTGCTGCCGTGACCTGGTTTAGAGCCAGGCATGGTGACATTGGTGGCCATGGCCTCCAGGAGCTGCAGTGGAAGCCACTTCCCACCTGCTGCCATAGGCCATGTCCGCTGATGGGCTTTGAAAGTCCCTCAGAACATGACAGGCACTGCCAACCTTAGCGAGCATTTTACAATTAACAAACTGTGCAACCTGTCCCCTCATGAGACTTCCTCACCACCCTTTCCAGTGGTCACAGCCAAGGAAGCTCTCAGTGACCTGCCCATCCTCCAGTGCACACGTGCACACACACTGAAGTAGACACGATTGCGAGAGCCACCATGACCCAAAGATCTCCCCCATGGGAGCTGGGGCAGCTGCTGTCGGTGGGCCCCGGGCCTTCTGCTCCTCCTGCCCATTCCCCTCCCTTCCCTTCCCTTTCTGGCCTGACTCTCACCAAAGCCTGGCATGGAGTCTACGCCCTTGCAAATGCTCATGGTGGTTTGGGGACATAGGCCAGCGCTGTTCCTAGAGAAGGAGGGAGGACCTGGCCCATGCCCATCAGCCTCCCCTCTGCCCTCTCTGCCTCCTTAGTCTGGGCCTCCTGCCCTCATCCCACTCTGTCACCAGCTCTGAGGGTGTCCATAGGGCACCGTGACCCAGTGGCAGGCTGGGAGTGGGCCAGGCTAGGTGCAGAGGGCCAGAGTGGGCCAGGGTTGTGGCTGCAGTGCCCTCAATGTGGAAGAAAGCTGCCCGACATCACATTCTCATGGTCATGGCCCAAAGGGTGGCCTTCACACTGGTGTCACCCCAGCGCCAAGTAGCTGTGAGCTCATCCCCTGCCCCACTTTGGGGAGCAGCTGGTCCCACCCCTCCCATACCCCAGCTAGCTGGCCTGTCCCTTCTCCACCCAGAGGAGCAGGCACTGAAGGCTGGAGAGGCTCTCTGACCTGGGCCTGAGGCCTGCCAGGTCCTTGCTGTGCCCAGGCCATGTGGCTGCAGGCAGCCAGTCCACCCAGCCCCTGCCCCAGGGTCCAGCACCAGACCGATGCGGGCCATGGCCAGCAGTTCTGAGCCTCTCTCAGAGGCTGGTACCCTCTTTCCTCCTGGGCCTCTTGTCACCTTGGCTCTGAGCAGCATGGTCTTGGGGAGGAGGTGGCTCTGGCCTGCTTTGTTCCTCTCTTCTGGTACTGGAGATGGTTTGGAGAGATGACCCCAAATCTGAACCTTGGGGTTTCACGGTATCAGTCTGGGAGTTTGGTACCCTGGTCTCAGCATCTCTCTTCCAATAGCCTCTGGGTGACCTTGGGCAAGTGACATTGCTCTCTGGGCTACAGGATGTCTGTGAGGCTGCCTATATTGCATGAGGTCTTTGGATGAGAGCTGGGGCCTCAGTTTCCCCTTGGAATCACCATTTTTCACTCACGACATGGGGGGTCTGAGATGGTACCATGAGGTACCATGGAAAAATAGTGAAAAGTTTATAACACCAGGACCTACTGTGTGCCCAACTTCCTGCTTAGCACTTCCAGAGCTTTAGTACAGTTTAATCCCACAACATCCCTGTGAGGCAGAGGTAGTTGCCTCCCGATTTTGCAGGTGAGGGTCTGGAGGCTTGGAAGTTAACCAAAGTGCCTGCAGCCTGGTGACTGCAGGGGCCGCGTCCTCAACAGTGAGGCTGGATGGTCCCTCTCAGCTTGGTGTTTGGCCCTCAGGTCTGGACCATGCTTTATAGATAGGCCTGTAGGGGAAACCTTGGCTCACAGTGGGAAACTGAGGCCCAGGAAGGGGAAGTGAGCTGTGAGTGGGCCTGTGAGGGGTATACCAGGATGCCTCCCCCAGGAGTTGCCTCCTCTCTGGCACCAGAGCCAAGAATGCCCCTTTGTCCCCTTCTCTGCTGATATTTGGCCTTGGTGCTCTGAAAGCTCTGATTGTCACAGCCGGCATGGAGATGGGCAGCCCACACTCCGCCCCCAGCCTTGCTTGCTGTGGGCCCCTTTGTGCCCCGGATCTCAGCACAATAGCTGGGCTGTTGATCCAGAAAGCCCAGTGTGACTGGGAGAGGGCAGCGTGCCAGCACTCTTTCCCATGGGGACTGTTCCTGCCTGGGCTGGGAGGGGACTGCCGGGTCTGTGGGCCTCAGCACCACAGTGATGGAGAGAGAGGCCCATATAGGAAGTCAGGAGACTTGAATTCCAGCCCCAGCCAGGCCTGAACCAGCCTGCTCTGTGACCCGAGGCAAGCCCCCGCACTGGTCCCCCTGGGTCCTCAGTTTCCTGCTCTATAAAGCTTGAGGCTGGATGATGGAGGAGTGTGGAGAGCGGCTGTAGAGGGAGAAGGGAAGGTGCCAGCTCAGGCCTGTCCCTGGGTGGCAGAAAGAGCACAGGGCCGGGGACCAAGATGGCTAAGCCAGCTCAAGTGTGGCTGCTTCAGAACCCAGTACTCCCAGGCAGGGCCCTTGTTCCCAGGGTCTGGGCCTTCCATTTGTAGAGGATGTAGTAGAGGCCCTCAGGCATCTGTTGGGCCTTGAAGGTTGGGGAGGGTGTGGGGACAGGGAGGTCGTGGGATTCGGGTGGGGGGTGGAGGGGACCCTCCTCTCAGGTGGCGCGGGTGCTGCCGGGAAGCACACGGTGCCCTCTACCAATCCTGACTTCCAGGAATTCTTGGGTTAGTCTCTGTGCATGGACCTTTTCCTTTGCGATGTCTCCTTAATAGACCATTGACTTTCTGAATGACAACATTCGAAGAGGAATCGAGAACTACTATGATGACCTGGACTTCAAAAACATCATGGACTTTGTTCAGAAGCAGGTGAGCCCCCAGGGCTGGGGTCGAAGCGGTGTCTCTGGGACCTTTGCCCCCAATTTAGCGACTTGTTCAGCAGTCATAGCGCCAGCCCCTGTCCTTGGTGCTTTTCTGCACCCATCTCCTTCAGTGCTGAGGCTCAGGTCCCTGCCCTTGGCCTTGCTGTGAGGATGACCTTGACTTCTTTCAGAAGTGTTTAGAAGAAGCTGGGCATGGTGGTGCACACCTGTGATCCCAGCACGCTGTGAGGCTGAGGCAGGATTGCAAGTTTGAGCCTAGCCTGGGCAACTTAGCGACTTAGTGAGACCCTGTCTCAAAATAAAAAATAGAAAAGAGTTTGAGATATAGCTCTTTGTGAAGACCTGGTTCAATGCCCAGTACCGAAAAAAAAAGAAAAAAGAAAAAAGGAAAAAAAGGGCTTAGAACAGGCCAGGCACTTGGTGATAAGGCCCCAGCAAGTGTAGCAGTGGGGTTGTCCTTAGGCTCCTGGGTGGGGACAGCCACTGACCCACTCTGCCCGGCAGCACCTCCTGGGACATGACCTTGGGAGCTCAGCTGCTTGGCTCCCCTGTGCCAGCCCTTGGTGGGAACCAGCCTCTCCCCACACCCAGGGCCCTGGCTCTGAGCTCTGTAGTCAGAACAGGTGCAGACTCCTCTGGGAGGCCCTTTCCTGCCAGCGCCATGCTGCCAGCTCTGGTGGGGACAGCGAGGCACACGCACTGCACTTGGGTAGAGTGAGATGTCTTTATTGGAAGCAGCCTTCAGCTGGGTGGGGATTTCATGGCTCTGGGACGGGGTAGGAGTGACTAATGCTCACCAGGCACCTGCTTGGTGCCGCCCTGGGCGGAGTGCTTTACACAGCCTCTCTGGCGGTCACAGCTCAGCTCTGCAAAGCTGCCCCTGCTCTTCCTCTTTTACACACAAGGATCTGAGGCCCAGAGAGGCTGATCAGCTTGCTTGAAGCCACACACCTGAGATGCTGGAGTGAGGATTAGAATGGGGGATTTGTCTGATTGCAAAGCAAATGCCCCTTGAACCACACCTTAGACAGGTGCTTGCAAGTCCCGAAACCTGATGGCCTGAGGACACTGTGGGGACTTGGGAGAGTCTCTGGTTTGTGCTGCTGCCAGGACCTCCTACCATAGCACTCCTTGGCTGGCCTTGGCTGCTCCTGGCATACAACCCCAGCTTTGCACCATCCTCTGTCATCTTCCCTGCCCTCTCTCTCTCACTCTGTTCCAGATCCACTGGCCTTTGCACCTGCCACTGAAACAGGCTTATTTCTGTGCTAGGCCTTTGCACTTGTCGACTGCTTTTTTCTTGCTGCTCATGGTTCAGATAAAATGTCCTCTCCTCAGAGCAGCCTTTCCTGACACCCAGCCTAAAGCAACCCTGTTCTGCTCCTTTCTCCTGTGTCCCCATGTCTGGGGACCGTGGCACCCCTTCCTGCCTTTCCATTTAGCACTTACTCTGCCTCCCTTCCCTGGTTTTGCTCGCCCTGTCTGTCCAGAGCCCAGACAGTGCTTAGCACATGCCAGTGCCTCCAGGGAGCTGTTGGCTGCCACCCCTTGGAGTGGGCACCGGTGCAGAGGTGGGAAGGCGAAGCTCAGGGGAGAGCCTGAGGCCACTGCCTGTGTGCCAAGGTCAGCGGAGCAAGGACTTCCTCAGTACGTGGTCTCTGGTACCATAAAGGCCCTCTTCTCCAGCCCAACACCAGGGATGTGAAGATGAAGAAGGAGCAGTCCAGTTGCCAAGGAGGGATTTTCCCTCCAGCGTCCTGTCATCGTTCTGATGTCCACCCCAAGGCAGCCGAGCCTTGACTTGCATACTTTGTCAGGACGGGGTGCTCACTACCTTCTGGACAGCCATGCCACTCCTGGGTAGTTCTGACCTGACAGCATACAGCCTCGTGTACCTGCTGTCACTCTCCCACCAGGGTGATCCACGTAACAAACTGCGTCAGCTCCTGGGGCCCCTTCTGGCCACCTGACCGGAAGCTTCTCTTTTCTGTTTGCTGTTTTTCTCAGTTCAAGTGTTGTGGTGGGGAAGACTACCGAGATTGGAACAAAAACCAGTACCATGACTGCAGTGCCCCTGGGCCCCTGGCCTGTGGGGTGCCCTACACCTGCTGCATCAGGAACAAGGTAATGCTCTCCTGAGGTGGGGACAGGAGGCCACCTGCTGGTCAGATGCTGCCAAAGATGGTGATGTGGATGGTGTGGGTTGGGGCAGATAGGCAGGAGGTGGCAGCCAGAGCTGAGGCTTCCTGAGCTTAGAGGCTCCTTTGAGGAGGACTCATGGGTGTGGCATGGGGGCCTTGTCTTTATGAGTGAGGTCAGTCACCATCTACTGAGCTCCCACGGGCCTGCTCCAGGCTCTTTGGTTTTATTAACTAACTCAGCCCTTACAATGACATGTGAGGTAGCTGCTATGAGGAGATGAGGAGATTGAGACACAGAAAGGTTAGGTGTTTTGCCTGAGGTTGGCAGGGCTGGGATGAAGTGCAGGCAGCTGTTTCAGCCCAGTGCTCCACAGGAGAGGCTGGGAGCAGCGGCTTCAGGCCTGGAGCTCAGCGAGGTCAGCTGGTCTGCAGCATTGGCTCAGGCAGAGCGGGGCCTGTGCTTTGGGTGTCTCTGGTGATCCCCAGCAACACAGCGCCCAGGAGGACGGGTCTGGTGATATCACGTCAGCCTCTGCCTCTCCCCAGCTTGGCCTCTCGGCTGTCGCCTCCTTAGTCACTTGGGACGCTGTCTTGTGCGGTCACCACTCCATCAATCCTTATGTGTAACTAGCAGAAAGCCATGCAATTACTCACGCCCCAACAGTCATGGAAAATTTCTAAGCTGACATCTCTGCCACCCGGTGCCCACTGCCTGAGTCTGTAAACCCGGCAGCTGTGGTGGGACCTCACCCAGGAGGCGGGAGCAGCGCCAACTGCAGTCGCGCTAAGAAGGCTGTGCTGGAGCGAGCTTGTTTGGAAACTCTAGCTGCCATTTTAGGGTAGGTCACTGGGCCAGGCAAGTGCTATGCGGAAGCCCGGGGCTTCAGGGGGCTGCAGCAGGTGGTCCTGAACCTCTTCACTCAGGGGAGCAGCACTGAGTGTCCGGGCTGAGATAGGGAAGCCCAACTTGTGTTCATTCATTCATTCATTCAATAGATACTGGTTGAGGATCTATTATGTGCCAGACACATTTCTAGGTTGCGGGGGTATAGCAGGCACACAAAGCCTTTGCCCGAATGGAAAATGGGCAAAATAAAGAGGGAAAAGAGAGTATGTGAGAAGTGGGTAAATGCTAAGGAGAGAAAGCAGAGGCACAGGGCACTGCCATTTTCCATAGGAGGGTTCTGAAGGTAGTGAGGGAGGGAGCCACGCAGGTGTCCGGGGCCAGGGCATTCCTGGCAGAGAGGGAGGTAGTGGGTATCCTGCAGGCCATGGGCAGGACTCTCGTGTTCCCTTGAATGGTAGGGGATGTTGACTGAGATGCTGGTTAGTGAGCAGAAGGGTTGGTGGGCAGGCAGAGCCGGAAGCCAGGCGGGGTAGAGGGAGATGTTGAGCATCGGTGCAGCTTCCACGCAGTTGGCTGGGGCCTCAGCCGAATCGATGTGGATGATGCCTCTGCATTGTCCGGTACTGGGGCTAGGGAGCTGCGCCTTTGTGCTGCCCCTTCCACCAGGCACTGCGTGGTCCTGCATCCAGGGCTGGCTTGGGTGAGGCTGCTTTTGTCTTGTCTCTGTACTGTGTAGTTGACTTCTGCATTATGTTCATACCTCCTCTTCCAGACTACGAGTTTCTTGAGGGCAGGGACTTTGTTCTTCTGTATTCCAAGTCCCTAGAAGTGTGGCTGGCACACCAAAGGCACCTAATTAATGTTAGTTCAATGCATGCATGAATGAATGGAGGAAGTGGAAGCCCTTGTGTCCCTCATACCCTCCCACACCTGCTCCCCAGAACCGACCCTCGCCAGACGGCCACGTTCATGGCCTGAGTGGACCTGGTGCCACCTGGACACTGGGTGTTGCTGGGTCTGAGGGCACCTGTGGGGATATCTAGGAGAAGGGACTCACAGAACCCTGGCATTTAGAGTGACCTGGATGGCATCTGAGGCCCAACTTCTTGCTTTTCCAAGGACTGGGGTCATGAACAATGTCACCCCAGCCTGTGCTTTTCTTTGCACCCAGCTCTGAGATAAGTATGCTGCATGTGTTATTTCATTTTATGGCCCACAAGGTGGGTCACTGACTGTCCCGTGACTCTGTGGAAAAGCCTGTTCATTCACTCGACTGCTTATCAGGGGTCCTGTTTGCTGGTGCCTCGGTGGCTGACTGCGTGTAGAGCTCTCTTAAGTGCAGCTTCTTACATGGCAGAGTAGGATCTGGATGCAGGAGGTGTGATGCCAGAGGCTACAGTGGCCACTCAACTATTGCTGTCCTATGCCGTTAGGGATGCCTGTGGCCCCCAGCCCCCACAGATTCACTTAGATGGGGAAGGACACACTGGCAGGGGCCACGAGCTGGACCCAGGGATGTGCCTCTCTCACCTTATGGAGAGGGGTGGAGACCAGCCGGAACAGGGGCGGTGATGAAGAGTGGCCTTGCCCGACTGTGACATGGAGCCTGCCTGGGAAAGCATTTGATGGGGTTTCGGTCTGGGCCAGCAGCTTTCCCTGGGCCTAAATTAACCAGCACCTGGAGGTTCTGGGGAGCAGTTCCCTTCCCAGGAAGGAACTTACAGCGCCTGGTGAGGCTGGTGTCTCAGGGGACACAGCAGTGTGCCCAGGGGCTGGCCCTGCCCTCAGCTGGCGGGGCCGTGGTCCCAGGTTTTCCTTCATAAGACAGTAGTGTGGGAAGAGCGTGACTGAGGGAGCAAAGCGGTGTCTTGGGACTGGACCTTGCTGGGGACCCAGGGCGGCTTGCTTTTCTTTGTGGTTCTGGGCTGCTGCTGGAGGAGGGGGAAGGGAAGACGCACAGTGTGTTAGCTGTTACGTTTCTATTTCAGACAGATGTCATCAACACCATGTGTGGCTACAAAACCATCGACAAGGAGGTAACGTCTTTGAAGTTCCCTTTCCTCAGAAACATGGCTGTTCCTGTCCCAACTACAGGATGGGGCACTGGGGGGTTTTCGAGGTGACTGCCCTGGGGCCAGGACTGCTGGCACAGGAGGGCTCGGGGAGCTCGAGAGGCCACCTGCAGTGCTTTGCTGAGTGTCTCCTTTGGGCCTGTCCACATGAGGCCACCTGCCAGGACCCCCACCGTGCCATGTGCACGCCCCAGCCGGCCTCCGCCCTTGGGGTCACCAGCTTGCAGACAGCCTACCTGGGTCCTAGCCACCTGGGACCCAGAGTCTGCCCGCTCTCTGTGCAGCTAGCCTGGGTTAAGAGAGAGGCAGCGGCAATGCTGGGAAAGGAATTAACAGTAAAGGTGGTTGAGCGGCCTCAGAGCACTGGCTTGCACAGTGGGCTCCCTCGGCCAGCCCTATAGCACCCCGCAGGACCTCGTTAGAAGTGCACACTTCCGGGGTGGAGCCCAGCAGGTGATCCTAGCACACATTCAATTTGAGATCTGCAACCAGCAGTGTGCTCAACCCACCAGAGCTGACGGCTGTCTTGTATAATAGTGCTTAATGCCCTACTATTGAAAATGAAACCTTAGATATAGTGCTATAATCTGCCTACATACCCACTTTCTCAACAGTCAGCATCATGATCTAACCATGATAATGGAGAAATAAAATAATGCAACTTACAACTCCGTAACAGATTTTAACAAGTAAGAGCTCAGGCTGTGTTAGATGCGGCAGAAGACAGAGAAACAGAGTTTGCAGGTGGGGGGGGATCCCCGAGACTGACACCTCTGGGGCCCCTGATACAGGGGGTTGTGTTGGTGACTGTCTACCACTGGTATCCTTTTTGTCTTTGACGTGATCTTTTTAAAGTGGTGAACAAGAGCCAAATATGGTTCCAGCTACTCAGGAGGCTGAGGCAGGAGGATCACAGGAGCCCAGGAATTTGAGGCCAGCCTGGGCAACCTGGTGAGACCTGTATCAGTCAATCAGTCAGTGAATAAAAAATATGACCAATTCTTGATAAAAGTCTGAACAGAATACAGATTGAATCTGGTGTATCTGAAATTTGTATGTTTGGGACCAAAGCATTTTGGATTTCAGATTTTTTGTTGGGAATTCTAGAATATTTACACATTCATAATGAAATATCTTGGGGGTGGGACCCAAGTCAGAATATGAAATTTATTTATGTTTTATATACACCTTCTACAGCCTGAAGGTAATTTCAAAAGCAATTTTTAATCATTTTTTACATGAAACAAAATTTCACAATGTGGAATTTTCTACCTGTAGCATCATAGCAGTGCTTAAAAGATTTCAGAGTTTGGAGTATTTTAGATTTGGGGTTAGGGATGCTCAGCCTATATGATCATTCCTTAATTTACACAGTATCAGATATGGAAAATTTGTTGTACATTAAAACAATATAGAAAACATGTTATTTTTACCTTGCCTGGAGTTAGTCCCGCTTTCAGCTCAGGGGATTATGGATCGGTTTTTTACCCACACCAATGCCTGTAGGCTGGACAGTTGTTTGTGGGCTAGGACTGTCCCTGAGCCCTGCAGTCCCTCAGTCCCCAACGCCAATCATTTGGACAGCCCAAGTGTCACTATAATGTTCCCTGGCACTCCCAGTACTAGAGAACAAGTGGTTCGGGTCACCTTCCCATGTCGCATATGAGTGGGGGGCAGAGTCCGGCTTCGGCTGACCAGCCCCTCCTGCGCAGCGCCTCAGCGTGCAGAATGTCATCTACGTCCGGGGCTGCACCAACGCCGTGCTCATCTGGTTCATGGACAACTACACCATCATGGCGGGGCTTCTGCTGGGCATTCTGCTCCCCCAGGTGGGCAGCTGGAGCTGGGGTAGGTGCTGGAGGGAGGGTGAGTGGCAGTAACCATGGTTGCCAAGCTCGTCCATGCACTCCCAGGGCATTGTCTCCTGTAATGCTCTCTGCAAGGGAAATGTGGTTGTCATGCCCATTTCCCAGAGGAGGATGAGGCTGGGCAAGGTGAAGTGACTAGTTCTAGGTCCCTGAGATACGGTGTCAGGGCTGGGGAGCAGTCTGTTGGGACCCAGGAGCCCCAGGATTTCCAGGGAAGTGCAGGCTGGGCTGCCTGGGTAGTGAGCATACTGTGCTGTGGGGGTTTCCTAGGTCCCCCAGTGCCAGGAGGGCTCCTGCCTGGCTGCTTGCATTTCTTGGGCCTGGGAATGGCCAGGAGGGATGCCCTGATACACATAGGTGCTCACCAGCACTGCCTTGATTTTGCAGTTCTTGGGGGTTCTGCTGACGCTCCTGTATATCACCCGAGTGGAGGACATCATCATGGAGCACTCTGTCACCGACGGGCTCCTGGGCCCTGGCACTCAGCCCAGCATGGAGGCGGTGGGCACAGGGTGCTGCTTGTGCTACCCTAATTAAGGCCCTGCCTGGGACAGTGGCTCCAGCAGGACTGTGCCAGGTGGTAGCGCTTGGTCCACTCGGGCTGGACAGGGCTGCACTGTGGCCCCTCTACCCATACAGCACTGACTGGGGCCCAGGCCATGTGTACCTGCGTGTGCACCTGACTAGGGGTGGCCTGAGCCTCCCCTAAGAGGAGGGGAGGCTCCCGCTCCACTGCTGTGTGCCCGGGATTCTGTGTCTGCACTGCAGGGCCTGAGGACCCCGTGGTGCCTGCTCTAGGCCTGGGCTGTGGGGTGAAGGGAAGCTGAGTGTTTGGCTCTGGCCCATTTTATTTCTGGCAGCGCCTTGGCCGGTGGTCGTTATGCCCCACTCGAGGGCATTTGTAAATGAGGAGAGAAGAGTGACTCCATGGGGCTGGAGGGACAGGGTGCAGCTCTGGTCCCCCATGCCCTGGCCACGCCCCAGGGACCTGGGTGGGCCATTTCTCTCGTGCCTTGAGCTCCCTGCAAGGGCTGCTGCTCTGGTGACCCATTTTCTACGTGATTTTTGTAACATTTGCATTTTGTACACAGTTAACAGGAGTTTCCAACTACCCAAAGCCAGACTTTTCCCCACACACCCCTCTTGCCCCACCAGTCAGTCCTTTAATCAAACAATAAAGACATGATTTTTTTTTTCTGGGTTTTCGTGTGTGCTGTTTTGGTGGGGAGAGGGTGAGCAAGGCCTCCACCTGGACTTGGAAGCCCCTTGGTGCAAGGATTGAAGGAGGACCACTAGGAGGTGAAGGTTTGGGGAAATTTGGAACACCAAGCCAGGGAACACCTCAGAGCTGGAGGCAGAGGTAATAACAGCCTGGGAAACTGAGGCTGAGTGTTGCATGGCATGAGGCTCCATGAGGGGGAAGCAGGACAGCCAAGGCTCTGGGAAGAAGCAGTGCCCCAAATCCACCTGTTGACTGCAATAGTGAACCACTTGCAGAGTCCCCGGGGACTGGTGCCACGGAAAGCTTGGTGCTCATCGCCCCCTGCTGGAGATGGTGGGACTTGGGTGGCTCAGTCTCCCCAAGCTGCCTTGCCCCAGAGGTGGCTTGTAGATTTTCTCTGAGGTTCTTAGAAACTAGGGCACAGCACCTGGGAGGCTGAGGCAGGAGGATCGCTGTGAGTTCAAGTCCCGCCTGAATGGCATAGTGAAACCCTGTCTCAAAAAGACAAAAAAAAAAAAAAAAAAAAAAAGAAGGGAGAGAAAGAGCAACTAGAAATAAAACAGCAAGAGTCCCAGACCTGAACTCAACATGAGGATGGGAATAGCTCCTGACACCCACAAGTGAAGTGGTTGAGTGCTTGATCAGCCTATTTGTGGTTGTTCTAGTTATCTTTGTTTTGCTGATGGGGAAACTGAGGCACAGAGTGGTTAAGTAACTTGCCAAGGCATATGACTGGTCATGCAGCCCCTCTGCTCCACAGCCTCTGTCACCTCGCATGCACACGCTACTAAGTGTGCAAACCTGGGGTGGCTGGGGCAGCTGGTGCAGTGCTTTGCGAGGGGCAGCCATCACAGCCACTGATGCGGTCACCTTTGGGAGCAGCAGAATAGCACAGGCAGTGAGGAGGCCCACGACTGCTTGGAATCTGCTTATAAAGGTCTTGTTACTCTGGAACCTGGGGACCAGGTCACCTTGCCTTGCCTTCTTTCTACTGCCACTTGCAAATGTCCCTCCCGTGCTGCGCGGGACGGCTGCATCTGTGGACCGGGGCTCCTCACTGTCTGAGCTGTGCACCCACCAACGATGGTTGAGCTCTGCCTCCTCTCTTCCTTCCGAACTGCAGTCGCCACCTCTTAGGGGAGTGAGATGGGGCGGGTGAAGAGGATTTGCCCTGCTGCTGCACCCTTTTGTGCTCCGATGCCAATGACAGCACAGTGCCATCTTGGCTCACAAGGACGGCAACGTGGCCCTCAAAATGAGTCCTTTTTCCTTGCCATAGCACACTTAGGAAATGGCAGTTTCCCACACTATTTGTAAACCAGAGATTTGTGAGCTTCAGTTTTAGATTTTTCGGTATATATTTATAAGAGAAAATATGTTAAAGAAGACTAACTTTGTACATAAACTCCAAAAATAATATCTTCAAAACTTATTTTGTAACACTAATGGCATATACTCAAGGTAAACTGCACATATTTAAGCTGACAGATGTAGGTGTCACTGAAGCCATCAACACAGTCGAGAAGGTGAACAGCCATCGCCCTGAAAAATGTCATCTTGTGTCTTTACAATCCATTAGAGCCCCCACCCCAGCACCATCTGCTCCATCCCCGGCGACTACCATCTGCTTTCTGTCTCGGTGAATTACTCTGCATTCTCTCAAATATTACAAAAGAGGACTCATACAGTATGGACTCCTTTTTTTTGGAGGGAGGGAGTCTGGCTTTAATTTGACAATTATTTTGAGATTCATTCATTTGGTAGCACATGATGTAATGGCAAACTTATAGAAATTTCATAGCAGAAATTAGAAATCAATTAGTAGCCTCTGCCTCAGCTCATGCTGCCTGTCACGTAGTTAAACTCAGCAGCCTTGACCACCACGCCAGCTATAACTCAGGTATTTAGACTCGGCCTTACCTGACTGAATCCAGCTGCATTGCTCGTACTTTCTAGCCTATAAACATATTCTGTTTTGCTTGCCTATTCCAGGAACTTTCCACCTAGGACAGAATAACCCAGTCAAGGACATGCTTGCCTGATTTCACCCACCCACTTGGGCAGCCCCTTCTCTAGCAGAGCCCGCCCAGAACAAATCTGCCTGACAACGTATGCCTTAGCCTATGTAACCAATCATATAATAACCTGCAATCAGCTTTGTATTTCTGGCTTGCAAAAATGTATTTAAGCTAAACTCTAAGCTGACTCTATGCTAGTGATTTGGACTTGGTTCCCACTAGCCCGCTGGCGTCACAATAAAGGTTGCCTTCCAACTCCTCAGGTGCAAAGAGTCTTCCATTTGGTTTGATATCAGATTTCTGCAACAATACCAGTTAATTCCTTTTATGGCTGAGTAGTATTCCATCGTGTGGATACACTGCATCACAGTTATTTTATCCATTCACCTCATGGACATTTGCATTGTTCAGAGTTTTATTATTATTACAAATAAAGCTATCAACAGTTGTATTCATATTTTTATAAAAAACATACTCCTATTTCTGTTGAATATCTAGGAGTGGAATGGCTGGATCACATGGTAAGTATGTTTGTTTAAGAAACTACCAAACTGTTTTCCAGTGTGGTCACACAATTTTGTACTCCTACCAGCAGTGTGGGGAGTTCCAGTTCCTCTGTATCCCAGCCAGCGTTTGGTATTGTCAGTCTTAACTTTGGTCATTCTAGTGAGTGTGTGGTGTTATTTCGGTGGAGTTTTTTTTTTTTTTTTTTTTTGTGGGTACCAGGGGTCGACCTCAGGACCTCGTGCACCAGCAGGCGCCCATGCCGCTGAGCGATATCACCGGCCCTTTTTTCGTATGTGGGTACCGGAAGTCGAACTCAGGACCTCGCGCTTACCAGGCAGGCGCTTATGGTGCTGAGCTATCTCACCAGCCCTTCAGTGGAGTTTTGAGTTGCATTTCCTTAACAATTAATCATATTGAGTGTTGTCTTGTAGGATTTGGCATCCACATACATTTTTGCTAAAGTGTTGGTTAAAATCTTTTTTTATTACCTTTTTCCATATTACCCAATTCTGAATACTCTTTATATATTCTGCATAGAAGCTCCTTATCAGAAATACATGACTTGCAAATATTTTCTCCCAGTCTGTAACTTGTCATTTTCTTAATAATTTTTTTAAATCAGAAGTTTTTAATTTGATTAAGTCCAATTTATCAATTTTTTCTTTTGCACATCTTTCTTTTGGTGTCATAGCTAGGAATCTTTCCCTAGCTCAAGGTCACAAAGGCTTTTTCCTACATTTTATTTTATTTTATTTATTTATTTTTTGTGGGTACCAGGGGTCGACCTCAGGACCTCGCGTGCCAGCAGGCGCCCGTGCCACTGAGCAATATCACCGGCCCTTTTTTTGTATGTGGGTTCCAGGAGTCGAACTCGGGCCCTCGTGCTTCCCAGGCAGGCGCTTATGCCACTGAGCTGTCTCACCGGCCCTTTCCTACATTTTCAAAGAAGTTTTATTATTATAATTATATAAATATATTAGATTTCAGTCAGTGGCCCATTATGAGTTGATTTTTTCCATATGGTACAAAATTTGGACTGAAACTAATTTATTTTGTATCCGAACACCCAGTTGCTTCGGCGTCATCTATCGGAAGATCTTCTCCCATTAACTTGCCTTTGTCCCTTTGTTGAAAATCAATTGTCCATACATGAGTGGGTTTATTTCTGGACCTTTCCATTCTTTTTTCATTCAGTGTTGAACAGCAACTGTGTGAGCAGACGTCCTTGTTTTGTCTGTGATCTCCAGGGGAAGTGTTCCATCTTTCTTCATGAAGTATAATGGTAGATGTAGGGTTTTTATTGATGCTTTTTATCAGTCTCCTTTGTATTTCTAGTTTACTGAGAATTTTTATTGACTGGATGTTGGATTTTGTCAAATACTTTTTCTGTGTCTCTTAAAATTAGTTAATAGGGTAAATTACATTGATTGATTTTGAATGTTAAGTCAGTCTTGTATTCCTGGGATGAGCTCCAGGATGTAACTCAGTGGTGATGTATTGCTCTGTTATGATATTGTTGGATTTGAGTTGCTAAAATCTTGTATACAATTTTTGCACCTATGTTCAGGAGGGTAGTTTTCTTGTAATGTCTAGGTCTGTTTTTTTGCAGAGTATTGCTGGCTTCATAGAATTAGTTGGGAAGTATTCCTTCCTTTTCAGTTTTGTGTAGATTGGAATTATTTCTTCCTTAAAATTTTGATGAAATTCACTAATGAAACTACCTGAGCTGAAGTTTTCTTTGAAGAAAGAATTTAAAGCATTAATCCAATTTCTTTTCTTTTTTCTTTTTCCTTCCTACCTTTCTTCTTCCCTCCCCCACTTTCCTCCCTCATCCCACTCCCCTACCCCTCTCCGTGTCCCCTTCTTTTTCTCTTTCTTTCTTCTGGGGATTGAACCCAGGACCATTGGACTGAGCTACAGCCCCAGCTTTTTTTTTTTTTTTTTTTTTTGAAACAGAGTCTAAGTTACCCAGGCTGGGTTTGGGATCCTCCTTCCTCAGCTCCCCAAAGTGCTGGAACTACAGACATGTACTACCATGTCTACTTACACCAGTTCCTTTAATGGGCATAATAAATTTATTCAGATTATTTATTGTTTTTCTTGAGAGCTTCGGTACCTTTGCCTTTTAAGGAATTTGTTCATTTCTAGATTGTCAAATTTATGGGCATAAAGTTGTTCATAATTTTTAAAAAATCAAAGTTGTTCATAACATTTCTTTATTGTTATAGATTCCATAGTGATTTCATTGCTGTTATTCCTCTTATTGGGAATTCATCTTCTTTCTCTTTTCTCCAATTAGTCTTGATAGGACTTTATCAATTTTATTGGTCTGCTCAAAGAACCAGCTGGCTCACTCTCATGAGTGTCTAAAAAGCTATGATTAGGGCCGGTGAGATGGCTCAGCGGCATAAGCGCCTGCCTGGCAAGCGTGAGGGCCCGAGTTCGACTTCCGGAACCCACACACGAAAAAAGGGCCGGTGATATCGCTCAGCAGCATGGGTGCCTGCTGGCGCGCGAGGTCCTGAGGTTGACCCCCGGTACCCACCCACCCACACACACACACACAAAAAAGCTATGATTATCCACACCTTTAAAAGCAAAGCTTTCTTGATCTTCCCCCTCCAGCCACCACCTCTCCTCCCTTTCCCGGCAGCCACTCTGAAGGAGTGTCTGATCTCTCCCTCTACTCCGCCACCTGTTCACTCCTGAGCCTCCCGTGTTAGACTCTTGTTCCCATGCTGCTACCCAGTTGCTCTTACCGAGATCACCAGTGGCTGCTGCATTGCTAAGCCCAGTGTCCTCCTGCTTTTCCTAATCTTGATTTGTCAGCAGCAGCATTGGCCTGCTGACCGCTCACTCTGTCCTCGTAACGCTTTCTCGTTGTCTCCAAGTGTAGTAGATTAACTACTGTTCAACTCGGAACACCCAGATGAACTGGATCAGCGTGGTGCTGGATGTGGAAGGCCCACCTGAGGATTGTTGCCAACAGCATAAAAGGAGAACTGGAGGGGAAGATGGTGTGCTGTTGATTCTCCTGGAGAGGTGTGTCGTGCTGGTTTTCCTGATATGAACTCAGTTGTTCTCATCATTGGAGGAGCTCGGGTCCTCGCTATTGTTGAGGATGGTTGCGTTTCTTTTTGGGGGAGCTCTGGTCCTTACATTGAGCATCGCTTCCTGGCTCCAGTGCAGATCCCTCAGCCTGCTGGCACAGATCCTTCATCCCACTGGTGCAGACTTTCTAGCTTCCACCACTGACCTTTGGGCCTTCCCAGTGCAGATCCTTGGTACAGACTTGCATGAGACATGGTCATGGTCTCCAGGCCTCCAGCTGGACTCATGGAGGACATTGCTAGGTCTTTAGCTGGACTCATGGAGGACATTGCTGTGGGATCCAGGCCCCCAGCTGGATTCGTTGAGTCTCTAGTGCGTGAATGGATCTCTTGCGCTCCTCTGCATTTGACTTTTTGAGTGAATATTATAAAATAATCCTATAAATTATGTGTCCTATATTAAATCTGTTCCCTTGCAAATCCTGACTACAACACCAAGCCATCAACCTTGCCTGGTTTTTCTCTTACTTCTGTGGCTGCTCCTTCTGAGCCTCATTGCTGGTGCCTCTCCCCCAGCCCCTTAGCATCTTAAGGCCTCCTCTGCCTTTTCATCATCTGCTGTGTGACCTCATCCAGCCTCATTGTTCTGAAAACCATCTCTATATGGCCTTTCTCCCGTGGACTCATATATATTCAACTGACAACTCAACATCTCACCTTGGATGTCTAATCAAAATTGTCACCCGATGCCTAAAGTTTCCAATATGAATTCCTGACAGTCCTCCCCAAAACATACTCCTACAGCTGTCCCCCATATCAGGGCATGATTGCTGCACCTTCCCAGTGGTTTAGGCCCAAATCCTTGGGGTCAAGCTTGACTATTCTGTCTTCTGCATGCCTCATTCACCAGATCTCATCAGTTCCTTCTTTAAGACACTTCCAGAATTTCCTCACCTCCAAGTCATTGGCAGCTGTCTGTCACCTGGGTCAACCTCATGGCATCCTGATTGGTCTCTCAGTTCATCTGGCCAGTGTCACCTCTTAGTGGGATGACCCTTGGTTACCCTCAGTAACATGCAGTCTCCCTCCCTAATTCCTTGTGCCCCACTGAGCTACTCAGGAGGTAGAGGCAGGAGGATCCCTTGAGCACAGGAGTTTAGGGCCAGCCTGGGAAACAGTGAGGGCTATCTCTTAAAAAAGAGAAAAAAAGGGGGGATAGAGAAAACGGTGGAATAGTGATCAGCAGCAAAATTCAGCCTCTCTGAGATCTGGAATCCAAACACCTGGAAAATAACTTGGTGAAGAGAAAAACAGAAGTAGATTGCTGGGATCTGGGAAGGATTTGGCAGGAAAATTAGAAGCTACAGAGAAATTGGAGAAAGGGACCACAGTGCTAAGAAAAAAGTGAAGCAGTCTGGATGCTCTGAGAAGGGGAAGCTGCCTCCACAGACACAGAGTAAACGCCCAGGGCTGACAGCTCCAGAGGCGACTCCATGCACACAGCAGGCAACAGCCAGAGAGGGAATCCAGTGCAGCACCTGCCATGTTGCCAGAGTCCTTAATCAGGCACCATTTCAGGAAGGGGTTGATTATCTAAGTCTGGGACTCAGAAAAACTAAAAATCAGTATCACTTCAAGGTACCCAGTGTAACTGTCCCACAGTGACTGGGTGAGAGACGGCCCTGAACAGGAGTGGACTAGACAGAGAACCCCTGAGAAGTTTAAGCACAGGATGGGAAGCACACGGGCACTGCCCTCTGTGGTGAGAAGCTGGGCCAGACTTGGGCTGCATTCAGAAGTGGCTGGGTCTGAAGGTGCCAGCATTAAGTACCTGGACCTTGCTCTGCTGCCTACATCCAGCACAGATCAGAGGTCTAATTGCCTCCCTGTCTACCAATGTAAGCAAGGACACACCGTGGCTTAAACAGTTGCCACAGCTTGGGGCAAACAGTGGGGGCTCTGGAACAGGGGGCACCTCACAAACCCACAGACCACGAAGCTAGATGGAGAAAAGCGTGACTTGCTAGATTCCAAACTGTAGATCCTGAAAAGAGACCACTCATTCAAAAATACAGAGAAAGAATTTTTTTTTTTTTTCTACTTTTGGACTTTTCTTTTTTTGCCCCCTTTTCTTCACAGGTTTATTGGGATTTGGGAAATTTTCCTTTCTCCTTTTTCCTTTCCCTCTTCTTTCTTTCCTTTTTCCTTTTAATTTTCTCCTGTTAATTTTTCTTTTTTCTCCTTTTACCTTTTTCTTGTTTGCTCTTTTCTGTCACATTTATCTAATTTTGTAAATATCCATCTACTCCCTAATAGCAGACTTTATCTCACTTTCCTCTCCTCCTTTTCATCTCTCATTGTTTAATTTTTCTTATTTGACTCTCCCTTCCCAACCCCCTATATCACTGGTGGCAAGCCTATGTCACACAGCTGCAGCTGTTTGTTATCATTGAAAGCTCTAAAAGGTTCACCATCACTCACTATATCTTTACTAATATAACTATTAAGCTTTATTGATCTTTAGATAGTTAAACATATGTTATTACTGTTGAATTCTTTTCTATTGTTAGTGGAGGTATAGTTGTCACATTTAGTAGATATTTACAGTATGTCAATATTTGGTTTACTATAATTATACTATAATTATGGATATCTTTTCTATGGTTGAGGGTGGTACATTATTAGTTCTTATGGTATATCAATATCCAGTTTGTCTTGAATAATGTTATTGTTGCTGATTACTTGCTATTGCTCAGGTCACAAGGTTGTTGCTATTAATAGGTTTTCTCTGTATGCCAACATCTGGATTACCTTTGTACCGTCAACAATGCTGTGGCCCATTTCCAGAGAACTGAGTGCTGGACCAATTACACTGTGTCCTCCCCTCCCAAGCTAACAGAGGTAGTCAGATCTTGGAATAGAGGCTTAGGGCTATAGTTAGCCACACCTGAAATGCATCACTGAAAAGCAGACACTAACTAAAGAAATCTCCATACTAACACCAAAGTCTTTTGACTATAAGTGCCCACAAACCTCAGCACAATACAAAACAAAACAAAACAAAATGAAAAAGTAGAAACATGAGAAGGCAAGGCAACAAAGGCCTCTCAAAACTCCCAACTCCACCAAAGTTGACCCATGGGGCATTAAGGGGGAGAAAAGCAAAAGCCACACAACTGAATTATTCAAAAGGATAACAGGGGAGATTAAAAACAGATCAATAAGGTGCTCATCAGGATCACAGAAGATAAGATGAAACAGATAATAGATGTAGTAAAATAACCAGGGAGCTTACAGAAGACACTAGTAAAAAGATAGCTGAGCTAAACAAAATGATACAAACATGAATGACCAGTTTAGCAAAGAATTAGAGTCCATGAAAAAGTTTCAAACAGAAATCCAGTCCCAGCACGTGGGAGGCTGAGGCAGGAGGATCGCTGTGAGTTCGAGGCCAGCCTGGGCTACATAAGTGAATGCAAGGCCAGCCTACACTACGTAGTGAGACCCTGTCTCAAAACAACAACAACAACAACAACAACTAGAAGATTAAAAATTACATTGAAAGTATGGGCAGCAGAAGAAACCAGTGTAAGGACAGAGTATCAGAATTAGAACACAAGGCCGCACTCAGAGACCACTTATTGAGAGATACCTTAAAAACAAGAGAACCCGAAAAGTGGATCCAATAGCTGCTTGATGGTGCAAAGAGTATTAATCTAAAATTAATTGGAATAAGAGAAAAATCAGAAGACAGCACAAGTGGCATAAAACACCTGTTTACAGAAATAATGGCAGAAAATGTTCCAAATATAGGGGTAGAATTAAACATACAGATAAGTGATGCATATAGAACCCCAAATAGCTACAATCAAAAGAAAGCCTCTCCAGGAGACATCATAGCCAAAATCCCAGAGGCCCACCATAGGGATAGAATCTTAAAAGTTGTTAGAGAAAAACAACAAATCACTTACAATGGAAAAGCCGTTAGAATTACAGCCGATTTCTCAACACACACCTAAAAGACCGGGGCAGCTTGAAGTGCAGTGTTTCAAGTCCTAAAAGAAAACAACTTCTGGCCCAGACCTAAATATCCTGCAAAGCTATCATTCAAAATTGATGGAGAAATTGACAGTATATCATGACAAAGCACCTCAAGAAATTCATGACCATCAAACCAGCACTACCAAAAATTCTCAAGGATATCCTAGAAAGAGACAATGAAACTAACAATGTCTGTAAGTCAAATAGGAGAATGCACCAGGCAGGTTGAGCAGTTAGGCAGTGAAATTGAAGAAGTAATAATAATAAAAAAGCTACCACCTAAAAAAGCCCAGATCACAGTGGTTTCACTGCCAGATTCTACAAGAACTTTAAGGAAAATCTAAAACCATAAAGCGTACTTAAGTAAATGCAAAAGAATAAAAAATATCCCGTACATATTATCAGATCATAGTACAATAAAACTAGAACCAATGTCAAAAGAAACTACAGAAATTATGCAAACATATGGAAAATAAAAGATACCCTCTCAAATAAGCAGTGGGTCACAGAAATCTTCTTGGAATTAGACAGTTCCTAGAATCAAATGATAATACCAGTACATCATACCAGAACTTATGGGACCCAAGAAAAGCAGTCCAATGAGGGAAGTTTATAGCTGTGAATTCCCACATCAGAAAAACAGAGTGAGTCAAAACAAGTAACATAATGATGCAATTTAAGGTCCTAGAAAAACAAGAACAATCCAAATCTAACGCTAGTGCAAGAAAGGAAGTTATAAAGATCAGAGCAGAAATTAGTAAAATCAGATTTAAAAAATACAAAGAAGCAATGAATCAAAGAGCTGGTTCTTTGGAAGAATAAACAAAATAGACAAACCCTAGACAATCTTACCAAAAAAGGAAAGACACAAATCAATGTAATTAGAAATGAAAAAGGTGAAATCACAATGGACAGTGCTAAAATCCAGAAGATGATTAGTAACTACTTTGAGAAACTGTGCTGTAATAAAATGGAGAATTCGGAAGAAATGGGCAGATTCTTAGATACATATGAATTACTGAAGCTCAACCAAGGAGAATAAATACCCCCAAACAGTCCAATAATAGGCAGTGAAAGTGAAGAAGTAATAATAATAATAATAAAAACCTGCCACCTAAGAAAAGCCCAGATCCCAGTGGATTCACTGCTAGATTCTATAAGAACTTTAGGGAAACTCTAACACCAGTACTCCTCAAACTCTTTAATGAAATTGAAAGGGAAGGAGTTCTTCCAAAGCCATTCTTGGAAGCTAGCATTACTCTGATTCCAAAACCAGAAAAAGACCCAGCCAAAAAAGGAGACCCACAGGCCAGTTTCTTTAATAAACATAGGTGCAAAAATTCTCGACAAGATACTGGCAAACAATGCAGTAAATCATCAAGAAGATCATGCATCATGACCAAATAGGCTTCAAGGGATGGTTCAACATACACAAATCAATAAATGTAACACACCACAAAAACAGAAGCAAGGACAAAAGTCACATGATTGTCTCAATTGATGCAGAAAGAGCCTTTGACAAAATCCAACAGCCATTCGTGATAAAACTCTGAGGAAAATAGTTACAGAAGGCCCTTATCTCATTCTGATGAAAGCCATTTATGACAAACCAATGGCCTACACCATAGTAAATGGGGAGAAGCTGAGAGCTTTCCCTCTAAAATCATGAACAAGACAGGCATGTCCACTTCACCATCCCTGCTCCACAGAGTTCTTGAGACATTAGCCAGAGAAATCAGGCAAAGGAAAGAAAGAAAATGAATATGGACAGGAAAGGAAGACGTTAGTTATCATTATCTGCAGACAACATGATCTCTACTAGAAAAACCAAAAAATTCCACCAAAAGACTCCTAGAACTAATAACCAAATTCAGTAGCATAACAGGATACAAAGTCAATACACAAAAATCAATAGCGGTCCTGTATACCAATAACAAATTCACCAAGAAAGAAATTAGGAAAACAATACCGTTTACAAAAATTAGACACTTAGGAATTACCCCAACTGAGGAAGGGAAAAAACCTCTACAATGGGGCTGGTGAGATGGCTCAGCGGCGTAAGTGCCTGCCTGGCAAGCGCGAGGGCCCAAGTTCGACTCCCGGAACCCACATACGAAAAAGGGGCCGGTGATATGGCTCAGCGGCACGGGCGCCCGCTGGTGCGCGAGGTCCTGAGGTTGACCCCTGGTACCCACACACACACAAAAAAAACCTCTACAATGTACACTACAGTACTCTGAAGAAGGATATTGAAAAGGATGTCAGAAAATGGAAAGCTACCCAGTGCTCCTGGATAGGTAGAACCAATATAGTCAAAATGCCCATACTTCTAAAAACTGATATACAAATTTAATGCAACCCCAATCAAAATACCAATAGTATTCCTCACAAAACTAGAGAAAACAATCATAAAGTTCATAGAGAACCAGAAGAGACTTAGAATAGCAAAAGCAATTCTGGGCAACAAGAACAAAGCAGGAGACATCACAATCCTGGACTTCAAGTGATGCTACAAAGCTATAGTGATAAAAACTGCATGGTATTGGCACAAAAACAGACATGTGAATCAATGGAACAGAATAGAGAATGAGAAGCAACTCCAAGCACATTCAGCTATTTGTTCTTTGATAAAAGGTTCAAAAGCTTATGCTGGAGGAAAGATTGCCTCTTTAACAAATGGTGCTGTGTTATGGCTTATGTCTGGATGTGCCCCAAAGCCTCATGTGCTCATAGGTGGGGCTTTTAGGAGTGACTGGATCATGGGTGTGTGATACTGGATCAGTCCACTGATTGCTTTAGCATAGTTCTGGGTGTGGATGATGGATTTACTAAAGAGGATAGACCTACTGTGGGTGTGGGTGGCACCAACCAATAGGGTTGCAGCCTGGATGGAATAAAAAGGGAGAGAAGAAGGCTGTGCTGCTTCCTGCCTGCCTTGCCATGGACTGTTTCTCCTCTCTGTTGCCTCTCTGCCATGCTACTCTGCCTTGGAGCCAGCTAACTATGGACTAAAACCTCTACAAACTGCGAGCTAAAATAAA